>JAYESD010000004.1:121905728-124470323 GCA_036927565.1 Tuctoria greenei | reverse complement strand
AAATGGTGTTGCCAATGCATTCATCAAGGGAGAGATTGTGAGACCTATGTGTGCTGAATACATTGGATATGGTGATAAAAGTTTTGAATAATACCAAAACACCTTTATCATCAAGGTCCGACTCTAGGTTCGACTAGCTTTGGTTAGCTCCAGCGCTAGGTCTTGCTAGCTTTGGTAAGCTCCAGTTCAAGGTCCGGTTAGCTTTGGCAAGGTTCGGTGCTTGATCTCAGTGTTTCTGCTTTTATCTTACAATGTTTCGAACTTGCTTTACACTTATGGAAAGGTTTATTAGTATTCTTTTACTAAGTTTTTGGTGTGTTTTTGTGGTTAAGGCTGATATCATTTTGCTATGGTTTGCAACATGCTTATGTGAGGTTCTCACGTAAGATGTTGTAGTTTCGGAACTAACGAGAGTCAAGTCGAAGACTTGTGCTCGGACGTATTGGTTATTTATTCATGTGCTGGTGTTGCTTGAGTTCAAGACATGGTTGGTGACGGGATCCATTGAACTAGTCTTAGGGGTAAGATGAGGTTCAACAACCAAGTTCATGAGGAATTGTGGTTGAGTTGATCGGGAGGTTGCGCAACATGTTTGAATCAAGAACAATGCATATGAAGGTATCGTGGACGTCATTGGAAGATGTTTGCACGTATGCAAGGAGTGCATGGATGTGGCTACATGGTTCCAAAGCGCGATGAAGAGATGTGGACGTATATATTTGGTCGGAATGGTCCAACCGACTAGGTTATGGACTCAGGCTGCGGCTGAGTCGGGTTTGACTCAAATATGGAATGTTTTGAGATGGTTATGATAGGATTTCATGTGGGTCACGAATTTGAGTTGTTTTAGGAATGTGGTATACGTTCCTAAGGTGTTTGGAAGTCTTAGGACTGCTTCTATCTGCGTATAGAAGAGTCTTGATCAGTTATAGAAAGTTTCGATTCGTGAACTGAGTAGGATTAGAATCCTAGTTAGTTTTGGGTTGGCCTAAGGGCTTGTTATATAAGCAAGGGAGGCCAGAGCTCGTGGTAGACAACTTTGGGGCTGTTCCTCTAGTGTTCTATTGAATAAAGATCATAGTGTAAAGGAACTTTTGTGCCTTGTTCGTCCGACTTGTTCCAGACAAGTTTTTCTCGTCGAGTTTCTGCACAGCAATACCTTTCTTCAGTGGTTTTATCATAACTCGAGTTTTACAAATCCAATTGACGTGATTCTTTTTGGGTTGTCTTCACAACTTGATTATATATCATCTGTCAAAATTTTATGGTCATTGGATTTGTGGTTTTTGATGTACACGATTTTCTTTGCAGTATTACAGATCTGTTTTTTTACTTGGTAGAAAGATTGACCTTTGTTCGAACTTTCGATCGTAACTTGAGTTTATATCAACGGATTTGAGTAATTCTTGTCGTGTTGTCTTCATGACTTGATTCTATCTGATATATATCACTTTTGTCATGGTGAAACACATTTAGATTAGTCTCACACACGATTTCTTTAATGGATTGTTTTTCTGCCGAGGAGTTTTCATTACTTCCGCTGAAAAAGTTTTAATCTACCATTCACCCCCCCCCCCTATGGAAGCTTTTCACGTGCTCTTCGATCCTACAATTATCATCTTTGTTTTAGCTACATGTCATACTTTCTCACACTTCCTGAGTACGACATGTACTCACCCTTGCTATTCCCCCCTCCCCCTAAAACTGTTATAGGTGATGCTTGGGTGTACCATGAGGATCATGTGGAGTATTAGGTTGTGTGCTATCGTCAATTGCCTATGGAGTGGTGTTGCGCTACATACTTAGTTTAGTTTTCCGCTACAATAATTAGAGACTTGTAATTTGAGAACCATTGGAATATTGTAATAAAGTACTTATTTACTTTTGTGATGTGGTTATTTTTGTATATCGTTTGTGATGCACTCATGTATGTGTGTTAAAGATCCTGGCACACATATGCGTTCACTTGGTTCGATTTTTGGAACCAGGTGTCACACATTTGTTTCACAACATGAGATGCCTAGCTCTAGCCAATCTTCATCATGTGGTACACTTGCTTTGTTGTCCTCTCTAACCCTTGAATAGGTTGAAGAGTTTCCAGAGGAGGAGCTAGCACTTCTTTCTACTCGATTCTCAAAAGCATTACAAAATGTGAGAACTCGAAGAAGAGGAAGTGGTGGTTATCAACGATGTTTCATATGCAGTGAGTTTGGACATTTTTGTACAAAATGACCTAACCTTTCAAGTTCTACTCCACGTAATGAGAAACAAACAAAATTCAATCCCTCCTCTGCAAACAACACAACAAGACGGGTTTTACAGGTCACCAATTGTTAAACAGTTTTGTCTCTGCACTTCAGGAACTCAACTCGAGCGATGCGGACATCGCACGTGATGAAGATGAAGAAAATTTGGTAGCTACGTGTTTCATGGCAAGCAACTCAAGATCAAGTATGGAGGAGGCAGAACAAAAGAGGGACAATGAAGAGGTTACACATTTGAGGAAGGAGAACATTTGGATTGTGGATTCAGGTTGCTCACGCCACACGACCAGTAACAAAGAATGGTTCTCCTCCCTCTCTTTTGTGTCACGCGTAGAAAATGTTACTTTTTCCGAAAATTCTTCAACTCCTAAAAATGCTAAGGGTTCGGTTAAAGTAAATAATATTTACACTTTGAAGGATGTGACACTTTTTCAAAATTTGAAATACAACTTTCTTTCCATTTCACAATTACTAGATGAAAATATAGAAGTTAACTTCACGTAAAATTACTGCAAGGTTGTAGATTCAAATGGTGAGCATATTTTTAACATGTCTCAGTTTGGATAAGTTTTTAAAGGTTATTTTGATATGTCATCCTCTAAGCATAGGTTTCTAATTGCTAATGATTTGAAAGACTTCACCCAGGTCCTTCACATGTTCAATCTTTTGGAGGTAAATGGTATGTTCTTTGGATTATTGATGATTATTCTAGATACTTTTGGGTTTACTTTATGGCTTCTAAGAATGAAGCTCTTAGTCACTTTCGAACTTTATTTCTTAGATTATCAATTGATCACCCAGGATCTCTAAAAGCAATTAGAAGTGATAACATAACTGAATTTAAAAATAATCTTTTAATCACTTTTGTACTAAAAATGGAATATATCATAAATTTTCTTCATCTTATGTACCTCAAAAAAATGATGTTGTAGAGCGAAAGAACAGAACCTTACATGAGATGGCTAGGACTATGCTTGATAAATATCAAACTCCTAGGAAATTTTGGGTTGATGCAATTGCAACTGCTTGTTATGTCTCAAATCACGTTTTCTTGCATGCTAAGCTAGGTAAAATACCATATGAGCTTCGGTTTGGACATAGGGCTAGTGTTATACACTTAGGGTCTTTGGTTGCAAGTGCTCTATTAAGAAACATGGTAATCTTGATATATTTGAAGCCAGATCTATTGATGGCTCGTTTCTTGGTTGTCCATCTCATACTAGAGGCAACCGTGTGCTTTTACTTGACACTAATAAAATTGTGGAGACTTGTGAGGTTTCTTGTGATGAAGCTGGCCAGGTACTAGCTCTAATATTGCAGATCCAAATCTATATCCGCAGGGGGATAGTATTTTCATTGAAGATGAGGAAGGTGTGGAGCTGCTGCCAGAAATATTAGAAATAAACAATGATGTTTTAGCTCTTGATCCCGCTCAACAACTGGCACCAACGACCACTACTGCTAATTTAGATCCTTCTCGAGCCACAAGTTCTTCGATTTTTGATGAACATAAAGAAGTAGGAGCTTGCAAAGTGTCTACTCCCCTCCGCGTCCTCAAAAATCATCCTCCACAACAAATCATTCGAAGCTTGCACGAACGAGTCACACGGTCCAGATTTTGCAATCCAAACGCTCATGCTCATTCTTATTTTGTTGCTTCTTTTGTAACCAAGGATATATCACACGCACTCGCTAATAAATCTTGGATTATTGCCATGCAAGAAGAATTAGAAAATTTTGAAAGAAACAACGTTTGGAAACTTGTACCTCCACCTCAAGGTCACACTTTCATTGGAACTAAATGGGTGTTTAAAAATAAACAAAATGAGGATGGGGTTGTGGTTAGGAATAAGGCTAGGTTCATTGCTCAAGGTATCACTCAAATTAAAGGTCTAGATTTTGATGAAACTTTTGCTCTTGTTCCTAGATTAGAAGCCTTAAGAATTTTGTTAGCTTTTGCTGCATCTAAAAGATTCAAGTTATATCAAATGGATGTTAAAAGTACTTCTCTTAATGGCTACATAGACAAGGAGGTTTATGTCAAGCAACCACCAGGTTTTGAAAATCCAAATTTTTCTAATCATGTTTACAAACTGTTCAATGCCTTGTACGGTCTCAAGAAAGCCCCTAGAGCATGGTATGATATGTTAAAAACATTCTTACTTGAAAAGGGGTTTACCATGGGCAGGGTTGATAAAACTCTTTTTGTACTTAAGCATGGCAATGGCTCATTATTCGTTCAAGTGTATGTGGATGATATTATCTTTGGTTGTGCTTCTCATGATCTTGTGTCCAAGTTTTCAACTATGATGAGTTTAGTATTTTACATGAGTATGATGGCAGAACTCACGTACTTTTTGGGGCTGCAAATCAAGCAAACCAACGATGGTACTTTTATGCATCAAACAAAGTATACAAAATACCTCCTTAGGCGTTTGAACATGGACAAAAGCAAGCCTCTTCGGACACCAATGGAAACAGCAATAACACTTGAACTTGATGAAGATGGTGAACCTGTGGATCAAAAAGAATATGGAAGCATGATCGGGTCACTTTTGTACCTCATGGCATCAAGACCAGACATACAATTCAGCGTATATCTTTGTGCACGATTTCAAGCTTTCCCACATGCTTCACATCGTCAAGCCATCAATAGAATTCTCATGTACTTACATGGAACTGAAGAATTTTGCATTTTTCTTCCTTCCTCAATCGTTACTTTGAAAGCATTTTTAGATGCTTATATTGGGGGTTGTAGGATTGATAGGAAAAGTACTTCGAGTGCTCATCATTTTCTTGGTAACTCACTTGTTGCTTGGTCCTATAGACAATAAAATTCAGTTGCACAATCCACAACCGAATCTGAATATGTAGCTATTGCTAGCGCTTGCTCACAAATTCTTTTGATTGTTCTAGCACTTAAGGACTATGGCGTTGATCTAGATAGTGTTCCACTATTTTGTGATAACTCTAGTGCCCTTTGCATTACTAAAAACTCCGTGCAACATTCTAGAACAAAGAAAAATTACATTAGTTATCACTTTCTCCATGATAATGTTGAAAAAGTAACCATTGTGTTTCACCATGTATATATCGAACAACAATTGGCTGACATTTTTACAAAACCTTTGGATTTCACTCGTTTTTGTTTCATTCGTAGTGGAATAGGGGTTATGCATCCTCATGGCTTAAATTGAGAGGGAGTTATTTTTTTTTAAACTTGGTAAGTCTATGTGTCAATCTGATTTTAAAATAATATCAGCATAGTATTTCATACATATATGACTTTTTGATTCATTTTACCTGCTAAAAGTTCTTACTACATTACTCGTGTTATACATTTTGTAATTTTTGTCATGCTAGTAATTAGAATAACTACTTACAGTAAATATGGTCATGATCGAACTTTCTTGCTGTTGTGAACTTGTTGCATGCTTACAAGTGCTTTTAATGATGAAAAATTAATCAATCAACTATCAACATGTTGAGTTTTTATGATCAAATGGAAAAATGAGAAAACATCAAGAGAATATGCATGCATTGCACTTCTTCTTTTGAGATGGCTTATCATTGCCCTTAGATATGAACTTGGAAGAAGTTGTGTCTGACAAAAACCTTGTTCTTAAACTTCTGATTGTCAAATGATATAGGCTTGGCTTGGTCAGTTAGAATAAGGCTGATGCAACATATAATCTCTTGCAAATGTCCTATGATCAAAATTTGTGTTTTAGATGATAATGAAAAGTAATAAAAATGCAGCAACATGTGTCATGCTTTCAAGTTTTGAAATAGTTAAGTTTGTGGGATCATGTCTTCATTAAATTAAAAAATGACACTTGATCTGTAGCGTGTCTTACACTACTTTATGTCTCATTGATATGATAGTGTAAGTGACTTGATAGTATGACTTGGATGAGCTTTATTTTATATGTATACGTCATATTATGCTCGTGACAATTGAAATTTCTCTTTTGAACCTTGCTGAATACATTGTCAAAGTGGGGGTGGGGGATATGTCACACATTGCACATTCATGAGTTTCTCCATGTTCTTTTCAGGGGAAGAATTTGTTTTTGAAATTTCTTTCTCGTTTGATTTTTGAAAGAGGGAGAAATTTGCCTTCAAAACTTTCCATGTGAATGAGCCAATGTTCGGATTCTAAGTGGTGTTGCAAATGCATTCATCAAGGGGAGATTGTGAGACCTATGTGCGCTGAATACATTGACAATTTAAATAAAAGCAAGGGTTCACACGCAATGTTTGACTGTCCGAACTCCATCGCTCATGAGTTGCACATGTTTTTTCGCTTTTGATTATCCAAACTTTTCATACGTGACCTGCACATGTTCGGCACTTAGGACTGTCTGAACTTTCACACACGTGAGATGCACGTGAGTCGACACAGATCAATCTTAACACACATGTTTTTGGAGTAATGTTACCCTCAATGGTTTGGGACTGTCCAAACTTTCTCAATGCATATCGGGAGTAACAATTACTGTGCAGAGTTGTCATATTGAGTCCGGTTGCTCTGTTTTTCTCTGTTCTGCTCTGTTTTAACTCGTAATATTTTGAACTTGCTTTTGGCTTATAATAAGGTTTTATTAGTATTCAATTGCTAAGTTTTTTTGTGTGTTTTTGTTGTTAAGGCTGGTATTATCTTGCAATGATTTGCAACATGCTTATGTGAGGTGCTCACATAAGGTGTTGTGATTCGCGGACTTGTGCTCGAAAAGATTGGTTGTTTGTTCATTTGCAGTTGTTGCTTGAGGTCAAGACATGGTTGGTGATGGGATCTATTGAACTAGTCCTAGGAAGAATATGAGGTTCACCAACCACGTCTGGGAGGAATTGTGGTTGAGTTGATCGGGAGGTCACGCAGCTTGTTTGGGTCAGGAACAATGCATGTGAAGGTATCATGAACGTTTTGGAAAGTGTTTGCATGTGTGCAAGGGATGCATGGACGTGAATACATTGTTCCAAAGTGTGGTGAAGCGATGTGGATGTGAATATATGGCCGGAGAGGTCCAACCAGCTGGATTATGCCTCAGGTTGCGGCAGAGGTGGTTATGGTTCGTTTATGGAAAGTTTCGAGTATTTTTTGGTTAGATTTCATGTGGTTCACGAAGTTGAGTTGTTTTAGGAATGTTTAGTACATTCGTAACGTGTTTGGAAGTCTTAATATTGCTTCTATCTGTGTATGGAAGAGTCTTGAGAAGTTATGGAAAGTTTCGGTTGAAATTGAGTAGGATTAGAGTCCTAGTTAGGATTGGGTTGGCCTTAGGGCTAGTTATATCAGTAAGGGAGGCTAGAGATCGTGGGTAGAGGACTTTGGGCTGTTCATCTTGTGTTCAATAAAATTCGTATTTTAGAGGAGCTTTTATGCCTTGTTTGTCCCACTTGTTTTCGTCAAGTCTTTCTCATTGAGTTTCAGGACAACACGATGTTGGCTCGGTGATTTTATCATAACTCGAGTTTTACAGATCCAATCGACGTGATTCCTTTTGTGTTGTCTTTACAACTCAATTGTATATTATCTTTGAAAGTGTCACGGTCATTGGATTTGTTGTTTCTTATCTACACGAGTTTCTTTGCAATCCTGCATATCTTTTTTTTACTCAAGTAGAACATATTGACCCTTGTTCGATCTTTCGATCATAACATGAGTTTTCCTCGATGGTTTTTTTGTGATTTTTATTGTCTTGTATTCGTGACTTGATTCTATACAATCTCTAATACTTTTGTCACAATTGAACACGTTTAGATCAGTCACACAAACAGTTTCTTTATCGGGTCAATTTTCTGTCGAGGGGTTTTTGTTGCTTCCGCTGAAAAAGTATAAATCTACCATTCACACCCCTCTAGTAGCTTTTCACGTGTTATTCAATCCTACAGATACACTTGCTTTACTTTCCTCACTAACCATTAAACGGATGGAAGAGTTTCTAGAAGAGGAGCTCGCACTTCTTTCTACTCAATGCTCAAAGGCATTGCAAAATGTGAGAACTCGAAGAAGAGGAAGTGGTGGTTCTCAACGATGCTTCGAATGTGGTAAATTTGGACATTTTTGTACAAATTTTCCTAACCTTTCATGTTCTAATCCCCCTAATGAGAAGCAAACAAAATTCAAGTCCTCCTCTGCAAACAACAACAACAACAAGAAGGGTTTTACAGGTTGGCAGTTGGTAAATAGTTTTGGCTCCGCACTACAAGAACTCAACTCGAGCGATGTGGACATCACAAGTGTCGGTACCCTGAGTACCGGGTACCCCTTAGTACCGCGAAGAGTACAAGTGAGTTGTACCTATCGGAGTTGAAGGTCTCTTGGGCCCCACATGTCACATTGCACTGGACCCGCTCCCCTCATATGGGCAGCCTTGAAACAACACGTGTAAAGGAAAACCGGAACTAAACTCCCAGCAGAGAGGAGCTCCGGAGCTGACACATGTACAACAACCCCAGACCTAACCTCCGGTAAGGGAAAGCTTCGGATCTTCCACCTGTGGAACCTCTAGACCTTCATCAACCTATACACTAGCAGATCTCCTTCAGCACAAACAATCAAGGGTAATTAAGGCGCCAGATACATGATTTAATTATGTGTCGTTAATACTATATTAACGACACATGATCAGAGCCCTGTTAATAGGGGTAACACATCCATTAAGGCACATTATCACACTATTAATCATGCTTAATACCCTTTATATATTGTATTAGGCCATTGAATACGCCAGGGCCGCATGTCGGGCCAGACAAGCTTTGTAACGGTCAGTCCTTAGAACTATAAAAGGGTTGTGCCGCACGTACCCAAGGACATCTGATCTCAGCTGATGCGATCCAAGCTAACCCGCATACTAGCGAAGAGACTTACACAATACAACAACACAAACCCCGTGGAGTTGGGTGTTACGCTCAGGCGGCCCGGACCACGTAAATCTCTGGTGACATCATATTGATCTTGATCTCTGCATACCCCAAACATAACAAGAACCTCCGCGGGCTGCTCCTTAGCAGGTCCGGGGGAAGTGTCGTTGCTACACTTCGACGTTTGGCACGCCACGTAAGGGGAGGGGTAGTCCCGAGATCGCAATATGGTGAGTTCAGCTGCTGGATCCTCCAATGGCAACCATGCTGGACAACCTGCTGGAGGCAATCCCTCCAACGCCCAACAACCAGCAGGTGCCATTGTTCCAGCAGGTGCTATGGAACCAGAACCACCATCTGTTCCGGCAAACAGTGCTGGTCAACTAGATGGGGCATCTGCGTCGATCACTGCATCGACAAACAACAATCCTGAGCACGCACTCATTGCTACGCGAGCTCTCTTACAACACCCACCGCCTCCAGGTGCACCCAGGGTGCTATGGAGCAGTGGAGGACTGATGTAGACCATATTGTTGCAGTTGCGGCTGTAGGCATCAGCAATCAAGGTCCTCCCCCTTCGGGGCGAGCACCATCACAACGACGGATCTTGTCCGGCCGACTTGCTCCACAAGTCTCGCAACAAAAGAGACGTGCTGCATCCCACCAGGTGACCTCGTTGCCCCCTAGGGCGCGACACACCCATACCATCAACAGGATTCCGACTCATGACCTACGGTCGGAACTGGATCGCCGATACCGGTAGCAGGACGGCCATGTCCATATCGAGAGTGCTCATGAAAGGCGAGAGGCTCGAGACAACCCAGCTCCTTGGGGAGTAGTAGGAGGCTATTCTGCCCTGGCCATGCATTTGCACATGGTCAGATGGCCACAAATGTTCTGACCTCACTTGCCAGAAAAATTTGACGGGACTGTCAACCCCGCTGAATTCCTTCAAATCTACTACACAGCCATACTGGCAACGGGGGGTGATGAGGCTATGATGGACAATTACTTTGCAATGGCTTTAACTAGGACTGTGAGGTCCTGGTTCATTAGTCTGTCACCCGACACCTTTAATAGTTGGATGGAGCTATGCCAGCAGTTCACTGCCAACTTCTGGAGTTCTTACACCCAGCCTAGCACTAAATTGGATCTATTTGCTGTAAAGCAGACATCGCGGGAATCGCTGCGATCCTTCATCCAGCGGTTTTCCCAGGTACAAAATACTATTCCTTCAATCTCGAGATTTTCTTTTATCGTTGCATTCAGACAGGGTGATGTTGGAGAAGCTAGCAATTAAAGAAGTTACCAGTGTCACAAAACTCTTTTAGCCTACCCGGCAAATGTGCTAGAGCTGAGGAGGGCCGTGAAATGCACTCTAATCTAGCACCGGAGGCCAACCAGAAGTCCTACAAAACTGAAGCCACTACCTCCGATAGTGGCAAAAAGAAGAAGAACCCCAACGGCAAAAAGAAGTCGTCGGTCGGCGCACCAGCCGCTGCTGCTGCCGCAGCTCCTGGAAGCCGGGGGCCATGCCCCGAGAAGCGACCTCGTCCTTCATCAGAAGACGGCAACAATTCCAAAGCATGGTGTTCGATTCACAAGATGAACTGACACAGCCTGGAAGAGTGTCGGGAGGTCCAGGACCTTGTCGAGCGCTATAACAAGTGTCGGGAAGAAGCTCCTTTCCGTCAATGTTAAGGAAAGCAAAAGGTCGATGAAGTTCCGGCTGAAGACGAGCTAGGTTTCCAAGACCCCAAAAAGGCCCTGAAAGCTGTCTAAAACACTGTTGACAACGACTACGATGTCTCTGATAACTAGTGCCGAAAGACCCTGAACACCATCCATGGTTGTTCTTGGGACATCACCTCTTGCCGCATCCTTAAGACAATGCAGCGGGACATGGTTGTGGCAGCTCCCACTGCTAAATCGGAGCCAGATCAGAAGTGGATGGATACTCCCATCATTTTCGATGCTTCGGAGTGCCCCCGAAACATGATCGGGGCTGGCCAACTCCCGTTGATGGTGTCACCCGCCATTAACAATATTCAAATCCACCCCGTTGATGGTGTCACCCGCCATTAACAATATTCAAATCCACCATGTAATGGTGGACGGAGGTTCCGAGCTAAACCTCATAAGCTTCAAATCTTTTGTTAAGCTTCAGCTCCGGCATTCGGACCTTCGACCATCCCGACCTTTCTCTAGAGTAGGTCCGAGAACCATCACTCCTCTCGGTTCCATCACACCCCTAGTGACCTTCGGGACCCGTGAGAACTACAGAACTGAGAAATTGATCTTCGACGTTGCACATATAAGTCTGTCGTTCAGTGCCATTTTGGGTAGGCCAACTTTATACAAGTTCATGGTTGCTGCCCATTATGGCTACTTGGTGTCGAAGATGCCAACACCCACGGGTGGTCTCTGGATCCGCGAAGATTGCACCGCAGGTGTTACCGCTCTACAAGAACTCTATGCGCTTACCACAGTGCAAGAGGAAGCATCTGGTAAGGAGCCAGCTCTGAATCCTCCGAGCATTCGTCATAAAGGATCTACCTCCGCACCCCGTGTGCAACCAAGTGGTGACACCGACGTTCCCGTCAAGGTCGTCCAAATTGGTTCCGATGCTGCTCAGACTACCCGTATATCGGGGGTTCTAAACAACAAATCAGAAGTCGCGCTCATCACGTTCCTCCAGGCTAATCTTGACATGTTTACCTGGCAACTGTCACAAATTCTTAATATCCCTAGGGTGGCGATTAGGCACAATCCGAAGATTTACCCAAACACACGGCATGTACACCAGAAGCCCCGAAAGTAATCAATCGAGCGACAAAACTTCATCCGATAGGAAATCAAGAAGTTGCTCGAAGCTGGATTCATCCGGGAAGTCTTCCATCCAAAATGGCTGGCAAACCTAGTTGTTGTACCCAAGGCCGGTGGGAAGCTTCGGATGTGTATCGACTACACCACCTTAAATAAGGCATGTCCAAAGGATCCATTACTGCTACCTAGAATAGATCAGATAGTGGACTCCACCTTTGGGTGTGAGCTATTGTGTATCTTAGACGCATATTCTGGATATCATCAAATCCAAATGTCTAAGGAAGATGAAGAGCATACTGCCTTCATAACAGTAGATGGATTGTATTGTTATACTGCCATGCCATTCGGTCTTAAAAATGCTGCTTCAACATTTGTGCGAGCTATCTACAAAACATTTGGAGAGCTAATTAGAGACTTGGTGGAGGTGTATGTCGATGACATCATTGTGAAGATAAAAAACAAGGAGTCACTCCTTGACAACATGCAAGCCATCTTCGACAAACTGCGCACCACGCACACCAAGCTGAACCCAGACAAGTGTGTCTTCGAGGTTAGCTCCGGGAAGCTTCTAGGGTTCTAGGTGGCTCACCGAGCAATTGAAGCAAATCCAGCAAAGATCAAGGCCATAGAAGATATGCAACCCCCGGCCCACATTAAAGATGTCCAGAAGCTAACTGGATGCCTAGCTGCGCTCAGCCGGTTTATCTCATGACAAGCAGAGTAGGCACTACCCTTCTTCAAACTCTTGAGGAGGTCCGGACCGTTTCATTGGTTTGAAGAAGCAGAAAAGGCATTTCAAGAGCTGAGACAGCTCCTCACCACACTACCAATATTGGTAGCTCCTAATCCTGGTCAGCCTTTACTACTTTACATTTCGGCAACCACCGAAGTTGTCAGTATGGTCCTAGTTACAGAAAGACCGGAGCCACATCTAATCCAAAAGTCCAGACCAATCTGGGAGGGTCCAAAATCACCTGAAGACATGACTGGGTCGCAGCTCCCAGACACAGAACCTCAAAACGAAATGCTAGGAGATCAACCTCTTTTGTCTTAGGAGGTTCACCTGGCTGACCAAGATGATCTGGATCCTCCTAGTGAGGTCTGGGTCGAACAAGAAGGAGTTTTGGACCGCTCTGGGAGGATCCAAGAAGCACAACATGAAGGTCTGGAACCCTCCTGTTGTGTCCGGATCGATGGAGAAGAAGCTTCGGGTCCTTTTGAAAGGGTCTGGACCATTCAACGTCCCGTGTACTTCATCAGTGAAGTACTCCATGACACCAAGACAAGATACATTGAGGTGCATAAAATTCTTTACGCAGTTCTTATTGCTTCAAGGAAGCTTTATCACTACTTCCAAGCCCACAAAATATCAGTGGTAACTTCTTTTCCACCGCGTGCTATTTTGCATAACCTAATTCTACTAGGAACATTGCAATGTGGGCAGCGGAACTGGCCGAATTCGATCTAGAATTCGTGTCAAACAAGCAATCAAAAGTCAAGCCTTGGCTCACTTCGTGGCGTAGTGGACCCCATCTCCATCAAACCCTGGGGGTCACAGTGAACAGAAACCAGAACCCAAAGTTTCGGTATTCACCAAGCCTCACTAGACCCTCTACTTCGATGGGTCCGTGCAAAAGCAGGGGGCCGGAGCTAGAATCCTTATCCTATCTCTGACTGGAGAGAAGGTCAAGTACATGGTACACCTTGATTTCAAGGCAAACAACAACATAGCGGAGTATGAAGCTCTCATCTACGAACTCAAGGTGGCACTATCATATGGTGTAAAACAGCTATTAGTGAAGGGAGATTCACAACTCATCATAAAGCAAGTCAAAGGTGAATGTTAATGTAACAATCCTCAACTAGCTGCTTTTCTCCTTGAAGTCCAGAGACTTGAGAAGGACTACAAAGTCCTGGATCTCCATCATGTTCAGCGTCTTTATAATGCTGAAGCCGACGAACTCTCGACGAAAGTCTCAACCGGAGCTCTGGCTCCTGAAGGAATCTTCGTCCGGAGGTTGTCAAAACCAACAGCTCAGCCTGCCTAACTAAGCAAAGGGGGCGAGACCAGCACCTCGAAGCTGGCGGTCCCGGTGGCCCTGCTACCATGGCGTCCACCAAGGGTCGTAGGTGCTGTCCGAAGCTCCGAGCAACCCAACATGCAAGACTCAGAAGCTCAAGTAAGCTCCAATGCATGGATCTCGGAGATCCGGAGCTACTTGAAAGATAATATCCTTCCTAAAGACAATGTATCGGCTGACCGGATTGTCAGATTGGATAAAAGATACACGTTGGTAGAAGGCGATCTCTACCGACGTGGTGCCAATGGCGTCCTAATGCGATGCATTGCAAGGGAATAAAGTTTCGAGCTCCTCGCGAAGATCCATGGAGGTGAGTGAGGGAACCATGCTTCTTCTCGCATGCTGGTTGGTAAAGCCTTCAGGCATGGCCTTTACTGGCCTACAACACATCACGATGCGGTTGAGCTAGTGAAAAAATGTGAAGCGTGTCAATTCTATGCAAAACAGATTCACACACCGGCTCAATCGCTACAAATGATACCTCCTACATGGCCATTCGCTGTGTGGGGCATGGACATGTTGGGACCTTTCCCAAAAGCTGTCAGAGGTTATAGATTCCTGTATGTCGCCATCGACAAGTTCACTAAGTAACCAGAAGCAACTCCAGTTGTGACAATCAACAAGCAATCACCAATCAAGTTCTTGACGTCCATTATATGCAGATTTGGAGTTCCGAACAAAGTCATAACTGATAGAGGAACTCAATTTACTAGTGCTGAATTTCAAGAATATTATGAAAACCTTGGCATTCAACTAAGCTATGCTTCAGTAGCTCATCCAGCAAGCAATGGCCAAGCCGAGAGAGTAAATATAGAAATATTAAAGGGACTTAAGACACGGACCTACGAGCGCTTAAAAAAAGCATGGAGCCAACTGGATTGAAGAGCTTCCATCCACACTATTGGCAAACAGGACAACACCTAACCGGTCAACTGGAGAGACCCCATTCTTCCTGGGGTACGGAGCTGAAGCAGTCCTTCCTTCGGAGATCACCTTGGGGTCCCTCCGGGTTCAGACCTTTGATGAAGCCACGCAGAACCAGCTCCGGCGTGAAGACCTTGACCTCTTCAACAAGGGAAGGTGTCAAGCAGCTGTTTGGAATGCACGTTACCGCCAAGCTCTTTGGCGCTATCATCAAAGGCATGTGCACAACCGATAGCTTGAGGAAGGTGATCTGGTGCTTTGGAAGATACTGACTCGTGAAGGAATGAACAAACTTTCTCCTAGGTGGGAAGGTCCATTCCGATTGATTAAAGTATCTTGTCCCGGATGCGTTCGCTTGGCAACGGAGGATGGGATTTCGCTCCCTAATCCTTGGAACATCGAGCACCTCCGTAAGTTTTATGCTTAGAATCACGGAGGTGAGCTTGTAATTACACATGATGTATGTTATAGAGTCGATAACCAGACAAGAATAGGTCCTCTGGGAGAACATCCAGACCCCTCCGGGAGGGTCCGGGAAGTTCATGTACACTTCACACAGTCACTGCACTAAAAGTGTAGCTTCCTACCCTGGGTTAGTACAAGATGTATAACGCACTTAGCTTTGATGCCGCATCCTAAGTCCGTCCTTGTCTCCCCTGTAAACCAGACCTATAATGAAAAACATTGTCGTGTAAAAACAGACTCCACGTGCATTTATATTTCTACAAGGCTCGATCTATCAACTTATTATTTTTAACCTTCTTGTCTATAATGAAGTTGTGTAATTATTCTTGAGTTTTCACCAAGTTATTCATATGCATGGAATATTATATTGTTGGTCTCTTTGGATCTTAACATGTTGTATGGTCTACTTACCTGAACGCCAAGCCAACATAGGTCCGAAGTGTGCTATCGACTTAGCTTTGTCCTGGACCCTATGTAAGGCACTCTACCTACACTCCGGAAGGTCTCAATAGGGTGAGTACTAGAAAAGCATATGGGTCCGGAAAGATTACATCAATATACTTGTTACCATATCGATTTTGTTTGGATTTCAAACTCAATAAGAATGATAAGTCACAAACGATTTATAGACAAGAGCAGGAACTTTACACTTTTCTTGTATTTAATATGCAGGAAAAACAAAAATTCATAGAGATGGTGGACGATGCTAGAGCTACTAAGCTCCAACACCCTCCAAGGGGGCCCACCGTCAACATTTAATATGTTGATAGTTGGTGACGTCGGAGCTACAAAGCTCCGACAAGCCCTGGAAGCATAGCTACCAAGATCCAACCGTCAACGTTTATATGTTGATACTGGGAATTGTAGGAGCTACAAAGCTTCACCAATCCCAGGGGGCTGCCTTCAATGTCTCATAATTGAATACTTTAGACCTAAAATCTACAAGTGCGAAGCATTCAACTCGTCAACATACTGCCACGACCTTTGGTACATGTACACAACTCAATTGTACACATGTACGAGGGGGCCAACAAGATACAACACAGTATATTGAATACACAGTGAAATGCATGACAGAAAGGAGGATTTCATTAATCAAAAGTACTGGATTACGAAATTGGGGTTACAAGGGGCAAAAGGAGAAAAGTCCTAGCCACTGGAAGATCTAAGTCACGTGGAAAATGAAGTAACCTTCTCATCAGCTTCTTGGACACTAGCTCTGGCGGCATCCTCTTCCTCGGTGATGATTCCTTCAAAGACCGGATCATGAGAGAACTGGGGGTCTCAGCTTTTGTAACACACCAAGATATACTCGACGACATTCTTGGCCAAAGATTTACCCTCCATATCCAGCTGATCGGCGATGACATTACCCATCATGTGGAGTTTGCTGCCAGTAGAGTCAAGTGCCACTAGCATCCGGTCCAGCTCATGCGCTGGGTCCACCGAGCGTACGGGACTGAAACCAAGAGGCACAAGGGTCCTGTCCTCACGTCCAAAGAAGTCCCATACCATCATGGACTCGGTTGCCTTCGAGCTTTGCAGCTCTTCCAAAGACCTCTGGGGGGTCGCTAGCTCCAAACTCTCCCGAGCAAGGAATTCCACCACTTTGGCATATTGCTGCATACTTTCATCAACCTGCTTCTCGCGGTCGGTCAGCTCCGACTCCCGGAGGTGGATTCGGTTTCACCTCTCCGCCAGGTCTTTCTCCCTGCCTCTCACCTTCCCTTCCCTGGTGGCAACATCAGCTTCCCTTTTTGAGAGCCCCTGCCCCATTTCCAGTACTTCTTCCTTTCATACTCACTGCACTGCTCAAACTTCTTTGAGCTGTCCGCCAAATTCTGTTCACCCAGAGTCAACTTCTGGGTGACCTCCACCTCCCTCTTCATGAAATCCTCCTGCATCTCAAGGAGCTTCTCCTCCCTTGCCTCCAGGTCCGCCCAGCGCTTTCGGAGAACCTCATTCAATTCATTGAGTCTTTCGTGACACTCACCAGCAGCATCACACCTCTCCTTGGCTTGCTCAAAGATTTCCCTGGAATTAGCGTCGAGCGCCCGGATAGTAGCCTCCTTCTCCTCAAGCAGCTTATACGAGTACTCTAACCGGGCCTTCTCCCTCTTTATCCATTCCTTCTGGTCAGCTAGGCTCATCTGGGCAAGCCTGGTGTCAAAATGGAGTCTGTTGCACCAATGCCTCAAGATGTTTCGCTCCTTCTCCAGGGCTTTGCTCTCATGATCGAAGGCAAGTTGAACCTATCGAAGGCTAGAGCAGGCGTTGTCTATAGATAACGCTAGAGGGATAGGCTCCAGACCTGCAGGGACCATCTCTGCAGGCTCCAGAGGGTTCTCCATTACAAAAATAGGGTCACACTCTATGAGAGAGGACCCTTGAGCTTCTGCGGCACTAGGACTGCTCTCTGGGAGCCCTTCAGCGGCAGCTGAAGAGGAACCCACTAGGGGAACTCCCACCGCTGGAGCAGAAGCTGAATGTGCTGCCTCCAGGCTTTTAGTTGCAGGCTTCGAAGGCGGGGGACCTGCCGCCACCTCTTCAGGCAGCTCCAGCTTTGGATCATATACCTCCAGAGCAATAGCAGGGGCTTCATCTAGGGCCTCTACTGCCGCTGGCTCAGGCTCCGACACGGCAGCTTCTTCTGGTTCAACGACCGGAGCTTTAGGATCCCTAGCTCAACCACCGGGCATTCAATCTCTTCTGGCACAAGGGTCGGATCTTTAGTGAGTTCTGGCTCAATGGTCGGGGTTTCAATTTTCTCTGGCTCAGCGAACAGGGCTTCGATGACTTCCGGCTCAAAAGTCGGAACTTCTGGCATCGATGGTGCTGGAGCATCAGCCTCTGCCACCATTACCAAGGGTACATCATCGACTTCTCCCCTGTGGTCTGGCGCTACCACAGAAGCTTCGGGTGAGGACTCCAAATCTAAGTCCACGACAGCTAGTGCCGGAGCTGCCGTGACTTCTGCCATTACTTGAGGAGGCTCGGTGCTCGAAGCTAGAGCTTCGGCAGGTGCAGCCCCGGCTGCCGCGACTAGCGCCAAAGTTCCTGACCCTTTCTTTGACACCCTAGAAACAAAGGGAAGAGAAGATTAAAGGCACGTCAAAAACAAGACTAGTATCTTAGGGTGAGCAATCAATGCTTACCTAGGGATGCTACCACCCCAGTCGCCTCGGAACCTCTTCTTCTGAGGCCCAGAGCTAGAGCCCACCAAGTCTGGTGTGACAACTTCTTCCGACCTCAGTTGAGGACCACTCGCAGCAGTCGAAGTCCTTTCGGTCGGAGCTTCTCTTTGTTAGGAAAACTCCCGGACCTAGAGCTTTTAGCCGGCACTGAGGCCAGGGTCGACTGCCCGAAGCTGACGCCTCTTGAAGATTCTTGCATCGGAGCAGGGGTAGCTGCAGAAGACCTCCCTCGTCAGGGAGAAGGAGCCGTGGTAGAAGAAACAAGTCTGATGGACCTCCCGTCAGCGTGCTTCAACTTTCTCTTCAGACAGGAGGACTCACCTGGCTCTTTACCCTTTCCCTTGCCAGTGTCTTTAACCCTCTGGCTCGGGGCGGAGGCAGGACCAACCTCGGAAGCTTCGGGGATAACCAATCTGGTGGTCGGACGCCTTTCTACCTCACCAAGGTCGTCAAGCACCGGCATCCTCCTCCGGAGCTTCCTACTGAACTGCGGCTCCATGTTCAGAGGGAGGAAAGCTGTTGGCGGAACTAAGTCGTCGCCGTTGACGTTTATCTCATGCTGAAGTTTCTTAAGATGAAGCTCCAAAGCTTGATCATTCAAGTTGGATTTCAGACCGGTTTCAATCCGGTCGTCGTCCATCACGCTGTTGAGGGCCCACACGAGCTTCTCCCTCTTCCTCAGCGGAGCCCATCTATTGACCAGGAAGTTGCAGAAGACCGTCTTAGGAGTCACTCCACCCTCCATCCATTCGCGGATCCTGGTCAAGACAGTGTTGAAGGCATCTGACAACACCGGAAGTACACTCCAGGTGTCAGTGTCAATGTTGGGGAGACTTCAGGCAGCTCCAACTTCTAGTGCTCCTCCCCTGTAATGATGATCCAATCTTTCTTCCAGTCGTCCCATTTGCCAGAAGAAAATGACTTCAAGTATTTGAAGGGGCAGTTCTTGTGCTTCACGAAATAGTAGAATCCAAGAAGCTTAGTCCCCTTGCTGGTGGTGTGGATGGTGAAGAAGGTGCGGAATAGCTCGACGCAGGGGGGAATACCCACCCACATCTCGCAAAAGTGGACGAACGTTGTCACGAGAAGAAGAGAATGGGGGCCAAGGTGATACAGCTGCAGAACATAAAAGTTTAGCAGCATCAAAAGAAAAGAATAGAAAGGTGGAATGAATCCCACAATGCTGTACGCCGAGAAGTACACCATGTCACCACTGTGCTCCTTCTTGAACGGGAGCTTGCCGGCGCGAACCAAGTGGATGAAAGAGTTGCTGGACCACCCCATATAGGTCCGGACCTTCTTCAGATCATTGTCACTCTTTAGGCGGCTCATGGTAAGACCCAACTCCATCTAGGCAAAGCAGAGCAAATGAAGAGAAGTTAGGCAGAGTTTGGGAGGCTCTGAGTGCAAATTTGATCGAAGGCGTAAAGAGTCCTCAAACCGTGCACACTTTCCCTATTAAGTATGCCTCCGCGATGCTTGGATGGAAACCGCAGAAAGAACGAAGGCACTTTTCAAAAGTCTACCCCGTCAATGACGACTGGGCCTGGGGCCACCCTGACGAAGAGATCGAGGTTCTTACCCAAGGCAAACCGTTGTCATGATGAGTGGCAGGAAACTCGATGGCGGCACCCTAACAGGGCACGCAGAACTGATACTGTTTTCGTATTGGGAACCATCGACCTTCAATTGTGTGAGATCCTCACTCAAAGATCTTATCTGCCGCATTAATAACAAGCCACGCGTCAATGGATCACTCGCGGACCATCGCTCCAATAGCTTATTAGAAGACTCTTGAAATCAAAGGACGGGAATCGAGAATGGCCCCACCTCCGATAGAATAACTTAACCCAAAGGATTTCTCCCAGAGGTGGGCCCAGGGGACACTGTCGGTACCGTGCGTACCGGGTACTCCTTAGTATTGGGAAGAGTACAAGGGAGTTCTACCTGTCAGAGTTGAAGGTCTCCTTGGGCCCCACAGGTCACACTGCACCGGACCCGCTGCCCTCATATGGGCAGCTCCTAGGAGAAACACGTGTAAAGGAAAACTGGAACTAAACTCCCAGCAGAGAGGAGCTCCGGTGCCGACACGTGTACAGCAGCCCCGGACCTAACCTCCGGTAAAGAAAAGCTCCGAATCTTCCACGTGTGGAACCTCCGGACCTTCATCGACGTATACACTGCTAGATCTCCTTCAGCACGAACAATCAAGGCTAATTAAGGCGGCAGTCACAAGATTTAATTACGTGTTGTTAATACTATATTAACGACACGTGATTAGAGCACTATTAATAGGGGTAACTCAACCATTAAGGCACGTTATGACACTATTAATCATGCTTAATACCCTTTAGACATTGTATTAAGCCATTGAATACGCAAGGGCCACATGTCGAGCCAGTCAAGCTTTGTAACGGTCAGTCCTTAGAACTATAGAAGGTTTGTGCCGCATGTACCCAAGGACATTTGATCTCAGCTGATCCGATCCAAGCTAACCCGCATACTAGCGAACAAACTTACACAATACAACAACACAAACCCCGTGGAGTAGGGTGTTACGCTCATGCGGCCAAAACCACGTAAATCTCTGGTGTCATCATCTAGATCTTGATCTCTGCGTACCCCAACCATAACAAGAACGTCCGCGGGCTGCTCCTTAGCAGGTCCGGGCGATGTGTCGTTGCTACACTTTGACAACAAGTGATGAAGATGAAGAAAATTTGGAAAATACGTGTTTCATGGAGGGCAACTCAAGATCAAGCATGGGGGGAGCAGAACATAACAACGCCAATGAAGAGGTATGTCCCACTTGAGAAGAATTATGTGATGCTATTTCTCGTGCGACTGTTATACTTAGAAAAAAGGACAAAAAACTTAGGGACAATGATGTTAAAATTGAATCACTAGAATTCGAAATTAATCGGTTAAAATCCTTGATTTCTATTGATGATTCTTGTTGCTCAAGTGAACTCATATATGAACAATTGTCCTCTTTAAGAAATGGCATACCTCCACTCTTGATAAACTTGAACTGAAATTGGAAAGAACAAAAATCTTGCTGAACTTAATGATAAAAGTTTGAAAGATGCTAGTTGTTCAACAATTGATTTGCATTATTCTAACTGTGGTGGGCTTTATAAGAATCTACATGATGCTTTGAATGAAATTTCCGTTTTGAACAATGCTTTACGTTCACATGAAGTTAATTGATGTTCTACTTGCAAATTAAAAGGAAAAACTTCATGTGAAAATTGTCTTGATCTGTCCAATAAATTTGGTGACATGTATAGGATACCAGAGCAGTTTTGCAATGCAAATAAGAACTTGAAGTTGCTGCTGGATTCTTCTAAAAATTGCTATGATAAAACTGGTTTAGGTTTTGATTCTCATGCTCATACAAAGGCACATCCACCTAAGGTTGTTAAGTCATTAGGAAGTGGTTTGATTCAAAGGATTCCTAAGCGAAAAGAGGTGATTTCTAAGTCTGCAGTAGTGTTGTCTCATTCGGTTGCTAATAAATATGTTGCTTGCTCATCTAGACATGAATACAAAGTAAAATTTCATGTCATAGATTTCTGTTATAGACTAGCTAAACAAGAAAAGAAGCGAATAATGCTAGCTAGATCATTTAACAATCAAGCAAAACTTGCTGCACGTGCTGAACCGAATGTTAGGAGCTTGCAACCTGCTGTGATGAGTCAAAAACATTCAAAATTTGCTCCCAAACCTACTGTTTTTCGTGCTACACATAACACACCTCGTAGATCAGAAGTTGGGTGCAAGAATTGCAAAATTTGGCTCATAAACCTGCTGTTTTATCTCAACTTTTGCATGTTATTGCTGCTAGACTTCATGTGACTCAGTACTGGATTCTTAAATGCCTGTTGACTAAACCCAACATTGAGACATCAACGTATTGTGCTTCTATCTAGGTTACACGCTTGAGCAAGGAGAACATCTGGCTTGTAGATTCAGGTTGCTCACGCCACGTGACCGGTAACAAATACTTGTTCTCCTCCCTCTCTTTTGTGTCATGTGTAGAGAATGTTACTTTTGCCGATAATTCTTCAACTCCTGTAACTGCTAAGGGTTCGTTTAGAGTTAATAATCACTACACTTTGATAGATATGACACTTGTTAAAAATTTTAAATACAACTTGTTTTCGGTTTCACAATCGCTAGATGAAGATCCAGAAAAAACTTTCACTAAAATTTGCTGCAAGGTTGTAGATTCATATGGTGAGCATATGTTTAACACGTCTCAGTTTGGAAGAGTTTTTAAAGCTGATTTTTACATGTCATCCTCTAAGCATAGATTTCTATTTGCTAATGAATCAAGAGACTTTGATCCTCTCACACGTGTTAGAGTTCTTGATCGCATACATGGGTTGCCAAAGCTTAAAGAGGTCAAAGAAATTATTTGCTCTTCTAGTAAATATGCTAGAATGGTTGTAGGTTCAAATGCTCCACTCATAATGACCATGACAATAGTGCCGACACAACTTTTACACCTTGACACCGTAGGTCCCTCAAGTGTTCATTGTTTTGGAGGAAAGTGGTATGTGCTTGTAATTGTTGATGACTATTCTAGATACTCTTGGGTTTACTTTATGGCATCTAGGAATGAAGATTTTAGTCACATTAGAAGTTTAGTTCTTAGACTTTCACTTGACTACCCAGGATCTTTAAAAACAACTAGTAGTGATAATGGAACTGAATTTAAAAACAATCATTTGATCACTATTGTGCTGAAAATGGAATAGATCATCAATTTTCTTCACCATATGTACCTCAACAAATTGGTGTTGTAGAAAGAAAGAACAGAACTATAGTTGAGATGGTTAGGACTATGCTTGATGAATATCAAACTCCTAGGAAATTTTAGGCTGATGCAATTGCAACCGCTTGTTATGTCTCAAATTGTGTTTTCTTGCGTGCTAAGCTAGGGAAAACCCCATATGAGCTTCGTTTTGGACGTAGGCCTAGTGTCACACACTTTAGGGTATTTGGTTGCAAATGCTTTGTTGAGAAACATGGTAATCTTCATAAATTTGAACCTAGATCTGTTGATGGCATATTTCTTGGTTATCCATCTCATACTAGACGCTACCATGTGCTTTTACTTGACACTAACAAAATTGTGGAGACTTGTGAGGATTCTTTTGATCAAGCTAGCACGGGTACTAGTTCTAATATTGTAGGTCATGATGCATATCTACGGGGGGAGAGTATTTTCATTGAAGATGAGGAATAAGTTGTGCTGCTACCCAAAAATTCAGCAGCTAATGACATCATTCCAGGTCCTGATTTTGATTCACGACCAGCACCGATGACCACCATTGCTAGTGCAAATCATCCTTGAGTAACAAGCTCATCGATTTGTGATGAACACGAATAGGAAGAAGCTATTGAAGTGTCTCCTCCCTTTCTATCCTCAAAAGTCATCCTCCAGAATAGATTATTGGAAGCTTGCATGAACGAGTCACAGGATCCATGTTTTTTGATCCAAACTCTCATGCTCATTCTGCTTTTGTTGCTTCTTTTGAATCCAAATATATATCACATGCACTGACTAATGAATCTTAGATTATTGCCATGCAAGAAGAGTTAGAATATTTTGGAAATATTGTTTGGAAACTTGTACCTCCACCTCATGGACACATTAATTAGAACTAAATTGGTGTTTAAAAATAAAAAAAAAAAGTGAGAATGGGGTTGTTGTTAGGAATAAGGCTAGATTGGTTGCTCAAGGTTTCACACAAGTAGATGTTCTAAAATTTGATGAAACCTTTGCTCCCATTGTCAGATTAGAAGCTATAAGAATTTTATTGGCATTTGCTGCATCTAAATTTTTCAAATGGATGTGAAAAGTGATTTTCTAAATGGCTACATAGACGAGGAGGTCTATGTTAAGCAACCACCCGGTTTTGAAAATCCATATTTTCTGTATCAAGTTTTCAAACTGTCCAAAGCTTTGTGTGGTCTTAAACAAGCCCCTAGAGCATGGTATGATAGGTAAAAAAACATTTTTACTTGAAAAGGGGTTTACCATGGGTAAAGTTGATAAAACTCTTTTTGTGCTTAAGCATGGCAATGATTCACTATTTGTTCAAGTGTATGTGGATGATATTATCTTTGGTTGTTCTCCTCATGATCTTGTGTCCAAGGTTTCAGCTATGATGAGTTCAAAATTTGATATGAGTATGATGGGAGAACTGACGTAATTTTTGGGGCTGCAAATCAAGCAAACTAAGGAGAGAACCTTTGTGCATCAAACGAAGTACACGAAAGATCTCATTAGGCATTTCAACATGAAAAACAGCAAGCCGCATCGGAAACCAATGGGAACAATAGTGACACTTGAACTAGATGAAGAGAGTGAACCCGTTGATCAATAAGAATATCGAAGCACGATCAGATCACTTTTGTACCTCATAACATCAAGACCGAACATACTATTCAGCGTATGTCTTTGTGCACGATTTCAAGCTTCCCCACATGATTCATATCGTCAAGTCGTCAAAAGAATTCTTAGGTACTTACATGGAACTCAAGAATTTGGCATTTTTCTTCCTCCTTCGTCAACCGTTACTATGAAAGCTTTTCCGGATGCTGATTTTAGGGGTTGTAGGATTGATAGGAAAAGTACTTCAGGTGCGTGTCATTTTCTTGGTGATTCACTTGTTGTGACACCCGATTTCAAAAATGAAACAAGTGTGATGCATATGTGTGCCCAGGATGTTTAAGAGACATACACAAGTGATTCACAAATGATAGCTAGATTATAACCATGTCTCGAATAACAACACTAATAATAGTACCTTATTACAAACCAAATAGTCCTGAATATAAGCTCTAATAAGACTACAGCAGAAAACTCTAACACCAACTCCACAGGCAAGCTTGACGGTAACACGCGTGCCTAGAAAACGTCAAAGACCTTCGGGTACTCCACATCATCGCCTGCGACTGAATTTGTTGCGGAATATCAAGGGTGGGCACATGTCATACTCAGCAAGTGTGGGAAAGTATGATATGTTGCTTAAACAAGGAATGATAATTAAATGACTATTTGCATAAAAGTACATTCAAAACAGTTGAAAATTCAATAATATGTTAATTGAGTGAGGTCCATCCCTTAACAACCCAAAAACAATTAATTTCATATTCAATACAATAATTTCAACGTAGATAACCAAAAAAATCAATGATATACCATATTCAACTCATAACTATCCATTCAACTAAATATTACCATATTCATATTTCAAACCCAGTTACTGTAACAATATCGACTTCCAATTCAATCCCAGCTATTAAACTAAGTTCAAGGTCCATATCTCTAATCATGTGAGGGTCCAGGTCGCTCATAACAGGGAGCACGACCATCATGATAGTTTTTAATACTCTACAAAGGTTGTACCACTTTACCCACAAGTTCGTGATTTCATCACCTTTCGATGACTAAGGAATCTCAATTATGCTGTCTCACACTTCCTTTGGTGTTTGGCCAAGTGATCACAAAATAGCCTTTACAAAGTTATTACTAGTCTATTCGAAACCCACTGAGGTTTCACTGGTGGTGATGTCTCCAACTGAGCACATCCATCCAAGGGCCCCCTCTTGCGCCATTTGTATCCCAAGGTAGTCCCACCATCACTACAAACCCATCTGACTACCCCTTCCCCGAGCTTGTCAAATGGTCTGAACAGTAATGGCAACACACTAATTAGTCAGTTAAGCCGCACACATAATTAACCTTGTGGTGGCACTGTAAAACCTGGGTGGTTGCTCCACGAACTGGTCCTTAGATCTAAAGCAAGCAAAACCACCAAAATAGTCCAACCCATTCCACGCAACCGGCTTGCTTAGATCCCTAGGTACCATGTTGCTAAAAGGGTCATTAATATCAATTATCATAATTGAAGTGTTCAATGGTTCATAATTAAGCAATATTATTGTTTCTCAAACCCAATTAAGTATAGCAAAGCAAAAAGTGTAAAATACCCTTCTCAACTCTCTACATTGTGTCCAAGTGACAAGAGTGGTCATACAAAACTAGTAAACTCCTATAATTGGGTTTTCCCATCAATTTGACATCAGCATGCAATTTTGCAAACAAAACATTAAAATCCTGGATCAAAATGATCAAAGACACTTGTCTTGCTCTTGAGCTTCGTTTGGATTGAAAGCTTCGAAGTTCTGGTTCTGCGGGTCCTCGAAAGCACTCTCTACAGAGATACCTTCTATTCCGCGCAACGAACATGCAAAACAATCATTACAATCAAATATTGCTCAAATATTACTCAATATGCCATGATATGCATCATTGGTGCAACTGTGAGGTAAAAGTTTTCAATGAGTTGCTATTAATGTTTACTAACTTGTTACAATGGATTATAACAAGTTTGAAGAACTTTCGAGTTGATTTGAGTCATGTTGGTATCAACTAAACAATAACTAATTCAGGTGGCTGGACAAGTCTGCACAGGGGACCAAATTGGTCATCCTTGTCCAAGATAGCAACAATAGGGTTTTTCTGGACAGCAAGATCAAGGGATAAATTCACGTGGACAATTGAATGTAGAAGTTATACTGTGGGTTTACAACTCCAAAGGCAGAGAGTTAGGTGCAACACTTGAATCTCGACACCTAGGGTTGATTGTGAAGAATTGATGATGATTTGTTGGTGAAGAACGTCGATGTTGAAAAGTTGATGAAGATCGTGCTTGACTGATCCTTCTCCTTCTTCTCCTCCTTCTCCTTGTTGTTGGCTCTCCTATTGATGGCGGCACATGGCAAAAGATGGTAGCGATGATATTCTCGAAGGGTTGAAGAGGTTAGTGTATTTGGTTGATTATATAGGGTGGAGTGGTAGGGTATTGGGTTGGTTTTGAAGTGGAATTCGGTTGAGAACGAATAGGGGCCATGGTGGGGTCCACTTGGGCTCCTCTGGGGTTAGGCACAATGTTCTTGGGCCAAATTAAGGCAATTACCCAATAACTTAACATGGAAGAAAATATAATTTGAGTTGGACTCTGAAGGCCGAACTAGTCTGCAAGGTGATTGGACAAGTCCGTTTTGGAACAGAAACAATTTTGGACAAATCTGGTGTTTGAGGTCGGACAAGTTCGGGGCTAACAAGAAAATTGGTCTGGAATGAAACAACGGCAGACTAGTCCGCTCAAACGTGGACAAGTTCAAACAACATCAGACTACATTGGACTAGTTCGTGCAATGTGTTGGACAAGTCTGGAGTTCTGAAGACTGAATTTTTTTGAAACAAGAAAAGGACACCGTACTAGTCTTAGGTGAAGGCCGGACAAGTCCGCACCCTGAGAGGATTAAAATGCTGATTAGACCTAAATTAATTTTAATCTTGTTCCTTTTTAGTTTTCTTAATGTAAACATGTATGAGGATGCATGCAATGCATTATGCATGATAATGATGGTGTTACAAACCTACCCCCCTGTCGGTACCCTGCGTACCGTATAACCCTTAGGACTAAAAAAAGACCAAAGGAACTTCACCTGTCTGAGTTGAAGACCTGCGAAGGCCCCACGTGTCATACGGGACTGGACCTGCCTCCCATCTATGGTTATTCCCGGTGCTGCCATGTGTATGCTACAACCAGACCTACATCCCACACATGGGATAGCTCCGGGCTAAACACCTGTGCGGCACCCCCGGACCTAACCCCCAACAGAGGGAAGCTCCGGTACTGACACGTGTACATCTACACCGGACCTACCCAACCCATACAGAAAGCTCCGAAGCTGCCACGTGTCCAACCGCCGGACCTTCAGCCTCAACAATCAGACTGGTGGACCCCCAACGGCTTGGACTTTTAAGGGGCAATCAATAACTTCAAGACCCGATTAAGTGTCATTAATACCATATTAATGACACAAGATCAGAAGGCCCTTAATACCAGTAACGACACTGTCAAGTCCCGTTACCACGCTATTAAGGGTAATTAACCTCATTGATAGTGTATTAAACATCAGTAACCGCCAGGGCCACATGTCGGGCCAGGATAACGGTGTAACGACCAGTCTTTGTACTATAAAAGGATTGTTCGACGATACACAGAGAAGGGGCTCTGGACTCTAGGACTTTGGAAGCTCTTTACTCTTAGACGCTCAATACAACAACTACACACCCCGTGGAGTAGGGTATTACGCTCAGGCGGCCCGAACCACGTAAATCCTTATGTCTAGTTGCCATCGTGTCTGAATCTCTGCGCGCCCAATACCGATCTACAAACTCCGCAGGATACCAACAGCAGTACCGGGAGAATTGCCGGAACAACACTCTGACAGTTGGCGCGCCAGATAGGGGGTGCCCGAGATTCAAAGATGGCGAAATATGCTTTTGGATCGTCAAACGGCAACCCTGATGCGCAACCTGCTGGAGGCAATCCCTCCAACATGCAGCCGCCAACAGGTGTTGTGGCTCCAGCAGGAGCCTTGCCACCGCCGCCACCGTCCGCACCGACAAATCAAGCTGGACAGCGGGATGGGGCGTCTGCATCGGTCACGGCAGCAGCTAACACCAACCCTGAACACGCGTTCCATGCCGTGCGTGCTCTTCTCCAATGCCCACCACCTCCAGGTGCATCCCAGGGTGCAATGGAGCAGTGGAGGCTGATGTGGAACATTTGGTTGCAGCAGCAGCCGATCGCATCAACAACCAAGGTCCTCCACCTTCGAGGCGGTCCCCATCGCAGCATCAGACCGTGTCAGGCAAACTTGGTCCACACGCTTCCCAACATAGGAGGCATGCTGCATTTCAACAAGCGACGTCGCTGCCTTCCTGGGCGCGACGCACCCATACGGTAACTAGGCTTTCAACTCACGACCTCCGGGCGGAGCTTGATTGCCGTTACTGTCAATAGGATGGTCGCATCCATATCGATCGCACTCGCGAAAGGCGAGAGGATCGGGACAGTCCTGCTCCCGAGGGAGTAGGAGGAAGCTGTTCTGCACTGGCCATGCACCTACGCATGGTCAGATGGCCACAAAAGTTCCGACCTCACCTGCCGTAGAAATTTGACGGGACTGTCAATCCCGCTGAGTTTCTCCAAATGTACTCCACCGCAATCCTAGCGGCCGGAGGCAACGAGGCCGTAATGGCCAACTATTTCCCCGTGGCTTTGACTGGGACCACCAGGTCCTGGTTCATGACCCTTCTGCCCGACTCCATCAATAGTTGGGTGGAACTGTGCGAGCAGTTCACCGCCAATTTCGGGAGTTCATACACCCGACCACGCACTGAACTGGACCTTTTTGCTGTCAAGCAGAAGGGGGGAGAGTCCCTGCGATCCTTCATCCAGAGGTTCTCCCAGGTACAAAACACTATTCCTTCTATCTCTAGCGCCTCTGTTATTGTGGCATTTAGACAGGGCGTACGAGACAAGAAGATGCACGAGAAGCTGGCGACCAAGGAGATCACCAGTGTCACGAAACTCTTCAGCTTGGCAGACAAATGCGCCAAAGCTGCGGAGGGCCGTGAAATGCACTCCCAACCACCTCCGGAGGACAACAAAAAATCCTCCAAAGTTGAAGCCACTACATCCGGGAGTGGCAAAAAGAAGAAAAAGTCCAGCAGCAAGAAGAAGTCGTCGGCCGGCACACCAACTGCTGCAGCTGCTGCAGCTCCGGGTGGTCGGGGGCCACGCCCCGAGAAACGACCTCGGCCTTCATCTAAAGACGGTGGCAGCTCTAAGATGTGGTGTCCAATACACAAGTCTAACGGCCACAACCTGGAAGACTGCCGGGAGGTCCAGAACCTTGCCGAGCAGTACAACAAGCGCCGGGAAGAAGTTCCTTTCCATCAATGGGAAGGGAAACAAAAAGTCGACGAAGCTCCGGCTAAAGAGGAGTTAGGCTTTCAATACCCTAAAAAGGTCTTGAAGGCTGTTTACACCTCCGTCGACGATGACTCCGACGTCTTCGACAACAAACGTCAGAAAACCATGAACACCATCTTTGGTGGTTCGTTGGACATCACCTCCCACCGTGTCCTCAAGACCATCCGACAGGACATGGCCTCACTAGCTCCCACCGCCAGGGCAGAAACGGACCGGAAGTGGATGGACATTGACATCACTTTTGATGCATTAGACTGCCCTCAGAATATGATCGGAGCTGGCCAACTCCCATTGATGGTATCTCTGACCATGAACAACATCCAACTCCACCATGTAATGGTGGACGGAGGTTCGGGGCTGAACCTCATAAGCTTCAAAGCTTTTGTCAAGCTTCAGCTCCGACCTTCGGACCTTCACCCCTCTAGACCTTTCTCCGGAGAAGGTCCGGGAGCCATAACCCCACTCAGTGCAATTACTCTTTCGGTGACCTTCAGAACCCGGGAGAATAACCGCATAGAGAAGTTGGTCTTCGACGTGGCGCAAATCAACTTACCCTTCAATGCCATTTTGGGCAGGCTAGCCTTATAGAAGTTCATCGCTACTGCTCATTATGGCTACTTGGTGTTGAAGATGCCAACACCAGCCGGTGTTCTCCGGATCCGTGGAGATCGCACCGTCGGAGTTACTACTCTGGAAGAACTCTATGCGCTTGCTACAACGCAGGAGGAATAATCCGGAAAGGAGCAAGCTCCAAAACCCCCGGGCATTCGTCATTGAGGCTCAACCTCCACAGCTCACGTGCAACCAAGCGGCGACACCGACATTCCCGTCAAAGTCATCCAAATTGGTTCTGACGCTGCTCAGACCACCCGTATATTGGGAGGTCTGCATGACAAATAGGAACTTGCGCTCATCACTTTCCTCCGGGCTAACGTCGACGTGTTTGCCTGGCAACCGTCACAAATGTCTGGGATCCCTAGGGAAGTGATCGAGCATAATCTGAAGATCTATCTCGACGCTCGGCCTGTACATCAGAAGCCTCGGAAGCAATCAATAGAGTGACAGAACTTCATACGTCAAGAAGTGAAGAAGCTGCTCGAAGCAGGATTCATCCAAGAAGTCTTCCACCCAAAATGGCTGGCAAACCCAGTCGTTGTACCCAAGGCCGGCGGGAAGCTTCAGATGTGTATCAACTACACTACACTGAATAAGGCATGTCCAAGAGATCCATTCTCATTACCTAGAATAGATCAGATAGTAGATTCCACCTCCGGGTGTGAATTACTGTGTTTCTTAGGCACATATTCTGGGTATCATCAAATCAGAATGTCTAGGGAAGATGGAGAGCATACTTCCTTCATCACAGTAGATGGAATGTAATGTTTCACTGTCATGCCATTCGGTCTCAAAAACGCTGCTTCAACATTTGTACGAGCTATGCACAAAACTTTTAGAGAGCTTATTAGAGACTTAGTAGAAGTTTATGTTGATGACATTGTCGTCAAGATAAAGAACAAGGAGTCATTCCTTGAAACCTTGCAAGCTGTCTTCGACAAGTTGCGAGTTACTCGCACGAATCTAAACCTGGACAAGTGTTTCTTTGGGGTTAGCTCCGGAAAACATCTAAGTTTCTTGGTGAACCACCGAGGAATAGAAGCAAATCCGGCAAAGATAAAAGCTATTGAAGACATGCGGCCACGAGCCCGCATCAAGGACGTCCAGAAGCTACTTGGATGTCTAGCTGCCCTCAGCCGGTTCATCTCAAGACTGGCGAAATGGGCGCTACCCTTCTTCAAGCTATTGAGGAAGTCCGGGCCATTCCAATGGTCTGAAGAAGCAGAAAAGGCATTCTAGGAGCTGAAGCGGCTCCTCACCACCCTACCGACCTTGGTAGCTCCGAACCCTGGTGAGCCACTCCTGCTTTACATTTCGTCAACTTATGAAGTTGTCAGCATGGTCCTGGTTGCGGAAAGACCAGAACCATCTCCAGTTCAGGAATCCAGACCCCTTCGGGAGGGTCCATAGCTACCTGAAGTCGAGTTTGGGTCCCAGCTCCTAGACTCGGATCCTCATAAGAAGCTCCGGGTTCCTCCAACTGGAACCTGGAGGTCCTCGAACAAGGTTCGGACCCCTTTGGGAGGGTACGGGTAGATGAGGAGGAAGCTCCGGGCCCCTTCGGGAGGGCCCGTACGGTCCAGCGCCCAGTGTACTTCATCAGTGAAGTACTCCATGATGCCAAGACTCGGTACCTGGAGGTGCATAAGCTGCTCTACGCAGTTCTTATTGCCTCTAGGAAGCTCCAACGGTACTTCCAAGCTCACAAGATTTCAGTGGTAACCTCTTATCCACTACGTGCAATCTTGCATAACCCCAATTCCGCTGGGAACAATGCAAAGTGGGCAGCGGAATTAGCTGAGTTGGACCTTGAATTCGTTCCAAGACATGCGATCAAGAGTCAAGCATTGGCGGACTTCGTGGTGGAATGGACACCCTCTCCATCAAATCCTGGGGGCCCCAGTGAGCAGAAGTCAGAACCCAAGGTTCCGGTCTTCACTGAGCCTCACTGGACTCTCTACTTCGACGGCTCCGTGTAGAAGCAGGGGGCTGGAGCTGGAATCCGACTAGGGAGAAGGTTAAATACATGGTGCACCTTGACTTCAAGGCGACCAACAACATGGCGGAGTATGAAGCACTAATTTATGGACTCAAGGTGGCACTATCGTATGGTGTCAAGCTTCTGACGGTGAAGGGTGATTCACAGCTTGTTGTAAAACAAGTCAAAGGTGAATGTTGCTGCAATAACCCTCAATTAGCTGCGTACCTACTTGAGGTCCAGAAGCTTCAGAAGGACTTCGAAGTCTTAGACCTCTGCCATGTCCAGCATCTCAACATTGCTGATGTCGACGAACTCTCGACAAAATCTTCAACCGGGGCTCCGGCCCCCGAAGGAACCTTTGTTCGGAGGTTGACTAAACCTACAGCTCAGCCTGCTGAACTGAGTGAAGGGGGCAAGACTAGCACCTCGAAGCTGGCGGTCCCGATGGCCCTGTTACCATGGCATCCATCAAGGGTCGTAGGTGCTGAAGGAAGCTCTAAGCAACCTAGCACGCAAAACTCAAATCCTCAAGCCAGCTCCAATGCATGGATCTTGGAGATCCAGAGCTACTCGAAAGAAAATTTCCTTCCTGAAGATAATGTGTCCACTGACCGGATAGTCAGATTGGCTAAAAGGTACACACTTATAGAAGGGGATCTCTACGGGCGCGGTGCTAACGGCGTCCTAATGCGGTGCATTACAAGGGAAGAAGGTTGCGAGCTCCTCGCAGAAATCCATGGAGGCAAGTGTCGGAACCATGCGTCCTCCCGCACGCTAGTTGGTAAAGCCTTCCGGCATGGCTTCTACAGGCCTACAGTGCTCCAGGATGCAACTGAGCTAGTGAAGAAATGCGAAGCATGGCAGTTCCATGCAAAGAAAATTCACACACCGGCTCAGCCTCTACAAATGATACCTCCTACATGGCCTTTCGCTGTGTGGGGGATGGATATCTTGGGACCTTTCCCAAGAGCCATCGGAGGTTATAAGTTCCTATATGTTGCCATTGACAAGTTCACCAAATGGCCGGAAGCAACTCCTGTTGTGACAATAAACAAGTGATCAGCTATCAACTTCTTGCAGTCCATCATATGCAGATTAGGGGTCCCAAAAAAGATCACAACTGATAATGGGACACAGTTCACAAGCTCTGCATTCCAAGGATATTGCGAAGAACTCGGCATCCACATCAGCTACGCTTCCATAGCTCACCCAGCAAGTAATGGCCAAGCAGAGAGAGCAAATGCAGAAATCCTAAAAGGACTCAGGATGCGCACATACGAGAGCCTGAAAAAACATGGAGCCAACTAGATCGAAGAGCTTCCGCCCACACTGTGGGCCAACAGGACAACTCCAAACCGGTCAACTGGAGAAACACCCTTCTTCTTGGTGTACGGAGCTGAAGTAGTCCTTCTTCCGAAAATCACCTTGGGGTCGCTCCGGGTGTGGACCTTCGACGATGCCATGCAGGACCAGCTCCGGCGTGAAGACCTTGACCTCCTAGAAGAGGGAAGGTGTTGAGTAGCTGTTCGGAATGCCCGATACCGCCAAGGTCTTCGGCGCTATCACCAACGACATGTTCATAGCCAACAGCTCGAGTAAGGCAATCTAGTGCTATGGAGAATACAATCTAGAGGAGGGTTAAAAAAAACTTTCCCCCAGTTGGGAAGGACCCTTCCGAGTGATCAAAGTATCCCGTCCCGGATGCGTTCGCTTGGCAACTGAGGATGGGACACCGCTCCCTAACCCTTGGAACATTGAGCACCTCCGTAAGTTCTACGCTTAATATCACGGAGGTGAGACTGTAGTTACATGTGATGCATGTTATAGAGTCATTGTACAGAGTCGGGTAGCTCCTCCAGGAGAACAGCCGAACCTTCCCCGGAAGGTCCGCAAAGTTCAGGCAACACTTGTCATAGTCTCAGAACTAAAAGTGTAGCTAGCTACCTTGGTTCAAACGAGAAATGAAACACACTTAGCCTAGTTCCGTACCCTAAGAGTGTACTTGTTTCCCCTGTACCCCGCACCTATAATGAAAGACATCATTGTGTGAAAACAAACTCCACGTGCATTTATTTTGTACAGGCTTAATATTTTTTATTTTTCTCTTTCTAGTATATAACAAAGTTGTGCAATTCTTAAGAAACTTTAGCTCGACCAATTCAAGTATAATTCAAGTTGCATTGTCAATTCTTCCAGGTCTAAACATTGTTAATGGTCTACTCGTCTGAATGCCGCCAAGCCAATCTAGGGCCAGAGTGTGCTATCGACTTAGCCAGGTCATGCACCCTAAGTACGCCACTCTACCTACACCCCGGCAGGCCGAAGCAAGGCGAGTCCAGAAACGATTGGACCTGGAGGAAACAAGCCAGTGCACTTGATTGTATTTAGAATTGCGTTCGACCTAAAACTTTCTTGGGAATAGTAAGTCGCAATTGAGTTATAGATAGGAAATGGATTTTACTGTTTTCCCCGACTTCAGTGTGCTGGAAAAATAAAGATCTCATGATGATGGTAAATGACCGGAGCTACCAAAGCTCTGACATCCCCTAAGGTGGCTTATTGTTGATGTTCCAAACATTGATAGCGAGCATCGCTGGAGCTACTAAGCTCCGGTAAAGCCAGGGGGCCAGCCGTCAATGTGAAGAAAAGATGGTGAAAAGATTCCACAGTGGGGTCTGCTGTCGACACACCACGTGTTGACAGAGGTCACTGCCGGAGCTACCAAGCTCCGACACCCTAGAGGACTTGCTATCAATGCTCTACGTGTTGATGGAGACTGCTGCCGGAGCTACTAAGCTCCGACGATGGTCAATGCCGGAGCTACTAAGCTAAGACAACCTCAGGGGGCCTCTACTATCGAAGACTTCGAATCTACACTCTACAAGTTTGAAGCACGCAAGTCTTCAACAATTGTTACATCCTCTTGGTACATGTTCACAATCAAATTGTGTACATCTACCAGGGGGCCATGTGACGCCCGGTTCCGAAAAATGAACCAAGCTAACGCATATGTGTGCCCAGGATGTTCATCACACATACACGAGTGCAATCACAAACGATACACAGAAAATTACCACAGAACAAGATTAATTAACCAAGTTTTATTACACAAACCATATTATCTTCGAATACAAGCTCTAATGAAAATTTATGACAAGTTCAACTAATGCAGCAGAAATAAACTAATTCAGCAAACTAAACAGCTAAGCAGCATAAGCAATAGGGTATAGCGCAGCTCCGATAACACCACAGGCAAAGCTGACGGTAGACACGGCCTAGAACTCCGCATTATCACCATTAAGCTCCCAATCTTGACCTGCAACTGTTGTGGGGGGATTGCAAGAGTGAATACATGTCGTACTCAGCAAGTTTGGAAAGTATGACATGTGGCTTATTCAAATGTCGACAATAATAATGGCAAAGTGCTGAAAAGTACATTAAAAACATTTGAAAGCAATATATTACATGTATGTGAAATAAACCCATCATAAGCATAAGTAATATCATAATACCAGTCTGAATTCGCTACCATCATCAATAATTCCAGATTTCACCATTGCCAATAACCATATTCAATACCAGAAATTAATCCATAACCATCCCAAATACATCCCAATATCGAGTACCCTCTAATCATGGAAGTTGTCCAGGTGCTCATAACCGGGAGCACGGCTATCATGATAGTTTTAACACTCTACAGAGTTTGTACCACTTTACCCACGTGTTTGTGATTTCATCACCCGTCGGTGACTAAAGAACCTCCCTTATGCCAATTAAACTTCCTTTGGTGTATAGCCAAGAGATCACAAAATAGACTTTACAAAGGGATTACTAGCCTATTTAGACCCCCACCGAGGTTTCACCGGTGGCGATGCATCCAACTGAGCACATCTTCAACCAAGAGCCCCCTCTTGAGCCATTCGGATCCCAGGGTAGTCCCGCCAATCATCAACAAACCCAATCTGACTACCCCTTCCCCGAGGATCCACAATGGTCCAAACAGCACTAGCAAAGCCCTAATTAATTAGCTACACCGCACCCATACTTGGCCTCGTGGTGGCACTGTAGTCCTGGCTTATTCTCGCATGAACCGGTCCTTAGATCTAAAGCAAGCAAACGACCATGCCATCCAACCCATCCACATACCAGGCTTGCTTAGATCACCCATTACCATATCATATTTAACCAGTTCATGTTAACCATAATCTCATCCATGCATAATTAAATTCAGTGGTATAGTTGTTTTCCATCCCAGTGATTAAGCGAAGCAAAAGGTAAAAACCCTTCCCAACTCTCTACCATGAATTCCAGGTGACAAGGGTGGTTAAGCAAATCTAGTAAACTTCCTATCATAGTATTTCCTATCAAATTGACACAAGCATGCAATTTTGCAAACAAAATATTTATTTTAAAACAGGATCAATATGCTTCAAGGACACATGCCTTGCTCTTGCGGTTGATTAGGGTCAAAGCCTTCAAACTCTTGGTGCTGTAGATCCTCCGCGGCACTCTCTAGCGCAAATCCGTCTAATCCACATAATAAACATACAAGACAAGAAACACAATCAAAAAGTGCACAAATATTACTCAATATGACATGACATGCATGATTAATGCAAATGCAAGGTGGAACTTGTTAATAGATTGCTTTTAATGATAACTAACTAGTTCTAATAGCTTTTAACAAGTTTATACAGGTTTGGAGTCGATTAGATCAAATTTAAGAATTAATTCAACACAATTTAACCAGGAAGACCGGACTAGTCCGCTAGGGACCGGACAAGTCCGCCCTCTGCGAGATTAGAAGATTAGGGTTTTGTAGATCAACGTGAATTCGGAGATTAGGGGTTGAATTCTCGTAAGGAAAAGGAAATAGAAGGTATACCAGGTGTTTAGGACTCCAATGAATCAAGAAACTTGGAGGTAACACTTGGATCCTGGTGATCTAGGGTTGGTGATGAACTTGGAGATGAATTGGTGATGGAGAACGAAACTTGGTTGAGATCTTGATCCTCTTTCGTTTCCTCCTCTTCTTCTTCTTGCTTGGGATCTTCTCCTCCCTCCTTGATGGTGGCTCCCCACGAACTAGGGTTTGGGTGGGTGGAAAAGTGGCAAATAGATGTCAATCCAAGGGGTGGGGCTGTTTATATAGAGGTGAAGGCTAGGGTTAGATGGATTTCAAGTTTGGGATGAGTAGAGGCCGGTTTAGAGTCCTACACGGGCTCTAAAAGAGTTAGGCACGAAGTCCCTAGGACCACTTAACGTGAAACCCAAGAAACAAGTCGTAAAACAAAAGATCAACTCGGAGTCGCAAAAATATCGGACAAGTCCAGAAAGGATCGGACTAGTCCGAAGTCGTCCAGAGAGAAAACTTTAAACAAAGAGGAAATCGGACAAGTCCGCTGGAACACCGGACTAGTCCGGAAAAGTCCAGGGAATTAGCAAATTTTCAAGGATTCTTGGAATACCGGACTAGTCCGCACAAAATCGGACAAGTCCGAAGGTTTCTAGAGGCAAAATCGGACTAGTCCGCAGCAAAAACGGACAAGTCCGTTTTTAGTCAGAGAGAAATCGGACTAGTCCTCAGCAAAATCGGACTAGTCCGCACTTTCCTGCATTTTTAGTGCGGTTTTGCTCCAAATCAATTTTAAACTTGTTCCTCTTTATGTGGATCAATGATAAACATGTATATGAATGTATGCAAGGCACGATGCATGAAAACGAGGGTGTTACAGGCCAAGTGAGACAAAGATGTTGAAGACAATAAATGAAATTCATAAAAACTTGGATTTCATTCATCTGGAGACAAGAGATTACAAAATTGGAGAAACAAGAAGAGAGGATACAAGTGGGAGATAAAAAGAGATAGTCCTAGACCCTATGGAAGAACGAGGTGACCTTCTGGGCAACCTCCGACACGCTGGCTTGGGCGGCTTCTCCCTCACCGTCGATGGGGCCTTCAAGCATCGGGTCTAGTGGGAACTGAGGGTCCCGGCTTGTGTAGCATGTCAGCACATATTCTGTGATGTTCTTCGCCAAGGATTGTCCCTCGGTTTCCAGCTGGTCCGCGATGACATCGCCCATCTTGGTGAGCTTGTTGCCTGCCGAACTCAATGCCTGCAATGCCTGGTCCAGCTCTGGCTCCGGGTCATCCGCACGCACGGGGCTAAAACCCATTGTCGTCAGCGCGTCTTTGGATTTGTCCAAGAAGTCCCAAACTTGTTGGGACTCCACAGACCTTGAGCCTTGCATCTCCTCTAAAGATCTTTTGGTCGCCGCAAGCTCCGAATTCTCATGGGCAAGGAGCTCAACCTCTTTGGCGTTCTGCTGAATCTTTTCAGGAACCTGCCTTTCGAGTTTACTGAGCTCCTCCTCCCGGAGGTGGATCTTGTTCCGACGATCGACCAGGTCCTTCTCCCGGCCCCGCACCTTCTTCTCCCTGGCAGCATTTTCATCCTCCCTCTTGTGGAGGTCATGTCCACACTGCCAGGCCTTCTTCTCCTCTTTCTCGCGCTGCTCATCCAACTTCTTGGTGCGCTCCACGAGACTGTTGTCATTCAGAGTTAGCCTCTAAGTAAAATCTTCCTCCCTCTTCACGTGGTCATCCCGTAGCTCCAAGAGTTTTGCTCTTCATCTTCGAGCTTTTTCTCCCACTCCTCAAGGGCCTCTCGGCGCTTGACGAAGCTGTTGTGGATGGCGTTGAGCTTCTCCCCGCGATCATTCGCCGCGTTATTAGCAGCCACAACCTATTCGTGGATGGTCCGGGACTGGTTGTAGAGGGATCGCACCATGCTTTCCCTCTCGTCCAGCAGCTTACCCCTGTACTCCAACCGGACCTTCTCATTCTTCACCCACTCCTTATCGTCAGCCAGCCTCAACTGCGTCAGCTTGGACTTGAATTGGAGCCGGTTGCGCCACCTCCTAAGAGTTTGGCGCTCCTCCTCGAGGGCCTTGCTATCGTGGTAAAAAGCCACCTGGACTTGACGAGGACAGGAGCAGGCGTTGTCGATAGACAGCGACAGAGGGATCGGGTCCGAACCTGCCGGGGTCTTCTTCGCTGGCTCCAGTGGGTTCTCTGTGACAAAAATCGGGTCCCACTCTACAAGAGCGGTCCCCTGAGCTTCCACGGCATTAGGGCCGCCCTCCGGAATAGCCTCGACCGCCGCTGAGGAAGGTCCTGCAACAGAAGTTTCGATCTTCGGAGTTGGTTCCGAAGGTCCCACTGCCAGGTCATCAACAACTGGTCCCTCAGGCTGTGGGCCGGCAGCTTCATCTTGGCACCCTGGCTCAGGCGCGGGCACCTCCGGGACCACCACCTCCGTGGCAGGCATTGAATATTCGGTAGGAGATGAAGCCACTTCCGGCTCCAACGCTGGCACCTCCTCCATCGCCGGCTCAGGCGCTGGCGCTTCGACCGTCACGGGCTCGGGCCCCGACACTTCTGCAACAACAGGCTTAGGCGCCGGAACTTCTTCAACAACCGGCTCAGGCGCTGGAACTTCATCAGCCACCAGCTCTATCGCCGAGGCTTCATCAACACCTAGCTCTATCACCGGGGCCTCATCAACCACTGGCTCCGCCGCTGGGGCTTCAATAACATCCGTATCTAGGGCTGGGACTACAGCTACCTTCGGCTCTAAGGCCGAAGCGTCCGACAACTCAGCATCCAAACCCGAAGCTTCAACCTCCGGGGAAGGTGCCGTAGGTACATCTTCATTCCGGTGGTCCAGCGCTACCACGGGAGCTTCTGGGGATGAGTCGAGGTCTAGGACCACGACAGCCGGCGCCGGAGCTGTCGCAGCCTCAACCACCTCTTGAGGTAGCGCTGGGATTAGAGTCGGAGCCTCCGCCTACACAGCTTCAGCTTCTGCTGTAGGAATTGGAGCTTCAGCCCCTTTCTTGGGCACTCTCTGGATGAAGGACGAAGAAACTCAATACACAGTTACAACAAAAAACCATCAACTGAGGTAAAAAATCAAAATTACCTTGGAAGGCTTTCGCTCCAGCTAGCGTGGAACCTCTTCTTCGGACGCTCGGTGCCGGACCCTGTCGCCACTGGGATGGTAGCTCCGGAAGGTTCCCTGGAGCTTGCTGCTGCCTTAGGCGCCATCTTAGTTGAGGCCCCCCTTGACCGAGAAGGACCTCCGCACCCAGAGCCCACAGCTGGCCCTGGTACTAGAGCCACATGGCTGGAGCTAGCACCCCGGGAGATGCCGATGCTAGAGTGGTTGTAGCCATTGAAGACCTTCCCCTCCGGGATGAAGGAGCCGCTGCAGAAGGAGCAGGTCTGATGGACCTCCAGTCGGAGTGCTTAAGCTTCCTTTTACTCGAGGGCTCGGCCAGCTCTTTGCCCTTGCCCACGACTTCAACTCTATGTCTCGGGGCGGAAGGGGGACCACCCTCAGAAGCTCTGGGGATCACCAACCCGGTGGTCGATAGCCTCTCAACTTCACTAAGGTCGTTAAGCACTGGCATCTTCCGCATGAGCTCCCTGCTGAACTCCGCCTCCATGTTCAGAGGGAGGAAGCCACCAGCGGAGTCAAGTCGTCACCCTTGACATCGATGTCATGCTGGAACATCTTGAGGTGAAACTCCAAAGTTGTGCCTTCTATGTTGGACTTCAAACCTGTCTCGATCCGGTCGTCATCCATCACGTTGTTGAGGGTCCAGGCAAGCTTCTCCCTCTTCTTCAGCGGAGCCCACCTGTTGACCAGGAAGTTGCATAATACCTCCTGGGAAGTCACCCCTCCCTCCACGCATTGGTGGATCCTGGTCAGAGCAGGGTTGAAGGCGTCCGATAACACAATAACTTTGCTCCAAGCTTCAGTGTCGACATTGGGGAGGCCTTCGGGTAGCTCCAGCTTCTCATGCTCCTCCACCCTGATGACAATCCAATCCTTCTTCCAGTCGTCCCACTTCCTAGAAAGGAACGACCGCAAGTACTTGTACAGGTACTTCTTGCGCTTCACAAAATAATAGAAGCCAAGGTACTCGTCACTCTTGCCGGTGGTGTGGATGGTGAAGAAGGTGCGGAAGAGCTCGACGTAGGGGTGAATGCCCACCCACATCTCACAGAAGTGGACAAAGATCGACACTGGAAGAATGGGGTGGGCGCCAAGGTGGTACAGCTGCAAACCATATAAGTCTTACAGCATCAAGAGAAAATTGGAGAAGGGTGGGATCAGTCCCACCAAGGCGTACACGGAGAAGTACACCATGTCACTGGCGTGCTCCTTCTCGAACGGAAGCTTGCCGGTGCGGACCTGGTGGTTGAAGAAGTCACTGTACCACCCCATGAGGGCTCAGACCTTCTTCAAATCACCGTCGGTCTTAAGTCGGCTCTTGCAGAGACCCAACTCCATCGCGGCAGAGCGGGGCGAGAGATGAAAAGCAGGCTAAAGTTTGGAGGATTCAAGCGCAAGTTCAAATGAAGCCGTAAAGAATTCCAAAATGGTGCACGCTTTCCTTCTTAAGTAAACCCCCACAACGCTTGGATGGAAACCGCAGAGGAGCCGACGATACAATTCAAAAACTTCACCCTTCCAATGACAAGGGGGCCCGGGGCCACCCCGACGATCAAGTCGAGGTCCTTACCCTAGGCAAACGGTTATCATCATGAAAGGCGGGAAGCCCGAGGGCGGTGGCCTGACAGGGCGCGCGGAACCGATACGGTTTTTGTATCGGGAACCGGCGACCTTCAATTGCGTGAGATCCGCACGCTCAGATCTCACCTGCCGCATTCTGGATATGCCACGCGGCGCTGGTTTAACTGCGAACTATCACCAACGGCACATCCGAAGACCCTTGAAGGCACAGCTCAAAAATCGAAGGATGGACCCACCTCCGGCAGAATGACTTCATCCAAAAGGTCTCTCTCAGAGGTGGGCCCAGGGGGCCACTGTCGGTACCCTGCGTATCATATACCCCTTGGGACTACAAAAAGACCAAAGGAACTTCACCTGTCCGAGTTGAAGACCTGCGAAGGCCCCACGTGTCATACGGGACCGGACCTACCTCCCATCTATGGTTCATCCCGGTGCTGCCACGTGTATGTTGCAACCGGACCTACATCCCACACACGAGATAGCTCTGGGCTAAACACCTGTGCGGCACCGCCGAACCTAACCCCCGACACAGGGAAGCTCCGGTACCAACACGTGTACATCTACACCGGACCTACCCGTCCCAGATGGAAAGCTCTGAAGCTGCCACATGTCCAACCGCCAGACCTTCAGCCTCAACAATCAGACTGGTGGACCCCCAACGGCTCGGACCTTCAAGGGGCAATCAAAGACTTCAAGACCCGATTATGTCTCATTAATACCATATTAATGACACACGATCAGAAGGCTCTTAATACCATTAACAACACTGTCAAGGCTCGTTACCATGCTATTAAGGATAATTAAACTCATTAATTGTGTATTAAACATTAGTAACCGCCAGGGCCACATGTCGGGCCAGGCTAACGATGTAACGACTAGTCCTTGTACTATAAAAGGACTGGTCGACGATACAAAGAGAAGGGGCTCTAGACTCTAGGACTTTGGAAGCTCTTTACTCTTAGACGCTCAATACAACAACTACACACCCCGTGGAGTAGGGTATTATGCTCAGGTGGCCCAAACCACGTAAATCCTTGTGTCTACTTGCCATCGTGTCTGAATCTCTGCGCGCCCAATACCGAACCACGAACTCCGCGGGATACCAACAGTAGTACTGGGAGAATTGCCGGAACAACACTCCGACACCCCCTTAAAATCAATCTCACCCTCGATTTAATCACACTTCTTCTTTTGAGACTGTTTATCATTGCACTTTGATTTGAACTTGGAAGGAGTTGTATATGACTAAAACCATGTCCTTAAGCTTCTAATTGTCAAATGGCATATGCTTGGCTTGGTTGGTTAGAATAAGGCTAATGCAGCATATAATCTCTTACAAATGTCATATGATCAAACTTTTTGCTTTAAATGATAATGAAAAATAAAAAACAGCAACACGTGTCATGCTTTCCAGTTTTGAAATAGTTGAGTTTGTGAGATCTTGACTTTCTTAAATTGAAAAGTAACACTTGATCTCTAGCATGGCTTACACTACTTTATGTATCTCATTGATTTGATAGTGTAAGTTACTTGATAGTATGATTTGGATGAGCTTTGTTTTGTATGTATATCTCATATTATGCTCATAAAACAACTAGATTTATCTTTTGTACCTTGTAGAATATATTGTCAAAGTGGGAGAAATATGACACATATTGCACATTCACAAGTGTTTTGCACTATTCCATATAGGGGGAGAATTTTCGTGTTTCTTCTCATTTGATTTTTGATTTTCAAAATGGGGGAGAAATTTTATTTTGTCAAAAAAATTCATGAAATGTGAATGAGCCAATGTTCGGTTTAAAAGTGGTGTTGCCAATGCATTCATCAATGGGGAGATTGTGAGACTTATGTGCTGAATACATTGGCAAATAGGCTAAAAGTATGAGTTCACATGCAAAGTTTTCAGTTGACACGGATACACCAGGATACACCCCGATACACAATGTCCGAACTTTTCCATGTGCTTTCGGGAGTAGCGTTACCCTCGATGGTTTCAAATTGTCCGAACTTTTCCTCACGTGACTCGCACATATTTCTCGCTTCGGATTGTTGGACTTTCAGTCACGTGAGCTGCACATGAGTCAACACGGTTGATCTTTACAAATGTGTTTTCGGGAGCAACATTTACTCTTTACATGGTTTAGGACTTTCCGAACATTCATTCTTCATATCAAGAGTAACAATTACTCTGTAGAGTTTTCATATTGAGTCTGGTTGCTCTATTTGCTCTATTTCAACTTACAATGTTTTGAACTTGCTTTTGGCTATTGGGAAGATTTCTTAGTATTCATTTGCTAAGTTTTTGGTGTGTTTTGGAGTTTATGGCTGATATCGTTTTTGATATGGTTTGCAACATGCTTATGTGAGGTGCTCACATAAGGTGTTGTGATTATCGGACTAACGTGAGTCAAGTAGAGGACTTGTGCTCGGAAGATTCGGTTGTTTGTTCATGTGCAGGTGTTTCTTGAGGTCAAGACATGGCAGGTGACGGGATCCATTAAACTAGTATTAGGGAGAAGATGAGGTTCAACAACCAAGTTTGGGAGGGATTGTGGTTGAGTTGATTAGCAGGTCGCACAACATGTTTGAGTCAACAACAATGCATATGAAGGTATCGTGGACGTCATTGGATGGTGTTTGCATGTGTGCAAGGGGTGCATGGATGTGGCAACATGGGTCCAGGACATGGTGAAGAGATATGGACGTGAAGATGTGGCCGGAAAGGTCCAACAGGCTAGATTATGCCTCAGGCTGCGGTTGAGGTAATTATGGTTCATTTGTGGAAAGTTTAGAGTTTGTTTTGGTTATACTTCATGTGGGTCACAAACTTGAGTTGTTTTAGAAACTTTTAGGACGCTCCTAAGGTGTTTGGAAGTCTTAAGATTGCTTATATTTGTGTATGGAAGAGTCTTGAGCAGCTGGAAAGTTTTGGTTGAAACTAAGTGGAATTAGAATCCTAATTAGGATTGAGTTGGCCTAAGGGCTGGTTATATAAGCAAGGTATGTTAGAGCTCGTGGTAAGACTACTATGGGGCTGCTCCTCTTGTGTTTTGATCAATAAAATTCGTAGTTTAAAGGAGTTTTTGTGCCTTGTTTGTCCGACTTATTTTCGTCAAGTCTTTCTCGTCGAGTTTTTGTGTTGCCTGACCTTTCTCGGTTTTTATCGCAACTCGAGTTTTACCAATATAATTGACTTGATTATTTTTGTGTTGTCTTCACAACTCAATAGTCTATCATCTGTAAATATTTCACTGTCATTGGATTTGTAGTTTTTGAGTTACACAAATTTCTTTGCAGCATAGCAGATCTGTTTGCTCTCTGTTAGAACAGATTGACCTTTGCTCAGGTTTTTGGACATAATTTGAGTTTTACATGACATTTTCTCCTGATTCTTATTGTCCTGTGTTCGTGACTTGATTATCTATGATCTACACTGATTTAGCACGTTTTGAGCACATTGGAAATGTTCGCACACACAGTTTCTCTATTAGATTGTATTTCTGTCGAGGGGTTTTCGTTGCTTCTGCTGAAATTTTTTTAATCCACCATCCACCCCCTCTGGTAGCATTTCACATGCTCTTCATCGTACAGTATTTTTAAGAGGGAAATTGGAGCAGCAGACAGGCATCTTTCCAAGGTTCAAATCAGCCCTGCAAATAACCCAAGAACACAACACCAAAGCCTTACAACATCCACCACACTGCCTTTGAGGATGTCTCACAAGGAGAACCCGTGCTAGCGGGTATGTTCACTCTCAATGACCTACCCATACTCATTCTCTTTGATTTCAGTGCCATTTATAATTTTATTAGACAATCTTTTGTGCTCAAGAATCAATTAGAAACCACTACCACCAGAGATTGTTATTTTATATATTCACCCAGAGGCAATATAACTATCAATAAAATCATCTTTTGAGCAGTTCTATATTTGGAGGGTAGAATATATCTCACCAGTCTCATTATACTAGAAGGTTCAAGGATTAATGTAATCTTGGGAATGTCGTGGTTAAACCACCATGTAGCTATCCTAGACATTGGTTCTCGGTTTGTTCAATTACATTCTCCACTTCACGGTCACCAAACTCTGTTTCTTGAAGGCCTTGTTCAAGAAAATACAACCACTTATCACACAAAATCCACTTATCTTGAGGATATTCTAGTGGTTTGTGAATATCCCGATGTGTTTCTCATTGACGGCCTGATATGCTGTCTGAAAGAGACATTGAGTTCCAGAACAAACTTGCATTAGGAACCACACCCGTATCTCGAAGACCCTACAAGATGGCACCGAAGGAACTAGCAGAGCTAAAGGGGCAACTCAAGGAACTCATGGATAGAGGATTTATCCAACCGAGTTTGTCACCTTGGATATGCTCTACTCTCTATTTAAAGAAGAAGAACAAGACATTACAGTTATGCGTGCATTATCGTCCACTAAATATCGTTCTTATCAACAACAAGTATCCACTACCATGCATAGATATTCTTTTTGATAAATTAGCGGGTATTAAGGTATTCTCTAAGATGGAGCTTTGGTCCGGGTTTCACCAAATTAATATCCGTGCGCAAAATATTCTGAAGACGGCATTCTCGGTTTTTTACGGACTCTATGAGTATCTTGTCATGTCTTCTAGTCTAAAAATGCATCGTTCACTTTATGTAACATATGAATTTGGTATTCATGACGTAATTGGATAAGTTCATCGTGGTCTTCGTTGACGGTATTGTGGTGTACTCCAAATTGGAAGAAGAACACATCAAACATCTACATATCATGCTCCAACAACTGCAAGATCCTGACATGTATGCTAAATTCAGCAAGTGCAAGTTTTTGATCAGCGAAGTACAATTACACGGTCACATTATTTCAGATGAAGGCGTTGCGGTCAATCCAAGTAAAGTGGTGCAAGTGTTGAAACGGAAATTACCCACCTCTGTACACGAATTCCATAGCTTCTTAGGTTTAGCAGGTTATTATCATAGATTTGTTCCAAGTTTCTATAAAATTGCTAAACCTATGAAAAAATTTGCTGAAGAAAGGCACCAAATATATTTGGAGCGATTCTTGTGTGGAAGCCTTCTATGTAATAAAAAAACGTCTCACAAGGGCACCTGTGTTAGCTCAACTGGATACCACCAAACAATTCAATGTTTATTGTGATATGTCAGGCATCAGCCTTGGATGTGTTATTTGTAAAAGCCCATGTTTTAAAATATCAAGAATTCAAATATGTGAACTTCAAATTTTTTAAGTGGAAATATAAAAATTGAACTCACGTGAGTTATGAATTAAGAAATGGGGATACAATTAGGACTTCTAAAAACATCAAATTAAATGAGAGATTATGATGATTGTTACACTTAAGCAAACAAGAATTTAAAAGAAGTAATTTCCATTTCAACTCAAAAATCGAGGTCAGACTTGAATGTGCATTTGAATAAGATGCAAAGGCAAGAATTAGGATTCAAATAAAAGCAAATACAAAACCATAAAAACCCTGATGAAGACTTCAGCTTAAGAATCAAATTAAGAAAGAAACGAGAAATAGGAAATGTGCTCACATAAGGAAATGAATTCAAACCTTGAGAAGGAGTTTCAAAATCAAATCAAAATATTCTGTTTAAAGCTGTAAAACTCAAATTCGAGCTCACTACTGTGTTCCACACAATTCAAGTAATCAACCTACCAAGTTTGATAATTTTTAAGCTTCATTTGCCAATTATTTGAATTAAGCCACATGTGAGTATCGAATTCGAAATCAAATTCAAAATCTATTTTCAACTTGGTCAAATGCCAAATTAGATTCCATATTTGAGTTCTTCACATTTGAGTTGCCCAGCTGCCAAGTTTCACAAATTTTTCGAGAAAGTTTGAATGGCATTTGAACTCAACAGAGAAGAATTTAATTGAGTTTGTGGGTCCCACAACTCAGGCAACGAGAGAAGTGCTCTGTTTTTCTCCTCCTATGTTGGCACCACGGCGCCACCCCGATGCCACCTCGTGCTTGATTCATACGTCAGTTCCAGCACTTGTAAACTTTATTTACGTCTCCTCCACCTTGTTCTTACCCATTCCTGGCTAACCCAGGGTGAAATCACTCTCCGCTGTTTCTTCCTCGAAGCTCAAACCCCAGTTGCCATCGCCGTTCTTAATCTTCGGCCGACTCCAAGTAAACCCGGAGTTTTGTTACACTCTCTTCTTGTTTTCAAGACCTCTATCATGATCTGCAACTTTCTGACCCTTTTTCTGTCCAGTTCAAGCTGCACGGAGGATAAATCGCCATTCCCGCGCGACGACCGTGAACTTTGTTCTTGCTTCCGCCCGTTGATTCATCGATACCGTAGCAGCAAGCCTCATCTCATCCACTTTGCTTAAGAAAAGAGGTTCACTTTCCTATGTAGAATATGTTAGAATCATTGAGAGCCCAAAGGATCAAATAGTCACTAAATTATTTCGAATTACATGGAGAAATTTGAATACAACATCAACATCCAGTGCTATCTCTCAAATAGCACAAGAACACTACTAATACCTTCATCTCCTTCTTTGTTGTTACTTGATGATGCGGTCATGGAGCCAACAAGGCAAGGTTGCAAGAGGAACAACGACGGGAGGCATTTCCCCTTGTTATTCTCTTGGTGTGTTGATCAAATTCTGAGTGAACCAAGAGAGTTCAAGTGTATATATGTGTATGCATAAAACATTGTTGATCATACACTTGACCCTCTTCTTATATTTGACCAAGAGACACAAGAGGGGGCATCCTACCCCTTTGGAATAGTTGTGTTCCCTGATTAGGAACATAACATTCTGTGAGTTGTGTCCTTTATATTATAACACATGTCAATTTTGAGTTCAAACTGACAGTTAGTGAACCGACCGAACTAGTCCGGTCAGGGTCCAGACTAGTCCAGTTACTGAAAACTGGACTGCACCGGAATAGTCTGGTCTTAATATCTGGACAAGCCCGATTATGCCAATATCCTCCCACTTGAACTCGAATCTAATACTTACCAACTTACTTAATACTAAATATAGTGTCCATTTTCTCATGCTTGACATATAGGGCATGACACATCACAACAACCATTTACGCATTGTTGGACTCGAAGACCACAATAAATCTCACACTTAAAAATGAACCTTACTCTTACTTAGCCCCAAAATATCCAGTGATCATAGGTTCTCCCTTAAACCCATGCTAGCCACATGTTCACTAAACATGTTTGGTGGAAGACATATTATAAGTGGATCAGCAAGCATTCGCCTTGTGCTAATTTGCTCAATATTCACTACTTAATATGATCCCAGGTTTACTCCTTCGCAACACATAACTTATGTCAATGTGTTTGGCATCACATATTACATGTTGTCTCTGGAGAACAAAAAACTTAAGTGGTTCAAGGCTGTCAACCACTCACAATTCGGGTTTACTTACGGTGTCTGCTCGGTGGTCTCATTTGTAATATATATTTTGAATGCATCACACATGATGCAGTGACCCTAAATTAGGATCTTTTCCACAATAAAGCTCCATAATGCAAGTGTTGATTACTAATGTGGATTTACTATACATCTCGCACAAACTAAGTCTTAGTAAGTCATAATACCAATGACTTAATCTTATACTTAACTTATCATGAGACCTTGATACTTGCAAAATAGCAGGTAATACTTCCATCCAATCATTTGGTTTGGACTTACTTATCCCAAAATTAACCCATTACTTAAACTTTGTCAAGGTAACTTAGGAATTGAGCAAAACTTAAAATTTCTGACAGGAAGAAGTTTTGGAACCTGTTCTTATTAGATCAACCTCTTATTGGTTCCATTCTTATCAACCTTGACTCATTAGATCAGATGAAGATTTATTTTCATGCATACCGTACTTTCCAAGTACGCTCCTTAAGTATGCCTTCTGCGCTAAATTGAACTCCCCTTTATTTTTATCTGGTGAATTTCTATGCCCAATACATAGAATGCTTCACCAAGATCTTTAACATCAAAATTAGAGGACAAGAACTTCTTAGTTTCCACATGCAAGTAGTATATCATCTACATAAAGCATGAGGAAAATAAATTTCCCGTTCTTAAACTTAGCAGAAATGCAATTGTAATACTCATTTTCTTTAAACCCAAACTTTCTTATTGTCTCATTGAACATGAGATACTACAACCTTGATGCTTGTTTAAGTTCATAAATGGACTTTCTTAAGTGGCATCCCGTATGTTCCTTACCCTTAACAACAAAATCTTTCGGTTGTGTCATATAGATGTTCTCATATAGATCATCATTGAGGAATGCCATTTTTACATCCATCGGATGTAATTCTAAATTGTAATTTGCAACTAATGCCATGATGATTTGAGCAAATCCTTACTTGAGACAGGTGAAAATGTCTCATTATAATCAATCTCTTCTCTTTGAGTGAAGCCTTTTGCAACAAGTCTGGCCTTAAACTTATCAATATTCCTTTTGGAGTCACGTTTAATTTTGTAGACCCACTTACAACCTACTGTTTTGGCTCCATTAAGAATCTCAACTAAATCCCAGACTTTGTTGGTATCCATAGACCTCATTTAATCTTTGTAGATAGCTGTTATATACAAATTTCACCCATCAATATAACTCAATTATGTGATGGAATATCATTTCTTGCACACGTCACCTTTCTATTTTACCTATTTCCACTTTTCTTTGGAGAAAGTAGTGGATGTAGGTATTTTATGCAGAATTGAAGTGAAACAAAGGGCATGGATCCTATAAAATATCATTCCAGCCAATCGAGCGATGACATGTGGCACCACATGGATCAAATGGCCCACAAATAAAAGTATTTGAGGCCATCCAACAGTTTAGCACCAATATCAGTCAATGGGACCCACCTGGTACAACAGCAATGGCAACAATGGAAATCAACCTAACTTGAGAGAACTTGCCATTGGCCAGCTGAAGATCAATGAGGCTATATCCAAGAAGTTTTCAGCCAATGACAAGACCCTAGAGAGCATTAATACCAAGATTGAAGTACTATCCTCAGCCTTCAAGAATCGATTGAGTTTCAACAAGATGTTGGAATCTCAGTTGGCTCAATGGCAACTGTTGTTCCTCCAGTGGAGAATGGCAAGATGCCAAGACAGCCCGAACCTCCTATGGAATGTGCCAACATGATTTCTCTACAAGGAGGCAAGTCGCAGAAGGACCCTGGATGTCCTACAATTCATGCCCAATTGGGGCTCACCACTTTGACAAGGCCCTTTTTGACCTTGAAGCAGGTGTGAGTGTTATGCCCAAGGTGGTTTTTGACCAGCTGAACTTCACGAAACTTTACTCAAACACAAACGTAGCTCCAACTGACAGATTCTTCAGTCTGTTATCCGGTGGGTATCGCTGAAGATGTTCCGGTGAAAATCCGAGATTGCTTCATATTCATGGATTTCGTGGTGCTCAACATGGAGGTCGAGAAGGATACACCGCTCATTCTTGGGTGACCATCCTAAGCACCACGAAGGCTCGCATAAATGTAGGAGCTCGAGAGATCCACTTCCATATCAATAGCAAGGAGGAGAAGTTTAACTTTTGCCCAAAGTTGGAGCAATGCTCCATGATCCGTATCAAGTATGGGCCGAATATTAAGCACATCCAAGAGGTGGAAATCACACCTCCAAAGGTGGACCCGCTCATTGCATTCATGAGGAATTTGATCTATGTGGAAAACAAGTCTTATCGTCCACAACGACACCCCAAGAAGACTGAGAAGTTCGGGCCTCCCCAAAAGCCCAAGTCCTCCAAGCCGCCAAAGAAAGTATGGCGGAAGAAGCAAGACAAGCCGTCTGACTCCATCCTTCCCGGCTTGGATGTCAAGAAATGAAGAAGGAGGAATGTCCATCACATTGGACGGTGGTGAGACCTGGCCAATAGGTTAAATTGGTAGTTATCCTTTTCTTTTCTTTGTTTTTCTTTTCTCTTTATTTTGTTTTCCCCATTTAGTTTGATTTTTCCCACTACATATTTGATTTTCTTAGTAAGTTGGGAATCGCATATCCTCAACTATCATTTTTATTTCTTTATTTTCACAAAAAGAAAATTGTTGGGGTTTGAAAAAAAGAGTTTTTTGGGAAAACAATTTTTATGAGCTGCAAAAGTGGTAATTCACCAACGTGCTAATCCCATAGCCGTTGGGGAGCCACCTGCCAAAAGGGAGAACAGGGGGCCCACTTGTCAGCTCGGCCGACCCCCATATTCGGCCGACTAGGGGAAGGAGCCATTTTGGCTCTCTGTCCTCTAACACCTCCATTTGGTACCCTAGTGACCGTTGGGGAGTGCACACTATAAATGGTGGTCGTGAGGGCCACTTCTCCTCACACTTCACCTCATTTCATACCTCCCAAAAGTCACTCTTGCTCACATTGTTTTTCTTGCTCTTCATTAAAGTACTATTGATCAATTCACAACTCAAAAAGATTTGCTTTTGCTTGCATTTGCAATTTACTCTCAGGTTCTACAAGGGAAAATTTGTCAGTGGTTTTGCTTTTTCTAACATCACCTCTTTCGAGTTTTTGCCTTGTTGTGTTCTCGTTTGTTGTGGCCATGAAAGGAATGAAGAGGTTGCTTGGAAAGAGGAAGGAGGCTGCAAGCTCAAGCCATGGTGGAGATTCAAGTGCACGCCCCTCTTCTATTGCTACACCAAGTTCATAGAGGAGGAGTGTAGGTGGAGACACACCCATGGATGAGAGGAGCAACCTTCATCAACTTCTTCACGACGTCGACCTCGACATACAAAGGGAAGTTGAAGATCAAGCATGCAAGCTCCACCAAGATTGTGAGTTTTCTCTTATGCAAGCTTATGATCAGGATTTGATCATCAAAATAGGCATGGATTCCGAATTCTTCTCCATTTGGCTTGCATTGGGATGAGTGAACTTTTCTTACATAGAGGAGAAAGGTTCACGCCTTCTCTCCATACATTTCATTTGCACACTCAAAATAGGATTTGATGGTATTACTTTTAGATTATTTCAAAAAGAATACAATATCCTTGGAATGAATTAAGTGAAATCCTAGGCTTCCTTAGACGATGTTTACTAGAATTAGATGCTTTGCCTAAGTTTAACAAACATAGTTTTTGGCAAGATTTAACTTGTGAGGTCATATATAGTGCACCTAACAATAGCCACTTACACAACCCTACTTTACGCTTCATGCATAGATGGGTTGCTATACTGTGTTCCCTAGAGGAGACGTAAGGATATTGTGTGATGATGAGCTAAAAATTTTATTTGCCATGATTAAAAAGATAAAAGTTGCTCCAGTTTTTGGCATGATGACACAATTGTTAGATTAGATTTAAAGAACAAGGCCAATTGAATGCACTTCATTGATTACTTGTATTACTACTAGGGTAGGAGCACTAGAATATTCTTCATTTGAGTCTATTGAAAACGAAAGAGAATTAATTGCTGAAGATTACATAGTGCAAGGACATACACTTAAGCATGATCAAGATGGCTCTTTGTTATTTTATAATTCTAGCTTTGTCAATGAAATTCGGTTACCTAACCCGGATTATCATTTGTACAAATGCCGAGGCTAACCATTGACCTTCTTCCCAATGAGAAAGCTCGAAGAAGTAATATCTCTAGCAGGGTAACTAGAAGTCGTGCAAGGAGAGCGGCCATACCTCCGACAACCTCCATAGTCCATGAGTATGATGAGGAAGAGAACCCAATGGGTGATGCACTCAGATGGACTCAACCTCCATCGTATGAGACCAAAGGTCCGTCTTGGCATGGATGGCCAGGTGCCACATGGCAGCCACCCCTATCAACTTCAATCTCTAGCAGCTTGCCTCCAACGTCCATTAGAAGATGTCGTTCCTCTTCGGCTAGAAGTCATTGTGAATATAGTCAAGGAATGACGGATCTCACTAGATGTATAGAAGAGCTTGAAGTAAGAATGAGTGACATCAACAACACTCTCCAAGGCCATGTCCAAGGTACCCAAGATTGGTAGCAACACATGGATGCTAAATTCACCAACTTCAACTCCACGCTACAAAAACAACAAGTCGATCTCGCGGCATACTTCCATCATCAAGAGTTCAACCCTCATCACGGAGGTGAGTGAAGAACAAGCTTGGGGGAGGACCCCCACTTGAGTTAAATTTGTATGACACCCATTGCATATTTACTTTCCATTCACCCATCATCCACCTTGCATATAAAAAAATAAAAATAAATAGTAGGATAAATTTTGTTTTCAAGTAAAATTAAATGATGTGCAGTAAGAATGGTTTGGAATTCACATAGATGAAATGATGAATAGTTTCTCTGTTTTAATTTTCCTAAGTCTCTAGTTTACATCTTACTACTCTCCAACATGTTGCTCTTATTGGCTAGAATTGCTTTTACCTTGATTTGGAAATTGTGGTTAGTAAAAGCTTAATCCATTCTAAGTTGTTATAAGATATGATATAGTGATAGGGCTGCTATTCCTAGTTTCAAAGTGAAACATAGATTTCAAGAGAAATTCTAGAAAGATTTAAGTTACTCCCATTTGATTGGAAATACCTACCAAAGCCATATGATATATCACATTGATCGACATTATGCATATGCTATTTGTCTTCACATTGAGCTTCGTTGATAGGATCTTGGTTCCCGATCTTTCAATGAGAATAGGAGGGTTCGATTTGTGGAGGAGAAGACGTTGGCGATCCGACTACACCGTCCCCAAGACGATGCGCCTTAGCGATCGGTACACCGACTCCGAAGTTGTATTGATCTTGCTGGCGCACAATCAACCTGACCACGAGGGCCTTTGTTCCTGGAAGCAATCGAAGAACACGCAAGAACAAGAAGAACAAGCACTTATCTGTTGAATCAATCTAAAGTGGGGTTCTGGATACAAGTAGACGGGCGATCTAGTCGACACGCGCGTGTACAAGGAAGCAGCAGAAGCTAACTTACGAATAAACAAAAACCCACCAGCTAATGAGGGCGGCTGCTACTATTTATTACCTCCCTAGGGTCGTGAGAAACCCTAATCACGAGTCCCTAATGGACTCCAAACGATACATGTGCCATGGGCCCAATTTTGGTGATGCAGCACCCTGGACAGAAAAAGGTCTTGGTATTAAAATAACTATTGCGGCAGACTCCGAATAGATATGGACATGAGGCCAGATCCGTTTTAAAGTAGACTTGATAATCTTTCCAGGAAGTACTTGAACGCCCAGATCGCAGTCCGTATGAAATCGTGGTGGCCGTCACAAGTTGGTGCTGTTCTGCTGTCCAAATCCCGTCCGCGCGAATTCCCTTCCCATTGGCTCCTTTCCATTGTTCCTAAGCAAAGCAAGAAAGCACGTAGTTCCACGGTCTAGATAAGATGGACATAAGGCCAAGAACGAGTTCACCTCATAGTTTAGTTGACATGCTTGAGCGCGAGTGATCGGACCAGAAACCGGTAGCTGAGTTGGTGTGGATGTATCGAGGGTGTTGATGTCCTCATCATCCTCCCCTTCTTGCATTTGAGTCGTCCGCGACTCAAGCTCATCTTCTTCTCCCAAATATGGCTTCAAATCTGCAATGTTAAATGTGGGACTAACCCCAAAATTCGCAGGCAACTCGAGTTTATATGCATTATCATTAATTCTTTCTAACACTTTGAATGGACCATCAGCTCGAGGTAACAATTTAGACTTTCTCAAATCAGGAAACCTATCCTTTCGCAAATGTAAACAAACTAAATCACCAGGTTCAAAAGTGATAGTTTTCTTTCCCCTACTACCAGCAAGTTTATACTTGGCATTCATGCACTCTATATTCTTCTTAGTGGTTTCATGCAATTTTAAGATCAATTCAGCACGATGTTTAGCATCAAAATTCACTCGTTCCATTGAAGGAAGAGGTAATAAATCAATAGGAGCACGGGGTACAAATCCATAAACAATCTCAAAAGGGCATTTCTTAGTACTAGAATGTAGGGAACGATTATAAGCAAACTCAACATGAGGCAAACACTCTTCCCACATTTTTATATTCTTTTTCAAAACAGCCCTAAGCATGGTAGATAAACTTTTATTCACAACCTCAGTTCGACCATCAGTTTGGGGATGACAAGTAGTTGAAAATAAAAGCTTAGTCCCCAATTTTGCCCATAACGTTCTCCAAAAATGGCTAAGAAACTTAGTATCACAATCTGAAACTATTATGTTTGGCACACCATGCAATCTAACAATATCTCGGAAAAACAAATCAGCAACATGTGTAGCATCATCACTTTTACGACAAGGTATGAAGTGTGCCATTTTAGAAAATCTATCCACAACAACAAAGATGCTATCCCTCCCCTTCTTTGTTCTAGGCAGTCCTAAAACAAAGTCCATAGAAATATCCTCCCAAGGCATGCTAGGAACAGGAATAGGCATGTACAAACCATGTGGATTAAGTCGTGACTTAGCTTTTTGACATGTCGTGCAGCGAGCAACAAAGCGCTCCACGTCTCGCCTCATCCTTTGCCAAAAGAAATGACCAGCAAGTATTTCCTCTGTTTTCACTCCAAAGTGCCCCATCAGCCCGCCTCCATGCGCTTCCTGTAACAACAACAAACGAACGGAGCTAGCTGGAATGCATAACTTGTTAGCTCTAAACACATAGCCATCATTGAGGACAAATTTATTCAATGTTTTTCCGTCTTTACATTTCAGCAATACATCTTTGAAATCAGCATCATGTTCATATTGATCTTTAATCGTTTCTAATCCAAAAATTTTAAAGTCAAGTTGAGATTGAAGAGTATAACATCTAGATAAAGCATCAGCAATAACATTATCCTTTCCCTTTTTGTGTTTAATGACATAAGGAAAAGACTCAATAAATTCCATCCACTTAGCATGCCTATGGTTTAGTTTCTCTTGACTCCTAATATGCTTTAGTGATTCATGATCAGAATGGATAACAAATTCTTTGGGCCACAAATAATGCTGCCATGTTTCTAAAGTTCGTACAAGAGCATATAATTCCTTATCATATGTAGAATAATTTAGAACAGGCCCACTCATTTTCTCACTAAATATGCAACAGGTTTCCCTTCTTGTAACAAAACACCACCCAATCCAATCCCACTAGCATCACATTCAAGCTCAAAAGTCTTAGAAAAATCAGGAAGTTGGAGAAGAGGTGCATGCGTCAACTTATCTTTCAGTATGGTAAAGGCGTTATCTTGTGTGGTGCCCCAAGAAAAAGGCACCCCCTTCTTCGTAAGGTCATTCAATGGAGCAGCAATGGTGCTGAAATCCTTCACAAAGCGACGATAGAACCCAGCCGGCCCTAGAAAGCTCCACACCTGTGTGATGGTCTTTGGTACAGGCCACCCCTAAATAGCCTCCACCTTGGCTTGATCAACTTCAATTCCTTGTGGAGTAACAACATAGCCAAGGAAAGAGACTCGATCCGTGCAAAAGGTGCACTTCTCAAGATTACCAAATAATCGTGCCTCACGCAAAGCATTAAAAACAGCACGTAAGTGATCAAGATGTTCATCCATGGATTTGCTATAAATCAATATATCATCAAAATACACAACAACAAATTTTCCAATGAATGCACGGAAAACCTCGTTCATTAATCTCATGAAGCTGCTAGGTGCATTAGTTAACCCAAAAGTCATGACTAACCACTCATATAAACCGAACTTAGTTTTGAAAGCAGTTTCCATTCATCTCCTAGTTTCATGCGAATTTGGTGATAACCACTACGCAAATCAACTTTTGAGAACACAACAGCACCACTCAATTCATCAAGCATATCATCTAACCGTGGAATAGGATGACGATATCGAATGGTTATATTCTTGATTGCTCTACAATCCACACACATACACCATGATCCATCCTTTTTAGGTACTAGAATAACTGGAACAGCACAAGAACTAAGAGACTCACGTACATAACCTTTGTCAAGTAGTTCTTGTACTTGGCGCTGAATCTCCTTTGTTTCTTCTGGATTTGTCCTATATGGTGCACGGTTGGGCAATGAAGCACTGGGAATGAGGTCAAGCTGGTGCTCAATCCCTCGAAGTGGTGGTAGTCCTGGTGGTATTTCACTTGGAAACACATCAGAATATTCCTGCAAAATGTTAGCAACAGCAGGAGGCAAAGAATGTTGCACATCGAAAAGGGAAATCAAAGCATCTTTGCATACCAAAGCATAGGCAACAGAGGTGGAAGCAATCAGTTCATTAATATCAGATTTTGTAGCAAACAAGCATTTTCCCTTCAGGGATATCTCATTTTTCTTATGAAACACAGATTTGGCATTGTTATTGTTCTCAATGTTAGCATGGTCCTGATATTTAGTTTTCCTAGCTCTAGCAACATCATCTTGCACAATAGCTTCAGGAGACATAGGATGCAACACAATTTTTTTATCGTGGTAAAGAAAAGAATACTGATTTGATCTACCATGATGCATAGAATCTCTATCAAATTGCCAAGGTCTTCCTAGCAGAATATTACAAGCTTGCATAGGCACAACATCACATTCAACGACATCCTTATATGATCCAATAGTAAAATTGATTCGCACAAGTCTAGTAACCTTACCGCTGTTGTTTAACCATTGAATGTAATAGGGATGTGGGTGCAGTTTGGTGCTTAGTGCCAGCTTGGTCACCATGTCACTGCTGGCCAAGTTGTTGCAGCTACCTCCATCAATGATCATGCGGCAAGATCGCTCTTTGACGACACACTTTGTTTGCAATAATGTGTGCCTTTGATTTTGTTCCGCTTTCTCCATTTGTGCACTAAGCACACGCTGCACAATGAGACTATCATAGCGCGCTGCATCTTCTGCACCAATATGCTCTTCTTGATGTTCATCGCTACCTGCATAGTCAGCTGCAAGCAAAACACATGTATCATCATCAAAATCGCTAGCAGATGAGTACTCACCGTCATCTTTAACAATTAGAACACGTTTGCTTGGGCAGTCACGCTGCACATGGCCAAAACCCTTGCACTTGTGACATTGAACGTCTCTAGATCGTCCGGTAGATGCTACGGAAGAAGCAGTCTCGGTGGGCTTTTGGGTGGTCTTTACTGCAGAGCTAGTGGAAGAAGCACGTGGCTTGTTGCTGGAAGAAGAAGGTGCTGCCCGACATTGTGAAGAAGATGGCAGAGAAGAACGCCCGGTCGAAGGAGTAGTCGTGCGTGGTTGCCATGAGCTAGTCTTTCCTGCAGAAATATTAGTTCTAGAGCTAGCTCGTCGTCCCTGCACTTCCCTTTCAGCTTTACAAGCAAGATGAAACAAACGGGTAACATTATTGTAATCTTTATAAGCAAGTATGTCCTGAATTTCACGGTTTAAACCACCCAAAAATCTAGCCATAGCTGGTTCCTCATCCTCGTCTAAATTACAACGCAACATACCCATTTGTAATTCCTGAAAATACTCTTCTACACTTTTAGCTCCCTGTCTCAATTGTTGTAACTTATTTAACAGATCACGTGCATAGTAAGAAGGAACAAATCTAGCCCGCATGAGCCGTTTCAAAGCATCCCAAGTTTGTGGTATGTTATTAGGATTTTTCTTGCCATGTTCTATCCACCAAACAGAAGCAAAATCAGTAAACTCACTAGTGGCTGCTCTAACTCTTGCGTTTTCAGGAAACTCATGACATGCAAATTTTTGATCAATAGAAATCTCCTAAGTAATATATGCATCAGGGTCATATTTACCATCAAAATGAGGTATCTTAAATTTGATCTTGTTAAAAGTATCTTCATGATTGCGTACCTCACGTCGACGATGTCCACCTATGCCTTGACGGTTGCGTTGTAGTCGGCGCCGTGGCCTAGCTTCCTCATCTTCCCCAATCTCCGTATCTACAGAATAGTCATCTTCATTGTCGCGTACAATACTAGGAGCATTGCTCACCTGTCCATCTGCGGTGCGTCCACGATCCCTCTCCTCAAGGCGCTGCAGGATGGCTCCAATAGAGGTGTTCAATGTTTGAATGGAACTCTCCAACGTGCTGATTTTGGTGTTGGTGTCGATCTGCATATTTTCCAATTGACCAAGGCGGTCACTGGTAACTCGAAAATCCTCATCAAGCGCTTCTGTGTGTAGCTGCACTTGGCGTTCGAAGTGTTGTATAATTCCCCGTGTGCGAGGTGAATGCACGTCTTCATTTGTATTTGCTCCTCCTGCCATGGTTAGTAGAAAAAAAATTCAATATATGATGGCAACCAGCAAGTAATGAACAACTTCAAGAGCATGTGTCAATCTATGGTTTTAGGTGGCTGAACTAGCACAAGGAGCAAACTTTCCCCGCGTTAATCACAACAAGCTGAATAAATATTCTACGACAGTACTGTGCTGATCTTAGTCTAGACCGTACTAGAGACGCGAGCCAAGACACCAATGTCATCATCAAAAACACCCCAAACAACAATCTGATTTTTTTTTCGTTGGGGTGGTCACCCAAACTCTCTCTAGATGGAATCAGGAGACCCTAGAACAAAATTTGCACATGCGGCTTTTGATCTTGCACTTGCCGTTTTTTTTCTTCTCTAATTGCTTGTGGCTTTTGTGCGGCTTTTGATTTTGCACTTGCCTTTTTTTTTCTTCTCTAATTGCTTGTGGCTTTTGTGCGGCTTTTGATTTTGCACTTGCCTTTTTCTTGTTGTCAAACTCAAATTACTAATCTGACTCAAACTCGAAGTAGGAATCTGATTCGAACTCGAACTAGTAATCAGACTCAAACTCGAACTAGCAATCCGACTCAAACTCGAAGTAGCAATCTGATTTGAACTCATAATCTGACTCAAACTCGAACTAGCAATACGACTCAAACTCAAAGTAGAAATATGATTTGAACTTGTAATCCGACTCAAACTCGAACTAGTAATCCAACTCAAACTCGAAGTAGCAATCTGATTCAAACTCAAACTAGTAATCCGACTCAAACTCGAACTACGAACCTGACTCGAACTAGGTGACCGAATGTGACACGAACTCGAAACTCTAGTGGTGCAAAACTAAAGACCAGCAACTTGACTCGTCGAAGCAACCATGAACTCAACAAGTCTTGACTAAGTGGATAAAGTAAAAGGCACAATGGTCTAGGAATAATGGAAAAAAACAGATCTGGTATTTTTTTGGGCTTTTTCTGGACTATAGGATGATAACAGCGGAAAGAAAAGTAATGGTAGCACTCTCACCGATTAACCTTGCACTGATTACCACTTGATAGTATCTTGGTTCCCGATCTTTCGATGAGAATAGGAGGGTTCGATTTGTGGAGGAGAAGACGTTGGCGATCCGACTACACCGTCCCCAAGATGATGCGCCTTAGCGTTCGGTACACCGACTCCGAAGTTGTATTGATCTTGCTGGCGCACAATCAACCTGACCACGAGGGCCTTTGTTCCTGCAAGCAATCGAAGAACACGCAAGAACAAGAAGAACAAGCACTTATCTGTTGAATCAATCTAAAGTGGGGTTCTGGATACAAGTAGACGGGCGATCTAGTCGACACGCGCGTGTACAAGGAAGCAGCAGAAGCTAACTTACGAATAAACAAAAACCCACCAGCTAATGAGGGAGGCTGCTACTATTTATTACCTCCCTAGGGTCGTGAGAAACCCTAATCACGAGTCCCTAATGGACTCCAAACGATACATGGGTCATGGGCCCAATTTTGGTGATGCAGCACCCTGGACAGAAAAAGGTCTTGGTATTAAAATAACTATTGCGGCCGACTCCGAATAGATATGGACATGAGGCCAGATCCGTTTGAAAGTAGACTTGATACTATTTCCAGGAAGTACTTGAACGCCCAGATCGGAGTCCGTATGAAATCGTGGTGGCCGTCACAAGTTGGTGCTGTTCTGCTGTCCAAATCCCGTCCGCGCGAATTCCCTTCCCATTGGCTCCTCTCCATTGTTCCTAAGCAAAGCAAGAAAGCACGTAGTTCCACGGTCTAGATAAGATGGACATAAGGCCAAGAACGAGTTCACCTCATAGTTTAGTTGACGTGCACGAGCGCGAGTGATCGAACCAGAAGCCGGTAGCTGAGTTGGTGTGGATGTATCGAGGGTGTTGATGTCCTCATCATTCGTCAAACTAGTATAGACTTGTGTTTTATTCATTACTTTTTGAATTCAAGACTTCACTTGCACATACTACACTTATACACTAGAAGTAAGCAAATTTCCATCATTGCACCATTCTGCAATAAAAAGAGAAACTCCATATCATTCATGCTTAGTACTCTCTGGAAAATTTATTGCATAAATAGGGAGTAGAAGACATAGATACAAGAAAAAGAAAAGAAAATACATGCCTACATCATAAGCGTGAGAACGAAAAAAAGTAGTCATGTTTCATCCCTGCAAAATAAGAGAGTCCACTCAAAGAAAGGAGCCATCTCAAATATCCACACCCACTTCATTCCATCACACATGCACAAGTCTTGAATCAAAATTGTTTTGAATTGATTTCTCCTAAGGCTTGCTATTTTGACTTAGCAATATTATGTGTTGCAAATATGCCTACTATATTCCCTACCAAGCTCCACATACAAGCCTTATGTAGAGGTAGGATGAATTTAGGCACAATGCCTTGGTGAGCATACATTTCCACCACACATAAATGAGAGACTGAGAGAATCAAATTGAGTACTTAAAATCTAAATTGAACTCTCTGGAGTTTGAGTGGAAGTTGATTTCTAGGGTATGTGTGCTCCATTTGCTGTTCTATATTTCAACCACCCAAGAATAGGAGATGGCATAAGCCCCATAATGACTTGAGATGGGTGAAGTACCATGCCAATTTTTGATACTAGGTAGAGTACTTTGCTATGCACATGGTACTTTTGAAAACTAGAACATTGTAGCAACTCCTGATCATCAACCTAAAGTCTTGACTTTGCTTGGGACGAGCAAAGGATATGCTTGGGGGAGTTTGTTGACGGTTGTTATATACCAATTTCACCAGTCAATATAACTCAATTATGTGAAGGAAATATCATTTCTTGCACACATCACCTTTCTATTTAACCTATTTCACTTGTCTCCGGAGAAAGTTGTGCGTGCAAGGATTTTATGCAGAATTGAAGTGAAACAAGGGGATGGATCCTATGAAATATCATTCAAGCCAATCGTGCGATGACATGTGGCACCACATGGAACAAATTGCCCACAAACAGAAGTATCTAAGGCCATCCAACGGTGTCACACCAATATCAATCAATGGGACCCACCTCAGAGAGACCTGGAGGCAGCACAACCCCAACGGTGCTGAGAGCAGGTCGGTCGACCTCCCTAGTCAGCCAACTGAGGAGTGGCGCCAAACCCAGTCAAATGCCACGTGTTGGCTCCTCCCAGCTTGAAGAGGTCATGGGTGACTAATTCACGTGCTTTTTGTGGCGGGAACTAGCCCTTCTCCAAGCTGTAAATAGGACCTCTCACCCCTCACTTCAAGACAAACCACTTGAGTATTCATCCATTATATCCACCACTCTCTATAGGTTTAGAGGAGTATATGCTGTAGAGAGGAGAGTCTCTAGTCCTTAGTCCAAGTAGGAGAGGAGTAGAAGGAGTCTCTTCCCAATTCCTAATTGGGAAATATATGGTTCTTATATTACTATTTGTAGTTGTGACATTATTCTCTATGCTACATCGATAGTTTCAGTGCGCCTGCATATTTATATGTATAATCTAAAATCTATCAACAAGCATTGCTGGCACCACTGCTAGAGACAAATTGTTAGTACTACGTAGGAACCGTCAATAATCTTCCATGGCTTTACGCCATTTAGATGATTGAGGACTTGTCATAGCTTCTTCAAATGTGGTTGGATCACCCTCCAGTTGAATTGTCTCACTCAAATAGATCTCACAATTGTCTGGAATGGATGATTTTCTTTTTCGTTGAGATCTTCTTAATTGCACATTATCCTCATTTTGAGGTTGTTGTTGCTCTTTATTATTAATGACAATGGGATGAGAATGCTCAACCTCTCCTAATAATTTTGTTGCCAATGGAGAACTAACAACATGTGTTAAATCTTCACCAATAGGCATTGATGATTCAACAACAGTATGTAATGAGAAATACGATTCTTGAATCATAGGAGTGGGTACATAAACCCACTTCTCTTCAAGATTAATTCTCGTCTTACCGTACTCCCCCTGATCATGACATCCTCTAAAAGGATGGCATGCCTTGTTTCTACAAACTTAGTAAATCATTTTGGATGGTAGAAACTATACCCCTTACTCGTTTCTGCATAGCCAACAAAATGCCAACTTATTGTCTTAGAATCCAACTTACCAATGTTTGAGTTAAACATTTTTGCCTTAGTGGGACAACCCCATATATGCATATAACTTAATGAGGGCTTACGTCCTGTCCACAACTCATACGGTGTTTTAGGCACTGTCTTAGTAGAAACTCGATTTACCACATGAATGGCAGTTTTTAATGCCTCCATGCATAAGCTAACCGGCAAATTTGATTGACTTAACATGGATCTTACCATATCTATTAGCGTATGGTTGCGCTGTTCTGCTACTCCATTTTGCTGAGGCTCGCCCAGTGTGGAATATTGTGCGACTATGCTATTTTTCTGTAGGAATTGAGCAAATGGTCTAGGAACTTGGCTATAGGGGGTATGACAATTGTAGTACTCACCACCACGATCGGATCTTACCACTTTTATCTTAGTGTTGTGCTGATTTTCAACTTCAACCATCTTAAATTTATCCAACGCTTCAGAGAATTCTTGAATTGGATAAATATAGCCATAGCGAGAATAGTCATCTACGAAGGTTATGAACGAATCAAAACCATCAACAGATACTACGGGAAATGGACCAGAAATGTCCGTGTGGATTAATTTCAAAATTCCTGCACTGTATATGGCACCTTTCTTAATTTTCTAAACAAATTTTATCTTAACGCAGTCTATGCATTCTTCTGTATCCAAAAAATCCAAATGAGGAAGAATCTATTGTGGAATCAATTGTTTAATTCTTCCCCTCGAAATATGGCCTAAGCGATAATGCCATAATTTCTAAGACATTTTGGAATCGATTCTCTTACGCTTACTCTGATGTGAGGAAAATTGGTTGTCGCTTATAACATTAATATCATCACCATTTAAGGAAGTCCATGCAATCCTTCTGATGCTGACCTTTGCCTAAATAGAAGCGGCACTGATCTTTCTCCACTTTTACATTCTTATGGTAAGGATGGCTTTGTGGAGCCTTACCCTTATCTTTATCATGGTAAGAAGAACCATGATTCTCAAAAGATTGCTTAGAAGTATAATTCTTCTAAGCCTTGCCTTTCCCCCTCACATAATTAATAGCATCATTAGTATAGTCCTTTGCCCTCACAGCAAAGGCCTCCTGAGTTTCATCAGCATTTCTTACTGGAGCCACCGACTCAACTGGATATGGAGTTGTGAGAGCCAAGTCTATCTGGGAGACCGCCGAAGCAATCTCCAACCTCTCTCACCATCTCCCATAATTGCTTACATGGAGTGGATCAATGGAAGCGATGAAATTAAGTTCTGAATTCTCATTGGAGGAACCTTTTTAATCAAAAAAGAAATCATGAGTGAATGCATAGATATTAATCACAAGATAATGTTGAGTTTTATCTTTCACTTTGGTTACTTGACCAAAACTCAACATTTGAGAACAACTGAAAAATATTAATTTATCTTTCGCTTTGGTTACTCGACCAAATAACTATGTAACTAGAAGAATAATGTAATTAATGCCTTTCCCTTTGGTTACTCGGCCAATAATGACATTAAAACTCAACATTTGAGAACAACTGAAAAAACATAGTAATTTATCTTTCGATTTGGTGACTCGACCAAATTACCATGTACTTAGAAGGAAAATATCATTAATGCCTTTCGCTTTGGTTATTCAGCCATTAATGACATTAATATAACTTAAAAAACATGAGAATTCTATTTTTCGCTTTGGTTACTCAATAGAATTCCATGGAACTTAAGATGACATAGCAATTTATCTTCGACCGAATTTCTATGACAATAAAAACTTAACTCGCAGCAGAAGCTTAATTAAATAATAAAACTTAATTGTATAGCTCGGACTAGTCCGCACATGGTCGGACTAGTCCGAACTCTTATAGTACCGTTTTTGGACTAATCTGGTCCATAAGCTAGACAAGTACGAACTCGAACAGAACAACGACCGGACTAGTCCGGTCCATAGGACAGACAAGTCCGGTACTGTTCAGAAAAATTTGATCCATTGCTTATTGAACTTTTCGAGTTTGATACGTACTGGACTAGTTTGGCCCCCAGAAAAGTTTCATATAAAAATCAGAAAATGTTGAAATACCAAAAAAGAAATCTTAATCTTACCATCTTGCAAAATCAACTTAATTTTCATAATGGATTTCAATCCAAAGTGCTTAATAGGTTTTCGATCGGATGAACGCGTCAAAACGTCCTTATCCGTAAAACCTAACTGCTCATTGTGGCATACTGGACTAGTTCGGTCCGTAGATCGAAAAAGTCCGGACCTTCAAAACTTGCAGCAAAAAACTTGGATCAAAACAAATTGGAAATGATAAGTGATTTAAATAGCTCTGATACCATTGTTAGAATCGTTGAGAGCCCAAAGGGATTCAATAGTCAATAAATCATTACGAATTACATGGAGAAATCTGAATACAAACATCAACATCAGGTGCTATCTCTCAAATTGCACGATAACACTACTAATACCTTCACCTCCTTCTTTGTTGTTACTTGATGATGCGGCCATCGAGCCAACAAGGCGAGGCCGCAAGAGGAACGACAACGACAGGTGTCCCCCCTTGTTTTTCTCTTAGTGTGTTGATCGGATTCTGAGTGAACTAAGAGAGTTCAAGTGTGTATATGTGTATGCATAAAGCATTCTTGATCATACACTTGACCCTCTTCTTATATTTGACCAGGAGACACGAGAGGGGGCCTCCCACCCCTTAGGAATAGTTGTGTCCCCCGATCTGGGACATAACATTCGGTGGGTTTTGTCCTTTGAATTAGAACACATGTTAATATCGAGTTCAAACTGACAGTTAATAAACAAACCGGACTAGTCCAGTTACTGAAACTGTACTGCACCGGACTAGTCCGGTCTTAATTTCCAGATAAATCCGGTTATACTAAAAAAATATGCTTGCAAAATCTCTCTGCATGTTATGGACCGTAGCCATAGCATTGTACTTTCTGGACAAATTCTTTATAAGAACAGAGCTAGGTCTTGAGTTAAATTCTTCCACGTTTAATAAAACCTTGTGGTAGTGAAATTTTAGCCTCAGTACATCCTTACGCCTCCCCTCGAAGAAACGACTTCATATTCCATTGAGTAAAATAGTCCGAATGGTGAATTTTCTTGCCGCCAGCCAAAGACCCCCACTTCACCGTCTAATTCATATTTTAGAAGCTTCTCATTGCTCCTTGCATCCACTCCTAGGTTCTCTAGGTCCCTAGGAATCCTTTGGTGCGATTACCACTCAAAATAATGCAGTATAGTCATGGGCTGACATGGTCGGAACCCTAAGTGTCGCCGCTGCCGTCGAAACCTCACCTCCGACCATCTTCGGGAAGCGATGACCCCACCGCCAAGCTTTTTCACCGTTGTCTAACCTATGACAGCGATTTTGTTCGAGATCTGAACACGGTACTGTCAGTGCAGCGAGGCTGCTGCCGAGCGCCACCCTGGATGCGCTGCCAGCAAGAGGTAGGAGAAAGCCAAGGCGAGCCTCAACTGTGATCCCCTGATCTGTTTCACTCAGATCAGTTTGTGGCTTAGGATTCAGTGTGGCAACGTGGAATAACTCAGTGGCCCTCACTGTTGCTTTGTCCCCATTGGTCAATTCAAATCTAGCTGGGCCCATCTGCTTTAAATCGAATTATTCATTAAAAAACAAACTGCTTCAAACATGGAAAAATCATATCTCCTGAAATATTTGGCAAAATTCCCTATAAATTTGCTTAGAATCCTTATGATATGTACTTTCCAGTGGTGCACTTGAATCAGTATGAAAGTCCATAACTTGTCCTCATAATTCCTCGAAGCAAAAAGACTTTGGATTTATTTACTGCTGATCCATTTATTGGAAAAGTTCCAAATTTGGCCACAACCTCTATTTTAATTCCTTTGAACTCCAGTTAAAATTTCAGATCCATTTGACTTGATATGCTAGGTCAAATTGAGTTACCAAGCTGTATGTACCTGAAAAATACGAAAAGTACCAGAAACTTTTTCAAAAAAAATATAAGAACTTGTAAAATCCATATCTCCATGTAGAATGCTTAGAAAAATATGAAACAGAATTCGTTGGATTCCTCTTGACCTCCTATAAACAGCAAACTAACTTACGCCGATGTTAAATCTCCAGGTGTTTCATGAAAATTTTGAGAAGCATAAAGCCATCATGCATTCTTGTGAACACCTATTTCCATCAATAGACCGGAAACTTTGCTAGCATCACACACAGATACTTGGTTAGTTACTGTAAAAGTACTAGGACCATTTGAGATGGTTTACTTTTGAATTCTTTTGTTTTATACCTTTCCATTAAAGTGCCATTGTCGGGACGCTCCTTCCATGGGTCCACTTGTGCATCATGTACCAATCTCTTGATCAGTAGTTGGTACGCACAACAGAATAGATCGAGATCCATACAACAATTATTTATTTATAAACAATATAAGTCTTAGAAACATGATCTAGATTACATTGGATGTGGTTGTTAATGACCACTAAAAAGATAAATCCCCAGAAACAGCGGAGCAGAACGGCGCCGTGCCCAACGGGCAGACTTCGGAAGTAGGACTAGACCTAACCGTCATCCTCACATGCTTTAGCTTCTTTGTCTTCTGATAAACCACATATAAAGAAAAAGTGAGTACATAAGGTACTCCGCAAGCCCTAACACTACTCAAGGGGAGGTGTTTCATGCATTGGGGCTTGTAGCAAGGAGAGGTCATACAGCTTAGTTTTGCCGAAAAGCATTTTATGCTGGGTTCTCTTTGAAAAGAGTTTTGCAATAAGAGGGATAATTAGTTGAATCAGTATCATTATAGTTGGCGGGCCATGGGGGTGTTTAAGCCCCGCCAGTTCCCTCACTTTTAGATGAGCCTTCAGACCCATGGCCCTAACGGCTCCGCCAGGCATGCCAACACTTTCCCAAAACACGACAGCCTCGGCCACCCACACAGACACACTTGAAGGAGATGCATTAATGCTAATCATAAGGAGCCCAGAGCATAGTGTGCCAAGACTGTGACAACAGCTATCCGGATAGATTAAGACTCTGCAGAGTTTGTACACTTTACCCACATGCCATGCACACCTAGCAAGGGTATGACATGACGCTCATCCCATGTTCCCCGCATAACCCCACAATCACACCTCGGCCCAACGCAGGGGCTATTCGGGCAATTCCTACCAAGCCAGACATCAGACGACCCTCGGTCTCTGTGCCGTTTCCTTGTCCACTGTGCCCTCTATGGCTCTCCAGGTTTTGTCTTGTGGCAGTTACCAGAAAGGTAGGGCGAGTCCCGCCCATACAGGTTTTGTGGTTTTACGAAATCACTATGTTGAAGTCAATTGAACCGGTCCTTATATTGGTGAGGCGGCTCCATCCGTCCTTGGCAGAAGGACTAGTCTGGAACACACAACATCGAACTAAACCGAAGTACTCAGCACAAGGCTAGTCCATAAAACATGGTCATCGGACTACTACTGATGCACTTAGCATCGATCGGTGGGTTACACCGAATACACAGTCGCAGTTGGTATACCTCATAGGGAGCCCGCGACATCCCATCACCGTACACGCGTCGACCACCCTTCCCCTTCACACACTTAGTTCATTAATCACCCGCCAATATCCTTACTCACACCACCAAACACATTTTAACACATTTCAAAATCATGTATACAGTGTGTAGTGGTTCGCGACGCGAACATTGAAGGTGTTCCTAAGCATAGTACTAACAAGGAGGTGCTCGCATCACTGCTATAGCGCAATGATGAAGCCGTTAGGTAGTCAAGGGGTCGAGTTGTCAAGATCAAAGAGGGGTTTGTGATAGTCCATGCTATTATTGTAATTGATGCAATGTCTTGTTTCAACCCGTTGATAGCGAGTAACTATGGTGTTACTGTTTATTGTTGGCTAGTAGCTAACACCAGTACTCAGTCGTCAACATAGATCATGCTACCACATTTCAAGTGGTTCATAGTATAGCAACATTTTAAAATAGACATACAGTCATGCAATGAAAACAGGCCATAGGTGCTATTGCAAAACATAGGGGAAATATGATCAAGGAGTTAGAGCTTGACTTTATGATGTTTATCAGAGTCTTTGTCCAGCTCTTCGTGGCCCCGATTTGATTATCTCCTTCGTGAACTCTCCGATTATTAAGTACAGAGCTATGCGAATAAAATATGAAACATCAATAAAGATCTGAGGAATCCAAATAGAAATCCAATAAACACGAAAAATCATTCAATAATGTGGTTAGTAAGATTCTTATAAGGTTTATTGAAGAATACACCATTCTACTGGTTGCTATTTGTAAACACTACTGTTCTACTAGAAGGTTTATCGAGCAATACTCCATTCTACTGGTGGCTATTTAGAAACATTACTGTCTCATTTGTCAACTAAGTGGCCATTGAAAGGATATAAATGTTTTATCAGTCTTCTTAGTTATTCACATTGTTTATGACATTTAAGGTGAACTCAATAGCTTATTCTATAAATAGCCTATATTGTGGTCAATGAGTTGACCATAATTTATATGGGCCTTCTTTATATTTACTCTATCTTCATAATGGTATATTCACTAAGGTTCTACTAATGTAAGACCCACTTATTTTAATGTCTAAGCATTGGTTCTACTATTCTCAAGCCAACCCAATATTTTTAATGACGACTACTTTAAGACTCCTATATCATTTTTTTAATCTATTGTTTTCTTTATGTGTTCCTAAAGTCATGAACTGATTTTAGAACCTCTTTAGAGTATGGCTAGTAGGACTCCATGGAGTTACTAGAGTAGGGTTCATTCTATTTAGAGCTTACGTGTGAGTTTTATTATCCCATAGCTATTTATTTATTTTTTCCATTGTGACACTAGGTAGTTCATTATCCTATATTTTATTTTGATCAACTACTGTTCTAAAGTCCTAGTAATGTATTCCTATGATTATTTAGAAGGTGATTTATGGAGAAATTATTTAATAGCAAGCTTCTATATGTGTTTTACTAATTATGATTATCCACTTGATTTCCCTATAAAATTGGCAATCGATTCCCTATTCTATATTACATATTAGTCACCTTCTACAGACATTATATTGTATATTCCTAGCAACATCTTCTAAGATCTTCAGGTGATTATCTTTGAGGGAGTTTGTTTATCTAGGCTTTACACTAACTATTGGTAATTTAATTAATTTTCCATAATAAGGATAATTGTTTTACTACTCCAGACCTTATATTGGTGGAACACTTAATTATATTATTAATTACTATCCTAATAGTTTTTATATATTTATTTTGGTGGGTTTATCGGATTGGGAGGCTATATATTGATTTTCTGTATTTTCTGATTAATCGAGTGATTTTATTAGCTGACACCAAGTCTCACTTTTTCTACAATTTATTTTGCCACTAGTTACCATTTTATGTTATGATAATCACTATATAATTTTTAGGAAACTCGTAGATATTTAGTTTCTAAAATGATTATCAATTTAGAGAATTTACATGATTTCTTTTTAATTTCTTAGGTATTTCATTTTAGGTAAGCTAATAATATCTACCTCATTATATACAATTAATTTCCTCTATCAGCCACTACTAATATGTTCCATAAGCAATCAATAATTTTTAAGAAATTTTTTCTACAATTTTCTAGTCCCAGAAACGCATTGTCTAAAGATCCGTGTGCAGTAAGTGAGTGGCTCTAGCAATTTTGTTACGACAGCAATGGCTGACTTGTGGCACTCTGCTCTAAATGTGTGCACCTAGCAATTTTCTTTGCTTGTGTTCTGGATGACAAGTGGGTCCGGATGGTCAGTGTCAGTGTTCCTCGGGTGCATATGAATCTGCTGCACACAAGCGCAAACCGCGAGGCTGCACGCGTGGCGCTGACTGGGTAGCAATGTTGGACCGCTGGCTTGCGTGGCATCCATGTTGCCTCCACGTGTGTGCTACGTGGGCGGCGAGCTCCCAGAACAGGGGAGCCGGTGGCGGAGGCCACGGGAGCTTGCCGGAGCTGGTGCCCCCACGCGCTCTCCTTTGGGTTTACGTGTTAGGCGGGTTCCAGGTGACGACAAATGCGTCGGATGGCTTGGCCGCCATGGATGGCAACAATGGCGGACGGCAACGGGCTGTGTTGGTCGTGAGTGATGTTGAACCATTGATCTACTCGTGTGCGCAGCAATCCGACAAGCTAGCTTGCCAGGGGCATGTTCCAGAGTGTAAGGAGCGTGCTGGTGCGCTCGCCCTGGCTAGGGCGGCGCCCAAGGCGGCCGACGACGGTGCACAGCGGAGGGAGGCGGTGGAGCTCAAAGAAACTAATGTGTGTTTGCTATGACGACGGAATAACGGGCCAAGGGCATGTTCTAGCGTGCGTGGGAAGTGATGGGCTGGTCGCCTCGGCCGGAGCGACGCCCACGGCGATCGCTGATGAGGAAGGGCGGCGGACATGGTGGCAGCTTAGCGAGGTCCACCTTTCGTTGCCCCTCTTCCAAAAAGAAGTATCCCACGATGTACTACAAGTCAAGGCTAAGATTACTGGCAAGATGGCTTGAGTCGAAAGGGCCCCTAACTCGCCGGCGACGATGGCGCGAGGTGGCACCGGCGAGGGGCCATAGGGATCTAGGACACAGTGCTTGGTTCATCGAACCAAGTTACGTTCTACCTAGAACACGAGATAGGGAAACGTATGGCGAAGGTAATTGAAATACCTTGGTCTATCAGCGTGGGAAAGACGAAGTTGTCGGTGACGGGAAGAACAGGGAAAATCCTGAATTCCCCCTCGGGAGGGCGTCGCGAGATCAATGCTGTGCGTTATGTGTTGGAGGTAGTTCTTCTCGATAATATGGGAGAGATGGGGGTCGATTTATAGGGGTGGAAGAGGCGGTTCAACGCGAGGTGATGGCTAGCGTGGGCTCTGCTTTTCATGGCGCGAGCTGGCGAGCGATGCAGTCGTCGTGCTCATGATGAGGGGCGTTAGGGGTGGCTTGGCATGTGCGTCATGGCTATATGGCAGCAATAGGCACTGGTGCGGCGTGGCAAAGATAAGGTGGAGAAGACGGGCGGAGGTGACAGCGCGATGAGGCACGCGGTCGTAGCGGCAATTATGCCGGGGAGGAGAAGGCAGTGCGGGGACTTGACGTGTGTGGCACACGGCCTGGCCAGAATGACGCGACGGGGGGGGGTGGGGGGGGGGGGTTCATCTTGTCGCCTGGATTGGCGGAGCTGCGCTGGAGCTGTCGGTCCGGAAGGAGAAGGCATCAGAAGGAAGGGGAAAGCGACACAGTGTTGGCCCGCTCTCGTCTTTGGGCCACGCAGGGAGGAGTGTGGCGGGAAGGAGCTGGGCCGCGTGCGGGAAATACAAAGGGAAAGAGAAAGTGGGCTGCACCCAGGAGAGAGGGAATAGGCTGGGCTGAATGGATTTTTATATTTCCCCATTTTCTTTATTATTTCTCTTATTATGAATATAAACTCTAGCTTGAATTTGAATTGATTCATACTGGATGACTCATATTTTGGTATATTTATATTTAACTAGAGTTCCACCCATTATGTTAATTATTTTTCCATTTGATTTATTTGTTTCATTTAAATTATTTATGGAGCACACTCCTATACATATATTCTATTTTATGCATCATTTAACAATGTAACCACAAGTCATAGAAATGAATTAGGTGGGTTTGCACCTACACTTTTCTGTAACAATTTTATTTTTATTTTGGTTTGCACTCCTGTAACGTGGAGATTATTTAGCCTCTAGCAGTCTCGCACAAAATTTATTCGTGCGGTTGAGATTACCATTTCGTGTATACATCTTTTTATATTTTTATATACTTGTTCAGCTGATTATGCTGACTTCAATTTTATCCTCATTTTGAGTTCATTTATTGTACATCTATTTTATGGTTTGATTTGCATTTTATATGTGCATATGTTTGTACTTGCACACATATGCGTATTGATTTTTGTTTACGATTAATGGTTGTTAGATATTTGTTCAAAAAATTTAAATCGGAGTGATTTTTGTTATTGTTCAAAATTCGGGCTGTGACAGCCATGGAGGATGAATGTGACCCTATTTCCTCTTTAGATATAGCTGATACTTTTCTAGCCCCCCACGTATGACCATCTGAAGCCACTAGAAAATGTCTAGCACCAGTGAACCTGTTTACACCATGTAATTGTATGGTGACTTCCCCTAGGTGCAAAACGATGTTTATTTCATTTAGAATCAAATATTATTTTTCACATTAGTTTCCTCTGTTTACTGTTAACAACAGCAGCAAGCTTAACATCCTTAGATAGATTCAGTCTTCTCGAGCTATGAACACATTCAATTATCAAATGACTAGGTGCTTTTACTCAAATGCATATTCTTTTCGATTGTGAACAGCATGAAGGTGATCGAGGAGGAGTCCAACTCAGAGGCGAGGATTCCCATCCTGGAGCTGCCATGGCGGAACCTCCGGAGGAAGATCAGCCACTGACTTATTGACATTTATCTAGTCGCAACCCAAGGCAAGCCCTGGTTTGCATTTAAGAATTATTGCAAGTTTTTCTTTTATATCACTACTATGACTATAGTCCAATATGTGCATTAGGGCTAACGTGTTTGAATACTCCAAATGCATGACTCACAATCTCCTGGAGTACAATGGTAGGTTGATAGCATGACATGTCAAATTTTCATGCTAATATTGTAGGGAATTCAGTACAAGTCGAGTAGTTGGAATCTACTCGCGAGATAGCGATATCGTCACACGGGACTGGTTAGTGTAGAGAATGGCATACAAAAACAAATATGAGAACAGGCAGTAGGGTAGAATGCAACGAGATGTGGTCAACGTTTGTAGCCCTACCTTTGTCAATTGAGAACCAATCCGTGTGTGGCCCAGCTAAGCAAGTTTGAAAGGAAGGCATATAGGATATATGGCCCCCGGGAAGGCGATGTAACTCGTCAACCTGGATGTTGAGGCATACCCCACTGTCTATAGGGTTGGGTTGAGGGAAACAAGGTGTAAATCCGCTAGCGGGCACCGACACGCTCCGTGTAGTAACCTTCTGCCCAAGATGGTGGGACCGGTTCGGGTTTTGATTTCTAGTTGAAGGTGGCTGCGTATGACGTCGTGGGGAGCACCACACGATTCTTACGAACCCTTATGACGAGTGAGTTGGGAGAAAACAATCACTTTCATACTTGCGTACTTAAGGATGTTTGGGAAATGTTAATGTTCCAATTACCAAGAAACACAAGCTTGGACCAAAGACAGTGGATTGTGTCTTTTTAGGCTATGCTCATCGGAGCATCGCATATAGATCTTTAGTAGTTATAACAGAGGTACCTGATATGCATGTTGCTACTATTATGTAATCTCGTGATGCAACATTCTTTGATAATGTATTTTCTATGAAAGATGTGCATAGCACTGCTAGAATCTCTTATGAAATTTGTCTTGAATCCATGACAACTAGCAAGTTTCTCTATACACCGTTCGAGAGTGTACCAGAGGAGGAATGTGCGTGTCGTGCAATCCGGGATTCCACTGATTGGAATACCTATCCCTCACGGTTATTTGAGTACCGCTTGTTTACTGGGTCATGACGTACTAATTAAGAGTGGTTGCAATCTTATGAACTATGATCTCATGAATAATATTGTATTGCAACTTGTACGGTTTAGAACTAGCACAATTAAGTTTACAATTTCCAAACATTTGACATGTATGCAGCTTATGCAACTTTGTGCATGTAACATTGTAGACAAAGCGTTTCATGTTTCATTGTGGAGTTCATGATGTGCCATGCCCATGGAATGTCATATGCTACTCTTAAAAATGGAAATAAGGATTTACTATTAGGCGAGTTCTTTATGCAATTCAGCATTCTTATATTATATGTCTCAAGCATGTAGAGTTAAATATTTAGTGGAGATAGCTAAGTCTTGCTGAGTCATCGTGCTCACGGTTCCTATGTATGTGGTTTTACAGGTATTCTTATAGTGTTACTGTAAAGGGTTGTCCATGAGACATCGAGCTGCCAAGATGTATCTCTCATCTGAAACCATGCCGATGCCATCTCTTCTTTGTGTTGTTAGTGAGAAGCGTTCGCGGGCATGGATGACTTCTCTTGTGCATAGATACGTTGAGAGTATGAGTATGTATTTCTGTTGCGTGGTACCGCTGTTGTACACTATGTTGTAAACAATATATTATTCTAAAATGAAAACTTTGTACGTTTGTGATGTCTTTTCGTGTGTGCTGTTGGGTGCCGCAAATGATAGCTGCGTAATCATGAACAACATTATACAGCCCACGACCTAGAGCTAGCTACAGTGGTTCTTGCGTTGAAGATGTGGATACTACTTACTATGAAATAGAGTACATCTCTACGCCAACCATGAGAGCCTAAAATACATATTCGCTCAGAAGGAATTGAATATGGGACAACAAAGATGGTTGGAATTAATCAAAGACTATGAACTTGAGATTCAATATCATTCTGGTAAGGCGAATGTGGTTGCCGATGAGCTTAGTCGCAAATCTCATGTTCACAACTTGACTATCACTCCGATGAAAGAGGAATAACTAAGTCTACGCTTGGTTCCATTCGAGCTTTGTATAATCTTGCTCTAATACCTACAATTCAAGAGGAGATTATTAACGCTCGGAAGAAAGACAAAGAAATGTCTCATATTTGGAGAAGAATTAAAGATGGGGAAATGAAATTTTCAGGAAGATGAACAATGAACATTATGGTTCAACAAATGGATTGTGGTACCCCGAAATACGAAGTTACAAAAGGAGATCTTGTATAAGCTCATCTATCCAAACATTCGATCGACCCAAGCAGAAACAAGATGTACCAAGATCTATGTGAGACCTATGTGTGCTTAATACATTGGCAATTTAAATAAAAGTGAGGGTTCACATGCAAATTTCTGATTATTGCTGAAAAGCTCACACTTGGATTGTCCGAACTTGCGGGAATCCATTTTGCACTGTTCGAACTTCATCACACATGAGTTGCACGTGTTTTCTCACTTCTGATTGTTCGAACTTTTCTCACGTGACTTGCACATGTTCGACACTTAGGATTGTCTGAACTTTCACACCCGTGAGATGCACGTGAGTCGACAAGGGTCAAACTTTTGAATGTGGTTTTAGGAGTAACGTTACCCTCTATAGTTTAGGACTGTCGGAACTTTTTCAATGCATTTCGGGAGTAAAATTTACTTGTTACTTGGTTAGGACTGTCCGATCTTTCGGTCACGTGATTTGCACGTGAATTTGTGATTGGAATGTCCGATCTTTTGCCTTTACATTGCAGCGTTGTTTTTTGTCTATTCGATAATTTTATTTGCTAAATAATTATGCGGCAGGTATGTTTTAACTTGCAATGTTTCAAACTTGCTTTTTCGCTTATGGAATGCTCAATTAGTATTCCCTTACTAAGTTTTCGATGTGTTATGGCTGATTATGGTGGTTATTATAGGTGCTCACATAAGGTGTTATGTTTTTTGGACTAACGAGAGTCAAGTCGAGAACTTGGTCTCACAAAGAATGGTTGTTTGTTCATGTGCAGGTGTTGCTTGAGGTCAAGACATGGCTGGTGATGGGATCCATTGAACTAGTCTTATGGAGAGGATGACGTTCAACAACCAAGTTTGGAAGGAATTGTGGTTGAGTTGATTCGGAGGTCACGCAACATGTCTGGGTCAAGAACAATGCATATGAAGGTATCGTGGACGTTATTGGAAGGTGTTTGCATGTGTGAAAGGAGTGCAAAGTACATGGTAACATGGTTCAAAGATGTAATGAAGAGATGTGGACGTGAAGATGTGGTCGGAAAGGAATGGACTCAGGCTGCGACTGAGTCGATATGGCTCAAGTATGGAAATATTTGAGTTGGTTTTGGTTAGAGTTCGTGTTGGACACAAAATAGAGCTGTTTTAGGAATTTGGGATATGTTCCTAAAGTGTATGGAAGTCTTGGGATTGCTTCTATCGATGTATGGAAAGTGCTAAGCATTTATGGTAAGTTTGAGTTAGAGTCTAAGTAGGATTAGAGTCCTAGTTTGGATTGGGTTGGCCATAGAGTTGGTTATATAAGCAAAAGGAGGCCAAAGCTCGTGTTAAGACAACTTAAGGGCTGTCCCTCTTGTCTCTCATTGAAGAAAAGATCGTATTTTAGATGATCTTTGGTGCTTTGTTCGTCTAACTTGCCTTCGTCAAGTCTTTGTCGTCGAGTTTCTGTGCTGCCCGACCTTTCTTCATTGTTTTGATCGTAACTCGAGTTTTACAGATCCAATTGATATGATTATTTTTGTGTTGTATTCAGAACTCAATACTCTATCATCTATGAAAGTTTCACGATCATTGGATTTGTGGTTTTTGTGTTACACGAGCTTCTTTGCAGCATAGCACATCTGTTTGTTCTTTGTTGGAACAGATTGACCTTTGCTCAGGGTTTCGGTCATAACATGAGTTTTACTTGACGGTTTCTCGTGATTCTTGTTGTGGTGTATCCGTGACTTGATTATCTACAATCTATACTAGTTTTTCCATAGTTTAACTCATCTAGATAAGTCAAGCGCACAATTTCATTATCAGATTTGTTTTCTGTCGAGGGGTTTTTGTTGCTTCCACTGAAAAAGTTTTAATCTACCATTCACCCTCCCCTCAGGAAGATTTTCACGTGCTCTTCCTACAATTGGTATCAGAGTCACAATGCTCTAATCTTTGTGATTTTCATGTGTTTTGACTAATCGTCATGGAGAATTACTCCGCAAAACCTTGTGTGTTCAATGACATTGATTTCCTGGTTTTGAAGGCACGTATGGAGGCTTACATACAGGCGCAAGGCTTAGCCATATGGTAAAACGTGTACAAGCCCTTTGCCATGCTACCAAATGATCAAGTCACAGCTACAAACACGAGGGACGTCGACAACAACGATAAGGCGAGAACTTGATCATACAAGGATTGACTCAAATCAACTTCGATCGTGTTGCACATCTCCGATTTTATGTATGACGTGTGAAAAGCACTATGTTACTACCACGAAGGCTTCAACATGATCAAGGAGGTAAGGCAAGATATGTTCAAGGAAGAATATACGCGCTTCGAGATGCAATCCAATAAGTCAATTGATGACCTTTTTGCCCGCTTCAATAAAATTCTCAGCAACTTGCGTAGCGTCAATTTAATTTTTCATATGCTAAAAATGTTAGGCAATTGTTCAGTGCATTAGTCATGTCGATTTGGGAAATGAAAGTTACATCTATTCGTGAATCTACTGTCATGAGTACACTTAGCTTAGATGTTCTATATTCTAAATTGAAAACTCATGAACTTGACATAATATCACGTAAAAATGTCAACAAGTCTCTTGCATTCGTTTGACAACGTGACATGCCTAGTTATAGTCAATCTTCATCTTATGGTACACTTGCTTTGCTTTCCTCTCCAACCCTTGAGCAGATTAAAGAGTTTCCAGAGGAGGAACTAGCACTTCTCTCTACTCGGTTCTCAAAAGCATTACAAAATAAGAGAACTAGAAGGAGAGGGAGTGGTGGACCTCAATGGTGCTTCATGCGGTGAGTTTGAACATTTTCGTACAAATTGCCCTAATGTTTTAGATTCTACTCGTCATGATGAGAAGCAAAAAAAGTTCAAGTCCTCCTCTACAAACAACAACATGAAGAAGAAGGGTTTTACAAGTCGCCAATTGGTAAACTGTTTTGTCTCCGCACTTCAAGAACTTGGCTGAAGCGTTGAGGACATCAAGACTAACGAATATGAAGGGAATTTGGCAAATATGTGCTTCATGGTGGGCAACTCAAGATCAAGTATGAAGGAGACAGAACACAATAGCAACTAAAAAGAGATATGTCCCACTTGTGAATTAATGTGAGATGCTAGTTCTCGTGCCACGATTATAATTAAGAAAAAGGACAATAAACTTAGGGACAATGCTGTTAAAATTGATCACAGAATCTGAAATAGATCATCTAAAATCATTGATTCCTAGTTATGATTCATGTTCCTCATGTGAATTAATATATGAGCAATTGTCCTCTTTAAGATGTGCGCATACCTCAACACTTGATAAACTTGAACTAGATATTGAAAAGAACATAAAGCTTGCTGCACTTAATGATAAGAACATAAAAGATGCTAGGTGTTCTACAATTGATTTGCAATATTCTAGTTGTGATGAGCTTGAGAAAAAACTACATGATGCTTTAAATGAAATTTGTATTTTTAACAATGCTTTGCGTTCTCAAGAAGTTAAATATTGTTCTAATTTCAAACTAAAAGGAAAAACATCATGTGAAAACTGACTAGAATTGTCTAATAAACTTGATGACATGCATATGACACTAGAGCGGTTTTGTAATGCAAACAAGAACCTAAACTTCCTGCTGAACTCTTCCAAGTCTTGCAATGATAAAACTGGTTTAGGTTTTGATTCTTATGCTCATTCCATGGCACATCCACCTAAGATCGTTAAGTCACTAGGAAATGGTTTAATTCAGATGTCCAAAATAAAAAGAGGTGGTCTTTAAGTCAGCAGCAGTGTTGTCTCGTTCGGTTGGTGACAAACATGTTGCTTGCTCATCTAGACATGAATGCAAAGTTAAATTTCATTGTACCTACTGTGATAGAGATGGTCGTGTCATAGATTTTTGTTATAGACTAGCTAAACAAAAGAAAAAGGAAAAAATGCAAGCTAGATCTCATAACTCTCATGAAAAATTTGCTGCGCATGCTAAACCAAATGTCACAAACATGCAACCTGCTGTTATGAGTCAAAAACATGCAAAGTTTGCTCCCAAACCTACTGTTTTCAGTGCTACACATGAAACACCTCGTAGGTCAGCAGTTGGGTACAAAAATCCTCAAACTTTGGCTCATAAACCTGCTTTTTTATCTTAGCTTTCGCGTGTTATTCCTGTTGGACGTCGTGTGACTCAGTACTGGATTCCTAAATGCCTTTTGACTAACCCCAATATTGAGTCGTCGATGTATTGTGCTTCTATTTAGGTTACACGCTTGAGGAAAGAGAACATTTGGAATGTGGATTCAGGTTGCTCATGCCACATGACCGGTAACAAATATTGGTTCTCCTCCCTCTCTTTTGTCTCGTTTATAGAATGTTACTTTTGCCGATAATTCTTCAACTCTTATAATTGCTAAGGGTTCGGTTAGAGTAAATAATCACTACAATTTGAAGGATGTGGCGCTTGTTAAAAATTTGAAATACGACTTGCTTTCTGTTTCACAATTGCTAGGCAAAATCTAGAAATTATTTTCACTAAAAATTGCTGCAAGGTTGTAGATCCAAATAGTGAGCTCATTTTTAACATATCTCGGTTTGGAAGAGTTTTTAAAGCTGATTTTGATTTGTCATCATCAAAGCATAGGTGTCTAGTTGCTAATGATTTGAAAGACTTATATTTTTGGCATCGTAGACTTGGTCATGTAGGTTTTGTTCATCTCGCGCGTGTTAGTGCGCTTGATCGCATACGTGGGCTGCTTAAGCTTAAAGGGGACAAATAAATTGTTTGCTCTTCTTGTAGACATGCTAATATGGTTGCAGGTTCACATCCTCCTCTCCCAATGACTATGACAACTGAACCGGGACAGCTTTTACATCTTAATACCGTAGGTCCTTCACGTGTTCAATCTTATGGAGGTAAGTGGTACATGTTTGTAATTGTTGATGACTTTTCTAGATACTCTTGGGTTTATTTTATGGCATCTATGAATGATGCTTTTATTCACATTGGAAGTTTAGTTCTTAGACTTTCACTTGACCACCCAACATCTTTAAAAGCAATTAGAAGTGATAATGAAACTGAATTTAAAAACCAATCGTTTCATCACTTTTGTGCTAAAGATGGAATAGATATCAATTTTCCTCATCCTATGTACCTCAACAAAATGGTGTTGTAGAGAGAAAGAACAAAACCTTAGTTGTGATGGCTAGGACTATGCCTGATGAATATCAAACTCCTAGGAAACTTTGGGTTGATGCAATTGCGACCGCTTGTTATGTCTCAAATCGAATCTTGCATACTAAGCTAGGAAAGACCCCATATGAGGCGGTTTGGACATAGGCCTAGTGTCACAAACTTTATGGCCTTTGGTTACAAATTCTTTGTTAAGAAACATAGTAATCTGGATAAATTTGAACCTAGATTTGTTGATGGCATGTTTCTTGGTTATCCACCTCATACTAGAGGCTATAGTGTGCATTTACTTGACACGAAAAAATCGTGGAGACTTGTGAGCTTTCTTTTGATGAACTTAGCCCAGGTACTAGCTCTAATATTGCACGTCCAGATCCATATACACAAGGGGAGAGTATTTTCATTGTAAGATGAAGGAGTGGAGCTACTGCCCGAAATTTCAGAAATAAACAATGACGTTCCAGCTCTTGACGTCGCTCCACAACTAGCATCAACAACCACTACTGATGGTTCAGATCTTCCTCGAGCCACAAGTTCTTTTATTTGTGATGAACATTAAGAGGGAGCTTCTGAAGTGTCTATTCTCCTTTTGCGTCCTTAAAAGTCATCCTCCACAACAAATAATTGGAATATTGCACAAACAAGTCACACGGTCATGGTTTTGTGATCCAAACTCTCATGCTTATTCTTCTTTTGTTGCTTCTTTTGAACTCAAAGGTATATCACACGCACTCACTAATGAATCTTGGATTATTGCCATGCATGAAGAGTTAGAGAATTTTGAAAGAAATAATGTTTGGAAACTTGTACCTCCACCTCAAGGTCGCACTTTAATTGGAACTAAATGGGTCTTTAAAATAAACAAAGAGAGGATGGGGTTGTGGTTAGGAATAAGGCTAGTTTGGTTGCTCAAGGTTTCACACAAGTTGAAAGTCTAGATTTTGATGAAACTTTGGCTCATGTTCCTAGATTAGAAGCCATAAAATTTTTTTAGCTTTTGCTGCATCTAAAGGATTCAAGTTATATCAAATGGAAAGTGCTTTTCTTAGTGGCTACATAGATGAGGAGGTTTATGTCAAGCAACCACCGGGTTTTGAAAATCCAGATTTTCCTAATCATGTTTACAAACTGTCCAAGCCTTGTACCGTCTCAAACAAGCCTCTAGAGCATGGCATAATAGGTTGAAACATTCTTACTTTAAAAGGGGTTTACCATGGGCAAGGTCGATAAAACTCTTTTTGTGCTTAAGCATGGAAATGACTCACTATCCGTTCAAGTGTATGTGGATGATATTATCTTTTGTTGTGCTTCTGACGATCTTGTGTCCAAGTTTTCAACTATGATGAGTTTAGAATTTGAGATGAGTATGATGGTAGAACTCACAAACTTTTTGGGACAGCAAATCTAGCAAACTAAGGAGGGAACCTTTTTGCATCAAACAAAGTACACGAAAGATCTCGTTAAGCGATTCAACATGGAAAAAAGCAAGCCTCTTTGAACACCAATGGGAACAACAACAAAACTTGAACTTTATGAAGATGGTAAATGTGACACCCGGCTCCGAAAAAGAACCAAGTGAACACATATGTGTGTCTAGGATGTTCAACACACATACATGAGTGCATTTACAAAAGGATATACAGAAAATTACCACAGACAAGATTAATTAAACTCTTTTATTAGACAATTCATAATATCCTCAAATACAAGCTCTAATGAATATCAATGACAAGTTTCAACCAATGCAGCGGAGATAAACTAAACTGAGCAAACTAAGCAAAATGGATAGCGCAACTCCAACACTCCACAGGCAAAGCTGATGGTAGACACAGCCTATAACTCCGCATTATCCTCATGGTACTCCCAAACATCACCTGAAAATGTTGGTGGGGGGATTGCAAGGGTGAGTACATGTCGTACTCAGCAAGTGTGGAAAGTATGACATGTAGCTGATTCAAATGACGAATATAATAATGGTGAAGTGCTGAAAAGTACAATAAAACAAGTAAAAAGCATTATACTATGTCTATGTGAGATAGTCCCATCATATCCATCATATTGACATAATATGAAATCATATCCAATTATTACTATCATCATCATTATCCATGTCCAGTTACCATAACTCAAATTCATATCCATAAACATAAGCCATAAACCATCCATAACCATTACCAAACCATAACCATGTTATCAACCATAATCATAACCATCCAAAATCCCAAATATCCTCTAATCATGGAAGTTGTCCAGGTGCTCATAACGGGGAGCACGACTATCATGATAGTTTTCTTAGACTCTATAGAGTTTGTACCGCCTTACTCACGTGTTTGTGATTTCATCACCCGTCGGCGACTAAATAACCTCCCTTATGCCAATTACACATCCTTTGCTGTATGGCCAAGAGATCACAAAATAGCCTTTACAAAGGGATTACTAGTCTATTTAGACCCAACTGAGGTTTCACCGGTGGCGATGCCTCCAACTGAGCACATCTTCAACCAAGGGACCCCTCTTGAGCCATTCGGATCCCAGGGTAGTCCCACCAATCATCAATAAACCCAATCCGACTACCCCTTCCCTGAGCATCCTTAATGGTCCATAGCACTAGCAAAGCCCTAATTAATCAGCTACGCCGCACCCATACCCGGCCTCGTGGTGGCACTGTAGTCCTGGCTTATTCTCGCATGAAACGGTCCTTAGATCTAGAGCAAGCAAACCCTCATAACATCCAACCCATCCACATACCAGGCCTGCTTAGATCACCCATTACCGAATCATATTAACCAGTTCGTATTAACCATAATCTAATTAATGCATAATTAAATGGTATAGGTATTTTCCCATCCCAATTCATTAAGCGTAGCAAAAAGGTAAAAAACCCTTCTCGACTCACTACCATGTATTCCAGGTGACAAAGGTGGTTAAGAAAATCTAGTAAACTTCGTACCATAGGATTCCCATCAAATTAACACAAGCATGCAGTTTTGTAAACAAAACATTTATTTTAAGAACAGGATCAATATACTTCAAGGACACTTTCCTTGCTCTTGGGATTGGTTCGGGTCAAATCTTTCAAACTCTTGATGCTGGAGATCCTCCGCGGCACTCTCTAGCGCAAATCTGTCTAATACGCACAATGAACATACAAGACAAGAATTTCAATCAATAGATGCACAAATATTACTCAATATGCCATGACATGCATGATTAATGCCATTATGAAGTAAAACTAGTTAATGGGTTACTATTAATGTCTACTAACTAGTTCTAATAGTTATTTACATGTTTGGACAGATTTGGAATTGATTCGAGTCAATTTAGAATTAATTAAACACAATTTAACCAGGAAAATCGGACTAGTCCGCTAGGGACCGGACAAGTCCGCACTTCGCAGAACTGGCGAACTAGGGTTTTCTAAATCGACGTGAATTTGGGGAAACGGGGTTGAATTCACGTGAGAAAAAGAAAATAGAAGGTATACCAGGTGTCCAAGACTCCAAAGAGTCAAAGGTTTTGGAGGCAACACTTGGATCTTGATGATATAGGGTTGATGGAGAACTTGATGGTGAATTGGCGATGGAGAACGAAACATGATGGAGATCTTGACCCTCTTCCGTTTCCTCCTCTTCTTCTTCTTTCTCTAGATCTCCTTCTCCCTCGTTGATGGCGGCTATTCACGAGCTAGGGTTTGGGTGAGGTTGGAAAAGTGGAAAATATATGTCAAGCCAAGGGGCGGGGTTGTTTATAAAGAGGTGGATGCTAGGGTTGGATGGATTTCGAGTTTGAGATGAGTAGGGTTCGGTTTTAGGGTCCCACATGGGCCCTAAAAGAGTTAGGCACGACGTCCCTAGGCCCACTTAAGGTAAAACCCAAGAAACAAGTCATGAAACAAAATATCTACTCCGCAAAAAGGACGGACTAGTCCGAAGTTAGACAGAGGTAAAATCGGACAAGTTCGGACTATATCGGACAAGCATGAACTTGGTCAGAGGAAAATCAGACTAGTCTGGCCAAAATCGGATAGGTCCGACTTTAGTCAGAGGGGAAAACGGACAAGTCCGCTGGAATACTGGACAAGTCCGAACAAGTCAAGGGACTTAGCAAATTTTCAAAGAATTGGAACACCAGACAAGTCCGCACAGGACCGGACAAGTTCGAAAGTTTCCAGAGGCAAAATATACTAGTCCACAGAAAAACGGACATGTCGAGCGAGGTCAAAGATAAATCGGACTAGTCCGCACCAAAAACGCACTAGTCCGCACTTCCCAGAATTCTTAAGTGCGGTTTTGTATCTAAATTCATTTTAAACTTGTTTCTTTTTTATGTGGATTAATGTTAGACATATATTAGAATGTATGCAATGCATGATGCATGAAAATGAGGGTGTTACAAACCTACCCCCCTTAAAATGAATCTCGCCCTCGAGATTCGACGCGGAAGAGAAAAGATGGGGAAATTCCTTCTTGAGATCATTCTCCAGCTCCCATTTGGCTTCCAATTCTATGTGATGCTTCCATTGAACTTTGCACCATCGAATCACCTTGTTCCTTGTGACTCTCTCCTTGGTTTCCAAGATTTTGACCGGTTGATCGGCATAAGTCAAGTCTTCCTCTAGTTCCAATTCTTCCATTGGCACTTGTTCTTCCGGTACCCTCAAGCACTTCTTGAGCTGGGAAACATGAAACACATCATGAACATTCGAAAGTGAGCTGGCATCTCCAACTTATATGCTACTTCTCCTCTTTTGTCCAAAATCTTGAATGGCCCCATGTATCGAGATGCTAGCTTGCCTCTTATGTTAAACCTCTTATGACCTCTCATTGGTGACACCTTGAGGTAAACGAAGTCTCCTACTTCAAAGGCTGGTTTCCTTCTCCTATTGTCCGCATAGCCCTTTTGCCTTGATTGAGCAGCCCTCAAATTTTCATGAATGACCTGAACTTGTTTTTCAGCTTCTAACAACACATCCGGACCAAATACTTGAGTTTCTCCTGTCTCATTCCAAAATAAAGGTGTCCTACACTTCCTTCCATATAGTGCTTCATAAGGTGAGATCTTCAAACTTGCTTGGTAGCTATTGTTGTATGAAAATTCTACACATTGAAAGATCTTGTCCCAACTCTTCCCATGCTTCAAAGCACAAGCTCTTAACATGTCCTCCAAAATCTGGTTGGTCCTCTCAGTTTGTCCATCCGTTTGAGGGTGATATGCTGAGCTGAAATTTAACCTTGTTTCCAATGCTTCATGCAATTTCTTCCAAAACCTGGAGGTAAATTGAGAACCTCTATTCGATACTATCTTCTTGGGTGCCCCAATTCAGCACACAATATGCTCCATGTATATTTCGGCCAATTGTGCAGCTGTATACTTGGTCTCGTGGTGGCACTGTAGTCCTGGCTTATTCTCGCATGAACCGGTTCTTAGATCTAAAGTAAGCAAACCACCATAACATCCAACCCATCCACATACCAACTTACTTAGATCACCCATTATCATATTGACCAGTTCATACTAACCATAATCTCATCAATGCATAATTAAATTAAGTGGTATAGTTGTGTTCCCATCCCAATTTAATTAAGTGATGCAAAAAGTAAAAATCCCATCCCGACTCTCTACCATAAATTCCAGGTGACAAGGGTGGTTAAACAAATCTAGTAAACTTCCTACCATAGGATTCCAATCAAATTGACATAAGCATGCAGCCTTGTAAACAAAACATTTATTTCAATATAGGATCAATATGCTTCAAGCACACTTGCCTTGCTCTTGGGATTGGTTCGGGTCAAAGCCTTCACACTCTTGGTGCTGGAGATCCTCCGCGGCACTCTCTAGAACAAATGCGTCTAAACCGCAAAATAAATATACAAGACAAGAAACACAATCAAAAAGTGCAAAATATTACTCAATATGACATGACATGCATGGTTAATGCAAATGCAAGGTGGAACTTGTTATTGAGTTGCTTTTAATGATCACTAACTAATTCTAATAGCTTTTAACAAGTTTATGCAGGTTTGGAGTTGATTAGATCTAATTTTAGAATTAATTCGACACAATTTAACCAGGAAAATCTGACTAGTCTGCTAGGGACCGGACAAGTCCGCACTGCGCAAGATCAGCAGATTAGGGTTTTCTAGATCGACCTGAATTTGGAGATTTGGGATTGAATTCACGTATGGAAAAGAGAATAGAAGGTATACCAGGTGTTTAGAACTCTAGTGAATCAAGGATCTTGGAGGTAACACTTGGATCTTGAGATCTAGGGTTGATGAAGACCTTGATGGTGATTTGTTGATGAAGAACGCAAAGTTGATGGAGATATTGATCCTCTTTCGTTTCCTCCTCTTCTTCTTCTAATTCTAGATCTCTTTCTCCCTCCTTGGTTGCAGCTATTCACGAGCTAGGGTTTGGGTGTGGAGGAAATGTGGCAAATAGATGTCAAGCCAAGGGGTGGTGTTGTTTATATAGAGGTGGAGGCTAGGATTAGATGGATTTCGAGTTTGGGATGAGTAGGGGTCGGTTTAGAGTCCCTCATGGGCTCTAAAAGAGTTAGGCACGACGTCCCTAGGCCCACTTAACATAAAACCCAAGAAACAAGTCGTGAAACAAAAGATCAACTCGGAGTCGCGATATATCGGACAAGTCCGAAAAGGACTGGACTTGTCCAAAGTTGGACAGAGGGAAATCAGACGAGTCCGGACTGGACATCGGACAAGTCCGAACTTATCGAGAGGGGAAAAATAGACAAGTCTGGCCAAAAATCGGACAAGTCTGACTTTAGTCAGGGGGAAAAACGGACAAGTCCGCTGGAACACCGGACTAGTCCGGACAAGTCTAGGGACTTAGCAAATTTTCAAGGATTCTTGGAACATCGGACTATTCCACATAGGACTGGACAAGTATGAAAGTGTCCAAAGAGAAAAAAATACTAGTCCGCAGAAAAACGGACAAGTGCGATTGAAGTCAAGAGAAATCAGACTAGTCTACTCCAAATCAGACTAGTCTGCACTTTCCAGAAATTTTAAGTGCGGTTTTGTTTCTAACTATTTTTAAACTTGTTCCTTTTGTGTGGATTAATGTTAAACATGTATTAGGATGTATGTGATGCATGGTGGATGAAAATGGGGGTGTTACAAACCTACCCCCCTAAAATGAATCTCACCCTCGAGATTCGACGTGGAAGAGAAGAGATAGGGAAATTCCTTCTTTAGATCATCTTCTAGCTCCCATGTTGCTTTTGATTCTATATGATGCTTCCACTGCACTTTACACCATCTAATAATCTTGTTCCTTGTGACTCTCTCCATGGTCTCCAAGATTTTGATCGGTTGCTCGGCATAAGTCAAATCTTCCTCTAGTTCCAATTTTTCCATTGGCACTCGTCCTTCCGGTACTCTCAAGCACTTCTTGAGCTGGGAAACACGAAACACATCATGGACATCTGAAAGATGAGTTGGCATCCCCAATTTATACGCTACTTCTCCCCTTTTGTCCAAAATCTTGAATGCCCAATGTATCGAGGTGCTAGCTTGCCTCATACATTAAACCTCTTATGACCTCTCATTGGTGACACCTTGAGGTAAACAAAGTCTCCCACTTCAAAGGGTAATTTCCTTCTCCTATTGTCTGCATAGCCTTTTTGCCTTGATTAAGCGACCCTCAAATTTTCACGAATTATTTGGACTTGCTTTTTAGCTTCTAGCAAAAAATCTGGACCAAATACTTGAGTTTCTCCTGTCTCACTCCAAAACAAGGGCATCCTACACTTCCTTCCATATAGTGCTTCGTATAATGACATCTTCAAACTTGCTTGGTAGCTATTGTTTTATGAAAATTCTGCATATGGCAAGCTTTTGTCCCAACTTTTCCCATGCGTCAAAGCACAAGCTCTTAACATGTCCTCCAAAATCTGATTGGTCCTCTCTGTTTGTCCATCCGTTTGAGGGTGATATGCTGAACTAAAATTCAACCTTGTTCCCAATGCTTCATGCAATTTCTGCCAAAACTTGGAGGTAAATTGAGAACCTCTATCCGAGACTATCTTCTTCGGGACCCCATGTCGACACACAATATGCTCCATGTATATTTCGGCCAATTGTACAGCTGTATACTTGGTCTTCATAGGGATGAAATGAGCTGATTTTGTCAACCGATCCACAAATACCCAAATTGAGTCATAACCAAACTGGGTACACGGTAGACCAATGATAAAGTCCATACCGATTTCTTCCCACTTCCATTCCGGGACCTTCAATGGCTGCAATAATCCCGCTGGCCTTTGATGTTCCGCCTTGACTCGTTGGCACACATCACACAATGCTACATATTCAGCTATGTCCTTCTTCATGCTAGCCCACCAATAACAAGTCTTCAAGTCTTTGTACATCTTGGTACAACCGGGGTTAATCGAGTATGGCGAGTCTTGTGCCTCTTTTAATATTGTCTCCCAATTATGCTTCACATTAGGCACGACAATCTTTTTTTCCAAGCCATAATGTACCATGTTTGTCCTCATCAAATCTGAATTCTCTCCCCTCTTGGGTCCTCTCTTTGATCTCTTGAATTTCCTCATCCTTCGTTTGAGCTTCTTGAATTTCTTGCTCTAGGGTCAGATTTAATTCCATTGTCCCCATCTCATTTACAAATTCGAGATTCAACCATTCAAACTCCTTGCATAGCTCGGATGGCAGCTCTCGAACCGTGAGTTGATGACTTACTCCTTTCTGGCTCAAGGCATCGGCCACAACATTAGCCTTCCCTGGATGATAATTGATTGCCAAATCATAATCCTTGATAAGCTCCAACCATTTTCGTTGCCTTAAATTCAAGTCCGTTTGTGTGAAAATATACTTAAGACTCTTGTGATCCGCGTAAATTTCACACCTATGTCCAAGGATATAATGTCTCCAAATTTTCAATGTGTGTACCACGGCTGCGAGTTCCAAATCGTGTGTTGGATAATTATGCTCATGTTTCTTCAATTGTCGTGATGCATAGGCTACCATTTGACCTTATGGCATGAGCACACATCCAAGTCCTTGTCTCGATGCGTCACAATAAATATCGAAGCTTTTACTCACATCAGGCAAAATCAAAATTGGGGCTACTATAAATCTTTTCTTTAGCTCCTCAAAACTGTTTTGACAAACTTCAGTCCATCGGAAAGCCTTTCCCTTCATTAGCAACTCCTTCATTGGCTTGGCTATCTTAGAAAAATTCTTGATAAATCGATGATAATACCCAGCCATCCCAAGAAAACTCCTTTTTTACATTACATTTTGCGTTGGTTCCCATTTCAACACGTCCCTCACTTTTTTGGGTCAGCCAATACACCTCCTCTCGAGATGATGTGACCCAAAAATGACACCTCTTTCAACCAAAACTGGCACTTGCTGAACTTAGCGTACAATTGATGCTCCCTCAATTTCTGCAATGTAAGCATCAATCATGAGGTACATAAAGTAGGCAGGTGCATTTGTCAATCCAAAGGACATCATAGTGTACTCATAAGACTCGTATCGTGTCCTGAAAGCTGCCTTGGGTATGTTCCATGGTCTATTCTTCATTTGAATGTATTTCGACCTCAAATCAATCTTAGAGAAGACACAAGCACCCTTCATCTGATCGAACAAATCTTCTATCCGTGGCAAGGTGTACTTGTTCTTGATGGTCACCTCGTTGAGAGTTCGGTAATCCACACACATCCTTTGGGAACCATCCTTCTTATCCACAAATAGAATGGGCGCTCACGAAGAGCTTTGGCGAATGAAACCATTCTCTAGTTGCTTTTGAATCAGCTTCTTGAGCTTGGCTAATTCCTTAGGAGGCATCCTATATGGCCTCTTAGCTATAGGTGCAGTTCCAGGTATTAAATCAATAACAAACTCAATGTCTCAATCAGGTGGCATACCTGGCAACTAATCTGGAAACACATCCCAAAATTTGCACACCACTGGAATCTCCTCAATTGCGGCACCGTCCATGTGATTCAGCTCCAATTATTTCAGTGCATGTTGAGATGCTTCAAATTCTACGGTGATCCCTTCCTCATTGGTTAACTTCACCGTCTTAGTGGCACACTCAATGACTCCATTGTGCTTCGTCAACTAGTCCATACCAAGTATAATGTCCAATCCTTGAGAATCCAAGACAATGAGGTTGGCAAAGAAGTCTACCCCCCTTATTCTAAGGCTTACTTTTGGACATACTATATTTGTCCTCATCTCTCCTCCAGGAGACTTAACCAATACAGTAAACTTCATGTTAGAGATAGACAAACTATAGTTGGCAACATATTTTAATGCAATGAATGAATGTGATGCTCTAGAATCAAATAACATAGTTGTCGGGTTGGAGATTGCGAGAAACATACCAATCACAACGTCATCCGCTTGTTGAGAATCCTACATAGAGACATGGTTCACGTTGTCACGAGCAAAATTCTGCTCTCCACGGTTCCCTTGCGGTTGTCCTCCATTGAGTCTTGGGTTTTTCCTCGGCGCATTGCTTCCTTGACCAAGGCCTAACTTAGGACATTGATGTGCAAAGTGTCCAACTTCTCCAAAAGTATAGCACTTCTTTGTTGCACCAGAATTATTGGGATGAACTTGGTTCTGTACATTTGCACCAGGAAAGTTGGCACGAGGTGCAAAAGGCATTGGAGGCCTAGGTGCTCGCATGACGGGGCGCTGCTGCACAAACTGAGTTGGGCGTGGTGCATATCCAGTGCGATGAGCAGGCGTAGAAGACCTGAAATAAGGCGCATTTGGGGGTGAAAAATGAGGGCGCACATTACTTCCTTGTTGCTTTCCTTGATATGGCGCCTTCCTCTTGTTGTCTTGCTCCATCTCATGGACCTTGTTCTCCACAACAATTGCTTTGTCCACAAGCTTCTGGAAGTTGGTATAGTCACAATTCAGCAAGTGCACATGGATTTCACTGTTAAGGCCCCTCATAAACAGATATTGCTTCCGGCTGTCCCAGCTAACATCTTCAGGGGCATACCTTGAAAGTTGAGAGAATTTATTGAGATATTCACCCACACTCGATCTTCCTTGCCTCAAGTTTTCAAACTCTTGCCTCTTCAAAATCATAACTCCTTTTGGCACATAATGAGAATGGAAGCTCTCCTTAAATTTGGCCCATGTAATCCTCTCCTGATTCTCATGAGCATTGCATAAGGAATCCCACCAATCGGCAGCTGCTCCAACAAGTTGATGAGAAGCAAATAGGACCTTCTCCCGGTCGCTGCATTGGACAATAGCTATCTTCTTCTCCACGGACTTGAGTCAATCATCGGCGTCCATAGGGTTAGTGGCTTGATCAAAGGTTGGCGGCCTATTCCTCGTAAACTCTCCCAACGGGTTATGAGGAGGTGGGGGTGGTGGTGGAGGTATGTGAGGCTGATTGTTGACGTTACCAGCCTGCAGCTGTCCCATAGCCTGCATCATGGTCTACATGAGCTGGTTTCGCATAGCCAAAATATTCTCAATGTTGATGGCTCCCTAAGCAGGTCCTTGTCCATTGTTGTTCTGAGGTGCTCCATTGTTCTCCTCCTCATCATTGCCATCCCTCTTGTTGCGAGTCCTCACCATCTGAAGAAAAGCAAGAGATAAGAATTTAGAAACGCCCCCAACTATATGCATGAAGAGATATGAAACTAAAAAACTACCTACACTAGCCTACGTGGACATGGCAATGCTAAAGCATCCCAAAATCCTCTATTAATCACACAAGCAACCAATATATAGCAAATAGCACACCAAACAAGAACACATCGATTCCAGGGTGCTCCTATGTGCTCTAAAGTGTCCATTCTATCTAGGTTGCGTCCTACGGTCAACCTGGCTCTGATACCAATTTGTGACACCCGACTCAGAAAAAGAACCAAGTGAATGCATATGTGTGCCCAGGACGTTCAACACACATACACGAGTGCATTCACAAAAGGATATACAGAAAATTACCACAGACAAGATTAATTAATCTCTTTTATTACACAATTCATAATATCCTCGAATACAAGCTCTAAGGAATATTAATGACAAGTTTCAACTAATGCAGCGGAAATAAACTAAACTAAGCAAACTAAGCAGAAGGGATAGCGCAACTCCAAAACTCCACTGGCAAAGCTGACAGTAGACACAACCTATAACTTCGCATTATCCTCATGATACTCCAAAACATCACCTGAAACTGTTGGTGGGGGGATTACAAGGGTGAGTACATGTCGTACTCAGCAAGTGTGGAAAGTATGACATGTTGTTGATTCAAATGACGAATATCATAATGGCTAAGTGCTGAAAAGTACATTAAAACAAGTAAAAAGCATTATACTATGTCTATGTGAGATAGTCCCATCATATCCATCATATTGACATAATATGAAATCGTATCCAATTATCACTATCATCATCATTATCCATGTACAGTTACCATAACTCATGAGTTTCCTTAAACATAAGACATAAACCATCCATAACCATTACCAAACCATAACCATGTTATCAACCATAATCATAACCATCCAAAATCCCAAGTATCCTCTAATCATGGAAGTTGTCCAAGTGCTCATAACCGGGATGACGGCTATGATGATAGTTTTATTAGACTCTGCAGAGTTTGTACCACTTTACCCACATGTTTCTGATTTCATCACCCGACGGCGACTAAAGAACCTCCCTTATGCCAATTACACTTCCTTTTGTGTATGGCCAAGAGATCACAAAATATCTTTTACAAAGGTATTACTAGCCTATTTAGACCCCAATGAGGTTTCGCCGGTGCCGATGCCTCCAACTGAGCACATCTTCAACCAAGGGCCCCCTCTTGAGCCATTCGGATCCCAGGGTAGTCCCGCCAATCATCAACAAACCCAATTCGACTACCCCTTCCCGGGCATCTTTAGTGGTCCAAATAGAACTAGCAAAGCCCTAATTAATCAGCTACGACGCACCCATACTTGGCCTCGTGGTGGCACTGTAGTCCTGGCTTATTCTCGCATGAACCAGTCCTTAGATCTAAAGCAAGAAAACTACCATAACATCCAACCCATCCACATACCAGACTTGCTTAGATCACCCACTACATATCATATTAACCAGGTCATATTAACCATAATCTATTTAATGCATAATTAAATGGTATAGTTATTTTCCCATCCCAATTAATTAAGCGAAGCAAAAAGGTAAAAAACTCTTCTCGACTCTCTACCATTGTATTACAGGTGACAAGGGTGGTTAAGCAAAGCTAGTAAACTTCCTACCATAGGATTCCCATCAAATTGACACAAGTATGTAGTTCTGCAAACAAAACATTTATTTTAAAAACAGGATCAATATGCTTCTAGGACACTTGCCTTGCTCTTGTGATTGGTTCGGCTCAAAGCCTTCAAACTCTTGATGCTGGAGATCCTCTGCGGCACTCTCTAGCACAAATCTGTCTAATCCAAACAATGAACATACAGTACAAGAAATTCAATCAATAGATGCACAAATATTACTCAATATGACATGACATGCATGATTAATGCAATTGTGAAGTAAAACCAGTTAATGGGTTACAATTAATATCTACTAACTAGTTCTAATAGTTATTTACAAGTTTGGACAGGTTTGGAATTGATTCAAGTCAATTTAGAATTAATTCAACACAATTTAACCAGGAAAATTGGACTAGTCCGCTAGGGACCGGACAAGTCTGCACTTCGCAGAGCTGGTGAACTAGGGTTTTCTAGATCGACGTGAATTTGGATAAATGTGGTTGAATTCACATGAGAAAACGAGAATAGAAGGTATGACAGGTGTCTAAGACTCCAAAGAATCAATGGTTTTGGAGGCAACACTTGGATCATGACGATCTAAGGTTCATGAAGAACTTGATGGTGAATTGGCGATGGAGAACGAAACTTGATGGAGATCTTTACCCTCTTCTGTTTCCTCCTCTTTTTCTTCTTGCTCTAGATCGACTTCTCCCTCCTTGGTGGCGGCTATTCACGAGCTAGGATTTGGGTGAGGTTGGAAAAGTGGCAAACAAATGTCAAGCCAAGGGGTGGGGTTTTTTAGAGGTGGAGGCTAGGGTTGAATGGATTTCGAGTTAGAGATGAGTAGGGGTCGGTTTTAGGGTCCCACATGGTCTCTAAAAGAGTTAGGCACAACATTCCTAGGCCCACTTAAGGTAAAACTCAAGAAACAAGTCGTAAAACAAAAGATCAACTCGGAGTCGTGATTTATCGGACAAGTCCGCAAAAGGGCTGGACTAGTCCAAAGTTAGACAGAGTGAAAATCGGACAAGTCAGAACTTGGTCGGAGGAAAATCAGACAAGTCTGGCCAAAATCGAACAAGTCTGACTTTAGTCAGAGGGGAAAACGGGCAAGTCCGCTGGAACACCGGACAAGTCCAGGGACTTAGCAAATGTTCAAGAAATTGGAACACCGGACTAGCCCGCACAGGATAGGACAAGTCCGAAAGTGTCCAAAGTCAAAACAGACTAGTCCGCAGAAAAATGGACAAGTCCGAGCGAGGTCAGAGAGAAATCGGACTAGTCCGCACCAAAAACGGACTAGTCCGCACTTCCCAGAATTCTTAAGTGCGGTTTTGTATCTAAATTCATTTTAAAATTGTTCCTTTTTATGTGGATTAATGTTAGAAATATATTAGAATGTATGCAATGCAAGATGCATGAAAATGAGGGTGTTATAGTGAACCCGTGGATAAAAAAGAATATCAAAGCATGATTGGGTCACTTTTGTGCCTCACAACATCAAGACCGGACATACAATTCAGCATATGTCTTTGTGCACGATATTTAAGCTTCACCATATCACATCGTCAATACATCAAAAGAACTCTCAGGTACTTACATGGAACTCAAGAATTTGGCATTTTTCTTCGTTCTTCCTCGACCGTTACTTGAAAGCTTTTTCAGATGTTGATTTTGGGGGTCGTAGGATTCATACGAAAAGTACTTCAGGTGCTTGTCATTTTCTTGGTAATTCACTTGTTGCTTGCTCCTCTAGAAAACAAAGTTCAATTGCACAATCCACTGCTGAACATGAATACGTAGCTGCTACTAGCGCATGCTAAAAAATATTTTTGGATTGTACAAATACTTAAGGACTATGGGGTTGATCTAGATAGGGTTCCACTATTTTGTGATAACACGAGTACCATTTGCATTTCTAAAAACCCCGTACAACATTCTGGAACAAATCACATTGACATTAGGTATAACTTTTTGTGTGATAATGTTAAAAAAGGAAACATTGTGCTTTGCCATGTAGATGTTGAATAACAATTAGGTGACATTTTTACAAAACCTTTGGATTTCACTCGTTTTTGTTTCATTTGTAGTGAAATAGGGGTTATGCTTTCTCATGGCCTAAATTGAGGGGGAGTTTTTTTAAACTTGGGAAGTCTATTTGTGAATTTGATTTTAAAATAATATAAGCATAGTATTTCATCCATATATGACTTTGTGATTCTTTTTGCCTACTGAAAGTTCTTACTACATTACTCGTGTTATACATTTTGTAGTTTTCGCCATGACTAGTAATTGGAATAATTACATACACTAAATCTGATCATGATCGAAGTTTCTTGCTGTTTTGAACTTGTTGCATGCTCGCAAGTGCTTTTAACAATGAAAAATTATTCAATGAACTATCCACATGTTGAGCTTTTATGATCAAATAAAAAATGAAAAGATCAAGGGAATATGCATGAATCACACTTCTTCTATTGAGATGCTTATCATTGCACTTAGATATGAACTTAGAAGAAGTTGTGTATGACTAAAACCATCTTCTTAATCTTCTGATTGTCAAATGACATGGGCTTGGCTTGGTTGGTTAGAATAAGACTGATGCATCATATAATCTCTTGCAAATATCATATGATTCAAATTTGTATTTTGAAAATATAAAAATGTAGCAACATGTGTCATGCTTTAAGGTCTTGAAATAGTTAAGTTTGTGACATCATAACTTGCTTAAATTTAAAAATTACATTTGATCTCTAGCATGGCTTACACTACTTTATGTATCTCACTGATGTGATAGTGTAAGTTACTTGATAGTATGAGTTGGATGAGCTTTGTTTTATATGTATATGTTGTAATATGCTCATAACAATTGAAATTTCTTTTCTGAACCACGCTGAATACATTGTCAAAGGGGGAGAAATATATCACACATTGCACATTCACAAGAATGTTATTCTCAGGGGGTGAATTTTTTTTTTTGAAATTTCTTTCTTGTTTGATTTTTATTTTCAAAAAGGGGCAGAAAATTGTTTTCAAAACTTTTCACGTGAATAAGCCATTGTTCAGATTGTAAGTGTTGTTGCCAGTGCATTCATCAAGACGGAGATTGTGTTAACTATGGGTGCTGAATACATTGGCAATTTAAATAAAAGTGAGGGTTCACATGCAAAGTTTTGAGTATTGCTGCAAAGCTCACTTCGGATTGTTCGAACTTGCGAGAATCCATTTTGCACTGTACGAACTTCATTGCATGTGAGTTTCACATGTTTTCTCGCTTCGGATTGTCCAAACTTTTCTCACATGACTTGCACATGTTCGGCACTTAGGATTGTCCAAACATTCACACACGTGAGAATCACGTGAGTCGACAAGGGTCGAACTTTTGAATGTGTTTTTAGGAGTAACCTTACCCTCAATGGTTTAGGACTGTCCGAACTTTCTCAATGCATTTCGGGAGTAACATTTACTCTTTACTTGGTTAGGACTATCCGAACTTTCGGTCACGTGATTTGAACGTGAATTTGGGATTGGAATGTCCGATATTTTACCTTTACATTGCAGAGTTGCTTTTGGTCAATTCGATAAATTTATTTGCTAAAGTAATCTATTTTAACTTGCAATGTTTGAAACTTGTTTTTTTTTGGCTTATGGAATGTTTGTTAGTATTTTCTTACTTAATTTTTGATGTGTTATGGCTGGTTATGGTGATTATTATTTTGCTACGGTTTGCAACATGCTTATGTGAGGTGCTCACATTAGGTGTTGTGTTTTTCGGTCTAATGAGAGTCAAGTCGAGGAATTGGCTCATAAAGAATGGTTGTTTGTTCATGTGCGGGTGTTGCTTGAGGTCAAGACATGGTTGGTGATGGGATCCATTGAACTAGTCTTAGGTCGAGAATGAGGTTCAACAACCAAGTTCGGAAGGAAGTGTGGTTGATGTGAGACCAATGTGTGCTGAATACATTGGCTTGTATTGAATACATTGGCTTTGAATATATAAGTTCTAAAATTCTGCCAACACACACTTTTTAGCAAGGTCCGTCTCTAGCTCCGAGCTTCTGCAAGGTCTGACAATAGGTCCGACTTGCTTTGTCAAGGTCCAACATGTTTTTGGGTAGCTCCGGTGAGCTTTGTCTTTAGCTCCGGCATGTCTTTGATAGCTCCGACATGTCTTTGTTAACCTCCGATATGTTTTTGCTAGGTACGACTTATGTTGGTTAGCTCTGACATGTTTTTCTAGCTCTTGTGCTAGGTTGTACTAGCTTTGGTAAGCTCCGGCGCTAAGATGTACTAGCTTTGGTAAGCTCCGACACTAGATTGTACTAGCTTTGGTAAGCTCCGGTTCAAGCTCCGGTTAGCTTTGGCAAGATTCAGAGCTTGATTGCAATGTTCCTGCTTTTATTGTGAAATGTTTCGAACTTGCTTGACATTGTTAGAAAGATTTCTTAGTATTCATTTGCTATGTTTTTGGCGCGTTTTGGTTGATATGGCTGATATCGATTTACTGTGATTTTGCAACATGCTTATGTGAGATGCTCACGTAAGTTGTTGTGTTCGGAACTAATTTGAGTCAAGTCGCAGACTTGGGCTCGTACGGATTGGTTGTTTATTCATGTGCAGGTGTTGCTTGAGTTCAAGATATGGCTGGTGACAGGATCCTTTGGACTAGTCTCAAGGAGGAGATGAGGTTCCAACAACCAAATTCAGGAGGAATTGTTGTTGAGCGGGTCAGGAGGTCGCGCAGGATGATTGAATCAAGGACAATGCATATGAAGGCTACTAGAGTCGAAAGAAGGTGTTTGCACATATGCATGCGGTACATGACGTGAAAACATGGTTCCGGTGATGGGCTAAGGAAGGAAAGATCTGGTTGGAAGGATCAGATCATATCGGTTAATGACTTCGGTTGCGGCGGAGTCAGTTATGGCTCAGTATGGAAAGTATCGAGTTGGTTATGATAGGATTTTGTGTGGGCCACGAATTTGAGTTGCTTTAGGATGTGGGATACGTTCCTAATGTGTTTGGAAGTCTTAAGTTTGCTTCTATCTGCGTATAGAAGAGTCTTGAGTGGTTATGGAAAGTTTCGATTCGTGATTTGAGTAGGATTTGAGTCCTCATTTGAGTTGAGTTATAAGCAAGAGCGGACAGAGCTCATAGTAGACGACTTTTGGGCTGTTCCTCTTGGGTTCTATTGAATAAAATTTGTAGTTGAAAGGAACTTTTGTCCCTATTCGTTCGACTTGTTCGAGACAAGTTTTACTCGTCGAGTTTCTGCACAGCACTACCTTTCGTCGGTAGTTTTATCGTAACTCAAGTTTTGCAGATCCGATTGACGTGATTCTTTTTGGGTTGTCTTCACAACTTGATTTTCTATCGTCTGTTAAAATTTAACAGTCATCGGATTTGTGGATTATAATCTACACAAGTTTCTTTTACGAAAAACAGAATTGTTTTTACTCGGTAGAACAGATTGATATTAGTTCAATCTTTTGATCGTAACTTGAGTTTTTCTCGACGGATTTGAGTGATTCTTATTGTGTTGACATCTTGACTTGATTTTATCTGATATCTATAGTTTTTGTCATGATTTAACATGTTTAAGATCATGTGCACACATGGTTTATCAATTGTTTGATTTTCTACTGAAGGGGTTGGGATTTAATTGTTTCCGCTGCGTAAGATTTTTAAATCTACCATTCATCCCCATCTGGTAGTTTTTCACGGGCTCTTCGATCCTACAATTGGTATCATAGCTTTGGTGCTCTAATCTTTGTAATTTGCACGTGTCTTTGACTAAACTTCATGGAGAAGTACTCCGCAAAACCTTGTGTATTTGTTAGCATTGATTTTAAGGTTTGGAAAGAACGCATGGAAGCTTTTATCGAGGCGGAAGGCTTTGGCATATGGAAAAAGGTATACAAACCTTATGAAGTGCCACCAAACGATCCAGTAACTACGAACCTATGAGAAGTCGACAACAACAAAAAATCCTGAAACTTGATCATCCTAGGACTCACTCAGAGTGAATTCGACCGCGTTGAACAGCTCTGGTCGTCATACGATGTGTGGTGAGCGCTTTGTGACTATCACGAAGGATCCAATATAATCAAGGAGGTTAGACAAGATATGTTCAAAAAGGAATACATGCGTTTCGAGATGCAACCCAGTGAGTCCATCAATGACCATTTTGCTCGTTTCAATAAAATTCACAGCAACATGCGTAGTGTCAATGTTAACTTTTCTGATGCTGAGAATGCTAGGCAACTTCTTAGTGCATTAAACATGTCAATCTGGGAGATGAAATTTATATCTATTCATGAATCAACTTTCATGAATTCTCTTACATTAGGTGTGATTTACTCTAAACTAAAAACTCATGAAATTGACATCTTATCACGTAAGAATCCAAATAAGTCTATGGCATTTGTCACACAATGTGATATGCCTAGCTCCGGCCAATCATCATCTTGCAACACTCTTGCTTTGTTGTCCTCACTAACCGTGGAGCAGATTGAGGAATTTCTAGAAGAAGAATTAGCACTCATCTCTACTAGATTCTCAAAAGCATTCCAAAATGTGAGAACTAGAAGGAGACTAAGCTCCGGACCACAGCGTTGCTTTGAATGTGGTAAGACAGGACACTTATGTATAGAATGTCCTAATCTTTTAGGTCCTACTACCCGTGATGAGAAGCAAAACAAGGACAAGACCATCTCTGGAAACTCCAACTAGAAAAAGAAGGGTACCATAGGACGCAAGAAGATAAACAGCTTCATCACCGCACTTCAAGAGCTCAGTTCAAGTGATGTAGACTTTGGATGTGATGAAGATGATGACGATCTGGCCAAATTATGCTTTATGATGGGCAAAACAGGATCAATATCAAGTAAGGAGGATGCAGAACATAACAGTGACGACCATGAGGTATGTTCTACATGTAATAAAATGTGTGATGCAATTTCTCGTGCAACTAATATTGTCAAGAAAATGGACAAAAAAATCAGAGATAATGCTGCTAAAATTGAATCACTAGAATTTGAAATCAACCGTTTGAAAACCTTGATTCCTAGTGATGATTGATGTCCCTCATGTGACTTAGTCTATGTACAATCATCCACATTAAGAAGTGCACACTCCTCCACTCTATATAGACTTGATGAGGAAATTGAAAAGGACAAAAAGGTGTCGGATTTTAATGTTAAACACTTAAACAATGCTTCTTGTTCTATAGATGATTTGCATTGTCCTGCATGTGATAATGTTGATAAGAAAATAAAAGATGCAATGAATGAAATTTCCATTTTGAACAATGCTTTACGAACACATGAAGTTAAAAATTGTTCTAACTGCAAACTTAAGGGTAAAGCATCTTGTGAAAACTGCATAGACTTCTAAAAAGCTTGATGACATGATTAGGACACTAGAGCGCTTTAGTAATGGGAATAAGAATCTAGACTTGATGTTGCATTCTTCTAAACCTTGCAATGATAAAACTGGTTTAGATTTTGATTCCCATGCTTATTCTAAAACACATCCACCACACGCTGTAAAAACATTTGGAAGAGGTTTAATCAAAATTGTCCTTAAACAAAAGGATGTGATTTTTAACTCTGCGGGAGTGCTTTCTAACTCTAATTCTAATGTTGAATGCTCATCTAAACATGATTACAAAATTAAATTTCATTTTACTAACTGTGATAAAGATGGTCATGTTGTAAACTTCTGTATAGACTAGCTAAACAAATTAAAAAGGATAAAATGTCTTCTGGATCTCATAACTTTCAGGATAAATCTGCGATGCTTGCTAAACAGAAAATTAGAAACATGCAACCTGCTTTAATGAGTCTGAAATTTGCAAAGGTAGCATCCGGACCTTCTGGTAAGAAATTTGCAAAGGAAGCTCCGGTAGTTCCGATAGCTCCGAGAGCTTTCGGACCATCTGTTGTTCCCCTCGGAACTTCAGTTTTTGCACCCGGAGCTTCAGCCTTTTCCCTTGGAACTTCCGTGTTCACCTCCGAAGCTACTGGTTTTTGTGCTAAATGCAGAACAACTTTTAAATCAGTGGTTAAGAATAGAAATCCTCAACTCTTGACTCATAAACCTGCTGTTTTGTTATAGCTATCGTGTGTTGTTCCTACTGGACGTCGCGTGGCTCAGTACTGGATTCCCAAACACTTATGGAGGAACCCCAGTATTGAGTCATCGGCATATTGTGCTGCTGTGTAGGTTTCACGCTTGAGGAAGGAGAACATATGGATTGTGGATTCAGGTTGCTCACGCCACATGACAGGTAAAATAGAATGGTTCTCCTCCCTTTCTTTTGTGTCACGGGTAGAGAATGTTACTTTTGCCCCTAATTTTTTAACTCCTATTATTGCTAAAGGATAGGTTAGAGTAAATAATCACTACACTTTAAAAGATGTGGAACTTGTTAAAAATTTGAAATACAACTTGCTTTATGTTTCTCAATTGCTTGATGAGAATTTAGAAACAATTTTCTCTAAAAATTGCTGCAAAGTTGTGAATTCGAATAGTGAGCTTTTGTTTAACATGTCTCACTTTGGAAGAGTTTTTAAAGCTGATTTTGATATGTCAACTTCTGAGCATAGGTGTCTAGTTACCAGTGATTCAAAAGATGTATTCTTCTGGCATCGTAGACTTGGTCACGTAGGCTTTGATCATCTCACTCGTGTTAGTGCTCTTGATCACATACGTGGTTTACCTAAACTGAAAGGGGACAAAGATATTGTATGCTCTCCATGTAGACATGCTAAGATGGTTGCAGGTTCACATGCCCCTCTCATGATGACAATTACAACTGAACCTGATCAACTTTTGCACCTTGACACCATTGGTCCAGCACGTGTACAATCCTTTGGAGGTAAATGGTATGTTCTTGTGATTATTGATGGTTGTTCTAGAGACTCTTGGGTTCACTTTATGTCATCTAAGAATGAAGCTTTTAGTCACTTTAGAACCTTACTTCTTAGATTATCAATTAATCACCCAGGATCTTAAAAAGCAATTAGAAGTGATAACGTAACTGAATTTAAAAATCAATCTTTTGATCACTTCTGTGCTGAAAATGGAATATATCATCAATTTTCTTCACCATATGTACCTCAACAAAACGGTGTTGTGGAAAGGAAAAAAAGAACCTGAGTTAAGATGGCTAGGACTATGCTTGATGAATATCAAACTCCTGAAAATTTTTGGACAGAGGCAATTGCAACAGCTTGTTATGTTTCAAACCATATTTTCTTGCGCACTAAGCTTGGTAAAACACCTTATGAACTCCGGTTTGGACATAGGCCCTGTGTTTGACACTTTAGGGTTTTTGGTTACAAATGTTTTGTTAAGAAACATGGCAATCTTGATAAATTTGAAGCCAGATCCAAAGATGGCATGTTTCTTGGTTACCCATCTCACAATGGAGGATACTTTGTGTTTTTACTTGGAACTAACAAAATTGTGGAGACTTGTGAAGTTTCTTTTGATGAAGCTAGCCCAGCTACTAGCTCCGATATTGCATGACCAGGTCCATATCCTCAAAGGGAGGGTATTTTTGAAGAAGAAGAAGAGTTGGTGATATTGCCTGATAGTTCCAAAGCTGACACATGTCTAGCTCCGAACTTTGAATAAGCTCCGACTAACATCTCTGCTGGTCCTAATTGTCCACAAGCGACAAGCTCATCAATTTGTGATGAACCTGATGAAGAAGAAGCTTGTGAGACATTTGTTCCCCTACGGATTTACAAGAATCATCCCCCACAACAGATAATTGGAAGCTTGCATGAACGGGTTACAAGATCCTGGTTTTCTGACCCCAATTCTCATGCTCATTCTACTTTTGTTGCTTCCTTTGAACCCAAAGATATATCACATGCACTCACTCATGAATCTTGGATTATTGCCATGCAAGAAGAGATAGAAAATTTTGAAAGAAATAATGTTTGGAATCTTGTACCTCCACCTACAGATCACACTTTAATTGGAACTAAATGGGTGTTTAAAAATAAACAAAGTGAGGATGGGGTTGTGATTAGGAATAAGGCTAGATTGGTTGCTCAAGGTTTCACACAAATTGAAGGTCTAGATTTTGATGAAACTTTTGCTCCTGTTGCTGGATTAGAAGCAATAAGAATTTTGGTAGCTTTTGCTGCATCTAAAAGTTTCAAATTATATCAAATGGATGTAAAAAGTGCTTTTCTTAGTGGCTACATAGATGAGGAGGTTTATGTTAAGCAACCACCTGGTTTTGATAATCCAGATTTTCCTAATCATGTTTTCAAACTAACTACTTATGGTCTAAAACAAGCTCCTTGAGCATGGTATGATAGGTTAAAAACATTCTTACTCAAAAAGGGGTTTACCATGGACAAGGTTGATAAAACTCTTTTTGTGCTTAAGCACAGCAATGACTCACTATTCGTTCAAGTGTATGTGGATGGTATTATCTTTGTTTGTGCTTCATGACCTTGTGTCCATGTTTTCAGCGATGATGAGTTCAGAATTTGAAATGAGTATGATAGGTGAACTCACTTACTTTTTGGGGCTGCAAATCAAGCAAACCGAGGAAGGTAACTTTGTGCATAAAACGAAGTATACAAGGGACCTTCTCAAGCGCTACAACATGGACAAATACAAACCTCTTCGAACACCAATGGGAACAACATCGACACTTGAGCTTGATGAAGATGGTGAACCGGTTGATCAAAAAGAATATCGAAGCATGATCGAATCACTTTTGTATCTCACGACATCAAGACCGGACATACAATCCAGCGTATCTCTTTGTGCAAGATTTCAAGCTTCCCCACGAACTTCACATCTTCAAGCCGTCAAACGTATTCTGAGGTATTTACATGGAACTCAAGAATATGGTATTTTTCTTTCGTCGTCCTTAACTGTTTCTTTGAGAGTTTTTTCTGATGCTGATTTCGGAGGTTGTAGGGTTGATAGGAAGAGTACTTCTGGTACTTGTCATTTTCTTTGTAATTCTCTTGTTGCTTGGTCCTCTAGAAAACAACACTCAGTTGCACAATCCACTGCTGAATCTGAATAAGTAGCTGCTGCTAGTGCTTGCTCAGAAATACTTTGGATTATTCAAACATTTATGGACTTTGGGGTAAATCTAGATAGTGTTCCACTATTTTGTGATAACACTAGTGCCATTTTCATTGCTAAAAACCCCGTGCAACATTCTAGAACTAAGCACATTAACATTAGGTATCACTTTCTCCGTGATAATGTTGAAAAAGGAAACATTGTGCTTCACCATCTAGATACCGAACATCAATTGGATGACATTTTTACAAAACCTTTTGATTTCACACGTTTTTGCCTTATTCGTAGTGAAATTGGGGTAATGCATCCACAAGGGTTAATTTGAGGGGGAGTTGATTTTAAACTTGGGATGTCTATGTGGGAATCTGAAGATAATATGAGCATAGTATTTCATACATATATGACTTTGTGATTCCTTTTACATGCTGAAAATTCTTACTACATTACTCATGTTATCATTTTATAGCTTTTGCCATGTCTAGTAATTGGAATAATTACTTACACTAAATCTGGTCATGGTCGAACTTTCATGCAGTTTTGAACTTGTTGCATACTTACAAGTGCTTTTAATCATAAAGAATTAATCAAGAAATCAACTCACATGTTGAGTTTTTATGAACAAATATAAATTGAGAAAAGATCAAGAGAATATGCATGCATCACACTTCTTCTTTTGAGATGGCTTATCATTGCACTAAGATATGAACTTGGAAGAAGTTGTGTATGACTAAAACCATGTCCTTAAGCTTCTGAAGTCAAATGACATAGGCTTGGCTTGGTTGGTTAAATAAGGCAGATGCGCATATAATCTCTTGCACATATTACATGATCAAAAATTGTGCTTTGAAAAATAATAAAATGCAGCAACATGTGTCATACTTTCAGGTTTTGAAATAGTTAAGTTTGTCAGATCATGACTTGCTTAAATTGAAAAATACATTTGATCTTTAGCATGGCTTACACTACTTTATGTATTTCATTGATGTGATAGTGTGAGTTACTTGATAGTATGACTTGTATGAGCTTTGTTTTATATGTATATGTTATAATATGCTCGTAACATTTGAAATTTCTCTTTTGAACCTTGCTGAATACATTGTCAAAGGGGGAGAGAAAATATGTGAATTTTTTTAAGAGGAGTATGCAAGGGGGAGAAATTGATTATACATTGCCATATTAACAAGTGTTTCTGGCACGATTTTTCTCAAAATAATAAATTGTTTATGTGGTGTTGCCAAAGGGGGAGAAATTGTTTTAAAAAATTTTAATGTGAATAAGCCAATGTTCGGATTTTAAGTGGTGTTGCAAATGCATTCATCAAGGGGGAGATTGTGAGACCTATGTGTGCTGAATACATTCGCTTTGATGATATAAGTTCTAAAATTATGCCAACACACACTTTTTAGCAAGGTCTGACTCTAGCTCCGAGCTTCTGCAAGGTCTGACAATAGGTCCGACATGCTTTGTCAAGGTACAACATTTTTTTTTGGTAGCTCTGGTGAGCTTTGTCTTTAGCTCCGACATGTCTTTGATAGCTCCATCATGTCTTTGTTAAGCTCTGATATGTTTTGCTAGGTCCAACTTATGTTGGTTAGCTCTGACATTTTTTTCTAGCATCGGTGCTAAGTTGTACTAGATTTGGTAAGCTTCAGCGCTAGGATGTACTAGCTTTGGTAAGCTCCGGCACTAGATTGTACTAGCTTTGGTAATCTCCGGCTCAAGCTCCGGTTAGCTTTGGCTAGATTTGGAGCTTGATCGCAATGTTCCTACTTTTACTGTGAAATGTTTCAAACTTGCTTTACATTGTTGGAAAGATTTAGTATTCATTTGCTAAGTTTTTGGCGCATTTTGGTTGATATGGCTGATATTGTTTTACTGTGGTTTTGCAACATGCTTATGTGAGGTGCTCAAGTAAGGTGTTGTGTTGGGAACTAATTTGAGTCAAGTCGCGGACTTCGGCTCGTACGGATTGGTTGTTTATTCATGTGCATGTGTTGTTGGAGTTCCAGATATGGCCGGTGACAGGATCCTTTGGACTAGTCTCAGGGAGGAGATGAGGTTCCAACAACAAAATATAGGAGGGATTGTGGTTGAGCGGGCCAGGAGGTCGCGCAGGATGATTGAATCAAGGGCAGTGCATATGAAGGTTTCTGGACGTGGAAGAAAGGTGTTCGCACGTATGCATGTGGTTGATGACGTGGCAACATGGTTCCGAAGATGGGCTAAGGAAGGAAAGATCTGGTTGGAAGGATCGGATCGTATCGGTTAATGACTTTAGTTGCGGCGGAGTCGGTTAAGGCTCGGTATGGATAGTATCGATTTGGTTATGCTAGGATTTCATGTGGATCACGAATTTGAGTTCTTTTAGGAATGTGGGATACGTTCTAAGGTGTTTGCAAGTCTTAAGATTTCTTCTATCTGCATATAGAAGAGTCTTGAGCGGTTATGGAAAGTTTTGATTCGTGATTTGAGTCGGATTAGAGTCCTCGTTTGAGTTGAGTTAGCCTTCGGACTGGTTATATAAGCAAGGGAGGCCAAAGCTCGCAGTAGACGACCTTTGGGCTGTTCCTCTTGGGTTCTATTGTATAAAATTCGTAGTTGAAAGGAACTTTTGTGCCTTGTTCGTTCGACTTGTTCCAGACAAGTTTTACTCATCGAGTTTTTGCACAGCACTACCTTTCATCGGTGATTTTATCATAACTCAAGTTTTACAGATCCGATTTACATGATTCTTTTTGGGTTGTCTTCATAACTTGATTTTCTATCATCTGTTAAAATTAACAGTCATTGGATTTGTGGTTTATAATCTACACGAGTTTCTTTGACGAAAAACATAACTGTTTTTACCTGGTAGAATAGATTGATATTAGTTCAATCTTTTGATCGTAACTTGAGTTTTTCTCGACAGATTTGAGTGATTCTTATTGTGTTGACACCGTGACTTGATTTTCTCTGATATCTATAGTTTTGTCACGATTGAACACATTTAAGATCATGTGCACACACATTTTTATAATTGTTTGATTTTCTACCGAAGGGGTTGGGATTTAATTGTTTCCACTGCGTAAGATTTTTAAATATACCATTCACCCCTCTCTGGTAGCTTTTCACGTGCTCTTCGATCCTACAGTTGAGTTGATCGGAAGGTCACGCAACATGTTTGGGTCAAGAACAATGCATATAAAGGTATCGTGGACATTGTTGGAAGGTGTTTGCGCGTGTTCAAGGAGTGCATGGATGTGGCAACATAGTTCCAATACATGATGAATAGATATGGACGTGAAGATGTGGCCTAAAACGTCAAACCGGCTGGATTATGGACTCAACCTGCGGCTAAGTCAGTTATTGCCCAAATATGGAAAGATTTGAGTTTGGTTTTCTTAGAATTCATGTTGGACACGAAGTAGAGTTGTTTTAAGAATATGGGATACATTCCTAAAGTGTTTGGAAGTCTTGGGATTGCTTCTGTCTGCGTATGGAAGAGTCATAAGCAGTTATGATAATTTCGGTTAGAGTCCAAATAGGATTAGAGTCCTATTTTGGATCAGATTGGCCTTAGTATTGGTTATATAAGCAAGGGAGGCCAAATTTCGTGGTAAGACGACTTTGGGGTTGTTTCTCTTGTGTTTCTTTGAACCAAAATCGTAGTTTAGAGGAGCTTTGTGCCTTATTCTTTCGACTTGTTTTCGTCAAGTCTTTCTCATTGAGTTTCTATGTTGCTGACATTTCTTTATTGCTTTGATCGTAACTAAAGTTTTACAGATCCAATTGATGTGATTCTTATTGTGTTGTCTTCACAACTCAATACTATATCATCTGTGAAAATTTCACGATCATTAGATTTGTGGTTCTTGAGTTACACGAGCTTCTTGGCAGCGTAGCACATCTGTTTGTTCTTTGTTAGAACAGATTGACCTTTGCTCAAGATTTCGGTCATAACTTGAGCTTTACTCGATGATTTCTCGTGATTATTGTTGTGGTGTCTCTGTTGCTTTATTATCTACAATATTTACTAGTTTTGTCATGGTTGAACTCATCTAGATAGGTTGCACACACAGTTTCTTTATCAGATTAGTTTTCTACCGAGCGGTTTTTGTTGCTTCCGCTGAAAAAGTTTTATTCTACCATTCACTCCCCCCCTCTTGTAGCTTTTCATATGCTTGTTGATGTCTATTATATACCAATTTCACCTCTCAAGATAACTCAATTATATGAAGGAAATACCATTTCTTGCACTCATCACCTTTCTATTTAACCTATTTCCACTTGTCCTTGGAAAATAGTGCATGCAGGCATTTTATGCAGGAAATGAGGGAAAAGAGAGGAGCAATCCTATAAAATATCATCCAAGCCAATCATGCGCTGACACGTGGAACCACATGGTTCAAATGGCCCACAAACATAAGTATATGAGGCCATCCAACAGTGTATCACCTATATCAGTACAAGGGACCAGCCTGTCAGGGACCTGGAGAAAACAAGCTCCAACGGAGCACTAACCAAGCTAGGTCTTGGTGCCAAAATTGGTCAATTGACACGTTTTGGCTTCTCCCAGCTTCCTGAAGATGATGATGACTTATTCGCGCGCAATTGGTGGCAAGAACCGACCCTTCTCCACTTATAAATAGGACCCCTACCCTCACTTCACACATGCACAACACTTGAGTATTCATTCTATTGTATCCACTAATTTCCATAAGTTTACTGAAGTTTAGGCTTTAGAGAGGAGAGTGTCTAGTCCATAGTCCAAGTAAGCAAGGAGTAGGGATCTCTCTCTTCCCAATTCCAGATTGGGAAGGTATGACTCTCATATTCCTACTTGTGTTTGTGACTTTGTCTTAATAATATGTTATATTTAGTCTTCTTTATTCATATATTTGGATGAAGCCTTTCTTTTTTTGATTGTGGATTCCATGTATGTGGTAGCAATAGTCTTTATGATCATGCCTTAATGTCATTATATTATCATCATAAACACTATAAACCCCCACTATAGTCTAATTAGTTATGACATGACCATGTTAACATGAATAACTTATGCTATATTCCAACATTGGTTCAACAATGTTTAGGTTAGTCATTGACTTAGGATGGCTTGTGCCATGGCTCGTAAGGTATTTACTTAATATCCTAGCATGGTGCTAGGATAGTTAAGTAGCATTGGATGTCTCGTAGACCCACGGATTGAAGAGGTAGGCAGTAGGTGGTGACAGCCCCATCTGTCCTTGTAATCCTCCACGTTTGGCTATGCGACAGGCTCTTTGCGGGAGTCGTCCTAGTATTGCTAGGGGTAAAACCGTGCCCGATGTGTTGAACAACTTAGCATAAGAATTCACGATTGACATGTTCATGAGTATCTATATTAGGCTAGATATATGTATACTAAAAGCATAGTAGGAGTATTTACCTAACTATTAGCCTAATCCTTCTTGACCCATTTATCCCCCTTAGGATAGAATGCTCTTGTGTGTGTCACACTACCTCAGCTATCTATTACCCATCCTTACAAGAATCCTATCCTGACCAACCAATCCACTGCATATGATGATTGCTATGCTTCCACCTAGCCTTCCTTTGGGAGAATATAAATGACACCCTTGGGAATACTCTTTAAGGGGAAATGTTACTTCGATAGTTTTCGTGCGCTTGCGGCTTTTTACCTGTGATGTAAGAAACAACAATAGTGCTCTTCAATCCTACAATCTAAAGACCATGTTCAGGTGGACACGAATGAAAAGAAAAATCGCAAAGTATTTGTCTGAGTGTTGGAGAGTAAAAGCCGACCATATGAAGAGAGTAAGGCCACTCCAACAGTTAAGTGTTCTTGCATGGAACTGATAGGATATTAGTATGGATTTCATCATTGGATTGCCTCTCACACTACTACAATAAGCCTCATCACAGGCGGCTCCAAACCTATTATCACAGACGGCTTTTAAAACTGCCTGAAACGAAGAGTCTGTGATAATCCGCAATTTCACAGGCGGAGAAGTGAAACCGCCTGTGAAGACTAATTATCATAGGCGGTTCTTCACTAAGGATAGCCGCCTGTGAAGACCGATGATCACATTCCACAAGCATGATTCCGTTTGGGAAATCATCGACATGCTAACAAAGATAGCTCATTTAATTCCAATGAATACTGCATACAATGCTAAGAACTATGTGAAGTTGTACTTTTCTTGAATCATATGTTTACAAAGAGTTCCCCACGCACCATCATATCCGACCACGGAGCATTACTCATTGCTTGTTTCTAGGAGCAACTACATGCTTCATTAGGAACCAAATTAATTTGAAGCTCCTCATATCACCTGCAAACTGATAGTCAGACGGAAGGATTGAATCGAATTATAGAGGATATGTTGTCAGCATGTCCCATCACCCATGGAAAGAATTGGAATGATATTTTACCATTTTCATAATTCTCATATAACAAGGGTTATGAATTGAGTACTAAATTAGCACTCTATGAAGCCCTTAGTCTCGACACTATATAATTGGTCTAAATGTGTGGTGATCGAGTGATCTATCGAATTGATCTTTTTATGAAGCTGGAGCACAAGTGAAGATTGTTCAAGCAAATCTTAGAGCCTCTTAGTCAAGATAGAAGAGTTACGCAGACAAACAACAACGTCCCTAAACTTCGGAATGGGAGACCACATATATCTTCATGTTTTTTGACGAAAGTAACCCATGAATTTGGGGTGAAGGGGAAACTAGCTCCATGATTTATTGGTCTGTTTTCTATGATGAAGAAATGTGGAACCATTGAATTCGAGTTGAGCTACCAGCATAACTATAGGAAGTTCAAAATATCTTACATGTATCTCTAATGAGGAAGTGTCTTTAAACACCAACGGGGGTTCTCATGGAGGACATAGAAGCATTGCAACTTTATCTCACTTATACCGAGTATCAGATTTAGATTACCGATGAGAAGACTCGATCACTAGAAACAGGACATTGTGGTTCTACAAGGTGTTATGTAATAACCACACCACCGAAGAAACTACATGGAAAAGCGAGGACTTTCTTCAATCCAATTATCCGAAGTTTGTAAAAGCCCTAAATTACAATCATGCAATTCAGCTTGAGATGTAAAAAGTAGCAGGAGAAAAATAAATCAAAGGGGCAGAGGAAATCAAAGTAAATCAAAAACCCTGAAAGATGGAATTATTTTTTCTAACTAAAATCCTGGTCAAACATTGTCAAAATACAAAATTTAGTTGCCCAATGGATTTCTCATATCTCATGTAGTCTTGCTGCAAAATTACTTAATTTTTTAGTTCAATGGGGACATTGAATTGCATTTGAATTGAAGTTAAAATTTGAATTCGGATCAAAATTTGTCAAATATGAAAATTAAGTTCAAATTTGGATTCTCCATGTTTCATTTGAACTAGCAGAAAAGGTCTAGCAATTTTGGACACAATCTAGGGAGGGAATTAAGTTACTAGAGAAGAGGTTGAGTATGGGGCGTATGGGACCCACTAGCAGAAACACAAAAAGGGTGAACCGACTGAGCTCGCTTTGTTTTCCTCTCTCCCGTGCCTCAACGCCACCGCTTGGTTCCAGCTACAAACCACTGCCTCACGCCTTCTCCACCTCGCCCTTACCCTCTCCAAATCTTTCCCAAGCACCCGAGATGAACACTTTGCCTATGTTCTTCTCCTTCGTGCAAGAACATGTCCACCTTTGTGTTCGTCGGTTTCCAACTGGAATCAAGTCAAGACAGGGTGTTGGGTTCCTTACTCTTTGTGTTTTGACCGCCACCAAGGTCATGTGCAGCCTTGTATCCGATTTTTTGGCATCTTGAGCCTTCCTGTGGAGGCCGACATTGTTCTGTCACAACCGAGCTGCCGCCTCTGTTTTTCTGGCACCACTTCACTTTTGCAGCATCAACTCAAGGCTTCTACCAAAGATCCAAGGCCACAAAAAGGTTGACCATTCTATACTCACACATGCCTAGGCTCGGTTATCCTTTCCGTTAAGTGTTCATATGATACTTCTCCAACGGACTCTATGAATGTCGAGTCTTAGCCATGGAAATTCCTTTTTCATCTGTCAGTGTCACCTAATCCAGGTTGGGCCCACATGTCAGCCTTGGTCTCCACTCCGGGTATCAAATTGTGGTGCAGATCTGGTGCAGCCGCGCGAAGGGGTTTGTGGCTCAGGTGTGGCCACAATTCCAATGGTACATTTTAAACTAGTGGGTCCGGGTTTGATTTATTCAAGCTTTCTAGTTAGCAAATAATTATAGATTTCCTCCAACATCAAAAATCCATATCTCCTAGTAGAATTGGCAAAAAATTCCCAATTAAAATTCATGTACACTCTTCATGACAAATAATTTACAGTGGTGCAATTTATTTGACATGAAAATCACTTTATTTTCCTGATTAATTCCTTTGATCAAAATGCTTGGAAAATTAATTTCAACTGTTCTGATAATTAGAAAATTCCCAATTTGGTCAGAACCATCATTCAGATACCCTTACACTCCAGTAAAAATTTCAAGTTCATTTGACTTGATTTGCTGGGTCGAACAATGTTTTAATCGTCAAAGTCCATAGAAAACTCCAAAAACTCGAAACATTTTCATAATTTCATGAAACATGTAAAATCAATATCTCCCTAAAGAAAGCTTAGAAAATTGTTAAAGAAACTTTGTTGTAACCTCTAAAACCAACCCTAACCATAACATTAACTATTGCCTATCTTAAAGCTACAGTTTTAGGAGGAAAATTGAGAGAAGCCAAAATATTGTTGAAATCGTAGAGACAACAAGCTTTCGTGAACAGCTCCAATTCTTGTCTCGGATTCTTATCTTAGAACCTAGTATCAACTATAAATCCCAAAGACTATTATAATTTTTTGCACATCTGAACTGTGTTTATAAGTTTAATTCCATTGTTGTATGTCGAATAGTGACCAAGCACGAGGAAGGACCAGAGGCCCTTGACAACATCCCACATTAGACTAACTTCAAGTTTGACTCACAGCCAGACGGGCCCCGGTTTGCATTTAAAAGCTTTTGCAATGTTTTGGCTTACATCATATATTATATAGTTTGCAATGTGCATTATGTCTAAGGTGTTTGATACTCCAAAATGCATGACCCACAATCTCGTGGAGTACTTGGGTAGGTTTATAGCTCGCCGAGTCAAAAATTCCATGCTAATATTGTAGAGAAATCTAGTAGAGGTCGAGTAGTTGGAATATACTCTCGAGATAATAAGAATATTGTCACACGGGATCCGTTATAACTGAGAATGATTTATGAAGATGAAATGGTGATCGAGCAGCAGGAAAGGATACAGTCAGACATCGTGTCACATGCATAGCCCTGTTTGTGTCGATTGAAGACTGATCCGTGTGTAGTCCTGCTTGACAAGTTTGAATTGTATCGGATGCATAATGCAATATGGGAACTAGGAAAATGATATAATTGATTAACCTGGGTGTCGACGCATACCCTACAGTTTTATAGGAGTGGATTGAGGGTAGCAAGGTGTAAATCTACTGGTGGGCGACAACGCTATTGTTCGCATCGCGGGGACCTCCTGCCCATTACAAAAGTACCAGCTCAACATTTTGGTTTTCTTGAAATGTTGTAGCATACAATGAGTATTGAAGTTGCATTCTTTGCACTTTAAAAAGTGTATATGTGAAGTGTTATCCGGGTATGTACTCATTGCAATCACCTTCTCTCGTGGTTATTTGAGCTTGCTTGTCACTGTGCCGTGACATAGTAAATACTGAAGAAGCCAGAAGAAGATGATGTATTGAATTATATTTGCTTTGCAACTATGCTTGTTGTAGTATTTGCTCACTAAAGTTACATCCTTGAAAATTTAACATGTTGCTAATAACTTCAAAGTAAGGATCAACATGTAGGCGAGTTGTTTATGCATATATCACTGCCTATGTATATGTTTCCCCTGCATGTAAAGTTTCATGCTTAGGCAAGTCAGTTAAGTCTTGCTGAGTCATCATGCTTGTGGGTTCTATATTAAGTTGTCGCAGGTGACACGTATGAAGAAGGGCCGGATTATGAGGTGTTGCACCCTTCGGGGTACACAGGCGAGTGAGAGTCCTGCACGCCGCCGTAATCGTCTACTTGCGTGTTGCTAGTGTGAAGCGTCCCCGGTCTAGATGGCTTCACTTTTGTCTAGCTTAGACTGAGAGTATGAGCTATGAACCATGACCTCCACTATATATTAAGTATTGTAAAACATCCGTTGTTTATATCAATAAAATTCTTTATTTTATCGTATCTTTTCTTGGTGCTACTGGGTGCCGCATCGCACGACACCATCTTTGAAATCCTGGATGTCGGGACCCCGGTCCTCACACACTGGTATCAGAGCCACATTGAGATTAGCATGCTCGGAAAGAGCCTATTTTGAAATCTTAGAAGTAGTCGGGTGAGTATTAGTCGCTATGCCCACATAAGGTCTATAATAGCATAGTTATCAACGTGGCGAAGCTAACATACTTGTTATTATATTTAGTAATTGTAGAAGCCCACTTTTGAAAAGGACAAGAATTCAAAATGTGAATTCAATTTTTTTAAGTTTAAATATAATTTCAACTCACATGAGCTACGTGAAGTAATAAACAAGGTTAAACTCAGGACATCTAAAAACTTCACATCAAATGGGAAATAGTGAGGGTATGTTACACATAAGAAAATTAGAATTTAATGAATTCCCAACTCAATTCAAAAATGAAATAAAACTTGAATGTGCAGAGGCAATAATCAAGAATCAAAAAGGAGCAAGTCTAAAACTCCTTAAAAACCTTAAGATTAACTAAGCTCAGGAATCAAATGGAGAAATAAAAATGGGAATAAAACCTAGTGCTCTTCTAGGATTTTTGATTGAACTCAAAAAGAGAGTTTCAAATTCAAATCAAATTATTCAACTCAAAATTGTCGAACTCCATATTTGAGTTCACTAATGTGTTTCTCATGATTCAGATACCACTGCTCTCAAGATTGATAATTTTTGAACCATTACTGCTTGGTATTTGAATCAAGCCAATTGAGAGCATTCAAATTTGATTTCAAATTAAAATTCCATCTTCAACTTTGTCAAATGTCAAATTAGTTTTCAAATATAATTTCCGCATATCAAATTTGCCCTAGTTGCGAAGTTTTAATAACTTTAGAGCTCATTTGTTATTTATCAGCATCAAGGCAGTTGAGGGAATTGAAATCAAAATCAAATTTGAATTTGACCTAAACTTTCTGAATTTTCTGATTTTAGTTTAAATGAGTTACTCACATTTGAATTGGTCCAGCTACCAAGTTGGGATATTTTTAGGTCATGTTTGACTAGGGATTTTCTTTACGAGAGATGATGATAAGGGGGGGAGGGGGGTCATAGGGCCCACCTTGCAGTGACTGTTTTGCCCGAAACTGACTCCGCTTCTCTGCTTGCTGAGTGCAGTGCGTGACTCTTCCGTCTGCCCACGTGAATACATCTCCCCAGGCATTAGCAAGTCTCCCACCTCGTCCTTTCCCTCTCCTAGTCTTCCTTCACGTACCAGAGCCCAAGCTTTACCTCTGTTCGTGTTCTTAGCGATGAATCTTGAGCTCGACCATCTTCTTCCTTTTCAGCCAGAATCAAGAACAGCAATGATTTTTGATCAAGGTCCTTTGTGCTTTGTTACTCCTCATACTGTTGCGCAACTTTTGACTCATTTTCTTGCCAGCTTGGGCGTTCTGGGAGCAAGCCGAAGTTATTTTTAGCCGTCGACGCTCTACTCCTCCTTGCCGCCCGTCGGTTCACTGTCGCTCCGGCTCTGCAGGCATTTTCTCCATCACTTATTTTAAGCAAAAAGGTGCGCTTACACCTCTTGTTTGTGCCTATCAAATTTCTCCCATGTCACGCCTTCTAGATTTTGTATTTGCAATATTGCCAATGAGTTCTTCATATGAATGCAGCTAGGTCATCAGCCAAATTAATTTTCCACTCTTGAGTATTCCTTTTGCCCGTGAGCTTTTATGTTCTAGAGGTCCAAAGGAATTTCCTCGAACAAAAACCAAGAAAATCCATAGAGAAACCATGCCGCAATAGCATTTTTCCTAACCACCAGCGTGAACCCATCGGCTCACCATCAACTCCTATGTTCTGAGACTTTTTACCGCCTCTGGAATCCTCTATCATAATCTCTAGCTTGGTAGGAAGCTTTTGCTGAAATTTCCATGCGGAATGAGGCACCAGAGAGTTAGACCGACATGGCCAGAACCCTAGATGTCGCAGCCGATGTGGAACCCTCATAACCGGCCATTTATCGCCTCCATGGACCATTCCCTCGAGTCCCTCATGCAAAGTTATGTAGTAGCGGCAATATCTTAAGTCCATCATTCCCTGGTGCACACTCCGGCGAGCCGCCGCAGGTTAGCGCCGCTAAGACAGCTTTGGGTGGGGCCCGGCTGCAGGCCTAATAGCTGAACCATTGGATCTGATGAAGGCCGTTGATCCTATGTGGCCACAGCAAACAAGTCTAAGGCCTCATATGTTTATGGTGCATAAAGTTTACATATGTTCAAATGAGGAAGCTCCTTTTGTGCTGCAACAACATGGTCAAGTAAATGAATGTTCTAACGCTAATAATGTCTTGTCAAGTTTTTCTAATATGTTTTCCTTGCACCAGGGACAACAAAAGCATTATTCACTGTGGTTGTGCATTATGGATAGCACTTACTCTACCTCCAATGCAAGCCTCTTTGCTGGACATACGAGCAAGCCGAGGACGGCTTGTCATAAAGAAGGGGAGAATGATGAGATCATGCACATTATTATTGCACCTACAAACATGACACAATATTTATTTGTTTGGGATCCTGGCTCAAGTGAATGTGCACTCTTATTTGATGGACAAGATCAAGATGGCACACTATGTCGTCCACCACCTTGGCCTCCTCCATTCATGCATACAAGAAGATTTGATGGCATTGCACATTTGGATCAACACATGAGAGGAGACGAACTTGAGTCGAGGACGACTCCAATTCAAGGAGGGGAGGATGATGAGGACATCACCTATATGGATACAAACAACACTCTTCTGAATATACAAGATGCAATCAATAGAGTTCATACACAACAATTAATTTCAGAGGTGAACTCGTTCTTATATATTTCCTTATATGTTTTTGAGCATAGATTGCTACTTAATGATTTATTTGTGATTAGGATCCATGGAGAGGTTCAAGGAGTACTTGGAGGGAGTATTAGGGACGTGGAAGACCAGAGAATTCGTTCAAAGAAGATGGAAACCGAACCAAACTCCAAATCGTATCCAACTCGGAGTCCAGAGCAGTACGCACTAAAACGGACGCCCAGGACGCATACGAACTCCGTTTTGGACGTTCTACATATGCACGGAAAGAGGAGAGGATAAACTTTCCAATGGATCCGGTCCCATGTCAAAATACCTTCGGAGTCATCGGGAATCGTCGAAACAAAATCAAGTACAGAATCTGTCAGGGTGTTGCGCCACCGTATTGGGCCATTGGGCCTTGTATCAAGTCTAAGTCCATTATTTTCGTGTCTTAGGGTTAGGTCACGACCCTAACACCCCCTTGGACGTCCTCCCACCTATATATACTCCATGGTAGCCGCCATAGACAATTGGGTTTTGCTTAGATCAATAATATCACCGTTCTACGGTTTGTGAGACCCCAACTTAGCAATTCAGATTGCTTCTACCTAGTTCTTGCTTGTGTTCTCGGTTGGACTTGCAGGGATTAGCCTTCTTGGCGAGGTCAATCGTGTGAAGCACGGTTGATAACCAACGGAGCGGTGGTGTAGTGATTGCGGGGTTTTTTCGTGTTCTACTCGAGAGCCTCGGATCATCAACGTCGAGATCTCCATCAATCGACTTACCCATTACCTTTCGGAAGATCGGGACTCATCGTCATCAATTTTTCCTATCATCATGCGGCATAAAACCCACAGGTTCATTTTAAACCACGTCGACCCAATTGAATATTCAAACTTTGCTATTTGAAAATAAATCCACTTTTGCTCCAAACTTTTAAAATCCATATCTCCTAGTTGAATTGGCCACAAATTCCCAAATAAATTCTGTTCGAGTCCTCTTCAACCATAATTTTCATTAGTACAATTTTTTGGGTATGAAAGTTCCAATATTTATCTGATTAATTCCTTTGGTAAAAATTTTTGGGAAATAAATTCTTCATGTTTTGTTAATGGGAAAATTCCCAATTTTGGTCAGAGCCCTCATTCAAATGTTCTTGGACTCCAGTACAAATATCAAGTTCATTTGACTTGATTTGCTTAATGAAACAGTGTTCCAAATCTCTGTGTCCATATACATTTCAAAAATCAACAGAAACATTTTCAGAAATTCAATGCAACTTGTAAAATGAATATGTCTCTGTAGAAAGCTTAGAAAATTGTGAAACTAATTTTGTTAGGACATTTGAGACTGACCCTAATCAGAACACCCACTGTTTCCCATGTCGAATCTCCAGAAATACAATGGAAATTCAGGGACGCATAAAGCATTAGAGAATTATGAAGACCACATTATTCCTTTGCAAAGTCTGAAACTTTGCTAGCATTTTCCTTAGCATCTATGTGGACTACTGCAAAAGTCCTAGCTCCATTAGGATTGATCTCACAGTACAATCTATTCCTTTTGTATCTTCATTTTCATAATTGTGTTATTAAGTTCATTATTGCAATACCTTCAAATCCATTTTTGGTAAGCTCAATCTTTTCCACCAGCAGTAAGGGCAACACAGATCCTTTGCTGTAGTCCTGGTAGAGCATGAGTATTCCTCTTGTCATGTATATAGTTTGCTCTTTGCTAGACTATGTTCTTTTATATGATGCATACTCCACTTTATTCCACAATCCAGATTTGTTCCATTGGTTTCTCCTCTGTTTTTTTAACCCAACCGAGACACACCTTTGATTTCATCTGACTTTAGCCCCTCTCGAGTCATAAACCCTTTCAATTCTTAAATTACTAAGTTGCATTTACTTATGTACATATTCATTTCAATAGTGAACGCGATGAAGGCAATTGACAAGGAGTCCAACTCGGAGACGAGGACTCTCATCCCAGAGTTTCCATGGCAGATTCTCTGGAGGAAGATCAAGCCACTAACAATTGACATTTACCTAGTTGCAACCCAAGGCAAGCCCCGATTTGCATTTAAGAGCTATTGCAAAGTTTTGCTTTTATATCACTACTATGACTATAGTCCTATATGTGCATTAGGGCTAAGGTGTTTGAATACTCCGAATGCATGATCCACAATCCCCTAATGTACAAGGGTAGGTTGATAGCTCGACGTGTCAAATTGCCATGCTAATGTTGTTGGGAATCGAGAAATAGTTCGAATCTACCCGTGAGATAGAATTGATCACACAGGATTGGTTATATTAGAGAATGGTTTATGAATATGAAAATGAGATCGAGAAGAGGGATAGGATGCAGTGAGACATGATCTCAAGTGCATAGCCCTGCTTGTGTCGATTGAGGACCAATCCATTTGCAGACCTGGTGGACAAGTTGGAATTGTACCGGATGCTTACTGACTATATAGGAACCAGGAAACCGATGTAATTAGTTGACCTGGGTGTCGAGGCATATCCAACCGTTTATTGGAGTTGGCAGAGGGTAGAAAAGTGTAAGGGTGCCAGCGGGCAACAATTTTACTGTTTGCTCCGCGCGGGGACCTCCTGCCCATTACGGAAGGACCGGCTTGACAATTGGGTTTCCTTTGAATGGTTGCTGCATACAACGAGTACTGAAGGGTGATTTATTCCATTTCCAAAAGGGTGTATGTGACGTGTTATCCGGTTTTCTACTGATTGCAATCACCATCACTCGCGGTTACTTGAGCAGGGCGTGTTCACTGCGCCCTGACGTAGTAAATAAGCTTAGTTGAATCTTTTTAAATATGCTCTCATGAATATATTTGTATTGCAACTCGTTTGGATTAGAAGTAGCACAATTAAGTTTACAATTCCCAAATATTTAACTTGTATTAAGATTATGCAAATTTGGGCATGTAACATCGCGCGAAGCATTTTTTTGTTTGATTGTGGAGTTCATGATGTGTCATGCATTGGAATGTCATTGGCTAAACTAAAACTCAAATAAGGATTTACTACGCGATTCAATTTTGCATAGATTTCCTATATTACAAGTCTCAAGCATGTAGAGTTCCATGTTTTAGTGGAGACGGTTAAGTTTTGCTGAGCCATCATGCTCACTGTTGCTATATATGTGGTTTTGCAAATATTCTTAGCTTGCCACTTAAGGGTTGTTCGTGACACCTCAATCTGTCAAGATGTATCTCTCACATGAAACAAAACCGCTGTTGTCTCTTCTTTATGTGGCTAAAGCCATATTTGGAAGTATGAACAAAAGAAATATGGCTTTGGTGAAGAACCTCATACATTTTGAGTGATGGAGAAACCAATACAGGAATCAGGTTGATTTAACACTACCATAGCCGTTGTAAATAAAGCCGAAGCCATTGTAAATAGCCTATTTACGACGATTTTCCCTATTTACGATGGTTTTTGGCCGTCGTAAATAAGTTTTTTTTACGACGGCCACCATCGTAAATAAGCTTATTTATGATGGCAGCCCGAAGCCGACCTAAATAAGGGCCCGTGCCACGTTGTGGGTTGGGCCTCAGTATTCATGATGGCTTCAACTGTTGTCATAAATAAGAGCGGCTTATTTAGGACAACGACCTTGTCCATCGTAAATAATAGGGGATTATTTACGACGGCCGATGCAGCCATCATAAATAATACATGTTTTAGTTACGATGGTCTGCAGAAAAACCGTCGTAAATAAGGTTTTTTATTGAAAAAAAACTAAAAATGTCTTACCGGCGCAATGGCCAGCAACACAGAAACATATATACATACAACAACAATATCACAACACAAACGACCACAACACAGTCATATCACAAAAATCACCGTAAAGCGTACATAGGCTATACACTAGCCCCTCTACTACCTCTGGATCTGAAGACGTAGTCTCTGCGAGTCCCTCTAGGTGTTAGTAGCTGTGGTGACGGAGATTGAGCCTTGTCGTCGAGCCCTGCAATGCACATGAGTATTTAGACTCGTTTATAAGTTTTAAACATTGTTTTTGACTAGAATTGCTTAAATATGCTAGAATTGATCATATTTAGCTTAATTTAGCTAAGTTGAGTTAAATTTGGCTATGTTAAATGAAGTAAGCCTAGAATTTGAATATTTTGTTACCTGGACCGCCAAAGAAGGCACCTCTAGTGCGGGCTCCTACACTGATGGTGGTGGCTTCCACCACGATATCTCGGTCTGTTGTCAATGCTGTCGAGCTACGGTCTGTCATTGTAAACATTTGAAATTACATAGTAATAAAATGCAATGAATTTAAAGTACATGAGTTTATATCTCTTACCTCCATTGCCACCTGCATCTGCGCTATTTAGCTGGTTTGATACTCCATCGCGGCCCTGTGACTTGCTCGCTCCCTCTCTAATGCCTCCTCTTGCCGGGGCAAGCTTCTCTTCAAAACTTTGTTGAAGCGCCTGAGCCTCTATGTCTCTCTGGGAGTCACGGCGACTTGACATGCCAATGGATGAAGCCTGTGTGGAGCTGCCTCTCAAAGGTCATGCCTTCCTCGAGTCGACAACTCCGTCAAATATGGCAAGCCTACAAAAATAAGAATCGATAATAATAAATGAAATTACCTTTAATTGAAAACAATAAATTGAAAGACCAACTCACCTTCCATGTTATTTACCACCTCCGCTTTACCAACAATATATTATGAAGACATAAGAAGAAATAAGATAAACTTACCATGCATTTAGCTAAACGCAAGTGACCATCTTGACCACAGTTGTTTATCCCGTCGACCCCTCTGCACCCTCGAGCCCTACGGACTTAGAGATGAAATCATCGATAGCCCAGTACCTACAAAGGGCTTTGTATGCAATGGTTCGGCCATGCAACCAGATCACATTGGCCTGCAACATTTGTAGGTCATTAAAATGGTGTTAACAAAATTATCAAAAAAATATTTAATACAACCAACTTACCTCCGCGCACTCCTCCCACGTCAAGTACTTTTCGCTCTCCTATTGCAAGGCTCACACGTCATGCTGATGTCACCTCAAGTACTTGTTGATAGCTTGAGTACGAGCGTTCGACAACGCCTGCGCAACACGCTCCCGAGCTTTCCTATTGAACACAACCCTCGCATGCTCAACCTGGCTCGAGTCCTCTAGACCATAGCTTTCCTATAAGAAAGGAGATATTCAAGAAATATACATTAATAATTTAAGAGAGATTAAGATTTGAAACATTGAAATTTTATTTAACGTACTTACCATAAAATCAACCCATACAGCCTCATGAACGCTGTCGTGCTCATGGTGAGAGGCGCAGCGTAGTCGTCCCACGATGTAATAGGCACCCCGTTGTTGACGGTTGTTATATACCAATTTCACCTGTCAATATAACTCAATTATGGGAAGTAAATATCATTTCTTGCAGAAATCACCTTTCTATTTGACCTATTTCACTAGTACTCGGAGAAATTAGTGCATGCAGGTATTTTATAAAGAATCAAAGTGAAACAAGGGGATGGATCCTATAAAATATCATCCCAGCCAATGAAGCACCGACATGTCGCACCACATGGATTAAATAGTCCACAAACAGAAGTATCCGAGACCATCCAACGATGTGCACCTTATATCAGTAAGGGGGACACACCTGGCAGAGACCTGGAGAAAGCACAACTAGAATGGAGCTTTAACCAGGTCGGCTGACCTCCCTAGTCGGTCGACCTAGTATTAGCGCCAAATTCGATCAAACGTCATATGTTGGCTTCTCCCGACTTGAATAAGTTAGTGGTGACTGGTTCGCGCGCTTTTGGTGGCAGGAACTGATCCTTCTCCAAGCTATAAATAGGACCCCTCATCTCTAACTTCAAGACACGCCACTTGAGCATCATCTATTGTATACACTAGTTCTTTTAGTCCTTAGTGGAGTTAGGCTATAGGAAGGAGAGCCTCTAGTCCCAAGTCCAAATTGGGAGAGGTATGGCTCATGTATATTTTCTTATATTTGTTACTTTATGCATAATAAAGATATTATATTTAGTCTCCTTTTATTCATATACTTGGATGAAGCGTTTCTTGTTTGATTGTTGATTCTGTGTATGTGATAGGAATAGTCTTTATGATCATGCCTTAATGTCATTATACTATCATCATAAATACTATAAACCCCCACTATAGTCTAGGTAGTTATGATATGATAATGTTAATATGAATAACTTATGCTATGTCTGAACATTGGTTCAACAATGATTTAATTCACTGCCTTAGGATAGCTTGTGTTGCAGCTCCTAAGGTATTTACTTAATATGCTAGCATGGTGCTAGAATAGTTAAGTAGCATTGGATGTCTCGTAGACCCACGAATTGAAGAGGTGGGCAGTAGGTGGTGACATCCTTATTTGTTCTTTGTAATCCTCCACGTTTGGCTATGCCATAGGCTCTTGGCGGGAGTCGTCCTAGTATCGTTAAGGGTAAACCCGTGCCCGATATGTTGAACAACTTAGCATATGTATTCACCACTGACATGCTCATTAGTATCTAACTATGCTATCTATATGTATATTAGAAGCATTGTAGGAGTAACCCCCAACTCTTAGTCTAATCTCCATTTGGACCCATTTACCCTATAGAATTGATTGCTTAGGTGTGTGTCACACTATCCATATTATCAACTTACCCCTGTCTGTATAATTGATTAGTATACCATAACTTGATCATAAGAGTAGTGTCTACTTTACTCTATTGCCTTCCCTTGGGATAAATATGATACCTTTGGGAATATTCTTGTGTGAAATGCTACACGACAGTTTCCGTACACTTGCAGATTTTTCACTGTGACATAAGAAACGTCAACAAGCATTTTTGGCGCCGTGGTCGGGGAAGACAAAGGAAGTGAATGATAATCATTACTTTTGATTAAGCTATAGGTACTAATAGTTATTAGACATGATTACCCTTGTTTGTTTTCTCCTTGTGTGTGAAAACAGGATACTGTTGGCCATTTCATGGGATGGCCAACGAGGACGTCAGTACTCAACTGCAAGATGATTCAAGGCGTACCTTAACAAATGACCACTAGGTAACACAATTGTCTTTCGCGTAAGAATTTTAGCTTCCAACAGGAGCCAAAGTCATCCATCCCCAAGCTTGGGGAGGCTCCAAGAGTTCTTCTTGGTTTGCCCCCACCATGTGGTGGATAGTTAGCTCTTCATCCAACACTCGTGTCATGGGTTGGCCTCACCAATCCATGACCACATTCATGCTGGAGCTGAAGGAGTCCTATTCTCATTCATCGTGGATGAGAATATGGTCTCTACTAAAGGGGTGGATTGAAGAATGCTCTAGTTCCGTTAGCTTGGCATGCACACCACTGAGCAAGGTGGACATGCTAGCTATAGAACGACGCCTCCCATTTAAGTATCATGATAGATTAAGTCAATGAAGATGTGTTTGAAATTATCCAAGCCATGACAATAGCTGATGACTAAACTAATAGACGACAGGGCCATCGTCTTTTAAATAATTGACGACGGCTAAATCTAGCCGTCATCAATTAGCTTATAATTGATGACGGTTAACCTACAACCATCATCTATAACTTAAAGACGACATGTAACCGTCGTGAATTAAGGCCCATCGTCAATAAGGGCCAAAACCGGGCCCACTGGAGCCGTAATAGACAACGGCTAAAGCCACCGTCATCAATTAGGTCTTAATAGACGATGGTAAACCTAGTACCATCGTCTATTAGGCCATCATAGTCGACGGTTTTCTTAGTCCATCGTCAATTAGAGCAATAAAGGATTATTCCAGACCGAGCGCCGCTTTGTCCTCATTTCGAGGAATCGCCGCCACTGCTGCTCCGTAACGCCGCTGCTGCTGCGCGCAGCGCCACCGCCATCAACCGATAAGGACCCGACAAGTCGAGGTACGCTGCCTCCCCTCCCCGCCAACCCCTCCCCACGTTGCGCCGCCCCTCCCCGCCACCTCCGCCCCCTGCACGCCGTCCAGCGCAGTTTTATTGTGCTACCAGATGCTAAATAGACAAGCTGAACGATTGTTTTCTATTCTTTAGGTTGGAACTATCGGCAGTATGTCAATAGGGAAAATATTATTCCAACGTAGGCTCGTTTTCAGAAAAGACAAAACTGATCAGACCTTGGTGTTGTGCGCTTTATGATATGCTTGTAGACATTCAACTGGCTATCCATCCTTTTCTGGTGTTACATGTGCAAATTTTGCCATCCAAGATGCACCCAGAATTGTGTTGTTCAATAAAATGTAACAAATGACTAAAAAATATGCAGTAAATTTTCGGAGCAAATCCCAGGTAGTGTATGTGCAATCATTGCGTTTACATAAGGCACTTTTGCCTTCTATATGCAGGGCTGGTCCCTGGATGCGTTCTTCGGGTTTTCGGAGATCAACACTGGTTAGTTGAAAAAAACATAGAAGTTCTTTCCTAGTTCTTTTGCCTATTCAACACTGGTTTGTTGATTACAAATGTTTGCTTGCGTTGCATCTAGAATAAAGATCCAAATGCTGCTAGTCTTCTGATTTGATTCATCTGTTGTGGGGTCTCTGTAACTGTTATGTGGTCTCTGAATACAAATATAAAGACACTGCAAGAAGAACAAAATAAAAATTGTTAAGTTTGTGCGGCATTAGTAACTCTAGCTTATTGCATTTCAGGACTATGAAACTACTACTACAAAGTAGTATTGTTAATGCTTTTTTTTTTCTTAACACGCCCCAGTCAGAGTCAGCGTGTTTTGGCCTTGCTTTCAGATTAAGCATCCAGTCTTTTCAGGCATAAAAGATAATTGTCTACTGACACCGTGAGTTGATTATGACCAGTTATGACCACATACACCTTGGTAGTTAATTATAGGAAAAAGTCCATTTTATTACCCTTAAGTATCAGCGTTGTTCACCTAACCCCTTAAAGAAAATTTTATTTCAGTTTATCCCTCAAACTATTTACATTGGTTCAATTCATCCCCTTGTAATTTTTTTTATTTTTTGTTTCTCTTTGTAAACATCATTTAAAGGTAAAATTCCATGAGGCTATATGTTATAACAGAATATACATTCGAAAAATATTTTCAAAATATGTTTATATTATTTTGTATTTTTAAGCTATGTAAATAAATCTCTTTTGGAAGATGAAATAATACATGAAAAGAGTTTATGAAAAATTATAAAATTATTTTTTGCATAGTTTATGATATCATCTACCATTCCACAAAATTTTTACTTCAAATATAACTCATACATAAAGAAACAAAAAAGTGAAATTTTAGTTGTAGGTGAATTGAACCAATCTAAATAATTTAGGGGCTAAACTAAACTAAAAATTACTTTAAGGGGTTAAGTAAACAAAACTGATACTTGAAGTTAGTAAATAGACTTTTTCCTTAATTATATTGGTTCATTTAATCAAGCAAGGCATCATTTGTAACCTTACGGCGACACATTCTGGGTTACTAGTGTTCATTGTTTGTAACGGTACTAGTGTGCATATCAGTAACCTGCTAAAAATCCAAGACACATTCTGGGTTACTAAAATTGGTTCCGTTGGAGCCCACTTTGCTGGTTAATGATTTACAATTTATCATACCTGATACTTATCTTGATTTGGTTCCTTGCCCCATGCGTCTATGTTTCATAATGTGAATATGTGGCCGAGTACAATAATTTTGACCCCATGGGAGCTTGTGTGCCTGTGGGGCTGTTCACACTACGTAAGAAACTCAAATAGGAGATAAAGATGGGCGACGTGAGAACGTCTTTGATAAGCTTAAGCGAGACGAGCCCGCTTCAACGAGGATCTGACATGACTCAGTTGAACGTACAAGGAGATGTGTTACAATACAGCTCGTCTCAGTGAAGTAGATATCCGTGACGCGCTCTTCTCTATGACAAACGGGAGACGTGCTTTAACTAAGCGTGACTCATATATTTTAGGTAACTGAGACGGACTTTGGTTTCAGATCATCTCCTTTCATTGTGGAATAAGGACCGTCTCCCATAACCACCGGTCTGGCTTGTCTCCTTTAGTTGTGGAAGCGAGCCCGTCTCCCATTCCCTCTATAGACAGACGTGTTTTATATCGATCCGTCTCGATTTTCTGTTGCCCTTCTACGACCTCCCTGCTGTGGCAGAACAAGTGGCTAGCAGATCTGCACTGTTCTTGCCCTGTTCTTTCCCTCTTTCGTTCTAAAAGTCTTGTGGTGATTATTAGTGGATCTTAGAACAAAAGAGTTAGTCATCTCCTCCTCCTCCGTTCTTTACTATTTTTTACTTTAGATCTTCTTTATTGAAGTTGTCTTGCGGTGATTATCAGTGGCTCTGAATTTCATTCATTTAGCTCTTCTTTTTTGTACATAGATGTCTTCGGATCGAAGTTGGATGTATGGGCCGCGCCTTTGCAATGAATATATCCAAGGGGTAGATGCATTTCTCGCTTTTGCAAAGAAAGACATGTTGGACAACATTAGCGGGATTATTTGTTGACCTTGCAAACACCGCAAGAATGAGAAGAGATATCACACAGATGAAGTGTTAAGGTCACATTTGACCGCGCATAGATTAATAGTGGATTATCGATGTTAGAACAAACATAGGGAGGAAGGGCTTAATGAAGAAGAGATGAGAGATTCATATCTAGAGAGGGAGGTCCATACCAGTGTCCAAGAAGATCACGACGAGGATGTGAACGAGTCAGATATATCAGGGTTCACCGATGACGATATTGAGTTTCAGGTGCATAACATAGAGGAGATGGTCCACAATGTTGAGAGACATTGCGACGATGATCAGTACAGTAATGGTGAACTTGCAAATTACAAGAAGATGATCGAAGACTCGAAGAAGCCATTGTATCATGGTTATGCGGCTAAGTACACAAGACTGTTCGCGATGGTAAAACTTTTCCAGTTGAAGGCGAGCAACAGCTGGAGTGATTGTAGTTTTAGGGAATTGTTGACGCTCCTTAAGGACATGTTACCCCAAGGCAACACAGTCCTTATGACAGTTTATGAGGCAAAACAGATAATCTATCCACTCGGTTTGGAGGTGGAGAAAATCCACGCGTGCAAGAATGATTATATTTTATATCGTGGACCTGAGTACGAAAACCTCGAGAAATGCCCTATTTGTGGAGTGGACATATTCAATCGTAGTAAAGACAACGGTGATGACGAGAACTGCAACAGAAGAAAAAGAGGGCCTAAAAGGTGTTTTGGTACTTTCCTATCATTCCCCGTTTGAAGTGTTGGATTGCAAACAAGAAGGAGTCAGAATTGTTGTGATGGCACAAAGAGAAGCATAAGAAGGATGCTTGAATGATAATACATCCTGCTGATGCCACACAGTGGCGAAACATTGATTCACGAAATCTTGAATTTTATATTGATCTGAGGAATGTTAGGATCGAAATGAGCACCGATGGCATGAATCCTTTTTTGAACAGTAGCACACATAGCACATGGCCAATTGTACTTACAACTTTGAACCTTCCTCCTTGGTTGTGCAACAAACGAAAATATATTATGATGTCAGGACTGATATCGGGGCCACAACAACCTGGGAATGACTTCAACACTTATTTCAGGCCCCTGGTTGAAGATCTAAAGCAATTGTGGTAAAACGACGAAGTGCAAACCTTGGATGACCACAAGCGTGAGTAATTTCGCCTCAAAGCCATTTTATTTGTGACTGTTAGTGATTCTCTAGCGGCATGTAACTTGTCCGGACAGAGTAAGAAAGTAGGTTGCGGATGTCCACATTGTTTGAGAGAGTCATACTCACAGTACTTGAGCGAGTCACGAAAAACAGTGTACATGGGACATTGACGCTACATTCCAATGATATGAAGGATAACTTCAAAGGTGATACTGAGAAGAGGCATCCTCCGACTCACATCATGGGTCATGAAGTCTATGAAATGGTCAAGGCTATCCATGTCGTCCTTGGTAAGCGCAAAAGGACTGGCGAAAATACCGGCGAAGATGACATGTGGAAAAGGCAATCGATTTTTTGGGAGCTACCGTATTGGAAAGACATAGACGTCCGTCATTCGATTGATGTGATGCATGTTGAGAAGAATGTGTGCGAGAGTCTACTCGGAACATTGCTTAACATGGATGGGAAAACTCGGAACCATGGACATGCATGGGCAGATCTAAAGAAAATGGGCATTAGGCCTGAGTGGATCGATGACCTGGTAAAAGGAACAGAACTACCAACATCATGCATCACCCTTTCAAAAAATGAAAAAAAAAGAGTTTTGTGGGTTCTTAAAAAATGTGAAAGTACCATCAGGCTACTCGACGAACGTCTCAAGGCTTATTTCGTTTCTAGATCTAAAAGTTCCTCCCGGTGTGAAGTCTCATGATTATCATGTATTGCTTACGCAAATGATTGCTGTTGGAATTCAGAATATTCTACCGGTCAATGTTTGGGAGGCTATAATGAACTTTTACTTTTTCTTCAATGCAATTGGTCAAAAAGTACTATGTGAAGAAGATCTCGAGTCATTGGAAAAAAGGCACTATGAAACTTTATGCTTCCTGGAGATGTATATTCCACCTGTCTTTTTTGATATAAGCGTTCATTTCACAACTCATCTTATTAAGGAGATAAAGCTACTTGGCACTGTGTTCCTTCCCCAGATGTATGCTTACGAGAGATTCAACGGCATACTGAAGTCCTTCGTTAGAAATCCAATTTACCCTAAGGGCAGCATGGTACAAGCATACTCTACAGAGGAAGCTGTGGAGTGGGCTCTAAACTACACTAACCCGAGTAACCCGATTAGTATCCCCAAGTCTTGTCATGAGGGAAGGCTCACATGAAAAGGGACCATTGGGAAGAAGGTTATAACTCCAGATTCACATTTATTCTTCTGCGCTTATTTCAACGTGTTGCAACACTTGTCCACTGTGTTAGAGTACCTCGATGAGCACAAGGAGGTGGTGCTTAAAGACAATCTTGACCGCAATGAATCATGGTTAGCAAATGAACACATGAGAAAATTCATTGGCTGGCTCCGGGATCGGAGTTCTCACTCATCAGATACTCAAACAAGTGAATACCTAAATAAGTTGGCTCGTGGTCGTATATTCACAGTTATTACATATCAAGAGTATGACATAAATGAATACACGTTCTACACTGTAGAACAAGATAAGAAAAGCACGTATCAGAATAGTGGTGTCCGTGTTGATGCTTATAATGCTGCGGGCCAAGACAAAGAAAAGTACTATGGTCAAATACAAGAGATCTGGGAGCCTGAATTTCAAGGATTCAAGATTCCTCTTTTCAGTTGCAACTTGGTTTATCGAATCAAAGGTGTTGTACAAGACAAGTACAATTTCACTAGCATTGATCTTAACCATCAAGGATATAAGTGGGAGCTTTTTGTGTTAGCATAACACGTTGCTCAAGTGTTCTATATTCTAGACACAACAAATAAAAGACTTAAGGTGGTTATACATGGAAAACGATGAATCGTCGGAGTTGAGAATGCCATCGATGAGAAAGAGTTTGACCAATTTAATGAAATTCCTCCCTTTGTCAGCGCGATGATCAAGCTAAGAATACCATCGGCCAACGAACTTCATTACTTGCAGAACGGTCACCATGAAAAAATAAATAATTTCAAAAAACCAAGACCGCAACGTAAAGTACCAAATTGATTGTGTGCAAATATGTGAAAATATGGTCGATTGACTCTAAAATGGACTTCCATTTGGATATTTTTGTGATATATGCTCAAATGTGTGAAAATATGCCATGTGTTCTGTTTCTTATGGAGAAGTACTAATGCCTTGTGTTCTGTTTCTTAGGAAGTAGTACCGAAATATAGCTCTTGCTCTGCCCTAAAAAATCGGGAAAGTTATGGGCGACGCGCCTCAAAAAGACTTGTCTGTTAGGCAAGAAAATTTGAGGTGCTTTTTCAAAAAGCGCACCTTCGATTTAGACCCTTGACGCGCCTCATGAAGACGCATTTGTCAGGTAAGTTAGTGTGCTCTACCTACGAAAGTTATGCAAGACACGCCTCATGAAGATGAGTCTGCCAGGCAATATAATGTGAGACGCGTTTCAAAAAAGCACGTCTCTGATTTAGACCGTTGCTCTGCCTACAAATGTGATGCGAGACGCGCCTCATAATGACGCGTCTGCCAGGCAAGATAATGTGAGACACGTTTCCAAAAAGCGCATCTCTGATTTAGACCCTTGCTATTTGTCCCACCTCAGAGCTCCAAGCGCGTTGCAACGAGCATATAAGGTGTGGCGTAGAAACGTTTGCGTGAAGTTCTGCGTGGACGGTCCCTGGCAGGGATGGTCCACGCGGAACTTCTCTTTTGTTATTTAGTTTTTGCACGGTCCCAAATGTCATCGACAATGAAGTCGAAGTGCTTCGAATTCTTTGCCGAATGGCATTACGGCAACGGACACACATTAATTTGAAAGAAATGAGACTCTCTTTCCAAAAGTGAGACGCGCTTAGCGGTGGTTCTTCTGAGGCGTGTCTGCAATAGTTGCCCTTAGGTACTTTTACCTCGCTCGCACACTCTCTTCGCAACACTTAGCACAACTTTTCACTTTTCCCGTGCGCTAAGCACTTCTCGCCCTAGAAACCGCCACCACGTCGTCCCCTTCCCCGGAGCACGCCACCGCGTCATTCCGTTTTCCCAGAGCTCATTGTTGCCATGACACTACCCTAAGGTACTTTTAGCTCTTTTGCACGCTCTCTTCGCAACACTTAGCACAAATTTTCACTTTTGGCGCACGCTGATCACTTCTTGCCCTTGAAACCGCCGCCGCGTCGTCCCCTTGCCCGGAGCACGCCGCTGCGTCAGTCCGCTTCCTCGGAGCTCATCGCCACCTTAACAGGTACTTTTAGCTCTTTCACACGCTCTCTTCGCAACACTTAGCACAACTTTTCACTTTTCAAGCGCGCTGATCACTGGTTGGCCTATAAACCGCCGCCACGTCGTCCCCTTCCCCGGAGCACGCCGCTGCGTCGTCCCCTTCCCCGGAGAATGCCGTCGCGTCAATTCGCTTCCCCAAAGCTCATCGCCGCCTTGACACTGCCTCCTTGATCATTGTGGCGCTGCCGTCGTTGACCCTCGACTCCTTGTCGACCAGCTCGGCACTACCCTAATAAGGTTTGTTCGCGCTTTGGTTCGAGTCGAAATTGCACTCTGGTACAAATTCCATGAGAGAATTTGCTCCCTTATGTGACCGTTTGTGCGAATGTGACTAAAACTTGATAATGTTTTACATGATTTTAGTGTTTTTTGTGAATTTGAAGATGTCTCAGTTGGAGCATCAGCAGCGTATTGAAGAGGAGGCCCAACAGCAGACTCAACAGCAGACGCATGAAGAGGATGCACATGACTCTGGTAACACAAGAAAGAAAAGGTCGCGGACGACGTGGCCTACAAACATTGTGACTGTTCATGGGTCCAATGATGAAGGCGTACCTCTGGACCATGATGTGAATACAAGACTGTCCAGAATTTGTTGTCTTGCTGCTCGGGAAAGGGTGCCGCTAAACCTGCAGAGATTTGATCGCTTGACTGAAAATGTAAAGGATGAACTCTTCGAATGCTCTAGCCAACCATATGTTCAATATCCGGAACATATTAAACGGAAGGGGAAGAAGCTAGCTATAAAGATGATCTCTCATGAATGAAGGACCTACATAACTAAGCTTCGCGAGGTTGCGAAGAATAATGAAACCCCCTTCCATAAGTATCCACATGTGTCAAAAGAGGACTGGACAAGATTTGTCTAAACATGCGAATCACAGGAATTAGCCAAGAGGAGTGAACATATGAAGTGGCTCCGATCGTAGAACGAGCTTGACCACCACCTCGGAAACATTGGTTATGCCGGTAAAAAAAAGGATTTGGGAAGAACAAGATTCAGCATTGGCCGAGCTAGGTTATCAGAATTCATACGACAGTTTTAGTGGTAGGCTGAAACTATTTATGCGTGCTCATTCACAGCTGTCTGACTCAGGCAATATCATCTTCTGCAGCCCGAGCACTGCAAATGTCGCTCAAAGAGCCTGGAACCTGAGCAGTGAAGAGGAAAATGGTGAGAGGGAAAATGATGCGCTAACCAAGGCCCTGCAAAGATCGGAGCAACGAGGCTGTGTTCGTGGTGCTTCCAGTAAGTTGACCTAGAGGGAGGGTTTTTCGGAACTAAAACTACTTATCGGAAGTGGAAAACAGCCTCGAAATCATAGGTTGGCGTCGAGGAGTGGAAAACACAGCTGAGAAGGGAGTTCCTAGGAGACGTTAAGCAAATGCTGGAGGGAGTAGGTATATCCCTAACGCGTTATTCAACGATGACGAGGGTAGGAGCAGCTTTGCTTCTACAGCAACTGGAGGTGGACAACCATAGGAGGATCTTCAGGGACCAGCGTTTGGACCTTCAATTGAGCCGGACACGATAGATAACTTGGCTCAGCAAACAACATGTAGCCTTCTGCTAATGGTCAGAGGAATTGCTCAAATGGAGGTCGGGAGAGGGCTAGTGTATCCTGATCAGACCATGCTTGACAACATTCAGGTGGACACAACATCCTATGTTGTGGTCAAGGTGTACATGGTGCATGAAAATACAAAAATATAGATCTTGAAGTGCCACCGGACGATACAATGCTGACTATGTGGGATGCAATTACTAGAAGGGTTCAGTGGAGACGAAACCTTATTGTTGTTGACCCAGCAGCAACAGCAGCAGCTTCTGCGTCGACCGCTTCAATGTCCCTTGAGGCACGTCTTCTTCTGCATCCAAATACAGAACAGATGGAGCTGTCTCCAGTTCTAGAGCTATTGATGCCTCCAGTTATAGAGAAGCAGCAAATGTCACCAATTGGAGAGCAGTTGCCTCTAGTTACAGAGAACCCGCAACTATCTCCAATTGTAGAGCTGCTGCGGAACTCTCCACTTGAAGAGGAGCCACGTCGGTCTCCACCTCGCACTCGAAGTGCCCTGCACCCTACACGTAATCAGCCACGCGGCAAAGCGTACCCACAAAAAGGGTGTGCCGCAGCGGCGAGTATCGACGAAGGAAGGTTGGAAGAAACCAGTGAAACAGTCGGAACCTACTAGTGTCATAAGTGTGATACCATACTACATGGAAAATTGCAATAAGTGTGATACCACACTAGTGTCATTGAAGGATAAACACTTTCTCTCGGGTGATGGCGCTTTTGTCATCGCATGGTCCGATCTCTATGACCTTTTCAACCTCGACACGTTGAATATCTCCCTAATACGCTGCTTCGCGTTGTAAGTCTCCCAAAAAACTAGGTTCTTCAATACATACTCAATACAAGTGTTATATGTGACAAAATTGGCATTTTGCATGTAGGCACCAGCAACAACATGCTCGCCATAGCACGTGAAACGTGTCTGCTGCATATCTTGAACTACAAATACCAGCACTTCTGCAAATGTCGAGCGACAAAAAAGAGGTTATTCAATATTTGGTGAAGGCAATGAAATAGTACTGTGATAAGGACCACCTAGTCCTACCGTTCAACATGGGTAACCATTGGGTTACCATAGCAATATCTACATAGTACGACCTGGTCTGGTACTGTGACCCCTCAAGGCCAACAGATGATAAAACTGGCCAGCGAAAGACCCCGTCATGGAATGATATGTCTTCCATTATTGACGAGTAAGTTCCTTCTTCACTTTAGTTTCCTTGCATGATAATTTTATATTAACTGTGAATGTTTTTGTTTAGGGCTTTTGTGCAAGTAAATGGAAAACGCCGACATCTAACACATCATGCTGCATTCGACGTCCAACAACAAGCTCTGGGCAACACGTGCGGCTTCCACGTGTGCTTACACATGGCTTTATTTGGAGAGCAACCTAATTCCAATGTATGTGTAAGTGCATTTATTTTACTTTATTACTAATCTTTGTTAAATCTCATTTCATCATGTGGAAGTACTACGGACCCGCCTTCAGGAACGCTGAAGGTCGTAGCCTTGAGCACGTTAGTGACGTCCTATGCAGGTTCATCGTTTTTGAAATCATTAATTCAAACGGAGAATTTCATTACCCAATAGATGATTAGGTGACAGTTATTCTTTGTGTGAATTAGTTACATGTAGCTGGATGAACAGGGGAATTATGCGTAAATAGTTACTTGTTAACCACGATTTACACTTGTTAATATTTGATTAGTCAATGTGTGTACACTTTGTTAATGTTTGATTAGTTACATGTTAAGCTCGATGAATAGGAGACATTTGGCTACATATGTTTCTATATGTGTATGTTGCTGACACAGGCAATGCGGCTGCCAAATCCTCGCTAGCTCCAAGATGCAGCCGGGAACCAGCATAATCAGGGGCGGGGGCACCTAATAGGAGACGTGCGTCTAGCAGGGAGTGTCTCCTGTGAGTGCCGCACTGAAGTTGCCTGTAAACAATCTGCGACGCGCTGTAATAGAGGTTGTCTTGGATTACCTAAATAAAGGAGACAAGCTTTTTAATAGCTCGTCTCAGATCAGTCAAGGAATGTGTTACGGCTGTAATAAAGAACGTCTCAGATCAATCAACATATCTGCGACGCGCTTATAAGAGTGTGTCTCTCGTTCAGAATGATGGGCGAAGCGCACCATGCGCCTCTCCAATGACCTCGCAGAGCCCATCTGTTATGACTCATCGAAGGGAGACGCGCTACTTTTGAGCGTGTCACGCACCTAGTATGATCGGCGACATGGCTTGCTGCCCGTCACTAATGATAACATAATGCGGGATGCGACGACGGATGCATAGTTTGTTCGTCTCTCTTCTTCATTCGGGCGCGTCTTGTATGAGCCTTTCTTACGTAGTGTCACCAAGGTCCATCTGTGGAACTCTTTGGGACCAAGATGCAACCCAGTTTATTCTTCTGTCTATGTGGCTTTGTAGCTTTACATCATCGATACTCTCTAGATGCGGCTGGCATCACCATTTTGGATTATTGGCTTTCATGTTCAAAAGGTTACATTCCTTATTCATTTATCTCCATCAGGAATATGATAAGCTTAGGGTTTCTGACTCTGCTCAATGGCCGCTGCTTCAGCCATTAGTGGTTTGAAGTTGCCGAGGGTCAAAGGTCACTCGTGTTTGTTTTAGTAGCGTTGGTTGTCTTGTAGACCAACGGATTGATGAGGTAGACAGTAGGTGGTGACAACCCTGTTTGTCCTTTGTAATCCTCAATGTTCGGCTATGCCACAGGCTCTTGGCGGGAGTTGTCCTAGTATTGCTAGAGGTAAACATGTGCCCAATATGTTGAACAGCTTAGCATAAGTATTCACCATTGACATCCTCATTAGTATCTAACCTAGGCTATGTATATGTATATTAGAAGCATTGTAGGAGTAACTCCCAAACTCTTAGTCTAATCTTCATTAGGACCAATTTACCATTTAGAATAGATTGCTTAGGTGTGTGTCACACTACCCATATTATCAACTTACCACTGTCTTGTTAATTGATTAGTATCCCATAGCTCGACGATAAGCATAGTGTCTACTTTACTCCTTTTCCTTCCCTTAGGATAAATACGATACCCTTGGGAATACTCTTGGGTGAAATGCTACACGATAGTTTCCGTATGCTTGCGGATTTTTATCTGTGATGTAAGAAACATCAAAACCCGCAGATGGCACCGGGATAGTGCATACGCACAGAGGACCAATGAAACAGTTCACCAGTTAGTGGTGTGTAGCACTGGTGAATGACGAGTCTTACCAAGAGCTACGAGATATTTCTTTAATCATTAAGTATGGGACTACAAATGCAAAAGTAACCAAAATTGAACACTACGATTTTCTTACCTGTCTCCAACCAGCCGAATCATAATCTTCTCTATAGGAACTGGAGGAAGACCGACAGGCTGACTCCTCCCCGTCCGCCGCCTCAACTACAACACAACATATGGTGACCCATAAGGCTAGTCACCACTCACGCCAGAAAAATGGCTACTCGAGTCAGAACGCTGGCCAACACTAGAAGTGTGGCTAGCTGACCTCGAAGGATGGCTAGCCGAGCCCGAAGGGTGGCCAGGCTCAAGTGCCATCATAGCCTCTGAGTCAGAATGCAAAATAAAAATGTGATACATCCACTTATATTGCACAGGACTACCAACTTTAGTTTCAAATGGAAGATTGATAGGGAGATGTTGCACTGGATTGAGGAAACCCGTAGGAAAAAAATTCCATATTACATAATAGTACATGTATCTCCTTCTCTAACTTATCTATCATACCTACCGTGATTTCTTTAGCACAGAGTTGTCTATAGAAGTAGTTAAGCTCGGCTAAAACCTTCCACAACGCATATCTAGATAGCCCGGAAACATAATAGGTAGCAGTTTTTTAGTGATTATGTGATAATCATGACTCTTTAACCCAGTGAGCTGTCCAGTCTCCACATTCACGGCTAATTTCAAACTAGTTGTGTAACCATCTGAAAATTTCAAAATTTTCAACCATTTTGAGAATTCTTTCTTTTCTTTAGGTTGATAATAGAAAATAGCACGTTACTTACCACCACTTTCAGAAGGCTCAAGAGTTGGACTGTTACAAATCTCTTCCAAATCCTTTCTAGCCTTTATATTGTCTTTTGTTTTGCCCAACATATCCATTCGTGTGGTTATGATACATTCGCCCATATTATGCCCTTGTTGCATGAAATCAATGTTGTGCATCAGAAGCAACAACTTCACATACAATAGCTCCCAAAGTCCATGGATGTGAGTCCAATTATGTTCCTCCGTGACATATGAAATATCAAAGATGACCTTCATCTGGCACCAGTTTGTCCAATATATCAGATATTTCTGACCCGTTTAGTCATTTCAATGGTCCTTTTCTGAAGACATTCCTCGGTTGCCTAAACATGTGATTCGAAGGCAACCAACATCTATGATAATCAAAGTACCATATCTTGCATCCAAGAGTAAGTCGAAAACAATTCGTGTTAGAAGCAAATATCAGACATGTCAAACGACTATAAGTGCCCCATCTAGAAAACATGTCGTATGCGAGGAAATCATGGATGGACCACAAATAAGCAGCTCGCATGTTGAATTTCTGCATCTTTTAACAGTCGCACGCTTCGACTCCTACCCACAACAATTTCAATTCTTCGATCAACGGTTTCAAAATCACGTTGAGACGTGGCCTAGGATGATCTGTCCCAGATACAATGAGGCTAATGAACACGAACTCATACTTCACACAAAGAGCCAATGGTAAGTTGTACAGAATAACATATAAGGGCCAATAGGAGTATGGCACGGTCTTTGTACTGAACTGTGAGAATCCATCTGTCGTTAACCCAATGTAATTGTTTCTCGCATCACTAGCAAAAACTGGATCACCGGCGCCTTCCATGCATCACCGTCGGATGGGTGCATCAAGAATTTTTTGTTCTCACGTACACATTATGTGTGCCATCTCATGTGTCTGACAGTTCGTTTTGAACGAAACAACTGCTTCAACCGAGGTGTCACCGGCAAGTAACGAAGTTGCTTATGTGTGACTTCTATCATCACATTATCACCATCATCATTAACTACTTCAACATACCTTGACTTACAATATTGTAAGCACTTGTTCTATTTGTCATGTTCTTTCCAGAAAAGCATGCAGTTGTCTGGACACACATCAATTTTCTCGTATTTCATACCAATACCAGATAGCAATATCTTCGACTAATACATATCTTTAGGCACTTTATGAGGTCGTGGAAGGATATCACTGATCAATAGGGACGGCAATTGTACCCGCGAGTACAGGTACCCGGCGGGTATTGTAACCGACGGGTACGGGTATGGGTACGTATTTTTACCCGCGGTTACAACTCGTACCTGACCCGACATTTTTCGGTAACGGGTACGGGTATGATTTTTTACCTGTAGGTATCTGATGGATTACCCGATTTCATAAATTCAGGCCCAAAAGAAATTCCCCAGCCCATCAAACAAATCCTAACCCTCTTATTCATATCCCTCCCGGTACCCTCACTCCATCATACCCGAGCGCCACAACCAGTCGACTCCTGTTTAACTTGTATTCTGGTGCTGTAACTTGTGTTCTGTTATGTACTGAATCTGTAACTTGCTATTTGTTTCTTGAAATCTGTTCAGCTCAGTTGTTATGTAATATGTGTTGACTATTGAACTTTTTTAGTTGTTCTATATTTTGCTCTATAATTTTGTTACATGTTTATCTGTTGAAAATTGAAGTTTGATCTGTTATTCAAGCTGTTATGCTTTTTCTGGATCTGCTCAGCATCTAAATTATTATTTATTGATTTTTTTACTATTTTTTGGTCCGAAACCTGCCCGAAACCCGTTCGGTACGGGTTCGCGTGTGAAATTTTACCCGCGGGTACGGGTTTGGGTACAAAATTGTACCCGCAAACAGTTTCAGTTTGGATCGGGTATTTGCTCTACCCGACCCGAACCTGACCCGTTGCCATCCCTACTGATCAATTTGGTGAGATCGTCTTAGTAATTATTGGGGAAGAAGTACTTAGATTTAATTTCTATAAGTATGGTCATGAGAGTAAGGAGGTTCACTTTCGTGTGTTCATGCAACGGCTACTCTAAAACTTGAAAAGCTTGAAGAATGCGGCTGCCTCCATTGTAGGAGTAGCCTGTCTCATCAATCCTATCAAATCCCTTGCAATCATCATCCTCTTCCACTTCTTGTATGGTTTGAGAAGTTATCTCGCCGTAGAAGCTCCACACCAAATAATGTGGCATGAAACAGTTTCCATACAAGTGTATTGACACTATCATTTTGTCCAAAAATATTGTATTCAAACACTTCATACACGGAAACCACACTTAATCGATCGTTGACAACAAAAAAGCTCGAATGGTCTTGGCGAACCACTCATCTTAGTGACCATTTTTCTTGTTCCAACTAGTATACATCCAACTTCGGTGTTCACCCATGTTTGAGTCTGCAGTTTAAATCTAGAGAAATTATCATTACATTGTATTTTGTTTAATGTCAAGACCTTATACCTATTGGAAAGGATAGGTCCTAAACCCACCCTGGAGTGACCGAGAGAAATGTGCTTATCACAAGACGTGGGGTCTGGATCCAGACAAAATTTTGGCAGAATAACCTTGATGTTCTCCAACTGCACACCCAAAAATGGTGTAGTGGAGAACATTAGGGTTACAGCGTCAAAATCTCATCTGGATCGAAACACTGTACAACCTGTTGGAGGGAATCCTTCCAACATGCAACAAACAGCGGGCACTATTGTCCCTGTAGGCATCGCACCACCACCACCACCATCTGCTCTGGCAAACAGTGTTGGACAGCAGGATGGGGTACTAGTGTCAGTCACAGCATCAACAAACAACATCCTGGAGGACGCGCTAATTGTTGTGCGCACTCTGTTGTAGTGCCCACCAGCACCCAAAGAAGCTCAGGGTGCGATGAAGCAGTTGCACGCTGATGTTCAGCATCTGGATGCAGCCGTGGCCGATGCCATCAGCAACCAAGGTCCTCCCCCTTCAGGGTAGGCACCAGCTCAACATAGGACCTTGTCTGGAAGACTTGGTCCTCACGTATCTCAGCACCGAAGGCGTGCTGTATCTCAATAGGTGACATCGCTGCCTTCTGGGGCACGTCGCACCCATACCATGTTGAGGCTTTCGACACATGATCTGCGGTCGGAACTCGACCGCCGCTACCGACAACAAGACGGTCGTGTACACATTGAGCGTGCTCGCGAGAGGCGAGATGCTCGGGATAACCCTGCTCCAGTGGGAGTAGGAAGAGATTGTGTCCGTTGGCCACAGAAGTTCCAACCTCATCTGCTGGAGAAATTCGACGGGACTGTCAACCCCTCTGAATTCCTCCAAATCTACTCCACTGCTATACTTGCAGCAGGGGGGAATGAGGCCGTGATGGCCAACTACTTCCCGGTTGCTCTAACTAGGACCTCTAGGTCCTGGTTCATGAGTCTTCCACCCCACTCCATCAATAGTTGGGCGGAACTATGCCAACAGTTCACTGCCAACTTTGGGAGTTCTTACACCTGGCGCGGCACTGAACTGGATTTGTTTGTCGTGAAGTAAACAATGGGGGAATCACTGCGATCCATTATCTAGCGGTTTTCTCAGGTACGCAATACCATTCCTTCTATCTCAAAAGCTTCTGTTATTGTCGCATTCAGACAGGGTGTCCGATATAAGAGAATGCTGGAGAAGCTGGCGACAAAATAAGTCACCAGTGTTACAAAGTTGTTCAGCCTGGCTGACAAGTGCGCCCGGGCCGCAGACGGTCGGGAAATGCACTCAAAGCCAGCCCCGGAGGCTAACAAGAAGTCCTCTAAAGCTGAAGCCACTATCTCTGGTGGTGGAAAAAATAACAAGAATTCCAACGGCAAGAAGAAGTCGTCGGCCGGCGCACCTACTGTTGTGGCTGCTACAACTCCGGGTGGTCGGGCGCCACGCCCCGAAAAACGACCTCATCCTTCGTCAGAAGACGATAGCAGCTCTAAAATGTGGTGTCCGATCCATAAGACGGACAAGCACAGTCTGGAGGATTGCCGAGAGATCCAAAACCTCGTCGAGCGCTACAACAAGCGTCGATAAGAAGCTCATTTCCGTCAACAGGAAGGAAAATAGAAAGTTGATGAAGCTCCAGCTGAGCCGGAGCTAGGCTTCCAGGACCCCAAGAAGGTCCTAAAGACTGTGTACAACCCAGTCGGTGATGACACCGACGTCTCCAACAATGAGCATCGGAAGACCTTGAACACCATTTATGGTGGTTCCTGGAACATCACCTATCGCTGTGTCCTCAAGACAATGCGGCAGGAAATGACCGCTGTAGCTCCTACTGCTAGGGAGGAACCACATCGGAAGTAGATGGATACGCCGATCAATTTTGATGCATCAGACTTCCCCATGAACATGGTCAGAGCTGGCCAACTTCCTCTGATGGTATCTCCTACCATCAACAATGTTCAGCTCTACCACGTTCTGGTAGACGGAGGCGTAGCGCTCAACCTCTTGAGCTTTGAAGCGTTCATGAAAATCCAGCTACAACTCAAGGACCTTCGTCCCTCGAGACCATTCTTTGGGGTAGGTCTGGGGGCCATCAGTCCCCTCGGATCCATCACTCTCTCGGTGACCTTCAGAACACGGGAGAAATACAGGACTGAGAAGGTGGTTTTTGAAGTCGCACACATCAGTCTGCCCTTCAACGCCATCCTAGGCAGGCCCACTTTGTATGGATTCATGGCCGCAACTCACTACTACTATATGGTGTTGAAGATGCCGACACCTTTAGGCGTCCTCCGAGTCTTGGGAGACTGCACTGCTGGAGTCACCGTGCTAGAGGAACTCCATGCGCTTGCCACGGCGCAAGAAGGAACGTCCGGCAAAGAACTCATTGCTCAACCCCCGAGCACTCGTCATCAAGCCTCAACCTCTGCACCACATGTGCAACCAAGTGGTGACACTGACATTCCTGTCAAAGTCGTCCAAATCGGTTTTGATGCTTCTTAGACCACCCGTATATCGGGAGGTCTATAGAACAAATAGGAACTCGCGCTCATCACTTTCCTCTGGGAGAATGTCGACGTGTTTTCTTGGAAACCGTCACAAATGCCTGAGATCCCTAGGGAGGTGATTGAGCACAATCTGAAGATTTATCCTGATGCACGTCCTATACATCAGAAACCCCGAAAGCAATCAATTGAGCCACAAAACTTCATCCTGCGGGAGATCAAGAAGCTTCTCGAAGCTGGTTTTATCCGCGAAGTTTTTCATCCAAAATGGATGGCAAATCCAGTCTTTGTACCCAAGGCTGGCGGGAAGCTTCAAATGTGTATTGACTACACCACCTTAAATAAGGCATGCCCAAAAGATGTATTTCCACTACCTAGGATAGATCAGATAGTGGACTCCACCTCCGCTTGCGAGCTATTGTGTTTCTTAGATGTAGATTCTAGATATCATCAGATCCAAATGTCTACAGAAGATGAAGAGCATATTGCCTTCATAACAGTAGATGGATTATATTATTATACTGATGCCCTTAAGTCTTAAAAATGCTGCTTCAACTTTTATGCGAGCTATGTACAAAACATTTGGAGAGCTAATTAGAGACTTAGTGGAGTTGTATGTCGATGACATCGTTGTTAAGATCAAGAACAATGAAACACTCCTTGAAAATTTATAAGCCGTCTTCGACAAGCTGTGCATCACGCGCACCAAGCTAAACCCGGACAAGTGTGTCTTCGGGGTTAGCTCCGGGAAACTCCTTGGTTTCTTGGTGACTCACCAAGGAATAGAAGCAAATTGGTGAAGATCAAGGCTATAGAAGACATGCGACCTCCAGCCTGCATCAAGGACGTCCAGAAGCTAACATGGTGTCTAGCTGCGCTCAGCAGATTTATTTCGAGACTGGCAGAGCGGGAGCTTCCCTTCTTCAAGCTATTGAGGAAGATCGGACCATTCCATTGGTCTAAAGAAGCAGAAAAGGCATTTCAAGAGCTGAAACAGCTCCTCAACACCCTACCAATCTTGATAGCTCTGAACCCTGGTGAGCCTTTAATGCTTTACATTTATGCAACTACGGAAGTTGTAAGCATGGTCCTGGTCAAGGAAACATTGGAGCCACATCCAGTTCAAGAGCCTAGACCCCTCCAGGAGGGTCCGGAGCTACCTGAAGGCGAGTCTGTGTCCCAGCCCCCAGACATGGATCATCAAGACAGAGTACTAGAAGATCAACCTCTCTCATCTGAGGTAGTTTTAACGACCATTCAAGAAGATCCGGAACCATCAGGGAGGCTCCGGGTTGAACACGAAGAAGTTTCGAACCCCTCTGGGAGGGTCCGAGAAGCTCAACAAGAAGGTCGAGACCCCTCTAGGAGGGTCCAAGTCGATGGAGATGAAACTCCGAGCTCCTCCGGAAGAGTCCGGACAGTCCAGCGCCCAGTGTACTTCATCAGCGAAGTACTCCACGACGCCAAGACACGCTACATCAAGGTGCACAAGCTGCTTTACGCAGTTCTTATCGCCTCAAGGAAGCTTCATCGCTACTTCCAAGCCCATAGGATATAAGTGGTAACTTCTTATCCACTGCGAGCAATATTACATAAACCCAATTCTACTGGGAATATTGCAAAGTGGGCACCGGAGTTGGCCGAGTTTGACCTCAAATTTGTGCCACGACAAGCAATCAAGAGTCAGGCTTTGGCTGACTTTGTGGCGGAATGGACTCCATATCCATCAAATCCTGGGGCCCCAGTGAGCAGAAGTCGGAACCCAAGGTCCCGGTCTTCATCGAACCTCACTAGACTCTCTACTTCGACAGTTCTGTGCAAAAGTAGGGGGCTGGAGCTAGAATCCTTCTCCTCGCTCTGACAGGGGAGAAGGTCAAATACATGGTTCACCTTGACATCAAGGCAACCAGCAACATGGCGGAGTATGAAGCTCTCATCTACGGGCTCAAGGTGGCACTATCATTTGGTGTCAAACAGCTGTTGGTGAAGGGTGATTCGCAACTCATCATAAAACAAGTCAAAGGTGAATGCTGATGCAACAACCCCCACCTAGCCGCCTATCTCCTTGAAGTCCAAAGGCTTCATAAAGACTTCAAAGTCCTGATATCCACCATGTTCGGCGTCTTCATAATGCTGAAGCCGATGAACTCTCGACGAAGGCTTCAACTGGAGCTCTGGCTCCCGACAGAATCTTCATCCAGAGGTTATCAAGACCAACACTCAGTCTGCCAAACTGAGCAAAGTGGGTGAGACCAGCACCTCGAAGATGGCAGTCCCGGTGGCCCTGCTACCATGGCGTCCACCAAGGGTCGTAGGTGCTGTCAGAAGCTCCGAGCAACCCAGCACTCAAGACTCAGAAGTTTGAATTAGATCCGATGCATGGATATCGGAGATTCGGAGCTACTTGAATGTCAACATCCTTCCTATAGACAATGTATCCGCTGACCGGATCGTCGGATTGGCTAAAAGATACACACTTGTAGATGGGGATATCTACCGGCGTGGTGCCAACGGCGTCCTAACACGGTGCATTGCAAGGGAAGAAGGTCGCGAGCTCCTCGTGGAAATCCATGGAGGCGAGTGTGGGAACTACGGATCTTCCGACACGTTGGTTGGTAAAGCCTTCCGACATGGTTTTTACTGGCCTACAACACTCCAGGATGCAGTCGAGCTAGTGAAAAAGTGTGAAGCGTGCCAGTTTCATGCAAAACAAATTCACACAACGGCTCGATCACTTCAAATGATACCTCCTACATGGGCATTCGTTGTGTGGGTACGGACATCTTGGGACCATTCCCAAAAGCCGTCGGAGGTTACAGGTTCCTGTATGTCGCCATTGACAAGTTCACCAAGTGGACGCAAGCTACTCCAGTGGTGATAATCATCAAACAATCAACAATCAAGTTCTTGAAGTCCATAATATGCAGATTTGGAGTTCCAAACAAAGTCATAACTAACAATGGAACCCAATTTACAAGTGTTGCATAATAGCATATTGTGAATACCTCGGAATTCAGGTCAGCTATGCATCAGTAGCTGACCCAGCAAGCAATGGTCAAGTCGAGAGAGAAAATGTAGAAATTTTAAAGGGACTCAAGACGCGCACATATGAACGCCTGAAAAAGCATGGAGCCAACTGGATCAAAGAGCTTCCGTGTACACTCTGGGCAAACAGGACAACACCTAAACGGTCAACTGGGGTGACACCTTTCTTCCTGGTGTACGAAGCTGAAGCAGTCCTTCCTCCGGAGATGACTATGGGGTTGCTCTATGTCTGGACCTCCAACGAAGCCGCACAGGACCAACTCCGGCAGGAAGACCTTGACCTCATTGACGAGGGAAGGTTCCAAGCAGCTATTCGGAATACACGCTATCGCCAAGTGCTCCGACGCTATCATCAAAGGCATATGCGCAACCGACAGCTCGAGGAAGGCGACCTGGTGCTGCAGAAAATAATAACTCGCGAAGGGATGAACAAACTTTCCCCCAGCTGGGAAGGTCCATTCCGAGTGATCAAAATATCCCGTCTCAGATGCATTCACTTGGCACTAAGTATGGGACTCCGCTTCCTAATCCTTGGAACATCAAGCACCTCTGTAAGTTTTATACTTAGAATCACGGAGATGAGTCTGTAATTACACACAATGTATGTTATAGAGTCAATATACAGAATCGGGTAGGTCCTCCGGGAGAGCATCCAGACCCCTCCGGGAGGGTCCGGAAAGCTCAAGTAACACTTGATACAGTCACAGCACTAAAAGTATAACTACCTGCCCTGGGCTAGTACAAGATGTATAACACACTTAACATGGCCCTGTAGCCTATGTGTGTCCTTATCTCCCTGTAATCCGGAACTATACTGAAGGACATTGTTGTGTGAAAACAGACTCGACGTGCATTTATTTTTGTACAAGGCTCAACATTTTGAATTATTATTTTTATTCTTCTTGTCTATAATGAAGTTGTGCAATTCTTATTAAGTTTTGGTCCAAGTTATTCATAAGCGTCACAAGTTATATTGATGATCTCTTGGATCTTAACATTGCTGCATAGTCTACTTGTCTGAACGCCAAGCCAACATAGGTCCAAAGTGCGCTATCGAATTAGCTTGGTCCTGCACCCTAAGTACGCCACTCTACCTACACCCCAGCAGGCCTCGGTAGGGTGAGTACAAAAAAAGCATACGGGCCTGGAAAGATTACATCAATATGCTTGTTATCATATTGAATTCCTTCGGATCTAAAACTAAAATAAGAACGATAAGTCACAAACAATTTATAGACAAAAGGACAAATTTTACTCTTTTTCTTGTCTTTAATGTACAGGAAAAACACAGCGATGGTGGACGATGTTGGAGCTACTAAGCTTCGACAACCTCCAAGGGGGCCGCCGTCGATGTTTTACACGTTGATAGTGGGTGCCGTCAGAGCTAACAAGCTCTGAAAACCCTAAGGGGCCCGCCGTTGACGTTTTACATGTTGATAGTGGGTGCCGCAAGAGCTATCAAGCTCTAACAATCCCAGGGGGCCCGCTGTCGATGTTTTACATGTTGATAGTGGGCGCCGCCGGAGCTACCAAGCTCCGACAACCCCAGGGGACCCGCCATCAACGTTTTACATGTTAATAGTGGGTGTCGTCGGAGCTATCAAGCTTTGACAACCCCAAAGGGCCCGCCGTCAACGCAACAAAGGTTTTCTGGAAGTATAGGAGTTAAAGACTTCGGACCTAAAATCTACAAGCTTGAAGCGTTCAAGTCATCAACATGCTGTATAAACCTTTTGGTACATGTTCACAATCAAATGGTGCACATATACAAGGGGGCCAACAAGACAAAGCACAGTATTTTGAAGACAAAGTGAATTTCATGGCAGAAACATTGGATTTCAATCATTCAAAGTACTGGGTTACGAAATCAGGGTTACAACAAAAGAGAAAAGGAAAAGGTCCTAGCTTTTGGAGGATCTAAGTCTTGTGGAAAAACGAAGCAACCTTCTTAGCAGCCTCTTGGACACTAGCTTTGGCAGCATCCTCCTCTTCGGCAATGAGTCCTTCAAAGACTTGATCAAGAGAAATTGGGGGTCTCGGCTTCTGTAACATGCCAAGACATACACGACGACATTTTTGGCCAGAGATCTCCCCTCTGTCTCCAGCCGATCAGTGATGACATTACCCATTGCATCGAGTTTGCTGCCAGCGGAGCCACGTGCCACCAGCGTCTGGTCCAGCTCTTGTGCTGGGTCCTCTGAGCGTACTCAATGAAGCCAAGATGCACAAGGGCCCTGTACACACGTCCCAGAAAATCCCATAGCATCAGGGATTCAGTTGCCCTCGAGCTCTGCATCTCCTCCAGTGACCTCCGAGCGGCTGCTAGCTCTGAACTCTCCCGAGCGAGCGCTCAACCGCTTTAGCATATTGCTGCATACTCTCATCTACTTTCTTTTAACAGTCGGTTAGCTCCGTCTCCTAGAGGTGGATGCGGTTCTACCGTTCCATCAGGTCCTTCTCCCTGCCCCTTACTTTCCCTTCTCTAGCTGCAACATCGACTTCTCTTTTTGAGAGCTCCTGCTCCAGTTTCTAGTACTTCTCTTTTTCTTTCGCACTCGAAAGATCCAACTTCTTAGTGCGATCTGCCAAATTTTGCTCAGCCAGAGTCAATTTCTGGGTGAGCTCCTCCTCTCTCTTCAAAACATCCTCCTGCTATTTCAGGACCTTCTCTTCTCTTGCATCAAGGTCTACCCGATGCTTCAGGCAGACCTCGTTTAATTCATTGAGGTTTTCGTGACGCTCATTAGCAGCATCACTCCTTTCCTTGGCTTGCTCGAGGATCTCCTGAGAATTAGCGTCGAGCGCCCTGAAAGCTGCTTCCTTCTATTCAAGAAGTTTGCCCCATTATTCCATCCGAGACGTTTCCCACTTCACCCACTCCTTCTGATCAGCAAGCCTCGTCTGTGAAAGCTTGGTCTCGAAGTGGAGCCTGTTGCGCCAATGCCTCAAAGTGTGGCGCTCCTCTTCAAGGAACTTACTCTCGTGGTCAAAGGCAAGCTGAACTTGTCGGAGGCTTGAGTAGGCATTGTCTATAGACAACGCCAACGGGATAGGCTCTGGGCCTGCTGGGGTCATCTCTGCTGGTTCCAGGGAATTCTCCATAACAAAAATAGGGTCCCACTCTACAAGTGAGGCACCCTGAGCTTCTGCAGCACAAGGGCCACCCACCGGGAGCTCCTCAATAGCCGTTGAGGAAGAGCCCACTAGGGGAACTTCTACCTCCAGAGCTGAAGCTGAAGGTCGTGCCTCTGGGTATTCATTTGCTGGCTCGATAGGTGGAGATCCTGCCACTACCTCTTCATGGTATTTCGGCTCCGACATGGACACCTCCGGAGTCATTACCTCTGGGGCGGTTATTGGAGCTTCGACCGGAGCCCCCACCGCCGCCGCTCAAGCACCGGTACATCAGCCACTTTCGCTTTGGCAGACGGAGTTTCAACCACCTATGGCTCTAGGGTTGTAGCAACAACCATCTCTGGCTCGGTGGCCGGAGCTTCTATCATCTCAGGCTCAGCGGCCGGGGCTTCAACGACATCCAGCTGAATGGCCGGAGCTTCTGGTGCCACCGGCCCCGCAACAACTTCTGGTGCAGGAAATGGAGCCTCGGTAACCTCTAGCTCAGACGCCAGATATTCTGACATCTCCAACTCCCTCACTGGAGCCTCAACCTCCGACGCTGTTGCCGGTCATGCATCTTCAACTTATTCCCCATGGTCCAGCACTACCACGAGAGCTTCTGGCGATGAATCTGAATCCAGATCCACGACAGCTGGCGCCGGAGCTGTCGTGACCTCAGCCACCACTGGAGGAAGCACATTGGTTGAAGCAGGAGCTTCTGTCCGCACTAGTTCGGCTGTTGCGACAGAGGCCAAAGCTTTAGACCCTGACTTTGATGCCCTGTAGTAAAAAAATTGGAATATTCAAAACATGAAAAAAATAAGAGTAGCAAATCAAGGTGAAAAAGCAAAATTTAAATTGGGAAGCTATAGCTCCAATCGGCACGGAACCTCTTCGCCGGAGGCTCAGAGCCGGAACTTGCCGTGGTTGGCACAAAGGGAGCTCCGGAGTGGCGCTCGGAGCCTACCATCATCATTGGTGTTGCCCAAGCCGAGGTCTTCCTTGGCTGGGAAGGACTATCGGACCTAGAGCCTGTAGTTGGCGCCATAACCAGAGTCAATTGTAAAGAACTGATGCCTCTCGAGGACACTTGAACCGGAGGAGGAGTAGCCGTAGAAGATCTCTCTCACCAGGGAGAAGGGGCTGTTGTAGATGGAGCAGGCCTGATGGACCTCACATCAGCATGCTTGAGTTTCCTCCTACGGCTAGAAGATTCGTCCGGCTCCTTGCCCTTGCCCTTGCCAATGTCTTCAACTCTCTGGCTCGGAGCAGGGGCGGCCACCTCCTCGGAATCTTTGGGAATTACAACCCTGGAGGTCTGGCACCTTTCCATCTCACCAAGGTCGTCTAGCGCCGAAATATTCCTCCGAAGCTCCCTCCTGATCTTTGGAATCATGTTCAAAGGCAGGAAAGCAGCCGGCGGAGCTAAGGTGTCATCGTCGATAAGCCCATGCTGATATTTATTGAGATGAAGCTTCAAAGCATCGTCATCCAAGTTGGATTTCAAACCGATTTCAATTTGGTCATCATCCATCACACTGTTGAAAGGCCAAGCAAGCTTCTCCTCAACGGAGCCTACCTGTTCACCAAGAAGTTTCTGAAGACCATCTGAGGGGTCACTCCACCCTCCACACATTCTCGGATCCTGGCCAGGACAGGGTTAAAAGCATCCGACAGCTTCGGAACTACATTCCAGGCATCGGTGTCAATGTTGGGGAGTCCTTGGGGCAGCTCAAACCTGTCATGCTCCTCCACTGCAATGACGACCCAATACTTCTTCCAGTCGTCCCATTTGCTAGAGGGGAATGACTTCAAGTATTTGAAGGGATAGTTCTTGCGCTTCATGAAGTAATAGAAGCCAAGCAACTCTGTCCCCTTACTGGTGGAATGGGCAGTGAAGAAGGTTTGGAAAAAGTCAACGCGCGGAGGCACGCCCACCCACATGTCACAGAAGTGGACAAAAGTGGCCACAAGAAGAAGAGAGTGCGGGCCAAGGTGATACAGTTTGAGGCCGTAGAAGTCCAGCAGCATCAAGATGAAGCTTGAGAAAGGTGGGATCAGTCCCACCATGGCGTACGCCTAGAAGTACACCATCTCCCCGCGACGCTCCTTCTTGAAGGGGAGCTTGCCTGCACGAACAAAGTGGTTGAACGAGTTGCTGGACCATCCCATGAAGGTGACCTATATCAGATTGTCCTTGCTCTGGATGCAGCTCTTGGGAACACCTAACTCCATCATAGAAAAGTGGAGCGGAAGAGGAGAAAGCTAGGCAAAGTTTGGGAGGCTCTAAACGTGAAATTGATCGAAAGCATAAAGATTCCTCAAACCGTGCGTGCTTTCCTTCTTAAGTAAGCCTCCACGGCACTTGGATGGAAACCGCAACGAGAGCAAGTCCACATTACAAAGAACCTACCCTGTCAATGATGAATAGGCCCGGGACCACCCCGACGAAGAGGTCGAGGTTATCTCCCCAGGGGAACCGTTGTCATGATGGGCGGCGGGAAACCCAAAGGCGGTAGTCTGACAAGGTGCTCTGAACCGATACGGTTTTCGTATTGGGAACTGACGATCTTCAATTGCGTGAGATCCGCACTCAAAGATCTCATCTGCCGCATTCAAAACAAGCCACGCACGCGATGGTTTAACCCCGGACCATCGCCCCAACGGCACATCAAAAGACCTTTGAAGTCGCTATGCTGGAATTGAGGATGGCCCCAGCTCCGGTAGAATAATTTAACCCAAAGGGTTTCTCTTAGAGGTGAGGCTAGGGGCCAGTGTCGGTACCCTGTGTACCGAGTACCCCTTGATACCACAAGAAGTACAAGAGAGTTCCACCTGTCAGTGTTGAAGGCTTACTCAGGCCCCACATGTCACACGGTAGTGGACCCGCCTTCCTAATATGGGTAGCTCCGGAACTGCCACGTGTAATGTAAGGCCGGATCTAAACACCCATCATAGGGAAGCTCCAGGGTTAACAAGTGGATAATGACAAAGGACCTAACCCCCCTTAGAGGGAAGCTCCAATACCGCCACGTGTATAACAGCCCCGGACCTATCTCCCCATGAGGGAAAACTCCAGAGCTACCACGTGTGGATCCTCCAGACCTTACACTAACGAGGATATTTACGGATCTCCAACAGCACAAACATTCAAGGGACAGTCAAAGCGACAGTTATAAGATCTGATTATGTGTGATTAATGCTATATTAATGACACATGATCAGTGGGATGTTAATAGGGGTAATGCTGCCATTAAGGCACGTTATCACATTGTTAATTACTCTTAATACTCATTAGACCATGTATTAGGCTGTTAAATATGTCAGGGTCACATGTCGGGCCAGGCAAATATTGTAACGGCTAGTCCCTAGACTATAAAAGGACTGTGCCACACGGTACATGGACATCTAAGGGGATAAGCACACTAGCACTACTACAATCCTTAATACAACACACACACACCCCGTGGAGTAGGGTATTATGCTCAGGCGGCCCAAACCACGTAAATCATCCGTGTCATCATCTAGTTTAAGATCTCCGCGCGCCCAAACTGATACACGACGGAAGGTATCGTGGATACTGTTGGAAGGTGTTTGCACTTGTGCATCGAGTGCATGGACGTGGCAGCATGGTTCCAAGGTGTGATGAAGAGAAGTGGATGTAAAGAATTTGTCAGAAAGGTTCAACCAGCTGGATTATGCCTTAGGCTGCGGCTGAGGTGGTTATGGTTCATTTATGAAAAGTTTCGAGATGGTTTTGGTTAGATTTCATGTGGATCACTCAGTTGAGTTGTTTTAGGAATGTTTGGTTATTCCTAAGGTGTTTGGAAGTGTCAAGATTGCTTCTATCTGCGTATAGAAGAGTCCTGAGCACTTATGGAAAGTTTTGGTTGAAACTGAGTAGGATTAGAGTTCTAGTTTGGTTTGGGTTGTCTTTAGAGCTGGTTATATAAGCAACGAAGGCTAGAGCTCAAGGTGAGGCGACTTTGGGCTGTTCCTCTTGTGTTCTATTGAATACATATCGTAGTTTTCGAGGAGCTTTTGTGTCTTGTTCGTCTGACTTGTTTCAGACAAGTTTTTTCTCGTCGAGTTTCTGCACAGCACTACATTGCGTCAATGTTGTTATCATAACTCAAGTTTTAGAGATCCATTTTACGTGATTCTTTTTCAGTTGTCTTGAAACTTGATTATCTTTCATTTGTGAAAATCTCACAGTCATTGGATTTGTGGTTTCTGATCTACGCGAGTTTTTGGCAGTGTTGCAGATCTGGTTTTTTTTCCTCGACTAGAACAGATTGACCCTTGTTTGATCTTTCAATCATAACTCGAGTTTTTCTTGACAATTTCTCATGATTCTTGTTTCGACATCTTTTGTGACTTGATCCTTCACAATCTATATTGGTTTTCACACCATTGATCACATTTAGATTAGTCAGACACATTATTTCTTTAACAGATCGATTTTCTGCCGAGGAGTTTTCATTGCTTCCGCTAAAAAAGTTTAAATCTACCATTCATCCCCCATCTGGTAGCTTTTCATATGGTCTTCGATCCTACAATTGGTATCAGAGCCACAGTGCCCTAATCTCTGTGATTTGCACATGCTTTTGGCAAATCAAGATGGAAAAATACTCTGCAAAACCTTGTGTGTTCAATGGCATTGATTTCCAGGTTTGAAAGGCACGTACGGAGGCTTTCATCCACCTTACGATGTGTCACCAAACGATCAAGTCACGGCTATTGTCAAAGTGTTGCAACGACACTTCCCTTGGTACTACTAAAGCGTAGTCCGCGGAGGTTCATATTCGGATGGGGCATGTAACATCACGAACAAGATGATTACACGAGAGTATTTACATGGTGGGCCGCCTAAGCGTAATACCCTACTCCATGAGGTAATTGTTGATTGAGTATGTGGCGAGTGTCTGCGGTTGCTTGTATGTGTGTGAGCTTAGATGTCTTCTACCTTGCGACGCAACCCTTTTTATATGCTAAGGATTGGCCGTTACAGATTATGCCTGGCCTGACAGGTGACCCCGACTGTAATTAACCACCTATATAGGATCTACATGTATAATATGTGATTAACAGTATGATAATGCACCTTAATGGCGGTGTTACCTATCTTGATGGTCCTCTGATCATTTTTCATTAATGCTGAATTAATGACACGTTAATCAGGTGTTTTAATGGTTGTTTAATAGCCTCTTGAATGTTCGTGCCATTTGGAGATCCTGTAGTCTTCCCTTTGGAGGCTTAGGTCTGGAGGTCCAACATGTGGCAGTTTTGGAGCTTCCCTCTGTGTGGACGAAGGTCATGAGCCATTTGACACGTGACGGCATCGGAGCTTCCCTCTATTAGGGGTTAGTTTCGGGGTTGCTGGAAACATGGCGGTACCAGAGCTTCCCTGTGAAGGGATGTAGGTCCTGTCCTGCATGACATGTGGTAGCACCAGGGTTACCCAAATGAGGGATGCGGGCCTAGTGCTGTCAACGTGTGTTGTCCTCGGACCTCTTCATCTCGAACATAGGAACTCCTTGGTTTTAATTGCGGTATCAGGGGGTACCTGCTATCCAGGGTACCAACAGTGGCCCCTGGGCCTACCTCTGGTGAAGTTATACTACCAGAGGTGGGGCCATCTTCGATTCCCGCGTTGCGTCTTCAAAGTCTTTTTCCATGCAGTTGAGGCGACAACAAAGAGTTATGCCATCGCCACATGGCCCTTTCTAACATGGCACGTGGATCCTGGCGTGCGGATCTCATGCAATTGAAGGTCGTCAGTTCCCAATATGCAATTTGTATTGGTCTGCAGCATAATCCTTGTAACCTTGCTAGGCGGCCGCCCTCAGGCTTCCAACTTCTCATCATGACAATGGTTTGCCTGGAGTAACTTTTTAAACAAAGTGGACTCGGGCCCCCTTGTCATTGATGAGGTCATCTGCGATTCGGGTCCGGAGGTAGTTTCCATCCAAGCGTTGTAGAGGCTTCCTAAAGGGGAAGTTCGTAAAGGGAGAGAACCCTTTACGCCTTCTTCTGTCATTGTTCTTAGAGCTCTCCGCCCTTGCAACCTTTCTACCTCCTCTGCTCCACTTTATGGCGATAGAGTTTGGACTTTCCCATATCCGGATCAAGAAAAATTAAGACTTGTTGAAAGTCCACACCTACATGGGGTTTTCAAGCGACTCTTTCAACAACCCGATCTGCATCATCAAGTTCCCCCTCAAGAAGGAGAAACCCGACGAGATCCTCTACTTTCTGTCGTATAAACTGGTTGGGCTTATCCCAGTATTCTCAAGCTTTCCGCTGATGCTGCTGGACTTCTACGGTCTACAGCTTCATCACTTCGGCCCCCACTCATTCTTGCTACTAGCACTTTCGTCCACTTTTGCGAGATGTGGGTGGGTGTGCCGCCCTGCATCGAGCTCTTCCGGACCTTCTTCATAGTCCACGCAACTAGGGAGAGCAACGAGTACCTTGGCTTCTACTACTTCGTGAAGTGCAAGAACTCGCTGCTCATGTACCTGAAGAAATTCCCTTCCGGGAAGTGGGACAGTTGGAAGAAAGACTTGGTGGCCATCACCGCGGATTGCCACGATATGCTAGAGCTGCTGGATAGCCTTCCGGGCGTCGACACCGATGCTTGGGAGGTAGTTCTGATGCTTTTTGAGGAGTACTACCCAATCTTGACAAGGATCCGAGAGTGCGTCGAAGGAGGAGTGACTCCTCTGATGGTCATCGCAAACTTTCTGACTAACCGGTGGGCTCCACCGAAGATGAGGGAGTGGTTTGCTTGGGCGTTTGGTGGAGAGCATGATAACAACAGGATTGAGACGGGCTTCGTGTCCAATCTGAATGAAGGAGCTTTGAAGCTTCATCTCCCGAAGCTGCACCACAAGAACATTCACCCCGAAGAGCTGACTCCTCCGGTAGAGTTCCTGCCCCTGAACATGGTGCTAGAGTTCAAAAGGGAGCTGCGGAAGAAGACGCCAAATCTTGATGATCAAGGCCTCGCGGGCAGGCGTCGGAGCACTCCTCCAACGGGGATTGTGATTCCAAGAGCTCCTTTCTCCCACGAAGACTCCAGACTTGCGCTGGTCAGCAGCAAAGGCAAAGGCCCCGCAGCTTCATCCCCGAAGAAGAACCTCCGGTCGAGGTAAAGAGAAAGCTCGTGTCAAAGTTCCGAGTCGTAAGCGGAAGCTGACGAGGAGCGATGGGAGCAGAGTGAGGGAAGCTTCAGCAGAAGTGATCCCTCAACCTAACGTTAGGTCTGTGGTGATCGTGCCTCCAGCTCCGACTGGTCCCTCGCCTCCAATGCACACAGAGGGCGTTGGCTCCGGAAAGTCAACTCCCACCCCAATGCCAGCTGGTGGCTCGGGGTCCAGAGTGCAACCTCCAATGACGGAGGTCCCAAAGCTCACCTTCCTCGACGTTGTTTCGGCCACCACTGCGCCTCCACGTCGCACGGCCACACCAGCAACTCTCCAGCTACGCCCAGCACGTCCTCAGGTTTGTGACGCTGCCCTCTCCACGTTCCAACTGTCGATTGAACCACCACAGCTCAGTCAAGCCAAGATACAAAATTTTCATGGCCACCACACCTCAACCTAGGTCGTCGGTGGACTTGATGTTTCACTCCGTTTCTCCGCAATTGGAGGGCGGATTCGAGTTTCCCGTGGTCCCAAGCTAATTTAGGATCAAATTACAAAATTGTTACCCCATTCCCTAGCCATGTCCCATGTCACCGTGGAGCACACCGCCGCTGCCACCATTGCTGGCAATGTTCTCGTGGCAGCCGCGCCTGGGAATAATGTCCAACACGTGTTACATGGTGTAGGGAGAAATTTTTGTTTTTGTGTAATTTCGATTTAATGCTCCTAGGAGCGGGAATGGCCGCACGAAGTCGCTAGGAAGCCCCCAGTTCGGGCTGGCTCAAGGTTGAAGATGGACATGCACGTGGGTCCCACTGTCAGCCTTTGAATTATTTTTCCTAATTCCAGAGAAGTTGCCCAACTTCAAAAATCAACTAATTGCGGTATACTTGCTTCAAAAATCTCAAATAAATGTTTGCAGACTCCTTTTGATCTATATTTTACAGTGGTACAATTGGTTGGCCATGAAAACTCGAATTAATTTCTTTGTAACTCATTTTCTCCAAACACATAGGGAATTATCCCAGCTGACCCTTACACTAGAAAAATCCAAAAGAATACCAAAATCTCCCCTTAGATGTTCCTCAACCCCAGTAAATGTTTCATTAGACATTGGACTTGTATAACATGCCCAGATTCCATGTCTTTGACTGCTGCACTAAAACTGTTAAATATTAACAGAACCGTAATTCCAGAAATTGCTCCAACTTTGAAAATCCATATATCCTAGCAGAATTATCCAACAATTCCCAAATAAATTTTACTAGAACCAGCATGAAGAAATATTTCCATTGGTGTACTTGGGGTTCTATGAAAGTCCATAGGAATTGCTCCATAATACAAATAAGCAAAATGCTTATAGAATTAATTCCTATAGTTATGCTATTTGGAAAATTACCAATTTTTTCCATAACCTTAATTTGAGTATCCTTGAACTCCAGTAACAATTTCGGGGTCATTAGATTTCATTTACATGGTATGATCACCTGTGTATTCTCTATCCACATAAAAATAGCCAAATTCATTTAGAATTTGTACAGAAACTTGTGCAAGCTTCTAAATTGAATATATCTCAGTATAAAGATTAAAAATTTGTAAAACTAACTTTTTTTGTTTTCTATTTATCCACACTAAGCAGAACTACAACACATTCATCATGAAAATCTCTAGATTTTCCTGTAGAGCCCTTTAAAGCAAAATCATGTTTGATTTTTATCTGATGATTCACTTCATACAAAAATATGAAATTTTGCCGAAATATTATTTAGTAAGTTTAAGAATTCATGTAAAAATTTCAGCTTCATTGGACTTTATTAACATAGTTCAATTTGGAGATTTTCCTAACTCCTCATAGAATGCGCAAAAACAACAGAAACTTTTCAGTAAATTGTCCAAACTTGTAAATTCAATATCTCACAGTAGGTTGATTAGAAAATTATGAAACCAATTTTTTTGAGTCCCTCACGGCCTCCTATGATTAGAAAACCAACATTTGGCCATGTCAAGCTACAGATTATTTCTAAAAATTCTGTGAAATGATTAGGTTCATTGAATTTTATACAACTATAACTTCGATGAATTGATCCCAATTTTGGCCAGAACCTCACCCATAGTACCCAGTGTCCCCTGTAAAAATTCCGGACCCATTAGGCTTAAATTAATATACTTAACTGTCTTTACATTAAGCTATATCATAATACCGGTATTGATTAACTTGCATAATTCTTTGCATATCGATTAGTTGCCGAGCTCAAGAGGATCCCGGAGCTACTTGAAGTCATCCCTCTGGAGACTAACTTTAATACCGTCTCATAACCAGGCAAGCCCCAGTTAGCATTTAAGAGCTATTACAAAATTTTGATTTGTACCACCTATGTGTAGGGTGAGTTATGTGCATTAGGGCTAAGGTGATTGAAAATCCACTTGCATGACCAGATCACCCTATGGAGTATTTGGAGAGTTGTCAAGTCATCGTGTAGACTATGCTATGCTAAATGTTTTATAAGATTCGGTAGAAGTCGAGTAGTTGGAATCTACTCGCATGGCTAGGACTTTTTCACTTGGTTCAAAGAAAATGGAGTAGTAATCTGAAAATGAGATCGGGCAGGGGCATAGGATGCGGCAAAACGTGGTCTTGTGTGCGTAGCCCTGCCTGTGTCGCTTAAAGACCGATCCATATGCCGCCCTGCTAAGCAAGTTTCAACTGCACTGAAGTCATACTGGATATATGGGGTCCAGGAAACCGATGTACCTTGGGAAGCTTTTGTTGAGACTTTGTCGATCGCCTCAGGCTTTCGGCCGCAGCACAGTAGACATAAACTTGTTCACGACATCTCCACAGTGGAAAGGTGCACCATGAGTGGGAATACTGTCCTAGACGATTGAATCGAGTCAACTTGGGTGGAACTTGAGAAAGGTAGCTGTGTACGACGTCTGTGGAGTGCACCTAGGGGACTTCCAGTACGGGCGTACGTGTCGTGTATTCCGGGTATCATTGATTCGAATCACTGTCCCTTGCGGATATGAATACCACTTGTTCAATGAGTTGTGATGTAGTAATACTTGCACTTGAGATGAGAATTAATTGCTGTTGTTATGAACATTATATTATCATGGTATTGTTATGTTGTATGTATTAGTATAGTGCTCATTAAATTTATTTTCCACCTTGCGCATGCAGCATCGTGATGAAGCATTTCTTGTTTGATTGTGGACTTACGATGTTGTCCCACACAAGGTTTGAGTTGCTGCTATAAATCTGAAAATAAGGACCCACATTTAAGTGAGTCCATTATGCAAATTTGCCACCCTATGTTTATGTCTTTACACTCATGTAGAGTTTCATGTTTAGATGAGACGGTTAAGTCTTGTTGAGCCTTCGTGCTCACAGTTGCTATATAAGTTTTTTTGCAGGTACTAACTTCTGTGCTTATGATTTTGGATGTCCGATGAGACTCGGGACTCTCCCAGTAATATACTCATGTGGGAACCTTGCCGCTGCTGTTTGGTCTTCGTGGCAAGTGAGGAGCGTCCATGTGCTGGACGGTCTCTCTTTTGCTTATTAGACTTGAGAACGAGAGTTGTAATCTTACCTTCCGCTGTAGTTTATTTTTATAACTATTTGTAAACTGAACATCTTTGTAAATTTCAGCAAATGATTTATGTAATACGTGTTCCTTTACACGTGTGTTGTTGGGTGTCGCATCGCACAGCACCACTCAATGCGATTCCTGGAAAGTGTGGACTCCAGTCCCCACAACCTGGTATCAGAGCCGCATTGGGAATAGCTCACTTAAAAAGGATCGTATTGCGAGAAAAATTTAGGTTTCCACTAAGGAATTGATAGCAGCCCACATAAGGATTATAATTAGCATAGTTACTTAAGGCGGCAAAGCTAACGTATGTGTTATTATATTCTGTAACGATGCTCTGATGCCAGGTAAGAGGTAAGGTACGCCACCGCAAGTGGATCAATTGCGGTAAGCTCACCATGCGAGAGGTAGCATGTGAATCTTTCTGTGGCTTGGTATGGGAAAGTCAATATGAGTCCATGAAACTTTCCATGTTTCTGAGAACATATGACACGCGGTACTCCAGCGTGCTTCAAAATTGGCGGGAGCCTCCGTCCAGTGGGACATAACCCGATGCGCCTCCTACTGGTGCAGCACTACGCAAAGACGTGGGACCCCGTCAGGTGGTAGAAAACCCGGTCATGTACCTCGAGACATGGCTTAACTCGGGGCGGCCCATATGGAACGATACGGGACAAATGTTCTTAATTTCATATATATTATTGTGAATTGTTCGCCCGTGCGGGTTGTGTCGTACAACATCATATGATTAATCTATAGTTTGTGCGTAGTGCCATATATACTGACCACGTGATCGTATTACGTTTAGAAATCATTTGCGAGTAAACGTCATTAAGACCACCGTTGAGATGTATGCCTGAATACCGGCTTAGAATTTCTACTTTGTGAGGCACGTAGTACCGACATATACTCCATTGATGCATTACCCACTTTTCTGTAAAATGGAACTGAGAAGATGTAAACCTACTTATATTAGCTATCGAGCTCTGATTTTGAACTAAGTTTTCAAATTTGGAGTAGGCTTTGAAGTCACCAATTCAGAAACAGAGTATTCTGTTTTCTGCCAGAAAAAGACCTGTTTTTGAGAAACCATAACTCCCAGTATAAAACTCCAATAAATATATACCATACATGTTTGGAGACATTAGATAGTCCACTAATACTTTTCTGTTCATCCGCTGATCAGAATCCATCTCTAACTTGTTAAAAATTTCAAAATTTCAAACTATGTCGAATCTGGACCGAAACTGGGACAGTTTTTGGACTCTTTGCTATTTCTATCATATATCTTAGTAGAAACATCGAATGTCTTTATATTATACATTTCTGGAATACTCACAAGATACGTAGCAATGTTGTAATTTATATTCTGTCAAGTTTTGAACATATCTATATGTAAAACTGTGATAAAATCAACAACATATAAAGGAGGTGCTGTCAAAATTTCTCCAATAATCTGGGAACTTTGTCCAACTTTAAAAATCCCCATCTCTTCAACCAGAGATGCTACGAAGGCAAATAAATACAACATGGAAATCTTTGGAAGTCCTCTATAATCTTTCTATTCACTAGAAGACTAGAGTCTCTCTCTAAATTGGTTAAAAGTCCAGAGCACAACAAACTGTACAGAAACCCCAAATCTGGAAACTGTTTTGGTACTTTTTTATAAGTTGCCCATAACCTTCAAAATAAAAATCACTAAGAGTCACATGTTACATTTATAAGAATCTTATGATTCATACTACAACTTTGTTGTTTTGAGTTTTGACGAATGTGGATCAGAAATGTAAGAAAGAAATGGATCAAGGTGGGTACCTCCAAATGGAATGCTGCTGAAAGTCTATAGAGAAGTATCAACTTTGCAAAATCATATCTCCTCAACCACAAAAGATATGGTGACACACAAATACTTTATGGAAAGGTTTTGAAGCAAACTAGAATTTTGTTATTCGCTTTCAGAACTGAATCTACTGTTAGATAGCTCAAAATCTCGGTTAAGTGCAAACTGGTCATCAGGACAGAGAGGTAGTCAGCAGAAGTAGTTTTGAATTTTTCCAAATCATTCAACTTTGATTTCATCTCCTTGAGTTGCACAGCACATCCCCATGATGATTGTTTGGAATAAGTTTCTCTCTCACCTAGCTCGAAACTTAAGGGGGAAGGAGTGCGCTCAATTAACTTAAGGGTTCATTCATCAACTGCTTCCACATTGTAGCATATCAACAACGAGATGATCAAGTGGGATTACATCCTTGAGAATCCAGCACCAAGAACAAGGTTAACTCATCATAGAGGTAATTTCAACTACACAAGAGCTATCAAATAAGATGTCCATCACCATTACTTGATGGAAGAGAAGATTAGGTGAAGCACAACTAAGGACAGCTCTAGTAGCCTCCATCCCATGCCTATTTGATATCCTACTATGGCCGTAAGATAGTTAGTTAATTTTCCTTGCATAAATTATTCCTTAAGTCAACAGGTGCAGTAAATACCTAGGTGAGGAGATTGATATGTTGATTAGAACGTGTACAAGGTTTCAAGGTTTAAGATAGTGTAGTGAATTTCCCACATTTCTTGACCATGATCGAGTCATGAAAGTAACATTCCATATTGAGTCCCTTTCACGACCATGGTATACAAGCCTTGCAAATCATGAGTTATTCATTATTCTTGTGTGAGTGGTGTTACTCGTCCTTGATCAAACATAAAAGATCAAGCATCATACATGTGCATCATTTGCACTATACATATGCACCATTTGCACCATATCATGTGCATATGCATTGCACCATACAACATGTGATGCATCATGTAGCATCATTACTAACGAAATAAGAAAGATAGTATGCATGACTAAAACTAAAACTTTGAGCAAGAAAGTGTATCTCCATTTAATTCCACAAGTGTTTTAAATCACTTGACCATGTGACAACTCTTGTATTATACCAAACTCCGTTAATTCTTTCTCTTAGAGTAATGCAAGAGTAATCGATTGACTGGTCTTTCTTGTGGTCAAGTTAAGCTTGAACCTCCATCCTTCAGTTGTTTAGGTTCAAGTACCTTGATTGTTGAAACTTTACCATCCTTCATCATGAGATCATTATCGACTGATCGGTCTTGTGAAAATCTTGATTCTCCCTATTCACAAGTGTACTATTTGATAGTCAACCTCGCAAAACTCCTCGACCTTGATTTAAATTCTTGATTTGATACATGGTGACTTTGACGTGTCAAAACCCTTGTAGTTACCATATGTTGGGTGTCTTTGCACTTTGAAATATAAGAAGAACTGAATATTAAATTCTTTTATGACATTGCAAAGAGTTCCATTCTTTCTTCACTTGTTGAAATATTGATTCCTTGCGAGCTTAGTGAACCATTGCTATTCTCGGGAAACATCTTGACTCCTATTTTTGGGAAATACTACATTAAGATTATAAGAACTTGTCCAAAAAAAACAAGGCAACAAGAACACTTGCATGGTTAGTCAAGGATATCAAGACAACCAAAAGAAGCGATGAGCAAATGTTTTGATTCTTCAAGTCAAGACTAGGACAGTGAAAAATATCGTACCAGTGTCAGAGAAAGCATTGCAAGACGCTAATAGAAGTTTGAGCACCCGTCAAGCTTATCAACAAAGACTCAAATTCATTGAAATCAAATAAAAAAAATCTACAGAGTAACTCAAGTAATGGCAGCGTCACAAACGATACATGGAGACCAGAAGATTATCGCAAGTCCATTCATGCAACATTGCTATCATATCTGCTTAGTCGACAACTATCTCTTATCAATCATTCCCTATTTCATTCCTTTTTCCTTCTTTTGAAAATCGGGACGAGATTCCGTTATGGGGTAAGGATTGTAAAATCCCATTTCCTTGTTGCTCAAATCAAGTTTTTGTTTTGAAATAAAATTAAACATCTCATTTGAATTAAGTTAGGATCGATGCATACCATGGAATTTTGAACCCCAAAATTTTCACACTAAATAGTAATAAAACCAGGAATAAAAAGCACCAAAACATTCTCCACCGTGGATTATGCGACTCCGTAAAAATATATTATATGGTACTTTAAAAATTTAATTTATAAGATTGGACTTCAAAGTCAAATTTAAACTCCGAACTCGAGTTCATTAAAATCCAGTTGTGAATTCATCTTCCTATTCCTCATATTACCAGGACAGTGAATCGGTAAATAGGACGTCAGGAATATTATGAATGTCGGGGCCGACACTTTTAAATAGACAAAAAAGCGTTGGTATTTAGAAACCGACGGTTAAATATAAAGCGTCGGGCCAACTACTTAAAACCGTCAGCATCTATTCGCTGGCCGACGCGTATAATAATATTGTCGGGACCAAAAATGAAACTGGCGTCTAAAATTTTAAATGTCGGGTTATCATCTCTAGCCGATGGCCATAAGTGGGCCCCAGTGCCCCATCAATCCCGCCACGCACCTTCCCATTTTTTTATTTCACCGCACGTCCCACCGATTCTTTATTATCTGTCCCTGTCGGCCTCTCCCTCGAAGACTCCCGAACCTCCCAGCTCCCTCTCCACGAACTCCGGTGCCCAAACCCTAGCCACCCGCCGCCCACGAACTCCGGCGCGAGAGCTTCGGCGCGGCGGCCTCCCGGCACAGTGACTTCTGGGCGGACGGCCTCCCACGGCGCGGCGGCCACGGCGCGGCACGTCCGCCTCCAACCGTGCGGCATCCCATAGTGCGGCGGCCCCGGCGCGGCGCCCTCCCACGGCCTGTCCGACTCCGACTCCGACAGCCACGGCGTGGCGCAGCGCGTCGGCCTCCCACGGCGCGGTGTCCTAGTCGCGTTGGCCTCCAACGGCGCAGTGGCCCAAGCACGTCGGCCTCCCACGGCGCGGCGACGTCGGTGCGTCCGGTGGCCACAGCGCGCGGCATCCGGCGAGGGCATCCTCCCACGGCGCGGCAGCGGTGCAGCGGTCTCCCACGGCGCAACCTCTTCTCCACATCGGTCTTACGCAGATCCACTCCTCCGGCGAGCAGATCTGAGTTCTTAGCCTGTGTTCATAATTTTATTTTTCAGCAGATTTGTTCAAGCTTGATTATGAGAAATATTGTGTGTTTGAACGGAGTCAGATGTGCTAGATATTTTCAATAATGTTACAGTTTGTGATCTGAGCAAGTTTGTGTGAGAACGATTGTGAATAATGTTTTGTTCGTGTTGACTGTTGATGTGAACTGATGAACTGAGATTGAAACTGAGAAAAAAAAAACAAAAAAAACCAAAGCGTGCTGTTGTTAAAGGCGTTGGTGTTACATAGGCCGACGGCTGTAGGATAATAAAAGCGTCGGTCTGGCAGCCAACATTTTTAACGCAATAAAGGCGACGGGTGCTCAGACCGACGGCTTTAGTTTGTAAATGCGTCGGGACCGACGTTTTTTAGAGTTAAAAACGTCGAATCTAAGGCGTTGGCTAAAGCCATCGGTTGACCGACAGCTGTAATTTATAGATGTCGGTTTTTGTAGGCAACCGACGGCTATAAAGCCGACGCCCTTTTACTCGTATCTTATAGTGAACATATAAAATTTTCCCCATTTTAGAAGCTTGTTTACCATGGTAATTAAATCAACTCATAAATGAAGCTTTCAAATTTGAATATGAAATCAAACTAAAACTTAATCAAATTCCAGAATAGAGTTCACCAACCACAATATTCTTTATAGCTGATTTAGTGCCTGTACCACTTTTCATTATTTTGATGCAGTTTAGCTAATTTATTTCGAGGTTTAAATTGCAGCTGTGGGGGTCTCAACGGTGGAACTCACCTGTCAGGGACCCCACCCCTCAGCAGCCGAGCAAGGCTCTGTTTCCTTCTTTCTCTCACGGCATGCCACGGCTTGCATGCAAACATTCCACGCAGCTGCTTGCTTCAGCTAGGTTCCACTCGCTGCTGCCGTCTCTATCCCTCTCTGCTCGATCTTTCTTGCCCAAATCCGAAATATAATCCTTCTTTCCGCCTCAGCTCACGCCCCTGCACAGCTCATGCTCTAGCTTGCTGCCTTGCTCACTGTGTTAATGATGTCGCTGGTCCATTGTGGTAAGAGGTGCTGCATCAATTCCCCGCACGACCAGGATCCTGGAGGGCCGTCCCAAGTCGTTCTCTTCCTCTCCGAGCTGTTGGTTTGCAGCAGGCAGAGCTCACCTTCCTCGACGTTGTTTCGGCCACCACTGCGCCTCCACGTCGCACGGCACCACCAGCAACTCTCTAGCTGCGCCCAGCACATCCTGAGGTTTGTGAGGCTGCCCTCTCAACGTTCCAACTGTCAATTGAACCACCATAGCTCAGTCAAGCCGAGATACCAAATTTTCAAGGCCACCGCACCTCAACCTAGGTCGTCGATAGACTTGATGTTTCACTATGTTTCTCCGCGATTCGAGGGCGGATTCGAGTTTCCCGTGGTCCCAAGCTAATTTAGGGTCAAATTGCAAAATTGTTATCCCATTCCCAAGCCATGCCCCATGTCACCGTGGAGTTCGCCGCCGCTGCCACCATTGCTGGCAATGTTCTTGTGGCAGCCGCGCCTAGGAATAATGTCCAACATGTGTTCCAGTGTGTAGGGAGCAATTTTTGTTTTTATGTAATTTCAATTTGATGCTCCTAGGAGTGGGAACGGCGTCACAAAGTTGCTAGGAAGCCCCCAGTTCGGGCTGCCTCAAGGTTGAAGATGGACCTGCACGTGGGTCCCACTGTCAGCCTTTGAATTATTATTCCAAATTCCAGAGAAGTTGCACAACTTCAAAAATCAACTAATTGCAGTATACTTGCATCAAAAATCTCAAATAAATTCCTGCAAACTCCTTTTGGTCTATATTTTACAGTGGTACAATTGGTTGGGCATGAAAAGTCTAATTGATTTCTTTGTAACTCATTTTCTCCAAACACATAGGGAATTATCTCAGCTGACCCTTACACTAGAAAAATCGCAAAGAATACTATAATCTCCCATTAGATGTTCCTGAACCCCAGTAAATGTTTCATAGACATTGGACCTGTATAACGTGCCCAGATTCCATATCTTTGACTGCTGCACTAAAACTGTTGAATATTAACAGAACCATAATTCCAGAAATTGCTCCAACTTTGAAAATCCATATCTCCTAGCAGAATTGTCCGAAAACTCCCAAATAAATTTTATTAGAACCAGAATGAAGAATTATTTCCATTGGTGCACTTGGGGTTGTATGAAAGTCCATAGGAATTTATCCGTAATTCAAATAAGCAAAATTCTTATAGAATTAATTCCTATAGTACTAATTCCTATAGTACTACTATTTGGAAAACTACCAAAATTTTCTAGAACCTTCATTTGAATATCCTTGAACTCCAAAAAAATATCATGGTCATTAGATTTAATTTACATGGTCTGATCACCTGTGTATCCTCTATGCACATAAAAATAGCCAAATTCATTTAGAATTTGTAGAGAAACTTGTGCAAGCTTCTAAATTGAATATATATCAGTATAAAGATTCAAAATTTTTAAAACTAACTTTGTTGGTTTTCTCTTTATCCACACTAACCAGAACTACAACCCAATGATCATGAACATCTCTAGATTTTCCTGTAGAACCCTTTAAAGCAAAATCATGTTTGATTTTTGTCTGGTGATTCACTTTGTAGAAAAATCTGAAATTTTGCCAACATTCTATATAGTAAGTTTCAGAATTGCTATAAAAGTTTCAGATTCATTGGACTTTATTAACCTAGTTCAATTTGGAGATTTTCCTAACTGGTCATAGAATGCCCAAAAACAATAGAAACTTTTCAGTAAATTATCAAACTTGTAAATTAAATATCTCACAGTAGGATGCTTATAAAATTATGAGACCAATTTTTTAGTCACTCTTGGTCTCCTCGAAATATAAAACAAACTTTTGGCCATGTCAAAGCTACAGAGTTTTCCTTAAAATTCTGGGAAGTGTTTAGGTTCATTGGATTTTATACAACTGTAACCTCTATGAATTGATCCCAATATTGGCCAGAACCTCACCCATAGTACCTAGTGTACCCTGTAAAAATTCCAGAACTATTAGGCTTAAATTAATATACTTAAATTTCTTTCCATTAAGCTATATCATAATACTGATATTAATTAACTTCCATAATTATTTGCATATCGATTAGTTGCCGAGCTCAAGAGGATCCTGGAGCTACTTGAAGTCATCCCTCTTTAGATTAACTTTGATACCGTCTCGCATCCAGGCAAGCCCCGGTTTGCATTTAAGAGCTATTACAAAATTTTGATTTGTACCACCTATGTCTAGGGTGAGTTATGTGCATTAGGGCTAAAGTGATTGAAAATCCACTTGCATGACCAGATCACCCTATGGAGTATTTGGATAGTTGTCAAGTAATCGTGTAGACTATGCTATGTAAATGTTGTATAGGATTAGGTAGAAGTCGAGTAGTTGGAATCTACTCACATGGCTAGGACTTTTTCACACGGGATTGGTTCAAGGGAAATGGAGTAGTAATCTGAAAATGAGACCGGGCAGGGGTGTAGGATGCGGCAAGACGTGGTCTTGGGTGCGCAACTCTGCCTGTGTCTGTTAAGGACCGATCCATATGCCGCCCTGCTGAGCAAGTTTGAATTATACCAGAGTCATACTGGATATATGGGGTCCAGGAAACCGATGTACATTGGGATCTTTTGTTGAGACTTTTTCGATCGCCTCAGGCTTTCGGCCGCGGCACAGTAGACGGAAACTCGCTCACGACATCTTCACGGCGGAACGGTGCACCATGAGTGGGAATACTGTCCTAGACGATTGAATCGATTCAACTTGGGTGGAACTTGAGAAAGGTGGCTGCGTACAACGTCGGTGGAGTGCACCTAGGTGACTTCCAATACGGGCGTACGTGTCGTGTATTCCGGGTATCATTGATTCAAATCACCGTCCCTCGTGGATATGAGTACCACTTGTTCACTAAGTTATGATGTAGTAATACTTGCACTTGAGATGAGAATTAATTGCTGCTGTTATGAACATTATATTATCATGGTATTGCTATGTTGTATGTATTAGTATAGTGATCACTAAATTTATTTTCCACCTTGGGCATGCAGCATCGTGATGAAGCATTTCTTGTTTGATTGTGGAGTTACGATATTGTCCCGCACAAGGTTTAAGTTGCTGCTATAAATCTGAAATAAGGACCCACATTTAGGCGAGTCTATTATGCAAATCTGCCATCCTATGTTTATGTCTTTACCCTCATGTAGAGTTTCATGTTTAGGTGAGACGGTTAAGTCTTGCTGAGCCTTCGTTCTCACGGTTGCTATATAAGTTGTTTTATAGGTACTAACTTTTGTGCTTATGATTTTGGATGTTCGATGAGACTCAGGACTCCCCGAGTAATATACTCATGTGGGAACCTTGCCGCTGCTGTTTGGTCTTCGTGGCTAGTAAGGAGCGTCTGTGGGCTGGACGACTTCTCTTTTGCTTATTAGACTTGAGAACGAGAGTTGTAATCTTATCTTCCGCTGTAGTTTATTTTTGTAAACTATTTGTAAACTGAACATCTTTGTAAATTTCAGCATATGATTTATGTAATACATGTTCCTATACATGTGTGCTGTTGGGTGTCGCATCGCACGGCACCAACCAATGCGATTCCTGGAAAGTGTGGACTCCGGTCCCCATGGCCGTGGGGTCCGATAGTAATTTTGGAAGACCCACTTGAACCCGTGAGGCACTTCAGGTGGGCCCGAAGCCGATCCCCCTGGCATTGTGCATCGGCAATGCTTGCTCATATCTCCGCTAGGTCTAGCTCGCTTTCGACCACAAAAGTAAGACCCTCGAAGATGAGCGCAACACCCTAAGGCATTGGTACAATAGACTTCATTTTAAGATGAAGCTGATGCAATCTCGGTTGGCTGAGCAGAAGGAGTGGGTGGCCAAGGAGAAGGCCTAGCTGGTGCGGTTGTACCGCGCGCTTAATGAAAGAGAGTCCATGATTAAGGCCCTCGAGGAAAAGACCCAGGAGATATTTGAGCATGCTAAGGAGGTCGGTGAATCGACCGACGACCACTCGGATAGCCTTAACGAGCTGAATGAACACCTGCTCAAGCGTCAGGAAGCCCTTGATCAAAAGGAGGATAAGCTCCTGGAGAAAGAGGAAGACCTCGTGAAGAGGGAGGAGGACCTCGCCCATAGACTGTCGCTGGGAGAGCAAAGCTTGGCTGATCGCACCAAACAGTTTGATCAGTGGCGCGATAAAGAGAAGGAGCGGATATGGCAGATGGGGGTAAATGTCTCCAAAAGAGAGACTGATATCTCCGCCAGGGAGGATAAGGTGAAGGCCAAGGAGAAGGACTTGGCAGAGCGGAGGAACCGTATCTACCTCCGAGAGAAAGGGATCACCGACCAAGAAAAGCGTATGGCTGGAAGTATCCAGCAGCACACTAAGGAAGTCGAGCCCTTCTCCAAGGAAGGTTCTGTGGAAGTTTTGGCCACCAGAAAGTCACATGAAGAGCTTAAAAATTTGAGGGAAATTGAGTCCCAGCAAGTCTGGGATTTCTTAGGGCATGCCAACGAAGCTCTGGTGCCATTTGGTTTCAGCCCGGTACGTCTGGCTGACCCGGAGCTGGGGATGGACAAGGCGCTGGTGGCGTTGAACTCTGCCGGCAAGAAGCTTGACACCATGGGTGACATAGTCATCGACAAACTGGGGACTGAAGGAAGGACCCTGGCGAAGAACGTTGTCGAATATGTGTTGGCATGTTTCAAAAGTCAGGACCCCCAGATGTCTTTAATCCGGTGTTTGAAGGGCCCATTGCCGAGGAGGAAAAAGCCGCCAGGGCCAGTGTTCAAAAAGTTTCCCATACAATTGCCTCATTCTTCAATAGGAACTCCAGTAGTTAGGACTTTTCCTTTTTTTGCCTTCAACTTATAACCTTCCAATTTTGAACGAATGAAATCTGAAATGCTTCTGAATTCCATTTTTTTGTGTCTTCAATGCATTATCCTTTATATTGTTGGGCTCCTGGTAGATGTGTTTAATAAATTGAAGGCATCTACCATGAGGATTTAGACAATGTCTTAAAAACTCGATAGCTCCAAATTCATAGCCAGTATGATAGTTCTGAGTTCCTAGTCTCGCTTCTGACATCTCTAGGGACCCTTTGTTGCATCAACGGCGCACCCCCTAGGAGTTGTCGAAGCTTGGAAGGTCCAACAATGCCCACTATCAACGCTTAGAACATTGACTGTGGGATCCCTGGGGGTTGTTAGAGCTTGGTAGGTCTGACGGCGCCCAATGTCAACGCTTAAGACATCAACAACGGGCCCCCTGGAAGGTGTTAGAGCTTGGTAGGTCTGACAACACCCACTATTAATACTTAGGACGTCGACAGCAGGCCCCCTGGAGGTTGTCGGGGCTTCGTAGGTCTGACAACGCCTGCTATCAATGCTTAGGACCTTGACGGCAGGCCCCCTAGGGGTTGTCGGAGCTTGGTAGGTCCGATGGCGCCCACTATCAACGCTTAGAACATCGACGCCGGGCCCTCTTGGGATTGTTGGGGCTTGGTAGGCCTAACGGCGCCCACGGTCAACGTTTTGAATGACAACGGTGGGCCCCCTTGGGGTTGTCGGAGCTTGGTAGGTTCGACGGTGCCAACTATCAATGCTTAGAACGTCGATGGCGGGCACCCTAGTGGTTGTCTGAGCTTGGTAGGCCCTACAGCGCCCACTATCAACGCTTAGGACATCGATGGCGGGCCCCCTGGGAGGTGTCGGAGCTTGTTACGTCCGACGGCGCCCACTATCAACGCTTAGAACGTCGATGGCGGGCCTGTGGGAGCTTGGTAGGTCTGACGATGACTAATATTAATGCTTAGACCGTCGACGGCGGGCCCCCTAGGGGTTATCGAAGCTTGGTAGGTTCGACGGCGTGCACTATCAATCGTATGAAATGTCGACAGCGGCCCCCTTGGGGGTTGTCGGAGCTAATACTCCAGCAGAGTCCGCCGAACGTATTGCCATCAAATATTCATTTTCCTACGCATAAAAAACAATACAAGCAGTAGAATTTGTCCTCTTGTCTACAACTTATTTGCGGCTTATTGTCCTTCTTTGAATTTTAGATCCAGGGAAATTTAACTAAATCTCTTTATGTCCGAATGCCTTCCGGACCCGCCCTACTGGGACCTGCCAAGATATAAGTAGAGTGGCGTACTTAGAGTGCTTGACCAGTCTAAGTAGATAGCACACTCCGGACCTATCATTGGCTCTGGTTTTTTGGCAAGTAGACCATGCAGCAATGCTAAGACTCAAAAGAAGATTACTAATACAACTTATATATCATATAAATACCTTGGACTAAATTTCAAGAGGATTGCACAACTTTGTTATAGAAAAGAAGGTAAAAAATAATAAAAGTACCAAGCTTGTACAATTGAAATGCACGTAGAGTCTATAGATATAAAATGTTTCTCATTTAGGTTCGAATTACATGGGGAACACAAGGACACACTTAAAGTACAATGACCAAGTTAAGTGTGCTATTCATCTTGATCTAACCCAGGGAGGGCAAAGACACACCTAAAGTACAAGACCAAGTTAAGTGCACGAAGACCCTTCCTGTAACACCCTCATGTTCATCCATCATGCATTGCATATATTCTTATATATGTTTAACGTTAAGTAACATAAAAAGGAACAAGTTTAAAATGAATTAGAAGCAAAAAACACTTAAAAGTCTGTAGAAGTGTGGACTTGTCCAGTTTGTACCCTGGACTAGTCCGGTTACCCCTCTGATGCCCCTTTGGACTTGTCCATTTTCACTGTGGACTAGTCTGATTAAGTCTTTGTTCCATTCCGGACATGTCCTTGATTGAGTGCAGACTAGTCCAATCTTTGGTACGGTTTTCTAATAAGTTGTCAAATTCCTGGAGTTGTTCAATCTATGCCGGACTTGTCCGTTTTGCTCTCTGGACAAGACCGGAGATTGTCCTGACCTCTTACCGATCTTGTCCATTTTCATCTCTGTCCAACATCGAACTAGTTCGGCCCTCTAGCAGACTTGTCCAGTGTGCCTGACTCAGATTCAATCTTTTCCTCCACGACTTGTTTTCGGGTATTTATCTTAATTGGGCCCAAGAACGTCATGCCTAACCCCTGTGTAGCCTATGTGGGACCCCTACACGGCCACCACCACCTTGAACACAAAATCCATCAAACTCTACCTCTCCACCTGTGTACAAGCAACCCAACACCTCAATTTTTCACCTCTTTTCCACAATTGAAAGAAACCCAAACCCTAGTTCGTTGGAGACATCATCAAGAAAAGATCCAGAAGCAAGGAGGAGAGGGAGAACACGAAGGAGGATCGATCAAGCAAGATCATCGACTTTTCGTTCTTCATCACCAATTCACCCTCAACTCTCCATCACTAGCCTTAGATCACCAAGATTCAAGTGTTGCACTCAATTCTCGATCCTTGGAGTTTCACACACGTGGTACACCTTCTACTTTCCCTTTTCCATGCAAATTCGACCCCAATTCTCACATATCACGAAAACCCTAAATTGCAGCTGTCGTGAGCCTGGACTCGGAGTCCTCGCCTGAAGCTTATGTGGTAGCACTGGACTACAGGAGGGAAGTTGAAGAAGTGCCTCTAGCGGCAGAGGATGATGCTCCAGCACCGGCGACGCCAGAAGTTCCGGCTTCCGAGTCGGAAGTAGCCGAAGCCCTGGCTGTTGAGCCAGAGGTAGCTGAAGTCCCGACTATTGAGCCAGAGATCGTCGAGGGTCTGGCCCTTGTGCTGGAAACGGTTGAAGACCCGGCGGTAGAACCGGAAGTTGTAGAGGGTCTAGCAGCTGTACCGAAAGTGGTTGAAGGTCCAGCGGCTGTGCCAGTGGTGGCTGTGCCACAGGTGGTCGCTGCACCAGGACCCGAACCAGTGGAGGTCAAGGCCCCAATTGATGCTCTTGCTACTGCTCTAGAAGTGGTGGTCCCAGAGGTACCAGCGCCGGAGCCAGAGCAGCTTGCAGGACCAGCGACAGGTCCTTCAACATTGGAGTCGTTGACTGAGGAACCAGAAGTGGTGCCTTCACCTGCTCCGGAGGCAGAAGTTCCCTTCGCGGTTTCTTCTGCTGCCACCGAAGGGCTCCATGAGGGCGGCCCCAGTGCCGCAGGAGTACAGGGGACCACTATTGTATAGTGGGACCCCATTTTTGTTACTGAGAACCCGCTTGCGCCTGCGGAAATGATCCCGGCAAGCTCGGGTCCTATCCCTCTGGCGTTGTCCATAGACAACGCCTGCTCAAGCCTTCGACGGGTCTAGAGACTTCGACCATGAGAGCAAAGCTTTGGAGGAGGAGCGCAACACCTTAAGGCGTTGGCGCAGCAGACTCCATTTTGAGACCAGGCATGCTCAGACGAGGCTGGCTTATCAGAAGGAATGGATACAAGGGGAGAAGGCCCAGTTAGAGTACTGGGACAAGTTGATGGAGGAGAAGGAGGCCACCATCCTGGTGCTCGATGCTAGCTCCAGGGAAATTCTAGAGCAAGCCAAAGAGAGACGTGACGCTACTAACGAGCATTACGAAAAGCTTGCAAAGTTGAATGAAACTCTCATGAAGCGTCGAGCGGACCTGGAGGCGAGGGAGGAAAAAATCCTGGGGCAGGAAGAGGATGTGTTGAGGAGGGAAGCAGAGGTCACCCAAAAGTTGGATCTGGGTGAGAAAAATTTGGCAGATCGCAGCAAAAAGTTGGATCTATGGAAGGAGGAAAAGAGGAAGAAGAAAAGGAAGTTGGGGAAAGAGCTCTCGAATAGAGAGTCTAACATTGCCGCTATGGAGGAGAAAGTCAAGGGCAGGGAGAAGGACCTTGCTGAGAGGCGGAACCGCATCCACCTCCGGGAGACGGAGCTGGCAGACCAGAAGAAGCAGGTAAGTCATGCAGCAGCATGCTAAGTTGGTTGAGCGACTTGCCCATGAAGGTTCGAAGCTTGCAGTCGCCCGGAGGTCACTGGAAGAGCTGCAGAGCCTGAAGTAGACCGAAGCTATTCAAGTGTGGGACTTCCTCGGACGGGCGAATGATGCGTTGACACCGCTGGGTTTTAGTCCAGTACGTCTAGATAACCGAGAGCTTGATCTGGACCGAGCGCTGGTGGCCCTCAACGGTGCGAGCAGCAAACATGATGCGTTGGGCGACATCATCGCGGAACAGCTGGAGACTGAGGGGAAAACTCTGGCTACAAACGTCGCAGAATATGTGCTGACGTGTTATGTAAGCCGAGGTCCCCGATTCCCGCTGGACCCGGTGCTCGAAGGTCCTGTCGCTGAGGAGGAAGACGCCGCCAAAGCTAGCGTTCGAGAAGTTGCCCAAAAAGTAGCTTCATTCTTCCGCAGGTCTTAGGTCTTCCGATAGCTTGGACTTTTCTCCTTTTGTCCCTTGTAATCTCAGTTTTGTAATCCAGTTCTTCTGATTAATGAAATCCTCCTTTTTGCCTTCAATTTCGCATTGTCTTCAATATATTGTGCCATATCTTGTTGGCCCCCTAGTACATGTGTACACTTAAAGTGTGTACATGTACCAATGGTTATGAAAGTATGTTGAAGTCTTCAATTTTGAAGCATCGAAGACAGGGCCTCTAAAATAGTCGAAGCTTGGTAGCTCCAGCGTCAACATATTGGATGTCGATGGCAGACCTATCTTGGGAGATGTCGGAGCTTAGTAGCTCCGGTGTTGTCCATAATCGCTATGAATTTTTGCTTTTCCTGCACATTAAAGGCAAGAGAAAATGTAAAATTCATCCTCTTGTCTATAATGTGGTTGTGACTTATTATTCTTATGAGGACCTTATGTCCGAAGTAACTCAATGTGATATCAAACGTTTTATTATAATCTTTCCAGATCCGCAGTACTTTTTTATAACTCACCCTACTAAGGCCTTCCAGGGTGTAGGTAGAGCGGCGTACTTAGGGTGTAGGACCAGGCTAAGTCGATAGCCAACTCCAGACCTATGTTGGCTTGGCGTTCAGGCAAGTTGACTAAGTGGCAATGTTGGAATCTAAAAAAGATTATGATTAAAGATTGTAGCACATGTGAATTACTTGGAATAAAGCTCAAAAAGAATTGCACAACTTCATTATAGACAAATGGGGCAAAAATAATTTGGTATATTGAGCCTTGTACAAAAAGTAAATGCACGTGGAGTCTGTTTTCACACAACAATGTCTTTCATTATAGGTCCGGATTACAGGGGAGACAAGGACACACTTAGGGTGCTAGACCCTGCTAAATGTGCTATACATCTTGTGCTAGCCCAAAGCAGGTAGTTACACTTTTAGTTTTGTGACTGTGTCAAGTGCTACTTGAACTTTTCGGGCCCTCCCGGAGGGGTCCGGATGTTCTCTCGGAGGACTTGCTCGACTCTGTATAATGAATCTACAACATGCATTGTGTGTAATTACATAATCACCTCCATGATTCTAAGCATAAAACTTACGGAGGTGCTTGATGTTCCAAGGATTGGGAAGTGGGATCCCATCCTTAGTTGCCAAGCGAACACAGCCTGGACGAGATACTTTAATGACTCGGAAAGGACCTTCCCGGCTTGGGGAAAGTTTGTCCATCCCTTCACGAGTTAGTATCTTTCGGAGCACCAGGTCGCCTTCTTCGAGCTGTCGGTCACACACATGCCTTTGATGATAGCGCCAGAGCGCTTGGCGATAACGTGCATTTTGAACAGCTGCTCGACACCTTCCCTCATCGACGAGGTCCAGGTCTTCACGCCGGAGCTGGTCCTGTATGGCTTCATCGAAGGTCTGGACCCACAGGGACCCCATGGTGATCTGCGGAGGAAGGACTGCTTCAGCTCCGTACACCAGGAAAAATGGAGTCTCCCCAGTTGACTGATTTGGTGTTGTCCTATTCTCCCATAATGTGGACGGTAGCTCTTCAATCCAGTTAGCTCCATGCTTTTTCAAGTGCTCATATGTGCGCGTCTTGAGTCCTTTTAAGATTTTTGCATTTGCTCTCTCGGCTTGGCCATTGCTTGCTGGATGAGCTACTGAAGCATAGCTAAGTTGAATGTCGAGGTCTTCGCAATATTCTTGAAATGCAGCACTTGTGAATTGAGTTCAGTTGTCAGTTATGACTTTGTTTGGAACTCCAAATCTGCATATAATGGACTTCAAGAACTTGATTGCTGATTGTTTGTTGATTGTTACTACTGGAGTTGCTTCCGGCCACTTGGTGAACTTGTCGATGGTGACATATAGGAACCTGTAACCTCTGACGGCTTTTGGGAAAGGTCCCAAGATATCCATGCCCCACACAGCGAATGGCCATGCAGGAGGTATCATTTGCAGTGATTGAGCCGGTGTGTGAATCTATTTTGCATGGAACTAACATGCTTCACATTTCTTCACTAGCTCCACTGCATCCTGGAGTGCTGTAGGCCAGTCAAAGCCATGCCGGAAGGCTTTACCGACCAGCGTACGAGAAGATGCGTGGTTCCCGCACTTGCCTCCATGGATTTCTGCAAGGAGATCACGACCTTCTCCCTTGCAATGCACCGCATTAGGATACCATTGGCACTGCGTCAGTAGAGATCTCCTTCTACTAACGTGTATCTTTTAGCCAATCTGACAATCCGGTCAGCAGATACACTGTCTCTAGGAAGGATGTTATCTTTCAAGTAGCTCCGGATCTTCGGGATCCATGCATCGGAGCTAACTTTAGCTTTTGAGTCTTGCGTGCTGGGTTGCTTGGAGCTTCCGATAGCACCTACGACCCTTGGTGAACGCCTTGGTATCAGGGCCATCGGGACTGCCAGCTTCAAGCTGCTGGTCTCGCCCCCTTCGCTCAGTTTGGCAGGTTGAGGTGTTGGTTTTGATAACCTCCGAACCAAGATTCCGTTGGGAGCCGGAGCTCTGGTTGAGGCTTTCATCGAGAGTTCATCGTTTTCAGAGTTATGAAGGCATTGAACATGTTGGAGATCCAGGACTTCGAAGTCCTTCTGAAGCCTTTGGACTTCAAGGAGATAAGAAGCTAATTGAGAATCGTTATGGAGCATTCAACTTTCACTTGCTTGATGATGAGCTATGAATCTCCCTTCACCAATAGCTATTTGACACCATAATATAGTGCCACCTTGAGTCCATAGATGAGGGCTTCATATTAAGCCATATTGTTGGTTGCCTTGAAGTCAAGGTGTACCATATACTTGACCTTCTCTCCGGTCGGAGCTAAGAGAAAGATTCCAGCTCTGGCCTCCTGCTTCTGCATGGAGCCGTCAAAGTAGAGGGTCTAGTGAGGCTCAGTGAATACCGGAACTTTGAGCTCTGGTTTCTGCTCACTGTGGCCCTTAGAGTTTGATGGAGAGGGAGTCCACTCCGCCACAAAGTCAGCCTAAGCTTGACTTTTAATTGCTTGTCTTGACACAAATTCTAGATCGAATCCTGCCAGCTCCGCTGCCCACTTTGCAATATTCCCAGTAGAATTAGGGTTATGCAAAATTGCACGGAGTGGAAAAGAAGTTACCACTGATATTTTGTGGGCTTTGTAGTAATGACGAAGCTTTCTTGAGGCAATGAGAACCACGTAAAGCAATTTATGAACCTCAATGTATCTTGCCTTGGCGTCGTGGAGTACTTCACTGATGAAGTACACTGGGCGCTGGACTGTCCGGACTCGCCCAGAGGGGCCCACAGCTTCCTCCTTATCAACCCGGACCCTCCCGGAGGGGTCTGGACCTTCTTGTTTAGCAACAGTTACTCCTTCGTTTCAAGAAGGTTGATCCTCCAACATCTCACCTTGAGGATATGTACCTGAGGGTTGGTCCCCAGACTCGCCTTCAGGTAGTTCCGGACACTCCCGGAGGGGTATAGAGTCCTGAATTGGGGATTGCTCTGGTCTTTCCACGACCAGGACCATACTGACAACCTCTGTAGTTGTCGAAATGTAAAGCAGTAAAGGCTCACCAGGGTTCAGAGCTACCAGAATTGGTAGTGTGGTGAGGAGCTGCTTCAGCTCTCGAAACGCCTTTTTTGCTTCTTTAGACCAATGAAATGGCCTGAACTTCCTCAAGAGTTTGAAGAAGGGTAGAACCCGTTTTGCCACTCTGGAGATAAACCGATTGAGCGCAGCTAGACATCCAATATATTTTTGGACATCTTTAATGCGGGTTGGGGGCCGCATTTCTTCTATAGCCTCGATCTTTGCTGGATTTGCTTCGATTCCTCGTTTAGTCACCTAAAAACCCAAAATCTTCGCGGAACTAACCCCGAAGACGCACTTTTCTGGGTTCAGCTTGGTGTGTGTAGTACGCAACTTGTCGAAGACGACTTGTAAGTTGTCAAGGAGTCACTCCTTGTTTTTGATCTTCACAACGATGTCATCAACATACACCTCCACCAAGTCTCTGATTAGCTCTCCAAGTGTTTTGTACATGGCTCGCACAAATGTTGAAGCAGCATTTTTAAGACCAAATGGCATAGCAGTATAACAATATAATCCATCTACTGTTATGAAGGCAATATGCTCTTCATCTTCCTTAGACATTTGGATGTGATGATATCCAAAATATGCATCTAAGAAACACAGTAGTTCACACCCGGAGGTGGAATCCACTATTTGATCTATTCTAGGTAGTGGAAATGGATCTTTTGGACATGCCTAGTTTAAGGTGGTGTAGTTGATACAAATCCAAAGCTTCCCACCGACCTTGGGTACAACAACTGCGTTTGCCAGCCATTTTGGATGGAAGACTTCCCGGATGAATCCAGCTTCGAGTAACTTCTTGATTTACTGTCGGATGAAGTTTTTTCACTCGATTGATTGTTTCTGGGGCTTCTGGTGTACAGGCCGGGCGTCTGGGTAAATCTTCAGATTGTGCTCAATCACCTCCCTAGGGATCCCAGGCATTTGTGACGGTTGCCAGGAAAACACGGCGACATTAGCCCGGAGGAAAGTGATGAGCGCGAGTTCTTATTTGTTGTTCATACCCCCTGATATACGGGTAGTCTGAGAAGCATCGAAACCGATTTGGACGACTTTGACAGGAACATCGGGTCGCTGCTTGGTTGCACACGAGGTGCAGAGGTAGAGCCTTTGTGGCGAATGCTTGGAGGATTCGCAGCTGGCTCTTTTCCAGATGCTTCCTCTTGCACTGTGGTATGCGCGTAGAGTTTTTCCAGAGCAGTGACTCCTGCAGTGCGATCTCCACGGATCCGGAGAACGCCTGTAGGTGTTGGCATCTTCAACACTAAATAACCATAATGGGCAGCAGCCATAAACTTATATAAAGTTGGCCTGTCCAAAATGGCATTAAAAGGCAGACTGATCTGCGCAACGTCGAAGATCAACTTCTCGGTTCTGTAGTTCTCTTGGGTCCCGAAGGTCAACGGGAGTGTAATAGAACCAAGAGGAGTGATGGTTCCCGGACCTACTCCCGAGAAAGGCCGGGATGGACAGAGGTCCAAAGGCCGAAGCTGAAGCTTAACGAAAGCTGCGAAGCTTATGAGGTTAAGCCCGGAACCTCCATCCACCATCACATGGTGAATTTGGATATTGTTAATGGTGGTGAAACCATCAATGGGAGTTGACCAGCCCTGATCATGTTTCGGGGATAGTCCGAAGCATCAAAAATGATTTGTGTGTCCATCCACTTCCGATGTGGTTCTGCCTTAGCAGCAGGAGCTACCACGGCCATGTCCTAGCGCATCGTCTTGAGGATGTGACGAGAAGTAATGTCCCAAGAACCACCATAGATGGTGTTCAGGGTTTTCCGACGTTCGTTGTCGGAGGTGTCGGAGTCGTCGTCGACAGTGTTGTAGACAACTTTCAAGACGTTTTTAGGGTCCTGGAAACCTAGCTCCTCATCAGTCGGAGCTTCGCCGACTTTTTGATTTCCTTCCCTTTGACGGAAAGGAACTTCTTCCCGACACTTGTTGTAGCCCTCGGCAAGGTTCTGGACCTCCCGGCACTCTTCCAAGCTATGTCAATTCGTCTTGTGAATCGGACACCATGCTTTGGAACTATTGCCGTCCTCTGATGAAGGACAAGGTCGCTTCTCGGGGCGTGGCTCCCAGCTTCAAGGAGCTACAGCAGCAGCAGCTGGAGCGCCGACAGACGACTTCTTTTTGCTGTTGGGCTTCTTCTTCTTCTTGCCACTATCAGAGGTAGCAGCTTCTGTTTTGGAGGACTTTTGGTTGGCCTCTGGAGCTGGTTTGGAGTGCATTTCATGGCCCTCCGTAGCACTAGCGCATTTTTCAGCTAGGCTGAAGAGTTCTATGATTCTAGTAACTTCTTTGATAGCCAGCTTCTCTAGCATCTTCTTATCTTGAACACCCTGTCTGAGTGCAACAATAACAGAGGAGCTCGAGATTCAAGGAATGGTATTGCATACCTGAGAGAATCGCTGGATGAAGGACCGTAGCAATTCCCCCGATGTTTGCTTCACAGCAAACAGGTCCAGTTCTGTGTCGGGTCAGGTGTAGGAGCTCCCGAAGTTGGCAGTGAATTGCTGGCATAGTTCCGCCCAACTATTGATGGAGTCTGGTGGAAGACTCATGAACCAGGACCTTGCAATCTCGGTTAAGGCCACTAGGAAGTAATTGGCCATTACAGCCTCGTCACCTCCTGCTGCCAATATGGCAGTAGTGTAGATTTGAAGAAATTCGGCGGGGTTGACTATCCCGTCGAATTTTTCTGGCAAGTGAGGTCAGAACTTCTGTGGCCAATTGACCATACATAAGTGTATGGATAGGGCAGAACGGCCTCCTCCTACTCCTTGAGGAGCAGGGTTGTCCCAAGCCTCTCGCCTTTCGCGAGCACGCTTGATGTGGACTCGGCCGTCCTGTTGCCGGTAACAGCGATCCAGTTCCGACCGCAGATCATGGGTTGGTATCCTTGTGATGGTATGGGTGCGTTGCACCCCAGGGGGCAACGAAGTCACCTGTTGGGAGGCGGCACGCCTCCTTTGTTGAGAGGCTTGTGGACCAAGCCGACGGACAGAGTTCTTCGTTGTGAAGGTGCTTGCCCCAAAGGAGGAGGACCTTGGTTGCTGATGCCTGCAGCCGCAGGTGTGACCAGATGGTCAACATCAGCCCTCCACTGCTCCATAGCACCCTGGGGTGCGCCTGGAGGTGGTGGATGTTGCAGAAGAGATCGAATGGCGATGAGCGCATGCTCGGAGTTGTTGTTTGCTGATGCAGTGACCGATGCAGATGCCCCATCTCGTTGATTGGCATTGTTTGCCGGGACAGATGGTGCCATAGTGCCTGCTGGAGCGTTGGCACCTGCTGGTTGCTAAACATTGGAGGGGTTACCTCCAGCAGGTTGTTTAGCATGATTTCCATTGGATGATCCTGCAGCTGAATTCACCATCTTGTGATCTTGGAACAAGCCCCCCCTACCTGGCGCACCAAATGTCGAAGTGTGGAATACGACACTTCCCCCAGACCCGCTGAGAAGCAGCCCGCGGAGGTTCTTTTGTTGTTAGGGGACACAAGATCAAATCAAGATGGTGACCTCAGAGATTTACGTGGTTCGAGCCGCCTGAGCGTAACACCCTACTCCACGGGGTTTGTGTGTTTGTATTGAGCGAGTTAGTTTGCTAAGTTCAAGTCACAATAGTCTGAGTCAGAATGAGTCTAAATCGGCGCTCTATACTAGCGTGGTGCAGCCCTTTTATAGTTCTTAGGATTGCCTGTTACGAAGCTGGCCTGGCCCGACATGTGGCCCTGGCTTGGTTAACGACCTAATACACTGTCTAAAGAGTATTAAGTACAGTTAATGGTGTGGTAACGTGCCTTCATGGCAGTGTTACCACTATTAATGGTACACCGATCGTGTGTCCTTAATATGGTATTAATGACACATTATTAGACCTTGTAACTGCCACCTTAACCATCCTTGAATGTCTGTAATGGTCATGATCGGCTTGTATTTCCGTTGGTGACGAAGGTCCGGAGGCTCCACGCGTGGCAGATACGGAGCTTTCCCTTGTGAGAGAGTAGGTCCGGGGTCGCTGTACACGTGTTAGTACTGGAGCTCTTTTCTGACGGGGGCTAGGTCCAGCACCGTTGTACACGTGTAGTCGCCGGAGCTTCCCTTGGTTGGAAGTTTTGTTCCGGGCTTATTTTACACGTGTTAATTCGGGAGCCAGCCATGTGAGGGGAGCAGGGCCAGTGCAACATGACATGTGGGACCAACAAGGGCCTTCGACTCTGACCGGTGGAACTTTCTTGCTCTTGTTGTGGTATCGTGGGGTACCCGGTACGTAGGGTACCGACAATGATATTTATGTGGACTATGCTGAGATTATTTCACATAGACATAGTAAGATGCTTTTTACTATTTGTAAATGTACTTTTCAGCTATTAACCATTATTTATTATCACTTGTTTCGGCTACATGTTATTATTTCCCACACTTGCTGAGTACAATATGTACTCACCCGTACAATTCCCCCACCAACAATTTCAGGTGATGTCTAGGAGTATCATGACAATAATGAGGAGTACTAGGCTGTGTGCTACCGTCGACTTGCCTGTTGAGTTGCTTGGAGCCGCGCAACCACTTATGCTTAGTTTGCTTAGTTTCTTAGCTTCATACTTAGGTTATTTCCGCTGCAGCATTAGCCTCATTATCATTAGTGATCATTAGAGTGTAACTTGAGGATTATTTGGATATTGTAATAAAAGTATTTCTTAATTAATTTGAGATGTGGTTATTGTCTTTTATCATTTGTGAATCACTTGTGGATGTGTGTTAAACATCTTGGGCACACATATACTGAAGTTGGTTCATTTTTGGGAATCGGGTGTCACAAGTTGGTATCAGAGCCACAGGATGACCGTTGGATGTAGCCTAGATAGAATGGACACTTTAAAGCACATAGGAACACTCAGAAAACATTGTGGTTTGTTTGGCTTGCTTTTGATATGTAATGTTGCTTGTGTGCTTAGTAGAATATTGTGGGATGCTTTAGCTCTTGCCACATCCATGTAGGTTAGTATAGGTAGGTGCTTAGTTTCATATCCCATGATGCATATAGATGGGGACATTTTCTTATTTCTTCTATCTCTTGCTCTTTCTTCATATGGTGAGGACTAGCAACTAGAGGGATGCCAATGGTGAAGAGGAGAACAATGGAGCACCTCAGAACAACAACGGACCTGGACCTGAGGCTGTCGACCTTCAGCAGTTGTTGGCTATGCAGAATCAGCTTATGCAGACCGTGATGCTGACTTTGGGACAGCTGCAGGCCAATAATCAGAATCAGCCTCACATGCCACCACCGCCACCCCCACCGTCTCATAACAGGTTGTATATGAGGACTAGGCCACCAACTTTTTCTCAAGCCAATGATCCTATGGAAGCTGATAATTGGCTGAAATATGTGGAGAAGAAGCTTGCGATTGTCCAATTCATTGACATGGAGAAGGTTCTTTTTGCTTCCCATCAGCTAGTTGGACCAGCTGCAGATTGGTGGGACTCGCTTTGCAATGCCCATGAGAATCAAAAAAGGATCTCTTGGGCTGAATTCAAGGAAAAGTTCCGCGCTCACTTCGTTCCTGAAGGTGTTATGATCCTAAAGAGGCAGGAATTTGAGAACATAAGGCAAGGAAGGTTGAGTGTGAGTGATCATCTCAATAAATTCACTCGGCTCTCGAGGTATGAGCCAGATGTCAACCAGGACAGTCGCAAGCAGTATTTGTTTATGAGAGGCTTAAACAACAAAATTCAAGTCCAATTGCTAAACTATGATTATGCCAATTTCTAGAAGCTTGTGGACAAGGCCATTGTGGTGCAAAACAAGGTTTGTCAGATGGAACAAGATAATAAGAGGAAGAGGCCATACCAAGGGCAGCCACAAGGGAGCAATGTTCGTCCTCGCTTTGCACCGCCAAATGCGCCATACTACAACCCCTCCGATCCTGCTTATCGAGCTGCTTATCCTCCATGCCCAACCAGCAGCAGTAGCGCCCCATTTTGCAAGTGCCTCGCCAACCTGCGCCTTATGTACCGCGCCCCAGTATGGTAAATAATCCTCAGGATCAGCAGCGCCCAAGTTTCCCTAGTGCTTCGGGTGGCAAGACATGCTATGTTTGTGTAGAAGCTGGACACTTCACACGTAAGTGCCCCAAGAGGAGCTATGGACCAATGAACAATGCACCAAGGCTGAACCCACTGCCGAATGGAGGAGCACCACAAGGAAACCGTGGAAAGCAGAATGTTACTCATGGCAATGTGAATCATGTCTCTGCTGAGGATGCCCAACAAGCGGATGATGTCGTGATTGGTATGTTCCTCGCCAACTCCAACCCCGTGACCGTTTTATTTTATTCTGGAGCACCTCATTCATTCATATCATCGAAGTATGACGCCAAGTATAATATGCCTACAGCTCATTTGAAACACACTATGTTGGTAAAATCTCCCGGAGGAGAGATGGGGACAAATATAGTGTGACCGAGAGAAAGTATCAAAATAAGGGGGGTAGACTTTCTCGCGAATCTCATCATCTTGGATTCCCAAGGAATAGACATGATACTTGGTATGGATTGGTTGAGCAAGTAATATGGAGTGATTTAATATGCTGAGAGGATTGTGCAATTTACAAGTGAACATGGCACCCACATTAAAGTTTAGACAGCCCAACCCACGACGAATAAAGCAACGCTAAGCCATGTGGAAAGTGTGACACTGGAGAGCATTCTGATTGTTCATGAGTATCTAGATGTATTTCTAGATGAGTTGCCAGATATGCCACCAGATCGTGATATAGAGTTTGTTATTGAATTAACACCAGGAACTTCACCTATAGCAAAGAGGCCATATAGGATGCCTCCTAAGGAATTAGAGGAGCTCCAGAAGAAAATTCAAGAGCAGCTAGAGAAAGGTTTCATCCGACCAAGCTCTTCACCTTAGGGAGCCCTAGTGCTTTTTGTGGATAGGAAGGATGGATTCCAGAGGATGTGTGTGGATTAGCGAGCTCTTAATGAGGTGACGATCAAGAACAAGTATACATTGCCCCGTATAGAGGATTTGTTCGATCAGATGAAGAATGCATGTGTTTTCTCCATGATCGATTTGAGGTCAGGCTACTTCCAAATGAAGATTAGACTGTCGGATATCCGCAAAACAGCTTTTCGGACAGGGCATGGGTCTTATGAGTACACCGTTATGTCCTTTGGATTTCTAAATGCATCCGCATACTTTATGTACCTCATGAATAAGGTCTTCATGGAGTACCTGGATAAGTTCATTGTGGTGTTCATTGATGACATTATGATCTACTCAAGAAGTGAGGAGGAACATGAGGAGCATTTGAGGATCACGTTGCGTAAATTGAGAGGACATCAGTTATATGCCAAATTCAGCAAGTGCCAGTTTTGGTTACGGGAACTGTTATTTTTAGGTCATATCATCTCGAGAGGAGTATCGGTTAACACAAGAAAAGTTAGAGAAGTGCTAAAATAGGAACCACCGCAAAATGTGAAGGAAATCCGGAGTTTTCTTGGAATGGTTGGATATTACCGTTGTTTCATCAAGGAATTTTCCAAGATAGCCAAGCCCATGATTGAGTTATTAATGAAGGGAAAGGCATTTCAATGAACCCAAGCTTGTCAGGACAACTTTGAGGAGCTCATGAAGAGATTGATAACAACTCCTATGTTGGTTTTGTCGGATGTGAGCAAAAGCTTTGAAATCTATTGCGATGCATCAAGACAGGGACTTGGATGTGTGCTCATGCAAGAAGGTCAAGAGGTAGCCTATGCATCGAGACAGTTTAAGAAACACGAGAAGAATTATCCTACACATGATCTCGAACTTGCAGTCGTAGTGCATGCCTTGAAGATTTGGAGACATTACATTCTTGGTCACAGGTGTGAGGTTTACACGGATCACAAGAGTCTCATGTACATATTCACGCAAACGGATCTGAATTTGAGGCAATGAAGATGGTTGAAATCATTAAGGATTATGATGTGGGAATCAATTATCACCCAGTAAAGGCTAATGTAGTTGGCTGATGCTTTGAGTCAGAAAGGAGTAAGCCACCAACTCATGGTTCGAGAGTTGCCACCCGAGCTATGCAAGGAGTTTGGACGGTTAAATATTGATTTGTGAATTAGATGGGAATAATGGAGTTAAATCCAACCTTGGAGCAAGAAATCCGAGAAGGTCAGACCAAGGATGAGGAAATCAAAGAAAGCACCCAGGAAGGGAGAGAATTCAGATTTTATGAGGATGACCAAGGTACTCTATGGTTGGGAAAGAGGATTGTTGTGCCTAATGTGAAGCACCTCCATGAAACAATATTAAAGGAGGCACATGACTCACCTTACTCAATTCATCTCGGCTGTACAAAGATGTACAAAGACTTGAAGACATGATATTGGTGGGCTAGCATGAAAAGGGACATAGCTGAGTATGTAGGTTTGTCTGATGTGTGCCAACGGGTCAAAGTAGAGCACCAAAGGCCAGCTGGATTATTGCAGCCATTAATGATTTCGGAGTGGAAGTGGGAAGAAATCGGTATGGACTTCATAGTTGGATTACCACGAACCCAGTCTAGTTATCACTCGATATGGGTTATCGTAGATCGGTTAATGAAATCAACCCATTTCATTCCTGTCAAGACTACTTATGGTGGAGCAAAGTTGGCAGAATTGTATATGGTAAGAATAGTGTGCTTACACGGAGTAACCAAGAGAATAGTGTCCGATAGAGGTTCTCAATTTACCTCAAGGTTTTGGCAAAAGCTGCACGAGTCGATGGGAACTCAATGGAATTTCAATTCTGCATATCATCTCAAATGGATGGACAAAACGAGAGGACGAATCAAATTTTGGAGGACATGCTAAGAGCTTGTGCGCTAAAGTATGGAAGAAATTGGGACAAAAGTATGCCATATGCTGAGTTCTCCTACAATAATAATTATCAAGCAAGTTTGAAAATGTCACCATATGAAGTGTTGTATGGGAGGAGGTGTAGAACACCATTTCTTTGAAATGAGACAGGAGAAAACTCAAGTGTTTGGGCCTGATGTGATACAAGAGGTTGAAAAGCAAGTTCAGGTAATTCGTGAAAATTTGAGGGTTGCTCAATCAAGACAAAAGAGCTACGTGGATAATAGGCGTATAAACTTAGCCTTTAAAGTGGGAGACTTCGTAAACCTTAAAGTGTCACCTATGCGAGGTCATAAGCAGTTTAATGTTGGAGGCAAGTTGGCACCTCGCTATATTGGACCATTCAACATTTTGGCCAAACATAGAGAAGTAGAATATAAACTGGAGATGTCATCACATCTTTCCGATGTCCATGATGTGTTTCACATTTCACAGCTCAAGAAGTGCTTAAGGGTACCAGAACAACAAGTGCCAATGGAAGAATTGGAATTGGAGGCACATTTGACTTATGCCGAGCAACCAGTCAAAATCTTTGAAACCAAGGAGAAGGTCACAAGAAACAAGGCCATTCAATGGTGCAAAGTGCAATGGAAGCATTATACAGAATCGAAAGCAACTTGGGAACAAGAAGATGATCTCAAGAAGGAATTTCCCTATTTCTTTCCTTCTATGTCGAATCTCGAGGGCGAGATTCATTTTAATGGGGGTAGGTTTGTAACACCCTCATGTTCATCCATCGTGCACTGCATACATTCTTATACATTTTAACGTTAAGCAATGTAAAAAGGAACAAGTTTAAAATTAATACGATGCAAAACAACACTTAAAAGTCTATAGAAGTACGGACTTGTCCGATTTGTACGCCGGACTAGTCCGGTTTCCCCCTTTGATGCCCCTCCGGACTTGTCTGTTTTCCCTGCGGACTAGTCTGATTCAGTCTCTGTTAGATTCCGGACTTTTCCGTGATTGAGTGTGGACTAGTCCGATCTTTGGTATGGTTTTCAAATAAGTTGTCAAATCTGTCCAATACATGCTTAATTTGTCCGTTTTGCTCTCAGGACAAGACCGGAGATTGTCCGGACCTCTTACGTGACTTGTCCATTTTTGTCCCTGTCCAACATCGGACTAGTCTGGCCCTCTAGCGGACTTGTCTAGTGTGCCCAACTCAGATTCAATCTGTTCCTCCGCGACTTGTTTTGGGTATTTACCTTAACTCTACCAAAGAATGTCGTGCCTAACCCCTGTGGAGCCCATGCGGGACCCCTACACGACCTCCACTGCCTTGAACATGAAATCCATCAAACCCTACCTCTCCACCTCTATATAAGCAACCCAACACCTAAATTTTTCACCTCTTTTCCACAGTTGAAAGAAACCCAAGCCCTAGTTCGTGGGAGCCATCATCAAGAAAAGATCTAGAAGCAAGGAGGAGAGGGAGAACATGAAGGAGGATCAATCAAGCAAGATCTTCATCAACTTTTCGTTCTTCATTACCAATTCTTCTTCAACTCTCCATCAACTCTCCATCATCAACCCTAGATCACCAAGATTCAAGTTTTGCACTTAATTCTCAATCCTTGGAGTTCTACACACGTGGTACACCTTCTAATTTCCCTTTTCCATGCAAATTGAACCACAATTCTCGCAGATCACAAAAACCCTAAATTTCAGTTTTGATCAGGGCGGACTTGCCGACCCTGGCATTGGACTTGTTCGGTATCTGAATCTGTTTCACGCTGAATTAATTCCAATTTGACTCGAATCAATTCCAAACATGTCCAAACTCGTTAAAATATATTATAACTAGTTAGTAAACATTAATAGCAACTCATTAATAAGTTTTACCTCATAATTGCATTAATCATGCATGACATGGCATATTGAATAATATACGAGCATTTGTTGATTGTAATGTCTGTTTTGTATGTTCGTTGCGCGGAATAGAAGGTTTTGCTCCGAAGAGTGCTGTCGAGGACCTCCAGCACAAAAATTTTGAAGCCTTTGACCCTAACCAAGCTAAAGAGCAAGGCAAGTGTCCTTGATCATATTGATCCTGTTTTTAAATGTTTTGTTTGCAAAATTGCATGCTTGTGTGAAATTGATGGGAAACCCAAAATAGGTGTTTACTAGTCTTGTTTGACCATCCTTGTCGCTTGGGATATATTGTAGAGAATCGGGAAGGACTTTTACCTTTTTGCTTTGCTTTAATTCATTGGGATGGGAAAACTACCAAATGACTTAATTGTGAATTAATAACGTTATTAATGATGAGAATTGATGAATATAGTTAACCGGTAAACATGATCCTTGGGAGATCTAAGCAAGCATAGATTGTGGACTGGGTTGGATGATATGGTGGTTTTGCTTGCTTTAGATCTATGGACCAATTCGTGGAGCGACCATCCAAGATTTACAGTGTCACCACAAGGCTGGGTGCGGCGTAGCTGAATAATTAGAAGAGTTGTTGCTATTGTATGGACCATTAGATGGTGCAGGGAATGGGAGTCGAGAAGGGTTACCCTGGGATCCGCATGGCACATGAGGGGGCCCGTGGGTGGAAGAATGGAGATTCAAGCCTGCTGGTGAAACCTTAGTGGGTCCATATATGCTAGTAGTCCATTTGTAAAAGCTATTTTGTGATCTATTGGCCACACACTAAAGGAAGTGTGAGACGACATAAGGGAGGTTCTTAGTCACTGAAAGGTGATCAAATCACAAACATGTGAGTAAAGTTGTACAACTTCTGTAGAGTGTGTCTAAAACTATCATGATAGCTGTGCTAGCGGTCTTTAGCAACTTGGACCCTCATATGATTAGTGGGAAACATGGTATTTGGGATGGTTTGGTATTGGTTATGGTTATGGATATGGTTATGGATTGAATTGTGATAAATGGATATGGTTATTGATGAAAGTGAGAATCTGGATTATGGATGAATAATTAATGCTGGTTTCATATTATGATATTTATGTGGGCTATAATGGCATTATTTCACATAGACATAGTAAGATGCATTTACCTGTTTTTAAACGTACTTTTTCAACAATTAGCCATTATTTGTTGTCAATGCCTTGTTTCAGCTACATGTCCTTATTTCCCACACTTGCTGAGTACGACATGTACTCACCCTTGCATTTCCCTCACCAACAGTTTCAGGTGATGTCTGGGAGTATCATGACGATAATGCAGAGTACTAGGCTATGTGCTGCTGTAGACTTGCTTGTGGAGTTGCTTGGAGCTGCGCTACCCCTGATGCTTAGTTTGCTTAGTTGCTTAGCTTCATACATAGATTATTTCCGCTACAGTATTAGCCTCATTATCATTAATGATCATTAGAGTGTAACTTGAGGATTATTTGAATATTGTAATAAAAGTACTTCGTTATGAATTTGTGTTGTGGTTATTATATGTTTATCATATGTGAATCACTTGTGCATGTGTGTTAAGCATCTGTGGCAAACATATATTGCACTTGGTTCATTTTTCGGAACAGGGTGTCACACTTTCCGACTATGTTCGTGGACCACGAGAGATACAATTTATACAACAGACTCACCTCCGTGTGGCTAAGCATAAAACTTACGAAGGTGCTCGATATTCCATGGATTGGGAAGTGGAGTCCCATCCTTTGTCGCCAAGCGAATGCATCCAGGCGGGAAATTTTGATAACTCGGAAGGGACCTTCCCATCCTGGGGAGATTTTGTTCATACCTTCTCGAGTCAGTACTCTCCACGACACCAGATCGCTTTCTTCTAGCTGTCGGTTGCGCACGAACCTTTGATGATAGCGACGGAGCACCTCGCGGTATATTGCATTCCGAACAACTGCTTGGCACCTTGCCTCTGGTCAACGAGGTCCAGGTCTTCATGCTGGAGCTTGTCCTGCATGGCTTCGTCGAATGTCCGAACACGAAGAGAACCCATGGTGATGTCCGGAGGAAGGACCGCTTCAGCTCCGTACACCAAGAAGAAAGGTGTCTCTCCGATAGGCCGGCTATGTGTTGTCCTGCTTGCCCCCAACGCAGACGAAAGCTCCTCTATTGGCACCGTGTTTTTTCAGGTGCTCATATGTGTGTGTCTTGAGTCCTTTGAGTATTTCTGCATTTTCTCTCTCAGCTTGGCCATTGCTTGCCAGGTGAGCTACTGATGCGTAGCTGACTTGAATGTTGAGATCTTCGCAACACTCTTGGAATGCTGCACTGGTAAATTGGGTTCAGTTGTTAGTAATGATTTTTTTGGAACTCCAAATTTGTAGACTATGGACTTCAAGAACTTGGTAACAGATTGCTTGTTGATTGTCACAACTGGGGTAGCTTCCGGCCACTTGGTGATCTTGTCGATGGCATTGTACAGGAACCTGTAACCTCCGATGGCTTTTGGGAAAGGTCCCAAAATGTCCATCCCCCACATAGCGAATGGCCACGTTGGAGGTATCATTTGCAGTGATTGAGCCGGTGTATGAATCTGCATTGCATGGAACTGGCACGCTTCGCACTTCTTTACCAACTCAATTACATCCTGGAGTGTTGTAGGCCAGTAAAAGCCATGCTGGAAGGCTTTACGCACCAACGTGCAAGAAGATGCGTGGTTCTTGCACTCGCCTCAATTGAGTTTTTTGAGAAGTACGCAACCTTCTTCCCATGAAATGCACCGCATTAGAACGGCATTGGCACCACGTCGATAGATATCCCCTTCTGCCAACATGTATATTTTAGCCAATCTGGCAATTCGATTAGCGGAAGCACCGTTTTAGGAAGGGTATTGTACTTCAAGTAGCTCCTGATCTCCGGGATCACTGCATCGGAGTTAACTTGAGCTTTTGGATCTTGCGCGCTGGGTTTCTCGGAGCTTCCTGCAGCGCCTACGATCCTTGGTGGGCGCCATGGTAACAGGGCCACCGCGACTGCCAGCTTCGAGGTGTTGGTCTCGCCCCTATTACTCAGTTCGGCGGGCTAGCGGCAGGTCTTAACAATCTTCTCACAAAAACTCCATCTTGAGCTTGAGCTCCTATTGAAGCCTTCGTCGAGTGGTCTTCAACTTTAGCGTTGTTGAGACGCTGGACATGACAGAGATCCAGGACGTGGAAGTCCTTCTGCAGCTTCTGGACTTCAAGTAAATAAGCAGCAAGTTGGGGATTGTTGCAACTACATTCACCTTTGACTTTCTTTATGATTTGTTGTGAATCACCCTTCACCAATAGCTGCCTGACGCCATATCATAGCGCCACCTTGAGTTCGTAGATGAGAGCTTCGTACTCCGCCATGTTGTTGGTTGCCTTGAAATCAAGGTGTACCATGTACTTGACCTTCTCCCCAGTCAGAGCAAGAAGAAGGATTCTAGCTCCGGCCCCCTGCTTTTGCACGAAGCTGTCGAAGTAGAGTGTCCAGTGAGGCTCAGTGAAGATTGGGACTTTGGGTTCCAATTTATGCTAACTGAGGCCCCCTGGAGTTGATGAAGAAGGAGTTCACTCCGCCATGAAGTCAGCCAGTGCCTGACTCCGGATGGCACGTCGAGGCAGGAATTCAAGATTGAATCCTACCAACTCTGCAACCCACTTGGCGATATTTCCAGTAGAATTTGGGTTATGCAATATAGCACATAGTGGAAAGGAGGTTACCACTGAATCTTGTGGGCCTGGAAGGAGTGATGTAGCTCTCTTGAGACAATAAGGATTGCATAAAGCAGCTTATGCACCTCAATGTAGCAAGTCTTGGCGTTGTGGAGTACTTCACTGATGAAGTACACTGGCTGATGGACGGTTCGGACCCTCTCGGAGGGGCCCAAAGCTTCTTCCCTATCAACTTGGACCATCCTAGTGGGGTCCAGATCTTCTTCTTGAGCAACGCGGACCTGCCTGGAGGGGTTCGGATCTTGTTCTTCTTTGGCCCGGACCTCCTCAGAGGGGTCTAGACCTTCTTCTTGTGCTGTTGGAACTCCCTCAATTGAGGAAGGTTGATCCCCAGGCCTTTTTCCTTTAGCATCCGTGCCTGGGGGTTGGGACCCAGGCTTCCCCTCAGGTAGCTCCATAGCCTCGCAGAGGAGTCTAAGCTCCTAAGCTGAAGATGGCTCCGGTCTTTCCATGACCAGAACCATGCTGACAACCTTCGTAGTTGCCGAAATGTAAAGCAGAAGAGGCTCACCAGGCTTTGGGGCTACCAGAATTGATAGTGTTGTGAGGAGTTGCTTGAGCTCTTGGAACGCCTTCTCTGCTTCTTCAGACCAATGGAATGGCCCGGACATCCTCAATAGCTTGAAGAAGGGAAGCGCCTGCTCTGCCAGTCTTGAAATGAGCCGGCTGAGCGCAGCTAGACACCCAATTAGCTTTTGGACGTCCTTGATGCAGGCTGGTGGCCGCATCTCTTCAATGGCTTTGATTTTCGTCGGATTTGCCTCAATTCCTTGGTGAGTCACCAAGAAACTGAGGAGCTTTCTGGAATTGACCCCGAAGACGCACTTGTACGGGTTGAGCTTCGTATGCGTTAGGCGCAGCTTGTTGAAGATGACTTGCATATTTTCAAAGAGTGAGTCATTGTTCTTCATCTTGACGATGATGTCATTGACATAGACCTCCACCAAGTCCCTAAAGAGCTCTCCAAATGTTTTGTGCATAGCTTGCATAAAAGTTGAAGCGGTATTTTTGAGACCAAAAGGCATGACAGTGTAACAATATAACCCATCTACTGTAATGAAGGCAATATACTCTTCATCTTCCCTAGACATCTGTATCTTATGATATCCAAAATACGCATCTAGGAAACACAATAACTCACACCCGGAGGTAGAAACAACTATTTGATCTATTGTAGGAAGTGGAAATGGGTCTTTTGGGTCTTCTAGGAAACACAGTAACTCACGCCTTATTTAAGGTGGTATAGTCGATGCACATGCGAAGCTTCCCGCTGGCCTTTGAAACAACTACTGGGTTTGCTAGCCACTGAGGACGGTGAACCTCCCGGATGAAACTAGCATCCAACAACTTCTTGATTTCTTGTCATGTCAAGTTTTGCTGCTCGACAGATTTCTTTCAAGGCTTCTAATTTACTGGTCATGGATCGGTGTATATCTTTAGGCTGTGCTCGATCACCTCCCTGGGGATCCCAGGCATTTGTGACGGTTGCCATGCAAACAGGTCAACATTCACCCAGAAGAAAGTGACAAGTGCGAGTTACTATTTGTCGTCCAGGCCTCCCGATATACGAGTGGTCTAGGCAGCGTCAGAACCAATCTAGATGACTTTGATGGGGATGTTGGTGTTGCCGCTTGGTTGCACGTGAGGTGCAGAGGTTGAGGCACGCTGACGTGAGCTCGAAAGTTGTTCAGATGGTTGCTCCTTGCCAGATTCTTCTTCTTGCGTTGTTGCAAGCGCATGAAGTTCTTTTTGCACAGTGACTCCAACAGTGCGATCCCCACTGATCCGAAGGACGCCTAAGGGGTCGGCATCTTCAACACCAGATAGGCGTAATGAGCTATATCCATGAACATATACAGGACTGGCCTGCCTAGGATGGCGTTGAAGGTTAGGCTGATGTGTGCCACATCAAAGACCAGCTTTTTGGACCTATAGTTGTCCCTGGTCCCAAAAGTCACCGGGAGTGTAATTGATCCGAGAGGAGTGATAGCTCTCGGACCTACTCCGGAAAAAAGACGTGAGGACCTAAGGTCCGATAGGCTGAGTTGGCGCTTTGTGAAAACCATGAAGCTGAGGAGGTTGCGTGTCGCACCTCCGTCCACCTGGACATGATAGAGCTGGATGTTGTTGATGGTAGGAGATACCATCAGAGGCAACTGACCAGCTCTGGTCATGTTCTTCCGACAATCCGAAGCATCAAAGGTGATGGCAGTATCCATCAACTTTCAGTGAGGTTCTGCCTTGGCAGTGGGAGCTACGACAGCCATCTCCCGACGCATAGTCTTGAGGATACGATGGGAGGTGATGTCCCGGGACCCTCCATATATCATATGGAGCATTTTCCGACGCTCATTGTTAGAGATGTCGGAGTCATCATCCACAGTGTTGTAGACAGCCCTCAAAAACTTCTTGGCATCCTGGAAGCCAAGCTCCTGTTCTGACATATCTTCTACGACTTTATGTTTCCCCTCCTATTGGCGGTATGGGGCTTCTTCATGGCGCTTATTGCTGCGCTTGATAAGCCACTGGACCTCACAACAGTCTTTGAGGTTATGGGTGTTCGACTTATGGATCGGACACCACATCTTCTCACCGTCACCATCCTCAGTCGATAGTCGAGGTTGTTTTTCGGGGCGTGGCCCTCGGCCACAAGGATTTGGAACTGCAGCAGCAGTAGTAGGTGTGCCAGCCAATGACTTCTTCTTATCGTTGGACTTCTTCTTCTTTCCACTGTCGGAGGCAGTAGCTTCAGCCTTGGAGGAAGATTTACTAGCCTTTGTAGCTAGTTTGGAGTGCATCTACCGGCCCTCCATAGCCCTCCCATGTTTGTTGACTAGGCTGAAGAGCTTCATGACGCTGCTGATATCTTTGGTTGTCAGCTTCTCTAGCATCTTCTTGTCTCTAACTACCTATCGGAATTCAACAACGATATAGGCATTGGAGATAGAAGGGATAGTGTTCTGTACTAGAGAAAACTGTTGGATGAATGATCGCAGCGATTCTCCCGCCTTCTGTTGTACGGTGAATAGGTCTAGCTCTGTGCCAGGTCCGGTGTAAGAGCTCCCGAAGTTAGCGGTGAACTAGTGACAAATTTCCCCCCAACTCTAGATGGAGTCAGGAGGGAGACTCATGAACTAGGACCTCGCTATCATAGTTAGAGCCACGGGGAAGTAGATGGCCATCACAGCCCTCATTGCCTCCTATTACGAGGATGGCGATGGAGTAGATTTGAAGAAATTTGACGGGGTTGACTGTCCCATCGTGCTTCTCCGTTAGATGAGGTCGGAACTTAGGTGGCCAGTTGGCCATGCAAAGATCCATGGGAAGGGTCAAATAGCTGCCCCCAACTCCCAAAGGAGAAGGGTTTTCCTGAGCCTCCCGCCTCTCGCGGGCGCGCTCCATAAGGATGCGGCCATCTTGCCTCATGTTTCGGTGGTCGAGCTCCGATCACAGATCCTGTGATGGGAGTTTCGATGCCGTATGAGTGCAGCGTGCCCTTGAGGGCAGTGACGTCACTTGCTGGGAGGGCGCACGTCTCCTGTGCTGTGACACCTGAGGACCAAGTATACCAGACAAGGTCCAGTTCCTTGAAGGTGCCTGCCCATCAGGGGCAGACCTTGGCTGCCTATGTCATCGACTGCGGCTGCAACCAAATGCTCCACATCAGCGTGCCACTATTCCATTGCACCTTGAGGTGCTCCGGGTGCCGGTGGACGCTGAAGAAGAGTCCACGTTGCGTTCAGCGTGTTCTAAGGATTGTTTGTCGGTGTAGTGACCAATGCGAATACACCATCTCGCTCAGATGGTGGAGGTAGTGGCAGAACGACATCTGGCGGAACAACAACATTGCCTGGCTGCTGTAGTTGGAGGGATTTCCTCCAGCAGGCTGCTCAGCCAAACCGTTGGATGATGTTGCGGCGAAGTTCACCATCTTGAGATCTTAGCGCCCCTACCCGGTGCACCAAATGTTGAAGGGTTGCAACGACACTTCCCCCGATACTACTAAAGCGTAGTTCGCGCAGGTTCGTATTCGGATGGGGCGCGTAAGATCACGAACAAGATGAAGACAAAGGAGTTTTTACTTGGTTCGGGCCGCCTGAGCGTGATTATGTGTGTATGGCGAGTGTCTGCGGTTGCTTGTATGCGTGTGAGCTTAGGTTTCTTCTACCGTGCGATGCAGCCCTTTTTATATGCTAAGGACTGGTCATTACAGATTATGCATGGCCCAACAGGTGGCCCCAGCTGTAATTAACCACCTATACACGATCTACATGTATAATATGTGATTAACACTATGGTAATGCGCCTTAATGGCGGCGTTACTTGTCTTGATGGTCCTCTGATCGTGTCTCATTAATGCTAAATTATTGACACATTAATCAGGTCTTGTAACGGTTGTTTAATAGCCTCTTGAATGTCCATGCCGTTGGAGATCCTGTAGTCTTCTCGTTGGAGGCTTAGATCCAGAGGAAAAACACGTGGCAGTTCCGGAGCTTCCCTCTATGCGGAGGCAGGTTAGGAGCCACTTGAGATGTGGCAGCACTGGAGCTTCCCTCTAGTGGGGGTGAGGTCCAGGGTTGTTGGACACATGGCAGTACTGGAGCTTCCCTGTGAAGATAGGTAGGTCCGGTCCCGCAGAGCACGTGGTAGCACAGGAGCTACCCAAACGAGGGATGCGGACCTAGTGCTGTCAGACTTGTTTTGCCTCGAAGTCTTCAACTCAGACATAGGAACTCCTTGGTTTTAAGTGCGGTATCAGGGGGTACCTGGTATCCAAGGTACCGACAGCTACGAACTTGAGAGATGTCAACAACAACAAGGCACAAAACTTCATCATACAAGGATTGACTCAACGCGACTTCAACCGTGTTGCACACCTCTGATCTGTGTACGATGTTTGGAAAGCTCTATGTGATTATCATGAAGGATCCAACACTATCAAGGAGGTATGACAAAACATGTTCATGAAAGAATACATGCGTTTTGAGATGCAACACGGTGAGTCAATCAATGACCTCTTTGCTCACTTAAAAAAATTCTCAGCAACTTGCGTAGTGTCAACGTTAAATTTTCAGATGCTGAGAATGCTAGACAATTACTAAGTGCCTTTGATCATGTCAATTTGGGAGATGAAACTTACATCTATTCGTAAATCCACTTTCATGAGTACACTTACATTAGATGTGCTATATTACAAGTTAAAAACTCATGAAATTGACATAATCTCATATAAGAATCCCAACATGTCTCTTGCATTTGTTTCCAAACATGACACGCCTAACTCTAGCCAATCTTCATCAGAAGGTGCAGTTGCTTTGCTGTCCTCTATAACCCATGAACATATTAAAGAGTTTCCATATGAGGAACTTGCACTCATATCTACTCGATTCTCAAAAGCATTGCGAAATGTGATAACTATAAGGAGAGGAAGTGTGACACCCGATTCTGAAAATGAAACAAGTTAACGCATATGTGTGCCCAGGATGTTCAACACACATACACGAGTGCATTCACAAAAAAGTATACAGAAAATTACCACAGAACAAGATTAATTAACCAAATTTTATTGCACAAACCATATTATCCTCGAATACAAGTTCTAATGAATATTAATGACAAGTTCAACTAATGCAGCAGAAATAAACTAAATAAGCAAACTAAATAACTAGGCAGCATAAGCAAAAGGGTATAGCGTAGCTCCAAACAACACCACAGGCAAAGCTGACGGCATACACGGCCTATAACTCCGCATTATCATCGTTAAACTCCCAATTCTGACCTGCAACTCTTGGGGGGATTGCAAAAGTGAGTACATGTCGTACTCAACAAGTGTGGAAAGTATTACATGTGGCTGATTCAAATGACAAATATAATAATGGCTAAGTGCTGAAAGGTACAATAAAACATTTGAAAAGCAATATATTATACATATGTGAATAAACCCATCATAAACCCTAAGTAATATCATAGTACTAGTCCATACTCCATATCCATCATCATATACCAATATCCATATTCAATAGCAGAATTCAATTCATAACCATAATACCAACCATAACCATTCCAAATCCCAATTTTCCTCTAATCATGAGAGGGTCCAGGTTGCTCATAACCGAGAGCACCGCTATCATGATAGTTTTAGACACACTCTGCAGAGGTTGTACCGCTTTACCCACGTGTTTGTGATTTTATCACCTTTGGATGACTATAGAATCTCAATTATGCCATCTCACACTTCCGTAGGTGTGGCCAAGAGATCACAAAATAGCCTTTACAAAAGTATTACTAGCCTATTTAGACCCCACTGAGGTTTCACCGGTGGCGATGTCTCCAACTGAGCACATCTTCAACCAAGGGCCCCCTCTTGAGCCATTCGGATCCCAGGGTAGTCCCACCAATCATCATCAAACCCAATCCGACTACCCCTTCCCCGAGCATCCTTAATGGTCCAAATAGCATTGGTAAAACCCTAATTAATCAGCTACGCCACACCCATACTTGGCCTCGTGGTGGCACTGTAAATCCTGGATTGTCGCTCCACGAACCGGTCCTTAGATCTAAAGAAAGCAAAACCACCATAACATCCAACCCATCCACGTACCAGGCTTGATTAAATCATCCATTACCATATCATATTTAACCAGTTCATGTCAACCACAATCTCATTAATGCATAATTAAATTAAGTAGTGTAGTTGTTCTTCCATCCCAATTAATTAAGTGAAGCAAAAAGGTAAAAATCATATGCCGACTCTCTACCATGTATTCCAGGTGACAGGGGTAGTTAAACAAAGCTTGTAAACTTCCTACCATAGGATTCGCATAAAATTGACACAAGCATGCAGTTTGCAAACAAGACATTTATTTTAAAACAGGATCAATATGCTTCAAGGACACTTGCCTTGCTATTGGGATTGATTCGAGTCAAAGCCTTCAAACTCTTGGGGCTGGAGATCCTCTGCGGCACTCTCTAGCGCAAATCAATCTAATTCGCACAACAAACATACAAGACAAGAAACACAATCAAAGAGTGCACAAATATTACTCAATATGACATGACATGCATGATTAATGCAAATGCAAGGTAGAACTTGTTAATAGATTGCTTTTAATGATCACTAACTAGTTATAATGGCTTTTAAAAAGTTTGTACGAGTTTGGATGTGATTAGATCTAATTTTAGAATTAATTCAATATAATTTAACCAGGAAAATCGGACTAGTCCGCTAGGGACCGGACAAGTACGCACTTTACGAGATAAGCAGATTAGGGTTTTCTAGATCGATTTGAATTTGGAGATTAGAGGTTGAATTCACGTAAAGAAAAGATAATAGAAGGTATACCCTGTGTTTAGGACTCCAATGAATCAAGGATCTTGGAGGCAACACTTGAATCTTGATGATCTGGGGGTGTGATGAACTTGGAGATGAATTGGTTATGAGGAACAAAACTTGATGGAGATCTTGATCCTCTTCTTTTCCTCCTCTTCTTCTTCTTTCTTGGGATCTCCTCCTCCATCCTTTATGGTGGCTCTCCACGAACTAGGGTTTGGGTGGGGTGGAAAAGTGGCAAATAGATGTCAAGCCAAGGGGTTGGGTTGTTTATATAGAGGTGGAGGCTAGGGTTAAATAGATTTCGAGTTTGAGATGAGTAGAGGTTGGTTTAGAGTCCCTCATGGGCTCTAAAAGAGTTAGGCACGAGGTCCCTAGGCCCACTTAATGTGAAACCCAAGAAACAAGTTGTAAAACAAAAGATCAACTCGGAGTCACAAAATATCGGACAGTCCGAACAAGACCGGACTAGTCCGAAGTTAGTTAGAAAGAAATCGGACAAGTCTGGCCAAAAATCGGACAAGTCCGACTTTAGTCAGGGAGGAAAACGGACAAGTCCGCTGGAACACCGGACTAGTCCGGGCAAGTCCTGGGACTTAGCAAATTTTCAAGGATTCTTGGAATACCGTACTAGTTCGCATAAAATCGGACAAGTCCAAAAGTGTCCAGAGGCATAATTGGACTAGTCCGCAGCAAAAATGGGCAAGTTCATTTGATGTCAGAGAGAAATCGGACTAGTCCGCACTTTTCAGCATTTTAAGTGCGGTTTTGTTCCAAATCAATTTTAAACTTATTCCTCTTTATGTTGATTAATTTTAAACATGTATATGAATGTATGTAGGGCATGATGCATGAAAATGAGGGTGTTACAAACGTACCCCCCTTAAAATGATTCTTGCCCTCGAGATTCCACGCGAAAGAGAAGAGATAAGGAAATTCCTTCTTGAGATCGTCCTCCAATTCCCACGTTGCTTCTTTTTCTGTGTGGTGCTTCCATTGAACTTTAGTCCATCTAATAACCTTGTTCCTTGTCACTCTCTCCTTGGTTTCCAACATTTTGACCGGTTGCTTGGCATAAGTCAAATCTTCCACTAATTCCAATTCTTCCATCGCCACTTGTTCTTCCGGTACTCTCAAGCACTTCTTGAGTTGGGAAACATGAAAGTCATCATGGACATCCGAAAGATGAGCTGGCATCTCCAACTTATACGCTACTTCTCCTCTTTTGTCCAAAATCTTGAATGGTCCAATGTAGCGAGGTGCTACCTTGCCTCTTATGTTAAACCTCTTATGACCCCTCATCGGTGACACCTTTAGGTAAACGAAGTTTCCAATTTCTAAGGCTAATTTCCTTCTCCTATTGTCTGCATAGCCTTTTTGTCTTGATTGTGCAGCCCTCAAGTTTTCACGAACTATTTGGACTTGCTTTTCAGCTTCTTGCAACACATCCGGACCAAATACTTGAGTTTCTCCTGCCTCATTCCAGAATAAAGGTGTCCTACACTTCCTTCCATAAAGCGTTTCATATGGTGACATTTTCAAGCTTGCTTGGTAACTATTGTTGTATGAAAATTCCGCATATGACAAGCTCTTGTCCCAACTTTTCCCATGCTTTAAAGCACAAGCTCTTAGCATGTCCTCTAAAATCTGATTGGTCCTCTCGCATTCGTTTCAGGGGGATATGCTGAACTAAATTAACCTCGTTCCCAAAGCTTCATGCAATTTCGACCAAAATCTCGAGGTGAATTGTGAACCTCTATCCGAGACTATCTTCATCGGAACTCTATTCTTCCCATATACAGTTTCGCCAATTTCTCTCCATTATAGGTGGTCTTGACGGGAATAAAGTGGGCTGACTTAGTTAATCGATCCACAATTACCCAAATTGAGTCATAATCGGATTGAGTACGTGGTAAACCAACTACGAAGTCCATATCGATATCTTCCCACTTCCACTCCGGGATCTTCAATGGTTGCAATAATCCAGCTGGCCTTTGATGTTCTGCCTTGACTCGTTGGCACACATCACATAATGCTACATATTCAGCTATGTCCTTCTTCATGCTATCCCACCAATAGCAACTCTTCAAGTCTTTCTACATCTTCGTACAACCGGGGTGAATTGAGTAAGGTGAGTCATCTGTCTCTTTTAATATTGTCTCCCGAATATGCTTCACATTAGGCACAACAATCCTTTTTCCCAGCCATAAGGTACCATGTTCATCCTCATCGAATCTGAATTCTCTACCCTCTTGGGTCCTTTCCTTGATTTCTTGAATTTCCTCATCCTTAGTTTGGGCTTCCCGAATTTCTTGCTCTAAGGTTGGGTTTAACTCCATCATCTCCATCTCATTTACAAATCCAAGGTTCAACCGTTCAAACTCCTTACATAACTCGGATGGTAACTCTCGAACTGTGAGTTGATGACTTACTCCTTTTCTACTCAAAGCATCGGCCACTACATTGGCTGTTCCTGGGTGATAGTTGATCCCCAAAACATAATCTTTGATGAGCTCCAACCATCTCTGTTTCCTCAAATTCAGATCCATTTGTGTGAAAATATACTTAAGACTCTTATGATCTGTATAAATTTCACACGTATGTCCAAGGATATAGTGTCTCCAAATCTTCAATGCGTGTACCACGACTGCATGTTCTAAATCATGTGTTGGGTAATTCTGCTCATGTTTCTTCAATTGTTTTGACGCATAGGCGACCACTTGACCTTCTTGCATGAGCACACATCCAAGTCCTTGTCTAGAGGCGTCGCAATATATGTCAAAACTCTTGCTTACATCCGGTAGTATCAACACTGGGGCTGTTGTCAACCTCTTCTTCAACTCCTCAAAACTGTTTTGACAAGCTTGAGTGCATTGGAAAGACTTTCCCTTCATTAGCAATTCCGTCATTGGCTTGGCTATCTTGGAAAAGTCCTTGATGAACCGACGATAATATCCAGCCATCCCAAGGAAACTCCTAATTTCCTTTACATTTTGTGGTGGTTCCCACTTCAACACGTCTCTCACTTTTCCGGGGTCAACCGATACTCCTCCTCCTGAGATGATATGACCCAAAAACGACACCTCTCTCAACCAAAACTGACATTTGTTGAACTTGGCATACAATTGATGCCCCCTCAATTTCTGCAATGTAAGCCTCAAGTGTTCCTCATGTTCCTTCTCTTCCTTCGAGTAGATCATAATGTCATCAGTGAACACCACGGCAAATTTATCCAAGTACTCCATGAAGACCTTATTCATGAGGTACATAAAGTACGCAGGTTGGTCAATCCAAAAGACATCACGGTGTACTCATAAGATCTATACCGTGTCCTAAAAGCTGGCTTGGGTATGTCCGATGGTCTAATCTTCATTTGAAAGTATCCCGACCTCAAATCAATCTTGGAGAAGACACAAGCACCCTTCATCTGATCAAACAAGTCTTCAATGCGCGGCAAGGTGTACTGTTTCTTGATTGTTACCTCGTTGAGGGCTTGGTAATCTACGCACATCCTTTAAGATCCATCCTTCTTGTCCACAAATAGAACGGGCGCTCCCCAAGGTGAAGAGCTGGGCCGAATGAAACCCTTCTCTAGTTGCTCTTGAATTTTCTTCTTGAGTTCCGCTAATTCCATAGGAGGCATCCTATACGGCCTCTTAGCTATAGGTGCAGTTCCAAGTATTAAATCAATAACAAACTCAATGTCTCAATCAGGTGGCACACCTAGCAACTCGTCTGGAAGAACATCCAAAAATTCACACACCACCAAAATCTCCTCAATTGCGGCACCGTCCATATGATTCAGCTCCAATCGCTTCAGTGCGGTTTGAGATGCTTCAAATTCTATGGTGATCCCGTCTTCATTGGTCAACTTCACCGTCTTCGTGGCACACTCAATAACACCATTGTGCTTCCTCAACCAGTCCATACAAAGTATAATGTCCAGTCCTTGAGAGTCCAAACCAATGAGGTTGTCGGAGAAGTCTACCCCCTTATTCTAAGACCTACTTTTGGACATACTATATTTGTCCTCATCTCTCCTCCAGGAGACTTAACCGATAGAGTAAACTTCATATGAGAGATAGGCAAACTATACTTGGCAACATACTTCGATGCAATGAATGAATGCGATGCTCTAGAATAAAACAACATAGTAGCGAGGTTGGAGTTCGTGAGAAACATACCAATGACCACGTCATCCGCTTGTTGAGCATCCTCCGTAGAGACATGGTTCACGTTGCCACGAGCAAAATTATGCTGTGCATGATTCCCTTGTGGCTGTCCTCCATTGGGTCTTGGGTTTTGCCTCGGCGCATTGTCTCCTTGACCAAGGCCTAACTTAGGACATTGATGTGCAAAGTGTCCAGCTTATCCACAAGTATAGCACTTCTTAACTCCACAAGAATTATTGGGACGAGCTTGGTTCTGAGCATTGGCACCAGGATACTTGGCATGAGGTGCATAAAACACTGGAGGCCTAGGTGCTAGCATAATGAGGTGCTGCTGCACAAACTGAGTTGGGCGCGGTGCAAATCCAGGGCGCTGTACAGGAGTAGAGGAGCTGTAATATGGCGCATTGGGAGGCGCAAAGTGAGGGTGCACATTAGTTCCTTGTTGCTGTCCTTGATATGGTACCTCCCTCTTGTTGTCTTGTTCCATCTCACGGACCTTGTTCTCAACCACAATTGCTTTGTCCACGAGCTTTTGAAAGTTGGCATAATCACAGTTGAGTAGTTGCACTTGGATTTCATTGTTCAAGCCCCTCATGAATACATATTGTTTCTGGCTGTCCCGACTAACATCCTCAGGTGCATATCTTGAGAGTTGAGTGAACTTATTGAGACATTCACTCACGCTTGATCTTCCTTGCCTTAAGTTCTCAAATTCTTGCCTCTTCAAAATCATTACACCTTCCGACACATAATGAGAACGGAAGCTTTCTTTGAATTCAGCCGATGTAATTCTCTCTCTGTTCTCGTGAGTATTGCATAAGGAGTCCCACCAATCTGCAGCTGCTCCAACTAGTTGATGAGAAGCAAATAAGACCTTCTCCCGGTCACTGCATTGGACAATAGCAAGCTTCTTCTCCACGGACTTGAGCCAATCATCCGCATCCATAGGGTCAGCGGCTTGAGGAAATGTTGGCGGTCTAGTCCTCATAAACACTCCCAACTGGTTATGAGGAGGTGGGTGTGGCTGTTGAGGCATGTGGGGCTGATTGTTAATGTTGCCAGCCTGCAGCTGTCCCATAGTCTGTATCATGGTATGCATGAGCTGGTTTTACATTGCCAAAAGGTGCTCAATGTTGATAGCTCCATGAGCAGGTCCCTGTCCATTGTTGTTCTGGGATACTCCATGGTTCTCCTCCTCATCATTAGTATCCCTCTGGTTGCGAGTCCTCACCATCTAGAGAAAAGCAATAGGTAAGAATTAGAAAATGTCCCCAACTATATGCATCAAGAGATATGAAACTAACCAACTAGCTACACTAGCCTAGGTGGACATGGCAATGCTAAAGCATCCCAAAATTCTTCTATTAAGCACACAAGCAACCAATATATATAGCAAACAGCAAGCCAACAAAATCAAATCGATTCCGGAGTGCTCCTATGTGCTCTAAAGTGTCCATTCTATCTAGGCTGCATCGTACGGTCAACCTGTGGCTCTGATACCAATCTGTGACACCCGGTTCCGAAAATGAACCAAGTGAACGCATATGTGTGCCCAGGATGTTCAACACACATACACGAGCGCATTCACAATAGAGTATACAGAAAATTACCACAAAAAGATTAATTAACCAAATTTTATTGCACAAACCATATTATCGTCGAATACAAGTTCTAATGAATATTAATGACAAGTTCAACTAATGCAGCGGAAATAAACTAAATAGCTAGGCAGCATAAGCAATAGGGTATAGCGTAGCTCCAAACAACACCACAGGCAAAGCTGATGGCAGACACGGCCTAGAACTCCGCATTATCATCGTTAAACACCCAATCTGTACCTGCAACTATTGGGGGGATTGCAAGAGTGAGTACATGTCGTACTCAACAAGTGTGGAAAGTATGACATGTGGCTGATACAAATGACGAATATAATAATGGCTAAGTGCTAAAAAGTACAATAAAACATTTGAAAAGCAATATATTATACGTATGTGAATAAACCATCATAAACCATAAGTAATATCATAATACCAGTCCATACTCCATATCCATCATCATATACCAATATCCATATTCAATAGCAGAATTCAATTCATAACCATAATACAAACCATAACCATAATACCAGCCATAACCATCCCAAATCCCAATTTTCCTCTAATCATCTGAGGGTCTAGGTTGCTCATAACTGAGAGCACGGCTATCATGATAGTTTTAGACACACTCTGCAGAGGTTGTACCGCTTTACCCACGTGTTTGTGATTTTATCACCTTTCGATGAATATAGAATCTCAATTATGCCGTCTCACACTTCCGTAGGTGTGTGGCCAAGAGATCACAAAATAGCCTTTACAAAGGGATTACTAGCCTATTTAGACCCCACTGAAGTTTCACCGGTAGTGATGTCTCCAACTGAGCACATCTTCAACCAAGGGCCCCCACTTGAGCCATTCGGACCCCAGGGTAGTCTCACCAGTCATCAACAAACCCAATCCTACTACCCCTTCCCCGAGAATCCCTAATGGTCCAAATAGCACTAGCAAAGCCCTAATTAATCAACTACGCATCACCCACACTTGGCCTCGTGGTGGCACTATAAATCCTGGATTGTCCCTCCACGAACAGCTCCTTAGATCGAAAGCAAGCAAAACAACCATAACATCCAACCCATCAACGTACCAGGGCTTGCTTAGATCACCCATTACCATATCAGATTTAACCAGTTCATGTCAACCACAATCTCATTAATGCATAATTAAATAAAGTAGCATAGCTGTTCTTCCATCCCAATTAATTAAGCAAAGCAAAAAGGTAAAAGTCCCATAACAACTCTCTACCATGTATTCCAGGTGACAAGGGTGGTTAAACAAAGCTAGTAAACTTCCTACCATAGGATTCCCATCAAATTGACACAAGCATGCAGTTTGCAAACAAAACATTTATTTTAAAATAGGATCAATATGCTTCAAGGACACTTGCCTTGCTCTTGGGATTGATTCGAGTCAAATCTATCAAACTCTTGGTGCTGGAGATCCTTTGTGGCACTCTCTAGTGCAAATACGTCTAATCCGCACAACAAACATACAAGACAAGAAACACAATCAAAGATTGCACAAATATTACTCAAAATGAAATGACATGCATGATTAATTCAAATACAAGGTAGAACTTGTTAATAGATTGCTTTTAATGATCACTAACTAGTTCTAATGGCTTTTAACAAGTTTGTATGGGTTTGGATGTGATTAGATCTAATTTTAGAATTAATTCAACACAATTTAACCAGGAAAATCAGACTAGTCCGCTAGGGACCGGACAAGTCCGCACTTTACGAGACCAGCAAATTAGGGTTTTCTAGATCGACGTGAATTTGGAGATTATGGGTTTAATTAACGTAAGAAAAAGATAATAGATGGTATACCCAGTGTTTAGGACACGAATGAATCAAGGATCTTGGAGGCAACACTTGGATCTTGATGATCTAGGGTTGGTGATGAACTTGGAGATGAATTAGTGATGAAGAACGAAACTTGATAGAGATCTTGATCCTCTTTTGTTTCCTCCTCTTCTTCTTCTTGCTTGGGATCTCCTCCTCCCTCCTTGATGGTGGCTCTCCACGAACTAGGGTTTGGGTGGGGAGGAAAAGTGGCAAATAGATGTCAAGCCAAGGGGTGGGGTTGTTTATATAGAGGTGGAGGCTAGGGTTAGATAAATTTCGAGTTTGAGGCCGGTTTAGAGTCCCTCATGGGCTCTAGAAAAGTTAGGCATGATGTCCCTAGGCCCACTTAATGTGAAACCCAAGAAACAAGTCATAAAACAAAAGATCAACTCGAAGTCGCGAAATATCAGACAAGTCTGAACAACATCGGACTAGTCCAAAGTTAGTCAGAAAGAAATCAAACAAGTCTGGACAAAAATCGGGCAAGTTCGACTTTAGTCAGAGAGGAAAACGGAAGTGTTCGCTGGAACACCGGACTAGTCCGGGCGAGTCGAGGGACTTAGCAAATTTTTAAGGATTATTAGAACACCAGACTAGTCCGCATAAAATCGGACAAGTCCGAAAGTGTCCAGAGGCAAAATCGGACTAGTCACGGCAAAAATGGACAAGTCCGTTTGAAGTCAGATAGAAATCAGACTAGTCATCACCAAAATCGGTCAGAGAGAAATTGGACTAGTCCTCACCAAAATCGGACTAGTCCGCACTTTTCAGCATTTTAAGTGCGGTTTTGTTCCAAATCAATTTTAAACTTATTCCTCTTTATGTGGATTAATATTAAACATGTATATGAATGTATGTAGGGCATGATGCATGAAAATGAGGGTGTTACAGGAAGTGCCGGTTCTCAACGATCTTTCGAATGTGGTAAGACATGACATTTTTGTACGAATTGTCGTAACCTTTCAGGTACTACTTCCCGTGATGAAAAGCAAATAAGGACGAAGCACTCCCCTGCAAATGGTAAGAAGAAGAAGGGTTTTACTTGTCACCAATTGGTAAACAGTTTTACCTCCGCACTTCAAGAACATGCCTCGAGTGATGTGGACATCGGAAGTGATGAAGATGAAGCGAATTTTGCAAACTTGTGCTTCATGGAGGGCAACTCAAGATCAAGTATGGAGGAGGCACAACACAATGCCATGATGAAGAGGTATGTAGCACATGCGAAGAAATGTGTGATGCTATTTCTCGTGCCACTGTTATACTTAGGAAAAAGGACAAAAAACTTAGGGACAATGCTGTTAAAATTGAATCACTAGAACTTGAAATTAATCGTTTGAAATCTTTGCTTCCTTGTGATGATCCTTGTTCCTCATGTGAGCTTATATATGAAAAATTTTCCTCCCTAACAAGTGCACACACCTCCGCACTTGATAAACCTGAGCAAGAAATTGAACAGAAGAATAAGCTTGCTGCACTTAATGATTAAAACTTGAGATGCTTTCAGTTCTACAATTGATTTGCATTGTTCTACTTGTGATGAAATTGGTAAGAAAGTACATGATGCCTTGAATGATATTTCTATATTGAACAATGCTTTACGTTCTCATGAAGTTAAATATTGTTCTAATTGCAAACTAAAAGGAAAAACTTCATGTGAAAACTGACTAGACTTGTCTAAAAAACTTGATGACATGAACATGATACTAGGGCAGTTTCGTAATGGGAATAAAAATCTGAACTTGCTGCTGAATTCCTCTAAATCTTGCAATGATAAAACTGGTTTAGATTTTGATTCTCATGCTCATGTGAAGGCACATCCACCTAAAATTGTAAAGTAATTAGGAAGTGGTTTGATTGTAACAACTCCTAAACAAAAAGAAGTTGTTTTCAAATCTGCAGGAGTGTTGTCTCATTCGGTTTTAAATAAACATGTTGCTTGCTCATCTAGAAATGAACACAATAAAGTTTCATTGTACCTATTGTCGTAGAGATGGTCATGTCATAGATTTTTATTATAGACTAGCTAAACAACGGAAAAAGGAAAGAATGCAACCTAGATCTCATAACTCTCGTGCAAAATTTGCTGCACATGCCAAATCGAATGTCAGGAACATGCAACCTGCTGTTATGAGTCTAAAACATGCAAAGTTTGATCCCAAACTGACTGTTTTCAGTGCTACACATGTAACACCTTGTAGGTCAGCAGTTGGGTACAAAAACCCTCAAACTTTGGCTCAGAAACCTTCTGTTTTATCTCAGCTTTCGTGTGTTATTCCTGCTGGACATTGTGTAACTTAGTACTGGATTCCTAAATGACTTTTGACTAACCTCAATATTGAGTCGTCGACGTATTGTGCTTCTATGTAGGTTACACGCTTGAGGAAGGAGAATATTTGGATTGTGGATTCATGTTGCTCACACCACATGACCAGTAACAAAGATTGATTCTCCTCCCTCTCTTTTGTGTCTCGTGTAGAGAATGTTACTTTTGCCGATAATTTTTCAACTCCTACAATTACTAAGGGTTCAATTAGAGTAAATAATCACAACAATTCGAAGGATGTGGCACTTGTTAAAAATTTTAAATACGACCTACTTTCTATTTCACAATTGCTAGACGCAATCTAAATTATTTTCACTAAAAATTGTTGCAAGGTTGTAGATTCAAATAGTGAGCTCATTTTTAACATGTCTCGGTTTGGAGGAGTTTTTAAAGCTGACTTTTATATATCATCCTCTAAGCATAGGTGTCTAGTTGCTAAGGATTTGAAAGACTTATATTTTTGGCATCATAGACTTGGTCACGTCAGCTTTGATCATCTCACGCATGTTAGTGCTCTTGATCGCATACGTGGGCTGCCTAAGCTTAAAGGGGACAAAGAAATTGTGTGCTCTTCTTCTAGAGATGCTAAGATGGTTGCAAGTTCACATGCTTCTCTCACAATGACCATGACAACTGAACCGGGACAACTTTTGCACCATTACACCGTAGGTCCTTCACGTGTTCAATCTTTGGACATAAATGGTATGTTCTTGTGATTGTTGATGATTATTCTAGACACTCTTGGGTTTAGTTTATCGCATCTAAGAAAGAGGCTTTTAGTTACTTTAAAACTTTATTTCTTAGATTATCAATTGATCACCCAGGATCTTTAAAGACAATTAGAAGTGATAACATCACCAAATTTAAAAATCAATCATTTGATCACTTTTCTAGTGAAAATGGAATAGATCATCAATTTTCTTCAACCTATGTACCTCAACAAGATGGTGTTGTAGAGAGAAAGAATAGAACCTTAGTTGATGGCTAGGATTATGCTTGATGAATATCAAACTCATAGAAAATTTTGGGCAGATGCAATTGCAACCTCTTGTTATGTCTCAAATCGTGTTTTCTTGCGTGCTAAGCTAGGAAAAACTCCATATGAGCTTCGGTTTGGACATGGGCCTAGTGTCACACACTTTAGGGTCTTTGGTTGAAAATGCTTTGTTAAGAAACATGGTAATCTTGATACACTTGAAGCTATATCTGTTTTTGGCATGTTTCTTGGTTATCCATCGCATACTAGAGGCCACCGTGTGCTTTTACTTGACAATAACAAAATTGTGGAGACTTGTGAGGTTTCTTTTGATGAAGGTAGCCCAGGTACTAGCTCTCATATTGCAGGTCCAGATCCATATCTGCACGAGGAGAATATTTTTATCGAAGAAGACGAAGAAGTGGTGTTGTTGCCCGAAAATTAAGAAGCAAATGATGTTGATCATGCTGCTGATTTTGCACCACTACCAGCACCAACAACTACTGCAGCTGGTACAGATCGCCCTCAAGCCACAAGTTCTTCAATCTATGATGAACATGAAGAAGGAGCTTGTGAAGTGTCTATTCCCCTCCACATCCTCAAAAGTCATCCTCCACAACAAATCATTGGAAGCCTACATGAACGAGTTACACAGTCCAGGTTTTCCGATCCAAACTCTCATGCTCATTCGCTTTGTTTCTTCTTATGAACTCAATGATATATCACATGCATTCACTAATGAATCTTCGATTATTTCCATGAAAGAAGAGTTAGAAAATTTTGAAAGAAATAATGTTTCGAGACTTGTACCTCCACCCCAAAGTCACACTTAGATCTAATTGGGTGTTTAAAAATAAACAAAGTGAGGATGGGTTTGTGGTTAGGAATAAGGCTAGGTTGGCAAACAAGTTGAAGGTCTAGATTTTGATGAAACTTTTTGCTCCTATTGCTAGATTAGAAGCTATAAGAATTTTATTAGCATTTGCTGCATTTAAAGGATTAAAGTTATATCAAATGGATTTTAAAAGTGCTTTTACTCATGGCTACATAGATGAGGAGGTTTATGTCAAGCAACCACCGGTTTTTGAAAATCCAAATTTTCATAGTCATGTTTACAAACTGTCCAAAGCCTTGTACAGTCTCAAACAAGCCCCTAGAGCATGGTATGATATGTTAAAAACATTCTTACTTCAAAAGGGTTTTACCATGGGCAAGGTTGATAAAACTCTTTTGTGCTTAAGCATGGCAATGATTCATTATTCATTTAAGTGTATGTGGATGATATTATCTTAGGTTTTGCTTCTCATGATCTTTAGTCCAAGTTTTGAGCTATGATGAGTTCAGAACATGAGATGAGTATGATGGGAGAACTCATGTACTTTTTGGGGCTGCAAATCAAGCAAACAAAGGAGGGTGGTTTTGTGCATCAAACAAAGTATACAAGAGACCTTTTTAAGCGCTTCAACATGGATAAAGGCAAGAATTTTCGGACACCAATGGGTACAACAACAACAATTGAACTTGATGAAGATGGTGAACCCGTGGATCAAAAGGAATATAGAAGCATGATCGGGTCACTTTTGTACCTCACGGCATCAAGACTACACATGCAATTCAACATATGTCTTTGTCCATGGTTTCAAGCTTTCCCACGTGCTTCACACCGTCAAGCCGTCGAAAGAATTTTAAAGTACTTATATGGATCTCAAGAATTTGACATTTTCTTTCTTCTTCATCAACCATTACTTTGAAAGTTTTTTCGGATACTGATTTTGGGGGTTGTAGGATTGATAGGAAAAGTACTACGGGTGCTTGTCATTTTCTTGGTAATTCACTTTTTGCTTGGTCCACAAGAAAACAAAATTCAGTTGCACAATCCACAACCGAATCTGAATATGTAGCTGCTGCTAGCACTTGCTCACAAATTCTTTGGATTGTTCAAACACTCAAGGACTACGTGTTGATCTAGATAGTGTTCCACTATTTTGTGATAATACTAGTGGCATTTGCATTGCTAAAAACCCCGTGCAACATTCGAGAACAAAGCACATTGACATTAGGTATCACTTTCTCCGTGACAATGTTGAAAAAGGAAACAATGTGCTTCACCATGTAGATACCGAACAACAATTGGATGACATTTTTACAAAACCTTTGGACTTCACTTGTTTTTGTTTCATTCATAGTGAAATAGGGGTTATGCATCCTCATGTCTTAAATTGAGGGGGAGTTTTTGAAACATGGAAAGTCTATGTGTGAATCTGAATTTAAAATAATATGAGCATAAGTATTTCATACATATATGACTTTATGATTCCTTTTGCACGCTGAAAGTTCTTACTACATTACTCTGTTATACATTTTGTAGTTTTTGCCATGACTAGTAATTGGAATAATTACTTACACTAAATCTGCTCATGATGAAACTTACTTGCTGTTTTGAACTTGTTGCATGCTCACAAGTGCTTTTAATCATAAACAATTAATCAAGTAATCAACTCACATGTTGAGTTTTTATGTCAAAATGAAAAGTCAAAAATAGATCAAGAGAATATGCAAGCATTGCACTTCTTCTTTTGAGATTGCTTATCATTGCAATTAGATATGAACTTAGAAGAAGTTTTGTATGACTAAAACCATGTCCTTAAGCTTCTGATTGTCAAATGGCATAAGCTTGGCTTGGGTTGTTAGAATAAGGCAGATGCGGTATATAATCTATTGCAAATGTCATATGATCTGAATTTCTGCTTTGAAAAATAATAAAAATGTAGCAACAAGTGTCATGCTTTTAGGTTTTGAAATAGTTATGTTTATGAGATAAAGACTTGCTTAATTTGAAAATTACACTTGATATCTAGCGTGGCTTACACTACTTGATGTTTTTCATTGATGTGATAGTGTATGTTACTTGATAGTATGACTTGGATGAGCTTTGTTATATATATATATATATATATATATATATATATATATATATATATATATATATATATATATAACAAATATGAAAGTGGAATTATGTCAAATATGAAAGTGATGTGTGTAAGAAATATTTATTTCTTAACATAATTGAGTTATATTGGCGGTCAAAATTTGTATATAATGACCGTCAACAAACTCCCCCAAGCTTACCCTTTGCTCGTCTAGAAGCAAAGATGAAGACTTAGATATTCATCATGAATTGCTACAATATTCTAATTTTGACAAGTACCTAGTGCACAACAAAATATTCTACCTTGCATACAATAAATTTTCTATAGTAGCTAACCCTCTTTCTTAGTCATTATGGGGCTTACGCCTCCTGTTTTTCTTGGGTGGAACAAAAAATTGAGCATCCATTACCTAGTGTCTAAGTTCCAACTGAATTTTCGATAGATTCAAATGGTGTTTAATTTCAAGTTCCTCAAATGTTGCTCACGATCACTCCTATGTAGTAAGTGGAATTTTCCTCACCAAGGCAATGCCTTTCTTGTCCTACATCTAAATAAGGCTTTATGTGGAGCTTGGTAGGAAGATGGAGTAAGCATATTTGCAACGCAAGTCAAAAGAGTAAGCCTTAGGAGAAAACAAATCATACTTTTGAACAAGATTGTGCATATGTGTTGGAATGGAGGTGGAAGATGACTCCTTTTGTGGACTCTTTTTTTTTGTAGGAATGAAGCATGGCTACTTATTTTTCTCTTTTTTTTTCTCTCATGCTCTTGTACATGAGCATCATTTTTTTTTCTTTTTCTCGTAGACATGTCTTCTACTCACTTTTTTCAATAATTTTGAAGAGAGTACTACGCATAAAGGATATGGAATATCTTTTTGCGGTGGTGGAATGGTATTAAAGAAATGAGCTAATTTCTAGTGTAGAAGTTTAGCATGTGCACGTGAAAATGTGTTCTTAAAAGTATGAGAAGATTCTCGGATAGGTCTATACTAGTTTGACTATGCTCAATGTGAAAGCAAATAGCATATGCATGGGGTTTATAAAATTTGAATATCATATGGCTTTAGTAGGAAATTGAAATCAAGTGAGAAACTATAATTTAACCCAATTTTAGAAATACTCAAGAAAGACAAGTTTCACTTTTTTAATAGAAATCTAGCAGCTCTTATTACTATATCTAATCTCACAACAACCTAGAAATTGATTAAGCTTATGCCACACACAAATTCCAAGTTTTAGGGTAAAAATAATCTAAGCCAATAAACGAAACTATTCATCTTTTCATCTTATGCAAAGCAAAAATATTCTTACCGCACGTATTTTATTTTATTTTATTTTATTAAACTATCAAATTTTTTATATGCAGATGCTGTGGAATGTAAGACATCAAAGATGGAATGCAGATGGATGTGATACAAGTTACCTCAAGTGGAATTACTCTCCCAAGCTTGTTCTTCATCAATCTCCATGATCAGGGTTGAAACCTTGATGACGGAAGTAGGCCATGATGTCGGTCTATTGTTGTTGTAGCATGGCCTTGACGTTGTTGAACTGCGTGTCGACTTATTGCTGCTGGTCATGGGCACCATAGACGTGATCTTGAAAAGTGTGGAGGATGACGCCTGTTCTAACCTCAAGGTCTCCCATCCATTGAGTATGTTATGCCATTCCATGGCAAATGTCACAGGAACATCTTATCGAGAAGGAACAACGAGTACTCGTCAGTGGAGGAGGCAAGCTACTTGAGCTTGAGTTGGAACTGTACGGGTCCCATCTTCCTCCTCCGGTAGCCCCCTCATGTCATGACGATCCTCTGTCCTCATACAATTGAGGTTGGGTCCAACCGGGTGCATCACCCACCGGATCCACTTCCTTTGGTACTCATAGGCCGGAGTGGATTGTAGAGGCATCTCCACGACTGCTCTTCTTGAAAGGTTCCTTGTGACTCTGCCAGAAACATTACTCGTTCTTCGACCGGTTGAAGAGCAATGGTTAGTTGCCAACATTTGTAAAAATGAAACTCCGGGTTAGGTAATCAAATTTCATTTACAAAGTTGAGGTAGAAAAACAATAAGGATACATCTAGATCATGTTTAATAGTATGTCCTTGCACTATATAATCCTCATCTACTAAGTAGTGGTTTATTTAATGGAAGCATTCTCAAATTTTGTAGCAATGCGGGTAATTAATGAAGTACATTCTATTGGTCCCATCATTTTAGTGGTTTCTAACCATTGAGACATCATATCCTTAATAGGAGCATTTTTAATCTTTTTAACCTTGGCAAAAGGATCTTAAGTTCATCGTCACACACAATCCTAATATCTCCTTTAGGGCACATAGGCATAGCCACCCATCTATGCATAAAGCGTAAAGGGGGGTTTTGCAAGTAGCTATTCCTAGGGATCCAGCATGCTACCTCGTTAGTTAATTCTTTCCAAAAACCTTGTTTATTAAAGTTAGCCAATGTATCAAAATCTATTAAATAACATCTATTTAAGCCTAGGATTTTACCTAATTCTTTCCATAGGATTGAGTATTCCCTTTGGAAAATCCTAAATGTAACCTTCATGTCCTATTTTGAGGGTGCATGGGAATTAAATGGTGAGGAGTCATGAACCATTCTCATCTATTTGAGCAAAATTATCCCATCCTATTGCATGCCAAATGGTAAAGAATTCCGAATCTATGCAAATTTTGGAGAGTAGTGTTGGATCGTAGGTCTTCGTGTGAGAAAACTCACGATCTTGGAGGAGGTTGTAGGCTTGGTGTTCTACGTCTTTCTCCAAGTAGAGGTTATCATCGTCGAGAAGGTAGGATGTAACATCTCCTTCCATCGGGATGTCTTCGTGCACACCTCTCCACCGTGGACTTGGTCCGGACTCGGAGGAGAGCTGCGTGCTTGAGTCTCTCCCATGGTTTGAGCTTTATGAAGCTCCCTTCATCTTCTCAAAAATCTTCTTGATTCCTTTCTTCGTGGCTGCACAACTTGAGAACAAACAACAAAACAACATTCAAAGTGTCATGTTAGCAAAAAACCAAACAAAACCTTCGACGAGTTCCCTTGTCAACTTGAGAGCAACTTGCAGATGCAAATGCAAATAGAAGAAAATATTATTGAATTGGAATTGAGGGAAGTGCTTCAATAATGAGCAAAACAGCAATGTGAGAAAGAGTGTGAGTGAGTTGGGGAGATATAAATGAAGTGAAGTGTGAAGAAACGCACTCATCCGATCATGTATAAATAGTGTTGCACCCCCAACAGTCGCAAGGTGAAGGAATATAGCCGTTGGAGGAGGGAGAGCCAAAATCGCACTCCCCCAAGGCAGTTGACTAGGGGGTTCGACCACCCTGACTGGTGGGCACCGCTGATTCCTCTTTTGGCAAGTGGCTTCCCAACGTGTACATTTTCAGCTGTTGGATGAATTGGCCACAAATTTGCTCAGAAAAATTGTTTTCCAAATAAAATTTTTCTCAAATCTAATATTTATTTTCAAAATTAAAAAAAGCCAATCTAAGTTGGCAATAGAGTATTCTCAACATCCTAAGGACAAAATCAAATATGATGTGGAAAATGCAAATTTATATGGAAAAGTCAATGGGGGTCGAGAAAGAAAATATTGGATAACTACAAAATTATCTTATTAGCAAGGTCTAACCCACAAATCCGATGAGATGGATTTCCTCCATCTTGTGTAGCTTCAATCCTTAGCCTTCGACCCCAGAGAAGTAGACTCGATAGGCGTGGCTTGCTTCTTCCACCATTCACTTTTTGGCGGCTTAGTGGACTTAGGCTGTTCAGATGGCCCAAACTTCTCCGTCTTCTTGAAATGTCATCGTGAACGAAATGATGGAGTATCCTCATAAATTAACTTCCTCACGAATGCAGTGAGGATTTCCACTTATTTTGGTGTCACTTTGACTTCTTTATTGTGTTTGAATTCGGGCCATATTTGATTTTGATCATGGTGCATTGCTCCTTCCATGGTCGAAAATCAAACTTTTTCCCATTGCCATTTATAAGGAAATGAATTTCCCCGGCTCCTACATTATTGTGAGCATCCGCGATGCTAATAAACCGTCACCCAAGAATGAGTGGGGTTCACGTACCGACCTCCATGTCGAGCACCACGAAGTCCACTGGTATGAAGCAATTCCAGATTCTCATAGCAACATCTTTGGCAATAACTGCAGGATAGCGGACCAAAGAATCGGTCAGCTGGAGTTGGAGATAGCATCGTGAAGTTGAGCTTGTTGAAGACTAGCTTTGGCATAACTATAACACTTGCGCAAAGGTCACAAAGTTCCTTGTCAAAGTGTTGTGTCCCAATTTAGCAAGATATAGTAGGGCACCTTGGGTCCTTCTTTTTGGAAAGTGTGTTGGGGATGGTTGTGTTGCAGTCTTCTGTCAACTTGACAACTTCTCTGGTGAGCAATGGACGCTTGTTGTTCAAGATGTCCTTGACATAGCGATTACATCAACAAGCGATGGAATTGTTCATCCATAGTTGGCTTCCGATTTCGTGAAGGGAATGACATGAAGTTTTTGTCTTCAACTTTCCTTGCCATTCTCTCGCTAAGTTTTTCACCTTTACTAGAAGGGACTTCCTCCTTGTCTTTTTCAACCGCCCCCTTCTCTTGAGTGGGGTATGGTTGATCACAATTGGTCTTTGCACACCTCGTGATTACAACACTCATATTTTCAAGGGAGCTTCAGGCTGCCCTGGAATCTTTCCATTCTCCAACAGAGGGACAACAGCCACCAGTTGAGCTAACTGAGTCTCTAACATCTTGTTGAAGCTCAACTGGTTCTTTAAAGCAGAGGCTAACCCTTTGATCTTGGCATTGATGTTCTCTAGGGTCTAGTCATTAGCCAATAACTTATTGACTGGGCATCATAGGTCTTGAGCTGGCCAGTGGAAAGATCCATCAAGTTGGGTTGATTTCCATCATTACCACTGTTGTTGTTGTAACCTTCTTGAAAGAAAGGACGTGGTTAGCCGCACCCTTGAACTCTTTGATGCTATCCATTGTTGAAGTTTCCATTTTTGCCGAAGTATAAGGCTTTCTCATGGGTCTCGGGGCAGTCACTCCGCATGTGAACCGTGTTGCCACAGACCTCACATGTCATTTGAGCATCTAAGGACAGGGATGCGCCAAATACTTCTCCCATGGCTTGACAATCCAGTTTCTTCATCAGGAGATCAATTTTGGTTGTGATCATGTACATCTCTTTAAAGTTGTGCACACCTTGCTGTTCGGGCTAGAAATGCTCCATGCTCCAACCCATCTTGGACACTATCTTCTCAATCAATTCATTCGCTTTAGGCACTGTCAGTAAGAAAAGGCACGTTCAGCAGCAGCATCCACATGATCACGAGCCAATGGAGTCAACCCATTTTAGATGTTCTGGATGATGAGCTAATCATCCCTCTCATGATGGGTACAGGCCAAGATGTATTCTTGGAGCCTTTCCCATGCCTTGAGAATGGATTCCATTGGCTCTTGTTGGAAGCTTGATATCGTTCCACATAGGGCATTGGTCTTGCCCAATGGGAATAATTTGGAGAGGAAGGTCATGGAACACTTTTCCCAAGTGTCTATAGCACTTCGATTCACATAGAACCACTGCTTTGCTCTCCGAGGAGGGAGAACGGAAACAGTCAAAGACAAATGGCATCTAGAGTGACATTCTTGATCTATAAAGTCCTACAAATCTCCAACAATTGTTGCAGATGAGCACTTGTGTCCTCGTTTTCTTTCCCAAAAATGGATTAGCCTACACCATATTGATTAGGCCAATCTTCATTTCGAAGATCACGTCTCCTGTGTTGACATTGGATCCAGTAGGCACATTGTCACCAAGGGAGCCGAAAACTCATTAAGGGTCTTCTAGGCCAATGGATTGCAGCTTGATGGTGCGGAGATGACTCTCAGCAAGGAAACCAATCATCTCCGCACTATCATGTGCAAGCCTATGGTTCAAAAGACCCTTCGTGAGTTTCCAGCTCCCTTTGCAGACAATGTCTCTATTGGGCCAACTGTCAACACGAGAGACATGAACTTCAAAATCAAGATTGGCCTAATCACCATGGTGCAGGCTAGTGTCTTTTGTGGGAAGGCCAACGAGGATGCAAGTGCTAATTTGCAACAGTGCCTAGAGATTTGTAGCACCTTCAAGATCAAGGATGTCACTCCAGATGCCATCCGTCTTTGACTCTTTCTGTTTTCCCTCATTCAGAGAGCGAAGTGATGGTTCTACACGAACTGAAGTGTTATAAACACTTGGAAAAAGTATTCTACAACATTCCTCTTCAAATTCTTCCTGTTGGGCATGACCAATGCCATACATGGAAGGATTTCAAGCTTCCAGCAAGAGCCAAGAGAATCCATTCTCGAGGCATGGGAAAGGCTTCAGGAATACATCCTAGCATGTCCCCATCATGGGATGGATGGTTGACTCATCATCCAAAACATATACAACAGGTTGACTTCATCGGCCTGTTATCATGTGGATGATGCTGTTGGAGTCACATTTTTGTCATTGAAGGTTCCCAGAGCAAAAGAATTAATTCAGAAGATGGTGTCCAACATGGGTTCGACTGATGAGCGTCTCCAGTCCCAACAGCGAGGCATACACACCTCGAAAGAGGTTAACATGATTACTGCCAAGATTGATTTCCTGATGAAGTACCTAGAGTGTCAAGCTAATGGAGAAGTGATTGGCACAACCAGGCCTTAGGTCCTCACACGACATGTGAGGCCTATTGCAACACGAGTCATGTGGGGAGTGACTACCTCGAGACTTGTGAGGATGCCTTAGACTTGGCCAACAATGGAAATTTCAAAATTGGATACCATCCAGGAGGTCAAGGGTGGGGCCAACCACACCCTTTCTTTCTAGGAGGCTACAACAACAACAATGGCAATGGAAATCAGTGCAAATTGAAGGAACATTCCATTAGACAGCTCAAGATCTATGATGCCTTATCCAAGAAGTTGTCGGCTAATGACAAGAACCTGGAGAACTTCAATGCCAAGATTGAAGGGTTAGCCTTTACTTTCAAGAATGAGTTGAGCTTCAACAAGATGTTGGAGACCTAATTAGCACTACTAGCAGCTGATGTCCCTAGAAAAGACCACTCATGATCTACCGTACCCCACTCAAGAGAAGGGAGCAGTTGAAAATGACAAGGAAGAAATCCCTACTGGCAAAGGTCAACAATTTAGCAATAGGATGGCAAGGCAATTTGAATATACAAACATCATGTCATTCCCTCAGCAAATCAGAAGCCAAATGTGGATGAGCAATTCAATGTCTTTGTTGAAGTCATTCAAAAGCTTCACATCAGTATGCCCTTGATAGATGCGATGCAAGTACCCACTTATGCTAGCTATGTCAAGGACATCTTGAACAATAAGAGGCCATTGCCAGCCACAAAAGTTGACAAGTTGACAGAAGATTGTAGCACAACCATCCTCAACATACTTCTTGAAAAGAAGAAGGACCCAAGGTGTCCTACTATATATGCTAAATTGGGACACAACACCTTGAGAAGGCACTTTGGGACATTGGTGCAAGTGTGATTGTCATGTCAAAGGTGGTCTTTGACAAACTCAATTTCACATTACTATCTCCAACGCCAATGCAACTACAGCTGCTCGATTCTTCGATCTGCTATCTTGCGGGTATTGCCGAAGATGTTCCGAGGGGAATCTAGAACTACTTCATATCCATGGAATTCATGGTGCTCGACATTGAGGTCAAGAAGGAAACACCGCTCATCCTTGGGTGACCTTTCCTTAGCTCCGTAGATGCTCGCATTGATGTGGGAGCAGGAGAAATCCGTTTCCATATCAATGGCATGGAGGAGAAGTTTGAGTTTCGGCCAACGAAGGAGCAATCTTGCATGATCAAAATAAAGTATGGCCCGAATGTCAGATACATCACAGAAGTCGAAGTGACACTAGCAAAAGTAGACAAACTCATTGCATTCATGAGGAAGTTAATTTATGAGGAGGCTCTATCATTTCATCCACTACGCCATTTTAAGAAGATGGAGAAGCCACAACCATCTGAATGGCTCGAGACACTGAGCTGCCAAAGAGAGAATGGCAGAAGAAGCAGGTCGCGCCTTTTGAGTCTACTTCTCCATGGCCAAAGGATAAGGATTGAAGATACAAAAGACAGAGGAAAATCCATATCATTGGATTTTTGGGTGAGACTTGCCAATAGGAAAATTTTGTAGTTATCTCATATTTGCTTATTTCAAAGTATATTTGATTTACCTATTTTCCACAATATGTTTGATTTTTCCTTAGGGTGTTGAGAATTTTTTATTTTCAACTTAGATTGCTTTTAATTTATTTTTTTGAAAAATGGATTTGCGAAAGTTTTGTTTGAAAAATGATTTTCTAGCGAATTTGTGACCAATAAACCCAAGGTTTAAATCAAAAGTAATTGGGAAGCCAGTTGTCAAAAGGGCAACAAGGGGCCCACCTGTCTGGGTGGCCAAACCCCTAGTCGACCGACATGGGGAGAGTATTTTGTCTCTCTCCCCTCCAACGGCTATATTCTATCCTCTTGTGGCCGTTGGGGAGTGAAACACTACATATAAATGCCAAGGTGAGTGTGTTTCTTCACACTTACTACATTCCCATCTCCCCAACTCACTCACACTCTTACTCACATTGTTGTTTTGCTCTTCATTAAAGCACTCCTCTTAATTCCAATTAAGAAGTATTTGTTTCCATTTGCATTTGCATTTGCATTTGCAAGTTGTTCTCAATATTTGCAAGTCAACTCGTCAAAGGTTTCATTTGGTTTTCACTAACGTAACTCTTTTCGAGTTTGTTTTGTTGTTTTTGTTCTCAAGTTGTGCAGCCATGAAGAAGGGAATGAAGTGGTTATTTGGGAAGAAGAAGGGAGATTCATCAAGCTGAAGCCATGGGAGAGACTCAAGCACTCAACTCGCTTAGGAGACTAAACCAAGTCCACAGTGGGGAGGTGTGCATGACGACATCTCGATGGAGGAAGGAGATTCTTCATCTCGCCATATCAATGACAACGAAGTTGACTTGGAGCAACACATTGAACACCAAGCCTACAACCTCCTCCAAGCTCGTGAGTTCTCTCACACGAAGGCCTACGATAAGGCACTACTCTCATAAATTGTTATTATGAGACCTATGTGTGCTGAATAAATTGGCAATTTAAATAAAAGCGAGGGTTCACAAGCAAAGTTTTGAGTAGTGCTGGAAAAATCACTTTGGATTGTATGAGCTTGCAAGAATCCATTTTGCACATTCGAACTTCATTGCACGTGAGTTGCACGTGTTTTCTTGCTTAGGATTATCCGAACTTTTTCACATGACTTGCACATGTTCGGTACTTATGATTGTCCGAACTTTCACACATGTGAGATGAAAGTGAGTCGACACAAGTCGATCTTTACAAACTTTTTTTAGGAGTAATATTACCCTTGATGGTTTAGGACTGTCCGAACTTTCACAATGCATATCGGGAGTAACAGTTACTGCATAGAGTTTTCATATTGAGTTTTGTTGCTATGTTCTGTTATGTTTTAACTCGTAATATTTCTAACATGCTTTTGACTTATGGGAAGATTTGATTAGTATTTATTTACTAAGTTTTTCTTGTGTTATGGCTGATTATGGTGCTTAAATTTTGCTTTGGTTTGCAACATGCTTATATGATGTGCTCACGTAAAGTATTGTGTTTTTCGAACTAACAAGAGTCAAGTCAAAGACTTAGGCTCGCAAAGATTGGTTGTTTGTTCATGTGCAGGTGTTGATTGAGGTCAGAACATGGCTCGTGACAGGACCCATTGAACTAGTCTTTGGGAGAATATGAGGTTCAACAACCAAGTTTGGGTGGAATTGTGGTTTAGTTGATTGGGAGGTCATGCAGCATGTTTGTTTCAAGAACAATGCATATGAAGGTATCGTGGACGTTTTTGGAAGGTGTTTGCAAGTGTGCAATGAGTGCATGCACGTGTCAACATGGTTCCAAGATGTGATGAAGAGATACGGACGTGAAGATGTGGTGGTAAGGTCCAATGGGTTGGATTGTGGACTCAGGCTGCGGCTGAGTCGGTTATCGCTCAAATATAGAATGATTTGAGTTGGTTTTGGTTAGATTTCTTGTTGGACACCAAGTAGAGTTGTTTTAGAAATGTGGGATACATTCCTAAAGTGTTTGGAAGTCTTGGGATTTCTTATATCTGCGTATGGAAGAGTCCTAGCAAGTTAGGGTAAGTTTGAGTTAGAGTCCAAGTAGGATTAGAGTCCTAGTTTGGATTGAGTTGGCCTTAGCGCTGGTTATATAATCAAGGGAGGCCAAATCTCGTGGTGAGATGACTTTGGGTTGTTCCTTTTGTTTTTTGATCAATAAAATTTTTAATTTAGAGGAGCTTTTGTGCCTTCTTCATCTGACTTGTTTTCATCAAGTCTTTCTCATCGAATTTCTGAACAACACGATGTTGCCTCGTTGTTTTGATCATAACTCGATTTTTACTGATTCAATCGACGTGATTCTTTTTGTGTTTTCTTCAATACTCAATTTCCTATCATTGTTAAACTTTCACGGTCATTGGATTTGTGGTTTCTGATCAACATGAGTCTCTTTGCAATGTTGTAGATCTAGTTTTTACTCGGGTAGAACAGATTGAACCTTGTTCGATCTTTCGATCATAACTTGAGTTTTTCTAGACGTTTTTTCATGATTATTGTTGTTGTGCCTTTGTGACTTTATTATCTATAATATCTAATATTTTTTTTCATGGTTGAACACGTTTAGATCAGTTGCACATATGGTTTCTTTATCAGATTGTTTTTCTGCCGAGCGGTGTTTGTTGCTTCCGTTGAAAAAGTATTAATCTACCATTCACCCCCCTATGGTAGATTTTAACGTTCTCTTTGATCCTACAATTGGTATGAGAGCAATTTTTCTCTATTCTCATTGATTTACATGTGTTTGGAACAATCTACATAGAGAAATAGTCCGCTAAACTTTGTCTGTTCGATGGTGTTAATTTTCAGGTTTGGAAGGCTCGTATGGAGGCCTACATACAAGCGCAAGGCTTCACTCTATAGAAAAAGGACTACAAGTGTTTCGACGTGCCACCAAACAATCAAGATATTGCTGTGAACATGAGAGATGTCGACAACAGTAACAAGGCTTGCAACTTGATCATACAAGGATTGACTCAAAGCGACTTCGACCTTGTCACACACCTCCGATCAGCATACGATATGTGGAAGGCACTTTGCGACTACCACGAATGATCCAACATGATCAAGGAGCAAAGGAAATATATGTTCAAAAAATAATATCTGCGCTTTGAGATGCAACCAGGTGAGTCCGTCGATGTTTTATTTGCTCGGTTTTATAAAATTATCAACAACTTGCATGGTGTCAATGTTAATTTTTAGATGCTGAAAATGCCAGGAAATTGTTTAGTGCATTCGACATGTCGATTTGGGAGATGAAAGTTACATCTATTCATGAATCTACTGTCATGTGTACACTTATTTTAGATGTTCTATATTCTAAATCGACAACTCATGAACTTGACATAATATCATATAGAAACACCCAACAAGTCTCTTGCATTTGTTTCTCGATGTGACATGGCTAGTTCTAGCCAATCTTCATAATGTGGTACACTAGCTTTGCTATCCTCTTTAACCCTTGAATAGATCAAAGAGTTTTCAGAGGAGAAGCTAGCACTTCTCTCTACTTGATTCTCAAAAGCATGGCAAAATGTTTGAACAAGATGGAGATGAAGTGGTAGCTCTCAACGATGCTTCAAATGTGGTAAGATAGGACACTTTCGTACAAATTGCCCTAATCTTTTAGGTCATACTTCTTATGATGAGAAGCAAATGAAGTTGAACTCCTCCTCTACAAAAAAAAAAAAAAAAACCACAAGAAGAAGGGTCTTACAGTTCGCCGATTTGTAAACAGTTTTGTCTTCGCTGTGAGACCTATGTGTGCTGAATACATTGGCTTGTGTTGAACACATTGGTTTTGATGATAAAAGTTTTGAATACTACCAAAACATATTCTTAACAAGGTCCTACGATAGGTCTTGCTTGTTTTGGGTAGCTCCGGCAAGGTCTGAGGTAAGGTCCGACTTGCTAAGGCTAGGTCCGACTAGCTTTGGTCAGCTTCGGTGCTAGGTCTGACTAGCTTTGGTCAGCTCTGGCGCCAGATCCGACTAGCTTTGGTTAGCTCTATTGCTAGGTCCGACAAGCTTTGGTAAGCTCCAGCGCTAGGTCCGACTAGCTTTGGTAAGCTCCAGCTCAAGGTGCGGTTAGAGTTGGCAAGCTCTGGTGCTTGATCACAGTGGTTCTACTTTTACTTTGAAATATTTCAAACTTGATTTACATCTATAGAAAGTTTGCTTAGTATTTTTTTACTAGGTTTTTTGTGTGTTTTGGTGGTTATTGCTGTTATCAATTTTCTATGGTTTGCAACATGCTTATGTGAGGTGCTCCCGTAAGGTGTTGTGGTTATCAGAACTAACGAGAGTGAAGTCGAGGACTTGTGCTTGGAAGTATTGGTTGTTTAATCATGTGCAGGTGTTGCTTGAGTTCAATACATGGCTGGTGATGGAATCCATTGAACTAGTCTTAGGGAGAAGATGAGGTTCAACAACCAAGTTTGGGAGGAATTGTGGTTGAGTTGATCGGGAGGTTGCACAACATGTTTGAATCAAGAACAATGCATATCAAGATATTGTGGACGTCATTGGAAGATGTTTTCATGCGTGCAAGGAGTGCATAGACGTGGCTACATGGTTCCGAGGCGTGATGAAGAGATGTGGATGTAAAGAATTGGTCAGAAAGGTCCAACTGACTAGGTTATGGACTCAGGCTGCGGCTGAGTCGTGTTTGACTCAAATATGGAAAGTTTTGAGTTGGTTGTGATAGGATTTCGTGTGGGTCACGAATTTGAGTTATTTTAGGAATGTGGGATACATTCCTTACATATTTGGATGTCTTAAGATTGCTTCTATCTGCGTATTGAGGAGTCTTGAGCAGTTATGCAAAGTTTAAATTCGTGAATTGAGTAGGATTAGAGTCCTAGTTAGGTTTGGGTTGGACTAAGGGCTGGTTATATAAGTAATGGAGGCCAGAGCTCATTGGGTACGACTTTGGGGCTGTTCCTTGTGAGTTTTGATCAATAAATTTCTTAGTCCAAACGATTTTTTTGTGCTTTGTTCGTCCAACTTGTTTTCTTCAAGTCTTTCCCGTCGAGTTTCTGCATAGCACTACCTTTCTTCGGTGGTTTTATCATAACTCGAGTTTCGCAGATCTGATTGACGTGATTCTTCTTGGGTTATCTTCAATACCTAATTTTCTATCACCTGTGAAAATTTCAGGGTCATTGGATTTGTGGTTTCTGACCTACGTGAGTTTCTTTGCAGTGTTCCATAACTATTCTTCTCGAGTAGGATACATTGACCTTTGTTCGATCTTTCGATCGTAACTTGAGTTTCTCTCAACGGATTTTTGTGATTCTTGTTATGACATCTCCGTGACTTGATTCTCTACAACCTATAATAGTTGTCACAATTGAACACGTTAAGATTAGTCACACACACGATTTCTTTAACAGATCAGTTCTCTGCTGAGGGGTGCTTTCGTTGCTTCCGCTGAAAAGTTTTAATCTACCATTCACCCCCCCCCCCCCTGTTAGCTTTACACGTGATATTTGATACTACAATTGGTATCAGAGCCACGATGCTCTAATCTTTGTGATTCGCACCTGCTTTTGACTAATCCTCATGGATAAATACTCGGCAAAACCTTGTGTGTTTGTTGGTATTGATTTTCAGGTTTGGAAGCCACACATGGAAGCTTTTATCCAGGCACAAGGATTCGCGATATGGGAAAAAGTGTACAAGCCTTACAATGTGCCGTCGAACGATCAAGTCATGGCTACAAAATTAAGAGATGTTGGCAACAACAACAAAGCCCGCAACTTGATAATCCAAGGACTAACTCAGTGCGACTTCGACCGTGTTGCACACCTTCGATCGGCATACGATGTGTGGAGAACACTTTGTGACTACCACGAAGGATCTAGCATGATCAAGGAGGTAAGACAGGATATGTTAAAGAAAGAATACATGCACTTTGAGATGCAAACCGGTGAGTCCATTGATGACCTCTTTGCTCGCTTTAATAAAATACTCAGCAACTTACGTAGCGTCAATGTTATTTTTTCAAATGCTGAAAATGCTAGGCAATTACTAAGTGCATTAGACATGTTAATTTGGGAGATGAAAGTCACAACTATTCGTGAATCTACTGTCATGAGTACACTTACATTAGATGTGCTATATTCTAACTTGAAAACTCATGAAATTGACATAATCTCACGTAAGAACCCCAACTAGTCTCTTGCATTTTTTTCTCAAAGTGGTATGCCTAGCTTCGGCCTATCTTAATTTTGTGTTACACTTACTTTGTTATCCTCTCTAACCCTTGAACAGATTGAGGAGTTTCCAGAGGAGGAGCTAGCACTTCTCTCTACTTGGTTACCAAAAGCATTGCAAAATGTGAGAACTAGAAGGAGAGGAAGCTCTGGACCACAACGATGCTTTGAATGTGGTAATACAGGACACTTTTGTACAAATTGTCCTAACCTTTTAGGTCTTACGTCCCTGGAAGAAAAACAATTTGAGGATGAAGCACTCCTCAACAAACGATAAGAAGAAGAAGAAGAAGGGCTTTATAGGTCACCAAGTGGTGAACAATTTTATCTCCGCACTCTAGGAACTTGGCTCAAGCGACGTGGACATTGGAAGTGACAAAGATGAAGATGATTTGGCAAACTTGTGCTTCATGGCGGGCAAGTCAAGATCAAGTATGGAGGAGGCAGAACACAACAGCGACAATGAAGAGGTATGTCCTACTTGCGAAGAAATTTGTGATGCTATTTCTCGTGCCATTGTGATGTTAAGAAAAAGGACAAAAATCTTAGGGACAATGCTGTTAAAAATCGAGTCACTAGAATCTGAAATTAATCGTTTAAAATCCTTGATTCCTAGTGGTGATTCTTGTTCCTCATGCGATTTAATATATGAACAATTGTCCTCCTTAAGAAGTGCACACTCCTCCACTCATGATAAACATGAGCTAGAGATTGAAAAGAACAAAAAGTTTGCTGCACTTAATGACAAAAACTTAAAAGATGCTTCTTGTTCTACAATTGATTTGCATTGTTCTGCCTGTAATGATCTTGAAAAGAATTTGAAAGATGCTATGAACGAAATTTCAATTCCGAACAATGCTTTACATGCTCATGAAATTAAATATTGTTCTAATTGCAAATTAAAATGAAAAACCTCATGTGAAAACTGCCTAGAATTGTCTAAGAAACTTGATGAAATGAATAGGACACTAGAGCAGTTTTGTGTTGGGAACAAAAATCTCAACTTGTTGCTGAATTCATCCAAATCTTGCAATGATAAAAATGGTTTAGGTTTTGATTCTCATGCTCATGCTAAAACACATCCACCTAAAATTGAAAAGTCATTAGGAAGTGGTTTGATTAAAACAGTCCTAAACCAAAAAAGGTGGTTTTTAAATCTGCAGCAGTGTTGTCATGTTCGGGTTCAAATAAACATATTGCATGCTCATCTAGACATGAACACAAAGCTAAATTTTATTGTACCTATTTTGGTACAGATGGTCATGTCATAGATTTTTTTATAGACTAGCTAAACAACATAAAAAGGAAAGAATGCAAGCTAGATCTTATAAGTCTCACGCAAAATTTGTTGTACATACTAAATCGGATGTCAGGAACGTGAAACCTGCTGTTATGAGTCAAAAACATTCAATGTTTACCTCAGGAGCTTCAGTTTTTGCCTCCGGACCTTCTGTTGTTACCTCCAGACCTTCTGTTTTTGCCCCCAGAGCTACTGATTTTCGTGCTACATAAGTAACATCTTATAGGTCAGTAGTTAAGAACAAAAAATCTCAAACTTTGACTCATAAATCTACTATTTTATCTCAACTATCGCCTGTTGTTCCTACTAGATGTCGTGTGACTCAGTAATGAATTCCTAAATGCCTATTGACTAACCCCAATATTGAGTCATCGACGTATTTTTCTTCTATGTGGGTTACACGCTTGAGGAAGGGGAACATTTAGATTGTGGATTGAGGTTGCTCACGCCTAATGACCGGTAACAAAGAATGGTTCTCTTCCCTCTCTCTTGTGTCATGTGTAGAGAATGTTACTTTTGCCAATAATTCTTCAACTCCAATAATTGCTAAAGGTTCAGTTAGAGTAAATAATCACTACACTTTGAAAAATGTGGAACTTGTCAGAAAATTGAAATACAACTTTCTTTCTATTTCACAATTGCTAGATGAAAATTTGGAAATTATTTTCAATAAAAATTGCTGCAAAGTTGTAGATTCAAATAGTGAGCTTATTTTTAACATGTCTCAGTTTGGAAAAGTTTTTAAAGCTTATTTTTATATGTCTTCCTCTAAGCATAGGTGTCTAGTTGCTAATGTTTCAAAGGACATATATTTTTGGCATCATAGACTTGGTCATGTTGGCTTTGATCATCTAACACGTGTTAGTTCTCTTGATCGCATACGTGGGCTGCCTAAGCTTAAAGGGGACAAAGAAATTGTGTGCTCTTCTTGTAGACATGCTAAGATGGTTACAGGTTCACATACTCCTCACACAATGATCATGACAACTGAACCGGGTCAACTTTTGCACCTTGACACCGTAGGACCTTCACGTGTTCAATCCTTCGGAGGTAAATGATATGTTCTTGTGATTGTTGATGATTATTCTAGATACTCTTGGGATTACTTTATGACATCTAAGAATGAAGCTTTTAGTCACTTGAGAACTTTATTTGTTAGATTATCAATTGATCACCCAGGATCTTTAAAAGCAATTAGAAGTGATAACGGAACTGAATTTAAAAATTAATTTTTTGATCACTTTTGCGCTCGAAATGGAATAGATAATAAATTTTCTTCACCCTATGTACCTCAACAAAATTGTGTTGTAGAAAGAAAGAACATAATCTTAGTTGAGATGGCTAGAACTATGCTTGATGAATATCTAACTCCTAGAAAATTTTGGGCTGAGGCAATTGCAACCGCTTGTTATGTCTCAAATCGTGTTTTTTTGCGTGTTACAAACTTTTGGGTCTTTGGTTGCAAATCCTTTGTTAAGAAACATTGTAATCTTGATAAATTTGAACCTAGATCCGTTGATGGCATGTTTCTTGGTTATCCATCTCATACTAGAGGCTATTGTGTGCTTTTACATGACACTAACAAAATTGTGGAAGACTTGTGAGGTGTCTTTTGATGAAGCTAGCCCAGGTACTAGCCCAAAAATCATAGGTCCGGATCCATATCCTCGGGGGAGGGTATTTTTGAAGAATATGAAGAGTCGGTGATATTGCCTGATAGCACTGAAGCAGACATGTGTCCAACTTCGAACTTTGAACAAGATCCAACTACCATCTCTGCTGGTCCTGATAGTCCACAAACCACAAGCTCATCAATCTGCAATGAACCTGATGAAGAAGAAGCTTGTGAGACATCTGTTCCCCTACGGATTTTCAAGAATCATCCCCCGCAACAGATAATTAGAAGCTTGCATGAACGAGTTACAAGATCCATTTTTTCCGACCCTAATTCTCATGCTCATTCTGCCTTTGTTGCTTCTTTTGAACCCAAAGATATATCACACGTACTCACTAATGAATCTTGAATCAATGCCATGCAAGAAGATTTCGACAATTTTGAAAGAAATAATGTTTGGAAACTTGTACCTCCACCTCAAGATCACACTTTAATTGGAACTTGTTGGTGGTTTTGATCCGGCAGATCTCCCGACACTACTAAAGTGTTAGAGGAGTTTGAGGTTCAGTGTGGGCGCGTGGAGATTCGAGAAGGTGATATGTAAAACAGGCGCAGGAGACGCAAGGATTTACGTGGTTCAGGCCGCCTGAGCGTAATACCCTACTCCACGGGGTGTGTTGGTGTTGTATTGGATGTATGAGTTCAACGTAAGTTGAGAGTGTAGAGTGAGCACGTCGAGTCCCCCTCTATGCATCGTCGACCTGTCCTTTTATAGTACAAGGGCAGGCCGTTACAAGTTAGCCTGGCCCGACATGTGGCCCCGGCGGTTACTAATATTGATACACATTTGATGCGCTTAATTACCCTTCATAACCGAGTTACGGGCTTTGATAGCACCATTACTGGTAATTAAGGTCGTCCGATTGTGTGTCATTAATATAGTATTAATGGCACTTAATTGGGTCTTGAAGTCCTTGATTCTCCTTTGAAGATTCGAAGCCGTTGTGAAGTCTTCCGGAGGTTGGAGGCTAAAGATCTGATGGTTGGACACGTGGCAGCTCCGGAGCGTACTGTGGGGAACAGATAGGTCCGGTGCCACCTAACACGTGTCAGTTCTGGAGCTTCCCTCGGTCTGGGGTTAGGTCCGGGGGTGCCGTTATGGTACATAGCCCGGAGCTTCACCCATGTGGGTAGTAGCTCCGGTTTGATAGTACACGTGGCAACCCTGGGACTAACCATGTTGGGGAAACGGGTCCGGTTATGTCTGACATGTGGCCTCTGAAGGTCTTCAAATCAAGTAGATGACATTCCCTTGAGATCTTTGCAATCCCAAGGGGTATATCGTGCCTAGGGTACCAATAGTGGCCCCCTGGGCCCACCTCTGGGGAAGACCCCTTGGGTGAAGTCATTCCGCCGGAGGTGGGTCCATCCTTCGACTTTTGAACTGAGTCTTCAAAGGTCTTCGAATGTGCCATTGGTGATAGTTTGTGGCATATCCCGTGTGTGGCAAATGAGATCTTTGGCGTGCGGATCTCACGCAATTAAAGGTCGTCGGTTCCCAATACGAAAATCGTATCAGTTCCGCACGCCTTGTCAGGCCGCCGCCTTCGGGCTTCCCGCCTCATGATGACAACCATTCGACTGGGTAACAACCTTGACTTGATCGCCCGGGTGGTCGTGGGCCCTCTTGTCATCGGCTGGGTGGAATTTTTTAGTAGTATCTTCGGCTTCCTTGCGATTTCCATCAAAGCGTTGCGAGGGCTTACTTAAGAAGGAAAGCGCGCACCATCTGGGGTTCTTTACTCCTCTCATCTGATCTTGTGCTCAAACTCCCAACTTGTGCTCACTTTTCCTCTCTTGCCTTGCTGTGCCGCGATGGAGTTAGGTCTCCACGAGAGCCGTTTGAAGACCGAAGGTGACCTGAAGAAGGTCCGGGCCCTCATGGGATGGTCCCCGGACCTCTTCAACCGCCTGGTCCACGCCGGGGGAGAGCACCCATTCCAGAAGGAGCACGCCGGCGAAATGGTGTACTTCTCTTCGTACGCCATGGTGGGGTTGATCCCACCTTTTTCCTCCTTTTTCTTGATGCTGCTAGACTTGTATGGTCTACAGCTGTACCACCTTGGCCTCCACTCCATTCTTCTTGTGTCTGTCTTCGTCCACTTCTTTGAAATGTGGGTGGGCATCCCCCCTGCATTGAACTCTTCCGGACCTTCTTCACTGTCCATACCACCGGTAGGAGTAATGAGTACCTTGGCTTCTACTACTTCGTGAAGCGCAAGAAGTGCCCATTCAAGTACCTCCGGTCGTTTCCCTCTGGAAAGTGGGATGATTGGAAGAAGGACTGGATAGTCATCCGGGTGGAGGAGCACGAGAAGCTGGAGCTGCACGAAGGCCTCCCCAACATCGACACTGCGGTCTGGAGTGAAGCTCCGATGCTGTCGGATGCCTTCAACCCTACTCTGACCAGGATCCGCCAGTGCGTGGAGAGAGGATTAACTCCTCAGGCGGTATTTTGCAATTTCCTGGTCAACAGGTGGGCACCGCTGAAGAGGAGGGAAAAACTCGCTTGGGCCCTCAACAGTGTGATGGACGACGATCGGGTCGAGACCGGGCTGAAGTCCAACATGGCGGGGGCAACCTTGGAGTTTCATCTCAAGAAGTTCCAGCACGGCATTGACGTCGCGGGTGATGACTTGACCCCGCCACCAACTTTTCTCCCTCCGAACATGGAAGTAGAGTTCAGCAGGGAGCTCCGGCGGACGAGGCCGGTGCATGACGACCTTGGTGTCGTTGAGAGAAGATCGACCTCCAGGGTGGTGATCCCTGGGGATTCCAAAGGTGGCTCCAACCGTGTCCCGAAGCTAAGGATCGAATTCGTCCGCAAGGGCAAGGAGCCGGCGGACGAGCCCTTGAGCCGGAAGAGGAAGCTGCAGCATGCCGACGGAAGGTCCGTCAGGCCTACAACCTCTGCATCAGCTCCTTCTCCCCGGAGGGGGAGGTCTTCTACAACTGCGGCGACTGTAACCGCAGCGGCGTCTTCCCGGGGTGCTAGCTCCGGGCATGCGACTCCAGCACCAGGGCCAGTTGAGGCCTCTAGGTCCGGGGGTCCTTCCTGGTCGAGGGGGGCCTCGACTAAGGAAATGCTCGTGGCTGCAAAGAGTTCCGGGGGGCCTTCTGGAGCTTCCACGCCGGCGGCGGCTATGGTTAGCCCAGAACGCCAAGCAAAGAGGTTCCGCGCAAGCTGGTGCGGAAGCCTCCCGAGGTATTTTTTAATCTTTACCTCAGACAGTTGTTTTATTGTAGTAACTGTTTTTTAAGTTTCTTCATCCATCATCTGCAGTGTTCCCAAGAAGAGGAGTGAGGCGCCACCCTCAGCCACAGCAGCTGAAGCTGTGAGGGCGGAAGCTTCTCCTCCTGTCCCGGCGCCGCCCCAAGTGGTGGCTGAAGCTGCGACAGCTCCGGCGCCAGCTGTCGTGGTCATGGACCTCGACTCATCCCCCGAGACTCCCGTGGTAGCGCCGGACCGCGGGAGAGAAGATGCCCCAGTGGCACCTGCCCCGGAGGTTGAAGCTCCAGGTCTTGATGCTGAGATGATGGAAGCTTCGGCCGTTGAGCCGGAGGAAGCAATAATTCTGGCCCCAGAGCCAGAAATTGTCGAAGCCCCAGCGGTTGAGCCGGAGGTTATTGAAGTCCCAGCAAGTGAGCCGGATGTGGAGGAAGCTCCAGCGGTTGAGCTGGCTACCTCCGAAGCTCAAGCCTAAGAGCCGGTTGTAGTTGAAGACCTTCCGGCGCCCGAGCCGGTTGATGTTGAAGACCTTCTAACGCCCGAGCCAGTTGAGGTTGAAGCTCCGGCCTCAGGGCCGTTTATTGCGGAGGCATGAGCACTCGAACCCATGGTGGTCGAGATGCCAACAGCCGAGCCATCAGCGGAGGAGGGGCCCAGGCCAGAGCCGGAAGTAGCACCTGCTCCGGAAGTGTTTTCGGCAGAGGTGCCTGCCACTGAGTCGGAATGCCCAAATGAAGTCGCTGGCCCCCTGCCTGAGGAGGCAAATGATGACCTGGCGGCGGGACCTTCGGAACCACTTCCGGAGGTCGGAACTTCTTCCGCGGGACCCTCCTTAATGGCAACTGAGGCTATCCTGGAGGACGGCCCTAGTGTCGTGGACGCTCAGGGGACCACTCTTGTGGAGTGGGACCCAATTTTTGTAAGCGAGAACCCACTGGAACCAGCGGAGGAGGCCCCAGCAGGTCCGGAACCCATTCCCCTGACGTTGTCTATTGACAACGCTTGCTCCAGCCTGCATCAAGTTCAGCTGGAGTTCTACCACGTCAGCAAGGCTCTTGAAGAGGAGTGCCAAACCCTTAGGCGGTGGCATAACTGGCTCTACTTCGAGACCAAGATGGCGCAGTCGAGGCTGGCAGATAACAAAGAATGGATCAAGCAGGAGAAGGTCCGCTTGAAATACTGGGGCAAATTATTGGATGACAGGGAGAGCTTGACTCGCGCCCTCGACGCTCGATCCCGGGCACTTTATGAGCAGACCAAGGCAGCTAATAGTGCGGCTGATGAACGCCAAGAAAGGCTTGAAGCCATTAACACTACTCTCATCAAGCGCCGAGAGGCACTTGAGGAGAGGGATAAGAGGCTCGAAGATGAAGAGCAAAAACTCCTAGAGCTGCGGGATGACGTCTTGAAGAGGGAGGAGGAGCTCGCCAAAAAGGTAGCTCTGGCTGACAAGGGCCTTGAGGAGCGCGCCATGAAATTGGAATAGCGTTGCGCTGAGGAGGAGGAACTCTACCAGCAAGAGTGTGCCATCGCTGTCAGGGAGAAGAAAGTGAGGGGCAGGGAGAAGGACCTGGTTGACTGCCGGAACAAGATCTACCTCCGGGAGGAGGAGCTCGAAAAACTCGAGAAGCAGGTTGCTGAAAAGATTCAGCAAAATGCCAAAGAGGTTGAGCGCCTCGCTCGCGATAATTCTGAACTGGCGGCGGCTAGAAGATCATTGGAGGAACTGAAGCGCTTGAGGGCTGCAGACTCCCTACAGGTTTGGGAGTTCCTGAGCAAAGCCAATGACGCGCTGACACCGATGGGCTTCAGTCCCGTGCGTCTGGATGATCCAGAGCTGGAGCCGGACCTGGCGTTGCAGGCGTTGAGCTCGGCGGGTAGCAATCTCTCCAAGGTGGGTGACGTCATCGCGGACTAGTTAGAGGTAGAGGGGCAGTCCTTGGCGAAGAACGTCGCAGAATATGTGCTGACGTGCTACACCAGCCGGGATCCCCAATTCCCTCTGGACCCGATACTTGAAGGTCCCATCGAAGGAGAAGGTGAAGTCACCCGAGCCAGCGTGTCGGAGGTTGCTCAGAAGGTCGCCCAGTTCTTCCATAGGGTCTAGGACCATCTCTGTTGCTCCCACTCGTATTCTCTCTTTTTCTTCCCCAATTTTGTAATCCCTTGTCTCCAGATGAATGAAATCCAAATTTTTGCGAATTTCATTTTTTGTCTTCAACACTTTTGTCTTCACTTGGCCCCCTGGTAGATGTACACAATTTGATTGTGAACATGTACCAAGAGGATATTGTGTTTTGTGGAAGACTTGTTTTCTTCAAACTTGTAGAATGTAGGTCCGAAGTCTTCCATAGTGAAGGCCCCCTGAGGTTGTCGGAGCTCTGAAGCTCCGATATTGACTACCGTCGGGGCTCAGTAGCTCCGGCAATAGTTCCTATCAATGCGTAGAGCATCGATAGTTAGACCTCCGGGGTGTCGGAGCTTAGTAGCTCTGGCAGTGACCTTTCCCAACGCGTAGTTGGTCGGAAGCAGACTCCGTTTGTGGAATCTTCTAATCATCTTCTATTCTGCGTCGACGGCTGGCCCCCCTAGCTTTACCGGAGCTTGGTTGCTCCGGTGATCCTCGTTTTCAATGTTTAACATCGATTATAAGCCACCTAGGGGGAGTTGGAGCTTCGTCAGCTCCGGCTTTTCTCCATCAACGTGGTTTCTTTATTTTTCTTGCACATTGAAGCCAAGAAAAATAGTAAAATTTGCTCCTTGCCTATAACTTCGTCGTGGCTTACGATTCTCAAGAAAATTTTAGGTCAAACACGATTCTAAATGCAACCGAATGCATTGCCTTCTTTCTTCCAGATCCAATTGTACTTGGACCCGCCTTACTTCGACCTGCCAGGGTGTAGGTAGAGTGGCGTACTTAGGGTGCTTGACCAGGCTAAGTCGATAGCACACTTCGGCCCTAGATTGGCTTGGTGGCATTCAGGTGAGTGGGCCATGAACAATATTTGAATCCAAAAGAATCGACAATACAACTCAAATTGTATATGAACCGGTCGAACTAAAATTTCTTAAGAATTGCACGTCCTTGTTATAGACAAGAAAGAGAAAAATAAAAAATGTTGAGCCTGTACAAAGTAAATGCACGTGGAGTTTGTTTCACATGAAGATGTCTTTCATTATAGGTCCGGGGTACAGGGGAAACAAGTATACTCTTAGGGTACGGAACCAGGCTAAGCATGTTTCATTTCTCGTTTGACCCAGGGTAGCTAGCCACACTTTTAGTCTTGAGACTGTGACAAGCGTTGCATGAACTTTGCAGACCTTTCGGGAAAGGTCCGGCTGTCCTCCCGGGGGAACTACCCGACTCTGTACAATGACTCTATAACATACACCTCAAGTTACTACAGACTCACCTTCGTGATATTAGGTGTAGAACTTACGGAGGTGCTCAATGTTCCAAGGATTTGGGAGAGGTGTCCCATCCTCGGTTGCCAAGCGAACGCTTTTGGGACGGGATACTTTAATCACTCGGAAGGGTCTTTCCCAGTTGGGGGAGAGTTTGTTTAACCCTTCTCTGGATTGTATTCTCCGTAGCACCAGATTGCCTTTCTCAAGTTGTCGGTTGTGTACATGCCACTGATGATAGTGCCGAAGGGCTTGGCGGTATCGGGCATTCCGAACAACTGCTTGGCACCTTCCCTCCTCAAGGAGGACTAGGTCTTCACGCCGGAGCTGATCCTGCGTGGCTTCGTCGAAGGTCCGGACCCGGAGTGACCCCAAGGTGATTTCCGAAGGAAGGTTTGCTTCAGCTCCGTACACCAGGAAGAAGGGTGTCTCTCCAGTTGACCGGTTTGGAGTTGTGCTGTTGGCCCATAGAGTGGGCGGAAGCTCTTCAATTCAGTTGGCTCCATGTTTTTTCAAGCGCTCATAGGTACGCGTTTTGAGTCCTTTCAGGATTTCAGCATTTGCTCTCTCGGCCAGGCCATTGCTTGCCGGGTGAGCTACGGAGGCGTAGAAAACTTGAATGCCGAGGTATTCGCAATACCCTTGAAATGCAGAGCTTGTGTATTGGGTCCCGTTATCAGTAATGATTTTATTTGGGACTCCAAATCTGCATACGATGGACTGCAGAAAGTTGATAGCAAATTGCTTGTTTATTGTCACAACTGGAGTTGCTTCCGGCCACTTGGTGAACTTGTCAATGGCGACATACAGGAACTTGTAACCTCCGACGGCTCTTGGGAAAGGTCCCAAGATGTCCATCCCCCACACGGCGAAGGGCCATGTAGGAGGTATCATTTATAGAGACTGAGCCGGTGTGTGAATTTGCTTTGCATGAAATTGGCATGCTTCGCATTTCTTCACTAGCTCAGTTGCATCTTGGAGTGTTGTAGGCCAGTAGAAGCCATGCCGGAAAGCCTTACCGACCAGCGTGCGGGAAGACGCGTGGTTCCCACACTCGCCTCCATGTATTTCTGCGAGGAGCTCGCAGCCTTCTTCCCTTGTGATGCACCACATTAGGACGCCATTGGCACCGCGCCGGTAGATATCCCCTTCTACCAACGTGTATCTTTTAGCCAATCTGACTATCCGGTCAGCGGATACATCATTGTCAGGAAGGATGTTGTCTTTCAAGTAGCTCCGGATCTTCGAGATCCATGCATCAGAGCTAACTTGAGCATTTGAGTCTTGCGTGCTAGGTTGCTCGGAGCTTTCGGCAGCACCTACGACCCTTGATGGCTGCCATGGTAACAGAGCCATCGGGACCGTCAGCTTCGGGATGCTGATCTCGCCCCCTTCACTCAGCTCGGCAAGCTGAGCTGTGGGTTTTGACAACCTCCGGACAAAAGTTCCGTTAGGAGCTGGAGCTCCAGTTGACGCTTTCGTCAAGAGTTCGTCGGCTTCAGTGTTGTGGGCACGCTGGACATGGTGGAGATCTAGGACTTCAAAGTCCTTCTGAAGCCTCTGGACTTCAAGGAGGTAAGCAGCTAGCTGGAGATTGTTGCAGGAGTCACCCTTCACTTGCTTAATGATGAGTTGTGAATCTCCCTTGACCAACAGTTGCTTGACACTGTATGACAGTGCCACCCTTAGTCTGTAGATGAGTGCTTCGTATTCCGCCATGTTGTTAGTCGCCTTGAAGTCAAGGTGTACCATGTATTTTACCTTCTCTCTGGTTGGTGCGAGGAGAAGGATTCCAGCTCCGGCCCTCTGCTTTTGCATGGAGCCGTCGAAGTAGAGGGTCCAGTGAGGCTCGGTGAAGATCGGAGCCTTGTGTTCCGGCTTCTGCTCACTGGGGCCCCTAGGGTTTGATGGAGAGGGAGTCCATTCCCCCATGAAATCCGCCAATGCTTGACTCTTGATTGCTTGCCTTGAAATGAATTCGAGATCGAATTCAGCCAATTCCGCTGCCTACTTTGCAATATTCACAGTTGAATTGGGATTATGCAAGATTGCTCGAAGTGGGTAAGAGGTCACCACTGAAATCTTGTGAGATTGGAAGTAATGGCGAAGCTTCCTGGAGGCAATGAGAACTGCATAGAGCAGCTTATGCACCTCTAGGTATCGAGTCTTGGCGTCATGAAGTACATCAATGATGAAGTACACTGCGCGCTGAATGGTTCGGACCCTCCCAGAGGGTCCCGGAGCTTCCTCTTCACTGACCCGGATCCTCCCTGAGGGATCCGAACCTTCTTCGGGGACCTCCGGGTCCTGGCTAGAGGGACCCGGAGCTTCTTCAGAAGCGACCTGGACCCTCCTGGAGGGGTCTGAGTCTTCTGAAAAAACTTTTTGTGAACTCAAGTCTGGGAGCTGGGACCCAGACTCGCTTTTAGGAACTTCCGGACCCTCCTGGAGGTGTCTGGATTCTTGAGCATGGGATAGTTCTGGTCTCTCCGCAACCACGACCATACTAACGACTTCGTCAGTTGCTGAAATGTAAAGCAGCAAAGGCTCACCATGCTTCAGAGCTACCAGAGTTGGTAGGGTGGTGAGGAACTGTTTTAGCTCCTGAAACACCTTTTCTGCTTCTTCAGACCATTGGAATTGTCCGGACTTCCTCAATAACTTGAAGAAGGGAAGTGCCCATTCCGCCAAGCTTGAAATGAACCGGCTAAGGGCTGCTAGACATCCATTTAGCTTTTGGACATCCTTTATGCGGGCTGGTGGCCGCATGTCTTCAATGGCTTTGATCTTTGCCGGATTAGCTTCTATGCCCTGGTGACTTACCAGGAAACCAAGAAGTTTTTCGGAGATAACCCCGAAGACACACTTGTCTGGGTTTAGCTTTGTGCGCGTGACCCGCAACTTGTCGAAGACAGCCTGTAAGGTGTCAAGAAGTGACTCCTTGTTCTTGACCTTGACCACGATGTCATCGACGTACACTTCCACTATGTCTCTAATGAGTTCTTCAAAAGTTTTGTACATAGCTCGTACAAAGGTTGAAGCTGCATTCTTGATACCAAATGGCATGGCTGTATAACAGTACAATCTATCTACTGTGATAAAAGAGGTATGCTCTTCATCTTCCCTATACATTCTGATTTGATGATACCCAGAATATGCGTCTATGAAACACAGTAATTCACACCCGAAGGTGGAATCCACTATCTGATCTATTCTAGGTAGTGGGAATGGATCTTTTGGACATGCCTTATTTAGTGTTGTGTAGTCGATACACATCCGAAGCTTCCTGCCGGCCTTGGGCACAACGACTGGGTTTGCCAGCCATTTTGGATGGAAGACTTCTCAGATGAATCTAGCTTCGAGCAACTTCTTCACATCTTGTCGAATGAAGTTCTGTCGCTCCACGAATTGCTTCCGAGGCTTCTGGTGTATGGGTCGGGCGTCAGGGTAGATCTTCAGAATGTGCTCAATCACTTCCCTGGGGATCCCACGCATTTGTGACGGTTGCGAGGCAAACACGTCGACATTAGCCCGGAGGAAAGCGATGAGCGCGAGTTCCTATTTGTCATTCAGTCCTCCCGATATACGGGTGGTCTGAGCGGCATCAGAACCGATTAGGACGACTTTGACTGGAATGTCGGTGTTGCCGCTTGGCTGCACACGAGGTGCAGAAGTTGATCCCCGCTGACGAATGCTCGGGGGTTTTGGAGCTTGTTCCTGCCTGGAGTCCTCCTCTTACACCGTAGTAAGCGCATAATGTTCTTCTAGAGCAGTTACTCCAGCAGTACGATCTCCACGGATCCGGAGAACGCCTACTGATGTTGGCATTTTTAACACCAAGTAGCCATAATGAGCAGCTGCCATGAATTTGTACAAAGCAGGCCTACCCAAGATGGCATTGAAGGGTAAGTTGATCTGAGCAACGTCAAAGACCAACATCTCGGTGCGATACTTCTCTCGGGTCCTGAAGGTAACGGGGAGGGTAATTGCACCAAGTGGGTTAATGGCTCCCGGACCTACTCCGGAGAAAGGTCGGGAGGGGTGAAGATCCGAAGGTCGGAGCTGAAGCTTGGTAAAAGCTTCAAAGCTTATGAGGTTGAGCCCCGAACCTCCGTCTACCATAACATGATGGAGCTGGATATTACTGATGGTAGGAGATACCATCAAAGGTAACTGACCTGCTCCAACCATGCTTCGAGGGCAGTCCGAAGCATCAAAAGTGATGGATGTGTCCATCCACTTCCGATGAGGCTCCGCCCTGGCTGTAGGAGCTACAACAACCATGTCCCGACGCATTGTCTTGAGGACGTGACAGGAGGTGATGTCCCATGATCCACAAAATTGGTGTTCATGGTCTTCCGACGCTCGTTGTCAGAGACGTCAGAATCGTCGTCAACGGAGGTGTAAACGGCCTTCAGGACCTTTTTGGGATCCTGAAAACCTAACTCCTCTTCAGCCGGAGCTTCGTCAACTTTTTGTTTTCCTTCCCTCTGTCGGAAAGGAGCTTCTTCCCGGCACTTGTTGTAGCGCTCGGCAAGGTTTTGGACCTCCCGGTAGTCTTCCAAACTGTGGCTGTCCGTTTTGTGAATTGGACACCACACCTTGGGTTTGCCACCATCTTCAGAAGACGGTCGAGGTCGCTTCTCAGGGCGTGGCCCCCGGCCACCCAGAGCTGCAGCAGCTGCAGCATTAGATGTGCCGGCCGACGACTTCTTCTTGTCGTTGGTCTTTTTCTTCTTCTTGCCACTCATGGAGGTAGTGGCTTAGCCTTTGGAGGATTTTTGTGATCCTCCGGAGGTGGTTTGGAGTGCATTTCACAGCCCTCCGTAGCTCTGGCACATTTGTCAGCCAAGCTAAAGAGTTTCGTGACACTGGTGATCTCCTTGATCGCCAGTTTCTCCAACATCTTCTTATCCCGTACACCCTGTCTAAATGCCACAATGACAGAAGCGCTAGATATAGAAGGGATAGTGTTTCGTACCTGAGAGAATCTCTGGATGAATGATCGCAGGGATTCTCCCCCTTTTTGAACGAGTGCAAAATGGTCCAGTTCAGTGCCTGGTCGGGTGTATGAACTCCCGAAGTTGGCGGTGAACTGCCGTCACAACTCCTCCCAACTATTGATGGAGTTGGGTGGAAGGCTCATAAACCAGGACCAGGCGGTCCCAGTTAAAGCCACTGAAAATAATTGGCCATTACGGCCTCATTTCCTCCAGCTGCTAAGATAGCAGTGGAGTAAATCTGAAGAAATTCAACGGTATTAACGGTCGCGTCAAACTTCTCCGGCGGGTGAGGCCGGAATTTCTGTGGCCACTTGACCATATGCAGATGCATGGTCAGGGCCGAACAGCCTCCTCCTACTCCTTGAGGAGCAGGAATGTCCTGAGCTTCTTGTCTTTCACGAGCACGCTCAATATGGACTCGACCGTCTTGTTGATGGTATAGACGATCATGCTCCGCCCGGAGGTCATGAGTTGAAAGCCTTGACACCGTGTGAGTGCACCGTGCCCCGGAGGGCAACGACGTCAGTTGCTGCGAAGCAGCACGTCTCCTGTTGTTGGAAACGTGCGGACCAAGTCTGCTAGACAAGTTCCATTGCTGCGATGGGGCCCATCCTGAAGGAGGAGGACCCTGGTTGCTGATGCGGTCGGCGGCTGCTACAACCAAGTGTTCCACATCGCCCCCCCCCCCCCACTGCTCCATTGCATCTCGAGATGCGTCCGGAGGTGGTGGGTGCTGAAGAAGAGCACATGCTACATGGAGCGCGTCTTCCGGGTTGTCATGATTTGCCGACGCAGTGATTGACGCCGGTGCACCATCGCGTTGCCCAGCTTGATTTGCTGGTGGAGGCGACAGTGGTGGTAGTGTGACTCCTGCTGGAACTGAGGTTCCTGCTGGTGGCTGCATATTAGAGGGATTGCCCCCAACAGCTTGAATAGCGGGATGGCCGTTGGATGATCCAGCAGCTGAGTTCACCATTCTTGAAATCTCAGGCGCCCCTACCTGGCGCGCCAACTGTCGGTGGTTTTGATCCGGCAGATCCTCCAACACTTTAGTAGTGTCGGGAGATCTGTCGGATCAAAACCACTGACACCTCGAAATCCTCAAAAGTCATCCTCCACGACAAGTCATTGGGAGCTTGCACGAACGAGTCACATGGTCCAGGTTTTGCGATTCAAAGTCACACACTCATTCTGCTTTTGTTGCTTCTTTTGAACCCAAAGATACATCACACGCACTCACTAATGAATCTTGGATTATGGCCATGCAAGAAGAGTTATAAAATTTTGAAAGAAATAATGTTTGGAAACTTGTACCTCCACCTCAATGTCACACTTTAATTGAAACTAAATGGGTGTTTAAAAATAAACAAAGTGAGGATGGGGTTGCGGTTAAGAATAAGGCTAGGTTGGTTGCTCAAGGTTTCAGACAAATTGAAGGTCTAGATTTTGATGGAACTTTGCTCCTGTTGCTAGATTAGAAGCCATAAGAATTTTGTTAGCTTTTGATGCATCTAAAGGTTTCAAGTTATATCAAATGAATCTTAAAAGTGCTTTTCTTAATGGCTATATAGATGTGGAGGTTTATGCCAAGCAACCACCGGGTTTTGAAAATTCAGATTTTCCTAATCATGTTTACAAACTGTCCAAAGCCTTGTACGGTCTCGAACAAGCCCCTAGATCATGGAATGATAGGTTTAAAACATTCTTACTTAAAAAGGGGTTTACTATGGGCAAGGTTGATAAAACTGTTTTTGTGCTTAAGCATGGCAATGACCCATTATTCGTTCAACTGTATGTTGATGATATTATCTTTGGTAGTGATTCTCATGATCTTGTGTCCAAGTTTTTAGCCATGATTAGTTCATAATTTTAAATGGGTATGATGGGAGAACTCACGTACTTTTTAGGGCTGCAAATCAAGCAAACAAAGAAAGGTACCTTTGTGCATCAAACAAAGTATACAAAAGGCCTCCTAAGTCGCTTCAACATGGACAAAAGCAAGCCTCTTCGGACACCAATGGGAACAACACCAACACTTGAACTTGATAAAGATGGTGACCCAATTGATCAAAAAGAATATCGAAGCATGATTGGATCACTTTTGTACCTCACGACATCAAGATCGGGCATACAATTTAGCGCATGTCGTTGTGCACGGTTTCAAGCTTCCCCACGTGCTTCACATAGTCAAGCCGTCAAAAGGATTCTCAGGTAGTTACATGGAACTCAAGAATTTGGCATTTTACTTCCTTCTTCCTCAACCATTACTTTGAAAGCCTTTTCGGATGCTGATTTTGGGGGTTGTAGGATTGATAGGAAAAGTACTTCGGGTGCCTGTCATTTTCTTGGTAATTCACTTGTTGCTTGGTCCTCTAGAAAAAAAACTCAGTTGCACAATCCACTGCCAAATCAGAATATGTACCTCCTGCCAGCGCTTGCTCACAAATTGTTTGGATTGTTCAAACATTTAAGGACTATGGTGTTGATCTAGATAGTGTTCCACTGTTTTGTGATAAAACTAGTGCCATATGCATTGCTAAAAAACCCGTGCAACATTCGAGAACAAAGCACTTTGACATTAGGTATCACTTTCTCTGTGATAAATGTTGAAAAAGGAAACATTGTGCTTCACCATGTCAATACGGAACAGCAATTGGCTGATATTTTCACAAAACCTTTGGATTTCACTCGTTTTTGTTTCATTCGTAGTGAAATAGGGGTTATGCATCCTCATGGCTTAAATTGAGGGGGGATTTTGAAACTTGGGAAGTCCATTTGTGAAACTGAATTTAAAATAATATAAGCATAGTATTTGATACATATATGACTTTGTGATTCCTTTTACATGCTGAAAGTTCTTACAACATTACTCATGTTATACGTTTTGTAGTTTTTGCCATGACTAGTAATTGAAATAATTACTTATACTAAATCTGGTCATGGTCGAACTTTCTTGGAGTTTTGAACTTGTTGCATGCTCACAAGTGCTTTTAATAATGAGAATATAATCAATGAACTATCCACACGTTGAGCTTTTATGATCAAATAAAAATGAGAAAAGATCAAGATAATATGCATGCATCGCACTTCTTCTTCTGAGATGGCTTATCATTGCACTTAGATATGAACTTAGAAGAAGTTGTGTATGACTAAAACCATGTCCTGAACCTTCTAAATGTTAAATGACATAGGCTTGGCTTCGTTGCTTAGAATAAGGCATATGCGACATGTAATCTCTTGCAAATGTTATATGATCAGAATTTGTGCTTTAAATAATACTGAAAAATGAAAAATGCAGCAACAAGTGTCATGCTTTCAGGTTTTGAAATAGTTAAGTTTTTTAGATCATGACTTGCTTAAATTGAAAATTACATTTTATCTCTAGCATTGCTTACACTAAACTATGTATCTCATTGATGTGATAGTTTGAGTTACTTGATAGTATGAGTTGGATGAGCTTTGTTATATATATATATATATATATATACATATATATATATATATATTTATATATTTATATATATATATATATATATATATATGTTATAATATGATCATAACAAATGAAAATTTCTCTTTTGAACCTTGTTGAATACATTGTCAAAGGGGGAGAAATTGATCACACATTGTACACATTCACAAGTATTTTGGCTTGATTCTTCTCGGGGGGGGGGGGGGGGGGGGGGGGTTGTTTTTCTTCTAATTTTATTTCTAATTTAGAAAGGGGGAGAAATATTTTGGGAGAAAATTGTTTTCAAAACATTTTACGTGAATAATCCAATGCTCGGATTTTAAGTGTTGTTTCCAATGCATTCAAGGGGAAGATTGTCAGACCTATTTGTGCTTAATACATTGGCTATGACGATAAAAGATTTGAATACTGCAAAACACCATTTAACAAGGTCCGACTCTAGGTCCGAGCTCCTGCAAGGTCCAACGATAAGTCCGGCTTGTTTTGCGTAGCTCCGACATGATCCAACGTAAGGTGTGACTTACTTTGTCTAGGTCCGATTTGTTTTGGGTAGGTCCGATTTCTTTGTCTAGATCCGAATTATTTTGGCTAGGTCGAACTTATTTTGGTTAGGTCCAATTGCAGTAGTTAGGTCCGACTAGCTTTGGTAAGCTCTGGTGCTAGGTTCGACTAGATTTGGTTAGCTCCAGCACAAGATCTGAATAGCTTTGGTTAGCTCCAGCACTAGGTCCAACTAGCTTTGGTTAGCTCCGGCGCTAAGTCCAACTAGCTTTGATAAGCTCCTGCGTTAGGTCCTGCTAGCCATGGTAAGCTCCGGTTCAAGGTTCGGTTAGTTTTGGCAAGGTCCGGTGCTAAATTGCAATGATTCTGCTTTTAACTTGCAATGTTTCGAACTTTTTTTTTGGATTAAGGAAAGTTTGCTTTGTATTTTTTACTAAGTTTTTGGTGTGTTTTCGTGGTTATGGCTGATATTGATTTGCTACAGTTTGCAACATGCTTATGTGAGGTGATCACATAAGGTGTTGTGGTTATCGGACTAACGAGAGTCAACTCGAGGATTCGTGCTCACAAGAATTGGTTGTTTATTCATGTGCAGATGTTGCTTGAGGTCAAGACATGGCTGGTGACGAGATCAATTGAACTAGTCTTAGGGAGAAGATGAGGTTCAACAACCAAATTTGGGAGGAATTGTGGTTGAGTTGATCGGGAGGTTGCGCAACATGTTTGAATCAAGAACAATGCATATGAAGGTATCATGGATGTCGTTGGAAGGTGTTTGCACGTGCGCATGGAGTGCATAGACGTGGCTGCATGGTTCCAAGGTGTGATGAAGAAATGGTGGATGTAAACAATTGGTCATAAAGGTCCAATCGGCTAGGTTATGGACTCAGGCTGCGGCTGAGTCGTGTTTGACTCAAATATGGAAAGATTTGAGTTGGTTATGATAGGTTTTTGTGTGGGTCACGATGCTGAGTTGTGTTTAGGAATGTGGGATACGTTCCTAAGGTGTTTGGAAGTCTTAAGATTGCTTCTAACTGTGTATAGAAGAGTCTTGAGCAGTTATGGAAAGTTTTGGTGGAAACTGAGTAGGATACGAGACCTAGTTTGGTTTGGGTTGGCCTCATGGCTGGTTATATAAGCATGAGAGGCCAGAGCTCGTGGTGCATGAATTTTGGGCTGTTCCTCTTGTCTTCTTTTGAATAAAGATCATAGTTTAAAGGAACTTTTGTGCCTTGTTCGTCCGACTTGTTTCAGACAAGTTTTTCTCATCGAGTTTCTGCACAGCACTACCTTGCTTCGGTGGCTTTATCGTAACTCGAGTTTTACAGATCCAATTGACATGATTCTATTTGGGTTGTCTTCAAAACTTGATTATCTATCATATATGAAAATTTCATGATCATTGGATTTGTGTTTTCTGATCTACACGAGTTTCGTTGCAGTGTTGTAGATATGTTTTTTCTTGGGTAGAACAGTTGACATTTGTTTGATCTTTCGATCATAATTTGGGTTTTTTATGAAGGATTTTTGTGATTCTTGTTGTGAAGAATTCGTGACTTGATTCTCCACAATCTATACTGGTTTTGTCAGAATTTGTTTTGTTAAGGGAGATTCAGAAAAAGATGGAATAGGAAGAAGTGTTTCCAGAACGATGATCACGTTTAGATTAGTTGCACACATGATTTCTTTAACAGATCAATATTCTGGCAAGGTGTTTTCGTTGCTTTCGTTGAAAAAGTTGAAATCTAGAATTCAGCCCCCCCGCCCCCTCTGGTACCTTTTCACGTGCTCTTCGATCCTACGGTCAGTGATGACTCTGTTTGGAACTCCAAATCTGCATACAATAGCCTTCACACTACAGGGATCGCGATAATAGATGACGGCCGAGAACCGTCATCTATAAGGACTGTACTATCATCTATAAGTTATAGATGACAGTATACACATATAGACGATGGTTCTCGGTCGTCTACGATTATGTGTCATCTATAAACTTATAGACGACGGTAACCGTCGCCAATTAACTAATTGACGACGGCTAAACTTAGCTGTAGTCAATAAGTTTGCTCCATCCACATGGCAGCGTGGAAACCTTATTGACGACGGCCGCAGATGAACCTTCGTCTATAAGTACAATTATAGACGACGGCCACAGACGGACCATCATCAATAAGGACTATTACAGATGACGGCGGCAGACGAACTGTTGTCTATATGGACTCCAAGAGACGACGGTTTCCGGAAGATCATCGTCCATAAGAGTTTCTTATAGACGACGGTCTCAACAAAACCGTCGTATATAAGTTTTGCCTTTAAAAAAAAACAAAAAACAGATATTACACAGATTTCACAGATTCACAGATATTACACATTTCACAGATCACAGACAACACACTACAGACACTATCTCAAAAATAGGTTCGCAATTACACCTGTCATGTTCGAAGTAGAAGTCTGCCTCCAACATTATGTTTTTTTTTGCCAACCTCCCGCTGCCTTTCCTTGCCCCTGCTTCAATGCAACAACACACTCTGATTCCTCAAAGAAATAGAGCAGCTCAAGCAACAGGTAAACTACCAGATAATAATCAGCATAAGCATAACTACTACATAGAACTACAGTACTGCAGTTACATCAAAACAAGTTTACTGCTCTGTTCCTGACTGTTTGTAAATTAAGTATCGAATGCTTTGTTCCTGACAGTCTGTAAATTAAGGATCGAGATGATGATGCTTGTTACAGCAAAGGGCGTGCAAACGCAACCAATCCATTGTCTTGATGTGTTAGCAGCAGTAGGAGATCTGTAAGCCAAGAACTCTGATGTTCTGTCATCTGCCCTTTACATCTTGAATTGCAATATACTCCTCCGCTTTTCAAATATTAAGGTTGGTTAAGTTCGTGTGCATGCGCCTCTCTGAAGCGGCAAAGGAAAGTTCTTTTGTTAATTGTAATTCGTAATTTTGTAAGATTATGTTAATTGTAAAATAATCAAATAAGGAATGCAAGTAGATTTCAAATCAGCTGACCTCACTATCACACGCTACCCCGTCCGCTGCTGTCGGAGTTCAAAAAGTCGTCCTCCGACAGTCGTCCAAGCGTCGGAATCTAGGGCGATGGAGTTTGAGCCTTCGTCCCCGATCCCTGTGATATGCAAGTGTGGTTAGACAAAGTATAAAAAATGCATATTTCACTAAAATTAAATAAGTTTAACAAGTTTTAGTTATTTTAAATAATTTTGTATCTGTGCTCCTATCATCAACACAAGTGGCACCTTCGTCGATGGCGGCACTGCGGAAAGACAGCCTGCTGTCCTACACTCATAGCTTGCAAATACAAATAAAATAATTATAAATGTCATTTGTATATTAAAAATGTTAATTACAACATTCAGAACTTACCTGAAGGCAGCTTGACACTATAGCATGTACGAGTTTTGATACTCGTCCCTAGCCCAAAGCGTCGCTGCCTTCATCTCGTCCCTAGCCCTAAGCGCCGCTGCCTGCATCTCGTCCCTAGCCCTGAGCGCTTCTTGCATCCTCTGGAGCTCCTTCGAAACACTCTGGAGCTCCAGATCTCAGACCGTACGGCTGCTGCTGGACCCGCCCTGCTGCAATGAAGAGGCTCTCGAGGAAGCCCACGCTTGCCTCGAGTCGACTACTCCATCGAAGATGGCCAACCTGCACAATGAAGTAAGATTATGAAATTTTTGTAACTCAAAGTTCGTAACAGTAAAATAAAATTAACAAAACTCACCCTCCGTGAGGTTTCCCGCCATCGATTGCATACGCGGCTTCGGGGACGATTGATGCGCTCTGCCAATCGTACTCTTTGCCTCGAATCCTCCGCATCTCCATCCCGTACATTGCCTAGAGATATAGTAAAATAACATTATTGAAACTTTTAAAGATAATTCAATTAAGTTAACAAATAACTCGCCAATGTCTGAGTCGCCGTCTGAGAGGACAGCTTGTCAGGCTGCAACGGGTCACTTCCCAAGTGACCCCTCTTCCACACCTCCACAGGTGACTGCAACGGGTCACTTCCCAAGTGACCCCTCTTCCACACCTCCACAGGTGACGGATCCTGACCGCTCTTGTGCTCCTATCGATACATGATAGCACAATGAAAGATCTTAAAATCACACTTACCATCTGTTTAGCTAGACGTATGTAGCCATCCCCACCCAAACGGTGTTTTCTGCTCCTCCCTCTACCCTCTCGACAGGTTTTAGACACGCCCTGGAAGCTTTTGCTCCCCCAACGAGCACACAAGGCATGGTACGCGTCCGGACGGCTGTCAAGCCACAGTACACCGACCTACACACATTTATTATTAAATGCGAGCATTGATCACAATTAGATAATGAAGTAAAGTAAAATAAACACTTTACCTTTGTGTACTGTGCCTCCATCAAGTATTTGTCGGCCACTTCCCTGTACTTCCTCAGCTGACCTTCCTCCGGATGCAACTTGAAGTACGCTTTCGTAGCTTGAATGCGAGCCGTCGGTAGTGACTGAATCACGAGCTTCCTGGCGCAGTTATGGAAGACGAGACAAGCGTGATCCGTCTAATCGGCCTCGTTCTCCAAAGAGTATCGTGTCTGGAAGAACAAATATACAATTAAATGTATTTAATTTAAAATAATTTTGTATGACACAAATATTTGTTCATACTTACCATAAAGTCGTGCCACACAACCTCCTAGTGGTTGTCGTAAGCAAGGTCCTGGGTCTTAGAGTAATTGTCCAAAGACGTGGCAGGGTGTCCGTTCACTACACCGGGGTAGTGCAAACAAACTAGACGGCCCAAGACACCATTCACCTGGTTGTGATGTCCCTGCCCCGTGAACGAACAATCCTCCCAAGTCCTGATACATGATTCTCAATTAGTATATATATAAACCTTTAAATATCTGAATTGTTAAAGATTTACATACCTCTCGCCAATCAAACGAATAACAATCTGATCGTTTGGGTTCACAGGAGCCAGAGGAGGAGCTACGTAGTGGCTCCTCCTAGTCCACCGCTATGGAGCCGGCTCCACATCAGGTGACCCAGAAGTGGGGTCACCCGACTGCACTGGCTCCGAACAAGGAGGCACCAAAGAAGAAGGCTCTGAAGCAGGCATCGAAGAAGGAGGCTCCAAAGCAGGCACCGAAGGTGGCATCCTGGCCTCTGAGTCCTCAGACGTAGAGTCATCCTGACAATTTTAAAAATTCATATTATAGAATAAAGAATTAATTATATAATTTATGTAATTAAATGTTCTTTACCTGTCGTGACCGCTGTAAACATCCACGTGACGACTTCGGTAGATGGCTCACCAACTGAGTCTTTCTACTTCCGCTTAGCTGACCGCCCTGGAAGAACTCGTCTCCTCCTCTGGCTCTCGGTGGCAGAAAGCTCCGTGCCACTCTCCATCGTCGTCTGCTGCTGCTCGACGACATCCTGTTTAAAAGAAAATTTCCTAATGAATGTAATGGAAAGTATGGATGAAGAAAGAAGAGATGAAGGAAACCTTACTTGTACTCAATTTCAAAATTCATCAGCATCACGATCATGTACACTACTCCGTAAAATAGACCATCGATCTTCGGTTGTGGTAGTTGCCCATTTTCGTTTTCGCATCTTAGGAGTTTCTACATCTTCTGCATTTCCAACTAATTCATCGAGTCCTAAACCAGGCTCGACAACAAAAGAGTCCGACAACTCTTGTTCTTGGTAAACAATATCAACCTCATCATCAAGGTATCCATCATTGTCTGGTGTATATAACCACTCACGGGGATTCACCTTGTGTATAACCCACCAAGCATTAAGCTTTTCGCATGGGTAATTATTGGAGTCTGGTTCCGACAATTCTCCCAGTACTACTTTTAGTAGCCCGCAGAGTTTCTTAGTTCAGTTGGGGCGCGAGGAAATTCAGAACAAGATGGTGACTTGACACGAGGATTTAGTTGGTTCGGGCTGCCTGAGCGTAATACCCTACTCCACGGGTGTGTTGTTGTTGTATTGGATGTATGAGAGCGTGAGACAGAGAGAGGTAAAAAAAGTCTCTAGCCAGTCTCAGCCTATCTTGGGTGCATGTCGCCCTGTGTATCGCTCGGTCAGTCCTTTTATAGTACAAGGGCTGGCCATTACATCATTAGCCTGACCCGACATGTGGCCCTGGCGGTTACTGATGCCTAATACACAGTTAAATGTGCTTAATTCCCCTTAATAGCATGGTAATGCCCCTTAATGGTGGCGTTACTGGTATTAAGAGTCCTTCGATCGTGTGTCATTAAGATAACATTAATGACACATAATCAGGTCTTGAAATATTTAATGTTCCTTGAAGGTCCGAGCCGTTGGAGGTCCACCAATCTGCCTGTTGAGGTTGAAGGTCCGGCGGTTGGATGCGTGGCAGCTCAGGAGCTTACCGTCTTGGACGAGTAGGTTTGGTGCTGTTGTACACATGTCGGTACCAGAGCTTCCCTCTATTGGGGGTTAGGTCCGGCGGTGCCACACGGGTATCCAGTGCGGAGCTTTCCGATGTATGGAATGTAGATCCAGTTTCATGATACACATGGCGGCACCGGGACTAACCATAGGAGGGAGGCAGGTCCGGTTCCGAGTGACCATAGGAGGGAGGAGGTCTTCAACTCAGATGGTGGAGTTCCTTTGCACTCAGGGGTATCCGGTACGCAGGGTACCGACAGTGGCCCCCTAGGCCCACCTCTGAGAGAGACCTTTTGGATTAAGTCATTCTACCGGAGGTGGGTCCATCTTTTGATTTCTGCGCCGTGTCTTCAAGGGTTTTTGGATGTGCCGTTGAGGTGGTGGTTTGCAGTTTAACCATCGAGGTGTGGCATCTTCAGGACGTGGCAGGTGAGATCTGCGTGTGCGGATCTCACGCAATTGAAGGTCGCATGTTCCCAATACGAAAACCGTATCGGTTTCGTGCGCCCTGTAAGGCTGCCACCCTCGGGTTTCCCTCTTCCCATCATGACAACTGTTCGTCTGGGGTAAGGACCTCGACTTGATCGTCTGGGTGGCCCCGGGCCCCCTTATCATTGGCAGGGTGAAATTTTTGAACTGTACCATTGTCCCTTCTGTGGTTTCCATCCAAGCGTTGCGGGGGCTTACTTAAGGAGGAAAGCGCGCACAGTTTGGGGATTCCTTACACCTTCATTTGAACTTGCGCTCGAATCCTCCAAATTTTCGCTTGCTTTTATCTCTCGCCCCACCGTGCTGCAATGGAGTTGGGTCTCCGCAAGAGCCGTATCATGACCGATGATGATTTGAAGAAGGTCCAGACCTACATGGGGTGGTCCAGTGACTCCTTCAACCACCTGGTCCGCGCCGGTGAGCTTTCGTTCAAGAAGAAGCGCAGCTGCGACATGGTGTACTTTTCAGCATGCGCCATGGTGGGACTGATCCCACCTTTCTCAACTTTTCTCTTGATGCTGTTAGACTTCTATGGTCTGCAGTTGTACCATCTTGGCCCCCACTCTATTCTTCTTGTGTCAACATTTTTCCACTTCTACTAGATGTGGGTGGGTATTCCCTCCTGCGTCGAGCTTTTTCTTCTTGTGTCAACATTTGTCCACTTCCCGGACGGTCTTTCGTAACTTCCTGGTCAACAGGTGGGCTCCGCCGAAGAAGAGGGAGAAGCTCGCATGGGCCCTCAATAGCGTGATGGATGATGACCGGATTGAAACTGGTCTGAAGTCCAACTTGGAGGGCTCTGCTTTGGAGCTTCATCTAAAGAAGTTCCAGCATGGCATCAACGATGAGGGCAATGACTTAACTTCGCCGGCGGATTTCCTCCCTTTGAACATGGAGGTGGAGTTTAGCAGGGAGCTCCGAAGGAAGATGCCGGTGGTTGACGACCTCGGCGAGGTAGAGAGTCATCTGACCACCAGATTGGTGATCCCCGGAGCTTCCAAGGGTGGCCCAGCTTGCGCCCCAAGATAGGGAGCTAAAGTCATAGGAAAGGGCAAAGAGTTGGCTGAGCCCTCCAGCCGAAAGAGGAAGCTGAAGCACTCTAACGGGAGGCCCGCCAGACCCGCTCCTTCCACAACAGCTCCTTCTCTCCGACGGGGGAGGTCTTCAATGGCGACACCAACTCCAGCATCGGCGTCTCCCCAAAATGCCAACTCCGACCAGGTGACTCCGGCACCAGGGCCAGCTAAGGGCTCCAGGTCCGAGGGTCCTTCTCAGCCAAGGGGGGCCTCAACCAAGATGTCGTTGTTGGCGGCAGCAAGCTCCGAACAGCCTTCCAGATTTACTACACCAGTAGCGACTGGGTCGGGCTCTGAGCGTCCGCGAAGAGATTCGGCGCTAGTTGGAGCGGAAGCCTTCCATGATAAATTTGCTTCTTTACCTCAGTTTGTTATTTTTGTTGTAACCATATTGTGAGTTTCTTTGTCCTTCATCCACAGGGTATCCAAAAAAGGAGCTGATGCTCCAGTTCCTATGACAGCAGCTTATGCTGTACAGTCGGAGGCTCTGACTCCAATTCCAGCACCGCGCCAGGTGGTAGCTGAGGTCACGGCAGCTCCGGCGCCAGCTGTCGTGGTTCTCGACTCATCCCTCGAAGCTCCTCTGGTAGCGCCGAACCACGGTAATGATGATGTACCAGCGGCACTAGCTCCGGAGGCTGAAGTTCCGATTTTGGATGCTGTTATGACGGACGTTCCAGCTTCAGAGCCGGAGGTAGCTGCAGTTCCGTCCTTAGGGCTAGATGTTATTGAAGCCCCGGCAGCGGAGGCGTTGGTTCATGAAGTTTCGGCACCTTAGCCAGTTGTCACGGAGGTGCTGGCACCCGAACCGGTGGTGGTCGAAGCACCAGCGCCTGAATCGGCACTGGAGGAGGCACCAGCGTTGGAGTCAGAAGTGGCCTCAGGTCCGGCCGAATCATCAATGCCTGCCCCAGAGGTGGTTGTTCTGGAGGTACCCGTGCCTGATCCAGGGTGCCAAGGCGAAGCGACCGGTCCTCTGCCTAAGGGACCAGTTGCTGATGACCTGGCGGCAGGACCTTCGAAGCTGACTCCGGAGGTAGAAGCTCCTATTGTCGGACCTTCCTCGGCGACGACTGAGGCACTCTCAGAGGGTGGCCCTAGTGCTGTGGAAGCTCAGGGGACCACTGTTGCATAGTGGGACCCAATTTTTGTTATGGAGAACCCGCTGGAGTCAGCGAAGAGGACCCCGGAAGGTTTGGAGCCTATCCCCCTGTCGTTATCCATGGACAACACCTCCTCCAGCCTTCATCAGGTCCAGCTTACCTTTTTTCACGACAGCAAGGCCCTTGAGGAGGAGCGCCAAACCCTTAGGAGATGGCGCAACCGGCTCCAATTGGAGACCAAGCTCGCGCAAACAAGGCTGGTCGACGATAAGGAGTGGGTCAAGAGGGAGAAGGCCCGGATGGAGTACTGGGGCCGGGTGCTGGAGGAGAGCAAAAGCATGGTGCAATCCCTCAACAATCAGTCCCGCGTTATACACGAACAAGTCGTGGCTGCTAATGAAGCAGCGAATGATCGCCAGGAGAAGCTCAGTACCATCCACGAAAGCCTCGTCAAGCGCCGGAAGGCTCTTGAGGAGCGAGAGAAAAAGCTAGAAGATGAAGAGCAAAAACTCCTGAAGCTGAGGGATGACCTCATGAAGAGGGAGGAGGAGCTCGCCGAAAGGCTTGCTATGGGTGACAAGAGCCTTGCGGAGCGCACCCAAAAGTTGGAGGAACGCTACAAGAGCGGGGAGGAGAAGGCCTGGTAGCGGGGACATGACCTTACCAAAAGGGAGGACGAAGTCGCTGCAAGGGAGAACAAGGTGCGAGGCCGGGAGAAAGACCTGGTTGACCGCCGGAACAAGATCCACGCCTGGGAGAAGGAGCATGCCAACCTTGAAAAGCAAGTTGCTGAAAGGATTCAGCAGCACGCCAAAGAGGTCAAGCGCCTTGCCCGGGAGGGTTCAGGGCTTGCGGCGGCCAAGAGGTCCTTGGAAGGGATTCGAGGCTCAAGGGCTGCAGAGTCCCAACAAGTATGGGACTTCTTGGGCAAAGACAATGACGCGCTGACGCCGCTTGGCTTTAGTCCCGTGCGTCCAGACAATCCGGAGCCAGAGCTGGACCATGCGTTGAAGGTGCTAAGCTCGGCTAGCAACAAACTCAACAGGATGGGCGATGCCATCGCGGATCAGTTGGAAACTGAAGGAAAATCCCTTGCGCAGAACATCGCAGAATACATGCTGACGTGCTACATAAGCCGAGATTCTCATTTCCCACTAGATCCGGTGCTTGAACGTCCCATCGATGGAGAGGGAGATGCCGCCAAGACCAGTGTGTCGGAGGTTGCCCAGAAGGTTGCCTCATTCTTCCATAGGATTTAAGATTTTCTCCCTGTAGCTCCCACTTGTATCTTCTCTTCTTCTCTCCAATTTTGTAATCTCTTGTCTTCAGATGAATGAAATCCAAGAAATTTATGAATTTCAGTTTTTGTCTTCAACCTTTGTCTCACTTGGCCCCTTGGTAGATGTACACAATTTGATTGCGAACATGTACCAAAAGGATGTAGAATTTTGTTGAAGAATTGCGTGCTTCGAACTTGTAGAGTGTAGGTCCGAAGTCGTCGATAGCAGGGCCCCCTGAGGTTGTCGGAGCTTAGTAGCTCCGGCAGCGACCACTGTCAACACGTGGAGCGTCGACAGCAGACCCCATTAGAGTGTCCTTCTACCATCTTTTCTTCACGTTGACGGCTGGCCCACTGGATTTGTCAGAACTTGATAGCTTCGGCGACGCCTACTATCAATGTTTAAAACATCAATAACAGGCCACCTTAGGGGATGTCGAAGCTTTGATAGCTCCGGCATCATCCACCATCATCATGAGATTTATATTTTTCCTGCACACTGAAGTCAAGAAAAACAGCAAAATCCGTTTCTTATCTATAACTCATTTGCGGCTTACTATTCCCAAAAGAAATTTTTAGGTCGACCGCAATTCTATATACAATCAAGTGCATTTGCTTATTTTCTCTTGGTCCGATCGTTTTCTGGACTCACCTTACTTAGGCCTGCCGGGGTGTAGGTAGAGTGGCGTACTTAGGGCGCAGGACCAGGCTAAGTTGATAGCACACTCCAGACCTTGGTTGGCTAGCGTTTAGGCGAGTAGTCCATTCAACAATGTTAAGACCCGAAAGAATTAACAATGCAACCTGAATTATATATGAATTGTGCGAGCTAAAGTTTCTAGAGAATTGCACAACTTTGTTATATACAGGAAAGAGAAAAATAAAAAATAATGAGCCTGTACAAAAAAAATGCACGTGGAGTCTGTTTTCACATAATGATGTCTTTCATTATAGGTCCGCGGTACAGAGGAAACAAGTACACTCTTAGGGTACGGAACCAGGCTAAGTGTGTTGCATTTCTTGTTTGACCCAGGGTAACTAGCTACACTTTTAGTTCTGAGACTGTGTCAAGTGTTGCTTGAACTTTGCGGACCTTTCGGGAAAGGTCCGGCTGTCCTCCTAGAGGAGTTACCCGACTCCGTACAATGACGCTATAACATACTTCATATGTAATTACAGACTCACCTCCGTGATATTAAGCGTAGAACATACGGAGGTGCTCAATGTTCCAAGGATTAGGGAGCTGTGTCCCATCCTCGCTTGCCAAGCGAACGCATCCGGGACGGGATACTTTGATCACTCGAAAGGGTCCTTCCCAGGTGGGGGAAAGTTTGATTAACCCTTCATGAGTTTGTATTCTCTGTAGCACCAGTTCGCCTTCCTCGAGCTGTCGGTTATGCACATGCCTTTGGTGATAGCGCCAGAGCACTTGACGGTATGGTGAACAGCTGCTTGGCATGTTCCCTCTTCAACAAGGTCATGGTCTTCACACCGGAGCTGGTCCTGCATGGCTTCGTCAAAGGTCCGGACCCAGAGCGACCCCAAGGTGATTTCTGAAGGAAGGACTTCTTCAGCTCCGTACACCAACAAGAAGGATGTCTCTCTAGTTGATCGGTTTGGAGTTGTCCTGTTTGCACACAAGGTGGGTGGAATCTCTTCAATCCAGTTGGCTCCAAGTTTTTTCAGGCGCTCATATATCTGGGTCTTGAGTCCTTTTAGGATTTCTGCATTTGCTCTCTTAGCATGGCAATTGCTTGCCGGGTGAGCTACGAAAGCGTAGTTGACTTGAATTCCGAGGTCTTCGCAATATCCTTGGAATGCAGAGCTTGTCAATTGGGTCCCATTGTCAGTTATGATCTTGTTTGGGGCTCCAAATCTACATACCATGGACTGCAAGAAATTGATAGCTGATTGCATGTTTATTGTCACAACTGGAGTTGCTTTCGGCCACTTAGTGAACTTGTCGATGGTGACATACAGGAATTTGTAACCTCCGACAGCTTTTGGGAAAGGTCCAAAAATATCCATACCCCACACAGTGGTTGAGCTGGTGTGTGAATTTTCATTGCATGAAATTGGCATGCTTGACATTTCATCACTAGCTCAGTTGCATCTTGGAGTGCTGTAGGTTAGTAAAAACCGTGCCAGAAGGCTTTACCGACCAACGTGTGGGAAGACGCGTGGTTCCCACACTCCCCTCCATGGATTTCTGTGAGGAGCTTGCGGCCTTCTTCCCCTGTAATGCACCGCATTAGGACACCGTTGGCACCACGCCAGTAGAGATCCCCTTCTACTAGTGTGTATCTTTTAGCCAATCTGACTATCTGACCAGCAGATACATTGTCTTCAGGAAGGATGTTTTCTTTCAAGTAGCTCCGGATCTCCGATATCCATGCATCGGAGCTAACTTGAGCTTCTGAGTCTTGCGTGCTGGGTTGCTCAGAGCTTCCTGCAGCACCTATGACCCTTGATGGACGCCATGGTAACAGGGCCATCGGGACCACCAGCTTCGAGGTGCTGGTCTTGCCCCCTTCGCTCAGTTCGTCAGGCTGAGCTGTTGGTCTTGACAATCTCTGGACGAAGGTTCTGTCGGGAACCGAAGCTCCGGTTGAAGCTTTCGTCCAGAGTTCATCAGCTTCAGTGTTGTTGAGACGCTGGACATGGCAAAGATCCAGGACATCGACATCCTTCTGAAGATTCTGGACTTCAAGTAGATATGCAACTAGATTAGGGTTGTTGCAGCAGCATTCACCTTTGACTTGATTTATAACAAGTTGCGTATCACCCTTTACCAACAGCTGCCTGACACCATATGATAGTGCCACCTTGAGCCCATAGATTAATGTTTCATACCCCGCCATGTTGTTGGTCACCTTGAAGTCAAGGTGAACCATGTATTTGACCTTCTCCCCGCTTGGAGAAAGGAGAAGGATTCCAACTTCATTCCCCTACTTCTGCACAGAGCCATCGAAGTAGAGAGTCCAGTGAGGCTCAGTGAAGACCGGAACCTTGGATTCCAGTTTCTGCTCACTGCCCCCCCCCCCCAGGATTTGATGGAGAGGGGGTCCATTCCGCCACAAAGCCTGCCAATGCTTGACTCTTGATCACTTGTGTTGGGACGAATTCAAGATCGAATTGGCCAATTCTGCTGCCCACTTTGCAATGTTACCATTAGAGTTGGGGTTATGCAAGATTGCACGTAGTGGATAAGAGGTTACCACTGAAATCTTGTGAACTTGGAAGTAGTGACAAAGCTTCCTAGAGGCAATAAGAACAACATAGAGCATCTTATGCACCTCTAAGTACCGAGTCTTGGCATCATGAAGTACCTCGCTAATGATGTACACTGGGCGCTGGACGGTCCGGACCCTCCTGGAGGGGCCCGGAGCTTCCTCCTCATCAACCCAGACCCTCCCGGAGGGGTCCAAACCTTTTTCGGGGACTTCCCAGTTCCTGCTGGAGGAACCTGAAGCTTCTTCTGAAGTGACCTAGACCCTTCCAGAAGGATCCAAATCTTCTTGTTCAGCTACAATAACTCCTTCATTTGAAAGAGGTTGATCCTATGGCGTCTCGCCTTGAGGATCCAGGTCTGGGGCTGGGACCCAGACTCGCCTTCATGTAGTTCCGGACCTTCCCAGAGGGGTATGGATTCATGAACTAGGGATGGTTTTGGTCTTTCTGCAACCAAGACCATGCTGACAACTTCGCCAGTTGCTAAAATGTAAAGCAGAAGTGGCTCACCAGGATTTGGAGCTACCAAAGTTGGTAGAGTGGTGAGGAGCTGCTTCAGCTCTTGGAATGCCTTTTCTGCTTCTTCGGACCATTGGAATGGTTCGGACTTCCTCAATAATTTGAAGAAGGGTAGCGCCCGTTCCGCTAGTCTTGAGACGAAGCGGCTCAGGGCAGCTAGACCCCCAGTCAACTTCTGTACATCCTTGATGCGAGCTTGTGGCTACATGTCTTCAATAGCTTTAATCTTTACCGGATTCACCTCTATTCCTCGGTGGTTCACCAAGAATCCAAGAAGCTTTCCGGAGCTAACCCCAAAGACACACTTGTCTGGGTTCAGCTTTGTGCGTGTGATTCGCAACTTGTCAAAGACAGCTTGCAAGGTGTCAAGGAATGACTCCTTGTTCTTGATCTTGGCGACGATGTCATCGACGTACACTTCCACTACATCTCTGATGAGCTCTCCAAATGTTTTACATAGCTCGCACAAACGTTGAAGCAGCATTTTTTAGACCGAATGGCATGGCATAGTAACTTTATAACCCATCTACTATGATGAAGGCGGTATGCTGTTAATCTTCCCTAGACATTCTGATTTGATGATACCTAGAATATGCATCTAGGAAACACAGTAATTCACACCCAGAGGTGGAATCCACTATCTGATCTATTCTAGGTAGTGGAAATGGATCCTTTGGGCCTGCCTTATTTAGTGTTGTGTAGTCGATACACCTCCGAAGCTTGCCGTCAGCCTTAGGTACGACGACTGGGTTTGCCAGCCATTTTGGGTGGAAGACATCCCGGATGAATCCAGCTTCGAGCAACTTCTTCAGTTCTTGACGTATGAAGTTCTGTCACTCTATTGATTGCTTCGGAGGCTTCTGATGTACAGGCCGAGGATCGGGATAAATCTTCAGATTGTGCTCAATCACTTCCCTAGGGATCCTAGGCATTTGTGACGGTTGCCAGGCAAACACGTCGACATTAGCCCGGAGGAAAGTGATGAGCGCGAGTTCCTATATGTCATTCAGGCCTCCCGATATAAGGGTGGTCTTAGCAGCATTGGAACCAATTTGGACGACTTTGATGGGAATGTCGGTGTCGCTGCTTGGTTGCACACGAGGTGCAGAGGTTGAGCCTCGATGACGAATGCTCGGGGGCTTCGGAGCTTGCTCCTTTCTGGATTCTTCCTCATGCACTATAGCAAGCGTGTGAAGTTCTTCCAGAGAAGTAACTTCGGCGGTGCGATCTTCGCGAATCTGGAGAACGTTTGAGGGTGTTGGCATATTCAACACCAAGTAGCCATAATGAGCAGCGGCCATGAATTTGTATAAAGCTGGCCTGCCCAAGATGGCGTTAAATGGCAAGTTGATTTGTGCCACGTCGAAGACCAACTTCCCAGTCCTGAAATTCTCCCGAGTTCCGATGGTCATCGGGAGAGTAATGGCACCGAGTGGAGTTATGGCCCCCGGACCTACTCCTGAGAAAGGTCGGGAGGGGAGAAGATCCGAAGATTGGAGCTGAAGCTTGATGAAGGCTTCAAAGCTTATGAGGTTTAGCCCCGAACCCATGTCCACCATTACGTGGTGGAGCTGTATGTTACTGATGATCGGAGATACCATCAGCGGAAGTTGACCAGCTCCGATCATGTTCCGAGGGCAGTCTGAAGCATCAAAGGTGATGGCAGTATCCATCCACTTCCGATGAGGCTCCGCCCTGGCGGTGGGAGCTACAGAGGCCATGTCCCGCCGCATTGTCTTGAGGACACGGCGGGAAGTAATGTCCTACGAACCACCAAAGATGGTGTTCATGGTCTTCCGGCCTCGTTGTCGGAGACGTCGGAGTCATCGTCAACGGAGGTGTAAATAGCCTTCAAGACCTTTTTGGGGTCCTTAAAGCCAAACTCCTCTTCAGCCGGAGCTTCGTCAACTTTTTGTTTTCCTTCCCTTTGACGGAATGGAGCTTCTTCTCCGGCGCTTGTTGTAGTGCTCGGCAAGGTTCTGGACCTCTCGACAGTCTTCTAGGTTGTGGCTGTTCATCTTGTGTATTGGACACCACATCCTGGAGCTGCCACCGTCTTCAGACGATGGACGAGGTCGTTTCTCGGGCCGTGGCCCCCCGGAGCTGCGGCGGCAGCGGCAGTAGGTGTGCCGGCCGACGGCTTCTTCTTGCCGTTGGACTTTTTCTTCTTCTTGCCACTCCTGGAGGTAGTAGTTTCACCCTTGGATGACTTTTTGTTGACCTCCGGAGGTGGTTGGGAGTGCATTTCACGGCCCTCCGCAACCTTGGCACACTTGTCTACCAAGCTGAAGAGTTCCGTGACGCTAGTGACTTCCTTGGTCGCCAGCTTCTCCAGCATTTTCTTGTCTCAAATGCCCTGTCTGAATGCTACAATTACAGAAGCGCTTGAGATAGAAGGAATGGTATTTCATACCTGGGAGAACCTCTAGATAAAAGATTGCAAGGACTCTCCCCCTTTTTGCTTGACAGAAAAAAGATCCAGTCATGTGTCTGGTCGGGTGTATGAGCTCCCAAAATTGGCGGTGAACTCTTGGCACAACTCCGCCCAATTGTTGATGGAGTCAGGCGGAAGGCTCATGAACCAAGACCTGGCGGTCCCAGTCAAAGCCACAGGGAAATAATTGGCCATCACGACCTCATTTCCCCCAGCCGCAAGGATACCGGTGGAGTAGATTTGAAGAAATTCGGCGGGGTTAACAGTCTCGTCAAATTTCTCCGGCAGGTGAGGCCGGAACTTCTGCGGCTATCTCACCATGCGTAGGTGCACGGCCAAGGCAGAACAGCCACCTCCTACTCCCTCAGTAGCAGGACTGTCCTGAGCCTCTCGCGACCACACTCGATGTGGACGCGGTCGTCCTGTTGTCGGTAATGACGATCAAGCTCTGCTCGGAGGTCGTGAGTCGAAAGCCTTGTTACTATGTGGGTACGTCACGCCCTGGAAGGCAGCAACGTCGCCTGTTGAGATGCAGCATGCCTCCTGTGCTATGAATCTTGCGGACCGAGTCTACCCGTCAAGGTCCGATGCTGTGATGGGGCCTGCCCTAAGGGGGGAGGACCTTGATTGCTGACGCGGTCAGCTGCTGCTGCAACCAGATGATCCACATCAGCTCTCCACTGCTCCATCACACCCTGGGATGCTCCTAGAGGCGATGGACATTGGAGAAGAGCACGTGCAGCATTAACCGCGTTTTCGGGGTTATTGTTCGCTGATGTAGTGATCGATGTGGACGCCCCATCTCGACGTCCAACTTGATTCAACGGAGCGGACGGTGGCAGCGGTGGCATGACTCCTGCTGGGGCCACATCACCTGCTGGCTGCTGCATGTTGGAGGGATTGTCTCCAACAGGTTGCACACTATCTTTGAACCTCAGGCGCCCCCTACCTGGCGCGCCAACTGTCGGAGTCTGGTTCTGGCAATTCTCCCGATACTACTGTTAGTAGCCCGCGGAGTTCCTTAGTTTGGTTGGGGCACCCGGAAATTCAGAACCAGATGGTGACTTGACCCGAGGATACTTGTGGTTCGGGCCAACTGAGCGTAATACCCTATTCCATGGGTGTGTTGTTGTTGTTGTATTGGATGTAAGAGAGCGTGAGCCAGAGAGTGGCAAAAAAAGTCTCTAGCCAGTCTCAGCCTGTCTCGGGCGCGTGTCCCCTTGTGTATCGCTCGGCCAGTCCTTTTATAGTACATGGGTTGGTCGTTACATCATTAGCCTGACCCGCCATGTGGCCCTGGCGGTTACAGATGCCTAATATACAATTAAATGTGCTTAATTCCACTTAATAGCATGGTAACACCCCTTAATGGTGGCGTTACTGGTATTAAGAGTCCTCCGATCGTGTGTCATTAAGATAGCATTAATGAAACATAATTAAGTCTTGAAGTCTTTAATGTTCCTTGAAGGTCCGAGCTGTTGGAGGTCCACCAATCTGCCTGTTGAGGTTGAAGGTCCGGCGGTTGGACGCGTGGCAGCTCCGGAGCTTACCATCTTGGATGAGTAGGTCCACTGCTGTTGTACACGTGTCGGTACCAGAGCTTCCCTCTGTCGGGGGTTAGGTCTGGGGGTGCCACACAGGTATCTAGTCAGGAGCTTTTCCATGTATGGAATGTAGCTCAAATTTTATGATACACGTGGCGGCACTGGGACTAACCATAGGAGGGAGGCAGGTCCGGTTCCGAGTGACACGTGGGGCCTTCGGAGGTCTTCAACTCAGATAGGTGGAGTTCCTTTGCACTCTTCGTACTTCCAATGGGTATCCGGTACGCAGGGTACCGCCAATAATGTAGATAATAAACTTGCTTGACTTGGTGTGAAAGGACGAAGGTGTCACAGCCTTGTAGCCGGTCCTTGTGTTTGACTTCTATCATGACAAATTGGTTTTATCGAGTTCCATGGTTATGATCAAACCAATCGCAGTAAAAGAAGACTACTTTAAGGACCTTATTCCCCGCAAAACTGAATTCAAGGATATTTTTAATGATCCCATAATAATTAGTTTCATGTCCTTCAGCGTCAACTACCCTCGTCACAACTCGGTGTTATATGTTGCCCTAAAAGGACGTTGAAATTCAAATTGAGTTGAACAAAATCGGAACCCATTGACGTCGTATCGACTGAAACTTTTGATTTTAATGGATCCGTAGGATAGTTGTCGCAAATCTTCATGGACGCCGACTCGTTTTTTGCACCGTTCAACATATGAAGTTAGAAGACTATTTTATGCTATACACGTAATTACTAAAAGAAACAGGACATGAACATGGTACTTGTGCATGAGACCAGGATAGGAAGTTAGGCCCTCCTTGTACTCCATAATATCGCATCGATTGTATTTGTCGAAGCGTGGGTTGCTGCTTCGATTTCAAATTTTCTTGATCGAACTCACATATTAAGTAAAAAGATGAAATAATTAGCATAGATATATAACACAACACGCTAATTATTATAGATGTTGAACAAACACTTACTGAAAATATTCTTCCATCCCCTCTATATTAGCGTACATGTATAGCAAAGCAACCGTCTTGTCATCTGTTTCAACATCGTAGCTCGTGCCGCTACCAACAGTAGTGCCTCTCGTTTGAAAAATGGAGAGGTTGCTACAAGGGGGTGCTTCATCCATATTGTACCGCAATGTGGAAGCATTAGCATTGTTTTCTTCTTCAAAATAGAAACTTGAAAAGTATCCTATATCTTGAATGGCATATGCTTTGGCGATGCATCCTTCAACCCTTCACCAATTGTGAACCATTGGTTTAAGACACCTGAGTGCTCTTTCAACGTGGTACATGCACCTATATTGCACAAGGCTGCCCCAATTTAGCTTTATATGGAAGATGAATTAGGAGATGTTGCATTGGATTGAAGAACCCTAGAGGGAAAACTTTTTCCATCATACATAAAAGCATTGGTATCTCCCTTTCCAACTTCTCCATCATCTTCCTTGTGATTTCTTTAGTACAAAGCTGTCTATAAAAGTAGCTAAGCTCGGCTAACACCTTCCACACCGCATCGTCAATGTAGCCTCAAAACATAACTGGCAGAAGTCTTTCCATGATTATGTGATAATCATGACTCTTCAACCCAGTGAGATTTCCAGTATTAACATTTACGGCTCGTCTCAGGCTAGCAGCATAACCGCCTGGGAATTTCAAACTTTTCAACCACTCGAAGAATTCTTTCTTTTCTTTTGGACGAAGACAGAAAGAAGCACACGGTTTGACGCCAGCTTCAGAGAGCTGAAGAGTTGGACGATTACAAACCTCTGCCAAATCCTTACGAGCCTTTATATTGTCTTTTATTCTGCTTGTCACATCGAAGCATGTGCTTATGATGCATTCGCCCATGTTACGTTCTTGATGCATGAGATCAACGTTATGCATTAAGATTAAGGCCATAACATACGGTAGCTCCCATAGTGCACATATATGAGTCCAATTGTGGTCCTCTCCGTAACCAAAAAAATATCCAGGGCGACCTTCATCTGGCAATAATATGTTCAACTGTTCAGCAATATTCAACCCATTTAGACGTTGCGGTGGTCCATTTTTGACAACGGTGTCCTTCCTGAAGGCATTTCTCTGTTGCCTAAATACGTGATTGGGCGGTAACCAATGTCTGTCGCAATCAAAGTAGCAAATCTTGCCATCATGCTTGAAACAAAAACATCCCATGTCTGAATCACATATTGGACATGTCAAACAACCATGAGTGCTCCAGCCAGAAACCATGTCGTAAGCTGGGAAATCATGGACAGACCACAAGTATGCAGCTCGAAGGTTGAATTTTTATTTTTTGTAGCAGTCGTACGCTTCAATTCCTGTCCATAAGATTTTCAAATCTTCAATCAACGGCTTCAACATCATGTTTACTCGTGAACCAGGATGATCCGGTCCAATTATGATTAGGCAAAGGAACATGAACTCATACTTCATATAAAGAAGAGTATGATGTTGCGTTTGTACTGAATGGTGAAAAGCCATCTGTCGCCAACCCGATGCGAACATTTCTCGAGTCATTGGCGAAATCTGGATCGAAGCGGTCAAGCGCTTTCCATGCCTCACCGTTGGACAGGTGCACCATCATTTCGTCATTCTCACGTACACCATATTTGTGCCACCTCGTGTGTCTGTCTTTTTTTTAGAGAAACAAGCGCTTCAACCTAGGTGTGACAGACAAGTAGCAAAGCTGCTTCTGTGCAACATCAGTCATTAATTTCGTACCGTCTTCATTAACAACTTCGACAAATCTCACCTTATCACATTTTAAGAACTTGTTCTCATTGGCATGCTCTTTCCAGAAAAGCATGCAGTGGTCTGGACACATATCAATCTTCTCATAGTTCATACCAAGATCAAAAATCAATTTCTTAGACTGATACATATCCTTAGGCAATTTATGGCGCTGTAGAAGGACATCGCTGATCAATTTGATGAGGTCATTTTAGTATTTATTGGAGAAGAAAAACTTAGATTTAATTTCCATAAATCTAGTCATGAAATTGAGGATCGTCACTTTGGTGTATTCATGCAACGGTTGTTCTGATTTCTGGAGACGTTCGAAGAACTCCTTTGCCTCCATTGTAGGAGAATCCTCCATCAATTCCGGATTTATGGCTTCAATCATCTCGTCCATCCTATTGACCCCAATGTTGACATCCCCATTTCGATCTTCTATGGCTTGGGAAGGTGTCTCACCGTGAAAGGTACACAACTCATAATGTTGCATGAAACCGTTTCGACACAAGTGGAACGTCAACGTCACTTTGTTGAAACACTTCGCATTTTGACATTTGATACATGGGCACCGCAACTTGCTGTTGTTTGACAACGAAAAAGCTCGTTGTATGAAAGAATCCATCTTGGTGAACCACTCCTCTGAGTGACTCCCATCCTTTTTCCAACCAGTATACATTCAAGTGCGGTCTTCAGCCATGTTTGAGGGTATACCTTCAAAGCAGACAAATCATCTTTAGTTTCATTGTTAAATTATGTCACGGCCCTACAACTAGGCAGATAGGTCGTAAACCCGCCAAAGATTGACCTAGCGGAGCGTGCTCATCACGGGACGCGCGTTCTGAATCCGGATGAAATTTTGACAGCGTAACCCCGTTGTTCTCCACTGCACGCCCGAAAATGGTGCAGTAGAGAACAACAGGGTTATGCCGTCAAAATCTCGTCTATATCCAGACCCACATCTCGTCACAAGCCACACCACCTCAGTCACTCCCAGGCTGTCCAAAAAGGGACAATTTGGAACCTTCACGTCTCACATGCAATAGCATGTGAGACGTGCCGATCCGAAATGGGTGTCGCATTGCTATAGGTTACGTTACTCATTTTCATTGAAGTCATTTGGAGAGTGGAAAGAACGAGAGAAAGAGGAGGAAAGTTGGTCTTCGATGACAATTCTACATCCAAATCCACCGTCCCCGCAATCGTGGGTGATTGACGTCCTCTCCATCGCCATTCGCTTCCGTGTCATCTCGACGCATATGTTACGACTACAACTATCTATACGGCACGAACATATTTATTGCGTGTCATGTTGTGTCGGGTCAAACCGGCCCAGCCCAAAACTCATTTATTTAAATATAATAAACAAACCAACTAATAAACAATTACACGTTCAGTACAACTGAAAAGAGCAGAAGGCACGACTCACAAGAATTATACTATACCATTTGTTTGTGTAAATATGTTGCACACTCAACCAATAAAAATGGGTAGGGTATGAACTTTTACTAGCTTATCCAACACATTCAGCTTCCAGTTACAAGGATGATTGACTAACAAGGGTTTTATCAATGTCAAACTCATATGCACACTGATTAAGTGTATGGAATTAGGGGAATGCACTAAAACTCCATTACTCATTTAGAAACTTTGCAAGATATTGTAATATACAAGACACAGCCATGAAATCTGGACATTGAATGGTATGGTTTTATGAAATAAGAAGCATTCTACTTGGTCTGATTTTGTGAAGCTATTTGTTCTCATTAAACAAAAGTCTCTGCGTAGCAAGATGTATCATCTACAGGGTCAAAGGAACTAAAAAATAGGATAGAATAAAAGTAATTTCCCCTCTCCCCCTTCCAATTCTTTGTTACTTGAAAGCCGTTAAATACTGACCAACACAATTTTATTTGTGATGATTTACACTGCATTAATGACCCTCTCCCATTTTTTTGATGGCACTAATACATGATATTTAGTACAGATTTGCGCCAAATGTTATGCCTAATGACATCAAAAACAAAACCACAGGTAGTAGTTAAAAGTAAGTGGTGTTTAGTCACTAAGAATAGCAAATTGTTTTTAAGATTATGATCCGGATGATTTTCTGTGAAAATAGTGATGGTAAGCAGGAAAGAACAATGAAAATTGACCCAATGTCATATATACATACTTACAATATCAGTGTACATGCAGGCTTAGGAATTCCAAAACTAACTAATTCCATGATTAACTAAGAGCATGATTAACTAATTCCAAAATTTTGTTTCTTACATGCTGGTGGTAAGGGGCGGGGGGAGAGGTCGGCGAGGAGGGGGCAGTGGGGAGGCGGTGTACCACGGTGGAGGGCGGCGGGGACGGGACTGCCGATAGGGGCCAACGGGGAGGGGGTGGTGGCGTACCTCCTCAGCAGCACGAACGGGCGATGCACAGTGGGGAGGAGGCGGTGGAGAGAAGGCGGCTGGGAGGGGGCATTGCGTGGTGGGAAGAGGCAACGTGCAAGGGGGAGAGGCGGTGGGGAGAAGGCAGCTAGGAGAGGCGGCATACCTCTCATCTGGGAGGGGGCGACAACGATAACGAACCTCGGCGATGGCCCTCAAGACGGCGAGACGGCGGCATGTTGAGAGTGGAAAACCAGCGGCAGAGGCCCTCGAGCGAGAACGATGGAGGAAGCCAAATGAGGACTTAGACGCGCGCGGGCTGGAAATAGTCCCTAATGGACGACGGTAGAAGGTCATCGTCGTATCTTATATCTTATAGACGATGGCCATCAGTCACCGTTGTCTATTACGCTTAGAGCGGGCCCGGTTCAGCCCCTCATTGACGGCGGACCTTATTGGATGAAGGCCCACCCTCGTCTTTAATTAATTGATGATGGTACTAGTTCAACCATCGTAAAATATGGGTATATTGACGATGGCTAGTATGCACCATCTATTATTTTGGTCATCATCTATTGTCGCGATTCCTGTAGTGCCAAGGATCTGATGGCATATTGCATGTTGATTGTAACAACTGGAGTTACTTCCGACCACTTTGTGAACTTGTAGATGGCGACATATAAGAACCGGGACCCTCCAACGGCTTTTGGGAAAGGTCCCAAAATGTCCATCCCCCACACAGCGAATGGCCATGTGGGAGGAATCATCTGCAGTCACTGCGTCGGTGTGTGAATCTGCTTCACGTGGAACTAGAACGCTTCACACTTCTTGACCAGCTCGACAGCATCCTGGAGTGTTGTAGGCCAATAAAAACCATAAGGAAGGCCATTCCGACCAGCGTGACGGATGATGCGTGATTCCCACACTCGCCTCCATGGATCTCTACAAGAATATTGCAGCCTTCTTCCCAGGAAATGCACCACATTAGAATGATGTTGGCGCAACGTCGGTAGAGATCCCCTTCTACCAACGTGTACCTTTTAGCCAATCTGACAATTTTCTTAGCGGATGCACTGTCTTCAGGAATGATGTTGTCCTTGAAGTAGTCCTTGACCTCTGAGATCCATGCATCGGGGCTGACATGTGCTTCTGGATCTTGCACGTTTGGTTGCTCAGAGCTTACTACAGCGCCTACGATCCTTGGTGGACACCATGGTAATAGGGCCGCCAGGAACCCCAGCTCTGAGGTGCTGGTTTCGCCCCCATCACTCAGTTTGTCAGGCTGAGCGGTAGGTGCCAGTAGTCTTCTGACAAAAACCCCGTCGGGTGCCTGATCCCCGGTTGAAGCCTTCGTTGAAAGATCATCAGCTTCAACGTTGTTGAGACGTTGGACATGGCAGAGGTCTAGTACATGGAAGTCTTTCTGCAACTTCTGGACTTCAAGTATATAAACAGCAAGTTGAGGGTCATTGCAACTACATACACCTATGACTTGTTTGATGATGAGTTGCAAGTCACCCTTCACTAGCAGCTGTCAGACGCCATATGATAGCGCCACCTTGAGTTCGAAGATGAGAGCTTCATATTATGCCATGTTGTTCGTTGCCTTGAACTCGAGGTGCACCATTTACATGACCTTCTCCCCGGTGGGATCGAGGGGAATGATTCCAGCTCCGGCCCCCTGCTTCTCCATGGAGTCGTCGAAGTAGAGAGTCCAGTGAGGCTCAGTGAAGACCAGGACCTTAGGTTCTGGCTCCAACTCATTGAGGCCCCCTGTAGTCGATGAAGGTGTCCACTCCGCCACGAAGTCAACCAGTGCCTGACTCTTGATTGCATGTCAAGGCAGGAATTCAATATCGAATTATGCCAACTCTGCAGCCCACTTTGCAATATTTCCTGTTGAATTGGGATTACGTAAAATAGCTCGCAGTGGATAAGAACTGATATTTTGTGGGCTTGGAAGTAGTGATAAAGCTTCCTTGAGGCAATAAGAACTGCGTACAAAATCTTATGCACCTCAATGTACCGAGTCTTTGCATCGTTAATTACTTCACTGATGAAGTAAACTGATTGCTAGACGGATCGGACCCTCCTAGAGGGGTTTGAAGCTTCTTCTTCATCAACCCGGACTGTCCCCGAGGGGTTCGGATCTTCTTGTTTGGCAGTAGATACTCCCTTGGATGAGAGAGGTTGATCTACATACATCTTACTTTTAGGATCCGTGCCTTGGGGTTGGGACACAGACTCGCCTTCTGGTAGCTCCGTACCCTCCAGGAGGAGTCTAGGCTCCTAAGTTGAAGATGTTTCTGGTCTTTCCGCAATGAGAACCATGCTGACAAACTCCGTAGTTTCATCGATGTAAATTAGAAGAGGCCCACTAGGTTCCGGAGCTACCATGATTGGTAGTGTGGTGAGAAGCTGCTAGAGCTCTTTGAACGCCTTCTCAGCTTTTTCAGACCAATGGAATGGTCCGGACTTCCTCAACAGTTTGAAGAAGGGAATTGCCCACTCTGGCAGCCTTAAGATGAACCAGCTGAGTGAAGCTAGACATCCAGTAAGTTTCTGGACATCCTTTATGCGAGCTGGACACTGCATCACTTCGATGGCTTTAAACTTGGCCGGATTTGCTTCAATTCCTCGATGGGTCACCAAGAAACTAAGAAGCTTTTCGGAGTTAACCCCGAAGACACACTTGTCGGGGTTGAGCTTCGTGCACGTCAAACACAGCTTATCAAAGATGGTTTGAAGATTGACAAGGAGTGAGTCTTTGTTCTTCACTTTAACAATGATGTCATCAACGTAGACCTCCACTAGATCCCAAACGAGCTCCCTAAAGGTTTGGTGCATAGCTCGCACAAAAGTAGAAAGTGCATTCTTGAGACCATACGGCATCATTTTGTAGCAATAGAGACAATCTACAGAAATGAAAGCAGTGTGCTCTTCATCTTCCTTAGACATTGGAATTTGATGAAATCCAGAATATGCGTCTAAGAAACATAGAAGCTCATAGCCGGAGGTAGAATCCTCTATCTGATCTATTCTTGGTAGTGGAAAGTGGTCCATTGGACATTCCTTATTTAGTGTGGTGTAGTCGATGCACATCCGGTTTCAAAAATGAACCAAGTGAACACATATGTGTGCCCAAGATGTTAAACACACATACACGAGTGCACCATAAACTATATACAGAAAATTACCACAACATGAACTATTAAATAAGTACATTTATTACAATATTGAAATAATCCATGAATTACAACTCTAAAGATCATTATTACTAATAAATTTGTAGCGGAAATAATCTAAACATTGAGCTAAGCAAACTAAGCAAAAGGGATATAACGCGGATCCAAGCAATCCAAAGGCAAGTCGATGGCTGCACACAACCTACAACTCCACATTATCCTCAGGGTACTCCCAAACATCACCTGAAACTGTTGGTGGGGGGGATTGCTAGGGTGAGCACATGTCGTACTTAGCAAGTGTGGGAAAATAATGACATGTAGCTTAAACAAGGAATGATAAAAAATAATGGCTATTTGCTGAAAATTACATTTAAAATATATGAAAAGCAACCTACAATGTCGATGTGAAATAATCCCATCATCCCAAAAACATATTAATTCATATCCATCATTCATTATCCATACGTATGCCATATTCTTACCATCATCATTAACCATGTCCATTTATCACCATCTAATCCATAACCATAGCCAAACCATCCGAATTCAAAATTTCAACTCTAATCATGTAGGTCATCCACGTGCTCTTAACTGGGAGCATGACTATCGTGATAATTTTTAACACTCTGCAGAGATTGTACTGCTTTACTCACAAGTTGGTGATTTCATCACCCGTCGGCAACAAAAGACCCTTATGCCAGCTACACTTCCTTAGGTGTATGGCCAAGAGATCACAAAATAGCCTTTACAAAGGAACTATCAGCATATTCAGACCCAATGAGGTTTCACAGGAGGTGATGCCTCCAACTGAGCACATTCAACAAAGGGACCCCTCTTGTGCCATTCGGATCCCAGGGGAGTCCCGCCACTATTGCAAACCCAATAGACATCCATTCCTCGCTCCTCCAAACATCCGATCAATGCTGGCAATACAGCTAACTAATTGGCTAAGCCGCACCCATACTTGCCCTTGTGGTGGCACAATATTCGTGGCTTATTCTCGCATGAATCGATCCTTAGATCTAAAGTAAGCAAGACCATCATAAAATCCAACCCAATCAACAAACCATGCTTGTTTAGATCTCCCAAGTCTCATGTTACCATTTAATCATATTCATCAATTCACGTCTTCTGTAAGTGCATTAATTCATAGGTTAGCCATTTGGTTGGTCTCTCATCCCAATTAATTAGAGCGAAGTGTTGACGTTTCTATGTCACAGATAAAAATCCGCAAGAGCATGGAAACTGTCGTATAGCACTTCCCTTTAAGAGAGTATTCCCATGGGTATCAAATCCTAAGAACGTATGTGCTAATCCTACGAACTAATTCACCCAAGGATACAAAGTTATTTGGTAGGCAAGGAAGAGAGAGGAATTCAATGTATTGCTTCTAATTCAAAGGAATTTGTTGTAGCTGCTTGCTTCGGGCATGGGTTTACCCCTAACATCACTAGGATGACTCCCGCTAAGAGCCTATGGCATAGCTGAACGTGGAGGATTACTAAGGACAGATAGGGTTGTCACCACCTACTGCCACCTCTTCAATCTGCGGGTCAATGAGATATTTACTGGTGATTTCTAACCTAATCACCACACTTACATTGTAAATCACAACTCCAGCTGTTTCGAACACAAAGCTACAACTAGAGTCTCAAATAAATTAATGCAATGAACCCACAAGTAACTACTTGTGCAAACTACTATGAATTGACAATCAAACATGAATAGAATTCACAAAGGGCTTACATGATTTGAGTAACACTTTGTAGGGGTACAAGTGTATAAGAGGAACATGACAAGTCCAAGCCTCCTTCTCCTAAACTCTCACCAGACTCTCCTTCTACTTGGCAGCCTCTAAGACTACTCTAAACCTTAGTAGTGTGGTATTCTATTCTCAATTTCTTGGTGTCTATGTGAAGTAAGGTGTGTGGTTCTATTTATAGGGGGGGAAGGGTCGGTTCCCACCACCAAAAGAGCGTGAATCAGTCACCACTGACTTTTTCAAGCCGGGAGGAGCCAATATGTGGAAGCTGACCGAGTTTGGCGCTGGGACCAGGTCAGCCGACTAGGGAGGTCGACCGACCTGGTCAAAGCTCCGTTGGGGCTGTGCTTTCTTCAGGTCTCTGCTAGGTGGGTCCCATCCCTTTATGTTGGTTCTACACTGTTTGATGGCCTCGGATACTTCTATTTGTGGGCCATATGATCCATATGATGACATGTGGCGTCGCCTGATTCGTCGAAATCCAATTTTATGGATTACTCCCGACATGCCTTGGTATTTTGGGTATAAATTCACCTGCATACGAATAAACACCAACACCTGTGGAATTGGTTAGTTTTAAACCCTACCACTACATTGTGTTTCTCTTTAGTGCACATTATGAGGTGAATTGATGGTCTAAATATGGTACTTAAGGACTGTCAACACGAAGCAAAAAGGTAAAATGCCCTTCATGACTCTCTATAAGATAATCCAAGTGACAAGGATGGTCAAACAAGTCTACTAAACACCTATCTTGGGTTTCCCATCAATTTGACACAAACATGCAGTTTTTCAGACAAAACATTTAAAAACAGGATCAAAATGTTCAAAGACACTTGCCTTGCTCTTGAGATTGGTTAGGATCAAAAGCTTCAAAATTCTAGTGCTGGAGGTCCTCGACAGCACCCTCTAGAGCAACACCTTCTATTCCGCACAACAACATACAAAACAAGCATTACAATCAATAAATACTCATATATTACTCAATATGTCATGAGATGCATGAATAATGCAATTATGTGGTAATACATGTTATTATTTTGATATCATAGCCTACTAACTAGTCACAATTAAGTTTTACATGTTAGAACCAGTTCCAAGTCATTTTGGAGGTTATTAAAGAGGTTCCGAGAAATTTAAAAATAGGAAGATCGAACTAGTTCGCACTTGGACCGGACAAGTCCGTTATGGAATAGAAAGGAAATTAGACTAGTCCGCACTCGGACCGGACAAGTCCGTTATGGAATATAGAAGAAATCTGACTAGTCTGCACTAAGACCGGACAAGTCCGTTTGGCGAATTTTCAACTAGGGCATGGTTTGATTAATCATGAAACCATAATTTACAAAGAAAAGATGAATCTAAAATATTTACCATGAATCTAAGGGTTCGAAGGTCAAGAATCGGGTGCACCAATTGGATCTTGACGTCTAGATCGAAGGAGACAAGGAATTGGTGGAGAATTGACGATGATGTTGATGAGTTGACGAAGATTGATCTTGCTTGATCCTCCAATCCTCCTCCTTCTTCACCTGCCTGCAATCACTCCCTCCTCGATGGTGGCTCCCATGAACTAGGTTAAGGTTTTCTTCAATTGTGGCAACAAGATGAAAGGGTGGGTGTTGGGGTGTTTATATAGAGTGAAGGTGGTAGGGTTTGGGTGGAATTCGAGTTTAAGGTGGTGGAGGATGAGTAGGGGTCGTGGCGGGGTCCACTGAGGTTGGGCACGACGTTCTTGGGCCCACTTAAGACAATTACCCAATAAGTTGTCATGGAGAAAGAAATAGAATTTAAGTTGGACACACTGGACTAGTCTACTAGGTGGCCGGATAAGTCCAATATTGAATAGAGAGTAGAACGTACAAGTCCGGTTGGGGTCCACGTAAGTCCAAAAATGTCGAGAGAGCAAAACGAACAAGTCCGGTATGGGTCTGGACAAGTGCAGAGGTTCGTCCAACTTTTCAAAAACCGGACCAAAATGGGGAGTTATCGGACAACTCCGAAAAGTTCCAGTAGGGGAGATCGGACTAGTCCGCAGTCGATAATGGACAAGTCCGGGAAACAACAGATCCGATTTCAGTCTAGTTAGCAGCAAAAGCGGACAAGTCCGAAAAACAACAGGGGCAAAATTGGACTAGTTTGGGGCCTAGTCTGGACAAGTTCGCACTAACACAGACTTTTAACTGCAGTTTTTGTTCTAATTCATTTTAAACTTGTTCCTTTTTGTGATGCTTAATGTTAAATATGTATAAGAATGTATGCAATGCATGATGGATGAAAATGAGGGTGTTACAAACCTATCCCCCTTAAAATGAATCTCGTCCTCGAGATTCGACGTAGAAGGGAAGAGATAGGGAAATTCTCTCTTGAGATCATCCTCCAGCTCCCAAGTTGCTTCCTATTCTGCATGTTGCTTCCATTGTAGTTTGCACCATCGAATCACCTTGTGTCTTGTGACTCTCTCCTTGGTTTCCAAAATCTTGACCAGTTGCTCGGCATAAGTCAAATCTGCCTCTAATTCCAAATCTTCCATTGGAACTTGTTCTTCCGGTACCCTTAAGCACATCGTGAGCTGAGAAATGTGAAACACATCATGTACATCAGAAAGATGTGCTGACATCTCCAACTTATATGCCACTTCTCCACGTTTGCCCAAGCACTTAAATGGTCCAATACAGCGAGGTGGCGACTTTCCTTGGACATTAAATCGCTTATGTCCTCGTATAGGTGGCACTTTGATATATATGAAGTCTCCCACTTGAAAGGCTAAGTTCCTTTGCCTATTATCCGCATAGCCTTTTTGTCTAGATTGAGCGGCCCTCAAAATTCTCCCGGATTGTCTGAACATGCTTTTCAACCTCTTGCAATACATCCTGTCTCATTCCAAAACAAGGGTGACTTTCACTTCCTTCCATATAGTGATTCATATGGCGACATCTTCAAACTCGCTTGGTAACTATTATTGTAAGAAAATTCAGCATACGGCAAGCTTTTGTCCCAATTTTGTCCATGCTTCAAAGCACAAGCTCTCAACGTATCTTCCAATATTTAATTGGTCCATTCGGTTTGTCCATCAGTTTGCGGGTGATATGCTGAGCTGAAATTTAACTTTGTATCGATAGCTTCATGCAGTTTCTCCAATAACTAGAGGTGAATTGAGAACCTTGGTCCGAGACTATTTTTTTCGAGACTACATGTCGGCACACAATATGCTCCATATAAAATTTTGCTAGTTCGTGGTGGTATAGGTTGTCCTAACGGGGATCAAATGAGTTGATTTTGTCAATCGATCCACAATTACCCATATGGAGTCATAACCGGACAGGGTGCAATGTAATCCAACTATGAAGTCCATACCAATTTTTTCCCACTTTCAGTCTGGTATCTTCAATGGTTTCAATAGTCCAGCTGGCCTTTGATGTTCAGCTTTGACTCGTTGACATACATCACATAAAGCAACATATTCGTCTATGTACTTTTTCATCCTATCTCACCAATAGCAAGTTTTCAAGTCTCTGTACATCTTTGTACAACCATGATGAATTGAGTAAGGCAAGTCATGTGCCTCCTTCAGTATCGTCTCATGAATTTTCTTTATGTTAGGCACAATAGTCCTCTTTCCAATCCATAGAGTACTATGATCATCGTCATCAACTCTGAATTCTCTCCCTTCTTTGGTCCTTTCCTTGATTTCTTGGATTTCCTTATCCTTCATTCGACCTTCTCGAATTTCTTGTCCCAAAGTCAGATTTAACTCCATTATTCCCATCTCATTCACAAATCCAAGATTCAACCGTTCAAACTCCTTGCATAACTCAAATGGTGATTCTCGAACCGTGAGTTTGTGGCTTACTCCTTTCCGACTCAAAGCATCAACCACTATATTAGCCTTCCCTGGATGATAGTTGATACCCACATCATAACCCTTGATGACCTCCAACCATCTTCGTTGCCTCAAATTCAAGTCTGTTTGTGTGAAAATTTACTTGAGACTCATGTGATCCATGTAAATCTCACTCCTATGACCAAGAAAGTAATGTCTCCAAATTTTCAAGGCATGCACCACGGCTACAAGTTCAAGATCATGCATAGGATAATTATGCTCATGTTTCTTCAATTGCCTCGATGCATAAGCTACCACTTGACCTTCTTGCATGAGCACACATCCAAGCCCTTGTCTTGATGCATCGCAATAGATATCAAAACTTTTGCTCACAATGGGCAAAACCAAGACCGGTGCGGTGGTTAACCTCTTCTTTAACTCCTCCAAACTGTTTTGTCAAGCTTGAGTCCATTGGAAAGCTTTTATCTTCATTAATAATTCAGTCATGGGCTTGGCTATTTTGGAGAAATACTTGATGAACCGATGGTAATATCTAGCCATTCCAAGAAAGTTCCTAGTTTCCCTCACATTTTGTGGCGTGTTCCGATTTTAGCACATATCTCACTTTTAATGTGTCAACCGATACTTCTCCTCCAGAGATGATATGGCCCAAGAATGATACTTCCTTTAACCAAAACTGGCACTTGTTGAATTTGGCATACGATTGGTGTTCCCTCAATTTCTGCAATGTTAGCCTCAAATGCGCCTCATGTTCCTCCTCGCTTCTCGAGTAGATCATAATGTCATCAATGAACACCACAACAAATTTATCCAAGTACTCCATGAAGACCTTATTCATGAGGTACATAAAGTATGCAGGTGCATTTGTCATTCCAAAGGGCATAACGGTATACTCATCCATATCATGTCCAAAAAGCTGTCTTGGGTATATCCGATGGTCTAATATTTGTTTGAAAATAACCCAACCTCAAGTCGATCTTGGAGAAAACACAGGCACCATTCATTTGATCAAACAAATCCTCTATACGAGGCAACGTGTACTTGCTCTTAATTGTCACCTCGTTCAGAGCCCGGTAATCCACACACATCCTTTGGGACCCATCCTTCTTATCCACTAAAAGCACTAGTGCTCCCAAAGATGAAGAGCTTGGGAGGATAAAACTCTTCTCTAGCCGCTCTTGAACTTGTTTCTTGAGCTCTGCTAACTCCATAGGAGGCATCCAAGATGGCCTCCTAACTATAGGTATAGTCCCAGGTATTAAATCAATAACAAACTCTATGTCATGATCATGTGGCACAACTTGCAACTCATCCGGAAACAAATCCGAATACTCGCACACCATCTGAATCTCCTTAATTGTGGCACCATCCATTCGATTTAGCTCTACCTGCTTTGTTGTGTGTTGAGATGCTTCAAATTCTATGTTGACTCCTTCCTCATTTATCAACTTCACCATTTTTATGGCACATTGAATTGTCCCATTGTGCTTCCTTAATCAGTCCATACCATGTATTATGTCCAATCCTTGTGAATCCAAAACAATAAGGTTGGTAAAGAAGTTTACCCCACATATTCTAAGGCTTACTTTTGGACATACTATATTCGTCCTTTTCTCCCCTCCAGGAGATTTAACCAACAAGGTATACCTCATATGAGATATGGGCAAACTATACTTGGCAACATACTTTGATGCAATGAATGAATGCGATGCTCCAGAATCAAATAACATAGTCTTTAGGTTGGACTTTGCGAGAAACATACCAATCACCACGTCATCCGCTTGTTGTGCTTCCTCCGTAGAGACATGGTTCACCTTGGCCCGAAAAAAATTCCGTAGTCCCCAGTTGCCTTGTGGCCCTCCTCCATTTGGTCTTGGGTTCTGTATAGGAGCATTGTCCGCATGACCAAAGGCCTGACTTAGGACATTGAGATGCAAAGTGTCCCACCTCACCACAAGTATAGCACCACCTTGCTGCACCAAAATAGTTAGAACGAGCTTGGTTTTGAGCACTAGCAGGAAAATTGGCCTAGGGCCCATGAGGCATTGAAGGGCGAGGTGCTTGCATAGCGGGGCGTTGCTGCATAGGCTGAGCTGGGCGCGGTTGAATCGAAGCATGATATGCAACAACAGAGGGGTTGTAGTATGATGCATTTGGTGGTGCAAAGCGGGTGAAAACATTGCTTTCTTGTGACTGTCCTTGATATGGTAACTTCCTCTTATTATCTTACTCCATCTCACAATCCTTGTTCTCAACCACAATAGCTTTGTCCACAAGTTTCTGGAAATTTGCATTGTCACAATTAAGCAATTGGACTTGAATCTCATTGTTTAGGCCCCTCATAAACAAATATTGCTTGTGGCTGTCTCAGTTGACATCCTCTGGAGCATACCTTGAGAGTTGTGTGACTTTATTGTGATACTCACTCACACTCGACCTTCCTTGCCTTAAGTTCTCAAATTTCTGCCTCTTTAAGATTATAACACCCTCAGGGACAAAGTGAGAACGGAAACACTCATTGAATTTAGCCCAAGTGATCCTCTCCTGATTTTCATGGGCATTGCCAAGGGATTCCCACCAATCCGCAGCTGCTCCAACTAGCTGATGGGAGGCAGAAAGAACCTTCTCCTGGTCATTGCACTAGACAATAGCGAGTTTCTTCTCCCTAGATTTCAGCCAATCAACTTCCATAGGATCATTGGCTTGAGCAAAGGTAGATGGCCTAGTCCTCATAAACTCTCCCAATCTGTTATGAGGTGGTGTGGTGGTGGTGGAGGCATATGGGGCTGATTCTGGTTATTGGCATCCAGTTGTCCCTAGGTTTGCATCAGGGTCTGCATTAGCTGGTTATGCATGGTCATGAACTGCTCAAAGTTGCTAGCCTCAGGTCCAAGTCCATTGTTGTTCTGAGGTTCCCCATTGTTCTCTTCCTCCTCACCATTGGCATTTATTTGGTTGTGGGTCCTCGGCATCTAAAGAAAAGAGCAAGAGATGGAAGAATTTAGAAAACGTCCCCAACTATATGCATCAAGGGATATGAAACTAAGCAACTACCTATATAAGCCTTTATTGATGTGGCAAGCACTAAAGCATCCCACAATCCTCTACTACGCACCCAAGAACACAAGCAAACATTACATAGCAATCATCGCACCAATCAACCCACAACTATTCCTATGTGTTCTTATGTGATCTAAAGTGTCCATTCTATGTAGGCTGCGTCCAACAATCAACCTATGGCTTTGATACCAGACATCTGTCATGGTTGCCATGCAAACATATCAATATTTGTCCTGAGGAAAGTGAGGAGTGCGAGTTCGTACTTGTCAGTCAGACCTTTCGATATACGGGTGGTGTGAGCAGCATCACAATAGATTTGGATTATTTGATGGGTACGTTAGTGTCACTGCTTGGTTGCACATGAGGTGCAGAGGATGGGCCATGCCGGCACCAGCTCAGTTGTTGCTGAGCTGGTTGCTCCTTGATGGATTCGTCTTCTTGCACTATTGCGAGAGCATAAAGTTTCTCGAGCGCAGTTACTCCAGCAGTGCGGTCCTCCTGGATCCAAAGGACGTCTGACAGAGTTGGCATCCTCAACACCAGGTAGTTGTAGCGGGCCACCACCATGAACCTATACAACGCTAGCCTACCTAGGATGGCATTTAAGGGAAGATTGATGTGTGTTACAACAAAAACCAGCTTCTCAGAAATATAGGTCTCTAGTGTCCCGAAGGTGACCGACAAAGTAACTGACCCAATGTTGATGGCTGTTATATACCAATTTCACCCATCAATATAACACAGTTATGTGAAGGAATTGTCATTTCTTGCACACATCACCTCTCTATTTAACCTATTTTTACTTGTCCTCGGAGAAAGTAGTGCATGCAGGGATTCGATGCAAAAATGAAGTGAAACAAGGGGATGGATGCTATCAAATATAATTCCATCCAATCAAACGAGGACACGTGGAACCACATGGATCAAATGGCCCACAAACTGAAGTATCCGAGGCCATCCAATGGTTTAGCACCCATATAAAGGAATGGGGCCCACCTGGCAGAGACCTGGAGGAAGCACAACCCCAACGAGGCCAAGACAAGGTCAATCGACCCCCCTAGTCGACCGACTTGTTCTTGCCCCCAAACGCAGTCATGAATGACTAATTCACGCGCTTTTGGTGGTGAGAACCGACCGTTTTCCAAGCTACAAATAGGACCCCTCACCCCTCACTTCAACACACACCACTTGAGTATTCTTACTTTGTATCCACTACTCTCCAAATGTTTAGAGGAGTATAGTCTATAGAGAGGAGAGTCTCTAGTCCATAGTCCATGTAGGAGAGGAGTAGAAGGAGTCTGTTCCGATTTGCAAAAGGCATGTCTCCCATATTCCTATTTGTATTTGTGACTTTATTCATAATAAAGATGATATCTTTAGTCTACTATTGTTCATATACTTGGATGAAGCGTTTTTTGTTTGATTGTGGATTTCATGTATGTGGTAGGAATAGTATTTACGATTGTACTTTACCATTCTTATTACATTATCATAAACATTATAAACCTCCACTATAGTTAAATTAGCTATGATATGACTATGTTAATATGAATCACGTATGCTATGAATTAACATTGATTCAACGATGATTTAGTTCATTGTCTTAGGATGGCTTGTGCCTAGGCTCTTAAAGTAATTATTTAATATGCTAGCATGGTGCTAAGATAGAGAGTAGCGTTGAATGTCTCGTAGACCCATGGATTGAAGAGGTAGGCAGTAGGTGGTGACAGCCCTATCTGTCCTTTGTAATCCTCCATGTTCGGCTATGCCACAGGCTCTTGGCGGGAGTCGCCTAGTGTTGCTAGGGGTAAACCTGTGCCCGATGTGTTAATCCACTTAGTATTAGAATTCATAATTAATATAATCATTAGTAACTAACTTAGACTATGTATATGTACATTAGAAGCATAGTAGGAGTCTCTACCTAACTCTTATCCTAGTTCCTCTATTACCTCATTTATCCCCTTAGGATAGAATGCTCTTTTGTTTGTCACACTACCTCAATTATCCTTTATCCATCCTTGCTAGAACCCTACCTAGGCCAACCTAACCTTTCCACTTAATGATTGTCTTACTTCCATCTAGCTTTCCTTTGGGAAAATATAAATGAAACCCTTTGGGAATACTCTTTAATGGATAAATGCTACGACAATAGTTTCTGTGCGCTTGCAGATGTTCATCTGAGAATTATAACATACCAACAAACATTTCTGTCACCGCTGCTAGGGATGAATTTTTAGTAGTGTGTAGAAAATATAAACGAGCATTTTTGGCGCAGTTGTCGGGGAACGCAGTCAAAGTATTACAAGATTGAGTGAATAGGATAGGACCCTTGTAGGTTTTAGTAGGATACCTCCTTTGTTTTCGCATTTTATGTGAAAATAGGGTAGTGTTTATCTGGTTTCCGTTTGTTAGAAAAATTTGTTGAAGATCCTGAATCCCTTCTGAGAGATCGACCTTGTGTCGTTATTCCTCAAAAGCCTCGAGTGAAAAAGAAAGATAGCACAACTGCACCAATAACCGAAACACCAATGGCCCAGAAGACCCTTCATGAGTTTTTGGCTCCCTCTTCTAACAATGTGCCTGTTGACCCACTGTTAACACGAGAGACGTGAACTTCGAAATCAAGACTGACCTAGTCACTATGGTGCAAGCCAACCCATTTTGTGGGCAGGCTAACGAGGATGCAAGTGCTCACTTGAAACAATTCCTTGAGATCTGCAGCACTTTTAAGATAAAGGACATATCCCCTGATGCTGCCCATCTTAGGTTGTTCCCGTTCTCTCTTCTTGGGAGAGCGAAACATTGGTTCTTTGCGAACCGAAGTGCTGTAGATACTTAGAAGAAATGTTCTACGACATTCCCCGCCAAGTTTTTCCCATTGGGTAAGACCAATGCTCTATGTGGGAGAATTTCAAGCTTCAAGCAAGATGCCAAGGAATCTATTCCCGAGACTTGGGAAAAGCTACAGGAGTATATCCTAGCCTGTCCTCACCATGGGATGGATGATTAGCTAATTATACAAAACTTTTACAACGAGCTGATCCCTTCCACCCGCAACAATCTTGATGCTGCTGTTGGAGGTGCCTTCTTCTCATTGACAGTGCCCAAAGAAAAATATTTGATTGAGAAGATGGTGTCAAACATGGGTTGGAGTGACGAGCATCTCCATACCCGCCAGCGAGGGATGCACACCTTGAAGGAGGTGGACATGATCACTGCCAAATTAGATCTCCATATGAAGAAAATTGATGGACAAGGCAATGGTGAAGTATGTGGCAATGCCTATGCCTTAGACTCTCACATCACTTGTGAAGTCTGTGGCAACATGGGCCATATGGGCAATGACTACCCAGAAACCCGTGAGGATGCCCTATACGTAGCCAACAATGGAAACAACAATGGCTATCGTCCAGGAGGTCAAGGGTGGGGCCAACCGCACCCATTCTTTCAAGGAGGTTACAACAACAATGGCAATAACGTAAATCAACCCAACTTGAGAGAACTTGCCATTGGCCAGCTAACAATCAATGAGGCTATATCCAACAAGTTGTCAGCCAATGACAAGACCCTAGAGAGCATAAATGCCAAAATTGAAGAACTATCCTCAGCCTTCCAAAATCAATTAAGTTTCAATAAGATGTTGGAAACTCAATGGGATCAACTGGCTGTAGTTGTTCCTCCTATGGAGAAAGTGAGTGCGGTGACTACGAGAGGTGGTAAGACCACTCGTGACCTCCTCAGTCATTTTGTACCTCTCCAACGCTTAGGTTTCTTTTAGAGCACTCTTCATTGAGTCCCCTGCGAGCCTTATGAGTTCAGATCCTCTACTTTGCAGAAGCTCACTCTTAGTGATTCATCTTTTCTCATGAACGAAAGGAGACTGCTCGGTGTGCGGGTGCAAATCAATTCTATGTTCTCATTACGATAATATGGTAGTTTGTTCTCTGCTGCCTTTGCTCTAATTGCTCCCGCTGGAATGGGGAGAAATCCCAGAGTTGAAATACCCCGGTCAGAGTAGGTGAACGAAGCGATGTCCGGGCCTATTAGTATTTGCCAAGGACATAGCCCTATTGGAAAATGCCAATTCATATTTCGCACCGTATCCCACACAAGAGAAAAGGACAATACAGAGGAGAAGGATGATGTCCCAGTTGGCATAAGAGAACCACATAGTGAGAGAATGTCCAAACACATTGAGGACACCAACTTATTGCCATTCCCTCACAGGCAAAGGAAGCCAACAATGGATGAGCAATTCAACCACATTGTTGAGATCATACAGAAAATCCACATCAATGTGCCCTTGATTGATGCGATGCAAGTACCCACTTATGCTCGCTATCTCGAGGACATATTGAATAACAAGCGACCATTGGCCACCACTAAGGTTGTCGAGCTCACGGAAGACAGAAACACATCCATCCTCAATAGGCTTCTAGAAAGAAGAAGGACCCCGAATGTCAAACAATATCCTGCTCAATTGGGGCACACCACTTTGACAAGGCCCTTTGTGACCTTGGAGCAAGTGTGAGTGTGATGCCCAAGGTGGTTTTCGACCAGCTGAACTTCATGAAACTTACTCCAACACCAATGCAGCTCCAACTGGTTTATTCCTCAGCCTGTTATCCCGCGGGAATTGACAAAGATGTCCCAGTGAAAATCCAGAATTACTTCATACCCATGGACTTTGTGGTACTCGACACGAAGGTCGAGAAGGATACGCCGCTCATTCTTGGGTGCCCATTCCTAAGCACCGCGAAGGCTCGCGTAGATGTGGGAGCTGGAGAAATCCACTTCCATATCAATGGCAAGGAGGAGAAGTTTAACTTCTTCCCGAAGTTGGAGCAATGCTCAATGATCTGTGTCAAGTATGGGGTGAATGTTAAACACATTTAAGGGGTCCAAATCACACCTCCAATGGTGGAAGCACTCATTACATTCATGAGAAATTTGATTTATGCAGAAAACCCGTCTTATCATTAACGACGACACCCCAAGAAGACGGATAAGTCCGGGCCTCTCCAAAGGCCCAATTCCACCAAGCCGCCAAACAAAGTATGACAGAAGAAGCAAGACTAGCCGTCCGAGCCCATCTCTCCGGGCTTGGATGTCAAGAAATGAAGAAGGAGGAATGTCCATCTCATCGGACGGTGGTGAGACCTAGCCAATAGGTTAAATTGGTAGTTATCCTTTTCTTTGTTTTTCATTTCTCTTTATTTGGTTTTCCCCATTTAGTTTGATTTTCCCCATTGCATATTTGATTTTTCTTAGTTGAGGATCATATATTCTCAACTATCATTTTTATTTATTTATTTTTCATAAAAAGAAAATTGTCGGGTTTTGAAAAAGGATTTTTTATTTTGAAAATAATTTCTTTGAGCTTCAAAAGTGGTATTTCACCAACGGGCTTATTCCATAGTCGTTGGGGATCCACCTGCAAAAGAGGGAACAGGGGGGCCCACCTCTCATGTCGACCAACCCTCCTGCTCGGCCAACATGGGGAAAGATCCATTTTGACTCTCTCTCCTCCAATGGCTACATTTGGTTCCCTAGTGACCGTTTGGGATTGCACACTATAAATGGTGGCCGTGAGGAACTCTTCTCTTCACACTTCACCTCATTTCATACATCGCCAAAGTCACTCTTGCTCACATAGTTTTCTTGCTCTTCATTGAAACACTCTTGCTCAAAATCCAACTCAAAAATATTTTCTTTTGTTTGCATTTGCAATTTGTTCTCAAGTTTTAAAGGGAAAATTTGTCGGGGTTTTGTATTCACTAACATCACCTCTTTCGAGTTTTTGCCTTGTTGTGGCCATGAAAGGAATGAAGAGGTTGTTTGGAAAGATGAAGGAGGCTGCAACCTCAAGCCATGGTGGAGACTCAAGTGCACACCCCACGGAGGAGGAGTGTAGGTGAGGACACTCCCATGGGTGAGAGAAGCAACCCACACCAACTTCTTTACAATGATGACCTCGACATCCAGAGTGAAGCTGAATATCAAAAACGCAAGCTCCTCCAAAGTTGTGAATTTTCTCATATGAAAGCTTATGATCCGGATTTGATCTAAAAAATAGGTATGGATTCCGAATTCTTTTCCATTTGGCGTGCATTAGGATGGGAAAATTTTGCTCACATAGAAGAGAAATGTTCACGCCTTCTCTCCATACAATTCCATTGCACACCCAAATTCGGATTTGATGGTATTACTTTTTGATTATTTTGAAAAGAATACAACATCCTATAGAAAGAATTGAGTGAAATCCTAGGCTTCCATAAAAGTTGTTTGCTAGATTTAGACACTTTGCCTAAGTTCAACAAACAATGTTTTTAGCAAGATTTAACTGGTGGGGTAAGATGTAGTGCACCTAGTAATAGCCACTTGTACAACCCTAATTTACGCTTCATGCATAGATGGGTAGCTATGACTATGTTCCCTAGAGGAGATGTATGGATAGTGCATGATGATGAGCTGAAAATTTTATTTGCCATGATTAAAAAGATAAAGGTTGCTCCAGTTAATGCCATCATGACACAATGGTTAGATTACATTCCAAGGGTAGGCCCAATTGAATGCACTTCATTGATCACCCGCATTGCTACTGGGGTAGGAGCATTATTCTTCATTTGAGTATATTGAAAATGAAAGAGAATTAATTGATGAAGAATATTTAGTGCAAGGACATACCCTTAAGCATGATCAAGATAGCTCTTCGATATATTATTATCCCGGTCTCTCAATGAAATTGGGTTACCTAAAACATATTATCATTTGTACAAATGCCGGAGGCTAACCATTGACCTACTTCTCATCGAGGAGGCCGAAAGAAGTAATGTCTCTGGTAGGGTAATTAGAAGTCGCACAAGCAGAGTGTCCATGCATCCGACAACCTACACATTCCATGAGTATGAAGAGGAAGAGAATCCGACGGGTGATGCACCCGGATGGACTCAACCTCCTTCGAATGAGACCAAAGGTCCGTCTTGGCATGGATGGTCAGGTGCTACATGGGAAACAACCCTATCCACTTCAAGCTCTAGAAGCTTGCCTTCAACATCTATGAGAAGATGTCATGCCACTTCGGCTAGACCTCATCGTGATTATAGCTAGGGAATGATGAACCTCTCTAGACGTATGGAGGAGCTTGAAGTGAGGAATGGGTGACATCTACATCACACTCCGAGGGCATTTCCAAGATACCCAAGACTAGCAATAACACATGGACGCTCACTTCACCAACTTCGACTCCATGCTACAACAACAACATGCCGATCTCACGACATACTTCCATCATCAAGGGTTCAACCTTCGACACGGAGGTGAGTGAAGAACAAGCTTGGGTGAGGACTGCGACTTGAGGTAAATTGTATCAACCCCTTGCATATTTATTTTCCACTTACCCATCATCCACCTTGCATTCAATATATATATATATATATATCTATATATATATATGATAGTCTTGTTTTCAAATAAAATAAATGATGTGCAGTAAATGTTCCTAGTTTACAACTTACTACTCTCCAACATATTGCTCTCATTGGCTAAAATTACTTTTGCCTTGATTTGGAAATTCTGGTAGCAAAAGCTTAATCCATTCTAATTTGTTGTGAGGTATGATATAGGGATAGGGCTGCTATTCCTAGTTTTATAGTGAAACATAGATTTCCAGAGAAATCCTAAAAATGTTTAAGTTATCCTCATTTCATTGGAAATACCCACCAAAGCCATATGATCCAATAAATTGGTAGACCTTATGCATATGCTATTTGTCTTCACATTGAGCTTTGTCAAACTAGTATAGACCTATGTGAGTTTTCATTCATTACTTTTTGAATTCAAGACTTCACATGCACATGCTATACTTCTACACTAGAAGTAAGCAAATTTCTATCACACTACCAATCTACAATAATAAGAGAAACTCCATATCATTCATGCTTAGTACTCTCTCAAAAATTCATTGCATAAAAAGGGAGTAGAAGACATGGCTACAAGAAAAAGAAAAAGAAAATGCATGCTTACATCATAAGCACGAGAAAAAAAAGTGGACATGTTTCATCCCTGCAAAATAAGAGAGTCCACTAAAAAAGGAGTCATCTCAAGATCCACATCCACTCCATTCCGTCACACATGCACAAGTCCTGAATCAAATTGTTTTGAATTGATTTATCCTAAGGCTTACTCTTTTGACTTGGCAATATTATCTGTTGCAAATATGCTTACTATATTCCCTACCAAGCTCCACATACAAGCCTTATATAGAGGTAGGATGAACTTAGGGAAAATTCCTTAGTGAGGACATATTTCCACTACACACAAAGTTGAGACTTGAGAGAATCAAATTGAGATACTTCAAATCTAAATTGAACTCTCCGAAATTTGAGTAAAACATGATTTCTAGGGTATTTGTGCACCATTTACTGTTCTATCTTTCAACCACCCATGAATAGGAGATGGCACAATCCCCATATATCTAAGATGGGTAAAATAACGTGCCAATTTTTGCAATACTAGGTATACTATTTTGTTGTGCACATGGTACTTTTGAAAAATAGAACATATTAGCAACTCCTTATCATCAATCTAAGGTCTTGACTTTCCTCGGGACGAGCAAATGATAAGCTTGGGGGAGTTTGTTGACGGCTGTTATATACCAATTTCACCTGTCAATATAAATCAATTATGTGAAGGAATTGTCATTTCTTGTACACATCACCTTTCTATTTAACCTATTTCCACTTGTCCTTGGAGAAAGTAGTGCATGCAGGAATTCTATGTAGAAATGAAGTGAAACAAGGGGATGGATCCTATAAAATATCATTCCAGCCAATCAAGCGATGACACGTGGCACCACATGGATCAAATGGCCCACAAACAGAAGTATTCGAGGCCATCCAACGGTGGCACCCATATAATGGAATGGGACCCACCTGGCAGAGATCTGGAGGAAGCACAACCGCAAAGGGGCAAAGACCAGGTCGGCCGACCCCCCTAGTCGGCCGACTTGTTCTTGCCCTCAAATGCGGTCAAACGCCACGTGTTGGCTCCTTCCGGCTTGAAGAGGTCATGGGTGACTGATTCACGCGCTTTTGGTGGTGGGAACTGACCCTTCTCCAAGCTATAAATAGGACCCCTAACTCCTCACTTTAACACACACCACTTGAATATTCTTCCTTTGTATCCACTACTCTACATAGGTTTAGAGGAGTATAGGTTGTAGAGAGGAGATTCTCTAGTTCATAGTCCAAGTAGGAGAGGAGTAGAAGGAGTATCTTCCCAATTGGGAAAGGTATGTCTCCCATATTCCTATTTGTATTTGTGACTTTATTCATAATAAAGATGATATCTTTAGTCTACTATTGTTCATATACTTGGATGAAGCGTTTCTTGTTTGATTGTGGATTCGATGTATGTGGTAGGAATAATATTTATGATTTTGCTATACCATTCTTATTACATTATCATAAACACTACAAACCTCCACTATAGTCTAATTAGCTATGATATGACTATGTTAATATGAATCACTTATGCTATGAATTAACATTGGTTCAATGATGATTTAGTTCATTGCCTTAGGATGGCTTGTGCCTAGGCTCTTAAGGTAATTACTTAATATGCTATCATGGTGCTAGGATAGAGAGTAGCGTTTAATGTCTCGTAAACCCATGGATTGGAGAGGTAGGCAGTAGGTTGTGACAGCCCTATCTGCCCTTTGTAATCCTCCATGTTCGGCTTTGCCACAGACTCTTGGCGAGAGACGCCTATTGTTGCTAGGGGTAAACCTGTTCCCGATGTGTTAATCCACTTAGCATGAGAATTCATAATTAATATAATCATTAATAACTAACATAGGCTATGTATATGTACATTAGAAGCATAGTAGGAGTATCTACCTAACTCTTAGCCTACTTCCTCTATTACTTGTTTATCCCGTTAGGGTAGAATGCTCATGTGTGTGTCACACTAACTCAATTACCCATTATCCATCCTTGCTAGAACCCTACCTAGGCCCACCTAACCTTCCCACTTGATGATTGTCTTACTTCCATCTAGCTTTCCTTTGGGAAAATATAAATGACACCCTTTGGGAATACTCTTTAAAGGGAAAATGATACATCGATAGTTTTCGTGCGCTTGCGGATGTTCATCTGAGAATTAATGCCTACCAACAAACATATATAGCACCACTGCTAGGGATGAATTGTTAGTAGTGTGTCGAAAATATCAACACCCGAGAGGCGTGATAGCTTCCGGATCCACTCCGAAGAATGGGCGTGAGGGCCTGAGGTTCAAAGGGCTGAGTTGGAGCTTTACAAAGGCTGCGAAGCTAATGAGGTTGAGTGTCGCGCCTCCATCCACCAAGACATGGAAGAGTTGGATATTATTGATAGACGGGGAGACCATCAGCGGCAATTGTCCAGCTCCTGCCATGTTCTTTGGATAGTCCAAAGCATCAAAGGTAATGGAAGTATCCATCCACTTCCGATGAGGCTCCGCCTTGGCAGTAGGAGCAGGAGCAGCCATCTCCCGACGCATAGTCTTCAGAATATGTCGTATGGTGATATCAAAGGACCCTCCATATATCATATGGAGAGTCTTCTGACGCTCGTTGTTGGAGGTGTCAGAGTCGTCGTCGACGGTGTTGTAGACCGCCTTTGCACCTTCATGGCGTCTTGGAAGCCTAACTCCTGATCAGATGGTGCTTCTTCAGTGACTTTCTGCTTCCCTTCTCGCTGGCGGAAAGGGGTCTCGTCTTGACGCTTGCTATTGCGTTCAGCAAGCCTCTTGACCTCGGGACAGTCTTCTAGATTGTGGCTTGTAGATTTGTGAATCGGCACCACATCTTTTCACCATCCTCACATGATGGTCGAGGTCGCTTGTCCGGGCGTGAGCCTCGGCCACCAGGAGCTGCGGTAGCGGCATCAGTTGGTGTGCTAGGAAGTGACATCTTCATGCCACTTGACATCATCTTCTTTTTGCCACTACCAATGGTAGTAGCTTTGGTTTTGGAGGCCGATTGGCCAGCCTCCATAGCTACCTTGGAGTGCATTTCATGGCCCTCTGCAACTCTAGTGCATTTGTCATCTAGACTGAAGAGTTCTGTGACGCTGCTGACATCCTTGGTTGTCAGCTTCTCCAGCATCTTCTTGTCTGTAACTCCCTATCAAAATGCATCCATGACAGAAGCATTTTATATGGATGGAATAATATTTCATACCTGACAGAATCACTGGATGAATGATCGCAGTGACTCTCTCGACTTTTGCTGTACGGCGAACAGGTCCAGCTGGGTGCCAGGCTAGGTGCAGGAATTCCCAAAGTTGGCGGTGAACTGGTGACATAATCCCCCCCAACTGTGGATGGAGTTAGGGTGTAAGCTCATAAACCAGGACCTTGCAGTCCCGACCAGAGCCACTGGGAAGTAGTTTCCCATGACAGCGTATTGACGGCTGTTATATAACAATTTCACCCGTCTATATAACTCAATAATGTGAAGGACATATAATTTCTTGCACCATCACCTTTCTATTTGACCTATTTCCACCTGTCTATACCATTATCATTATATCATCATAAACACTACAAACCCCCACTATAGTCTAATTAGCTATGACATGATTATTTTAACATGAATCACTTATTCTATGAATTAACATTGGTTCAACGATGATTTAGGTCATTGCCTTAGGATGCCTTGTGCCTAGGCTCTTAAGGTAATTACTTAATATGCTAGCATGGTGCTAGGATAGAAAGTAGCATTAAAAGTCTCGTAGACCGACATATTGAAGAGGTATGCAGTAGGTGGTGACAACCCTATCTGTCCTTTGTAATCCTCCAGGTTCGGCTATGCCAATAGCTCTTGGCGGGAGTCGTCCTAGTATTGCTAAGGTTAAATTCGTGTCTGATGTGTTAATCCACTTAGCATGAGAATTCATATTTGATATGATCATTAGTAATTAACTTAGGCTCTGTATATGTACAATAGAAGCATCGTAGGAGTCTCTACCAAACTCTTAGCCTAGTCCCTCTCTACCTCATTTACCTCCCTTAGGATAGAATGCTCTTGTGTGTGTCACACTACTCCAAATATCATTTATCCATCCTTGCTAGAACACTACCTAGGCTGACCTAGCCTCTCCACTTGATGATTGTTCTACTTCCATCTAGCCTTCCTTTGGGAGAATATAAATGACACCCTTTGGGGATACTCTTAGAGGGGAAATGCTACATCGATAGTTTCCATGCGCTTGTGGATTTACAAGTATAATCTAAAATCTATTAACAAGCATTTCGAGCACCCTTGCTAGAATGAATTGTTAGTAGTGTGTGGGAACCTTCAACAAGCATTTCTTACGCCATTGCCAGGGAAGGCAGCCGAAGTATTGCATGATTGAGTGATTAGTATAAGACCCTGGTATGTTTTATTAGGATAACCCTTCTTTGTTTTCACGTTCTATGTGAAAATAGAATAGTGTATGTCTGGTTTTCACTTGCCATAACACTTTATTGAAGATTTTGAATGAATTCTGAGAGATCAACATTGTGTCATTACTCCTTAGAAGCTTCGAGCGGCAAAACAAGACAACGTAACAACACCAACGACCAAAACGCTAATTGCCTAGAAGATCCTTCTTGAGTTTTTGACTCCCTCTGCTAACAATGTGCCTATTGGGCCCACTTTTAACTTGGGAAACGTCAACATCAAAATCAGGACTGGCCTGATCACTATGGTGCAAGCCAACCCATTTTGTGGGAAGGCTAACAAGAATGCAAGTGCTCACCTGCAACTGTTTCGTGAGATCTGCAACATTTTTAAGATCAGGGACGTATCTCCTGATGTGGTCCGTCTTAGGCTATTTGTGTTCTCTCTTCTTGGGAGAGCAAAACAGTGGTTCCACGCAAACCGAAGTGCTGTAGACACTTGGGAGAAGTGTTCTACGACATTCCTTGCCAAGTTTTTCCCATTGTGCAAGACCAATGCCCTACATGGGAGAATTTCCAACTTCCATCTAGATGCCAAGAAATATATTCTCGAAGCTTGGGAAAGGCTTCAGGAGTATATTCTAGCCTGTCCCCACCATGGCATGGATGATTGGCTCGTCATCCAAAAACTTCTACAATCGGCTGATCCGTTCCACCTGTGACCATGTTGATGCTGCTGCTAGAGGTGCCTGCTTCTCATTGACAGTGCCCAACGCTAAAGATTTTATTGAGAAGATGGTGTCAAACATGGGTTGGAGCAACAAGCGTCTCGATACCCGCCAGCAAGTCATGCACACCTTGAAGGAGGTGGATATGATCGCTACCAAAGTAGACCTCCTTATGAAGAAAATTGAAGGACAAAGCAATGGTGAGGTATGTGGCAATACCTATGCCTTAGACTCTCACATCACTTGTGAAGTCTGTGGCAGCACAGGCCATTTGAAAAATGACTACCCAGAGACCCATGAGTATGCCCTATCGTAGGCAACAATGGAAACGATAATGGCTATCGTCAAAGAGGTTAAGGGTGGGGCCAACCACACCCATTTTTTCAAGGACGATACAACAACAATGGCAATGATGGAAATCAATCCAACTTGAGAGAACTTGCCATTGGACAGCTAAAGATCAATGATGCTATATCCAAGAAGTTGTTGGCCAATGACAAAACCCTAGAGAGCATTAATGCAAAGATCAAAGGACTATCCTCAGTGAAAGTGCATCTAGGCATCTCTTGTGGGTTTTGGTCGATTTAGGACAAACAAATGAGATCCTAACCTAATTGTTGAGATGAGCACAGGTTTTGATGAAATTATGAAGTAAGCACAAAAAGGAGGGAGAGTGATGAATCAAGTTGAAAAGAGCTCAAGAGATGAATAGAATACTCTTTGTGTTTGGAGTGTGTTGGAGAAACACACCCCAAGAGCTCAAGCAAAAGAAAACACTCTTAGTGCACAAGTTTACACAGGTCCAGACTAGTCTGATGTTCCCTGGACTAGTCTAATAATCCCTCTTTCCAGGATCGGAGAAGCCCACCCAGTGCGGACTTCCGCAACGGATTAGTCCGATAAAGTTCGGACATGTCCGATAATCCTTCTAATCAATATCGCACAAGTCCGATATTCCACAGTCTAGTCCAAAATCCCCACTGACCAATCATCAGACAAGTCCCCCCAATTTCAGACTTGTCCTTAGCCCCTCAAAATTTCACGACACTCGACTAGTCCGGTATCATCCGGACTAGTCCGATAACCTCTCTGACTAAAATCGGACAAGTCCTCCAAATGCGGACTTGTCCTTAATTCACTAAGGTATTCACCACGCCGGACTAGTCCAATATGTGCTAGACTAGTCCGAACATCTCCAGAGACAAAATCGGACTTGTTTGCCTGTTGCCGGACAAGTCCGATAATTCAGGACACTTAGGGTTTCCCACACGCCACACATGGGACTAGTCCAGAGTCCACCACGGAATAGTCCATACTTTGTAAACTATAATGGTAACCTTTGGAAACCCTAGTATAAATAGAGGTGCACGGCCCGTAATCAATCTCTCTCGACCCCCTGCACCATCACACCTTTCAAGAGCCCAGAAAACATGTCTCTCCACACAATCCAATGCAAGAAAGATCAAATCCTTGAGGATTAACCATAGATCAAAGGAGAGAGACGTTCTTCACGTCTTGAGCTCTTGGGTTTGATTCTCTAACACACTCTCGCTGTTTCATTGCATACTTTTTGAGTGTGTTTGGTGGTGTTTCATTTTATAAATCTTGGGGGGCCCTCAACTTGTGAGAAGGCCCCTTTAACACGGTTATTTACCCGCTTTGTGATTAGTGGAAGAGAATCGGCTTCCGTGGCCATTCGACGACGGTAGGTTTGGTGAAGACCCGGTCCTCCGTGGGCTCCTCAACATGGATGTAGATTTCCTCTGTGGAAGCGAACCACGGGATAAAAATCATTGTGTCCTTGTTTTTGTCCTTACTATTCTTTGGTACCTAGGGTTTGCTCAATCTTGTTCGACTTACGTTAAAACTTTGAAACTAAAGTTAACTTGTGCCACATATAGTTCCATTGAAGCAATACACTCTATTTGAAAACTCAATTTCCGCTCCATAGAGAACATTGATCGAAATCATTGATCAAACTTGATCAATCTAGTCCGCATACACCGGACTAGTCCGCACCCTACCAGACTAGTCCGATTTCTCTATGTTTTATCAGGTTGCTAAGTGTTTCAGGTTCCGACAAAAAGTTCAAATAGCCTATTCACCCCCCTCTAGGTTGCATTCAATTGGTACCAAAGAAAAGCTCTTTAAAAGGATACTAATAGCTTGAAGAGAAAATGTCGGACATTTAGGACGTGCACAAGAACTTAAACCAAGAGAAAGTTGAAGATGAAAAGTCCCAAAAGCTGGAGAAGCTCCTCGATGCCATCCAAGTCTTCAAGGATGATGATGAGGAGATGCTTGAACTCAAGGCGCTCCTAAGGAAGAAGGCGCTCTCCAAAGGGAAGATAAAAATCAATGATGAGAAGAAGAAGGGGAGTAGTCACACCGCCTACTCCCGATATCCTTCTATGATCTTTTGAATTCCAACGATAATCATTACTTGTCTATTCTTCTAGGAAAAGCCCATACTTTAATGGCAATGATTATTCAATGTGGAGGATAAATATGAAGATGCATTTAATATCACTTAACCCCAGCTTGTGGCATATTGTGTGTACAGGGATAGAAATCTCGAATGACGATGAATAGCTCACACCAAATCAAGAGTAAGCTATTCATCGGAACGCTCAAGTTGCGGTAGTGATAGCCTCATCATAACCCAAGACGAGTTCACCAAGGTGGATGGACTCGAAATCTCTAAGGAAATATGGGACACACTACAAACTGCACATGAAGGCGATCGTCATGTGCGAGAGGCCAAGATTGAAATGATTGAAGGCGAATTGGGAAGATTCGCCTTAGAAGAAGATGAGTCACCACAAGACATGTATAATCGGTTGAAGACTCTCATCAATAAAGTTCGATCCTATCGAAGCAAAAAGTGGAATGATCACGAGGTAGTGAAGGTAATCCTTAGAGCCTTCATGCCTCGTAATGTAACCCTATGTTCGATGATCAGAGAAAGCCCCGGGTACAAGAAAATGACCCCGGACGAATTGCTTGGATAGATCATCAATTTTGAGATGATGGAAAATCAAGCAAAACATGTGAAAGAGATTGCCAACCTCACCTCGGCAAAGAAGAAAGGAGTTGCTTTGAAGTCCACTTGCAAGCCTGTGTCAAAAAGAAGCTCTAAAAGCTCAATAAGAAGAGGACAGCGACGACGAAAGCAGTGATATAGATGAAGAAGACATGATCATATTCATGAAGAAATTCAAGAATATGATGAAATGAAGACAAGGGGGTAGATCAAATGAAGAAGACACAAAGATGAATCAAGACCAAAGTTCAGGCGCGCTTGCTATAACTGTGGTGAATACGACCACTTTATATTTGATTGTCATTATGAAGAAAATAAGAAGAAGACCAAGGATACAAAGCCTCAACCTAAGAAGATGTTTAAGAAGAAAAATCAAATTGGACAGGCGCACCTAGGAAAGGAGTGGGACTCCAATGATGAGTCCTCATCTGAAGAGGAAGATGAGATGGCTAGCATAGCCATCAAGAAGACAACCAAGAAGGACAACTATTGGCACAAGGAAGGACAACGACACATGTCTAAAGGCGAAGGAAGGTAAACGAAAGGTAACAACTAAACCTTCCTCTTCGCAATTTTTCTCTAGCGATAGTGATACTTATAGTGATGATGAAAATATGCTTGTTGGCTTAGATAAGAAAACTGCTGCAAAAATGAAATTCTTAATGGATAAGCTTATTGATAAGGAGGAGCTTGCTAATCACCAAGAAGATACGATCATCCTTCGAAAGGAGGAATATCTTAAGATTAAAAAGCTCCATGAACTTGAAAAGGAGCAAAGCAAGTCACTAGAACTTGAGTTATCTTCAAGCAAGGAAGCTTGCTTGAAGTTAAGCAACTCAAATGTAATCATCAAGGATGAACTTGCTAACTTAACCAAAGTTAACAAGATCCTTGAGGTACAAGTTGAGTCACTCAAGCAAAGTGAACCTTCACCCTCTTCAAGCTCACCTTCTCAGCACATAAAATCTGAAACAACTATTACTTGTGCATGGGCTAAAATTGACACTAACTTGAAGGATAGGTCGAACTTGACAAAGTATAAGCATCCTTCCCGTAGTGGCATATTTGACAAGGAGAAGGTCAAGTATGCACACAGTGCATACTTGGCCACAAGACCTCCTAATGTCAAATATTGCATTGGGTATTCTTATGGTGAAAAGCAAACTGCTAGAAGCCACAAGAATAACAAGGAACACATTGACATTGTCAAGGGAAACTCCTCTCAAGCTAGAAAGCCTAATAATGTTGATAAGACCAAACATGTTAACACATATGAACAACAACTATTGTTTAGCACTTTTGACGCATCATATATTCATAGAGAAAGTAACTTTGGTAGAGTTTATGCTAAACATGTTGGGCCATGCCATGGGAACACCAAGTCTCATGTGTGGGTGCCCAAATCACTTGTAACTAACCTCAAAGGACCCAAGCAAGCTTGGGTACCTAAAACCAAGGCATAATTTGTTTTTGTAGGCTTACTCCTTCGGTGGATCAAAATGGGTGCAAGATAGTGGATGCACCAACCACATGGCCAGAGAAAGAAGGATGTTCGTTGAATATGAAGAAAATGAAGATCCATGTGAAATCATCTATTTGGAGACAGTAGTCAAGGAAGGGTGCTCTATACCACCAAAATTGCAATATTGTCTCAACACACTCTTTCTCATGCTTTACATGTTGATTCCTTAGATTATAACCTATTGTCCATATCTCAATTATGTGACAAGGGTTATAATTTCTTGTTCACTAATGAGGGTGTGACCGTCTCTATAAGGAGTAGTGACTCGGTTGCATTCAAGGGTGTGTTAAAGGGAAAGCATTATCTTGTTGACTTCAATAAAGATAAAGCCAACTTGACACATGCTTGATTGCAAATACCAACATGGGTTGGCTGTGGCATAGATGGCTAGCACATGTTGCTATGAGGAATTTTCAAAAACTCCTTAAGGGCAATCACATCCGAGGTTTGAAGGATGTTGTTTTTAAGAAAGACAGGCCTTGTAGCACGTGCCAAGCCGGGAAGCAAGTAGGAGCACCCCATCTCGTGAAGAACATCATGACAATGACAAGACTGCTCGAGCTACTTCACATGGATATATTTGTTCCAATCGCTTACATAAGCATCAGCGGTAACAAATACGGTTTGGTAATTGTTGATGATTTTTCACGCTTCACGTTGGTTTTCTTTTTGCATGATAAGAAAGAAACTCAAGGAACTCTCAAGAAGTTTCTCAAGTGTGCCCAAAATGAGTTATCATTGAAGATCAAGAACATACGAAGTGACAATGGCACAGAGTTCAAGAACACCCAAGTTGAGGAGTACCCTGACGAAAAAGGAATAAAACATGAATTTTCAGCATCGGACTCCCCTCAACAAAATGGAATAGCCAAAAGTAAGCATCAAAACCCTCATAGAGATGGCGTGGACAATGCTTGATGAGTAGAAGACTTCAGATCAATTTTGGGCTGAAGCGGTCAACACCGCTTGTCATGCAATAAATCGACTCTATCTGCATTGCCTACTCAAGAAAACGTCATATGAACTACTCACCGGTAACAAGCCTAATATTTCCTATTTTCGAGTTTCCGGTTCTAAATGTTATATCTTGAACATGAAGCTTAGGACCTCAAAGTTTGCTACGAAGTCTGATGAAGGTTTCCTGCTTGGCTATGATTCGAACTCTTACGCCCATCGTGTCTTCAACAAGGTCTCCAAACTTGTTGAAGTAGCACGTGACGTAGTGTTCGATGAAACTAACAGCTCTCAAGATAAGAAAGTTGATCAATATGTGCTAGATAGAGAACAAGATCCATGTGAAGTGTTGAGAAAAATGGTGTTGGGCGATGTCGACCACAAGCGCCACCTCCAAATGCAAATGAAGAAGATGAACCACAAGTGGAGGTATTTGATCGAGGGGGAGCTTCTACACAAGATCAACCTCATGAAGATAAAGGTGACCAACAAATCAATGACGGCAACCATCTAGGGGACTAAGAAGATGATCGTTAAGATTCAAGTCCACAAGTGCCACATCCAAGAGTAAACCAATGCATCCAAAGAGATCACCCCGTCGACAACATAATCGGTGACGTCCAAAAGGGAATAACAACTAGATCTCGAATTGCTATTTTTTGTGAACATTACTCGTTTGTATCCTCTTTGGAACCACACAGGGTTGAAGATGCATTGAGTGATCCGGATTGGGTGGTGGCAATGCAAAAAGAGTTGAACAACTTTAAAACGGAAGGAGGTGTGAGAACTTGTTGAAATTCCAAAGTTCAATGTCATTGGAACTAAATGGGTCTTCCACAACAAGCAAGACGAATACGGGGTGGTGACAAGAAACAAGGCGCGATTTGTGGCCAAAAGTTATTCACAAGTCGAAGGTTTGGATTTCGACAAAACTTTTGCTCCCGTAGCTAGGATTTGATCGATTAGAATATTACCTGCATATGCTACTCCCCATGATTTCAAGCTCTATCAAATGGATGTGAAAAGCGCCTTCCTCAACAGACCAATCAAGGAGGAGTTGTACATGGAGCAACCCCCCGGATTCGAGGATCAAGAGTTCCCCGGCCATGTGTTCAAACTGCGTAAGGCTCTCTATGGCCTCAAACAAGCTCCTAGAGCTTGGTATGAGTGCCTTATAGATTTTTTTAATTGAAAATGGATTTGAGATTGGCAAAGCTGATTACACGTTGTTTACCAAGAACTTTGACAATGATCTATTTATCTTTCAAATTTATGTTGATGATATTAGATTTGGTTAAACTAACAAATCTTTTTGGGAAGAATTTAGTAAGATTATGACAGATAGATTCGAGATGTCTATGATGGGAGAATTGAGATATTTCTTGGGATTCCAAGTGAGGCAACAAAAGGAAGGGACGTTCATAAGACAAACCAAGTATACTCAAGGCATACTCAAGATGTTTTTAATGGACAGGCGAAGCCTATAAAGACTCCAATGGAAACAAATGGACATTTGGATCTCAATGAAGACGGACCAAACGTGGATCAAAAGGTATATCGCTACTAAGTGAACTCCAAATGAGTGAATTCAAAAAAAATAAACTTAGGTACTGTTCAAATGAATTTAACATGAATATTTGAATTGACCAATGGATTCCAAATATTTCAAATAGCCTCCCTGCAAACTTTCATAATTTTTGAAGCAAGTTTGCTATTTAATTCAATAGCTACATTGAATTGAACTAAAGTTCAAGTTTGAATTTATATGAAACTTTGTCAAATCAACTATGGGAATTCAAAATGAAATTCTACATGATTAATACAACGATCGCACAAATATCTAGCAAATTTTGAAACGAATTAGGTGGTAGAATTGATGGGGAAAGGATGGGGGTGAGGTGGGACCCACTTTTCATCCAAAGCATAGTGTTGTTTTGGCTCTCCAAGTGACACCACATGCCATGCTGAAAGCATCTAGGCCCCGTGAGGTATGGTTTTGGTGATTAATGACAACCATTCGTAATTACTAATGAGTTTGTGGATGCAAGGTTTCACGTATATCACATCAAGCGTTAACGACTATCTATTCAAATCATCTACCACTCATTGGATACGAATGGAGACCCCTCAAACGACCTATTCTAAGGGGGTTATTCAATTATCATGAAGGCTAAATGAAGAACTCACACAACGACTCTATTCTATCAAAATTGGCAACACAAGAAGATCAATATTCATCAGAACATTATTTGCAACAAGTGTCAAAGAGGTCACTCGAGAAGCTTCTAAAAGTTCAACTCGAAGCAAACAAATTGTAGGATCGAAGAGCACGTGAAAAGCTACCAGAGGGGGGTGAATGGTAGATTTAAAAATCTTACGCATCGGAAACAATAAAACCCTAATCCCTTCGGTAGAAAAACGATCTGTTAAAGAAATCGTGTATAAGACTAATCTAAACGTGTTTCACCGTGACAAAAGTGATATATATCAGAGAGAATCAAGTCACGAAGACAACACAAAAATAATTACTCAAATCCGTCGAGAAAAACTCAAGTTATGATCGAAAGATCAGACTATGGTCAATCTGACCTACCCGAGAAAAACAGTTTCTGTAATGCTGCAAAGAAACTCGTGTAGCTCAGAAACTACAAATTCAATGACCGTGAAATTTTGACAGATGATAGCCAATCAAGTTGTGAAGACAACCCAATAAGAATCACGTCAATTTAATCTGTAAAACTCGAGTTATGATAAAAACACCGACGAAAGGTAGTGCTGTCCAGAAACTCGACGAGTAAAACTTGTCTGGAACAAGTCTGACGAACAAGGCACAAAAGTTCCTTCAAAGTACGAATTTTATTCAATAGAACACAAGAGGAACAGCCCCAAAGTCGTCTACCCGAACTTTGGCCTTCCCTTGCTTATATAACCAGCCCTTAGGCCAACCCAATATAACTAGGACTCCAATCCTACTCAGATCACGAATCCTAACTTTCCATAACTGCTCAAGATTCTTCTATACGCAGATAGAAGCAATCTTAAGACTTCCAAACATCTTAGGAACGTATCCCACATTCCTAAACAACTCAAATTCGTGACACACACGAAATCCTAACATAACCAACTCGATATTTCCATACCGAGCCATAACCGACTCCGCCGCAGCCGAAGTCATCAACCGATACGATCCGATCCTTCCGATCAGACCTTCCTTCTATAATCCGTCTCTAGAAGCATATTTCCACGTCATGCACCGCATGCATACGTGCGAACACCTTCCTTCGACCTTCATATGCACTACCCTTGATTCAATCATCCTGCGCGACCTCCTGACCCGCTCAACCACAGTTCCTCCTGAACTTGGTTGTTGGAACCTCATCTCCTCCTGAGACTAGTCCAATGGATCCCGTCACCAGCCATGACTTGAACTCAAGCAACACCTGCACATGAATAAACAACCAATCTATACGAGCCCAAGTCCTCGACTTGACTCATGTTAGTTCCGAACACAACACCTTACGTGAGAACCTCACATAAGCATGTTGCAAAACCACAGTAGAAACGATATCAACCGTATCATCCAAAACGCACCAAAAACTTAGCAAATGAAAACTAAGCAATCTTTCCAATCAAGTAAAGCAAGTACGAGACATTGCAAATGCAAAGCAGAAGCACTGCGGTCAAGTTCCGGACCTTGCCAGAGCAACCCGGAGCTTGAGCCGGAGCTAACAAGAGCTAGTAGAACCTAGCGCCGGAGCTTACCAAAACTAGTAGATCCTGGATCCGGAGCTTATCAAAACTAGTAGATCCTGGATCCGGAGCTTATCAAAACTAGTCGGAACTAGTCAACCCAAAACCCGGAGCTAGACAAAGTACGTCGAAGCTTAGCATCCCGGAGCTAACGAAAATATACCGGAGCTATCAAATATATGCCGGAGCTAAAGATAAAGCTCACCGGAGCTAACCAAAGCTGGTCGGACCTTACCAAGAAGTCGGACCTAGCATCAAACGCAACCGGAGCTACCCAAAGCAAGCCGGACCTATCGTCGGACCTTGCTGTAGCTCGGAGCTAGAGTCAGACCTTGATAAAAAGGTGTTTTGGTGATATTAAAAACTTTTATCATCAAAGCCAAGTGTATTCACTACAAGCCAATGTATTCAGCACACATAGGTCTTACAATCTCCCCCTTGATGAATGCATTGGCAACACCATTTAAAATTCCGAACATTGGCTTATTCAAATAAAAGTTTTGAAAACAATTTCTCCCTTTTTTGTTTAAATAAAAAATAAAATGAGAAGGAAAAAAAATATCCCATATTATCTCTCCCCCTTTATTAACTTTCCTTATGCACATATTCTCTTCATGCTTATCTCTTCCTTTTTGAATGTGTGATTAATCTCTCCCCCTTTGACAATGTATTCAGCAAGGTAAAAGAGAAATTTTAATTGTTATGAGATATAAACAAATTATCTCTCCTTCTTTAGTTGTTATGAGCATATTTTAACATATACATATAAACAAAGCTCACCCAAGTCATACTATCAAGTAGCTTACACTATCACATCAATGAGATACATAATGTAGTGTAAGCCATGCTAGAAAGCAAGTGTGATTTTCAATTTTAGCAGGTCATGATCTCTCAAACTCAACTATTTCAAAACCTGAAAGCATGACATTTGTTGCTGCATTTTATTATTTTTCAAAGCATAAATTTAGATAATATGATATTTGCAAGAGATTATATGCTCATCTGCCTTATTCTAACCAACCAAGCCAAGCCTATGTCATTTGACAATCAGAAGCTTAAGGACATGGTTTTAGTCATACACAACTTCTTCCAAGTTCATATCTAAGTGCAATGACAAGCGATCTCGAAAGAAGAAGTGCGATGCATGCATATTCTCTTGATCTTTTCTCAATTTATATTTGTTCATAAAAACTCAACATATGAGTTGATTACTTGATAAATTCTTAATGATTAAAAGCATTTGTGAGCATGCAACAAGTTCAAAACAGCAAGAAAGTTCGACCATGACCAGATTTAGTGTAAGTAATTATTCCACTTACTAGACATGGCAAAAACTACAAAAAGTATAACACGAGTAATGTAGTAAGAACTTTCAGCATGTAAAAGGAATCACAAAGTCATATATGTATGAAATAATATGCTCATATTATTTTAATTTCAGATTCACACATAGACTTCCTAAGTTTCAAAAACTCCCCCTCAATTTAAGCCATGAGGATGCATAACCCCTATTTCACTACGAATGTAACAAAAACGAGTGAAATCCAAAGGTTTTGTAAAAATGTCAGCCAATTGTTGTTCGGTATCTACATGGTGAAGCACAATGTTTCCTTTTTCAACACTATCACGGAGAAAGTGATACCTAATGTCAATGTGCTTAGTTCTAGAATGTTGCACGGGGTTTTTAGCAATGCAAATAGCACTAGTGTTATCACAGAACAGTGGAACACTATCTAGATCAACCCCATAGTCCTTAAGTGTTTGAACAATCCAAAGAATTTGTGAACAAGCACTAGCAGCAGCTACATACTCAGATTCGGCTGTGGATTGTGCAACTGAACTTTGTTTTCTAGAGGACCAAGCAACAAGAGAATTACCAAGAAAATGACAAGCACCGGAAGTACTTTTCCTATCAATCCTACAACCCCCAAAATCTGCATCCGAAAAAGCTTTCAAAGAAACGATTGAGGAAGAAGGAAGAAAAATGCCAAATTCTTGAGTTCCATGTAAGTACCTGAGAATCCTTTTGACGGCTTGACGATGTGAAACACGTGGGGAAGCTTGAAACCGTGCACAAAGACATACGCTGAATTGTATGTCCGATCTTGATGCTGTAAGGTACAAAAGTGATCCGATCATACTTCTATATTCTTTTTGATCCACGGATTCACCATCTTCATCAAGTTCAAGTGTTGTTGCTGTTCCCATTGGTGTCCGAAGAGGCTTGCTTTTGTCCATGTTGAAGCGCCTTAGGAGATCTTTGGTATACTTTGTTTGATGCACAAAGGTACCCTCCTTGGTTTGCTTGATTTGCAGCCCCAAAAAGTAAGTGAGTTCACCCATCATACTCATTTCAAATTCGGAACTCATCATTGCTGAAAACTTGGACACAAGATCATGAGAAGCACAACCAAAGATAATATCATCCACATACACTTGAACGAATAATGTGTCATTGCCATGTTTAAGCACAAAAAGAGTTTTATCAGCCTTTCCCATTGTAAACCCCTTTTCAAGTAAGAATGTTTTTAACCTATCATACCATGCTCTAGGGGCTTGTTTGAGACCATATAAGGCTTTGGACAGTTTGTAAACATGATTAGGAAAATCTGGATTTTCAAAACCTGGTGGTTGTTTGACATAAACCTCCTCATCTATGTAGCCATTAAGAAAAGCACTTTTAACATCCATTTGATATAGCTTAAAACCTTTAGATGCTGCGAAAGCTAACAAAATTCTTATGGCTTCTAATCTAGCGACAGGAGCAAAAGTTTCATCAAAATCTAGACCTTCAACTTGAGTGAAACGTTGAGCAACCAACCTAGCCTTATTCCTAATCACAACCCCATCCTCACTTTGTTTATTTTTATATACCCATTTAGTTCCAATTAAAGTGTGGCCTTGAGGTGGAGGTACAAGTTTCCAAACATTATTTCTTTCAAAATTTTCTAACTCTTCTTGCATGGCAATAATCCAAGATTCATTAGTGAGTGCGTGTGATATATCTTTGGGTTCAAAAGAAGCAACAAAAGCAGAATGAGCATGAGAGTTTGGATCGCAAAACCTGGACCGTGTGACTCGTTCATGCAAGCTTCCAATCATCTGTTGTGGGGGATGATCTCTGTAAAAACGTAGGGGAACAGATGTCTCACAAGCTTCTTTTTCATTAGGTTCATTGTAGATTGATGAGCTTGTGATTTGTGGACGATCAGGACCAGCAGAGGTGATAGCCGAAGCTTGTTCAATGTCCGGAGCTGGACACGTGTCAACTTCGGAACTACCAGGCAGTATCACCGGCTCTTCTTCATCTTCGAAAATACCCTCCCCCTGAGAATATGAATCTGGTCCTGCAACACCGGAGCTAGTACCTGGGCTAGCTTCATCAAAAGACACTTCACAAGTCTCCACAATTTTGTTAGTGTCAAGTAAAAGCACACGGTAGCCTCTAGTATGAGATGGATAACCAAGAAACATGCCATCATTGGATCTAGGTTCAAATTTATCAAGATTACCATGTTTCTTAACAAAGCATTTGCAACCAAAGACCCGAAAGTGTGTAACACTAGGCCTATGTCCAAACCGGAGCTCATATGGTGTTTTACCTAGCTTAGCACGCAAGAAAACACGATTTGAGACATAACAAGCGGTTGCTAATGCATCAGCCCAAAATTTCCTAGGGGTTTGATATTCATCAAGCATAGTCCTAGCCATCTCAACTAGGGTTCTGTTCTTTCTTTCTACAACACCGTTTTGTTGAGGTACATATGGTGAAGAAAATTGATGATCTATTCTATTTTCAGCACAAAAGTGATCAAAGAATTGATTTTTAAATTCAGTTCCATTATCACTTCTAATTGCTTTTAATGATTCTGGGTGATCAATTGATAATCTAAGAAATAAAGTTCTAAAGTGACTAAAGACTTCATTCTTAGACGCCATAAAATACACCCAAGAATATCTAGAATAATCATCAACAATAACAAGAGCATACCATTTACCTCCGAAGGATTGAACACGTGAAGGTCCTACGGTGTCAAGATGCAAAAGTTGACATGGTTCAGTTGTCATGATCATTGTGAGAGGAGTATGTGAACCTGCAACCATCTTAGCATGTCTACAAGAAGAGCACATAATTTCTTTGTCCCCTTTTAGCTTAGGCAGCCCACGTATGCGATCAAGAGCACTAACACGCGTTAGGTGATCAAAGCCTACGTGACCAAGTCTACGATGCCAAAAATATAAGTCCTTTGAATCATTAGCAACTAGACACCTATGCTTAGAAGAAGACATATCAAAATCAGCTTTAAAAACTCTTCCAAACCGAGACATGTTAAAAATAAGCTCACTATTTGAATCTACAACTTTGCAGCAGTTTTTATTGAAAGTAATTTCTAGATTTTCATCTAGCAATTGTGAAACAGAAAGCAAGTTATATTTCAAATTTTTGACAAGTGCCACATCCTTCAAAGTGTAGTGATCATTTACTCTAACCGAACCCTTAGCAATTATAGGAGTTGAAGAATTATCGGCAAAAGTAACATTCTCTACACGTGACACAAAGGTGAGGGAGGAGAACCAATCTTTGTTACCGGTCATGTGGCGTGAGCAACCTGAATCCACAATCCAAATATTCTCCTTCCTCAAGTGTGTAACCTACATAGAAGCACAATACGCCGATGACTCAATACTGGGGTTAGTCAAAAGGCATTTAGGAATCCAGTACTGAGTCACGCGACGTGCACCAGGAAAAACACGCAAATGCTGAGATAAAACAGCAGGTTTATGAGTCAAAGATTGAGGTTTTCTTTTCTTAACAGTTGATTTAGAAGTTGTTACTTGTTTAGAGTGAAAACCGGTAGCTCCGGAGGTAAAAGCAGAAGGTCCGGAGGCAAAAACTGAAGCTCCGGAGGGAACAACAGAAGATCCGGTAGCTCTCGGAGCTATCGGAACTATCGGAGCTGCTTTTGCGGATTTCTTACCAGAAGGTCCGGAAGCTACCTTTTCAAATTTCTGACTCACTAAAGCAGGTTGTGTTTTTCTAATTGCATGAAAGTTATAAGATCTAGCAATTTTTCTTTCCTTTTTCTGTTGTTTAGCTAGTCTATAACAAAAATCTATGACATGACCATCTCTACCACAGAAGGTACATTGAAATTTAACTTTGTGTTCATGTCTAGATGAGCAAGCAATATTTTTATTTGAAACGGAATGAGGCATCACTCCTGCAGATTTGAAAACCACTCTATTTTGTTTAGGAACTGTTTGAATCAAACCAATTCCTAATGACTTTACAATTTTAGGTGGATGTGCTTTAGCATGAGCATGAGAATCAAAACCTAAACCAGTTTTATCTTTGCAAGACTTGGAAGAATTCAGCAACAAGTTTAGATTCTTATTCCCATTATAAAACCGACTTAGTGTCCTTTTCATGTCATTAAGTTTCTTAGACAAGTCTAGGCAGTTTGCACATGAAGTTATTCCTTTTAGTTTGCAGTTGGAACAATTTTTAACTTCATGAGATCGTAAAGCATTGTTCAATATAGAAATTTCATTTATAGCATCTTGTAGTTTCTTATCAAGATCATCACAAGTAGAACAATGCAAGTCAATTGTAGAACAGCTAGCATCTTTCAAGTTTTTATCATTAAGTGCAGCAAGCTCTTTGTTCTTTTTAATTTCTTCATCAAGTCTATCTAGAGTGGAGGAGTGTGCACTTCTTAAAGTGGACAGTTGTTCATAGATTAAGTCACATGAGGGACATGCATCATCACTAGGAATCAAAGTTTTTAAATGGTTAATTTCAGATTCTAGTGATTCAATTTTAGCAGCGTTATCCCTAAGCTTTTTGTCCTTTTTCTTGACAATAATAGTTGCACGAGAAATAGCATCACACATTTCATTACAGGTAGAACATACCTCATCGTCTTCACTGCTGTGTTCTGCATCCTCCTGACTTGATCTTGATCTTGCTTTGCCCGTCATGAAGCATATGTTGGCCAGGTCATCATTCTCTTCATCACTTTCAAAATCAATGTCACTTGAACTGAGCTCTTGAAGCGCGGTGATGAAGATGTTGATCATCTTGCGTCCTATGGTACTCTTCTTCTTCTTGTTGGAGTTTCCAGAGGAGGTCCGGACCTTGCTTTGTTTTTCTTCCCGGGTGGTCGGACCTGAAAGGTTAGGGCATTCTGTACGAAAGTGTCCTATTTTACCACATTCAAAACAGCGTTGAGGTCCGGAGCTTCCTCTCCTTCTAGTTCTCACATTTTGCAATGCCTTTGAGAATCTAGTAGAGATGAGTGCCAACTCCTCTTCTGGAAATTCTTCGATCTGTTCCAGGGTTAGCGAGGACAATAAAGCAAGAGTATTGCAAGATGATGATTGGCCGGAGCTAGACATATCACGTTGTGAGACAAATGCAATAGACTTGTTTGGGTTCTTACGTGCTAGGATGTCAATTTCATGAGTTTTTAGTTTAGAATAAAGTACATCTAATGTAAGAGAACTCATGACAGTTGATTCACGAATGGATGTTACTTTCATCTCCCAAACTGACATGTCTAATGCACTAAGAAGTTGTCTAGCATTCTCAGCATCAGAAAAATTAACATTGACACTACGTAAGTTGCTGAGAATTTTATTGAAACGAGCAAAGAGGTCATCGATAGACTCACCTGGTTGCATCTGAAAACACATATACTCCTTTTTGAACATATCTTGTTTTACCTCCTTGATTGTGTTGGAGCCTTCATGATAATCACGGAGAGCTCTCCAAACATCGTATGCTGACCGGAGGTGTGCGACACAGTCAAAGTCGCTCTGAGTGAGTCCTTGGATGATCAAGTTTCGCGCTTTGTTGTTGTTGTCGACGTCCCGGAGGTTCGTAGCCGTAACTTGATCGTTAGGTGGGACTTCATAAGGTTTGTATACCTTTTCCCATATTGCGAAGCCTTGCGCCTGGATGAAGGCCTCCATGCGTGCCTTCCAAACCTGGTAATCAATGCCAGAAAACACACAAGGTTTGGCGGAGTACTTCTCCATGATGATTAGTCAAAAACACATGCAAATCTCAAAGATTAGAGCACCTCGCTCTGATAACAATTGTAGGATCGAAGAGCACGTGAAAAGCTACCAGAGGGGGGGTGAATGGTAGATTTAAAAATCTTACGCAGCGGAAACAATAAAACCCTAATCCCTTCGGTAGAAAAATGATCTGTTAAAGAAATCGTGTATAAGACTAATCTAAACGTGTTTCACCGTGACAAAAGTGATATATATCAGAGAGAATCAAGTCACGAAGACAACACAAAAATAATTACTCAAATCCGTCGAGAAAAACTCAAGTTATGATCGAAAGATCAGACTATGGTCAATCTGACCTACCCGAGAAAAACAGTTTCTGTAATGCTGCAAAGAAACTCGTGTAGCTCAGAAACTACAAATTCAATGACCGTGAAATTTTGACAGATGATAGCCAATCAAGTTGTGAAGACAACCCAATAAGAATCACGTCAATTGAATCTGTAAAAATCGAGTTATGATAAAAACACCGACGAAAGGTAGTGCTGTCCAGAAACTCGACGAGTAAAACTTGTCTGGAACAAGTCGGACGAACAAGGCACAAAAGTTCCTTCAAAGTACGAATTTTATTCAATAGAACACAAGAGGAACAGCCCCAAAGTCGTCTACCCGAACTTTGGCCTTCCCTTGCTTATATAACCAGCCCTTAGGCCAACCCAATATAACAAGGACTCCAATCCTACTCAGATCACGAATCCTAACTTTCCATAACTGCTCAAGATTCTTCTATACGCAGATAGAAGCAATCTTAAGACTTCCAAACATCTTAGGAACGTATCCCACATTCCTAAACAACTCAAATTCGTGACACACACGAAATCCTAACATAACCAACTCGATATTTCCATACCGAGCCATAACCGACTCCGCCGCAGCCGAAGTCATCAACCGATACGATCCGATCCTTCCGATCAGATCTTCCTTCCATAATCCGTCTCTAGAAGCATATTTCCACGTCATGCACCGCATGCATACGTGCGAACACCTTCCTTCGACCTTCATATGCACTACCCTTGATTCAATCGTCCTGCGCGACCTCCTGACCCGCTCAACCACATTTCCTCCTGAACTTGGTTGTTGGAACCTCATCTCCTCCTGAGACTAGTCCAATGGATCCCGTCACCAGCCATGACTTGAACTCAAGCAACACCTGCACATGAATAAACAACCAATCTATACAAGCCCAAGTCCTCGACTTGACTCACGTTAGTTCCGAACACAACACCTTACGTGAGAACCTCACATAAGCATGTTGCAAAACCACAGTAGAAACGATATCAACCGTATCATCCAAAACGCATCAAAAACTTAGCAAATGAAAACTAAGCAATCTTTCCAATCAAGTAAAGCAAGTACGAGACATTGCAAATGCAAAGCAGAAGCACTGCGGTCAAGTTCCGGACCTTGCCAGAGCAACCCGGAGCTTGAGCCGGAGCTAACAAGAGCTAGTAGAACCTAGCGCCGGAGCTTACCAAAACTAGTAGATCCTGGATCCGGAGCTTATCAAAACTAGTAGATCCTGGATCCGGAGCTTATCAAAACTAGTCGGAACTAGTCAACCCAAAACCCGGAGCTAGACAAAGTACGTCGAAGCTTAGCATCCCGGAGCTAACGAAAATATACCGGAGCTATCAAATATATGCCGGAGCGAAAGATAAAGCTCACCGGAGCTAACCAAAGCTGGTCGGACCTTACCAAGAAGTCGGACCTAGCATCAAACGCAACCGGAGCTACCCAAAGCAAGCCGGACCTATCGTCGGACCTTGCTGTAGCTCGGAGCTAGAGTCGGACCTTGATAAAAAGGTGTTTTGGTGATATTAAAAACTTTTATCATCAAAGCCAAGTGTATTCACTACAAGCCAATGTATTCAGCACACATAGGTCTTACACAAATTACACTCACCGGATCGTCCGATGTTCTGGAAAATGCACACATCGGTCGATTGGGGCTCAACAGAAGAAGAAGACCTTAGAATGAAGTGCACACCGGATCAACCGATGCTAGAGACAAGTGGACATCGGTGAAGTTCAACAGAAAGATTAATTTGTCTCAACAATTCTGGAGAAACACTCACCGGATCATCCGATGCAGAAGCAAAGTGTACATCGGTCTAATTCAACAGAAACATTATTTCTGGACCAAATCTGAAGACAAAGCTCACCGGATCATCCGATGATTAAGAAGGGGCAGCATCGGTCGAATAACTGTCACTTCTGACACAGTGACGTCAGCTAATCTAATTAGACCGATGCTCAGAAAAGGTGGTCATCGAATCATCCGATGTACACAGAAAAAGTAATCAGCCAACTTTTTCAACGGCTAATTCAGTTGGGCTGGCTATTTAACCCCCTTCCACCAGTCATTTCGACAACACTTGACAACCAGAGCATGCCCACACATCCTCAAGTGTCCAAGACCTAGAACAATCATTTACACACCCTTTTCGTCCATCTACACCTCAAGATATAGGCTAGACCTAGCTAGAGAGAAGCTTGTGTGCGTCCTCTCTGGGTGGGTGGAGTCTCTAGACCAGTGAGAGCCGTGAGGGAGTGCATTCTTGGTGATTGCATTCATCTTGTATCAAGAGGAGAGTAGAGAGATTGCTCCGGAGCTTGCCGAGACAATTGTGGAAGCCCGGAGCATCGAAGTTGTACAAGGTTTGAGCTCCACCTTGCCGGAGATGGCGAACGGAGAAAGTTAGTGGATTCCCTCGTCTTGGTGACTTGGGAGTGGCAATACCCTTTGGTGGGTGCCACAACGTGGATGTAGGAAGATCCTAGTGATCTTACCGAACCACGGGAAAAATCGCCGTGTCTCCGCGTCTTCGAGCGTTTGCATTCCTCTCCCTACCCCTTTACGATTACGTTTTACTATTCCGCACTTAACTCTCTTGATTGCGTAGTTGACTTGCATAGGGAATTGGGCTTAACAATTAAAGTTTTTAAATTACCTTAAAATTTAAAAAGCCCAATTCACCCCCCCCTCTTGGGCGTTTCGATCCTTACAATTGGTATTAGAGCTTGGTTGCTCATAGGATCATTATAGCTTCACCGCTAGAGAGCTTAAATGGCCAAGAATGGGGGTTCGGTTCCCACCTTCGAGGGCAAGAACTTTGCCTATTGGAAAGCACGCATGCGTGCCTACCTAGAGGCTATTGCTCCCGAAGTTTGGGAAGCGACCCATGCGGGATTTGGAGATCTCAATTATGTTGGTGATCAACTAAAATGGGATGCTAAGGCTAGAAATGCTATCTACGAATGCATAAGTCAAGACGTATTTGCTAGAATTGCTAGTAAAGAGAAAGCATGTGAAATTTGGGCATGTTTAATTGAAATACATGAGGGCTCATCTCGTGTTAAAGAACTCAAATATCACTTGCTTAAATCCAAGTATGATGAATTCAAAATGCTTCCTCATGAGAATGTTAACCAAATGTTTTCCCGTTTAAATGTACTCATTGAGGAGATTAACGCACTTGACATTGCCTCTCTTGGTAAGGGACTTATTAACCGCAAGATCCTCATGCTTCTACCCAAGCCCAAGTACAACATTATCAATTCAATGCTCCAAAAGGAATCGCTTGACAACATTGAAGTCTCGGAGCTTATTGGAGAAATTCATGCTCATGAGATGAGCGTTCTTGGAATGATGGAGGAGTCATCGTCAAAGACCATTGCTCTCAAGGCCTCAACCAAGAAGACAACTCCCAAGAAGAAGAAAGTAGTTGAGCCTAGCTCAAGTGAAGAAGAGCAAGCAACAAGAGAAGAGGACGATGACGAGCTTGCATTGATGATGAGGAAATTCTCACGGTTAAACTCCAAGATCGCAAAGAAGGGTTACTCCTTTGATCCCAAGAAGAAAGCCTTCCTTCCAAGAAAAGATGAAAACAAGATATGCTATAATTGTGGTGATCAAGGCCACATATCATATGATTGTCCAAAACCGGACAAGAGGAAGGACAACCACAAGGGAATGCATCGAAAGCTAGAAGAAAGTGATGAAGATGAAGAAGAGGTCAAGCCCAAGCACTCCTTTGGGAAGAAGAAATTTGACAAAGGCAAGAAGACCAAACTCTTTCCAAAGAAGAGAAGAGGGCCTCAAAAGGTCTTCATGTGCGAAGCCAATGAGTGGGTCACCGATGAGGAAACAAGTGACGATGATAGTGAAGATGAGGAAGAAAACTTGGCATGCCTCGCTATCGTCAACAAGGATGACTCACCTCTTCCCCCACGGCCCATGTGCCTCATGGCGAAAGGTAAACCAAGGTATGTGATGACTCTAGTGATGATGATGAAATTTCTCCCGATGAATTAGCATCTATGATTAATGAATATCATGCCATCATAAAAAGGGAAAAGGGCAAGGTTAAGGCACTTGAAAAAGCTCGTGCTAAGCTTGAGAGTGCTAACCTCAATTTGCATGACAAGTATGAAAGCATACTTAACGAGCATGACATGCTCAAGTCTCATGTCAAGCAAATTCAGGAAGAGAAGGCTCAAATCAAGCTTGATCACCATGAGCTTGACTTAGCTCATGAAGCACTCTTGGGCAAGCACAATGAGTTGGTTCAAGAGCATCAAGTACTTAACCTTGCTTATGAAGCTATTGAACTAAAATTGTAAAACTTGAAGAAAGAAACCCTTGATGGCAAAATACCCGCTAGTTCACATGCCACTAACAATTTGCATGAGTCTTTGCCGTTGAAAGCAAATGCTAGGGAGAAGGAGCTAATGGACGAGATTGAAAGTCTCCATGCTAGCGTGGCAAGACTAACCAAGGGAGAGGACAAGCATAAGGAAATCCTCTTCCGACAAGCCAAAGGCTTCAACAAGAGAGGACTTGGATCCTTCCCGGTGCCAAACAAAGGGAAGGTGCCCTCACCGGAGCTTAGGACAAGCTTCATCAAGGAAGTTGGTTCCTATTGCCAACACTGTGAGGTCACCGGACATCACACAAGGGAGTGTCCTCTTCCTAATCGTCCTTCTCTCAAATTGCCTCCTAACTATACATCTACCTTTGATAATCACTATTATCTATTGAGCAAAGTAGGTGGGAAGGTGAAGGCAAAGTTCATCGGCAAAGACATCAAGGGCATGAAGGCGAAGCTCCCCAAGCAACTTTGGGTCCCAAAATCACTTGTATCACACGTACAAGGACCTAAGTTGGCTTGGGTTCCTAAACTCAAAAACTAACTTCATGTGTGTAGGTGAACTACAAAGCCGGAGGAAAACATTGGGTACTCGATAGTGGGTGCACTCAACACATGACCGGCAATGATGGTATGTTCACCTCCATAGAGGACCCCGGAAATCACGAACAAGTCACCTTTGGTGATAACTCAAAGGGGAAGGTAATTGGTTTAGGTAAAATTGCTATTTCTAATGATTTGTCTATCTCTAACGTGCTTTATGTTAAGTCTCTTAGTTTCAATTTACTCTCTATTGCTCAATTATGTGATCTTGGACTAACGTGCACATTTGACAAGAATGGTGTTGTGGTGTCTAGTGAGTCTAGCAAAGAACTAATCTTCAAGGGGTTTAGGCATGGACATTTTACTTGGTGGACTTCTCCAACAAGAACGCTAGCTTGACCACTTGTCTTTTCACCAAGACAAGTTTGGGTTGGCTATGGCATCGACGCATTGCTCACATAGGGATGAGCAAGCTCAAGAAGTCATTCAAGCTTGGGATGGTGACCGGCGTGAAGGACGTCACATTTGAGAAGAACAAGCTTTGTAGCGCATGTCAAGCCGGGAAGCAAGTTGCCTCGCACCATCCGATGAAGAAAATGGTGTCAACCTCCAAGCCACTTGAACTGCTTCACATGGACCTCTTCGGACCGTCCACATACCAAAGTCTGCGCGGTAACCTCTATTGTCTCGTTATTGTTGATGATTATTCTAGATATGCTTGGACTTTGTTTCTAGGTGACAAGGGTGAAACTCCAAAAGTCTTCAAGACCTTTGCAAAACGAGCTCAAAGGGAATTTCAACTTCCCATCATCAAGGTCCGGAGTGACAACGGCACCGAGTTCAAGAACTACAACATTGGGGAGTGGTGTGACCGTGAAGGCGTGAAGCACGAGTTTTCGGCCACATACACCCCTCAACAAAATGGTGTCGTTGAAAGGAACAACAAGACTCTCATCACCCTTGCAAGAGCACTGCTTGATGACTATGGCACGTCGGAGAAGTCTTGGGCCGAAGCAATCAACACGGCGTGCCATGCCGCTAATAGGATCTATCTTCATCGACTACTTCAAAAGACCCCCTATGAGCTCCTCATTGGGAGAAAGCCCAACATCTCCTACTTCCGAGTCTTCGGATGCAAGTGCTACATCTACCGCAAGAAGAGGCTTGGTAAGTTTGAAAGAAGCTGTGATGTTGGTATTTTTCTTGGTTATGCATCAAACTCAAAAGCATATCGAGTATTCAACCAAACCTCCGTGTTAGTTGAAGAAAGTTGTGATGTTGAGTTTGATGAGACTAATGGCTCCCAAGAGGAGAGTTTTGGTCATGATGATATAGATGATGAGCCTCTACGAGAAGCCATGAAGAACATGACCATTGGAGACATCAAGCCCGAAGTTGAGGAGAGCCATGATCAAGGGGGAGCCTCAAATGCTAACATCGACACCTCCATGGCGCCTCAAGTTGACGAACAAGAAGAAAAAGATGATCCATTGCCTACGCAAGATTCACAAGTCCTACAACGTCTAGATGAAGAAGAAGAAGTCCAAGATCAAGTCCATCCACAAGACGAGGAAAACGCATCACCACCGCCAAGTGCTTCACAACCACTCATGAGGCATGGGCGCATCTCCAAGGCGCATCCGATGAATCAAATCATCAGAAGTCCGTCACGGGGAGTAAGTACTCGTTCTCGCCATGTCGCTTCGTTTTGTGAGCACTACTCGTTTGTTTCGTGTGTAGAACCCACTCGCATCGAGGAAGCACTTCAAGATCCAAATTGGGTGATGGCAATGCAAGAAGAACTCAACAACTTCACCCGCAACGAAGTTTGGGTGTTGGAGGAGCGACCCAAGGACAAGAACGTCATCGAAACGAAGTGGGTGTACCGCAACAAGCAAGATGAGAATGGCGTTGTGGTCCGCAACAAGGCAAGACTTGTGGCCAAGGGTTTTGCGCAAGTTGAAGGACTAGACTTTGGAGAGACATTCGCCCCGGTCGCTCGGTTAGAAGCTATTCGTATACTCCTTGCTTTTGCTTCACATCATAACATAATGCTTTATCAAATGGATGTGAAAAGTGCCTTTCTTAATGGCTATATTAACGAGCTTGTTTATGTTGAGCAACCTCCCGGGATTGAAGATCCGAGGAATCCTAATCATGTGTATAGGTTACACAAGGCGCTCTACGGACTCAAGCAAGCACCTAGGGCGTGGTATGAACGACTAAGGGATTTCCTAGTCATGCAAGGATTCAAGATCGGGAGGGTGGATACTACACTCTTCACCAAGGACATCGACAGAGATTTATTTCTTTGTCAAATTTACGTTGATGACATTATTTTTGGCCTAACAAAGCTCTTAGCCATGAGTTTGGCAAAATGATGTCTAGGGAATTCGAGATGTCAATGATTGGAGAGCTCAACTTCTTCCTAGGATTTCAAATCAAGCAACTTCAAGAGGGGACCTTCATCTATCAAGAGAAGTACACAAAGGACCTCTTGAAGAAATTTGAGATGGGAGATTGTAGCTCAAGAAGCACTCCAATGGCGACAAATTGCCATCTCGACGCGGACATGGACGGTAAACCTATTGATCAATCTCATTACCGTTCCATGATTGGCTCATTGTTATATCTTACCGCATCTAGGCCCGATATTATGTTTAGTGTGTGCTTGTGTGCTCGCTTTCAAGCGGCACCTAAAGAATCGCACAAGAAGGCGGTCTTTAGGATACTTCGGTATCTCAAGCATACCCCAAGTGTAGGTTTGTGGTACCCCAAGAACGCTAGTTTTCATCTCTTAGGCTACTCGGATTCGGACTTTGCCGGATGTCGTGTGGACCGCAAGAGTACCTCCGGAGGGTGCCACCTACTTGGGCGTTCCCTAGTATCTTGGTCTAGCAAAAAGCAAAATTCCGTGGCTTTGTCCACCGCGGAGGCGGAGTATATAGCGGCCGGTGCATGTTGTGCCCAAATTCTATATATGAAGCAAACCCCTTTGGACTTTGGAATTAAGTTTTGTTGTGTGCCTCTCCTTTGTGACAATGAAAGTGCGGTTAAGATAGCTAGAAACCCCGTTCAACACTCCCGCACCAAGCACATTGATATTCGCCATCACTTCTTGCGGGACCATGAGGCTAAGGGAGACATCTCATTGCAAGGTGTTAGGTCCGAAGAACAATTGGCGGATATCTTCACCAAACCACTTGATGAGAAAACTTTTTCTAGGCTTAGAAGTGAATTAAATGTGCTAGATGCATCTAACGTCATGTAAGTTGCCATGTTCATGTAAGGTTGTATATCATATAGGTCTTGCCTAACTCTTAAAGGATAGGGGCGAGCTAGAAATAGTTTTCCCTGAGGAAGCCTTTGGAAGGTTTAAACTTGGCAAGATAGATTTATTTTATGCCTTGCATGATTCCTGCCATATAAACTTGCACTCATTTAATATCTTGCATTAACTTGTTTGGCATTGCATACGGTAGATTGTCACAAAGGGGAACCCACATCATGAGAAGAAGACTTGTTTGAAATGCAATATCTTAACTCATATGATGTGGAAAGAGCAAAATTCTAAAGGAACATGCTTTAAAGAGATAGAAGTTTCCATACTCTAGCTCACAAAGCATGGACCTTACATTTTCTTGGTTTTTCCCTCCTAATTTTCCTTGTGTGCTCTATTTGTTTAAGGGCTTAGCCAATATGTGGCACTATATTGAAAAGCCTATTATTAGGGGTTAGGAGGTGCCCAAAAGGTCCTAAGACTCGTTTTCTCTTTGTGTGTTTTAAGTCAACGGACATATATGGGAATTCTTAGGTTTTCTGTAGTCATCGGACTATCCGATGCTAGGGTCAGCAGCTACATCAGATCAATTGATGCTTCAGTTCATCGAACAGATCAGTCAGAACCAAGAAATCGACCGATGAGTTCATTTCAGGAAACATCGGAGAAGCCGATGTTCAATCCTTTGTTACCCTGCAGAATTCGACCGATGATCGACGTAGCAACGTCGGATCATCCGGTGTGCAAAGAGAGTTTTTGGACCAACTCTCTGTTGAACTCGACCGATGACCCACCCCGATGCGCATCGGTCGATCCGGTGTTCGCGTAACCGTTAGGTCATCGGGTTCCTATTTAAAGATGTACGGGCGCTTCGTCTTCTTCACTCCGCGCCGCCACCTCTTCGCGCTGCCGCCGCGCCTCCCGCGCCGCCACCTCAAGCCGAGCCGCCGCCGCGCCTCCACCGCCGCCGCGCCTCCATCGCCGCCACCTCAGGCCGAGCCGCCGCCGCGCCTCCACCGCCGCCGCGCCTCCACCGCTGCTGCGCCTCCACCGCCGCCGCGCCTCCATCGACGCCGCCTCAGACCACGCCGCCGCCGCCGCCTCTTCAGGGCGCCACCATCGTCGTCATCTCTCCATCACCTCCTCGTCGTCTCTCCACCTCGCCGCCGGCAGCCCTCCTTCCGTTCGACGACTTTCGTCGCTAGGGTTCCCACGAACCACGCGACATCATCCCGATCGCTGCGTCGCCGTTCATCGTTCGTGTGATCCTTTTCGTCGCTAAGGTTTGTACCGTGCCGTGCGACATCCATCCTTGTTCCTCGTCGATCATCTTTCCGCTAACCCTAGCCCTCTCTTTTGCATCAAGATGGGCCGTGATCGCAAGGGAAAAGGCAAGGCCATCGAGGAGCCCGCAGCGAAGAAACAAAAGCTCTCGAAGGAAGCTCGCCGGGCAGAGTTGGCCGCTCGCGCCGCCGAGGAGCGTGAGCGGGGCCATCGCGGTTCCTTGCGGCTCCGCGAGTCTCGGCAGAGGCAGCAGCGGCCCACAGTGCAGCCCGTGCCGCCCGACGACTCTGAGGATGAGGAGGAGACTGCGGTGACGCCACTGGTTCGCCGGTGCACCGTGAGGACCCGAGGGGGAGGTCAGACCCCCACCGCGAGTCAGCGCCCCACTGCTGCCGACCGCGCAGAGGACAGAGAGGCCCAGAGGGCCATCTACGAGATGGATACCGCTGCTAGAGTTGCTGAGGATGTCAGGCTTACATACTATCGCAAGTTCAAGGCAAAACAACTGAAGAAGCTCAGATGGACAGCATTGCCAGAGGAGTGGTTCCCGCAACCCAGGGACACTAGGGTTGATCCCCGCTTTTGGACCCTGACACAGGCGTCCCTGTACGAGACGTACAGGCGTCGGGGCCATAAGCTGTTCCAGCACACTTACATCGACTGGAATCAGCTTGCAACAGTAGTTGGACACGGGATCAGGCCATTCTTCGAGAGGTACAGAGGCCTTGTGGAGCTGCTCTAACGCCAGAGGAGCGCTTACGTGGAGGAGTGGGTTCGAGTCTTCTACGCCACTCTCTATATCTCAGAGGGTCGGCGCTCGATCCACTTCATGTTTCTGGGGCAGCAGCACACCGTGTCTCGAGAGCGACTGGCACAGCTGCTTGGAGTGGACACACACCTCACTTGTCTGCACGAGGTGGTCTACGGAGGAGCCGACCCGCCGAGGAGGCCGCTGACAGGGGGAGTGTCACCGCCGTTTGAGGAGATCAGAGGTCTGTTCACCCCTCCTTTCACGCCAGACCAGCCGAGGGTGCCAGCTCTCCTCACTCCAGCCGCTCGGACAGTTCACCACATCCTCAGGCGTACCCTTCTACCGAGGTCCGGCTACCTAGAGGGCTTCACGAGCCTCCAGCAGACCATCCTGTTCTATGTGATGAACGGGATGGAATTTGATATCGTGGACATCTTGAACTGCAAGATGGAGGACGTGATCACTGACGGAGTTGGGATGTTGAGGCAATTGGTCTACGGGCATTGGATCTGCCGTCTGTTGTTCCTGCTAGCACCTGAGGACTCGCCAGCCACTGCTCCCCTGACAGAGCTCCACGCCACTCGGTTCGGCCACTACCGAGTGCCCACTCCTGGAGACCGCCGCCTTGGCCGTCCAGTCGAGCGTCAGGTCAGAGCTCGACTCTCCGAGGAGGACTGGACCGAGCTAGCCCAGGAGGACGAGGTGCTCGCCCATGCAGAGGCACAGGGTGGAGGACTGGAGCACGTCTGGTCGGACAGCGACACCAGCGACAACGTCGAGGAGTACTTCCCTCCTCCACCTCCTTCTCCGAGGCAGCACGACGCGGAGGCGGGAGGTTCGACTGCTCCACCACCTCCAGTGTCCGAGGCTCAGGTGTCACAGCCGTCAGAGCTCACATCGCTGCTCCAGCAGATGGTCGAGCAGCAGCGCCAGGACAGGCTTGCAGCTGAGCAGGCCCGAGCGGAGCAGGCTGCACGGCTCGCAGAGCTACAGAGACAGCAGCAGGAGATGCAGTTGGAGATCGCCCGCCAGAGGCGAGAGGACACTGACCGCTTCACCAGCCTGGTGGATCAGATGCACCGGAGGACCCTGGACCAGCAGCAGCAGACTCAGCAGGCTATGATGGGCATCCTGGGGTTGATCACCAACCTCTACCAGCAGACTGGGATAGCCCTTCCGCCTCAGCAGCCGGGTCTTGGTCAGGCTCCAGCAGCTTCTCCACTGGCACCTACTGCAGCTCCAGCACCGGCGTCGCCCATACCAAGCTTCAGCATGTCACCTCTACTAGCCTCGACAGTGCCATTCCAGTTCTCACCTCCACCGGCAGTACCTTCTCCGCTGGCGCCAGCAGTCCCAGCAGATCCCCCAGTAGCGTCAGCAGCTCTAGCTCCTCCCGCTCCAGCGCCAGCACCTGCGACCTCCACCTCGAGCAGCTCCGACGACAGCACCGCCGATGTCGACTGCTTCACCGTCGCCCCAAGTGCTCCGGAGTCCTAGGTACTCATCTTCCCTTTTTGGTGTCTTGATGCCAAAGGGGGAGAAGAGTTAGAGTCAGGGGGAGTTTAGCTCTAGGGGGAGTCAGTCTTGGTCTTAGGGGGAGTTTGGGGAGTTTTACCTTTATCTATTTGGACTTATTGTCATTTGCTTCGACTTATTGTCATTTGCTTCGATTTGAGTTTTGCTTGTTATCTTTTGCTTCTATTGTAATTCAGTGTGCTATTTCATGACTTATTTGATCACTGTTTGAGCCTTCGAGCTCCTTGTGTTGCATTTTGTTCCAGTTACAATCTTTTATGAGCATTGCGTTATTAAATTCATTTACTTCTATGCTCTACTCGTTGTGTTGTCATCAATCACCAAAAAGGGGGAGATTGAGAGCATCTAGGCCCCCGTGAGGTATGGTTTTGGTGATTAATGACAACCATTCGTAATTACTAATGAGTTTGTGGATGCAAGGTTTCACGTATATCACATCAAGCGTTAACGACTATCTATTCAAATCATCTACCACTCATTGGATACGAATGGAGACCCCTCAAACGACCTATTCTAAGGGGGTTATTCAATTCTCATGAAGGCTAAATGAAGAACTCACACAACAACTCTATTCTATCAAAATTGACAACACAAGAAGATCAATATTCATCAGAACATTATTTGCAACAAGTGTCAAAGAGGTCACTCGAGAAGCTTCTAAAAGTTCAACTCGAAGCAAACAAATTACACTCACTGGATCATCCGATGTTCTGGAAAATGCACACATCGGTCGATTGGGGCTCAACAGAAGAAGAAGACCTCAGAATGAAGTGCACACCGGATCAACCGATGCTAGAGACAAGTGGACATCGGTGAAGTTCAACAGAAAGATTAATTTGTCTCAACAATTCTGGAGAAACACTCACCGGATCATCCGATGCAGAAGCAAAGTGTACATCGGTCTAATTAACCAGAAACATTATTTATGGACCAAATCTGAAGACAAAGCTCACCGGATCATCCGATGATTGAGAAGGGGCAGCATCGGTCGAATAACGGTCACTTCTGACACAGTGACGTCAGCTAATCTAATTAGACCGATGCTCAGAAAAGGTGGTCATCGGATCATCCGATGTACACAGAAAAAGTAATCAGCCAACTTTTTCAACGGCTAATTCAGTTGGGCTGGCTATTTAACCCCCTTCCACCAGTCATTTCGACAACACTTGACAACCAGAGCATGCCCACACATCCTCAAGTGTCCAAGACCTAGAACAATCATTTACACACCCTTTTCGTCCATCTACACCTCAAGATATAGGCTAGACCTAGCTAGAGAGAAGCTTGTGTGCGTCCTCTCTGGGTGAGTGGAGTCTCTAGACTAGTGAGAGCCGTGAGGGAGTGCATTCTTGGTGATTGCATTCATCTTGTATCAAGAGGAGAGTAGAGAGATTGCTCCGGAGCTTGCCGAGACAATTGTGGAAGCCCAGAGCATCGAAGTTGTACAAGGTTTGAGCTCCACCTTGCCGGAGATGGCGAACGGAGAAAGTTAGTGGATTCCCTCGTCTTGGTGACTTGGGAGTGGCAATACCCTTTGGTGGGTGCCACAACGTGGATGTAGGAAGATCCTAGTGATCTTACCGAACCACGGGAAAAATCGCCGTGTCTCTGCGTCTTCGAGCGTTTGCATTCCTCTCCCTACCCCTTTACGATTACGTTTTACTATTCCGCACTTAACTCTCTTGATTGCGTAGTTGACTTGCATAGGGAATTTGGCTTAACAATTAAAGTTTTTAAATTACCTTAAAATTAAAAAAGCCCAATTCACCCCCCCCCTCTTGGGCGTTTCGATCCTTACACATGCAACGGCCAGGCAGCTGCTTGCACTGTTGTGGTCGACTCCAGCTGCCCCCACAGCCCTGAGTCGACCATTTCTTCCCTGTTATGTTTCCAGCGCCATTGATGCCTCCCTCACAAATAGAAGCCGAATGGAAGCAAGGTTACTCAGGTTTGATCCCCTTGTTTTGCCCCTCCTCACTTACCAAGGTCGTGCACACCTCCCTGACCCTTTCATTGCCCAGCCGGAGCCTCCCCGACGCCAATCGGAGTGGAACCGTGGCCGCAGGAAAAGCCTCTGTTTGGCTGCCCTGTGCTCCCTCGTCGACCCGGCGATACAAGAACCATCTTGCCTCGATCCAAGAAGCAAAAAGTTTGCCTATTCATGTACTAGCTGCTGGTAAAGTTTTAGCCCATGCCATGCCTCCTAGCCACCGTATTTCCATGTTTTCTGATGAACTTTGGGTATCAACTGAGCTAGCTTTAGGCCAAAATTTGTTGTCCACGTTGAGGCATAGCTCGTGCTAGTTAGATTTTTTCTTGCCCTTGTCCTGGCGCACCAACTCGACGAAAAACCGAGGGATTTCATCGAGGAACAACGCCGGAATCGTCAATTTCCTAGCTGCCGGTTTGAACTCCCCATCTCGCTGGCGAACTCGTATTTGCCGAACGTTTCACCGGTTTTGGCACTCACTATCTTGATTCTTTGCTTTCTAGGAACGTTTTGGTGCAATCTTCGTGCAAAATAGATCACCTTAGGGCCCGGCCAACTTCACTGGAAGCCTAGGTTCCGCCGCTGCTGTCGGTGCCCTTTCTCCAGCCATCTATCGCCGTTGGGAGCCCTACCGTCGAGTTCCCTGTAGATTTCAAGGTGGGGGAGACGAGGGTGGAGTGCCACTGTGCCCTGGAACGGGCTGCGGCGAGTGGCCACCATCGGGCGCCGCCGCGCGCCGTGCCTCAGCGCCGTGGGCGTGAGGTAGACGAAGACCAGGCGGGCCCCGGCTGTCAGCCAAAGAAGCGGTGCGCCCGGATCAGCTGCGGCCGAGGATCATGTGCGGCTACACGGAATAAAACCGTGGCCCCCGTGCGGCTTCAACCCGATTGGCCCATTTTAAACTTGTGGGCCCAGCCCATTCCAAACTTTCCCATTTGGATTTTATTCCAGTAATTGCCCCGACATGGAAAATCCATATCTCCTAGAATACTTGTCAAAAATTTTCCAAATAAATTTTCTTAGAACCAGATGATCTATTCTTTCAAGTCGGGCACTTGGATCCTCAATAATTCCATGAAACAAAATTTATTTGGAATTAATTTCTCGTGCTCCCTTCATTCCAAAATTCTCAAATTTGTCCACATCATTCCAAATAACTCCTTTGAGTCCCAGTAAATGTTTCAGGTTCATTGGAGTTCAATTGAATAGCCAAATTGTATTTCCAATCTCTATGTACCTAGAAATTCCAAAATGTCCAGAAACATTTCAGAAATTTGTCCAAACTTCTAAATTCATTATCTCACAGTAGAATTCTTAGAAAAAATTGTGAAACCAATTTTGTTGAGTCACTATTGACCTCCTCTACACAGAAAACCAACTTTTAGCCATGTTAAAGTCCAGTTTGCCCATGAAAATTCTGGGAAGTGTTTATATACATTGAATTTTATATAACAGATACTTCCATGAACTTAGCCCAAATTAGCCCAGAACCTGACCCATAGTTCCTAGTGTCCTCTGTAAAATTTCCAGAACCTGTGGCAATCATTTAATATACTTAACAGTTTTTCCTTTAAGCTTTGCAATATCCCCAAAACTGAATCACTTGCATTTTTCTTTGCATGTCGAATAGTTGCCGAGCTTGAGGAGACACCGGAGCCACTGGAATTCATCAACCCGGAGACTAACTTTAATCCCGTCTCGCAGCCAGGCAAGCCCCGGTCTGCATTTAACAGCGTTTTAAATTTTATTTGCATAACACTATATTGTTTAGGATGTATGTGCATCAAGTCTATGATTTTCATGGAGTTTTCCACATGCATGACCAGAGAACCCATGAGACAAGGGTAGATGGTTAAGTCCTCAATGTGTCTATGCTATACTTAATGTTATAGTTGCTTCGGTAGAAGTTGAGTAGTTGGAATCTACTCGCGAGCTCAGGAATTGGGTTCACATGGGATTGGTTGAGTGAAAGATTCGCCATATGGTTAATTATGAGACCGGGCATGGAGTTGGAGTAGCAGGACATAGGGGCATGTGAGCTGTAGTTGTGCCTGTGTCGGTCAAGGAACGATCCGTTTGTGGCCTTGTTGAGCAAGTTTGATTGTACCGAAGGCATACTGGATATATGGGACCCAGTAAACCGATGTAACTTGTCCACCTTAGCGTCAAGGCATACCCTACTGCCTTATAGGTGTGGGTTGAGAACAGCAAGATGTAAACCTTCCAGTGGGTACGTCATACTCCATGTGAAGGCCTCCTGCTCGTAGCGGTCGGACCGTTTCGGTGTGTAGGTAGCGGGTGAAAGGTTGCTGCATACAACATGAGTGGAGTGTGGTGTCACAACTCCTAGTGTGGGTGTATGTGTCATGCTATTCGTGTATCCCTGCAGGTGTATATCAATTCGAGTCGCTGTCCCTCGTGGTTATTGAGTACCGCTTGTTCACTGAGTCGTGATGTAGTTAAGTATTTGGAGCTGAATATTATTGAATCATGCTTTACGGAATAATTATGTTTTTATGCCTGTATGTGTGACGCCCGGTTCCGAAAAATGAACCAAGCTAACGTATATGTGTGCCCAGGATGTTCATCACACATACACGAGTGCAATCACAAAAGAGTATACAGAAAATTACCACAGAACAAGATTAATTATCAAATTTATTACACAAACCATATTATCCTCGGATACAAGCTCTAATGAATATTAATGACAAGTTCAACTAATGCAGCGGAAATAAACTAATTAAACAACTAAGCAACTAAGCAAAAGGGATAGCGCAGCTCCAATAACACCACAGGCAAAGCTGATGGTAGACACGGCCCAGAACTCAGCATTATCGCCATTAAACTCCCAATCCTGACCTGCAACTGTTGGGGGGGGGGGGATTGCAAGAGTGAGTACATGTCGTACTCAACAAGTGTGGAATGTATGACATGTGGCTGATTCAAATGATGACAATAATAATGGAAAAGTGCTGAAAAGTACAGTAAAACATTTGAAAAGCAAAATATCACATTATGTGAAGTAACCCCATCATAATCATAAATAATATCATAATACCAGTCCACAATTTACCATCCTCATCCATAATTCCAGATTTCACCATTGCCAATTACCATATTCAATACCAAAAATAAATCCATAACCATCCATAACCATTACCAAACCATAACCATCCCAATTACCAATTTCCCTCTAATCATGTAGGTCATTCAGGCGCTCATAACCGGGAGCACGGCTATCATGATAGTTTATTTAGACTCTGCAGAGTTTGTACCTCTTTACCCACGCGTTTGTGATTTCATCACCCGTCGGCGACTAAAGAACCTCCCTTATGCCAATTACACTTCCTTTGGTGTATGGCCAAGAGATCACAAAATAGCCTTTACAAAGGGATTACTAGCCTATTTAGACTGCACTGAGGTTTCACCGGTGGTGATGTCTCCCGCAGAGCACATCTTCAACCAAGGGCCCCCTCTTGAGCCATTCGGATCCCAGGGCAGTCCCACCAATCATCAACAAACCCAATCCAACTACCCCTTCCCTGAGCATCCACAATGGTCCAAACAGTACTAGCAAAGCCCTAATTAATCAGCTACGCTGCACCCATACTTGGCCTCGTGGTGGCACTGTAGTCCTGGCTTATTCTCGCATGAACCGGTCCTTAGATCTAAAGCAAGCAAACCACCATAACATCCAACCCATCCACATACCAGGCTTGCTTAGATCACCCATTACCATACTGTATCGACCAGTTCACATTAACCATAATCTCATCCATGCATAATTAAATTGAGTGGTATAGTTATTCCCATCCCAGTTGATTAAGCGAAGCAAAAGGTAAAAAGTCCATCCCGACGCTTTACCATAAATTCCAGGTGACAAGCGTGGTTTAGCAAGTCTAGTAAACTTCCTACCATAGGATTCCCATCAAATCGACACAAGCATGCAGTTTGCAAACAAAACATTTATTTTAAAACAGGATCAATATGCTTCAAGGAAACTTGCCTTGCTCTTGCTGTTGATTAGGGTCAAAGCCTTCAAACTCCTAGTGCTGTAGATCCTCCGCGGCACTTTCTAGCGCAAATCTGTCTAATCGACACAATAAACATACAAGACAAGAAACACAATCAAAGAGTGCACAAATATTACTCAATATGTCATGACATGCATGATTGATGCAAATGCAAGGTAGAACTTGTTACTAGATTGCTTTTAATGATCACTAACTAGTTCTAATAGCTTTTAACAAGTTTATACAGGTTTGGGGTCGATTAGATCAAATTTTAGAATTAATTCAACACAATTTAACCAGAAAGATCGGACTAGTCCGCTAGGGACCGGACAAGTCCGCCCTCTGCGAGATCAGCAGATTAGGGTTTTCTAGATCGACGTGAATTTGGAGATTAGCGGTTGAATTCACGTAAGGAAAAGATAATAGAAGGTATACCAGGTGTTTAGAACTCCAATGAACCAAGAAACTTGGAGGCAACACTTGGATCTTGATGATCTAGGGTTGGGGGTGAACTTGGAGATGAATTGGTGGTGAAGGACAAAACTTGGTGGAGATCTCTATCCTTCTTCGTTTCCTCCTCTTCTTCCTCTTGCTCGAGATCTTCTCCTCCCTCCTTGATGGCGGCTCCCCACGAACTAGGGTTTGGGTGGGTGGAAAAGTGGCAAATAGATGTCAAACCAAGGGGTTGGGCTGTTTATATAGAGGTGGAGGCTAGGGTTAGATGGATTTCGAGTTTTGGGATGAGTAGAGGCCGGTCTAGAGTTCCACATGGGCTCTAAAAGAGTTGGGCACGACATCCCTAGGCCCACTTAACGTGAAACCCAAGAAACAAGTCGTAAAAGAAAAGGTCAATCTCGGAGTCACGAAATATCGGACAAGTCCGGGCAGGACCGGACTAGTCCAAAGTCGTCTAGAGAGAAAATCGGACAAGTCTGGCCAAACATCGGACAAGTCCGAATTTGAACAGAAAGGAAAACGGACAAGTCCACTGGAACACCGGACTAGTCCGGAAAAGTACAGGGACTTAGCAAATTTTCAAGGATTCATGGAATACCGGACTAATCCGCAGCAAAAACGAACAAGTCCGTTTTTAGACAGAGAGAAATCGGACTAGTCCTCAGCAAAACCGGACTAGTCCGCACTTTCCTACATATTTAAGTGCGGTTTTGCTCCAAATAAATTTTAAACTTGTTCCTCTTGTTATGGGTTAATGTTAAACATGTATATGAATGTATGCAAGTCATGATGCATGAAAATGAGGGTGTTACAAACCTACCCCCCTTAAAATGAATCTTGCCCTCGAGATTCGACGCGGAAGAGAAGAGATAGGGAAATTCCTTCTTGAGATCATCCTCTAATTCCCACGTCGCTTCTTTTTCTGTGTGGTGCTTCCATTGAACTTTACACCATCTGATAACCTTGTTCCTTGTGACCCTCTCCTTAGTTTCCAAGACTTTGACCGGTTGCTCGGCATACGTCAAATCTTCCTCTAGTTCCAATTCTTCCATTGGCACTTGTTCTTCCGGTACTCTCAAACACTTCTTGAGCTGGGAAACATGAATGACATCATGTACATCTGAAAGATGAGCTGGCATCTCCAACTTATATGCTACTTCTCCTCTTTTGTCCAAAATCTTGAATGGTCCAACATAGCGAGGTGCGAGCTTGCCTCTTATGTTAAACCTCTTATGACCTCTCATTGGTGACACCTTGAGGTAAACAAAATCTCCTATTTCAAAGGCTAATTTCCTTCTCCTATTATCCGCATAGCCTTTTTGCCTTGATTGGGCAGCCCTCAAGTTTTCACGAATTATTTGGACTTGCTTTTTGGCTTCTTGCAACCCGTCCGGACCAAATACTTGAGTTTCTCCTGCCTCATTCCAGAATAAAGGTGTCCTACACTTCCTCCCATAAAGTGCTTCATATGGCGACATTTTCAAACTTGCTTGATAACTATTGTTGTACGAAAACTCCGCGTATGGCAAGCTTTTGTCCCAACTTTTCCCATGCTTGATAGCACAAGCTCCTAACATGTCCTCCAAAATCTGATTTGTCCTCTCGGTTTGTCCGTCCGTTTGAGGATGATATGCTGAACTAAAATTCAACCTCGTTCCCAAAGCTTCATGCAATTTTGCCAAAATCTGGAGGTAAATTGAGAACCTCTATCCGAGACTATCTTCTTCGGTACTCCATGTCGGCACACAATATGCTCCATATACAATTCTGCTAGCTTCGCGGTGGTATATGTGCTCTTGACAGGAATGAAGTGAGCTGATTTTGTCAACCGATCTACAATGACCCATATTAAATCATAGCCATACTGGGTTCGCGGTAATCCAACTATAAAGTCCATACCAATCTCTTCCCACTTCCACTCTGGAATCTTCAATGGCTGCAATAATCCGGCTGGCCTTTGATGTTCCGCCTTGACTCGTTGACACACATCACACAATGCCACATATTCGGCTATGTCCTTCTTCATGCTATCCCACCAATAGCAAGTCTTAAAGTCTTTGTACATCTTCGTACAACCTGGGTGAATCGAGTAAGGCGAGTCATGTGCCTCCTTTAATATTGTCTCACGAATATGCTTTACATTAGGCACAACGATTCTCTTTCCAAGCCATAAGGTACCATGTTCATCCTCGTCAAATCTGAATTCTCTCCCTTCTTCGGTTCTTTCCTTGATTTCCTTGATCTCCTCATCTGTGGTTTGTGCCTCTCGAATTTCTTGTTCCAAGGTTGGGTTTAATTCCATCATCTCCATCTCATTTACAAACCCGAGGTTCAACCGTTCAAACTCCTTGCATACTCGGATGGTAACTCTCGAACTGTGAGTTGATGACTTACTCCTTTTCTACTCAAAGCATCGGCCACTACATTGGCCTTTCCCGGATGATAGTTGATCCCCAAATCATAATCTTTGATGAGCTCCAACCATCTTCGTTGCCTCAAGTTCAGATCCGTTTGTGTGAAAATATACTTCAAACTCTTATGATCCGTATAAATTTCACACCTATGTCCAAGAATATAGTGTCTCCAAATCTTCCATGCATGTACCACGGCCGCGAGTTCCAAATCGTGCGTGGGGTAATTCTGCTCATGTTTCTTCAATTGTCTTGATGCATAGGCGACCACTTGATCTTCTTGCATCAATACACATCCAAGCCCTTGTCTTGATGCATCACAATAGATGTCGAAACTCTTGCTTACATCCGGCAATACCAAAACTGGGGCTGTTGTTAACCTCTTCTTCAACTCCTCAAAACTGTTTTGACAAGCTTCAGTCCATTGGAACGCCTTTCCCTTCATTAGCAACTCCGTCATGGGCTTGGCTATCTTGGAAAAATCCTTGATAAACCGACGGTAATATCCAGCCATCCCAAGAAAACTCCTTATTTCCTTGACGTTTTGCGGTGGTTCCCACTTCAACACGTCTCTCACCTTTTCGGGGTCAACCGATACTCCTCCTCCTGAGATGATATGACCCAAAAATGGCACCTCTTTCAACCAAAACTGACACTTGTTGAACTTGGCATACAACTGATGCTCCCTCAATTTCTGCAACGTAAGCCTCAAGTGTTCCTCATGTTCCTTCTCATCCTTCGAGTAGATCATAATATCATCAATAAACACCACAACGAACTTATCTAAGTACTCCATGAAGACCTTATTCATGAGGTACATAAAGTAGGCAGGTGCATTTGTCAATCCAAAAGACATCACGGTGTACTCATAAGATCCATACCGTGTCCTAAAAGCTGTCTTGGGTATGTCCGATGGTCTAATCTTCATTTGAAAGTATCCCGACCTCAAATCAATCTTAGAGAAGACACAAGCACCCTTCATCTGATCAAATAAGTCTTCTATGCGCGGCAAGGTGTACTTGTTCTTGATTGTTACCTTGTTGAGAGCTCGGTAATCCACGCACATCCTTTGGGATCCATCCTTCTTGTCCACAAATAGAACGGGCGCTCCCCAAGGTGAAGAGCTAGGGCGAATAAAACCCTTCTCTAATTGCTCTTGAATCTGCTTCTTGAGCTCCGCTAATTCCATAGGAGGCATCCTATACGGCCTCTTAGCTATAGGTGCAGTTCCAGGTATTAAATCAATAACAAACTCAATGTCTTGATCGGGTGGCATACCTGGCAACTCGTCCGGAAAAACATCCAAAAATTCACACACTACCGGAATCTCCTCAATTGCGGCACCGTCCATATGATTCAGCTCCAATTGCTTCGGTGCGGTTTGAGATGCTTCAAATTCTACGGTGATCCCTTCCTCATTGGTCAACTTCACCATCTTCGTGGCACACTCAATAACTCCATTGTGCTTCCTTAACCAGTCCATACCAAGTATAATGTCCAACCATTGAGAATCCAAAACAATGAGGTTGGCGGAGAAGTCTACCCCCCTTATTCTAAGGCCTACTTCTGGACATACTATATTTGTCCTCATCTCTCCTCCAGGAGACTTAACCAATAGAGTAAACTTCATATGAGAGATAGGCAAACTATACTTGGCAACATACTTCGATGCAATGAATGAATGCGATGCTCCAGAATCGAATAACATAGTCGCGGGGTTGGAGTTGGCGAGAAACATACCAATGACCACGTCATCCGCTTGTTGAGCATCCTCCGTAGAGACATGGTTCACGTTGCCACGAGCAAAATTCTGCTGTCCTCGGTTCCCTTGTGGCTGTCCTCCACTGGGTCTTGGGTTTTGCCTCGGTGCATTGCTTCCTTGACCAAGACCCGACTTAGGACATTGGTGCGCAAAGTGTCCAGCTTCTCCACAAGTATAACACTTCTTAACCCCACCAGAATTGTTGGGACGAGCTTGGTTTTGAACATTGGCTCCAGGAAAATCAGCACGAGGTGCATAAGTCATCGGAGGCCTAGGTGCTTGCATAACAGGGCGCTGCTGCACAAACTGAGTTGGGCGCGGTGCATCACCAGGGCGCTGAGCAGGAATAGAGGAGCTGTAATGAGGCGCATTGGGCGGCGCAAAGCGAGGGCGCACATTACTTCCTTGTTGATGTCCTTGGTACGACACCTTCCTCTTGATTTCTTGCTCCATCTCACGGATCTTGTTCTCAACCACAATTGCTTTGTCCACAAGTTTCTGAAAATTGGCATAATCGCAGTTGAGTAGTTGCACTTGGATCTCATTGTTCAAGCCCCTCATGAACAATTATTGCTTCCGGCTGTCCCGACTAACATCCTCAGGCGCATACCTTGAGAGTTGAGTGAATTTATTGAGATATTCACTCACGCTTGATCTTCCTTGCCTTAAATTCTCAAATTCTTGCCTCTTCAATATCATAACACCCTCGGGCACATAATGAGAACGAAAATTTTCCTTGAACTCGGCCCAAGTGATTCTCTCTTGGTTTTCATGAGCATTGCATAGGGAATCCCACCAATCCATAGCTGCTCCAACGAGTTGATGAGAAGCAAATAGCACTTTCTCCCGGTCACTGCATTGGACAATGGCTAGCTTCTTCTCCACGGACTTGAGCCAATCGTCCGCATCCATAGGGTCAGCAGCTTGAGCAAAGGTCGGCGGCCTAGTACTCATAAAATCTCCCAATCGGTTACGAGGAGGAAGGGGTGGCGGTGGAGGCATGTGGGGCTGATTGTTGATGTTGCCAGCCTGCAGCTGTCCCATAGTTTGTACCATGGTCTGCATGATCTGGTTTTGCATGGCCAAAAGCTGCTCAATGTTGATACCTCCCTGAGTAGATCCTTGCCCATTGTTGTTCTGAGGTACTCCATGGTTCTCCTCCTCACCATTGATATCCCTCTGGTTGCGAGTCCTCACCACCTGAAGAAGAGCAATAGGTAAGAATTAAGAAACGTCCCCAACTATATGCATCAAGGGATATGGAACTAAACAACTAGCTACACTAGCCTAGGTGGACATGGAAATGCTAAAGCATCCCAAAATCCTCTATTAAGCACACAAGCAACCAATATATATAGCAAACAGCACACCAAGCAAACAAATCGATTCCAGAGTGCTCCTATGTGCTCTAAAGTGTCCTTTCTATCTAGGCTGCGTCCTACGGTCAACCTGCGGCTCTGATACCAATCTGTGACGCCCGGTTCCGAAAAATGAACCAAGCTAACATATATGTGTGCCATGATGTTCATCACACATACACGAGTGCAATCACAAAAGAGTATACAGAAAATTACCACAGAACAAGATTAATTATCAAATTTATTACACAAACCATATTATCCTCGGATACAAGCTCTAATGAATATTAATGACAAGTTCAACTAATGCAGCGGAAATAAACTATTTAAACAACTAAGAAACTAAGAAAAAGGGATAGCGCAGCTCCAATAACACCACAGGCAAAGCTGATGGTAGACACGGTCTAGAACTCTGCATTATCGCCATTAAACTCCCAATCCTGACCTGCAACTGTTGGGGGGGGGGGGGGGGTTGCAAGAGTGAGTACATGTCGTACTCAGCAAGTGTGGAAAGTATGACATGTGGCTGATACAAATGACGACAATAATAATGGCAAAGTGCTGAAAAGTACAGTAAAACATTTGAAAAGCAATATATCACATTATGTGAAGTAACCCCATCATAATCATAAATAATATCATAATACCAGTCCACAATTTACCATCCTCATCCTTAATTCCAGATTTCACCATTGCCAATTACCATATTCAATACCAAAAATAAATCCATAACCATCCATAACCATTACCAAACCATAACCATCCCAATTACCAATTTCCCTCTAAGCATGTAGGTCATCCAGGCGCTTATAACCGGGAGCACGGCTATCATGATAGTTTATTTAGACTCTGCAGAGTTTGTACCTCTTTACCCACGCGTTTGTGATTTCATCACCCGTCGGCGACTAAAGAACCTCCCTTATGCCAATTACACTTCCTTTGGTGTATGGCCAAGAGATCACAAAATAGCCTTTTCAAAGGGATTACTAGCCTATTTAGACCCCACTGAGGTTTCACCGGTGGCGATGTCTCCCGCAGAGCACATCTTCAACCAAGGGCCCCCTCTTGAGCCATTCGGATCCCAGGGCAGTCCCACCAATCATCAACAAACCCAATCCGACTACCCCTTCCCCGAGTATCCACAATGGTCCAAACAGCACTAGCAAAGCCCTAATTAATCAGCTACGCTGCACCCATACTTGGCCTCGTGGTGGCACTGTAGTCCTGGCTTATTCTCGCATGAACCGGTCCTTAGATCTAAAGCAAGCAAACCACCATAACATCCAACCCATCCACATACCAGGCTTGCTTAGATCACCCATTACCATACTGTATCGACCAGTTCACATTAACCATAATCTCATCCATGCATAATTAAATTGAGTGGTATAGTTATTCCCATCCCAGTTGATTAAGCGAAGCAAAAGGTAAAAAGTCCATCCCGATGCTCTACCATAAATTCCAGGTATCAAGGGTGGTTTAGCAAGTCTAGTAAACTTCCTACCATAGGATTCCCATCAAATCAACACAAGCATGCAGTTTGCAAACAAAACATTTATTTTAAAACAGGATCAATATGCTTCAAGGACACTTGACATGCTCTTGCTGTTGATTAGGGTCAAAGCCTTCAAACTCCTGGTGCTGTAGATCCCCCGCGGCAATTTCTAGCGCAAATCCGTCTAATCGACACAATAAACATACAAGACAAGAAACACAATCAAAGAGTGCACAAATATTACTCAATATGTCATGACATGCATGATTGATGCAAATGCAAGGTAGAACTTGTTACTAGATTGCTTTTAATGATCACTAACTAGTTCTAATAGCTTTTAACAAGTTTATACAGGTTTGGGGTCGATGAGATCAAATTTTAGAATTAATTCAACACAATTTAACCAGAAAGATCGGACTAGTCCGCTAGGGACCGGACAAGTCCGCCCTATGCGAGATCAGCAGATTAGGGTTTTCTAGATCAACGTGAATTTGGAGATTAGCGGTTGAATTCACGTAAGGAAAAGATAATAGAAGGTATACCAGGTGTTTAGAACTCCAATGAACCAAGAAACTTGGAGGCAACACTTGGATCTTGATGATCTAGGGTTGGGGGTGAACTTGGAGATGAATTGGTGGTGAAGGACGAAACTTGGTGGAGATCTCTATCCTTCTTCGTTTCCTCCTCTTCTTCCTCTTGCTTGGGATCTTCTCCTCCCTCCTTGATGGCGGCTCCCCACGAACTAGGGTTTGGGTGGGTGGAAAAGTGGCAAATAGATGTCAAACCAAGGGGTTGGGCTGTTTATATAGAGGTGGAGGCTAGGGTTAGGTGTATTTCGAGTTTTGGGATGAGTAGAGGCCGGTCTAGAGTCCCACATGGGCTCTAAAAGAGTTGGGCACGACGTCCCTAGGCCCACTTAACGGGAAACCCAAGAAACAAGTCGTAAAACAAAAGGTCAATCTCGGAGTCACAAAATATCGGACAAGTCCGGACAGGACTGGACTAGTCCGAAGTCGTCCAGAGAGAAAATCGGACAAGTCTGGCCAAACATCGGACAAGTCTGAATTTGAACAGAAAGGAAAGCGGACAAGTCCGCTCGAACATCGGACTAGTCCGGAAAAGTCCAGGGACTTAGCAAATTTTCAAGGATTCATGGAATACCGGACTAGTCCGCACAAGATCGGACAAGTCCGAAGTTGTCCAGAGGCAAATATCGGACTAATCCGCAGCAAAAACGGACAAGTCCGTTTTTAGACAGAGAGAAATCGGACTAGTCCTTAGCAAAACCGGACTAGTCCGCACTTTCCTACATTTTTAAGTGCGGTTTTGCTCCAAATAAATTTTAAACTTGTTCCTCTTGTTATGGGTTAATGTTAAACATGTATATGAATGTATGCAAGGCATGATGCATGAAAATGAGGGTGTTACAGTATGTTTAGATCAGATTGTTCAATAAATTTCAGATTCATGAAGCCTTCATTTGCTGCTAAAAGCTGAATATAAGGACTAACATTTAGGCGAGTCTTTTATTTCAAAATGTCGTCCTATCTTATGTATATCCTGCATACAGAGTTCCATGCTTAGTGGAGACGGTTTAGTCTTGCTGAGCCTTCGTGCTCACGATTGCTATTTTAAGTTTTTGCTGCAGATGATGATGTTTGTGATGAACGGTTCGCTGGTGAGGCCTTGCCCCTGTCGGGGTACACGGCCGAGTGGGAACCCTGCACGCCGCCGTGATGTTTTCTGTGTGCTGCCAGTGTGATTCCATTCTGGGCTGAACAGAATGACTTTTGCATAGCTTAGGCTTGAGTATCGATAGCTATGAACTTATCTTCCGCTGTAGTGTATTTAAATGTATATTATTTGTAAAAGAAAAACCTTGTAAAATACTATGTTGTTTTATGTAATACGATGTATCTTTTTTTGTGTGCTGTTGGGTGCCGCCTCGCACGGCACCACCCATTTGCGATTCCTAGAATGTGTGGAATCCAGTCCCCACAACCAGGTATCAGAGCCGCATTGGGAATAGCACACTTAAAAGGATCGTATTGCGAAAAAAATTCAGGTTTACGATGAAGAATCGATAGTAGCCCACATAAGGATTATTATTAGCATAGTTACTTAAGGTGGCAAAGCTAACTTATGTGTTATTATATTCTGTAACAATGCTTTGACGTCAGGTAAGAGGTAAGGTACGCCAGTGCAAGGGGATCAATTGCAGTAAGCTCACCATGCGAGAGGTAGCATGTGAATCTTTCAGTGGCTTCGCACGGAAGAGTCAATATGAGTCTCTGAAACTTTCCATGTTTCAGAGAACATATGACACTCGGTACCCCAACATGCTTCAAAATTAGTGGGAGCCCCCATCGTGTGGGACATAACCCGATGCGCCTCCTACTGGTGCATCACTATGCAAAGACGTGGGACCCTGTCGGGTGGTAGAAATCCCTGTCATGTACATCGAGACGTGGCTTAACTCGGGGCGGCCCGTATGGAATGATACGGGATGAAGGTTTTTACTTTCATACAAATTATTGTGAACTGTTCACCCGTGCGGGCTGTGTCGTATGACACCATATGATTGATCTATAGTTTGTGTGTAGTGACAGATACACTGACCACGTGATCGTATTGCGTTTAGAAATCATTTGCGAGTGAACGTCATTAAGGTCACCATTGAGACGTATGCCGGAATATCGGCTTAGAATTTTTACATTGTGAGGCACGTAGTACTGACATATACTCCATTGATGCATTACCGACTTTTCTGTAAAATGGAACTGAGGAGATGTAAAACTACTTATATTAGCTATAGAACTCTGAGTTTGAACTAAGTTTTCAAATTTGGAGTAGACTTTGAAGTCACCAATTCAAAAACAGAGTCTTTTGTTTTCTGCCAGAAAAAGACCTGACTTTGAGAAACCATATCGCCCATTAGAAAACTCCAGTGCAGGTGTACCATACATGGATGGAAAGTTTAGGAAGTCCTTTAAAACTATTATGTTCAACTCCAGAACTTAATTCCCCTATAACATGTTCAAAATTTCAATGTTTAAAATCCTGCCAAACTGGACAGAAACTAGAAACCTCTCTGGACTTCTTACTATTTTGACCATATCTCACTCTAGAAAAATCGAACAGGACCGTGCAAGAGATTTATGGAATCCTTGTAATATTTATAACAAATTTGTACATTGTTTCTTTTGTAAATTCTGCTGATTTATATCTGGAAATTGTGGCCCAAAATCAGCATAAACAAAGGAGATGCTGTCAAAATTTACAGAAAAACTGTCAGGTTTACAATGCCATATCTTCTCAACCAGAAATCATATGAAGGCAAATAGTTACTTTTTGGAAAGGACTTGAAGTGTACTTCCATTTGTAGTTCACCTCAAGATCTAGTTCTGCCATTTACTGGGTTAAATTTGTGTTTGAGTACAAACTGGTCAGATTTCAACAGAAACTTCATCGGTTTGGCATAATTTGGTCTTGTAATGAATCTTGTCCTCGATTTTACTTCGAGAAATGTCGTAACGGACCAGTTGTTGATATTCAACCATTGACCAGTGGAATTGATGGTTTGACCCACTTGAACCTCTTTTCTTTTATGGCCATGTTTGTGTCATATTGAAGATAAAAATGTGTATTCACATGATAACGCGCATAACGTCCCACCGCGATCAACGATAGTCGAAATGAACATCAATCCATGAATTTTATTATTTTGGAACTAGCTATTGTTACATTGGTCCAGTGATGATGTATTTTGTATAAAGTTTATACTTTATCAATATATGTTACCGTAATGCAAGTTTGGTTTTTAATACACACACTAGTGTTTTGATCTTGAGTGATCTCACAATATCACGTCTCATGTTGGATTCATGGTTCTGACTGCAGAATGGTGCGCACCCCTAACACGCTCGAGATTGGTGGCACGAGCCAGGGAGGTGATGACTCCCAGCAACCGAGAACTCAAGATCAGCAACAGCCGACACCGCCACCGCCACCTCCTCCTCCGCTTACGTTGGCGGATATGATTGCAGCTATGGTGGGTTTGCGCCACGAGCAGACCGAGCTGCTGCGGACCCTCGTACAGAATACGTCCAGTCAGAGGGGGCGTCCAGACGGAGGCAATCATCAGCCTCAATACTCCACCTACTCGGATTTCTTGTCAACTCATCCACCGGTCTTCACGGAGGATGACGAACCTCTTGGGGCAGACAACTGGCTCCGCACTATTGAAGCAAAGTTCGGATTGCTCCAATGCACCGAACAACAGAAGGCACTCTTTGCGGTGCAGCATCTTCACGGCTCCGCCGGCGCTTGGTGGGCGAATTACATCGCCTCTCTGCCGGCTGGTCACGCCGTGACATAGACGGGGTTCCGGGAGGCTTTCCGCGCCTATCACATACCCCCCGGGATTATGAAACACAAGCTCCAAGAATTCCTTGAACTCAAGCAAGGCGGGAGGAGTGCTCACGGGTACTCCAAGGTCTTCAACCACTTGGCACAATATGCGCCAGATCATGTGAACACGGAGGAAAAGAAACGGGACTGTTTCTATCAAGGTTTGGATGCAAAGATGAAGGACAAGCTCGCTTTGTTCAATCGCGGCACGTTCAATGATTTTGTCAACGCGGCGATTGTACAAGAGGATGCAACATGCGAGTTAGTCACGGAGAAGAAGAGGAGTGCTCCACAGGGCAGCAGTGGTGGCAGCCACCGGCACGACCGCTAATGTTTTGTGGCCGCCCATTCAATGCACCAAGCTTCCGACCACCCCTACCACAGCAGCCACATCAACAGCAACAGAGGATGATTCCTCATGCACCACCACAGCAGCAGCATGCACCGTGTTTCCATCCTCCGGTCTATGGTGGTCCAACACAATACACGTGCTACAACTGTGGTCATGTCGGACATCTCTCGTACAACTTTCTGGACAAGCAAGGCAGCAGACAAGCATCGTATCAGGGTGATAATCAACCCCGCAACCAGCCCAAGAAACCGAATCCCAAACCCGGCAATGTCCACCACATCGCCATTGAGGACGTACCAGAAGGTGAACCCGTACTCGCGGGTACGTTTACTCTCATCGATAACCCCATTATCATACTTTTTTATTCTGGAGCCACCCACAATTTCATTAGTAGTTCATATGTTGTCAAGCACCAAATACAAATATGTCCTACTAAATATCCATACATGATTTGTTCCCCGGGTGGGAATATATCAGCTCTACACCGACCACAAAAGTTTGAATTATATCTTCACTCAGAAGGAACTGAACATGAGACAACGAAGGTGGCTTGAGTGGATCAAGGATTATGAGATTGAGATTCATTATCATCCCGGCAAAGCTAATGTGGTTGCCGATGCGCTTAGCTGCAAATCTCATGTCAATAACTTGACCATCACACCTATAGAAGAGGATGAACCGAGTCTATACTTGGTTCCATATGGAGCTTTGTACAATATTGCTCTCATTCCGATGATCTGAGATGGTATTATTGAAGCTCAAAAGAAGGACAAGGTTATGTCTCACATACTCAAGAGGATGGACAGCGGTGAGATGAAGCGCCTTAGAAAAGATGAGCAGGGTGCTCTATGGTTCAAGAATCGGATTGTAGTGCCCCGTGATATGGAACTTTGAAAGAAAATTTTGGACGAAGCTCATTTGTCCAAATATTCCATTCATCCAGGCAGTAATAAAATGTATCAAGACTTCAAAACTAAGTTTTGGTGGACTCGGATGAAGCGTGAGATTGCTAAGTACGTATCCGAGTGTGATACGTGTCGGCGAGTGAAGGCTAACCATATCAAGAAAGCGGGACAGCTGCAACCACTTAATATTCCGGCATGGAAATGGGAGGATGTGAGTATGGATTTTATCATCGGATGGCCACTCACATTCCGGAAGCATGATTCGATTTGGGTGATAGTTGATCGACTAACCAAATCAGCGCATTTCATTCCGGTAAATGTCGCATTCAATGCCAAGAAATATGCGGAGTTGTGCATATCAAGAATCGTCTGCCTACACAACATTCCTCGCACGATTGTTTCAGATCAAGGCTTGCTGTTCGTTGCTCATTTCTGGGAGCAGATGCATGCCTCGTTGGGTATTAAACTGATTAGAAGCTCCGCCTATCACCTGCAGAACGATGGACAAACTGAGCGAGTGAATCAAGTACTTGAAGACATGTTGCGAGCGTGTGCCATCCACCACTGTGAAAATTGGGACGATCATTTGCCGTTGGCCGAATTCTTGTACAACAATTGTTATCAAGCGAGTATCAAGATGGCACCATATGAAGCCCTCTACGGCCGAAAATGTCGCACCCCGCTGAATTGGTGCGAGTTCGGCGAAAGAGTGACTTTCGGGATTGATCTAGTCAATGAAGTCGAGGAACAAGTTCGGATCATTCAAGCGAACTTGAGAGCGGCTCAATCTCGACAGAAGAATTATGCGGACAAGCGGCATCACCCGCTGCACATCGATGTCGGGGATCATGTGTACCTCCGCGTGTCTCCGATGAAATGAATTCACCTGTTCGGAGTAAAAGGAAAGCTAGCTCCCCGGTTTATTGGTCCGTTTTCTATTACGGGGAAGTGCGGACCTGTGGCTTATAGATTGGAATTGCCGGGATGTCTTACTGTTATCCACGACATTTTTCCATGTACCTCAGCTCCGGAAATGTCTCAAGTTCACAGCTGAAGTCCACACGGATGAAATCGGCGAGTTGCAACCAGATCTCACATACTCTGAACATCCGGTTCAGATTCTTGACGAGAAAACCCGAACCACACGGAACCGCGCTCTGTGGTTCTATAAAGTGTTATGGAGCCACAATAATGTTGAAGAAGCAACTTGGGAATCCGGAGAATATCTCCGCTCCAACTATCCGGATTTCTTATCGTCTCATAACCGGTAATTTCTCTCCTACTTTCGTCTCTTCATTGTAATCTCGGGACGAGATTCTTTTAAGGGGGGGGGGGAATGTAAGGTCCATAATTTAAATAATTCAAAGTTCCGTTAGGACAAAAATATTTGATTAATAAAAAGCAATACAAAAGAAATGAGAAAAACAAATAAATACAAACTCCAAATGAGGGAATTCAAAAAAATAAACTTGGCTACTGTACAAATGAATTTAACATGAAGATTTGTCTTTATCAATGGATTCCAAATATTTCAAATAGCCTCCCTGCAAACTTTCATAATTTCTGAAGCAAATTTGCTATTTAATTCAATAGCTACATTGAATTCAACTCAAATTCAAATTCGAGTTTGAATTTAAATGAAACTTTGTCAAATCAACTATGGGAATTCAAAATCAAATTCTATATGATTAATCCAGACATCCCACAAATATATAGAAAATTTTGGAATGAATTAGGTGGTAGAATTGATGGGGAAATTATGAGGGTGAGGTGGGACCCACTGTCATCCAAAGCAAAGTGCTGTTTTTGGCTCTCCAAGTGACACCACATGACATGCAATGTCCAGGCAGCTGCTTGCACTATTGTGCTCGACTCCAGCTTCCCCCAGCATGCCCTGACCTCGTCCTTATCCCCCCCCCCCGCAGGCACGGCCCTGAGTCGACCATTTCTTCCCTATTAAGTTTCAAGCGCCATTGTTGCCTCCCTCACGAATTCGTCTCTTTCCAGCCGAATAGAAGCAAGGTTACTCAGGTTTCATCCCCTTGTTTTTCCTCTCCACACTTACCATGGTCGTGCGCACCTTCCTGACCCTTCTATTGCCCAGCCGGAGCCTCCCCAATGCCAATCGGAGTGGAACCATGGCCGCTGGAAAAATCCCCTGTTTGGCTGCCCTTTGCTCCCTCGTCGACCCGGCGATACAAGCACCATCTTGCCTCGGTCCAAGAAGCAAAAAAGGTTCGCCTATTCATGTACTAGCTGCTGGTAAATTTTTAGACAATGCCATGCCTCCTAGCCCCCGTATTTCCATGTTTTCCGATGAACTTTGGGTATCAACAGAGCTAGCTTTCGGCCAAAATTTGTTGTCTACGCTGAGGCATAGCTCGTGCTAGTTAGATTTTGTCTTGCCCTTGTCCTGGCGCACCACCTTGACGAAAAACCGAGGTATTTCATTGAGGAATAACGCCGGAATCGTCAATTTCCTAGCCGCCGGTTTGAACCCCCCATGTCGCCGGCAAACTCATATTTCCCGAACATTTCACTGGTTTTGGCACCCACTATCTTGATTCTTAGCTTTCTAGGAACGTTTTGGTGTAATCTCCGTGCAAAATAGAGCACCGTAGGGCCCGGCCGACTTCACCAGAACCCTAGGTTCCGCCTCCGCTGTCGGTGCCCTTTCTCCGGCCATCTATCACCGTCGGGAGCCCTACCGTCGAGTTCCCCATAGATTTGTATGTGGGGACAGCGAGGGTGGAGCGCCGCTGTGCCCTAGAACTGGCTGTGGCGAGTGGCCGCGGTCAGGCGCCGCCCCGTGCCGTGCCTCAGCGTCGTGGGCGCGAGGTAGACGAAGACCGGTTGGGTCCCGGCTGTCAGCCAAAGAAGCGGCGCACCCGGATCAGCTGCGGCAGAGGATCACGTGCGGCTACACGGAATAAAACCGTGGCCCCGTGTGGCTTCAACCCTATTGGCCCATTTTAAACCTGTGGGCCCAGCCCATTATTCAAACTTTCCCATTTGGATTTTATTCCAGAAATTGCTCCAACTTGGAAAATCCATATCTCCTAGAATACTTGTACAAAATTCCCATATAAATTTTGTTACAACCAGGATGATCTATACTTTCAGTTGGTACACTTGGATATGTATAAAAATTCATAAATTATCCTCAATAATTTGATGAAAAAAATGACTTTGGAATTAATTTCTAGTGCTTCCTTCATTCCAAAATTCTCAAATTTGTCCACACCATTCCAAAAGATACCCTTGAGTCCCAGTAAAAGTGTCAGGTCCATTGGAGTTCAATTGGATAGCCAAGATGAATTTCCAATCTCTATGTTCCTGAAAATTCCAAAATGTCCAGAAACATTTCAGAATTTGTCCAAACTTCTAAATTCGATATCTCACAGTAGAATGCTTTGAAAATTTTGAAACCAATGTTGTTGAGTCACTATTGACCTCCTCTACACAGAAAACCAACTTTTAGGCATGTTAAAGTCCCATTTTACCCATGAAAATTCTGGGAAGTGTTTATATTCATTGAATTTTATACAACAAATACTTCCATGAACTTAGCCCCGATTTGGCCAGAACCTCACCCATAGTTCCTAGTGTCCTCTGTAAAATTTCTAGAACCACTGGCAATCATTTAATATTCTTAACTGTTTTTCCATTAAGCTTTGCAATAATCCCAATATTGAATCACTTGCATTTTTCTTTGCATATCAAATAGTTTTCGAGCTCAATGAGACCCCAGAGCCACTGGAATTCATCAACCCGGAAACTAACTTTAATCCCGTCTCGCAGCCAGGCAAGCCCCTGTTTGCATTTAACAGCGTTTTAAATTTTATTTGTATCACACTATATGGTTTAGGTTGTATGTGCATTAAGTCTAGGATTTTCTTGGAGTTTTCCACATGCATGACCAGATAACCCATGAGAGAAGGGTAGATGGTTAAGTCTTTGATTTGTCCATGCTATGCTTAATGTTATAGTTGCTTCGGTAGAAGTCGAGTAGTTGGAATCTCCTCGCGAGTTCAAGAATTGGGATTACACGGGATTGGTCGAGTGAAAGATTCACCATTTGGTTAAATATGACAGCGGGCATGGAGTAGGAGCAGCAGGACATAGGGGCATGTCAGCTGTAGCTGTGCCTGTGTTGGTCAAGGACTGATCTGTGTGCGGCCCTGTTGAGCAAGTTTGAATGTACCGAAGGCATACTAAATATATGGGACCCAGTAAACCGGTGTAACTTGTCCACCTTAGCGTCGAGGCATACCCTACTGCCTTATAGGTTTGGGTTGAGAGCAACAAGGTGAAAACCTGCCAGCGGGTACGTTATACTCCGAGTGGGGGCCTCCTGTTCGTAGAGGTGAGACCGGATCGGCGTGTAGGTAGCGGGTGAAAGGTTGCTGCATACAACATGAGTGGAGTGTGCCATCGCAGCTCCGAGTATGGGTGTTTGTGTCGTGCTATTCGGGTATCCCTGCAGGTGTATATCGATTCGAGTCGCTGTCCCTCGCGGTTATTGAGTACTGCTTGTTCACTAAGCCGTGACGTAGTTAATTATTTGGAGCTGAATATTATTGAATCATGCTTTATGGAATAATTATGTTTTTATGCTTGTATGCTTAGATGAGATTGTTCACTAAATTTCAGATTCATGAAGCCTTAATTTTTTGCTAAAAGCTGAAAGTAAGGACAATAATTTAGGTGAGTCTTTTATTGTAAACTGTCGTCCTATCTTATATATATCCTGCATATAGAGTTCCATGCTTAGTGGAGACGGTTAAGTCTTGCTGAGCCTTCATGCTCAAGGTTGCTATTTTATGTTTTTGCTGCAGATGATGACGTTTATGATGAAGGTTTCGCCGGTGAGGCCTTGCCCCCGTCGGGGTACATGGCCGAGTGGGAACTCTGCACGCCGCCGTGATGTTTTTTGTGTGCTGCCAGTGTGATTCGGTCTAGGGCTGAACGGAATGACTTTTGCATAGGTTAGGCTTGAGTGTCGAGAGCTATGAACTTATCTTCCGCTATAGTGTATTTAAATGTGTATTATTTGTAAAATACAAAGCTTGTATAATACTATGTTGTTTTATATAATATGATGTATTTTTTTATGTGCGCTGTTGGCTGCCTCCTCGCACGACACCACCCAATTGCGATTCCTGGAATGTGTGGGCTGCGGTCCCCCCATAAAATCATCTCTCTCTATTTTCTTCGAAAAACTGTTGGATGTTTACTGATCATATTCATCAAGATTTTTTGTGTATTTGGCCCCCTATTTTCTTTGTAAGCAACTTCGAATATATAAGCAACCTAGGAAAGGAGTGGGACTCCAATGATGAGTCCTCATCTGAAGAGGAAGATGAGATGGCTAGCATAGCCATCAAGAAGACAACCAAGAAGGACAACTATTGGCACAAGGAAGGACAACGACACATGTCTAAAGGCGAAGGAAGGTAAACGAAAGGTAACAACTAAACCTTCCTCTTCGCAATTTTTCTCTAGCGATAGTGATACTTATAGTGATGATGAAAATATGCTTGTTGGCTTAGATAAGAAAACTGCTGAAAAAATGAAATTCTTAATGGATAAGCTTATTGATAAGGAGGAGCTTGCTAATCACCAAGAAGATACGATCATCCTTCGAAAGGAGGAATATCTTAAGATTAAAAAGCTCCATGAACTTGAAAAGGAGCAAAGCAAGTCACTAGAACTTGAGTTATCTTCAAGCAAGGAAGCTTGCTTGAAGTTAAGCAACTCAAATGTAATCATCAAGGATGAACTTGCTAACTTAACCAAAGTTAACAAGATCCTTGAGGTACAAGTTGAGTCACTCAAGCAAAGTGAACCTTCACCCTCTTCAAGCTCACCTTCTCAGCACATAAAATCTGAAACAACTATTACTTGTGCATGGGCTAAAATTGACACTAACTTGAAGGATAGGTCGAACTTGACAAAGTATAAGCATCCTTCCCGTAGTGGCATATTTGACAAGGAGAAGGTCAAGTATGCACACAGTGCATACTTGGCCACAAGACCTCCTAATGTCAAATATTGCATTGGGTATTCTTATGGTGAAAAGCAAACTGCTAGAAGCCACAAGAATAACAAGGAACACATTGACATTGTCAAGGGAAACTCCTCTCAAGCTAGAAAGCCTAATAATGTTGATAAGACCAAACATGTTAACACATATGAACAACAACTATTGTTTAGCACTTTTGACGCATCATATATTCATAGAGAAAGTAACTTTGGTAGAGTTTATGCTAAACATGTTGGGCCATGCCATGGGAACACCAAGTCTCATGTGTGGGTGCCCAAATCACTTGTAACTAACCTCAAAGGACCCAAGCAAGCTTGGGTACCTAAAACCAAGGCATAATTTGTTTTTGTAGGCTTACTCCTTCGGTGGATCAAAATGGGTGCAAGATAGTGGATGCACCAACCACATGGCCAGAGAAAGAAGGATGTTCGTTGAATATGAAGAAAATGAAGATCCATGTGAAATCATCTATTTGGAGACAGTAGTCAAGGAAGGGTGCTCTATACCACCAAAATTGCAATATTGTCTCAACACACTCTTTCTCATGCTTTACATGTTGATTCCTTAGATTATAACATATTGTCCATATCTCAATTATGTGACAAGGGTTATAATTTCTTGTTCACTAATGAGGGTGTGACCGTCTCTATAAGGAGTAGTGACTCGGTTGCATTCAAGGGTGTGTTAAAGGGAAAGCATTATCTTGTTGACTTCAATAAAGATAAAGCCAACTTGACACATGCTTGATTGCAAATACCAACATGGGTTGGCTGTGGCATAGATGGCTAGCACATGTTGCTATGAGGAATTTTCAAAAACTCCTTAAGGGCAATCACATCCGAGGTTTGAAGGATGTTGTTTTTAAGAAAGACAGGCCTTGTAGCACGTGCCAAGCCGGGAAGCAAGTAGGAGCACCCCATCTCGTGAAGAACATCATGACAATGACAAGACTGCTCGAGCTACTTCACATGGATATATTTGTTCCAATTGCTTACATAAGCATCAGCGGTAACAAATACGGTTTGGTAATTGTTGATGATTTTTCACGCTTCACGTTGGTTTTCTTTTTGCATGATAAGAAAGAAACTCAAGGAACTCTCAAGAAGTTTCTCAAGTGTGCCCAAAATGAGTTATCATTGAAGATCAAGAACATACGAAGTGACAATGGCACAGAGTTCAAGAACACCCAAGTTGAGGAGTACCCTGACGAAAAAGGAATAAAACATGAATTTTCAGCATCGGACTCCCCTCAACAAAATGGAATAGCCAAAAGTAAGCATCAAAACCCTCATAGAGATGGCGTGGACAATGCTTGATGAGTAGAAGACTTCAGATCAATTTTGGGCTGAAGCGGTCAACACCGCTTGTCATGCAATAAATCGACTCTATCTGCATTGCCTACTCAAGAAAACGTCATATGAACTACTCACCGGTAACAAGCCTAATATTTCCTATTTTCGAGTTTCCGGTTCTAAATGTTATATCTTGAACATGAAGCTTAGGACCTCAAAGTTTGCTACGAAGTCTGATGAAGGTTTCCTGCTTGGCTATGATTCGAACTCTTACGCCCATCGTGTCTTCAACAAGGTCTCCAAACTTGTTGAAGTAGCACGTGACGTAGTGTTCGATGAAACTAACAGCTCTCAAGATAAGAAAGTTGATCAATATGTGCTAGATAGAGAACAAGATCCATGTGAAGTGTTGAGAAAAATGGTGTTGGGCGATGTCGACCACAAGCGCCACCTCCAAATGCAAATGAAGAAGATGAACCACAAGTGGAGGTATTTGATCGAGGGGGAGCTTCTACACAAGATCAACCTCATGAAGATAAAGGTGACCAACAAATCAATGACGGCAACCATCTAGGGGACTAAGAAGATGATCGTTAAGATTCAAGTCCACAAGTGCCACATCCAAGAGTAAACCAATGCATCCAAAGAGATCACCCCGTCGACAACATAATCGGTGACGTCCAAAAGGGAATAACAACTAGATCTCGAATTGCTATTTTTTGTGAACATTACTCGTTTGTATCCTCTTTGGAACCACACAGGGTTGAAGATGCATTGAGTGATCCGGATTGGGTGGTGGCAATGCAAAAAGAGTTGAACAACTTTAAAACGGAAGGAGGTGTGAGAACTTGTTGAAATTCCAAAGTTCAATGTCATTGGAACTAAATGGGTCTTCCACAACAAGCAAGACGAATACGGGGTGGTGACAAGAAACAAGGCGCGATTTGTGGCCAAAAGTTATTCACAAGTCGAAGGTTTGGATTTCGACAAAACTTTTGCTCCCGTAGCTAGGATTTGATCGATTAGAATATTACCTGCATATGCTACTCCCCATGATTTCAAGCTCTATCAAATGGATGTGAAAAGCGCCTTCCTCAACAGACCAATCAAGGAGGAGTTGTACATGGAGCAACCCCCCGGATTCGAGGATCAAGAGTTCCCCGGCCATGTGTTCAAACTGCGTAAGGCTCTCTATGGCCTCAAACAAGCTCCTAGAGCTTGGTATGAGTGCCTTATAGATTTTTTTAATTGAAAATGGATTTGAGATTGGCAAAGCTGATTACACGTTGTTTACCAAGAACTTTGACAATGATCTATTTATCTTTCAAATTTATGTTGATGATATTAGATTTGGTTAAACTAACAAATCTTTTTGGGAAGAATTTAGTAAGATTATGACAGATAGATTCGAGATGTCTATGATGGGAGAATTGAGATATTTCTTGGGATTCCAAGTGAGGCAACAAAAGGAAGGGACGTTCATAAGACAAACCAAGTATACTCAAGGCATACTCAAGATGTTTTTAATGGACAGGCGAAGCCTATAAAGACTCCAATGGAAACAAATGGACATTTGGATCTCAATGAAGGCGGACCAAACGTGGATCAAAAGGTATATCGCTACTAAGTGAACTCCAAATGAGTGAATTCAAAAAAAATAAACTTAGGTACTGTTCAAATGAATTTAACATGAATATTTGAATTGACCAATGGATTCCAAATATTTCAAATAGCCTCCCTGCAAACTTTCATAATTTTTGAAGCAAGTTTGCTATTTAATTCAATAGCTACATTGAATTGAACTAAAGTTCAAGTTTGAATTTATATGAAACTTTGTCAAATCAACTATGGGAATTCAAAATGAAATTCTACATGATTAATACAACGATCGCACAAATATCTAGCAAATTTTGAAACGAATTAGGTGGTAGAATTGATGGGGAAAGGATGGGGGTGAGGTGGGACCCACTTTTCATCCAAAGCATAGTGTTGTTTTGGCTCTCCAAGTGACACCACATGCCATGCTGAAAGCATCTAGGCCCCGTGAGGTATGGTTTTGGTGATTAATGACAACCATTCGTAATTACTAATGAGTTTGTGGATGCAAGGTTTCACGTATACCACATCAAGCGTTAACGACTATCTATTCAAATCATCTACCACTCATTGGATACGAATGGAGACCCCTCAAACGACCTATTCTAAGGGGGTTATTCAATTATCATGAAGGCTAAATGAAGAACTCACACAACGACTCTATTCTATCAAAATTGGCAACACAAGAAGATCAATATTCATCAGAACATAATTTGCAACAAGTGTCAAAGAGGTCACTCGAGAAGCTTCTAAAAGTTCAACTCGAAGCAAACAAATTGTAGGATCGAAGAGCACGTGAAAAGCTACCAGAGGGGGGTGAATGGTAGATTTAAAAATCTTACGCATCGGAAACAATAAAACCCTAATCCCTTCGGTAGAAAAACGATCTGTTAAAGAAATCGTGTATATGACTAATCTAAACGTGTTTCACCGTGACAAAAGTGATATATATCAGAGAGAATCAAGTCACGAAGACAACACAAAAATAATTACTCAAATCCGTCGAGAAAAACTCAAGTTATGATCGAAAGATCAGACTATGGTCAATCTGACCTACCCGAGAAAAACAGTTTCTGTAATGCTGCAAAGAAACTCGTGTAGCTCAGAAACTACAAATTCAATGACCGTGAAATTTTGACAGATGATAGCCAATCAAGTTGTGAAGACAACCCAATAAGAATCACGTCAATTTAATCTGTAAAACTCGAGTTATGATAAAAACACCGACGAAAGGTAGTGCTGTCCAGAAACTCGACGAGTAAAACTTGTCTGGAACAAGTCTGACGAACAAGGCACAAAAGTTCCTTCAAAGTACGAATTTTATTCAATAGAACACAAGAGGAACAGCCCCAAAGTCGTCTACCCGAACTTTGGCCTTCCCTTGCTTATATAACCAGCCCTTAGGCCAACCCAATATAACTAGGACTCCAATCCTACTCAGATCACGAATCCTAACTTTCCATAACTGCTCAAGATTCTTCTATACGCAGATAGAAGCAATCTTAAGACTTCCAAACATCTTAGGAACGTATCCCACATTCCTAAACAACTCAAATTCGTGACACACACGAAATCCTAACATAACCAACTCGATATTTCCATACCGAGCCATAACCGACTCCGCCGCAGCCGAAGTCATCAACCGATACGATCCGATCCTTCCGATCAGACCTTCCTTCTATAATCCGTCTCTAGAAGCATATTTCCACGTCATGCACCGCACGCATACGTGCGAACACCTTCCTTCGACCTTCATATGCACTACCCTTGATTCAATCATCCTGCGCGACCTCCTGACCCGCTCAACCACAGTTCCTCCTGAACTTGGTTGTTGGAACCTCATCTCCTCCTGAGACTAGTCCAATGGATCCCGTCACCAGCCATGACTTGAACTCAAGCAACACCTGCACATGAATAAACAACCAATCTATACGAGCCCAAGTCCTCGACTTGACTCATGTTAGTTCCGAACACAACACCTTACGTGAGAACCTCACATAAGCATGTTGCAAAACCACAGTAGAAACGATATCAACCGTATCATCCAAAACGCACCAAAAACTTAGCAAATGAAAACTAAGCAATCTTTCCAATCAAGTAAAGCAAGTACGAGACATTGCAAATGCAAAGCAGAAGCACTGCGGTCAAGTTCCGGACCTTGCCAGAGCAACCCGGAGCTTGAGCCGGAGCTAACAAGAGCTAGTAGAACCTAGCGCCGGAGCTTACCAAAACTAGTAGATCCTGGATCCGGAGCTTATCAAAACTAGTAGATCCTGGATCCGGAGCTTATCAAAACTAGTCGGAACTAGTCAACCCAAAACCCGGAGCTAGACAAAGTACGTCGAAGCTTAGCATCCCGGAGCTAACGAAAATATACCGGAGCTATCAAATATATGCCGGAGCTAAAGATAAAGCTCACCGGAGCTAACCAAAGCTGGTCGGACCTTACCAAGAAGTCGGACCTAGCATCAAACGCAACCGGAGCTACCCAAAGCAAGCCGGACCTATCGTCGGACCTTGCTGTAGCTCGGAGCTAGAGTCAGACCTTGATAAAAAGGTGTTTTGGTGATATTAAAAACTTTTATCATCAAAGCCAAGTGTATTCACTACAAGCCAATGTATTCAGCACACATAGGTCTTACAATCTCCCCCTTGATGAATGCATTGGCAACACCATTTAAAATTCCGAACATTGGCTTATTCAAATAAAAGTTTTGAAAACAATTTCTCCCTTTTTTGTTTAAATAAAAAATAAAATGAGAAGGAAAAAAAAATATCCCATATTATCTCTCCCCCTTTATTAACTTTCCTTATGCACATATTCTCTTCATGCTTATCTCTTCCTTTTTGAATGTGTGATTAATCTCTCCCCCTTTGACAATGTATTCAGCAAGGTAAAAGAGAAATTTTAATTGTTATGAGATATAAACAAATTATCTCTCCTTCTTTAGTTGTTATGAGCATATTTTAACATATACATATAAACAAAGCTCACCCAAGTCATACTATCAAGTAGCTTACACTATCACATCAATGAGATACATAATGTAGTGTAAGCCATGCTAGAAAGCAAGTGTGATTTTCAATTTTAGCAGGTCATGATCTCTCAAACTCAACTATTTCAAAACCTGAAAGCATGACATTTGTTGCTGCATTTTATTATTTTTCAAAGCATAAATTTAGATAATATGATATTTGCAAGAGATTATATGCTCATCTGCCTTATTCTAACCAACCAAGCCAAGCCTATGTCATTTGACAATCAGAAGCTTAAGGACATGGTTTTAGTCATACACAACTTCTTCCAAGTTCATATCTAAGTGCAATGACAAGCGATCTCGAAAGAAGAAGTGCGATGCATGCATATTCTCTTGATCTTTTCTCAATTTATATTTGTTCATAAAAACTCAACATATGAGTTGATTACTTGATAAATTCTTAATGATTAAAAGCATTTGTGAGCATGCAACAAGTTCAAAACAGCAAGAAAGTTCGACCATGACCAGATTTAGTGTAAGTAATTATTCCACTTACTAGACATGGCAAAAACTACAAAAAGTATAACACGAGTAATGTAGTAAGAACTTTCAGCATGTAAAAGGAATCACAAAGTCATATATGTATGAAATAATATGCTCATATTATTTTAATTTCAGATTCACACATAGACTTCCTAAGTTTCAAAAACCCCCCCTCAATTTAAGCCATGAGGATGCATAACCCCTATTTCACTACGAATGTAACAAAAACGAGTGAAATCCAAAGGTTTTGTAAAAATGTCAGCCAATTGTTGTTCGGTATCTACATGGTGAAGCACAATGTTTCCTTTTTCAACACTATCACGGAGAAAGTGATACCTAATGTCAATGTGCTTAGTTCTAGAATGTTGCACGGGGTTTTTAGCAATGCAAATAGCACTAGTGTTATCACAGAACAGTGGAACACTATCTAGATCAACCCCATAGTCCTTAAGTGTTTGAACAATCCAAAGAATTTGTGAACAAGCACTAGCAGCAGCTACATACTCAGATTCGGCTGTGGATTGTGCAACTGAACTTTGTTTTCTAGAGGACCAAGCAACAAGAGAATTACCAAGAAAATGACAAGCACCGGAAGTACTTTTCCTATCAATCCTACAACCCCCAAAATCTGCATCCGAAAAAGCTTTCAAAGAAACGATTGAGGAAGAAGGAAGAAAAATGCCAAATTCTTGAGTTCCATGTAAGTACCTGAGAATCCTTTTGACGGCTTGACGATGTGAAACACGTGGGGAAGCTTGAAACCGTGCACAAAGACATACGCTGAATTGTATGTCCGATCTTGATGCTGTAAGGTACAAAAGTGATCCGATCATACTTCTATATTCTTTTTGATCCACGGATTCACCATCTTCATCAAGTTCAAGTGTTGTTGCTGTTCCCATTGGTGTCCGAAGAGGCTTGCTTTTGTCCATGTTGAAGCGCCTTAGGAGATCTTTGGTATACTTTGTTTGATGCACAAAGGTACCCTCCTTGGTTTGCTTGATTTGCAGCCCCAAAAAGTAAGTGAGTTCACCCATCATACTCATTTCAAATTCGGAACTCATCATTGCTGAAAACTTGGACACAAGATCATGAGAAGCACAACCAAAGATAATATCATCCACATACACTTGAACGAATAATGAGTCATTGCCATGTTTAAGCACAAAAAGAGTTTTATCAGCCTTTCCCATTGTAAACCCCTTTTCAAGTAAGAATGTTTTTAACCTATCATACCATGCTCTAGGGGCTTGTTTGAGACCATATAAGGCTTTGGACAGTTTGTAAACATGATTAGGAAAATCTGGATTTTCAAAACCTGGTGGTTGTTTGACATAAACCTCCTCATCTATGTAGCCATTAAGAAAAGCACTTTTAACATCCATTTGATATAGCTTAAAACCTTTAGATGCTGCGAAAGCTAACAAAATTCTTATGGCTTCTAATCTAGCGACAGGAGCAAAAGTTTCATCAAAATCTAGACCTTCAACTTGAGTGAAACCTTGAGCAACCAACCTAGCCTTATTCCTAATCACAACCCCATCCTCACTTTGTTTATTTTTATATACCCATTTAGTTCCAATTAAAGTGTGGCCTTGAGGTGGAGGTACAAGTTTCCAAACATTATTTCTTTCAAAATTTTCTAACTCTTCTTGCATGGCAATAATCCAAGATTCATTAGTGAGTGCGTGTGATATATCTTTGGGTTCAAAAGAAGCAACAAAAGCAGAATGAGCATGAGAGTTTGGATCGCAAAACCTGGACCGTGTGACTCGTTCATGCAAGCTTCCAATCATCTGTTGTGGGGGATGATCTCTGTAAAAACGTAGGGGAACAGATGTCTCACAAGCTTCTTTTTCATTAGGTTCATTGTAGATTGATGAGCTTGTGATTTGTGGACGATCAGGACCAGCAGAGGTGATAGCCGAAGCTTGTTCAATGTCCGGAGCTGGACACGTGTCAACTTCGGAACTACCAGGCAGTATCACCGGCTCTTCTTCATCTTCGAAAATACCCTCCCCCTGAGAATATGAATCTGGTCCTGCAACACCGGAGCTAGTACCTGGGCTAGCTTCATCAAAAGACACTTCACAAGTCTCCACAATTTTGTTAGTGTCAAGTAAAAGCACACGGTAGCCTCTAGTATGAGATGGATAACCAAGAAACATGCCATCATTGGATCTAGGTTCAAATTTATCAAGATTACCATGTTTCTTAACAAAGCATTTGCAACCAAAGACCCGAAAGTGTGTAACACTAGGCCTATGTCCAAACCGGAGCTCATATGGTGTTTTACCTAGCTTAGCACGCAAGAAAACACGATTTGAGACATAACAAGCGGTTGCTAATGCATCAGCCCAAAATTTCCTAGGGGTTTGATATTCATCAAGCATAGTCCTAGCCATCTCAACTAGGGTTCTGTTCTTTCTTTCTACAACACCGTTTTGTTGAGGTACATATGGTGAAGAAAATTGATGATCTATTCTATTTTCAGCACAAAAGTGATCAAAGAATTGATTTTTAAATTCAGTTCCATTATCACTTCTAATTGCTTTTAATGATTCTGGGTGATCAATTGATAATCTAAGAAATAAAGTTCTAAAGTGACTAAAGACTTCATTCTTAGACGCCATAAAATACACCCAAGAATATCTAGAATAATCATCAACAATAACAAGAGCATACCATTTACCTCCGAAGGATTGAACACGTGAAGGTCCTACGGTGTCAAGATGCAAAAGTTGACATGGTTCAGTTGTCATGATCATTGTGAGAGGAGTATGTGAACCTGCAACCATCTTAGCATGTCTACAAGAAGAGCACATAATTTCTTTGTCCCCTTTTAGCTTAGGCAGCCCACGTATGCGATCAAGAGCACTAACACGCGTTAGGTGATCAAAGCCTACGTGACCAAGTCTACGATGCCAAAAATATAAGTCCTTTGAATCATTAGCAACTAGACACCTATGCTTAGAAGAAGACATATCAAAATCAGCTTTAAAAACTCTTCCAAACCGAGACATGTTAAAAATAAGCTCACTATTTGAATCTACAACTTTGCAGCAGTTTTTATTGAAAGTAATTTCTAGATTTTCATCTAGCAATTGTGAAACAGAAAGCAAGTTATATTTCAAATTTTTGACAAGTGCCACATCCTTCAAAGTGTAGTGATCATTTACTCTAACCGAACCCTTAGCAATTATAGGAGTTGAAGAATTATCGGCAAAAGTAACATTCTCTACACGTGACACAAAGGTGAGGGAGGAGAACCAATCTTTGTTACCGGTCATGTGGCGTGAGCAACCTGAATCCACAATCCAAATATTCTCCTTCCTCAAGTGTGTAACCTACATAGAAGCACAATACGCCGATGACTCAATACTGGGGTTAGTCAAAAGGCATTTAGGAATCCAGTACTGAGTCACGCGACGTGCACCAGGAAAAACACGCAAATGCTGAGATAAAACAGCAGGTTTATGAGTCAAAGATTGAGGTTTTCTTTTCTTAACAGTTGATTTAGAAGTTGTTACTTGTTTAGAGTGAAAACCGGTAGCTCCGGAGGTAAAAGCAGAAGGTCCGGAGGCAAAAACTGAAGCTCCGGAGGGAACAACAGAAGATCCGGTAGCTCTCGGAGCTATCGGAACTATCGGAGCTGCTTTTGCGGATTTCTTACCAGAAGGTCCGGAAGCTACCTTTTCAAATTTCTGACTCACTAAAGCAGGTTGTGTTTTTCTAATTGCATGAAAGTTATAAGATCTAGCAATTTTTCTTTCCTTTTTCTGTTGTTTAGCTAGTCTATAACAAAAATCTATGACATGACCATCTCTACCACAGAAGGTACATTGAAATTTAACTTTGTGTTCATGTCTAGATGAGCAAGCAATATTTTTATTTGAAACGGAATGAGGCATCACTCCTGCAGATTTGAAAACCACTCTATTTTGTTTAGGAACTGTTTGAATCAAACCAATTTCTAATGACTTTACAATTTTAGGTGGATGTGCTTTAGCATGAGCATGAGAATCAAAACCTAAACCAGTTTTATCTTTGCAAGACTTGGAAGAATTCAGCAACAAGTTTAGATTCTTATTCCCATTATAAAACCGACTTAGTGTCCTTTTCATGTCATTAAGTTTCTTAGACAAGTCTAGGCAGTTTGCACATGAAGTTATTCCTTTTAGTTTGCAGTTGGAACAATTTTTAACTTCATGAGATCGTAAAGCATTGTTCAATATAGAAATTTCATTTATAGCATCTTGTAGTTTCTTATCAAGATCATCACAAGTAGAACAATGCAAGTCAATTGTAGAACAGCTAGCATCTTTCAAGTTTTTATCATTAAGTGCAGCAAGCTCTTTGTTCTTTTTAATTTCTTCATCAAGTCTATCTAGAGTGGAGGAGTGTGCACTTCTTAAAGTGGACAGTTGTTCATAGATTAAGTCACATGAGGGACATGCATCATCACTAGGAATCAAAGTTTTTAAATGGTTAATTTCAGATTCTAGTGATTCAATTTTAGCAGCGTTATCCCTAAGCTTTTTGTCCTTTTTCTTGACAATAATAGTTGCACGAGAAATAGCATCACACATTTCATTACAGGTAGAACATACCTCATCGTCTTCACTGCTGTGTTCTGCATCCTCCTGACTTGATCTTGATCTTGCTTTGCCCGTCATGAAGCATATGTTGGCCAGGTCATCATTCTCTTCATCACTTTCAAAATCAATGTCACTTGAACTGAGCTCTTGAAGCGCGGTGATGAAGATGTTGATCATCTTGCGTCCTATGGTACTCTTCTTCTTCTTGTTGGAGTTTCCAGAGGAGGTCCGGACCTTGCTTTGTTTTTCTTCCCGGGTGGTCGGACCTGAAAGGTTAGGGCATTCTGTACGAAAGTGTCCTATTTTACCACATTCAAAACAGCGTTGAGGTCCGGAGCTTCCTCTCCTTCTAGTTCTCACATTTTGCAATGCCTTTGAGAATCTAGTAGAGATGAGTGCCAACTCCTCTTCTGGAAATTCTTCGATCTGTTCCAGGGTTAGCGAGGACAATAAAGCAAGAGTATTGCAAGATGATGATTGGCCGGAGCTAGACATATCACGTTGTGAGACAAATGCAATAGACTTGTTTGGGTTCTTACGTGCTAGGATGTCAATTTCATGAGTTTTTAGTTTAGAATAAAGTACATCTAATGTAAGAGAACTCATGACAGTTGATTCACGAATGGATGTTACTTTCATCTCCCAAACTGACATGTCTAATGCACTAAGAAGTTGTCTAGCATTCTCAGCATCAGAAAAATTAACATTGACACTACGTAAGTTGCTGAGAATTTTATTGAAACGAGCAAAGAGGTCATCGATAGACTCACCTGGTTGCATCTGAAAACACATATACTCCTTTTTGAACATATCTTGTTTTACCTCCTTGATTGTGTTGGAGCCTTCATGATAATCACGGAGAGCTCTCCAAACATCGTATGCTGACCGGAGGTGTGCGACACAGTCAAAGTCGCTCTGAGTGAGTCCTTGGATGATCAAGTTTCGCGCTTTGTTGTTGTTGTCGACGTCCCGGAGGTTCGTAGCCGTAACTTGATCGTTAGGTGGGACTTCATAAGGTTTGTATACCTTTTCCCATATTGCGAAGCCTTGCGCCTGGATGAAGGCCTCCATGCGTGCCTTCCAAACCTGGTAATCAATGCCAGAAAACACACAAGGTTTGGCGGAGTACTTCTCCATGATGATTAGTCAAAAACACATGCAAATCTCAAAGATTAGAGCACCTCGCTCTGATAACAATTGTAGGATCGAAGAGCACGTGAAAAGCTACCAGAGGGGGGGTGAATGGTAGATTTAAAAATCTTACGCAGCGGAAACAATAAAACCCTAATCCCTTCGGTAGAAAAATGATCTGTTAAAGAAATCGTGTATAAGACTAATCTAAACGTGTTTCACCGTGACAAAAGTGATATATATCAGAGAGAATCAAGTCACGAAGACAACACAAAAATAATTACTCAAATCCGTCGAGAAAAACTCAAGTTATGATCGAAAGATCAGACTATGGTCAATCTGACCTACCCGAGAAAAACAGTTTCTGTAATGCTGCAAAGAAACTCGTGTAGCTCAGAAACTACAAATTCAATGACCGTGAAATTTTGACAGATGATAGCCAATCAAGTTGTGAAGACAACCCAATAAGAATCACGTCAATTGAATCTGTAAAAATCGAGTTATGATAAAAACACCGACGAAAGGTAGTGCTGTCCAGAAACTCGACGAGTAAAACTTGTCTGGAACAAGTCGGACGAACAAGGCACAAAAGTTCCTTCAAAGTACGAATTTTATTCAATAGAACACAAGAGGAACAGCCCCAAAGTCGTCTACCCGAACTTTGGCCTTCCCTTGCTTATATAACCAGCCCTTAGGCCAACCCAATATAACTAGGACTCCAATCCTACTCAGATCACGAATCCTAACTTTCCATAACTGCTCAAGATTCTTCTATACGCAGATAGAAGCAATCTTAAGACTTCCAAACATCTTAGGAACGTATCCCACATTCCTAAACAACTCAAATTCGTGACACACACGAAATCCTAACATAACCAACTCGATATTTCCATACCGAGCCATAACCGACTCCGCCGCAGCCGAAGTCATCAACCGATACGATCCGATCCTTCCGATCAGATCTTCCTTCCATAATCCGTCTCTAGAAGCATATTTCCACGTCATGCACCGCATGCATACGTGCGAACACCTTCCTTCGACCTTCATATGCACTACCCTTGATTCAATCGTCCTGCGCGACCTCCTGACCCGCTCAACCACATTTCCTCCTGAACTTGGTTGTTGGAACCTCATCTCCTCATGAGACTAGTCCAATGGATCCCGTCACCAGCCATGACTTGAACTCAAGCAACACCTGCACATGAATAAACAACCAATCTATACGAGCCCAAGTCCTCGACTTGACTCACGTTAGTTCCGAACACAACACCTTACGTGAGAACCTCACATAAGCATGTTGCAAAACCACAGTAGAAACGATATCAACCGTATCATCCAAAACGCATCAAAAACTTAGCAAATGAAAACTAAGCAATCTTTCCAATCAAGTAAAGCAAGTACGAGACATTGCAAATGCAAAGCAGAAGCACTGCGGTCAAGTTCCGGACCTTGCCAGAGCAACCCGGAGCTTGAGCCGGAGCTAACAAGAGCTAGTAGAACCTAGCGCCGGAGCTTACCAAAACTAGTAGATCCTGGATCCGGAGCTTATCAAAACTAGTAGATCCTGGATCCGGAGCTTATCAAAACTAGTCGGAACTAGTCAACCCAAAACCCGGAGCTAGACAAAGTACGTCGAAGCTTAGCATCCCGGAGCTAACGAAAATATACCGGAGCTATCAAATATATGCCGGAGCGAAAGATAAAGCTCACCGGAGCTAACCAAAGCTGGTCGGACCTTACCAAGAAGTCGGACCTAGCATCAAACGCAACCGGAGCTACCCAAAGCAAGCCGGACCTATCGTCGGACCTTGCTGTAGCTCGGAGCTAGAGTCGGACCTTGATAAAAAGGTGTTTTGGTGATATTAAAAACTTTTATCATCAAAGCCAAGTGTATTCACTACAAGCCAATGTATTCAGCACACATAGGTCTTACACAAATTACACTCACCGGATCGTCCGATGTTCTGGAAAATGCACACATCGGTCGATTGGGGCTCAACAGAAGAAGAAGACCTTAGAATGAAGTGCACACCGGATCAACCGATGCTAGAGACAAGTGGACATCGGTGAAGTTCAACAGAAAGATTAATTTGTCTCAACAATTCTGGAGAAACACTCACCGGATCATCCGATGCAGAAGCAAAGTGTACATCGGTCTAATTCAACAGAAACATTATTTCTGGACCAAATCTGAAGACAAAGCTCACCGGATCATCCGATGATTGAGAAGGGGCAGCATCGGTCGAATAACTGTCACTTCTGACACAGTGACGTCAGCTAATCTAATTAGACCGATGCTCAGAAAAGGTGGTCATCGAATCATCCGATGTACACAGAAAAAGTAATCAGCCAACTTTTTCAACGGCTAATTCAGTTGGGCTGGCTATTTAACCCCCTTCCACCAGTCATTTCGACAACACTTGACAACCAGAGCATGCCCACACATCCTCAAGTGTCCAAGACCTAGAACAATCATTTACACACCCTTTTCGTCCATCTACACCTCAAGATATAGGCTAGACCTAGCTAGAGAGAAGCTTGTGTGCGTCCTCTCTGGGTGGGTGGAGTCTCTAGACCAGTGAGAGCCGTGAGGGAGTGCATTCTTGGTGATTGCATTCATCTTGTATCAAGAGGAGAGTAGAGAGATTGCTCCGGAGCTTGCCGAGACAATTGTGGAAGCCCGGAGCATCGAAGTTGTACAAGGTTTGAGCTCCACCTTGCCGGAGATGGCGAACGGAGAAAGTTAGTGGATTCCCTCGTCTTGGTGACTTGGGAGTGGCAATACCCTTTGGTGGGTGCCACAACGTGGATGTAGGAAGATCCTAGTGATCTTACCGAACCACGGGAAAAATCGCCGTGTCTCCGCGTCTTCGAGCGTTTGCATTCCTCTCCCTACCCCTTTACGATTACGTTTTACTATTCCGCACTTAACTCTCTTGATTGCGTAGTTGACTTGCATAGGGAATTGGGCTTAACAATTAAAGTTTTTAAATTACCTTAAAATTTAAAAAGCCCAATTCACCCCCCCCTCTTGGGCGTTTCGATCCTTACAATTGGTATTAGAGCTTGGTTGCTCATAGGATCATTATAGCTTCACCGCTAGAGAGCTGAAATGGCCAAGAATGGGGGTTCGGTTCCCACCTTCGAGGGCAAGAACTTTGCCTATTGGAAAGCACGCATGCGTGCCTACCTAGAGGCTATTGCTCCCGAAGTTTGGGAAGCGACCCATGCGGGATTTGGAGATCTCAATTATGTTGGTGATCAACTAAAATGGGATGCTAAGGCTAGAAATGCTATCTACGAATGCATAAGTCAAGACGTATTTGCTAGAATTGCTAGTAAAGAGAAAGCATGTGAAATTTGGGCATGTTTAATTGAAATACATGAGGGCTCATCTCGTGTTAAAGAACTCAAATATCACTTGCTTAAATCCAAGTATGATGAATTCAAAATGCTTCCTCATGAGAATGTTAACCAAATGTTTTCCCGTTTAAATGTACTCATTGAGGAGATTAACGCACTTGACATTGCCTCTCTTGGTAAGGGACTTATTAACCGCAAGATCCTCATGCTTCTACCCAAGCCCAAGTACAACATTATCAATTCAATGCTCCAAAAGGAATCGCTTGACAACATTGAAGTCTCGGAGCTTATTGGAGAAATTCATGCTCATGAGATGAGCGTTCTTGGAATGATGGAGGAGTCATCGTCAAAGACCATTGCTCTCAAGGCCTCAACCAAGAAGACAACTCCCAAGAAGAAGAAAGTAGTTGAGCCTAGCTCAAGTGAAGAAGAGCAAGCAACAAGAGAAGAGGACGATGACGAGCTTGCATTGATGATGAGGAAATTCTCACGGTTAAACTCCAAGATCGCAAAGAAGGGTTACTCCTTTGATCCCAAGAAGAAAGCCTTCCTTCCAAGAAAAGATGAAAACAAGATATGCTATAATTGTGGTGATCAAGGCCACATATCATATGATTGTCCAAAACCGGACAAGAGGAAGGACAACCACAAGGGAAAGCATCGAAAGCTAGAAGAAAGTGATGAAGATGAAGAAGAGGTCAAGCCCAAGCGCTCCTTTGGGAAGAAGAAATTTGACAAAGGCAAGAAGACCAAGCTCTTTCCAAAGAAGAGAAGAGGGCCTCAAAAGGTCTTCATGTGCGAAGCCAATGAGTGGGTCACCGATGAGGAAACAAGTGACGATGATAGTGAAGATGAGGAAGAAAACTTGGCATGCCTCGCTATCGTCAACAAGGATGACTCACCTCTTCCCCCACGGCCCATGTGCCTCATGGCGAAAGGTAAACCAAGGTATGTGATGACTCTAGTGATGATGATGAAATTTCTCCCGATGAATTAGCATCTATGATTAATGAATATCATGCCATCATAAAAAGGGAAAAGGGCAAGGTTAAGGCACTTGAAAAAGCTCGTGCTAAGCTTGAGAGTGCTAACCTCAATTTGCATGACAAGTATGAAAGCATACTTAACGAGCATGACATGCTCAAGTCTCATGTCAAGCAAATTCAGGAAGAGAAGGCTCAAATCAAGCTTGATCACCATGAGCTTGACTTAGCTCATGAAGCACTCTTGGGCAAGCACAATGAGTTGGTTCAAGAGCATCAAGTACTTAACCTTGCTTATGAAGCTATTGAACTAAAATTGTAAAACTTGAAGAAAGAAACCCTTGATGGCAAAATACCCGCTAGTTCACATGCCACTAACAATTTGCATGAGTCTTTGCCGTTGAAAGCAAATGCTAGGGAGAAGGAGCTAATGGACGAGATTGAAAGTCTCCATGCTAGCGTGGCAAGACTAACCAAGGGAGAGGACAAGCATAAGGAAATCCTCTTCCGACAAGCCAAAGGCTTCAACAAGAGAGGACTTGGATCCTTCCCGGTGCCAAACAAAGGGAAGGTGCCCTCACCGGAGCTTAGGACAAGCTTCATCAAGGAAGTTGGTTCCTATTGCCAACACTGTGAGGTCACCGGACATCACACAAGGGAGTGTCCTCTTCCTAATCGTCCTTCTCTCAAATTGCCTCCTAACTATACATCTACCTTTGATAATCACTATTATCTATTGAGCAAAGTAGGTGGGAAGGTGAAGGCAAAGTTCATCGGCAAAGACATCAAGGGCATGAAGGCGAAGCTCCCCAAGCAACTTTGGGTCCCAAAATCACTTGTATCACACGTACAAGGACCTAAGTTGGCTTGGGTTCCTAAACTCAAAAACTAACTTCATGTGTGTAGGTGAACTACAAAGCCGGAGGAAAACATTGGGTACTCGATAGTGGGTGCACTCAACACATGACCGGCAATGATGGTATGTTCACCTCCATAGAGGACCCCGGAAATCACGAACAAGTCACCTTTGGTGATAACTCAAAGGGGAAGGTAATTGGTTTAGGTAAAATTGCTATTTCTAATGATTTGTCTATCTCTAACGTGCTTTATGTTAAGTCTCTTAGTTTCAATTTACTCTCTATTGCTCAATTATGTGATCTTGGACTAACGTGCACATTTGACAAGAATGGTGTTGTGGTGTCTAGTGAGTCTAGCAAAGAACTAATCTTCAAGGGGTTTAGGCATGGACATTTTACTTGGTGGACTTCTCCAACAAGAACGCTAGCTTGACCACTTGTCTTTTCACCAAGACAAGTTTGGGTTGGCTATGGCATCGACGCATTGCTCACATAGGGATGAGCAAGCTCAAGAAGTCATTCAAGCTTGGGATGGTGACCGGCGTGAAGGACGTCACATTTGAGAAGAACAAGCTTTGTAGCGCATGTCAAGCCGGGAAGCAAGTTGCCTCGCACCATCCGATGAAGAAAATGGTGTCAACCTCCAAGCCACTTGAACTGCTTCACATGGACCTCTTCGGACCGTCCACATACCAAAGTCTGGGCGGTAACCTCTATTGTCTCGTTATTGTTGATGATTATTCTAGATATGCTTGGACTTTGTTTCTAGGTGACAAGGGTGAAACTCCAAAAGTCTTCAAGACCTTTGCAAAACGAGCTCAAAGGGAATTTCAACTTCCCATCATCAAGGTCCGGAGTGACAACGGCACCGAGTTCAAGAACTACAACATTGGGGAGTGGTGTGACCGTGAAGGCGTGAAGCACGAGTTTTCGGCCACATACACCCCTCAACAAAATGGTGTCGTTGAAAGGAACAACAAGACTCTCATCACCCTTGCAAGAGCAATGCTTGATGACTATGGCACGTCGGAGAAGTCTTGGGCCGAAGCAATCAACACGGCGTGCCATGCCGCTAATAGGATCTATCTTCATCGACTACTTCAAAAGACCCCCTATGAGCTCCTCATTGGGAGAAAGCCCAACATCTCCTACTTCCGAGTCTTCGGATGCAAGTGCTACATCTACCGCAAGAAGAGGCTTGGTAAGTTTGAAAGAAGGTGTGATGTTGGTATTTTTCTTGGTTATGCATCAAACTCAAAAGCATATCGAGTATTCAACCAAACCTCCGTGTTAGTTGAAGAAAGTTGTGATGTTGAGTTTGATGAGACTAATGGCTCCCAAGAGGAGAGTTTTGGTCATGATGATATAGATGATGAGCCTCTACGAGAAGCCATGAAGAACATGACCATTGGAGACATCAAGCCCGAAGTTGAGGAGAGCCATGATCAAGGGGGAGCCTCAAATGCTAACATCGACACCTCCATGGCGCCTCAAGTTGACGAACAAGAAGAAAAAGATGATCCATTGCCTACGCAAGATTCACAAGTCCTACAACGTCTAGATGAAGAAGAAGAAGTCCAAGATCAAGTCCATCCACAAGACGAGGAAAACGCATCACCACCGCCATGTGCTTCACAACCACTCATGAGGCATGGGCGCATCTCCAAGGCGCATCCGATGAATCAAATCATCAGAAGTCCGTCACGGGGAGTAAGTACTCGTTCTCGCCATGTCGCTTCGTTTTGTGAGCACTACTCGTTTGTTTCGTGTGTAGAACCCACTCGCATCGAGGAAGCACTTCAAGATCCAAATTGGGTGATGGCAATGCAAGAAGAACTCAACAACTTCACCCGCAACGAAGTTTGGGTGTTGGAGGAGCGACCCAAGGACAAGAACGTCATCGAAACGAAGTGGGTGTACCGCAACAAGCAAGATGAGAATGGCGTTGTGGTCCGCAACAAGGCAAGACTTGTGGCCAAGGGTTTTGCGCAAGTTGAAGGACTAGACTTTGGAGAGACATTCGCCCCGGTCGCTCGGTTAGAAGCTATTCGTATACTCCTTGCTTTTGCTTCACATCATAACATAATGCTTTATCAAATGGATGTGAAAAGTGCCTTTCTTAATGGCTATATTAACGAGCTTGTTTATGTTGAGCAACCTCCCGGGATTGAAGATCCGAGGAATCCTAATCATGTGTATAGGTTACACAAGGCGCTCTACGGACTCAAGCAAGCACCTAGGGCGTGGTATGAACGACTAAGGGATTTCCTAGTCATGCAAGGATTCAAGATCGGGAGGGTGGATACTACACTCTTCACCAAGGACATCGACCGAGATTTATTTCTTTGTCAAATTTACGTTGATGACATTATTTTTGGCCTAACAAAGCTCTTAGCCATGAGTTTGGCAAAATGATGTCTAGGGAATTCGAGATGTCAATGATTGGAGAGCTCAACTTCTTCCTAGGATTTCAAATCAAGCAACTTCAAGAGGGGACCTTCATCTATCAAGAGAAGTACACAAAGGACCTCTTGAAGAAATTTGAGATGGGAGATTGTAGCTCAAGAAGCACTCCAATGGCGACAAATTGCCATCTCGACGCGGACATGGACGGTAAACCTATTGATCAATCTCATTACCGTTCCATGATTGGCTCATTGTTATATCTTACCGCATCTAGGCCCGATATTATGTTTAGTGTGTGCTTGTGTGCTCGCTTTCAAGCGGCACCTAAAGAATCGCACAAGAAGGCGGTCTTTAGGATACTTCGGTATCTCAAGCATACCCCAAGTGTAGGTTTGTGGTACCCCAAGAACGCTAGTTTTCATCTCTTAGGCTACTCGGATTCGGACTTTGCCGGATGTCGTGTGGACCGCAAGAGTACCTCCGGAGGGTGCCACCTACTTGGGCGTTCCCTAGTATCTTGGTCTAGCAAAAAGCAAAATTCCGTGGCTTTGTCCACCGCGGAGGCGGAGTATATAGCGGCCGGTGCATGTTGTGCCCAAATTCTATATATGAAGCAAACCCCTTTGGACTTTGGAATTAAGTTTTGTTGTGTGCCTCTCCTTTGTGACAATGAAAGTGCGGTTAAGATAGCTAGAAACCCCGTTCAACACTCCCGCACCAAGCACATTGATATTCGCCATCAGTTCTTGCGGGACCATGAGGCTAAGGGAGACATCTCATTGCAAGGTGTTAGGTCCGAAGAACAATTGGCGGATATCTTCACCAAACCACTTGATGAGAAAACTTTTTCTAGGCTTAGAAGTGAATTAAATGTGCTAGATGCATCTAACGTCATGTAAGTTGCCATGTTCATGTAAGGTTGTATATCATATAGGTCTTGCCTAACTCTTAAAGGATAGGGGCGAGCTAGAAATAGTTTTCCCTGAGGAAGCCTTTGGAAGGTTTAAACTTGGCAAGATAGATTTATTTTATGCCTTGCATGATTCCTGCCATATAAACTTGCACTCATTTAATATCTTGCATTAACTTGTTTGGCATTGCATACGGTAGATTGTCACAAAGGGGAACCCACATCATGAGAAGAAGACTTGTTTGAAATGCAATATCTTAACTCATATGATGTGGAAAGAGCAAAATTCTAAAGGAACATGCTTTAAAGAGATAGAAGTTTCCATACTCTAGCTCACAAAGCATGGACCTTACATTTTCTTGGTTTTTCCCTCCTAATTTTCCTTGTGTGCTCTATTTGTTTAAGGGCTTAGCCAATATGTGGCACTATATTGAAAAGCCTATTATTAGGGGTTAGGAGGTGCCCAAAAGGTCCTAAGACTCGTTTTCTCTTTGTGTGTTTTAAGTCAACGGACATATATGGGAATTCTTAGGTTTTCTGTAGTCATCGGACTATCCGATGCTAGGGTCAGCAGCTACATCAGATCAATTGATGCTTCAGTTCATCGAACAGATCAGTCAGAACCAAGAAATCGACCGATGAGTTCATTTCAGGAAACATCGGAGAAGCCGATGTTCAATCCTTTGTTACCCTGCAGAATTCGACCGATGATCGACGTAGCAACGTCGGATCATCCGGTGTGCAAAGAGAGTTTTTGGACCAACTCTCTGTTGAACTCGACCGATGACCCACCCCGATGCGCATCGGTCGATCCGGTGTTCGCGTAACCGTTAGGTCATCGGGTTCCTATTTAAAGATGTAGGGGCGCTTCGTCTTCTTCACTCCGCGCCGCCACCTCTTCGCGCTGCCGCCGCGCCTCCCGCGCCGCCACCTCAAGCCGAGCCGCCGCCGCGCCTCCACCGCCGCCGCGCCTCCATCGCCGCCACCTCAGGCCGAGCCGCCGCCGCGCCTCCACCGCCGCCGCGCCTCCACCGCTGCTGCGCCTCCACCGCCGCCGCGCCTCCATCGCCGCCGCCTCAGACCACGCCGCCGCCGCCGCCTCTTCAGGGCGCCACCATCGTCGTCATCTCTCCATCACCTCCTCGTCGTCTCTCCACCTCGCCGCCGGCAGCCCTCCTTCCGTTCGACGACTTTCGTCGCTAGGGTTCCCACGAACCACGCGACATCATCCCGATCGCTGCGTCGCCGTTCATCGTTCGTGTGATCCTTTTCGTCGCTAAGGTTTGTACCGTGCCGTGCGACATCCATCCTTGTTCCTCGTCGATCATCTTTCCGCTAACCCTAGCCCTCTCTTTTGCATCAAGATGGGCCGTGATCGCAAGGGAAAAGGCAAGGCCATCGAGGAGCCCGCAGCGAAGAAACAAAAGCTCTCGAAGGAAGCTCGCCGGGCAGAGTTGGCCGCTCGCGCCGCCGAGGAGCGTGAGCGGGGCCATCGCGGTTCCTTGCGGCTCCGCGAGTCTCGGCAGAGGCAGCAGCGGCCCACAGTGCAGCCCGTGCCGCCCGACGACTCTGAGGATGAGGAGGAGACTGCGGTGACGCCACTGGTTCGCCGGTGCACCGTGAGGACCCGAGGGGGAGGTCAGACCCCCACCGCGAGTCAGCGCCCCACTGCTGCCGACCGCGCAGAGGACAGAGAGGCCCAGAGGGCCATCTACGAGATGGATACCGCTGCTAGAGTTGCTGAGGATGTCAGGCTTACATACTATCGCAAGTTCAAGGCAAAACAACTGAAGAAGCTCAGATGGACAGCATTGCCAGAGGAGTGGTTCCCGCAACCCAGGGACACTAGGGTTGATCCCCGCTTTTGGACCCTGACACAGGCGTCCCTGTACGAGACGTACAGGCGTCGGGGCCATAAGCTGTTCCAGCACACTTACATCGACTGGAATCAGCTTGCAACAGTAGTTGGACACGGGATCAGGCCATTCTTCGAGAGGTACAGAGGCCTTGTGGAGCTGCTCTAACGCCAGAGGAGCGCTTACGTGGAGGAGTGGGTTCGAGTCTTCTACGCCACTCTCTATATCTCAGAGGGTCGGCGCTCGATCCACTTCATGTTTCTGGGGCAGCAGCACACCGTGTCTCGAGAGTGACTGGCACAGCTGCTTGGAGTGGACACACACCTCACTTGTCTGCACGAGGTGGTCTACGGAGGAGCCGACCCGCCGAGGAGGCCGCTGACAGGGGGAGTGTCACCGCCGTTTGAGGAGATCAGAGGTCTGTTCACCCCTCCTTTCACGCCAGACCAGCCGAGGGTGCCAGCTCTCCTCACTCCAGCCGCTCGGACAGTTCACCACATCCTCAGGCGTACCCTTCTACCGAGGTCCGGCTACCTAGAGGGCTTCACGAGCCTCCAGCAGACCATCCTGTTCTATGTGATGAACGGGATGGAATTTGATATCGTGGACATCTTGAACTGCAAGATGGAGGACGTGATCACTGACGGAGTTGGGATGTTGAGGCAATTGGTCTACGGGCATTGGATATGCCGTCTGTTGTTCCTGCTAGCACCTGAGGACTCGCCAGCCACTGCTCCCCTGACAGAGCTCCACGCCACTCGGTTCGGCCACTACCGAGTGCCCACTCCTGGAGACCGCCGCCTTGGCCGTCCAGTCGAGCGTCAGGTCAGAGCTCGACTCTCCGAGGAGGACTGGACCGAGCTAGCCCAGGAGGACGATGTGCTCGCCCATGCAGAGGCACAGGGTGGAGGACTGGAGCACGTCTGGTCGGACAGCGACACCAGCGACAACGTCGAGGAGTACTTCCCTCCTCCACCTCCTTCTCCGAGGCAGCACGACGCGGAGGCGGGAGGTTCGACTGCTCCACCACCTCCAGTGTCCGAGGCTCAGGTGTCACAGCCGTCAGAGCTCACATCGCTGCTCCAGCAGATGGTCGAGCAGCAGCGCCAGGACAGGCTTGCAGCTGAGCAGGCCCGAGCGGAGCAGGCTGCACGGCTCGCAGAGCTACAGAGACAGCAGCAGGAGATGCAGTTGGAGATCGCCCGCCAGAGGCGAGAGGACACTGACCGCTTCACCAGCCTGGTGGATCAGATGCACCGGAGGACCCTGGACCAGCAGCAGCAGACTCAGCAGGCTATGATGGGCATCCTGGGGTTGATCACCAACCTCTACCAGCAGACTGGGATAGCCCTTCCGCCTCAGCAGCCGGGTCTTGGTCAGGCTCCAGCAGCTTCTCCACTGGCACCTACTGCAGCTCCAGCACCGGCGTCGCCCATACCAAGCTTCAGCATGTCACCTCTACTAGCCTCGACAGTGCCATTCCAGTTCTCACCTCCACCGGCAGTACCTTCTCCGCTGGCGCCAGCAGTCCCAGCAGATCCCCCAGTAGCGTCAGCAGCTCTAGCTCCTCCCGCTCCAGCGCCAGCACCTGCGACCTCCACCTCGAGCAGCTCCGACGACAGCACCGCCGATGTCGACTGCTTCACCGTCGCCCCAAGTGCTCCGGAGTCCTAGGTACTCATCTTCCCTTTTTGGTGTCTTGATGCCAAAGGGGGAGAAGAGTTAGAGTCAGGGGGAGTTTAGCTCTAGGGGGAGTCAGTCTTGGTCTTAGGGGGAGTTTGGGGAGTTTTACCTTTATCTATTTGGACTTATTGTCATTTGCTTCGACTTATTGTCATTTGCTTCGATTTGAGTTTTGCTTGTTATCTTTTGCTTCTATTGTAATTCAGTGTGCTATTTCATGACTTATTTGATCACTGTTTGAGCCTTCGAGCTCCTTGTGTTGCATTTTGTTCCAGTTACAATCTTTTATGAGCATTGCGTTATTAAATTCATTTACTTCTATGCTCTACTCGTTGTGTTGTCATCAATCACCAAAAAGGGGGAGATTGAGAGCATCTAGGCCCCCGTGAGGTATGGTTTTGGTGATTAATGACAACCATTCGTAATTACTAATGAGTTTGTGGATGCAAGGTTTCACGTATATCACATCAAGCGTTAACGACTATCTATTCAAATCATCTACCACTCATTGGATACGAATGGAGACCCCTCAAACGACCTATTCTAAGGGGGTTATTCAATTCTCATGAAGGCTAAATGAAGAACTCACACAACAACTCTATTCTATCAAAATTGACAACACAAGAAGATCAATATTCATCAGAACATTATTTGCAACAAGTGTCAAAGAGGTCACTCGAGAAGCTTCTAAAAGTTCAACTCGAAGCAAACAAATTACACTCACTGGATCATCCGATGTTCTGGAAAATGCACACATCGGTCGATTGGGGCTCAACAGAAGAAGAAGACCTCAGAATGAAGTGCACACCGGATCAACCGATGCTAGAGACAAGTGGACATCGGTGAAGTTCAACAGAAAGATTAATTTGTCTCAACAATTCTGGAGAAACACTCACCGGATCATCCGATGCAGAAGCAAAGTGTACATCGGTCTAATTAACCAGAAACATTATTTATGGACCAAATCTGAAGACAAAGCTCACCGGATCATCCGATGATTGAGAAGGGGCAGCATCGGTCGAATAACGGTCACTTCTGACACAGTGACGTCAGCTAATCTAATTAGACCGATGCTCAGAAAAGGTGGTCATCGGATCATCCGATGTACACAGAAAAAGTAATCAGCCAACTTTTTCAACGGCTAATTCAGTTGGGCTGGCTATTTAACCCCCTTCCACCAGTCATTTCGACAACACTTGACAACCAGAGCATGCCCACACATCCTCAAGTGTCCAAGACCTAGAACAATCATTTACACACCCTTTTCGTCCATCTACACCTCAAGATATAGGCTAGACCTAGCTAGAGAGAAGCTTGTGTGCGTCCTCTCTGGGTGAGTGGAGTCTCTAGACTAGTGAGAGCCGTGAGGGAGTGCATTCTTGGTGATTGCATTCATCTTGTATCAAGAGGAGAGTAGAGAGATTGCTCCGGAGCTTGCCGAGACAATTGTGGAAGCCCAGAGCATCGAAGTTGTACAAGGTTTGAGCTCCACCTTGCCGGAGATGGCGAACGGAGAAAGTTAGTGGATTCCCTCGTCTTGGTGACTTGGGAGTGGCAATACCCTTTGGTGGGTGCCACAACGTGGATGTAGGAAGATCCTAGTGATCTTACCGAACCACGGGAAAAATCGCCGTGTCTCTGCGTCTTCGAGCGTTTGCATTCCTCTCCCTACCCCTTTACGATTACGTTTTACTATTCCGCACTTAACTCTCTTGATTGCGTAGTTGACTTGCATAGGGAATTGGGCTTAACAATTAAAGTTTTTAAATTACCTTAAAATTAAAAAAGCCCAATTCACCCCCCCCCCCCTCTTGGGCGTTTCGATCCTTACACATGCAATGGCCAGGCAGCTGCTTGCACTGTTGTGGTCGACTCCAGCTGCCCCCACAGCCCTGAGTCGACCATTTCTTCCCTGTTATGTTTCCAGCGCCATTGATGCCTCCCTCACAAATAGAAGCCGAATGGAAGCAAGGTTACTCAGGTTTGATCCCCTTGTTTTGCCCCTCCTCACTTACCAAGGTCGTGCACACCTCCCTGACCCTTTCATTGCCCAGCCGGAGCCTCCCCGACGCCAATCGGAGTGGAACCGTGGCCGCAGGAAAAGCCTCTGTTTGGCTGCCCTGTGCTCCCTCGTCGACCCGGCGATACAAGAACCATCTTGCCTCGATCCAAGAAGCAAAAAGTTTGCCTATTCATGTACTAGCTGCTGGTAAAGTTTTAGCCCATGCCATGCCTCCTAGCCACCGTATTTCCATGTTTTCTGATGAACTTTGGGTATCAACTGAGCTAGCTTTAGGCCAAAATTTGTTGTCCACGTTGAGGCATAGCTCGTGCTAGTTAGATTTTTTCTTGCCCTTGTGCTGGCGCACCAACTCGACGAAAAACCGAGGGATTTCATCGAGGAACAACGCCGGAATCGTCAATTTCCTAGCTGCCGGTTTGAACTCCCCATCTCGCTGGCGAACTCGTATTTCCCGAACGTTTCACCGGTTTTGGCACTCACTATCTTGATTCTTTGCTTTCTAGGAACGTTTTGGTGCAATCTTCGTGCAAAATAGATCACCTTAGGGCCCGGCCAACTTCACTGGAAGCCTAGGTTCCGCCGCTGCTGTCGGTGCCCTTTCTCCAGCCATCTATCGCCGTTGGGAGCCCTACCGTCGAGTTCCCTGTAGATTTCAAGGTGGGGGAGACGAGGGTGGAGTGCCACTGTGCCCTGGAACGGGCTGCGGCGAGTGGCCACCATCGGGCGCCGCCGCGCGCCGTGCCTCAGCGCCGTGGGCGTGAGGTAGACGAAGACCAGGCGGGCCCCGGCTGTCAGCCAAAGAAGCGGTGCGCCCGGATCAGCTGCGGCCGAGGATCATGTGCGGCTACACGGAATAAAACCGTGGCCCCCGTGCGGCTTCAACCCGATTGGCCCATTTTAAACTTGTGGGCCCAGCCCATTCCAAACTTTCCCATTTGGATTTTATTCCAGTAATTGCCCCGACATGGAAAATCCATATCTCCTAGAATACTTGTCAAAAATTTTCCAAATAAATTTTCTTAGAACCAGATGATCTATTCTTTCAAGTCGGGCACTTGGATCCTCAATAATTCCATGAAACAAAATTTATTTGGAATTAATTTCTCGTGCTCCCTTCATTCCAAAATTCTCAAATTTGTCCACATCATTCCAAATAACTCCTTTGAGTCCCAGTAAATGTTTCAGGTTCATTGGAGTTCAATTGAATAGCCAAATTGTATTTCCAATCTCTATGTACCTAGAAATTCCAAAATGTCCAGAAACATTTCAGAAATTTGTCCAAACTTCTAAATTCATTATCTCACAGTAGAATTCTTAGAAAAAATTGTGAAACCAATTTTGTTGAGTCACTATTGACCTCCTCTACACAGAAAACCAACTTTTAGCCATGTTAAAGTCCAGTTTGCCCATGAAAATTCTGGGAAGTGTTTATATACATTGAATTTTATATAACAGATACTTCCATGAACTTAGCCCAAATTAGCCCAGAACCTGACCCATAGTTCCTAGTGTCCTCTGTAAAATTTCCAGAACCTGTGGCAATCATTTAATATACTTAACAGTTTTTCCTTTAAGCTTTGCAATATCCCCAAAACTGAATCACTTGCATTTTTCTTTGCATGTCGAATAGTTGCCGAGCTTGAGGAGACACCGGAGCCACTGGAATTCATCAACCCGGAGACTAACTTTAATCCCGTCTCGCAGCCAGGCAAGCCCCGGTCTGCATTTAACAGCGTTTTAAATTTTATTTGCATAACACTATATTGTTTAGGATGTATGTGCATCAAGTCTATGATTTTCATGGAGTTTTCCACATGCATGACCAGAGAACCCATGAGACAAGGGTAGATGGTTAAGTCCTCAATGTGTCTATGCTATACTTAATGTTATAGTTGCTTCGGTAGAAGTTGAGTAGTTGGAATCTACTCGCGAGCTCAGGAATTGGGTTCACATGGGATTGGTTGAGTGAAAGATTCGCCATATGGTTAATTATGAGACCGGGCATGGAGTTGGAGTAGCAGGACATAGGGGCATGTGAGCTGTAGTTGTGCCTGTGTCGGTCAAGGAACGATCCGTTTGTGGCCTTGTTGAGCAAGTTTGATTGTACCGAAGGCATACTGGATATATGGGACCCAGTAAACCGATGTAACTTGTCCACCTTAGCGTCGAGGCATACCCTACTGCCTTATAGGTGTGGGTTGAGAACAGCAAGATGTAAACCTTCCAGTGGGTACGTCATACTCCATGTGAAGGCCTCCTGCTCGTAGCGGTCGGACCGTTTCGGTGTGTAGGTAGCGGGTGAAAGGTTGCTGCATACAACATGAGTGGAGTGTGGTGTCACAACTCCTAGTGTGGGTGTATGTGTCATGCTATTCGTGTATCCCTGCAGGTGTATATCAATTCGAGTCGCTGTCCCTCGTGGTTATTGAGTACCGCTTGTTCACTGAGTCGTGATGTAGTTAAGTATTTGGAGCTGAATATTATTGAATCATGCTTTACGGAATAATTATGTTTTTATGCCTGTATGTGTGACGCCCGGTTCCGAAAAATGAACCAAGCTAACGTATATGTGTGCCCAGGATGTTCATCACACATACACGAGTGCAATCACAAAAGAGTATACAGAAAATTACCACAGAACAAGATTAATTATCAAATTTATTACACAAACCATATTATCCTCGGATACAAGCTCTAATGAATATTAATGACAAGTTCAACTAATGCAGCGGAAATAAACTAATTAAACAACTAAGCAACTAAGCAAAAGGGATAGCGCAGCTCCAATAACACCACAGGCAAAGCTGATGGTAGACACGGCCTAGAACTCAGCATTATCGCCATTAAACTCCCAATCCTGACCTGCAACTGTTGGGGGGGGATTGCAAGAGTGAGTACATGTCGTACTCAACAAGTGTGGAATGTATGACATGTGGCTGATTCAAATGATGACAATAATAATGGAAAAGTGCTGAAAAGTACAGTAAAACATTTGAAAAGCAAAATATCACATTATGTGAAGTAACCCCATCATAATCATAAATAATATCATAATACCAGTCCACAATTTACCATCCTCATCCATAATTCCAGATTTCACCATTGCCAATTACCATATTCAATACCAAAAATAAATCCATAACCATCCATAACCATTACCAAACCATAACCATCCCAATTACCAATTTCCCTCTAATCATGTAGGTCATTCAGGCGCTCATAACCGGGAGCACGGCTATCATGATAGTTTATTTAGACTCTGCAGAGTTTGTACCTCTTTACCCACGCGTTTGTGATTTCATCACCCGTCGGCGACTAAAGAACCTCCCTTATGCCAATTACACTTCCTTTGGTGTATGGCCAAGAGATCACAAAATAGCCTTTACAAAGGGATTACTAGCCTATTTAGACTGCACTGAGGTTTCACCGGTGGTGATGTCTCCCGCAGAGCACATCTTCAACCAAGGGCCCCCTCTTGAGCCATTCGGATCCCAGGGCAGTCCCACCAATCATCAACAAACCCCATCCAACTACCCCTTCCCTGAGCATCCACAATGGTCCAAACAGTACTAGCAAAGCCCTAATTAATCAGCTACGCTGCACCCATACTTGGCCTCGTGGTGGCACTGTAGTCCTGGCTTATTCTCGCATGAACCGGTCCTTAGATCTAAAGCAAGCAAACCACCATAACATCCAACCCATCCACATACCAGGCTTGCTTAGATCACCCATTACCATACTGTATCGACCAGTTCACATTAACCATAATCTCATCCATGCATAATTAAATTGAGTGGTATAGTTATTCCCATCCCAGTTGATTAAGCGAAGCAAAAGGTAAAAAGTCCATCCCGACGCTTTACCATAAATTCCAGGTGACAAGCGTGGTTTAGCAAGTCTAGTAAACTTCCTACCATAGGATTCCCATCAAATCGACACAAGCATGCAGTTTGCAAACAAAACATTTATTTTAAAACAGGATCAATATGCTTCAAGGAAACTTGCCTTGCTCTTGCTGTTGATTAGGGTCAAAGCCTTCAAACTCCTAGTGCTGTAGATCCTCCGCGGCACTTTCTAGCGCAAATCTGTCTAATCGACACAATAAACATACAAGACAAGAAACACAATCAAAGAGTGCACAAATATTACTCAATATGTCATGACATGCATGATTGATGCAAATGCAAGGTAGAACTTGTTACTAGATTGCTTTTAATGATCACTAACTAGTTCTAATAGCTTTTAACAAGTTTATACAGGTTTGGGGTCGATTAGATCAAATTTTAGAATTAATTCAACACAATTTAACCAGAAAGATCGGACTAGTCCGCTAGGGACCGGACAAGTCCGCCCTCTGCGAGATCAGCAGATTAGGGTTTTCTAGATCGACGTGAATTTGGAGATTAGCGGTTGAATTCACGTAAGGAAAAGATAATAGAAGGTATACCAGGTGTTTAGAACTCCAATGAACCAAGAAACTTGGAGGCAACACTTGGATCTTGATGATCTAGGGTTGGGGGTGAACTTGGAGATGAATTGGTGGTGAAGGACAAAACTTGGTGGAGATCTCTATCCTTCTTCGTTTCCTCCTCTTCTTCCTCTTGCTCGAGATCTTCTCCTCCCTCCTTGATGGCGGCTCCCCACGAACTAGGGTTTGGGTGGGTGGAAAAGTGGCAAATAGATGTCAAACCAAGGGGTTGGGCTGTTTATATAGAGGTGGAGGCTAGGGTTAGATGGATTTCGAGTTTTGGGATGAGTAGAGGCCGGTCTAGAGTTCCACATGGGCTCTAAAAGAGTTGGGCACGACATCCCTAGGCCCACTTAACGTGAAACCCAAGAAACAAGTCGTAAAAGAAAAGGTCAATCTCGGAGTCACGAAATATCGGACATGTCCGGGCAGGACCGGACTAGTCCAAAGTCGTCTAGAGAGAAAATCGGACAAGTCTGGCCAAACATCGGACAAGTCCGAATTTGAACAGAAAGGAAAACGGACAAGTCCACTGGAACACCGGACTAGTCCGGAAAAGTACAGGGACTTAGCAAATTTTCAAGGATTCATGGAATACCGGACTAATCCGCAGCAAAAACGAACAAGTCCGTTTTTAGACAGAGAGAAATCGGACTAGTCCTCAGCAAAACCGGACTAGTCCGCACTTTCCTACATATTTAAGTGCGGTTTTGCTCCAAATAAATTTTAAACTTGTTCCTCTTGTTATGGGTTAATGTTAAACATGTATATGAATGTATGCAAGTCATGATGCATGAAAATGAGGGTGTTACAAACCTACCCCCCTTAAAATGAATCTTGCCCTCGAGATTCGACGCGGAAGAGAAGAGATAGGGAAATTCCTTCTTGAGATCATCCTCTAATTCCCACGTCGCTTCTTTTTCTGTGTGGTGCTTCCATTGAACTTTACACCATCTGATAACCTTGTTCCTTGTGACCCTCTCCTTAGTTTCCAAGACTTTGACCGGTTGCTCGGCATACGTCAAATCTTCCTCTAGTTCCAATTCTTCCATTGGCACTTGTTCTTCCGGTACTCTCAAACACTTCTTGAGCTGGGAAACATGAATGACATCATGTACATCTGAAAGATGAGCTGGCATCTCCAACTTATATGCTACTTCTCCTCTTTTGTCCAAAATCTTGAATGGTCCAACATAGCGAGGTGCGAGCTTGCCTCTTATGTTAAACCTCTTATGACCTCTCATTGGTGACACCTTGAGGTAAACAAAATCTCCTATTTCAAAGGCTAATTTCCTTCTCCTATTATCCGCATAGCCTTTTTGCCTTGATTGGGCAGCCCTCAAGTTTTCACGAATTATTTGGACTTGCTTTTTGGCTTCTTGCAACCCGTCCGGACCAAATACTTGAGTTTCTCCTGCCTCATTCCAGAATAAAGGTGTCCTACACTTCCTCCCATAAAGTGCTTCGTATGGCGACATTTTCAAACTTGCTTGATAACTATTGTTGTACGAAAACTCCGCGTATGGCAAGCTTTTGTCCCAACTTTTCCCATGCTTGATAGCACAAGCTCCTAACATGTCCTCCAAAATCTGATTTGTCCTCTCGGTTTGTCCGTCCGTTTGAGGATGATATGCTGAACTAAAATTCAACCTCGTTCCCAAAGCTTCATGCAATTTTTGCCAAAATCTGGAGGTAAATTGAGAACCTCTATCCGAGACTATCTTCTTCGGTACTCCATGTCGGCACACAATATGCTCCATATACAATTCTGCTAGCTTCGCGGTGGTATATGTGCTCTTGACAGGAATGAAGTGAGCTGATTTTGTCAACCGATCTACAATGACCCATATTAAATCATAGCCATACTGGGTTCGCGGTAATCCAACTATAAAGTCCATACCAATCTCTTCCCACTTCCACTCTGGAATCTTCAATGGCTGCAATAATCCGGCTGGCCTTTGATGTTCCGCCTTGACTCGTTGACACACATCACACAATGCCACATATTCGGCTATGTCCTTCTTCATGCTATCCCACCAATAGCAAGTCTTAAAGTCTTTGTACATCTTCGTACAACCTGGGTGAATCGAGTAAGGCGAGTCATGTGCCTCCTTTAATATTGTCTCACGAATATGCTTTACATTAGGCACAACGATTCTCTTTCCAAGCCATAAGGTACCATGTTCATCCTCGTCAAATCTGAATTCTCTCCCTTCTTCGGTTCTTTCCTTGATTTCCTTGATCTCCTCATCTGTGGTTTGTGCCTCTCGAATTTCTTGTTCCAAGGTTGGGTTTAATTCCATCATCTCCATCTCATTTACAAACCCGAGGTTCAACCGTTCAAACTCCTTGCATACTCGGATGGTAACTCTCGAACTGTGAGTTGATGACTTACTCCTTTTCTACTCAAAGCATCGGCCACTACATTGGCCTTTCCCGGATGATAGTTGATCCCCAAATCATAATCTTTGATGAGCTCCAACCATCTTCGTTGCCTCAAGTTCAGATCCGTTTGTGTGAAAATATACTTCAAACTCTTATGATCCGTATAAATTTCACACCTATGTCCAAGAATATAGTGTCTCCAAATCTTCCATGCATGTACCACGGCCGCGAGTTCCAAATCGTGCGTGGGGTAATTCTGCTCATGTTTCTTCAATTGTCTTGATGCATAGGCGACCACTTGATCTTCTTGCATCAATACACATCCAAGCCCTTGTCTTGATGCATCACAATAGATGTCGAAACTCTTGCTTACATCCGGCAATACCAAAACTGGGGCTGTTGTTAACCTCTTCTTCAACTCCTCAAAACTGTTTTGACAAGCTTCAGTCCATTGGAACGCCTTTCCCTTCATTAGCAACTCCGTCATGGGCTTGGCTATCTTGGAAAAATCCTTGATAAACCGACGGTAATATCCAGCCATCCCAAGAAAACTCCTTATTTCCTTGACGTTTTGCGGTGGTTCCCACTTCAACACGTCTCTCACCTTTTCGGGGTCAACCGATACTCCTCCTCCTGAGATGATATGACCCAAAAATGGCACCTCTTTCAACCAAAACTGACACTTGTTGAACTTGGCATACAACTGATGCTCCCTCAATTTCTGCAACGTAAGCCTCAAGTGTTCCTCATGTTCCTTCTCATCCTTCGAGTAGATCATAATATCATCAATAAACACCACAACGAACTTATCTAAGTACTCCATGAAGACCTTATTCATGAGGTACATAAAGTAGGCAGGTGCATTTGTCAATCCAAAAGACATCACGGTGTACTCATAAGATCCATACCGTGTCCTAAAAGCTGTCTTGGGTATGTCCGATGGTCTAATCTTCATTTGAAAGTATCCCGACCTCAAATCAATCTTAGAGAAGACACAAGCACCCTTCATCTGATCAAATAAGTCTTCTATGCGCGGCAAGGTGTACTTGTTCTTGATTGTTACCTTGTTGAGAGCTCGGTAATCCACGCACATCCTTTGGGATCCATCCTTCTTGTCCACAAATAGAACGGGCGCTCCCCAAGGTGAAGAGCTAGGGCGAATAAAACCCTTCTCTAATTGCTCTTGAATCTGCTTCTTGAGCTCCGCTAATTCCATAGGAGGCATCCTATACGGCCTCTTAGCTATAGGTGCAGTTCCAGGTATTAAATCAATAACAAACTCAATGTCTTGATCGGGTGGCATACCTGGCAACTCGTCCGGAAAAACATCCAAAAATTCACACACTACCGGAATCTCCTCAATTGCGGCACCGTCCATATGATTCAGCTCCAATTGCTTCGGTGCGGTTTGAGATGCTTCAAATTCTACGGTGATCCCTTCCTCATTGGTCAACTTCACCATCTTCGTGGCACACTCAATAACTCCATTGTGCTTCCTTAACCAGTCCATACCAAGTATAATGTCCAACCATTGAGAATCCAAAACAATGAGGTTGGCGGAGAAGTCTACCCCCCTTATTCTAAGGCCTACTTCTGGACATACTATATTTGTCCTCATCTCTCCTCCAGGAGACTTAACCAATAGAGTAAACTTCATATGAGAGATAGGCAAACTATACTTGGCAACATACTTCGATGCAATGAATGAATGCGATGCTCCAGAATCGAATAACATAGTCGCGGGGTTGGAGTTGGCGAGAAACATACCAATGACCACGTCATCCGCTTGTTGAGCATCCTCCATAGAGACATGGTTCACGTTGCCACGAGCAAAATTCTGCTGTCCTCGGTTCCCTTGTGGCTGTCCTCCACTGGGTCTTGGGTTTTGCCTCGGTGCATTGCTTCCTTGACCAAGACCCGACTTAGGACATTGGTGCGCAAAGTGTCCAGCTTCTCCACAAGTATAACACTTCTTAACCCCACCAGAATTGTTGGGACGAGCTTGGTTTTGAACATTGGCTCCAGGAAAATCAGCACGAGGTGCATAAGTCATCGGAGGCCTAGGTGCTTGCATAACAGGGCGCTGCTGCACAAACTGAGTTGGGCGCGGTGCATCACCAGGGCGCTGAGCAGGAATAGAGGAGCTGTAATGAGGCGCATTGGGCGGCGCAAAGCGAGGGCGCACATTACTTCCTTGTTGATGTCCTTGGTACGACACCTTCCTCTTGATTTCTTGCTCCATCTCACGGATCTTGTTCTCAACCACAATTGCTTTGTCCACAAGTTTCTGAAAATTGGCATAATCGCAGTTGAGTAGTTGCACTTGGATCTCATTGTTCAAGCCCCTCATGAACAATTATTGCTTCCGGCTGTCCCGACTAACATCCTCAGGCGCATACCTTGAGAGTTGAGTGAATTTATTGAGATATTCACTCACGCTTGATCTTCCTTGCCTTAAATTCTCAAATTCTTGCCTCTTCAATATCATAACACCCTCGGGCACATAATGAGAACGAAAATTTTCCTTGAACTTGGCCCAAGTGATTCTCTCTTGGTTTTCATGAGCATTGCATAGGGAATCCCACCAATCCATAGCTGCTCCAACGAGTTGATGAGAAGCAAATAGCACTTTCTCCCGGTCACTGCATTGGACAATGGCTAGCTTCTTCTCCACGGACTTGAGCCAATCGTCCGCATCCATAGGGTCAGCAGCTTGAGCAAAGGTCGGCGGCCTAGTACTCATAAAATCTCCCAATCGGTTACGAGGAGGAAGGGGTGGCGGTGGAGGCATGTGGGGCTGATTGTTGATGTTGCCAGCCTGCAGCTGTCCCATAGTTTGTACCATGGTCTGCATGATCTGGTTTTGCATGGCCAAAAGCTGCTCAATGTTGATACCTCCCTGAGTAGATCCTTGCCCATTGTTGTTCTGAGGTACTCCATGGTTCTCCTCCTCACCATTGATATCCCTCTGGTTGCGAGTCCTCACCACCTGAAGAAGAGCAATAGGTAAGAATTAAGAAACGTCCCCAACTATATGCATCAAGGGATATGGAACTAAACAACTAGCTACACTAGCCTAGGTGGACATGGAAATGCTAAAGCATCCCAAAATCCTCTATTAAGCACACAAGCAACCAATATATATAGCAAACAGCACACCAAGCAAACAAATCGATTCCAGAGTGCTCCTATGTGCTCTAAAGTGTCCTTTCTATCTAGGCTGCGTCCTACGGTCAACCTGCGGCTCTGATACCAATCTGTGACGCCCGGTTCCGAAAAATGAACCAAGCTAACATATATGTGTGCCATGATATTCATCACACATACACGAGTGCAATCACAAAAGAGTATACAGAAAATTACCACAGAACAAGATTAATTATCAAATTTATTACACAAACCATATTATCCTCGGATACAAGCTCTAATGAATATTAATGACAAGTTCAACTAATGCAGCGGAAATAAACTATTTAAACAACTAAGAAACTAAGAAAAAGGGATAGCGCAGCTCCAATAACACCACAGGCAAAGCTGATGGTAGACACGGTCTAGAACTCTGCATTATCGCCATTAAACTCCCAATCCTGACCTGCAACTGTTGGGGGGGGGGGGGGTTGCAAGAGTGAGTACATGTCGTACTCAGCAAGTGTGGAAAGTATGACATGTGGCTGATACAAATGACGACAATAATAATGGCAAAGTGCTGAAAAGTACAGTAAAACATTTGAAAAGCAATATATCACATTATGTGAAGTAACCCCATCATAATCATAAATAATATCATAATACCAGTCCACAATTTACCATCCTCATCCTTAATTCCAGATTTCACCATTGCCAATTACCATATTCAATACCAAAAATAAATCCATAACCATCCATAACCATTACCAAACCATAACCATCCCAATTACCAATTTCCCTCTAAGCATGTAGGTCATCCAGGCGCTTATAACCGGGAGCACGGCTATCATGATAGTTTATTTAGACTCTGCAGAGTTTGTACCTCTTTACCCACGCGTTTGTGATTTCATCACCCGTCGGCGACTAAAGAACCTCCCTTATGCCAATTACACTTCCTTTGGTGTATGGCCAAGAGATCACAAAATAGCCTTTTCAAAGGGATTACTAGCCTATTTAGACCCCACTGAGGTTTCACCGGTGGCGATGTCTCCCGCAGAGCACATCTTCAACCAAGGGCCCCCCTCTTGAGCCATTCGGATCCTAGGGCAGTCCCACCAATCATCAACAAACCCAATCCGACTACCCCTTCCCCGAGTATCCACAATGGTCCAAACAGCACTAGCAAAGCCCTAATTAATCAGCTACGCTGCACCCATACTTGGCCTCGTGGTGGCACTGTAGTCCTGGCTTATTCTCGCATGAACCGGTCCTTAGATATAAAGCAAGCAAACCACCATAACATCCAACCCATCCACATACCAGGCTTGCTTAGATCACCCATTACCATACTGTATCGACCAGTTCACATTAACCATAATCTCATCCATGCATAATTAAATTGAGTGGTATAGTTATTCCCATCCCAGTTGATTAAGCGAAGCAAAAGGTAAAAAGTCCATCCCGATGCTCTACCATAAATTCCAGGTATCAAGGGTGGTTTAGCAAGTCTAGTAAACTTCCTACCATAGGATTCCCATCAAATCAACACAAGCATGCAGTTTGCAAACAAAACATTTATTTTAAAACAGGATCAATATGCTTCAAGGACACTTGACATGCTCTTGCTGTTGATTAGGGTCAAAGCCTTCAAACTCCTGGTGCTGTAGATCCCCCGCGGCAATTTCTAGCGCAAATCCGTCTAATCGACACAATAAACATACAAGACAAGAAACACAATCAAAGAGTGCACAAATATTACTCAATATATCATGACATGCATGATTGATGCAAATGCAAGGTAGAACTTGTTACTAGATTGCTTTTAATGATCACTAACTAGTTCTAATAGCTTTTAACAAGTTTATACAGGTTTGGGGTCGATGAGATCAAATTTTAGAATTAATTCAACACAATTTAACCAGAAAGATCGGACTAGTCCGCTAGGGACCGGACAAGTCCGCCCTATGCGAGATCAGCAGATTAGGGTTTTCTAGATCAACGTGAATTTGGAGATTAGCGGTTGAATTCACGTAAGGAAAAGATAATAGAAGGTATACCAGGTGTTTAGAACTCCAATGAACCAAGAAACTTGGAGGCAACACTTGGATCTTGATGATCTAGGGTTGGGGGTGAACTTGGAGATGAATTGGTGGTGAAGGACGAAACTTGGTGGAGATCTCTATCCTTCTTCGTTTCCTCCTCTTCTTCCTCTTGCTTGGGATCTTCTCCTCCCTCCTTGATGGCGGCTCCCCACGAACTAGGGTTTGGGTGGGTGGAAAAGTGGCAAATAGATGTCAAACCAAGGGGTTGGGCTGTTTATATAGAGGTGGAGGCTAGGGTTAGGTGTATTTCGAGTTTTGGGATGAGTAGAGGCCGGTCTAGAGTCCCACATGGGCTCTAAAAGAGTTGGGCACGACGTCCCTAGGCCCACTTAACGGGAAACCCAAGAAACAAGTCGTAAAACAAAAGGTCAATCTCGGAGTCACAAAATATCGGACAAGTCCGGACAGGACTGGACTAGTCCGAAGTCGTCCAGAGAGAAAATCGGACAAGTCTGGCCAAACATCGGACAAGTCTGAATTTGAACAGAAAGGAAAGCGGACAAGTCCGCTCGAACATCGGACTAGTCCGGAAAAGTCCAGGGACTTAGCAAATTTTCAAGGATTCATGGAATACCGGACTAGTCCGCACAAGATCGGACAAGTCCGAAGTTGTCCAGAGGCAAATATCGGACTAATCCGCAGCAAAAACGGACAAGTCCGTTTTTAGACAGAGAGAAATCGGACTAGTCCTTAGCAAAACCGGACTAGTCCGCACTTTCCTACATTTTTAAGTGCGGTTTTGCTCCAAATAAATTTTAAACTTGTTCCTCTTGTTATGGGTTAATGTTAAACATGTATATGAATGTATGCAAGGCATGATGCATGAAAATGAGGGTGTTACAGTATGTTTAGATCAGATTGTTCAATAAATTTCAGATTCATGAAGCCTTCATTTGCTGCTAAAAGCTGAATATAAGGACTAACATTTAGGCGAGTCTTTTATTTCAAAATGTCGTCCTATCTTATGTATATCCTGCATACAGAGTTCCATGCTTAGTGGAGACGGTAGTCTTGCTGAGCCTTCGTGCTCACGATTGCTATTTTAAGTTTTTGCTGCAGATGATGATGTTTGTGATGAACGGTTCGCTGGTGAGGCCTTGCCCCTGTCGGGGTACACGGCCGAGTGGGAACCCTGCACGCCGCCGTGATGTTTTCTGTGTGCTGCCAGTGTGATTCCATTCTGGGCTGAACAGAATGACTTTTGCATAGCTTAGGCTTGAGTATCGATAGCTATGAACTTATCTTCCGCTGTAGTGTATTTAAATGTATATTATTTGTAAAAGAAAAACCTTGTAAAATACTATGTTGTTTTATGTAATACGATGTATCTTTTTCTGTGTGCTGTTGGGTGCCGCCTCGCACGGCACCACCCATTTGCGATTCCTAGAATGTGTGGAATCCAGTCCCCACAACCAGGTACCAGAGCCGCATTGGGAATAGCACACTTAAAAGGATCGTATTGCGAAAAAAATTCAGGTTTACGATGAAGAATCGATAGTAGCCCACATAAGGATTATTATTAGCATAGTTACTTAAGGTGGCAAAGCTAACTTATGTGTTATTATATTCTGTAACAATGCTTTGACGTCAGGTAAGAGGTAAGGTACGCCAGTGCAAGGGGATCAATTGCAGTAAGCTCACCATGCGAGAGGTAGCATGTGAATCTTTCAGTGGCTTCGCACGGAAGAGTCAATATGAGTCTCTGAAACTTTCCATGTTTCAGAGAACATATGACACTCGGTACCCCAACATGCTTCAAAATTAGTGGGAGCCCCCATCGTGTGGGACATAACCCGATGCGCCTCCTACTGGTGCATCACTATGCAAAGACGTGGGACCCTGTCGGGTGGTAGAAATCCCTGTCATGTACATCGAGACGTGGCTTAACTCGGGGCGGCCCGTATGGAATGATACGGGATGAAGGTTTTTACTTTCATACAAATTATTGTGAACTGTTCACCCGTGCGGGCTGTGTCGTATGACACCATATGATTGATCTATAGTTTGTGTGTAGTGACAGATACACTGACCACGTGATCGTATTGCGTTTAGAAATCATTTGCGAGTGAACGTCATTAAGGTCACCATTGAGACGTATGCCGGAATATCGGCTTAGAATTTTTACATTGTGAGGCACGTAGTACTGACATATACTCCATTGATGCATTACCGACTTTTCTGTAAAATGGAACTGAGGAGATGTAAAACTACTTATATTAGCTATAGAACTCTGAGTTTGAACTAAGTTTTCAAATTTGGAGTAGACTTTGAAGTCACCAATTCAAAAACAGAGTCTTTTGTTTTCTGCCAGAAAAAGACCTGACTTTGAGAAACCATATCGCCCATTAGAAAACTCCAGTGCAGGTGTACCATACATGGATGGAAAGTTTAGGAAGTCCTTTAAAACTATTATGTTCAACTCCAGAACTTAATTCCCCTATAACATGTTCAAAATTTCAATGTTTAAAATCCTGCCAAACTGGACAGAAACTAGAAACCTCTCTGGACTTCTTACTATTTTGACCATATCTCACTCTAGAAAAATCGAACAGGACCGTGCAAGAGATTTATGGAATCCTTGTAATATTTATAACAAATTTGTACATTGTTTCTTTTGTAAATTCTGCTGATTTATATCTGGAAATTGTGGCCCAAAATCAGCATAAACAAAGGAGATGCTGTCAAAATTTACAGAAAAACTGTCAGGTTTACAATGCCATATCTTCTCAACCAGAAATCATATGAAGGCAAATAGTTACTTTTTGGAAAGGACTTGAAGTGTACTTCCATTTGTAGTTCACCTCAAGATCTAGTTCTGCCATTTACTGGGTTAAATTTGTGTTTGAGTACAAACTGGTCAGATTTCAACAGAAACTTCATCGGTTTGGCATAATTTGGTCTTGTAATGAATCTTGTCCTCGATTTTACTTCGAGAAATGTCGTAACGGACCAGTTGTTGATATTCAACCATTGACCAGTGGAATTGATGGTTTGACCCACTTGAACCTCTTTTCTTTTATGGCCATGTTTGTGTCATATTGAAGATAAAAATGTGTATTCACATGATAACGCGCATAACGTCCCACCGCGATCAACGATAGTCGAAATGAACATCAATCCATGAATTTTATTATTTTGGAACTAGCTATTGTTACATTGGTCCAGTGATGATGTATTTTGTATAAAGTTTATACTTTATCAATATATGTTACCGTAATGCAAGTTTGGTTTTTAATACACACACTAGTGTTTTGATCTTGAGTGATCTCACAATATCACGTCTCATGTTGGATTCATGGTTCTGACTGCAGAATGGTGCGCACCCCTAACACGCTCGAGATTGGTGGCACGAGCCAGGGAGGTGATGACTCCCAGCAACCGAGAACTCAAGATCAGCAACAGCCGACACCGCCACCGCCACCTCCTCCTCCGCTTACGTTGGCGGATATGATTGCAGCTATGGTGGGTTTGCGCCACGAGCAGACCGAGCTGCTGCGGACCCTCGTACAGAATACGTCCAGTCAGAGGGGGCGTCCAGACGGAGGCAATCATCAGCCTCAATACTCCACCTACTCGGATTTCTTGTCAACTCATCCACCGGTCTTCACGGAGGATGACGAACCTCTTGGGGCAGACAACTGGCTCCGCACTATTGAAGCAAAGTTCGGATTGCTCCAATGCACCGAACAACAGAAGGCACTCTTTGCGGTGCAGCATCTTCACGGCTCCGCCGGCGCTTGGTGGGCGAATTACATCGCCTCTCTGCCGGCTGGTCACGCCGTGACATAGACGGGGTTCCGGGAGGCTTTCCGCGCCTATCACATACCCCCCGGGATTATGAAACACAAGCTCCAAGAATTCCTTGAACTCAAGCAAGGCGGGAGGAGTGCTCACGGGTACTCCAAGGTCTTCAACCACTTGGCACAATATGCGCCAGATCATGTGAACACGGAGGAAAAGAAACGGGACTGTTTCTATCAAGGTTTGGATGCAAAGATGAAGGACAAGCTCGCTTTGTTCAATCGCGGCACGTTCAATGATTTTGTCAACGCGGCGATTGTACAAGAGGATGCAACATGCGAGTTAGTCACGGAGAAGAAGAGGAGTGCTCCACAGGGCAGCAGTGGTGGCAGCCACCGGCACGACCGCTAATGTTTTGTGGCCGCCCATTCAACGCACCAAGCTTCCGACCACCCCTACCACAGCAGCCACATCAACAGCAACAGAGGATGATTCCTCATGCACCACCACAGCAGCAGCATGCACCGTGTTTCCATCCTCCGGTCTATGGTGGTCCAACACAATACACGTGCTACAACTGTGGTCATGTCGGACATCTCTCGTACAACTTTCTGGACAAGCAAGGCAGCAGACAAGCATCGTATCAGGGTGATAATCAACCCCGCAACCAGCCCAAGAAACCGAATCCCAAACCCGGCAATGTCCACCACATCGCCATTGAGGACGTACCAGAAGGTGAACCCGTACTCGCGGGTACGTTTACTCTCATCGATAACCCCATTATCATACTTTTTTATTCTGGAGCCACCCACAATTTCATTAGTAGTTCATATGTTGTCAAGCACCAAATACAAATATGTCCTACTAAATATCCATACATGATTTGTTCCCCGGGTGGGAATATATCAGCTCTACACCGACCACAAAAGTTTGAATTATATCTTCACTCAGAAGGAACTGAACATGAGACAACGAAGGTGGCTTGAGTGGATCAAGGATTATGAGATTGAGATTCATTATCATCCCGGCAAAGCTAATGTGGTTGCCGATGCGCTTAGCTGCAAATCTCATGTCAATAACTTGACCATCACACCTATAGAAGAGGATGAACCGAGTCTATACTTGGTTCCATATGGAGCTTTGTACAATATTGCTCTCATTCCGATGATCTGAGATGGTATTATTGAAGCTCAAAAGAAGGACAAGGTTATGTCTCACATACTCAAGAGGATGGACAGCGGTGAGATGAAGCGCCTTAGAAAAGATGAGCAGGGTGCTCTATGGTTCAAGAATCGGATTGTAGTGCCCCGTGATATGGAACTTTGAAAGAAAATTTTGGACGAAGCTCATTTGTCCAAATATTCCATTCATCCAGGCAGTAATAAAATGTATCAAGACTTCAAAACTAAGTTTTGGTGGACTCGGATGAAGCGTGAGATTGCTAAGTACGTATCCGAGTGTGATACGTGTCGGCGAGTGAAGGCTAACCATATCAAGAAAGCGGGACAGCTGCAACCACTTAATATTCCGGCATGGAAATGGGAGGATGTGAGTATGGATTTTATCATCGGATGGCCACTCACATTCCGGAAGCATGATTCGATTTGGGTGATAGTTGATCGACTAACCAAATCAGCGCATTTCATTCCGGTAAATGTCGCATTCAATGCCAAGAAATATGCGGAGTTGTGCATATCAAGAATCGTCTGCCTACACAACATTCCTCGCACGATTGTTTCAGATCAAGGCTTGCTGTTCGTTGCTCATTTCTGGGAGCAGATGCATGCCTCGTTGGGTATTAAACTGATTAGAAGCTCCGCCTATCACCTGCAGAACGATGGACAAACTGAGCGAGTGAATCAAGTACTTGAAGACATGTTGCGAGCGTGTGCCATCCACCACTGTGAAAATTGGGACGATCATTTGCCGTTGGCCGAATTCTTGTACAACAATTGTTATCAAGCGAGTATCAAGATGGCACCATATGAAGCCCTCTACGGCCGAAAATGTCGCACCCCGCTGAATTGGTGCGAGTTCGGCGAAAGAGTGACTTTCGGGATTGATCTAGTCAATGAAGTCGAGGAACAAGTTCGGATCATTCAAGCGAACTTGAGAGCGGCTCAATCTCGACAGAAGAATTATGCGGACAAGCGGCATCACCCGCTGCACATCGATGTCGGGGATCATGTGTACCTCCGCGTGTCTCCGATGAAATGAATTCACCTGTTCGGAGTAAAAGGAAAGCTAGCTCCCCGGTTTATTGGTCCGTTTTCTATTACGGGGAAGTGCGGACCTGTGGCTTATAGATTGGAATTGCCGGGATGTCTTACTGGTATCCACGACATTTTTCCATGTACCTCAGCTCCGGAAATGTCTCAAGTTCACAGCTGAAGTCCACACGGATGAAATCGGCGAGTTGCAACCAGATCTCACATACTCTGAACATCCGGTTCAGATTCTTGACGAGAAAACCCGAACCACACGGAACCGCGCTCTGTGGTTCTATAAAGTGTTATGGAGCCACAATAATGTTGAAGAAGCAACTTGGGAATCCGGAGAATATCTCCGCTCCAACTATCCGGATTTCTTATCGTCTCATAACCGGTAATTTCTCTCCTACTTTCGTCTCTTCATTGTAATCTCGGGACGAGATTCTTTTAAGGGGGGGGGAATGTAAGGTCCATAATTTAAATAATTCAAAGTTCCGTTAGGACAAAAATATTTGATTAATAAAAAGCAATACAAAAGAAATGAGAAAAACAAATAAATACAAACTCCAAATGAGGGAATTCAAAAAAATAAACTTGGCTACTGTACAAATGAATTTAACATGAAGATTTGTCTTTATCAATGGATTCCAAATATTTCAAATAGCCTCCCTGCAAACTTTCATAATTTCTGAAGCAAATTTGCTATTTAATTCAATAGCTACATTGAATTCAACTCAAATTCAAATTCGAGTTTGAATTTAAATGAAACTTTGTCAAATCAACTATGGGAATTCAAAATCAAATTCTATATGATTAATCCAGACATCCCACAAATATATAGAAAATTTTGGAATGAATTAGGTGGTAGAATTGATGGGGAAATTATGAGGGTGAGGTGGGACCCACTGTCATCCAAAGCAAAGTGCTGTTTTTGGCTCTCCAAGTGACACCACATGCCATGCAATGTCCAGGCAGCTGCTTGCACTATTGTGCTCGACTCCAGCTTCCCCCAGCATGCCCTGACCTCGTCCTTATCCCCCCCCCCCCCCCCCCCCCCCTGACCTCGTCCTTATCCCCCCCCCCCCCCCCCCCCCCCGCAGGCACGGCCCTGAGTCGACCATTTCTTCCCTATTAAGTTTCAAGCGCCATTGTTGCCTCCCTCACGAATTCGTCTCTTTCCAGCCGAATAGAAGCAAGGTTACTCAGGTTTCATCCCCTTGTTTTTCCTCTCCACACTTACCATGGTCGTGCGCACCTTCCTGACCCTTCTATTGCCCAGCCGGAGCCTCCCCAATGCCAATCGGAGTGGAACCATGGCCGCTGGAAAAATCCCCTGTTTGGCTGCCCTTTGCTCCCTCGTCGACCCGGCGATACAAGCACCATCTTGCCTCGGTCCAAGAAGCAAAAAAGGTTCGCCTATTCATGTACTAGCTGCTGGTAAATTTTTAGACAATGCCATGCCTCCTAGCCCCCGTATTTCCATGTTTTCCGATGAACTTTGGGTATCAACAGAGCTAGCTTTCGGCCAAAATTTGTTGTCTACGCTGAGGCATAGCTCGTGCTAGTTAGATTTTGTCTTGCCCTTGTCCTGGCGCACCACCTTGACGAAAAACCGAGGTATTTCATTGAGGAATAACGCCGGAATCGTCAATTTCCTAGCCGCCGGTTTGAACCCCCCATGTCGCCGGCAAACTCATATTTCCCGAACATTTCACTGGTTTTGGCACCCACTATCTTGATTCTTAGCTTTCTAGGAACGTTTTGGTGTAATCTCCGTGCAAAATAGAGCACCGTAGGGCCCGGCCGACTTCACCAGAACCCTAGGTTCCGCCTCCGCTGTCGGTGCCCTTTCTCCGGCCATCTATCACCGTCGGGAGCCCTACCGTCGAGTTCCCCATAGATTTGTATGTGGGGACAGCGAGGGTGGAGCGCCGCTGTGCCCTAGAACTGGCTGTGGCGAGTGGCCGCGGTCAGGCGCCGCCCCGTGCCGTGCCTCAGCGTCGTGGGCGCGAGGTAGACGAAGACCGGTTGGGTCCCGGCTGTCAGCCAAAGAAGCGGCGCACCCGGATCAGCTGCGGCAGAGGATCACGTGCGGCTACACGGAATAAAACCGTGGCCCCGTGTGGCTTCAACCCTATTGGCCCATTTTAAACCTGTGGGCCCAGCCCATTATTCAAACTTTCCCATTTGGATTTTATTCCAGAAATTGCTCCAACTTGGAAAATCCATATCTCCTAGAATACTTGTACAAAATTCCCATATAAATTTTGTTACAACCAGGATGATCTATACTTTCAGTTGGTACACTTGGATATGTATAAAAATTCATAAATTATCCTCAATAATTTGATGAAAAAAATGACTTTGGAATTAATTTCTAGTGCTTCCTTCATTCCAAAATTCTCAAATTTGTCCACACCATTCCAAAAGATACCCTTGAGTCCCAGTAAAAGTGTCAGGTCCATTGGAGTTCAATTGGATAGCCAAGATGAATTTCCAATCTCTATGTTCCTGAAAATTCCAAAATGTCCAGAAACATTTCAGAATTTGTCCAAACTTCTAAATTCGATATCTCACAGTAGAATGCTTTGAAAATTTTGAAACCAATGTTGTTGAGTCACTATTGACCTCCTCTACACAGAAAACCAACTTTTAGGCATGTTAAAGTCCCATTTTACCCATGAAAATTCTGGGAAGTGTTTATATTCATTGAATTTTATACAACAAATACTTCCATGAACTTAGCCCCGATTTGGCCAGAACCTCACCCATAGTTCCTAGTGTCCTCTGTAAAATTTCTAGAACCACTGGCAATCATTTAATATTCTTAACTGTTTTTCCATTAAGCTTTGCAATAATCCCAATATTGAATCACTTGCATTTTTCTTTGCATATCAAATAGTTTTCGAGCTCAATGAGACCCCAGAGCCACTGGAATTCATCAACCCGGAAACTAACTTTAATCCCGTCTCGCAGCCAGGCAAGCTCCTGTTTGCATTTAACAGCGTTTTAAATTTTATTTGTATCACACTATATGGTTTAGGTTGTATGTGCATTAAGTCTAGGATTTTCTTGGAGTTTTCCACATGCATGACCAGATAACCCATGAGAGAAGGGTAGATGGTTAAGTCTTTGATTTGTCCATGCTATGCTTAATGTTATAGTTGCTTCGGTAGAAGTCGAGTAGTTGGAATCTCCTCGCGAGTTCAAGAATTGGGATTACACGGGATTGGTCGAGTGAAAGATTCACCATTTGGTTAAATATGACAGCGGGCATGGAGTAGGAGCAGCAGGACATAGGGGCATGTCAGCTGTAGCTGTGCCTGTGTTGGTCAAGGACTGATCTGTGTGCGGCCCTGTTGAGCAAGTTTGAATGTACCGAAGGCATACTAAATATATGGGACCCAGTAAACCGGTGTAACTTGTCCACCTTAGCGTCGAGGCATACCCTACTGCCTTATAGGTTTGGGTTGAGAGCAACAAGGTGTAAACCTGCCAGCGGGTACGTTATACTCCGAGTGGGGGCCTCCTGTTCGTAGAGGTGAGACCGGATCGGCGTGTAGGTAGCGGGTGAAAGGTTGCTGCATACAACATGAGTGGAGTGTGCCATCGCAGCTCCGAGTATGGGTGTTTGTGTCGTGCTATTCGGGTATCCCTGCAGGTGTATATCGATTCGAGTCGCTGTCCCTCGCGGTTATTGAGTACTGCTTGTTCACTAAGCCGTGACGTAGTTAATTATTTGGAGCTGAATATTATTGAATCATGCTTTATGGAATAATTATGTTTTTATGCTTGTATGCTTAGATGAGATTGTTCACTAAATTTCAGATTCATGAAGCCTTAATTTTTTGCTAAAAGCTGAAAGTAAGGACAATAATTTAGGTGAGTCTTTTATTGTAAACTGTCGTCCTATCTTATATATATCCTGCATATAGAGTTCCATGCTTAGTGGAGACGGTTAAGTCTTGCTGAGCCTTCATGCTCAAGGTTGCTATTTTATGTTTTTGCTGCAGATGATGACGTTTATGATGAAGGTTTCGCCGGTGAGGCCTTGCCCCCGTCGGGGTACATGGCCGAGTGGGAACTCTGCACGCCGCCGTGATGTTTTTTGTGTGCTGCCAGTGTGATTCGGTCTAGGGCTGAACGGAATGACTTTTGCATAGGTTAGGCTTGAGTGTCGAGAGCTATGAACTTATCTTCCGCTATAGTGTATTTAAATGTGTATTATTTGTAAAATACAAAGCTTGTATAATACTATGTTGTTTTATATAATATGATGTATTTTTTTATGTGCGCTGTTGGCTGCCTCCTCGCACGACACCACCCAATTGCGATTCCTGGAATGTGTGGGCTGCGGTCCCCCCATAAAATCATCTCTCTCTATTTTCTTCGAAAAACTGTTGGATGTTTACTGATCATATTCATCAAGATTTTTTGTGTATTTGGCCCCCTATTTTCTTTGTAAGCAACTTCGAATATATACGAATGGGCTAAATGCTTCTGTTCTGGTGACCACAGACTAGTCCATGGTTACCCGGACTAGTCCGCACACTGCAGACTAGTCCGGAGAGGTCCGGTAGTATGGACTAGTCCGGTTGACCATGGACTATTCCGATTTTTTGACTCCATGACCCTAGTGCCGCCAAACCCTAATCTCCTTCATCCTCACAACGTTCCTCACCTTCTCTATCCTCACTCGAGTGCCCCCAAGGTGATTTGGCGATTTGTCCACCAAATCTCATCAACTCTCTGTGGAAAACGATCTTAATTGCAAGGGGATCGAGGTCCACAGACTGATCCGCAACAGCAACTCCTCGAACCTCAAGAATCGAAGGATTTTAATAAACTTTCTCCAAAACCCTAGAATCTTCGATTTCTTGTGTTATGGACCAAATAGCGTAGTTCTACTTGTTAATACATGACTCCTTGTTGTATTACATTTACCTTGAGATATTTTTGCATTGAGAAACTCCATTGATTTGCTAGTTAGGGTTTGAGCAGTTGAACACCAGACTAGTCCGGCCTATGTACGGACTAGTCCGCACTACAGCACCGGACAAGTCCAATTTTTGATTGAACTCAACACTAAATTCCAACTACTCAATGAATTTCCTTGCCATTAATCCTCATCCATATATTGTATATTCTCTTGTCAGGACCATGTCGAGCTCCAATGATGAGATCTCCGACTATGAGGTCGAGATGGATCAAGAGTCATTGCTTCGTTCCTCGACAAACCAAAGCAAGAATCAGCAAAACCGTGCCACTGACCCGTCGCCACTCCACCTCAGGTGCGGCGATAGGTCGTCGCCAAGAAGCTCGCATCCAAAGGAAAGGATGCAGCTGGCCCTAGCTCGACAACTTTTTGCCAAGCTAAGGGCGAAGGGAAAGGGATCGCCTCCAGCCCGATTGGCTCTCTCCAGATGAGTGCTCCGAGACAGGGGAACAGGGACCCCTCTGAAGAAAGATTCAATGGCAAAGGAAGCAATGTGGCTTCTAAGCTCAGGATAATTGACTGTTACAGCAGTTCCAGAAAGGCAGCTGATGCAAGGTTCTGCAGCAACTTCCATGCGAACTACTATAGTTCCTTGTATCTCACGATGAAGATTTCGATGGTCCGAAGCCAAAGGATCGACTAGACACACTTTGAGAGAAAGAGTTGCCCAGCCTTTGATGAAGTGATACAAGTTGTGGAGAGATATGGCCTCAAAGACTTGTTTGCTTTCAGGTGCAACTGGAATGATGAAGTCATTGCTCAGTTCCATGCAACCTGCTACTTTGCTAGCGATGAAGAGGAAAGGGTGACTTGGATGACAGATGGATCCATGTATATTATTACTTATGATGAGTTTGCGAGACTGGTGCATCTTCAGGATACTAGCAGCAGTGAGCTCATCATTCAAAGCATTGGTGTCTTAAAGAAGGATAACATGGATTTCCTTTATGATACTCGCCTGGAGTACAACCCTCCATCTAACCGGAACATGAAGCCCTTCTTCATGGTTCTCAACAGGGTGCTTAGGAAAACAATTGCTCCGAAGGATGGAGATGCAGGAAGTGTCCAAGTCTACCTGAGGACATTGATGAAGGTGATAAGCAAGAATAGGAAGTTTGATATCTTCGACTATATTTGGAATGATATGTTGAATATCTCCTGCACACCGAACCGCTCCTGTGGCTATGCGCCTTATATCATGTTTATGATAGAAAGGACACCGGAATTGAGTTCGTGAAAGATGTAGAGCACACTCCTCTAAGGCCTCAGAAGCCTTCCTAAGCCAGTCTCCCAACTGCTCCATCTCCAGTGTCAAGTGAAGAGGCTCCGAGGAGAGCTCAAGGAGATGCAAGGACTGCTCCCACTACTAGGGCCCCTCCTTAAAAAGGGTCTCCTCGTGGCATCTTGAAGTATTTGGCCGCCATCTTTGGCTCCTGCAAGAAGGTTGAGGTGAAACTCCACAAGCTGAACCAGGCAAGGAAAGAGGATATGAGATACATAAAGCAAAATGTAAAAGCCTTATGCCAAAAGCTGTAGATTGAACCAATTGGGTCTCCTGTCATCTCCGAGGACTCTCCTTCTGACATCTCAGAGCTGCCACATCTCTCTCCCTCCCAACTCGCCTATTTTGGTGTTGGGGGCACTTTGAGTGGATCCGCTCATCCTCCTCCTCAAGCTGAAGATAAAGACGATGAGAAGACCGACAGCAAGGAATGAGTCTGCGGCGATCTCTAGATCCCTCTTCTCCTTCTTTTTTGTGCCTTGATGCCAAAGAGGGAGAGATTGAGGTGGAGTCACTAGGTTGTAGCTGTAGATGAGAGATGAGAGCTCCATTCGCATGTTTCGATCTTTGTTGTACTATTGGATTGTAAAACTGATCTATATTATGCTTTTGGGTTGTAAAACTGCTATTATGCTCTTATTATGGTTCTACTCATGTTTATGGAGTTTGTGATGAAAATTTGATATAATCTAAGTCTTTGCTCTGAAATGGACATATATGCTTGATGTTGATATGATTATGTCATTTATCTCATTCTCATCACGATTATTGCTTACACACACTTAGTCTTGCACCCCACCATGAAGAGTGAACATATGTCTTATGTTTTCATTGCGTAACTTGTTCCAATCTCATATGTGCACACTTTATGAAAATCTTGATTTTTAATCATATTTGTGAAATCTCAATTGGTTGTCATCAATCACCAAAAAGGGGGAGATTGAAAGTGCATCTAGGCATCCTTGTGGGTTTTGGTTGATTTATGACAAATAAATAAGATCCTAACCTAATTGTTGAGGTGAGCGCAGGTTTTGACGAAATTATGAAGTAAGCGCAAAAAGAAATGAGAGTGATGAATCAAGTTGAAAGGAGCTCAAGAGATGAATAGAATACTCTTTGTGAATAGAGTGTCTTGGAGAAAACACCCCAAGAGCTCAAGCAAAAGAAAACACCCTCACTGCACAAGTTTACACACGTCCGGACTAGTCCGATGTTCCCCGGACTAGTCCGATGATCCCTCTGTCTAGGATCGGACAAGTCCACCTAGTGCAGACTTGTCCGCAATGGACTAGTCCGATAAAGTCTGGACTAGTCTGATAATCCTTCTGATCAATATCGGACAAGTCTGATATTCCACATACAAGTCTGAAATCCCCACTGACCAACATCGGACAAGTCCCCCCAATTTCAGACTTGTCCTTAACCCCTCAAATATCACGACACCAGACTAGTCCTATATAATCCGGACGAGTCCAAAAACCTCTCTGACTAAAATGGACAATTCCTCCAAACGCAGACTTGTCCTCAATTCACTAAGCAATTCACCATGCCAGACAAGTCCGATATGTGCCGAACTAGTCCGAACATCTCCAGAGACAAAATTGGACTATTCCGCCCATTGCCGAACAAGTCTGATAATTCAAGACACTTAGGTTTTCCCACACGCCGCACAACGGACTAGTCCGGAGTCCACCACAGACTAGTCTGAACTTTGTAAACCCTAACGGTAACCTTTGGAAACCCTAGTATAAATATAGGTGCACGGCCCCTAATCAATCTCTCTCGGCCCCCTACACCGTCACACCTTCCAAGAGCCCAGAAAACACGTCTCTCCACACAATCCAATGCAAGAAAGATCAAATCCTTGAGGATTAACCGTAGATCAAAGGAGAGCCACGTTCTTCACGTCTTGAGCTCTTGGGTTTCATTCTCTCACACACTCTCGCTATTTCATTGCATACATTTTGATTGTGTTTGGTGGTGTTTCAATCTGTAAATCTTGGGGATCCCTCAACTTGTGAGAAGGCCCCTTGAACACAATTATTTACCCCATTTGTGATTAGTGGAAGAGAATCAGCCTCCATGGCGATTCGACGAGGGTAGATTTGGTGAAGACCCAGTCCTCCATGGGCTCCTCAACGTGGATGTATATTTCCTCTGTGGAATCGAACCATGGGATAAAAATCATTGTGTCCTTGTTTTTGTCCTTACTATTCATTGCGATCTAGGGTTTGCTCAATCTTGTTCAACATACGTTAAAACTTTGAAACTAAAGTTAGCTTGTGCCACATCTAGTTCCACTGAAGCAATACACTCTACTTGTAACTCAATTTCCGCTGCATAGAGTACTTTGATCGAAATCATTCACCAACCTTAAAATCAATCTAGTCCGCATACACCGGACTAGTCAGCACCCTATCGGACTAGTCCGATTTCACTGCGTTTGATCAGGTTCCTAAGTGTTTCAGGTTCCGACGTAAAGTTCAAATAGCCTATTCACCCCCTCTAGGCTACATTCACTTGGCCTTCAAGAACAAATTGAGCTTCAACAAGATGATGGAAACACAGTTGGCTTAATGGTAGTTGTTGTTCCTCCAGTGGAGAATGGCAAGATGCTAGGATAGCCTGAACCTCCCTTGGAGAGCACCAATATTATTTTTCTACAAGGAGGCAACTGGCAGAAGGACCCCGGATATCCTACAATTTCATGCTCAATTGAGGCTCACCACTTTGACCAGGCCCTTTGTGACCTTGGAGCAAGTGTGAGTGTGATGCCCAAGGTGGTTTTCGACCAGCTTAACTTCATGGAGCTTACTCCAACACCAATGTAGCTCAAACTGGCTGATTCTTTAGTCCGTTATCTGGCAGGTATTGCCAAAGATGTTCCAGTGAAAATCCGGAATTGCTTCATACCCATGGATTTTGTGGTGCTCGACATGGAGGTCGAGAAGGATATGCCACTCAATCTTGGGCGACCATTCCTTAGCACCGCAAAGGCATGCATAGATGTGGGAGCTAGATAAATCCACTTCCATATCAATGGCAAGGAGAAGTTTAACTTTTGCCCAAAGTTGGAGCAATGCTCCATGATCTGCATTGGGGCAAATGTTAAACACTTTCAGTAGGTCGAAATCACACCTCCAAAGGTGGACCCGCTCATTGCATTCATGAGGAATTTAATCTATGTGGAAAACCCATCTTATCTTCCACGCCGACACCCCATGAAGACGGAGAAGTCCGAGCCTCCCGAAAGGCCCATGTCCACCAAACCGCAAAAAAAAATAATGGCAAAAGAAGCAAGACAAATCGTCCGAGCCCATCCCTCCGAGCCCAGATGTCAGAAAATGAAGAAGGAGGACTGTCCATCTCATCGGACGGTGGTGAGACCTAGCCAACAGGTAAATTTGGTAGTTATCATTTTCTTTGTTTTTCCTCGTTAATTGGTTTTCCTCGTTTGGTTTGATTTTTCCCCACTGCATATTTGGTTTCTCTTAGCAAGTTAAGAATCTTCTATTCTCAACTATCCTTTTTATTTCTTTATTTTTCACAAAAACAAAATTGTTGGGTTTTTAAAATGGAGTTTTTATTCGGAAAACAATTTTTTGAGTTGAAAAAGTGGTAATTCACCAACGTGCTAATTCCATAGCCGTTGTGGATCCACCTGCCAAAAGGGAGAACAGGGGGGCACTTGTTAGTACGGGCGACCCCCCTATTCGGCCGACTAGGGGAAATAGCCATTTTGGCTCTCTCTCTCTCTCTCTCTCTCTCTCCTCCAACAGCTACATCTGATTCCCTAGTGACCGTTGGGGAGTGTACACTATAAATGGTGGTCGTGAGGGGCACTTCTCCCCACACTTCACCTCATTTCATACCTTCCCAAAGTCACTCTTCCTCAAATTGTTTTTCTTACTCTTCATTTAAGTGCTCTTGCTCAAAATCCAACTCAAAAAGATTTGCTTTTGTTTGCATTTGCAATTTTCTCTCAAGTTCTTCACGGGAAAATTCATCAGGGGTTTTTCTTTCACTAACATCACCTCTTTCGATTTTTTGCCTTGTTGTGTTCTTGTTTGTTGTTGTCATGAAAGGAATAAAGAGGTTGTTTGGAAAGAGGATGGACGCTGCAAGCTCAATCCATGGTGGGGACTCAATTGCACGCCCCTCTTCTATTGCTACACAAAGTTCATGGAGGAGGAGTGTAGGTGGAGACACTCCCGTGGGTGAGAGAAGCAACCCTCATCAACTTCTTCATTATGACAACCTCGACATACAAAGTGAAGTTGAAGATCAAGCATGGAAGCTCCTCCAAGATCCTGAGTTTTCTCATACGAAAGCTTATGATCCGGATTTGATCTCCAACATAGGTATGGATTCCAAATTCTTTTCCATTTGGCGTGCATTAGGATGGGAAAACTTTGCTCACATAGAGGAGAGAGGTTCACGCCTTCTCTCCATACAATTCCTTTGCACACTCAAAATAGGATTTGATGGTATTACTTTTAGATTATTTCAAATGGGATACAACATCCTATTGAAAGAATTAAGTGAAATCCTAGGCTTCCATAGACATTGTTTGCTAGATTCATATGCTTTGCCTGGTTTTAACAAACAAAGTTATTGGCAAGATTTAACTAGTGAGGTCAGATGTAGTGCACCTAGGAATAGCCACTTACACAACCCTACTTAACGCTTCATGCATAGATGGGTGGCTATGACTATATTCCCTAGAAGAGAAGTAAGGGTAGTGCGTGATGATGAGTTTAAAATTCTATTTGCCATGATTTAAAAGATAAAAGTTGCTCTAGTTACTGCCATGATGACACAATGGTTAGATTACATTCCAGGAACTGGGCCAATTGAATGCGCTTCATTGATTACTCGTATTGCTACTGGGGTAGCAGCACAAGAATATTCTTCATTTTAGTATATTGAAAATGAATTGGAATTAATTGATGAAGATTATTTAGTGCAAGGACATACCCTTGAGCATGATAAAGATGGCTCTTTGTTATTTTATTATCCTGGCTTTGTTAATGAAATTCAGTTGCCTAACCCAGATTATAATTTGTACAAATGCCGGAGGCTAACCATCGACCTTCTTCCCATTGAGGAAGCACGAAGGAGTAATGTCTCTGGCAGGGTATCTAGAAGCCATGCAAGGAGAGCATCCATGCCTCCAACAACCTTCGCGGTCCATGAGTACGAAGAGGAAGAGAACCCAACGGGTGATGCACCCGGATGGACTCAACCTCCATCATATGAGATCGATGGTCCGTCTTGGCATGGATGGCCAGGTGCCACATGGGAGCCACGCCTATCCACTTGAAGCTCTAGCAGCTTGCCTCCAACATCCCTAAGAAGATGTCGTTCCTCTTCGGCTAGAAGTCATCATGACTATAGCCAAGGAATGACGGATCTCACTAGACGTATGGAAGAGCTTGAAGTGAGAACGGGTGACATCTACAACACTCTCCAAGGGCATGTTCAAGGTACCCAAGACTGGCAACAACAAATGGACGCTCAATTCACCAACTTCAACTCAACGCTACAACAACAACAAGCCGATCTCGCGGCATACTTCCGTCATCAAGGGTTCAATCCTCACCACGGAGGTGAGTGAAGAACAAGCTTGGGAGAGGACCCCCACTTGAGGTAAATTGTATCAACCCCTTGCATATTTATTTTTCATTCATCCATCATCAACCTTGCATATAAAAAATATAAGTAGGATAAATTTGTTTTCAAATAAAATAAATGATGTGCGGTAAGAATGACATGTAATTCACATAGATGAAATTATGAATAGTTGCTCTGTTTTAATTTTCCTAAGTCCCTAATTTACAACTTACTACTCTCTAACATATTGCTCTCATTGGGTAAGATTGATTTTGCCTTGATTTGGAAATTTTGGGTAGCAAATGCTTAATCCATTCTATATTTTTGTGAGATATGATATAGTGACAAGGCTGCTACTCCTAGTTTTAAAGTGAAACTTAGATTCTCGGAGAAATTCAATAAAGATTTAAGTTACTCTCATTTGATTGGAAATACCTACCAAAGCCATATGATACATCACATTGATATACCTTATGCATATGCTATTTGTTTTCACATTGAGCTTTGTCAAACTAATATAGACCAATGTGAGATTTTATTCATTACTTTTTTGAATTCTATACTTCACTTACTCATGCTATACTTCTACTCTAGAAGTAAGCAAAATCCCATCATACCACCATTCCACAATAAAAATAGAAATTCCATATCTTTCATGCTTAGTACTCTCTCATAATTTATTGCATAAAAGGGAGTAGAAGATATGGCTACAAGAAAAAATAATGCATGCTTACATCATAAGAATGATAAAAAAAGAGAGAAACAAAAGTAGCCATGTTTCATCCCTGCAAAATAAGAGAGTCCACTAAAAAAGGTGTCATCTCAAATATCCACATCCACCTCCATTCCATCACACATGCACAAGTCTTGAATCAAATTGTTTTGAATTGATTTCTCCTAAGGCTTGCTCTTCTGACTTAGCAATATCATGTGTTGCAAGTATGCCTACAATATTCCCTACCACGCTCCACATACAAGCCTTATTTATTGGTAGGATGAATTTAGGCAAAATTCCTTATTGAGGATATATTTCCACTACACATAAATGAGAGACCAAGAGAATCAAATTGAGATACTTAAAATCTAAACTGAACTCCCCGAAATTTGAGTGGAACTTGATTTCTAGGGTATGTGTGCTCCATTTGCTGTTCTATCTTGCAACCACCAATGAATAGGAGATGGCATAGGCCGCATAATGACTTGAGATGGGTGAAGTACCATCCAAGTTTTTGCACTAGGTAGAGTATTTTGTTGTGCACATGGTACTTTTGAAAAGTAGAGCATTGTAGCAACTCCTGATCATCAATCTAAAGTCCTTGGGACGAGCAAAGGATATGGTTGGGGGAGTTTGTTGATGGCGGTTATATAATAGTTTCACTTGTCAATATAACTCAATATGAAGGAAATCTCATTTCTTGCACATATCACCTTTCTATTTAACCTATTTCCACTTGTCCTCTGAGAAATTAGTGCATGCAGGTATTTTATGCAGAATTGAAGTGAAATAAGGGGTTGGATCCTATAAAATATCATTCTAGCCAATCAAGCGATGACATATGGCACCACATGCATCAAATGGCCCTCAAACAGAAGTATATGAGGCCATCGAACGGTGTAGCACCCATATCGGTGAAAGGGACCCACCCGAAATTCACCCCGAGGAAGCACACATGAAATGGTCCAACTTTTTGTTCAACCAACTAGGGGGTTCGGCCGAACCCTTCCTAGCGCCAAACTCGGTCAGCTTCCACGCGTCGATTCCCTATGGTGCCCTGGTCATGATGAAGACGGATTTGTGCGCTTTTGGTGGCGGGAACTGACCCTTCTCCAAGCTATAAATAGGACCCCTCACCCCTCACTTCAACACACACCACTTGAGTATTCATCCATTGTATCGACTACTCTCCATAGGTCTAGAGGAGTATAGGTTGTAGAGAGGGGAGTCTCAAGTCCATAGTCCAAGTAGGGGAGAGTAGAAGGAGTCTCTTCCCAATTCCTAATTGGGAAAGGTATGGCTCTTATATTCCTATTTGTATTTCCGACTTTGCTCTTAATAAAGATGATATCTTTAGTCTCCTATTGTTCTTGGATGAAGTGTTGCTTGTTTGATTTTGGATTCCATATATGTGGTAGGAGTAGTATTTATAATTATGCTATACCATTATCATTATATCATCATAAACTCTACAAACCCCCAATATAGTTTAATTAGCTATGACATGATTATGTTGACATGAATCACTTATGCTATGAATTAACATTGGCTCAACGATGATTTAGTTCATTGCCTTATGATGGCTTGTGCCTAGGCTCTTAAGGTAATTACTTAATATGCTAGCATGGTGCTAGGATAGAAAGTAGCGTTGAATGTCTCGTAGACCCACAGACTGAAGAGGTGGGTAGTAGGTTGTGACAGCTCTATCTGCCCTTTGTAATCCTCACGTTCGGCTATACCACAGGCTCTTGGCGGGAGTCGTCCTAGTATTGCTAGGGGTAAACCCGTGCTCGATTTTTTAATCCACATAGCATGATAATTCATAATTGATATGATCATTAGTAACTAATTCAGGCTATGTATATGTACATTAGAAGCATCGTAGGAGTCTCTACCTAACTCTTAGCCTAGTCTCTCTTTTCTCATTTACCTCCCTAAGTTTAGAATGCTCTTGTGTGTGTTACACTACTCCAAATATCATTTCTCCATCCTTGCTAGAACCCTACCTTGGCCAACCTAGCCTCTTCACTTGATGATTGCTTTACTTCCATCTAACCTTCCTTTTGAAGATTATAAATGACGCCATTTGAGAATACTCTTAGACGGGAAATCCAACATCGGTAGTTTCTGTGTGCTTGCGAATTTACATGTATAATCTAAAATCTATTAACAAGCATTTCTGGCACCACTAGTAGGGATGAATTGTTAGTAGTACGTCGGAACTCTCAATACGGCCTCATTTCCTCCAGTCGCAAGGATGAAGGTAGAGTAGATTTGAAGAAACTCAATGGTGTTGACAGTCGCGTCTTATTTCTCTGACAAATGAGGCCGGAACTTGGGTGACCATTCTACCATGCGGAGATGCATGACGAGAGCTGAACAGCCGCCTCCTACTCCTAGAGGAGAAGGGTTTTCTCGAGCGAGTCACCTCTCACGAGTACGCTCAATGTTTACACTGCTATCCTCTCTCATGTACCGGTAGTCGAGCTCCGACCGAAGGTCCTGATTCGGGAGCCTGGATGCCGTGTGAGTACGACGAGCCCCGGAGGGCAGTGACATCATGTGCTGAGATGGCGCAAGTCTGCTAGGCTACGACACCGTAGGACCAAGTCTTCCAGACAAGGCCCTGTTACGGGAAGGTGCCTACCCTGCATGGGGCAGACCCTGGTTGTTGAGTGCAGTGGTTGTGACTGCATCCAGGTGCTCAACGTCAGAACGCCATTGTTCCAGCGCGGTTAGAGGAGCTCTCGGTGCTAGAGGACGTTGAAGTAGAGTACACGCTGCGTTCAGTGTGTTCTACGACTTTTTTTATCGATGTTGTGACCGACGTGAATTCACCATACTATTGTCCGCCGGAACAACAATGTTGGCCAACTGCTGAACATTGGAGGGTTTTCCTCCAACAGCCTGGGCAGCTGATCCGTTGGAAGCCGCAATTGAGTTCACCATCTTGGAGATCTTGAATGCCTATTTCCCCTTCCTGGCGCACCAAATGTCAAAGTGTTGACTAAGAAACTTCCCGCGATACTACTAAGAAGTAGTGCATGGAGGTTCGTATTCGGATGGGGCGCTAATTGAGATCAAGAACGAGGGTGAATACAGAGGATTTTACATGGTTCGGGTCACATGAGCGTAATACCCTACTCCATGGGGTATTTGTGTTTGGTATGAGTGTACGTAAGCCTAAGCTTGGGATTCGTTGAGTTTCGTAAGCCTGAGCTTAGTCTGGAATGATCTTAGCCTTCTACCGTGCAACACAACCCTTTTATATGCCAAGGGATGGCTTTTACAGTGTGCACCGTGACCTGTCATGTGGTCCTGGCTGTAATAAACCGCCCTATACACGATATATGGTGTTAAGGGTGGTTAATTGAGTGATAACGTGCCTTAACTATAGCATTAACAGTCTTGATAGTCTTCTGATCGTGCATCATTAATATAGCATTAATGACATGTTAAACAGGTCTTGTAATGTCCAATTGATAGCCCTTTAATGTCCGTGCCATTAAAGATCCCGCTGTCTTCCCATTGCAGACTTAGGTCTGGGAGTGTGACAAGTGGTAGCTCCGTAGCTTTCCTATGTGGGGAGGCAGGTCCAGAGCTTTTGGACAAGTGGCTGCACCGGAGCTTCCCCCGTCGGGGAGGCGGGTCCCGTGCCTTGGGACACGTGGCAGCACCAGAGCCACCCTAAGGAGGGAGGCAGGTCCGGCACTACAGAACACATAGCAGCACTGGAGCCACCCTAAGGAGGGACGCAGGTCCGGCAGTGCAGGACACTTGTGGCCTCCAAAAGTCTACAATACTAGAAGGTGGAACTCATCGCGTCTTCTTCTAGTACGAAAGGATACCTGGTATGCAGGGTATCAACAACTACGCTTAGAGTAGTACGCTTCGGTTAGTACCTATTATTTTAAAAATAAAAGGTCTGGAGGTGTCTTTTTCCGGAGCTATTGTCTTTACCTGTAACTTGTGTCATAGACTTTTTCAAAAGCTGTTTTCTTTACCAGTGGAATGTGTCTTCAATATGGGGGCATAACATTGCTCTGTTGTTAAAATTACTTGTGACAGTCTATTATTTAATGATTGTTTTGTTGTGTCAGATTGCTTTGGATTTTCCTTACACTTGGAACATAGATCTTTTTCTTATTAAGGTATAAATGAGAGAATTTGCTCTCTTATGTTACTGTGTGTGCGAATGTGAATAAATTCTGATAATATTTTATAAAATTTTAGTTATCGAATTTGAAGATGTCTCAGTCGAAGCATCAATAGCATATTGAAGGGGAGGCTCAAAAACAGACTCCTCAATAGCTGCAGGCTCAACAACAAACTTAACAGTTGCAAGCTGACCAATAGGGTCAGTAGCAGACTCATGAAGAGGATGCATCGGTGGGATCACATTCAGAACTTGCCTCTGGTAAAAGAAAGAAAAGGTTGCAGAAGACGTGGCCAACAGACGTTATGAGTGTTGTTGAGTTCAATGACGAAGGCTTACCCCTGGAAAAGAAAGTGAGTACGAGACTGCCCAAGGTCTGTGGTCTAGCAGCTCGGGAAAGGGTGTCGCTAACCTTGTAGGGATTTTATGAGTTTACGAGAATGAATAGGATGAACTCTTCAAAAACTCTATTCAAGCATAGGTTCAATATTCGGAACAGAAGAAGCAGAAGAGAAAGAAGCTAGCTATGAATATGATCTCTCATGCTTGAGGACCTACAAATATAAGCTTGTGACTATTTGGAGAAATCAGGAAACCCCCTTCCATAAGTACAAACATTTTTAAGAAGATGACTGGGTGAGATTTGTTGAAAAGTGTGAATCACAGGACTTGACCAAGTATAGTGAATATATGAAGTGGCTCTGATCGCAAAACAAGCTTGACCACCACCTCAGCAACTTCAATTATGTCGAATAAAAGAATTGGGAACAAGAGGATGAAAGATTGGCCCAGCTAGGTCTTGAGAATCCATACGACAGTTACCGTGGACGGCTGAGACCATTTATGCGCGCTCATTCTAAGCTGACAAAGTTAGGCCAGGTCACCTTCTACAGCCATAGCACCTTTAATGTTACTCAAAGGGCCTTGAGCCTGAGTAGCGAAGACTCAAATGGTGAGAGGGAAAACAATGCCCTCTGCAAGGCCCTGCAAACCAAGGAGCAGCGAGGCCTTGTTCGTGGTGTTTCCAGTAAGTTTACCTGGAGGGAGGGTTTTCCGGATCACAAAACTACGTATCAAGAGCAGAAAATGGTCTCGACACCACAGGTTGATGTGGAGGAGCAGAAAAGACAGCTGAGAAGGGAGCTCCTAGGAGAACTGAAGCCTATAAAGGAGGTATCAGGTATACATCCCTAATCTGTTCTTAAGTAGCGATGACGAGCGTAGGAGTAGCTTAACTTCTAAAACTGCTGGGGGTGGACGACCACATGAGGATCTTCAAGCACCAGCGTGTGGATCTTCAATTGAGTCTGAAAGTGCATCTAGGCATTCCCTTGTGGGTTTTGGAAGATTGACAACTAACAAATGAGATCCTAATGAATTCATTGAGATGAATGCATGTCAACAAAGATTAGATATTATGGTGCAACCAAAAAGGTGAAAAATGACAAGTGATAACGGAAGAAGCCCAAATGATCATTGGAAGCGCAAAGTAGACATAATTGTATAGGATGTGTGTGAGAGACACATCCCAAGAGCTCATGTCTTTGTGTAGAGGGTATGGGATAAAATATATCTAAGTAACTCACTGAGTACCAGACATTTTCGTTCACTGGGTGGACTAGTCCATTAAACTATCTGATGTCAAATTTCACTGAGCATCGGACAAGTCGAGACACACCGGATAAGTCTAATAAACTCTCTGATGTTTCAATTCACCTTGCACCGGACATGTCCGGACACTGACCGGACAAGTCCATTAAACTTTCTAATGTTTCACTCAGACAAGTTGAAAAACACTTTTCACATTGGACTGGACAAGTCCGTCTCATTGCAGACTAGTCCGATCAACTCTCTGTAATCACAACAGACTAGTCCGATGAACTCTCTGTTCCAATACGGACAAGTCTGGTATACATCACACAAATTAGGGTTTTTAGTGCACTGCACATTCCACACGAATTTTACACAGCACAACGGACAAGTCCGGTCAAGAGAGCAGACTAGTCCGACCGTCAAGATCCCTACCAGTAATATTTTTGGAAACACTATAAATAGGTGATCCACGATCCCACAAACAAAAGCACCGTACACAACAGTTGAAAACATATACCCTAGCACCGCACTCATCCTAAGAGCACCAAAGCACATCTTGCCACATACCTAAAGGCCTGAAGAGTTAAATCTTTTAGGTATCCAGATTTGGGATAGGGAGATCATCGTCTACTCATCGTTTAGCTCTTGGGGTTTGATATCTTATACACTTGTGCATTCTTTGTAATCTTTTGAGTGTATTAGATCATATTTTTCTCGCTGTAATTTTGTAGGATCCCTCAACGTGTGAGGTTGCCCCACCAACTTGGTGATTACCCCGTGATAGTGGAACTCAAGTCGGCCCTGTGTGGTGACTTGACGAGGGAAAAGGGTTTGAAAAGATCAGGCCTTGTGTGGGCTTCCTCAACAAGGAAGTAGATCTCTTTGGTGAGATCAAACATCGGTAAAAATCCGTGTCTTGAGTGTTCCATTCTTTTACTTTTCAAAGTTTGATCATCTAGGGCATTAGAATTGGTAAATCAAATTATTTGTTTTCCCCGTGAAAATTAAACAACCTTATATCTTGTTCAAGTTGTACGAATAGTAATTATATTCCGATGCCATTTCATTTGAAATTTCTACCTAAACACTTAATCCTTTCGGAGTAATTGAATAACAAAACTAGTTCGTATCTCATACCGGACAAGTACGACCCCTCGATATTTAATGTATTTGTTAAGTGTTGCAACTAAAGTTTTAAAGCCTATTCACCCCCCCCCCCCTCTAGGCCACATTCAATTGGTATCAGAGCAGGTTCTCCATTTATGAGACTCACCGCTCAGATAGATCAATGGCCTCTGACAAGAACAATGGGATCCTGAAACCCCCCAACACCGAAGATGAACAAGACACCAAGGCATTCGATGAACTCAAGGAAAACAAACACGATGATGCATAAGTATGTGAACTCAAGGTTCTTCTAAGAAAGAAACTTCTAAGCAAAGAGGGCAAGGAAGAAGACAATAAGGCGACGGAGAGTGGTCTTCATGACTACTCCTGATATCCTTATAGTTACGATCTTCATAATTCTAACAATCTTTATCTTTCAATTCCTATGGGAAAACCTACTCATTTGGACAGAAATAATTATACAATGTGAAAGTATAATATGAAAATGCATCTTATCTCCATAAACCCAGTGTTTGGCATGTTGTGTGTACAGGTATAAATATCCTGGATACCGACGATGAACTCACTCTGGAGCATGAGCATGAAATTCACCACAATGCACAAGTCGTTGCAGCGATCACTTCTTACTTGAGCCGAGAAGAGTTCACCAAGATATATGGACTAGAAAGTACCAAGGAAATATGGGATACACTCATGACCGCACATGAGGGAAATCGCTCAGTTCGTTAAGCAAAAATTGAAACGCTTGAAGGAGAATCGGGAAGGTTTGCCATTGAGGAGGGTGGATCACCTAAAGAGATGTACAACCGAATGAATGTGCTCATCAACAAGATCTGTGCCTAGGGAAGAAAGAAGTGGACTGACCATGAGGTGGTCAAAAGGATGATTAGAGCATTTATGCCAAGGAATGTGACCTTGTGCTCTATGATCCGAGAAAGCCTGGAGTTTCACAAAATGACTCCAGATGAACTGTTGGGCAAGATTATCAACCATGAGATGATGAAGAAGGAGGCCCAATATGTCAAAGACTTAGCTGAACTTACCTCCTCTGTAACACCCTCATTTTCATCCATCATGCATTGCATACATTCTCATACATGTTTAGCATTTACCAACACAAAAGGAATAAGGTTAAAATAAATTATAATCATGCAAGCAAAAAAAACCTATTGTAGTGCGGACTTGTCCGGATTTGGACCTCGGACTAGTCCGTCTAACTCTCTGTTGTTCTCCGTGGGTAGGGCTGACTTGTCTGGTATGGACCCCGGACTTTTTTTGGTTTTTCTCTCTGTTGTCTTTCTGAACCGTTAATTCTACGGACTAGTCCGAAAATGTATCTGATGTTTTCCTAAGGCATACCCTTGACTTGTCTGGCCTAACACCATACATGTCCATTCAAATTTGTGGAACATTGATTTACCTTTGAGCGTACTTGTCCGGCTTGATACCGAACTTATCTGTTCAACTTCCTGACTTCAAACGGACTAGACCGGTCACCTAGCGGACTTGTCCGGTGTGCCTATCTCAGATTCATTATTTTCCTCCATGACGTGATATTGGGTATTTACCTTAATTGGGCCCAAGAACGTCGTGCCCAACCCTTGTGGAGCCCATGTGGGACCCCTGAACTCAAAATCCATCAAACCCAACCACCTCCACCTCTATATAAAAACCCCAAAACCCATCCTCTCACCCTTTGTCACAATTGAAGAAACCCCAAACCCTAGTTCGTGAGAGCCGCATTCAATAGGTGAGTCAATCGGAGCAAGGGGAAAGGGAGGAGGAAGGAGAAGGATCCATCAAGATCGATCTTCATCAATTCATGGACATCATCATCAATTCTCCTCCAATTCTCCATCTTCTTTGGATCTAGGCTCAATATCTCTAGCTTCATCGAATTGACGACCCTTGAGTTGTTGAATTCATGATAAATACCTTAGATCAACCTTTTCTTCGTAAAATACAATCCTATATTAACTTTAACCATGTTCTAGTTGGAAATTCAACAAAAACCCTAGCTGAGCAGACTTGTCCGGCCAAGTGCGGACTGGTCAAATCAACTTTCTGGTCCAGGGCGGACTAGTCCGATCCCCAATACGGACTTGTCCAGCCACCTAAATCTAAAGTTGCTGAATTAATCGCAATTTGATTCAAATCAATTCGAAACATGTTAAAACTTGTTGAAAACCATTGTAACTAGGGAGTAAACATTAATAGCAACTCATTAACAAGTTCTACATCATAATTGCTTTAATCATGCATGTCATGGCATATTGAGTAATATATGAGCATCAACTGATTGTAATGTCTGTTTTGTATGTCTATTGTGCGGAATAGAAGGTATTACTCTAGAGGGTGTTGTCGAGGACCTCCAGTACCAGAACTTAAAAGATTTTTATCTTAATCAGTATCATGAGCAAGGCAAGCGACCTTGATCATTTTGATCCTATTCTTAAATGTTTTGTTTGCAAAATTGCATGCTTGTGTCAAATTGATGGGAAACCCAAGATAGGAGTTGACTAGTCTTGTTTAACTATCCTTGTCACTTTGGACATGTTGTAGAGTGTTGGGAAGGGCATTTTTACCTTATTGCTTCGCTCTAATTAATTGGGTTGGGAAAACAACCAAATGGCTTAACTATGAAATAATGAGCACGTATATGATGAGAATTGATGAATATGGATAATTGGTAACATGGGTCTTGGGAGATGTAAGCAAGCATGGTCTTTGGATTGGGTTCGATGTTACCGTGGTTTTGCTTGCCTTAGATCTGAGGACCGGTTCATGCGAGAATAAGCCAGGAAAATAGTGCCACCACAAGGCCATGTATGGGTGCGGCATAGATGAATAATTAGATGTGTTGCTTGTATTGTATGGACCATTGGATGGTCTGAGAAATGGGAGTCGAGGAGGGATACCCTAGGAACCGGATGGCATATGAGGGGGCCCGTGGGTAGGAGAATGGAGATTCAAGCCTGTTGGTGAAACCTTAGTGGGTCCGTAGATACTAGTAGTCCCTTTGTAAAAGCTATTTTGTGATCTCTTGGCCACACACCAACCGAAGTATGATAAGGCATGATAGAGGTTCTTAGTCACCGAAAGGTAATGAAATCACAAACATGTGGGTAAAGTGGTACAACCTCTGCAGAGTGTTAAAAACTATCATGATAGTCATGCTCCCGGTTATGAGCACATTGACAACTTCCATGATTAGAGAGAAACTTGTATTTGGGATGGTTATGGTTGGGTTATGGTTCGGTATTGGTTATGGTTATGTATTGGATGGTGATAATTGGATATGGTTAATGAGGATGGTAGGAATATGGTATATGGATGGGTAATGAATAATGGATGTGATATAATGGTAATTGACGGGGTTGGACTCATTATTGGTAATTATTTGGTATATGATGGGATTACTTCACATAGACATTGTAGGATGCATTTCACCCGTTTTAAATGTACATTTCAGCAACTAGCCGTTATTTATTATCATTCCTTGGTTTAAGCTACATGTCATTATTTTCTCACACTTGCTGAGTACGACCATGTGCTCACCCTTGCAATTCCCTCACCAACGGTTCCATGTGATGTTTGTGAGTATCCTGAGGATAATACGGAGTACTGGGTTGTGTGCTACCGTCGACTTGTGTGTGGTGTTGCTTGGAGTCGCGCTATCCCTTTTGCTTAGTTTTCTTAGTTGCTTAATTAGATTATTTCTGCTACAGTTATAGTTCAATATTGATCATTAGAGTTCGTAATTTGAGGATTATTTGAATATTGTAATAAAGGTACTTAATTAAGTAGTGCTGTTGTAAATTTTTTGTATATCGTTTCTGATGCACGTGTGTATGTGTGTTGAACATCCTGGACACACATATGCGTCGCACTTGCTTCATTTTCAGAACCGGGTGTCACATCCTCCAAGAAGAAGGAAGTTGCCCTCAAAGCAACTTCCAAGCCTAAAGAAAAGGAAATTCATGAAGCACAATATGAAGAAGACACAAGTGATGTGAGCACCGATATGGATGACGAGGAGATGGTTCTCTTTATCAAGAAATTCAAGCGCATGATGGGAAGAAGGAAGGGTTACAACTCAAGTGATGGGGAGAGCAAAGAGAAAGGAAAATCCAAGGCACGACGTACCTGCTACAACAATGGTGAGTACGGTCACTTTATGGTTGACTGCACATATGAAGAAACTAAGAAGAAGAAGGAAGCAAAGCCACAAGAGAAGAAGACCTTCAAGAAAATGAGGCAAGCTCACCAACTACACATTGGCAAAGAGTGGGACTCAAACGACGAGTCCTCCTCTAATGAAGAAGAGGAGATGGCTACCATTGCAATCAAGAAGCCTACCAAGAAATCTACACTCTTCCCAAACATGGGAGGACGGGAGACTCATAACCACACTTGCCTCATGGCTAAGGAAGGCAATAAAAAGGTTCGACTTACACCTCCCTCGCTTAATTCTTCCATTAATGATTTTGATAAGTCAAGTGAAAATGAGGAAATGCTTAAAGGTCTGAGTAAAACTACATTAACGAAAATGAAAATGTTGCTGGGTGAAATTTTTGAGAAGGAGGAGCTTGTCAACCGCCAAGAAGATATGCTCTTCCGTGAAAGGAAGAGATATCAAGAGGTTGAGAAACTCCTTGAGCTTGAGAAGGAGAAGAACAAGGCACTCGAGCATGAGCTAGCTTTGAGTATGGAAACTTACACAAAACTAGAAGACTCACACAATGCAATCAAGGATGAAATTGCTAACTTGTCAAAAGTTAACAAAATCCTTGAAGCGCAAGTTGAGTCACACAAGCAAAGTGGCACTTCCTTCTCCAAGAGCTCACCTTCCCAAAGCTGTAAATTCAACAACAACTAAAACTTGCACATGCTATAGTAAGAAGAAGATTGTTAAAGATGATTCATCTATTTCACATGCTAAACATCCATCCCAATGTGCCATATTTGACAAGGGAAAGATTAAGTATGCACGTAGTGCATATATGGTCACAAGACCTCCAAACGTGAAAGATGTTCTTGGGTACACAAAAAATAAAAAGACGCTTGAATGTTCAGAACAAGAATCATATTGTGTTTGTTAAAGAAAACTCGAATGAATCTAAAGTGCAAACATTGTTTCATACTTATGATGCTTCTTATATACTCATGAGAAATAAATCTGGACATGTTTCTGCAAAATATGCAGGGCCACGCCACAAGAACCTAAAGACTTGTGTGTGGGTGCCCAAGACACTCGTGACTAACCTACGAGGACACAAGCAAGATTGGGTACCTAAAACCAAGAAATAATCTTTGTTTTGCAGGCCTACTCATGCAGAGGATCAAAATGGGTGATAGACAGTGGATGCACCAATCACATGACCGGAGAAAGGAGTATGTTCATATAGTATGAGCGAAATGTGGATCCAAGTGAAGGAATCTATTTTGGAGACAACAACCAAGGAAAAGTCCTTAGAAGCGGTAAAATTGATTTTTTTCTCAACACACTCTTTCAAATATTTTACAAGTAAATTCTTTAGATTACAATCTTTTGTCCATATCATAACTATGTGACAAAGGATACAACTGTTTGTTCACTAATGAGGGTGTGATAGTTTCTAGAAGAAGCTATAACTCAATTGCATTCAATGGAATGTTGAAGGGAAAGCTTTATCTTGTTGACTTTAACAAAGATAAAGCTGAAATCAACACTTGCTTGGTTGCAGAAACTAACATGGGATGGATGTGGCATAGACGTCTAGCCCATGCTGGGAGGAGAAATCCATAGAAACTTCTAAAAGGTGGTAACATTCGAGATTTAAAAGATGTTGTGTTTGAGAAAAATAGGCCATGCAGCGCATGCTAGACGAGAAAACAAGTTGGAGCACCACACCCTGCCAAGAACGTGATGACCACATCAAGACCGCTGGAACTTCTCCACATGGACCTCTTCAGTCCAATTGCTTATATAAGCATTGGCGGTAACAAATATGGATTAGTAATTGTTGATGATTTTTCTAGATTTAGCTGGGTGTTTTTCGTGTATGTTAAATCAGAAACCCAGGGGATCCTCAAGAAATTTTTTAAAATAGCACAAAATAAATTCTCCTCAACCGTCAAGAACATTAGAAGTTACAACAGAACGAAGTTCAATAATACTCAAGTTGAGGATTATCTAGATGAAGAAGGAATAAAACATGAGTTTTAGGCACCCTACTCCCCTCAACAAAACGGGGTGGCCGAAAGGAAGAACATGACTCTCATCGAGATGGTGAGGACAATGTTGGATGAATACAAGACCTCGGACCGGTTTTGGGCTGATGCAGTAAACACTGCTTATCACACCACAAACGGGCTATATCTTCACCGACTACTGAAGAAAATGCCATATGAGCTCCTCACTGGTAACAAACCCAATGTTTCATATTTCAAAGTATTTGGAAGCAAATGTTTTATCCCTACAAGAAACCGAGGACTTCGAGGTTCGCTTCAAAATATGATGAACGGTCCTTGATTGGTTATGATTCGAACGCCTACACCTATCGTGTCTTCAACAATGTCTCTGGCATTGTTGAAGTAGCACTTGACGTAGTGTTCGATGAAACTAATTGCTCCCAAGTGGAGCAAGTTGATAAGTGTGTGCTATATCAAGAAGAAGCCCCATGTCAAGCATTGAGAAGGATGGCACTTGGTGATATTCGATCGCAAGAGCAATCACAAGACCCAAGTGCTCAATATATACCTCAAAGGATAGTGACGATAAAGGGGGAGCCTCTGCACAGGATCAACTACAGCAGGATCAAGAATGTCAATTTAATCATGGAAGAAATTATCTAGGGGAAGACACTGACAATGAAGACAATGAAGAACAAGTGACCTCACAAGTGTCTTACCCAAGAGTACATCAGAGTATACAAAGAGATCATCTTGTCAACAACATCATTGGAGATATTGCAAAGGGAGTAACCACTTGATCTCGTATTGCTAGTTTTCCTAAATATTACTCTTTTGTCTTGTTTTTGGAACCATACAGGGTTGATGAAAACGTAGGCACCAAATGGGTCTTTCGGAACAAGCAAGATGAAAACGGAGTTGTAACAAGAAACAAGGCACAACTTGTGGCAAAAGGTTACTCACAAGTCGAAGGTGTGGATTTTGACAAAACTTTTGCTCCGGTAACTAGACTTGAGACAATTCATATTTTATTACCCTATGCTAATTACCACAATTTTAAGCTCTATCAAATGGACGTCAAAAGCGCATTCCTCAACAGTCTTATCAAGGAGAAAGTATACATGGAGTAGCCACCAAGATTTGAAGACCAATAGAAACCCGACCATGTGTACAATCCCTTAAGGCTCTCTATGGCCTCAAACAAGCTCCCCGAGCTTGGTACTACTACCTTAAGGATTTTCTCAATCAAAATGGTCTTAAAATAGGAAAAGCTGATTATACCTTATGTACAAAACCTTTTTTATGGTCATCTATTCGTATGTCAAATTTATGTTGATGACATCATTTTTGGTTCTACTAATAAATACTTTTGTGAAGAATTTAGTAAAATTATGAAAGAAATATTTGAGATGTCTATGATGGGCGAAGTGAAGTTCTATTCGGGCTTCCAAGTGAAGAAATTGAGAGATGGTACCTTCATCTGCCAAACCAAGTTGTCGGTGGTTCTGATCCGGCAGATCTCCCGATGCTACTAAAAGTGTTTGCGGAGTTTGAAGTTCGGTGTGGGCGCGCGGAGATTCAAGAAGGTGAAATGTAAAATGACACAGGAGACACAAAGATTTACGTGGTTCGGGCCGCCTGAGCGTAATACCCTACTCCACGGGGTGTGTTGGTGTTGTATTGGATGTATGAACTCAACTCAGGTGACGTGAGTTGAGAGCGCGTGTGAGCCGATCAGACCAGCTCTCCTCTATGTATCGTCGGTCTGTCCTTTTATAGTACAAGGACAGGCCGTTACAAGTTGGCCTGGCCCGACATGTGGCCCCGGCGGCTACTAATATTGATACACATTTAATGCGCTTAATTACCCTTAATGACCGAGTTACGGGCTTTGACAGCACCGTTACTGATAATTAGGGTCGTCCGATCATGTGTCATTAACATAGTATTAATGACACTTAATCGGGTCTTGAAGTCCTTGATTCCCCTTTGAAGATCCGGAGCCATTGTGGATTCTACCGGAGGTTTGAGGCTGAAGATCCGACGGTTGGACACGTGGAAGCTCCAGAGCATTCTGTGGGGAACAGATAGGTCCGGTGCCACCAGACACGTGTCAGTTCCGGAGCTTCCCTCGGTCTGGGGTTAGGTCCGGGGGTGCCGTTATGGTACATAGCCCGGAGCTTCCCCCTTGTTGGTGGTAGCTCCGGTTTGATGGTACACGTGGCGACCCTGGGACTAACCATGTTGGGGAAGCGGGTCCGGTTATGTCTAACATGTGGGTCTCCGAAGGTCTTCAAATCAAGTAGATGACATTTCCTTGAGATCTTTGCAATCTCAAGGGGTATACGGTACGCAGGGTACCGACAGTGGCCCCCTGGGCCCACCTCTGGGGAAGACCCCTTGGGTGAAGTCATTCCGCCGGAGGTGGGTCCATCCTTCGACTTTTGAGCCGAGTCTTAAAAGGTCTTCAGATGTGCCATTGGCGATAGTTTTGGAGTTAAATCCTCGCCGCGTGGCATATCCCGGGTGCGGCAAATGAGATCTTTGGCGTGCGGATCTCACGCAATTGAAGGTCGGCGGTTCCCGACACGAAAATCGTATCGGTTTCGCGCGCCTTGTCAGGCCGCCGCCTTCGGGCTTTCCGCCTTTCATGATGACAACCGTTCGCCTGGGTAAGAACCTCGACTTGATCATCGGGGTGGTCCCGAGCCCTCTTGTCATCGGCAGGGTGAAATTTTTGAATAGTATCTTCGGCTTCCCTGCGGTTTCCATCCATGAGTTGCGGGGGCTTACTGAAGAAGGACAGCGCGCACCGTCTGGGGTTCTTTACGCCTCTCATCTGAACTTGCGCTCGAACTCCCAAACTTGCGCTTGCTTTTCCTCCCTTGCCTCACTGTGCTGCGATGGAGTTGGGTCTCCGCAAGAGCTGCTTGAAGACCGAAAGTGACCTGAAGAAGGTCCAGGCCCTCATGGGGTGGTCCTCGGACTTCTTCAACCACCTGGTCCGCGCCGGGGGAAAGCTCCCATTCGAGAAGGAGCACGCCGGCGAGATGGTGTACTTTTCTGCGTACACCATGGTGGGGTTGATCCCACCTTTTTCCTCCTTTTTCTTGATGCTGCTAGACTTCTATGGTCTGCAGCTGTACCACCTTGGCCCCCACTCCATTCTTGTAGTGTCTGTCTTTGTCCACTTCTGTGAGATGTGGGTGGGCATCCCCCCCCTGCATTAAGCTTTTCCAGACCTTCTTCACCGTCCATACCACCGGAAAGGGTGATGAGTACCTTGGCTTCTACTACTTTGTGAAGTGCAAGAAGTGCCCATTCAAGTACCTCCGATCGTTTCCCTCTGGAAAGTGGGACGATTGGATGAAAGACTGGATAGTTATCCGGGTGGAGGAGCACGAGAAGCTGGAGCTGCCCGAAGGCCTCCCCAACATCGACACTGCAGTGAGGAGTGAAGCTCCGGTGCTGTCGGATGCCTTCAAACCTGCTCTGACCAGGATCCGCCAATGTGTGGAGGGAGGATTAACTCCTCAAGCAGTATTTTGCAATTTCCTGGTCAACAGGTGGGCACCGCTGAAGAGGAGAGAAAAACTCGATTGGTCCCTCAACAGTGTGATGGATGACGACCGCATCGAGACCGGGCTGAAGTCCAACATGGAGGGGGCGACCTTGGAGTTTCATCTCAAGAAGTTCCATCACGGCATCGACATCGCGGGTGATGACTTGACCCCGCCACCAGCTTTCCTCCCTCTCAACATGGAAGTACAGTTCAACAGGGAGCTCTGGCGGACGATGCCGGCGCTTGACGACCTCGGTGTCGTCGAGAGACGATCGACTTCCAGGGTGGTGATCCCTGGGGCTTCTGAAGGTGGCTCCGCCCCTGCCCCGAAGCCAAGGACCGAAGTCATCGGCAAGATCAAGGAGCCGACGGCTGAACCCTCGAGCTGGAAGAGGAAGCTAAAGCATGCCGACGGATGGTCCGTCAGGCCTGCACCCTCTGCAGCACCTCCTTCTCCCCGGAGGGGGAGGTCTTCTACAACTACGGCGACTGCACCTGCAGTAGTGTCTTCCCGGGGTGCTAGCCCCGGGCATGTAACCCCAGTACCAGGGCCAGCTGAGGTCTCTGGGTCTGGAGGTCCTTCCCGGTCGAGGGGGCCTCGACTAAGGAAATGCCCGCGGCTGCAACAAGTTTCGGGGGGCCTTCCGGAGCTACCACACCGGCGGCGGCCATGGTCAGTCCAGAACGCCTGGGAAAGAGATTTCGTGCAAGCTGGTGCGGAACCTTCTGAGGTAATTTTTAATCTTTACCTCAGACAGTTTTTTTGTCGTAGTAACTGTTTTTTAAGTTTCTTCATCCATCATCTACAGCGTCCCCAAGAAGAGGAGTGAGGCTCCGCCCTCAGCCACAACAACTAAAGCTGTGAGGGCGGAGGCTTCTGCTCCTGTCCTGGTGCCGCCCCAAGTGGTGGCTGAAGCTGCGACAGCTCCGGCGCCAGCTGTCGTTGTCATGGACCTTGACTCATCCCCCGAGACACCCGTGGTAGCACCAGACCACGTGAGAGAAGATGCACCAGCGGCACCTGCCCCGGAAGTTGAAGCCCCGTGTCTTGATGCTGAGATGTTGGAAGCTTCGGCCGCTGAGCCGGAGGAAGCAGTGATTCCAGCCCCAGAGCTGGAAATTGTCGAAGCCCCGGCGGTTGAGCCGAAAGTTATTGAAGTTCCGGCGAGCGAGCCGGATGTTGAGGAAGTCCCGGCGGTTGAGCCGGCTTCCTCCGAAGCTGCGGCCTCAGAGCCGGTTGCCACTGAAGCTCCGGCTGCAAAGCCGGTTGCAGTTGAAGACCTTCCGGCGCTTGAGCCGGTTGAGGTTGAAGCTCTGGCCTGAGGGTCAGTTGTTGTTGACCTTCCGGCGCCTGAGCCGGTCGTTGCGGAGGCATCAGCACTCGAACCCATGATGGTTGAGGCACCAACACCCGAGCCACCTGCGGAGGAGGAGCTCAGGTGAATGTAGGCCTAGAGGGTAGGTGAATAGGCCTTCTTGAATTTTCTCGGTTCCTGTAGCACTTCAACAACAAGGTCAAAACCAGATATATCGGACTAGTCCGGTAAAGTGCGGACTAGTCCGGATTTCACGGGCTAGGTTGATCAAGTTAGGTCAATTTGATTGTTTCGTTGATGTTTGCAGCGGAAATATAAACTTTAATAACAGTTCAATAGTTGTATGTCAAGTTCTATTGCAAGTATGATTCTTGTTCAACTATTTAACTTGAATTCAAAAAAATGTATCAAACCCTAGATAATGTTGATCAACTAGAATGATGAACACAAACGAACAAGACACAAGATTTATCCCGTGGTTCGGTTACCACGAAGGCAACCTACATCCACGTTGAGGAGCCCACAAAAGGACCGGGTCTTCACCAACCCTTCCCTCGTCGGATCGCCACGAAGGACAATCCTCTTCCACTAATCACACAGGGGTAAATCACCAAGTTGAAGGGGCAATCTCACAAGTTGAGAGCTCCCTTGATTACAAGTTTCAAGACCACCAATAACACACTTCGAAATATACAAATTGATATGCAAGAGTGTGTTAGAGATTCAAACCAAGAGCTCAATCGTGTGCCAAGTGGCTCTCCAATGATCTAGAAGTGATCTTCAATGGATTGATTGATCATGCACTTAATTTTGTGGAGAGAGATGGTTTTTGAGTCTCTTGGGAGGTGTGACGGCGCTAGGGTTCGAGTGACGGTGAAAGTGGGCCGTGCACCTCTATTTATATGGGGTTTCTAGAAGTTAACGTTAGGGTTCAGAAAGATCGGACTAGTCCGTGGTGGTCACCGGACTAGTCCGGTGTGCTGCGCGAAGCAAACCCTAAGTGTCCAGGAATATCGGACTAGTCCGGTTGAAAACGGACTTGTCCGATTTTGCTACTGGAAAGCTTCGGACTAGTCCGATTGTCATCGGACTTGTCCGGACCTGTGAAACCCTAAGTGTTTAGGATGACAAGTACGCACTTGGAGGACTTGTCCGACTTAGATTAGTGTGTATATCGGACTAGTCCGTGTAGACACCGGACTTGTCCGAAGTGGATCAGAATGAATATCGGACTAGTCCGGGTCACAACGGACTTGTCCGATTTTGTGAGACTTGTGCATTGTGTTAAGGACTAGTCCGTACTGGGGAGGACTAGTCCGAAGTGGAACAGAAAGATATCGGACTAGTCCGGCTGATATAGGACTAGTCCGGTCCTGTATAGCCTTGTGCATTGTGTGTGTGTGATTAAATGAGATTGAGCTCTTGGGTGTGTTTCCTTAACACACTCCATACATACTAAACTACTAATTTCTTCTCCTTGAGCTCAAATTCATTTTCCTTCTCAATTTCCCTCTTTTTGGCACTTTGCTCATTTTTTATCATTTTCCTGCATTCATCTCAACAAAAGGATTAGGATCCCAATTGCTTGTCATAAATCATCCAAAACCCACAAGGGAGTCCTAGATGCACTTTCAATCTCCCCCTTTTTGGTGATTGATGACAACCAATTGAGATTTCACAAAATGAGGTATAAAATGAGATTTTCATAAAGTATGCACATATGACTCAAAAATACATCAAGCAACAAGATAATTATTCATGTGTGCATTCTTTATGGTGGGATGCATACTAAGAGCATGAATGCATTAAGAATGACAGAATTTGCATTGATCAACTAATATCAAGTGAATATGGCATTTCAGGAGCAAAAATTCAGATTTCATCACACACTTGCAAATTAATTGAGCAATTTAACACAGGACCAAACATGATATGAAAATAGTGTTAAACAAATACCATCACAATTAAAAAACACATAGAGAGCTCTCTCCTCGCATCCTATTCAGCTAAAGCTAAGACTAGAGACTCCCCCTCAATCTCTCCCCCTTTGGCATCAAGACACCAAAAAGACAGAGGGGAAGGTCCTAGGGCTTCACTCTTCGCTGTCAGTCCTCTCTTCGTCTTCATCGTCTTCATCGCTTTCCGCTTGACGAGGTTGAGAGGGAGGAGGAGGAGCGGAGCTGCTCGAGCCCCCAATGCCAAAATAGGCAAGCTCGGAGGGAGTCAAGGGGCTGAGCTCGGTGATGTCCGGATCAGAATCTTCAGAAAGTACTGGAGATCCAATTGGGTTGATCTTCAGAAAGTACTGGAGATCCAATTTGGTTGATCTCCAGCTTCTCACTCAGCCGCTTCACATTGGCTTTTATGTACCTCATGTTCTCCTTCCTCTTCTGATTTAGCTTGTGAAGCTTCACTTCAGTTTTCTTGCATGAGGAGAAAATTGCAGCCAAGTACTTGAGGATCCCACTGGCGGATCCTTTCTGAGGGGCTTCCCTGGAGGGAGGAGGAGCCCTAGCAGCTTCTTCTTGCCTTGCCGGTGCCTCGGGGCTCTAGGCCGGCGATGGAGCAGCCTGGACACTCACTGGCTGAGGCTTCTGAGGCCTCAGTGGAGTGTGCTCCACATCCTTCACAAACTCGATCCTTGTGACCTTCTCAATCATAAACATCAAGTAAGGGGCATAGCCACAGGATCGGTTGGGGTACTTGAGATATTGACCATATCATTCCAAATATAGTCTGCAACATCAAACTGTCTCTTCTTGCTTATGACCCTCATCAGGGTCCGGAGGTAGCCTTGCACACTCCCTGTATCCCCATCCTTGGGGGCAATTGTCTTCCTGAGGACTCTGTTGAGGACCACAAAGAAAGGCTTCATATTCTTTGTGGAGGGAGGAACATACTTAGAGTTGGGCTCATACATGAACTTCATTTCGTCCCTCTCAATGACCCCTATGTTGTGGATGATTAGGTGGTCATTTCCAGCAGAGTCTAAGTGGAGCAGGTTTGCAAACTCTTCCTAAGTAATAGAATACTTGGATCCATGAGTCATCCAAGTCACACTTTCTTCGTCTTCGCTTGAGAAGTAGCACGTTGCATAAAATTGTGCTATCACTTCATCATTCCAGTCGTGTCTGAAGGCAAAGAGATCCTTCAGACCATGTCTCTCTGCAGCTGCTATCACTTCATCAAAGGCTGCACATTTCTTCTTCTCAAGGTAGGCCCAGTCAATCCATTGACTGCGCACCACCGGGGTCTTCATCGGCAAGTAGACCAGCTTGTAGAAATCAGCATGGAAATTTGACCAAAATCTGCCATCAGCTGCTTGCTTGGGCCTTGCATAGCAATCAACACTTCTCAACTTTGCAGCCACATCGCTGCCCTTGCCAGTGAATCTTTCCTCATTGGGGTCCCGGACCCCTTCTCTGGGAGTATGCAGCTTCAGGGGCCCAACAGGCCCTGTGGCAACCCCCTTGCCCTTCCCTTTAGCTTGTCGAAGGCCGCTTGTAGACGGAGCAGCCTTCGAGGCAGGCTTCTTGGCGCACACCTTCCTTCGAGCCTGGGGAGGTGAGGGAGCAGGCTCGGAGGGTCTCTCTTGGCGTTTCTTGTCAAGACCCGCCGAGGACCGAGGTGCCACCTCGTGGTCCAACTCGGCCTCAAAATCGGAGATTTCGGTGTCGGAGCTCGACATGATCTGAGAATAAATGATCAAGAGAAAGGACAAGTTATACAAGGTATTGGTGAGGTAAGATGGCAATGGAAGGCATTAGGGAATTAAGGAATTATGTTTTGGTTCAGAAACAACGGACTTGTCCGGTGCACAGGCACGGACTAGTCCGGGAGACCGGACTTGTCCGTACCTGGACCGGACTAGTCCGATGTTCATCTGCAAAAACCTAACAGACTGGACAGAAATTGATCCCTAAGGTAAAACTAGTCTAGCATACACATAGTACATCAACTAGACATGTAACTAGTGAAGAATGCTAGGCCAAACGATAAGCAATAGAGAAATTTGTGATTGCTTAGGGTTTTGAAGAAAATTTACCAAGAAATCAAAGGAAGCTTGAGATTTTGGGGGTTGGAGGCCGGACTTGTCCGCTAACTTCAATCCCCGAGTCTTCAAGCTCGATCTCCGCCCAAGATTGAGGCTTTTCGACGGAGGAATCAAGGATTTGCCTTGGGAGCGCAAGAGAGAGAAAGCTTGGGGGCGAGTGTGGGGTGAAGGGATTAGGGTTTGGTGGCGGCTAGGGTTATGGACACGAAAAATCGGACAAGTCCGGACATGACCGGACTAGTCTGAAGTCATCCAGAGACCTATATCGGACTAGTCCATGGTCTGTCGGACTAGTCCGGCCTAACCGGCACTCTGCGGACTAGTCTGCAATGGCGGACTAGTCCGGGTAACCACGGACTTGTCCGTGGTCACCAGGAAAGAATTGCATAGCCCATTCATATATATTTGAAGGTTCAATAATAGAGAATAGAGAGGCAAAACAATTCAAATAATCTTGATGAATTTGACCAGTAAGCAAACAACAATCATACTATGATCAAAAATTCATCAAGATCTAATAATTGACATAGTTTTTCGAGAAAAAAAATGAAGAGGGATGATTTTCACAATTCAATCAATATTTTGAAGCAATCATACAGGTATGCAACTTTTCAAGCCACACTCCGAGAATCAAGAATGTTTAGCTCATTTCGGAGTTCGCAAAAACGTTTTCCATCAAGTGGCTTGGTGAATATGTCGGCCAATTGTTTTTGGGTGTTGACATGAGAGATGGATATGTCTCCTTTCATGGAATGGTCTCTCAAGAAATGGTGTCTTATGTCAATGTGTTTAGTCCTAGAGTGCTCAACTGGATTGTGGGCTATTTTAATGGCACTCTCATGATCACAAAGGAGAGGAATACGGTTCATATTGTTACCGTAATCCCTTAGAGTTTGTCGCATCCAAAGGAGTTGTGCACAACAACTCCCGGCTGCAACATACTCCGCTTCGGCTGTGGATAATGCAATGGAATTCTGTTTCTTGGATGACCAAGAGACTAAGGATCTTCCTAGGAATTGGCAAGTGCCGGAAGTGCTTTTTCTATCAACTTTGCACCCGGCATAATCTGCATCGGAATACCCAATGAGATTGAATTTTGAGCCTTTTGGGTACCAAAGACCAAGGTTGGGTGTATGAACTAAATATCTTAGGATTCTCTTTACGGCTGTCAAATGACATTCCTTAGGGTTGGCTTGAAATCTTGCACACAAACATACACTCAACATAATATCTGGCCTAGATGCACATAAGTAAAGTAAAGATCCAATCATGGAGCGATATACATTTTGGTCGACGCTCGGTCCATCTTCATTGAGATCCAAGTGGCCATTCGTAGCCATGGGAGTCTTTATGGGCTTTGCCTTGTCCATGCCAAACTTCTTGAGTATGTCCTGCGTGTACTTGATTTGGCTTATGAATGTTCCCTCCTTTTGTTGCCGCACTTGGAGTCCCAAGAAGTACATCAATTCTCCCATCATTGACATTTCAAATATGTCTGTCATAATTTTACTAAACTCTTCACAGAAAGATTGGTTAGTTGATCCAAAAATTATATCATCAACATAGATTTGGCAAATAAAAAGATCATTATCCAGATTTTTCGTGAATAGTGTATAATCTACTTTGCCAATTTGAAAGCCATTATCAATTAAAAAATCTCTAAGACACTCATACCAAGCTCTAGGAGCTTGTTTGAGGCCATAGAGAGCCTTATGCAGTTTATACACGTGGTCGGGGAACTCTTCGTCTTCAAATCCGGTTGGTTGCACCACGTACACCTCTTCCTTGATCGGTCCGTTGAGGAAGGCGCTTTTCACGTCCATTTGATACAGCTTGAAATCATGGTGAGTAGCATATGCAAGTAATATTCTAAGTGATTCAAGCCTAGCTACTGGAGCAAAGGTATCATCGAAATCCAAACCTTCGACTTGTGAGTAACCTTTGGCCACAAGTCGTGCCTTGTTTCTTGTCACCACTCCGTGTTCGTCTTGCTTGTTGCGGAAGACCCACTTGGTGCCCACAGTATTTGCATTGGGTCTTTCCACAAGTTCCCAAACTTCGTTTCTCTTGAAATTGTTCAACTCTTCTTGCATTGCCACCACCCGGTCCGGATCCTTCAATGCATCCTCAGTCTTACGGGGTTCCAAAAAGGAGACAAACGAGTAATGTTCACAGAAATTTGCTATACGAGATCTAGTGGTTACTCCCTTTTGGATGTCGCCGATGATGTTGTCGATTGGATGATCCCTTTGAATGCATTGGTGTACTCTTGGGTGTGGCACTTGGGGGGTCGTATGTTGGTGATCATCTTCTTCTCCCCCTGAGTTGTTGTCCTCGTTGATTTGTTGATCATGTTCATATTCCTGTGATTGATCTTGTATCGAGGCTCCCCCTTGATTGTTGATCTCCTCTTGTGGTTCACTTCCCTCTTGTATTTGTGACGATGACTCTTGTGGTCGTACTTCGCTTAGAGCCATCCTCTTCAATGCTTGATAGGGGGCTTCCTCTTTACCTAATTCACATTGATCAACTTGCTCCTTTTGGGAGCCATTAGTTTCATCGAACACTACGTCACGTGCCACTTCAACAAGTCCGGAGGCCTTGTTGAAAACACGATAGGCGTAAGTGTTCGAATCATAACCAAGCAAGAAACCTTCATCGGACTTCGAAGCGAACTTTGATGTCCTGGGCTTCTTGTTCAAAATATAGCAAGGAGAACCGAAAACTCGAAAATATGAAATGTTCGGTTTGTTACCGGTGAGTAGCTCATAGGGGGTCTTCTTTAGTAGTCGATGAAGGTAGAGTCGATTTGTGGCATGGCAAGCGGTGTTGATTGCTTCCGCCCAAAATTGATCCGAAGTCTTGTATTCATCGACCATATCTATGATCGTTCGGTTCTTCCTTTCGGCAACTCCGTTTTGTTGTGGAGAGTATGGTGCTGAGAATTCGTGCTTGATTCCTTCCTCATCAAGGTACTCCTCCACTTGTATGTTCTTGAACTCCATGCCGTTGTCGCTCCGAATACTCTTGATTGATAGTGAGAACTCGTTTTGCGCTCGCTTGAAGAATTTCTTAAGTGTTCCTTGTGTTTCTGACTTGTCATGCAAAAAGAACACCCAAGTGAAGCGGGAAAAATCATCAATAACAACTAAACCGTATTTATTACCGCCGATGCTTATGTAAGCAATTGGACCAAACAAGTCCATATGAAGTAGTTCAAGCGGTCTTGTCGTGGTCATGATGTTCTTCGCGGGATGTTGTGCCCCAACTTGCTTCCCTGCTTGGCATGCGCTACAAGGCCTGTCTTTCTCAAACACAACATCTTTCAAACCTCGAACGTGATCGCCCTTGAGGAGTTTTTGAAGGTTCCTCATACCAACATGTGCTAGCCGTCTATGCCACAGCCAACCCATGTTGGTTTTTGCAATCAAGCATGTGTCGAGTTCGGCTTTATTCTTGTTGAAGTCAACAAGGTAAAGCTTTCCCTTTAACATACCCTTGAATGCAACGGAACCATCACTCCTCCTTGAAACGGTCACACCCTCGTTAGTAAACAAGCAATTATAACCTTTGTCGCATAATTGAGATATGGACAGCAGGTTATAATCTAAAGATTCAACGTGTAAAACATGAGAAAGAGTATGTTCAGAGGATATTGCTATTTTACCGGTACCGAGCACCCTTCCTTGACTATTATCTCCAAAGTAGATGCCTTCGTTTGGGTCCTTGTTTACTTCATACTCCACAAACATCCTCCTTTCTCCGGTCATGTGGTTGGTGCATCCACTGTCTAGCACCCATTTGGATCCACCAGAGGAGTAGGCCTGCAAAAACAAATTACGCCTTGGTTTTAGGTACCCAAGCTTGCTTGGGTCCTTGGAGGTTAGTAACAATACATTTGGGCACCCACACATGGGATTTTGTGTTCCCATGGCGTGGCCCAGCATAATAAGCATACACTTTACCAACATTATTTTTCATTAATACATAAGAAGCATCAAAGGTTTTAAACAGGAGTTGCTGTTGATTATGGGTCGGACTAGTCTGTGTGACCGGACTTGTCCGGATGACCGGACTTGTCCGGACCACAACCGGACTAGTCCGGTTTTCATGAGAGTTCAGGTTTTTAGTTTTCGAGTTACCAGGTTGTGAGGGTCCTCCCTTCACAAAGGTAATCCTTCCCTTGTTATTCTTATGATTTCCAGCTCTTTGCTTTCCATCATAAGAGTAACCAATGCCATACTTGACATTTGGAGGTCTTTGGACCAAATATGCACTACGTGCATAGTTGATCCTCTCCTTGTCAAATATTACATATTGGGTAGGATTTTTGTCCTTTGTGGAGGTAGAATTTTCCTTCAACCTGGTGTTAATTTTATCACATTTGCAAATATGAGCGATATTAGTTGAAGTGGGTTGAGAAGGTAGGCTTGAAGAGGAGGAAGGTTCACTAAGCTTGAGTGACTCAACCTGCACTTCAAGGATCTTGTTGACCTTGATTAGGTCATCAAGTTGATCCTTGATTGCAACGTTTGAGTTGGTTAACTCCAAGCAAGTTTTCTTGCTTGAAGCTAGCTCAAGCTCTAGTGAGTGGTTTCTCTCCTTTTCAAGAACTAGAAGATTGTCAAGTTCGACATGCTTCTCCTTTTGGGAGATAATCATGTCTTCTTGATGATCAATTAGCTCTTCCTTCTCAACATGTTGGTTAAGCAAGAATTTCATTTTAGCAGCAGTTTTTCTATCTAAACCAATTAGCATATCTTCGTCATCACTATCTAGATCATCATCACTTGAGTAAGAATGCAAGGAAGGAGTTTTGATGTTTACCTTGCGTTTACCTTCCTTAGCCATGAGGCAAGTTCCATTTGCCTTCTTTGCACCGAGCGTGGGGAAGAGTGTGGGTTTCTTGGACATGCTTTCAATGGCTATGCTAGCCATTTCTTCTTCATCGGACGATGAAGACTCATCATTTGAGTCCCACTCCTTTCCGATGTGTGCTTGTTCAGCTTGATTCTTCTTCTTGAAGAATTTCTTCGGTTGAGGCTTGGACTCTTTACTCTTCTTCTTGTTGTCCTCATACGGGCAATCGACTATAAAGTGATTGTACTCACCACAATTATAGCATGCCCGCCTCATCCTCGGCTTTGTCTTCTCCTTGTATTTTTCCTTCACTCGATTTTGTTCCTTGTCTTTTCTTCATAATTCTTTTGAACTTCTTCATGAACAAAATCATATCTTTTTCGTCCAGCTCGCTGCTTTCATCATCGCTGTCCTCCTCAAGCTATGCTTCTCTTGTTCTTTAGATAGAGGCTTGAGTGAGGACTTTAGGGCAACTCCCTTCTTCTTGGCTGATGTGAGGTCGGCTATTTCTTTTATGTGCTTGGCTTGCTTCTCTATCATCTCAAAGTTGATGATTTTGCCAAGCAGTTCATCCGGAGTCATTTTCTTGTACCCGGGACTTTCTCGAATCATAGAGCAAAGTGTGACGTTGCGAGGCATAAAGGCTCTAAGGATGAGCTTTACAACCTCGTGGTCATTCCACTTTTTGCTCCCATATGATCGAACCTTGTTGACAAGAGTATTCAGTCTGTTGTACATGTCCTGGGGAGACTCATCTTCCTCAATCGCGAACCTTCCTAGTTCGCCTTCAATCATTTCAATCTTTGCCTCCCGCACATGCCGGTCACCTTCATGTGCTGTCTGTAGTGTGTCCCAGATTTCTTTGGCAATTTCCAATCCGTCCACTATTGTGAATTCATCTCGACTTAGAGATGAGGTGATAACGGCTGCGGCTTGGGCGTTCCTGTGGATGGCTTGCTCTTGATTTGGCGTGAGCTCTTAATCGTCGTCAGGGATGTTTATTCCTGTGCACACAATATGCCATAAACTTGGGTTAAGGGAAATCAAGTGCATCTTCATATTTTGTCTCCACATGGAGTAATCACTCCCATCGAAGTGTGGGGCTTTTTCGAGAGGAATAGATAGATAATGACTGCTGTTAGAATTTAAACGGTCATAATTAAAAGATATCGGGAGTAGTCGGTGTGACTACTCCCCTTCTTCTTTTCTTCGACTTTAGATTTGCCTTTGGAAAGCGCTTTCTTTCCAAGGAGTGCTTTCAGCTCTAATGTCTCCTCATCATCATCATCGAAGTCTTGAATAGCTTTGAGATACTTTTCAAGCTTTTGGTGCTTGTCATTGTTCATTTCTTCTTGGTTGTTGATTTTCTGGACTTCCTTCATGTCTGACATGATCTCTTCGAGTGGTTGCACTCTTTCTTGAAGAACCTGCTCTGATACCAATTGAATGTAGGCCTAGAGGGGGGGTGAATAGGCCTTCTTGAATTTTCTCGGTTCCTGTAGCACTTCAACAACAAGGTCAAAACCAGATATATCGGACTAGTCCGGTAAAGTGCGGACTAGTCCGGATTTCACGGGCTAGGTTGATCAAGTTAGGTCAATTTGATTGTTTCGTTGACGTTTGCAGCGGAAATATAAACTTTAATAACAGTTCAATAGTTGTATGTCAAGTTCTATTGCAAGTATGATTCTTGTTCAACTATTTAACTTGAATTCAACAAAATGTATCAAACCCTAGATAATGTTGATCAACTAGAATGATGAACACAAACGAACAAGACACAAGATTTATCTCGTGGTTCGGTTACCACGAAGGCAACCTACGTCCACGTTGAGGAGCCCACAAAAGGACCGGGTCTTCACCAACCCTTCCCTCGTCGGATCGCCACGAAGTCCAATCCTCTTCCACTAATCACACAGGGGTAAATCACCAAGTTGAAAGGGGCAATCTCACAAGTTGAGAGCTCCCTTGATTACAAGTTTCAAGACCACCAATAACACACTTCGAAATATACAAATTGAGATGCAAGAGTGTGTTAGAGATTCAAACCAAGAGCTCAATCGTGTGCCAAGTGCCTCTCCAATGATCTAGAAGTGATCTTCAATGGATTGATTGATCTTGCACTTAATTTCGTGGAGAGAGATGTTTTTTGAGTCTCTTGGGAGGTGTGACGGCGCTAGGGTTCGAGTGACGGTGAAAGTGGGCCGTGCACCTCTATTTATATGGGGTTTCTAGAAGTTACCGTTAGGGTTCAGAAAGATCGGACTAGTCCGTGGTGGTCACCGGACTAGTCCGGTGTGCTGTGCGAAGCAAACCCTAAGTGTCCAGGAATATCGGACTAGTCCGGTTGAAAACGGACTTGTCCGATTTCGCTACTGGAAAGCTTCGGACTAGTCCGATTGTCATCGGACTTGTCCGGACCTGTGAAACCCTAAGTGTTTAGGATGACAGGTCCGCACTTGGAGGACTTGTCCGATTTAGATCAGTGTGTATATCGGACTAGTCCGTGTAGACACCGGACTTGTCCGAAGTGGATCAGAATGAATATCGGACTAGTCCGGGTCACAACGGACTTGTCCGATTTGTGAGACTTGTGCATTGTGTTAAGGACTAGTCCGTACTGGGGAGGACTAGTCCGAAGTGGAACAAAAAGATATCGGACTAGTCCGGCTGATATCGGACTAGTCCGGTCCTGTATAGCCTTGTGCATTGTGTGTGTGTGATTAAATGAGATTGAGCTCTTGGGTGTGTTTCCTTAACACACTCCATACATACTAAACTACTAATTTCTTCTCCTTGAGCTCAAATTCATTTTCCTTCTCAATTTCCCTCTTTTTGGCACTTTGCTCATTTTTCATCATTTTCCTGCATTCATCTCAACAAAAGGATTAGGATCCCAATTGCTTGTCATAAATCATCCAAAACCCACAAGGGAGTCCTAGATGCACTTTCACCAGGCCAGAGCCAGAAGTAGCCCCTGCTCCAGAAGTGATGACAGCGGAGGTGCCTGCTGCTGAGCTAGGGTGCCCTGATGAAGTCGCTGGCCCCCTGCCTGAGGGGGCAAATGAAGACCTGGCGGCAGGGCCTTCGGAACCACTTCCAGAGGTTGGAACTTCTTCTGCGGGACCCTCCTCGATGGCGACTGAGGCTATCCCAGAGGACGGACCTAGTGTCGTGGAAGCTCAGGGGACCACTCTTGTGGAGTGGGACCCAATTTTTGTAAGCGAGAACCCACTGGAACCAGCGGAGGAGACTTCAGCAGGTCCGGACCCTATTCCCCTATCGTTGCCCATTGACAACGTTTGCTCCAGTCTGTGTCAAGTCCAGCTGGCGTTCTACCACGACAACAAGGCTCTTGAAGAGGAGCGCCAAACCCTTAGGTGGTGCCGTAATCGGCTCTACTTCGAGACCAAGCTGGCGCACTCGAGGCTGGCAGACGACAAGGAGTGGATCAAACAGGAGAAGGTCCGCCTGGAATACTGGGGCAAATTATTGGATGATAGGGAGAGCTTGACTCAATCCCAGACCATTTATGAGCAGGCCAAGGCAGCTAATAGTGCAGTTGATGATCGCCAAGAAAGGCTTGAAGCCATTAACACTAGCCTCATCAAGCGTCGGGAGGCAGTTGAGGAGAGGGAGAAGGAGCTCGAAGACGAAGAGCAAAAACTCCTAGAGCTGCGGGATGATTTCTTGAAGAGGGAGGAGGAGCTCGCCGAAAAGGTGGCTCTGGCTGACAAGGGCCTCGAGGAACGCACCAAGAAGTTGGAGGAGCATTGCGTTGAGGAGGAGGAGAAGGCCTGGGTGCCAGGGCAGGAACTCTACAAGCAAGAGTGTGCCATTGCTGCCAGGGAGAAGAAAGTTAAAGGCCGGGAGAAGGACTTGGTCGACCACCAGAACAAGATCCATCTCCAGGAGGAGGAGCTAAGAAAACTCGAGAAGCAGCTTGCTGAAAAGATTCAGCAAAATGCCAAAGAGGTTGAGTGCCTTGCTCGTGAGAATTCTGAACTGGCGGCGGCCAAAAGATCCTTGGAGGAACTGAAGGGCTTGAGGACTACGGACTCCCTACAGGTTTGGAAGTTCCTGAGTAAAGCCAATGATGCGCTGACACCAATTGGCTTCGGTCCCGTGCGTCCGGATGATCCGGAGCCAGAGCCGGACCTGGCGTTGCAAGCGTTGAGCTCGGCGGGTGACAAACTCTCCAAGGTGGGTGACGCCATCGCGGACCAGTTGGAGGGTGAGGGGCAGTCCCTAGCGAAGAACGTCGCAGAGTATGTGCTGACGTGCTACACAAGCCGGGATCACCAATTTCCTCTGGACCCGGTGCTTGAAGGTCCCGTCGAAGGAGAAGGTGAAGCCACCCGAGCCAACGTGTTGGAGGTCGCTCAGAAGGTCGCCTAGTTCTTCCATAGGGTCTAGGACCATCTCTGTAGCTCCCACTTGTATTCTCACTTTTTCTTTCCCAATTTTGTAATCCCCTGTCTCCAGATGAATGAAATCCACAATTTGTTAATGAATTTCATTTTTTTTCTTCAACACTTCTGTCTTCACTTGGCCCCCTGGTAGATGTACACAATTTGATTGTGAACATGTACCAGGAGGATATTGCATTTTGTTGAAGACTCGTTTGCTTCAAACTTGTAGAGTGTAGGTCCGAAGTCTTCGATAGTGAAGGCCCCTTGAGGTTGTCGGAGCTCAGAAGCTCCAGCATTGACTACCGTTGGAGCTTTGTAGCTCCGGCAATAGTCCCTATCAATGCGTAGAGCTTTGATAGTTAGACCTCTGGGGTGTGGGACCTTAGAAGCTCCGGCAGTTACCTTTGCCAATGCGTAGCTTGTCGGCAGCAGACTCCACTTGTGGGGTCTTCTCACCATCTTTTATTCTGCGTCGACGGCTGGCCCCCTAGCTTTGCTATAGCTTGGGTGCTCCGGTAATGCTCGTTTTCAATGTTTAACATCGATCACAAGCCACATAGGAGGAGTCGGAGCTTTGTTAGCTCCGGCTTTTCTCCATCAACGTGGATTCTTTATTTTTCCTGCACACCGAAGCCAAGAAAAATAGTAAAATTCGCTCCTTGCCAATAACTTCGTCGCAGCTTACGATTCCCAAGAAAGTTTTAGGTCAAACAAAATTCTGAATACAACCGAATGCATTGCCTTCTTTCTTCCAGATCCAATTGTACTTGGACCCGCCTTACTTCGGCCTGCCGGGGTGTAGGTAGAATGGCGTACTTAGGGTGCTTGACCAGGATAAGTCGATAGCACACTCCGGCCCTAGATTGGCTTGGCGGCATTCAGGCGAGTGGGCCATGAACAATATTTGAATCCAAAAGAATTGACAATACAGCTCGAATTGTACATGAACTGGTCGAACTAAAATTTCTTAAGAATTGCACAACTTTGTTATAGGAAAGAAAGAGAAAAATAAAAAATGTTGAGCCTGTACAAAATAAAGGCACGTGGAGTCTTTTGCACATGAAGATGTCTTTCATTATAGGTCCGGGGTACAGGGGAAACAAGTACACTCTTAGGGTACGGAACTAGGCTAAGCGTGTTTCATTTCTCGTTTGACCCAGGGTAGCTAGCCACACATTTAGTTCTGAGACTGTGACAAGTGTTGCATGAACTTTGCGGACCTTCCGGGAAAGGTCCGGCTGTTCTCCTGGAGGAACTACCCGACTCTGTACAATGACTCTATAAGATACACCTCAAGTTACTACAAACTCACCTCCGTGATATTAAGTGTAGAACTTACGGAGGTGCTCAATATTCCAAGGATTTGGGAGAGGTGTCCCATCCTCGGTAGCCAAGCGAACGCTTCCGGGACGGGATACTTTAATCACTCAGAAGTGTCCCTCCCAGCTCGGGGAGAGTTTGTTTAACCCTTCTCTGGATTGTATTCTCCGTACCACCAGATCGCCTTCCTCGAGCTGTCGGTTGTGTACATGCCGCTGATGATAGCGCCGAAGGGCTTGGCGGTATCGGGCATTCCGAAGAGCTGCTTGGCACCTTTCCCTCCTCAAGGAGGTCTAGGTCTTCACGCCGGAGCTGGTCCTGCGTGGCTCCGTTGAAGGTCCGGACCCGGAGTGACCCCAAGGTGATTTCCGGAGGAAGGATTGCTTCATCTCTGTACACCAGGAAGAAGGGTGTCTCTCTAGTTGACTGGTTTGGAGTTGTCCTGTTGGCCCATAGAGTGGGCGAAAGCTCTTCAATCCAGTTGGCTCCATGTTTTTTCAAGCGCTCATATGTGCGCGTTTTGAGTCCTTTCAGGATTTTAGCATTTGCTCTCGTCCTGGCCATTGCTTGCCGGGTGAGCTACGGAGGCGTAGCAAACTTGAATGCCGAGGTCTTCTCAATATCCTTGAAATGCAGAGCTTGTGAATTGGGTCCCGTTATCAGTAATGATTTTGTTTGGGACTCCAAATCTGCATACAATGGACTTCAAAAAGTTGATAGCAGATTGCTTGTTTATTGTCAGAACTGGAGTTGCTTCCAGCCACTTGGTGAACTTGTCAATGGCGACATACACGAACTTGTAACCTCCGACGGCTCTTGGGAAAGGTCCCAAGATGTCCATCCCCCACACAGCGAAGGGCCATGTAGGAGGTATCATTTGTAGATGCTGAGCTAGTGTGTGAATTTGCTTTGCATGAAATTGGCATGCTTCACATTTCTTCACCAGCTCAGTTGCATCCTGGAGTGCTGTAGGCCAGTAGAAGCCATGCCGGAAGGCTTTACCGACCAACGTGCGGGAAGACGTGTGGTTCCCACACTCGCCTCCATGGATTTCTGCGAGGAGCTCGCAGCCTTCTTCCCTTGTGATGCACCGCATTAGGACGCCGTTGGCACCGCACCGGTAGAGATCCCCTTCTACCAACGTGTATCTTTTAGCCAATCTGACGATCTGGTCGGCGGATACATCATCGTCAGGAAGGATGTTGTCTTTCAAGTAGCTCCGGATCTCCGAGATCCATGCATCGGAGCTAACTTGAGAATTTGAGTCTTGCGTGCTGGGTTGCTCGGAGCTTCCGGCAGCACCTACAACCCTTGATGGCTGCCATGGTAACAGGGCCATCGGGTCCGTCAGCTTCGGGATGCTGATCTCGCCCCATTCGCTCAGTTCGGGAGGCTAAGCTGTGGGTTTTGACAACCTCCAGACAAAAGTTCCCTCAGGAGCTGGAGCTCCGGTTGACGCTTCCGTCGAGAGTTCGTCGGCTTCAGCGTTGTGGACACGCTGGACGTGGTGGAGGTCTAGGACTTCGAAGTCCTTCTAAAGCCTCTGGACTTCAAGGAGGTAAGCAGCTACCTGGAGATTGTTGCAGGAGCATTCACCCTTCACTTGATTAATGATGAGCTGTGAATCTCCCTTGACCAGCAGCTGCTTGACACCGTATGACAGTGCCACCTTTAGTACGTAGATGAGTGCTTCGTACTCCGCCATGTTGTTGGTCGCCTTGAAGTCAAGGTGTATCATGTATTTTACCTTCTCCCCGGTTGGTGCGAGGAGAAGGATTCCAGCTCCGGCCCCCTGTTTTTCCATGGAGCCGTCAAAGTAGAGGGTCCAGTGAGGCTCGGTGAAGACCAGAGCCTTGTGTTCCGGCTTCTGCTCACTGGGGCCCCCAGGGTTTGATGTAGAGGGAGTCCATTCTGCCACAAAATCTGCCAATGCTTGACTCTTGATTGTTTGTCTTCGAATGAATTCGAGATCAAATTCGGCCAATTCCGCTGGCCACATTGCAATATTCCCAGTTGAATTGGGATTATGCAAGATTGCTCGAAGTGGATAAGAAGTCACCACTGAAATCTTGTGAGCTTGGAAGTAATGGCGAAGCTTCCTGGAGGCGATAAGAACTGCATAGAGCAGCTTATGCACCTCTAGATATCGAGTCTTGGCGTCATGAAGTACTTCACTGATGAAGTACACTGGGCGCTGGATGGTCTGGACCATCCCGGAGGGGCCCGGAGCTTCCTCTTTATTGACCCGGATCCTCCCAGAGGGATCTGGACCTTCTTTGGGGACCTCCGAGTCCTTGCTGGAGGGACTCGGAGCTTCTTCAGAAGTGACCTGGACCCTCCCGGAGGGGTCTGGGTCTTCTGAAGTAACTTCTTGTGGACTCAAGTCTGGGAATTGGGACCCAGACTCGCTTTCAGGAACCTCCGGACCCTCCTGGAGGGGTCTGGATTCCTGAGCATGGGATAGTTCTTGTCTCTCCACAACCAGGACCATACTGACGACTTTGTCAGTTGCTAAAATGTAAAGCAGCAAAGGCTCACTAGGGTTCGGAGCTACCAGAGATGGTAGGGTGGTGAGGAGCTGTTTTATCTCCTGGAACGCCTTTTCTGCTTATTCAGACCATTGGAATGGTCCGGACTTCCTCAATAACTTGAAGAAGGGAAGTGCCTGTTCCGCCAGTCTTGAAATGAACCGGCTGAGGGCTGCTAGACATCCAGTCACCTTTTGGACATCCTTGATGCGGGCTGGTGGCCGCATGTCTTCAATGGCTTTGATCTTCGCCGGATTAGCCTCTACACCCTGGTGATTTACCAGGAAGCCAAGAAGTTTTCTGGAGCTAACCCCGAAGACACACTTGCCTGGGTTTAGCTTTGTGCGGGTGACCCGCAGCTTGTCGAAGACAGCCTGTAAGGTGTCAAGGAGTGACTCCTTGTTCTTGACCTTGACCACGATGTCATCGAAGTACACATCCACTATGTCTCTAATGAGTTCTTCAAAAGTTTTGTACATAGCTCATACAAAGGTTGAAGCTGCATTCTTGAGACCAAATGGCATTGTTGTATAACAGTACAATCCATCTACTATGATGAAAGAGGTATGCTCTTCATCTTCCCTAGACATTCTGATTCGATGATACCCAGAACATGCGTCTAGGAAACACAGTAGTTCACACCCGTAGGTGGAATCCACTATCTAATCTATTCTAGGCAGTGGGAATGGATCTTTTGGACACGCCTTATTTAGTGTTGTGTATTCAATACACATCCGAAGCTTCCCACCGGCCTTGGGCACAACGACTGGGTTTGCCAGCCATTTTGGATGGAAGACTTCTCGGATGAATCTAGCTTCGAGCAACTTCTTCACTTCTTGTCGAATGAAGTTCTGTCGCTCCACGGATTGCTTCCGAGGTTTCTGATGCACGGGCTGGGCGTCAGGGTAGATCTTCTGATTGTGCTCAATCACTTCCCTGGGGATCCCAGGCATTTGTGACGGTTGCTAGGCAAACACGTCGACATTAGCCCGGAGGAAAGCGATGAGCGCGAGTTCCTATTTGTCATTCAGTCCCCCCGATATACAGGTGGTTCTGAGCGGCATCGGAACCGAATTGGACGACTTTGACAGGAATGTCAATGTCGCCGCTTGGCTGCACACGAGGTGCAGAAGTCGAGCCTCATCGACGAATGCTTGGGGGTTTTGGAGCTTGCTCCTGCCTGTAGTCCTCCTCTTGCGTCGTAGTAAGCGCATGAAGTTCTTCCAGAGAGGTTACTCCAGCATTGCGATCTTTGCGGATCCGGAGAACGCCTACTGGTGTTGGCATCTTTAACACCAGGTAGCCATAATGAGCAGCTGCCATGAATTTGTACAAGGCAGGCCTACCCAAGATGGTGTTGAAAGGTAAGTTGATCTGAGCAACGTTAAAGACCAACTTCTCGGTGCGATACTTCTCCCGGCTCCTGAAGTTAATGGGGAGAGTAATAGCACCGAGTGGGGTAATGGCTTCCGAACCTACTCCGGAGAAAGGTCGGGAGGGGTGAGGATCCGAAGGTCAGAGCTGAAGCTTGGTAAAAGATTCGAAGCTTATGAGGTTCAGCCCCGAACCTCCGTCTACCATAACATGGTGAAGTTGAATGTTATTGATGGTAGGAGATACCATCAAAGGTAACTGGCCTGCTCCAACCATGCTTCGAGGGCAGTCCGAAGCATCAAAAGTGATGGTTGTGTCCATTCACTTCCAATGAGGCTCCGCCCTAGCTGTAGGATCTAGAGCGGCCATGTCCCGACGCATTGTCTTGAGGACGCGGCGGGAAGTGATGTCCCGTGATCAACCAAAAATGGTGTTCATGGTCTTCCAACGCTCGTTGTCAGAGACGTCAGAATCATCGTCGACGGAGGTGTAGACGGCCTTCAGGACCATTTTAGGATCCTGAAAACCTAACTACTCTTCAGTCGGAGCTTCGTCAACTTTTTTTTTCCTTCCCTCTGTTGGAAAGGAACTTCTTACCGGCGCTTGTTGTAGCGCTCGGCAAGGTTTTGGACCTCCCGGCAATCTTCCAAACTGTGGCTGTCCGTCTTATGAATTGGACACCACACCATGGGTTTGCCACCGTATTCAAAAGACGGTCGAGGTCGCTTCTCGGGGCGTGGCCACCGACCACCCAGAGCTGCAGCAGCTGCAGCATTAGATGCGCCAGCCGAAGACTTCTTCTTGCCGTTGGTCTTTTTCTTCTTTTTGCCACTCCCGGAGGTAGTGGCTTCTCCTTTGGAGGATTTCTTGCGATCCTCCGGAGGTGGTTTGAAGTGCATTTCACGGCCCTCCACAGCTCTGGCACATTTGTCAACCAAGCTGAAGAGTTCCGTGACACTGGTGATCTCCTTGATCGCTAGTTTCTCCTACATCTTCTTATCCCGTACGCCCTGTCTAAATGCCACAATGACAAAAGCGCTAGAGATAGAAGGGATAGTGTTTCATACCTGAGAGAATCTCAGGATGAATGATCGCAGGGATTCACCCCCTTTTTGCACGACTGCAAAAAGGTCCAGTTCGGTGCCTGGTCGGGTGTATGAACTCCTGAAGTTGGCGGTGAACTGTCGGCACAACTCCTCCCAACTGTTGATGGAGTTGGGTGGAAGGCTCATAAACCAGGACCGGGCGGTCCCAGTTAAAGCCACTGGAAAATAGTTGGCCATTATGGCCTCATTTCCTCCAGCTGCCAGCATAGCAGTGGAGTAAATCTGAAGAAATTCGATGGGATTAACAGTCCTGTCAAACTTCTTGGGCAGGTGAGGCCGGAATTTCTGTGGCCACCTGACCATACGCAGATGCATGGCAAGGGCTTAACAGCCTCCTCCTACTCCTTCAGGAGCAGGAATGTCCTGAGCTTCTCAACTTTCACGAGCACGCTCGATATGGACTCGGCCGTCTTGTTGACGGTATCGGCGATCAAGCTCCGCCTGGAGATCATGAGTTGAAAGTCTTGATACCGTGTGAGTGCATCGCGCCCCGGAGGGCAACGACGTCACTTGCTGTGATGCAGCACATCTCCTGTTGTTGGAAACGTGCGGACCAAGTCTGCCAGACAAGGTCCATCGCTACGACGGGGCCCGTCCTGAAGGAGGAGGACCCTGGTTACTGATGCGGTCGGCTGCTGCTGCAACCAAGTGTTCCACATCGGCCCTCCACTGCTCCATTGCATCCCGGGATGCATCCGGAGGTGGTGGGCGCTGAAGGAGAGCACGTGCTGCATGGAGCGCGTGTTCCGGGTTGTCATGATTCGCCGACGCATTGATTGACGCTGGTGCACCATCGTGCTGCCCAGCTTGATTTGCTGGTGGAGGCGGCGGTGGTGGAAGTGTTACTCCTGCTGGGACTGAGGTTCCTGCTGGTGGCTGCATATTGGAGGGATTGCCCCCAGCAGCTTGACCAGCGGGATGACCATTGGATGATTCAGCAACTGAGTTCACCATTCTTGAAATCTCAGGTGCCCCCTTCCTGGCGCGCCAACTGTCGGTGGTTTTGATCTTGCAGATCTCCCGACACTACTAAAAGTGTTTGCGGAGTTTGAAGTTTGGTGTGGGCGTGCGGAGATTCAAGAAGGTGAAATGTAAAATGACACAGGAGACACAAAGATTTACGTGGTTCGGGCCGCCTGAGCGTAATACCCTAGTCCAGGGGGGTGTGTTGGTGTTGTATTGGATGTATGAACTCAACTCAGGTGACGTGAGTTGAGAGCGCGTGTGAGCCGATCAGACCAGCTCTCCTCTATGTATCGTCGGCCTGTCCTTTTATAGTACAAGGACAGGCCATTACAAGTTGGCCTGGCCCGACATGTGGCCCCGGCGGCTACTAATATTGATACACATTTAATGCGCTTAATTACTGTTAATGACCAAGTTACGGTCTTTGACAACGCCGTTACTGGTAATTAGGGTCGTCCGATCGTGTGTCATTAACATAGTATTAATGACACTTAATCGGGTCTTGAAGTCCTTGATTCCCCTTTGAAGATTCGGAGCCGTCGTGGATTCTACTGGAGGTTTGAGGCTGAAGATCTGATGGTTGGACACATGGCAGCTCTGGAGCATACTGTGGGGAACAGATAGGTCCGGTGCCACCAGACACGTGTCAGTTCTGGAGCTTCCCTCGGTTTGGGGTTAGGTCCGGGGGTGCCGTTATGGTACATAGCCCGGAGCTTCCCCCTTGTGGGCGGTAGCTCCGGTTTGATGGTACACATGGCGACCCTGGGACTAACCATGATGGGTAAGTGGGTCCGGTTATGTCTAACATGTGGTCCTCCGAAGGTCTTCAAATCAAGTAGATGACATTTCCTTGAGATCTTTGCAATCTCAAGGGGTATACGGTACTCAGGGTACCGACACAAGTACACGCAGGACATCCTCAAAATGTTCAACATGGACAAAGGCAAGCCCATCAAGACTACCATGGCAACTAATAGACATCTAGATCTCAACGGAGATGGTCCAGATGTGGATAAAAAGGTATATCGGTCTATGATTGGTTCACTGCTCTATTTATGTGCATATAGGCCAGATATCATGCTTATTGTTTGTATGTGTGCAAGGTTTCAAGCCGCACCTAAAGAGTGACATTTAATAGCTGTAAAAAGAATTTCAAGATACCTTGTGCACACACCCAACTTGGGCCTTTGGTATCCCAAAGGATCAAAGTTTAACCTTATAGTATATTCCGATGCCGACTATGCAGGCTGCAAAGTTGATCGAAAGAGTACATCAGGAACTTCCCAATTTCTTGGTAGATCCTTAGTTTCATGGTCATCTAAAATGCAAAACTCCATTGCTATTTCCACGGCCGAAGTGGAGTATGTTGGAGCCGGTAGTTGTTGCACACAACTAATTTGGTTGCGACAAGCTCTAAGGGATTATGGTTACAATCTGAGCCATATTCCACTCCTATGTGATAATGAAAGTGCCATAAGAAATGGACACAATCTAGTAGAGCACTCAAGAACTAAGCACATAGACATTCGTCATCATTTTCTAAGAGATCATTCACTAAAATGTGACATAGAAATTTCACATGTTAGAACTGAAAAACAACTAGCAGATATATTCACAAATCCACTAGATGAAAAGAGATTTTGCGAGCTAAGAAATGAATTAAATACACTCGACTCTCATAATGTGGCTTGAAACATTGCATACCTGATTGATTCCTCAAAGTTTACTTTTTTAAAAAAAATTATCCTTTATCTCAATTTTCTCTCCAAAACTGTTTCAATTAGTGAATCTTGGTGAATTATGGCCATTGTATGATTGTTGATTGCTTACTTGTCATGTTCAACAAGATTATCTGTGAATTGATGTCCTTTAGATCAATATTAGATCAAACTCCAAAAAATCACCTTGTTTCTAATTTTGATCTGTCCAGCAGACTCGTACTAGTCTGTGATCAACACCGGACTAGCCCATTGCAGTCGACTAGTCCGGCTCTGGTCCGGCATACCGGACTAGTCGGGCCCTGTGCGGACTAGTCCGTATTTATCGGGCTTAAACCCTAGACAGCCGCCAGGACACCTTCTTCTTCCTTTCACAGTCGTCCTAGCACTCTCTCTCCTCAGACCTTAGCTCCCTAGGTGATTTTCACCTTTGACCACCAAAATTGAAGGTTCCTCCATGGGAACTATTTCCCTCGGTGCAAAGCATTCTTCTCCAGACTAATCTGGACTTTGCTCTGCTCCTCCAACCTCAAATCTTCTATTTTTTGGTAAAAAACCTCACTCAACCCTAGTTATCATCTTTCCTTAAAACTTTCTATTTTTTCTCGATTCCTAGGGCATACATTAAATTGCTAAATATTCCTACTGTATTCCTATCCTTGTTGCATCAATCTTTGTTAGAATTTATGGAATAGGAAGTTAGGGTTCATACGTTAGACCGGACTAGTACGGTTCTCGGTGCATACACGTCCAGTGCGCCGGACAAGTCCGCACTTAGAAAACGGACAAGTCCTGTCCACTGATAGTTTGAATCGCTAATTTCTTATCTCCACAAAGTCTAAATATCATACTTATCGCTCCTTGTATTTTCCGTGTCAGGCACGATGTTGTCCGCGTCATATGACAACATGTTTGACTATAAGCCGATCGTGAACGTGCAAGAGTTGTAAGGGCAAAAGAAAGGGTAAGCATGAAGAGTCATGACTTCAATGCCCACTCCTCTCCTCCCGAGGATGCTCTTCTAAAAAAGAGCAAAGTAGTAGTAAAGAAAGCATTGAGCTAGGATGGTGCTGGTGCCAGCTCAATCGTACCTAGAAAGAGCGCCAACAAGGGAAAAATACTTGCAAGTGGTCCCAATTGTCCGCTTAAGATGAAGTCACCTATGCAGCACAACAGGCAGCCATTAGAAAATGACTTCATGGGTAAAGGAAACGAGTTGGCTGACAAGTTCAGAAACATTGAAGCTTATGAGCAGCCAAAGCAATCAGATGTCCAAGATTTTGCAACCACTTCCATACTGACTACTATGAGCATGTGTACATGCAGATGTGTAATCTAGTAGTTGCTAGTCAATGGGTGGACATGTCTTATTTTCAATCCAAGAACTATCAAGCATATCATGAAGTCTTGGAGGCATTGGAGAGACATGGTTTGAAGGATCTTCTATCCTTCTGATATAATTAGAACAATGAAGTTATCACCCAATTTTACTCTACTCTCCACTTTGCCCATGATGATGTGGATGAAATGATTTTGATGACACGTGATCCAAGTATAGTGTCACTTATGAGGAATTTGCTAGGATACTTCACTGTGAAGATACCTTGAACAATGAGATCATTATTCATAACATGAAGCCTTTGTAGATGGATGAGCTAGAATTCATCTTTGATACAAGAATGCCATACAAGCCTCCTACCACAAAATACTTGAAGCCATTCTTTGCTGTGCTTAATAGAATATTAAGGAGGACTATTGATCCAAAGGATGGAGATGCACGGACAATTCAAGGAACTCTAAGGACCTTGATGAAAGTTATAAGCAAGAAAAGGACCTTCAATATCTATTAATATATCTACAATGACTTTGTGGACATCTCAATCACTCCAAATAGGTCTTCTGGCTATGGACCTTACATCATGTTCATGATTGAGAAGGTCATTGGCCTTGAGTTTGTTAAGGATATTGAGCACACCGGCCTCAAACCCCAGAAGCCTACAGAATACACAGTTCCCTCTGCTCCTGCCTCACCTACAGTGGAACAGAGATCTAAGCAAGCTCATGAAGGCACACGGACTCCAACTTCTACCTCTGCTCCTCCATCATCCAAAGAGTCTTCCAGTGGTGTGTTAACATTTCTCTCCTCCATCTGTGCATCCCGTCGCAAAGTGGAAATTAAATAGCACAAGGAAATTCTAGCTAGAAATGAGAAATCAAAGGTATACGAAGGCAAACATCAAAGAAATATGTGAGAATATAGATATTGAACCAGTGGGATCACCTTAAATCTCGGAGGATTCAGAATTGAACATCACAGAAATGGCACCCCTCTCGGAGCAAGGATTGGCATCCTTTGGACTACCAGGTGTCTCCGCTCCTCCTCCTCAGCATGCAGATGAAGATGAAGATAGAACTGAGAGTGAGGGAGGGAGTGGCGATGAGTGATTCCCCTAAATTTTTCCCTTTTTGGTGCCTTGATGCCAAAGGGGGAGCGATTGATACTAGTATTATTTACTTGTAAGCCTTAAGGACTAGTGATCATGGACATGTACCTTAAATTTCAAATTATTGTAATATCTTTTGGATGCGCCTATTTTATTTATAATGAATGTGTGATGCTTGTTTTTAATATTACTATGGTGGTTGCTGCTATAATTGCTATGCTCTTAATTTTGCGCATCACATTAATTGATCACACACACTTTATAGGCATCCCACCATAAAGAGTGCATATATGTGAGAAGTTTTTATTGTTCATTTGTCATTCTGATATATGCCCACTTTATGAAAATCAATTTTTAGTCTTAATTGTGAATTGTCAATTGGTTGTCATCAATCACCAAAAAGGGGAAGATTTAAAGTGCATCTAGGCATTCCCTTGTGGGTTTTGGAAGATTGATGACTGACAAATGAGATCCTAATAAATTAATTGAGACGAATGCAAGTCAAAAACGACTAGATATTATGACGCGACCAAAAAGGTGAAAAAAGAGAAGTGATAAAGGAAGAAGCCCAAATGATCAATAGAAGCACAAAGTAGACATAATTGTATAGGATGTGTGTGATAGACTCATCCCAGTAGCTCATGTCTTAGCGTAGAGCGTAAGGGCTAAAATAAATCTAAGTAATTCGCTGAGCACCGAACATGTTCATCCACTGAGCGGACTAGTCCCTTAAACTTTCTCCTGTCATAGTTCACTAAGCACCGGACAAGTCCGGACAGACACTAGACAAGTTAGTTAAACTCTCTGATGTTTCAAGTCACTTTGCACTGGACAAGTCCGTTCAACTTTCTGATGATTCACTTAGACAAATTGAAAAACACATTTCAGATTGGACTGGACAAGTCCGTCTCATTGCGGACTAGTCCGATCAACTCTCTATAATCACAACGGACTAGTCCGATGAACACTCTATCCCAATACGGACAAGTCCGATATACCTCACACAAATTAGGGTTTTTATTGTGCTACACATTCCACGCGAATTTACATAGCACCCCGAACAAGTTCGGTCAACAGAGCGGACTGGTTCGGCTGTCGGGATCCCTAACGGTAATATTTTTGGAAACACTATAAATAGGTGATCCACGACTCCACAAATACAAGCACCATACACAACTGTCACAAACATAAACCCTAGCGCCGCCACTCATCCCATGAGCACAAAAACACATCTCCCCACACATCTAAAGGCCTAAAGAGTTAAATCTTCTAGGTATCCAGATTTGGGATAAGGAGATCGTCGTCTACGCATCGTTGAGCTCTTGGGGTTTCATCTCTTATAGACTCATGCATTATTTGTAATCTTTTGAGTGTATTAGATCATCTTTTTATCGCTGTAATTTTGTGGGAGCCCTAAACGTGTGACGTTGCACCACCAACTTGGTGATTACCCCGTGATAGTGGAACTCAAGTCGGCCTTGTGTGGTGACTTCATCAGGGAAAAGGGTTGAAGAGACTCAGCTCTGTGTGGTCTTTCTCAACGAGGACGTAAATCCCTTTGGTGAGATCGAACATCTGTAGAATCCGTGTCTCGCGTGTTCCATTCTTTTACTTTTGCAACTTTCATCATCTAGGGCATTTGAATTGGTTAATCAAGTAATTTGTGTTCTACGTGAAAATTAAGCAACCTAATCTCTTGTTGAAGTTGTAAGAATAGTAATTACATTCCAGTGTCATTTCATTTGAAATTTCTGCATAAACATTTAATCCTTTCAAGGTAATTGAATAACCGAACTAGTTCGTACCTCATACTGGACAAGTTCGGTCCCTCGGTATTTAACATATTTGTTAAGTGTTGCATGAAAATTTTTAAAGCCTTTTCACCGCCCTCTAGGCCACATTCAGAGCCAAACACGTTAGATAACTTGGCTTAGCCAACAACATGCAGCCTTATCCTAATGTTCTGAGCAAACAATTGAATGGAGGTCAGGAGGGGGCCAGTGTATCATGGTCAGACAATGCTTGATGACATCCACTTGAAGAGCAGCCGCGTCAATCTCCATCTCAGGAGATGCCACCGAAGTGTCCACTTGAAGAGTAGCCACGTCGATCTCCACCTCGCACTCGGAGTGCCCTACTTCCTCACCTTATCAGCCGCTAGCAACGCTGACGAAGAATGTACGTGCCAAGAACAAGAGTCAGCCGCAGCGGCGATTGTCGAATGAAGCTTGCAAGAAACTAGTGAAAGAGTTGGAAGCTAACCCGCGGGCACTGAAGACACATGCTAACCCGAAGTTTGAAATGGGAAGCCGATGTTATCTGCGGGCGCACTCAAACAAGTTGGTAAACCTTGCGTTGAACTTCATAACTACTACATGGAAAAGTACAAAAAATATCATGCCTTAATAGGGGGATTCAAGGATAACAACTTTCTGGTGGATGATGTCTTTATTATCATCGAATGGCCAAATCTCCACAACCTATTCAACCTCGACACGTTGGATGTCTCTCTAATACATTGCTTCGCATTGTAAGTCCTCAAAAACTAGGTTCTTTAATATATATATATATATATATATATATATATATATATATATATATATGTAAGTGTTATATGTGTCTAATAAATTTGGCATCTTTCATGTAGGTACCAGCAACAACTTACTCATCATAAGACGGGAAACACGTCTCCTGAATATCTTGACCCGCGAATACCAGCAAGAACTAATCCTCAAACATTGAGCAGTCGAAAAGATGTTGTTTTATATTTTGTCAATGCAATGAAACACTGAAGTGATAAGGAGCTCCTAGTCGTACCGTTCAACCCGGGTACCATTGGGTAACCCTAGCAATTTCTACAAAGTACGACCAAGTCTTGTACTGTGACTCCTCAAGGCTGAGAGATTGAAAACTGGCGAGCGAAGTACCCGAAATTGGGATGGTATCGATGTCATTATCGATGAGTATGTTCCTTCTTCACTTTATTTTCTCACTGTTTCATCATTGCACGATAATTTTACATTAGCCTTGAATATTTTTGTTTAGAGATTTTGACACATACCTGTGTAAGGTGCAAGGAGGACACGTACAAGGAAAACACTGACAACTTAAACATCATACTGCGTTTGACATCTCACAACAAGCTCCGGGCAACACTTGCGGCTTTCATGTCTGCTTACACATGGTTTTATTTGGAGAGCAGCCGATTTGCAATGTATGTTTAAATGCATTTATTTTACTTTATTACTAATATTTTGCTAAATCTCATTTTATCATGTGGCAGTACTACGGACCCGCCTTCAGGAACATTAAAGGTTGTACCCTCGAGCACATTAGAGACAGGCAATGCAGGTTCATCATTTCTTAAATCATTCATCAAAAGGAAGAATTTCATAATAGTCTAGAAGATTATATGACAATTATTCTTTGTGTAATTAGTTACTTGTTAAGCAGGATGAATAGGGTGGCATTCTTTGTGTAATAGTTACTTGGTATATAAGCAGGACGAACAGGGGGCATTCTTTATATAAGTAGTTACTTTGTAACCACGATTGACACTTTGTTAATATTTGACTGGTCAATACAATTTAATATGTGTGATCTCCATTTGGCTATACATATGTTTCCGTATGTGTATGATGCTGACCCTGGTAATGCGACTGCCAAATCCTAGCTAGCTCCAGAATGCAGCCAACAACAAGGATAATCAGGAGTGGGGGCGTGTAATAGGATACGAGGGCTAACAGGGGGCCTCTCCTGTTAGTGCCACAGTGACCCTGCCGGTAGATAAATCCAAGACGGGTTGTCACAAAGACCATCTCAAATTTGATAAATAAAGGAGACAGTCTGGATTAAAGGACGTCTCGTATTTGTCTTACAAATAGATTCAGTCTTACATAAAGACTGTCTCGGATTTCATAAATAAAGAGACAGGATAGATCGATGTCCGTCTTGGATTAGTCTCATTAAAAGGAGAAAGGCTTTCTTAAAGATTGTGTCTCAATTAAAACAGAAAGGAGACGAGCTTACAGGAAGCCCGTCTCGAATTATTCTTCAAATCTTCGATGGGATGCCATAAGCCTGTCTCGAATAACTTAAGTAAAGGAGACAGACTCTTTACAACTCGCCTTGGATTACTGAGTTAAAGGAGACTGGCTGACTTAAAGGTCGTCTCGGATTTCTCAGAAAAAGGAGATGGGTGTTCTTAAAGCTTGTATTCCATGTATATTGATCGGCGACACGCCCGATGTGCATCCCCGATTACTCTGTAATGCGAGACGCGACAATGGAGACGCGCTTTTTGCTCGTCTCTGTTCTTCATGCAGGCACGTCACAAATAATCCTTTCTCACGTAGTGAGTCCGCAACATACATCGAACTAGTCCGACCTTCTTAGTATTTGACAATTCTATAAGTGCTGCGGAAAAAAGTTTCAATGCCTATTCTGTAACACCCTCATTATTATTCATCATGCAATGCATTCATTCCCATACATGTTTAACATAATGCAACACAAAAAGGAACAAGATTAAAATGAATTATAGGCAAAAGAACAGTTAAAATCAGCCTTCGGTACGGACTTGTCCAGTCCTCACTCTAAACTAGTCCGGTATACCCGTCCGCTTTGTCAAATTCAGTTCATCAGAGCAACGGACTTGTCTGATAGTAGTACGGACGAGTCCAGTTTTGCTTTTGCTCCTGTACAAACTTGTCCGTTAATATTATGGACTAATCCGAAGTTAAAACTTTAAAGCCTCGGACTTGGGATATTTGCATTCTAGTCTACGGTTCCCCATTTCGCTATGGAACAGCAGACTTGTCCGCTTGAACAATGGACTAGTCCGTTGTGGCATCAGAGCCGAAAATGGACATGTCCGACTTTCATACAAACTAGTTCGGTTTCTAGGGTTTCAACTCGGATTCCTTTTTTACTCCATGATGAGTTATTGGTAATTGACTTATTTGGGTCCTATAACGTCGTGCCCACCCCCAAGGAGCCCAAGTGGGACCCCACCAAGACCCTACCTATCCCCATCGACTTCTACCAGGAATCCACCCTAAACCCGCCACCCCTCCCCCTATATAAACAACCACAGCCCACCTCTCACCGTGCCCAACATAAGAGAAAACCCTCACCGCCTGTCTCTTGTCGTGAGCCGCCGTCCAAGGCTCAAAGCTCTTGCTGCAATGGAAGGGAGGAGAAGAAAGAGGAAGAAGCGATCAAGTAAGGTCTTCGTCGCTGCTGCAATCTTATTCATCAACTCTTCAATGTCGACGTTCTTCTTCTACGTCTTGCCGCCAATTCATCATCAATGGATCTAGATGTCAAATGTCCGCATTACACCCAATCCTTGGTTGTGGGACCATTGCTTTCACGTTAACTATCCTAGATCAAACTTTTCAGGTCAATTTCAATCCATCCCTTGATTCAAACCATGCCCTAGTTGGAAGGTTCACAAAACCCTAGACCATAGAGGACTTGTCCAGTCCAGAGCGGACATGTCCAACCCATTGTGCAGACTAGTCCGAACACTGAATTCCTAAATATCTTGAAACTTCCCCAATTTTCTCGAAAAATGGATTGAATCTTCCTGAAACATGTAAAACTCAATTGTAACTAGTTAAAGAGCAATAGCAGTAACCTAATAACATGTACTACATCATGATTGCATCACACATGCATATAATAGCATATTGTGTAATATATGCGCATTTATTGATTAATCCTTGTTTCGCATGTTTGTCATGCGGAATAGAAGAAAATGCTCTAGAAGGTGCTCTCGGGGACCTTTAGCTCCAAAAATTTGAACCCCTCAATCCAAACCAGCCACCAGAGCAAGGCAAGTGCCCTTGAACATTTTCATCCTGTTTTGAAATGTTTTATTTTGAACTTGCATGTTTATGTCAAATTGATGGGAAAACCTATAATAGGTGTTTACTAGACTTGTATGCCCATCCTTATCGCTCAACATATAATGTAGAGAGTCACGAAGGATATTTTACACTTTTGCTCCATTTAATTAATTAGGAATGGGAACAATCAAATGACCTTATTATGAACTAAGGAACATATGAATTGTGTGTATTGATGGTAATGACCCTTTAGCAACATGGAACCTAGGGATCTAAGCAGGCGGTTTATGTGGAATGGGTTGGATGATTTGGTGGTTTCGCTTGTTTTAGATCTAAGGACCGGTTTGTGGAGCGACCACCCAGGATAACAGTGCCACCATAGGGACAAGTATGGGTCCAGCTTAGCAAATTAATTAGTGTATTGACAGCATCGTTCGGATCATATGGAAGGCTCGGGGAATCCGGGTCGGTTGGGTTTGCAATAGTGGCAGGACTACCCTAGGAACCAAATAGCACAAGAGGGGGCCCTTTGATTGATGTGCTCAGTTGGAGACATCACCTCCGGTTAAACCTTAGTGGGTCCACAACATGCTGATAGTCACTTTGTAAAGGCTTTTTGTGATCTCTTGGCCACACACCTATGGATGTATGAGACGGCATAACGGAGGTTCTTAGTCGCCGAAATGTGATGAAATCACAAACTTATGGGTAAAGTGGTGTCACCTCTGCAGAGTGTAAAACTATCATGATAGCTGTGCTCCCAGTTATGATCGACTTAGACCATCACATGATTAGAGTTATGGACCTGAGTATTGAATAATGTTTGGAATTTGATATGGAATTGGGATTGGGATATGGGTTTGGTTATGATGAGTTGGATATGAATGGTTATGGATAATTATGGGATTATGGTTAATGATGCTGAATTGATGGTATTGAATATGTATTGTTGGTATTTTGGTTATTATATGATTTGACCTCACATAGTAATCATAAGTCACATTTTCTTACTTTTATGGATGAAATACACTTTTTTGCAATGAACCATTTATTCCATCCTTGTTTAAGCTACATGTCATACTTTTCCACACTTCTTGAGTACGACATGTACTCACCCTTGCTATTCCCACATTAATTCAACAATAGGCAATATTTTGGAGTATCCGGATGACTGTGAGGAGTACTAGGTGTTCGTGTTACCATCAAATTACCTGTGGATATGGGGTCTTCTAGTGCTTAGTTCTCGGCTGCAGTGTTATTAGAACATGTATTCTAGGCTATTTGGATATTGTATAAGGTATTATTATTATTATTATTATTATTATTATTATTATTATTATTACTATTACTATTCAAATTATAGTTATTATCTGAATATCGTTTGTGATGCACTCGTGTATGTGTGATGAAAATCCTTGGCACACATATGCGTCAAACATGGTTCATTCTCGGAACTCGGTGTCACATATTGGTATCAGAGTTGTGTTTCACCGTAGGACGCAAGCCTAGGTAGAATGGAAATCCCAAATGACTTAGGGCTCCTTTTCTTTTTTTTTTGCACTATTTTGCCTTGTACTAATTATTTTGTGGGAAAATGTGTGATTTTGCTGCTGCTGCAAATTTTACCTCTTTTCCACCTTCTCAGCTATTGCACACCCTCTTACGTTGTTGATTTTTCTGCTTCTTTCACGCTGCTGCAATCTCTTTCCTTGTCCCTCCTTGCTGCTAAAATAAATGTTGACTAGAACCTGTTTTACACTCACACCGACAATCACATGACACACCTTGTAATTAGGAGTTAGGCCTACCGTAAAAAATGCTTAGATTGTTAGTGCTCGCTTGGATTTGGTGTGCTGATTGTATGATTGTTTGTTTGTGTGCATGGTGCGAGTTGTGGAACGATTTGGCGATTTGTCCACATCCGCACGTAGTAGAGAGATGTTGGATGCTTTGGCATTTGTCCATATCCTCATATAGGATTTAATTCATAGAAAGTAGTTGCTTAGTTTCATATAACTTGATGCATATAGTTGGGGGATGTTTCCTTTCAAAGTCTAAATCCCTCCGACTCGTACTCTCTTTCCACCCATAGATGTCGAGGGTAACCTGTAACCAAAGGAACACCAATGGTGATGATTATAACGTTGAGATTCCTAATGTTAGATATTAATCAAGTTTAAGAGGTGGTTATGGAAATAACCAACTCCAACAGAGTTAGACCCCTTCAGGAGTCCTGATTGGGGACTCCAAACCCAAACCAATTCAATTGGGGAGGCTGCTCCCTCAACCCTATATAAGTAGGGCATCTAAGAAGTGATGAATTTTGAGATTAATCCAGAAATAAAGATCAATGTCCTAATCTCTAGACAGATCTGATCTCCAAGAGGGAGAAGGTTGGGGAAGGCTCCTCCCTGCATCTGCTGCTCCTGCAGATCCAGCACAAGCACTCCTCCTCGATGTCTTCTTCCGAGTGCCAGCACCTACACAAACAAGATCATCGATCTGCTCAGAGACCAAAGCCATAGATGTATCATGTTTTTAGGTATGATCAATGGTGCGCAATTAAGTTCCTAATTAGCCTATGTTCTTGTATAAATCCAAATAGATTAGTGGCTAGTTAAGATCCTTAGCATCTATTAAAACTAACAATGGCATCAAGAGCCACCTAGTTCACTAATCGCTTCGGGTGATTATGATATTAGATTAGTTCTTAACCCTATGAACAGATTCCATAGAAGATTAGGAGGGGAAAATTAGGGTCTTCAAATCAAAAATTAGGGTTCAAATTTGAGTTCAAACTCAAATTGAACCATCTCAGATTAAAACTCATATGAGAGGATTTGAAAACCAAAATCAGAATAGGGGAAGAACAGATACGTACCTTAGTTTGGGTTTTGCCGGATTTATTGTCCTTTGGGACTCCTCATCGGTGCTCACGCGTCGGGCGAGGATGCTGGCGTGGACACATAGCCGACAAACCTGCATCTAGGGTTTTGGGAAGGGCAACCTTCAGGCCGCTAAATCTGCTCCTCCCTGCCTTAGATGCATCGCACGATACCTCGTTTGACGGTGACGTGCTGAACCCTCAGTTAGTGTGTAAGTTGGCGAACAAGGTGTCGGCAGCGCTGTGGTTAGCCCATACGAATCCCTAGTGTTTCTGCGGGATTTGGCAACCCTACCCCTAAGGCGGCGACGCTTCCTCATCCGTTGTCAGCTGTCAAGCGACTCGGCGGTGTTGTGCTCACCCTGGGGTGAGCTCTCACAACGATGAAGCGGCTCATAGCGATAGCTGGAGGAGCTCGTCGCGGCGGCTTCACCGCGCCTTATAGCATATCTCTCACCGCGTGCACGCCTCCATGATTAAAGAGAGTAGGTGAGATGAGACGGTCACGAATGCATCAGGGTTTCGAATTTAACCATGTCGGCAGGGTTTTGCCCAATCCGCGTAGCTTCTTAGCCATCCAATCAATAGTGAAGCACTCAGATACTCCTCATTTCAATTCACAGGAGCATTTAGAGTCGTCAGATCTAAATCCGATGGTGCTACATAGTCGGCGGTCCTCAGTGGGCCGATTGGGCCAGGCGCGTGCTTCACGGGGCGCCCAGGCCATTCTGCTCCACTCAGTATCGGGTTCGTGCGCCTTTCACATGAAGCCCAACTTAAGTTTAGTTAACAAGATGATTCAATGAGGAGGCCAGGCCTCTAGGCCAGTTTTTCCTTTTAGCTGTAAAATAACCTTTAGTGGGCAGCCGGACCAGGCGCGCGCCACTCAGACTAATTGGGCCAATTTAGCTTAGTCTGAGGTTGAATTTTCTTAGGGCTTTCGAGCTGATTTTATGGGCCAATACTCAGCATGGACCGAGCCATTAAAAGGTTGCGCTCTCTTTAGTTTTCATTTACATAGATATTTCATAACAGGCCGTTGGGCCCATTTAGTGGAGAGACTGGGCCACGAATCCGGTTTTCTTTTAGTATGGGCCTTTAAGGCTTATTCAATTAGTGGGCTGGTTTCAAATTTTGAGACCAAGTTGGAGTTAATTTATTTTCGGATAGAAATAATTAAGGGTTGCACATAGATTTATGTTTTTGAGAAATAATGTGGGCTTTTGAGACGAAACATAGCTTGGTTGAGCCTATGAGCTGCAACAAGTTATTTACATTTTCTCAGACATTTTCTTTTTAGCATATTTTTCAGCAGAGGGCCTTTCAGGGATTTTAGTCATTGGATTAAAACATTTCAGCTCTCTAAATTTAAATGACTAAGAATAATTAAGAATTTTTATGGGATATGTATAATATCTTAATATTATATTTGTATAAGTACATTAATATATAATTTAATATTCTTGATGAAATTATTATTATTCTTATTCATTAAATTCCATTTTTTATATTGAATTCTTAAGTGGTTAAGTATGATCACCCATAAATTTAGCTTCCGTTGTGTGCTCAGTCAGCATAGTAATATTTGTTTAACAATAATTTTACGTGGTGCCTTCAGTTTACTAAGTATTCATAGCAATTTTGTTAAATAGCCAACGTGAATGATAAAGTTGGTATGATCTGAGATCACTAAGTTTATACATAGTAATTTTGAAAATTATTATGTTCTCACTTATTAAGTTGCATGGATATCTTGTTGAGTAGCCAGCGTGAAAGACAAGATTAGCCACGTTCTCAGTCATGAATGTTGTATTTTGTTCGAGTAGCCAACGTGAAAGACAAAAGACACATTTTTTTTGTTCGACTCAGTTATTTAGTGTATAGAAAGTTTTGTTTGAGTAGCCAACGTGAAAGACAAAACTTGCTATATTTCCTAAGTTATTTTGAATCAGTGCATAGAAAATTTTGTTCGAGCAGCCAACGTGAAAGAAAAAATTACTATGTTTTGTCAGATATTTTTAAATGTCATATTTTGTTTAAACAACAAAGACGACATTTCATCTCAATTAATATTATTCATATTATTCTATACAAAATTTTGCTCGAGTAGCCAACGTGAAAGACAAATTTTACTATGGTATCAGTTACGTTATGTTTTGCCGCGTAGCCAACGTGAAAATCAAAACATAACTTTTTTTGTTTGTTTCTTTCAAAATTTTATTTCAGTTTATGCATTATTTTAAGTATTTCACTCACTTGAACCTTGCATACTCAGTTCTACACTGTACTCAGTTTTAGTTTTCCATCTTACGAGATGGAGAAACTCAGTATGTTTTCTTCGTAATGATGAAAGCATTTAGTTTAAGTACTATTTCATTCGTATTTAGCGAGTCATTAAAAATGATATGTTTGATGATTCAATTACTAAGCATGTTTGGAGAGCGATTTCCGAATGTGACACTGCCTCTTAGAACCTCCATTAGAACAAAAAGTCAATTTACTGACTATACTAAGTTTGATGCAAGTATTCTCTCAAAGAAACCTGTAACTAAAAAACAAAATGAAGGCGTTGTGCGTGTGCACATACTTAGGATGATGGATAATTATGAATGCTGCATTTTATTAAGTAGCCTACGTGAAAAACAATACATAGCATTTGTAACACTAAGCAAATGAAGTGGACTTTAGAAAAACTCATTGCTATGAGCGACTAAGTATTAAAATAAGAGGAGGGTACTAAGGGTAGGGATTACGATTGTTAAAGTCGCTAATGGTCATGAAGCAAAAAGTAGAAGCCAAACACGAACTCCCATTAGTAGCATAAGAAGGCTTCATACTTACGTTTCACTAAATTCTCAGTTCATTATTTACCCTCTTATTAAAGGAAGTTGATTTTAGTAATCTTGCTTGGAGATCTAAGTTGAGTATGTCACCTTGATATACTTGTTTGAATAATTTGAGTCTTGTCTTTCGACGAGACATTCTCATAATCCTCTCATGATTCTATAATCCAATTTCCTTCCTGGAAGAATAAGTTTTAGTAAGCGCATAAGAATCAATCGTGAAAAATCTTCAAAATTATGGCTCTTTTGATAAGGCCATATTTCGAGGGGAGGAATTGAACGCTCCATTTCTGAATTGATTATCCATACTAAGAACTTTCTACTCAGATGAATGCATATAATAAAACACTAAGATTAGAATCCGATCGGGAGTGGGAGTACTACTATCGGCGTACCCCGTATTCACTAAGAAATCAGTGAAGTCCTTAAACTTAGTCGATTAGCTAAACGATCGAGGCTCAAAATCTCTATTCACATGCTAAATCGAAAATTTAAATAGTTGGTGTTTTAAAACATCATATTAGACAAGGACGTGACATAAATCCTCATTGAAATTTTAATGGGGTTGTCACTAAGTCAATTAGCCCAAATATTAGTAAGCCATCTTGATGGCTATTCAGAAAGATAATATTGTTTCTATTATCTTGACCGACACTAAGATTATGGAAAAAATATATGCTAAGATTAGGGGGAGCAACGTATGTCGAGTAAATGATCTTGATGAGAAGTTGATGCAAGATCCACTTCTATGACACAAGAACCATTCTTCTCGATACGTGTTGTTGTTAAGTGAACATTTCTCATTATTGTTGACTCAACGCCTTTTGTTAGCTCTTCAGCAGTGAAATTAAGTAAATCTCCTGTAGCACAGGACATCTTAGTTTTCTAGTTTGATTAAACAAATTGCCTGTAATGAAGGATAACAATTGCCTCAATTAGTAAATAATGGGTTAATAAGCGGATCTCGTCATAAGATCTATATTTAAATGAAGTCTTATCCCGCCTCATTTGAACTAAGCTATATGCTACTTTCATTCATACGAACGGTGTCAAGCCATAAAGGATTTGATGAGACATAAGAAAGTCAATAAAGTCTGTAACTCAGTCAAGTTTCCCGATGGAGCCAACTCAGTAGGCTGTCAATGTTCTACACAAACACGTGACTCCAAAAGGAAAAGTCAGAAATAGTAAGGAAAAACTTGTGGCTAATGATTTTATTAAGAAGGCGTTGATTACGTTAATTCGTTCTCAATGTCTCAATTAAGGATTCGTACATAATAGTATAACATCAGATTGATATAATAATGACGATTCTCAATTGGGATCTACAAGAAAACGTTTGTGTGATAACTAAAGAGTTGTCATTTAAGAACAATGAACATATGAGATACAATATATCTCAAAGTTTAATAAGTAAATTTGTAAGTTTGGGTTATACTAAGTATTATGAGGACAAATTCAATTTCACTATGTTTAGAATGAGAAATTAAGTTTTCTCGCACTATGTAGATGATGTTTTACTTGCGAGTATAATGTTAATGTATCATTAGATAACAATAAGAGTTGTCCCCTAGTTTCGACACTAATTGATATTGTGATTATTAGGCATACATGAGTGCATACTTTAGTAGTCCGGTATGTATGTGAATAAATTCATATGCTCAGAAAAGTCAGTTTTAATTAGTATGGGAACCACTAAGAGATCGATCGAATAAAATGGGTTCCAAAGCTTTCTGCTGTTGAAAGCTTTTAGTTTGCTCATTAACCAACCTTTACATAGTATACAGGGTTGTTTCGGCATTAATATGTTTAATCCATGTCCCGGGAATGAATATTAGTATAAACTTGCGGTTTGCAAGAATTCAGCACCCATGATAAGTTTAGTATTATAAGAGCCATAAATTGGTAAAACTAAGTTTCTGCGAGATGTGTAGTAAAATTCAAATTAGTAAATAACACTCGCTGATGGAGCTTTGTTGTGGAAAAAGCTTCAAACCGAAGGTAATTGCATCATGATCGATGCACACTAACTTAGTGACGAGGCCGCTGAGCGGAGAAAATAAGAAAACTCGGGCTAAAAAGTGGTAGAAAGCATAAACCACATAAGATATTTGTACATCTAAGGCAACAAGTAAAATGTGCAGCCAAACATATTGACATATGTTGGTGTTGCAAAGAAGTAAATCCAGGATCATACTGAGAATTGATAATCGAGCAATTAGATTCATGTGAATCCTCATTGTAGCGCATACACATAAAAGTGACTTCTATCCAATGTGTTTTTTGAACACATAACACGCATGGGTTTAAGGAAGAACCTATGTTTTCATGGATACTTTGGGGCCAAACTCAGGATTAGTGTATATTTCTAAGTATGAGATGTAATGTGGTCGTCGGGTCAAGCAGAACGTAACTAGCTATTTTCGATTCGTCATGCCCTTTATATAAAGCATGAGGAGATATGCAGTAATTTTAGTTTTGTGTTAGCTTAGTTCCATGATCAAGGGGGAGAATGTTAGGTATTTATCACGTTTAGGGAGCTGGTTTTAGAAATAACCAGCTCCAATAGACTTAGACCGCTTGAGGAGTCCTGATCGAGGACTCCAAACTCCAACCAATTCGGTTGGGGAGGCCCCGTCGGCCGTTCCATCAACCCTATATAAGAAGGGAATCTCCTAAGTGATGAACAGAGAGATTAATCCCAAAATTAAGATCAGTGTCCTAGTCCTGATACAGATACGACTCTGAGAGGGAGAAGGTTGGGGAAAGCTCCTCCCTGCATCTGTTGCTCCCGCAGATCTGGCACCAGCGCTCCACCTCGATGTCTTCTTCCCGGTGCCAGCACCTACACAAAAAAGATCATCGATCTGCTATGAGATCAAAGCCATAGATATCTCATGTTTTCAGGTATGAGCAAAGGTGCGCAATTAAGTTCCTAATGGGCCTCTATTCTTGCAAAATCCCGAATAGATTAGTGGCTAGTTAAGATCCTTAGCATATGGTACAACTAACACCTAAGAATATCAACCTTGGACATGTTGCCAGCATCATGAAGCACCTAATAGGTATGCAAAACCAGCTCACGCAGACCATGATGCAAACCTTGCGACAGCTGCAAGCTAACGACAACAACCAAAACCACATGATTGCGCCACCCCTGCCACTGCCACTCCCGCCGCCGCACAGCCAGCTAGCAGAGTTTATGAGGACCAGGCCGACTACTTCTGCTCAAGCCAATGATCCCATGGAAGCTAATGACTGGCTGAAATCTATTGAGAAGAAACTTGCTATTATTCAATGCAATGGCCGGGAGAAGGTTCTCTTTGCGTCACACCAGCTAGTTGGAGCCACCTCGAATTGGTAGGAAGCTCTTTGCGATGCCCATGCTAATCAAGAAAGAATCACTTTGGCTAAATTCAAGGAGAGTTTCTGCTCGCATTATGTACATGTGGGAGTCATGATAGTGAAAAGTCAGGAATTTGAAAACCTTGGGCAAGAAAGGATGTGTGTGAGTGAGTATCATAATAAACTCACTCAACTGTCAAGGTATGCTCTAGAAGACATCAATATAGATAGTAGGAAGCAATACTTGTTCATTAGGGATCTGAATAATGAAATTCAAGTTCAACAGCTCAATAGTGACTACGCCAACTTCCATAAGCTGGTTTATGAGGCAATTGTTGTTGAAAACAAGGTTCGTGAGATGGAACACGGCGGAAGGAGGAAGACGCCATATCAAGGACAACCATAAGGAAGCAGTGTTCGCCCTCTCTATGCACCACCTACCGCACCATACTACAACCCATTTGCTTCTGCACATCACCCCATCTATCCAACACACCCAAATCTACCACCGCAGCAACACCCTCCATGCAAGCACCTCGCTTACCAATGCTGCTTGCACCTCGTCCTAACATGGGTGCCTATGCTCAGAACCAGCCTCGCCCTAACTTCTCTGGTGCTGCTGGTAACAAGACATGATATACCTGTGGTCAGGTGGGACACTTTGCTAATTAGTGCCCAAAGTCAGGCCAGGGACAGATGAATAATGCTCCGAGGAAGAATCCTAGGCTGGATGGAGGAGCAACTCAAGGCAACTGTGGCACACAAAATTTTGCTCATGGCAAGGTGAACCATGTATCTGCAGAGGAAGCCCAACAACCTAATGATGTTGTGATTGGTATGTTCCTTGCAAACTCCAACCCTGCTACTTTGTTATTTGATTTTGGAGCATCTCATTCATTCATCTCATCGAAATATGTCGCAAAGTATAGTATGCCTATATCCCACATGAAGTATACTATGTTGGTTTGTTCTCCTGGAGGAGAGATGAGGACAAAGATAGTATGTATAAAAGTAAGTCATAAAACAACGGGGTAGATTTCCTCGCCAACCATATAGTTCTGGACCCGTAAGGATCAAACATAATACTTAGAATGGATAGGCTATAGAAGCATAATGGATTGATCCAGTGTGCCACACGAATAGTGTAGTTGACAGATGACGAGGGAGTATGTATATAAATAAAGGTAGTTTAGCCAACAATTGGAAAGGCAATGCTAAATCATATGGAAGGTGTGACATTTTAAGAAATTTTGATTGTTCGCGAGTATCCATAGGTGTTTCCAGAAGAATTGCCAGGTATGCCAGCCGATATTGACATCGGGTTTGTCATTGATTTAATACATCGAACTACACCTAGAGCTAAAAGGTCATATAGGATGCCTGCTAATGAATTAGCGGAGCTCAAGAAGCATATTCAAGAGTAGCTATGAAAGGGTTCTATATGCCTGAGTTCATCATCGTGGGGAGCTCCAATGCTCTTCGTGGATAAGAAGGATGGATCCCAAAGGATGTGCGTGGACTACAGATGTCTCACTGAGGTGATGATCAGGAATAAGTATTCATTGCCCCACATAGAAGATTTGTTTGTTTAACCAAATGAATGGAGCTCGGATATTTTTCAAGTTGATCTTCGATCAGGGTACTTCCAGCTGAAGATCAGACTTGCGGACTACCCAAAACAGCCTTTCAAACACGATATGGGTGATATGAGTACACCGTTATGTCATTCGGCTTTGCGAACGCACCTTCCTACGTCATGTACCTCATGAATAAAGTCTTCAAGGAGTATTAGGATCAGTTCGTCGTAGTGTTCACCGATGATATCATGGTATACTCGAGAAGCGAAGAAGAGCGTGGAGAGCATTTAAGGCTGACAATGCAGGAATTGCGAGAGCACCCGTTGTATGCCAAGTTTAACAAGTGCTAATTTTGGTTGAGAATGATATCATTTTTAGGCTATATCATCTCCGAGGGATGAGTATCTGTTGATCCAGGAAAAGTAATGAATGTGTTAAAGTGGAATCCAACACAGAATGTGAAAGAAAATCCGAAGTTTCTTAGGAATGGCTGGATATTATCCCCATTTCCACGAGGACATCTCCAAGATAGCAAAGCCCATGATGGAACTACTAATGAAGGAGAAACCATTCAGATGGACTCAGGCTTGTCAGGACAGATTTGGGGAACTAAAGGAGAGATTAACCACCGCGCCGGTATTAATACTGCCAGATGTGAGCAAGAGCTTCAATATTTATTGCAACACATCAAGGCAAGGACCTAGTTGTGTACTGATGCAAGAAGGTTGGGTAGTAGTTTATGCATCAAGACAACTGAAGAAACATGAGTTGAATTATCCAATGCATGATCTCGAAGTTGCAGTCGTGGTACATGCTTTGAAGATGTGGAGGCACTACATTCTTTGTCATAGGTGTGAAATTTACACAGACCACAAGAGTCTCAAGTTCATATTCACGCAAGCGGATCTTAATTTGAGGCAACAACGATGGATGGAAGTCATTAAAGATTATAATGTGGGGAGCAACTATCACCCTGGCATGGACAATGTAGTGGCAGACGCCTTAAGCTGAAAAGGAGCAAGCCACCAACTCATTGTTCGGGAGATGCCATCCGAGCTATGCAAGGAGTTTGAATGATTGCATCTCAGATATGTTAATGAAGTGGGATCAATGAAAGTAAACCCAACACTGAAACAGAAAATACAAGAGGGTCAAATAGCAGATGAGAAAATTCAAGAGATCAAGGAAAGAATCCAAGAGGGGAGAGAATGGAGGTTTGACGAAGACGACAATGGTACGCTATTGCCTGGGAAATGTACAGGACTTGAAGACGTGGTACTGGTGGGATGGGATGAAAAACGACATAGCTAAATATGTTGCATCATGTGATGTATGCCAACGAGTAATGGTTGAACACCAGAGGCCAGCTAGATTATTGCAGCCATTGAAGATACCGGAATGGAAGTGGGAAGATGTTGGTATGGACATTGTAGTTGGTTTACCGTGCACCCTATCGGATATCACTGGATATGGGTTATTGTGGATCAGTTGACCACTTATGCACATTTTATCCCTGCCAAGACTACATCTAATGGTGCAAAGCTAACATAACTGTATATGGAGAGAATAGTGTGTCTACACAGAGTACGTAAGAGAATAGTATCTGACATAGGTTCTCAATACTTATAGGTTTTGGCAGAAAGTGCATGAGTCTACAGGAACTCAGCTGAATTTTGGTTCTACATATCATCCCCAGACGGATGGACAAACCGAAAGGTGAAATCAGATACTGGAAGACATGCTAAGAGCGCGTGCGGTATGGTGTGGAGGAAGTTCGGTCAAAAGTCTGCCATATGAAGAATTTTCCTACAACAACAACTACCGAGAAAGTTTGAAAATGTCGCCATATGAGGCATTGTATGGAAGATGATGTAGAATGTCCTTTTTTTGGAACGAGACAGAAGAAGCCCAAGTATTTGTACCTGATGTGATAAGGGACACCGAAAAGCAAGTCCAAATAATCCATGAAAACTTGAAGGTTGCTCAGCCACATCAAAACTGCTATGAGGATGATAGGCAAAGAGACTTAGCTTTCGAAGTGGGAGACCTCGTGTTTGTCAAGGTGTCGCCTATGCGATGTCATAAACGATTCAACGTTAAAGGCAAGTTGGCACCTCGTTACATCAGACCATTCAATATTTTGCACAAACATGGAGAAGTGGCATATCCATTAGAGATGCCAACACACATTTCCAATGTTCATGATGTATTTCATGTTTCTCAACTCAAGAATTGCTTAAGGGTGCAGGAAGAACAAGTACCAATGGACAAATTGGATCTTGAGGAGGATCTGACTTATGCCGAGCAACCTATCAAAGTATTGGAGACAAAGGAGAGAGTCACCAGGAGCAAGGAGACTCGATGGTGCAAAGTACAATGGAAGCATCATACTGAATCTAAAGCAAGTTGGGACCGCGAATATGATCTCAAGATAGAATCCCCCTGTCTCTTTCTTTCTACATCAAATCCCGATGGCGAGATTCATTTTAAGGGGTGTAGGTTTGTAACACCCTCATTTTCATTTATTATGCAACGCATTCATTCCCATACATGTTTACCATAATGCAACCTAAAAAGGAACAAGATTAAAATGAATTATAGGCAAAAGAACAGTTAAAATCAGCCTTGGGCACGGACTTGTCCGGTCCTCACACCAGACTACTCCGGTAGACCCGCCTGCTCTGGCAAATTCAGTTTTTCAGCGCAACGGACTTGTCCAATGCGTAGTACGGACTAGTTCGGTTTTCCTTCCGTTCCCGACTGGACTTGTCCATTAAAATTACGGACTAGTCTAATGTTGAAATTGTAAAGCCCCGGACTTGTCCGGATATTGGCATTCTAGTCCGCGATTCACCTATTCGCTGTGAAATAGCGGACTTGTTCGCTTAAACAACAGACTAGTCATTTGTGACATCAGAGCCGAAAACAGACTTGTCCGACCTTCATACGGACTAGTCTGGTTTCTAGGGTTTCAACTCGGATTCCTATTATCCTCCACGACAAGTTATTGGGTAATTGACTTGTTTGGGCCCTAGAACATCGTGCCCCACCCCCAAGGAGCCCAATTGGGACCCCACCAAGTCCCTACTTGTCCTCATCGAATTCTACCAGGAATCAACCCTAACCCCACCACCACTCCCCCTATATAAACAACCACATCCCACCTCTCACCGTGCCTCTCGTAAGAGAAAAACCCTCACCGCCTGTCTTTCTTCGTGAGCCGCCGTCCAAGGAGGAAAGCTCTCATCACAAGGGAAGGGAGGGGAAGAAAGAGGAAGAAGAAGAAGAAGAAGAAGGAAAAGGAGGGATCAAGAAAGGTCGCCATCGCTGCTGCGATCTTCTTCATCATCTCTTCGATGTCGACATTCTTCTTCTACGTCTTGCTGCCAATTCATTGTCAATGGATTAGACGTCAAGTTTCGCTTGTTATGCCAAATCCTCGACCTTTGGACCATTGCTTTCATGGTAACTATCCTATATCCAACTTATCACATCGACTTCGATCCCACCGTTGATTCAAACCATGCCCTAGTTGGAAGGTTCGCAAAACCTTGGACCATAGCGAACATGTTCGGTCCAGAGCGGACAAGTCTGGCCCATTTTGTGGACTAGTCTGGCCTCTGAATTCCTGAATACCCTGAAACTTCCCCAATTTTCCCAAAACTAGATTGAATCTTGCCCAAACACAGAAAACTCGATTGTAACTACTTAATAAGCAATAGCAACAACTTAATAACATGTACTACATCATAATTGCATCTCTCGTGCATATCATGGAATATTGTGTAATATATGCGCATTTATTGATTTTTATGCTTGTTTCACATGTTTGTCGCGCAAAATAGGAAAAAAGCTCTAGAAGGTGCTTTCGTGAACCTTCAACACCAGAACTTTGAAGCCCTCGATCTGAACAAGCCATCGGAGCAAGGCAAGTGCACTTGAATATTTTGATCCTGTTTTTGAAATGTCTTATTTCGAACTTGCATGCTCATGTAAAATTGATGGCAGAACCCATAATAGATGTTTACTAGACTCTTATGCCCATCCTTTTCGCTCGGGATATATTGTAGAGAGTCAGGAAGGGTATTTTACACTTTTGCTCTGCTTTACTTAATTGGGAATGGGAATAACCAAATGACTTAATTATGAACTAATGAACATATGAACCATGTGAATTCATGGTAATGACCCTTTAGCAATATGGAACCTAGGGACCTAAGCAAGTGGGTTATGTGGAATGGGTTGGATAATTTGGTGGTTTTGCTTGCTTTAGATCTAAGGACAATAGTGCCACCACAGGACCAAGTATGGGTGTGGCTTAGCCAATTAATTAGTGTATTACCAGCTTCGTTCGGATCATATGGAAGGCTCGTAGAATGGGACTCGGTTGGGTTTGCAATAGTGGTGGGACTACCTGGGATCTGAATGGCACAAGAGGCAGCCCTTGGATAAATGTGCTCATCTGTAAACATCACCTCCAGTGAAACCTTAGTGGGTCCGCAATTTGCTAGTAGTCATTTTTTAAAGGCTATTTTGTCATCCCTTGGCCACACACATATGGAAGTGTGAGACGACATAATGGAGGTTTCGATTCGCCGAGAGGTAATAAAATCACGAACTTGTGGCTAAAGTGGTGCCAGATCTGCAGAGTGTAAAACTATCATGATAGCCGTGCTCCCTGTTATGAGCGACCTGGACCCTCATATGATTATAGTTATGGACCGGAGTATTGAATAATGGTTGGAATTGGATATGGAATTGGGATTGGTATATGGGTTTCGTTGTGATGAGTTGGATATGGATGGTTAAGGATAATTGTTGATGATAATGGTTAATTATGCCAAATTGATGTATTGAATATGGTATTGTTAGTACCAAGGTTATTATGGGATTTGACCTCACATAGTAATCATAAGTCGCATTTTCTTACTTTTATAAATGAAATGTACTTTTCTTCAATGAACCATTTATTCCATCCTTGTTAAGCTACATGTCATACTTTCCCACAATTGCTTAGTACGACATGTACTCACCCTTGTTATTCCCACATTAATTCAGCAACAGGCGATAATTTTGAGTATTCAGAGTACTACGAGGAGTACTAGGCGAGCGTGTTACCGTCAAATTACATGTGGAGATGGGGTCTTCTAGTGCTTAGTTTTCGACTGTAGTGTTATTAGAACATGTATTCGAGGCTATTTGGATATTGTAATAAGGTACTATTATTATTATTCAAAACATGGTTATTATCTGAATATCGTTTGTGATACACTTGTGTATGTGCGATGAACATCCAAGGCACACATATGCATCACACATGGTTTATTCTCGGAACCGGATGACACAAATTGGTATCAGAGTCATGTATCCCCGTAGGACGCAAGCCTACGCAGAATGGCACACCAAATCACTTAGGGCTCCTTTCCTTTCAAAACTACCTATTTTTGCACTATTTTGCCTTCTACTAATTATTTTGTGTGAAGATGTGTGATTTTGCTGCTGCTGAAAAGTTTACCCCGTTTCCACCTTCCAATCTATTGCACACCCTCTTACCTTTTTTCATGGCTGCTATGCTGAAATCGATTTTTCCGCTTCTTTCACATTGATGCAATGTCTTTCCTTGTCCCTCCTTGCTGCTGAAATAAATGTTGACTAGAACTTGTAATTAGGAGTTAGGCCTACCCTAAATAAAATGATTAGATTGTTAGTGCTCGTTTGGATTTGGTGATTGTATGATTGCTTGTTTATCTGCTTGGTGCGAGTTGTGGAATGCTTTGGAGATTTGTCCACATCCGTGCGTAGTAGAGAGATGTGGAATGCTTTTGGCACTTGTCCATATACTCACATTGGGTTCACTTTAGTTGAAAGGAGTTGCTTCGTTTCATATATTTTGATGCACATAGTTGGGGGACATTTTCTTTCAAAGTCTGAATCCCTCCGTCTCGTACTCTCTTTCCACTCACAGATGCCGATGGTAACCCCTAACCAAAGGAACACCAATGTTGATGATGACAACGTTGAGGTTCATAAGAATATCAACCTTGGACCTGTTGCCAGCATCATGGAGCTCCTAATAGCTATGCAAGACCAGCTCATACATACTGTGATGCAAACCTTGGGACAATTGTAAGCCAACAAGAATAACCAAAACCACATGTCTGTGCCACCCCCACCACTGCCACTCCCGCCGCCCCCAATCGGTTGGGAGAGTTTATGAGGACCAGGCCGCCTACTTCTGCTCAAGCCAAGATCACATAGAAGCTCATGACTGGCTGAAATCCGTTGAGAAGAAACTTGCTATTGTTCAATATAGTGATCGGGAGAAGGTTCTCTTTGCATCACACCAGCTAGTTGGAGCCGCTGCGGATTGGTGGGAAGCTCTTTGCAATGCACGTGCTACTCAAGAAAGAATCACTTGGCTGAATTCAAGAAGAGTTGCTGCTTGCATTATGTACCAGAGGGAGTCATGATACTGAAAAGGCAAAAATTTGAAAGCCTCCGACAAGGAAGGATGAGTGTGAGTGAGTATGTTAATAAACTCACTCATTTGTCAAGGTATGCTCTAGAAGACATCAATACAAATGGCAGGAAGCAATACTTGTTCATGAGGGATCTAAATAATGAAATTCAAGTTAGTCTGCTCAGCAATGACTAGGCCAACTTCCAATAGCTTGTTGATAAGGCTATTGTGGTTGAAAACAAGGTTCGTGAGATGGAACAAGACAGAAAAAGGAAGATGCCATATCAATGACAACCATAAGAAAGTAGTGTTAGCTCTCGCTATGCACCGCCTACTGAACCATACTACAACCCATGTGCTTCTGCATATCGCCCCATTTATCCACCACACCAAAAGTCAGACCAGAGACATATGAACAATGCTTCGAGGAAGAATCCCAAGCCGAATGGAGGATCAACTCAAGGCAACCGCGGACCACAGAATTTCGCCTGTGGCAAGGTGAACCATGTATCTGCAGAGGAATCCTAGCAAGCTGATGATGTTGTTATCGGTATGTTCCTTGCAAACTCCATTCCTTTGTTGACGGTCCTTAAGAGCCATATTTAGACCGTCAATTCACCACATAATGTGCACAAAAGAGAAACACAATATAGTGGTAGGGTTAAAAACTAAACAATTCCACAAGTGTTGGTGTTTATTTGTATGCAGGTGAATTTAGACCCAAAATTCCAAGACATGCAGGGAGTAATCCAGAAAATTGGGTTTCGACGAATCAAGCGATGCCACCTATCATCACATGGATCAAATGGCCCACAAACAGAAGTATCAGAGGCCATCCAATGGTGTAGCACCCATATAATGGGATGAGACCCATCTGGCAGGGACCTCGAGGAAGCACAGTTCCAACGGGGCCATGACCAGGTCGGCCGACCTGGCCCATTAGGTCATGGCGCCAATTGTGGTCAAACGCCATGTGTTGGATCCCCTCCGCTTGAAGAAGTCATGGGTGACAGATTCGCGTGCATTTGGTTGGGAGAACCGACCCTTCTACCCATATAAATAGAACCCCACACCTCACTTCACACACACACCAAAAGTTGAGAATATAATACCAATCCAAAGGTTTAGAGTAGTTTTAGAGGCTGCCAAGTAGAAGGAGGGTATGGTGAAGAGTTTGGGAGAAGGAGGTTTGGGCATGTCAAGTCCCTCCTCTACAATTGTACCCCTACGAAGGTGTTATTCAAATCAAGTAAGCCTTTTGTGAGTTAAATTCAAGTTTAATTCTCAATTCGTAGTAGTTTGCACAATAAGTTACTTGCGGGTTCATTGATTTAATTATTAGAGGCTCTAGTTGTAGCTTTGTGTTCAAAAGAACTAGAGTTGTGATATAGAACGTAAGAATGGTGCTTAGGTTAGAAATCACCATTGAATATCTCATAGACCCACAGATTGAAGAGTTAGGCAGTAGGTGGTGATAGCCCTATCTGTCCTTTGTAATACTCCACGTTCGGCTATGCCATAGGCTCTTTGCAGGAGTTGCCTAGTGTTGCTAGGGGTAAACCCGTGCCCTATCGACGATTCATAAAAATATTCTCAAAAGTCGCTAGGCACCTCACTAACCTACTTGCTAAGGAAGCTCCCTTTGATTTCGATGATGAATGCCTTAAATCATTTGAAACACTCAAAAAGGCACTCATCCCAGCTCCAATCATTGAACCACCCAATTGGACGCTGCTATTCGAAATCATGTGTGATGCTAGCAATTTGCTGTTTTACGGTCCTAGGCTAAACCAAAGATAAAAAGCATCATGCAATAGCCTACACTAGCAAAACTCTAACAGGAGCTCAACTCAATTATGCCAAAACTGAAAAAGAGCTCTTGGCGGTAGTTTTTGCTATCGATAAGTTTAGGTCCTATTTGGTTGGAGCCAAGGTCATAGTCTACATAGACCATGCTGCCCTGAAGTACCTGCTCTCCAAAAAGGATGCCAAACCAAGGCTAATCCATTAGATTCTTCTACTCCAAGATTTTGACATAGAAACCAAGGATAAGAAGGGAGTAGAGAATTTCGTGGCAGATCATCTCTCACGTGTGGAAGTCACCCAAACCATGAACATTCCTATCAATGACTTCCAACGAGATGATATGCTTCTTAAGGTGACTGACTCTCACCCTTGGTATGCTGATATCGTGAACTTCATGGTCACGGGATATGTACCACCATGGGAAAACAAAAAGAAACTCATCTATCAGAGCCATAGACACCTTTGAGATGACCCATATCTCTATCAAGTTTCTGCTGGTGGCCTTCATAGAAGGTGCATCCCATCAATCGAAGGCACCAAGATTTTTGAGAAATGCCATGCTAGGCCCTATGGTGGCCATTATAGTGCTTCTATTAGCCTTTTATGTATGAAGATAGAAAAGAATTCATTCATAGATGTTGGAAATGCCAAAAGCATGGAGGAATATCAGCTTGAAATGTGATGCCCCTAACTGTTGATATTTCCTACGCACTGCTAACAATTCATCCTTAGCTGTGGTTCTAGAATTTGTTGGTAGGTTAAATTCTCATGTGAAAGTCCGCATGCGTACGGAAACTATCGATGTAGCATTTCCCCTTTAAAGAGTATTCCCAAAGGGTGTCATTTATATTTTCCAAAGGAAGGCTATATGGAAGTAAGAGAATCATCGAGTGGAAAAGTTAGGTTGGCCTAGATAGGGTTATAGAAAGGATGGGTTTAATGATAAGTTGGGGTAGTGTGGCACAAACAAGAGCATTCAATCCTAAGGGGATAAATAGGGTAAAGAAGGATTAGACTAAGAACTAGGTAGAGACTCCTACTATACTTCTAATGTACATATACATAGCCTAAGTTAGTTACTAATGATTATGTTAATTATGAATTTTCATGCTAAGTGGATTAACAGATCGGGCACGGGTTTACCCCTAGCAACACTAGGCGACTCCCGCCAAGAGCTTGTGGCATAGCCAAACATAGAGGATTAGAATGGACAGATAGGGCTGTCACAACCTACTGCCTACCTCTTTGATGCGTGGGTCTACCAAACATCCAACGCTACTCTCTATACTAGAACCATGCTGGCATATTAAGTAATTACCTTAAGAGCCTAGGCACAAGACATCCTAAGGCAATGAACTAAATCATCGTTGAACCAATTTTAATTCATAGCATATCTGATTCACATTAACATAGTCATATCATAGCTAATTAGACTATAGTGGAGGTTTATAGTGTTTATGATAGTGTGATGAGCATGGTATAGCACAATCATAAATACTATTCCTACCACATACATGGAATCAAAAATCAAACAAGAAACGATTCATCCGAGTATATGAACAATAGAAGACTAAATATACCATCTTTATTATGAATAATGTCACAAATACAAATAGGAATATCGGAGACATACCTTTCCCAATTGGGAAATGATCCTACTCCTCTCCAACTTGGACTATGGACCAGAGACTCTCCTTTCTACTACCTAAACTCCTTTAAACCTATGGAGAGTAGTGGATACAATAGATGAATACTCAAGTAGTGTGTTTTAAAGTAAGGGGTGAGGGGTCCTATTTATAGCTTGGAGAAGGGTCGGTTCCCGTTACAAAAGCCTGTTGAAGCCGGGAGGAGCCAACACGTGGTGTTTGACCATGTTTGGCGCCAGAAACTAGTTGGCCAACTAGGGGGGCCGGCCGACCTGGTCCTGGCTCCAAACGGCCAGTTCTTCCTCCAGGTGACTGACAGGTGGGTCCCATTCCATGATATGGGTGCTACACTGTTGGATGGCCTCGGATTCTTCGGCTTGTGGCCCATTTTATCCATGTGGTGCCATGTGGCGTTGCCTGATATGCTGAATGATATTTTATAGGATCCATCCCCTCGTTTCACTTCATTTCTGCATAAAACTCCTGCATGTACCATTTTCTCCAAGGACAAGTGGAAATTGGTTAAATAGAAAGGTGATGTGTGCAAGAACGAAAATTCCTTCACATGATTGAGTTATATTGACAGGTGAAATTGGTATATAACAGAGGTCAACAAACTCCCTCAAGCTTATCATTTGCTCGTCTCGAGCAAAGTCAAGACTTTAGGTTGATGATCAGGAGTTGCTACTATGTCCTAATTTTCAAAAGTACCATGTGCATAAAAAAATTCTCTACCTAATATTGCAAAAATTGGCATGGTACTTCACCCATCTTAAGTCATTATGGGGCTTACGCCATCTCCTATTCATGGGTGGTTGAAAGATAGAACAACAAATGGAGCACACATACCCTAGAACTCAAGTTCCACTCAAATTCAAGAGAGTTCAATTTAGATTTTATGTATGTCAATTTGATTCTCTCAAGTCTCTCCTTTGTGAGTATTGGAAATATATCCTCACCAAGACATTTTGCCTAAATTCATCCTACCTCTACAGAAGGCTTGTATGTGAGCTTAGTAGGGAATATAGTAGGCATATTTGCAACACATAATATTGCTAAGTCAAAAGAGTAAGCCTTAGGAGAAATCAATTCAATACAATTTGATTCAAGACATGTGCATGTGTGTGGAATGGAGTGGATGTGGATGTTAAGATGACTCCTTTTTTAGTGGACTCTCTTATTTTGCAGGGATGAAACATGGCTACTTTTTCTACTTTTTTTTCATGCTTGTGATGTAAGCATGCATTTTTTCTTTTTCTTTTTCTCGTAGCCATGTCTTTTACTCCCTTTTTATGAAATGGATTTTGGAGAGAGCACTAAGCATGAAGGATATGGAGTTTATCTTTTTATTGTGGAATGGTAGTATGATGGAATTTTGCTTACTTCTAGTGTAGAAGTATACCATGTGCAGGTGAAGTCCTGAATTCAAAAAGTTATGAATGAAATCTCACAAAGCTCAATGTGAAGGAAAATAGCATATGCATAAGGTCTATCAATATAATGTATCAAATAGCTTTGGTGGGTACTTCCAATAAAATGAGGATAACTTACATCTTTTTAGAATTTCTGCTGAAATCTAAGTTTCATTATCAAACTAGGAATAGCAACCCTATCACTATATCATATCTCACAACAACTTGGAATGGATTAAGCTTTTGCTACCCACAATTTACAAATCAAGGAAAAAGAAATTTTAGCCAATGAGAGCAATATGTTGGAGAGTAGTAAGTTGTATTTCATCATTGCAAGAAAATTCTTCTCAAGTTCATATATTTCATCCTTGCAATTAGATACATTAGCAAAAGTTTCTCGCATAAGAATTTTCATATCTTTCCATGTTCGAGGATTTTCTAAATCCATTAAGTTGTCCCACCAAGTTAATGCACAATCAACTAACACACTAGCAATATTTCTAATCATTCTCCTCTCACACATATGCCATTGTCAAAAAAATTTATCCAAGTCTATTTCCCAAGCAATATATTTATTGTAACCAAAACCATCATAAGATGGAAGATATGGAATAATGTAATTACTTCTTGTGGAAGGAGTTGTAAAGGTGGTCTGAATGTCATGTGCAGCCTCTACTGATGTTTGTTTCTTGGTGAGAAGCCCCATCATCGTCTTCATCTTGTCAATTAACTCAACATGTAGAGCACATTCACCATTCTCTCTTTTACCTGACATTGTTAGTAGAAATTAGAAGACAACAAAAATATGTTATCCCTAATAACAACATATGACAATGGCAAGGTGAAAGTGGAATCACCCACTCTCAAGCGTCTTACCACGCTCTTACAAGTGTTCTTACAAACATTGCAAGTGGCAAACGGTGGACGGTGTGAAGAACCAATCAAGGGTGGGGTGATTGCAAAGGTCTACGAATTCAACTCAAGAGAAAAGTGTAGCTTGGAAGGCACTTTATATCGTAGTAAAGAATAGCAACAATGAAATCATATAGTAAAGTTGAATAAGTGTCCAAAGTACTTGTCAAAGTTGCTGGCCTAAATGTGTTCCTAGTAGTTCAAGCTAGCAAGACATGAGACAAAACTAGATGACACAAAGGATGCGAGCACTTCTGTTTTTTCGTTGTTGTTTTTTCTCCTTTTTTTGTGCGGCTTTTATATCTTGTTCTGCACTTATCTTTTTCTTTTGTCTTCCTTTTTTTCAGAATGTGCTGCAAAAGAAGAACACTATAAAAAGAAATCAAAGAAATCTCGTGGGTCTGTCACAAATTTTCTGCTTAATCTTTGAAGGACAAATAGGCACACTTAGAGGACCAAAATAGGAAAACTTACAACATCAAGATTATATATATATCTCTTCTCTTTAATTTCAATATATGGAAGACCTATTTTTGTCAAGAACAATAGGAGATATTGCCCCGGAAACACAGACTGTTCAGAAACTCTAGGTCGAGAACAGATTCAGACCTAATGCATTTTGACCACAATAACTCCATTTCATGGGAAACTTATTACTACAAAAGTTGTAGAGAACTTTTTTAGATTTCCAAAAAGTGTTAGAACTACAAAATCCTAGTTCGTATGAGTGAGATATGATGAAAATACCAAACTAGATAGGGATGAATCTAATCTGGACTTCATGACGTGATTCAAAAGGATGAATCAACACGATGCAAAACTCAATCTAAGACCAAAAACACTTTATAATCCAGAAATATGACTCAACCATGGACATAAACTCAACAAAACCAAATTGAAAAACAAAGTTGCAAACGCTCACCAGTGGTTTGGACAAAGTGATGAATAGATCTACGAACTACAATTTTGTTTGTGGCTTTTTTGTGGACTCTAGGTATGAAAACAAATTAACCGAATGGATAGATGAATTACCTAACAGGCAACCTGGAAATCTGATACCAATTAATGAGAATATGAGTCCCGATCTTCCAAAAGGTAAGTCGATTGGGGTGGAGAACTCGACGTTGATGATCTGCGGCACTCGTGCTGTTCGAATACACCTGCAATCACAACACCACTGCTCTGTTGGTTATCAACTGTGCTACACACGCTTGACCTCGCCAAGAAGGCTAATCCCTGCAAGTGCAACCGAGAACACAAGCAAGAACATCGAAGACACGATCTGAAATTGTGAAGTTGGGGTCTCACAAACTGTAGAACGGCGATATTATTGATCTAAGCAAAACCCAATTGTTTATGGAGGCTACTATGGATTATATATAGGTGGGAGGACGTACAAGGGGGTGTTGGGGTCGTGACCTAATCCTAATACACAAAAATAAGAGATGTAGACTTGATACAAGGCCCAATGGCCCAATATGATGGCCCAGCATCCTGACAAATTCTGAACACGATTTTGTTTTGATGATTACTGTCAATTCCGTAGGAATTTTGACATGGGACCCGCGGCATTATAAAGTATATGTTTTTCCCTTTCCGTGCATATGTAGAACCTCCAATATGGAGTTCGTATGCGTCCTGGGCGTCCGTTTTAGTATGAACTGCTACTGGACTCCGAGTTGAACACAATTCTCAGTTGGGCTCGGTTTCCATCTTCTTTAATGATATTCTCCTGTCCTTTAGGCCCCTAAACCTTCCTCCAATTACTTCTTGAACCTCTCCATGTATCGTAATCACAATTAAATTATTAGGTAGCAATCTATTCTCAAAAATATATAAGGAAACATAAAAGAACGAGCTCGACTATGAAACTAACTGTTGTGTGTGAACTCTATTAATTGCATCTTGTATGTTCAATAGAGTGTTGTTTGTATCCATAGATATGATGTCCTCATCATCATGGCACGCGAAGGATGGGATGTGGCGATGGGCGAAGGAGACGCGTCAGGGAGGACACTGAAGTGACCAGCAGCAGGGCGTGGGCACCGGTGCCAGCCGGAGTGGCCGACGGCGAGAGAGGCTGATGATCACGCCATCACAGAGGCTGATGATCTGTTAACTGGGACTAGGAAAGCAGAATCACAAGGCATGCTAGAAAAATTAGCAGAGCCTAGTACATATTTATGGTTTTATATCTATACATGTTGTTGGTTCATGCATCGTAGTACCAGGGAATGAAGAATCTCGGGGTTACTGAACATCATGTGCTGCAATATTCCCTGCGTACAATATTTTCTAAAAAAATTTAAATTTGACAGTAAACACATTTATAGTTATACCAGGTGCTTGTTGGCCACCATGAATACTTGTAGACAACATGATGGTTTGGTGTCTTGTGTCTAATGTAAAGAGCATACATTGTAAGCAGTCAATCCAAATAACAGTGATAACATCAGTTACATGACCGATGTAGATTTTGGATCGGACGGGTTTCTATAGACTAACACTGTTTGTTTGAATTAGAGGAATTATAAATGAAGGAATAGGTAAAAACGTACGATCCGAGAAAGCCACAATAAAGAAAAAAAGTATAAAAACCGTGGGAACTGAAAATCTTAGGAATACAAATTTGTATCACAGGAATGAGAGTACAACTTTTGGAGTGTTTGAATAGACAACCCCTTCGTTATTTACTTCTAAATCCAAAAATTACATATTACCTCTAGTTTTTAATATTTTCTGTTCCCAGCAAGGAATTGAACTAGAAATACAGTACCGTAATTTATTTCGTGACAGATGTAGTGTTTGTGTGTGTGTATATATATATATATATACATATATATATATACATATATATATATACATATATATATATATATTTATATATAACTAAATTTGTGAAACATAGGAGCACAATTCTTCTTTGTTAATTTATCTAATATTCGTATGTCTGCATGGATTGTGTAGAACTTACCTTGCTAATATAGCTCTATAAAAAGACGGCATGGATCATGTTGTACTTACCAAGCACAAAACTGGAGTCCGGGATGTCGTAGGGAGGTGTCGGCGATTAAGAGGTTAGGTAGAGCCCGTCAAACTTGGTCGTATGGCGTTGTACCCATAAGTCACCACCATCAAGACCATCAATGTGTCACTGTGAGATCCATGGGGAAAAAATTGGAAAAATTGAGGGAACCGAAAACACCGGAATTTCTTAGGAATACAAGTTTGGAACACGGGACAGAGAGTACAACACATTTGGAGTACTGAGAGATCATCGGAAGGGCGGGGCAGCGGTGTGTCGGGAACGGAGGCCACGGTACTGCGGGATTAGAGGCCATTGTTTCCATTTACACTCATTGTGGATGAAATAGGGTTACAATAGGCGGGAATGAAAATGGAGGAGCAGGGAGTGAAATTTGAATTGTCAAAATCTCAATTGTGGCACACCAAGAAGAACAAAAAAAATTTCGCGGACGTGGAGAATTTGGTGCTAGCCGTGCCCTTTTGCACGCATGCAATCGTGATTAAATTCATGTCATGTCGCGTCAATTCCTACACATAGTGCGTGTAGCTAGAGGAGTAGACTTCTTTGGACTACATACTCGCTTCTTAATTACAGTGTGGCCTAGCTACTTGCTCGTCGTGCGACCACTAGCTCCCATTCATCATTGTTTCCATGCATGGAGATCAAAATCTAAAAGCAGTCATGTGCTAGCTAGTGGCACATTCCAGAAAATACGGACAAAAATATGGATCGCCAAATGTATGTGTTCTAATGTAAACCACATGCAAATATAGAACACCCAAGTCCACGAAAGGACAATGGCAAATCAATAGTATAGAAAAGGTAAACAATTAGCATTCTGTAACATTGATCACAATGAAATGATAACATATATATATATACTACTACTACTACTAAAAATACATTTTAACATGTGCCACGATTTTTTTATACAAGCAGACCGCAGTAAAAATTTCCGCTGTGATGTCTAATATTTAAGCCATCGATCCAAAGCGGCCTGTGATAGGAGAGTATCACAAGGAGATACGATACATCAACAATGTCATCGATTATTAGTTATAATGGATTAACTACTTTTTAGGCGGCTAATGCATCAGGAGATGGACTAATTAGCAATTAAGATGACATAATTTCCTAATCATGTTAATTATGCATTATATTAGTTGTTAATTATAATAATTGTAAAGATTATGTTAGTTAATAAATCACTTTGTGTCAATGTGGAAGCTATAGAAGAAATAATATCGTCAGTTACGAAATTTTATCGGATTATTGTTACCTAAGGTTGCCTGAATATTTACCAGATTTCAGTCTTTCAGACACGTGCAATATGAACGGTCCCAAGTTACAAACAAACAGGAGATATTTTTCGATAAAAGGTGATGTTTTTCGATACTGCATAGGACACATTGTTCATGAACATAAGACATTCTTCATTAACATAAAAACAACACATATATTACAAAAAAAAAAGAAATATGAAAACATGTAGAAAACAAGAAAAAAAACTACTCCTAATCTTACTCTACTCGGAGGAGGTCTCCTCAACCTCCATCGACGCTGCCGCCTCGTCCTCCTCCACCAGCATCTGAGTTCGAAGCTTCCGAGCGATAGTGTACAGAAGGTGCTAACGGCCCACTACCCCATCCACCTCCGCGATCATCTCGTGGAGGGCATCGAGGCGATTGGCCACAAAGCTTAACCTAAAGCACGAGTGGCCGGCGCTGCGGAGTCCATGCTAGTGTGGACGAGAAGGATTCCAAGAACCAGATGTCGACATGAGATACAGCTGCTTGAAATCGCATCCTTGAAGAGATCATCGAAATCCTTAGAATTCGCTGCGTGATAGGGATGTCACACTCTGTGGCTTCACGTGTGAGAGGCAATAACTAAAAATTTATTATAGACATGCACCGATAAGAACATCGGGATTCCGATTCAGAGATCGAACCCCAAACTGATAAGTGGCAAACCATCCTTAATGTTGATCCATGAGTATGTTCTCCATCAACTTTTAGTATGAAGATAGAAGAAATCTTATCCTTGGTGAAGTTTGATCGCCAGATCAATCACGGGCTAAGATTATGTAAAATCGATCACCATCGGTCTTCTTTTTTGAATGATTAGGATAACAATTGCAGTAAACTACCGACTTCAAATGAAAAGTTGAGTGAAAGAATACAAAAGTGGAGAAACGCAGCCTTAACGACTCTCTCAATGGAGTCCCAACCAAGAATCATAGATTGTGGCAACACAACGAATTCTTCGCTAAACATTGAACGCCAGTTATCTCGCCCCTTTTTCAAAAAAAGAGTTGTTTTTCGATACTGCGTAGGACACATATATTACAAACAAGAAATACGAAAACACATAGAAAACGAGAAAAATAAAAACTAGTATTAATACTACTCTACTCGAAGTCGGAGGAGATCTTCTCCACCTCCTTCTCTGCCGCCACCGCCTCCTCCGGCAATCGAGTCTGAATCTTCCGACCGACGGTCTGCAGAAGTTGTTGGTGGCCCTCCACCCCAGCCACCTCCGCGATTGTCTCATGGAGGACGTTGAGACGACCGGCCAAAAAGCTTAACCCGAAGCAGTAGTGACTGGCGGTGTCCATGTTAATGTAGATGGGAGGGGTCCCAAGACCCAGACGGTTACACGAGCGAGATGTATCGAAAAATACATCCTGAGCCAATTTTTCGAGCTTTTTTGCGCGCCTGGCGGTGGCGGGTAAGTCGTCAGTGGCCTCCTTAACGTACCAATCGAGTTCTTCGACCCGGTCTTAGAGGAGGTGGATAGTCTCCTGAACCCATAGGGGATGAGGAGGTGCAGGCACTACAGGCAGAGATGGGGGTGGAGCATGTGCAGGCATCTCCTCCAGTTCCACCGGCATTGGCGATGATGGAAACGGAGAAGGAGAAGGTTTGGAGGACGTCGATGACTTGGAGCATTTAGGTGCGGGGGTACTCATTTGTGTGGCGACCGAGGTCTAGAGAAAGAGAGAGAGGTGGTCGACATTGGTGTGGCGGAGAAGCAAGAGTAGAAGTTTGGAGGCTACAATCGATCGAGTGGTGAGGTAGAGATGCAAGAGGACAGTGTGCCTTTATAGTGGGTCATTGTCTAAGTGCGAGAGTGGAGATGATAGAACGCTTCAAAAACTGTGCTTTCAAACATGAGGGTGGGTCGGAGTTACTCCAAACCGCAACTTGCTTTCTCTCGGTTATCGCAACGGCTCGACGCATCACAACGGCTTCATAGACAGTTTTTTAATTTGAAACGCAAGGGGTCCAGGGAATGCAATGGCCCACCTGGCATACTTTAAAGGTTTGTCCTGTGGTGTTTCAGTTTTTTAGTTCTAGTTTTTAAGTTTGACAAGCAAAGGGCCCAAGGTATGTAATGTTCCAGTTTTTCAGTTTGTCACGCGAAAGACCTCGATCATATTACATGATGTTACATGTTTTCTCTTTTTGTTGAAAGATCATCATATATAGTTGAAAGATAATCACAAAACATGAGAAAAAAGTACGAGACACAAGAAAATAGAAACAACAAAAGAAAATCTAAATCCTCCTCCTTACAACCCATCACTAAACTCAGAGCACATTCACTTGGTAACTAATTCATTCATTTGTCTAAAAAATAATCAAATCCTTTCTTATGAATTGTCGTTCCTAAGGAACACGATGAACATACCATACATTAATTCATTAACACAATATATTACAAACCCTCGATCATGTCTTTTACTTTGACATGCAAAAGACCTCGATCATGCATGTTTGATGATGTTAGGTGTTTTCTCTTTTTATTGAAAGATCATCATATATAGTTTGAGGCTCGTTGATTATATGTGTGTGGCATAGCATGCATGGACAGCTAACATGCATGTGAGAGAGACCTCAATCATTATGCGTGTTTTCTCTTGTTGTTGAAAGATCATCATGTTTGTGGCTTGTTGATAATGTTTGGGGCGTAGCAAGCATGGACAAGTAACATGCACTTGAAAGACATCGATCATGTTTGATGACGATGTTAGTGTTTTCTCTTTTGGTTGAAAGATCGTCATATATAGTTTGACGCTTGTTGATCTTGTTTGGGGGGTAGCATATGAATGACAACTTACATGCATGTGAAAATTGTGGACCTAGGATTTAAACAAAGGGTATGCGCTCTGAAAAATATATACAACTTTTATTTTGTTTAATAATCTAATAAAAATATAAAGTTTACAATTCGATACACAAGTAGTAAATAACATCATAAATTTGATAAATTTCATGATTCAGATTGTGCAATCAATTTTTTTATCAGCATGTTAATTATCCAAATGTTATTCAAAATTTCCATCGTAGCATTAGCTAGAATGTTTTGTCATTTTTTTACTTCTATAAGGGAATACAATAATATTATGTTAGATATATGAACTAAATCCTTGTTGTGCTGAATATGTATTTATCAGAGGATTTCATTTGCGATAGCTACAAGAAGTTAGGATTAAATTTGTTGGCCTGTTTAAGGGAACACATGAGTATACTCAAACAAAGGACATTAATTTAGAACAAATAATATTACGTGCTTGAGTTTAGAAAATATTTTATATCAAGGGAAAATTAGTGCCTCACTCCTGGTTTGAAATATTTGTCACCGGTTAGTTCAAAAATGAACTATCGAGTGACAAATTTTTTCAAACCAAGAGGGAGTATTAATTAAACATTAAATACTATAGAAACTAAATAAATTTATTGATGAGTGAATAAAATCTAGAGTCTAGGCAAAGGCCTTATCCATTCTATTCTTTATTATTGTAGTTTCGTTCATTCTTATCCTTGGCTTATCATCTCTCTCTTCTAACATGTGCTCCATCAAGAGCACTTGTTTCCTCAAGTCTGCATAATCACTTCATCTTCAAGATGCACTCACAAGTTCTCCCTTGTCATGCTCATACTAAAGCCGCGACCTCAAGGGGCATTTGCCGTCTCCAAGCATGAAGTTTATGGCAGGTGAGGCTGTAGCACTCTTTGCATGGTGGCAGTTTTTTCAACAAAGGGTCACGGAGCTGTAGGCAACTTAGCACCACTTATTATTGTTGTGTTGTCTGTGTTAGTGCTAATCCTAACTTGCTGGGCTAATGAACAACTGATGAGTTCAGGTTGTGTTCGTGAGTGCAAGCACAAGAAGTGTCTGGTGCTGATTAGTTGCCGCATCAGAAGAGCTTGCTTGGCTCATGGACAATGAAAATACTTTGTACGTTGTACAAAGTAAATTCACCGGTGTTGCCATTCGTACGCGAAGATGTGGATAGGTAGTTGCTTGCAGGTGTATGCTAATTACATGAGTGTTTGGCCGGGTCATGTGGTTAGTCCATGATGCACCATAGACCTGGTGTTGAGGCCGTGTATGTGCGTACACTATTGACATGTGACAAAGTGCTCAGTCAAAGATAGTTGGCATGTATATGCATGATCTTTTTGACCGCGTTGTGCTCGTGCGCATCATGCACGCCGAGCGCCGAGTCATTCAGATTGCTGAGCAAATTTCGGACGTGGAGTTTGTGTGATCCAAGCCTATAAAAGGTGTTGTACAAAATGACAGTACGAATAATAGAAAAGTAGTGTTCGTTGCTGGCCTTGTTATATGTCAACCAAGAGTGTTTTTTGTTTCCCTTGTTATAGTTCGCGCACTCGTTCATCATTAGTTCTAACAGTCTGTCAGCATTTTCCATGCATTGGTCGCTTCACACCATGAATCAACGTTCATCGATTGTTCGATTATTGCGTTGTGCCCGTCTGCATTGCAAGTTTCGGGGCGTTGGCGTACGTGGCAATCATCGGGGCAGGATGGCACAATCACGGGAACCATGGAGTGCTCCCTTGGCTGTATGGTTGTAAGGTTCAGAGCGTGAACGTACGTGGCAACAATCTGGGTAAGGTCGCGTAGAGACGGCTGTGCGGCCCTACTGTAGAGAATTCGATTCCCGCACCAAGGGGTTAAAGGTAGACCCAGCTCTGGGCCTAGGCGAGAGGGGCGACCACCTAGGGTCAGGATGGGGAGGGGCCCACGATGTCAGCTCTTAAAGAGAAAAGAAATAAAATTAATTAGTATTTGCATTATCCATATGCAATGTACAGTTACATGCTCTAGCTTTTATTTTCATAATTTTTTGCAATATAATATTGCATCTATTTTGAAGTAATTGTTGCTTCAAACAACCAACTCAACTAGAAATTAAGTAATAAAGGTTGTCCCAATGACAATTCAAACAAAACAGAGGGAGTAATACTAATGTGTTCAATACTTATTAGATATAATACTACTAATGTGTTTATTTTCCATATGCGATGTTTTTCAATAAAAGCAGGAGTTTTTCGGTAATGTATGGACACGTTGTCCATGATCATAAAATACATTTCTCATTAACATAAAAACAACACATATATTACAAATAAGAAAAAAGAAAAACACATAGTACAAAACAAAAAACTACTACTAATCCCACTCTACTCGGAGGAGGACCTGTCCACCTCCTCATTCTTCGCGGCTGCATCCGCCAGCGGTGCCTCCTCCTCCACCACAACCGCTAGGGGCACCTCCCTCAACAACAGACTGAACTTCCAGCCAACGACGCTCACGGATTGCTCACGAAACTCCACCCCAGATACCTCACTGATCATCTCATAGAGGCAGCCGAGACGAGAGGCCACAAAGCCTAACCCAAAGTAGTTGTAGCCGTCAGAGTCCACGCTTGTGTGTTGGGGAAGGCTACCAAGTCCAAGCAGCCAACAGGAGCAAGATGTATTGTGAAATACATCCTGTGCCATTGTGTCGAGCGCTCATGTGCGCACGTCAGCGACGGACAGATCATCAGTGACCTCCTTAAGTCGACCCTCGAGTTTGTTGATACAGTCCTTGAAGAGGCGGACAATCTCAACCTAGTCGGGGTGAGGAGGTGTTGGCGTTGGGGGCGGAGGAGGTGCGGGCGCCACATGCGATGAAAGGGGCGAGGAGATGTGGGTGCCGCCTCCAGTTCCAGCGGCATTGGCGGTGATGTAAATGGAGAAGGAGGAGGTTTGGAGACGTCAATGGCCTGGAGTGCTTCGCTGTGGGGCTACCCATTTGTGCAGCGACGGAGGTGCAGAGAAAGAGCGAGAGGTGGTCAATGGTGGTGAGGCAGAGAAGCAAGAGGAGAAATTTAGAGGCTGAGATCAATGGAGATATGTGGCAGAGAAGAGGACGGTGTGCCTTTATAGAGGGTCGTCGTCTAAGCGCGCGAGTGGAAATGATCGGATGCTTCAAAAACTGTTCATTTCAATTAGCGAGTCGGTCAGAGTTACTCCCTCTGTCCCAACTCAACTCTATTTCTAAATTTACTCAAGCTTACCTTTGACCAATAATCTATATATATTCTACTAACTTCAATAATATGTAAATTGTGTATTATGGAAATATTTTCCATCATGAATATAGAAGTATGATTCTTAGCATGTTAAAATGTATCAAAATTACAAAAATTATTGGTCAAACGTAAATTTTATCAGACTCAGAAATAGAGTCCAATAATGGGCAGATGTAGTACTCCAAACCGCGGTTTGCCTCCTCCCGGTTATCACAACGGCTCGACACGTCTGATCAGTTTCATAGCAGTTTTTTTATTTGACACGCAAAGGGCCCAGGGTATGCAATGGTCCATGTGGCATACTTTGTAGGTCTGTCCCCCGGTGTTCATAACATGTGCGAACAATTTCAATGAGGTGCGGAAAATTGACGTGAACGTGCATGGCAATCGATAGAGAGTCCATATCTTTTTTTTAAGGATCCGACCATTGTCGACTGAAAGTCCATATTGAACCGATGATAATTGTCATGATCATGTATGATGGTGGACATGAATATAATGCATGTGAAAGAGAGCTCACGATCAAGCATGTTTGATCACGTGTTGAGGACTTTTTCCGCCCCCTTGTTGAGAATCATGTTAATTTGATGACATAAGGATCGGATGTGGCATACGTGTTTTCACAAGTGTGTTCATTTGTTCCTAAAACCAAAACACGTAGTGGCTAGCGCCTACGACTATCATTTCTTTGAAAAGACGAGTACAACATGCATGTTAGAAAATATACTATATACATGGCAGCATGCGATTGATTTGATGAACCACGTACTTAGTGAGAGTTGTGTGCTTAGTTGGTAGTACACATTCTATCCTCGTACCCTCGAGGGAATATCCTTCTTGTGAAACATAGCTTTTTATCTCTATTGATGATAGGATAATATTCTTCATTGTGTGGTACATAAACTTAAATATAGGTTGAGAGTATACACATGCATGGTAGAGAATATGATAAATATAGAAATATATATCAATACATGGTAGGAAATATTCTATTTTTTGAATACATGTTTGTGGTGTAGCATTCATATGGACATCTAACATCGATGTGAAAGACCTCGATCATGTTTGATGATGTTACATGTTTTCTCTTTTTGTTGAGAGATCGTCATGTCTGAGGCTCGTTGATCATGTTTGGGGCATAGCATGCATAGGCAACTAGCATGCATGTGAAAGACATCGATCGATCATGTGAAAGACCTCAATGCATGTGAACTAACATGCATGTTTTTGAAAGCCCTCACTATTCTTTTTTTGAACAATCATCAAAGAAACTACTAAAACATTAACTTAAATGCCAAGACAGTGGCGATGAAATCCTCTGCCCTGCAGTTACTGCAGCTGACATGTGGACCCGACAACGGTGGGGCACACATGTGATATGAACCCAAGATAGTGTTTCCTTAAGAAAAAATAGTTTTCAGAGAGATCGAGCGCACAAGCAGAAAAGCTGGAACTTGAGCGATGTACCTTCGAATTCCCTGTCAGGATGATCGGTGGCAGCCAATCCACAAACTCGATGGTTAGATAAGAAGTCGCTGGAGAGCAGCTTGCGGCCAATTTTGAAGGAGACGAAGGCGTAGATGCGGGCATAGTTGATCTGCTCGCCGGAGAGATTATACATGTCGTAGTGGCTTGCCCTCACTTGGTAAGGCTTCTCTATGTTGGTGCCTATCACGGCACTCGCGATGTCCTTCAGCCCCGCGCTGCGGAGGCTCGGGCGATCTAGCTCCTCCGACGCGAGCTCGGCCAGGTCATCGTGTTGGCCACCTTCAACTGCCAGTCCTTACAATGACGGTCGGCGTCAGCGTGCACGCCCACGCCGATGAAGCGGTAGTCTGAATCATTGAGGAAATCTTCCAGCTCATCAGGGGAGTAGTCAGCATGGATGACTTGGAAGATGAGGCAGCAGCGGCCGACCCACAGTTGCAGAACGGCAACGGGGTTCTGGTAGGCGCAGTAGTTGCGGCGCTACACGATGTCGAGCCCGACGACGAGCTTGTGAAGGTGCTGACACTGGATGGAGAGGACCTCGTCGAGCCAGTCCTCCACGGTCTTGTCGGAGGATGTCACAGTGGTGGTGATCACGTCGTCCTCGAATGTCACATTGTACACTTGAGTCTATGCCATTGGGTCCTCTCCTTGTCCCTAAAGTTGCGGTCTGTGGCGGCGTGGCACAACTTCTCTCTTGTGCAAACATTCCTCTACCTCTAGTTTGGATTTTGGAAACAAGCGTGGATATATAACTAATACAGTAACGATATGAGTGCAGGAGTTTCCGAATTTGATCGGCCCGAGCCTTGTGTAAAGAAAGTAATGAAGATTTTTGAATCTTATATACTGTTTCTATTTTTAAATTCTTATCTTATGACCACAAGCTGCATTGTCTCAACCAAACACCACGCACAACAACAACAACTTTTTACAGAAGCGGACCCATTGTGTATGGCGAGTGGGCCATGTCATACCCTAGGTCTAGCAACCAGAGAGTGGATAGTGTCTAGATGGTTGCTAGAGAGATCAGCAGAATCGGGAACTGGCCAATGAAGATGGAAGTCAGCAGTCTCACGGTTCATGGATCAAAACGCACACCATCCTTTTTCTTCTTCCTCTTTTCTTATATTATTTTTCCACCAATCTATGGTCCTCCTTTATTTGAAGTTTTATGGTTGGATCAGGATATGTGGTCGGCGTGAGGCGAGAGCCGTGTGTGCAACACCAGGAGGAATGTAGAGATGTTGCTCCCCTTGTTGAGGATCATGTTAATTTGATGACGTTGAGGATCGGCTGTGGCATACATGTTTTCACAAGTGCATTCATTTGTTCCTAAAATCAGAACACGTAGCGGCTAGCTCCTATGGCTGTCATTTTTTTGAAAGGACGAGTACATCATCTTGGAAATTATATTGTACAAGGTATGCGCTTAATTTGATAAACCGCGTAGTTATCTGTGCCTAGATGGTACATTCTATCCTGGAACTCTCGAGGGAAAATCCTTCATGTCAAACATGCATACCGAGAGTGAGGACGGCGCTCGGTGGACGGCGACGACGAGGGTGAGGACGACGCTCTGCGGCGATGCCGAGGGTGAGGACAGCGCTCGACGTTGACTGCGATGGCGAGGGCGAGGACGGTGAGGGTGGGGGTTTGGGAGCGGCGGGGGAGGGCTTGGTGGCAAAATGAAAATATTAGTGTTGCGAGGTGCGTCCGACACGTTTATAACCGCCTAAGAAGATACATATCAATAATGAATTTCTACATCAATAATATATAACACATCCACAAAAGAGATAAATAGACCACTATTTTATCGTTAGAACAGCAACATTAGAACTATTTTTGCACACCAATGAATAGAAAAATAAATTTCATTACCTTAAGGTCATATATTACAAACAACAAAAAAAAAGAAACTACAAAAAAGAAAAGAAAAACAACACAACTAAAAATAAGAAAAAAAACTACTACTACTTCTTCTTCTTCTCGTTGTCCTCCTCCTCCTGCTCCACCTCCTCCTTCTTAGGCTCCTGGCAGGGTGGGGGCCTCCCGCGGCGGAGATGGCAAGCCCAATTTCCTAGACATCATCGACACCAGGTTGTCGCAGTCGGTGACACCGATCTCGACCACTAGTGTGTCCTAGAGGACGTCGAGGCGACCGGCCATGTGCGTCATGCCGAAGATGTAGTGGCCCATGTTTCCCATTCCAGTATGCTCAAGAAGGGGACCAAGCTGATGGCGGCGCATGGAGCGCGATGTATTGTCAATACATTGCGCGCCATCTTCCAGAGAGCCCACTCCATGTTCAGGGGGGGTGGGGGGATGTCCGGTCGGGGATGCTTCCCCTTGCCGTCCTTCGGTGGGCTTGGCGGCGGCGTTCTCTTGTTAGCCATGGCATTCATGGTGCGGTTTTGGGAAGAGGTGAAGAGTGGTTGTGTAGAGAAGACGATGGCATGCCCGGGTGATCTTATAGCGTAGCAGCCTTGCGGTTCGTCTCTCGACGCACGGAGTAGTGGTGATGGGATGTGGAGCGGTTCGAGTTCAATTGAAAGGTGCGCATGCATTGCGCGCGAGGCACCTCCGTAACTAGCGTGCATGCTCGGTGCGCCCGGTCGCATCAGCCGCCTGTAAAAATGGCTACTGCTTCAAGGAACAAACCTTATGCGGCAAATGGCTACATAATAGCTTATGTGGCATGCCATTTTAAAGATTATTGTATAAATGTCTACATAATAGATTATGTGGCATGCCAATGTGGATGATCAACTCAGACTAAGGATGAAAGTGAAACAATTGTGTAAAGTTGAGGGACTGAATTGACCCATTTGAAAGATCAAGGACCAAACTGAGTTTTGATTGAAAGTTTGAGGATGAAGTTGATTATTGTGCTAATTCTAAACGAGCAAAGCTTGATCTTGCGAGCTTGATGATCTCAAGCTCGAAAAGCACGAGTAAGCTCATTTATTGCTGTCATCTATGATATGTTTGATTAACTAAACTATATAATTCTATTACAAATGTTTTACGGGACAAAATTTTTATATATGATAGCAACAAATAATGTGCAACATTGTCCACCTTCCTACTCCATTAGTTGTGAACCAAAATTTTAGTAGATTATATTGTATATACATGAATTATGGTCTCGACTCGAGATCAACTCGGTGTTTAATTAAATTCAAGCTTAGAAAGACAAGCTCGCTTGAGTTCGACTCGTACATAGCCCTAGATGCAATTAAAGGCTTGGTGCAATCGTGTAATCGATGATTTTCATTCGTTGGGTCTACATCTTATGGTTATTACAATTTTCATTTAACTCCTTCCACCACGAAGATGAAGCAGTAATCAGATCGTCGAGGAAATCTTCCAGCTCGTCAGGGAAGTAGTCAGCGTGGATGACCTTGAAGATGAGGCAGCGGTGGCTGACGTAGAGCTGCAGAATGGGGATGGGGTTCTGGTCGGCGTAGTAGGTTGGGTGTCACTCAACATCGAGCCCGACGACGAGCTTATGAAGGCGCCGATGGTGGACGGAGAGGACCTTATCGAGCCAGTCCTCGACGGCCTCGCCGGAGGACGTCATGATGGTGGTGATCACGTCGTCCTCGAACATCATGTTGTACACTGAGTCCCCGCCATTGGGTCCTCTTCTTGTCCCTAAGGTTGCGGTATGCGGCAGCGCAGCGCAACTTCTCTCTTGTGCAAACCTTCCTCTACACCTCTAGTTTGGATTTTCGAAACGGGCATGGATATATAACTGATGCAGTTACGATATGAGTGGAGGAGTTTCCGAATTTGATGGGCCCGAGCCATGAGTAAAGAAAGTTATTAAGTCTTTTGAATTTGATGTACTCTTTATATTTTTGAATTCTTATCATTATGACCACAAGTTGCCTTGTCTCAACAGAACACCACATACAACAACAACAACTTTTCTTGTGGGCACACCCACTGGGTATGCCGAGTGGGCCACGGCATACCCTGGGTCCAACCACTAGAGAGTAGCTAGTGTGAATGCATGTTGTAGAGAGATCAGCGGAACCGGGAACTGGCAAATGAATATGGAAGTCAGCAGTCTCACAGTTCATGGATCGAAACGCGTGACAACCTTTTTCTTCTTCAATTTTTCTTATATTATTTTTCCACCAATCTCTAGCACTCCTTTATTTGAAGTTGCACGGTTGGATCAGCATACGTGGCCGGCGTGAGGCGAGGGCCGTGTGTGCAACACCAGGCGGAATGTCGTGGAGAGACGTTGCTCCCCTTGTTGAAGAGCATGTTATTTTGATGACGTTGATGATCAGACGTGGCATAAATCTTTTCACATGTGTGTTCATTTGTTCCTAAAATAAGAACACGTAGCGGCTAGTGCCTACGGCTGTCGTTTCTTCGAAAGGACGAATACAACATATTGGAATGTATATTGTACTACATGGCATGCGATTAATTAGATGAACTGCGTTGTGAGCTTCCTAGATGGTACATTCTATCCTCGAACCCTTGAGGGAACATCCTTCATGTTAAACGTGCATGCTGGGGGTCACCCCTGCAGTCAGTTTCTCATCAAGAAACTTGCATGTTGGTGGCCGCATCCTAAAATCACTAAGGATTTGCTGGTCTGTCTGGTGGTGAACCGCCTACGTCATCAGAAGCGTAGATGGAGTTGGAGGACAGGCATCGGAGCATACCTGCAATGCTCTTCCCAACCACTACAGGGGACGGACGACGGGGTTAAGGTAGACCAGCACACCCGGACCGTACGTGTACTCGGCCACCCATGTAGCTTTGTTCGAACCTTCGGTTGGCTTCCTAGATGGTACCTTTTATCCTCAAACCCTCGAGGGAACATCCTTCCTGTCAAACATGCATGTCGGAGGCCATCCCCGTAGTTAGTTTCTCATCAGGAAACTTGCATGCCGCTCATCACCGAGACTTTGCTGGTTTGTTAGCTAGTGAATTGCCTGCGTCATCGGTGGCCTAGATGGATTTCGCGGATAGGAACTGGAGCATACCTGCAAGGCTCTTCCAAACCACTATCGGAGATGCACGAAAGAGGTTAAGGTACACCGGCACACCTGGACCGTACGTGTACCCGGCCAGCCGTGTAGCTTAGTTCGAACCTTTGGCTGGAGGCCTAGATGGTATACTTTTTATCCTAAAACCCTCGAGGGAACATCCTTCTTGTCAAACATTCATGTTGGGGGCTGCCCCACAGTCAGTCTCATCAAGAAACTTGCATGCCACTCATCACTGAGGTTATGCTGGTTTGTCTGGTGGTGAAGCGCCTGCTTCATTGGAATCCTAGATGGAGTTGGAGGATAGGAACCGGAACATACCTGCAAGGCTCTTCCCAACCACCACCGGGGGTGCATGATTGGGGTTAAGGTACACTGGCACACCCGAACCTTATGTGTACCCGACCAGCAGTGTAGCTTCGTTCGAACCTCCGGCTGGCTACCTAGATCGTACCATCTATCCTCAAACCCTTGAGGAAACATCATTACAGCATGCCTAGATGAGCTTGAACTCCTCCGAGATCTCCTTCTGGAATCCCATCAATTGGTCGAGCGGCCCTCGTCTTCCACATCGGCCGCAGCACACTTGTGTCCGAACTGAGTGACTGGACGCGGTCGGAAGAGGGTGGATGGAGGACAGGAAGATCAAGACCAAAAGAAATCAGTAGATGTGGCTAAAAGAAGGGGCAATGTGCCGAAAGGGCAGATGATATCACAAGGAAGGAGGTCGCGCCCAGCCATTTTATCCTTGGCGGGACGCGGCTTATCTTTTCCCATGGGTGCTCCCACTAACGTGTCATATTTTTATTGTTTGTGAAAATGCGGTTTTTAGACTAGAAATGAATGAAGAGATGAATAAAGTATTACACATCAGCGGGAACATGCATGGGAGGAGAGAATCCGGCCGTTTCAGAGGAATATAATTATTACATCAGTAGGGAGAGTAGAGAACAGGAGGAGAGAAGCCGTATCCGCGGCCAAGGGGAGGGGAAGAGATAATAAGGACGGTGACAGGAGCGGCACATCCCATTGCCTCATGGAGAACCAAACTTTAAAGTAGGACTGTCAATAAATCTCGAAGTTCATAACTCGCTCGTTTGCTCTTCCCTAGGCTTAAAATTAGACTTCATTTTTCCTCTGTTTGCTCTTCCCGAGGCTTAAAAGTTTTATATTTTACGTATGTAATATGACATAGATATATCACTTGATAGTTTTGCAAAAAAAATGGAGGAGACATATGTATTTCCCATGCAACTACGTAAATCCATCCCAATTAATTAGCTAGTTATTTTTAAGATGATAAAAAATTATTATATTTTTCTAAGTGATGTGGGCTGGAGTAGATGATGTGGCATAATAACTTACGTGGCATACCGATGTGGATGTCCAACTCAGACTAAGGATGAAAATGAAACGGTTGTGTGAATAAAGTTTGGGGGCCAAATTGACCCATTTGAAAGTTCAAGGACCAAACTAAGTTTTGATTGAAAGTTTGAGGATGAGGTTGAGTATTTTGCCAATTCTAAACAAGCCAATCTTGAGCTTGCAAGCTAGATGAGCTCAAGCTCAAAAAGCTCGAGTAAGCTCATTTACTATTGTCATCTATGATATGTATGTATGATTAACTAAACTATATAATTCTGTTAAAAATGTTTTATGGGACATAATTTTATATATGATAGCAACAAATAATGTGCAACATGGTCCACATTCCTATTCCTTTAGTTGTGAACCTAAATTTAGTAGATTCTGCTGTATATACTTGAATTCGACTCGAGGTGGACTCAGTGTTTTCTCATGATCAAGCTTAGAAAGACAATCGCTCGAGTTCGACTCGTTGACAACCCTAGATGCAATTAAAGGTTTGGTGCAATCGTATAATGAAATATTTTCTTTCGTTTTATCTACATCTTACAAATATTACATCCTTCCATTTAACCCCTTCCACCACCACCCCTCTACCATGTGGAGGGGGTCAAATAAAAATATTCAACGACCATAAGATGTGGATTGATCCAACAGTTAAAGATTGATTGCAGGATTGCACTAAACATTTGATTACATTATAGTCGTTCCTAACTTTAAAACAGGAAATATTTTGAAACATGTTAATCCAGTCATGATGTTTTTCTCTTCTTATTTTGTGATGTTTTATTTTATCTTGTTTCGTGATGTTGTTCTTCTTGTTTTGTACTTCCTCCTTCCCATATTACTTGTCATTAATAATTAGGACACGTTTTGTAGTTCAAAAAAGAACTAAAAAACTTGTTCTAACGACAAGTAATATAGGAAGGAGGGAGTAATGTTTTATGATAGTGAACTCAATGTTGTTCGTCTATTCCATCTATTATTTTATTTTATACCTGCTGTTTAGTGAACTATCTTTTCTATCTGTATTCTCTGTTAATGAATGACCCTCCAAACCGCCGATGGCCTCTAAAGTGGCATGTACGGTACTTTAGCCGCTGGAGGTGCCAGGAGATCACCCGCAGTGAGGTCTGCAAAGCGGTATGTAAAGTAGTATAGTAACAGGAAAACGCAGCAGGTAGCGACGACTAGAAATAAAAGGCGAGAACCAAATTGTAAAACAGGAAATTTTTTGCGTTGATTACTCCAGTCCTAGGCTTTGTTTGGGAACACAATTTTAATGTCAAAGTTTTAGTAAACCACAATTTTTAATATGCCATGACAATATCAAACATAGTATGTTATCTCTATTCATGACACATTATTATTCTTGTGCTGAAGTATAAAACTTAGCGGTTTCATTACTTTGAGTGTCCCATCAGTGCATGCAGAGAGGCATGGGTCACATGGGCTATGGTGTTCACATGTCACACACCCTTAATGCACCTGCAGTATTGGAGAGGATGTGAATCTGCCACTGCCGGAAGCCGAACCATCACGGTGTGTGACCCCCATTAGTAAGCGCGGAGAAGACGATGGTGTGTGTCTTTATATAATGTATCCATCGTCATCTCCCCCCGTACTCTAAAGAAACACCATCATCTTCTCCGTGCGTACTTTAGCTTCCTTTTTGTCTTCGCCGCATGCACCCTCATTTGTTCATTGGCTCCCTTCGCAACACGGTGATACCGAAGCCTATGGAGTTGTTGTTCATGCACGATATTGCAGTCGAGACCGTGGGGCGCCTCGCTGTAAACTCCCTGTGACCCATGGATGACCTCTCCAGTCTATGTGCCACCTGCAATGCCATGCATGTAGCGTGTCGGGATGGCACCATGGGCAGGCGCGTGGCGCTGGAGCGGGAGACCCGGGGGATGTGGCGCGATGCGGGGCGCTATGATGCCCTTGTGGAGAACATGGCCATCATCGACAACCCTCGTGCGTGCTACATCACCGGGCTCAAGCTCGTCTTCCCAAACGATTGAGCATCGTGAAACGCCCAGTTTCTCTCCCTGTCGGGCGGGGGCAGCCACATGGAGGCAGCCTACATCCTTGGCCTCCTCTGCTACGATGCCGACCGCGGGACCTGCAACGCCGTCAAAGATTTTCAGAAGGACGAAGGCGAGGTCGACATCGGTGAGAATTCGGCGGGGTCCGTCGCCATCACAAGGACCCATAGTGAGTGCAGGCGATATCTGATTCGAGCCCTGGCTGAAATTGGTAATATGATGTGGACGCTTCCGCGCCCGCCTCAGAAACTGCCGATGGTGTCGCTGCCCAACAAGGAGGTTGACCCGTGCATGGCTGCCAGCTGCGGGAAGCAAGGGTGGAGTAGCTGCAGGGTCTTCTGTTGTGAAGACTGTAGGATTAGGAAAGAGCATGTTGCATTCTGCCGTGCGATGTTATCCGATGTGGGCTATATATAAAATAGACTCATAAGGCTGTGATGTTGTTTTTCTTGTTTTATGTTGTCATATTCCTTGTTTTGTAGTGATGTTTTATGTTAATGAAATCAATTTTGTTCATCTATTCCATCTGTTATTTTGTTTTCTATCTTATGCTTAGTCAACTATTTGTTCTATCTGTATTCTCTGTTAATGAACGACCCTCTAAACCGATCGTGGCCTCTAAAGTGACATGTACGATGCTTTAGCTGCTGGAGGTGCCAGGAGATCGCCCGCAGCGGGGCCTGCAAAGCGGTTTATAAAGTAGTATACCATACTAGTACGTAGTAACAGGAAAACTCAATAGGTAGCGACGACTGGAAAGAAAAGTTGAGACAATGAACTCCAAAAAAGAAAAGAAAGGATGAGAAAAATGTTATAAAAAGATAGGTAGTACTCCTACGTACCACTGGCCCTATGCCCCTATACGCGGTGTCATCATTACCACTACTCCTATACACGACCCGAAGTTATTACCACTCCTTGAAGGGAAGTGCTGCAGACTAGATGTGCCAGTTAGTTTATTTTGTGTTTATTGGCGATTATGTAACAACTAGGTATGTCAAGTTAATTAGTTTGTTGTCTAGAATGGTACGTTGAACACTACTATTTGTTTCGGTTGATGCTTATATCTAGTATTTAATCCTTGCGTATATCACTGTGTTGATGCCGTTCAAGAGATTTTATGCGTATGCTTTATTTTGATCTGAATACCACCCCTCTTGCTAAATTTACTTATTTAGATAAAAAGTTGTCAGAGCCAGACCCACACCCGTAGATGGGCTCACGCGTCATTGGGACGAACACCAAGCGTCCCAGCGCAGTTTTGGACAGACGAATAATAAGAGAAAGTGCACTAAAGAAAATAGGTGGCGTAGTTGGAAGAAGAAAGTATATTTTTCCAGCTCTCGTATTGGAAGACATTGCTAATAAGCCATAACTTGGATGTCATGCACACTGAGTAAAACATTTGTCATACCATATTGTGGGCATTGATTAATATGGATGGTAAAACAAAAGATAGTCTACAAGCTCGTCTTGATATGTAGAATATGGGTATACGGCCACATCAACATTTGGTTGTTATAAATGAGAAGTATGATTGTCCTCCAGGATCATATACTTTGAGTAAAGATGAGAAGACCACCCGGTGCAACTTTTTGAGGGATGTGAAGATGCCCAATAGTTTTGCCTCAAACATCAAGAGACGTGTGGACCTAAAAGAACGTAAGGTATCGAGTCTAAAACTCATCACTGCCATATTATATTTTAGAAGCTCCTTCCTATTGCAATATGTGACATATTGCATGAAAAGGTTGTTGCACCATTAATTGAGTTTAGTAGATTCTTTTCTTGATTTTGTTCTAAAGAATTGGCGGAACAAGATTTGGATAAGATGATCAAAGAATTTAGTGAAACAATTTGTAAGCTTGAGATGTTGTTTCCTTCCGCTTTCTTTGATATCATGGTACATCTTTCAACCCATCTTGTCGAAGAAGCTCACTTGGGTGGACCAGTTTCTTAAAGATAGATGTATCCAATTGAGAGGTACCTTGGTACATTGAAGAGGTATGTGCGTAACAGAGCTCACCCGGAGGGTTCTATAGCTAAGGGATATACTATGGAAGAGTGTATGACTTCTTGTAGTCAGTTTTTGGATAACATCAGTACCAAGCTTAATAGGCCAGAACGTCATGAAGCTACAGCTAGGAATGTACCTTTTGTGTAGTCTAATATATTTACAGAATGGGGTAAACTTACTATGGTGGAACTACATAACATCAGGCATTATATTATCTATGATGCTGAAGAGGCCGCTCCATGGATCAAGTATGTATAACTCAGATGTTCTATACTATATTGGATCATGCTTATTGTAGATGGCTAATTAAATTTTGTACTCCTTTTAGTGAGCATATTGAAGAACTGAAAAAAATTCATTCCCGTGAAGTTGAAAACACCATAGAGATGAGATTGTTTATTGGTTTCAAAAATGTGTAAGTACATGCAAGTTTTTACTTTGACGAAATATTGACCAAATATGTGTTCTGAAGTTGGTTATTGATGACACCTTATATACTAATGTGTACAAATTATGACATTACACAAAGAAGGCAAAAGTAACCGATTATTTGTATGCATTACCAAGAGGATCTGATCGTCGGGCACATTTTTCCTTGACCATAATTCCCTTATTCTGGCTAGGGTACGTCAAAAGTTTGTAAGGTAGTCGATCATTCATCAATGGCTTCTTCTTTTGAACTGCAGAGGTAGAAAAAGATTTACGAACGCAAATTATTGGTGTTGTTGTTCGGGGTGGTGATCATGATTGGTTTGGAGTAATCAAGAAAATGATTTTTTTGAATTTGAAAATAAATCAAGAGGTTCTGCTATTTGAATGTGACTGGTTTGATCGGCCATTTTCCTACCAGAGCCAAAGATGAGGCTACAAAAAGGATCAATACGGAATGATGGATGTTAACACTACTCTTTCTCGATTTATGTATGAGCCTTACATTCTAGCCACTTAACTAGAACAAGTTTTTTACTTTCAAAGTGTGAAGCAACCTAAATGGGCTACAATTGTTAATAGGAAGCCACAAAACCTTTTTGCCATGCCCCCCTGCCCCCCTAGAGACAGTGAAAATAATTTCACTGAGACGATGGAGGATGAGACATTTGATGATCGACTTACTTATATCAATATGCCACACATAAATGAGGATACGACCGCATGGGTTGGAAATGACATTGAGGGAGCAACCGGTGATGCTTCCACTCTCCAAATGAGAATAGGTGAGTTTGAGGCAAATGGAGTTCCATCAGAAAATTAAGCTGACGATGACGACGATGATGATACATATATTAGTGATGGTCATGTAGCTCAATTGGGGGGACAACAGCGAAGATGATGATTTTTTTTATATAAGTACTGTATGAGATGTAAACTATTTTTTTAAATAAGATAAAAGCTGCACTTCTATTTTAGCAGCAAGCCTAGAATCAAGGCAGCTTCTTGAAGAGGGATTAAAGCTAGCAGTTAGCGTTAGTACAATCGTGGCAACAGATTCAAATGCAACGATTGTGTTGTTCCATGGTTAATGATACTAATGCAACAAACTAGTGATTCGTGGCAATAGATCCTAATGCAACGATTGTGTTCTGTGGTGATAGATCCTAACGCTACGAACTAGTGAATCGTAGCAAAAGTTCATAATGCAATGATTGTGTTCCGTGGCGATAGATCCTAAGGCCATAAACTAGTACAATGGTTGCAATAGATCCTAATGCAATGATTGTGTTGCACGGCGGTAGATCCTAATGCCACGAACTAGTGAACTGTGGCAAAAGTTCCTAATGCAATGATTGTGTTTTGTGGCGACAGATCCTAAGGCTACAAACTAGTAAATCATGGCAACAGATCCTAATGCAACGATTGTGTTCCGTGGTGATATATCCTAACTCCATGAACTAGTAAATCCTGGCAAATAATACTAATGCAACGATTGTGTTCCGTGGCAATAAATCCTAAGGCCATGCACTAGTAAATCGTGGCAAAAGATCTAATACAACGATTGTGTTCTATGGCGATATATCCTAAGGCCATGAACTAGTAAACCGTGGCAAAAGATCATAATGCAATGATTGTGTTCCATGACGATAGATCCTAACGCCACGAACTTGTGAACCGTGGCAAAAGTTCCAAATGCAATGATTGTGTTATGTGGCGATAGATTCTAACGCCACAAACTAGTTAATCATGGCAAAAGATCCTAATGCAACGATTGTGTTCCGTGGCGACAGATCCAAAGGACACAAACTGTGAATCATGGCAAAAGATCCTACTGCAACGATTGTGTTCCGTGGCGATATATCCTAAGGCCACGAGCTAGTAAATCATGGTGAAAGATCCTAATTCAAAGATTTTTTTCCGTGCCAATCGATACTAAGGACATAAACTAGTAAACCGTGACAACAGATCCTAATGCAACGATTGCGTTTCGTGGTGATAGATCCTAACGCCATGAACTAGTGAATCGTGGCAAAAGATCCTGATGCAACAATTGTGCTCCGAGGCGATAATGCCACGAACTAGTGAATCATGGCAAAAGACCAAGCTTACTGCAATGATTTAGTATCTTTGCAGTTCAATTGTTGCAATAGGGCAGAATCCTTGTAGTGGGGCCATCCTTGTTGCTCGAGATATATTGTAGAGAGTCAGGAAGGGTATTTTACACTTTTGCTCTGCTTTACTTAATTAGGAATGGGAATAACCAAATGATTTAATTATGAACTAATGAACATATGAACTATGTGAATTTATGGTAATGAACCTTTAGCAACATGGAACCTAGGGATCTAAGCAAGCGGGTTATGTAGAATGCGTCAGATGATTTAGTGGTTTTGCTTGCTTTAGATCTAAGGACAGGTTTGTGGAGCGACCACCCAAGATAACATTCCCACCACAGGACCATGTATGGGTGCGGCTTAGCCAATTCATTAGAGTATTGCCAACAGCGTTCGGTTCATATGGAAGGCTCGGGGAATGGGAGTCGGTTGGGTTTGCAATAGTGGCGGGACTACCCTGGGATCCGTATCACACAAGAGGAGGCCCTTAGATGGATGTTCTCAATTGGAAACATCACCTCCAGTGAAACCTCAGTGGGTCCACAACATGCTGGTAGTCACATTGTGAAGGCTATTTTGTGATCTCTTGACCACACGCCTATGGAAGGGTGAGACGACATAATAGAGGTTCCTAGTCGCCGAAAGGTAATGAATTCATGAACTTGTGGATAAAGTGGTGCCACCTCTGCAGAGTGTAAAACTATCATGATTGTCGTGCTCCCGGTTACGAGCGACCTGGACCCTCACATGATTAGAGTTATGGAGCCGAGTATTGAATAATGGTTGAAATTGGATATGGAATTGGGATTAGGATATGGGTTTGGTTATGATGAGTTGGATATGGTTGGTTATGGATAATTATGGATGATTATGGTTAATTGTGCCGAATTGATGGTATTGAAGATGGTATTGTTAGTACTTGGGTTATTATGGGATTTGACCTCACATAGTAATCATAAGTCGCATTTTCTTACTTTTATGAATGAAATGTACTTTTCTGCAATGAACCATTTATTCCATCCTTGTTTAAGCTACTTGTCATACTTTCCCACACTTGTTGAGTATGACATGTACTCACCCTTGCTATTCCCACGTAAATTCAGCAACAAGCGATAATTTTGAGTATTCGGAGGACTATGTGGAGTACTAGGGTTGTGTGTGTTACCGTCAAATTGCCTATGGAGATGGAGTTTTCTAGTGATTATTTTTCCATTGCAGTGTTATTAGAACTCATATTTGAGTCTATTTGGATATTGTAGTAAGGTACTATTATTATTATTGGAAACACGGTTATTATTGGAATACCATTTGTGATGCACTCGTGCATCTGTGATGAGCATCCTGGGCACACATATGCGTCACACCTGGTTCATTCTCAGAATCAGGTGTCACATATTCCACCCCTCCAGGCGGCATTCAATTGGTATCCGAGCCAGGCTCTCCGCAAATAGACTCACTGCTCAAAGATACAAATGGTTGATAACAAGACCAATGAGATCCATGAAATGCCCGTCATCAAAGACGAACAAGACACCAAGGTGTTCGATGTGCTTAATGACTATGAGCATGACGATGATGAAGGCACTCCTGAGAAAGAAGCTTATGTGCCAGAAGGGCAAGAAAGAAGTTGAAAAGCCAAAGGGGTTAGTCATCAAGACTACTCTAGTATCCCTTTAATTATGAGAAGCTCAACAACAATAATCATTATCTCTCTATTCCATTGGGAAAGCCTCCTCATTTCAATGGAACTGACTATACTTTGTGGAAATACAATATGATGATGCATCTTATCTCTATAAACCCAGGTCTTTTGCATATAGTATGTATAGGTCTAGATATCCCTGACAACAATGAAGAACTCACCTTTGAGCAAGAACAAGCAATTCACCACAATGCACGAGCCACTGCGGTGATCACCTCATCCTTAAGTCGAGAGGAGTTCACCAAGGTGGATGGACTGGAGATTACCAAGGATATATGGGATACTCTCATGACTGCACATGAAGGAAACCGCTCTGTCCGTGAAGTAAAAGTCGAGATGCTTGAGGGTGAATTGGGGAGATAGAGGATGGTGAGACTCATCAAGAGATGTAAAAGCGCATGAAGACAATAATTAACAAGATCCATCCTTATGGAAGCATGAAGTGGACTGATCATTAGGTTATGAATAGGATGATAAGAGCAATCATACCACGCAACGTCACTCTATGCTCAATGATAAGAGAAAGCTCAGGGTTCTACAAAATGACCCCCGATGAAGTCCACAGAGAGATAATAAACCACGAGATGATGGAAAAGGAGGCTCAATATGTGAAAGACCTTGCAGGGCTTACTTCAACCAAGAAGAAAGATGTTGCCCTCAAGGCAACCTGCAAGACCAAAGGAAAAGAAGCTCGTGAGACACATGAGGAAGAGGACATTAATGATGTGAGCATAGACATGGATCATGAAGAAATGGTGCTCTTGAACAACAGATTCAGGCGCATGGTGAGAAGAAGAAAATGCAACAACTCAAGTGAAGAAAAGAGTAAAAATAAGGGAAAATCCAAAGCTCAGCGTAATTAGTACAACTGTGGCGAATACATACACTTCATGGTTGACTGCCAATGTGAAGACAACAAGAAGAACAAAGAATCAACACCACAGGAAAAGAAAATGTTCAAGAAGAAGAGGCAAGCACACAAAGCGCACATCAGCAAGGAGTGGGACTCAAATGAAGAATCCTTCCCCGAACATGAAGTGGAGATGGCAACAATTGCCATCAAGAAGCCAACGATGAAGCCTACATGTAGGACTGAAGGACTCCAACCAGACTTGCCTCATGGCTAAAGAGGGCAAGAAAAAGGTCAGATCTAAACCTTTCTCTTTACATTCCTCCATTGATGACTTTGATAGCGCAAGCAAATATGGGGAAATGCAAAATGGATTAAGTAAAACTATATTGAGAAAAATGAAATTATTATCGGATGAGATCTTTAAGAAGGAGGAGCTTGTCAACCGTAAAGAAGATCTTTGATGGCACTTGAGCTTGAACTATCCTTGAGTAAGGAAACTTACTCAAAACTAGAAGGCTCACACGTTGCAATCAAGGATGAACTTGGTAACTTTACCAAAGTTAACAAGATTCTTGAAGTGCAAGTTGACTCAATCAAGCAAAGTGGCACTTCCTCCTCCAAGAGCTCATCTTCTCAAGATGTCAAGTCAACACCAATTAAAACATGCAGTTGTGCAAAGTTCAATGCTAACGTGAAAAATGAAGCCAACGTCCCAAAAGTCCACCATCCATACCAAAGTGGCATCTATGACAAGGAAAAGATAAAATTTGCACGTAGTGCATATATGGTCACAAGACCTCCTAATGTAAAAGATGGTCTTTGGTATACAAGAGGTAGGAAGCAATTCAATAATGCTCACAATATGAATTATATTGCTTTTGTTAAAGAGAACACATCTAGGCATGAACAACAAACTTTATTTCATACTTTTGATGCATCCTATGTTCTCATGAGAAATAAATTTGGTTATGTTTATGCAAATATGCAGGGCCATGCTACAAGAACCCCAAAACTTGTGTGTGGGTGCCTAAGTCACTTTTAACTAACCTCAAAGAACCCAAGCAAGCTTGGGTACCTAAAACCACAAAATAATTCTATTTTGCAGGCTTACTCCTCCGGTGGATCAAAATGGGTGTTAGCTAGTGGATGCACCAATCATTTGATCGGAGAAAGAAGAATGTTCATGGAGTATCAGCAAAATGCAGATCCAAGTGAAGGAATCTACTTTGGAGACAATAGCCAAGGAAAAGTCATTGGCAGCGGTAAAATTGCAATATCATCTCAACACACTCTTTCGCATGTTTTGCATATTGACTCCTTATATTACAATCTTTTGTCCGTATCTCAGCTATGTGACAAAGGATATAACTACTTGTTTACTAATGAGGGTGTGACAATTTTTAGAGGAAGCGATAACTCAGTTGCATTCAAGGGTATCTTAAAGGGGAAGCTTTATCTTTTTGACTTCAACAAAGATAAATCCAAACTTGACAAATGCTTGATTGCAAAAACCAACATGGGATGGCTGTGGCATAGACGGCTAGCTCATGTTGGTATGAGAAATCTGCAGAAACTTCTAAAAGGTGGCCACATCAGAGGCTTGAAAGATGCTGTGTTTGAGAAAGACAGACCGTGCAACACATGCCAAGCTGGAAAGCAAGCTGGAGCATCACATTCTACAAAGAACGTGATGACTACATCAAGACCAATGGAACTTCTACATATGGTTTTTTTTGGTCCAATCGCTTATATAAGCATCGGCGGTAACAAATACGGTTTGGTAATAGTTGATGAGTTTTCTAGATTTACCTAGGTGTTCTTCTTGTATGATAAATCATAAACCAAAGAGATTCTCAAGAAGTTCTTGAAGAGAGCACATAATGAATTCTCTCCACAATCAAGAACATAAGAAGTGATAATGGAACAAAGTTCAAGAATACTCAAGTTGAGGAGTATCTTTATGTAGAAGGAATAAAGCATGAGTTCTCAGTGCCTTACTCCCCTCAAAAAAATGGAGTTATCGGGATAAAGAACGGAACACTCATTGAGATGGGGAGAAAAATGCTAGATGAATATAAGACTTGGGACCGGTTTTGGGCGGAAGCCGTGAACACTGCTTGTCATGCCACGGACCGGCTATATCTTCATCGACTTTAAAAGAAGATGCCATATGATGGCCTCACGAGCAACAAACCAAATTTTTCATATTTTAGAGTATTTGGCAGTAAATGCTACATCTTGAACAAGAAGCCTAGGACTTCAAAGTTTGCTTCAAAATTCGATGAAAGATTCTTGCCCGGTTATGATTCGAATGCCTATGCTTATCGTATCTTCAACAAAGCCTCTGTGTCAGTACCCTGCGTACAGAATACACCTTGGGACTTCAAAAAGAGCAAAGGAACATCACCTGTTTCAGTTGAAGACCTCAGAAGGTCCCACATGTCATACGGGACCGGACCTGCCTCCCTTCTATGGTTAGCCCCAGTGCTGCCACATGTATCCTGCATCTGGAGCTACATCCCACACATGGGAAAGCTCCAGGATAAATACCTGTGCGGCACCCCCGGACCTAACCCCCGACAGAGGGAAGCTCCAGTACTAACACATGTACAATAGCACCGGACCTACCCGTCCCGGACGGTAAGTTCCAGAGCTGCCACACGTCCAACCGCCGAACCTTCAACTTCAACAAGCATACTGGTGGACCCCCAACGACTCGGACCTTCAAGGGACAATTAAATACTTCAAGATCTGATTAAGTGTCCTTAATACCATCTTAATGACACACGATCAGAGGGCCCTTAATACCAATAACGCCACTATCAAGGCATGTTACCATACTATTAATGGTAATTAAGCTCATTAATTGTGTATTAAGCATCAGTAACCGCCAGGGCCACATGTCGAGCTAGGCTAACAATGTAACGACCAGTCCTTGTGCTATGAAAGGACTGGTCGAGCGATACACAAAGGAGGCACTCGTCCATACTCTGCTCTGACACACGCCCACAAGCGCTCAAACGTTCAATACAACAACATACACACCCGTGGAGTAGGGTATTACGCTTAGGCGGCCCGAACCACGTAAATCCTCGTGTCAACTTGCAATGGTGTTCTAAATCTCTGCGCACCCAAAACCGAACTACAAACTCCGCGGGCTACCAACGGTAGTATCGGGGGAATTTTTAGAACCAAACTCCAACAGTTGGCGCGCCAGGTAGGGGCGCCCGAGATTCAAGGATGGTGAACTCTGCTGCTGGATCGTCCAACGGCAACCCTGCTGCGCAACCTGCTGGAGGCAACCCCTCCAACATGCAGGAGCCAGCATGTGTCATGGCTCCAGCAGGAGTCATGCCACCGCCGCCACCATCCGCACCAGCGAATCAAGCTGGACGACAAGATGGAGCGTCCACGTCGGTCACTGCATCGACGAACAACAATCCCGAACACGCGCTTCATGCTGTGCGTGCTCTTCTCCAACGTCCACCTCCTGCAGGAGCATCCCAGGGTGCAATGGAGCAGTGGAGAGCTAATGTGGAACATTTGGTTGCAGCAGCAGCCGATCGCATCAGCAACCAAGGTCCTCCCCCCTTGGGGCAGGCCCCATCACAACATCGGACCTTTTTGGGTAGACTTGGTCCGCATGCTTCACAACACATGAGGCGTGCTGCGTCTCATCAGGCAATGTCGCTTCCTTTCGGGGCGACACGTACCCACACGATAACAAGGCTTTCGACTTAGGACCTCCGGGCTGAGCTCAATCGTCGTTATCGACAATAGGACGACCGCATCAACATCGAGCGTGCTCGCGAGAGGCGAGAGGCTCAGGACAGCCCTGCTCCTGAGGGAGTAGGAGGAGGTTGTTCTGCCCTGGCGATGCACCTACGCATGGTCAGATGGCCGTAGAAGTTTCGGCCTCACCTCCGGATAAATTTGACAAGACTGTCAATCCCGTCGAATTTCTTCAAATCCACTCCACCGCAATCCTTGCGGCTGGAGGCAATGAGGCCGTAATGGCCAACTATTTCACTGTGGCTTTAACTGGGACTGCCAGGTCCTGGTTCATGAGCCTTATGCCCGATTGCATCAACAGTTGGGCGGTACTGTGCCAACAGTTCACCGCCAATTTCGAGAGTTCATACACCCGACCAGGCACCGAACTGGACCTTTTTGCTGTCAAGCAGAAGGAGGGAGAGTCCTTGTGATTCTTCATCTAGAGGTTCTCCCAGGTACGAAACACCATACCTTCTATCTCAAGCGCTTCTGTTATTGTGGCATTCAGACAGGGTGTTCGAGACAAGAAGATGCCGGAGAAGCTGGCGACCAAGGAAGTCACCAGTGTCACGAAACTCTTCAGCTTGGCAGACAAGTGTGCCAAAGCTGCGGAGGGCCGTGAAATGCACTCCCAACCACCTCCGGAGGACAACAAAAAGTCCTCCAATGGAGAAGCCACTACCTCCGGGAGTGGCAAGAAGAAGAAAAAGTCCAACGGCAAGAAGTAGCCGTCGGATGGCACACCTACTGCTGCAGCTCCGGGTGGCCGGGGGCCACGCCCCGAGAAACGACCTCGGTCGTCGTTTGAAGACGGTGACAGCTCCAAGATGTTGTGTCCCATACACAAGTAAAATAGCCACAACCTGGAAGGCTGCTGAGAGGTCCAGAACCTTGCCGAGCGCTACAATAAGTGCCGGGAAGAAGTTTCTTTCTGTCAATAGGAAGGAAAACAAAAAGTCGACGAAGCTCCAGCTGAAGAGGAGTTAGGCTTTCAGGACCCTAAAAAGGTCTTGAAGAACGTCTACACCTCCGTTGACGATGACTTCGACGTCTCCGACAACAAGCGTCGGAAGACCATGAACACAATCTTTGGTTGTTCGGGGACATCATATCCCGCCGTGTCCTCAAGAAAATATGGCAGGACATGGATTCTGTAGCTCCTACCGCCAGGGCGGAGCCACACCAGAAGTGGATGGACACTGCCATCATCTTCCATGCTTCAGACTGCCCGCGAAACATGATCGTAGCTGGCCAACTCCCACTGATGGTATCTCCGACCATCAACAATATCCAGCTCCACCACATAATGGTGGACGGAGCTTCGGGGCTAAACCTCATAAGCTGCAAAGCTTTTGTCAAGCTTCAGGCCTGACCTTCGGATCTTCGCCCCTCCTGACCTTTCTCCAGAGTAGGTCCGGGGGCCATCACTCCACTCGGTGCTATTACTCTCCCGGTGACCTTCGGGACTCGGGAGAATTACAGGACCGAGAAGTTGGTCTTCGATGTGGCGCAGATCAACTTGCCATTCAACGCCATCTTGGGCAGGCCAGCCTTGTACAAATTCATGGCTGCTGCTCATTATGGCTACTTGGTGTTGAAGGTTCCAACACCAGCACGTGTTCTCCGGATCCGCGGAGATCGCACCGCCAAAGTTACTGCTCTGGAAGAACTCCATGCACTTGCTGCAGCGCAGGAGGAAGAATCTGGAAAGGAGCAAGCTCCAAAACCCCCAAGCATTCATCATCGAGGCTCAACCTCCGCACCTCACGTGCAACCAAGCGGCGACATGACATTCCCGTCAAAGTCATCCAAATTGGTTATGACGCTCCTCAGACCACCTGTATATCGGAAGGTCTGAATGAAAAAAAGGAACTTGCGCTCATCACTTTCCTCCGGGCTAATGTCGACGTGTTTGCCTGGCAACCGTCACAAATGTCTGGGATCCCTAGGGATGTGATTGAGCACAATCTAAAGATTTATCCCGATGCTCGGCCTAGACATCGGAAGCCTCGGAAGCAATCAGTAGAGCGACATAACTTCATACGTCAAGAAGTAAAGAACTTGCTTGAAGCTGGATTCATCTGAGAAGTCTTCCACCCAAAATGGCTGGCAAACCCAGTCGTTGTACCCAAGGCCGACGGGAAGCTTCGGATGTGTATCAACAACACTACACTGAATAAAGCATGTCCTAGGGATCCATTCCCACAACCTGGAATAGATCAGATAGTGGATTCCACCTCCAAGTGTGAATTACTGTCTTTCCTAGACGCATATTCTGGGTATCATCAAATCAGAATGTCTAGGGAAGATGAAGAACATACTTCTTTCATCACAGTGGATGGATTATATTGTTACACTGCCATGCCATTCGATCTAAAAAACGCTGCTTCAACGTTTGTACGAGCTATGTACAAAACTTTTGTAGAGCTTATCAGAGATGTAGTGGAGGTGTACGTCGATGACATCGTCGTGAAGATCAAGAACAAGGAGTCATTCGTTGGCACCTTGCAAGCTGTCTTCGACAAGTTGCGAATGACACGCACGAAGCTGAACCCAGACAAGTGTGTTTTCGAGGTTAGCTCCGGAAAGCTTCTTGGCTTCTTGGTGAACCATCGAGGAATAGAAGCAAATCTGGCGAGGATTAAAGCCATTGAAGACATGCGACCACCAGGTCGCATCAAGGACGTCCATAAGCTGATTGGATGTCTAGCTGCCGTCAGCCGGTTCATTTCAAGACTGGTAGAACGGGCTCTACCCTTCTTCAAATTATTGAGGAAGTCCGGACCATTCCAATCGTCTGAAGAAGCAGAAAAGGCTTTTCAAGAGCTAAAGCAGCTCCTCACCACTCTACCAACTTTTGTAGTTCCGAATCCTAGTGATCCACTTCTGCTTTACATTTCGGCAACTGACAAAGTTATCAGCATGGTCCTGGTTGCGGAAAGACCAGAACCATACCCACTTCAGTAGTCCAAACCCCTCTGGCAGGGTCTGGAGCTACCTTAAGGCATGTCTGGGTCCCAGGTCCCAGACCTGGATCCTCAAGGCGAGACACCAAAGGATCAACCTCCTTCAACTGAAGGAGTTACTGTTGCTGAACAAGAAGATCTGGACCCCTCCGAGAAGGTCCGGGTCACTTCAGAAGATGCTCCAGGTTCCTCCAGCAGGAAACCAGAGGTCCCCAAAGAAGGTCCGGACCCCTACGGGAGGGTCCAGGTTGATGAGGATGAAGCTCCGGGCCCCTTCGGGAGGGTCCAGACAGTCCAAAGCCCAGTGTACTTCATCAGTGAAGTACTCAATGAAGCCAAGACTTAGTACTCGGAGGTGCATAAGCTGCTCTACGCAGTTCTTATTCCCTCCAGGAAGCTTCGCCACTACTTCCAAGCTCATAAGATTTCAGCGGTAACTTCTTATCCACTGCATGCAATCTTGCATTACCCCAACTCTACTGGGAACATTGCAAAGTGGGCAGTGGAATTAGCCGAGTTCGACCTTGAATTCATATCAAGACAAGCGATCAAGAGTCAAGCATTGGCAGACTTTGTGGCGGAATGGACCCCCTCTCCATCAAATCCTGGGGGCCCCAGTGAGCAAAAGCTGGAACTTAAGGTTCCGGTTTTCATCGAGCCTCACTGGACTCTCTACTTCGACGGCTCCATGCAGAAGCAGGGGGGCGGAGCTGGAGTCCTTCTCCTCACTCCGACCGGGGAGAAGGTCAATTACATGGTTCACCTTGACTTCAAGGTGACCAACAACATGGCGGAGTATGAAGCACTAATCTATGGGCTCAAGGTGGCACTATCATATGGTGTCAAGCAGCTGTTGGTAAAGGGTGATTCACAGCTCGTCATAAAACAAGTCAAAGGTGAATGCTGCTGCAACAACCCTCAACTAGCTTCATATTTACTTGAAGTCCAGAACCTTCAGAAGGACTTCGACATCCTGGATCTTTGCCATGTCCAACATCTCAACAATGTTGAAGCCGACGAACTCTCGATGAAAGATTCAACCAGAGCTCCGGCTCCCGACAGAACTTTCGTCCGGAGATTGTCCAGACCAACAACTCAGCCTACCGAACTGAGCGAAGGGTGCGAGACCAGCACCACGAAGCTATTGGTCCCGATGGCCCTGTTACCATGACATCCATCAAGGGTCGTAGGTGCTGCCAGAAGCTCCGAGCAACCCAGCACGCAAGACGCAAATGCTCATGTTAGCTCCAATGCATGGATTTCGGAGATCCGGAGCTACTTGAAAGACAATTTCCTTCCTGAAGACAATGTATCTGCTGACCAGACAGTCAGATTGGCTAAAAGATACACACTGGTAGAAGGGGATCTCTACCGGCGTGGTGCCAACGGCGTCCTAATGCGGTGCATTACAAGGGAAGAAGGTTGCAAGCTCCTAGAATAAATCCATGGAGGCGAGTGTGGAACCACGCGTCTTCCCGCACGTTGGTCGGTAAAGCCTTCCGGCATGGTTTTTACTGGCCTTCAGCACTCCAGGATGCAACCGAGCTAGTGAAGAAATGCAAAGCATGCCAATTCCATGCGAAGCAAATTCATACACCAACTCAACCCTTATAAATGATACCTCCTACATGGTCATTCGCTGTGTGGGGGATGGATATCTTGGGACCTTTCCCAAGAGCCGTCAGATGTTAGAAGTTCCCATACGTTGCCATCGACAAGTTTACCAAATGGCCGGAAGCAACTCCAGTTGTGACAAAAAATAAGCAATCAGCTATCATCTTCCTGCAGTCCATAGTATGCAGATTTGGAGTCCCAAACAAGATCATAACTTATAATGGGACCCAATTCACAAGCTCTGCATTCCAAGGATATTGCGAAGACCTCGGCATTCAGGTCAGCTACGCTTCTGTAGCTCACCCGGCAAGCATTGGCCAAGTTGAGATAGCAAATGAAGAAATCTTAAAAGGACTCAAGACACGCACATATGAGCGCCTGAAAAAACATGGAGCCAACTGGATCGAAGATCTTCCGCCCACCCTGTGGGCCAACAGGACAAATCCAAACTAGTCAACTTGAGAGACACCCTTCTTCTTGGTGTACAGAGCTGAAGCATTCCTTCCTCCGAAAATCACTTTGGGGTCGCTCCGGGTCCGGACCTTCGACGATGCCACGCAGGACCAGCTCTGGCGTGAAGACCTTGACCTCGTTGAAGAGAGAAGGTGCCGATCAGCTATTAGGAATGCCTGATACCGCCAAGCTCTTCGGTGCTATCACCAAAGGCATGTTCACAGCCGACAGCTCGCGGAAGGAGATCTGGTGCTACGGAGAATACAAACTCAAGAAGGGTTAAACAAACTCTCCCCTAGCTGGGAAGGACCCTTCCGAGTGATCAAAGTATCCCGTCCCGGATGCGTTCACTTGGCAACCGAGGATGGGACACCACTCCCTAATCCATGGAACATTGAGCACCTCCGTAAGTTCTACGCTTAACATCATGGAGGTGAGTCTGTAGTTACATGTGATGTATGTTATAGAGTCATTGTACAGAGTCGGGTAGCTCCTCCGAGAGAACAGCCGGACCTTCCCTGAAAAGTCCGCAAAGTTCAGAACTAAAAGTGTAGCTAGCTACCTTGGGTCAAACGAGAAACGCAACACACTTAGCTTGGTTCCGTACCCTAAGAGTGTACATGTTTCCCCTGTACCCCAGACCAATAATGAAAAACATCATTGTGTGAAAATAGACTCCACGTTCATTTATTTTGTACAGGCTCAATATTTTTTATTTTTTCTCTTTCTTGTCTATAACAAAGTTGTGCAATTCTCAAGAAACTTTAGCTCAAGTAATTCATGTATAATTCAAGTTGCATTTTTAATTATTCTGGTTCTAAACATTGTTGAATGGCCTACTCGCCTGAATGCCGCCAAGCCAATCTAGGTCCGGAGTGTGCTATCGACTTAGCCTTGTCCTGCACCCTATGTACGCCACTCTACCTACACCCCGACAGGCTGAAGTAAGGTGAGTCCAGGATACGATCGGACTTGAAGAACATAAGCAAATGCACCTGATTGTATATAGAATTGCGTTCGAGCTAAAATTTTCTTTCGGGAATAGTAAGCCGCAAACGAGTTATAGATGAGAAATGGATTTTACTGTTTTTCTTGAATTCACTGTGCAGGAAAAGCTCCGACAGCCCCTAAGGTGGCCCGCTGTCAATGTTTCAAACATTGATAGTAGGCATCGCTGGAGCTACCAAGTTCTGGCAAATCCAGGGGGCCAGCCGTCAACGTGAAGAAAAAATGGTGGGAAGACTACCCAGTGTTGTCTGCTGTCGACGCACTACGTGTTGACAGTGGTCGTTGCCGGAGCTACCAAGCTCCGACAACCTCATGAGGCTAACTGTCGACGCTCTATGTGTTGACAAGGATCACTGCCGGAGCTACTAAGATCCAACAACCTCAGGGGGCCCCTACTATTGACCACTTCGGACCTACAAATTACAAGTTTGAAGCGCGCAAGTCTTCAACAAAATTCTACATCCTCTTGGTACATGTTCACAATCAAATTGTGTACATCTACCAATGGGCCAAGTGGGACAAAGTGTTGAAGACAAAAAATGAAATTCATAAAATTCTTGGATTTCATTAATCTGGAGACAAGAGATTACAAAATTGGAGAAAAGGAAGAGAAGATACAAGCGGGAGCTACAAATAGAAAGTACTAAACCCTATGGAAGAACGAGGCGACCTACTAGGCAAGCTCCAACACGCTGGCCTTGGCGGCATCTCCCTCTCCGTCGATGGGACCTTCAAGCACCGGGTCCAGTGGGAAGTGAGGATCCCAGCTTCTGTAGCACGTCAGCATGTACTCTGCGACATTCTTCACCAGGGATTATCCTTTGGTTTCCAACTGGTCCGCGATGACATCGCCCATCTTGTTGAGTTTGCTGCCTGTCGAGCTCAACGCCTTCAACGCCAGGTCCAGCTCTGGCTCTGGATCATCCGGGCACACCTGACTGAAGCCCAGCGGTGTCATCGCGTCATTGACTTTGCCCAAGAAGTCCCAAACTTGTTGGGACTCCGCAGCCCTTGAGCCTCGCACCTCTTCCAAGGATCTCTTGGTCGCCGCAAGCTCCGAATCCTCCCGGGAAAGGCGCTCGACCTCTTTGGCGTTCTGCTGAATCTTTTCAGCAACCTGCCTTTCGAGTTTACCAAGCTCCTCTTCCCGGAGGTGAATCTTGTTCCGGCGCTCGACCAGGTCTTTCTCCCGGCCTCACACTTTCTTCTCCATGGCAGCTATTTCATTCTCCCTCTTGTTGAGGTCCTGTCTTTGCTGCCAGGCCTTCTTCTCCTCTTTCTCGCAGTGCTCCTCCAGCTTCTTGGTGCCCTCCGCGAGACTCTTGTCACCCAGAGTCAGCCTCTGAGTAAGCTCCTCCTCCCTCTTCACGAGGTCATCACGCATCTCTAGGAGTTTTTGCTCTTCATCTCCGAGTTTTTTCTCCCGCTCCTCAAGAGCCTCCCGACCCTTGAAGAGGCTGTCGTGCATGGCGCTGAGCTTCTCTTGGCGGTCATTCGCTGCTTCATTAGCAGCCATGGCCTGTTCGTGGATGCCCCGGGACTGGTTGTCAAGGGATCGCGTCATGCTTTCCCTTTCATCCAGCAGCTGACCCCAATACTCCAACCGGACCTTCTCCCTTTTCACCCACTCCTTGTCGTCAGCCAGCCTCGACTGCGCCAGCTTGGTCTTGAATTGGAGCCGGTTGCGCCACCTCCTAAGGGTTTGGCGCTCCTCCTCGAGGGCCTTGCTGTCATGGTAAAAGGCCAACTGGACCTGACGAAGACTGGAGCAGGCGTTTTTGATAGACAGTGACAAAGGGATTGGCTTCGGACCTACCGGGGTCTTCTCCGCTGGCTCCAGCGTGTCCTCCATAACAAAAATCAGGTCCCACTCTACAAGAGCGGTCCCCTGAGCTTCCACGGCACTAGGGCCGCCCTCCGGGATAGCCTCGGTCACCACCGAAGAAGGTCCTACAACGGAAGTGTATACCTCCAGAGTCGGCTCCAAAGGTCCCGCCGCCAGGTCATCAGCAACTGGTCCCTCAGGTGGAGGACCGGCAGCTTCGTCTTGGCACTCTGGCTCAGGCGCGGGCACCTCCGGAACCACCACCTCCGGGGCAGGCGTTGAAGGTTTGGATGGAGCTGAAGCCACTTTCGGCTCTGACGCTGGCGCCTCCTCCACCACCGGTTCAGGCGCCGATGCTTCGACTTCCACTGGCTCGGGCACCGACACTTCTGCGACAATCGGCTTAGGCACCAGAACTTCATCAACACCCAGCCCGCCGCCGAGGCTTCAACAACATCCAGCTCTAGGGCCGGAACTGTAGATACCTCCGGCTCTAAGGCCAGAGCGTCCATCATCTCAGCATCCAAAACTAGAGCTTTAACTTCCGGAGCCGATGCTGCTGGTACATCTTCATTCTCGTGGTCCGTCGCTACCACAGGAGCTTCAGGGGATGACTCGAGATCAAGGACCACGACAGCTGGCGCCGGAGCTGCCGCGGCCTCAGCCACCTCTTGGGGCGGTGCTGGAACTTGAGCTGGAGCCTCCGTTTGTGGATCATCAGTTGCTGGTGCAGGAACCTGAGCTTCAGCCCCTTTCTTGGGCACCCTGTGGATGAAGGACGAAGAAACTCAAAACATCGTTACAACAAAAAACAATCAACTGAGGTAAAAAAATCAAATTTACATCAGAAGGCTTCCACTCCAGCAAGCGCGGAACCTCTTCACCAGACGCTCAGGGCCGGACCCTGTCGCCATTGTTGTAGTAGCTCCAGAAGGCTCCCCGGAGCTTGCTGCCACCGTCGGCATCTTCTTGGTTGAGGCCCCCTCGACTGAGAAGGACCTTTGGACCTAGAGCCCTCAGCTGGCCCTGGTACTGAAGCCACATGGCCGGAGCTAGCATCCCAGGGAGATGCCGATGCTAGAGTTGTTGCCGCCATAGAAGACCTCCTCCGCCAGGGAGAAGGAGCTGTCGTGGAAGGAGCAGGTCTGACGGACCTCCTGTCAGAATGCTTCAACTTCCTCTTGCGGCTCGAGGGCTCGACCAACTCCTTGACCTTGTCTATGACTTCAGCTGTTGGTTTCGGGGCGGGAGCGGAGCCACCTTCAGAAGCTCTAGGGATTGCCACCCCGGAGGTTGATTGCCTCTCCATCAGCCCAAGTCGTCCAATAGTGGCATCTTCTTCCGGAGCTCTCTGCACTCCTCTGGTATCATATTCAGAGGAAGGAAGGCCGCCGGTAGAGACACGTCGCCAGGGCCAATGTTCCTAGGCTAGAACTTCTTGAGATGGGTCTTCAAGGCTTCACCGGTCAATTTGGTGTCCGAACCAACCACAATGCGGTTGGTATCCATCTCACTATTGAAGGCCCAGGCAGGTCGCCCCCTAGCCCTTAGCGGGGCCCACCTGTTCGTTAAGAAGTTGTCGAAGACCATCTGAGGGGTCACCCCACCTTCGACACACTCCTAGATTCTGTCCAGAATGGGTTTGTACTCCCTCGACAGCTCTGGCACATAACTCCAAATGTCGGTGTCGACGCGGGGGGGGGGGGGGGGGGTGGGGGGGGCTTCAAGCAGTTCCAGCCTCTCGTGTCCCTCGACGGTGATGACCATCCAGTCTTTCTTCCAGTCGTCCCACTTGCCGGAAGGGAAGGACCTCAAGTACTTGAGGGGGAGTTTTTCTGCTTCACGAAGTAGTAGAAGCCGATGAACTCATCACTCTTCCCGGTGGGATGGACAGTGAAGAAAGTCCAGAACAACTCCACACAAGGGGGCACTCCCACCCACATCTCGCAAAAGTGGACGAAAGTCGCCACCAGCAGGATTGAGTGGGGGCTGAGATGGTGGAGCTGCAGACCATAGAAATCAAGCAGCATCAGAAAGAAAGTGGAGAAAGGCGAGATCAAACCCGCCATGGTGTTCCCAAGGAAGTACACCATATCTACGGCTTGCTCCTTCTCGAAGGGAAGCTTGCCACAGTGAATGTCGTTGTTGAAGGAGTCACTAGACCAACCCATGTAGGTCCGAACCCTAGACAACTCCTCATTGTTCCTAATGTGGCTCTTGGGGAGTCCCAACTTCATCGCAGCACAGTGGGGCGAGAGATGAAAAGCAAGCAAAAGTTTGGAGGATTCGAGCGTAAGTTCAAATGAAAGGTGTAAAGGATCCCCAAACGGTGCACACTTTCCTTCTTAAGTAAGCCCCCGCAACGCTTGGATGGAAATCGCAGAGGAGCTGATGATATAGGTCAAAAACTTCACCCTGCCAATGACAAGGGGGCCCAGGGCCACCCCGACGATCAAGTCGAGGTCCTTACGACAGACGAACAATTGTCATCATGAGAAGCGGGAAGCCCGAGGGCGGCGGCCTGACAGGGCGCGAGGAACTGATACGGTTTTCATATCAGGAACCGGCGACCTTCAATTGCGTGAGATCCGCACGCTTAGATCTCACCTGCCGCATCCTGGATATGCCATGCGGTGATGGTTTAACTGCGAACTACTGCCAACGGCACATCCAAAGACCCTCGAAGACACAACTCAAAAATAGAAAGATGGACCCACCTCCGGCAGAACAACTTCATCCAAAAGGTCTCTGCCAAAGGTGGGCCCAGGGGGCCACTGTCGGTACCTTGCGTACCGAATACCCCTTGGGACTGCAAAAAGGGCAACGGAACTTCACCTGTCTGATTTGAAGACCTCCAAAGGTCCCACGTGTCACACGGGACCAGACCTGCCTCCCTTCTACGGTTAGCCCCAGTGCTGCCACATGTATCCTACAACCGGAGCTACATCCCACACATGGGAAAGCTCCGGGCAAAATACCTGTGCGGCACCCCCGGACCTAACCCCCGACAGAGGGAAGCTCCGGTACCGACACGTGTACAACAGCACCGGACCTACCCGTCCCAGACAGTAAGCTCTAGAGCTGCCATGCATCCAACTGTTGGACCTTCAACTTCAACAAGCATACTGGGGGACCCCTAACGGCTCGGACCTTCAAGGGACAATTAAAGACTTCAATACCCGATTAAGTGTCATTAATACCATCTTAATGACACACGACTGGAGGGCCCTTAATACCAGTAATGCCACTGTCAAGGCGTGTTACCATACTGTTAAGGGTAATTAAGCTCATTAATTGTGTATTAAGCATTAGTTACCGCTAGGGCCACATGTCGGGCCAGGCTAACGATGTAACGACCAGTCCTTGTGCTATAAAAGCACTGTTCGAGCGATACACAAAGGAGGGACTCGTCCAGACTCTGCTCTAACACACACTCACGAGCGCTCTAACGCTCAATACAACAACTACACACTCCGTGGAGTTGGGTATTACGCTTAGGTAGCCTGAACCACGTAAACCCTCGTGTCAACTTGCCATCGTGTTCTGAATCTCTCCGTGCCCACAACCGAACTACAAACTCTGCGGGCTGCCAATGGTAGTACCGGGAGAATTGTCGGAACCAAACTCTGATACTATGGCATTGTTGAAATAGCAAGTGATGTAATGCTCGATGAAACTAATGGCTCGCAAGTGGAGCAAGTTGATAAGTGCATGCTAGATGAAGAGGAAGCTCCATGTCAAGCGTGGAGGAGAATGGCACTTGGTGATATTCGACCACAAGAGCAATCACAAGACTCAAGTGCTCAAGATGCACCTCAACCGGAGAGCATTGATCAAGGGGGCGCTTCTACACAAGACCATCCTCGACAAGATCAAGATGATCAATATGATCATGGAGGCAATGATCTAGGTGGAGACAACAAAAATGAAGAAAATGAAGAGTAAATGACATCACAAGAGCCTCACCGAAGGGTACATCAAAGTGTACAAAGAGATCATCCCATCGATAACATCATTAGAGATATTGCAAAAGGGAGTAACTACTAGATCTCGTATTGTAAATTCTATGAACACTACTCTTTTGTTGGTCTTTGGAACCTTATAGGGTTGATGAAGCACTACGTGTCACACCCAATTTCATAAATTATCCAGCTGCTCAATCTTAGAATAAAAGAGCGCCAATATCAATTTTGAATAAGAAAATGGATGGAGTTTAAATTCAGATTTATTCTAAAGTATTTGACATATCAAGCCTTATTAGGAAACCTAAATTATTTCTACTAAAATGTAGGCCAACAATTTTTTTTTGTATTCTACTTCCTCGAATAGAATTTTGGTAAAATTCCCAATATTTTATAAAGAAGTTTCCAACACATAAAAATCCATTGATGTTTCAAAACAATCTGTCTTCCCAGATTTTTAGATCCAATTCTACAAAGAATCTGAAGAAGTCACAAGAACAAACGGTTTTCATTATGACGTTATCTAGGCCTACACAAAATATCGTAAATTTTTGAAAAGTATAACTTCAGTTATAAAAGAAATACAGAAGCAGAAGTGGTGTTGAAAAGAATTTCGAAAATCTAGAAAATGAAAAGCAAGCTAGGCCCACCTGTCATCCGCACATTTGGTCCCGCCTGGTGTGAGGGTGAAGCTGCTACAAATATCCCGAGAACAAGGCCTTCCTATTAGCTTTCCTCAAACCACACCTTATACCCACAGCTTTGTCCTCCTCTTCCCTCTATTCTCCAACAAAAATCCCTAGAAGATCACCATTGCTGCATCAATCTGAGCAGTTTTCAGGTGAATTTTTGTCTCCAATGTCTCTCGTTGTTGCATTCATCGTTTTCCCCCTTTTCTCCTTTTTGGATCCTCCCGTTTTCCCCCTCTCTCATTGCCATCTCGATTCCAGCTCTTCTCCTTGAGCTTTATAGCTAAGGGTTGAGGAAAATGTGCTGCTTCTTATTTTCTGAAATTTTATTTCCATTCTAAAAACTGCATACAAGATGTAGGATCCATGTAAGATTGATTACTGCTTTTAAAAATAAGAAATAAATTCGTATGGACCCCTGAGCACTAGAACTACACATGGAAATAATTCTGCACCTCATGTTCAGCCTCATATTTGTCATGGAAAAATTCTTTTGCCTAAAGATTGTTTATGCATTTAACTAAGTATTTTTGATCTGGTGATATTGTTATCTTTTATATAGGTTTCACCCACTGTATGTAATTTAAAGACATCCTTGCAGCGCTTCTTTATGTAAAATTGCAACATATGTGACTTCTTGTGATTTTCATGGTTAAAATGATAACGAGGGAAATAAAAGTTCTTAAATTGTAGATCTTGTTATGAGAGCTTCCTTATGCTTCACATCAATCATTAGAAGTGCTAGCTGCAGTTGCTCTTCTATTAAACGGGATAGCCACCTTAATTTTGTTGGCATTGGGCTGACAATTATTATTTTTCTCGTGCCAGTTGTATGAATGATAAAATGATGGAACCTATTCTAAAAATACTTCTTTGGGATATATAATGCGCCTGCAAATTTACAGTATTATTCACGCGGTATAAACACCATTTCCACATTTATCTTGTTTATGTTAATGAAACATGCAAAAATTATAATTAATAAAATAGAGCTCAAACCAAGGTGGGACCAGAGCCAAACATCAAATTTTAACATCCATTATGAAGTAAAAGTGACCCTGATCCAGCAAGGCCTTTGAAAAATTCGAGCTCCACATAATGGTACGAATGCACCCGATTTACCCGATTTCTGATAGAGCGCCAATGTTTGTTTAATAACCCGAGCTAGTAATGTCCAAATTTAGTGATTCTTTTTTGCATTGCCTTCATGACTTTATGGTCTATCATAATGCAAAGTTTCATACAAGCTTCATTACGATTGCATCATGGCACTCATTCTCATACGGTGCATATTTCTTTGTTTAGCGAATGAACCGTTGGAGAGTTATACAGGTGAAGCTTAGGAGAGCAGTTGTGTGAGCACTAATCCTGCAGAGTATCCTCCGAAGACAGAAGGCAAACATCTATTCATGTTGAACCTATTTTTTATACAAGTGATGAATAAACTTAGTATTATTGTACATGCATTGTCGAGCACTAGGTTTAGGATGTTGTGAGTCTTGATTATAGCCAATCCTTGTTACGTTATGTCATGGGACATTTTTTATTTGCGAAGTGCCATGCTTAGCCTTGCTTAGACCGTTAGAAGTCAAATTGGTGGCAAGGTCACTACTATTCGCGAGTTAGGACTTAATGTACATGGATATGGGATAAAATAAGAAAGATGATGAACTTCTGGACCGAGAGGGGACTAGGATGTAGCCCCTCTTGGTTAGTTAAGGACCGTGTGTTGTTCTCGTTGTCCTAATAAGCACTTTCCGTTCTAACCATATGCCGAAAATAATGGTTTGGCAAGCTCAATATCTGACATTGTACCAGTGTTTGGGACATGACTTCATTACTTGTTTGACATGCACGGGTTACTATTGGTCTGCAGGACCATAGTACTCCTGGTGGTGAAGATTGTCCAACCATGCAGGAATGGGTGTGAAAAAGGTTGAATTGTGTACCCCCTTATGTGGCTTTGGCGGGTCGCATGTGTTGTATGGTCCTCGAGTCGCGTGGGTACATTGGGACTCCCCTGCAGGGTGTATAATCAGTTTGAATCGCCGCGATCTCGGTCATGATCAAGCTTAGTGTTCATTGAGCTTCATCGTAGTGATTGAAACATAACAATCAATGGAAATGAGGGCGTATGGGTGTTGTTATTGAGCTAAAATGGGTGTAGTTTCAGACATGGTTACAAATGGTAACATGCTGCAGTAGGTAGGGGTGTATACGTGAGTCGCCATGAGTCTATTTGCTTAATACTTATATCCTTATTCCATTAACAGTCACAGCTTTTCACAAATTACGTTTTGACTATGCATTACCCCATTGCTACTGCTGATTTTTACTTGACGTTGCCCGTGGTGTTGTGGGCAGGCACCGCTGGACTTTTATTGTTTTTAAACATCGACTTCCGCTGCGTAGGGCTTGTTTATTTTGCTGTCTCAAATCCAAACCTGAACCCTTTATGGACAATTTTATCCCCTAAAGCTTAGGAAACTGCAATGTAACATTGCTCACTGTATTGTATAAAATTTCAGAAACTTGTCACTACTTGTATGCACACTTTAAACCAGTAATAATTCTGAATTTGTGTTTTATTTGTGTGCTTGTGACGTGTGCAATGTTGTGGACCAATATGCTATAATCCTGGGATGATTAAGTGGATATCGGGGGACTACCGTAGTTGGATTTTATGTTAGTCGCACTTGTAGCTCGCGTACTATTGATGGACAGCGGGCTAATGCGCCTAACATTGATTGAACATGGATGGTTCCTCACGACGTGGCATCAGAGCAAGATTACAAAAATATACCCGTTAAAACTTGCTTAGCAACATGGGGTGTTAAAACTTGGAACCTCACTAAAGCAACTTAAATCTGAAACTAAGTTGTTGCGGAATTTCCTTTCTTATTCAGTCCTAGAATTTATTTTCTTTCTCACACTACTATAACTTGATTTTTTGTGTTACTCTCAGCTAAATGGGGTTATTGAACTTAACTCTTAGCAGCCACCCAACTCCTTGAAATAGGACACCAAATTGCTTCGTAGGTTGTAGATGTTGTTTTTCAAAACTGCCCATGTATGCCGGTTTTATTAACTTCAGTTGCTTATTTTGTTGAGCTGATTGGATAGGTGAGAGTTATTCGTGTGAGCAATGATAGTTCAAACCAGGTGCATGTCATTAATACATGTTTGCATTCTTGCATAGCTGCTCATAGACATGAAAAATGTTTTCTTGAATTGAGGACAAATTATTGTTGTGTGCCCTATCTTAGGATCTGTTATATGAATGCAGCTTAGACATATTATGTTCAGCAGTGATTTCGACATATTCCAACTATATATATCGCTAAGAATTCGATGAACTATATCATGCTGATTTCCTAGCATGATTATTATGTCCTCGAGGTGGTTTATGATCCTTTCTTGCTTCCCATATCAACCATTTCAAATCATGTACTTGCTGTCATGTTTTGCAAGTTACATCGTTGTTACCTATTTGAGTTTGCTCTTCGGTTATAGCATTTTGTTGCTGTCCAAATTATTTGTGTCCTTTCAGGCTTGTCTCTCCATCACTAAGTCATGCTTAGTGGCAGGATGATGACTCGTACGATAGCCGGTGATGACATTCCAGAGGGTTCCAATGATAGGAGGGACAATCCACCTCCGCCTCCAACGATGGCGGATGTGCTCATGCAACTGGATTGTAACCGGCAAGAGCAGACCAAGTTTCTACGTGTGATAGCTCAGCATCTTGCTACCCATGGTGAAGGAGGAACTGCTCGCGGGGATGAATTCTCAGATTTTCTCCGTACCTAGCCACTCCTGTTCACCCGAGCGAAGGATCTTCTTTGTGCAGGCCATAGGCTTTGCACTATTGAGCACAAGCTTGATCTTGTGAGGTGTGGTCAGCATAAGAAGGTCCTCTTTGCAGCTCATCAATTGCAAGGAGAGGCAGTTGCATGGTGGCAAGGTTTCCGTACCATTCAGCCCGTTGATCATCGCTTCACTTTGGATGAATTTTGGACGGCCTTTCATACCTTTCACATACCAAAGCGTGTTATGGATATCAGGAGGGTTGAGTTTCTCAACTTGAAGCAAGGGAACAAATGTTTTTTGAAGTATGTTCATTTAATTAATTATCTTGCTCAATATGCCCCCAACGATGTGAACACCAAGGAGAAGAAGCGTGGATATTTCTACAACGGTATTTCATAGGAGATGCAAAACAAGTTCTCCACTATAGAATTTTGGGACTTCAATCACCTTGTGGATAGGGCTATATTTGTTGAAGACAAGATGAACAAGCTGGAAGCAAAGCTCCGAAAGCATGCTGCCCCACCTCTAATGGGTAGCAGTGTGCAGCTCCCGTGCATGGGGATGCCTCCTCCTGTGAGTGCACCAAGTTTTGCACCTCCGCAGCCTATGTGGATGGTTCGCCGACCTGCTCCTGCAGCAACAAACAATCCAAGGCCTGCACCAAGTAAAGGCATGAGTACTGGCATTGGCCCTTGCTTCACTTGTGGCCAGCGCGGTCATTTTCGGAAGTACTGTCCAAATCAAGGTCTCGCTACTGCAATTCCAAACCAGCCACCACGACCACCTATTCGACCTCTGCAGCAAACTAATCAGAAAACTCAAGTCACCAAGCGTGGTCGAGTTAACTACACCACGGTTGAAGAAGTACAAGAGGGCAATGAGATCCTTGTCGGTACGTTATCCGTCAATTCTCATCCCACGAATTATTTGATTCGGCTGCTTCTCATTCCTTCATTAAGAGAGGTTATGCTAATAAACATAATATGGTCTTAACATCCACCTGGGCTCCACTCTTAATTGAAGCGCCTGGTTCTAAAATTTTTGTTAATCAATTGGCTCCAAGGATATCTCTTTTAATTGGTAGGACCAAGTTTCGCGCAAATCTTCTAGTCCTTGATATTAAAGGCTTGGATATCATTCTTGGGATGAATTGGATGGTTGCTAATGATGTTGTCATCCATGTTGCTTCCCGATTGATCTCCTTCAAAAATCCTTCCGGTGGGCGATTATCCTTCCATCTTGAAAAAGATTGTGCCGTACTTCATCATTTTAAAGGTGCAGCCACTCCAGACTTATCATCCATTCCAGTGGTTTGTGAATACTCGGATCTCTTCCCTAATAAGTTACCAGGAATGCCACCTGACTGGACCATTGAGTTCGCCATTGAACTTGAACCCGGAGCAGCTCCAATCTCTAAACGACCATACCCAGTGTCAAGCGAAGAGTTAGGTGATATGAGGAAACAATTGAAGGAACTTCTTGACAAGGGTTTCATCCGCCCGAGCTCATCTCGATAGGGCTGTCCCGCTGTCTTTGTAAAGAAAAAGATGACACATTGCGGATGTGTGTTGATTCTCGTCCATTGAACGCCATCACCATCAAAATAAGTATCTGCTTCCCAGAATTGATATTCTGTTTGATCAACTCTCTAGTGCTCTTCTCTAAGATTGATTTGAGGTTGTCTATCATCAAATTAAAATCAGAGAAGAGGACATTCCAAAAACAGCTTTCTCTACCCGCTATGCTCTCTATGAGTTTCTAGTTATGTTTGTCGGCCTCAAAAATGCACTGGCGTACTTTATGTACTTAATGAACAGCATTTTTATGGAGGAACTTGATGTCTTTGTTGTGGTTTTCATTGATGACATTCTTGTTTACTCCAAGACCAAGTATGAGCATGCCACACCATCTTCATATTCTGCTCGAAGGACTATGATAACATCATCTTTATGCCAAGTTTAGTAAATGTGAGTTCTTGCTGCGTGAAGTGGCTTTTCTTGGGCATATAATCTCTTAGCATGGTATCACAGTTGACCCTTTCAAAGTTTAGCAAGTTCTTGGTTGGAAGCAGCCCTCTAATATCACTGAAATCCGTAGTTTCCTTGGACTTGGTGGTTATTACTGTCGTTTCATCAAGGACTTCTCTAGAATGCAAAGCCTATGACCAAGCTGCTGCAAAAAGGTGTTAAATTTGGGTGGATACCAGATTGTGAGCAAGCTTTTCAGACCTTGAAAACTCTTCTCACAACAGCCCCCGTTCTTGTCCAACTCGATGTCAATAAGAGCTTCGATGTTTATTGCGATGACTCGCGTATTTGACTCGGTTGTGTTCTCATGCGAGAAGGGCGAGTCATTGTTTATGCCTCCCGTCAATTGACGCATCATGAATAGAATTATCCTACCCATGATCTTGAGCTTGCCGCTGTTGTTCATGCTATAAAAATTTGGCGTCATTATCTCATTGGTAAAACATGCAATATTTTCACCGATCACAAAAGTCTCAAGTATATCTTCACCCAAGCTGATCTCAATCTGAGACAAAGATGATGGTTGCAGCTAATTAAAGATTACAATTTCGAGATAGATTACCGTACTAGTAAGGCTAATGTGGTTGCCAATGCCTTGAGCCGTAAGAGCCATTGCAATTGCTTAACAGTTGAAGCTGGAATAAGCACACTTTTTGAGGAGTTTCGGAAACTTGTTATGGAAATGGTTAAGGATGGATTTCTTGCTCCTCTTGATATCAAATATACTGTCATTGATCAGCTCAATGATGCTCAAAGAAATGACAAGGGCATGGCTCGAATTCATCATAAAATGTCCAAGGGTGAAGCCTCTTGTTTTTCATTGGATGAACAAGGTGTGGTTTGGTTGGAGAAGCGCCTTGTAGTTCCTAAGGTGGCTGATTTGAGGGGTAAAATCCTTAATGAAGCCCATGACTCCTTGTTGTCCATTCACCCAGGAAGTTCAAATATGTATCAAGATCTCAAGCAACACTTTTGGTGGACTCGCATGAAGAGAGTGCCCTGTATGTCTCGAAATCTATGTTTGCCTATGGGTGAAAGCAAGTCATCTCAAACCAGCGGGCAAGCTGCAGCCATTGCCAGTCCCTTAAAGGAAAAGGGAGGACATTGGAATGTACTTTATCGTTGGTTTACCAAAAACTTCGCATGGTTATGATTCTATATGGGTAATAGTCGACCGATTGACAAAATCCACACATTTCCTTCATGTCAAGACTTCTTACGCATTCAAGGATTATGTGGAGCTCTATCTAACTAGTATTATGTGTCTCCGCGGTGTTCGTAAGACCATTGTTTCAGATTGTGGCTCACAGTTTGTGTCTCATTTTTCGAAGAGCCTTCACGAGGCGTTGGACACCAAACTTTTCCATAGTTCAGCTTATCACCTTCAAACCGGTGGCCAAACCGAAAGGGTTAATCAAATTTTGGAAGACACGTTAAGAGTTTGTGTGCTGACCTACGGAAAGAAGTGGAAAATTTGCTTGCCAATTGCAGAATTTTCCTATAACAATAGTTACTAAGCAAGTATCAAAATGTCTCCTTTTGAAGCTCTTTATGGGAGAAGGTGTAGAACACTGCTTAATTGGTCCGAAACAGGAGAACGACCACTCTTTGGTCCTGATTTTGTCAACAAGGCCTTAGCTAAAATGCGACAAATTCAGGAGCACTTGCGGGCAGCTCAATTCTGACAAAAGAGTTATGCTGATCGTCGCTGAAGGATTCTTCGTTTTAAGATGGCGACTTCATCTATCACAATGTTTCTCCTCTCTGGGGCACCAAAAGAATTCAGGTGAGAGGAAAATTAGTTCCTCGCTATATTGGTCCCTTCAAGATCCTTACTATATGTGGTGCCGTTGCATATGAGTTGGACCTCCCATCATCTCGCTCCAATGTCCATAATGTGTTTCATGTATCTAAACTTAAAAAGTGTCTTCGCATTCCATCCGAGGCTATTCCCATGGATCAAGTGAAACTTCAGCAGACCTCTCATATGAGGAATACCCTCTGCGCATTATTTGTAAAGCGGAGTGCAAGTTATGGATTCGTTTGATCAAGTTCGTCAAGGTTCAATGGAAGAATCATTCGGAAGATGAAGCAACTTGGGAATGTGAGGATGATTTCCAAGCGGAATATTCTGATCTTTTCTCTAGAATGTAAGTGAATGTTGCTCCACTCACTTGCTGCTCTCTCGCTATTATCTTTGAATCTCCATTTCTCATCTTGTTGGCGGTCTTGTCTTTCCCCTTGTCTCTGAATCTTGGGACGCGATTCTTTTAAGGGCGACGCTTGTCACACCCTGATTTCGTAAATTATTCAACAGCTCAGTCTTAGAATAAAAGAGTGTCAATATCAATTTTGAATAAATAAATGGATGGAGTTTGTCGGATGCTGGTTCCGGCAATTCCCCTGGTACTACTGTTAGTAGCCCGTGGAGTTTCTTCGTTCGGTTAGGGCGCGCGGAGATTTAGAACAAGATAGTGACTTGACATAGGGATTTACGTGGTTCGGGCCGCCTCAGCATAATACCCTACTCCACGGGTGTGTTGTTGTTGTTGTATTCAGTGTATGAGAGTCTGAGAGCGCCAGTCAGAGAGACCAAAGACCCCCGAGCGCGAGCCTCAGACCAGAGTGTCTTTGTGTATCACTCGGCCAGTCCTTTTATAGTACAAGGGCTGGCCGTTACATCATTAGCCTGGCCCGACATGTGGCCCTGGCGGTTAATGATGCCTAATACGCAGTTTAATGTACTTAATTCCCCTTAATAGTGTGGTAACACGCCTTAATGATGGTGTTACTAGTATTAAGGGTCTTATGATCGTGTGTCATTAAGATAGCGTTAATGACACATATCAGGTCTTCAAGCCTTAAATGTCCCTTGAAGGTCCGAGCCGTTGGAAGTCCACCAATCTGCCTGTTGAGGTTAAAGGTCTGGCAGTTGGGCGCGTGGTAGCTTCGGAGCTTACCATCTTGGACAAGTAGATCTGGTGTCGTTGTACATGTGTCAGTACTGGAGCTTCCCTCTGTTGGGTGTTAGGTCCGCGGATGCCACAAGGGTATCCAGTCCGGGGCATTCCGATGTATGAATTGTAGCTCTGTTTTTATGATACACGTGGAAGCACTGGGACTAACCATATGAGGGAGGCAGGTCCGGTTACGAGTAACACGTGGGGCCTTCGGAGGTCTTCAATTCAGATAGGTTGAGTTCCCTTGCACTCTTTGTAGTTCCAAGGGGTATCCGGTACGCAGGGTATCGACAGTGGCCCTCGGCCCACCTCTGGGATAGACCCTTTGGATTAAGTCATTCTGCCAGAGGTGGGTCCATCTTTCGATTTTTGCGTCGTGTCTTCAAGGGTTTTTGGATGTACCGTTGAGGTGATAGTTTGCAGTTAAACCATCGCTATGTGGTATCTTCTGGATGTGGCAGGTAAGATTTGCGCGTGCGGTTCTCACGCAATTGAAGGTCGCCGGTTCCCAATACGAAAATCGTATCGGTTCCGCGCGCCCTGTTAGGCCGCTGCCCTTGGGTTTCCCGCCACTCATCATGACAACTGTTCGCCTGGGGTAAGGACCTCGACTTGATCGTCGGGGTGGCTCCGGGCCCCATTGCCATTGGCAGGGTGTAAATTTTGAAATGTGTCTTTGGCCTTTTTGCAGTTTCCATCCAAGCTTTGTGGGGGCTTACTTAAGAGGGAAAGCGTGCATGGTTTGAGTGTTCCTTACGCCTTCATTTGAACTTGCGCTCGAATCCTCCAAACCTTCACTTGCTTTTTCTCTCTCGCCCCACTGTGCTGCGATGGAGTTGGGACTTCCCGAGAGCCGCATCAGGAGCAAGGAGGAGTTGTCGAGGGTTCGGACCTACATGGGGGTGGTCCAGTGACTCCTTCGACCGTGATATTCGCTGCGGCAAGCTCCCCTTCAAGAAGGAGCACGCTGGAGATATGGTGTACTTCCTTGGGTAAGCCATGGCGTGTTTGATCCCACCTTTCTCTACTTTCTTCTTGATGCTGCTAGATTTCTGTGGTCTGCAGCTTTACCATCTTGGCCCCCACTTGATCTTGCTAGTGGCGATTTTTGTCCACTTTTGCATGATGCTGGTGGGTGTGCCTCCTTGCGTGGAGTTGTTTTGGACTTTCTTCACGGTCCACACCACCAGAAAGAGCAAGGAGTTCATCAGCTTCTACTACTTTGTGAAGCAGAAAAACTGCCCCCTCAAGTACTTGAGGCCTTTTCCTTCCGGCAAGTGGGACGACTGGAAGAAAGACTGGGTGGTCATCACTGTGGAGGTACACGAGAGGCTGGAACTACCTAAAGGCCTCCCCTGCGTCGACATCAACACTTGGAGTGATGTTCCGGAGCTGTCGAGGGCATACAGGCCAATTCTGGACAGAATCCAAGAGTGCATCAAAGGTGGGGTGACCCCCCAGATGGTCTTCGACAACTTCTTAGCGAACAGGTGGGCCCCGCCGAGGGCCAGGGAGCGGCATGCATGGGCCTTCAATAGTGAGATGGATCACCATTGCATCGAGGTTGGTTTGAACACCAACTTAGACGAGGAAGCTCTGAAGATCCATCTCAAGAAATTTCAGCATGGAAACATCAGCCCGGGCGACGTGTCTCCACCGGCGGCCTTCCTGCCTCTTAATATGATACCAGAGGTGAGCAAAGAGCTCCGGAGGAGGATGGCGCTGTTGCATGGCTTAGTCCTGGTGGAAAGGAGACCAACCTCCGGGGTAGCAATCTCCGGAGCTTCTGAAAGGGCGGCCCTTCCTACTCCGAGTCGACGGGTTGAAGACACCGGCAAGGGCAAGGACCTCGCTGAACCTTTCGACCGGAAGAGGAAGCTGAGACGTGCTGACGGAAGCTCTGTGAGGCCAGCTTCGTCTACCTTAGTCCCTTCTCCTCGTCGTGGGAGGTATTCAACGGCGATTCCAACTCTTGCATTGCCGTCTCCCCGGAACGCCAGCTCCGACCAGGTGACCCCGACACCAGGGCCAGCTAAGGGCTCTAGGTCCTAGGGTCCTTCTTAGTCGAGGGGGGCCCCAACCGAGACGTCGCTGATGGCGGCAGCAAGCTCCGAAGAGCTTTCTAGAGTTACTACACCAGTTGCGACTGGGTCGGGCTCTAAGCGTCCGGCCAAGAGGTTCCGCGCTAGATGGAGCGGAAGCCATCCAAGGTAAATTTGCTTTTTTACCTCAGTTTGTTATTTTTGTTGTAATGATATTTTGAGTTTCTTTATCCTTCATCCAAGGGGCATCCAAAAAAGTGCCTGAAGCTCCGGTTCCTGTGACAGCGGCTGATGTTGTGCAAGCGGAGGCTCCAGCTCCAATTCCAGCACCGCCCTATGTGGTGGCTAAGGTCGCGGCGGCTCCGGCGCCAGATGTCATTGTTCTGGACCTCGACTCTTCTCCCGAAGCTCCCGTGGTAGCGCCGGACCAGGAGAATGACGATGTACCAGCAGCACCATCTCCTGAGGCTGAAGCTCCGATTTTGGATGCTGCGATGATGGACGATCCTGCCTAAGAGTCGGAGGTATATGAAGTTCTAGCCTTCGAGTCGGATGTTACTGAACCCCCGGCGGCAGAGCCGGCGGTTCATGATGTTCCGGTTCCTGAGCTGATTGACGTGGATAAGCCGGAACCCGAACTGGTGGAGGTCAAAGCACCGGTGCCTGAACTGGCAATGGAGGAAGCACCAGCGTCGGAGCCGGAAATGTCCTCAGCTCCGGCTGGGTATTCATTGCCTGCCACAGAGGTGGTAGTTATGGAGGTAACCGCTCCTGAGATAGGGTGCCAAGATGGAGCGACCAGTCCTCTGCTTGAGGGACCAGTTGATGATGACCTGGCGGCGGGACCTTCAGAGCTGACTCCGGAGGTAGAAACTCCCGTTGCAGGACCTACCTCGGTGACGACCGAGACACTCCCGGAGGGCGGCCCCAGTGCCGCAGAAGCTCAGGGGACTGCTCTTGTAGAGTGGTTCCCAATTTGTATTTTGGAGAACCCGCTGGAGTCAGCGGAGAGGACCCCGACAGGTCCGGATCCAATCCCCCTGTCGCTATCAAACGACAATGCTTGCTCCAGCCTTCGTCAGGTCCATCTTGAATTTTATCGTGATAGCAAGGTCCTTGAGGAAGAGCGCCAAAATCTTAGGAGGTGGCACAACCGACTCCGATTCGAGACCAAGCTGGCGCAAACAAGGCTAGCCGACGACAAGGAGTGGGTCAAGAGGGAGAAGGCCCGGATGGAGTACTGGGTCCAGCTGCTAGATGAGAGGGAAAGCATGGTGTGATACCTCGACAATCAGTCCCGGGCTATATACGAACAAGCCTTGGCTGCTAATGAGGTGGTGAATGGTCGCCAGGAGAACATCAATACCATCCACGAAGGCCTTGTAAAGCGTCGGGAGGGTCTTGATGAGCGAGAGAAAAATATCAAAGAGGAATAGCAAAAACTCCTGGAGTTGAGGGATGACCTCGTGAAGAGGGAGGAGGAGCTCGCCCAAAGGCTGGCAGAGCGCACCAAGAAGCTGGAGGAGCGCTGCAAGAGCGAAGAGGAGAAGGTAGGGCAGCGGGGACAGGACCTTACTAAAAGGGAGGTCAAAGTCACTGCCAGGGAGAAGAAGGTGAGAGGCCGGGAGAAAGACCTGGTTGACTGCTAGAACCGGATCCACATCTTGGAGCTTGGCAACCTTGAAAAGCAAGTTGCTGAGAGTATTCAGCAGCATGCTAAGGAGGTCGAGCACCTTGCCCAGGGGGGGGGGGGGGTTTGGAGCTTGCGGCGGCCCGGAGGCCTTTGGAGGAGATTCGGGGCTCAAGGGCTGCGGAGTCCCAACAAGTATGGGACTTCTTGGGCAAAGCCAATGTCGCGCTAATGCCGCTGGGCTTTAGTCCCGTGCGTCCGGAAAATTCGGAGTCAGAGCTGGACCATGCGTTCGAGGCGCTGAGGTCGGTTGGCAACAAACTTGGTGCGATGGGCGATGTCATCGCGGATCAGTTGAAACTGAAGGAAAATCCCACGCGAAGAACATTGCAGAATACATGCTGACGTGGTACACAATTCGGGATCCTCACTTCCCACTAAACCCGGTGCTTGAAGGTCCCATCAATGGAGAGAGAGACGCCGCCAAGACCAGCGTGTTGGAAGTTGCCCAGAAGGTCGCCTCGTTCTTCCATAGAACTTAGAACTTTCTCCTTTTAGCTTCCACTTGTATCTTATCTTGTTTTCTCCAATTTTGTAATCTCTTGTGTTCAGATGAATGAAATCCAAGATATTTATGAATTTCACTTTTTGTCTTCAACCTTTGTCTTACTCGTCCCCCTAGTAGTTGTACACAATTTGATCACGAACATGTACCAAAAGGATGTAACATTTTGTTGAAGACTTGAGTGCCTCGAACTAGTAGAATATAGGTCCGAAGTTTTGTTACGTTGATAGCAGGGGCCCCCTGGGGTTGTCGGAGCTTAGTAGCTCAGGCAGCAACCACTGTCAACAAGTAGAGCATCAACGGCTGGCCCTCTGGGGTTGTTGGAGCTTAGTAGCTCCGGCTGTGACCACTGTCAACACGTAGAGCATCGTCAGCAGACCCCATTGGGGTGTCCTTCTACCATATTTTCTTCAATTCTTTTTATTTCTTCACGTTGACGGCTGGCCCCCTGGATTTGTCGGAACTTGATAGCTCCGGCAACGCCCACTATCAATGTATAAAACATCGACAGCGGGCCCCCTTGGGGGGTGTCGACGCTTTGATAACTCCAGCATCATCCACCATCATCATGGGATTTTTATTTTTCCTGCACACTGGAGTCAAGGAAAACAGTAAAATTCATTTCTTATTTATAACTCGTTTGCAACTTACTATTCCCATATGAAATTTTAGGTCGACAGCAATTCTATATACAATCAAGCGCATTTGTTTGTTTTCTCCAGGTCCAATCGTTTTCTGGACTCACCTTACTTAGGCCTGTCGGGGTGTAGGTACAGTGGCGTACTTAGTGTGGAGGACCAAGCTAAGCCGATAGCACACTCCGGACCTAGATTGGCTTGGCGTTCAGGCGAGTAGGCCATTCAAAAATGTTAAGACCCGAAAGAATTAACAATGCAACTTGAATTATATATGAATTGTTCGAGCTAAATTTCTTAAGAATTGCACAACTTTTTTATAGACAATAAAGAGAAAAATAAAAAAGAATGAGCCTTTACAAAATAAATACACGTGGAGTCTGTTTTCACATATTGATGTCTTTCATTATAGGTCCGAGATACAGGGGAGAGAAGTACACTCTTAGGGTATGGAACCAAGCTAAATGTGTTACATTTCTTGTTCGACCCAAGGTAGCTAGATACACTTTTAGTTTTGAGATTGTGTCAAGTGTTGCTTGAACTTTGTGGAACTTCCTGTAAAGGTCCACCTGTCCTCTCGGAGGAGCTACCTGTCTCTGTACAATGACGCTATAACATACATCATCTGCAATTCTAGACTCACCCCCATGATATTAAGCGTAAAACTTATGGAGGTGCTCAATGTTCCAAGGATTAAGGAGTGGTGTCCCATCCTCGGTTGCCAAGTGAATGCATCCGGGACAGGATACTTTGATCACTCGAAAGGGTCCTTCCAAGTTGGGGGAAAGTTTGTTTAACCCTTCTCGAGTTTGTATTCTCTGTAGCACCAGATCGCCTTCCTCGAGCTGTCGGCTATGCACATGCCTTTTGTGATAACGCTAGAGCGCTTGGCGGTACCATGCATTTTGAACATCTGCTCGGCACCATCCCTCATCAATGAGGTCAAGGTCTTCACGCCGGAATTGGTTCCGCGTGGCTGTGTTGAAGGTCCGGACCCGGAGTGACCCCAAGGTGATTTCAGGAGGAAGGACTGCTTCAGCTCCGTACACCAGGAAGAAGGGTGTCTCTCCGGTTGACCGGTTTGGAGTTGTTATGTTTGCCCACAAGGTGGGCAGAAAGCTCTTCAATCCAGTTGGATCCATGGTTTTTTCAAGCGCTCATATGTGGGCGTCTTGAGTCCTTTTAGAATTTCTACATTTGGTCTCTCAGCTTGGCCATTGCTTGCCGGGTGAGCCACAAAAGCGTAGCTGACTTGAATTCTGAGGTCTTTGCAATATCCTTGGAATGCGGAACTTGTGAATTGGGTCCCATTGTCAGTTATGATCTTGTCTGGGACACCAAATCTGCATACTATGGAGTGCATGAACTTGATCGCTAATTGCTTGTTTATTGTCACAATTGGAGTTGCTTTCGTCCACTTGGTGAACATGTCGATGGCGACATACAGTTACTTGTATCTTCCGACGGTTTTTGGGAAAGGTCCCAAAATATCCATACCCCACACAGCGAATGGCCATGTCGGAGGTATCATTTATAGAGGTTGAGCTGGTGTGTGAATTCGCTTCGCATGGAACTAGCATGCTTCACATTTCTTCACTAGATCGGTTGCATCCTGGAGTGTTTTAGGCCAGTAAAAACCATGCTGAAAGGCTTTACCGACCAACGTGTGAGAAGACGCATGGTTCCCACACTCGTGTCCATGGACTTCCGCGAGGAGCTCGCGGCCTTCTTCCCTTGTAATGCACCGCATTAGGACGTCGTTGGCACCACGTCGTTAGAGATCCCCTTCCACCAGTGTGTATCTTTTAGCTAGTCTGACTATCCGGTCAGCAGATACATTGTCTTCAGGAAGTATGTTGTCTTTCAAGTAGCTCCGGATCTCTGAGATCCATGCATCGGAGCTAACTTGAGCTTCTGAGTCTTGCATGCTGGGCTGCTCGGAGCTTCTTGCAGCGCCTACGACCCCTGATGGATGCCATGGTAACAGGGCCATCGGGACCGCCAGCTTCGAGGTGCTGGTCTCGCCGCCTCCGCTCAGTTCGACAGGCTGAGCTGTTGGTCTTGACAATCTTCGGAAGAAGGTTCCGTCGAGAGCCGGAGCTCCGGTTGAATCTTTCGTAGATAGTTCGTCAGCTTCAGCATTGTTGGTACGCTGGACATGGCAAAGATCTAGGACTTCGAAATCCTTCTGAAGCTTCTGGACTTCAAGAAGATATGCAGCTAGTTGAGGGTTGTTGCAGCAGCATTCACCTTTAACATGAGTGACTATTGGTTTGACACACATGAGTGACTATTGGTCTGCAGGACCATAGTACTCATGCTGAAGATTGTCCAACCATGCGGGAACGGGTGTGAAAAAGTTTGACATGAGTACCCCCTTATGTGGCTTTAGTGGGTCGCATGAAAAGTATGGTATTTTAGTCGTGTGGGCACATTGGGCTCCTCTGCAGGGTGTATAATCGGTTCGAATCGCCGTGATGTCGGTCATGATCAAGCTTAGTGTTCATTGAGCTTCATCGTAGTGATTGAAACATAACAATCAATGGAAATGAGGGCGTATGGGTGTTGTTATTGAGCTGAAATTTGTGTTGTTTCACACATAGTTACAAATTGTTACTTGCTGCAGTAGGTAGGCGTGTATATGTGAGTCGCCCATGAGACTTTTTGCTTAATACTTATATGCTTATCCCATTGACCGCCACAGCTTTTCGCAAATTATGTTTGACTATGCATTACCCCATTGCCACTGCCATATTCATACTCCTTGGAGACGGGCTATATATACCATATGTGTAAGTCTTGCAAGTACCTTCGTACTCATGTTTATTATGTTGAAGTCTTGCAGGTGAGCACAATATGGTGTCTGGTTACATCTTTCCTGCTGAGTCCGACGACGGGGAGGAGCAAAATGCTGATTTTTACTTGACGTCGTTGGTGGTGTTGTGGGCTGCCACCGCTGGACTTTTGTTGTTTTTAAACATCGAATTCCTCTGCGTTGGGCTTGTTTATTTTGCTGTCTCTTATCTAAACCTGAACCCTTTATGGACAACGTTATCCCCAGAAGGTTAGGAAACTTCACTGAACATTGCTCACTGTTTTGTATAAAATTTCAGAAACTTGTCACTACTTGTATCCACACTTTAAACCTGTAATATTTCTTAATTTGTGGTTTATTTGTGTGCTTGTGATGTGTACAATGTTGTGGACCGATATGCTGTGATCTTGGGATGATTAAGAGCATATCGACGGACTACCGGAGTTGGATTTTATGTTGGTCGCACTTGTAGCTCACGTGCCATTGATGGACAGTGAGCTAATGCGTCTAACATTGATTCAACATGAACGGTTCCTCACACTACGAGACCCAGATTGGATGATGGTCATGTAAGAGGAGCTTAACAACTTCAAGGGGAATGAAGTGGGAGCTTGTTGAATGGCCAAAAGCGAACATCGTGGGAACCAAATTGGTCCTCCATAACAAGCAAGATGAACACGGAGTGGTGACGAGGAACAAAGCACGACTTATGGCAAAAGGTTACTCACAAGTCGAAGTAGTATAAAATGGATGTCAAAACTGCATTCCTCGATTGTCCTATCAAGGAGGAGGTGTATGTGGAGCAACCACCAGGCTTTGAAGACCAAGATCTCCCTATCCATGTGTACAAACTGTGTAAGGCTCTCTATGGCCTCAAACAATCTCCTACAGCTTGGTATAAGTGCCTTAGGGACTTTCTCACTTAAAATGGTTTTAAAATAGGGAAGGCTGATTTTACAATGTTTACTCAGCATTTTGATGGTCATCTATTCATATGTCAAATTTATGTTAATGATATCATTTTTGGATCTACTAATGAATCTTTTTGTGATGAATTCAGCAAGATTATGACACGTAGGTTTAAGATATCTATGATGGGTGAATTGAAATTCTTTTTGGGATTCCAAGTGAAGCAACTCAAAGAAGGCACATTTATCTGCCAAACCAAGTACACACAAGACATCCTCAAAAAGTTCAACATGGACAAAGCCAAGCCCATCAAGACTCCCATGGCAACTAATGAACATCTCAACCACAATGAAGATGGTCCAGATGTGGATCAAAAGGTATATTGCTCTATGATAGGTCCCTTGCTTTACTTATGTGCATCTAGGTCTAATATAATGCTAAGTGTTTGTATGTGTGCAAGGTTACAAGCTGCACCTAAAGAGTGTCATTTAATTGTTGTAAACAGAATCCTAAGATACCTAGTTCACACACCCGACTTAGGCCTTTGGTATCCTAAAGGCTCTAAGTTCAACCTTATAGGGTATTCCGATGCCGACTATCCAGGCTGCAAAGTTGACAGAAAAACAACATCAGGAACCTGCCAATTTCTAGGTAGATACTTAGTTTCATGGTCCCCAAAGAAAGAAAATTTCAATGCCCTTTCCACAGCTGAAGCAGAGTATGTCGCAACAGGTAGTTGTTGTGCACAACTCTTGTAGATGCGACAACTCTATGGGATTATGGTTACAATCTAAACCATATTCCACTTATATGTGATAATGAAAGTTCCATAAAAACTGCACGCAATCCTGTAAATCACTCAGGAACTAAGCACATAGATATACTCCATCATTTCCTAAGAGACCACTCACTAAAACGAGACATAGTAACCTGACATATTAAAACCGAGAAACAATTACCAGACATTTTCACCAAACCCTTGGATAAAAAATTATTTTGTGATCTTAGAAATGAACTAAACATTCTTGACGCTCGAAATATGGCTTGAAAGGTTGCATACCTGATTGTTTCTTCAAAGTTTACTTATTTTGCTAAGATTTATCCTCTCTCTCGACTTTCTCACAAAATCTATTGTAATTATTGGATCTTAGTGAATTATGGTCATTGTATGATTGTTGATTGCTTACTAAAGCCTATTCATCAAGATTTTTTGTGAAATGATGTCCTAAAGATCAAAATTAGACTTGATTCCCAAAAAACTCTTGTTTTTAATCCTAATTTGTCCAGTTGAGCTGGACTAGTCTGTTGCAGCAGACTAGTCCGGCTTTGGCCTGGTACATTGGACTAGTACGGTCCTTGTTTCGGACTAGTCCGTTGTTATCAGCCTTAAACCTAATCCAATGCCAAATCCCTTCTTTTTCCTCCTGACAACCCTCATTGCACTCTCTCCTCAAGCAAGAGCTCCCAAGTTGGAATCGACATTTCCACACCGAAATCAAGTTTTTCTCCAAGAGAAACAACCTCCTTGGCTCGAAACCTCCACATCTGGACTAATCTAGACCCTAGCTTCGCAATTCCCTCTCCGGTTCCTCAATTTCGATAAAATGCTCCTTCAAACACTAGTTTTTATCTTTTCGCAAGTCTCGTTCAGTTTCCTGTGTTCCTAGGGCACACAACGCGTTCCTAAATGTATCCCAATTGCCTACCTACCTTTTTGAATCACCTTTACTTAGATTTGTTGAAATATGAAATTAGGGTTTATACGGCCAACAAGACTAGTCCAGTCCCTAGTGCGGACATGTCTGGTCCCCCGGACAAGTCCGCACTCTAAAACCAGACATTGACAGTTTGAACCTCTAAATTCATGTCTCGACAAACTCCATTACCTATTCCTCTTACCATACCTTGTACATTTTGTTTCAAGCATGATGTTGAGCACCTCAAACAATAGTAATTTCGACTATGAGATCAAGCAAGACCGTGAAAGGATGTCTCGGGCTCAAGAGAGGGGACTCAAGAAGCGACATGACCGTGGTGCCTCCGCCTCTCCTCCTAACTCCGTGCCATCGATAAAAAGAAAGTGGTTGTGAAGATGCCATCAAGCCAAGAAGAAGCACAAGCAAGGGCAATGGCCTTGCTAGTGGACCTATTGGTCTATTGAGGATGAAGCCTTATGTGTAGAGAAACAGGCATCCCCCCAAAGGATGATTTCACTGGCAAAGGCATTGATTTGGCCCCAAAAATCAGGAAGGTCAATGTGTATGAAGAGTCTAAGGAAGTAGCAGACCGCAGGTTTTAGGACCACTTTCATGCTGATTACTATGAGAACATGTACAAGAAGATGAAGACTCGGTTGTCGTGAGCTAGTAGGTGGAGTTGCAATGCGTGAAGTCCAAGACATGTCAAGCTTATCAGGAAGTTTTGGAGACCCTAGAGAGGCATGGTCTGAAGGATCTCCTATCCTTCAGATAGAACTGGAATAACAAGGGCATCGCCCTGTTTTACTCGACTTGCTACTTCTCGAGCGATGACGAAGAAGAAATTACTTGGATGACTCATGGGTGCAAGTACAGTGTTACTTATGAGGAGTTCGCCGGGATACTCCATCTTGAGGATACTTTGAACAATGAGTCGGTGATCCATAACTTGGACTTTGAGGACATGTGCCCTTACCAATAGCACTCTCACACCCATTTTGCGGCACATGCACCACTATTCCCCAAGCCCTAGCACTGCTACCGATTTTCTTTGAACCTTAGTATTAGAGTTATGTACCAGGTGTACCAAACATACGGGACACAATGGTACGCGACCACTAGGGGCTACAAGCTGAAGCTAACCTCCATTCAGAAAGGGGCTTGCCACCAATGCCACGCTCGTTCGAGGTCTTGGTATTCGACCTGCCCATGTTCAAACCGAGAGGTCGTGCGGATGATTCCTCCCTGGCACGAGCCCGAGAGAGGCAGGTAGTTGGGGCCATTTATAATGGACAGTGGGTGCGGTAACTTTGGCAGGGGGGGTGAACTCGAAATGTGACCCGTTGCAGGATAAGCCTGCCATCCGTCCCATATATCGTCAGAAGGGCGGTAACCTCACCAACAAGATTGTGCCTTGAAGATAAATCTCTTGTTCTTTGCATCTTGTCATATGAAGACGAATGTGATGCAGTACAAATGTACTAGTTGGTTTTTGAAATGTCGGTAGTTGGCGTGCTAGGTAATGGAATGCTATTGTAAGTTCACATCAGCTCCGTATGGCTTCATCCACATAGAGGAGCATCGCCGACAGCCCTCGAGGGCTCAACTGTATCGACAGCATCGATGATGCCTAGAAAGCGCTCTTCGAAGGACTGGATGATGACGGGTCACCACCCCTTTTCAGGATACTGTAAGATATTGTCGTCTGCTATCTATGCTCCGACTCTGGCACCGAGGTAAGCAATCATTTTAACTGGAAATGCCGCCCCACAAACACTTGCGGCAGCGTACAAACACTCTCACGCTCCGCGTCCCGCAACATGGGACTCAGCGCAAGGAGCTTGGAAAAGACTCTGCACATGGTCTCACTCCCAATCATCATTTCAGGACAGGGTGCACCGCACTCGATTACGAGCAGACACGCCCAAACCTTGGCAAGACCGCACTCCGGTCTAGGTTCTGTCACCACGTCGATCCGTACGCGACGCGCTCTCATAGGTGTTTTGCCTGGACCAGCATCATCATTGGCACTGCCAATGCCCCACGCTTTGAGTGGATACGCCAAAACTCCACAAACGCCCGTAGCGGCTTACGAACACACCCACTGTTCGCGTCCTTGCATCAGGGGACGCGGTGCCAGGAGATTAGAATGGAAACTGCACGCTGTCCAGTTCCCAATAATCACTCCATGTCCTGGCACACCGCCCTCGATTCCGAGTAGACGCACCCAAAATGGGGCGAGATGACAGTCCAAACCAAGTTCCATCACTGTGGATCCAGATATGACGCGCCCTCACGCGGATTCCGCCTGAACCTATGCCACCAATGGCACCACCAACACTTCACTCTTCATGCGGATAGGCAAGAGCACCATGGTAGCAGCCTCATCATGTCGTGTCATGCCCGTACTGGCTGAAACCAGGTTTGATACGGCCCGTCGGGACCTCCATTCCCTGTTGGACCATGTTGCCCATGAGCATGCTGGCGGGCGCCGTCACAAGCACTACACCAACGACTACCGCCGATGACGAGGGAATGACGCTGTATCCTAGATGAGAGTCGCTGATAGGACCGAGTCATCCAACCGTTTGTCTCTGCGACCCAGGCGCGAGAAGTGATTCTCGATCTTCTCCTGGCCCTCTATGTCCGGAACATTGCTCGGAAGGGGGTCATGCGACTACCTTCCGAGCTACAACAACGCCATCATGGAGATGGCTACAATAACAATGGGGACTGGATCCAAGTGCAACGCAGAGCATGGCCTGTCTAAAGACTACCTCCAGCAACGACGACCTCTAGGGGACAAACGAGTGCCTCAGCCGCCTCCAGAAGCTCAAAAGATGCCAGCGGAGGCCGGACAAAACCCTCCACAGGTACATACGATATTTCTCTAAGAGATGCAGCAATTTCAATGACGCCATTGATGACAACATCATCAGAGCTTTCGTCTTGAGGTTGGCGTGCAAGACCCTGACATCCGAGCTCGCTCGCGCCAGACCAGGGAGCGTGAAGGAACTGTTCGGCGTCGCCTCCCGTACTGCCCCAGAAGAAGGGATGGCAAGGGGCAGCGCTGGTGCGCCAAAACCATAGCCCAACAGGTCCAGGACCAGGAGGGGCCCAGCGGCTCGTCAAAAGAACAGGGGGCACAAGGCTGGCCCCAACTAAGGCAGCTCGCAGATGTGAGTCACAAGCGCAGCTGCGATACCTGTCCAACACAAAGGTCAGAGACTGACTAAACGACTCGAGAAGATGCTCAAGGAACCCTGCACTCATCATGCTTTCTCAACAAATCACGCGCTAAAGTAATGCATCCTCCTCCGGCATTTCCTCAAGGGAAAGCTCGGCGCTCCCAGTGGCACGAGGAAGAGGCCAGCCGCCCTGGGCTTCGAGTCGCAGAATATGCCCCAAATGAGGTCAACAGCTGCTTCGTGATCCACGAATATGGCGTCGTGCTTGGGAACCCATCGGGGCCACAGAAGGCACTCCTAAGGACAGGGCCCACTGGCCCAGGTATCCCAAGTTATCTCCGATGGTCCAAAACAACGATCACTTTAACCAGAGCGGACCATCCCGATTCCATACAACATCCTAGATGATATCCTTTCATGGCGACCCAGTCATAGGGCCCGCACGCTTAACCCAGGTGCTGATGGACGGTGGAGCAGCCTTAACATCTTCTACGTCGCCACACTGGACCTGATGAAGATCACACGATCTTAGCTCCATTCCTCGAGGACCCTTATAGGGAATTGTTGACAGTTTGTACATCACAGATGAAAATTTGCAAGCGCAGGAGAAACTGATGTAGCACTTCCCCATAAAGAGCATGCCCAAGGGTATCAAATCCAATGATCATGTGTGAGATCTCCTAATCTTGTTCTCCCAAGGACATACATTTTGTTTGGTAGGTAGGGATTTGAGAGGAATTCAATGGTTTGATTATAAGCCACAGAAGCCTATAGTAGATACTTGCATTTGGAACAGGTTTACCCTTTGCAAAAATAAGATGATTCCCGCTAGAAGCCTATGGCGTAGCCGAACATGGAGGATTACTAAGGACAGATGGGCCTATCACCATCTACTGCCTACCTCTTCAATCTGTAGGTCTACGAGATATCTGTTGATGAATTCTAACCTAAGCATCACGCTTAAGTTCAAAATCACAACTATAATCATATCGAATGCAAAGCTACGAATAGAGCCTCTAATAAATTAAAGCAGTGAACCTAAAAGCAGCGACAAAAGAAAACTACTATGGAATAGAAATCAAACTTGTATTGAATTCACCAACGTTTCTTCATATGTGAGACCTATGTGTGCTGAATACATTGGCTTTGACGATAAAAGTTTTGAATACTACCAAAACATCTTTTTTTCATGATTCGACGATAGGTCCGGCATGTTTTGGTTAGCTTTGGCAATGTTCAAAGCTTGATCGCAGTAGTTCTGCTTTTATCTTGCAATGTTTCAAACTTGCTTTACACTTATGGAATGTTTGCTTAGTATTATTTTACTATGTTTTTGGTGAGTTTTGGTGGTTATGGTTGATATCATTTTGCTATGGTTCGGAACATGCTTATGTGAGGTGCTCAAGTAAGATGTTATAGTTTCAAAACTAACGTGAGTCAAGTCGAGGACTTGTGCTCAAAAGTATTGGTTGTTTATTCAAGTGCAGGTGTTGCTTGTTTTTAAGACATGGCTGGTGATGGGATACATTGAACTAGTCTTAGGGAGAAGATGAAGTTCAACAACAAAGTTCAGGAGGAATTGTGGTTGAGGTTATCGGGAGGTTGCGCAACATGTTTGAATCAAGAACAATGCTTATGAAGGTGTCGTGAATGTCATTGGAAGATGTTTGCACGTGTGCAAGGAGTGCATGGACGTGGCTACATGGTTCCGAGGCATGATGAAGATATGTGGACATAAAGAATTGGTCGGAAAGGTCCAACCGAATAGGTTATGGACTCAGGCTGCGGCTGAGTCGTGTTTGACTCAAATATGGAAAGTTTTGAGTTGGTTATGTTAGGATTTCGTGTGGGTCATGAATTTGGTTGTTTTAGGAATGTGGGATACATTCCTATGGTGTTTGGAAGTCTTAATATTGCTTCTATCTGCGTATAGAAGAGTATTGAGCAGTTGTGAAAAGTTTCGATTCATGAACTGAGTAGGATTAGTGTCCTAGTTAGGTTTGAGTTGGCCTAAGGGCTGGTTATATAACTAAGGGAGACCATAGCTCGTGGTGAACAATTTTGGTGCTGTTCCTCTTGTGTTCTATTGAGTAAAGATCATAATTTAAAGGAACTTTTGTGCCTTGTTCGTCTGACTTGTTCCAGACAAGTTTTTCTCGTCGAGTTTTCTGCACAACACTACCTTTCTTCGGCGGTTTTATCATAATTCGAGTTTTACAGATCTAATTGACGTGATTCTTTTTGGGTTGTCTTGAAAACTTGATTATCTATCATCTTTCAAAATTTCACGGTCATTGTATTTTTGGTTTTTAATCTACACGAGTTTCATTGCAGTATTACAGATCTGTTTTTTATTCGGTAGAACAGATTGACCTTTGTTCGTTCTTTCGATCGTAACTTGAGTTTCTCTCAACGTATTTGAGTAATTCTTGGTGTGTCGTCTTCGTGACTTGATTCTCTCTGATATCTATCACTTTTGTCATGGTGAAACATGTTTAGATTAGTCTCACACAAGATTTTTTTAACCGATCATTTTTCTGCCGAGGGGTTTTCATTGCTTCCGCTGAAAAAGTTTTAAATCTACCATTCACACCCCTCTGGTAGATTTTCATGTGCTCTTCGATCCTACAATTGGTATCAGAGCCACTGTGCTCTAATACTTGTGATTTGCACGTGTTTTTGACTATTCATCATGGAGAAATACTCAACAAAACCTTGTGTCTTTAGTGGTATTGATTTTCAGGTTTGGAAGGCACGTCTGGAAGCCTTCATCCAGGCACAAGGCTTCGCAATATGGGAGAAGGTGTACAAGCCTTACGAAGTGTTGTCAAACGATCAAGTTACAGCTACAAATCAGAAAGATGTCGACAACAACAACAAGTCTCAGAACTATATCATACAAGGATCAACTAAAAGCGACTTCGACTGTGTAGCACACCTACGATCTGCATACGATGTGTGGAAAGAACTTTGGGACTACCACTATGGATCTAACACTATCAAGGAGGTAAAACAAGATATGTTTAAAAAGGAATACATGCATTTTGAGATGCAACCCGGTGAGTCAATTGACGATTTCTTTGCTCGTTTTAACAAAATTCTCAACAACTTGCGTAGTGTCAATGTTAATTATTCAGATGCTGAAAATGCTAGGCAATTATTAAGTGCATTAGATATGTCATTTTGGGAGATAAAAGTCACATCTACTTGTGAATCTACTGTCATGAGTACACTTACTTTAGATGTGCTATATTCCTAGTTAAAAACTCATGAAATTGACATAATATCACATAAGAACCCAACAAGTATATTGCTTTTGTTTCTCAACGTGACATGCCTAGCTCCGGTCAATCTTCATCTTGTGGTACACTTGCTTTGTTGTCCTCTATAACCCTTGAACAGATTGGGGGATTTCCAGAGGAGGAGCTAGTACTTCTCTCTACTAGGTTCTCAAAAGCATTGCAAAATGTGAGAACTAGAAGGAGAGGAAGCTCCGGACCTCAACAATGTTTCAGTTGTAGTAAGGTAGGACATTTTCGTTCAGATTGCCCTAACCTTTCAGGTCCTACTTCCCGGGATGAAAAGCAAACAAGGACAAATCACTACTCTGCAAAAGATACGAAGAAAAAGAAGGGTTTTACAAGACGTCAATTGGTGAGCAGTTTTATCTCCGCACATCAAGAACTTGGCTCAAGCGATGTGGACACTGGAAGTGACGAAGATGAAGACGATTTGGCAAACTTGTGCTTCATGGCGGGCAAGTCAAGATCAAGTATGGAGGAGGCTGAACACAACAACGACAATGAAGAGGTATGTCTTACTTGCAAAGAAATATGTAATGCTATTTCTCAAGTCACTGTTATAGTTAAAAAAGGACAAAAAGCATAGGGACAATGCTATTAAAATTGAATCACTAAATTCTGAAATTAATCGTTTGAAATCGTTGTTTCCTAGTGATGATTCTTGTTCCTCATGTGATTTAATATATGAACAATTGTCCTTATTAAGAAGTGTGCAGACCTCCACACTTGATAAACTTGAGTTAGAAATTGAAAAGAACAGAGAACTTGCTGCACTTAATGATAAAAACTTGAAAGATGCTAGTTGTTCTGCAATTGATTTGAATTGTTCTACTTGTGATGATCTTGATAAGAAACTACAAGATGCTACCAATTAAATTTCTATATTGAACAATGCTTTACGTTCTCATGAAGTTAAATATTGTTCCAATTGTGAATTAAAAGGAAAAACTTCATGTGAAAATTGCCTTGATCTGTCCAATAAACATAATGACATGCATAGGACATTAGATCGGTTTTGTAATGGGAATAAGAACCTAAACTTGTTGCTGAATTCTTCCAAGTCTTGCAATGATAAAACAGGTTTAGGTTTTGATTCTCATGCTCATGCTAAGGCACATCCACCTAAAATTGTAAAGTCATTAGGTAGTGGTTTGATTCAAACTGTTCCTAAACAAAAAGAAGCGGTTTTCAAATCTGCAGGAGTGTTGTCTCATTCGGTTTCAAATAAAAATGTTGCTTGTTCATCTAGACATGAACACAAAGTTAAGTTTCATTGTACCTACTGTGGTAGAGATGGTCATGTCATAGATTTTTGTTATAGACTGGCAAAACAACAGAAAAAAGGAAAGAATGATTGCTAGATCTCATAACTTCCATACAAAATTTGCTGCACTTGCTAAACCTAATGATAGGAACATGCAGTCTGTTGTAATGAGTCGAAAACATGCAAAGTTTGCTCCCAAACCTACAGTTTTTCGTGCTACAAATGTAACATCTTGTAGGACAGTAGTTGGGCACAAAAACCCTCAAGCTTTGGATCATAAACCTGCTATTTTATCCCAGCGTTCGCGTATTTTTCCTGCTGCACGTCGTGTGACTCAGTACTGTATTCCTAAATGCCTTTTGACTGACCCCAGTATTAAGTCATCGACACATTGTTCTTCTATGTAGTTTACACACTTGAGGAAGGAGAACATTTGGATTGTGGATTCAGGATGCTCACGCCACATGACCGGTAACAAAGAATGGTTATCCTCCCTCTCTTTTGTGTCACGTGTAGAGAATGTTACTTTTGCCGATAATTCTTCAACTCCTATAATTGCTAAGGGTTCGGTTAGAGTAAATGATCACTACACTTTGAAGGATGTGGCACTTGTTAAAAATTTGAAATACAACTTGCTTCCTTTTTCACAACTGCTAGATGAAAATTTAAAAAATATTTTCACTAAAAATTGCTGCAAAGTTGTAAATTCAAACAGTGAGCTTATTTTTGACATGTCACGGTTTGGAAGAGTTTTTAAAGCTGATTTTGATATGTCTTCCTCTAAGCATAGGTGTCTAGTTTCTAATGATTCTAAGGACTTATATTTTTGGCATCGTAGACTTGGTCACGTAGGCTTTGATCATCTAACGTGTGTTAGTGTTCTTGATCGCATACGTGGGCTACCTAAGGTTAAAGGGGGCAAAGAAATTGTGTGCTCTTCTTGGAGACATGCTAGGATGGTTGCAGGTTCACATACTCCTCTCACAATGATCATGACAACTGAACCGGGTCAACTTTTGCACCTTGACACCGTAGGACCCTCATGTGTTCAATCCTTCAGAGGTAAATGGTATGTTCTTTTGATTGTTGATGATTATTCTAGATACTCTTGGGTTTACTTTATGGCATCTATGAATGAAACTTTTAGTCACTTTAGAACTTTATTTCTTATATTAATCATTGATCACCCAGGATCTTTAAAAGCAATTAGAAGTGATAACAGAACCAAATTTAAAAATCAATCTTTTGATCACTTTTGTGCTGAAAATGGAATAGATCATCAATTTTCTTCACCATATGTACCTCAACAAAGCGGTGTTGTAGAGAGAAAGAACAGAACCTTAGCTGAGATGGCAAGGACTATGCTTGATGAATATCAAACTCCTAGGAAATTTTGGGCTGATGCGATTACAACTGCTTGTTATGTCTAAAATCGTGTTTTCTTGCGTGCTAAGCTAGGTAAAACACCATATGAGCTCCAGTTTTGACATAGGCCTAGTGTTACACATTTTCGGGTCTTTGGATGCAAATGCTTTGTTAAGAAACATAGTAATCTTGATAAATTTGAACCTAGATCCATTGATGGCATGTTTCTTGGTTATCCATCTCATACTTGAGGCTACCGTGTGCTTTTACTTGACACTAACAAAATTGTGCAGACTTGTGAAGTGTCTTTTGATGAAGCTAGCACAGGTACTAGCTCAAACATTGCAGGTCGGGATCCATATTCGCAGGGGGAGAGCATTTTCGTTGAGGATAAGGAAGAAGTGGTGTTGCTGCCCAAAAATTCAGCAGCTAATGACATTGTTCCAGCTCTTGATTTTGATTCACAGCCAGCACCGACGACCACCGTTGCCGGTCCAGATTAAGAAGAAGAAGCTTGTGAAGTTTTCACTCCCCTCCGGGTTCTCAAAAGTCATCCTCCCCAACAAATTATTAGAAGCTTGTATAAACGAGTCACACTGTCTGGGTTTTGTGATTCAAACTCTCATGCTCATTTTTCTTTTGTTACTTCTTTTGAACCCAAAGATATATCACACGCACTCACTAATGAATCTTGGATTATTGCCATGCAAGAAGAGTTAGAAAATTTTAAAAGAAATAATGTTTGGAAACTTGTACCTCCACCTCAAGGTCACACTTTAATTGGAACTAAATGGGTGTTTAAAAATAAACAAAGTGAGGATTGGGTTGTGGTTAGGAATAAGGCTAGGTTGGTTGCTCAAGGTTTCACTCAAGTTGAAGGTCTATATTTTGATAAAACTTTTGCTCCTGTTGCTAGATTATAAGCCATAAGAATTTTGTTAGCTTTTGTTGCATCTAAAGGTTTTATTTTATATCAAATGGATGTTAAAAGTGCTTTTCTTAATGGCTACATAGATGAGGAGGTTTATGTCAAACAAACACCGGGTTTTGAAAATCCAGATTTTATTAATCATGTTTACAAACTGTCCAAAGCCTTGTACGGTCTCAAACAAGCCCCTAGAGCATGGTATGATAGGTTAAAAACATTCTTACATGAAAAGGGGTTTACCATGGTCAAGGTTGATGAAACTATTTTTGTGCTTAAGCATGACAATGACTAATAATTAGTTCAAGTGTATGTGGATGATATTATCTTTGGTTGTGCTTCTCATGATCCTGTGTTCAAGTTTTCAGCTATGATGAGTTCAGAATTTGAGATGAGTATGATGGGTGAACTCACATACTTTTTGTGGCACACCAATGGGAACAGCAACAACACTTGAACTTGATGAAGATGGTGAACTCGTGGATCAAAAAGAATATAGAAGCATGATCGTATCACTTCTGTACCTCACGGCATCATGACCGGACATAAAATTCAGCGTATGTCTTTGTGCACGGGTTCAAGCCTCCCCACGTGCTTCACATAGTCAAGCCCTCAAAAGGATTCTCAGGTACTTACATGGAACTCAAGAATTTGGCATTTTTCTTCCTTCTTCCTCAACCGTTACTTTGAAAGCTTTTTCGGATGCTGATTTTGGGGGTTGTAGGATTGATAGGAAAAGTAACTCTGGTGCTTGTCATTTTCTTGGTAATTCACTTGTTGCTTGGTCCTCTAGAAAACAAAACTCAGTTGCACAATCCACAGCTGAATCTGAATATGTAGCTGCTGCTAGTGCTTGCTCAAATATTCTTTGGATTGTTCAAACACTTAAGGACTATGGGGTTGATCTAGATAGTGTTCCACAGTTTTGTGATAACACTAGTGCCATTTGCATATCTAAAAACCCCGTGCAACATTCTAGAACTAAGCACATTGACATTAGGTATCACTTTCTCCGTGATAATGTTGAAAAAGGAAGTGCATCACCATTTAGATACCGAAGAACAATTGGCTGACATTTTTACAAAACCTTTAGATTTAACTCGTTTTTGTTTCATTCGTAGTGAAATAGGGGTTATGCATCCTCATGGCTTACACTGAGGAGGAGTTTTGAAACTTGAGAAGTCTATGTGTGAATCTAAAATTAAAATAATATGAGCATAGTATTTCATACATATATGACTTTGTGATTCCTTTTTCATGCTAAAAGTTCTTACTACATTACTCGTGTTATACATTTTGTAGTTTTTGCCATGTCTAGTAATTGGAATAATTATTTACACTAAATTTGGTCATGTTGAAACTTTCTTGCTGTTTTGAACTTGTTGCATGCTCACAAGTGCTTTTAATCATAAAGAATTAATCAAGTACTCAACTCACAAGTTGAGTTTTTATAAACAAATATAAATTGAGAAAATGTCAAGAGAATATGCATGCATCACACTTCTTTTGAGATGGCTTACAATTGCACTTGGATATGAACATGCAAGAAGTTGTGTATGACTAAAATCATGTCCTTAAGCTTCTGATTGTCAAATGACATAGGCTTGGCTTGGTTTGTTAGAATAAGGCATATGTGACATATAATCTCTTGCAAATGTCATATGTTAAAAATTTGTGCTTTAAAAAAAATTGCAGCAACAAGTGTCATGCTTTCAGGTATTAAAAAAGTTATGTTTGTGAGATCATGACTTGCTTAAATTGAAAATTACATTTCATCTCTAGCATGGCTTACACTATTTATGTATCTCATTGTTGTGATAGTGTAAGTTACTTGATAGTATGACTTGGATGTGCTTCATTTTCTATGTATATGTTATAATATGCTCATAAAAATTAAAATTTCTCTTTTGTACCTTGCTGAATACATTGTCAAAGGGGGAGAAATTGATCACACGTTGCACATATTCACAAGTGTTTTTGCTACAATTGCACGATTCTTCTCAGGGGGAGAAGTATGCAAGGGGGATAAATATGTATAAAGGAGAGAAATTGTTTCTATCTCATTTGGCTTTCAAAAGGAGAGAAATTGTTTTCAAAACTTTTCATGTGGATAAGCCAAATGTTCGGGATTTTAAATGGTGTTGCCAATGCATTCATCAAGGGGGAGATTGTGAGACCTATGTGTGCTGAATACATTGGATTTGACAATAAAAGTTTTGAATACTACCAAAACATCTTTTTATCAAGATTCGACGATAGGTCCGGCATGTCTTGGTTAGCTTTGGCAAGGTTTCGAGCTTGATCGCAGTGGTTCTGCCATTATCTTGCAATGTTTCAAACTTGCTTTACACTTATGGAAAGTTTGCTTAGTATTCTTCTACTAAGTTTTTGGTGTGTTTTTTTGGTTATGGTTGATATCATTTTGCTATGGTTTGCAGCATGCTTATGTGAGGTGCTCATGTAAGATGTTGTAGTTTCAGAACTAACGTGAGTCAAGTCGAGGACTTGTCCTCAGAAGTATTGGTTGTTTATTCATGTGCAGGTGTTGCTTGATTTCAAGACATGGCTGGTAACGGGGTCCATTCAACTAGTATTAGGGAGAAGATGAGGTTCAACAACCAAGTTCAGGAGGAACTGTGGTTGAGTTGATCGGGAGGTTGCACAGCATGTTTGAATCAAGAACAATTGATATGAAGGTATCATGAACGTCGTTGGAAGATGTTTGCGCGTGTGAAAGGAGTGCATGGACGTGGCTACATGGTTCCGAGGCGTGATGAAGCGATGTGGACGTAAAGAATTGGCCGGAAAGGTCCAACCTACTAGGGTATGCACTCATGCTGCGGCTGCGTCGTGTTTGACTCAAACATGGAAAGTTTTGAGTTGGTTATGTTAGGTTTTCGTGTGGGTCACTAATTTGGGTTGTTTTAGGAATGTGGGATACATTCCTAAGTTGTTTGGAAGTCTTAAGATTGCTTCTATCTGCATGTAGAAGAGTCTTGAGCAGTTATGGAAAGTTTTGATTCGTGAACTGAGTAGGATTAGAGTCCTAGTTAGGTTTGGGTTGGCCTAAGGGCTGGTTATATAAGCAAGGGAGGCCAGAGCTCGTGGTGCACAACTTTGGGGCTGTTCCTATTGTGTTATATTGAATAAAGGTCATAGTTTAATGGAACTTTTGTGCCTTGTTCGTCCGACTTGTTCCAGACAAGTTTTTTCTCGTCGAGTTTTCTGCACAACAATACCTTTCTTGGGTGGTTTTATAATAACTCGAGTTTTACAGATCCAATTGACGTGATTCTATTTGTGTTGTCTTCACAACTTGATTATCTATCATCTGTCAAAATTTCACGGTCATTGGATTTTCGGTTTTTGATCTACACGAGTTTCTTTGTAGTATTACAGATCTATTTTTTTATTCGGTAGACAGATTGACCTTTGTTCGATCTTTCGATCGTAACTTGAGTTTATCTCAACGCATTTGAGTGAATTTTGATGTGTCATCTTCGTGACTTGATTCTCTATGATATATATCACTTTTGTCATGGTGAAACACGTTTGGATTAGTCTCACACATGATTTCTTTAACAGATTGTTTTTCTGCTGAGGGGTTTCCATTGCTTCTGCTGAAAAAGTTTTAAATCTATCATTCACCCCCTCTGGTAGCTTTTCACGTGCTCTTCAATCCTACATAATCAATTCCGACAAAACCTCTGTAGAGGTACAAGTGCAGCAGAGGGACGTGAGAAGCCCAAGCCTCCTCCTCCTAGCTCCTCCTCACTCTTTTTCTACTAGGCTAGCCACGTGGGCAACGCTAAACCTTTGAAGTGGAATACTATTCTCAAACTTGTGGTGTTCTGAGAAGATTAGCGCCAGAATATGCTTGGGGATCAGTAATCATCATAACACCAAGCCGTGAGGAGCCAACACGTGGCAGCTGACTGCATAATGGCGTGAATACCAGGTCGGGCGAGCCGGTTGTTCGTCCGAGCTCCCAACTGCTCCCCTCGCGCTAAAATTTCACTGTGACACTGTTATGTGGCCCCCCATCATTGGTATTCATGATTCTTGTGATTTTTAGATTGTTTTCTCTTCCGGCTGGGCCCATGAATCTGCATGCTTCCGCCTGATTGGTTGGAATGTGTGTTTCTTGGATTGGTCCCTGCAAATCCCCTTGATCATGGGCTAAATTCACCTGCATACAAAATTACACCAACGCTTGTGGAATTCGTTAGTAAGTAACTCCTACCACTATGTTGGTTGTCCAATTCATATCTTCCATGCAGAAAATTGACTGTCAGATTTTGCATTTAAGGACCATCAACCCACACTTAGTCCTTTACTCATCCTCGAGTGAAGGCAAGAGGAACTATGTGCTAAGATAAAATTTTGCTATGACTATGAAATAAGTATACAAAGTATTTCAATTCATACCTTTGTTCAAGAACCCTTTTGTGGTGTGACTAACACATCATTTGGGGTGTTTCAGAGGTGGAATGTTTGAATGCATTTCACCCGGATTACCTCTTCCTATATTTCGAATGTCGGAAGGGTATTGCATTTTTTTTCTCTCGTCTGGAGTCTCTCTATTCAATCAAAGTGTATGGATCCTCACCTTGGCATGAAAATGACACTTTTGTCCCTACAAATATGGATTTTTTTTGTGGAGCTTAATAGGGATAAGGAGAGGAACACTTGCAATTCATATATTACTATGTCAAAAACTAGATCCTTATGAGATGATGATACAATAAAAACTATTGACTGAGGAAATTCTTGTGCACTTTTATATAGGATGATGGATGAAAATGAATGATGGTAACTCCCATTTGATCACTCTATTTTTGTGCAAGGATGAATCATGGCTACTTATTGGCTCTCTCCTTAATTTTTTTCTTTTTTTTAGAGCTCTTATAGTCATGCCTTCTACTTCTTTTTATGCATCTTTTTATCGAGGAGAGTATTTTGCAAAAATCTTATTGAAGTATATTTTGATCGTGGATGGATGAAAATTATGGAAATACGGTGGAGTGCTCAAGAAAATCCTAATAAAAGATTTCATGCAAGTCACTCAATAGGGTCAAGAGTTTGATAAAGATCAATGAAAATGTAAAGCGGTATATGCATGTGGTTTTCAATAATTTTATCATATGGTCTCCGTAGGAATTTAATTTCCAATGAGAGATGAAGGCAAAACCTTAAGAGTTCAAAATTGTGCAAAAATAAAAATCAATTTCAAGCAAGGATGGTTTTATTCATGGGTTTATTTTATTCACCATATCACACCAATCAAATACTTAGATGACCTGTTTTCCTAAATTAGCCATGTGGATTTAGAAACATGGTAATGAAATCCAATACAAGGCATACTAATACCAACTTAAGCACAATGCAATTGCTCTTTGTAAATCGTGTTGATTTTAGAGAAAATTTTACGTGAAATCATAAAAAATTTAACCTCAATTTGTGGTGAATCATAAAGAGCAGGGGATAGGGGATCCAACCAATGTGATATAGCGAAATGGGGCCGAGAGGACCCACCCATAGGTCGGCCGAACTAGGGGCTCGACGGTGCCCTGGTTGGCTCCTCTAGAGCCCAGCTTCGTCATGTCGCCTCATGTGTTTGTTCGGGCCGGTTCTTGGGTGAAACGTCTAATCTGTACTTTGCGAAATTGCGAAGGGACTCCTCCCCAACACTTGTTTCCTGGAATCTTTATTACACACAAATGCAATGATAAGACAAGAGGATATTTACCGGTGTTAGTTGAACTGGGAAGTTCTATTTTTATTGAATTCAAAATGGGGGGTGCTTGAATGAAAATTGAAATTGGAAGACAAAATAAACTAGCACCCTAAGACTAACTAGAAATTTGAAGATGGGATTTCGACAACAACAACAACCAAGCCTTTGTCCCAAACAAGATGGGGTCGGCTAGAAATGAAACACAACAATTTTGAAGAAAAGTAATAGAAAATAAAATGAAAGTAAAAAATAATAAAAAAAATACACATAAAATAAGGTTCTACATTCTATTTATTTTAGAAATGGGTTAATAAGAAAGAAGATAAGAGTAACAAATTACGAATAAACTAAGATTCTGGCACATGAATTGCTAATTTCCATGCAGTCCTATCATGAGCCAAATCTCTAGGTATGTACCACTCCTTTAAGTCTCGTTTCACCGCCTCCTACCATGTCAACCTTGGTCGACCTCTGCCCCTCCTAAAATTTTCTCTACTCTTTATAATCCCACTGTTAACCGGTGCTTCTGGAGGTCTCCGCTGGATATGCCCAAACCACTGTAGGCGATGTTGGACTAGCTTCTCCTCAATCGGTGCCACTCCTACCCTATTACATATCACCTCATTCTTGATTTTGTCTCTTCTTTTGTGACCGCACATCCACCGTAGCATGCGCATCTCCGCAACACTCATTTGTTGGACATGTTGCCTTTTAGTTGGCCAACATTCTGCTCCATACAGCATCGCAGGTCTGATCATCATCCTATAGAATTTTCCTTACAATTTTTGTGGAACTTTCTTATCACATAAGATTCCAGATGCTTGTCGCCACTTCATCCACCCAATTTTGATGCTGTGGCGAACATCTTCGTCAATATCACCATTGCTTTGTAACATTGATCCTAAATATCGAAATGTGTCTCTCCTAGCTACTACTTGTCCTTGTAAACTAACATTACCATCCTCGCACCCGACATCATTAAAGTCGCATCTCATATACTCGGTATTGGTTCTACTAAGTATAAACCCCTTGGACTCTAAGGTCTGCCTCCATAGCTCCAATTTTCTATCAACGCCATCCCTAGTTTCATCTACCAACACTACATCATCAGCAAAGAGCATACACCAAGGGATATCCCCTTGTATATCCTTCGACACCTCATCCATCACTAAGGAAAAGATGTAAGGAGTTAAGGCTGATCCTTGGTGTAACTCTATTGTGATAGGAAAAGTGTCAGTCTCACTATCTCTTACGCGCACACTTGTCACCACATTATCGTACATATCCTTGATAAGGTTAATGTACTTTGTTGGTACTTTGAAGATGGGATTTGGACAAGGTGGAAATTAGAAGGATGCTGCAGCACTGAGGGATTCGTTGGGATAAGTTTATTTGACTTCGAGAATTCAAGTGGAATTTGGAAGAACAACATGAAAATCGATTAAATTTATCATGTCGACTTCCTTTTCCAAATCCTCGTGGGAATCTAAGCATATTTTGAGATAGTGACCATTTGCTTTAAATAGATGACCTTCATTATCTTGGAGTGTGATGGCTCCATGAGATGAAGTTTCTATCACAGTAAATGGTCCTTTCCATTTACTTCATAATTTCCCATGTCCGAAGAGTTTTATCCTAGAGTTAAAGAAAAGAATTTTATCTCCACACTTAAACTCTTCTGGTGTAATCCGTTTGTCATGTCATCTATTAGTTCTTTCTTTATGGATCTTAGCGCTATGATACGCATTATCCCTCCATTCCTCAAGTTCGAAAATTTGCCTCAAACGGTGCTTCCCAGCCTTGATAAGACTCATGTTTCACCTATTGATGGCCCAATAGGCTCCACGTTCCAATTCTAAAGTAAGATGGCAAGTCTTCCCATAGAATAGTTGGAATGAAGACATGACAATGGGTGTCTTGTAGGCAGCTTGCTATGCCCATAAGGAATCAGGTAGTTTATGCTTCCAACCCATTCCCATTTCCAAGATGGTCTTTTGCAAGAATGTTTTTGATTTGCTTATTGGATGTTTATGCGTGACCACTTGTTTGTGGGTGGTATGGAGAAGCAATGTTAAGCTAGACTCTAAGCTTCCTTAGAAAGTTTCAGAAGGTCATATGAATAAAACAAGACCCTCCATCACTTATGAACATTTGAGGAGTGCCAAAACGTGGGAAAATGATCTCATGGAACATTTTCCTAGCTTGCTTGGAGGCGACATTTTTGCAAGGCAATGCCTCTACCCATTTTGACATGTAATTGATGGCCACCAGAATATACTCTCAATAATAGGACTTTGGAATTAACTCGAATCGTTTCAAATGCAAAGCCATGACTAGAGCCTCTAATGAATTAAAACAGTGAAGCTACAAGTAGCTACAAAAGCAAACTACTATGGAATACAAATCAAACTTATATTGTATTCACAAAAGTTTCTTACTCAATTTTGTCAGAACTTCCATAGAGTTACAAGTGTGGAAGAGGGACTTGACAAGCCAAAGCCTCCTCCTCCTTCCTCCCCCTCACTCTCCTCCGTGGATGGCCACTTGGCCAACACTAAACCTTTGGAGTGGAGTACGATTCTACAACTTGAGGTGTGTGGAGAAGATTGAGCCTCCTCCCTATTTATACACTCCAAAGGTTGGTGTGGCACCAAAATATGCGCGGGAATCAGTCACCAACGTTATCACCAAGCTGTGAGGAGCCAACACATGGCGGCTGACCGCGTTTGGCGTGGATACCATGTCGGATGACTTGATGGTTCGGAAGAGCTCCCAACGGCTCCTCTCACACCGACATTTCGTTGTGACACTACATGTGGGCCCTCGTCAAGGGTATGGATGATTATGATGTTTTTAGATGCTTTTTCCCTCCAAGTGGGCCGATGAATCCTCGTTCTTACGCCCGATTGGTTGGAAGGTGTGTTTCTTGGATTGGTTCTCGCAAATCCCTTTAATTATGAGCCTAATTCAACTGCATAGAAAATTACACCAACATTGTGGAATTTGTTAGCAAATAACTCCTACAAATATATTGGTTGCCCAATTCATATCTTTTATGCAGAGAGTTGATGGTCAGATTTGGCATTTAAGGACCATCAACAAGGATCATGATCAGGGTACGTTCAACACCCCTCGGGCGCATCGACCTCCCGATCACGTTCGGGAGCTGGACGAACTCCTGCACGGAGTTCTTATATTTCTGGTCGTGGAACTTGCTGGCTCCCACCATGCCATCATGGGACGACCCTGCTACGCCATGTTCATGGCAGTCTCGAACTACACCTACCTCAAGCTCAAGATCCTAGGGCCCAGTTGGGTCATCACTATAGATTCCGCGATCCAGTTGGCTCTATTGTGCGAGCTATACGATTAGGGCGGGCCCCCGGCGGCAGCGACACTTCCACCAGGTGATGAACCCGGGGCAGGAGCCAGCGTCCGGTGCGACCTAAGCCATGCCCTATTCCCGGACATCTCCAAGCCCGATAAAGGCATCAGAAGGTCCTCCACGCCGCATCGCAAGCCTAACCGTGATGAGCCACAGTCACGTCGTGTCGCCCGGAGGACGGAACAACACACCATGCGAATCTACGACATGATTGCGCCCCGGGCCTAGACATGATGTGTCATCCACATCACCAGACCCAAGAATGATCCGTCATCATATGCAAAGCGGTCGACGACTGACTGCACCAGACATGTCTCCCGAAGGACGAGCACCATGATTGGCAGACCCCGGCACTGAGACCCGAGACAAAATTGCGAATACGTAGGCTCGGCGGCAGTTGCCTGATCGAGGGCCTAACCTTGCCTCAAAGCCATTTTCATTAGAAACACTCCTCGCCTAAGGGTTTCTCTCGCATCATACGAACCGCGACTCACGAACGATAAAAGTTTCGAGTACCGCAATTGAAAAGAGACGGGGAGATAGAAAACAGATTATAGCATAAATATTTAAAGTCATTATAAAGGATTCATGAATCATCTTGGCTTGGACGAGTACAAACAATAAGAAAAAGAATACATCTCGAATTCAATTCTCGACTAGGACTACGCTACCGCTAAATGGATGTGGGTCTTGCTTTTTCTCCCCTTTAGCGGGGAGATAGCCACAGTATCTACCAAAGCATATTTTGCTTCTAGCAGGGAAATGATCTGCAGAAAACAAAAACACCTTCGGTTGGGAGGAGCAAATCTCCCAGCGGGCGAATGGCCACTACTCTAAATACAGAGGCCATCCAGGCTTGGCCCAGTAAGAGGGCCTCTTGTCTCCAAGGCCAAAGACGACAACACCTCGCCACCAGTCGAGGTGGGATTGGATGTTGTAGCCCATTGAGAAGGGCTGAGAAGCCAAAACGACCCACATATTTCCCTATGGACCTGGCAACGATCAAGAATGCTTCAGCCACACAGATATACACGCTGCATATGGACCAAATCGAGCCCCCCTTCGAACTCCCAACTGGATACACCACCTTCAAACCTCTAAGAGGCTTCTCCTCTTTTAGAACTTCTAGGTAGCTCCTCCCCCTACGAATCTCCTTCCATGACTTCATCGACTGTGGCCCCACCATCCATCGGTTGGTACACGGAGCCTCGACCACCACGCTCTCTCACTACTGAGCGAAGGCTTAGGACTGTTGGATGAGTGGAGGCAGAGGAAAGAGGGAGGACCTTTGAGAAGAGAAGTTGTGGCAATGACAGACAGGGGAACTGCACTTTGCTATTTATATTCCCATCGAGGGAGCCGACAAGACGAGAGTGGCGCATTGCATCATAACCGATGCCGCAATAAAAGGCTTACAACAAACAAAGGGCTTCCACGACCTGCCATGCAGCTAAGCTGCCACATCCCACACCGAAGCTAACCAATCAAGGACCACCCTGACACATCGTCAACAAAGATAAGCCATTTCTCCACTCTTGGTTGCTCGTCCTTGCAAAGTTAATCTTCAGAGCACAGACCGAAATCGAATCTCTTGCCATCGGAGTTATGAGGCCCAGATCCAAGACAGACACCAGCCCACTGCAAACGTTATGAAGCCTGAAGTTCCGATTGCCTACCCAGGCTCGGGGGCTCACAAATCAAGGTAGGGAGCATAGAGTTTCCTGACTTTGAGAGGTCCAGGGGTGGGGATCTTTTCTCCATCCTAGGAGAGCCCGAGGACCGAGTGCCTGCCTAATGTATTGAGTGAAGTTGATGTGGATCCGGGAGATGGAGGATGAAGAGAAGCACAGAACGATCATTGAGAGTTTCTGATGGCAAAATAAATTCAAAAAGAAGAGACAAAAAAGAACTTCATTCTATCATTAAAAAAGCACCCGGAGGTGCGGCTTTTTACATGGAGGGATGACCAAGACACCCTACATTCACTAATCCTCCGGGTCAGCTCCGCCGCTAAATCATAGGATACTAGGTTACATAGCGATTAGGCCATGGGCTTGCAATTCTATTCCAGCACCTCTAGCTCTGCCTCCATCCGGTCACCTGCATAGGCCTCTCCCACAGCATGGAGATTGATCCCGCCGTAATGAGGCGACACTATTGTGTGGGCGTGCACTGCTCGAGGCTCGCCCCGGTGGTAGCCACAACATTGAGTTCTAACGCCACCTGTTTGGGAGCTCCGCCATCTGTGCACCAAGCAGGCTTCGTATGTCGCTCCACATACAACAAGCTTGGCGGAGCGGAGCAGCTGAAGATCTACCACCACCTCCGTGTTGCAACGATGGATCTCCTGGAGCCTAGTCACCAAAGCAGCATCGTCCAGTGTACCGGTTCCAAGCTGGCCGAGCCCCTGGTAGATTGCCACCATCGGTGCCTCTTGGAATCCCGCGACCCCCCCTGGATGATAATGAAGCGGACTAAGATCTCTCGAAGGCGAACATTCAACTTCGTGCCCAATCGGGACGGGACAAGCACAACCCCGAACACTGTGGAGACAGAGACACGAAAGGCCCAGATCTCCCCAGTGATCTGCGATGCCTCCTTGGGAGTAGCGACAACTATGGCATGAAGCGCGCCAAGTCCGCGCATGTCCTCTCGACGTCTGCCCTGGCTACTTCCGATTTAGCCCGAGCCCGCTCGAGCTCCTCAAACAACACATCTTGCCCGCCCTATTTGGAACTCGAGTCATCTTCATGTGGGAGACGCGCCCTCTCGGCAAACTCCTAGGCCAACACCTGAAAGGAAGACTAGGGTAAACTCCAGAAGCAATCACAACAAGCATCCAAAGACAATTACCTAGCTGGCAAAGGTCATGGACTCAACCTCTACAACACGTCGAAGATCCTTTTACACCCCACCTCGAGCCTCGCCCTCGCACTGGCGAGCTACAAGACGAGGCCAAGGGCATCCTCGCGGACACCCTCCCACCAGGAAGGATCCATGGCTCCCCCCAGCCCAGAGATGTCATCTGCCGTCATTGACGATGAGAAACATGTGGAATAGGTTGTGTCATTTTATCTTGTCATCGGCCTCCACTTTCGAGCTTAAAGCATGCTGCACAATGATGCTCCTATACTTCTTCGTCGCTGCTGTACCAAGTACCTCTTCATCGAATTGTTCGTCCTTTGGACCCACAACATTAGCAACAAGAGAATATTCATCTGCAACATCCGAAGTACTATCATACCTGTCATCGTCGCGTGCTATGTATGCTCGCTGTCTCAGGCAATCTCTCATCATGTGGTTAAGTCCCTGGCAATGGTGACACTTAATATCGGAAGTACGACTCGTAGAAGGAGTGGAAGATGAAGTTTGAATGATGTTGTCTTGCTGCCCTCCCACACGCCAGAAGGTGGAGAAGCAGGTGTACTTCATTGTCTGCCATTGGATGGTGTAGTCGCTGCACGGAAAGTCGAAGATGGTGTTGTTTTGGATTGTGTAGATATCAAACGCGGTGCGAAGTTGCTCCTCGTGCGTTGTTGCTGTTGTTGGCGGTCTTGCAATTCTTTTTCTGCCAACATTGCAAGTTGAAACAATCTGTTAACACTATCATATTCCTTGTAATCGACAATGTCCTTAATTTCACGCCTCAACCCCCCATAAAATGAGCTATTTTATCATCCATGTCCTCTACTACCCCATAACGGAACTTATCCTTTTGTAACTCTTGATAATACTCCTCTACGGACATGTTACCTTCATCTAAGCGCTGCAATTTTTTGTGATGGTCACGCTAAAAACAAGGAGGAACCAATCAAACACGCATAGCTTCTTTTAATCTATCCCATGTTGGAGGATCGATACTAGTTTTAACAAGTTCATTCCATTATATGATAGCAAAGTTCTTAAACTCGCTAGTGGCTTGACGAACTCTATGTTGTTCAGTGTAACACCCTAATCTTCATGCATCATGCCCTACATACACTCATATACATGTTTAACATTAACCAACAACAAGAGGAACGAGTTTAAAATTGATTTGGATCAAAACCGCACATAAAACGCATGAAAGTGCGGACTAGTCCGATTTCACTGAGGACTAGTCCGATTTCTCTCTGACTAAAAACGGACTTGTCCGTTTTTGCTACGGATTAGTCCGATTTTGCCTCTGGAAACCTTCGGACTTGTCCGATTTTGTGCGGACTAGTCCGATATTCCATGAATCCTTGAAAAGTTGCTAAGTTCCTTGACTTTTCCGGACTAGTCCGGTGTTCCAGCGGACTTGTCCGTTTTCCTCTCTGCTCAAAGTCGGACATGTCCGATGTTTGGCCAGACTTGTCCGATTTTCTCTCTGGACGACTTCGGACTAGTCTGGTCCTGTCCGGACTTGTCCGATATTTCGCGACTCCGAGTTGATCTTTTGTTTTATGACTTGTTTCTTGGGTTTCACGTTAAGTGGGCCTAGGGACGTCGTTCCCAACTCTTTTAGAGCCCATGTGAGACTCTAAACCGGCCTCTACTCATCCCAAAACTAAAAATCCATCTAACCCTAGCCTCCACCTCTATAATAACAGCCCCACCCCTTGGATTGACATCTATTTGCCACTTTTCCACCCACCCAAACCCTAGTTCGTGGGGAGCCACCATCAAGGAGGGAGGAGAAGATCCCAAGCAAGAAGAAGAGGAGGAGGAAACGAAAGAGGATCAAGATCTCCACCAAGTTTCGTCCTTCACCACCAATTCATCTCCAAGTTCATCACCAACCCTAGATCATCAAGATCCAAGTGCTATCTCCAAGTTTCTTGATTCATTGGAGTCCTAAACACCTGGTATACCTTCTATTCTCTTTTCCTTACATGAATTCAACCCCTAATCTCCAAATTCACGTCGATCTAGAAAACCCTAATCTGCTGATCTCGCATAGTGCGGACTTGTCCGGTCCCTAGCGGACTAGTCCGGTCTTCCTAGTTAAATTGCATCAAATTAATTCAAAAATTTGATCTAATTGAATCCAAACCTGTATAAACTCGTTAAAAGCTATTAGAACTAGTTAGTGATCATTAAAAAGCAATCTATTAACAAGTTCTACCTTGCATTTGCATCAATCATGCATGTCATGTCATATTGAGTAATATTTGTGCACTCTTTGATTGTGTTTCTTGTCTTGTATGTTTATCGTGTGGATTAGACGGTTTTGCGCTAGAGAGTGCCGCGGAGGATCTACAGCACCAAGAGTTTGAAGGCTTTGACCCTAATCAACAGCAAGAGCAAGGAAAGTGTCCTTGAAGCATATTGATCCTGTTTTAAAATAAATGTTTTGTTAGCAAAACAGCATGCTTGTGTCAAATTGTTGGGATTCCTATGATAGGAAGTTGACTAGCTTTGTTAAACCACCCTTGTCACCTGGAATACATGGTAGAGAGTCGGGAAGGGTTTTTACTTTTTGCTTCGCTTAATCAACTGGGATGGAAACCAACTATACCACTCAATTTAATTATGCATGGATGAGATTATGGTTAACAAGAACTGGTTAAATATGATATGGTAATGGGTGATCTAAGCAAGCCTGGTATGTGGATGGGTTGGATGTTATGGTGGTTTGCTTGCTTTAGATCTAAGGACCGGTTCATGGGAGAATAAGCCAGGACTACAATGCCACCACGAGGCCAAGTATGGGTGCGGCGTAGCTAATTAATTAGGGTTTTGCCAGTGCTGTTTGGACCATTGTGGATGCTTGGGGAAGGGGTAGTCGGATTGGGTTTGTTGATGTTTGGTGGGACTACCCTAGGATCCGAATGGCTCAAGAGGGGTCCCTTGGTTGAAGATGTGCTCAGAGGGAGACATCGCCACCGGTGAAACCTCAGTGGGGTCTGAATAGACTAGTAATCCCTTTGTAAAGGCTATTTTGTAATCTCTTGGCCATACACCAAAGGAAGTGTAATTGGTGAAAGGGAGGTTCTTTAGTCGCCGACGGGTGATGAAATCACAAACACGTGGGTAAATAGGTACAAACTCTGCAGAGTCTAATAAAACTATCATGATAGTCGTGCTCCCAGTTATGAGCACCTGGACAACTTCCATGATTAGAAGGTACTCGGTATTGGGATGGTATTTGGGATGGTTATGGTTGGTATTATGGTTATGGATTAATTTCTGGTTATTGGCGAATGGTGAAATCTGGAATTATGGATGAGGATGGTGAATTGTGGACTGGTATTATGGTATTACTTATGATTATGATGGGTTTACTTCACATACATATAATATACTGCTTTTCAAATGTTTTGATGTACTTTTCAGCACTTTGCCGTTATTATTGTCATCATTTGAATAAGCCACATGTCATACTTTCCACACTTGTTGAGTACGACATGTACTCACTCTTGCAATCCCCCTCCCCCCAACAGTTGCAGGTCAGGATTGGGAGTTTAATGGTGATAACGCGGAGTTCTAAGCCGTGTCTACCGTCAGCTTTGCCTGTGGTGTTGATTGGAGCTGCGCTATCCCTTATGCTTAGTTGTTTAGTTTGCTTAATTAGTTTATTTCCGCTGCATTAGTTGAACTTGTCATAAATATTCATTAGAGCTTGTATTCGAGGATAATATGGTTTGTGTAATAAAACTTGGTTAATTAATCTTGTTCTGTGGTAATTTTTTGTATACTCTTTTGTGATTGCACTCGTGTATGTGTGATGAACATCCTGGGCACACATATGCGTTAGCTTGGTTCATTTTTCGGAACCGGGCGTCACATTCAGGAACAAGATGGGCATTAAATTTTTGCTCTCTACTATCATCTCCAAATCAAGATAAGCTTCAACATCATAACACTAGAAAAAGAGGGTATATTAAATATCACTTTAGCAAAAGGATCATCAGGAGCACAATTATAATTGTTATGATGATTATTATCTCCCATACCTCGATGATAAAGTGGAAGTCGTGGTGATTGTTGTGACCTTCCATATAATCATAAGGATTATCTTCATGTCATTCAGCGAGAGGCATCGAGCCTCAAAAGTATTCATCCGAAGTGCAAGGTCATCAAGTTGGCGAGTCAAGCTCGCCAATAACTCCTCCATTGATGCATTGTTTTTTGTGAACATATCTGTCATTGCCTTCATCATATCACGTAACTCAGCATGTTGAACGCATTCATCGTCATTTCTTTCTCCTTCCATTGTTAGTAGGAAATAAAAGACAACAAAAAGATTGTTGTGGAGAACAAGGTCCGTGAGATGGAGCAAGACAACAAGAGGAAGGCGCCATATCAAGGACAGCAACAAGTAAGTAATGTGCACCCTCACTTTGCACCACCCAATGCGCCACACTACAGCTCTTCTACTCCTGCTCATCACCCTAGTTATGCACCATGCCCAGCTCAGTTTGTGCAGCAACGCCCTGCTATGCAAGCACCTGGGCCTCCAATGCCTTATGCACCTCGTGCTAATTTTCATAGTGCAAACATTCAAAATCAAGTCTGTCCAAATTCTAGTGTAGCGAAAAAGTTCCATACTTGTGGAGAAGTTGGACACTTTGCACATCAATGTCCTAAGTCAGGCCTTGGTCAAAAAAGCAACACGCACAGACAAAATCCCAGACCCAATGGAGGACAGCCGCAAGGAAACCGTGGACAACAAAATTTTGCTCATGGCAACGTGAACCATGTCTCTATGGAGGATGCTCAACAAGCGGATGACATGGTCATTGGTATGTTTCTCGCAAACTCTAACCTGGCGACTATGTTATTTGATTCTGGAGCATCGCATTCATTCATTGAATCAAAATATGTTGCCAAGTATAGTTTGCCTATCTCTCATATGAAGTTTACTCTATTAGTTAAGTCTCCTGGAGGAGAGACGAGGACAAATATAGTATGTTCAAAAGTAAGCCTTAGAATAAGGGGGGTAGACTTCTTTGGCAATCTCATTGTCTCGGATTCTCGAGAATTGTACATTATACTTGGAATGGATTGGTTAAGGAAGCACAACAGAGTCATTGAGTGTGCCACGAAGACAGTGAAGTTGACCAATGAGGAAGGGATCATCGTAGAATTTGAAGCTTCTCAACATGCACCAAAACAGTTGGAGCTTAATCATATGGACAGTGTCGCAATTGAGGAGATTTTGGTGGTGTGTGAATTTTTGGACGTGTTCCCGGATGAGTTGCCAGGTATGCCACCTGACCGAGACATTGAGTTTGTTATTGATTTAATACCTGGAACTGCACCTATAGCTAGGAGGCCATATATGATGCATCTTAAGGAATTAGCGGAGCTCAAGAAGCAGATTCAAGAGAAACTAGATAAGATTTTTATTCGCCCTAGTTCTTCACCTTGGGGAGCGCCTGTTCTATTTGTGGATAAGAAGGATGGGTCGCAAAGGATGTGCGTGGATTAGCGAGCTCTCAATGAGGTGACCATCAATAACAAGTATACTTTGCCTCGCAAAGAGGATTTGTTTGATCAGATGAAGGGTGCTTTTGTTTTCTCCAATATTGATTTGAGGTCGGGATACATTCAAATAAAGATTTGACCATTGGATATAGCGAAGACAACTTTCAGGACACGATATGGATCTTATGAGTATACCGTGATGTCCTTTTGATTAACCAACGCACCTGAGTACTTTATGTACCTCATGAATAAGGTCTTTATGGGAGAGAACATCAATTGTACGCTAAATTCAGCAAGTGTCAGTTTTTGTTGAAAGAGGTGTCATTTTTGAGTCATATCATCTCAGGAGGAGGAGTATCGGTTGACCCAGGAAAAGCGAGGGACATGTTAAAATGGGAACCCCCGCAAAATGATAAGGACATAAGGAGTTTTCTTGGAATGGCTGAATATTACCGTCAATTCATCAAGTACTTTTCCAAGATAACCAAGCAAATGACGGATTTGCTAATGAAGGGAAAGGCATTCCGATGGACTGAAGCATGTCAAGACAGTTTTGAGGAGATAAAGAAGAGGTTAACTACAGCCCTTGTTTTAGTTTTGCCAGATGTAAGAAAGAGTTTTGATATCTATTGTGATGCGTCAATACAAGGACATGGATGCGTGCTCATTCAAGAAGGTCAAGTGGTTGCATATGCATTGAGACAATCAAAGAAATATGAGCAGAATTACCCGACGCATGATTTGGAACTCGCAGCCGTGGTAAACGCATTGAAGATTCAGAGACACTACATCCTTGGACATAGGTGTGAAATTTATATGGATCATAAGAGTTTGAAGTATATTTTCACACAAATGTATCTGAATTTGAGGCAACAAAGATGGTTGAAGCTCATCAAATATTTTGATTTGGGAATCAATTATCATCCAGGGAAGGCTAATGTTGTCGCCGATGCATTGAGTAGGAAAGGAGTAAGTCATCAACTCATAGTTTGAGAGTTGCCATCCGAGTTATGCAATGAGTTTGAATAGTTGAATCTCAGATTTGTGAATGAGATGGGGGTAATGGAGTTAAATCTGACTTAGGAGCAAGAAATTCAATAGTGTCAAACAAAGGATGATGAAATTCAGGAAATCAAGGAATGAATACAAGAGGGAAGAGAATTCAGATTTGATGAGGACAAGCAGGGTACCCTATGGCTTGGAAAGACGATTGTCGTGCCTAATGTGAAGCATATTCGGGAGACAATATTAAAAGAGGCACATGACTCACCTTACACAATCCGATAGGTTGTACGAAGATGTACGAGGACTTGAAGACTTGTTATTGTTGGGCTAGCATGAAAAAGGACATAGCCGAATACGTAGCATTGTGTGATGTGTGCCAACGGGTGAAGGCGGAACATCAAAGGCCAGCTGGATTATTACAACCATTGAAGATTCCGGAATGGAAGTGGGAAGAGATTGGTATGGACTTTATTGTTGGATTGCCACGTACTCAGTCCGGTTATGACTCAATTTGGGTCATTGTGGATCGGTTGACCAAATCAGCTCATTTCTTCCATGTGAAGACCAAGTATAACGCTGCACAATTAGCCGAATTATACATGGAGCATATTGTGTGCCGACATGGGGTACCAAAGAAGATAGTATCGGATAGAGATTCTCAGTTTACCTCCATATTTTGGCAGAAATTGCATGAAGCATTTGGAACAAGGATAAATTTCAGTACAGCATATTACCCACAGGCGGATGGACAAACTGAGAGGACCAATCAGATTTCGGAGGATATGATGAGAGCTTGTGCTTTGAAGCATGGGAATAGTTTGGACAAAAGCTTGTCATATGCAGAATTTTCGTACAACAATAGCTACCAAGCAAGTTTCAAGATGTTTCCATATGAAGCACTTTATGGAAGGAAGTGTAGGACACCCTTGTTTTGGAATGAGACAAGAGAAACTCAAGTATTTTGACCTGATGTGTTGCACGAAGCTGAAAAGCAAGTCCAAATAATTCGTGAAAATTTGAGGGTTGCTCAATCAAGACAAAAGGGCTATGCGGATAATTGGCGGAGAAAACTAGCCTTTGAAGTGGGAGACTTCGTTTACCTCAATGTGTCACCAATGAGAGGTCATAAGAGGTTTAATATCATAGGCAAGTTAGCACCTCAATACATTGGACCATTCATGATTCTGGACAAACGGGGAGAAGTAGTATATAAGTTGGAGATGCCATCTCATCTTTCAGATGTCCATGACGTGTTTCATGTTTCCCAGCTCAAGAAGTGTTTGAGGGTACCAGAAGAACACGTGCGAATGGAAGAATTGGAACTAGAGGCAGATTTGACTTATGCCAAGCAACCGATCAAAATCTTGGAAACCAATGAGAGAGTTACAAGGAACAAGGTTATTCGATGGTGCAAAGTATAATGGAAGCACCACACAGAATCAGAGGCAACATGGGAGTTGGAGGATGATCTCAAGAAAGAATTTCCCTATCTTTTCTCTCCCGCGTCAAATCTCTAGGGCGACATTCATTCTAAGGGGGGGTAGGTTTGTAACACCCTCATTTTGATGCATCATGCCCTGCATCCATTATTAAATATGTTTAACATTGATCAACATAAAAAGGAACAATCTTTAAATGAATTAGAAACAAAACCGCACTTAACAATTCTGGGAAGTGCAGGCTAGTCCTATTTTGGTGTGGACTAGTCCGATTTCTCTTTGACCTCGCTCGGACTTGTCCGTGTTTCCGCGAACTAGTCTGTTTTTCCCTCTAGACACTTTCAGACTTGTCCGGTCCTGTGTGGACTAGTCTGGTGTTCGAAATTCCTTGAAAATTTTGCTAAGTCCCTGGACTTGTCCAGACTAGTCCAATATTCCAGCGGACTTGTCCGTTTTCCCCTCTGACTAAAGTCGAACTTGTCTGATTTTGGCCAGACTAGTCTGTTTTTCTCTCTGGATATTTTCGGACTTGTCCGGTCTTGTGCGGACTAGTCTGGTGTTCCAATTCCTTGGAAATTTTGCTAAGTCCCTGGACTTGTCCAGACTTCTCCCGTATTCAGCGAACTTGTTTGTTTTTCCCTCTGACTAAAGTCGGACTTGTCCGATTTTTTGCCAGACTTGTCTGTTTCTCCCCTCTGGATAAGTTCAGACTTGTCTGATATCTAGTCCGGACTTGTCCGATATCTCTCTGTCCCACTTAGAACTAGTTTGGCCCTTTTCGAACATGTCTGATAAATCGCGACTCCGAGTTGATCTTTTGTTTCACGACTTGTTTCTTGGGTTTGATGTTGAGTGGGCCTAGGGACGTCGTGCCTAACTATTTTAGAGCCCATCTGAGACTCTAAATTGACCTCTACTCATCTCAAACTCAAAATCGACCCAACCCTAGTCCTCCACCTCTATATAAACAACCCCACCCCTTGGTTTGACATCTATTTGCCACTTTTCCACCACAACCAAACCCTAGCTCGCGGATAGCTGCAACCAAGGAGGGATAAGGAGATCTAGAGCTAGAAGAAGAAGAGGAGGAAACGAAAGAGGATAAAGATCTCCATCAACTTTGTGTTCTTCGTCAACAATTCACCATCATGTTCTTCATCAGTCTAAATCGTCAAGATCCAAGTGTTGCCTCCAATATTCTTGATTCTTTGGAGTCATAGACAGCTGGTATACCTTCTATTTCATTTTTTTTTACGGGAATTCAACCCTAAATCTCCAAATTCACGTTGATCTAGAAAACCCTTGTTCGCTAGTTCATGCGCAGCACGGACTTGTCCGGTCCCTATTGGACTAGTCCGATTTTCCTGGTTAATTAATGTTGAATTAATTCTAAATTGTTTCAAATCAGTTACAAACCTGTATAGACATGTTAATAACCATTGTAATTGAGTAATAAACATTAAAAGCAACTTATTAACTAGTTTTACTTCACGATTGCATTAATCATGCATGTCATGTCATATTGAGTAATATTTGTGCACTCTTTAATTGTGTTTCTTGTCTTGTATGTTTATTGTGCGGATTAGACGGATTTGCACTAGAGAGTGTCGCGGAGGATCTCCAGCACTAAGAGATTGAAGGATTTGACCCGAACAACTCCCAAGAGCAAGACAAGTGTCCTTGAAGCATATTGATCCTGTTTTGGAATAAATGTTTTGTTTGCAAAACTGCATGCTTGTGCCAATTTTGATGGGAACCCTATGATAGGAAGTTTACTAGTTTTGTTTGACCACCCTTGTCACCTGGTATTCATGGTGGAGAGTCGGGATGGACTTTTTACCCTTTTTGCTCTGCTCAGTTAATTGGGATGGGAAGACAACTATACCACTTAACATAATTATGCATTAATGATATTCTGGATAACATGAACTGCTTAATATGATATGGTAATGGGTGATCTAAACAAGACTGGTATGTGGATGGGTTGGATGTTATGGTGGTTTGCTTGCTTTAGATCTAAGGACCGGTTCACGGGAGAATAAGCCAGGACTACAGTGCCACCACGAGGCAAAGTATGGGTGCGGCATAGCTAATTAATTAGGGCTTTGCCAGTGCTATTTGGGCTCTTAAGGATGCTCGGGAAAGGGGTAGTTGGATTGGGTTTGTTGATAATTGGTGGGACTACCCTTGGATCCGAATGGCTCAAGAGGGGGCCCTTGGTTGAAGATGTGCTCAGTTGGGGGTATCACCACCGGTGAAACCTCAGTGGGGTTCAAATAGGCTAGTAATCCCTTTGTAAATGGCTATTTTGTGATCTCTTGGCCATACACCTATAGTAGTGTTTTGGCGTAATGGAGGTTTCCTTAGTCGCCGACAGGTGATGAAATCACAAACACGTGGGTAAAGTGGTACAAACTCTGCAGAGTCTAATAAAACTATCATGATAGCCATGCTCCCGGTTAAGAGCTCTTGGATGACCTACATGATTAGAGGGAACCTGGGATTGGGATGGTTTGGTACAGGTTATTGTTGGTTATATGGTTATGGCTGGTTAGGAATTGTATTATGATATTGGATATAATTAATGGAAATGGTGAAATATGGTATTATGGCGATGGATATGGAATATGGACTTATACTATGGTAAACATTGTGGTTTATGATGGGTTACTTCACATACAAACATTATATTTCGTTTCAAATGTTTTAATGTACTTTTAGCACTTAGCCATTATTATTGTCATCATTTGAATTAGCTACGTGTAATACTTTCCACACTTGTTGAGTACGACATGTACTCACTCTTGCAATTCCCCCACCAACAGTTGCAGGTCAGGATTGGGAGTTTAACGATGATAATGCGGAGTTCTAGGCCGTGTCTGCTGTCAGCTTTGCCTGTGGAGTTGATTGGAGACGCACTTTACCCTTTTCCTTATGCTGCTTAGTTGCTTAGTTGCTCAGTTTAGTTATTTCCGCTGCATTAGTTGAACTTGTAATTAATTTTCATTAGAGCTTGTATTAGAGGATATTATGAATTTTGTAGAAAGAATTGTAGATTAATCTTGTTCTATGGTAATTTTATGTATATCCTTTTGTGATTGCACTCGTATATGCGTGTTGAACATCCTGGACACACATACGCGTTCACTTGGTTCATTTTTCGAAACCGGGTGTCACATAATATTTGTTTGATAGTTTTATTCACTTAGGAGCACAAAAATAGGAATCACACTAATTTGCAGCTCAATCGGATTTAATATGCAACCTACAGAAAATCAAGAAGGTTCTTTAAATATCGTGTCGAAACTTCAGATGCCGGATAGCCTATCTTCTGATGGTAATTTGGGCAATCTAATTTTGCAGAACGCTGCGAAGCGTCGAGAAATAAGATGCAAAATTTTGCGTACATCAATTTGAAACCAAAAAAATCACCTGATTCTGAGTTCATATGAAAAAGTTATGGCCGTTTCAAGGTATGATGTCTGAGTTACCGTTTTTGAGTGTTGATTCCAACTCGGTTTGAGAACAGATCTTGCAATCGGGCCGAGAAGGCTAATCCCTGCATATGCAACCGAGAACACAAGCAAGAATGTAGAAGACACGATTCGAAATCCTGAAGTTGGCGATATTATTAATCTAAGCAAAATCTACCGAATATGGTTGGTGAGTGCAGTATTTAAAGGCTAGGGTTCGGCCAAAACACTCTTAGATGTGTCTCTAGTGGAGTCATACAGGATACGGTGCCCAATGGCCCGATACGGTGGCGCAGCACGGAACAGAAATTTGGACTTAAATTTTTTTCTACTATTTCTGATGACTCTGGAGGAATTTTGAAGTGGGACAAGAGCCATTGGAAAGCTTATCTTCTCCTCTTTTGGTGCATATGTAGAACGTTAAAATCGGAGTCCGTATGCATCCTAGGTGTCCGTTTTAAGTTGGTCTGCTCCTGGACTCTGAGTTGAACTCGGGTTGAGTTGTAAACTGATTCCATTAACTTGTGGACATCCCAGATGGTTCTCCATGTTCCCTAGTCCTCCTCCCCTTACTTGTTGATCTTCTACATGGTTCCTAATAATAATTAAATCATTACATAGCAATCCATTCTCAAATTCACATCGGTAGGCAGCTAGGAACGAGTTCACCTGCTGGTTTAGTAACCGCGCTCGTGCACTTGTGATTAGTCCTTGTAATTCAATATGTGTGTCTGTTGTTGTGATGTCCTTATCAGCGAGCGGAAGAGCAGTTAGCAGATGCAGCAGCTGGAGGATTGTCCAGCTTATGCAAGCGGCTATTGGTGGGTGGCCGACACACCTCGGCCATGTAGCAACAGGGCTCTTTTGAAAGGAGGCTTAGCCTAATGGTTTAGTACTCCGATTTACATGCTTCAGGTCCTGAGTTTGATTTTCTTTGAGAACGAATTTCAGGCTGAAGTTAAAAATGCGTCGGTGTTGACTCTCAATATTAAATACAAGTACTCTAACTCACTCTTTGTGCGCCCCCCTCCCTCCCAAGGAAGAAAGGGCGACTGGCACTGATTTGTCCTCTCCAAGGCTTCAATACTTCCTGGTGTTCGTCGAATCCTTTGTCGGGACTCCCTGTGATCGCATGGTGGCTACGCATGTCAATTCTGTGATCAATTCACAGAAAATTTTCTCCAGCGCAAGAAAAGTTAATTTTGCAGCTACGAATACAAAGGGTTGACCAAAATTTGACTCCTTGAATTTTTGTTCCGATGGACGATCGGACACCGTAGAAGCGTAGAGCTCGTCGAGACGATTCCGTTTCACTATTTATACATAGGATTCGAAGATTGGTTGAATCAGTTATGAGCTGATTTAATTTCAACCGTCAGATAATACACTAGGTCAACTATATATAAGAGGAACCTGACCTTTTTCTTTTTCTCCTGAACTAGCGCTGCCGCAGATTTCCTTTCTGATCATCTCTGCTCATTGATAGTTCTATCGCCGCATCCCAGCCAAATTCCGGTCGTTGCTCTGCATTTCTTGCTGACTGCTGAGGCCGCCGGTGGTCTGCACTACTCCTGCCTGCTCCTTGCAGGTGAGTGACAGCCGTATTATACATGTTGAAAAGGTGTTTGATTTACTGCCTCTTCTAGAGTTGCTGCTAGCTGCTGCCGTGTCAGATGCTGCCTGGTAATCGATTGCTAAATTCTGCTAGCTATAGGGAAGCAAGGTGCTAGTACCTTATTTAATTAAATCATGTTCACTGCTAAAATTCTAGCAGTTGCCGTGAGTACAGACCAAAGTAAAATATTCTTAGTTTCCTGCTGCTGTCAAGGTGCCGATCATCCGAAGGCAAGACTGTCGTATATGCTGTTCCACTGCTTGATGTTTAGAATTAAACGCACTATCTTCTGCACATGAACAACTATTAACATTCACTTGGAAATCATCTGTACGAGAACTGTGTTGTGCTTGTAATGATTTGATTGCGGCAGCGCTGGCTTAATGCCTGCTATTTGCATGTGGATGCTTGTTGTCTGGTACTTGCATGCCAATTCTTTTACTGTCAACACTGTTAACCTATGCTGTCATTGTGTGGAAGTGTTGCTGCTCTAGAATTCAAAAATAAATAAATTTGTTGGAAACATTTTGTGGATGTTCATAATGTATTTAATTACATCTATCGGTTTAGAAGTAAATTGAAAGTTATGAGTGGAACAAATCGTTAGGATGTGCCAAGTACGTACTAAGTGTAGCTCATGTTCTATAGGTTTGGAGGGTTCTGGAGTCGAGCAAGCGTCTTCTGGTTCTCGTCGAGGTTAAGGCAAGTGCATGACAGATTTTATTCTAATATACGTAAATTGCTTGTGGTTAAGCTTTCACGTGCCTTTAATTTGTTATTTGAGGTTTCAAGATTCAATTGCTTCATGATTTTATTTTATTCATGTTCAAGATTCAAGTTATTCATTTAATTGTCATTAAAGTACTGGTTAAGTCCTGAGTCGTTCTTATATTCAAGTTCGTGTGAGTAAGTGTTGACCCCACTTGCTCGGCTTTACCGGTAAATGCTAAGGAGAATTCAAGTGTTGTCCATTTCAGACGGAAACTACTATTTCATTGTTCTTCATTTCAAGTTCAAGTATCGCTATATTTTATTCAGTTGTTTCTATTGTTCTTCAAGCTCTAAGTGTACTTGCTGAATGTTTTTAGTCACTCTTTTTTTTATTTGGTTTTTTTAGGTACCCCTTGATCAAGCATGCATTGGGAAGAGGGTAGCATCTACACTTGAGCACGCAAACCATTTAATAAGCTTAGTTTAATAATATTCATAGTTAATTGCATACTTTTTGTGACGTTGAGACTGCAGTGTGGTTATTTGAGTCTTTATTTCACTTGTAGGAATGAATGCGAGTTTAATAGTGTTGCTATATAATATTATGCATATTATTGTGTTTACTGCCCGCGGATAATAGAGTTTTCAAGGGAGACTCTGCCGAAATTTTTAATATTTTTCTTACTTAGTAGAAATGTTAAGATGGTTTTAGTAGCGTCAAGAGATGTTCATACCTGGGGCATTACAGTTGGTACTCAGAGCCTAGGTTTTATAGTTTACTTATAGATTTTAATGACTAGCGATTAAAAAAAACTACATAGATCTAAAATTAAATTTGACACTGTCGGTGGTTTTGATCCGGCGGATCTCCCGACACTACTAAAAGTGTTTGCGGAGTTTGAAGTTCGGTGTGCGTGCGCGGAGATTCAAGAAGGTAAAATGTAAAATGACACAGGAGACACAAAGATTTACGTGGTTCGGGCCGCCTGAGCGTAATACCCTACTCCACGGGTTGTGTTGGTGTTGTATAGGGTGTATGAAATCAACACAGGTGATGTGAGTTGAGAGCGCGTGTGAGTCGATCAGATCAGATCAGATCAGATCAGATCAGATCGGATCATATTAGATCCTCCCCTATGTATCGTCGGCCTGTCCTTTTATAGTACAAGGACAGGTCGTTACAAGTTGGCCTGGCCCGACATGTGGCCTCAGCGGCTACTAATATTGATACACATTTGATGCGCTTAATTACCCTTAATGACCGAGTTACGGGCTTTGACAGCGCCGTTACTGGTATTAAGGGTTGTCCGATCGTGTGTTATTAACATAATATTAATGACACTTAATCGGGTCTTGAAGTCCTTGATTCCCCATTGAAGATCCGGAGTCATTGTGGAGTCTACTGGAGGTTTGAGGCTGAAGATCTGATGGTTGGACACGTGGCAGCTATGAAGCATACTGTGGGGAACAGATAGGTCTGGTGCCACTAGACACGTGTCAGTTCTGGAGCTTCCCTCGGTCTAGGGTTAGGTCCAGAGGTGCCATTATGGTACATAGCCCGGAGCTTCCCCCTTGTGGGCGGTAGCTCTGGTTTGATGGTACACATGGAGACCCTGGGACTAACCATGTTGGGAAAGCGGGTCCGGTTATGTCTGACATGTGGGCCTTCGACGGTCTTCAAATCAAGTAGATGACATTTCCTTGAGATCTTTGCAATATCAAGGGGTATACGGTACTCAGGGTACCGACATTGGCCCCCTGGGCCCACCTTTGGGGAAGACCCCTTGGGTGAAGTCATTCCGTTGGAGGTGGGTCCATCCTTCGACTTTTGAGTCGAGTCTTCAAAGGTCTTCAGATGTGCTGTTGGCGATAGTTTTGGAGTTAAATCCTCTCCGCGTGGCATATCCCGGGTGCGTCAAATGAGATCTTTGGCGTGCGGATCTCACGCAATTGAAGGTCGCCGGTTCCCGATACGAAATTGTATCGGTTCCGCGCGCCTTGTTAGGCCATCGCCTTCAGGCTTCCCGCCTTTCATGATGACAACCGTTCACTTGGGTAAGAACCTCGACTTGATCGTCGGGGTGGTCCCGGGTCCTCTTGTCATCGGCAGGGTGAAATTTTTGAATAGTATCTTCGGCTTCCCTGTGGTTTCCATCCAAGCGTTGTAGGGGCTTACTTAAGAAGGAAAGCGCGCACCGTCTGGGGTTCTTTATGCCTCTCATCTAAACTTGCGCTCGAACTCCCAAACTTGCGCTTGCTTTTCCTCCCTTGCCTCGCTGTGCTGCGATGGAGTTGGGTCTCCGCAAGAGCCGCTTGAAGACCGAAAGTGACCTGAAGAAGGTCCGGGCCCTCATGGGGTGGTCCTCGGACTTCTTCAACCACCTGGTCCGCGCCGGTGGGGAGCTCCCGTTCGAGAAGGAGCACACCAGCGAGATGGTGTACTTCTCTGCGTACGCCATGGTGGGGTTGATCCCACCTTTTTCCTCCTTTTTCTTGATGCTGCTAGACTTCTATGGTCTGCAGTTGTATCACCTTGTCCCCCATTCCATTCTTCTAGTGTCTGTCTTCGTCCACTTCTGTGAAATGTGGGTGGGCATCTCCTCCTGCATTGAGATTTTTCGGACCTTCTTCACCGTCCATACCACCGGAAAGGTGATGAGTACCTTGGCTTCTACTACTTTGTGAAGCGCAAGAAGAGCCCATTCAAGTACCTCCGGTCGTATCCCTCTGGAACGTGGGACGATTGGATGAAATACTGGATACTCATCCGGGTGGAGGAGCACGAGAAGCTGGAGCTGCCAGAAGGCCTCCCCAACATCGACACTGCAGTCTGGAGTGAAGCTCCGGTGCTGTCGGATGCCTTCAACCCTGGTCTGACCAGGATCTGCCAATGTGTGGAGGGAGGATTAACTCCTCAGGCTGTATTTTGCAATTTCCAGGTCAACAGGTGGGCACCGCTGAAGTGGAGAGAAAAACTAGCTTGGTCCCTCAACAGTGTGAGGGACGACGACCGGGTCGAGACCGGGCTGAAGTCCAACATGGAGGGGGCGACCTTGGAGTTTCATCTCAAGAAGTTCCAGCACGGCATCGACATTGCGGGTGATGACTTGACCCTGCCACCAGCTTTCCTCCCTCTGAACGTGGAAGTACAGTTCAGCAGGGAGCTCCGGCAGACGATGACGATGCTTGACGACCTCGGTGTCGTCGAGAGACGATCGACTTCCAGGGTGGTGATCCCTGGGGCTTCTGAAGGTGGCTCCGCCCTTGCCCCGAAGCCAAGGACCAAAGTCGTCGGCAAGGGCAAGGAGCCGGCGGCCGAACCCTCGAGCCGGAAGAGGAAGCTAAAGCATGCCGACGAAAGGTCCGTCAGGCCTGCACCCTCTGCAGCAGCTCCTTCTTCCCGGAGGGGGAGGTCTTCTACAACTGCGGCAACTGCACTTGCAGTAGTGTCTTCCCGGGGTGCTAGCTCCGGGCATGTGACTCCAGTACTAGGGCCAGCTGAGGTCTCTGGGTCCAGAGGTCCTTCCAGGTTGAGGCGGACCTCGACTAAGGAAATGCCCGCGGCTGCAACAAGTTCCGGGGGGGCCTTCCGGAGCTACCACGCCGGCGGCGGCCATGGTCAGTCCAGAATGCCCGGGAAAGAGATTCCGTGCAAGCTGGTGCAGAAGCCTTTCGAGGTAATTTTTAATCTTTACCTCAGACAGTTGTTTTGTTGTAGTAACTGTTTTTTAAGTTTCTTCATCCATCATCTGCAGCGTCCCCAAGAAGAGGAGTGAGGCTCCGCCCTCAGCCACAGCAGCTGAAGCTGTGAGGGCGGAGGCTTCTGCTCCTGTTCCGGTGCCACCCCAAGTGGTGGCTGAAGCTGCGGAAGCTCCAGCGCCAGGTGTCATGGTCATGGACCTCGACTCATCCCCCGAGACTCTCGTGGTAGCGCCGGACCACAGGAGAGAAGATGTGCCAGCGGCACCTGCCCCGGAGGTTGAAGCCCCGGGTCTTGACACTGAGATGTTGGAAGCTTCGGCCGCTGAGCCGGAGGAAGCGGTGATTCCGGCCCAAGAGCTGGAAATTGTCGAAGCCCCGGCGGTTGAGCCGGAGGTTATTGAAGTCCCGGCGAGTGAGCCGGATGTTGAGGAAGTCCCGGTGGTTGAGCCGACTACCTCCGAAGCTCCAGCCTCAGAGCCGGTTGCCACTGAAGCTCCGGCTATAGAGCCGGTTGCAGTTGAAGACCTTCCGGTGCCTGGGCCGGTTGAGGTTGAAGCTCCAGCCTCAAGGCCGGTTGTTGTTGACCTTCCGGCGCCCGAGTCGGTCATTGCGGAGGCATCAGCACTCGAACCCTTGATGGTCGAGGCGCCAACACCTGAGCCACCAGCGGAGGAGGAGCCCAGGCCGATGCCGAAAGTAGCCCCTGCTCCGGAAGTGATGACGGTGGAGGTGCCTGCTGCTGAGCCAGGGTGCCCTGATGAAGTCGCTGGCCCCCTGCCTGAGGGGGCAAATGAAGACCTGGCGGCAGGGCCTTCAGAACCACTTCCGGAGGTCGGAACTTCTTCTGCGGGACCCTCCTCGGTTGCGACTGAGGCTATCCCATAGGACGGCCCTAGTGCCGTGGAGGCTCAAGGGACCACTATTGTGGAGTGGGACCCAATTTTTGTAAGCGAGAACCCGCTGGAACCAGCGGAGGAGACCCCAGCAGGTCCGGACCCTATTCCCCTGTCGTTGTCCATTGACAACGCTTGCTCCAGTCTGCGTCAAGTCCAACTAGCGTTCTACCATGACAGCAAGGCTCTTGAAGAGGAGCGCCAAACCCTTGGGCGGTGGCGTAATCGGCTCTACTTCGAGACCAAGCTGGCGCAGTCGAGGCTGGCAAACAACAAGGTGTGGATCAAACAGGAGAAGGTCCGCCTGGAATACTGGGGCAAATTATTGGATGATAGGGAGAGCTTGACTCGTGCCCTCGACACTCAATCCCGTGCCATTTATGAGCAGGCCAAGGCAACTAATAGTGCAGCTGGTGATCGCCAAGAAAGGCTTGAAGCCATTAACACTACCCTCATCAAGCGCCGGGAGGCACTTGAGGAGAGGGAGAAGAAGCTCGAAGATGAAGATCAAAAACTCCTAGAGCTGCGGGATGATGTCTTGAAGAGGGAGGAGAAGCTCGCCAAAAAGGTGGCTCTGGTTGACAAGGGCCTCGAGGAACGCACCAAGAAATTGGAGGAGCGTTGCATTGAGGAGGAGGAGGAGGAGAAGGCCTGGGTGCGAGGGCAGGAACTCTACAAGCAAGAGTGTGCCATTGCTGCCAGGGAGAAGAAAGTTAGGGGCCGGTAGAAAGACCTGGTCGACCGCCAGAACAAGATCCACCTTCGGGAGGAGCAGCTCGGAAAACTCGAGAAGCAGGTTGCTGAAAAGATTCAGCAAAATGCCAAAGAGGTTGAGCGCCTTGCTCGTGAGAATTCTGAACTGACGGCGGCCAAAAGATCCTTGGAGGAACTGAAGGGCTTGAGGACTGCGGACTCGCTACAGGTTTGGCAGTTCCTGAGCAAAGCCAACGATGCGCTGACACCAATGGGCTTTAGTCCCGTGCGTCTGGATGATCCGAAGCCGGAGCTGGACCTGGCGTTGCAAGCGTTGAGCTCGGCGGGTGACAAGCTCTCCAAGGTGGGTGACGTCATCGCGTACCAGTTGGAGACTGAGGGGCAGTCCCTGGCGAAGAACATTGCAGAGTATGTGCTGACGTGCTACACCAGTCGGGATCTCCAATTTCCTCTGGACCTGGTGCTTGAAGGTCCCGTCGAAGGAGAAGGTGAAGCCACCCGAGCCAATGTGTCGGAGGTTGCTCAGAAGGTTGCCCAGTTCTTCCATAGGGTCTAGGACCATCTCTGTAGCTCCCAATTGTATTCTCTCTTTTTCTTCCCCAATTTTGTAATCCCTTGTCTCCAGATGAATGAAATCCACAATTTGTTAATGAATTTCATTTTTTGTCTTCAACACTTCTGTCTTCACTTGGCCCCCTGGTAGACGTACACAATTTGATTGTGAACATGTACCAAGAGGATATTGTATTTTTTTGAATACTCGTTTGCTTCGAACTTGTAGATTGTAGGTCTGAAGTCTTCGATAGTGAAGGCCCCCTGAGGTTGTCAGAGCTCAGAAGCTCTGGCATTGACTACCGTCGGAGCTTAGTAGTTCCGGCAATAGTCCCTATCAACGCGTGGAGCATCGATAGTTAGCCCTCCGGGGTGTCAGAGTGTAGTAGCTCCGGCAGTGTCCTTTGCCAACGCGTAGCTTGTCGGCAGCAAACTCCGCTTGTGGGGTCTTCTCACCATCTTTTATTCTGCGTCGACGGCTTGCTCCGGTAATGCTCGTTTTCAATGTTTAACGTCGATCACAAGCCACCTAGGAGGAGTCAGAGCTTTGTTAGCTCCGGCTTTTCTCCATCAACGTGGATTCTTTATTTTTCCTGCACACTGAAGCCAAGAAAAATAGTAAAATTCGCTCCTTGCCTCAACTTTGTCGTGGCTTACGATTCCCAAGAAAGTTTTAGGTCAAACACAATTCTTAATACAACCGAATGCATTGCCTTCTTTCTTCCAGATCCACATGTACTTGGACCCGTCTTACTTCGGCCTGCCGGGGTGTAGGTAGAGTGGCGTACTTAGGGTGCTTGACCAGGCTAAGTCGATAGCACACTTCGGCCCTAGATTGGCTTGGCGACATTCAGGTGAGTGGGCCATGAACAATATTTGAATCCAAAAGAATTGACAATACAGCTTGAATTGTACGTGAACTGGTCGAACTAAAATTTCTTAAGAATTGCACAACTTTGTTATAGACAAGAAAGAGAAAAATAAAAAATGTTGAGCCTGTACAAAATAAATGCACGTGGAGTCTGTTTCACATGAAGATGTCTTTCATTATAGGTCTGGGGTACAGGGGAAACGAGTACACTCTTAGGGTACGGGACCAAGCTAAGCATGTTTCATTTCTCGTTTGATCCAGGGTAGCTAGCCACACTTTTAGTTTTGAGACTGTGACAAGTGTTGCATGAACTTTGCGGACCTTCTGGGAAAGGCCCGACTGTTCTCACGAAGGAACTACCCGACTTTGTACAATGACTCTATTACATACACCTCAAGTTACTACAGACTCACCTCCGTGATATTAAGTGTAGAACTTACGGAGGTGCTCAATATTCCAAGGATTTGGGAGAGGTGTCCCATCCTCGGTAGCCAAGCGAACGCTTCCGGGACAGGATACTTTAATCACTCGGAAGGGTCCCTCCCAGCTGGGGGAGAATTTTTTAACCCTTATCTGGATTGTATTCTCCGTAGCACAAGATCGCCTTCCTCGAGCTGTCGGTTGTGTACATGCCGCTGATGATAGCGCCGAAGGGCTTGGCGGTATCGGGCATTCCAAACAGCTGCTTGGCACCTTCCCTCCTCAAGGAGGTCTAGGTCTTCACGCCGGAGCTGGTCCTGCATGGCTTCGTCGAAGGTCCGGACTCGGAGTGACCCCAAGGTGATTTCCGGAGGAAGGATTGCTTCAGCTCCGTACACCAGGAAGAAGGGTGTCTCTCCAGTTGACCAGTTTGGAGTTGTCCTGTTGGCCCATCGAGTGGGCGTAAGCTCTTCAATCCAGTTGGCTCCATGTTTTTTCAATCGCTCATAGGTGCGCGTTTTGAGTCCTTTCAGGATTTCAGCATTTGCTCTCTCGGCCAGGCCATTGCTTGCCGGGTGAGCTACGGAGGCGTAGCAAACTTGAATGTTGAGGTCTTCACAATATCCTTGAAATACAGAGCTTGTGAATTGGGTCCCGTTATCAGTAATGATTTTGTTTGGGACTCCAAATCCGCATACAATGGACTGCAAAAAGTTGATAGCAGATTGCTTGTTTATTGTCACAACTGGAGTTGCTTCTGGCCACTTGGTGAATTTGTCAATGGCGACGTACAGGAACTTCTAACCTCCGACGGCTCTTGGGAAAGTTCCCAAGATGTCCATCCCCCACACAGCGAAGGGCCATGTAGGAGGTATCATTTGTAGAGGCTGGGCCGGTGTGTGAATTTGCTTTGCATGAAATTGGCATGCTTCGCATTTCTTCACCAGCTCAGTTGCATCCTGGAGTGTTGTAGGCCAGTAGAAGCCATGCCGGAAGGCTTTACCGACCAGCGTGCGGGAAGACGCGTGGTTCCCACACTCGCCTCCATGGATTTCTGCGAGGAGCTCGCAGCCTTCTTCCCTTGTGATGCACCGCATTAGGACGCCGTTAGCACCGCGCCGGTAGATATCCCCTTCTACCAACGTGTATCTTTTAGCCAATCTGACTATCTGGTCAGCGGATACATTATTGTCAGGAAGGATGTTGTCTTTCAAGTAGCTCCAGATCTCCGAGATCCATGCATAGGAGCTAACTTGAGCATTTGAGTCTTGCGTGCTGGGTTGCTCGGAGCTTCCGGCAGCACCTACGACCCTTGATGGCTGCCATGGTAATAGGGCCATCGGGACCGTCAGCTTCGGGATGCTGATCTCGCCCCCTTCGTTCAGTTCGGCAGGCTGAGCTATGGGTTTTGACAACCTCCGGACAAAAGTTCCATCAGAAGCTGGAGCTCTGGTTGACGCTTTCGTCGAGAGTTCGTCGGCTTCAGCATTGTGGACACGCTGGACGTGGTGAAGGTCTAGGACTTCGAAGTCCTTCTGAAGCCTATGGACTTCAAGGAGGTAAGCAGCTAGCTGGAGATTGTTGCAGGAGCATTCATCCTTAACTTGTTTAATGATGAGCTGTGAATCTCCCTTGACCAGCAGCTGCTTGACACCGTATGACAGTGCCACCTTTAGTTCGTAGATGAGTGCTTCGTACTCCGCCATGTTGTTGGTCGCCTTGAAGTCAAGGTGTACCATGTATTTTACCTTCTCCCCGGTTGGTGCGAGGAGAAGGATTCCAGCTCCGGCCCCCTGCTTTTGCATGGAGCCGTCGAAGTAGAGGGTCCAGTGAGGCTCGGTGAAGACCGGAGCCTTGTATTCCGGCTTTTGCTCACTGGGGCCCCCAGGGATTGATGGAGAGGGAGTCCATTCCGCCACAAAATCTGCCAATGCTTGACTCTTGATTGCTTGTCTTGGAATGAATTCGATATCAAATTCGGCCAATTCCGCTGCCCACTTTGCAATATTCCCAGTTGAATTGGGATTATGCAAGATTGCTCGAAGTGGGTAAGAAGTCACCACAGAAATCTTGTGAGCTTGGAAGTAATGGCGAAGCTTCCTGGAGGGGATAAGAACTGCATAGAGCAGCTTATGCACCTCTAGGTATCGAGTCTTGGCATCATGAAGTACTTCACTGATGAAGTACACTGGGCGCTGGATGGTCCGGACCCTCCCGGAGGGGCCCGGAGCTTCCTCTTCATTGACCCGGATCATCCCGGAGGGATCCGGACCTTCTTCGAAGACCTCCGGGTCCTTGCTGGAGGGACCCGGAGCTTCTTCAGGAGTGACCTGGACCCTCCCGGAGGGGTCTGGGTCTTATGAAGTAACTTCTTGTGGATTCAAGTCTGGGAACTGGGACCCAGACTCGCTTTCAGGAACCTCCAGACCCTCCCGGAGGGGTCTGGATTCCTAAGCATGGGATAGTTCTGATCTCTCTGCAACCAGGATCATACTGACAACTTCGTTAGTTGCTGAAATGTAAAGCAGCAAAGGCTCACCAGGGTTCGGAGCTACCAGAGTTGGTAGGATGGTGAGGAGCTATTCTAGCTCCTAGAACGCCTTTTCTGCTTCTTCAGACCATTGGAATGGTTCGGACTTCCTCAATAACTTGAAGAAGGGAAGTGTCCGTTCCGCCAGTATTGAAATGAACCGGCTAAGGGCTGCTAGACATCCAGTCAGCTTTTGGACATCCTTGATGTGGGCTGGTGGCCGCATGTTTCAATGGCTTTGATCTTTGTCGGATTAGCTTTTATGCCCTGGTGATTTACCAGGAAACCAAGAAGTTTTCCGGAGCTAACCCCGAAGACACACTTATCTGGGTTTAGCTTTGTGCGGGTGACCCGCAGCTTGTCGAAGACAGCCTGTAAGGTGTCAAGGAGTGACTCCTTGTTCTTGACCTTGACCACGATGTCATCGACGTACTCTTCCACTATGTCTCTAATGAGTTCTTCAAAAGTTTTGTACATAGCTCGTACAAAGGTTGAAGCTGCATTCTTGAGATCAAATGGCATGGTTGTATAACAGTACAATCCATCTACTGTGATGAAAGAGGTATGCTCTTCATCTTCCCTAGATATTCTGATTTGATGATACCCAGAATATGCGTCTAGGAAACACAGCAATTCACACCCGGAGGTGGAATCCACTATCTAATGAATTCTAGGTAGTGGGAATGGATCTTTTGGACATGCCTTATCTAGTGTTGTGTAGTCAATACACATCTGAAGCTTCCCGCCGACCTTGGGCACAACGACTGGGTTTGCCAGCCATTTTGGATGGAAGACTTCTCGGATGAATCCAGCTTCGAGCAACTTCTTTACTTCTTGTCGAATGAAGTTCTGTCGCTCCACGGATTGCTTCTGAGGCTTCAGATGCATGGGTCGGGCGTCAGGGTAGATCTTCAGATTGTGCTCAATCACTTCCCTGGGGATCCCAGGCATTTGTGACGGTTAGCCCGGAGGAAAGTGATGAGCGTGAGTTCGTATTTGTCATTCAGTCCCCCGATATACGGGTGGTCTGAGCGGCATCGGAACCGATTTGGATGACTTTGACGGGAATGTCGGTGTCGCCGCTTGGCTGCACACGAGGTGTAGAAGTCGAGCCTCGTTGACAAATGCTCGGGGGTTTTGGAGCTTGCTCCTGCCTGGAGTCCTCCTCTTGCGCCGTAGTAAGCGCATGAAGTTCTTCCAGAGCGGTTACTCCGGCAGTGCGATCTCCGCAGATCCGGAGAAACACCTACTAGTGTTGGCATCTTTAACACCAAGTAGCCATAATGAGCAGCTGCCATGAATTTGTACAAGGCAGGCCTACCCAAGATGGCGTTGAAAGGTAAGTTGATCTGACCAACGTAAAAGACCAACTTCTCAGTGCGATACTTTTCTCGGGTCCCAAAGGTAACGGGGAGAGTAATAGCACCGAGTGGGGTAATGGCTCCCGGACCTACTCCGGAGAAAGGACGGGAGGGGTGAAGATCCGAAGGTCGGAGCTGAAGCTTGGTAAAAGCTTCGAAGCTTATGAGGTTCACCCCCGAACCTCCTTCTACCATAACATGGTGGAGCTGAATGTTATTGATGGTAGGAGATACCATCAAAGGTAACTGGCCTGCTCCAACCATGCTTCAAGGGCAGTCCGAAGCATCAAAAGTGATGGTTGTGTCCATCCACTTCCGATGAGGCTCCGCCCTGGCCGTAGGAGCTACAGCGGCCATGTCCCGACGCATTGTCTTGAGGATGCGGCGGGAGGTGATGTCCCATGATCCACCAAAAATGGTGTTCATGGTCTTCCGACGCTCGTTGTCAGAGACGTCAGAATCGTTGTCGACGGAGGTGTATACGGCCTTCAGGACCTTTTTAGGATCCTAAAAATCTAACTCCTCTTCAGCCGGAGCTTCATCAACTTTTTGTTTTCCTTCCCTCTGTAGGAAAGGAACTTCTTTCTGACGCTTGTTGTAGCGCTCGGCAAGGTTTTGGACCTCCCGGCAGTCTTCCAAACTGTGGTTGTCCGTCTTATGAATTGGACATCATACCTTGGGTTTGCCACCATCTTCAGAAGACGGTCGAGGTCGCTTCTCGGGGCGTGGCCCCCGGCCACCCGGAGCTACAGCAGCTGCAACATTAGATGCGCCGGCCGATAGCTTCTTCTTGCCGTTGGTCTTTTTCTTCTTTTTGCCACTCCCGGAGGTAGTGGCTTCGCCTTTGGAGGATTTCTTGCGATCCTCTGGAGATGGTCTGGAGTGCATTTCACGGACCTCCGCAGCTCTAGCACATTTGTCGGCCAAGCTGAAGAGTTCTGTGACACTGGTGATCTCCTTGATCGCCAGTTTCTCCAACATCTTCTTATCCCGTACGCCCTGTCTAAATGCCACAATGACAGAAGCGCTAGAGATAGAAGCGATAGTGTTTTGTACCTGAGAGAATCTTTGGATGAATGATCGCAGGGATTCTCCCCCCTTTTGCATGACTGCAAAAAGGTCCAGTTCGGTTCCTGGTCGAGTGTATGAACTCCCAAAGTTGGCGGTGAACTGTCGGCACAACTCCTCCCAACTGTTGATGGAGTTGGGTGGAAGGCTCAAAAACCAGGACCGGGCAGTCCCAGTTAAAGCCACTGGAAAATAATTGGCCATTACGGCCTCATTTCCTCCAGCTGCCAAGATAGGAGTGGAGTAAATCTGAAGAAATTCGACGGGATTAACGGTCCTGTCAAACTTCTACGGCAGGTGAGGCCGGAATTTCTGTGGCCACCTGACCATACGCAGATGCATGGCCAGGGTTGAACAGCCTCCTCCTACTCCTTCAGGAGCAGGAATGTCCTGAGCTTCTCGTCTTTCACGAGCACACTCGATATGGACTCAGCCATCTTGTTGACGGTATCGGTGATCAAGCTCCGCCCGGAGGTCATGAGTTGAAAGCCTTGATACCGTGTGAGTGCATCGCGCCCCGGAGGGCAAAGACGTCACTTGCTGTGATGCAGCACGTCTCCTGTTGTTGGAAACATGCGGACCAAGTCTGCCAGACAAGGTCCGTCGCTGCGATAGGGCCCGCCTGAAGGGGGAGGATCCTGGTTACTGATGCGGTCGGCTGCTGCTGCAACCAAGTGTTCCACATCGGCCCTCCACTACTCCATTGCATCCTGGGATGCATCCGGAGGTGGTGGGCGCTGAAGGAGAGCACATGCTGCATGGAGCGCGTGTTTCGGGTTGTCATGATTCGCCGACGCAGTGATTGACGCCGGTGCACCATCGTGCTGCCTAGCTTGATTTGCTGGTGGAGGCGGCAGTGGTGGAAGTGTGACTCCTGCTGGAACTTAGGTTCCTGCTGGTGGCTGCATATTGGAGGGATTGCCCCCAGCAGCTTGAACAGCGGGATGACCATTGGATGATTCAGCAGCTGAGTTCACCATTCTTGAAATCTCAGGCGCCCCCTACCTGGAGCGCCAACTGTCGGTTGTTTTGATCCGGTAGATCTCCCGACACTACTAAATGTGTTTGCGGAGTTTGAAGTTTGGTGTGGGCGCGCGGAGATTCAAGAAGGCGAAAAGTGAAATGACACAGGAGACACAAAGATTTACGTGGTTCAGGCCACCTGAGCGTAATACCCTACTCCACGGGGTGTGTTGGTGTTGTATTGGATGTATGAACTCAACTCAGGTGATGTGAGTTGAGAGCGCGTGTGAGCCGATAAGACCAGATCAAATCAGATCATATTAGATCTTCCCCTATGTATCGTTGGCCTGTCCTTTTATAGTACAAGGACAGGCTGTTACAAGTTGGCCTGGCCCGACATGTGGCCCCGGCGGCTACTAATATTGATACACATTTGATGCGCTTAATTACCTTAATGACCGAGTTAAGGGCTTTGACAGCGCCGTTACTAGTATTAAGGGTCGTCCGATCGTGTGTCATTAACATAATATTAATGACACTTAATCGGGTCTTGAAGTCCTTGATTCCCCTTTGAAGATACGGAGCCATTGTGGAGTCTACCGGAGGTTTGAGGCTGAAGATCTGACGGTTGGACACGTGGCAGCTCTAGAGTATACTGTGGGGAACAGATAGGTCCGGTGCCGCCAGACACGTGTCAGTTCCGGAGCTTCCCTCGGTCTAGGGTTAGGTCCGGGGGTGCCGTTATGGTACATAGCCCAGAGCTTCCCCCTTGTGGGTGGTAGCTCTGGTTTGATGGTACACGTGGCGACCCTGGGACTAACCATGTTGGTAAAGCGGGTCCGGTTATGTCTGACATGTGGGCCTTCGAAGGTCTTCAAATCAAGTAGATGACATTTCCTTGAGATCTTTGCAATCTCAAGGGGTATACGGTACTCAGGGTATCAACAGACACACTTATGCACAATAGGACGGGTTCATGGGCATACCTTTCATTCTTATTTTCGTTACATTTTTCTCGTGTTTATTTTAGTTATGATGATATGTTATTTAATTATACTTTTCTTGTAATTTAGAATTATGCCGCCGAGACGGAGTGCACGTGTTGCCGCACGTGGGAGAGGTCGCGGTAGAGGTTGTGGTGGTGGTGGTCGCGGTATAGGTGATGCTAACCAGGAGGTTGATAACGAACAAGTAAACCAAGTAAACGAAGAGGTTGAAGGGGGGAGGAACACTCAGTGGTTGTTGAAGCTCCTATCGCTTGGGGTAGCAATATCGTGGTCCAGACAATGACGTTCGCTAGGTGGATGTCTATGCGTTTTGACACCTTTGATGGTTGTGGAACACCAAATGATGCTGCTGATTTGCTACGAAAGATGGAGAACGTCATGACTGTTTGTAGGATGACATAAGAGGAGATGATGTTGTCCATTCCTCACCAGTTGAAAGGTCAAGCTGATATTTGGTGGGTAGGGGTATGTGACGCTTGGACTCTTGCTCATGGTGCTATCACATGGGAGGTATTCATGGCACAGTTCAAGGATAAATATTATCCAGATTCCTTCAGAGACAAGATGAATGATGAGTTGATCCATATCCAACATGGGGACAAATTAGTGGATGAGTATGAGCGGGATTTCAGCAACATCGTTCACTTTGTGCCTAGTGTGGCAAGCAATGAACATGAGAAATCTAGGAAGTTTTTTATGGGGCTTAATGCTCGGTACAGAGAGGTGATGGGTAGAAACCCTCCCACTAATTTGAGGAGGCTAGAGGTATGGAGACTAGAGGTATGGAGACTCAGTTTCAGCTTACAGCTCTACAGAAGAAACGTAATGGAAATGGGAGTAATACTGAAAATGATCATAAGATAGTTCATCATGAGGGAGGAGAGTCCTCTCAACATACCTCTTTCAAGAAGTCTAACACCAACACTTCCTCTCAACAGTATTTCAAAACCAAACAGTCTAGTTCCCAATCTTTCATGGGGCAGCACACTTCGAGTGCCTCATTTATGCGTCCCGTTCCTCGACGGGGTTTGATTTGTTTCAAGTGTGGGAAGCCTCATCGTGCTTCAGGCTGTGGTTTTTCTGGGACCTGCTGTCTCTATGGGAGAGAGGGACATATGGCTTTTGTTTGCAAGAAAAACCAAGATTCTATTATCAAGTGGCAGAAGCAAAACTCTTCCTCACCAGGACCCACATCTATGGCTAGCTCCAGGGGTTCAGCTCCGAAAGTTAATGCTCCTCATGGTACCATTCAGATGATGACTGGTCCTTCATCTCCGCATTTCCTGTTCCCTCAGCAACATTTTCCTCCAATAGGCTACTACTGGCCCACGCCTCAGTTTCTTGCTCCATATGTTCCACTACAGCTGTCTGCCCCTTCTCCTCCTGCTCAGCATGTTCAGCATGTTGTAGGTAGTTCTTCTTCCACCCCTACTGGAGTCTACACCATGCTAGTGCAATCCTCTTTGAGTCGTCCAGATGTGGTTTCAGGTACTCTTATTGTTGACTCTCATCACGCTCATGTTTATTTGATTCGGGTGCTACCTTTTTGTTCATTTCACTTGATTTCGTAAGAAAGGCAAATATTTCCAGTCAAGAGATATCTTAGTCGGTTCGTGTTAGTTCTCTCGGGGGCTTGGTTTCTAGTTCTGTTGTGTGTCCTGGTTGCACTATTTCAATAGGTCATGACGAATTCGTAGCTAATCTAATGGTGATTCCACAGGTTTTTGATGTTATCCTTGGCATGGATTGGCTATATTGTTATCGAGCCATTATATCTTGTTTTTGGAAGACTGTAATGTTAGAGGCGCCATTTGGGAATATTATCATTTTTAAGCTGATGCACCTTTTCGTTCCTTATCTATGATGACAAGTCTTTTTCCGGGTCATTGTCCGGCAAAGACTAGTTTTCTATGGAGCCTTATTGAGAAGCAGACAAGATCATTGGTGATTGGAGATATTCTGGTAGTGCGAGACTACCCTGGTGTCCTTCCCGATGAGCTGCCAGGAATGCCACCTAAGTGAGAAGTGGAGTTTCGCATTAATCTTATACCTGGTACCCAAATTGTATCCATTGCTCCCTACCAATTATCTCGTCCTTTTCAAGAGGAGTTGAGGAAGCAGTTAGATGATCTACTGTCTAAGAAGTTGATACGCTGCAGTGTTTCACCATGGCGAGCTCCTGTATTGTTCACTAAGAAAAAAGATGGAAGTTGGCATATGTGTGTGGATTATCGTGGCTTAAATGTCATGACGATTAAGAACAAGTATCCATTACCTCGCATTGATGTGTTATTTGATCAATTAATAGGAGCCATAGTCTTTTCAAAAATTGACCTTCTATCTGGCTATAATCAAATTCCTGTTCGAGTGGAGGATATTGAGAAGATAGCTCTTTGCACCATGTATGGTCATTATGAGTTCAAAGTTATGTATTTTGGACTCACTAATGCACCCGCATACTTGTATGGAGACGATGAATAATATGCTTCATGGATTAGAGGAGTTTGTGGTGGTATTCATTGCTGATATACTCATCTTCTCCAAGACTGAGGATGAACATGAGAAACATTTGAGTAGAGTCCTTGAGACTCTAAGGAGTCATAAGTTCTATGCCAAGTTGAAGAAGTGTGAGTTTTGGCTCTCAGAAGTTGTATTTTTAGGTCATGTAATTAATCAACATGGCATCTCGGTTGATCCAAGCAAAGTTTCTATAATAATTGAATGGGAAAGACCAACCAATTTCAAGGAGGTTAGGAGTTTCTTGGGTATGGCTGTTTATTACTGTCACTTTGTAAAGGATTTCTCTCGCATTGCTAAGCATATGACACAACTTACCCAAAAGAATGTCAAGTTCTTGTGGACTCAAGAATGTGAGTGTTGCTTCCAATTATTGAAGGACAACTTCATTACTGCTCCTATCCTTGCCCTTCCTGAGCCTGGTAGACGTTTCACCATCTATTTATATGCCTCTCGCGTGGGACTTGGTTGTTTACTTATTCAAGAAGGAAAAGTGATTGCCTAAGCCTCAAGACAGTCAAAGACACATGAGCAGAATTATCCACCCACGATCTAGAGCTTGCTGCTGTAGTTTTCATGTTGAAAATCTGGAGACATTATTTATATGGGGAGTCTTGTGACATTTTCACGGATCATAAGAGTCTGAAGTATATATTCACTCAGAAGGACTTAAATTTGAGGCAATAGAGATGGTTGGAGTTGATCAAGGACTATGACCTGAATATACAATACACACATGGTAAAGCAAATGTGGTGGCCGATGCATTAAGTCGTAGAGCTACTCCTACTATAAATTCCTTAATAGCTGATTTTGAGTGGATGGATATTTCTTATTGCTATGTTGGAGTTGTGGAGGTAGAGACTCAACTAATCTTATCATTAGATATCCCAGAGCGAGTCCTAGAGGCACAAAAACGAGATCACTTGTTACTAGATTTTAAAAATCAAATTCAAGTAGGAAAGGTAGGATATTTTACTTTGGACGCCATTGGGGCTGTTCGGTTTCGTGGTCGCTTATGTGTGCCACAAACATCTTAAGTTAAAGAATATATTCTTAAGGAGGCACATCGTGCTCGTTATACCGTGCATCCTGGAGACAATAAGATGTATCATGTTTTGAAGAAAATCTATTGGTGGAAGAGAATGAAGGTGGATGTAGCAAAGTATGTGGCTTCATGTGGGGTTTGCAACCGAGTGAAGGCCGAACATAAAAGTGTTGCTGGGAAATTATAGTCTCTTGAGGTTTCCATGTGGTCGTGGGAGGATATTTCTATGGATTTTGCTGTCGGCTTACCACGTTCTCCAAAAGGACGAGATACTATTTGGGTTATAGTTGATCGCCTTAGTAAGGTTGCTCACTTTGTTCCTATTCGGTCCACTAGTTCAGCAACTGATTTGGTGCCTATTTATATGAGAGAAGTAGTGCGACTACATGGTATACCTCGCACCATTGTTTCAGACAGAGATGCTAAGTTTGTCTCCAAGCTGTGGGAGATCTTACAATTAGTGTCGGGCACAACACTAAGGATGAGCACCACTTTTCACCCTCAGACAAATAAACAGTCGGAGTGTACAATTCAGACCCTGGAAGATGTGCTCGGATCATGTGTACTATCTTAGCAAGGAAGTTAGGAATACCACTTTCCTCTTGTAGAGTTCTCTTATAATAATAGCTATCACTCTAGCATTCGATGTGCACCATATGAGGCTCTTTATGGAAGGAAGTGTAGGTCACCGCTTTGTTGGGACGCAGTTGGTGAAAAAGCTATTTTGGGTCCAGATTGGGTTCAACAATCAACTCAACGAGTTGGTGAAATTCCAGAACACATGTTGGCAGCACAAAGTAGGCAGAAGAGCTACGCTGACATTAGAAGGCGAGACTTGGAGTTTCAAGAAGGTGATGAGGTTCTTCTTAGGGTGTCGCCTACCAAAGGTGTTGTCAGATTTGTTACTAAGGTAAAGCTTAGTCCAAGATATATTGGACCCTTTGTTATCAAGCAACGAGTGGGAAAATTAGCATATCGATTAGAGTTGCCAGAGTCAATGAGAGGAGTTCACAATGTATTCCATATCTCAATGTTGAGAAAGTATCTCAAGGATCCAAAGCGTCACATAGTCGTACAGCCAATGACTATTGAACAAGGTCTATCAGTTGTGTCTCGTCCATTGAGGATCTTGGAGGCATCTGAGAGACTTGGACTCGCAAAGGATGGTTGTTTATTTATGTGCAGGTGTTGTTTGAGGTCAAGACATGGCTGGTGACGGGATCCATTGAACTATTCTTAGGGAGAAGATGAGGTTCAACAACCAAGTTCGAGAGGAATTGTGGTTGAGTTTATTGGGAGGTCACCCAGAATGTTTGAGTCATGAAGAACGCATATGAAGGTATCGTGGACATTGTTGTAAGTTGTTTGCATGTGTGTAAGTAGTGCATGGACATTGCAACATGGTTCCAAGGCGTGATGAAGAAAACTGGACGTAAAGAATTGGTCGGAAAGGTCCAACCGACTGGATTATGCCTTAGGCTATGGCTAAGGTGGTTATGATTTGCTCATGGAAGTTCTGAGTTTGTTTTAGTTGGTTTTCGTGTGGTTCATGAAGTTAAATTGTTTTAGGAATGTGAGATACATTCCTAAGGTGTTTGGAAGTCTTAAGATTGCTTCTATCTGTGTATAGAAGTGTCTTGAGCGGTTATGGAAAGTTTCGATTAAAACTGAGTAGGATTTGAGTCCTAGTTAGGATTGGGTTTGTGATTTCTGGTCTACACGAGTTTCTTTGAAGTGTTGCAGTTCTGTTTTTACTTGGGTAGAACAGATTGACCTTTGTTTGTCTCTCGATCATAACTTTTGTTTTTCTCGACGGTTTTTCGTGATTCTTGTTGTCGTGTCTTCATGACTTGATTCTTTATAATATCTACTACATTTGTCACGGTTTAACACGTATGGATCAGTTGCACACATAGTTTCTTAAGAGATTGATTTTCTGCCAAGGGGTTTTTGTTGCTTCCGCTGAAAAAGTTTTAGATCTACCATTCACCCCCCTTTCTGGTAGCTTTTCATGTGCTCTTCAATCCTAAAATTGGTATCAAAGCCACGTTGCTCTAATCTTTGTGATTTGCACGTGTTTTTGACTGATCATCATGGAGAAATACTCTGCAAAACCTTGTGTGTTTAGTGGCATTGATTTTCAGGTTTGGAAGGTACGTATGGAGACTTTCATCCAGGCGCAAGACTTCATAATATGGGAAGAGGTGTACAAGCCTTACGACATGCCGCCAAATGATCAAGTCACGTCTATGAACATGAGATATTTCGGCAACAACAACAAGGTGCGAAACTTGATCATACAAGGATTGACTCAAAGCGACTTCGATCGAGTTGCACACCTCCGATCTGCATACAATGTTTGGAAAGCTCTATGTGATTATTATCATGACGGATCTGACACTATCAAGGAGGTGAGACAAGACATGTTCAAGAAATAATACATGCATTTTGAGATGCAACCAGGTGAGTCCATCGATGATTTATCTGTTTGCTTTAACAAAATTCTCAGCAATTTGCGTAGTGTCAATGTTAATTTTTCCAGATGCTGAAAATGCTAGGCAATTACTAAGTGCATTAGACTTTTCAATTTGGGAGATGAAAGTTACATCTATTCGTGAATCTACTGTCGAGAGTACACTTACTTTGGATGTGCTATATTCTAAGCTGAAAACTCAAAAATTGACATAATATCACAGAAGAACCCCAACAAGTGTCTTGCATTTGTTTCACAACATGACATGCCTAGGTCTAGCCAACCTTCATCATGTGGTACACTTGCTTTGCTGTCCTCTCTAACCCTTGAATAGATTGAACAGTTTCCAGAGGAGGAGCTAGGTCTTTTTTCTACTCGATTCTCAAAAGCATTGCAAAATGTGAGAACTCGAAGAAGAGGAAGTGGCAACGATGCTTCGAATGTGGTAAGACAGGACATTTTCATACTTATTGCCCCAACCTTCTAGGTCTTTCTACCCTGGTGAAAAGCAAAATAAGTTCAAGTCCTCTTCTGGAAACAACAACAAGAAAAATAAGACTTTCACAAAACGCCAAGTGGTGGACCATATCCTCTCCGCTCAACTACACAGCAGCTTGAAAGATGTAGACTCCAAAAGTGATGAGGATGAAGACAATTTGGCAACTATGTGCTTCATGGCGGGCAACTCAAGATCAAGTATGAAGGAGGCAGAACACAACAGCGACGATGAAGAGGTATGTCCCACTTGCGAAAAAATGTGTGATGCTATTTCTCGTTCCACTGTTATAGTTAAGAAAAAGGACAAGAAACTTAGGGACAATGCTGTCAAAACTGAATCACTTGAATCTGAAATTAATTGTTTGAAATTTTTTATTCCTAGAGATTATTCTTGTTCCTCATGTGAGCTTATATATGAACAATTGTCCTCCTCAAGAAGTGCACACACCTCTACACTTGATAAACTTGAGTAAGAAATTGAAAAAAACAAAAAGCTTGCTACACTTAATGATAAAAACATGAAAGATGCTTGTTGTTCTACAATTCATTTGCATTGTTCTACTTGTGATGATCTTGATAAGAAACTACATGATGTTGTGAATGAGATTTCTATATTGAACAATGCTTTACATTCTCATGAAGTTAAATATTGTTCTAATTGCAAACTAAAAGGAAAAACTTTATGTGAAAACTGACCAGACTTGTCTAAGAAACTTGATGATATGAATAGGACACTAGAGCGGTTTTGTAATGTGAATAAAAATCTAAACTTGCTGCTGAATTTTTCCAAGTCATGCAATGATAAAACTGGTTTAGGTTTTGATTCACATGCTCATGCTAAGGCACATCCACCAAAAATTGTAAAGTCATTAGGAATTGGTTTGATTGAAATAGTTCCTAAACATAAAGAAGTGTTTTTCAAATTTGCAAGGGTGTTTTCTCATTCGGATTCTAATAATCATGTTTCTTGCTCATCTAGACATGAACACAAATTTAAATATCATTGTATCTATTATGGTAGAGATGGTCATGTCATATATTTTTGATAAAGTCTAGCTAACAACATAAAAAGGAAAGAATGCAAGCTAGATCTCATAACTCTCATGCAAAATTTGCTGCTCATGTTGAACCGAATGTTAGAAACATGCAACCTCCTGTTATGAGTCAAAAACATGCAGAGTTTGCTCCAAAACCTACTGTTTTTCGTGCTACACATGTAACACCTCATAGGCCTGTAGTTGGGTACAAAAATCCTCAAACTTTGGCTCATAAACCTGCTGTTTTATCTCAGCTTTCGCGTGTTATTCCTGTTGGACGTCGTGTGACCCAGTACTGGATTCCTAAATGCCTTTTAAATAACCCCATTATTGAGTCATCTACGTATTGTGCTTTGATGTAGGTTACACGCTTGAGGAAGGAGTACATTTGGATTGTGGACTCAGGTTGCTCACGCCACATGACCGGTAACAAAGAATGGTTGTCCTCCCTCTCTTTTGTGTCACATTTAGAGAATCTGGAAATTATTCTCACTAAAAATTGCTGCAAAGTTGTAGATTCAAATAGTGAGCTCATTTTAACATGTCTCAGTATGGAAGAGTTTTTAAACCTGATTTTGATATGTCATCCTCTAAGCATAGGTTCCTAGTTGCTAATGATTCGAAAGACTTATATTTTTGGCATTGTAGACTTGGTCACGTAGGCTTTGATCATCTCACGCGTGTTAGTGCTCTTGATCGCATACGTGGGCTGCCTAAGCTTAAAGGGGACAAAGAAATTGTGTGCTCTTCTTGTTGACATGCTACGATGGTTGCAGGTTCACATGCTCCTCTCACGATGACCATGACAACTGAACTGGGACATCTTTTGCACGTTGACACCGTAGGTCCTTCACGTGTTCAATCTTTTGGAGGAAAATGGTATGTTCTTGTGATTGTTGATAATTATTTTAGATACTCTTGGGTTTACTTTATGGCATCTAAGAATGAATCTTTTGGTCACTTTAGAACTTGACTTCTTAGATTATCAATTGATCACCCAGGATCTTTAAAAGCAATTAGATGTGATAACAATACCGAATTTAAAAATCAATCGTTTGTTCACTTTTGTGATAAAAAAGGAATGGATCATCAATTTTCTTCACCCTATGTACCTCAAGAAAATAGTGTCGTAGAGAAAAAGAATAGAACCTTAGTTGAGATGGCTAGGACTATGCTTGATGAATATCAAACTCATAGAAAATTTTAGGCAGATGCAATTGCAACCGCCTGTTATGTCTTAAATCGTGTTTTCTTGCATGCTAAGCTAGGTAAAACACCATATGAACTTCAGTTCGGACATAGTCCTAGTGTCACACACTTTCGGGTCTTTGGTTGTAAATGCTTTGTTAAGAAACATGGTAATCTTGATAAATTTGATCCTAGATCTGTTGATGGCATGTTTCTTGGTTATCCATCTCATACTAGAGGCTACCATGTGCTTTTACGTAATACTAACAAATTGTGGAGACTTGTGAGGTTTCTTTTGATGAATCTAGCCCAGATACTAGCTCCAATATTGCAGGTCCAAATCCATATCCGTAGGGGGAGAGTATTTTCATCGAAGAAGACGAAGAAGTGGTGCTGCTACCTGAAAATTCAGAAGCAAATAACATTGATCATGCTGTTGATTTTGCACCATTACCAGCACCAACAATTACTGCAGCTGGTACAAATCGTCCTCAAGTCACAAGTTCTTAAATCTGTGTTGAACATGAAGAAGAAGGCGCTTGCGAAGTGTCTACTCTCCTCTACGTCCTCAAAAGTCATCCACCACAACAAATCATTAGAAGCTTGCATGAACTAGTTACACGGTCCAAGTTCCGCGTTCCAAATTCTCACGCTCATTCTTCTTTTCTTGCTTCTTACCCAAGGATATGTCACAAGCACTCACTAATGAATCTTGTATTATTCTCATGCAAGAAGAGTTAGAAAATTTTGATAGAAATAATGGTTGGGAACTTGTACCACCACCTCAAGGTCACAGTGTTTAAAAATAAACAAAGTGGGGATGGGGTTGTGGTTAGGAATAAGGCTAGGTTGGTTGTTCAAGATTTCACACGAGTTGAAGGTCTAGATTTTGATGAAACTTGTGCTCCTGTTGCTAGATTAGAAGCCATAAGAATTTTGTTAGCTTTTGCTCCATCTAAAGCTTTTAAGATTTTTCAAATGGATGTCAAAAGTGCTTTTCTTAATGGTTACATATATGAGGAGGTTTATGTCAAGCAACCACCGGGTTTTGAAAATTGAAATTTTCCTAATCATCTTTTCAAACTGTCCAAGGCCTTGTATGATCTCAAACAAGCCCCTAGAGTATGGAATGATAGGTTAAAAACATTCTTACTTGAAAAGGGGTTTTCCATGGGAAAGGTTGATAAAACTCTTATTGTGCATAAGCATGGCAATGGCTCACTATTTGTTCAAGTGTATGTGGATGATATTATCTTTAGTTGTGCTTCTCATGATCTTGTGTCCATGTTTTCAGCTATGATGAGTTCAGAATTTGATATGAGTATGACGGGAGAACTCACATACTTTTTGGGGATGCAAATCAACCAAATCAAGGAGGGTACCTATGTGCATCAAACGAAGTATACAAGAGATCTTCTTAAGCATTTCAACTTTGACAAAAGCAAGCCTCTTCGGACACCTTCGGGAACATCGACAACACTTGAACTTGATGAAGATGGTGACCTTGTTAATCAAAAAGAATATAGATGTATGATTGGGTCACTCTTGTACCTCACGACATCAAGACCAGACATACAATTCAGCGTATGTCTTTGTGCACGGTTTCAAGCTTCCCCACATGCTTCAAATCATCAAACCGTCAAAAGAATTCTCAGATACTTACATGGAACTCAAGAATTTGGCATTTTTCTTCCTTCTTCCTCAACTGTAACTTTGAATGCTTTTCAGGATGTTAATTTTGGGGGTTGTAGGATTGATAGGAAAAGTACTTCGGGTGTTTATCATTTTCTTTGTAATTCACTTCTTGCCTTGTCCTCTAGAAAACAAAATTTTGTTACAAAAATCCAGAGCCGAATCTGAATATGTAGATGCTGCTAGCGATTGCTCACAAATTCTTTGGATTGTTCAAACACTTGAGCACTGTGAGATTGATCTAGATAGTGTTCCACTGTTTTGTGATAACACTAGTGCAACATTCGAGAACAAAAACATTGACATTAGGTATCACATTCTCCATGATAATTTTTAAAAAAGGAAAGGTGTGCGTCACCATGTAGATATCGAACAACAACTGGCTGACATTTTTACAAAACCTTTAGATTTCACTCATTTTTGTTTCATTCGTAGTGAAATAGTGGTTATGCATCCTCATGGCTTAAATTGAGGGGGAGTTTTAAAACCTCGGAAGTCTATGTGAGAATCTGAATTTAAAATAATATGAGCATAGTATTCATATATATATATCTATATATATATATATATATATATATATATATATATGACTTTGTGATTCCTTTTACATGCTGAAAGTTCTTACTACATTACTCTTGTTATACATTTTGTAGTTTTTGCCATGACTAGCAATTGGAATAATTACTTACACTAAATATGGTCATGATCAATCTTATTTGCTGTTTTAAACCTATTGCATGCTCACAAGTTCTTTTAATAATGAAAAATTAATCAATCAACTACTCACATGTCTATCTTTTATGTTCAAATGAAAAAATTGAGAAAATATCAAGAGAATATGCATGCATCGCACTTCATCTTTTGAGATTGCTTATCATTGCACTTTGATATTAACTTGGAAGAGGGGTTATGGCATTAGGATGGTTTGGTGCTGGTTGTGGAATGGTATTATGGATTATGGCAATGGATATGGTTAATGGTAATGGTGAAATCTGGTATAATGGTGATGGATATGGAATATTGATTTATAATATGATAATCATTGTGAGATACAATGGGTTTACTTCACATACCTATAATATACTACTTTTCAAATGTTTTAATGTACTTTTCAGCACATAGCCTTTATTATATTCGTCATTTGAATTAGTTACATGTCATACTTTCCACACTTGCTGAGTACGACATGTACTCACCCTTGCAATTCCCCCACCAATAGTTGCAGGTCAGAATTGGGAGTATAACATTGATAATGTGAAGTTCTAGGCTGTGTCTGCCGTCAGCTTGCCTGTGGTGTCGATTGGAGCTATGCCATAAACACTTTGCTTAGCTGCATAGTTGCTTATTTAGTTTATTTTCCGTTGCGTTAATTGAAACTTGTCATTAATATTCATTAGATCTTGTATTGAGGATATTATGAATTGTGTAACAAAAGTGGTTAATTAATCTTGTTCTGTGGTAATTTCCTGTATATCCTTTTGTGAATGCACTCGTGTATGTGTGTTGAACGTCCTGGGCACACATATGCATTCACTTGGTTCTTTTACAAAAACGGGTGTCAAAAATTGGTATCAGAGCCACAGGTAGACTGTAGGACACAATCTAGATAGAGTAGACACTTTATAACACATAGCAGCACTCAGGAATCAATGTGTTTTTTCTTTGTGTGTTGTTTCTGTGAGACCTATGTGTGCTGAATATATTTGCTTCGGCGATAAAAGTTTTGAATACTATCGAAACACCTTTATCATCAAGGTCCGACTCTAGGTCCGACCTCCAGCAAGGTCTGATGATAGGTCCGACTTGTTTTGGGTAGCTCCGACAAGGTCCGACGTAAGGTCTAACTTGCTTTGGCTAGGTCTGACTTCTTTGTCTAGGTTCGACTAGCTTTGGTTAGCTCTGGCGCTAGGTCCGACTAGCTTTTGTTACCTCCGGTGCTAGGTTCTGCTAGCTTTGGTAAGTTCTGGTGCTAGATCCTATTAGTTTTGGTAAGCTCCGGTTCAAGGTCCGATTAGCATTGGCATGGTTCAGAGCTTGATTGAAGTGGTTCTGCTTTTAACTTGCAATGATTCGTTCTTTCTTTACATTGATGGAAAGTTTGCTTAGTAATCTTTTACTATGTTTTTGGTGTGTTTTGGTGGTTACGGCTGATATCCTTTTTGCTATGGTTTGCAACATGTTTATGTGAGGAGCTCACGTAAGGTGTTGTGGTTTCAGAACTAATGTGAGTCAAGTCGTGGACTTGTGCTCAGAAGTATTGGTTGTTTGTTCATGTGCAGGTGTTGCTTGAGTTCAAGTCATGGCTGGTGACAGGATCCATTGGACTAGTCTCAGGGACGAGGTGAGGTTCCAACAACCAAGTTCAGGAGGAACTGTGGTTGGCTGATCAGGAGGTCACACAGGGTGATTGAATCCAGGGCAGTGCATATGAAGGAAACTGGATGTCGAAGGAAGGTGTTCGCATGTATGCATGCAGTGCAAGATGTGACAACATGTTTCCAAAGACGGGTTATGGAAGGAAAGGTCTAGTTGAAAAGATCGGATCATATCGGATTGTGACTTCGGCCGTGGCAGAGTCAGTTTTCACTCAAATATGGAAAGTATCGAGTTGGTTATGATAGTTTTCGTGTGGGACACAAAGTTTGGTTGTTTTAGGAATGTGGGATACGTTCCTAAGGTGTTTGAAAGTCTTAAGATTGCATCTATCTGCGTATAGAAGAGTCTTGAGCGGTTATAGAAAGTTTCAATTCGTAAATTGAGTAGGATTAGAGTCCTAGTTAGGTTTGGGGTTGCCTAAGGGATGGTTATATAAGCAAGGGAGGCCAGAGCTCCTTGAGCACGACTTTGGGTTTGTTCCTTTTCTGTTTTAATCAATAAAATTCGTAGTCTAATGGAGCTTTTGTGCCTTGTTCATCTGACATGTTTTCTTCGTTTCTTTCTCATTGACTTTCTGCACAACACTACCTTACTTCGGTGGTTTTATCATAACTCGAGTTTTACAGATCCGATTGACGTGATTCTTTTTGGTGTTCCAGAACTGTTTTTCTTCGGTAGGACAGATTGACCTTTGTTCGATCTTTCGATCGTAACATGATTTTCTCTCGATGGATTTTTGTGATTCTTGTTGTGACGTCTTCGTGACTTGATTCTGTACAATCTATACTAGTATTGTCATAGTTGAACACGTTCAGATTAGTCACACACATGGTTTCTTTAACAGATCAGTTTTCTACTAAGGGGTGTTTCCGTTTCTTCCGCTAAAAAGTTTTAATCTACCATTAACTGCCCCCCCTCTGGTAGCTTTACACGTGCTCTTCAATCCTATAGTTTGCTATGTTTTGCTGTTGGTGTGCTTAGTAGAGGATTTTGGGATTCTTTAGCATTGCCATGTACATAGAGGATAGTATAGGTTGTTGCTTAGTTTCATATCCCTTGATGCACGTAGTTGCAGACGTTTTCTAAATTCTTATCTCTTGCTTTTCTTCTGATGGCTAGCACTCGCAACCAGAGGGTTGCCAATGATGAGGAGGAGAACAATGGAGCACCACAGAATAACAATGGGCAAGGACCTGCCCAGGGAGCTATCAACCTTGAGCAGCTATTAGCCATGCAAAACCAGCTTATGCAGACCATGATACAGACTATGGGATAATTGCAGGCTAGCAACAACAACAATCAGCCCGACATGCCTCCACCACCACCCCACCCCCTCATAACCGATTGGGAGAGTTCATGAGAACCAGACCACCAACTTTTTCTCAAGCCGCCGACCCTATTGACGCCGATGATTGGCTCAAGTTCGTGGAGAAGAAACTTGCAGTAGTCCAATGCAGTGACCGGGAGAAAGTGCTATTCTCATCTCATCAACTTGTTAGAGCAGCTACAGATTGGTGGGATTCACTATGCAACGCCCATGAAAATCAAGAGGGGATCACTAGGGCTGAATTTAAGGAGAGCCTCCATTCTCATTATGTGTCAGAAGGTGTTATGATACTAAAGAGGCAAGAATTTGAGAACTTGAGGCAAGGAAGGTCAAGCGTGAGTGAATATCTCAATAAAATCACTCAACTCTCAAGATATGCGCATGAGGATGTCAGTAGGGTTAGCCAGAAGCAATACTTGTTCATGAGGGGCTTGAACAATAAGATCCAGGTACAATTGCTCAGTAGTGATTATGCCAACTTCCAGAAGCCTGTGGACAAAGCAATTGTTGTGGAAAACAAAGTCCGTGACATGGAGCAATACACCAAGAGGAAGGCACCATATCAGGGACAGGAACAAGGAAGTAATGTGCCCCCTCGCTTTGCACCATCCAATGCACCTTATTACAGCTCTTCTGCTCCTGTACAGCACCCTGGTTATGCACAGCGCTCAACTCAGTTTGTGCAGCAACGCCCTGTCATGCAAGCACCTAGTCCTCCAATGCCTTTTGCATCTCGTGCCAATTTTCCTGGTGCAAATGTGCAGAATCAAATCCGTCCAAATTCTGGTGCTGTTAGGAAGGTTATACATGTGGAGAAGCATGACACTTTGCAATTCAACGTCCTAAGTTAGGCCTTGGTCAAGGAAGCAATGCTCCAAGACAAAACCCAAGACCCAATGGAGGACAGCCGCAAGGGAACCATGGAAAGAAGAATTTTGCTCGTTTCAACGTGAACCATGTCTCTACGGAGGAGGCTCAACAAGTGGATGATGTGGTTATTGGTATGTTTCTTGCAAACTCCAACCCAACGACTATGTTATTTGATTCTGGAGCATCGCATTCATTCATTGCATCAAAATATGTTGCCAAGTATAGTTTGCCTATCTCTCATATGAAGTATACTCTATTCATTATGTCTCGTGGAGGAGAGATGAGGACAAATATAGTATGTCCAAAAGTAAGCCTTAGAATAGGGGGGGGGGGTAGACTTCTTTGCTAACCTCATTGTTTTGGATTCTCAAGGATTGGACATTATACTTAGTATGACTGGTTAAGGAAGCACAATGGAGTCATTGAATGTGCCACAAAACAGTGAAGTTGACCAATGAGGAAGGGATCACCATAGAATTTGAAGTGTCTCAACATGCACCGAAGAAATTGGAGCTGAATCACATGGATGGTGCCACGATTAAGGAGATTTCAGTGGTGTGTTAATTCATGAACGTGTTTCTGGATGAGTTGCCAGGTATGCCACCTAATCGTGCTATCGAGTTTGTTATTGAGTTATTACCAGGAACTGCACCTTTATCTAAGAGGCCATATAGGATGCCTCCTAAGGAGTTAGCGGAGCTCAAGAAGCAAATTCAAGAGCAACTAGAGAAGGGTTTATTCGCCCAAGCTCTTCACCTTCGAGAGCGCCCGTTCTTTTCGTGGATAAGAAGGATGGATCCCAAAGGATGTATGTGGACTACCGAGCTCTCAATGAGGTGACCATCAAGAACAAGTACACCTTGCCATGCATAGAAGACTTGTCTGATCAGATGAAGGGTGCTTGTGTTTACTCCAAGATCGACTTGAGGTCAGGTTACTTCCAAATGAAGATTAGACTGTCGGATATACCCAAAAGAGCTTTTCGGACACGATACGGATCTTATGAGTACACCATGATGTCCTTTTGATTGAAAAATGCACCTGCCTATTCTATGTACCTCATGGATAAGGTCTTCATGGAGTACTTGGATAAATTTTTTGTGGTGTTCATTGATTACATTATGATCTACTCGAGAAGCGGGGAGGAGCATGAGGAACACTTGAGGCTCACGTCGCGGAAATCGAGTGAGCATCAACTGTATGCCAAGTTCAGCAAGTGCCAGTTTTGGTTGAAAGTGGTGTCATTTTTGGGCCATATCATCTCAGGAGGAGGAGTATCGGTTGACTTTGGAAAAGTAAGAGATGTACTAAAGTGGGAACCACCGCAGAATGTGAAGGAAATCCGAAGTTTCCTTGGAATGGCTAGATATTACTGTAGGTTCATCAAGGATTTTTCCAAAATAGCCAAGCTAATGACATAATTGCTAATGAAGGGGAAAGCTTTCTGACGGACTCAAGCTTTCCAAGACAGCTTTGAAGAGTTGAAAAGAGGTTAACTACATCCCCAGTCTTGAAATTGCCGGATGTGAGCAAAAGTTTTGATATATATTGCGACCCATCAAGACAAGGACTTGGATGTGTACTCATGCAGGAAGGTCAAGTGGTAGCCTATGCATCAAGACAATTGAAGAAAATTGAGCAGAATTATCCAACACATGATTTGGAACTTGCAGCCGTAGTGCATGCATTGAAGATTTGGAGACACTATATCCTTGGACATAGGTGTGATATTTATACGGATGACAAGAGTTTAAAGTATATTTTCACACAAACGGACCTGAACTTGAGGCAGCGAAGATGGTTGGAGATCATCATGGATTATGATGTGGGAATCAATTATCACCCGGGAAAGGCTAATGTAGTGGTCGATGCATTGAGTAGAAAAGGAGTAAATCAACAGCTCATGATTCGAGAATTGCCATCCAAATTATGCAAGGAGTTTGAACGGTTGAAACTTAGATTTGTGAATGAGATGGGAATGATGGAGTTAAATCCGGCCTTGGAGCAAGAAATTCGAGAGGGTCAAACAAAGGATGAGGAAATCCAAGAAATCAAGGAAAGGACACGAGGAGGAAGAGAATTCAGGTTTGACGAAGATGACGGAGGTACTTTATGGCTTGGAAAGAGGATCATCGTGCCTAATGTGAAGCATATTCGGGAGACAATACTAAAAGAGGAACACGACTCGCCATTCTCAATTCACCCCGAATGTACGAAGATGTACAAAGACTTGAAGACATGATATTGGTGGGCCAACATGAAAAAGAACACAGCCAAATATATAGCTTTGTATGATGTGTGCCAACGAGTCAAGGCAGAACATCAAAGACCAGCTGGATTATTGCAGCCATTAAAGAGTCCAGAATGGAAGAGGGAAGAAATTGGTATGGACTTTATAGTTGGTTTACCGCCAACCAAGTCCGGTTATGACTCCATATGGGTAATTGTGGATCGTTTGACCAAGTCAGCTCACTTTATTCCTGTCAAGACCACATATACTGTCGCGAAGCTGACAATGTTGTATATGGAGCACATTGTGTGCCGACATGGAGTACCAAAGAAAATAATGTCGGATAGAGGATCTCAATTTACCTCCAGGTTTTGGCAGAAATTGCATGAAGCATTGGGAACAAAGTTAAATTTTAGCTCGGCGTATCACCCTCAAACAAATGGACAAACTGAGAGGACCAATCAGGTTTTAGAGGATATGTTAAGATCTTGTGCTTTGAAGCATGGAAGGAGTTGGGACAAAAGCTTTCCATATGTGGAATTCTCATATAACAATAGTTACCAAGCAAGCTTGAAAATGTCACCCTATGAAGCGCTTTATGGAAGGAAGTGTAGGACACCTTTATTTTAGAATGAGATCAGAGAGAACCATATATTTGGACTTGATATGTTGCAAGAAGCTGAAAAACATGTTTAGATCATCTGCAAAAATTTGAGGACTGCTCAATCGAGACAAAAAGGCTATGCGAATAATAGGAAGAGAAGCTTAGCCTTTGAAGTGGCAGACTTCGTATATCTCAAGGTATCACCCATGAGAGGTCATAAGAGGTTTAACATAAGAGGCAAGCTAGCACCTCGATACATTGGACCATTCAAGATTTTGGACAAAAGAGGAGAACTAGCCTACAAGTTGGAGATGCCAGCTCATCTTCCAGATGTCCATAACGTATTTCATGTTTCCCAACTCAAGAAGTGCTTGAGAGTGCCGGAAGAACAAGTGCAAATAGAAGAATTGGAATTAGAGACAGATTTGACTTACGCCGAGCAACCGGTCAAAATCCTGGAAACCAAGGAGAGGGTCACAAGAAATAAGATCATTAGATGGTGTAAAGTTCAACGGAAGCATCATACAGAATCAGGGGCAACTTGTGAGCTGGAAGATGATCTCAAGAAGGAATTTCCCTATCTGTTCTCTTCCGCGTCGAATATCGAGGGCGAGATTCATTTTAAGGGGGTAGGTTTGTAACACCCTCATTTTCATGCATCATGCATCGCATAAGTTCATATACATGTTTAACACTGATCCACATAAAAAGGAATGAGTTTAAAAAGAATTAGGAGTAAAACCGCACTCAAAAGTTCTAAGAAGTGCGGACTAGTCCGTTTTTGGTGCGGACTAGTCCAATTTCTCACTGACCTCCATCGAACATGTCCATTTTTGCTGTGGACTAGTCCATTTTTCTCACTGTACAACTTTCAGACTTGTCCAGTCCATTGCGGACTAGTCCGATACCTCAATTCCTTGAAAATTTTGCCAAGTCCCTAGACTTGTCCGAACTTGTCCGGCATCTAGCGGACTTATCCGTTTTCCTCTCTGACTAAGTTCAGACTTGTCCAATATCTCTCTGACTAACTTTGGACTAGTTCAGCCTTTCGCGTACTTGTCCGGTGATCGCGATTCCGAGTTGATCTTTCGTTCCACGATGTGTTTTTATGTTTCACCTTAGGTGGGCCTAAGGACGTCGTGTCTAACCCTTATTGGAGCCCATGTGGGACCCCACACCGGCCTTCACCCACCCCAAAATCGAAATCCATCTAACCTTAACTCTCCACCCCATATAAACAACCCAACACCCTATTTTCTCATCTTTTTGCCACCTTTGACCACACTCGAACCCTAGCTCATGGTGAGCCACCGCCAAGGAGGGAGAAGGAGATCCTGAGCAAGAAGAAGAAGAGGAGGAAATAAAAGAGGATCAAGTGATCAAGATCTCCATCAAGTTTTCGTTCTGCATCAACAAGTTATCTTCAAGATTCTTCATTACCCCTAGATCGTCAAGATCCAACTGTTGCCTCCAAAACTATTGAATTATTGGAGTTTTAAACACCTGGTATACATTCTACTTCCTCTTTCTTACGTGAATTCAATCCCGTTTCGCGAAATTCACATCGATCTAGAAAACCCTAGCTCACTGTTTCTGCGAAGGGAGGACTAGTCCGACCCTACAGCGGACTAGTCCAGTTTTGCTGTCTGTTTCCTGCTGAATTAAATCTAAATTGATTTGAATCGATTCCAAACCTGTCCAAACTTGTTAAAAACTATTAGAACTAGACAGTAAACATTATTAACAACTCATTAACTAGTTATGCTCTGCAATTTCATTAATCATGCATGTCATGCCATATTGAGTAACATGTGTGCACTTATTGATTGTAATTCTTGTCTTGTATGTTATTGCGCGGGTTAGACGGATTTGCACTAGAGAGGACCTCCAGCACCAAGAATTTAAAGGCTTTGACCCAAACCAAGCCCAAGAGCAAGGCAAGTGTCCTTGAACATATTGATCTTGTTTTTACAATAAATGTTTTATTTGCAAAACTGCATTGCTTGTGTCAAATTGATAGGAAATCCAAGATAGGAGTTTACTAGCTTTGTTTAACCACCCTTGTTACTTGGAATACAAGGTAGAGAGTCGAGAAGGGCTTTTTACCTTTGCTTCGCTCCATTAATTGGGATGGGAAAAAAACTATACCATTTAATTATGCATTAATGAGATTATGGTTAATATGAACTGGTTAATATGACATGGTAATGGGTTATCTAAGCAAGATTGGTATGTGGATGCGTTCGAAGACATGGTAGTTGCTTGCTTTAGATCTAAGGACTGGTTCATGCGAGAATATGTCAGGACAACAGTGCCACCACGAGGCCAAGTATGGGTGCGGTGTAACTAATTAATTAGGGTATTGCTAGCACTGGGCAGATCATTTGGTGCACCGGGGAAGGGGAGTCAGGTTGGGTTTGGATTAGTGGCAGGACTCCCTAGGATCCGAATGGCACAAGAGGGGGTCCCTTGGTTGAAGATGCGCGCAGTTGGAGGCATCGCCACTGGTGAAACCTCGGTGGGTCCGTACATATTAGCAGTCCCTTTGTAAAGGCTATTTTGTGATCTATTGGCCATACACCTATGGTAGTGTTTTGGCATAATGGAGATTTTCTTTAGTCACCGACGGGTGACAAAATCACAAACATGTGGGTAAAGTGGTACAAACTCTTCAGAGTATTAAAACTATCATGATAGTCGTGCTCCCAGTTAAGAGCACCTGGATGACCTACATGATTAGAGGGGTTTTGGTATTAGTATGCTTTGGTGCTGGTTGTGGAATGGTATTATGGTTTATGCCTTTATGGCAATGGATATGGTTAATGGTAATGGTGAAATCTTGTATAATCGGGATGGATATGGAATATGGATTTATACTATGATAATCATTGTGGAATACAATGGGTTTACTTCACATACCTATAATATACTGTTTTTCAAATGTTTTAATGTACTTTTCAACACTTAGCCTTTATTATATTCGTCGTTTGAATCAGCTACATGTCATACTTTCCACACATGCTGAGTACGACATGTACTCACCCTCACAATTCACCCACCAACAGTTGCAAGTCAGGATTGGGAGTATAATGTCGTTAATGCGGAGTTGTAGGCCATGTCTACCATGAGCTTGCCTATGGTGTCGATTGGAGGTGCACCATATACTTGTTGCTTAGCTGCATAGTTGCTTGTTTAGTTTATTTTTCGCTGCGTTAATTCAAACTTGTCGTTAATATTCATTAGAGCTTGTATTTGAAGATATTATGAATTGTGTAATAAAAATGATTAATTAATCTTGTTCTGTTGTAGTTTTCTGTATGTCCTTTTGTGAATGCACTCGTGTATGTGTGTTGAATATCCTGGGCACACATATGCATTCACTTGGTTCTTTTTCGGAATCGGATGTCACAAATACATTGTCAAAGGGGGAGAAATATGTATTAGAAATAGGTATAGGTGGAGAAATATTTGTTTTTGAAATTTCTTTCTCATTTGATTTGAAAAAGGGGGAGAAAATTGTTTTCAAAACTTTTCAGGTGAATAAGCCAATGTTCGCATTTTAAGCTGTGTTGCCAATGCATTCATCAAAGGGGAGATTGTTAGACATATGTGTGCTTAATACATTGGATATTTCGATAAAAGTTTTGAATATTGCCAAAACACCTTTCTAATCTAGGTCCAAGCTCCGACAAGGCTCGACAATAGGTCCAACATGTTTTGGTTAGCTCCGACAAGGTTCGACAATAAGCCCGACTTGTTTTGAGTAGCTCCGGCAAAGTTCGACGATAGGTCAGGCATGCTTTGGGAAGCTTTGTCTAGGTCTGACTTGAGGTCTAATAAACTTTGGCTAGGTCCGACGCAAGGTCCGGTTAGCTTTGGGTAGGTCCGGCACAAGGTCCGTTTATCTTTCACAAGGTCCGGATAGCTGTGGCAAGGTCCGACGCAAGGTTCGATTAGTTTTGGCAAGGTCCGGTGCATGATCGCAGTGATTCTGCATTTAACATGCAATGTTTGAAACTTGCTTTACACTTATGGTAAGGTTTGCTTTGTATTTATTTGCTAAGTTTTTGGTGTGTTTTAATGGTTGAGGTTGGTATTATCTTACTATGTTTGCAACATCCTTACCTGAGATGCTCACGTAAGGTGTTGTGTTTTTTGAACTAACGAGAGTCAAGTCGAGGACTTGGGCTCATAAAGGATGGTTGTTTATTCATGTGCAGGTGTTGCTTGAGGTCAAGAAATGGCTGGTGACGGGATCTATCGAACTAGTCTTCGGGAGAAGATGAGGATCAACAACCAAGTTCGGAAGAATTGTGGTTGAGTTGATCAGGAGGTCACGCAGCATGTTAAGGTCAAGAAGAACGCATATAAAGGTATCGTGGATGATGCTGGAAGGTGTTTCACATGTGCAAGGAGTGCAGGACATGGCAACATGGTTCCAAGGAGTGATGAAGAAAAGTGGACGTAAAGAATTGGTCGGAAAGGTCCAACCGGCTAGATTATGCCCCAGGCTGCTGCTGAGGTGGTTATGGTCCGTTTATGGAAAGTTTTGAGTTTGTTTTGGTTACTCGTGTGGTTCACAAAGTTGAGTTGTTTTAGGAATGTGTAATACATTCCTAAGATGTTGGGAAGTCTTTAGATTGCTTCTATCTGCATATAGAAGGGTCTTGAGCGATTATAGAATTTTCAGTTGAAACTGTGTAGGATTTGAGTCCTAGTTAGAATTGGATTGGCCTTAGGGCCGGTTATATAAGCAAGGGAGGATAGAGCTCGTGGTGAGACACCTTTGGTGTGTTCCTCTTATGTTTTGATCAATGAAATTCATAGTTTAGAGGAGCTTTTGTTCCTTGTTCGGGCCAGTTTTTCTCGTCGAGTTTCTGCACAGCACTGTTACGTCAAGGTTTTTTCATAACTAGAGTTTTACAGATCCAATTGATGTGATTCTTTTTGGGTTGTCATCACAACTTGATTATATATCATCTGTGAAAATTTCACAGTCATTTGATTAGTGATTTCTGGTCTACATGAGTTTCTTTGAAGTGTTGCAGATCTGTTTTTACTCGGGTATAACATATTGACCTTTGTTCAATCTCTCGATCATAACTTGAGTTTTTCTCGACGGTTTTTTGTGATTCTACTACTTTTGTCATGGTTGAACACGTTTAGATCAGTTGCACACATGGTTTCTTAACAGATTGATTTTCTGCCAAGGAGTTTTTGTTGCTTCCGCTGAAAAAAGTTTTAACTCAACCATGTACCCCCTCTGGTAGCTTTACACGTGCTCTTTAATCCTACATAACTGCCAACCTACAGGTGAGCAATTGATGCATATACATATTTCAGAGGAAGAAAATGGTTGCCTTTTTTGTAGCCAAGAAGACAAAGTTGAGTGTATTTTCCTTTTTTGTTCCTCTGCAAAAGAAATATGGAAACATATAAAAGAACATTTCCTTATCGGTTTACGCATAAAACATATGACCAATACAAAGCAGCGGTTTTTTTATGCCCAGAGAATCAAACATTAATATTATTGTCATGTTAGCTACAATATGGCATATTTGGGAGGCTCGGAGTCAGGATAAAAAAATGAGGTGCAATCGTTAACCCGATTAGAGTCACTAGAAAAATCTCTGCTTATGTTGATATTATTTATCAACATTTATTCAAGCAAAGAGGGTCATCTCAAAAGAAAGACACTCCATCTATTCCCTGTTTGCATGCGATGCAACAAGATCAAGTATGCGTCAATATATATAATGCTCTATTTCCTTCTGATAATTAAAAGGGATGTGGAATGGTGATTCCTGACCACATGGGATCCCATCTCCTTTCCTTTAATGAATGCATAAATTTGTTTCCAACTGCTGAATTGGCTGAATGGATTGCAATCCGTCGGGCTCTTTTGATCATAAAAGATCATAATTTCTCACCACGTAAGAAAGGCTCATACAAGATAGCCCAAAAAAGAAGGGAGATGAACAAACTGTGCATCTCCGTCGTCGCGTCTCGCATTACGTTAGTATCAGAGACGGGGTTCAAGGCGCGTCGCCGATCGAACTAGGTGCGAGACATGCTAGAAATATGTGTGTCTCCTTTCTTTTTGTCATAACAGACGATCTTTACGTTGTCATTGGAGACACCGCTGGCGCGCGTCACCCACCAGCTTACAAGAGTGATAGGCCTTACAAAGCATGTCGCAGATATATTGACTATCCGAGATGCTCTGTTATGTAGCGCGTCGCAGATTCATTAACTTATGTGAGACGGGCTTTATAGAAGCTTGAATCCTTTGTATAGTTTATCCAAGATGCTCTCTACTACAGCTCGTTGCGGATTGTTTACATGCACTACTATTAGGAGCTATCCAGGATTTGGCAGCCGTATTACCAGTGTCAGCAACATACTGTTCATGAACATATGTATAGCCAAAATTATCACATGTTAAATTACAATGAACAATCAAATATTACCAAAGTGTTAATCGTGGTTATCAAGTATACTAATTACACAACAAAGATTGTTCATCCTGATTACAATGTAACTAATTACACACATCATAATTCTCATCATCTAATCCTATATACTGCAATGAAAATTCTCTCGATTAATGACTTCATTGACGATGAGCCTTCATAGACTCTAATGCTCTGACTGAGACATCCTAAAATTCAACTATAATAAACAAAATAAAAAATTGGTATACAATTGTAATAAACACAGGAACTGTTAGTGAATGGAGAACAGAGCTCACTTGTAGCACATGCAGCTGGTGAGCATCTGCAAGGCATCAGCAGGGAAATTGTTCTCATGGTAAAGGACATGGTACTGAGTTGCTGTGCTTGTCCCCTAAAAAACAAACAATTCACATTCCACTGATGCTTTTATAACCTGATATCAAAACCTAGTGAGAGAAACACCAATTATCGCATAGGTACCTTGATTCCAGCATGGCTGCATAGGTAGAAATCAAATTCAGTTGGATGGCACTTGCTAGTGTCAACCACAGTTCCTGCAGTTTCAACTTTTTGTGAATCATAATTTGTTATACATTGATAGTCCAAACAAATAGATTACTTCTGCATTGGACATAAACAAAGAAGATGAATGTACACCATAATGAAAATTCTCCCTTTGGATCAATGACTTCATTAACGATGAGCCTTCATTGGACATCCTCAAATTCAACAATATCACTGGAATGCACACTCTTAGGGCAGGGTCGAGGCGGCGGTGTGCTCAGGGGATAGGGGACACGGCGGCATGCTCCGGGACGAGCTGACAGTGGCACCGGAGTGGCAGTTCCTCAACTGTTTGATGACAGCAGGCCGACGTGCTCCAGGGATAGGGAGAACATTTCCACTTATGTGAAGATGGCGGCGTGCTCATAATGATTACCGAGGTCGGGGTCGAGTCACCGGCGTGCTCCGGGGACACGGGATGAGGTGGGGTGCTCCAGCATGCTCAACTCTCTGATGACGAAGGTCGGGGTTGACAGCGAAGTAGGGGTCGATGCTGGCAGCGTGACAATGACAAAAAGAGAGTTGAGGAAGAGGGACGGTGGTGGCGTGCTCCGGGGACAGGAGACAAGGCAGTGTGCTCCAGCGTGATCAACTCTCTGATGACGCGAAGGTCAGGGTCGACGGCGGCGGCGTGCTCAGTATTTGCGGTTTATAGGTCGAGAGAGTGCACAATAACAAAAAATTTCGGCGTAAATCAAAGATGCGCAAGTGTAAGGCGCGTCTCTCATTATTTTGTGGCCCCGAACTCGCTGCAATATCCTAGATGCGCCATGGTGTGCTGAAGCTGGCCAGGAACAACATCTAGGACATTACAACGTGTCCAACTGGCAAGTGTGCGCAATGCCTTATATGATCATTGCATTGTGCTCAGCTTTCCAATGCGGGACAAAAGATCTTCGTCGTAAATCGAAGACAAACCATTGAAAGGCGCGTCTCGCATTATTTTGTGGCCCTAGAAACGTTGGAGTGCCCTAGATGCATCACAGTGTGCTGAAGTCAGAACAACATCCAGGACTTTCCAACGTTCCCAACTGGTAACTGTGCACAATGACTTATACAATCGTTGCAACGTGCTCACCTTTGCGAGGTGGGACAAAAGATCTTCGGAACAAATCGGAGATGAGCCCGTTTAAGGCCCGTCTCCCTTTTGCCGAATATCAGGTATCTGAGACGCGCCTTTCTAAAGTTCCTCTATCATGCACTCTTCACATTGCCACACGCACGACACCGTGAACTGTTGCAGGGATAAACAAACGCAATGACATTGCAATTCACGGATTAATTGGAATTCTGGGATAAACAACCGCAATAACATTAAAATTAAGAGATAATTTGCAACTCAATGAATTTCATAGATCATACATTACGTGCCCTCTAAACTAATTTTGAATCTAAACTTATTCCTAAAACTCCCATCGATCAATCTAAACTGTACCATGCAGCTTGCTCCCGAACACGTCTCTTATATTGCCCTGGATACTGAAAATATTGACATTCCATAAATTGACAAATGTCGAAGGAGGAATGAATAATCTACGTTGGTCACTAACAAAAAGTGTCTAACCTTGATAAGTTGATTATAGCAATTATTTTCAACGTCGGGCGCATTTGGCTGAAGTAGCAAATGCTGAACTTCAAGTAGTATAGTTTTGATTGTAAAACCAGTGCACCACCCCTAAGAAATATCAATTTAAGCAACATAAGAAACCAGTTCAAATAAGTTTGGCAACAATTACTATTTACATGAGCAAAATAGGTCTATCTTACAGTCTCTTGATCAAGAATCCCAATGCAAAGTGCTCCTGAGCGATGGCCATTTGGGTGGAAGAAACCACTTGGAAAGGCACATCTTGGAGGCAACAATGGATAGTCCTCTGAGAAGGAGATTGTCATGGGTAGTATTCACCTTCCCAGTCAGTCTACAAAGGAAACTCATTAATAGGAGGATGATGGTTAAACTCATATTAAGCTTGTTCTTCATGACTTACCACTTCTTTACCAGGGACAATGCACTACCACTTCAATAAATCTCCCAATTTAGGCTTCGCAGAGAAACCCTACGCAGACGGAAAAACAAAACTAAAGTTAAGTTCATCAGTCCATTGCAAATTTACATATATACAACTATACGACCTGTGTGCCATATGTACATACATGGGGATGATTCTTGCGCCACACCAGGCGGTCCTACTTCAGTCAGCTATGCGCCAAGCCGATACCAGCCATGAACAGTGACGACGACGAGGAGGATGGCAACGAAGACGACGAGGAGTTCGCAACGGCAACTATGATGACGACAAGGACGGTGACGATGACGACGACGAGGACGGCGATGACAAAGACAATGGTGACGGCAAACAGAGGAGGCGGTCACACTGGAGTTGGTCAATTAGTAATAAAGGAGCACCGGAGGCGAAGAAGAGACGAGAGAGATAAATGCGAGACACGCGTTAAGTTAAAGAGTGTCTTCCATTGTCGAAGAGATGAAGAGACAAGGGAGATAAATGCGAGACGCGCTATAACAAAGAGAGACGCGCATTAATCTAAAGTGTGTCTTCCATAGTCGATAGAGAGACGGGCGGCACGAAGTCTGCGGGGAACTTAATTTCGGTGGCATGGTGCAGAGACGCGTGCAACGTCCGTGCACAACCTTTCATTTCTCCGAGGTGGTATCGAAGCGTCCCATCAATCCATCAATGCGCGGGAAACCAACCACTCCCTTGACAACTCCGCGCGGACCTTATTTAAGACGCGCCATCACCAGTAAGTTCTCCATAAGCGCGTCGCTCACTTTGAATCCTCTTCTTTTCTTCGTCTTCTCCGCCCCGACGACCCACCACCACCATGGCCGAACTTCCGCCGCCAAGCCCTCCGAGGGAGCCACCGTGCAAGAAACTGTGTTGCAGCTCCAGCGAGAGGTTCAACACCGAGCAGTGCCTCCTTCTGGCGCAAGAGGCGTACAACCATACGTCTCGCGCCATGAGTTCCTTGGGTTTGGGTACCCTTCCCCTGTTTACTAGAATGGGTACTATCAACCACTACCTCTTCGCCCTCACGGGGGTGGCCGATCTTCTCGACATTCTGTTCGAGACAATGGTCTAGGTGATTGGCATCGAGGGCCGCAGAAACCTGGTGGATGCGATGGAAAGCAACCTCGTTCACGGGGTTGCACCGCTGATGCAGCCGGTGCAGCAGGAGCAACCGGCCCAGGCTCCTGTTGCACCAGTGCCGGAGTCGCCGCCGGAGGACGAGGAGGAGGAGGAGGATGAGGAAGAGGAAGAGGAGGAGTAGGAGTACGAGTACGATTTAGTTTTTATTTGTTGTTTTTAGTTGCTTCTATTTTGTAAATATTGTTAATGAAAGAAATCTATCTTTGTTTATCTATGTGATTGAATATTATCTTGTGTGTTCTTCAACTGTGTGAGTTAGTGAATGTGTAGCGTGTTCATCGTGTTCCTTAGGTATCATAAGGAAGGATTTGATTATATTCGGGCAAGAGAATGATTTAGTTGTCAAGTGAGATGTGTGATATCAACAGTGAACCGAAGCAAAATGGAGAAAATCATGAAGCTAAAGGTGGCTTGTGGAATTGTAAACGCGCCTTCCGTTAGAAAACATCTCTCTTTTTGTATAGAAGAGGGAGACGTCGATCATAGGAGACGCGCTTTGCAGCGAAGCTCATCTCCATTTTGCGTTACAACACATACCTAATATAAGGTGCCATTAGTCTCTCCTCTTCGCTTTGTTCCGCTTAGACGACCCACCATGGCCAATGTTCTGCCGCCAAGCCCGCCGAGAGAGCCACCCTACAAGAAACAGTGTTGCCGCTCCCCCGAGAGGCTCAACAAAGAGTTGCTCGAGATGCTGTTCGACAGGCTATTCGACCGGTTCCAGAGGCTGCTCGAGACGATAGACGAGGTGCTTAGTGCTGAGGGCCGCAATATTCTAGTGGTGGCGATGGCGAGGAACCTCGATTTGCGAGGTTCCATCGCCGGATCTGGACCAGCCGGAGCAAGCGGCGGAGCAGCTGGAGCAACTGGAGCAGCCGCAGGAACCAACGGAGCAGATGGAGCAGCCGAAGCAACTGGAGCAACCAACAGAGCAGCCGGAGCAGCCGGAGGAGGAGGAGGGTAGGAAGTGTAGGAATTAAGTTTTCTTTTGTTGTTTTTTATTTGATGTTTTTCTTTTCTTGTATCTTGTACTTCTTTCTTGTATTTTGTAATATATTTGTTATATGTGATCAATTGTGTGAATGATTGAATGTGTTATCTGTGTTCATCTGTGTGATGAATATTTTGTGTGTTCAACTGTGAATGAATGTGGTCATCGTTCAGAGTCGTGTTCATGTATGCCTGTAAGCGAAGACAAAGGAGGTGTGCTTTCAGTAAAGACGTCTCATTTCCTCGCTTATAGGAGACGCACTATGCTACAAGTGCGTCTCCCGTTTGTCCAGAGAGTAGCCCCTTCTCGGATCTATACTTAACTGAGACGGGTTGTAATGTAACGCGTCTTCTTGAACGTTCAACCGATCCATATCTGATCCTTACTGAAGTGGGCTCGTCTTGCATAAGCTTATGAGAGACGACCACTTTTGAGCGCGTCACCCATCTTTGTCTCCTATTTAGGTTTCTTATGTAGTGTCTCTAAGATAAGGTTATTTTCAGATTGCCTTTTCATGGTTCAAAGAAAAAATTATGTTGTCCTAGATCGATCAAACATGGGAGCAGTTGTTGTGGATATCAAATCTATGGCTGCTGACTCGCATATTGCTCTATTTGTTTCTCCAGTCGTGAGAGAAATATAATAGCACATCGGCTGGCTTGTAATGCCAATTCTTTAATTTGTAAAATATCAAGTGTTGTAAGTACATATTGTATCCGTGATGAACTATGTAATGATATTACTTTACCAATAAAGTGACATTTACTCTAAAAAATACGATTACTCTACAGAAGAACAAATAGGTGTCGGGCCTTGGAATGACTAAAAAGTGTAAGAGAGGATGAATATGATGCGGTCGGCAATGCCGGTCTATAAAGTCCAGAACCATGTGTGTATTATACATCCGCTTACTGTCACCTTGTTCTAGACCGTAAGTGTATGTATGTATTCGTACTCGCTTGTAATAAACTGACAGTAACCTCATTGGGTGCAAAGATTGGAACTTTACCTGTCATCTAAAAACAACCGGCTCCTGCGTGTCTGCCAGGGATGGAAACCGGGAAAATAGTCAGTCAAATTCGTTTGGAGGTGCGACGTGAGGCTATTCTCCATTTATTCAAAGGAAAATTGCTCCCAGATGTGCTGTCCGCTGCAGAAGTGTCAGCATACAATGAAGTTTTTCATAGTAGGCCCTAATTTACTATGAAGGTATAAGATCGTCATCCTCTTAATTATTTAGAATATAAATTAAAACAAAAAACTTCTTTCAGTATGAATAAGTATAGAATGGTCTATCTAGTTACCTTAACGTCATATAAAGAAGTCGATTGACAGCTTGCCTGCTAATACAGAGCCAGGCCAAAGGAAATTGTACCAACATTGCCCTTAAGAGAGTACGTTTTACAGAGGCGACTGACAACAGTTCTATCCGAAATCATGGACAGACACATATATATTTATATATACCTATAATATATAGGGAATAACTGCTATGCAGTATGCTGTTTTGTGCAAGTGTGCAATCTCCAAATCTGAACCGTGCCTTATCTATCCAAGAGCGCTGCACATTTAGCACTTAAATCCTCACACCTGGTGTTGCTGACAATATGCAAAAAGAACCTTGAATGCACCACCCTTAGATTGGTAGGGAACGATTGAAATATAAAGGTTGCACGCTTGCACAAAACAGCAGATTGCATAACCAGTTGTTCCCTATATATTATACGTATGTATAAATATATATGTGTTCGTCCATGATTTCAGATATATATATATATATATATATATATATATATATAACCCTATATATAGGGTAAGTATATTTTGTAGCCAGGTGTAGAATAAGAATTCTGTAGCCAGGTCCAAGAGCAGAGCCGCAGCCGTACGGAGCAACAAACGTGGCCAGTAGAATAGAAAACGCATTAGTAGACGGAAGCAACAACCGCCAGCACTACGTGGATACAGAGACGGGAGCAACCACCAGGTTCGTGCATTGCGGTGGAGCACCAACAGGCGCAGCGGCATCGTACGGGAAATTAAATCTGGAGAGCCAAGCGGAATGGAGGCGCATGAGCATCGACGCAAAGACGGCATGGAGGAGGTACGATCGACTATTTGGTCACTGGGCGCTGTTGTACTGTACGATCATTGTTTCCCTGCTCTGGAGTGCAGATGAACGAAGCCGAAGCCGCCGCCGGCAAGACGTCCGGTAAGAATGACAACGAGACCGACGGAAGTCCCGCCATCCATCTCCAGGTGAGTTGGGACTGCATCCATCATGTACCTCCTGCACTTGAATAGGAACTGATGTTTTGACTGCAAAAAAATGAATGATTATGAGTGTGAGAATTAATTATTTTGAGTAGTACTTCTAGTTAACGACAATGACAATTAAGTAATATGTTTCAAATGCTATTAAGTTTGGGTTTTTTTCTGTGCGATTAACTAATCAAAAATTCATGCTTGTGTTTTTAAATCAGGAGACGGTGTCGCATAAAAGAGGAACATTGAAGTCAGTAGAAAATGATATTGAACACGGTAAGTGCAAGGTATATGTTGATTAATGCTTGCGTTTAGGAGTAAATTGAATTGTACAGGTATTGAACTTTACTGTTGATGTTGGGTCTTACAAAAGATTAATCTGATACTGCTTATTAGAAACAGCAGTAAAAAATAGGGATGTCTTTGAGTAGAATAAAAAATGATAGGGGGATATAATAGATCATATGAAGGATAGAGTTGTATGTAAATTGAAAGACTGTATAGATTAATTGAAATATTACGATACATATGCAATATTAATTGGTAAGTGATACAAAAATTGTTATGTTGCAGTTGTGATGACAAATGAGTGTAGTAACGGCAACTGTGAAAACGCAAGGGACGAATCTAATATGCAGATCGTAATACGATCACCATCGATGTTCTACACACCAACAACAAAGAAAACATACGGTGGTGAGTCATCATTAACAGGTATATATCGCGGCAAACCTTTATATGTTGATACTATTCCATTATAAATAGATCTGTTTAGAAGAAAAATAAATATAAAAAAATTAGTTGTTCTGTACATTTTTTGTATTGAGAATGCTGGGTCATTTAAATGTTTAGTTATGCACTGACTCAAATTATAAATTGATTATGTAGTCGACGAAAAAATATGATACGGTTAGAATTAATACATCTGGAATGGATTAAATTGTATGTTAGTAGAGAGACATTGTATGACTCGATTTGTGTTATTAGCATATGAAATGCAGTAAACATGAAAAATAACGAATACATATTGTTTTGTTGCAGATATGGCGACGGGGTCTAATGGAAATGAAAGCGCGGATGGAATGTTAATACGACACACAATGACACCCTCGGATACAATATCACCTACTGCCGTGTTGACGCCAGATCCAGAAACAAAATACTATCACGTAAGGAACACATACTTCATAAGTTTGTTACTATGCATAGGGAAACATATACTATAATTGAGTTTAAATATAGAAGGTTTTCATATATATATATATATATCTCTTTAAATCAATTTTAAAAATTTAAGATAGTAAAGCAACAAAATAATCTAATTTTAGATAGCACATATTTCGTCCAATACAGAGGTGATGAAAAGAACAAGGGATTCCTTTGAGATAGCAAAATATTGGAATTTACTAACACAACTCTGTGACCACTAGACAACGTATCGATTGGTTGTCCAGGATTACCAACATCATGAGAACAATGTGCCTATGTTCGAACCTGAAACTAACAGTAATGAAAGAAACTAATCTGACTTTTCATGGGTTGTAGGATTCGACATTGCCTGAAGCAATAGTGCCTAGTGGAGAGCAAAGATTTGAGACAAATGAAGAAGCAAAAAGTTTCTACAACTTCTATGCAAGAATGGCTGGATTTGATGCGCGAATAACCAAGTCACATCCAACTGTCAAAGAGTTTTCATGCAGCAAGCAAGGCAAATGGGAATATTACAAGAAGGGGGAAGAAAGGAAAACGGAGAAGACATCAAAGAGGACAAATTGCAAGGCGTTTGTTAAAGCTAAATGGATGAAAAATAAGGGATATTGGTTTTTTGATAGGATAAGATTGGATCACAATCATGTATTGACACCTTAAGATGAGTCACCTCCGGATTGTACAGTTAATTTGTTGTCAGATATATACGATGGGCGGCATAATATCAGTTTCACTGAGATGGACCTGAAAAATAGGTAACATTCTGAATAATGAATATTATTGCTCATCCAAAAATAGTTGCATGATTATGCTTTCTTAAATCAAGTGTACATATTTTTTCAGAAGGGCTGCAACAGCAAGAGAGGAAAGAAGAAATGATATTCCAAAACTGCTAGAGTTCTTCAAGGAAATGAGATCACAAAATGAACGCTTCTACTATGATATTCAAGTGGACGAGAACAATGTCATTCAAAATGTGTTCTGGAGCCATGCAAGTCAACGTGCGGAGTGTGTGGACTTTGGTGATGTAGTAACCTTCGACACAACTTATCGGACAAATATTTATAGCATGCCACTTGCAATGTTTGTGGGCTCGAACCATCAACTCCAAAATGTTATTTTCGGACAGGCGCTGCTTCACAACGAGCAAATAGACACATTTGAATGGTTGTTTAATACATTCAAAAACTGCATGGATCCAGAGAAGGAACCAAATTGCATCCTTACAGGTAAGTGTATATTCTTTTATAAAATATAAATTTATAGTAGTACTACTAGTACAGAACTACAAATATTTATTATGCATTGGATAATATAATTACTCATTTTGGAGACATGTAAATGGGGGAATATGTTTTAATAGATCAGGATAGCTCTATGGCTGCAGCAATCAAGAAGGTATTCTTGAAGACAACTCATCGCCTATGCAGGTGGCACATGTTGAAAAAGTACAAAGATGAGCTAAAGAAATTGTACTCCAGTCATGAAGGATTGAGAGAAAAGTTTCAAACTGTAGTCAACCACCCGCTGACACCTGAAGAATTTGAGGGTGCGTGGAAAATGCTGATGGACGAATATCATATACAGGAGAATGTAGCCATAGATGGACTTTGGAAGCAAAGAAAATTGTGGATTTTGGCGTATTTCAAAGAAAACTATTGTGGTATGATGACGTCGACGCAAAGAAGCGAAAGTGTGAACAAATTGGTGAAAGGTAGTGGCTTTGCGTCAAATATGACATCTATAAATAAATTTGCGCGAAAGCTACTACAGGTGATACAACACACAAATCATAATGCTGCCGGAGAAACACATTGGTCACAGGTAATCCCCTCTGGATTTGTTTTTTGATATTGGTGGTATTTAAATTCGAACTATAATATTTCGTGCTTACTTTTTATTTTTAAAAATGAATACAGGCAACAGTCATTAGGGCCACTTTACAGCCGTATGACACGCAATTGAGTCGGTTGTATACAAGGGCAGTATACAAAAAATACAAAGAAACATATATGAGAAGCACTGCATTCCACATTGAAGTTGATAGAGAGCGAGAGAATGGTTACCTGGTCACTCACACTAATGAGTCCAAGAAATATGCATGGTACCAACATTCATTTAAAGTGTATGCAAATGTTTCAGCAGAGTCATATAAGTGTGAGTGTCGCACCTGTGAGCACACAGGTATGAATGTCTTAAATATGTCAATATTATAATTGTTATTCAAAGTAATGCATATATGTCAATTTGAACTTGTACGCGATACTGAACCTGACAACTTCACCATCGAAAAAAAATCAAAATAGATCCATTTAATTTGTATATTGTGAACATGTGATACTTCAGTTATGTCATAGATCAAATAAAAATAAATTCTCATCTATTAGCAAAAAAATGGCAAATCAGCTGCCGGAATTTATTCTGTACTATTTCTTCATGTAATACCTAAGTTATTTTTTTACTGCTAGTTAAAATCATACTTCATTTCTTATCAATCTGTACATTAATAGTATTATTTAAATATGAGCAGGACTTTTTTGTGAGCATCTGATAAAAGCATTTACACACCTACAAATAAAATAAAATACCAGCAAATTATATTTTGAAGAGGTACACCAAGGACGCAAGAAAACAACTGATGTGGGATAGGCAAGACATTGTGACAGTTGGGCCAGATTGCACAACTGAGCAATTCAGAACGTCCAAGCTAGTGACATTGGCTATGGCAGCGGTGAGGGTATGCAGCAAGTCGAACACAGGTTTCACGATGGGTTGTGAGAAATTTGAAGAGTTGCGCATGATGGCAGAGACAATTCCAGAAGACATTGGTGCTTCAGCCCATAAGAACATGAAACATGATGAAACAACGGGAAGAGAGGTAGCAAATACGGATGGTGCAGAACCTATAGCAGAAGAGAGTGATGTATCCTTGAGTGCTCCACAGTACGCTAAAACAAAGGGAAGCAGACACATGAAACCTGGTATTCATTGTCAAGATAAGGGGGGCAGCACTGAAAAAAATAGAAAAAGGACAAGACAGTGCAGCATTTGTGGTTTGTACGCAGGGCACTATTCGACAACATGTCCATTAAACCCAAATGTGGATACAAGAGGAAATAAAAGAAGGGGAACCATGGGAACAAAAAGAGGGAGACCACCAATAAATAGACAATTGGAACAAGAGTTCGTGTTGGCTGCAAGAGAAGATGAATGTCATGAGGAATGGAATTCAATGGAAGATGAGTAAAATGAAATGGGCTCCAATCGATGATTCTCAAATTGTTAATTGTTGTTTAGTTGTGACAGGCATAGAGGTACTAATAGTGTGCACTAACATTGTGTATTAGCATATAATGATTTACATTATGGAAAAAGTTATTTTTTACGCATTACAAAATGATAAATATATTGATACATTGCCTGTACTTTAATGGTAAAACAGGGAGCCAGTGTCATTTCTGGATCGGGAATCTTATCCACTTATGTACATAACAATGGTAGTAACGTTCACTAAAATTGTCATTAACCGAACCTGATACATGAAAATAACAGTCTAGATAATTGCTAGTGTATGAGCCAGTTATTTTACGTTGATAAACTGATGAAGCTACAATAGGTGTTGAGGCTGGGAGTAAAGATGCACAAATTGGATGATCTGAGGAGTGAGACCAAATTGTTGGTTCGACAGCAGAGATCTGAAATTTTAATTACAGATATGATTTTCTGTACTTGAAACAGTATTGAGAACACACTGGTACACTGCTAACTGCTTTTATCCTGTTGTTAACACATTACAAAGGCAATATTATTGATCGGTAGTAAACATCTTTCAGCTGCTTCACGATACAGAGACTATATATTTGCTTACTGTGACCCGAATCCCGTCAATAAAAACTAGACTAAAAATGTAACTTGTCTGTGTCACCTATTTTGCGTATGACCTTGTGTTTCGCCGCATATGTTATAAACTAAATTAAGCACCAGACAAACCCAATCATTCTAACATGTTTGGCAAATCTTTCATGATGTTTACTCGTTGTTAAACTTCAAGGGCACATAGGACCTGAGGTGTGTGTCATGAGATCAGGAGTGTTCTGAAGCAAGAGTTTCAAGCAAATAACAAGGGTGTGTTACTGCTGCATTGTTAAAGTGGATGATCTGAATTCTGAGGACAAAATATTGGTTGTACAGCACAGATCTGAAACATATATTATGGATATGATTTTTCAAGCTAAGACAATAGCTTTCATTCCAACAAAACAACGTACTGATTATCAACAGTTGCTTGGAGTACATTTATAACACAAGGCCTTATAGACAAAATAATACAAAACAGCTCAGTAACACTTTATAAACTACGTAGAAACCACGTGATCATCCAGTCCCTTCTCAAGCCTCCTGCTTCACGTCAAAGCCACACGCATGTATTCAGCCAGAGATAGGTGAAATGAAAGAAGCGAATAAGTATACATAAAGGCTTTCATCTGTGCTCCAGCTGGATTAGGTACGTCCCTGAAAAAAGTTACAAACTGCATTGAAAATTGTTTACATATTTTGTGTACATAGTCTGTAACAATAAAAACTATTATACTCCCTCCCTGCTTGTGGAACATTTTCAGGAGATATTTTATCTTTAAGTGTACTAAAATATCGACAAGTTAGTACATATGGACAGAGCATCCCTGATGCAGTAAATGGGCATGTCCCTTCTAGATCTGCTGGTACAAATGTTAAATATATCAGTTGGCAAAATAAGAATTCGAACATTTACTAAGACGGCTTGTAGTCCTCTAAGCCGTAAGGCAGAGTCTTCACTTGATTGATTGGGTTGAAGAGCATGTAATACAACATCTCGGACCTCAGTGCAGCCACATTGATCTGCATTGACGGATAGTACTACATTTAAATATTGTTACTACAACATCACCTACTAAGACGATGTAATAAAATATTGCTTTCTAGATAAGTGGCATCATTAAAACAATATGCACTATAAACACAAATAAACTGACAAAAAATTGAGCAGCATAACATTCTTATTACTAAAAAATGATCCTAATAATAAAATGTACAAATGTAGATGTGAACTGTCAGCAGTAACAAGGATTTCAGCCAATTGCATATCATAGAGTACGGCTTAACGTTATGACCAATTATAAATTATATGAACATAGATTAATTGATAAATAATGTGTGATGCAGCTACAATTTGGTAGGTGAGAAGATTGCAATCCAAAAATTGTGGAGAATTAAGAAATCAAAGTAATTGGAAAACAATTATTAAAGGAGAAAAACATACTTTCTTTTCATTTGTATGAAGCTTATTACCATCCCATATCTCCATGACTTTCATTGCAATAAAGGGTGAATCATTGGGCACATCCTCCCGCATCACTTTAATGATAGGTCTTTTCCACCTAGAAATATCTTTAAACTTCCCTTCAGTTAGCTTCTTTAGCAAATCATTGAGTCGCGTCACAACCCTAGCTGAAACAACTGTGTGAAAGTCTTCATGATCTTGGTTACTAGAATCAAGTATGTCGATTCGTTTATCAACCATGTTCAAGCAGTATACTGTGTAGTAGTTGTTTTCAAGAATTGGCACAAAAAACTGGAAGTAAAAAGAAAAAAAGATTAGGTTGTATAAAGAATAAATGACAAACGCAATGTGAGATTATCAACGTCTCGACTTACAAGCTTGACTTTGAAAATATCAAGGTCACCAATATCATCTTCAAGTTTTATAAAAGCAGCGAGGTCTGGATACATGCACTGCTGTCGTTCTTCGTCGTGGTTGAGCATCTCCTAGGTGGGGATAATAAGATAGAGATTAGTTCATTGTCTAATACATAGAAAAAGACAAAAATTGATGTCTTGTGAATGAATAGATAAATTTCATATAAAAATGACATACACCGAGATATCCTGAAAGAAACACCCTAAAACCAACACATTTAGGCCTCCAGATGTCATCCTCAGCACGTATGCAATCCACATAATATGACATGAATGACTTGAATAGTGCAGCCCCGTCTGCAAAAGAATCTGCTACATCTTCACAACTGAGACACTGGGATGGTCCCCGGATAACAAAATGCCTGGCAAAGATCAAGATGAAAAAAATTTAAAGCATAACAAATGTACAGTGTGATAAAAAAATAAAGGGATGATAACTATGTAAAAGGGCGTTTACCTCTTTTCCTTCAATTCTATGCAAATTTTACTCCTTACGACCTGGGCTTTAATAATATCAATTGGTGGCCTTGGCGTTATGCATTTGAATGGCGATCTGTATCTTGTGGGGACATTAACAAGCCTATTTATCCGAGGTCGAGCACGAATATGGTATCCGGAATCGTCCTGTGTAGCTGCAATCATTGGGCTTTGATACAAGTTATCGTCATCTACCATGCATGTCAACAGGGAATTTGTTGAATCAACTTGGGCTGCAACCAAGGTACTCATTTCGAATGATGAAACACCAGTTTCGATCTGTTGCTGCATATTACGAAACAAAATAATGACAACAAAAATATAATTATTGTAATGAAGTTGACGTGATTAGTATAATTCTTTTGGAGGGGTTGTACCTGGTTGAAGCATGTTTGAGTGCTAACGACCATGGGAGAGTGTTGTTGAGAATTCTCCACAGAATCATGTGTTGTATGAAAGTTGTGATCTAAAATAGATACATGTCAGTGGTTTGGTGAAAATTCAGTACTACAGAAATCAGAAAATTTCAGGAATGCATAAACAAAACCATGTTTAGGCGACTTTGGATCCAAGCATCCTTCGGGCCTAGCAGCAGGTATATTATTATCGATGGAGACAATGCACACATCCTGTATATGTGTGTGTGTGCGCGTATGTAAAGAGGGTCAGCAATAGTACAAGTAGATGAATCAATAAACAAGAAAAAGGAACATGAATTTGTATCAGTTCAAAAAGGTTCTACAGAAGTTACCTCAACAAACTCACTATTGTGTTCTGTGGTTTTGTCAACATCAGGAGCATTGGAACCTAGCTCAGGTGCCATTGGGGATGCTGAATTAATGACATTTGATTCCTGAACTTGATGCTCCTCACTTACAGCAAGAGCTGGTGCAGCTATCACCTGATTATCCAGTCCCTGAAAAATATGTAACTTTAAGTTTGTACATTAAGAGATTGTAAATGATATCTACATAACGAAAAATAAGTAATGGTTGTGTTCGTTAATAGAAACAAAATAAAAATATGAAGTATAACAGGAAGTAACGCACATCATTACAGTCCGCATTAGGGAGGTTTACATATACGGTGGCTTCACCCCGCGTATCACTCTTGTTGCTAGTACCTCTGTCGCAATGATCCTCATCACATGATTCGTTGGAAACATGATCATTGTTAATGAAATTATGAATAGTGTGTATAAATTCCTTATGCGCTTCCAAAATCTGTTTGGAACCAGAGAGAATGCTAGTAATTCCTCGACTTGATTTATCAACAAAAAGTTTCAACCCATCTGCTGCCTTGTACCCTAAAGGTGTACCACGTAATTCGTTTAATAGCAAACCTAGCTGCTCAGCATCAGGGAACAATGGAGACAATGAAGAATTTGGAGCAGACAAATCAACATTAGATTGAGCTTCAGTGTGAACATAACAAGTGTCTGCTCTACGTCTAAGCTGCACAACAAAAGAAACAATACATTTCAATATATAAAAACATTAAATGACATAAAAAGGAAAAAATATTATACATTGTAAAATAAAGATTGACATGAACTTGAAGATTTCCATATGTCACATTTCCTGAAACATCTACTCGCTTGTCTTCTCGAATGATGGTTTCCATTACAAATTTATGAAAATACTTAGCACGGGGTGTGGAAGAATGAAGAATGGAGTTTTGAGAATCAAGATTGTCCAAGTAGAATATCTGAATAAATATAGCAAGTAATTAATATCAAAGAATGTGAAAAGTGCATCTAGATACTTAGATAATTAGCTGAGAGGAAAACTCACTATCAAGAAAATACCGCAGCCAAGTAAGGACTTCTTTCTCTCACTGCACCATGATATTGCTGCATGGCGCAAATCTTGGACCACTGCCTTGCACCAGTTAATATTTTGAAAATCAGAAATGTCTTTCGTCAGAAAAGCATCCCGTCCTCTTATATTGTTGTCTAATGCTGGGAATAACAACTTGTTGAAGGCTACAAGTAGAAATATCCTGACTGCAAGATAATTATCAATCCTTATTTTCCTCAGCATGTCAATAATATAGTTGCACTTGACATCATTGTTGCGTTCTACTTTAACAGATTTCTTGAAGTCCAGTAATGCAAGTGCATTTTCAATTTCAGTTGAGCCTGGTATATCCTTATCTTCGTCTGGAAGGCCTAAAACTTTTTTGACACATGATTCATTGATGCACAAACCACCTTCGTTGCCTACTTCTAAAATCATAGTCTGTGGATTCAGTTTGTCCATAAAAAAGACCAAGAGATCACTACAGTCTAATCCAACAGCAGTAAACTGAAGTAGTCCACCAAAACCAAGCTGACATATTTTCTGACGTTGTGGCATATTCAGGTATTCAATAACTTTGATAATTATTGAAGGGGTGCAGCGTATAGAAGGGATCATGTACAACGCAAAACAAAAAATATCAATCGATGGGCATTAAAAAGAAAAAGAACAATAACATAAACTACTGTAGATGTGGACACGTATATTAAGTCTAATAAATGAACAAAAGTAACATCAATGAAAGTCCAATATATAGCAACGGGGTACACAAAAATGAACATGAGTATCATCGATATTAATATAAGTGATGCAAAATAAAGTTTGTTATATGTCCATAGTACCGTATACATTATAGTTTGAAATCTAACATCAAGAGATTCGTAACTAAGATATATAAACGTGACAATGAAGTAACTCACAGCAATGTAAATTTTTTCAACAAAATGTAGACAGTAAAATTTGTTTGCAACTATTAATGTAATAATAAATAGAAGAATGAACCAGCACCAGGAAATACTAAAGATAAATTAATTGTAATGTGAATATAATTGTAATAGAGTAGGGAATTTAAAAACCAAAACTCACCTTGTTACAAAGGGATGGAGCCATAGATCTGCGTAAATTCGTCGTTGCCAAACAGCTAGAGGGGCATGCACAAACATGTTGCTTCCTAGGAGGCATAAAATCATCATCATCCTGATCTGAATCATGTGATCTAGTACTGCGTGTATGTTTTTTGTTATGGGATGAAATATTAGAAGTTGAAATGGGAACTTGATGTCGCGATGACTGAGGTTGTCCGTCCTGATTTGTTTCCGATGGAGCACGAATCTTAGGAAAATCCAATTGCCACGCCTCTTGGCTGCTTTTCAAAGTAATTGATTTTAGCCTTCCCTGCATATCGGATGACAAGTAACCTGAAAATTAAATGAAAAAATGAGACTAACATCCAATTGGTACATACAGAAGTTCATAAATTTAATTAGCATAAAAAGTACTTAACATAAATAATACACAATTTAAGAAGCAGTAAATTCAAGGTCAGGACAATAACAACAATTGGGAAAAACAGGGAACAAGCGTCGTCAGCAAGCATTCTTTGAGGAAAAACAATACTGAGGATGAAAGGTCTACCTATTAACAGTGGACAGGAGCTTGATCTAGTGAATAGTTCGGTCCACCCGCTGTCGTCGGTGATGTTGGCGCCTTCCTTTCAATTGTGCAGCACGAACAAATTTTCTAGCTTGATCTCCCATGCAACGAAAAACACCTTACACAATGAAAACGAAAATAGAATTCTGGACAAACCGATGCAATGCCGGATGGAGCATGAATTTAAGATTTGGTCGCAGGATAAAAAATATGAAAAAGAAGATATGGCAAGGGAATCTAATTAATAGATACAGTTCACAAAGTTAATGTTAATTCTGCAAATAAAACAAAACTTACTAAAACAATCTACATTAATCTACAATTAGGTAGTCAGGTCGTTTGTCACCGGAACATAAAAATTTACTAATCCTCTTTCTGTACATGGCCGCCGAGAGGGTAAAAATCGGTCAGGCTACAGAGAGGAACAAGATCGATAGATTTTTTATGAACACAATAGTGATTGGAGTATTACACGTTATTTGACACACTATGTAGACAAAAACCTAGAGCAAACCCTAGTGTAAAAGAAGATCGACGAAATAGGAGAGAATGGGTGTATGGATCAGACACTTGGGGCACAACATCTAAGCAGGCGATGGATCCTATGCTCGGGAGGACCGAAAAAGAAGCCAGTTCGGAGAGAAAAAGGACTCACAGACGAGGAATGGCGGCACAGCTTGCGTTGGTCCGAGGCGCCGTCGCCTTCAAGGTCAGCCGCTCCAACCTCCCGCAACTGCGTGCGCGTGCCAAAAAAAAAACGCGAAGCAAGAAATGAACCGAAATCGATGGCAGGGTGCTGGATCCATGGAAGAAACGAGAGTTCCTAGAGAAGAAGGGACTCACAGACGAGGAGTGCCGCCGTCAAGGTGAGTCGATCCAACCACCGACAACTGCGTGCGCGAGCAAAAAAAACCGAAGCAGCAACTGAACCGAAATCGATGGTGGGGTGGAGCGAAATCGTAGGGTGGTGGATCCGTGGAAGAAGATTCGGGGGCGGTCTTGGTGTGAAGAAACGGTGGGGAGATAGGATACGGGAAAAAGTGTTAAAAAATAGAGGCCACAAATTAATAAAAAAAATATTGAGTGGGACTGCGGTGTAAAAAGGTTGTACCTTTGAAAGCAGACTGGCCACAAAATCAAGAATTCTATAACCAGGTATATAATATATATTCTATATATATATATATATATATATATATATATATATATATATATATATATAGCAGCTACTGCTGTGCAATCTAGCACCTGGTGTGATCCTGCAATCATGCGTTCTCATCATACCGTAACTGCACTTTTACAAATAAATCACTCCACCAGCCTGTGAGCAGATGGAGAGATTTATGTGTGAACGTGCAGTTCCGTATGATGAATACAAAGGTTGTGAACACATTGCGCAACAGTCATTGCCTATATATATGTTTTCATTGAAAATCAACTTGTCAGCAGTTGCAGAAATATGTCATCTAATAAATTAAGTGTGATGCTTTGCATTAATATTGATATAAATGTCATCACGGAAGTCAAAGCAGATGGGGCCTACAGAAAAGTAAAAAAAAAATTATCACCTGTTTCGTGCCATTATCATTTCCACACATATTTCCAATCTAATGTTGTACTTTCATGAAATGGATGGCGTATTTCCTCTTCCATAACAAAATAATGAGGAGATAAAATCACTGGGAAGGATGTTTACTAGGATTTATACAAATGTGCAGGGACGATGATGATGTTTAGCTGAATTACATAATGTTCTAGCGTGAATTTCGACGAATATTCGCCAATCATGGATGTTTCGCTAACGGTTTGGTAATATTTTGAGTATATGCATTTTCCTTCTTTTTTCTTCTTTGTGACCACGAGAGATGGAATCCTAGTGAGATTCCTTTCTTGTCTGTACAGTTGATAACCAGATGGAAAGCATCTTTATGGACCCCCTTCAGGCGGTCAACCATCTCGCTTTCAATCGAACACTAATATATTCAATAATCATACAAACAGGAAGTTTTGAAGGCAGGCACTTTCACTTCATTGACTTTCTGTTACAAAATACAACATTGATAAGATAACTTATACAAGCTTCAATTGGCGAAACAACCGGGTGGCCACGGCATAATCCATGCATGCAACATCTGCCCTTATAATTTTGGGAGTCCTGCCAGATGTATATTCAAAAATAAGTGTCTTTTGGTAGTGCTGACTTATAATCTTACTAGCAATCATGTATAGTGACATGGCTTTTTAACACAAACTATAAAATATCCAAGTTTGAAAGAGTATATATATGGACATCAAAGACGAAAAAAACCAAATCAATTTTAAGAAACATGGTACACAACAAATGGACTCACATCAATGGTGAAGCATCTCGCTTTCAATCGAGCACTAATAATCATACAGAAACATGAAGTTTGGAAGTTGGGCTATTGGCTAATCTGAAGGCAGCCTCTGTCGTCAGTGCATTGACTTTCTGTTACAAAATATAACGCGTCATAAGATAACATATACAAGCTTCAATTATCACAACGGCCGGGTTGCTGCGGCATAATCCATGCATGCATCCTTAGCCCTTATTATTTTTGAAGTCGTTACAGACGTATATTGAAAATAAGTGTCTTTAAGTAGTACTGTGACTTAATGTTACTCGCAGCCATTTATAGAGAGATGGCCTTTTCACATTAACTTTAAAAGTCAACAAGTTAAAAAGAGTACTATATAGACGTTGAAGACAAAAAGAACACAAACCGATTTTAAGCAGTATTGTACACGACAAACGAGCATCATTTTAATGTATTGATATAGTAACAAAAAGCATATGCCAATCCAAGTTGAAATATATACTTGGTACCCAATCTTGCGGCACTGGTAGTGACAATGATGATGATACATTTGCTTGCATTCCTTTTCCGTTCCACCATGTACGCTGATATTATGGTTCTTTTTATGCAAATAGCAGGTGCTCTACCTTTTTATTAAAAGAGTGAAATAGAGATACAAAACACAAACACGGATACATGCAGTCTCAGCTGCCATACCCAATACACAGCAATTATGAACAAACACGAACCGACTTTTCAGACTAGGGAGACGTACACAAGAAGCTGAATAATTGACAATGAACTCTATGCCTTGATGACCAACCACCAATCGCTGAACCTCATACCCGCCCAATAGGAAACAAGCTGCAGAGAAAAAAAGATCAGAGAGAAGAAAATGCACACTCTATCTTTATTGTTATGAATAGTATTTGTATTATTAATGAGGCTGGAGGTCCAAATATATAGAGGTATTAAAGATTACAAATATGCAAAAAAACATTATACAATAGGGAAAATACAAAATAACTCATATATCTCTAACACCCTCTCAAGCTCAAGGTGCATCAAGAACACTGAGTTTGAAGAGATAAAATTTGTGTTGAGCAAGTGTTGTGCTTTTATGAAGAAATCAGCCAACTGAAGCTCTAAAAACATATACTGAAGATCAACAACACCATGTTGTACATGTGCTCGTGTATAATAAACACCAACACCAATATGTTTGTTGAGCTCAGTCTTGACCAGATTATGAGCAATGCTGATGGCACTAGCACTATCACACAAAAGAGGAATCGGCATAAAAATAGAAACACAGAAATCCTCAAGCAACCACCGTAACCAATTAACATCTGCAATCACAAGAGTCATAGCACACAACTCAGCCTCTGCTATAGAACGAAAAACCGCTACCTACTTCTTAGCCTTTCAAGCAATGAGGGAACCACCGAGAAAAATACAATAAGGTGAAAGAGATCGATAATCTGAAAAATCACTAGCCCAAGTGGCATCACCATACGCCTTCAGCTGTAAGGAGCTAGAGAGTGGAGAGAACATTTGTCGAGAGATGGCCTAACGAAGATAATGCAAGACTCAAAGCACGTGACTATAGTGGATCTAAGTTGGAGCCTATAAAATTTGACCCAGAATGTGAATAGAGTATGATATGTCAGGACGAGTGACATCAGATAGACTAGACTTCATACAATATGATGGTAACGAGTAGGATCATCAAGAGACTCACAATCGATAGGTCAAAGGTGAACATTGAACTCCATGGAAGTCTCAAAAGTTTGGTGGTCAGTAAGAAAAGCTCAATCAAGAAGATCATGAATGTAGCTTCCATGAGAAAGATGGATTGCTCAAAAGGTAGAGGAAACCACAATCCATAGAAAATAACAAAGAGGAATGATATCGAACATAAGATACCACATACTAAGATGACCCCTTACGAAGGCTATGTGCTCTAGGTCATCTCTAGTTATGTTTATATCGTCAACATGAAGAAGAAGAAGAGTCCGACCACGAGGCAAAGTATCCACAAAAAGCATCGGTTCATGGCTAGTGTTACAGAAACTCGCCATAGTGACCACAAAAGCAATCCGTTGAAACAAACCATGAGGATTTTGCTTAAGTTCATAAAGAGAGCTACGAACATGAAAAACCATACTTTCAAGATTAGAATACCCAGACAGCGGCTCCATATAGACCTCTTCAAGCAGCTCACCATTAAGGAGGGCATTCTTCTCATCAAGCTCATAGATTGACCAAACACGGACAGATGCCATAGCAAGAAGAGTGTGAATAGTGGTCACGTGAGCAACTTGGGCAAATGTGTCATCATAGTCACGTCCAGGTTCCTATTGGAAACCACGGGCGACCAATCAAGCCTTATAATGCTCAAGATAACTATCAAGCAGGTCTTAACCTTGTAAACCCACTTACAGGTGATAGGAAAAACACGTGGGGGACATGGCACAAGTTCCCATGTGCCAATAAACTCAAGAGCAGCAATCTCTTCAGTAATCGCATGTTGTCATTTCGGATGAGGAATAACATCTGATACGTAGTCGGCTAAGATAGAACCATAGCAGCAAAGCTAGAAGGAGAGTATCGATCTTGCGGCTGATAAGAGCGGCAACAAAGTGGAAGATTCTTCTTAGAAGATGTAAGACCTATGTGTGCTGAATATATTGGCTTGTAGTGAAAACACTTGGCTTTGATGATAAAAGCTTTGAATATCACCAAAACACCTTTTTATCAAGGTCCGACTCTAGCTCCGAGCTATAGCAAGGTCCGACCATAGGTCTGGCTTGTTTTGGGTAGCTCCGGCTACATTAGATGCTAGGTACGACTTCTTGGTAAGGTCCGACTAGTTTTGTTTAACTCCGGTGACCTTTATCTTTAGCTCCGGCATGTCTTTGTTAGCTTTGACATATACTTGATAGCTGCGGCATGCTTTTGCTAAGCTCCGACGTACTTTGTCTAGCTCCGGTTTTGGGTTGACTAGTTTTTGGTAAGCTCCGGTGCTTGGTTGTAATAGTTTGGTAAGCTCTGGCGCTAGGTTCTACTAGCTTTTGTTAGCTCCGGCTCAAGCTCCGGGTTGCTCTATCAAGGTCCGGAACTTGACCGCAGTACTTCTGCTTTTCATTTGCAATGTTTCATACTTGCTTTACATCTATGGAAAGATTGCCTGATATTCATTTGCTAAGTTTTTGGTGCGTTTTGATTGCATACGGTTGATATCGTTTATACTGTGGTTTTGCAACATGCTTATGTGAGGTGCTCACATAAGGTGTTGTGTTCGGAACTAACTTGAGTCAAGTCGAGGACTTGGGCTCGTATGGATTGTTTGTTTATTCATGTGCAGGTGTTGCTTGAGTTCAAGTCATGGCTGGTGACAGGATCCATTGGACTAGTCTCAGGGAGGAGATGAGGTTCCAACAACCAAGTTCGGGAGGAACTGTGGTTAAACTGATCAGGAGGTCGCGCAGGATGATTGAATCAAGGGCAGTGCATATGAAGGTCAAAGGATGGTGTTCGCACGTATGCATAAGGTGCATGACGTGGCAATATGCTTCTAGAGATGGATTATGGAAGGAAGATCTAATCGGAAGGATCGGATCGTATCGGTTGAAGACTTAGGCTGCTAGCTGAGTCAGTTATGGCTCGGTATGGAAAGTATCGAGTTAGTTATGTTAGGATTTCGTGTGTGTCACGAATTTGAGTTTTTTAGGAATGTGGGATACGTTCATAAGGTGTTTTAAAGTCTTAAGATTGCTTCTATCTGCGTATAGAAGAATCTTGAGCAGTTATGGAAAGTTACAATTCGTGATCTGAGTAGGATTGGAGTCCTAGTTGATATTGGGTAGGCCTAAGGGCTGGTTATATAAGCAAGGGAGCCCAGAGCTCGTGGTGCACGACTTTGGGGCTGTTCCTCTTGTGTTATATTGAATAAAATTCATAGTTTTAAGGAACTTTTGTGCCTTGTTTGTCCGACTTGTTCCAGACAAGTTTTACTCGTCGAGTTTCTGGACAGCACTACCTTTCATCGGTGGTTTTATCATAACTCGAGTTTTACAGATCCAATTGATGTGATTCTTTTTGGGTTGTCTTAAAAACTTGATTATCTATCATTTGTCAAAATTTCACGGTCATTGGATTTGTGGTTTTTGATCTACACGAGTTTCTTTGCAGCATTCCAGAAACTGTTTTTCTCGGGTAGATCAGATTGACCATTGTTTGATCTTTTGATCATAACTTGAGTTTTTCTCGACGAATTTGAGTGATTCTTTTTGTGTTGTCTTCGTGACTTGATTCTCTCTGATATATATCACTTTTTTCACGGTGAAACACGTTTAGATTAGTCTCACACACGATTTCTTTAACAGATCGTTTTTCTGCTGAAAGGGTTTGGGGTTTAATTGTTTCCACTGCGTAAGATTTTTAAATCTACCATTCACCCCCCCTCTGGTAGCTTTTCACGTGCTATTCGATCCTACAATTGGTATCAGAGCCAGGTTGCTCTAATCTTTGTGATTTGCACGTGTTTTTGACTAATCACCATAGAGAAGTACTCCGCCAAACCTTGTGTGTTTGCTGGTATTTATTTTCAGGTTTGGAAGGCACGCATGGAGGCCTTCATCCAGGCGCAAGGCTTCGCAATATGGGAGAAGGTGTACAAACCTTATGAAGTCCCGCCTAACGATCAAGTTACGGCTACGAACCTCCGGGACGTCGACAACAACAACAAAGCACGAAACTTGATCATCCAAGGACTCACTCAAAGCGACTTTGATCGTGTCGCACACCTCCGATCAGCATACGATGTTTGCAGCGCTCTCTGTGATTACCATGAAGGCTCCAACACAATCAAAGAGGTAAAACAAGATATGTTCAAAAAGGAATATATGCGTTTTGAGATGCAACCCGGTGAGTCTATCGATGACCTCTTTGCTCGTTTCAATAAAATTCTCAGGAACTTGCGTAGCGTGAATGTTAATTTTTCAGATGCTGAAAATGCTAGACAACTCCTTACTGCATTAGACATGTCAATTTGGGAGATGAAAGTAACGTCTATACGTGAATCAACTTTCATGAGTTCTCTTACATTAGATGTGCTGTATTTGAAATTAAAAACTCATGAAATTGACATTCTAGCACGTAAGAACTCAAATAAGTCTATTGCATTTGTCTCACAACGTGATACGTCTAGCTCCGGCCAATCATCATCTTGCAATACTCTTGCTTTGTTGTCCTCACTAACCCTGGAGCAGATCGAAGAATTTCCAGAAGAGGAATTGGCACTCATCTCTACTAGATTCTCAAAAGCATTGCAAAATGTGAGAACTAGAAGGAGAGGAAGCTCCGGACCTCAACGCTGTTTTGAATGTGGTAAAACAGGACACTTTCGTACAGAATGCCCTAACCTTTCAGGTCCGACCACCCGGGAAGAAAAACAAAGCAAGGTTCGGACCCCCTCTGGAAATTCCAACAAGAAGATGAAAGGTACCATAGGACGCAAGATGATCAACAACTTCATCACCGCGGTTCAAGAGCTTAGTTCAAGTGACATTGACTTTGAAAGTGATGAAGAGAATGATGACCTGGCCAACATATGCTTCATGGCGGGCAAAGCAAGATCAAGATCAAGTCAGGAGGAAGCATAACACAACAGTGACGATGATGAGGTATGTTCAACCTGTAATGAAATGTGTGATGCTATTTCTGGTGCCACTGTTATTGTAAAGAAAAAGGACAAAAGCTTAGGGACAATGCTGCTAAAATTGAGTCACTAGAATCTGAAATTAATCGTTTGAAATCTTTGATTCCTAGTGATGATACATGTCCCTCATGTGACTTAATCTATGAATAATTGTCCACATTAAGAAGTGCACACTCCTCCACTCTAGATAGACTTGATGCAGAAATTGAAAAGAACAAAAAGCTTGCTGCACTTAATATTGGAAACTTAAAAGATGCTTCTTGTTCTACAATTGATTTGCATTGTTCTACTTGTGATGATCTTGATAAGAAACTACATGATGCTATGAATGAAATTTCTATATTGAACAATGCTTTACATTCTCATGAAGTTAAATTTTGTTCAAATTGCAAACTAAAAGGAAAAACTTCATGTGAAAACTGCCTTGATCTGTCAAATAAACTTAATGACATGCATAGGACATTAGATCAGTTTTGTAATGGGAATAAGAACCTAAACTTACTGCTGAATTCTTCCAAGTCATGCAATGATAAAACTGGTTTAGGTTTTGATTCTCATGCTCATACTAAGGCACATCCACCTAAAATTGTAAAGTCATTAGGAAGTGGTTTGATTCAAACAGTTCCTAAACAAGAAGGAGTGATTTTCAAATCTGCAGGAGTGTTGCCTCATTTGGTGTCAAATAAAAATATTGCTTGCTCATCTAGACATGAACACAAAGTTGAATTTCATTGTACCTTCTGTGGTAGAGATGGTCATGTCATAGATTTTTGTTATAGACTAGCTAAACAACAGAAAAAGGAAAGAAAAATTGCTAGATCTCATAACTTTCATGCCATTAGAAAAACACGACCTGCTTTAGTGAGTCAGAAATTTGAAAAGGTAGCTTCCGGACATTCTGGTAAGAAATCCACAAAAGCAGCTCCGATAGTTCCGATAGCTCCGAGAGCTCCCAGACCTTCTTTTGTTTCCTTCGGAACTTCAGCTTTTGCTTCTGGAGCTTTAGCCTTGTCTTTTGGAATTGCTGCTTTTACCTCCGGACCTACTGGTTTTTGTGCTAAAAGAGTTAAGAATAGAAAACCTCAATCTTCGACTCATAAATCTGCTATTTTATCTCAGCTTTCGAGTGTCTTTCCTACTGCACGTCGTGTGACTCAGTACTGGATACCTAAATGGCTTTTGACTAACCCCAGTATTGAGTCATCGACGTATTGTGCTTCTATGTAGGTTACACGTTTGAGGAAGGAGAACATTTGGATTGTGGATTCAGGTTGCTCACGCCACATGACTAGTAACAAAGATTGGTTCTCCTCCCTCTCTTTTGTGTCACGTGTAGAGAATGTTACTTTTGCCGATAATTCTTCAACTCCTATAATTGCTAAGGGTTCGGTTAGAGTAAATGATCACTACACTTTGAAGGATGTGGCACTTGTCAAAAATTTGAAATACAACTTGCTTTCTGTTGCACAATTGCTAGATGAAGATATAGAAATTATTTTCAATAAAAACTGCTGCAAAGTTGTAGGTTCAAATAATGAGCTTATTTTTAACATGTCTCGGTTTGGAAGAGTTTTTAAAGCTGATTTTGAAATGTCTTCCTCTAAGCATAGGTGTCTAGTTGCTAATGATTCAAAGGACTTATATTTTTGGCATCGTAGACTTGGTCACGTAGGCTTTGATCACCTAACGCGTGTTAGTGCTCTTGATCGCATACGTGGGCTGCCTAAGCTTAAAGGGAACAAAGAAATTGTGTGCTCTTCTTCTAGACATGCTAAGATGGTTGCAGGTTCACATACTCCTCTCACAATGATCATGACAACTGAACCATGTCAACTTTTGCATCTTGACACTGTAGGACCTTCACGTGTTCAATCCTTCGGAGGTAAATGGTATGTTCTTGTTATTGTTGATGATTATTCTAGATACTCTTGGGTTTACTTTATGGCGTCTAAGAATGAAGCTTTTAGTCACTTTAGGACATTATTTCTTCGATTATCAATTGATCACCCAGGATCTTTAAAGGCAATTAGAAGTGATAACGGAACTGAATTTAAAAATCAATCTTTTGAGCACTTTTGTGCTGAAAATGGAATAGATCATCAACTTTCTTCTCCATATGTACCTCAACAAAACGGTGTTGTAGAAAGAAAGAACAGAACCTTAGTTGAGATGGCTAGGACTATGCTTGATGAATATCAAACTCCTAGGAAATTTTGGGCTGATGCGTTAGCAACCGCTTGTTATGTCTCAAATCGTGTTTTCTTGCGTGCTAAGCTAGGTAAAACACCTTATGAGCTTCGGTTTGGACATAGGCCTAGTGTTACACACTTTCGGGTGTTTGGTTGCAAATGCTTTGTTAAGAAACACGGTAATCTTGATAAATTTGAACCTAGATCCATTGATGGCATGTTTCTTGGTTATCCATCTCATACTAGAGGCTATCGTGTGCTTCTACTTGACACTAACAAAATTGTGGAGACTTGTGAAGTGTCTTTTGATGAAGCTAGCCCAGGTACTAGCTCCGGTGTTGCAGGACCAGATCCGTATCCTCAAGGGGAGGGTATTTTCGAAGATGAAGAAGAGCCGGTGATACTGCCTGGTAGTTCCGAAGCTGACACTTGTCCAACTCCGGACATTGAACAAGCTCCGGCTATCACCTCTGCTGGTCCTGATTGTCCACAAGTAACAAGCTCATCAATTTACAATGAACCTAATGAAGAAGAAGATTGTGAGACATCTGTTCCCCTACGTTTTTACAAAGATCATCCCCCACAACAGATGATTGGAAGCTTGCACGAACGAGTCACACGGTCCAGGTTTTGCGATCCAAACTCTCATGCTCATTCTGCTTTTGTTGCTTCTTTTGAACACAAAGATATATCACACGCACTCACTAATGAATCTTGGATTATTGCCATGCAAGAAGAGTTAGAAAATTTTGAAAGAAATAATGTTTGGAAACTTGTACCTCCACCTCATGGTCACACTTTAATTGGAACTAAATGGGTATATAAAAATAAACAAAGTGAGGATGGAGTTGTGGTTAGGAATAAGGCTAGGTTGGTTGCTCAAGGTTTCACTCAAGTTGAAGGTCTAGATTTTGATGAAACTTTTGCTCCTGTTGCTAGATTAGAAGCCATAAGAATTTTGTTAGCTTTTGCAGCATCTAAAGGTTTTAAGCTATATCAAATGGATGTTAAAAGTGCTTTTCTAAATGGCTACAAAGATGAGGAGGTTTATGTCAAACAACCACCGGGTTTTGAAAATCCAGATTTTCCTAATCATGTTTACAAACTGTCCAAAGCCTTATACGGTCTCAAACAAGCCCCTAGAGCATGGTATGATAGGGTAAAAACATTCTTACTTGAAAAGGGGTTTACCATGGGCAAGGTTGATAATACTCTTTTTGTGCTTAAATATGGCAATGACTCATTATTCGTTCAAATGTATGTGGATGATATTATCTTTGGTTGTGCTTCTCATGAGCTTGTGTCCAAGTTTTCAGCAATGATGAGTTCCGACTTTGAAATGAGTATGATGGGTGAACTCACTTACTTTTTGGGGCTGCAAATCAAGCAAACCAAGGAGGGTACCTTTGTGCATCAAACGAAGTACACCAAAGACCTCCTAAGGCGTTTCAACATGGACAAAAAGAATGGTTAAAAGTAACAACACTTGAACTTGATGAAGATGGTGAACCCGTGGATCAAAAAGAATATAGAAGCATGATCGGATCACTTTTGTACCTCACGGCATCAAGACCGGACATACAATTCAGCGTATGTCTTTGTGCACGGTTTCAAGCTTCCCCACGTGTTTCACATCGTCAAGCCATCAAAAGGATTCTCAGGTACTTACATGGAACCCAAGAATTTGGCATTTTTCTTCCTTCTTCCTCAACCGTTACTTTGAAAGCTTTTTCGGATGCTGATTTTGGGGGTTGTAGGATTGATACGAAAAGTACTTCCGGTGCTTGTCATTTTCTTGGTAATTCTCTTGTTGCTTGGTCCTCTAGAAAACAAAATTCAGTTGCACAATCCACAGCCGAATCTGAATATGTAGCTGCTGCTAGTGCTTGCTCACAAATTCTTTGGATTGTTCAAACACTTAAGGACTATGGGGTTGATCTAGATAGTGTTCCACTGTTTTGTGATAACACTAGTGCTATTTGCATTGCCAAAAACCCCGTGCAACATTCTAGAACTAAGCACATTGACATAAGGTATCACTTTCTCCGAGATAATGTTGAAAAAGGAAACATTGTGCTTCACTATGTAGATACCGAACATCAATTGGCTGATATTTTTACAAAACCTTTGGATTTCACTCGTTTTTGTTACATTCGTAGTGAATAGGGGTTATGCATCCTCATGGCTTAAATTGAGGGGGAGTTTTTGAAACTTGGGAAGTCTATGTGTGAATCTGAAATTAAAATAATATGAGCATAGTATTTCATACATATATGACTATGCGATTCCTTTTACATGTTGAAAGTTCTTACTACATTACTCGTGTTATACATTTTTTAGTTTTTGCCATGTCTAGTAATTGGAATAATTACTTACACTAAATCTGGTCATGGTCGAACTTTCTTGCTGTTTTGAACTTGTTACATGTTCACATGTTCTTTTAATCATAAAGAATTAATCAAGTAATCAACTCACATGTTGAGTTTTTATGAACAAATATAAATTGAGAAAAGATCAAGAGAATATGCATGCATCGCACTTATTCTTTTGAGATGGCTTGTCATTGCACTTAGATATGAACTTGGAATAAGTTGTGTATGACTAAAACCATGTCCTTAAACTTCTGATTGTCAAGTGACATAGGCTTGGCTTGGTTGGTTAGAATAAGGCAGATGCGCATATAATCTCTTGCAAATATCATATGATATAAATTTATGCTTTGAGAAATAATAAAATGCAGCAATTAGTGTCATGCTATCAGGTTTTGAGATAGTTAAGTTTGTGAGATCATGACTTGCTTAAATTGAAAATTACATTTGATCTCTAGCATGGCTTACACTACTTTATGTATCTCATTGATGTGATAGTGTAAGTTACTTGATAGTATGACTTGGATGAGTTTTGTTTATATTTATATTATAATATGCTCATAACAACTAAAAGGGGAGAGATAATTTGTTTATATGCTCATGACTTACTGAATACATTGTCAAAGGGGGAGAGATAAGCATGAAGAGAAAGAGAATATGTGCATAAGGAGAGATAATAAAAAGGGGGAGAGATAATATGGGGAATTTTTGTTTTTGTTCTCATTTTACTTTTGATTTACAAAAGGGGAGAAATTGTTTTCAAAACTTTTATTGAGAATAAGCCAATGTTCGGATTTTAAATGGTGTTGCCAATGCATTCATCAAGGGGGAGATTGTAAGACCTATGTGTGTTGAATACATTGGCTTGTAGTGAAAACACTTGACTTTGATGATAAAAGCTTTGAATATCACCAAAACACCTTTTTATCAAGGTCCGACTCTAGCTCCGAGCTATAGCAAGGTCCGACCATAGGTCTGGCTTGTTTTAGGTAGCTCCGGCTACGTTAGATGCTAGGTCCAACTTCTTGGTAAGGTCCGACTAGTTTTGTTTAACTCCGGTGACCTTTATCTTTAGCTCCGGCATGTCTTTGTTAGCTCCGGCATATACTTGATAGCTCCGGCATGCTTTTGCTAAGCTCCGACGTACTTTGTCTAGCTCCGGTTTTGGGTTGACTAGTTTTTGGTAAGCTCCGGTGCTTGGTTGTACTAGTTTGGTAAGCTCCAGCGCTAGGTTCTACTAGCTTTTGTTAGCTCTGACTCAAGCTCCGGGTTGCTCTGGCAAGGTCCGGAACTTGACCGCAGTACTTCTGCTTTTCATTTGCAATGTTTCATACTTGCTTTACATCTATGGAAAGATTGCTTGGTATTCATTTGCTATGTTTTTGGTGCGTTTTGATTGAATACGGTTGATATCGTTTCTACTGTGGTTTTGCAACATGCTTATGTGAGGTGCTCACATAAGGTGTTGTGTTCGGAACTAACTTAAGTCAAGTCGGGGACTTGGGCTCGTATGGATTGTTTGTTTATTCATGTGCAAGTGTTGCTTGAGTTCAAGTCATGGCTGGTGACGGGATCCATTGGACTAGTCTCAGGGAGGAGATGAGGTTCCAACAATCAAGTTCGGGAGGAACTATGGTTCAGCTGATCAGGAGGTCGCGCAGGATGATTGAATTAAGGGCAGTGCATATGAAGGTCAAAGGAAGGTGTTCGCACGTATGCATGAGGTGCATGGCGTGGCAATATGCTTCTAGAGACGGATTATGGAAGGAAGATCTGATCGGAAGGATCGGATCGTATCGGTTGAAGACTTAGGCTGCTAGCTGAGTCAGTTATGGCTCGGTATGGAAAGTATCGAGTTGGTTATGTTAGGATTTCGTGTGTGTCACGAATTTGAGTTGTTTAGGAATGTGGGATATGTTCATAAGGTGTTTGGAAGTCTTAAGATTGCTTCTATCTGCGTATAGAAGAATCTTGGGCAGTTATGGAAATTTACGATTCGTGATCTGAGTAGGATTGGAGTCCTAGTTCATATTGGGTAGGCCTAAGGGCTGGTTACATAAGCAAGGGATCCCAGAGGTCGTGGTGCACGACTTTGGGGCTGTTCCTCTTGTGTTCTATTAAATAAAATTCGTAGTTTGAAGGAACTTTTGTTCCTTGTTCGTTCGACTTGTTCCAGACAAGTTTTACTCGTCGAGTTTCTGGACAGCAGTACCTTTCGTCTTTGGTTTTATCATAACTCGAGTTTTACAGATCCAATTGATGTGATTCTTTTTGTATTGTCTTCACAACTGGATTATCTATCATCTGTCAAAATTTCACGGTAATTGGATTTGTGGTTTTTGATCTACACGAGTTTCTTTGCAGCATTCCAGAAACTGTTTTTCCCAGGTAGATCAGATTGACCATTGTTTGATCTTTTGATCATAACTTGAGTTTTTCTCGACGAATTTGAGTGATTCTTTTTGTGTTGTCTTCGTGACTTGATTCTCTCTGATATATATCACTTTTGTCACGGTGAAACACGTTTAGATTAGTCTCACACACGATTTCTTTAACAGATCATTTTTCTGCTGAAAGGGTTTGGGGTTTAATTGTTTCCGCTGCGTAAGATTTTTAAATCTACCATTGACACCCCCCTCTGGTAGCTTCTCACGTGCTATTCGATCCTACAGAAGAATAATCATCAAGAGGAGAATATTATTCATGAGAAGAGGGTTGAGCTAGAGAAGATGAGTCATCAGAGGAAGATAACTCAATTGGAGTAGATGGCTCATCAGAAGAAGGCATAACTCATCGAGTGTAGATCTGTATCAGGGACCATAGAAGAAGGCTCTGAAGAAGACATTGTGGGACGCGACACTGATTTTGATGGAGGTACATCAACAACTGAGGTATATAGAAGGAATAGAAACGAAATAGGATTGATCATAGATACAGAACGATTATTCGAAGAAGGACGAGGAAAAAAGGGACATGTTTCATCAAAGACAACATCCATTGAGATCCTCATCCATTAACTGACAGGATCCCAACAACGATATCTTTTATGCTCAGCATGTATCCTACAAAAGCACACACGACCCACTGAGCAATGAGCTTAGTGTGCTCACGAGGTGCGAGCAACACATAACACACACAACCAAAAGGATGAAGGATGGAATAGTCATGCATCTTGCTAGTCAGGCACTGGAAAGGAATCTCACCCTGAAGAGTAGATGAAAGTTGAATGTTAATAAAGTAAGTGGTAGTAGGAATGGTCTCGATCCAAAAGTGAGGGAGGCTAGAGGAGGTGAGCAGAAGAGCACGAGCAGTCTCAATGAGATGTCAATGCTTGCGCCCGACCACACCAATCTAAGAATGAGCGCCAGGACAAAAAAATAAAGCAAGAGTTCCTTGCTCAGAAAGAACATGACAAAGAGCATCAGAATGGTACTCACCGGTAGAATCAACATGAAAAATAATTATTGACTTTCAAAATGAGTGTGAATCATAGCCAAAAAAGTTTTATTGATAGATAAAGCCTCACTAAAATATTTTATAAAGTAAATCCATGTGTGGCAAAAAAACCATCTATAAATAAGATATAATATTGATGTCCTCCTTTTGAAACAAAAGAAGCAGGAACCTGTACATCTAAATGAAAAAAGATCAAACTGGCGATGAGATACTGAAGCACTAGAACGATAAGGGAATTGAATCCACTTCCCCAATTGATAGCCCTAACAATGAGCTAAAGACTGTGAACCTGAGACTTATCCTAAAAGACCACTATGAACTAGAATAGACAGATGAGAGCCACAAAGATGACCCAGAGGATTATGCCACTGAGCAAACCAAGAGGTAGACAAAGCAGCAAAGGCGGAGATACCAAGACTGGCAGGCGCAGTAGAAGGAAGACGAAGCTAGTCAAGCTCCCAAAGGTGCTGTGAATCACGACGATGCAGGCTAGCACCAAACAGGTGACCCGTGCGATGATCCCGAATATAACAAAGATTAGGATCAATAATCACTTGACGATCATTATTAGGTAGCTAGCCAGCAAATATAAGCTACGTGGTTAAGCTATAAACATTAGGAACATTAAAAGAGTTGGACAAAAAAGTGCCCTATACAACAACAAAAATAGGAGAATCATTGATAGTATAAATGAACGGTTAGAGAACAAGAGGAAGAACTCAATGAAGACAAACCGATAAGAGAAGGGGTCATATGGAACGAAGAACCTGAATCAAGATTCCATTGACACATACCTGTAGTAGAAGTAGATCTTGGTCCCTCAGCACAAGACTTGGATGCAGTAGAAGAACCTGAAGGTGCAGAAGGTTCAATCACAGAACCAGCAACTCGTAATGTGTAGAGGCAGCAAGCCGATGTTGAAGCATGAGCAACTGTGCATCTGTGGTAGCAGAACCCCCCTGAGAGCCTCTGGTACCAGCACCACTAGCACCCTGTGAATAACAACGAGTCTGAGCATTCCTCTTTCTAAAATAGTATGCCCTCACATTTCCATTTGAAAGTGCATCTAGGTCCCTTGTGGGTTTTGGATGGTTAATGACAAACAATTGGAAATACTTTATAGAGGTTCTCCAAAGATTAAAGTATGCAATGGTGTTGATGTTTCTTACGTCATAGATCATCTCTCGAAAGAGATGAGGTCCACAAGCACACGGAAACTATCGTGTAGCATTTCAGCCAAGAATATTCCCAAGGGTATCATATTTATCCCAAAGGAAGGCAATGGAGTAAAGTAAACACTACTCTTGTGATCAAGCTATGGGATACTAATCAATTATCAAGACGGGGGTAAGTTGATAATATATGGGTAGTGTGACATACACCTAAGCAATCTATTCTAAAGGGTACATTGGTCATAATGGAGGTTAGACTAAGAGTTGGGGAGTTTCTCTTACAATGCTTTTAATACACATATACATAGCATAGGTTAGATACTAATGAGCATGTCAATGGTGAATACTTATGCTAAGTTGTTCAACACATCGGGCGCGGGTTTACCCCTAGCAATACTAGGACGACTCCTGCCAAGAGCATGTGGCATAGCCGAACGTGGAGGATTACAAAGGACACATAGGGCTATCACCAACTACTTCCTACCTCTTCAATCCGTGGGTCTACGAGACATTCGACGCTACTTAACTATCCTAGCACCACGCTAATATATTAAATAAATAACTTAGGAGCTCGGGCACAAGCCATCCTAAGGCAATGAACTAAAGCATCGTTGAACCAATGTTGATACGTAGCATAAGTGATCCATATTAACATGATCATATAATAACTAATTAGACTATAGTGGGGGTTTGTAGTGTTTAGATGATAGATTAAGAGTGATATGGAATAATCATAAAGACTACTCCTACCACATACATGGACTCCACAATCAAACAAGAAACGCTTCATCCAAGTATATGAATAAAAGAAGACTAAAGATAATATCTTTATTATGCATAAAGTCACAAATATATGAACAGATACATAAGCCATACCTTTCCCAACTTGGACTTGGGACTAGAGACTCTCCTCTCTATAGCCTAACTCCACTATGGACTAAGAGAACTAGTGTATACAATAAAATGGTGCTCAAATGGTGTGTGTTGAAGTGAGGGGTCCTATTTATAGGTGGAGAAGGATCGGTTCCCGCCACCAAAAGTGCGCGAATCAATTACCACTGACTTCTTTAAGCCGGGAGGATCTAACACGTGGAAGCTAAACGAGTTTGGCGCTAGGACAAGGTCGACAAACCTAGTTTTTGCACCGTTTCGCGTGTGTGTTGATGGATGGAACATCACAGATGAAAATCCGCAAGCGCACGGAGAAACCACTGTAGCACTTCCCCTTAAGGAGTATTCCCAAGGCTATCGAATCCAAGGAACGTGTGTGCTAATCTTTTAAATAGTTCACCCAAGGACACAAAGCTTGGTGGTAGGCAAGGGATAGAGTGGATTTCCTAAGAGAAGGGTTTCTAATTCAAAGCAAGTCAATCAATAGCAGCTTGTATTGGGCACAGGCGTACCCTGGTCGTCCAAGCGACTCCCGCCAGGATCCTACGTCGTAGTCTAACATGGAGGATTACAATGAACGGAAAGGGTTGTCACCACCTACCGCCTACCTCTACAACCCGTGGACTACGAGATAATCAAAGGTAACGTCAAGCCTAGACACCACGCCTACGCTATCGATTACTTCCCTAACCTTTCGTGCAAAGACTAGGGCCTCTAATGAATAGGGCAATGAACAAACAAGCAACTAAGGAATTAACTTGCTTGAATTAAATAGATGAAATCAATTGGAAATCAATACCTTACTTGAGATGGGAAGAACTATTGTGGTACAAAGGTGGAGAGGATTCGACAAGCCCGAACCCTATCCTTAAGTGGAAGAAGCCCGACAAGCCGGAGCCTCCTCCTCCTCCTCCTCCTCCTCCTCCTCTTTCTCACTCTCTCCCTATTTTCTAAGCACATAGGCAGCGCTTCGCCTTTCGAGTGGAGTACTAGACTCAAGCTTTTGGTGTCTGTAGTGAGGGAGCCCCCTACCCCCTATTTATACCCTCCAAAGGACGGTTTGGCGCTAGAAAAAGTGAGGGACTCAGTCGCCATTGTGATCTCCAAGCCGCGAGGAGCCAACACGTGGCGGTTGACTGCATTTGGTGCATTTACCTAGTCGGCTGACCTGGCACTTCGACCGACTTGCAAACGGCTCCAATCGCGTCGAAACATCTCTATCACACTGTTATGTGGGCCCCCATCATGGGTATGGGTGATTCCCCTCATTTTTAGTTGGTTTTCTCCACCGAGTGGGCCCTAGAATCCTCGTGGTTGCACCTAATTGGTCGGAAGGTGTGTTTCTTGGATTGGTCCCTGTAAATACCTCTAATTATGGGCATAATTCACCTACATACACAATTACACCAACACTTGTGGAGATAGTTAGTAAATAACTCCTACCACTATGTTGGTTGTCCAATCCATAGCTTTTATGCAGGGATTTGTCAATTAAGGACCGTCAACAATGTGCTTTCTCCATGTCACTGCCAGGTGGGTCCCATCCCTTAATATGGGTGATACACCATTGGATGGCCTCGGATACTTCATTTTGTGGGCCATTTGATCCATGTGGTGCCACATGTCAGTGCTTGATTGGCTGCGATGATATTTTATAGGATCCAACCGCTTGTTTCACTTCTATTCTATATAAAATACCTGCATGCACCAATTTTTCCAAGTACAAGTGGAAATAGGTTAAATAGAAAGGTTATGAGTGAAAGAAATGATATTTTCTTCACATAATTGAGTTAAATTGACAGGTGAAATTGGTATATAACAGGCGTCAACAAACTCTCGAAACCTTATCTTTTGCTCGTCCCGAGCAAAGTCAAGACTTCAGGTTGATGATCAGGAGTTGCTACTATGTTCTACTTTTCAAAAGTACCACGTGCACAACAAAATACTCTACCTAGTATTGAAAAAATTGGCATGGTACTTCACCCATCTTAAGTCATTATGGGGCTTATGCCATCTCCTATTCATGGGTGGTTAAAAGATAGAATAGAAAATGGAGCACACATACCCTAGAAATAAAGTTTCACTCAAATTTCGGAGAGTTCAATTTAGATTTTAAGTACCTCAAATTTGATTCTCTTGCTCTCTCCTTTGTGTGTAGTTGAAATATTTGCTCACCAAGGCATTTGCCTAATTTCATCCTACCTCTAAAAAAGACTTGTATGTGGAGCTTGGTAGGGAATATAGAAGGCATATTTGCAACACATAATATTGCTAAGTCAGAAAAGCAAGCCTTAGGAGAAATCAATCAAAACTATTTGATTTAAGACTTGTGCATGTGTGATGGACTGGAGTGGATGTGGATATTTGAGATGACTCCTTTTTGAGTGGACTCTCTTATTTTGCAAGGATGAAACATGGCTACTTTTTTCTTCTTCTTTTTTCTCATGCTTATGATGAAAACATGCATTTTCTTTTTCTTTTTCTTGTATCCATGTCTTGTACTCCCTTTTTACGCAATAAATTATGAGATAGTACTAAGCATGAAGGATATGGAGTTTCTCTTTTTATTATGGAATGGTGGTGTGATGGGATTTTGCTTACTTATAGTGTAGAAGTATAGCATGTGCAAGTGAAGTATTGAATTCAAAAAGAAATGAATGAAATCTCACATAGGTCCATACTAGTTTGACAAAGCTCAATGTGAAGACAAATAGCATATGCATAAGGTCTATCAATATAATGTATCATCTGGCTTTGGTAGGTATTTCCAAACAAATGAGAGCAACTTAAATCTTTTTTAGAATTTCTTCGGAAATCTATGTTTCACATTCATACTGGGAATAGTAGCCCTATCACTATATCATATCTCACAACAACATAGAATTGCATTAAGCTTTTGCTATCCACAATTTCTAAATCAAGGTAAAAGCAATTCTAGCCAATGAAAGCAATATTTTGGAGAGTAGTAAGTTATAAACTAGTCAGTTAGGAAAATTAAGACAGAGCAACTATTCATAAATTCATCTATGTGAATTTCAAATCATTCTTACCACACATCTTTTATTTTATTTTGAAAGCAAATCTACTCCACCTTCTACTTTTTTTTGTTGTTTGTTTTTTTATATGCAAGGTGGATGATGGGTGAATGGAAATAAGTATGCAAGGGGCGTGATACAAGTTACCTCAAGTGGGGGTGAAAGTGCATCTAGGCATCCCTTGTGGGTTTTGGGTTATTTATGACAAACAAATGAGATCCTGACCAAATTGTTGAGATGAGCGCAGGTTTTGATACAATTATGAAGTAAGCGCAAAAAGAAAGAAAAGTGATGAATCAAGTTGAAAAGAGCTATAGATATGAATATAATACTCTTTGCGTATAGAGTGTGTTGGAGAAACGCAACCCAAGAGCTGAAGCAAAAGAAAATACTCTCACTGCACAAATTCACACAGGTCCGAACTAGTCTGATATTCCCTGAACTAGTCCGATATTCTCTCTTTCCAGGATTGGACAAGTCCACCCAATGCGGACTTGTCCGCAACGAACTAGTCAGATAAAGACCGGACTAGTCCGATAATCCTTCTGATCAATATCGGACAAGTCCAATATTTCACAGACTAGTCTGAAATCCCCACTGACCAACATCGGGCAAGGCCACCCCCCCAACTTCGGACATGTCCTTAGCCCTCAAAATTCTACTACACCGGACCAGTCCGATCTTATCCGGACTAGTCTTATAACCTCTCTAACTAAGATCGGACAAGTCCTCAAAATGCGTACTTGTCCTCAATTCACTAAGTGACGAGGACATCACTTCTATGGATACAAAGAACACTCCATTGAACATACATGATGCAATCAATAGAGTTCACACACAACAATTAATTTCAGAGGTGAGCTCGTTCTTATATGTTTTCTTATATGTTTTTGAGAATAGATTGCTACCTAATGAATTAATTGTGATTAGAATCCATGGATAGGTTCAAGGAGTACTTGGAGGAAGTCTTAGGGACGTGGAGGACCAGAGAATACATTCAAAGAATATGGAAACCGAGCCCCAACTCAAAACCGTGTCCAACTCGAAGTCCAGGAGAAGTGCGCAATAAAACGGACGCCCATGACGCATACGAACTCTATTTTTAACGTTCTACATATGCACGGAAAGGGGAGAAGAAAACCTTTCCAATGGCTTCTAGTCCCATGTCAAAATTCCTGCGGAGCCAACGGGAGTCGTCGAAACAAAATCGAGTACAGAATCTGTCAGGGTGTTGCGCCACAGTATTGGGCCATTGGGCCTTGTATCAAGTCTAAATCCATTATTTTCGTGTCATAGGGTTAGGTCACGACCCCAACACCCCTTGGACGTCCTTCCACCTATATATACTGCACCGTAGCTGCCACAAACAATTGGGTTTTGCTTAGATCGATAATATCGCCGTTCTACGGTTTGTGAAACTCCAACTTCGCGATTTCAGATCGTGTCTTCTACGTTCTTGCTTGTGTTCCCGATTGCACTTGCAAGGATTAGCCTTCTTTGCGAGGTCAATCGTGTGCAGCACGGTTGATAACCAACGGAGTGGTGGTGTAGTGATTGCAAGGGTTTTTCGTGCTCTACTCGAGAGCCTCGGATCATCAATGTTGAGATCTCCACATCAATCGACTTATCCATTACCTTTCGGAAGATCGGGACTCATTCTTCCTATCACTAAGGGATTCACCATGCCGGACTAGTCCGATATGTGCTGGACTAGTCTGAACATCTCCAGAGACACAAACGGACTAGTCCACCCGCTGTCAGACAAGTCCGATAATTCAGGACACTTAGGGTTTGCCACACGCAGCACACTGGACTAGTCCAGAGTCCACGACGGACTAGTCCGGACTTTGTAAACCCTAACGGTAACCTTTGGAAACCCTAGGTTAAATAGAGGTGCATGGCCCCTAATCAAGCTCTCTTGATCCCCAGCGCCGTCACACCTCCCAAGAGCTTAGAAAACACATCTCTCCTCACAATCCAACGCAAGAAATATCAAATCATTGAGGATTAACCACAGATCAAAGGAGAGACACGCTCTTCACGTCTTGAGCTCTTGGGTTTGATTCTCTCACACACTCTCGCTGTTTCATTGCATACTTTTTGATTGTGTTTGGTGGAGTTTTGAATTGTAAATCATAGGGAGCTCTCAACTTGTGAGAAGGCCCCTTAAAGACGGTTATTTTACCCCCTTTGTGATTAGTGGAAGAGAATCAGCCTTCATGGCGAATTGATGAGGGTAGGGTTGGTGAAGACCCGGTCTTCCATGGATCCTCAACGTGGACGTAGATTTCCTCTATGGAATAGATTCATGGGATAAAAATCATTGTGTCCTTTGCTTTCGTTCTTACTATTCATTCTAATCTATGGTTTGCTCAATCTTGTCCAACTTATGTTAAAACTTTGAAACTAAAGTTAACTTGTGTCACATCTAGTTTCATTGAAGCAATACAGTATATTTGTAACTCAATTTCCTCTACATAGAGTACTTTGATCGAAATCATTGATCAAACTTTATCAATCGAGTCTGCATACACCGTACTAGTTCGCACTCTACCAGACTAGTCCAATCTCTCTGTGTTTGATCAGGTTGCTAAGTGTTTCAGGTTCCGACAAAAAGTTCAAAAAACCTATTCACCCCCCCCCTCTAGGCTACATTCAATTTGTACCAGAGCTCGAATCTTCAAAAGGAGACTAATCTCTCGAAGAGAAGATGTCGGACATGAAGGATGCGCACAAGAACTTCAACCAAGAGAAGGTTAAAGATGAAAAGACTCAGAAATTGGAGACGCTCCTCAACACTATCCAAGACTTCAAGGATGATGATGAGGAGACCCTTGAACTTAAGGCACTCATAAGGAAGAAGGCACTCTCTAAAGGGAAGATAAAGATCAAGGATGAGAAGAAGAAGAAGGGGAGTAGTCACAACGACTACTCCCGATATCCTTTTAACTATGATCATTTGAATTCCATCAACAATCATTACATGTCTATTCCTCTAGGAAAATCTGATCCCCATACTTTGATGGAAATGATTATTCAATGTGGAGGAAAAATATGAAGATGTATTTAATATCACTTAACCCCAGCTCATGGCATATAGTGTGTACATGGATAGATATCCTGGACGACGATGAAGAGCTCACACCAAGTCAAGAGCAAGCTATTCATCGGAACGCTCAAGCTAAGGTTGTGATAACCTCATCATTGAGTTGAGACGAGTTCACCAAGGTGGATGGACACGAAATTGCCAAGGAAATATGGGACACATTAAAAAATGCACATGAAGGCGATCGTCATGAGCGAGAGGCCAAGATTGAAATGATCGAAGGCGAATTGGGAAGATTCGCCATAGAAGAAGATCAGTCACCACAACACATGTACAATCGTTTGAAGACTCTCATTAATAAAGTTCGAGCCTATGGAAGGAAAAAGTGCAAAGATCACGAGGTAGTGAAGCTAATTCTCAGAGCCTTGATGCCTCGCAATGTGACTCTATGTTTGATGATTAGAAAAAGACCCGGGTACAAGAAAATGACCCCGGATGAATTGCTTAGAAAGATCATCAATTTTGAGACGATGGAAAAGAAAGCAAAACATGTCAAAGAGATTGCCGACTTCACCTCGACAAAGAAGAAAGGAGTCGCGTTGAAGTCCACTTGCAAGCCCATGTCAAAAGAAGCTCGAGAAGCTCAACAAGAAGAGGACAGCGACGATGAAAGCAATGATATGGATGAAGAGGATATGATCCTCTTTATGAAGAAATACAAAAAGATGATGAAAAGAAGACAAGGTGGTAAATCAAATGAAGGAAGACACAAAGACAAATCAAGACCTAAGTTGAGGCGCGCTTCCTATAACTGTGGTGAATATGACCACTTTATATTCGATTGTCCTTATGAAGAAAACAAGAAGAAGACCAAGGATACAAAGCCTCAACCCAAGAAGATGTTCAAGAAGAGAAGGTAAATTGCATAGGCGCACCTAGGAAAGGAGTGGGACTCCAATGATGAGTCCTCATCCGAAGAGGAAGGGGAGATGGCTAGCATAGCCATCAAGAAGACAACGAAGAAATCCACCCTCTTCCCGACTATTGGCGCAAGGAAGGACAACGACACATGTCAAATGGCGAAGGAAGGTAAAATAAAGGTAACAACTAAATATTCCTCCTCGCATTATTACTCTAGCGATAGTGATGCTTATAGTGATAATGAAGATATGCTTGTTGGCTTAGATAAGAAAACTACTGCAAAAATGAGATTCTTGATGGAAAAACTTATTGATAAGGAGGATCTTGTTGATCGCCAAGAAGATATGATCATCCTCAAAAGGAGGAGTATCTTAAGATCAAAAATCTCCTTGAACTTGAAAAGGAGCAAAGCATGTCACTAGAGCTTGAGTTAGCTTCAAGCAAGGAAGCTTTCTTGAAGTTAAGCGACTCAAATGTAATCATCAAGGATGAACTTGATAACTTAACTAAAGTTAACAAGATCCTTGAGGTACAAGTTGAGTCACACAAGCAAAGTGACCCTTCATCCTCTTTAAGCTCACCTTCTCAACACTTAAAATCTGAAACTACTATTACTTGTGCATGTGCTAAAATTGACACTAACTTGAATGATAAGTCAAACTTGACAAAGGGCAAGCGTCCTTCCCGTAGTGGCATATTTGACAAGGAGAAGGTCAAATATGCACGCTGTGCATACTTGACCACAAGACCTCCTAATGTCAAATATGGCATTGGGTATTCTTATGGTGAAAAGAAAATTGCTAGAAGCCACAAGAATAACAAGGAAGGCATTGCTTTTGTCAAGGGAAACTCCTCCCAAGCTAGAAAGCCTAATAATGTTGATAAGTCCAAACATGTTAACACATACGAACAACAATTATTGTTTAGAACTTTTGATGCATCATATGTTCTCAAGAAAAGTAATTTTGGTAGAGTTTATGCTAAATATGTTGGGCCACACCATGGGAACACCAAGTCTCATGTGTGGGTGCCCAAATCACTTGTAACTAACCTCAAAGGACCCAAGCAAGCTTGGGTACCTAAAACCAAGGCGTAATTTGTTTTTGCAGGCCTACTCCTCCGGTGGAGCAAAATGGGTGCTAGATAGTGGATGCACCAATCACATGACCGTAGAAAGAAGGATGTTCATTGAGTATAAAGTAAATGAAGATTCAAGCGAGGACATCTATTTTAGAGACAACAGTCAAGGAAGGGTGCTCGGTACCGGTAAAATTGCAATATCATCTCGACACACTCTTTCTAATGTTTTACATGTTGATTCCTTAGATTATAACCTATTGTCCATATCTCAATTATGTGACAAGGGTTATAATTGCTTGTTCACTAATGAGGGTGTGACCGTCTCTAGAAGGAGTGATGACTCGGTTGCATTCAAGGGTGTGTTAAAGGGAAAGCTTTATATTGTTAAGATAAAGTCGAACTTGACACATGCTTGATTGCAAAGACCAACATGGGTTGGCTATGGCATAGACGGCTGGCACATGTTGGTATGAGGAACCTTCAAAAACTCCTTAAGGGCGATCACGTCCGAGGTTTAAAGGATGTTGTTTTTGAGAAAGACAGACCTTGTAGCACGTGCCAAGCCGGGAAGAAAGTAGGAGAACCCCATCCCGCAAGGAACATCATGCAACGACAAGCATCGAGCTACTTAACATGGATCTATTTGGTCCAATTGCTTACATAAGAATCGGCAGTAACAAATACGGTTTAGTAATTATTGATGATTTTTCGCACTTCACGTAGGTTTTATTTTTGCATGATAAGACAGAAACTCAAGGAACCCTCAAGAAGTTTCTCAAGCGTGCCCAAAATGAGTTCTCATTGACGATCAAGAACATATGAAGTGATAATGGCACGGAGTTCAAGAACACCCAAGTTGAGGAGTACCTAGATAAAGAAGGCATAAAACATGAATTTTCAGCACCGTACTCCCCTCAACAAAATGGAATACCGAAAGGAAGAATTGAACCCTCATAGAGATGTCGAGGACAATGCTTGATGAGTACAAGACTTCTGATCGGTTTTGGGCTGAAGCAGTCAACACCGCTTGTCACGCCATAAATCAACTCTATCATCATCGCCTACTGAAGAAAACGTCATATGAACTACTCACCGCTAACAAGCCTAATATTTCCTATTTTCGAGTTTTCGGTTCTAAGTGCTATATCTTGAACAAGAAGCCTTGGACTTCAAAGTTCGCTTCAAAGTCCAATGAAGGTTTCTTGCTTGGCTATGATTTGAACTCTTACACCTATCGTGTCTTCAACGAGGTCTCCGGACTTGTTGAAGTAGCACGTGATGTAGTGTTCGATGAAACTAACATCTCTCAAGAAGAGCAAGTTGATCAATGTGTGCTAGATAGAGAAGAAGTTCCATGTCGAGCGTTTAGAAGAATGGTGTTGGGCGATGTTCGACCACAAGTGCCACCTCCAAATGCAAATGAAGATGATGAACCACAAGTGGAAGTAATTGATCAAGGGGGAGCTTCTACACAAGATCAACCTCATGAAGATCAAGGTGACCAACAAATCAGTGAGGGCAACCATCTATGGGGAGAATAAGATGACCATGAATATTCAAGACCACAAGTGCCACATCCAAGGGTACACCAATGCATCGAAAGATATCATCCCGTCGACAACATAATCGGTGACATCCAAAAGGGAGTAACAACTTGATCTCGAATTGCTAATTTTTGTGAACATTACTCGTTTGTATCCTCTCTGGAACCTCACAGGGTTGAAGATGCTTTGAAAGATCTGGATTGGTTGGTGGCAATGCAAGAAGAATTGAACAACTTCAAACGGAACGAGGTGTGGGAGCTTATCGAAAGGCCCAAGTTCAACGTCGTCGACACTAAATTGGTCTTTCACAACAAGCAAGACGAACACGGGGTGGTGACAACAAACAAGGCAGAACTTGTGGCCGAAGGGTATTCACAAGTTGAAGGTTTGGATTTCGACGAAATATTTGCTCCTGTAGCTAGGCTTGAATCGATTAGAATATTACTTGCATATGCTACTCACCATGATTTCAAGCTCTATCAAATGGATGTGAAAAGCCTTCCTCAACGGACCAATCAAGGAGGAGGTGTACATGGAGCAACCCCTTGGATTCGAAGATCAAGAGTTCCTCGACCACGTGTTCAAACTGCAAAAGGCTCTCTATGGCCTCAAACAAGCTCCTAAAGCTTGGTATAAGTGCCTTAGTGATTTTTTGATTGAAAATGGATTTAAAATTGGCAAAGCTAATTACACGTTGTTTACCAAGCACTTTGACAATGATTTATTTATCTGTCAAATTTATGTTGATGACATCATTTTTGGTTCAATTAACAAATCCTTTTGTGAAGAATTTAGTAAGATTATGACAAATAGATTTGAGATGTCTATGATGGGAGAACTGAGATATTTCATGGGATTCCAAGTGAGGCTACAAAAGCAAGGGACGTTCATAAGCCAAACCAAGTATACTCAAGACATACTCAAGAAGTTTGGAATGGACAAGGCGAAGCCTATAAAGACTCCTATGGCAACAGATGGACACTTAGATCTCAATGAAGATGGACCAAACGTGGATCAAAAGGTATATCGCTCCATGATTGGATCCCTATATTATTTATGTGCATCTAGGACTGATATTATGTTGAGTGTATGTTTTTGTGCATGATTTCAAGCCAATCCCAAGGAGTGTCATTTGACAGCCGCAAAAAGAATCTTGCGATATTTAGTTCATACACCTAACCTAGGCCTTTGGTATCCTAAAGGTTCCAAGTTCAATCTCATTGGATACTCCGATGCAGATTACGCCGGATGCAAAGTAGATAAAAAAGTACCTCTGGTACATGCCAATCCCTAGGTAGATCCTTATTTTCTTGGTCCTCCAAGAAACAAAACTCCATTGTCTTATCCACGGCCGAAGCGGGGTATGTTGTAGTCGGGAGTTGTTGTGCACAACTCCTTTGGATGCGACAAACTCTGAGGGATTACGGTTACAATATGAGCTATATTCCACTCCTTTGTGATAGTGAGAGTGCTACTAAAATTTCCCATATCCCCGTTGAGCACTATAGGACCAAACACATAGACATCCGAGTTCACATTTTGAGAAACCACTCAATAAAAGGAGACATGGCCATTTTCCATGTAAAAACCGAAAAACAACTAGCTGATATATTTACCAAGCCACTTGATGAAAAACGTTTTGCGAGCTCTAAAATGAACTAAATATCCTTGATTCCCAGAACGTGGCTTGAAAACTTGCATACCTGCATGCCATCTTCAAAATCTATTGATTGTGTTATGAAAATCATCTCTCTCTATTTTCTCCGAAAAACAATTTCAATTACTTGATCTTGGTGAATTGTAGTCATATCTTGATTGTTGTATGTTTACAGATCATAATCATCAAGATTATTTGTGTGTTTTGCCACCTAATTTCTTCGTAAGAACCTTTGAATATATACATATGGGCTAAATGCTCCTGTTCTGGTGACCACGGGCTAGTCCGTGCACTGCAGACAAGTCCGGAGAGGTCCGGTTGACCACAGACTAGTCTGATATTTCGACTCCATAACCCTAGGGCTGCCAAACCCAAATCCCCTTTATTCTCACAACATTTCTCACACTCTCTCTCTTCACTCGAGCGCCCCCAAGGTGATTTGGCGATTCCTCCACGAAATCTCTTCAACTTTCCGTGGAAAATGATCTTCATCGCAAGGGGAATGAGGACCACGGACTTGTTCGCACCAACCCCACACTCTAACCTCAAGAATAAAAGGATTTTGGTAAACTTTCTACAAAACCCTAGAATCCTTGATTCCTTGTGTTATGGACCAAATAGCTTAGCTCCACTAGTTAGTACATGTCTCCTTGTTGTATTACATCTACCTTGAGCTATTTTTGCATTGAGAAACACCATTGAATTGCTAGTTAGGGTTTGAACAGTTGAACACCGGACTAGTCCGGTCTCGGTACGGGCAAGTCCAGTTCGTCGAACTAGTCCGCACTTGAGCACCGGACAAGTACAATTTTTTTTACTGAACTCAACCTAAATTCTAACTACTCAATGCATTTCCTTGCCATCAATCCTCATCCATATATTGTATAATTCTCTTGTCAGGACCATGTCGAGCCCAAATGATGAGATCTCCGACTATGAGGCCGAGATAGACCAAGAGTCGTTGTTTCGGTCCTGATGGGCCAAAGCAAGAAGCGGCAACACCGTGCCGCTGACCCGTTGCACACTCAATCTCAGGTGCAGCGAAAGGTCGTGGCCAAGAATCCTGCATCAAAAGGAAAGGATGTAGCTGGCCCTAGCTCGGTAGCTTCTCGCCAAGCTAAGGGCAAAGGGAAAGGGATTGCCTCCGGTCCGATTGGCCCTCTCCAGATGAGTGCTCCGAGACAGAGGAATAGGGACCCCGATGAAGAAAGATTCAATGGCAAAGGAAGCGATGTGGCTTCAAAGCTTAGGACCATTGACTGTTACAGCAGTTCTAGAAAGGCAGCTGATGCAATATTCTAGAGCAACTTCCACACGGACTATAAGAATTCCCTATATCTCACGATGAAGACTCCGGTGGTCCGCAGCCAGTGGATTGACTAGAGCTACTTTGAGAGGAAGAGCTGCCCAACCTTTGGTGATGTGATTGCAACTGTGGCGAGTTATGGTCTGAAGGATCTGTTTGCCTTCATATACAACTGGAACAATGAAGTTTTGCTCAGTTTTATGCTACCTGCTATTTTGCTAGTGATGAGGAGAAAAGGGTGACTTGGATGACACATGGAACCAAGTATACTATTACTTATGATGAGTTTGCAAGACTGTTGCATCTTGAGGACACTGGAAACAATGAGCTCATTCACAACGTTGGTGTCTTAGAGAAGGATAAGATGGAGTTCCTCTATGACACTCTCCTGAAATTCAATCCTCCTTCCACCAAGAACAAGAAGACATTCTTCATGGTTCTAAATAATGTGCTCTGGAAGACAATAGCTCCAAAAGATGGAGATGCAGGAAGTATCCAAGGCTACCTGAGGAAACTAATGAAGGTGATAAGCAAGAACGGGAAGTTTGATATCTTTGACTATATTTGGAATGATATGGTGAATATCTCCTGCACACCAAACCATTCCTGTGGCTATGCGCCCTACATCATGTTTATGATTGAGAAAGTCACAGGAATTGAGTTCGTGAAGGATGTAGAGCACACTCCTCTAAGGCCCCAGAAGCCTTCCCAAGCCACTCTCCCAGCTACTCCATCCCCTTGTATCCAGTGAGGAGGCTCCCGGGAGGGCCCAAGCTGAAGCAAGACCACCACCAAGTTCAAAAGCTACTACTTCCAAGAAGGGGTCTCCAAGTGGCATCTTGAAGTACTTGGCCACCATCTTTGGCTCCTGCAAGAAGGCTGAGGTGAATGTCCATAAGTTGAACAAGGCAAGGAAAGAGTATATGAGATACATAAAGCAAAATATCAAAGCCATATGCCAAAAGCTGGAGATCGAGCATGTTGGATCTCCCATTATCTCTGATGATTCAGCTTCAGACTTCACTGAGCTGCCACCTCTCTCTCTCTCCGAACTCGCCTATTTTGGTGTTGGGGGCACTTCGAGTGGATCCGCTCCTCCTCCTCCTCCGCAGCCTGAAGATGAAGACGATGAGAGGACCGACAACGAGGAGTGAGTCGACGGCTATTGCTAGATCCCTCCCCTCCTTCTTTTTGGTGCCTTGATGCCAAAGGGGGAGAGATTGATGGAGAGTTACTAGGTCTAGCAGTAGTTTGAGAGATGAGAGCTCAAATTATGTTTCTATTGAAATTCTGCTACTTTTGGGGTTGTAAAACTTTCATTATGCTTTCATTATGTTTCTAGTCATGGTTATGAAGTGTGCGATTGTGCTTTGAATGTCTTTGCTATGAAATTGACATATATGCTTGATGTTGATGTCATAATATCATTTATCTCATTCTCATCACAATTATTGCTTAGACACACTTAGTAATGCAGCCCACCAAAAAGAATGCACATATGTATTATGCTTTTATTGCTTAACTTGTTCCAAGCTCATATGTGCACACTCTATGAAAATATTGATTTTTAATCATATGTGTGAAATCTCAATTGGTTGACATCAATCACCAAAAAGGGGGAGTTTGAAAGTGCATCCAGGCATCCCTTGTGGGTTTTATTTGATTTATGACAAACAAATGAGATCCTAACCAAATTGTTGAGATGAGCGCAGGTTTTGATGCAATTATGAAGTAAGCGCAAAAAGAAAGGAGTGTGACGAATAAATTTGAAAGAACTCAAGAGATGATAATAATATTATTTGCGTATGGAGTGTGTTGGAGAAACACACCCCAAGGGCTCAAGCAAAAGAAAATACTCTCACTACACAAATTCACACAGGTTCGGACTAGTCCGATATTCCCCGGACTAGTCCGATATTCTCTCTGTCCATGATCGGACAAGTCCACCCAGTGCGGACTTTTCCACAACAGACTAGTCCGATAAAATCCGGACTAGTTCAATAACCCTTCTGATCAATATCAGACAAGTCTGATATTCCACAGACTAGTCCGAAATCCCCACTGACCAACATCGGACAAGTCCCCCCCACCCAACTTCAGACAAGTCCTTAGCCCCTCAAAATTCCACTACACCGGACTAGTCCGATAACCTATCTAACTAAGATCAGACAAGTCGTCCAAATGCGGACTTGTCCTCAATTCACAAAGGGATTCACCACGCCGGACTAGTCCGATATGTGCCAGACTAGTCCGAACATCTCCAATAACACAAACAGAGTAGTCCACCCGTTGCCGTACAAGTCCAATAATTCAGACACTTAGGGTTTCCCACACGCAGCACATTGGACTAGTCCAGAGTCCACAGCGGACTAGTCCAAAATTTGTAAACCCCAACGGTAACCTTTGGAAACCATAGTATAAATAGAGGTGCACGGCCCCTAATCAAGCTCTCTCGACCCCCTGCGCCGTCACACCTTCCAAGAGCCTAGAAAACACGTCTCTCCACACAATCCAACGCAAGAAAGATCTAATCCTTGAGGATTAACCATAGATCAAAGGAGAGACACGTTCTTCACGTCTTGACCTCTTGGGTTTGATTGTCTCACACAATCTCGCTGTTTCATTGCATACTTTTCGAGTGTGTTTGGTAAAGTTTTGAATTGTAGATATCTTTGGGAGCCCTCAACTTGTGAGAAGGCCCCTTGAACACGGTTATTTTACCCCCTTTGTGATTAGTGGAAGAGAATTGGCCTCCGTGGCGATTCGAAGATGGTAGGTTTGGTGAAGACCCGGTCCTCTGTGGGCTCCTCAACACGGACGTAGATTTCCTCTGTAGAATTGAACCACGGAATAGAAATCATTATGTCCTTTGCTTTCGTTCTTACTATTCATTGTAATCTTGGGTTTGCTCAATCTTGTTCAACTTAAATTAAAACTTTGAAACTAAAGTTAACTAGTGTCACATCTAGTTTCATTGAAGCAATACACTCTATTTGCAACTCAATTTCCGCTGCATAGAGTACTTTGATCGAAATCATTGATCAAACTTGATCAATCGAGTCCCTATACACCGGACTAGTCCGCACCCTACCGGACTAGTTTGATCTCTCTGTGTTTGATGTGGTTGGTAAGTGTTTCAGGTTCCGACTAAAAGTTCAAAAAGCCTATTCACCCCCCTCTAGGCTACATTCAGGGGGTCCTCCCCCAAGCTTGTTCTTGGTCAAGGTCCACGATAGGGGTTCATACCCTAATGACGGATGTAGGCCATGAGGTTGTCCTAACCTTGTTGCAGCATATCATTGACATTGGAGGGCTGAGTGTCGATGTTGGATTGCCTTCCATTGGTTTCATGAGTCTGGTCGAGGAGAGTGTTATCGATGTCGCTCATCCACACCTCAAGGTTCCCATGGGTTGGATATACTTGGTAATTCCATGGCTAAGGTAATGATAACACTTAGCTACAAAGGAATGACGTGCACTCAACATGGTTGAGTGTGTTCCATCATTCTTTGGCTGAGGTGTATCATACTTTCTTGCCATAAAGAAATAACTTGTACCTCATGCATGCACTGGGTGTGATACGTCATTCCATGGCTAAGGTAATGATACCCTTTAGCCACAAAGGAGTGACATGTACCCAACATGTCTTGAGTACGATCCGTTATTCCTTGGCTAAGGTACAACATATATACCTATAACCACAAAGGGATGACATGCACTCAACATGGGTTGAGTGTGATCTGTTGTTCCTTGGCTAAGGTATAAAATACCTTCTAAGCACAAAGGAACAACTTGCATCCAATATACATTGGATGTGATCTTGTCATTACTTGGTTAAGTTGCATCATACCTTTTGGACACAAGGAAATAACTTACACCCAATGATGGTGGCAATTCTCTTAAGCATGAATGAGTGCTTAAAATAGTCGAGAGCATAATGCTCTCACATATTCGTAGCAGCAATTTGTTGCTCACGGAAGGTTTCCATGTCAAATCTCCGGCCTCGTATAGTTATGGTTGACCTTCGGGCTTAATTTCCGACAGGTAGCAACCATCTTAATTTACTCCTTGGCCAAGAGATATTGAAATGGAATCCTCCTAGGGTTTCCAACAATCGGATCTTTGAATGCCCGCATAGTTATTTCACTCCTGCAAACTTCCCCTCTATGATAGAAAAGGATCGTTAGCTCCCGATACTAGTACAAATCAATTCTCGTGTTAGGTAACCGAATCTTCATTTATACATACGGGGAAGAATAAGATCAAAGATGCATTGGGTCCAATTTCAAGTGTATCTATGAATAGTGTATGATTCATCGATAAGAGTGGGATTTATGGATAAACCAATTTGCACATTTCCTAAAGCTCCTACTCATAACAATGCAAGTGATATAAATACACTATATGGATCCCTTCATCTTGTAAAATTTCTAACCATCATAGCTTTTTACAAGAGCGAATATTTATCATGTAGATCATGGCAAACAAGATTCTCAATTTTATCTTCCTGAACATTATTAATTTCTTGCCTAGGAATTTTATTTTTAGTGATCAATGCATGATTGAGTTTCAAATCATAATTATGGACATTACTATTCCAAGGTTGCTACATACCAATTCAACCATTAATAATTACATATGCTTTACCTATGCAAAAAATGTCTAAGTCAATTTTAGTAATGCTTATGAAATTCTAGGTACTTGTTTTAATTTATTTCTAAGTAAGGTGACGTTCTTTTTTGAAGAATCAAAAGAGCAAGGCCAACATTTACTCTCGTGAGGGTGTATAAGAATTGAATGATGAGAAGGTGTAAACCTTCCTTACCAATGTAAGAAAAGATAATTCAATCCTAATGTAATTCCAACGACGGAAAATTTTAAACTTGTACCTCAATTGAAGAGCAGTCTTGGTTGAAGGTCGTTGTGTGAGAAACTCACGACCATGGATTTTGTTGTAGCCTTCATGTTCAATCTCTCCTGCCAAGTTGAGGTCAAAGTTGAATGAGCTTCATCTTTTTGCTCCATTGGACCACCATCTTGAGCATTCCTCCACCATGAACTCACAATGAGATCGATGGAGGGATATGCGCTTGATGGGGCATTCCAACCTCTTCACAAATTTTGTCGTGGATGCACTAATAATCTAGAACAAAAAAAACTAGAAAATGGGTTACGTTAGCTAAAAAGCATGTTGTACCCCTTGTCAAATTGTTTTGCTCAACTTGAAACAACTTGCAAATGCAATTAATATTAAGGGAAATATTTTTGGTTTTAATTGGGAAGATGTATTCAAGTGGTTACGCCCAAGGTTCATATCCAAATAAATTTATTTCCTAATTCAAAATTTTAGTTTCATAATGGTTGGAAATTTTATTTTCCAACATGCAAGTGCAAAAATTCAAACATGCTAAAGGCAAAGGCAAGGATTGATGGGAATTTCAAATATGCAATTGGGAAATCAAATAAGAGATAACTACCAATTATCCTATTGGCAAGGACTCCCTGAATTTTTGAAGTCCGATAAGTGGGAATTACCTCCGTCCTATTTTGTTCGATGATTTGTTGTCCAATCTTGGAGTTGAAGATGTGGAAAACTTCTCTTGATCGACATGCCAAAACGCCTTTGGCATGTTAGCTGGACATGTGGCCTAGATGGTGGCCCTAGCCTTGTCGTCATCTTGATGAAGAATTGTTGATGTAGTGATGGCTTCTCCCTTTTGGGGATATTCTTTCTTGGGCATGGTGAGGCTTGTGCTTCCTTTGGGGTGTCACTTCGACCCTCTTGATGTTCCTTTGAGTTAACCCATACTTTGATCATGGATCAAAGACTTTTGGGCATGGTGACATGTGGACTCCATAATCAAACAAGAAATGCTTCATCCACAATGTCACTTTCCTTAGGTTGCACAGGCTTGGTCGAAGGGTAGGGATCCCAACAAGTTATTGTGGGATATCTTGTATCTTGAATGCTCTTTAAGTTTCTTGTCCTTGGCCAAGAGCTTCATGTAAATGTTGTCTTGATTTCTTGCTTGGCCATGGACAAGATACTTTAAGGCAGGCTAGTTTAACTTAAGTCCCTTGAAATCCTCATGGCCTCCTTGATTACAAGGGTGATATTGAATTCACCCTTGACCTCCTTGTAGGTGATAGCCTTTGGAGTTGTGTTAGGAAATAAGAATCCTAATGGTTCTTTGGAAAAAATTTCCCAAGTGTTCTATGTTGACAGGGATTTTCACAAATCACGCGGGTATCCATCGTTTGGATCATCCAAACACTTCTACATTGGCTTGATCTTCATGATACTTCAATGGGTGGTGTAGTTCCTTAGCTAGCATGTCCACCATGATAAGTGTTGTGCATGATAAGATAAATGAACTAGAGCACTCTTCAATCCACCCCTTGGGTAGAGAACATATTCTCGTCCATGATTAATGAGAATAGGACTCCTTCAGCTCCAGCACAAAGGTGGTCATGGATTGGTTGACCAACCCATGACATGAATGTTGGATGAGGAGCTAACTATCCACCCTATGATGGATACAAACCAAGAAGAGCTCTTGGGGCCTACCGCAAGCTTGGAGATGGATGACTTTTGCTCCTAATGGAAGCTAATTTTCTTCTGCGAAAGGAAATTGTGTTGCCTAGCAGACATTTGTTGAGGTACGCCTTGAATCATCTTGCTGTTGAGCATTGGCATCCTCGTTGGCCATCCCATGAACTGTGTTAGCTAACACTACCCTGTTTTCACCGCAAAAGGAGAAAACAAACAAGGTTAATTCTATCTAATAACTATTAGTACCTATAACTTAATCACAAGTGATAGCTATCCTTCACTTCGTTTGCCTTCCCCGGCAACGACGCCAGAAATGCTTGTTGATGTTTCTTACGTCACAGATTATCTCTTGAAAGACATGAGGTCCACAAGCGCACAGAAACTGTCTCGTAGCATTTCATCCAAGAGTATTCCCAAGATATCACATTTATCCTAAAGGAAGGCAATGGAGTAAAGTAAACACTTCTCTTGTGATCAAGCTATGGGCTACTAATCAATTATCAAGACAGGGGTAAGTTGATAATATATGGGTAGTGTGACACACACCTGAGCAATCTATTCTAAAGGGTGGATAGGTCCTAATGGAGGTTAGACTAAGTGTTGAGGAGTTGCTCCTTCAATGCTTCTAATATACATATACAGAGCCTAGGTTGGATACTAATGAGCATGTCAATGGTGAATACTTTTTCTAAGTTGTTCGACACATCGGGCACATATTTACCCCTAGCAATACTAGGACGACTCCCACCAAGAGACTGTGGCATAGCCGAACGTGGAGGATTACAATGGACAGGTAGGGCTGTCACCACCTACTGCCTACCTCTTCAATCCATGGTCTACGAGACATTCAACGATACTTAACTACCCTAGCACCATGCTAACATATTAAGTAAATACCTTAGGAGCTCGGGCACAAGCCAATTTAAGGCAATGAACTAGATTATCGTTGAACCAACATTGATAGACATCACATGTGATTCATATTAACATGATGGTATCATAACTAATTAGACTATAGTTGGGGTTTGTAGTGTTTATGATGATATATTAAGAGTGATATGGCATAATCATAAAACTACTCCTGCCACATACATGGAATCCACAATTAAACAAGAAACGCTTCATCCAAGTATATGAATAAAAGAAGACTATAGATAATATCTTTATTATGCATGAAGTCACAAATATAATAAAAGATACATAAACCATACCTTTCCCAACTTGGACTTGGGACTAGAGGCTCTCATCTCTATAGCTTAACTCCACTAAGGACTACGAGTGCTAGTGTATACAATAGAATGATGCGTCAAGTGGTGTGTGTTAAAGTGAGGGGTGAGGGGTCCTATTTATAGGTGGATAAGGGTCGGTTCCCGCCACCAAAAGCACGCGAATCAGTCAGCACTGACTTCTTTAAGCTGGGAGGTGCCAACACGTGGAAGTTGACCAAGTTTGGCTCCAGCACCAGGTCGGCCGACATGGGTGGTCGGCCAACCTGATCTTTGCACTGCTTCAAATGTGCTTTCTCCAGATCACTGCCAGGTGGGTCCCATATCTTGATATGGGTGCTACACCGTTGGATGGCCTCGAATACTTTTGTTTGTGGGCCATTTGATCCATGTGGTGCCACATGTCGACTCTTGATTGGCTAGGATGATATTTTATAGGATCGAACCCCTTGTTTCACTTTAATTCTGTATAAAATACCTGCATGCACCAACTTCTCCAACTACAAGTGGAAGTAGGTTAAATAGAAAGGTGATGTGTGCAAGAAATGATATTTCCTTCACATAATTGAGTTATATTAACGGGTGAAATTGGTATATAACAGCCGTCAACAAATGGCTTTATTGAAAATACTTTGAAAAGGAAGAAATGGCGTGAAAGGACTCATAGAGTTAGATTTTTATTTGTTTTGAGTCATAGGAAACGCCATACTATCAAGAGAGACACGACTCCCGTAAACTCAGGAAATCAAATGAGATCTCCACCCCTTGGGTAGTTTTTAAGATGATCAATTAACCTAAGGTCCGAACTTGGCCGAGACATGGGCTCTGAAATATCCGAATACTCCCTGCATAGATCCGGACTTGCCCGAGGTAGGCCTTACTTGTCCAACCTGCCCTAACTTAGAAAATTTTTAAGTCTTTTTGGACCCTCGTACTTGTTCGAGTTGGGCCAGACATGTTCAACATGTTCCTGCACAACCAAGTCTCCAGTCGGACTTGTCCGAGTTGGGCTAGACATGCCTGACATGTCCCTGCACAACCAGGACTTAGAAAAATTCTAAGTCCCTCTGGCCACTCAGATTTTCCGAGTTTGTCAGACATGTCCAAAATCACAGGCATAAACACGATCATAACCGATGTTGTTTGGATTATCTAGTGGGGACATGTAAGAGGGGTAGAAAGCCAGATAAGTCAGCCAAAAACTCCACCTCGGTAACTCAGACTTGTCCGAAACATGTCAGCATGTCCAAAGCGACTTTTACGCACTATTTCAAAATTAAATACTTAGCCATACCATCAATGGGCCCATTAGCTCGGACATGTCCGGAACATTTTCCATCTTGTCCGACATGGGAAGCCTAACAACCGTCAAAGTCACTTTTTGGCTATAAATAGGGGACCAAATCCCCTCTTATCCATAACTGTAACCATCCAAAAGACCACCTGCACCCATAAAACTCCCAAGAGCACTTCTACACCTTGCTTTCACCTTCTAAAGACAAAACATGAGATTTTTGGGAAGAGTGAAAGAGTGGTTGCAAGATTTGAGAAGAAGTGGCTTTGGGGTTGAGTTTTGATTCAATTTGTTGAGTTTGCATGAGTTTTTCGTGTTTGTTACTCTTGGGTTCAAATCCTAGACGGTTAGGCATCACTCGATGATTTTGCTTTTGATTTTGGTGTCGATTAAGTTTGTATCACCCTTTGATGAGAGAGTGGAAGAACCAATGCACGACCTTTGTGGTCTTTTGGTGAGAGAAGGGCTAGAGCAGGCCCTATCCTTCGTGGACACATTAACAAGGACGTAGGTTTCTCGTCCACAAACAAGCTCCTAGAGCTTGGTATGAGCGTCTTAGAGATTTCATTAAAAATGGTTTTAGGATAGGAAAAGTAGATTACACACTCTTTACCAAGCATGTTGATAATGATTTCTTTGCATGAAAAATATATGTCAATGACATTATATTTGGTTCTACTAATAAATGTTATTGTGATGAATTTAGCAAGATTATAACTGAGAGATTTGAGATGTCCATGATGGGGGATTTGAAGTTATTCCTAGGTTTCCAAGTCAAACAGCTCAAGGAAAGCACATTCATATGTCAAACGAAGTATACTCGAGACATACTCAAGAAGTTTGACATGGATAAGGTCAAATCCATCAAGACGCCGATGGCGACAAATGGGCACCTCAACCTCAACCAAGATGGATGAACCGTGGATCAAAAGGTATATCGCTCCATGATTGGCTCTTTGCTTTACCTTTGTGCATCTAGGCCCGATATTATACTTAGTGTGTGTATGTGTGCAAGATTTCAAGATGCACCTAAGGAGTATCATTTGATCGCTGCTAAGAGAATTTTGCGTTATTTGGTTCACACACCTAACCTTGGGCTTTGGTATCCAAAACGGACTAAATTTGATCTCATCAGATATACTAATGCAGGTAATGCCGGATGTAACGTAGATAGAAAAAGCACCTTTGGCACTTGCCAGTTCTTGAGTAGGTCTCTTTTGTCATGGTCATCCAAGAAACAAAAGTTCATTGCCTTATCCATGATCGAAGCAGGGTATGTGGAGCTGTGGCAGAAAGACTAGGGTAGCAAGCGCACCCAAAAACTCGATGGTGGTCATAGAGATGGGTGGTTCCATACAAGGCAAAATACAGAGAAGGTGCTCGAATCGACTTGGTAGGAAGACGATTAATAAGAAAAGTGGAAGTGTGGAGAGCCTCTACCCAATATCGAGCACGAACAGAAGCCTGAAACATCAGGGAGCGCATGACATCATTAGTGGTGCGAATCATACGCTCTGCCTTGCCATTTTTGGGAGAGGTATAAGGACAATACATATGCAACTCGATGCCATGTGCGAGTAAAAAATCATAGAGCGCTGAGTTGTCAAACTCGCATCCGTTATCACACTCTAGAGCACGGACAATGCTTCCAAACTGAGTGGAAACCCAAACGAAGAAGTGAGAGGGAGTGACATAGGTCTCAGACTTCAAATGCAATGGAAACATCTAGGAAAAATGCGAGAAATCATCAATGATCACCAAGTAATATTTGAAACCAAAAACACTAATAATAGGAGATGTCCACAAATCACAATGAATGAGATCAAAACTATGCTCAACATGAGTCACATATGTTGGAATGGGAAGCCTAACATGTCGACCAAGCTGACAAGCAAGACATAAAGACTCATGTGTGCCTCTAGTACATGAGATAACTGAACTACTAGACAGCTTGGACATAGCATCAATGCCAGGATGGCCAAGCCGGCAGTGCCAAGTGGTGGACGAAGTTGTCGTAGCCATAGCAAAAGACGAAGATGGAGTAGAAGTAGGAAGTCGAAGCGTGTACAGCGGTCCCGGGCTATCACATCGAAGAAGAAGACGCTGGGTGGAAAGATCCTTCACAGACAAACCAAAAGGATCAAATTCAACAGAAACACTATTATCAGTGGTAAAACGACGAATAGAAAGCAGGTTCTGAATGATATCCGGAGCAACAAGAATGTTGTTAAGCTGAAAGGAACCCCGAGAACCCGAGTCACCTACTGAGGTGACCGGAAGAACAAACCTATTCCCGACAACAATAGATGAAGGAAACGAAGGACGAGGGGTGTGTGTAGAAGAGAGTATACCAGCGTCATGAGTGGTATAGTACGAAGCCCCGGAATTAGCCACCCAGTCAGTAGTAGGTGGCGTGAGGTGCATGGTGCTGAACGAAGATGCCAGTTCCTGACGGTCCCACCCTAGGGGCGGCTTCTGGAGAGGTGCTGGCGGCTCCGAGTACCCAGCCGGGTAGGCAGTGCCCCCATAGGTCTGAGTCGACGATCCACCAGCAGGGTAGGCGAGAGCACCAAAGTCTGAGTGGGCCACGTACGCCTGAGGACACGACTGGCGTGGAGAAGGAAGACCTAGGGATGGTCCAAGCCACATGGAGATCTGACCAGTCCACGGGTTGTAGGGTGTGGGCCAGGGTGCACCTCCCCGGTCGGTGCCACCACTACCACCTCCTTGAGTAGGTGCAGGCACAGAGGTGCTGCCTGCATCAGCACAACATCCGCCTCGCTTCCCATGATGTCGACGTTTACGACCTCCGGAGCCTGTCTGGGCACGTGGGGCAGTAGACGGAGCAGCAGGTCTCGGAGGTGGTCCGCCAGAAGTAGGTGGCCGCAGGGACTGCCTAGAGCCATATAAGGATGTGGCCGACCTCAAACCAGTAGGACCACCATTCGTGATCTCCTCTAGCTCAAGGTCAGACCAGTCCTTCTCAAAGGTCGGTGGCGGCTCCACATGAAGAAGCCACGAACGAAGGTGGCTGTAGCGCTTGTTCAAGCCCTGAAGGACCCGGAGAACGAGTGTGTTTTCGGTGATCGGAACTCCAAGATCGCGCAGAGCATCAACCATGCTCTTCATCTCCCCGCAGTAGGCGGAGATGGTGCGGTCCCCATGGACTGTGTTCTAGAAGCGTGCGTTGATGTTGAGGGCCCAAGTCACATAGTTCCCCAATAAGTGCTACTCAAGCACCAGCCACGCCCGACGCGTAGTACCACCACCATGCTGCCCGACCAGATCGTGTAGCTCATCGGAGAGGGACCCAAAGATCCAAGCAAGGACCAAGCTTTCTGTGCTGGTCCATGAGTTATCATATGGGGAGCCCTCCCGTTGGACGTGTTCCTCAAGCTGGTAACGCCTCAATGTAAGAAGGAACACGTGACGCCAGTGGGCGTAGGACGTGGAGTTAGAACTGAGGATGATTGACACAAGCGTTCGGATGTTCTGAACTCCAACAGCCTGGGCGTGCAGAGCGGCGACGAGAGACGCCGAGTACGCGGAGTGCGCACCAACATCGGAGGAAGGCTCGTACACAGTAGTCGACGGCCGATGAGCACTCTCCTGGATCTGGTGAGAGAGAGCGGCTAGTGAAGCACGCTCCTACTCTAGTGCGAGGGCAAGTGCCCGCTCACGCTCGCGAGAGGTAGCCAGAGCCGCGAAGACATCGGAGGTGTCCGCGTCCGTCGTGGTGGTGCTGTCGACACCATAGAGTGGATCAGTGGCCGCGCGAGGAGCAGCAACGGCGCCACAGCAGATCCGGCTGGTCCGGAGCCCGTCATGAAGGCGATGACAGTAGAGCCGCCGAGTGAGCCACCGACTACTGGATTAGTCGATGTGCCAGGTGCATGCCGAGCCATAGTGACGAGTGGTGCGCCGGCTGCAAGACCAGTGGCGGGCGTACCAGTGAGATGGGACACACCAACCAGTGGCAGGGCGCAAATCTGGGTCCTGACGGCGCTGTCCAAGGAGAGGCCGACCAGCGAGGGGTCGTGTGTAGGGGCACCGGCCAGGGAGTGGCCCGCCAGGGGGCGCTGGCCATGGGAGCAGGGGCGCCGGCGATGGCCAGGACAGGGGCACTGGTGGCGGCTAGAGAGGGGGCTGAGGCGGCCAGGGAGGGGGCACCGGCCAGGGGAGCAGGGGCGCCGGCGGCGGCCACGGCCAGAACAGGGGCGCCAACGGCGGCCAGACTAGGGGCGCCGGCAAGGGGGGTCGCACCAACGACGGCCGGCGGCGGCTGTGGGGTGCCATCCATGGGGGGTGGCTGGCAGCTGGGTGGTGGGTATCAGGGTTAGGGTTCAGCTAATGATACCATATTAGAGGCTAATAATTGAATTGATTAATCATCATGAGGGGAGAGTACATATATAAAGACCCTAGGGTGGGCTGGTACATGGGCCTAGCCCAAAACACCTAAAAGGTACAACACATAGTCCAACATGCACAACTTCTTTGAATGCGACAAACTATAAGGGATTATGGTCTCAATATTAACCATATTCCACTCCTATGTGATAAGTGCCATTAAGATTGCCCAAAATCCCGTTCAGCATTCTAGGACCAAATACATAGACACCCAACACCACCTCTTGAGGGGCCATTCGATGAAGGAGGATATAGTCATTTCTTATGCTAGAACCGATAAACAACCAGCCGACATCTTAACCAAGCCACTAGATGAAAAACGCTTTTACAAACTTAGGAATGAGCTAAATATGCTAGATTCTTAAAATGTGGCTTGAGATGTTGCACATACAATTGCAATTAGTTTAGGTCCTCATCAGCCCTCCGACACTTCCTACCTCTTCAAGATTCTGAAGGATGTCTTCACTGTGTGCCGATCTTCACAGATTAACGCGCAGAAGGTCAAGAAGACCTCCAAGAGGAACCAGCGGGACTTTGCCGCTATTCGTGAGCAGCTGTAGATCCACCCTTAGGGTGCTCTAGTCTCGGACAACAGCGAGGATGAGCCTCCTGTCGAGTTCCCTGAGCTCACGGAGGACAAGCTCGCCTACTTCTCCACCGCCAGAGCTTATTTGAGTGCTCCTCATCTGGTGGCTGCTGCTTCTTCCTCCTCCGGCAACAACGATGACTATGAGGCAGAGCGGGACAACAACGATGACGATGATGATGACGATGAGGAGTAGACTCTTAGTTTCCTTTTTCCTTCTTGGTGCTCTGATGCCAAAAGGAGGAGAAGTAGTATTGTTTTCTACGAGTTGTGTGTGTGTTGAGGCTATGAACTTGTAATAACTTTTCATTGCTTATTATCTCGTGATTGAACTTATATGCTCATAATGCGCTATGTTGTTTGGGCTTAATGCATTTTGTTTCATGATTATCTGTTATGTTGTGTGATACCTTGAATTGACTTATTTGTGAATCTTGTGCCAATTCAAATTGAAAATCATGTCATGTGTGCATCACGACTTAACACAAATGTAGACTTTGCATATAGGCACCCACAAGTGTTAAGTGAGTATGAGTGTCCATTCAATGTTTTACTCATATACTCATACTCACTCAACAATCTAAACACTTGTTTATCAATCACAAAAAATGGAGAGATTAAAAGTGCATTTAGGTCCCTTGTGGGTTTTGGATGATTAATAACAAACATTTAAAGAACTAATGAATTTATTTGAGTTCTTACAGAGATTAAAGTGCGGAATGACTTTATTGAAAATACTTAGAAAAGCAAAAAAGGTGCAGAAGGATTCAGTTTTTATTTTTCTGAGGTCGTAGGAAGCATTGTACTATCAAGAGGGATACTATTCTTGTAAACTTAGGGAATAAATGAGAGCTCAACCTCTTGGGTAGTTTTTACGAGGATCATTTAACCCAGGGTCCGGACTTGTCCGAGCCATGGGCTCGGACATATCCGAATACTCCCTACATAGATCCGGACTTGTCCGTGGTAGCCTAGACTTGTTCGACCTACTCTAACATAGAAAAAATTATAAGTCTTCTGGTCACTCGGACATGTCCGAGTTGGAAAGATATGTCCGAGATGTTCCTGTACAGCCAGGACTTAGGAAAATTCTAAGTCCCTCTAGCAACACGAACTTGTCCGAGTTTGCCAGACATGTCCAAAAAGTTCCTGCACAAACCCGAACATATCTGAGATTGTTTGGACTTGCCTGAGGGGTAGATAGCCGGATAAGTCAGCCAAAACCCTACCTTGATTATATGGACATGTCCAATACATGTTGGAAATGTTCCATGCGGCTTTTATGCACTAGATTAAAATCAAACACTTAGTCATACCATAACCGGGCTTGTCCGATGTAGGCAGCCTAATAACAGTCAAAATCACTTTTTGAATATATATAGGGGACCAACTCCCCTCTTAGCCATAACCCTAACCATCCAAAAGAGCACCTACGCCCAGAAAACCCTCAGGAGCACTTCTACCCCTTGATTTAACCTTCTAGAGCCAAAACTTGAGATTTTTGGGAAGTGTGAAAGAGTGATTGCGAGAATTGAGAAGAAGTGGCTTCAGGGTTGAGCTTTGTTTAGATTTGCTGAGTTTGCTTGAGTTTTCCATGATTGTTACTCTTGGGTGCAAACTATAGGCGGTTAGGCATTGCCTGGTGATTTCGCTTGTGATTTCGGTATTTGAGATGTTTGTATCACCCTTGTTGAAATAGCGTAAGAACCAAGGCACGACCTTTGTGGTCTTTTGGTGAGGAAAGGGCTAGAGATGGCCCGTTCCTTCATGGACTCCTCAACAGAGACGTAGGTTTCTTCGTGAAACTGAACCTCGGTAAAAAAACTCGTGTTCATTGTCTCTCTTTTGATTTTCGCGTTGTCTTTACCTTTCTAGTGATCATCTAGGGCTATATTGTTATATGCATGTTCTAGGAAGTTGTAGTTCATATTTCATCGTCTATACTGCTTGTAGAACTCCTAGAGTGCTATTTACATCATTTGTGTTGAGAAAAATATCACCTTTTGTTTGACGTCCTGCGTAGAAAGTCACTTGTCTGACTTTCTGTCAGACTTGTCCGAGCACCTCGAACAGGTACGGACCCAAATCGGGTTTATCCGAGATTTGGGATCAGTACAGAGTCTAGTTAACAGTAGTCACATTGAAGACCACAAGCCCTCCAGGTGCATAAGGAGGAGCGATTTGAGAATGTACTGTTGATGGAGGAATAGTGTGTCAAGGAGTCTAAGAACGAGCAGCCAAAATTGAAGAAGACTATAGGAGACCAGCAGCACGAAGATGAGTCTCCTCGTTATGGACACTCGCCACAGCATCCATAAGAGAGACACAAGGTGCGTCAAAGCTCATGTGCATCATTTTGACTCTGACAAGACGGACAGGTATCCGGTGACACTCGAGGACCAAGGATGTCAAGCTGACGCCAAATAGCAGATATTTGAGCAATGAACTAATCAATTATGACACCTTCCTATCATATAGTTTCTCCTAAAGAATAGAACCAAGATAGGAGGACTGACCAATAAACTAAAATCGCTGATGCAGAAAAGCCCACATCTTACGTGCATACTCAAACTCAACTACATCAATAGCAAAATGATCCTCCATTTTACCAGCAAGAACAACACTAGCCCCAACATCCTCATCCAACCATGTCCTGTACACATTGAATCATACTCATAAGAGGACAGACGAGTCTGCAAGTAGCTTCTGCTTCTCATCATCAGTAGCCTTCTCTCGAATGATAGGCTATGAGGGAGCAGCAGGACACGGTGGGCATTCAAGGTCGCCCTTGAGGAAATCCTAAAATCGTAGACCACCCATATGTATATGCATGCAGGGAACTCAATAGCGATAGTTGGTGCCATTGAAAAGCACCAAACATCGCAAGACTAGAACACCATTAGATCAAGAAGTCATCCTGACCAGAAAACAAGCGGCGGCTATTGCGCAAAATATGCAGCAGCGGGCGATCGATGACGAGATCACAAATGGATAGCAAGCAGTTTTTATTTTTCAAACCAAAACTTCAGTCGAAAAAGAGATCATTGGAAGCTTGCAGATTGATCACAACTGGGTGATGAGCGCTGTTCCCGATTGATCCCAACAGGGTGCTTAGCGCTACCTTTTCTCTCTCTCTCTCTCTACTAGAGCTTGATGCACGAAGAGGAGCCCAGGATTGATCATTGAAGAGAGGAACGGGCGGCGTGGCGCACGTCTTCGCTACCACGACGTTGGAAAGGATCATACGAGATGGGCCCGAATAAAGAAGGGAGACAAACAAACTGTGCATCTCCGTCGTCGCATCTCGCTTTACGTTGGCATCAGAGATGGGCTTCAAGCCGTGTCGCCGATTGAACTAGGTGCGACGCACGCTCAAAAGAAGCGTGTCTCCTTTCGTTTTGTTAGAAAAAATAATCTTTACGGTGTCATTGGATACGCCGCTGGCGCGTGTCGCCCACCAGCTTACAAGCGTGACAGGCCTGACAAAGCACGTCGCAGATATATTGACTATCCGAGATGCTTTGTTATGTAGCGCATCGTAGGTTCATTAACTTATGTGAGACGGGCTTTATAGAAGCTTGTCTCCTTTATGTAGGTTATCCGAGACGCTCTCTACTATAGCTTGTCACAGATTGTTTACAGACACTACAATTGGGAGCTAGCCAGGATTTGGTAGACGTATTACCAGTGTCAACAACATACTGTTCATGAACATATGTATAGCCAAAATTATCACACGTTAAATTATAATGACCAATCAAATATTACCAAAGTGTCAATCGTGGTTATCAAGTATAGTAATTACATAACAAAGATCGTTCATCCTGATTACAATGTAACTAATTACACACATCATAACTGTCATAATCTAATTCTGTATACCATATTGAAAATTCTTCCGATTAATGACTTCATTGATGATGAACCTTCATAGCCTCCAATGCTCCGACTGAAACATCCTAAAATTCAACTGTAACAAACATAAGAACAAATTGGTATACAATTGAAATAAATACAGGAACTCTTAGTGAATGGAGAAAGAGCTTACTTGTAGTACATGCAGTTGGTGAGTATCTGCAAGGGCATCAGCAGAGAAATTATTCTCATGGTAAAGGACATGGTACTGAGCTGGTTTGCTTGTCCCCTAAAAAACAAACAATTTACATTCCACTGATGCTTTTATAGCCTGATATCAAAAATTCATGAGAGAAACACCAATTATCGCATAGGTATCTTGATTCTAGCATTGCTGCAGAGGTAGAAATCAAACTCAGTCCGATGGCAAATGCTAGTGTCAACCACAGTTCCTACAGCTTCAAGGGTTTGCGAATCAGAGTTTATTATACATTGATAGTCCAAACAAATACATTACTTCTACATTAGACATAAACAAGGAAGATGAATGTATACCATAATGAAAATTCTACCTTTGGATCAATGACTTCATTAACGATGAGCCTTCATTGGGCATCCTCAAATTCAATAAAATCATTGGAATACACACTCTGAAGGCAGAGTCAAGGCGGCGGCGTGGTTAGGGGACAGGGGACGTGGCGGCGTGCTCGGGGACGAGCTGGCTGAGGCGCTGGAGTGGCAGTTCCTCAACTCTCTAAGCATAGCAGCTCGGCATGCTCCAGGAACAGGGAGAACACATCGATTACCAAGGTCGAGGTCGAGGCGGCGGCGTGCTCTAGGGACACGAGACGAGGCGACATGCTCCAGCATGCTCAACTCTCTCATGACGAAGGTCGTGGTTGACAGCGGGGGTCGATGCCGGCAGCGCGACAATGACGAAGAGTGAGTTGAGAAAGAGGGACGGCGGTGGCGTGCTCCGGGGACAGAGGATGAGGCAGCGTTCTACAGCATGCTCAACTCTCTGATGAAGCGAAGGTCGGGCTCGACGGCGGCGGCGTGCTCAGGATCTTTGGTTTATAGGTCAAGAAAACGCGCGACGGCTAAATTTTTTTGCCAAATGTTGGAAGAGAGTGTGCGATGGACAAAAAATTTTGGCATAAATCGGAAACGCGCCAGTGCAAAGCGCATCTCTCATTATTTTGTGGCCCCAGACTTGCCAAAATGTCCTAAATGCGCCACAGTGTGCTGAAGCCGGCTAGGAACAACATACAGAACATTACGATGTGTCCAACTGGCAACTGTACACAATGCCATATATGATCATTGCATTGCACTGATATTTCCGAGGTGGGACAAAAGACCTTCGGCGTAAATCGGAGACGAGCCACTGAAAGGCGCGTCTCGCATTATTTTGTGGCCCCAGAAATGCTGGAATGCCTTAGATGCACCACGGTGTGCTGGAGCCACAACAACATCGAGGACATTCCAACGTTTCCAACTGGTAACTATGTGCAATACCTTATACAATCGTTGCAACGTGCTTAGCTTTACGAGGTGGGACAAAAGATCTTCAGAACAAATCGGAGATTATCCCGTGTAAGGCTCGTATCCCTTTTGCCGAATATCAGGTATCTGAGACACACCTTTCCAAAGTTCATCTCTCATGCACTCTTCACATTGCAACTCGCAGGACATCGTGAACTGTTGCAAGGATAAACAAACGCAATGATATTGCAATTCATGGATTAACTGGAATTCAGGTATAAAAAAACGCAATGACATTGCAATTGAGAGATAATTTGCAACTCAATGGATTTTATAGTTCATACATTGCGTGCCCTCTAAACTAAATTCGAATCTAAACTTATTACCAAAGCTCCCATTTATCAATCTAAACTGTACCATCCAGCTTGCTCCCGAACACGTCTCTTATATTGCCCTGGATACTGAAAATATTGACATTCTTTAAATTGACAAATGTCGAAGGAGGAATGAATAACCTACGTTAGTCACTAACACATAGTGTCTAACCTTGATAAGTAGATTATAGCAATCATTTTCAACATCGAGCGCATTTGGCTGATGCAGCAAACGCTGAACTTCAAGTAGTATAGTTTTGATTATAAAACCAGTGCACCACCCCTATAAAATATCAATTTAAGCAATATAAGAAACCAGTTCAAATAAGTTCGGCAAGAATTGCTAATTACATGAGCAAAATAGGTCTATCTTACAGTCTCTTGATCAAGAATCCCAATGCAGAGTGCTCCTGAGCGATGGACATTTGGGTGGAAGAAACCACATGGAAAGGCGCATCTTGGAGGCAACAATGGATAGTCCTTTGAGAAGGAGATTGTCAGGGGATAGTAACCACCTTCTGAGTCAGTCTACAAAAGAAAATTCATTAATAGGAGGACGATGGTTAAACTCATATTGTGCTTGTTATTCATGACTTACTCCTTCTTTACGGGGACAATGCACTGCCACTTCAATAAATCTCCTGATTCAGGCTTCGTAGAGAAACCCTACGTAGACGGAAAACAAAACTAAAGTTAAGTTCAGCAGTCCATTGCAAACCTACATATATATAACTATGCGACCGGTGTGCCATATATACATACATGGGGATAATTCTTGCGCCACGCCAAGTGCTCCTCCTTCAGTCGGCTATGCGCCAAGCTGATACTAGCCATGAACAGTGACGATGACGAGGTGGACGGTGACGGTGATGATGACGACGACGAGGACGGCAACAATGAAAACGATGAGGACGGCGACGATGACGACAATGAGGACGGCGACGATGACGACAACCGCGATGGCGAACAGAGGAGGATGTCGCACTGGAGCTGGTCGATTAGTAAAGGACCATTGGTCGATTAGTAATAAAGGAGCACCGGAGGCGAATAAGAGACAAGAGAGATAAATGTGAGACGCTCGTAGAGTTAAAGAGCGTCTTCCATTGTCGAAGAGACGAGGGAGATAAATGCGAGACACACTATAACATAGAGAGATGCATGTTAATCTAAAGCATGTCTTCCATAGTCGAAAGAGAGACGCATGACACGAGGTCTGCGGACACCTTAATTTTGGCGGCGTGGTGCAGAGACACGTGCAACATTTGTGCACGACCTCTTGTTTCCCCGAGGCAGTATCGATGCGTCCCATCGTTCCATCAATGCGTGGGAAACCAACCACTCCCTCGACAACTCCGCACGGACCTTATTTAAGACGCGCCATCACCAGTGAGTTCTCCACAAGTGTGTTGCTCACTTCGAATCCTCTTCTTTTCTTCGTCTTCTTCGCTCCGACGAACCACCACCATCATGGCCGACCATCCGCCGCCAAGCCCTCCGAGGGAGCCACCGTGCAAGAAACTGTGCTGCAGCTCCCCCGGGAGGTTCAACACTGAGCAACGCCTCCTTATGGTGCATGAGGCGTACAACAATAAGTCTCGCGCCAAGAGTTCCTTGGCTCAGGGTACACTTCCCCAGTTTACTGGAATGGGTACCATTGGCTACTACCTCTTTGCCCTCACGGGGGTGGTCAATTGTCTCGGCATTCTGTTCGAGATGATGGTCCAGGAGCTTGGCCCCGATGGCCGCAGAAACCTGGTGGAGGCGACGGAGAGCACCTCCTTCACGGGGTTGCACCGCCGGTGCAACCGGTGCAACTAGAGAAGCCGACCAAGGCTCCTATTGCACCGGCGCCGAAGCTGCCTCCGAAGGACGAGGAGGAGGAGGAGGAAGAGCAGGAGGAGGAGTAGGAGTACGAGTCTGATTTAGTTTTTCTTTCTTGTTTTTAGTTCCTTCTATTTTTTAAATATTGTTAATGAATGAAATCTATGCTTGTTTATCTATGTGATTAAATTATTATCTTGTGTGTTCTTCAACTGTGTGAATGAGTGAATGTGTAGTGTGTTCATCGCGTTCCTAAGGTATCATAAGGAAGGATTTGATTATATTCGGGATAAGAGAATGATTTAGTTATCAAGTGAGATGTGTGATATCAATAATGAACCAAATCAAAATGGAGAAAATCACGAAGCTAAAGGTGACGTGTGGAATCGGAGGCGCGCTTTCAGTTAGAGAACGTCTCTCTTTTTGCAGAGGAGGGGGAGACATTGATTATAGGAGACGCGATTCACAGCGAAGCTCATCTCCATTTTGTGTTACAGCACAAACCTTATATAAGGCGCCATCAGTCTCTCCTCTTCGCTTTGTTTCGCTCAAACAACCCACCATGGCTAATGTTCCGCCACCAAGCCCGCCAAGAGAGCCACCCTGCATGAAATATTGTTGCCGCTCCCCCGAGAGGCTCAACAAAGAGCTGCTCGAGATGCTGTTCGCCAGGCTATTCGACCGGTTCTAGAGGCTGCTCGAGACTATAGCTGAGGTGCTCGGTGCCGATGGCCGTAGTATCCTTGTGGCGGCGATGGCGAGGAACCTCGGTTGCGAGGTTCCATCGCCGGATCTGAACCAGCCGGAGCAAGCGGCGGAGCAGCCGGCGCAAGCGACGGAGCAGCCGGTGGAGGAGGAGGGGTAGGAGGAGTAGGATTTAGGTTTTCTTTTGTTATTTTTTAGTTGATGTTTTTCTTTTCTTGTATCTTGTACTTCTTTCTTGTGTTTTGTAATATATTTGTTATCTGTGATCAATTGTGTGTATGATTGAATGTGTTATATGTGTTAATCCGTGTGATGAATATTTTGTGTGTTCAACTGTGAAAGAATGTGGTCATCGTTCAGTGTCGGGTTCATGTATGCCCACACATTCACTCCTGTAAGCGAAGACAAAGGAGACATGCTTTCGATAAATACGTCTCATTTTACTCGCTTATAGGAGACGTGTTGTGCTACAAGTGCGTCTCCCGTTTGTCCAGAGAGTAGGCCCATCTCGAATCCATACTTAACTGAGACGGGCTGTAATGTAACGCATCTCCTTGAACATTCAATCGAGCTATATCTGATCCTCGCTGAAGGGGGCTCGTCTCGCTTAAGCTTATGAGAGATGACCGCCTTTGAGTGTGTCACCCATCTTTGTCTCCTATTTGGGTTTCTTACATAGTGTGTGCGCAATTCTGGCTGCTGGAGACAGATCAGACAAGGAAGGCGTCAATCGGTGCTAGGATCGCGAGGCATGGGTCGGGATATGTACGCATGAATGAGCCAGGGCTGCGTGTAGTAACCAACGTCGAGCGGAGATCACAAGGCACACGGCGGGATCCATACATGCGGAGGAGGCGGGGCCACACGCAGGAGCTGACCCCAATCGGAGATTGCGAGGACAAACATGAGAAGGTGATGTTGTGGCCCATAGAAGAAGCACTAACAACTAAGAAGATCGTCGGGGAAAAAAATGCATCGCAATTACCTGGGGTGGAATAGGAACCCTAGTTTTAGGCTCTAGATACCACGTTATGTAGAGCACTTGTATTAATAGGGGAGCCGGACCCCCAATATATAGATGTCAAGGAGATTACAAATCCGAAGAAACCCCTTGTGCAATGAATAAAATACAAAATAACTCCTATATCTCTAATATCTACAACCCTACTGCCATCCAAGTAGTTCAGAGTTTAGCAACAAGCGACTAATCGTCCCGTTGGTATGTCAAGATGGATTGGGATGGTCCCCCAATAATGATGCCTCCAACAAGGAAGGCACCATAGAAATGCCACCATCGCTCGTCCAGAGGACCCGGTCCTTGGTTTTCACCTAGAGGTGATGGAGAACTAAAGTAACAGCCCCAAGGAGATCACGACACCAACAGGTGTTGTTGTTGTCGGTCTAACCACAATCAGATTAGGATTTCGCCTATACCCGTCACTCATCCACTTTCATCTACCTACTACAAAGATGCCACCGCCAACCACATTGCATCATGTCGTCTTCCTATCAACAACCAACTGCTCTACACCCATTCATGCTGCCACCGAGTTGTGTCATCCATGCCAAACCAACGACTTCCCCACCACGCAATCTCAGCCCACCAGGCACCTGCCCACCTCCAAAACCTTCCTGCTCCACTCACCTTTACAACCCTCCCGCTTTGCTCACCTCCAAGTGGCTATGCAACAGAAACCAAGGCAAGATCGTGCATTTACCCAAGACTACCAACCTATATAGTTCCTATGAGCCCCGCCGCTTAGATCCACAATTGCAGGTGCCCCAATGGCTCTACCGTGCCAGATCCCCCTTTGCAGGTGCCCCACAGGTCCTACTACCTAGATTCGCCATTGCAGGCGCCCTGCCGGCTCTTCCACCTAATTCCGCCATCACAACGCCCGCAGGCTACACCACCGTGGTTTTGATAGACCATTCGGGAAAACAAAGAGGTGCACTATCACCGAGCTCCCTAGTGGCAAAGCAACCCACTAAAACTACCTGCCTCCACCAAGGATATTGCCGTCGCCACCACTTCCACCCTTGCGCCTCCTGCACCGCAAGCAACCACCATCCATCCCTCAAGACAACTTCTGCGATAACAGCATCTCATGCCACCCACACCATCCCGACCACCTCACACGACTGTCAGCCAACACCACCCTCTGTTGCATTTGTCGAGTCGATGCCAATCCACACCATGACCTTCATTGCGCCCTCGGTCACCACCTAGCCATGCTGCATCTACCGCTAACATCTTACCACAGCTGGCACCCACGGCCACCTCCACATGTGGGTTTTGGATGATTAATAACAAACAGTTAAAGAACTAATGAATTTATTTGAGTTCTTACAGAGATTAAAGTGCGGAATGACTTTATTGAAAATACTTAGAAAAGGAAAAAAGGTGCAGAAGGATTTAGTTTTTATTTTTCCTGAAGTCGTAGGAAGCACTGTACTTTCAAGAGGGACACTATTCTTGTAAACTTAGGGAATAAATGAGAGCTCAACCTCTTGGGTAGTTTTTAAGAGGATCATTTAGCCTAGGGTCCGGACTTGTCCGAGCCATGGGGTCGGACATATCCGAATACTCCCTACATAGATCCGGACTTGTCTGTGGTAGCCTAGACTTGTTCGACCTACTCTAACTTAGAAAAAATTATAAGTCTTCTGGTCACTCAGACATGTCTGAGTTGAAAAGATATGTCCGAGATGTTCCTGTACAGCCAGGACATAGGAAAATTTTAAGTCCCTCTGGCAACTCTGACTTGTCCGAGTTTGCCAGACATGTCCAAAAAGTTCCTGCATAAACCCGAACATATCTGAGATTGTTCGGACTTGTCTGGGGGGTAGATAGCCGGATAAGTCAGCCAAAACCCTACCTTGGTTAAATGGACATGTCCAATACATGTTGGAAATGTTCCATGCAGCTTTTACGCACTAGATTAAAATCAAACACTTAGTCATACCATAACCGGGCTTGTCCGATGTAGGCAGCCTAATAACAGTCAAAATCACTTTTTGACTATAAATAGGGGACCAACTCCCCTCTTAGCCATAACCCTAACCATCCAAAAGAGCACCTACGCCCAGAAAACCCTCAAGAGCACTTCTACCCCTTGCTTTAACCTTCTAGAGCCAAAACTTGAGATTTTTGGGAAGTGTGAAAGAGTGATTGCGAGAATTGAGAAGAAGTGGCTTCAGGGTTGAGCTTTTATTATATTTGCTGAGTTTGCTTGAGTTTTCCATGATTGTTACTCTTGGGTGCAAACTATAGGCGGTTAGGCGTTTCCTGGTGATTTCGCTTGTGATTTCGGTATTCGAGAAGTTTGTATCACCCTCGTTGAAATAGTGGAAGAACCAAGGCACGACCTTTGTGGTCTTTTGGTGAGGAAAGGGCTAGAGATGGCCCGTTCCTTCATGGACTCCTCAACAGAGACGTAGGTTTCTTTGTGAAACTGAACCTCGATAAAAAATCTCGTGTTCATTGTCTCTCTTTTGATTTTCGCGTCGTCTTTACCTTTCTAGTGATCATCTAGGGCTATATTGTTATATACATGTTCTAGGAAGTTGTAGTTCATATTTCATCGTCTATACTGCTTGTAGAACTCCTAGAGTGCTATTTACAACATTTGTGTTGAGAAAAATATCACCTTTTGTTTGACGTCCTTCGTAGAAAGTCACTTGTCTGACTTTCTGTCAGACTTGTCCGAGCACCTCGAACAGGTACGGACCCAAATTGGGTTTATTCGAGATTTGGGATCAGGACAGAGTCTAGTTAACTGTATTTTCGGTTTAATTGCCTATTGAGCCCCCTCTAGGGTACATTCACCATATTTACTACAGTAGTCACATTGAAGACCACAAGCCCTCCAGGTGCATAAGGAGGAGCGATTTTAGAAGGTACTGTTGATGGAGGAATAGTGTGTCAAGGAGTCAAAGAACGAGTAGCCAAAACTGAAGAAGACTATAGGAGACCAGCAGCACGAAGATGAGTCTCCTCGTTATGGACACTCGCCACAGAATCCATAAGAGAGACACAAGGTGCGTCAAAGCTCAAGTGCATCATTTTGACTCTGACATGACGGACAGTTATCCGGTGACACTCGAGGACCAAGGATGTCAAGCTGACGCCAAATAGCAGATGTTTGAGCAATGACTTATCAATTATGACACCTTCCTATCATATAGTTTCTCCTGAAGAATAGAACCAAGATAGGAGGACTGACCAATAGAATAAAATCGCTGATGCAGAAAAGCCCACATCTTACGTGCATACTCAAACTCAACTACATCAATAGCAAAATGATCCTCCATTTTACCAGCAAGAACAACACTAGCCCCAACATCCTCATCCAACCATGTCCTGTACACATTGAATCATACTCATAAGAGGACAGACGAGTCTGCAAGTAGCTTCTGCTTCTCATCATCAGTAGCCTTCTCTCGAATGATAGGCTATGAGGGAGCAGCAGGACAGGGTGGGCATTCAAGGTCGCCCTTGAGGAAATCCTAAAATCGTAGACCACCCATATGTATATGCATGCAGGGAACTCAATAGCGATAGTTGGTGCCATTGAAAAGCACCAAACATCGCAAGACTAGAACACCACTAGATCAAGAAGTCATCCTGACCAGAAAACAAGCAGCGGCTATTGCGCAAAATATGCAACAGCGGGCGATGACGAGATCACAAATGGATAGCAAGCAGTTTTTATTTGTTAAATCAAAACGTTAGTCAAAAAAGAGATCATTGGAAGCTTCCAGATTGATCACAACTGGGTGATGAGCGTTGTTCCCGATTGATCCCAACAGGGTGCTAAGCGCTACCTTTTCTCTCTCTCTCTCTCTACTAGAGCTTGATGCACGAAGAGGAGCCCAGGATTGATCGTTGAAGAGCGGAACGGGCGGCGTGGCGCACGTCTTGGATACCACTACGTTGGAAAGGATCATACGAAACGGTCCCAAATAAAGAAGGGAGACAAACAAACTTTGCATCTTCGTCGTCGCATCTCGCATTACGTTGGCATCAGAGATGGGCTTCAAGCCGTGTCGCCGATCGAACTAGGTGCGACACACGCTCAAAAGAAGCGTTTCTCCTTTCTTTTTGTTAGAACAGACGATCTTTACAGTGTCATTGGATACGCCGCTGGCGCGTGTCGCCCACCAGCTTACAAGCGTGATAGGCCTTACAAAGCATGTCGCATATATATTGACTATTCGAGATGCTCTGTTATGTAGCGCGTCGTAGGTTCATTAACTTTTATGAGACGGGCTTTATAGAAGCTTGTCTCCTTTATGTAGGTTATCCGAGACGCTCACTGCTACAGCTTGTCACAGATTGTTTACAGACACTACAATTGGGAGCTAGCCAGGATTTGGCAGACGTATTACTAGTGTCAGCAACATACTGTTCATGAACATATGTATAGCCAAAATTATCACACGTTAAATTATAATGACCAATCAAATATTACCAAAGTGTCAATCGTGGTTATCAAGTATAGTAATTACACAACAAAGACTGTTCATCCTGATTACAATGTAACTAATTACACACATCATAACTGTCATCATCTAATTCTGTATACCGTAATGAAAATTATCCCGATTAATGACTTCATTGACGATGAGCCTTCATAGCCTCCAATGCTCCGACTGAGACATCCTAAAATTCAACTGTAACAAACATAAGAACAAATTGGTATACAACTGAAATAAATACAGGAACTATTAGTGAATGGAGAACAGAGCTTACTTGTAGTACATGCAGTTGGTGAGCATCTGCAAGGCATCAGCAGAGAAATTATTCTCATGGTAAAGGACATGGTACTGAGCTAGTTTGCTTGTCCCTAAAAAACAAACAATTTACATTCCACTTATGCTTTTATAGCCTGATATCAAAAATTCGTGAGAGAAACACCAATTATCGCATAGGTATCTTGATTCTAGCATTGCTGCATAGGTAGAAATCAAACTCAGTTCGATGGAAAATACTAGTGTCAACCACAGTTCCTGCAGCTTCAAGGGTTTGCGAATCAGAGTTTATTATACATTGATAGTCCAAACAAATACATTACTTCTACATTAGACATAAACAAGGAAGATGAACGTATACCATAATGAAAATTCTACATTTGGATCAATGACTTCATTAACGATGAGCCTTCATTGGACATCCTCAGATTCAATAAAATCATTGGAATACACACTCTGAGGGCAGAGTCAAGGCGGCGGCGTGGTTAGGGGACAGGGGACGTGGCGGCGTGGTCCGGGACGAGCTGGCTGAGGCACTGGAGTGGCGGTTCCTCAACTCTCTGAGGATAGCAGGCCGGCATGCTCCGGGAACAGGGAGAACACATCGATTACCGAGGTCGAGGTCGAGGCGGCGGCGTGCTCCGGGGACACGAGACGAGGCGACATGCTCCAGTGTGCTCAACTCTCTCATGACGAAGGTCGTGGTTGACAGCGGGGGTCGATGCCGGCAGCGCGACAATGACGAAGAGCGAGTTGAGAAAGAGGGACGGAGGTGGCGTGCTCCGGGGACAGAGGACGAGGCAGCGTGCTACAGCGTGCTCAAATCTCTGATGACGCGAAGGTTGGGGTCGACGGCGGCGGCGTGCTCAGGATCTTCGGTTTATAGGTCAAGAGAACGCGCGACAGCTAAAATTTTTTGCCAAATGTTGGAAGAGAGCGTGCGATGGACAAAATTTTTTGGCATAAATCAGAAATGCGCCAGTGCAAAGCGCATCTCTGATTATTTTGTGGCGCCGGACATGCCAAAATGTCCTAGATGCACCACAGTGTGCTGAAGCCGGCTAGGAACAACATACAGAACATTATGACGTGTCCAACTGGCAACTGTGCACAATGCCATATATGATCATTGCATTGCACTGAGATTTCCGAGGTTGGACAAAAGACCTTCGACGTAAACCGGAGACGAGCCACTGAAAGGCGCATCTCGCATTATTTTGTGGCCCCAGAAATGCTGGAATGCCTTAGATGCACCACAGAGTGCTGGAGCCAGAACAACATCCAGGACATTCCAACGTTTCCAACTGGTAACTGTGTGCAATACCTTATACAATCGTTGCAACGTGCTTAGCTTTACGACGTGGGACAAAAGATCTTCAGAACAAATCGGAGATTAGCCCCTGTAAGGCCCGTATCCCTTTTGCCGAATATCAGGTATCTGAGGCGCTTCCAAAGTTCATCTCTCATGCACTCCTCACATTGCAACTCGCATGACATCGTGAACTGTTGCAGGGATAAACAAACGCAATGACGTTGCAATTCATGGATTAACTAGAATTCAGGTACAAACAAACGCAATGACATTGCAATTGAGAGATAATTTGCAACTCAATGGATTTTATAGTTCATACATTGCGTGCCCTCTAAACTAAATTCGAATCTAAACTTATTACCAAAGCTCCCATTTATCAATCTAAACTGTACCATCCAGCTTGCTCCTGAACACGTCTCTTATATTGCCCTGGATACTGAAAATATTGACATTCTTTAAATTGACAAATGTCGAAGGAGGAATGAATAACCTATGTTGGTCACTAACACATAGTGTCTAACCTTTATAAGTAGATTATAGCAATCATTTTCAACATCGAGCGCATTTGGCTGATGCAGCAAACGCTGAACTTCAAGTAGTATAGTTTTGATTATAAAACCAGTGTACCACCCCTATAAAATATCAATTTAAGCAACATAAGAAACCAGTTCAAATAAGTCGGCAAGAATTGCTAATTACATGAGCAAAATAGGTCTATCTTACAGTCTCTTGATCAAGATTCCCAATGCAGAGTGCTCCTGAGCGATGGACATTTGGGTGGAAGAAACCACTTGGAAAGGCGCATCTTGGAGGCAACAATGGATAGTTCTTTGAGAAGGAGATTGTCAGGGGGTAGTAACCACCTTCTGAGTCAGTCTACAAAAGAAAATTCATTAATAGGAGGACGATGGTTAAACTCATATTGTGCTTGTTATTCATGACTTACTCCTTCTTTACCAGGGACAATGCACTGCCACTTCAATAAATCTCCTGATTCAGGCTTCGTAGAGAAACCCTACGTAGACGGAAAACAAAACTAAAGTTAAGTTCATCAGTCCATTGCAAACCTACATATATAGAACTATGCGACCGGTGTGCCATATATACATACATGGGGATGATTCTTGCGCCACGCCAAGTGCTCCTCCTTCAGTCAGCTATGCGCAGTGACGATGACGAAGTGGACGGCGATGGTGATGATGACGACGACGAGGACGGCAACAATGAAAACGACGAGGACGGCAACGATGATGACAATGAGGACGGCGACGACGACGACAATCGCGATGGCAAACAGAGGAGAATGTCGCACTAGAGTTGGCCGATTAGTAAAGGACCGTTGTTCGATTAGTAATAAAGGAGCACCGGAGGCGAAGAAGAGACGAGAGAGATAAATGTGAGACGCTCGTACACTTAAAGAGCATCTTCCATTGTCGAAGAGACGAACTGACGAGGGAGATAAATGCGAGACGCACTATAACAAAGAGAGACGCATGTTAATCTAAAGCGTGCCTTCCATAGTCAAAAGAGAGACGCATGACACGAGGTCTGCGGAAACCTTAATTTTGGCGGCGTGGTGCAGAGACGTGTGCAACGTCTGTGCATGACCTCTTGTTTCCCCGAGGGGGTATCGATGCGTCCCATCATTCCATCAATGCGCAGGAAACCAACCACTCCCTCGACAACTCCGCGCGGACCTTATTTAAGACGCGCCATCACCAGTGAGTTCTCCACGAGCGCGTCTGTCGACTGTTGGAGTCGGCAGATCCCCTAACACTATGAAAAGTGTTTGAAGGAGTTTGTGGTTCGGTCTGGGCGCGCGGAGATCTAAGAAAGTGAAATGCGATTTGGACACGAGTGACACGGTGGTTTACGTGGTTCGGGCCGCCTGAGCGTAATACCCTACTCCACGGGTGTGTGTTTGTTGTATTAACTTGTGAGCTTTCTCATCCCTCTTGTGTATCGTCGGTTTGTCCTTTTATAGTACAAGGACCAACCGTTACAAGTCAGCCTGGCCTGACATGTGGCCCTGGCGGTTATTGGTATTGATACACGAGATTAATTGTTGTTAATAACCCTGTAACGGCTCCGACAGTGCCGTTACAGGTGTTAAGGCTGTCCGATTAATTATCATTAACATGGAATTAATGGTAATTAATCGGATCTTGAAGTCTGCGGCTGTCCTTTGGAGATCCGGAGCCGTTACAACGTCTCCCGGGGGCTTTAAGCATCTAGCTTTGTCGTGTGGACACGTGGCAGCTCCGGAGCTTGCTTGGGAGAAGCGGGAAGCTCCGGGGTGACCTGGCACGTGTCATGTCCGGAGCTTCTCTCGGTCGGGGGCTACCTCCGGAGGTGCCGTTTCAGTACTTGGCCCGGAGCTTCACCCTTGCGGGTAATAGCTCTGGGCTGACAGTACACGTGGCAACCTAGAGGTTAACCATGTTGGAGAAGCGGGTCCGGTCACGTCTGGCGAGTGGGCCCCCGAGGGTCTTCAATTTGAGTTGATGTCCTTCCTTGAGATCTTTGTAACCTCAGGGGGTGTATGGTTTTTAGGGTACCGACAGTGGCCCCCTGGACCTACCTCCGGGGAAGGCCAACGGGATGAAGTCGTTCCGCCGGAGGTGGGTCCATACTTGTGACTCTTGAACTGGGTCTTCAAGAGTCTTCGGAGGTGCCTTTGGCGGGGCTTTATGGTTGAGTCCCGACGCGTGGCGCACCTCAGGCGGCAGATAAGATCTTTGACGTGCGGATCTCTCGCAATTGAAGGTCGTCGGTTCCCGATACGAAAACCGTATCGGTTCCGCGCGCCTTGTCAGTCCGCCGCCTTTGGATTTCCCGCCTCGTGATGACAACTGTTCGCCTGGGTAAGAGCCTCGACTTGATCGTCAGGGTGGTCCCGGGCCCTCTTGTCATCGGCTGGGTTGAATTCTTGAGTAGTATGCTTAACTCCCCTGCAGTTTCCATCCAAGCGTTGCGAGGGCTTACTTAAGAAGGAAAGCGCACCGTCGGGAGTTCTTTACGCTTTCCATCTGTTCTTGCGCTCAAACTCCCAACTCGTGCTTTGCTTCTCTTCTCTCGCCTAGCAGTGCTGCGATGGAGTTGGGTCTGCGTGAGAGTCGTTTGAAGACGGAGAGCGATCTGAAGAAGGTCCGAGCCCTCATGGGGTGGTCGTCGGACTTCTTCAACCGTTCAGTCCGCACTGGAGGAGAGCTTCCCTTTAAAAAGGAGCACTCCGGCGAAATGGTATACTTTTCATCGTATGCCATGGTGGGGCTGATCCCACCATTTTCTTCCTTCTTTTTGATGCTGCTGGACTTCTATGGTCTGCAGCTATACCACCTTGGCCCTCACTCCCTTCTCCTTGTGTCCATCTTTGTCCACTTCTGCGAGATGTGGGTGGGCATTCCTCCCTGCATCGAGCTCTTCCGCACTTTCTTCACCGTCCAAACCACCGGCCGAAGTGATGAGTACCTTGGCTTCTACTACTTTGTGAAGCGCAAGAAGTGCCCGTTCAAGTATCTCCGGTCGTTCCCTTCCGGGAAGTGGGATGACTGGAAGAAAGATTGGGTAGTCGTCCGGGTGGAGGAGCACGAGCGGTTGGAGCTGCCAGACGGTCTGCCCGGCATTGACACGTCGGTGTGGAGCGAAGTTCCGGTGCTGGCGGCAGCTTTCGACCCCGTCTTGTCCAGGATCCGCCAATGTGTAGAGGGAGGATTGACTCCCCAGGCGGTGTTCTGCAACTTCCTGTCCAACAGGTGGGCACCGCTGAAGAGGAGGGAGAAGCTCGCCTGGGCCCTCAACAGCGTGATGGACGAAGACCGGGTTGAAACCGGGTTGAAGTCCAGCATGGTGGGGAAGTCCTTGGAGTTTCACCTCAAGAAATTCCAGCACGGCATCGATGTAGACGGAGCGTACTTGACTCCGCCACCGGCTTTCCTCCCCCTGAACGAGGAAGTTGAGTTCAGCAGGGAGCTCCGGCGGAAGATGCCCGCGCTTGACGACCTTGGCGTCGTCGAGAGAAGATCGACCGCCTCGTTGGCGATCCCCGGGTTGTCGGAAGGCGGCTCCGCCCCTGTCTCTCAGCCAAGAGCTGAGGTCACCGGCAAGGGCAAGGAGCTGGCGGAGGAGCCAGAGAGCCGGAAGAGGAAGTTGCGTCATGCTGACGGGAGGTCCGTCGGGCTTGCTACTTCCCCGCCAGTTCCCCGTCCTCAGGAAGGAGGATCCTCCGCTGCTGTAGCGTCTGTCCCCGTGGTGGGGTCTTTTCGGGGCGCTACTGTTCCGGCGGTGGGATCCTCCCGGAGTACGGCTGTCCCCATGATGGGTCCCTCCGGAGGTGCCAGCTCCGGACAGGCGACTCCGGTTCGAGAAGCGGTGAGGGCCTCCAGGTCTAGGAGTTCCTCCCGGTCAAGGAGAGCTCCGACCCGGGAAACGCCCGCGGCTACGGCAAGTCCTGGGAGTCCTCCCGGAGCTCCTACGCCGACCGTGGCCAGCCCGGAACGTCCGGGAAAGAGGTTTCGCGCAAGCTGGTGCGTGAACCTCCCAAGGTAATTTTTCTTGTTTACCTCAATTAACTTTTAATTATAGCATCTGTTTGCTCAATTTCTTCATTCTTCATCTGCAGCGTTCCCAAGAAGGGGAGTGAAGCTCCGCCCTCAGCCACAGTGTCTGAGGCTGCGAGGGCTTCTGCTCCAGCCCCGGTGCCGCCCCAGGCGGAGGCTGCGACAGCTCCGGCGCCGGCTGTCGTGGTCATGGACCTCGACTCGTCTCCAGAAGTTCCCGTGGTAGCGCCGGACCACGGGATTGAAGATGCGCCAGCGGCACCCGCTCCGGAGGTTGAAGCTCCGGGCCCTGGTGCTGCAGAAGTAGATGCTCCGGCTGTCGAGCCGGAGGAAGTAGCGGTCTCGGCTTCAGAGCCAGAAAAAGCTGGAGCTTCGGCGGTTGAGCCGGAGGCAGCTGAAGCCCCGGCGTGCGAGCCGGAAGTTATTGGAGCGCCGGCTGCAGAGCCGGTGATGGTGGAAGCGGGGGAGCTTGAGCTCCCCTCAGAAGAAGCGCCCCGGCCGGAGCCATTGGAGGCGACGACGTCGATGGTACCCGTGGTGGAGCCAGAGTGCCTGAACGAAGTCGCCGGCCCCCAGCCTGAGGGGGCGAATGAAGATTTGGTGGCGGGACCTTCTTCAGTGGCGACTGAGGCCATCCCGGAGGAGGGCCCTAGTGCCTTGGAAGCTCGGGGTTCCGCTCTCGCAGAGTGGGACCCAATTTTTGTAAATGAAGACCCGCTGGAACCAGCGGAGGAGACCCCAGAAGGTCCGGAGCCCATCTCGCTGTCGATGTCCATCGACAACGCTGGCTCCAGTCTGCGCCAAGTCCAACTAGCCTTCTTCCACGACAGCAAGGTTCTTGAAGAGGAGCGCCAAACCCTTAGGAGGTGGCGTAATAGACTCCAATTCGAAACCAAGCTGGCGCAGTCGAGGATCGCTGCGGACAAGGAATGGATCAAGCGGGAGAAGGTCCGCTTGGAGCTCTGGGGTGAGATGCTGGACGAGAGGGAGAGCATGACTCACAACCTCGACGCCCAATCCCGGGAGTACCACGACCAGGCTAAAGCTGCCAATGATGCGGCCAACGCCCGGTACGATCAACTCGAAGCCATCAGTACCGCACTCATCAAGCGCCGAGAGGCACTTGAGGGAAGGGAAAAACGGCTCGAGGATGAGGAGCAAAAACTCCTGGAACTACGGGACGACGTCTTGCGACGTGAAGAAGAGCTCGCCGAGAAGACAGCTCTGGCGGACAAGGGCCTCGAGGAGCGCGCTAAAAAATTGGAAGAGCGCTGCCTCGAGGAGGAGGAGAAGACCTGGGTGCGAGGGCAGGAACTCTACGAGTATGAGTGTGCCCTCATCGCCCGGGAGAAGAAAATAGAGGCTAGGGAGAAAGACCTGGTCGACCGTCGGAACAAGATCCACCTCCGGGAGGAGGAGCTCGGGAGACTCGAAAAGCGGGTTGCTGCGAAAATTCAGCAAAACGCCAAAGAAGTTGAGCGCCTTTCCCGCGAGAACTCAGAACTGGCGGCGACCCGGAGGTCCCTGGAAGAAATGAAGGGCCTGAGGAAGACAGACTCCCTGCAAATTTGGGAGTTCCTGAGCAAGGCCGACGATGCGCTAGCGCCGATGGGTTTCAGCCCCGTGCTTCCGGATGATCCGGAGCCGGAGCCGGACCTTGCGCTGCAAGCGTTGGGCGCTGCGGGCAGCAAGCTCTCCAAGGTGGGCGACGTCATCGCGGACCAGTTGGAGGTCGAGGGGCAATCCCTGGCTAGGAACGTCACAGAATATGTGTTGACGTGCTACACTAGCCGGAACCCCCGATTCCCTCTGGACCCGGTGCTTGAAGGCCCCGTTGAAGGAGAAGGCGAAGCTACCCGAATCAGCGTGTCGGAGGTCGCCCAGAAGGTCGCTGAGTTCTTCCATAGGGTCTAGGACTATCTTTCTTAGCCTTTATTTGTATCTTCTCTTCTTCCTCAATTTTGTAATCCTTTGTCCCCAGATGTAATCTCTGGTCTTCTGATGAAATGAAATCCCCAATTTTTCGTGAATTTCATTTTTTTGTCTTCAACATCTTTGTCTTCACTTGGCCCCCTGGTAGATGTGCACAATTTGATTGTGGACATGTACCAAAAGGATGTTGAGTTTTGTTGAAGACAAATTTGCTTCGAACTCGTGTAGTTTAGGTCCGAAGTCTTCGATAGTGAAGGTCCCTTGAAGTCGTCGGAGCTTAGAAGCTCCGGCATTGCCCATCGTCGGAGCTTAGTAGCTCCGGCAATAGCCTCTACCAACACGTTGAGTGTCGATAGTTAATACTTCAAGGTGTCGGAGCTTAGTAGCTCCGGCAATGACCCTTGCCACGCCTGGCTTGCTGGCAACAGACTCTAGTGATAGAGTCTTCTCACCATCTTCAAGTTAACGCCTGTGGGAGTCGGAGCTTGGTTAACTCCGATTTTTCTCCATCAATGTTGAGTTTATTCTTCCTGCACACTTAGGCCAAGAAAAACAGTAAAATTCGTTCCTTATCTATAACTTCGTTGCGGCTTACGGTTCTCAAGAGAATTTCAAGTTGAACACGATTTTTAGTATGATTGGATGAATTGTCTTTTCTTTTAGATCTAATTGTCCATGGACCCACCTTACTTTGGCCTGCCGGGGTGTAGGTAGAGTGGCGTACTTAGGGTGCTTGACCAGGCTAAGTCGATAGCGCACTCCAGCCCTAGAATGGCTTGGCGGCTTTCAGGCGAGTTGGCCACAGACGATATTTAAATCTAAAAAATCTGACAATTCAACCCAAATCGTACATAAACCGGTTAAACTAGAACTTCTTAAGAATTGCACATTTCTGTTATAGACAAGAAAGAGAAAAATAAAAATGTCGAGCCTTATGCAAAAATGAATGCACGTGGAGTCTATTTCACATGAAGATGTCTTTCATTATAGGTCCGGGGTACAGGGGAAACAAGTACACTCTTAGGGTACGGAACCAGGCTAAGTGTGTTTGGTTTCTCGTTTGACCCTGGGTAGTTAGCCACACTTCTAGTCCGGAGACTGTATTAAGTGTTGCATGAGCTCTTCAAACCTTTCGGGAAAGGTCCGGCTGCTCTCCCGGAGGAACTACCCGACTCTGTACAATGACTCTATAACATACATTTCAAGTTACTTAAGACTCACCTCCGTGGAATTAAGTGTAGAACTTACGGAGGTGCTCGATGTTCCAAGGATTTGGGAGAGGTGTCCCATCCTCGGTAGCCAAGCGAACGCTTCCGGGACGGGATACTTTGATCACTCGGAAGGGCCCTTCCCAGCTGGGTGAGAGTTTGTTTTGCCCTTCTCTGGATAGTATTCTCCGTAGCACCAGATCGCCTTCCTCGAGCTGTCGGTTGTGTACATGCCGCTGATGATAGCGCCGAAGAGCTTGACGGTATCGGGCATTCCGAACAGCTGCTTGGCACCTTCCCTCCTCGAGGAGGTCTAGGTCTTCACGCCGGAGCTGGTCCTGCGCGGCTTCGTCGAAGGTCCGGACTCGGAGGGAACCCAAGGTGATTTCCGGAGGAAGGATCGCTTCAGCTCCGTACACCAAGAAGAAGGGTGTTTCTCCGGTTGCCCGACTTGGGGAAGTCCTGTTGGCCCATAGAGTGGGCGGAAGCTCTTCGATCCAATTAGCTCCGTGCTTTTTCAAACGCTCATAAGTGCGCGTTTTGAGTCCTTTAAGGATCTCTGCGTTTGCTCTCTCGGCTTGCCCATTGCTGGCAGGATGAGCTACGGAGGCGTAGCAAACTTGTATGCCGAGGTCTTCGCAATATCCTTGAAATGCGGAGCTTGTGAATTGAGTCCCATTATCAGTGATGATCTTGTTTGGGACTCCGAATCTGCTCACGATAGATTGTAGAAAATTGATTGCAGATTGTTTGTTGATCGTCACAACAGGAGTAGCTTCCGGCCACTTGGTGAACTTGTCGATGGCGACATACAGGAACTTGTAACCTCCGACGGCTCTTGGGAAGGGTCCCAAGATGTCCATCCCCAACACGGCGAAAGGCCACGTAGGAGGTATCATTTGTAAGGGCTGAGCAGGTGTATGAATTTGCTTTGCATGAAATTGGCATGCTTTGCATTTCTTCACTAGCTCAGTAGCATCCTGGAGCGCTGTTGGCCAGTAGAAGCCGTGCCGAAAGGCTTTTCCGACCAGCGTGCGGGAAGACGCGTGGTTCCCACACTCGCCTCCATGGATTTCTGCGAGGAGCTCGCAGCCTTCTTCCCTTGTGATGCACCGCATTAGGATGCCGTTGGCACCGCGCCGGTAGAGATCCCCTTCTACCAACGTGTATCTTTTAGCCAATCTGACTACCCGGTCAGCGGATACATCATCGTCAGGAAGGATGTTGTCTTTCAAGTAGTTCCGGATCTCCGAGATCCATGCATCGGAACTGACTTGAGCATTTGAGTCTTGCGTGCTGGGTTGCTCGGAGCTTCCGGCAGCACCTACGACCCTTGATGGCTGCCATGGTAACAGGGCCATCGGGACCGTCAGCTTCGGGATGCTGATCTCGCCCCCTTCGTTCAGCTCGGCAGGCTGAACTGTGGGTTTTGACATCCTCCGGACAAAGGTTCCGTCAGGAGCCGGAGCTCCGGTTGACGCCTTGGTCGAGAGTTCGTCAGCTTCAGCGTTGTGAGCACGCTGAACATGGTGAAGGACTAGGACTTCGAAGTCCTTTTGAAGCCTCTGGACTTCAAGGAGATAAGCAGCCAGCTGGAGGTTATTACAGGAGCATTCACCCTTCACCTGTTTGATAACAAGTTGTGAATCTCCTTTGACCAGCAACTGCTTGACACCAAAGGATAGTGCCACCTTTAATCCATATATGAGTGCTTCGTACTCCGCCATGTTGTTGGTTGCCTTGAAATCAAGGTGCACCATGTATCTTACCTTCTCCCCGGTTGGTGTGAGGAGAAGGACTCCAGCTCCGGCTCCCTGCTTCTGCATGGAGCCGTCGAAGTAAAGGGTCCAGTGAGGCTTAGTGAAGGCCGGAACTTGCGGTTCCTTCTTCTGCTCGCTGGGGCCCCCAGGGTTTAATGGAGAGGGAGTCCATTCTGCCACGAAATCTGCCAACGCTTGACTCTTGATTGCTTGTCTTGGAATGAATTCGAGGTCGAATTCAGCCAGTTCCGCTGCCCACTTTGCAATATTCCCAGTTGAATTGGGATTATGCAGGATCGCTCGAAGTGGATATGAGGTTACCACCGAGACTTTGTGAGCTTGGAAATAATGTCGAAGCTTCCTTGAGGCAATAAGAACTGCATAGAGCAGCTTATGCACCTCTAGGTATCGAGTCTTGGCATCATGTAACACTTCACTGATGAAGTATACTGGGCGTTGAATGGTACGGACCCTCCCGGAGGGGTCCGAAGCTTCCTCTTCATTGATCCGGACCCTGTCGGAGGGGTCCAGACTATCTTCGGGGACCTCCGGGTTCTGGGTGGAGGAACCCGGAGCTTCTTCAGGAATGACCTGGATCCTATCGGAAGGATCTGGGTCCTCTGAAGTGACTTCTTGAGGATTCAAGTCTGGGAGCTGGGACCCAGACCTGCTTTCGGGAACCTCCGGATCCTCCCGAAGGGATCTGGATTCCTGAGTATTGGGTAGTTCCGGTCTCTCCGCAACCAGAACCATACTGACGACTTCGTCAGCTGCTGAAATATAAAGCAATAAAGGCTCACCAGGGTTCGGAGCTACCAAGACTGGTAGAGTGGTGAGGAACTGTTTCAGCTCCTGGAATGCCTTCTCTGCCTCTTCAGACCATTGGAATGGTCCGGACTTCCTCAGTAACTTGAAGAAGGGAAGTGCCCTTTCCGCCAGTCTTGAAATGAATCGACTGAGGGCTGCTAGACATCCAGTTAATTTTTGGACGTCTTTGATGCGGGTTGGTGGCCGCATGTCTTCGATGGCTTTTATCTTCACCGGATTAGCCTCTATACCCCGGTGACTTACCAGGAAACCAAGAAGCTTTCCGGAACTAACCCCGAAGACGCACTTGTCTGGGTTTAGCTTCGTGCGGGTGGCCCGCAGCTTGTCGAAGACAGCCTGCAAGGTATCCAAGAGGGACTCCTTGTTTTTGACTTTGACCACAATGTCATCAACGTACACCTCCACTATGTCTCTGATGAGTTCTTCGAAAGTTTTGTACATTGCTCGTACAAAAGTTGAAGCTGCATTCTTGAGACCAAAAGGCATGGCTGTGTAACAATACAATCCATCCACTGTGATGAATGAAGTATGTTCTTCATCTTCCCTAGACATCCGGATTTGATGATATCCTGAATATGCGTCTAGAAAACACAGCAACTCACACCCAGAGGTGGAATCCACTATCTGGTCTATTCTAGGTAGTGGGAATGGATCTTTTGGACATGCCTTATTCAGTGTGGTGTAATCGATGCACATCCGAAGTTTCCCGCCGGCCTTAGGCACAACGACTGGGTTTGCCAGCCATTTTGGATGGTAGACTTCTCGGATGAATCCGGCTTCGAGCAACTTCTTCACTTCTTGTCGGATGAAGTTCTGTCGCTCTACAGATTGCTTCCGAGGTTTCTGGTGTACAGGCCGAGCGTCGGGGTAAATCTTCAGATTGTGCTCAATCACTTCCCTGGGGATCCCAGGCATTTGTGACGGTTGCCAGGCAAACACGTCAACATTAGCCCGGAGGAAAGTGATGAGCGCGAGTTCCTATTTGTCGTTCAAGCCACCCGATATGCGGGTAGTTTGAGTGACATCGGAACCAATTTGGACGACTTTGACGGGAATGTCGGTGTCGCCGCTTGGCTGCACACGGGGTGCAGAGGTCGAGCCTCGTTGACGAATGCTCGGAGGTTGTGGAGCTTGCTTCTGTCTGGAATCCTCCTCTTGCGCTGTGGTGAGTGCATGGAGTTCTTCCAGAGCAGTTACTCCGGCAGTGCGATCTCCACGGATCCGGAGAACGCCTACTGGTGTCGGCATCTTCAACACCAGGTATCCATAATGAGCAGCTGCCATGAATTTGTACAGGGCAGGTCTACCCAAAATGGCGTTGAATGGTAAGTTGATCTGAGCGACGTCGAAGACCAACTTTTCGGTGCGATACTTCTCCCGGGTCCCGAAGGTAACAGGGAGAGTGATAGCTCCGAGTGGGGTTATGGCCCCCGGACCTACTCCGGAGAAAGGTCGAGAGGGCTGGAGATCTGAAGGTCGAAGCTGAAGCTTAGTGAAAGCTTCGAAGCTGATGAGATTAAGCCCCGAACCTCCATCTACCAGGACATGATGAAGCTGGATGTTGTTGATGGTGGGGGATACCATCAAGGGCAGCTGGCCAGCTCCGACCATGCTTTGAGGACAATCCGAAGCATCGAAAGTGATGGGTGTGTCCATCCACTTTCGATGTGGCTCCGGTCTAGCTGTAGGAGCTACAGCAGCCATATCCCGTCGCATGGTCTTAATGACGCGACGAGAGGTGATGTCCCATGATCCACCAAAGATGGTGTTCATGGTTTTTCGACGTTCGTTGTCGGAGACGTCGGAATCATCGTCGACGGAGGTGTAGACGGCTTTCAAGACCTTTTTGGGGTCTTGAAACCCTAACTCCTCTTCAGCCGGAGCTTCATCGACCTTTTGTTTTCCCTCCCTCTGGCGGAAGGGAGACCCTTCCCGGCGCTTGTGGTAGCGCTCGGCAAGGTTTTGGACCTCCCGGCAATCCTCCAGCTTGTGGCTGCCCGTTTTGTGAATGGGGCACCACATCTTGGATTTGCCACCGTCTTCGGAAGACGGTCGAGGTCGCTTCTCGGGGCGTGGCCCCCGGCCACCAGGAGTTGCAGTGGCTGCAACGTTGGATGTGCCGGCCGACGGCTTCTTCTTGCCGTTGGTCTTCTTTTTCTTCTTGCCACTCCCGGAGGTAGCGACTTCTTCTTTGGAGGATTTTTTATGATCTTCCAAGGCTGGTTTGGAGTGCATTTCACGGCCCTCCGCAGCTCTGGCACATTTGTCAGCCAGGCTGAAGAGCTCCGTGACACTGGTGATCTCTTTGATCGCCAGTTTCTCCAACATCTTCTTGTCTCGTACACCCTGTCTGAATGCTACAATGACAGAAGCGCTTGAGATAGAAGGGATTGTGTTACGTACCTGAGAGAATCTCTGGATGAATGACCGTAAAGATTCTCCTCCTTTTTGCACGACCGCAAAAAGGTCCAGTTCGGTGCCCGGACGGGTGTATGAACTCCCGAAATTGGCGGTGAACTGGCGGCATAGCTCCTCCCAACTGTCGATAGAGTTGGGTGGAAGGCTCATAAACCAGGACCTAGCAGTCCCAGTTAAGGCCACTGGAAAGTAATTGGCCATTACAGCCTCATTTCCTCCAGCTGCTAGGATCGCAGTGGAGTATATCTGTAGAAATTCTACGGGATTGACAGTCCCATCGAATTTTTCCGGCAAGTGTGGCCGGAACTTCTGTGGCCATCTAACCATACGCAGGTGCATGGCTAGGGCGGAACAGCCTCCTCCTACTCCTTCCAGAGTAGAAAGATCTTGAGCATCTCGTCTTTCTCGAGCTCGCTCGATGTGGACACGGCCATCCTGTTGGCGGTATCGGCGATCAAGCTCCGCTCGGAGGTCGTGTGTCGAAAGCCGAGATGCAGTATGGGCACGTCGTGCCCCAGAGGGCAACGACGTCACTTGCTGTGACGCAGCTCTTCTTCGGTTGTTGGAGACATGTGGACCAAGTCTTCCAGACAACGTTCGTCGCTGCGACGGGGCCCGCCCTGAAGGAGGTGGACCCTGATTGTTGAGGCGTTCGGCCGCTGCTGCGACCAAATGCTCAATATCAGCTCTCCATTGCTCCATGGCACCTTGAGATGCATCCGGAGGTGGTGGTCGCTGAAGGAGAGCACGCGCTGCATGGAGCGCGTGTTCTGGGTTGTCACGACTTGCCGGCGCAGAATGTGACGCCGGAGCACCATCATGTCGTTCGGCATGTCTTGCCGGAGAAGATGGTGGTGGTGGGAGTGTGACTCCCGCTGGAACTGAGGCTCCTGCCGGTGGTTGCATGTTGGAGGGATTGCCTCCGACAGTTTGAGCAGCAGGTTGCCCGTTGGATGATCCAGCTGCAGAATTCACCATTCTTGAAGATCTCAGGCGCCCCTACCTGGCGCGCCAACTGTCGACTGTTGGAGTCGGCAGATCCCCTAACACTATGAAAAGTGTTTGAAGGAGTTTGTGGTTCGGTCTGGGCGCGCGGAGATCTAAGAAAGTGAAATGCGATTTGGACACGAGTGACACGGTGGTTTACGTGGTTCGGGCCGCCTGAGCGTAATACCCTACTCCACGGGTGTGTGTTTGTTGTATTAACTTGTGAGCTTTCTCATCCCTCTTGTGTATCGTCGGTTTGTCCTTTTATAGTACAAGGACCAACCGTTACAAGTCAGCCTGGCCCGACATGTGGCCCTGGCGGTTATTGGTATTGATACACGAGATTAATTGTTGTTAATAACCCTGTAACGGCTCCGACAGTGCCGTTACAGGTGTTAAGGCTGTCCGATTAATTATCATTAACATGGAATTAATGGTAATTAATCGGATCTTGAAGTCTGCGGCTGTCCTTTGGAGATCCGGAGCCGTTACAACGTCTCCCGGGGGCTTTAAGCATCTAGCTTTGTCGTGTGGACACGTGGCAGCTCCGGAGCTTGCTTGGGAGAAGCGGGAAGCTCCGGGGTGACCTGGCACGTGTCATGTCCGGAGCTTCTCTCGGTCGGGGGCTACCTCCGGAGGTGCCGTTTCAGTACTTGGCCCGGAGCTTCACCCTTGCGGGTAATAGCTCTGGGCTGACAGTACACGTGGCAACCTAGAGGTTAACCATGTTGGAGAAGCGGGTCCGGTCACGTCTGGCGAGTGGGCCCCCGAGGGTCTTCAATTTGAGTTGATGTCCTTCCTTGAGATCTTTGTAACCTCAGGGGGTGTATGGTTTTTAGGGTACCGACAGCGTCGCTCACTTCGAATCCTCTTCTTTTCTTTGTCTTCTTCGCTCCGACGAACCACCACCATCATGGCCGACCTTCCGCCGCCAAGCCCTCCGAGGGAGCCACCGTGCAAGAAACTGTGCTGCAGCTCCCCCAAGAGGTTCAACACCGAGCAATGCCTCCTTATGGTGCAAGAGGCGTACAACAATAAGTCTAGCGCTAAGAGTTCCTTGGCTCTGGGTACAATTCCCCAGTTTACTGGAATGGGTACCATTGGCTACAACCTCCTTGCCCTCACGGGGGTGGTCAATTGTCTCGACATTCTGTTCGAGACGATGGTCCAGGTGCTTGGTCCTGAGGGCCGCAGAAACCTGGTGGAGGCAACGGAGAGCACCTCGTTCACGGGGTTGCACCGCCGGTGCAACCAGCGCAACTAGAGAAGCCGACCAAGGCTCCTGTTGCACCGGCCAAAGTCGCCTCCGAAGGACGAGGAGGAGGAGGAGGAAGAGTAGCAGGAGGAGTAGGAGTACGAGTCTGATTTAGTTTTTCTTTGTTGTTTTTAGTTCCTTCTATTTTGTAAATATTGTTAATGAATGAAATCTATGTTTGTTTATCTATGTGATTAAATTATTATCTTGTGTATTCTTCAACTGTGTGAATGAGTGAATGTGTAGCGTGTTCATCGTGTTCCTAAGGTATCATAAGGAAGGATTTGATTATATTCGGGATAAGAGAATGATTTAGTTATCAAGTGAGATGTGTGATATCAATAATGAACCGAAGCAAAATGGAGAAAATCACGAAGCTAAAGGTGAAGTGTGGAATCAGAGACGCGCTTTCAGTTAGAGAACGTCTCTCTTTTTTTCAGAGGAGAGGGAGACGTTGATCATAGGAGACGCGGTTCACAGCGAAGCTCATCTCCATTTTGCGTTACAGCACAAACCTTATATAAGGCGCCATCAGTCTCTCCTCTTCACTTTGTTTCGCTCAAACAACCCACCATGGCCAACGTTCCGCCGCCAAGCCCGCCAAGAGAGCCACCCTGCATGAAATATTGTTGCCGCTCCCCCGAGAGGCTCAACAAAGAGCAGCTCGAGATGCTGTTCGCCAGGTTGTTCGACCGGTTCTAGAGGCTGCTCGAGACGATAGCTGAGGTGCTCGGTGCCGATGGCTGTAGTATCCTCGTGGCGGTGATGGCGAGGAACCTCGGTTGCGAGGATCCATCGCAGGATCTGGACCAGCCGGAGCAGGCGGCGGAGCAGCCGGCGCAACCGGCGGAGCAGCCGGAGGAGGAGGAGGGGTAGGAGGAGTAGGATTTAGGTTTTGTTTTGTTATTTTTTAGTTGATGTTTTTCTTTTCTTGTATCTTGTACTTCTTTCTTGTGTTTTGTAATATATTTGTTATCTGTGATCAATTGTGTATATGATTGAATGTGTTTTATGTGTTCATCCGTGTGATGAATATTTTGTGTGTTCAACTGTGAAAGAATGTGATCATCGTTCAGTGTCGTGTTCATGTATGCCTGTAAGTGAAGACAAAGGAGACGTGCTTTCAATAAAGACGTCTAATTTCACTCGCTTATAGGAGACGTGTTGTGCTACAAGTGCGTCTCCAGTTTGTCCAGAGAGTAGGCCCATCTTGGATCCATACTTAACTGAGACGGGCTATAATGTAATGCATCTCCTTGAACGTTCAATCGAGCCATATCTGATCCTCGCTGAAGTGGGCTCGTCTCGCTTAAGCTTATGAGAGATGACCGCCTTTGAGTGTGTCACCCATCTTTGTCTCCTATTTGGGTTTCTTACGTAGTGTACGCGCAATTCAGGCTACTGGAGACAGATCAGACAAGGAAGGCGTCAATCGGTGCTAGGATCGCGAGGCATGGGTCGGGATATGTATGCACGAATGAGCCAGGGCTGCGTGTAGTAACCAACATCGAGCGGAGATCACGAGGCACACAGCAGGATCTGTACATGCGGAGGAGGCGGGGCCACACGCAGGAGCTGACCCCAAGCGGAGATTGCGAGGACAAACATGAGAAGGTGATGTTGTGGCCCATAGAAGAAGCACTAACAACGGAGAAGATCGTCGGGGAAAAAATGCATCGCAATTACCTCAGGTGGAATAGAAACCCTAGTTTCAGGCTCTAGATACCACGTTATGTAGAGCACTTGTATTAATAGGGGAGCCGTTCCCCCAATATATAGATGTCAAGGAGATTACAAATCCGAAGAAACCCCTTGTGCAATGAAGAAAATACAAAATAACTCCTATATCTCTAACATCTACAACCCTGCTGCCATCCAAGTAGTTCAGAGTTTAGCAACAAGCGACCAATCGTCCCGTTGGTATGTCAAGATGGATTGGGATGGTCCCCCAATAATGATGCCTCCAACGAGGAAGGCACCATAGAAATGCCACCATCGCTCGTCCAGAGGACCCGGTCCTTGGTTTTCACCCAGAGGTGATGGAGAACTAAAGTAACAGCCCCAAGGAGATCACGACACCAACAGGTGTTGTTGTTGTCGGTCTAACCACAATCAGATTAGGATTTCGCCTATACCCATCACTCATCCACTTTCATCTACCTACTACAAAGATGCCACCGCCAACCACATTGCATCATGTCGTCTTCCTATCAACAACCAACTGCTCCACACCCATTCATGCTGCCACCGAGTTGTGTCATCCACGCCAAACCAACGACTTCCCCACCACGCAATCTCAGCCCACCAGGCACCTCCCAAACTCCAAAACCTTCCTGCTCCACTCACCTCCAGAACCCTCCCGCTTTGCTCACCTCCGAGTGGCTATGCAACAGAAACCAAGGCAAGATCATGTATTTACCCAAGACTACCAACCTATATAGTTCCTATGAGCCCCGCCGCTTAGATCCACCATTGCAGGTGCCCCAATGGCTCTACCGTGCCAGATCCCCCTTTACAGGTGCCCCGCAGGTCCTACTACCTAGATCCGCCATTGCAGGCACCCCACCAGCTCTTCCACCCAATTCCGCCATCACAACGCCCGCAGGCTACACCACCGTGGTTTTGATAGACCATTCGGGAAAACAAAGAGGTGCACTATCGCCGAGCTCCCTAGTGGCAAAGCAACCCACTAAAACTACCTGCCTCCACCAAGGATATTGCCGTCACTGCCACTTCCACCCTTGCGCCTCCTGCACCGCAAGCAACCACCATCCATCCCTCCAGACAACATCTGCGATAACAGCATCTCATGCAACCCACACCATCCCGACCACCTCACCCGACTGCCAGCCAACACCACCCACTGTTGCATTTGTCGAGTCGATGCCAATCCACACCATGACCTTCATTGCGCCCTCGGTCACCACCTAGCCATGCTGCATCTACCTCTAACATCTTACCACAGCTGGCCCCCACGGCCACCTCCACATGTCGCGCGCATATGCTGGAACCTCAACAAAGAGCTCTGGTGTAGCACAGGGCCATCCGATCCAGCTGTTAGGCACCTGGATTGGGTGTCCGGCCCCCGGATCCGAACACCACCAACCCATTGTTGTCATCCTACAGAGGCATCAAGTATGGCACCCCTCCAACATCTGTAGCAGCCTTGTGGCCTTGCTCTTGCACCACCGTTGCATAGGGTCAGCCCGAATCTGTAGGGATCCGTCGACTGCCTGCTACATTGAGCAGCTCGCATTCAGCCGCTGCACAACTGATCGTGTCATCTCTGTGCATCCTGCAGCCACCCAACTGCGAGCCGCACCATGCTTCTTACGATGCCTTCACCACAGCGGCCAGACACTGCCTTCATCGCTGCCATCGCAAGTGGCCGCCCAAGCATCAAAGGAGTGCCCCGCTGTCGCCTTCCTAGGTAGCCATGCTTATCCCCACGGCTCACTCCGGCGCTAGGGAGCTGTCGGGTGGGCAGGTGGAGGCGGCGGTGCGGTAGGGTTTATCGCCCCTCGTCACCCATGAGTAGCGGGGGCCGACTATTGTGGTTTCATGATATTACCTATTTTTTCACTCTCTCCAATTCAAGTGTCCACCCCTGATTCTAATTGCCAATTACGGATACATACCCTGGCCACCTGAAACAACACCTATACTGGTTGCATCTCATGTATAGTCAGAAAATATAAAGTATAATAATGCCCACATGATTAAACATAAGCTATTGCTAAACCAAGTTTGGCTGCCGAGTAGATTCTTCAGTGGTTCCACAGGAATTTCGGCTTCTTTGTGGAGTTCCAGGAATTTTGGGATACTATTAAAAATTACTCGATGAACCTGTACATTGAATTCTATTGGAAATCTGTCATTTTTTAGTTTAAATTTTTGATACATAACATTAATAATAAAATCCCAAGAAGCCAATTGGAAGCAACAATATAGATCATTTTCTTGGTCAAATGTTAGCTACAAATTATTTACCAAAGTGGTGACAAATAGAATCAATTTAGTTGCCGATCATATCATAGGTCCGAATCCAGCCACTTTCATGTGAGGATGTAATATACTTAAGGGGGTTTTCATACTACATGAGGCAATCCAAGAACTCCATTACAAAAGTAAAATGGGTTTGAAGATAGATTTTTGGAAAAAATATTATGATAAGGTTAAATGACTCTTCCTATTTCAAACACAAAAAAATGAAAGGCTTCTCATATAAGTAAATATCATGGATTAAATGTATTTTTTCAGATGAAAAGGACTTTGACAAGGAGATCCATTGTCCCCTTTACTATTCAATATTGTGGCAGACATTCTCGCAATTCTACTACAGAGAGCATAGGATGATGGATAATTACTTCAGTTGTTCCACATGTAATACATGATAGATTAACAATTCTTTAATATAGTGATGATGCAGTCATCTTTACGGATAATGACCCGGATAAAGCCAAAAATATGAAACTGATATATGCGCATTTGAGCAAGTATCACATTTAAATATAATTTTTTCACACAAGCAAGCTTTTCTGTTTTAGAGAGGACCAAAATACAGTAGGCCAATATACATAGTTATTTGGTTGCAATGTAGGGACAGTTCCTCTTAATACGTATGAATCTGATGCACTACAGAAAGTTGAGTAATATCAATTGGAAGCAAGTGGATAATGATTTGAAAAGGGCTCCACGGTTGGAATGGAAAATGACTGTCTACCAAGGTAGACTAAGACTAATAAATTTGGCGTTAATATGACATCTTTCTCTTCTATCCCTAGAAGAGTTCTGAAAAAAATAGATTGTTTCGGATCATGATTCTTGTGGCAACAAGATGCAAAGCGGTAATAGAGATTAGGAAAATAGGATACCCTATGTCAGCCATGAGATCAAGAAGGTCTAGGTATCTTAGATTTAGGTATTCAGAACAGCACGATACTCAACAAATGGTTTTACAGGTTCCTAACGACAGACAATGCATGGCGACAATTGTCACTAAATAAATATTTGGGTTAAAAAGCTGTGTCCCAGGCTTCTTGGAAATCTGTACATTATCAGTTATGGGCTGGATTGATGGTCAAATGGGATTTTCTCCATTTTGAAACAATCTCAATTAATAATGGCTCACATATTAGATTTTGGGATTATATATGGTTCGGTACATCCACTCTGAAGGAGAAATATTCATGTTTATATCATGTAGCTCACTGTAAACAAGCTACGAATGGTAACAAATGTTTACTTCTTTGAGTAGAGATCTCATAGAACTGGAATTAATTAGCAGTGAGGAATGCATTGGGTACACGTCTTGTTGTTGGATTTTAGTAACAAGTGGGCAATTCTTGACTATATCTATTATATGGCGTTTATACACTCGGATGTACCGAATGTAAATAAAAAGTATTGAGGCTTAAGGCTCATCTAAAACAAAGATCTTTCTATGGTATTTAAGATGAGGTGATGTTCTTACAAAGGATAATTTGGCTAAACAAAATTGGAAATGGAGTGTTACATATATATCATCTTGATGTAACAGATATAAAGAATTATTAATGTTCCTTATAAAAAAGTGAAATCATGTTTACAGTGATGTAAGTTCACAGAAAACACGGGATATAGTACTTGCAAAGCATTTGAAAATAAACCCTGTTAATATTCACTTGACTGCGTCACAGCACTGAGATCATTTCTTGGTGGTGCAAAAACGATGTGAACCCGTCTATTTCGACAACTCCATAGAGTCTGCACATCACAATGATTGGTGTGAGTTCAACAAAAAAATCAAATGATGATTTGAAATCCAACTTACAGATCTCACAATATTTTCAAAGTACTGATTGGTGTTAACCAGATTTGAAAGTGTAGAATTATTCTTGCAAATCACATTACCAATAGGAAAGCTTGGTTACATTAACATGAACGTTATAGTGATTGAAGTTATCAAAGAGCAAGATAACATACATTATCGGCTGACGACACTGCGTATTGACACTGAGTATTCACTTGCTTTGGATGACGTTATGTATATAGAAACCTTAATTAGTGATGCATAGTAAGCCTAATAAATGATACACATTAATTATAAACACATATTAAGCCTAAAAAATGATGCACATTAAGCTAAATAGGTGACAAACAAGGGCGACGTCGACAAAAATATGTCATTAATGACAGAGTGCATTGCCTATCTTCCAAATAGGTTATATGCCATAAGTTAAGGTGTGCCTCCTATCATCCAAAACACCTTTCCTCTCTTCCTAATAGATGACATAACTCGACTAATATGCTTCGCCTATTAGGATGTAAAAGGTGACTCACCTTAGCTACAACGTGTTACCTTTTACTAACACCTCATGAAACCTATACTTATGTACCGGCTGCACCATGGAGTATGCCAGGATTCGCTTACCGCTCAACTTCAGACCTGCACATAGACATTCATATTGCACGTATACATTGGCATTCACATAATCATATGCACACATATTCATAGACATTCATATTCACAAACATATTTGCATTCACTTTACATATAATTCAAGAATTTCTTAATAACATTAATACAACATATACAAAAGTTATACAAAAATTAACAGAGCTTTAACTGTCTCCCTTCTAGTTGAACTTGCCTTTAGGGTTTACAATCTCATTTATTATTAAACTGGTGAGCCTATCCATAATGTAGCTCAATGCTGTCTCCTGATGTGGTGCAAAGGTGATGTTGTAAGCCTACTATGTTTATATATCGGTTAAATATAAAGTTAAAATGAATTGAATAATTTTAAAATAGATATTAGACTAACTGAATGCTTACATTGATATTAGCTGAATTTGCAAGAGAGACCATGTGACTTTCAAATAAAAACTGCATGTGTTGCTTGGAACTTGGTGGTGGTACTATATAATAAGAGATGCTTTTAGAATGAATGAAAAGGAAATATTTTTTATTTGAATACAATTTTTAACTGATTGGATATATCACAAATATAGTCCGAGGTGTGAATTGTCAGTATTTAACTTCTGGATCGTAATCTTTGACATAACTCTAAAGGCACATGTCAAAGACTCTAGGCGAAAAAAAACAGTGAATTGGAACTGTATAAAAAACATAGGGATGTAACACTTAAGTCATAAAGAAATTACTCGCTAACGCCGATTTGGCTATGAAGTAATCATGTTGCAGTCTTGTGCCCTTTGCTGGTCATTGTATGATTGAGAAGCACGTGATCAGTTATCAGAGGGGGCGTGATCAATGATAGATGATACCGAATATTTTGCGGGTGACATAACCCCACGACAGAAAATTGATCTGTTGTGAAAACTCTTGTGTGCCACTATGTTCAGAGACTGCAAACGTGACAAAAACTCATAATGATGGTAGAACAACGAGTAAGGAAGACAACACAACAACAATCACGGAAATTAGATGAGTAGAACTCAAGCTGTGACTGAAAACATGATCCAAGGTCATCTCATCCTACCCAGGTGCAAGAACTAGGATGTGTATGAAGAAAAACTGTAAGGATCAAATGCCCAAGAAGTGGGGTGAATTGGGCTTCTTTTCAAAAGTTAAAGCAATAAAACATAATTACTAAAAGCCCAATTCCCTATGCAAACAACCTATGGATTCAAGTGAATAGTAACTTTGCGGTATATGAAATGCATAAGTGTAAAGGGGGAGGAAGAAAGCGCAAACTCCCGAGGAGACACAAAGACACGGAGATTTATCCCGTGGTTTGGCAAGATCGTCAAGATCTTCCTACATCCACGTTGTGGCACCCACCAAAGGGTATGGCAACTCCCAAGTCACCGAGACCAGGGATCTTCAATATACTTCTCCGTTCGCCAACGTCGGCAAGGTGAAGCTCAAGCCTTGTACAAGTTAGATCCTCCAGGCTTCCACAACCATCTTGGTAAGCTCCGGAAGGCTCTCTACAATAAAATCACCAAGGGACACTCCCTTACAGCTCTCACTATACTAGAGATTCCAATCACCAAGAATGGAAGCACACAAGCACTATCTCTAGCAAGTTCTACCCTATCTCTTGGTGTGTAAGTGGTGTAAATGATGTAGAAGTGGTAGATCAACATCTTGAATGCTTGAGAATGTGTATAGTAGCTCTGGTTGTCAAGACTTGTCGAATAGAATGGTTGAAGGGGTATAAATAGCCAGCCTCCACGAAATAGCCATTGGAAAAGTAGGCTAACATCACTGTTCTGCGAACCCCGGATGATCCGATGCCCCCCTTCAGTTATCATCGGTCAAATCCAAATTAGCTGATGTCACTGTGTCAGATATGACTGTTGCTAGACCGATGTTACACTTGCCTTCTCATCGGATGATCCGGTGGCACTTCATCCAGAATTTGTTCAGAATTGATGCTTACTGGAGTGATTGACCGATGTGTTTAAGGTTGTACATCGGATGGTCCGGTGTTACACTTGGTCCAGGGAGATTGCTTACTGTACTGATAGACTGATGTAACATGCCCTTCATCATCGGATGACCATGGTGAGTACTTAGTTCTGAGGTCTTCTTCTTCTGCTGAACCAACTCGACCGATGTGTTGTTTTCTAGAAACATCCGTTGATCCGGTGAGTTGATTTTGTTTGCTTCGAGTTGTTCTAAGTGATTCTTTTGAAATTTACTCGATTGATGTCTTAGACATTGGTTGGAAATATTCTTCTGATGATTATCAAGCATTGAGTGTTGTCAATTTTGGTTGAATAACTTTGACATATGAGCTTTTACTTCTAATCTTCATAAACATTGATTGATCTCATAGAATGATTGTTTAGGGGTCTCAATTTATATACAATGAGAAGTAGATGATATTCATATAGATTTCATTTGATTGTGATGAGTGATATGGGCGACCTTGCATCCACAAATTCATTAGTAAAATCCAATGGTTGTCATTAATCACCGAAACCATACCTCATGGGGCCTAGATACTTTCAATCTCCCCCTTTTTGGTGATTGATGACAACACAACAAGTAAAGCATAATAGTAATGAAATTGAGAATACGATACTCAAAAGGATATGCAATAAGTACAAAGGTTAGCACCCTTAAACTTGAAGGCTCAAAAACGATCAATAACTCGAAAGCTCAATCGATCAATAACTCAAGAGAATAAGTGGCACACGAATACTCAATGAAATAGCAAAAGAGTAGCGAATCTTCAAATTACAAAAGAACTCCCAAAAAGATAAGCTCCCCCTACAGCTAGGACTCCCCCTAAGACTAAGCTATCCTCCCCCTGACTGTTCTCCCCATTTGGCATCAAGACACCAAAAAGGAAGCCGAGTGCCTAATGACCCTGAGCGCTCGGGGCAATGACGAACTGGTCACCGTCGGGGGTGCTGTCGTCGGAGCTGCTGCCTGCTGCTGCCGAAGCTAGAGTAGCGGTGACGGGAGCTGTAGGAGCCGCTGTCGGTGCCTGCTGAGACTGCACTGCGGGAAGAGGGGCACTGAAAACGGATGCCGACGTCTGCTGGAAAAGCGTCGTAGCCGGCAAGGGAGAGTGAATAGGAGCACCTGGAGCAAGCAGTGGGTACATGCTGATCGACGGGATTGGCGTAGTCAGCACTGGCGCTGAAGCTGGTGCCAGGACAGGCGGACCTGGAGCAAGGCCTGGAAGCTGCGACGGCAGGGCAATCTCGATCTGCGTGTAGAGGTCGGTGATCAACCCCAGGATGCCCATCATCGCCTGCTGCGTCTGCTGCTGCTGGTCGAGAGAGCGCTGGTGCATCTGATCAATCAGCCCAGTCAGCCTGTCAGTGTCCTCTCGCCTCTCACGGTCGATCTGTCGCTGCATCTCCTGCTGCTGCTGGAGCTCCAAGAGACGTGTAGCCAACTCAGCTCGGGCCTGCTCAGCTACAAGCCGGTCCAGGCGCTGCTGCTCAACCATCTGCTGAAGTAGGGAGGTAAGCTCAGATGGCTGAGAGACATGTGCCTCCAACACGGGAGGTGTAGTATGAGGTGGCACAGTCAAGCCTCCAGCCTCTGCGTCGTGCTGTCTGGGTGAGGGAGGAGGTGGGAAGTACTCCTCGACACTGTCGCTGGTGTCACTCTCGGACCAAATATGTTGTAGGTCCTCACCCTGAGCCTCTGCCTATGCTAGTCTCTCGTCTTCCTTCTCCAGGTCTGACCAGTCTTCCTCTCAGAGATGGGCACGGACCTGACGCACAACTGGATGGCCAAGGAGGCGGTCTCAAGGAGCTGGAGCACGGTAGTGGCCGAACCGTGTGATGCTCTCGTCGGTGAGACTGTCACGCACGGCGGACCCCTATGGAGCTACCATGAAGAGCAAGTAGCTGATCCAGTGACCAAACACAAGCTGCCTCATCATCCCGACTCCATCAGTGATTACGTCCTCCATCTCAAAAATCAGGATGTCCACGATATCAAACTCCATCCCGTTCATGACTTAGAAGAGGAGAGTCTGCTGCAAGCTGTTGAACCCCTCAAGATATTCGGACCTCGGCAAAAGTATGCGGCGCAAGGCAAGATGCACAGTGCGCACAGCTGCAGTGAGTAGTGCCGGTACCCTCGGCTGGTCTGGAGAGAAAGGCTGAGCAAACAGTGAGCATATCTCCTCAAGTGGTGGTGCCACTCCTCCAGTGAGCGGCCCCCTCGGTGGGTCAGCCTGTCCATACACCCTCTCGTGCAGGCAAGTGTCATGGAGATCCACTCCTAGCAGCTGTCCCAAAGTCTGCCTGGTCAAGTGATGATGCTGGCCCTTGAACATGAAATCAATAGATCTGCGACCCTCAAAGATGTAGAGTGTGGCATAGAATACTCGGACCCAATCCTCCACGTAGGCACTCCTCTCGAAAGACATCAGCTCCACTAGCCCTCTATACCTCTCAAAGTAAGGGCGTATCTCCGTCTCGGCTGCAAGTGCAAGCTGATCCCAATCTAGGAAATTATGCTGGAAGAGCTTATGGCCCCGACGTCTATAAGTCTCGTACAGCGATGCCTGTGTTAGGGTCCAAAAGCGGTTGTCCACAAGTGCCTCTCTGAGCTGCGGGAACCACTCCTCAAGCAGAATACTCCATCTGAGCTTCCTGAGCTGCTTGACCTTCATCTTCCTGTAATCGGTCAGGAAGACACCCTCAACGACACGGACGCTGGTTTCCATCTCATAGATAGCACTCTGGGCCGCCCTATCCGCTCGAAGGTCAGCAGCTGACAGTCTGTGTCTCGGGGCTGCAGCTGGGTGACCTCCACGGGTCCTGACTGAGCGTCGGCGAACAAGCGGCACTTTGGGCTCCTCTTCTTCCTCTGACTCCTCTGGCACGGGAGGCTGCCTCTGACGGGCCTCGCGGATCCTTAACGATCCTCCTCGTCCACGCTCTCGCTCTTCAGCGGCGCAAGCGGCCATTAGGGCTTTCTTCGCCTCCTTCGAAAACTTTAGCTTTTTGGCGGCTGGCTCCTCAGTAGCCTTTCCCTTTCCCTTCTCGTCGCGACCCATGATGATGACGGAGGTGAGCACGCGGGACAACGAGCTCGGGGTGCACGAGACAGCGACGCAAGGGTCGTCGCGGCCGGGGAACCCTAGCGGCGAAGCGACGGTTGCGAAGAGCGGTGGCAGTGAGAGGGCGGCGGCAGTGGTGCGTGGGCGGATGACGGCGGCGCTGCGTGGGCAGACAGCGGTGGTGCTGCGGCAGTGAGGTGCTTGGGGAGGCGGCGGCGCTGCGTGGGAAGGCGGCGGCGCTGAGCGGCGGCGACCGGAGCAGTGTCGAGCGGCGGAGTCGGGGAGAGAGAAAGGGTGGTGGAACAGCACGCTAAATAGGTGGGGCCCGAACCCTAGCTCAAATTTTAACACCGGATGAACCGACGTTATATGGTAGGAACATCAGTCGAATGGTACAGTAAGGGTATTCTAAAGGTGCCATTGACACCGGATGGTGTGATGTGGAAAAAATTTGTATCGGTGGAATTTAGCACAACTCCAGAAATGTGAACATCGGATGCACCGATGTTTCTCAGAATGAACTCGTCGGTTGATTTGTCTTACTGACTGAATTGACCCTTGGCATTTGAACACAAACCGATCCGATGCGCTTCTGGCGTATGCATCGGATAATCCGATGACTACAAAACAGTAATATCCCATATATGTCCTTTGACTTAAACACACAACAAGAAACACAAGTCTTAGGAATTTTTGGGCAACCCCTTACCCCTCAAAAATACTAATTGCCAATAACTTGGCTAAGCCCTAAAGCAAATAGAGCACCGAAGAAAATAAGGAATAAATCCAAATAAAATGTAAGGCCCATGCTCTGTAAGCTAGAGGATGAATACTTCTATCTCTTTAAAGCATGTTCCTTTAGGCATTAACGCACCTAACATTTTTTTTCTTTCCACATCATATGAGTTGAGATATTGCATTTCAAACAAGTCTCTTTCTCATGAAGTGGGTTCCCCTTTGTGACAATCTACTGTATGCAATGCCAAACAGTTTATAAGAAATTAAACGTGAGTGCAAGTTTATATGGCAGGCATCATGCAAGACATAAATTAATTCTATCTTGCCAAATTTGAACCTTTCAAAGGCTTATTCATGGAGAGCCACTCTCCAAGTCTTGGGGAAACCCAAAAGAACCTCCATCCCAAGCTAACCCTTGCTCACCCCTATCCTTTGAAAGTTAGACAAGACCTATATGAGATGCATTCTTACATGATCATGACAACTTACATGACGTTCGATGCATCTAGCACATTCAATTCACTTCTTAGTCTAGAAAATTTTTCTCATCAAGTGGTTTAGTGAAGATATCCGCCAATTGTTCTTCGGACCTAACACCTCGCAAGGAGTTGTCCCCCTTAGCTTCATGGTCCCTTAAGAAATGATGGTAAATATCAATGTGCTTAGTGCGGGAGTGTTGAACGGGGTTTTTAGCTATCTTAACCGCACTTTCATTGTCATAAAGGATAGGCACACAACCAAGTTTAATACCAAAGTCCAAAATGGTTTGCTTCATATAAAGAATTTGGGCACAACATGCACCGGCCGCAATATATTCCGCTTCTGCCGTGGACAAGGCAACGGAATTTTGCTTCTTGCTTGACCAAGATACTAGGGAACGCCCAAGCAAGTGGCACCCACCGGAGGTACTCTTACGATCCACACGGCATCCGGCGAAGTCCGAATCCAAGTAACCCAAAAGATCGAATTTTGCACCTTTAGTGTACCACATGCCTACACTTGGGGTATGCTTGAGATACCGAAGTATCCTAAAGACCGCCTTCCGATGCGATTCTTTAGGTGCCGCTTGAAAGCGAGCACACAGGCATACACTAAACATGATATCGGGCATAGATGCTGTAAGATAAAGCAATGAACCAATCATAGAACGGTAATTAGATTGGTCAATAGGTTTACCGTCCTTATCCGCGTCGAGATGACAATTTATTGCCATTGGAGTACTTCTTGAGCTACAATCTCCCATCTCAAATTTCTTCAAGAGGTCCTTGGTATACTTTTCTTGGTAGATGAAGGTCCCCTCTCGAAGTTGCATGATTTGAAATCCAAGGAACAAGTTGAGCTCTCCAATCATCGACATCTCGAATTCCCTAGACATCATTTTGCCAAACTCATGGCTAAGAGCTTCGTTAGTTGAACCAAAAATAATATCATCGACATAAATTTGACAAATGAATAAATCTCCGTCGATGTCTTTGGTGAAGAGTGTAGTGTCCACCCTCCCGATTTTGAATCCTTGCATGATCAAGAAATCTCGTAGTCGTTCATACCACGCCCTAGGTGCTTGCTTGAGCCCGTAGTGCGCCTTGTGCAACCTAATCACATGATTAGGATTCCTCGGATCTTCAAACCCGGGATGTTGTTCAACATAGACAAGCTCGTTAATATAACCATCAAGAAAGGCACTTTTCACATCCATTTGATAAAGCTTTATGTTATGATGTGATGCAAAGGCAACAAGTATACGGATGGCTTCTAGTCGGGCGACCGAAGCAAATGTTTCTCCAAAGTCTAGTCCTTCAACTTGCGAGAAACCCTTGGCCACAAGTCTTGCCTTGTTGCGGATCACAACACCGTTCTCGTCTTGTTTGTTGCAGTACACCCACTTTTTTCCGATGACGTTCTTATCCTTGGTTCGCTCCTCCAACACCCAAACTTCATTGTGGATTAAGTTGTTGAGTTCTCCTTACATGGCCATTACCCAATTTGGATCTTGGAGTGCTTCCTCAATGTGAGTGGGTTCTACACATGAAACAAACGAGTAGTGCTCACAAAACGTAGCGAAACGCCGAGAACGTGTACATACTCCCCTTCACGGACTACCGATAATTTGATCAATCGGATACGCCCTGGAGATGCGTCCATGCCTCATGAGTGGTTGTGAAACACTTGGCGGTGGTGATGCGTGTTGCTCTTCTTGTGGTTGTACCTGATCATGGACTTGTTCTTCTTCTTGATGTTGTGTGGCTTGTGAATCCTGTGTCGGCAATGGATCATCCTTTTCTTCTTTATCAACTTGAGGTGTCATAGATGTGTTGATGTTGGAACTTGAAGCTCCCCCTTGATCATGGCTCTCCTAACTTTAGGCTTGATGTCTCCAATGGTCCTGTTCTTCATTGCTTCTCGTAGAGTCTCTTCATCTATTTCATCATGATCAAAACTCTCCTCTTGGGAGCCATTAGTTTCATCAAACTCAACATCGCAACTTTCCTTAACTACACCAGAGGTTTGGTTGAATACTCGATATTCTTTTGAGTTTGATGCATAACCAAGAAAGATACCAACATCACACCTTCTTTCAAACATACCGAGCCTTTTCTTTCGGTAGATGTAGCACTTGCACCCGAAGACTCATAAATAGGAGATGTTGAGCTTTCTCCCAATGAGGAGTTCGTACGGGGTCTTTTGAAGTAGTCGATGTAGATAGACCTGATTTGCAGCATGGCACGCCGTGTTGATTGCTTCGGCCCAAAACTTCTCGACGTGCCATAGTCATCAAGCATTGCTCGTGCAAGAGTGGTGAGAGTCTTGTTCTTCCTTTCAACAACACCATTTTGTTTGAGGAGTGTATGTGGCCGAAAACTCATGCTTCACACCTTCACGGTCACACCACTCCCTAATGTTGTAGTTCTTGAATTCGGTGTCATTATCACTCCAGACCTTGATGATGGGAAATTGAAATTCCCTTTGAGCACGGTTAGCGAAGGTCTTGAACACTTTCAGAGTTTCACTCTTGTCACCTAGAAACAAAGTCCAAGCATAGCGAGAGTAGTCATCAACTATAACAAGAAAATAGAGATTACCGCCAAGACTTTGATATGTGGACGGTCCGAAGAGGTCCATGTGGATTAACTCAAGTGTCTTGGAGGTTGACACCATTGTCTTCATCGGGTGGTGTGAAGCAACTTGCTTCCTGGCTTGACAAGCGCTACAAAGCTTGTTCCTCTCAAATGTGACATCCTTCACGCCGGTCACCATCCCAATCTTGAATGACTTCTTGAGCTTGCTCACTCCAATGTGCGCTATGCGTCGATGCCATAGCCAACCCAAACTTGTCTTAGTGAAGAGACAAGTGGTCAAGCTAGCATCCTTGTTGGTGAAGTCTACTAGGTAGAGATGTCCATGCCAAAATCCATTGAAGATTAGTTCTTGGCTTGTTTCACTAGTCACAACAACATCATTTTTGCTAAAGGTGCACGTTAGTCCAAGATCTCATATTTGTGCAATAGAGAGCAAATTGAAACTAAGTGACTTAACATATAATACATTGGAAATAGATAAATCATTTGAAATTGCAATCTTACCTAAACCAATTACCTTCCCCTTAGAGTTATCACCAAATGTGACTTGTTCATGATTGCTTAGGTTTTCTATGGTGGTGAACATACCATCGTTGTCGGTCATATGTTGAGTGCACCCGCTATCGAGTACCCAATGTTTTCCTCCGCCTTTGTAGTTCACCTACACACATGAATTCAATTTTTGACTTTAGGCACCGAAGCCAACTTAGCTCCTTGTATGTGTGATACAAGTGTTTTTGGGACCCAAAGTTGCTTGAGGAGCTTCCCCTTCATGCCCTTTATGTCCTTGCCAATGAATCCTGCCTTCACCTTGCCATCTACGTTACTTAAGAGATAATAATGATCATTGAAAGTAGATTTGTAGTTAGTAGGCAATTTTGGAGAAGGCCGGCTAGGAAGAGGACACTCCCTTGTATGGTGACCTGTGACCTCACAATGTTGGCAATAGGAACCAACTTTCTTGATGAAGCTTGTTCTAAGCTCCGGTGAGGGCACCTTTCCTTTGATAGGCAAGGATCCAAGTCCTCTCTTGTTGAAGGCCTTTGCTTGTTGGAAGAGGATTTCCTTGTGCTTGACTTCTCCTTTAGATAGTCTTGCCACACTAGTGTGGAGACTTTCAATTTCTTCCAACAAGTCCTTCTCCCTAGCATTCTCTTTCAAAGGCAAAGACTTGTGCAAGACATTAGAGGCATGAGAATTAATAGATACCTTATCATTAAGAGTTTCTTTCTTTATAGTTTTTAATTCTTGATCAAGAACTTCATAAGCAAGGTTAAGTACTTGATGCTCTTGGATTAACTCATTGTGCTTTCCCAAGAGTGATTGGTGGGCTAAGTCAAGCTCATGATGATCTAGCTTGATTTGAGCCTTATCCTCCTCAATTTGCTTGACATGAGATTTGAGCGTGTCATGCTCCTTAAGTATGCTTTCATACTTGTCAAGCAAATCAAGGTTAGCACTCTCAAGCTTAGCACGATTTTCTTCAAGGGCCTTGACCTCACTCTTTCCCTATTAATGATAGTGTGGTATTAATTTATTAATGAAGTTAAATCATCGGGGGAAAGTTCATCATCGCTAGAGTCATCACATACCTTGGTGTTACCTTTAGCCATGAGACACATGGGAGGTGGATATAGAGGTGAGTCATCATTGTTGGCAATGGCAAGGTCGGGCAAACTTTCTTCTTCCGCTTCACTCTCTTCATCACTTGATTCTTCGTCGGTGATCCATTCATTTGCTTCACACATGAACACCTTTTGTGGACCTTTCCTCTTCTTTGGGAAGAATTTTGCCTTCTTGCCCTTGTCATGTTTCTTCTTCCCAAAGGATCTTGGTTTGGGCTTGTCCTCTTCATCATCCTCACTATCTTCAAGCTTGCGATGCTTGCCCTTGTGGTTCTCTCTTCTTTTGTCCAGTCTTGGACAATCATAGGAGATGTGGCCTTGATCACCACAATTGTAGCAAGTCTTGTTATCATCTCTCCTTGGTAAAATGCTATCTTCTTAGGATCAAATGTGTATCCCTTCTTGGCAATTTTGGAGTTCAAGCGAGAGAACTTTCTCAGCATCAAAGCAAGCTCATCATCGTCATCTTCACTTGATGCTTGCTCTTCGTCACTTGAGCTGGGCTCAACCACTTTCTTTTTCTTGAGACTTGTTTTCTTGGTGGAGGCCTTTAGAGCAATTGTCTTTGAAGATGATTGCTCCATCATCCCAAGTACACTCATCTCATGAGCGTGAATATCTCTAATAAGTTCTGAAACTTCAATGTGGTCAAGAGATTCTTTTTGAAGCATGGAGTTGATGATGTTGTACTTTGGCTTGGGAAAGAGCATAAGAATCTTGCGGTTGATGAGTCCCTTGCCAAGAGTAGCAATGTCAAGAGCATTAATTTCCTCGATAAGCACATTCAAGCGAGAAAATATTTCATTGACATTTTCATGAGGTAGCATTTTGAACTCATCATATTTGGCTTTAAGCAGATGATATTTTAGTTCTTTGACGCGAGAAGAACCCTCATAAATTTCAATAAAGCAAGCCCAAATTTCACATGCTTTTCCTTTGCTAACAATCCTAGCAAACACATCTTGGCTAATGCATTCATAAATGGCATTTCTAGCTTTAGCATCCCACTTGATTTGATCACCAACATAATTATGCTCACCAAACCCCGCATGGGTCGCTTCCCATACCTCGGGAGCTATAGCCTCTAGATAAGCACGCATGCGTGCTTTCCAATAGGCAAAGTTCTTGCCCTCGATGATGGGAACCGAACCCCCATTCTTGGCCATTTTAGCTCTCTAGCGGTGAAGCTAGAATGATCCAATGAGCAACCTTGCTCTGATACCAATTGTAAGGATCGAATGCCCAAGAGGGGGGGGTGAATTGGGCTTCTTTTCAAAAATTAAAGCAATAAAACTTAATTACTAAAAGCCCAATTCCCTATGCGAACAACTTATGCAATTAAGTGAATAGTAACTTTGCGGTATATGAAATGCATAAGTGTAAAGGGAGAGGAAGAAAGCGCAAACTCCCGAGGAGACACGAAGACACGGAGATTTATCCTGTGGTTCGGCAAGATCATCAAGATCTTCCTACATCCACGTTGTGGCACCCACCAAAGGGTATGGCCACTCCCAAGTCACCGAGACAAGGGATCTTCACTATACTTCTCCATTCGCCAACCTTGGCAAGGTGGAGCTCAAGCCTTGTACAAGTTGGATCCTCCGAGCTTCCACAACCATCTTGGCAAGCTCCGGAAGGCTCTCTCCAATACAATCACCAAGGGACGCTCCCTTACAGCTCTCACTACACTAGAGACTCCAATCACCAAGAATGGAAGCACACAAGCACTATCTCTAGCAAGTTCTAGCCTATCTCTTGGTGTGTAAGTGGTGTAAATGATGTAGATGTGGTAGATCATCGTCTTGAATGCTTGGGAATGTGTAGAGTAGCTCTGGTTGTCATGACTTGTCGAATAGACTGGTTGAAGGGGTATAAATAGCCAGCCTCCACGAAATAGCCGTTGGAAAAGTAGGCTGACATCACTGTTCTGCGAACACCGGATGATCCAATGCTCCCCCTTCAATTATCCGGTCAAATCCAAATTAGTTGATGTCACTATGTCAGATATGACCGTTGCTAGACCGATGTTACACTTGCCTTCTCATCGGATGATCCGGTGGCACTTCATTCAGAATTGGTTCAGAATTGATGCTTACTAGAGTGATTGACCGATGTGTTTAAGGTTGTACATCGGATGGTCCGGTGTTACACTTGGTCTAGGGAGATTGCTTACTGTACTGATGGACCGATGTAACATGCCCTTCATCATCGAATGATCCAGTGAGGACTTAGTTCTGAGGTCTTCTTCTTCTGCTGAACCAACTCGACCGATGTGTTGTATTCTGCATGTAAGGATCGAATGCCCAAGAGGGGGGGTGAATTGGGCTTCTTTTTAAAAATTCTAAGCAATAAAACTTAATTCCTAAAGCCCAATTCCCTACACAAACTATCTATGCATTCAAGTAAATAAGAACTTTGCGGAATGTAAAATGCATAAACGTAAAGGAAAGGAGGAGGATGCAAACTCCCGAGGAGACACGAGGATTTATCCTGTGGTTCGGCAAGATCGTCAAGATCTTCCTACATCCACGTTGTGGCACCCACCGAAGGGTTTTGCCACACCCAAGTCACCGAGACGAGGGATCTTCACTATTCCTCTCCGTTTGCCAACTTCGGCAAGGTGGAGCTCAATCCTTGTACAACTTCGACACTCCGGGCTTCCACAAACGCCTTGGCAAGATCCAGAAGCCTCCTCACAGTTACAAACACCAAGGGCACTCCCTTGAGGCTCTCTCACTATCCTAGAGAGTCCACTCACCCAGAATGGAGGCATACAAGCTCTCTCTCTAGCTAGCTCTAGCCTAACTCTTGGTGTAAAGGTGATTGAAATGATGTGAAGGTGATTGCTCTTGGTCTTGAATGCTTGTGGATGTGTTGGTAGTGTCTGGTGATCAAGACTTTGCGAAATGACAGGATTAGGGGGTATTTATAGCCAGCCTCCCCGAAATAGCCGTTGGAAAAGTAGGCTGACAGAACTTTACTGTGAACACCGGATGATCCAATGTCTCCCCTTTAGTTATCATCTGTCAAGTTACTTTAGCTGACGTCATTGTGTCAGATATGACCGTTGTTGGACCGATGTTGATCCTGTCTTCTCATCAGATGATCCGGTGGCTCTTCCTCTAGAATTTTCTCAAACTTGATGCTTACTGGAGTAATCGACCGATGTGTGCTTCTCTGTACATCGGATGATCCGGTGCTACACTTGTTCCAATGATATTGCAAACTGTACTGATGGACTGATGTTGCTGAGCCATTCACATCGGATGATCCGGTGAGTACTTTGTTCTGAGGTCTTCTTCTTCAGTTGAACCAACTCGACTGATGTGTTGTTCTGAGGTATCATCGGTTGATCCGGTGAGTTGATTTTGTTTGCTTTGAGTTGTTTCTAAGTGACACTTTTGTGTCTTTCTCGATTGACCTCTTTGATATTTGTTGCAAAGGCATTTCTGATGATCTTCAAGCATTGAATGTTGTCAATTTAAAGTTGAATGACTTTGACATAAGAGCTTTCACTTCTTGTCTTCATATCATTGATTTGTTCTCATACATTGATTGTTAGGGGTCTCCAGTGACATATTGATTTCATTTTATTGAGTGATTGTGGGGACCTTGCATTTACAAATTCATTAGTAAAATCCAATGGCTGTCATTAATCACCGAAACCATACCTCATGGGGGCCTAGATGCTTTCAATCTCCCCCTTTTTGGTGATTGATGACAACACAACAATTTAAAGCGCAATAGTAATGAATTTGATAGAATGAAACTTAAAGGAATGAAACTTAAAGGATATGCAATGAATATAAGATATCACACTTATTATTTGAAAGCTCAAAATCAATCAATAACTCAAGTGTGAATAAGTGAGTAACACCAAATAAGCTCAATCGATTAATTAACATAAGAGTACTCAATGAACACCAAATGAGTAGCAAAAGCATCGAATTACAAAAGATAATATAGATAAACTCCAAATTACAAACGATAACTCAAAAGAAAGACTCCCCCTGAGACTAAGACACTCCCCCTGAGACTAAGCAGACCTCCCCCTGACTCCTCTAACTCTTCTCCCCCTTTGGCATCAAGACACCAAAAAGGGATCCGAGTGCCTAAGGATCCTGAGTACTAGGCGCGATGACGAATTGGTCTCCGGCGCTGTCATCTGAGCTGCTAGCTGGAGTAGCGGTGGAAGGAGCTGCCGGAGCCGAAGGAGCCACCGTCGGTGCCTGCTGTGTAGGAGCTGCAGGAACGGGGGCACTGACGATGGAGGCTGGCGTCTGCTGAAACAGGGTCGTAGCCGGCAACGGGGAGTGAGACGGTGCGCCATGAGCCAGCAAAGGAGACATGCTGAAGGAGGGGATCTGCTTAGACGGCACCGGAGCGGCAGCTGGAGCCAGGACTAGTGGTGGTGGAGCGACTCCTGGCAGCTGCGACGGGAGGGCAATCCCGGTCTGGGTGTAGAGGTTGGTGATCAACCCCAGTATATCCATCATCGCCTGCTGTGTCTGCTGCTGCTGGTCGAGGGTGCGCTGGTGCATCTGGTCCATGAGTCCAGTCAGCCGGTCAGTGTCCTCACGCCTTTCACGGGCGATCTGACGCTGCATCTCCTGCTGCTGCTGCTGGAGCTCAAGGAGGCGGGCAGCCTGCTCCGCTCGGGCCTGCTCAGCTGCCAGCCTGTCCAGACGCTGCTGCTCAACCATCTGCTGGAGGAGCGAAGTCAGCTCTGACGGCTGAGAGACATGTGCCTCAGTGACGGGAGGTGGAGTAGGTGGTGGCACTGTAGAGCCTCCAGCCTCCGCGCCGTGCTGCCTGGGTGAGGGAGGAGGTGGAAAGTACTCCTCGACATTGTCGACGGTGTTTCTCTTGGACCAGATGTGCTGCAAGTCCTCACCCTGTGCCTCTGCCTTGGATAGCCTCTCATCCTCCTTCTCCAAGTCCTACTAGTCCTCCTCAGAAAGGCGAGCCCTAACCTGACACTCGACTGGACGGCCAAGGCGGCGGTCTACAGGAGCTGGAGCACGATAGTGGCTAAACCGTGTGACGCTCTCGTCAGTGAGGCGGTCATGCACGACGGACTCCTCAGGGACCATCATGGTGAGCAGGTAGCTGATCCAGTGTCCATATACGAGTTGCCTCATCATCCCCACTCCATCTGTGATCACGTCCTCCATCTCGCATATGAGGATGTCCACTATGTCGAACTCCATCCCGTTCATGATGTAGAACAAGAGAGTCTGCTGTGGACTGGTGAACCCCTCCAAGTAACCAGACCTCGGCAAGAGCGTGCGGTGCAACGCGAGGTGCACTGTGCGCGCAGTTGGAGTCAACAAGGCCGGTACTCTCGGCTGGTCAGGAGAGAAGGTAGGACCAAACAGGGAAGGGATCTCCTCCAGCGGTGGTGCCACTTCTCCAGTGAGCGGCCTCCTCGGTGGATCTACCAGACCGTAGACCCTCTCATGCACGCAGGTGTCGTGCAAGTCCACTCCTAGCAGCTGTGCCAGTGTCTGCCTCGTCAGGTGATAGTGCTGACCCATGAACATGAAATCAATCGATCTTCTGCCCTCAGAGATGTAGAGGGTGGCGTAGAACACGCGGACCCAATCCTCCACATAGGCACTCCTCTCATAGGACACTAGCTGCACCAGACCTCTGTATCTCTCAAAATAAGGTCGAATCTCTGTCTCGGCAGCTAGAGCGAGCTGATCCCAGTCCAGGAAGTTGTGCTGGAACAACTTGTGGCCTCGACGTCTGTAAGTCTCGTAGAGAGACGCCTGCGTCACAGTCTAAAAACGACTGTCTACAAGGGCTTCCCGGGGCTGCGGGTACCACTCCTCAAGCAGCACATTCCACCTGAGTCTGCGAAGCTGCTTGGCCTTCATCTTTTGGTAGTCGGTCAACCGGACTCCTTCAGCGACATGGACAGTGGTGTCCATCTCGTAGATAGCTCGCTGGGCCTCCCTGTCCTCACGACGATCGGCAGCCGTCGGTCTCGGACGTGGAGCTGCCGCGGGATGACCCCCATGGGTCCGGGCTGAGCGCCGGCGGACGAGAGGCTCTTCCGGCTCTTCTTCAGCCTCAGAGTCATCGATCACAGGATGCTGCCTCGGACGAGTCTTACGGATCCTCAGAGATCCCCCTCGGCCACGCTCACGCTCCTCGGCGGCGCGAGCGGCCATCAATGCCTTCTTTTCCTCCTTCGACAATTTTTGCTTCTTCGCGGCCGGCTCCGCGATGGCCTTGCCCTTGTTTTTCTTGTCGCGAGCCATTGCGATCGGACGCGATTGAGCGGAGTCGGAATGGCGACGCAGAGATCGACGCAGCTAGAAACCCTAGCGGCGACGATCGTGGAGGTACCACGATGGCGAGATGTGCGCATGGGGCGGCTGGTGGTCCACAGGAGGAAGCGGCGGCGGCGCTGTGGTGATGGGGGAGAGAGGTGGCGGCGCTTGGTGGAGCGGCGGCGGCGACTGTTGGAGCAGTGGCGGCGACTGCGGTGGCGGCGGTTGCGGTTGAGAGCGGCGGCGCTGGCGAGCGGCGGCGAGCGGTGGCGGCTGGAGGGCAGCGGCAGTGTCCGGCGGTGGCGGTGCGTGAGGCGGCGACCGGAGATCGGCGGGCGGTGACGGGCGGCTACGGTGGAAGGTGACGGGGTCGGGAAGAGAGAGAGAAGGAGGCGTACGACCGTTTAAATAGTGGGTCCCAAACCCTAGCCATCTTTTTAACACCGGATGGACCGATGATGAATGATAGATGCACCGGTCGAATGCCACAGTAAGGTTTTTCAGAAAAGTGTCGTTGACACTGGATGGACCGACGTTGAAGGATGGGAGCATCGGTCGAATGGTACAGTAAGGGTGTTCAAAAATGGAATGTTGACACCGGATGGTCCGACGTGGGAGGAAGTAGCATCGGTGGAAATTGGCATAGTTCCAGAAGAGGGAACACCAGATCGACCGATGTTTTTCAGAATGAACTCGTCGGTTGAATTGAGATACTGACTGAACTGGCCCTTGGAGATTGAACACCAATTGATCCGATGAGAGATTGACCTAGGCATCGGATAATCCGATGAGAGCAGAATAGCAACATCCCATATATGTCCTTTGACCAAACAAACAAGCAAAGAAAAACACATGTCTTAGGACATTTTGGGCAACCCCTTACCCCTGAAAAATGCTAATTTGCCAATAACTTGGCTAGGCCTTAAAGCAAATGGAACACCAAGAAAAAATAGGAGGAAATCATCCAAATAAAATGTAAGGCCCATGCTTTGTGAGCTAGAGTATGAAGACTTCTATCTCTTTGAAGCATGTTCCTCTAGGCATTAACGCACCTAACATTTTGTTCATTCCACCTTATATGAGTTGAGATATTGCATTTCAAACAAGTCTCTTTCTCATGAGGTGGGTTCCCCTTTGTGACAATCTACTGTATACAATGCCAGACAATTTATAATGCAAGAAATTTAAATATGAGTGCAAGTCTATAGGGCAGGCATCATGCAAGGCATAAAGTAAATCTATCTTGCCAAATTTGAACCTTTCAAAGGCTTCTTCAGAGAGAGCCACTCTCCAAGCCTTGGGGAAACCCAAAAGAACCTTCATCCCAAGCTAACCCTTGCTCACCCCTATCCTTTGAGAGTTAGGCAAGACCTATATGATATGCATTCTTACATGATCATGGCAACTTACATGACGTTTGATGCATCTAGCACAATTTAATTCACTTCTAAGCCTAGAAAAAGTTTTCTCATCAAGTGGTTTAGTGAAGATATCTGCCATTTGTTCTTCGGACCTAACACCTCTCAAAGAGTTGTCTCCCTTAGCTTCATGGTCTCTCAAGAAATGATGGCGAATATCAATGTGCTTAATGCGGGAGTGTTGAACGGGGTTTTTAGCTATCTTAACCGCACTTTCATTGTCACAAAGGATAGGCACACAACCAAGTTTAACACCAAAGTCCAAAAGGGTTTGCTTCATGTAAAGAATTTGGGCACAACATGATTTCAGGCCTAGATGCTGTAAGATAAAGCAATGAACCATTTATAGAATGGTAGTTGGATTGATCAATAAGTTTACCGTCCTTATCCGCGTCGATATGAAAATTTGTTGCCCTTGGAGTGCTTCTTGAGCTACAGTCTCCCTTTTCAAATTTCTTCAAGAGGTCCTTGGTGTACTTCTCTTGATAGACGAAGGTCCCCTCTTGAAGTTGCTTGATTTGGAATCCAAGGAAGAAGTTGATCTCTCCAATTATTGACATCTTGAGATTCCAATAAATCATTTTTGCCAAACTCATGGCTAAGAGCTTTGTTAGTTGAATTAAAAATGATATCACCGACATAAATTAGACAAGTAAATAATTTCCTGTCGATGTGTAGATGTTGGGACTTGAAGCTCCCCTTGATCATAGCCCTCCTCAACTTTAGGCTTGTCACAACATCGTTCTTGCCAACCAAATTACCTTCCCCTTAGAATTATCACCAATGGTGACTTGTTCATGATTGTCGGGGATCTTCTATGGAGGTGAACATACCATTGTTGCCGGTCATGCGTTGAGTGCACCTAATGCTTTCCACCGGCTTTGTAGTTCACCTACACTCATGAATTCAACTTTTGATTTTTGGCACCCAAGCCAACTTAGGTCCTTGTATGTGTGATACAAGTGTCTTTGGGACCCAAAGTTGCTTGGGGAGCTTCCCCTTCATGCCCTTTATGTCTTTGCCAATGAACCTTGCCTTCACCTTGCCATGTACTTTACTCAAGAGATAGTAATGATCATTGAAAGTAGATTTGTAGTTAGTAGGCAATTTTGGAGAAGGTCGGTTAGGAAGAGGACACTCCCTTGTGTGGTGTTCGGTGACCTCACAATGTTGGCAATAAGAACCAACTTCCTTGATGAAGCTTGTTCTTAGCTCCGGTGAGGGCACTTTTCCTTTGTTGGGCACCGGGAAGGATCCAAGTCCTCTTTTGTTGAAGGCCTTTGCTTGTTGGAAGAGGATTTCCTTGTGCTTGACTTCTCCTTTTGATAGTCTAGCCACACTAGTGCGGAGACTCTCAATTTCTTCCAACAAGTCCTTCTCCCTAGCATTTTCATTCAAAGACAAAGACTTGTGCAAAGCATTAGTAGCATGAGAAGTAATGGATATCTTATCATTAAGAGTTTGTTTCTTCGTATCTTTTAACTCTTGATCAAGCACTTCATAAGCAAGATTAAGTGTTTGATGTTCTTATGTTAACTTGTTGTGCTCTCCCAAGAGTGTTTGGTGTGCTAAGTTAAGCTCATGATGATCTAGCTTGATTTTAGCCTTATCTTCCTCAATTTGCTTGACATGGGATTTGAGCGTGTCATGCTCTTTAAGTATGCTTTCATACTTGTCATGCAAATCGAGGTTAGCACTCTCAAGTCTAGCATGGGTTTCTTCAAGAGTTTTAACCTTACTCTTTTCCCTCTTAATGATAGCATGATATTCATTTATTAGAGAAGTAAAATCATCGGGGGAAAGCTCATCATCGCTAGAGTCATCATATACCTTGGTGTTACCTTTAGCCATGAGGCACATGGGAGGTGGAGGTAGAGGTGAGTCATCATTGTTGGCAATGGCGAGGCCGGCCAAACTTTCTTCTTCCACTTCACTCTCTTCATCACTTGTTTCTTCGTCGGTGACCCATTCATTTGCCTCACACATGAACACCTTTTGTGGGCCATTTCTCTTCTTTGTGAAGAGTCTTGCCTTCTTGCCCTTGTCATATCTCTTCTTCCCAGAGGTTCTTGGTTTAGGTTTGGCCTCTTCTTCATCATCATCACTTTCTTCAAGCTTGCGATGCTTGCTCTTGTCGTTCTCTCTTCTTTTGTCCGGTTTTGGACAATCATAGGAGATATGACCTTGATCACCACAATTATAGCAAGTTTTGTTGTCATCTCTCTTTGGTAGAAATGCTTTCTTTTTGGGATCAAAGGTGTATCCCTTCTTGGCAATCTTGGAGCTCAAGCGAGGGAACTTTTCATCATTGATGCAAGCTCACCATCGTCATCTTCACTTGATGCTTGCTCATCTTCACTTGGGCTAGGCTCAACCACTTTCTTTTTGTTGAAATTTGTTCTCTTGGTGGAGGCCTTTAGAGCAATTGTTTTTGAAGATGATTGCTCCATCATTCCAAGCACACTCATCTCATGAGCGTGTATTTCTCCAATGAGCTCCGAAACTTCAATGTGGTCAAGTGACTCTTTTTGGAGCATGGAGTTTATGATGTTGTACTTTGGCTTGGGAAGGAGCATGAGGATATTGCGGTTGATGAGTCCCTTGCCAACAGAAGCAATGTCAATAGCATTTATTTCTTCAATAAGCACATCTAAGCGAGAGAATATCTCGTTGACATTTTCATGAGGAAGCATTTTAAATTCATCATATTTGGCTTTAAGCATGTGATATTTTAATTCCTTGACACGAGAAGAGCCCTCATGAATTTCTATTAAGCAAGCCCAAATTTCACAAGCCTTTTCTTTACTAGCAATTCTAGCAAACACATCTTGACTAATACATTCATAGATTGCATTCCTAGCTTTAGCATCCCATGTTATTTGATCACCAACATAGTTGTGTTCTCCAAACCCCGCGTGGGTCGCTTCCCATACTTCGGGAGCAATAGCCTCTAGATAAGCGCGCATGCATGCTTTCCAATAGGCAAAGTTCTTGCCCTCGAAGATAGGAACCGAACCCCCAACCTTGGCCATTTTAGCTCTCTAGCGGTGAAGCTAGAATGATCCTATGAGCAACCTTGCTCTAATACCAATTGTAAGGATCGAATGCCCAAGAGGGGGGTGAATTGGGCTTCTTTTCAAAAATTCTAAGCAATAAAACTTAATTCCTAAAGCCCAATTCCCTACACAAACTATCTATGCATTCAAGTAAATAGGAACTTTGCGGAATGTAAAATGCATAAACGTAAAGGAAAGGAGGAGGATGCAAACTCCCGAGGAGACACGAGGATTTATCCCGTGGTTCGGCAAGATCGCCAAGATCTTCCTACATCCACGTTGTGGCACCCACCGAAGGGTTTTGCCACACACAAGTCACCGAGATGAGGGATCTTCACTATTCCTTTCTGTTTGCCAACTTCAGCAAGGTGGAGCTCAATCCTGGTACAACTTCGACCCTCCGGGCTTCCACAAACGCCTTGGCAAGCTCCGGAAGTCTCCTCACAGTTACAAACACCAAGGGCACTCCCTTGAGGCTCTCTCACTATCCTAGAGAGTCCACTCACCCAGAATGGAGGCACACAAGCTCTCTCTCTAGCTAGCTCTAGCCTAACTCTTGGTGTAAAGGTGATCGAAATGATGTGGAGGTGATTTCTCTTGGTCTTGAATGCTTGTGGATGTGTTGATAGTGTCTGGTGATCAAGACTTTGCGAAATGACAGGATTAGGGGGTATTTATAGCCAGCCTCCCCGAAATAGCCATTGGAAAAGTAGGCTGACAGAACTTTACTGTGAACACCGGATGATCCGATGTCTCCCCTTTAGTTATCATCGGTCAAGTTACTTTAGCTGACGTCATTGTGTCAGATATGACCGTTGTTAGACCGATGTTGATCCTGTCTTCTCATTGGATGATCCAGTGGCTCTTCCTCCAGAATTTCTCAAACTTGATGCTTACTGGAGTAATCGACCGATGTGTGCTTCTCTGTACATCGGATGATCTGGTGCTACACTTGGTCCAATGATATTGCAAACTGTACCGATGGACCGATTTTGCTGAGCCATTCACATCGGATGATCCGATGAGTACTTTGTTCTGAGCTCTTCTTCTTCAGTTGAACCAACTCGACCGATGTGTTGTTCTGAGGTATCATCGGTTGATCCGGTGAGTTGATTTTGTTTGCTTCGAGTTGTTTCTAAGTGACTCTTTTGTGTATTTCTCGATTGTCCTCTTTGATATTTGTTGCAAAGGCATTTCTGATGATCTTCAAGCATTGAATGTTGTCAATTTAAAGTTGAATGACTTTGACATAAGAGCTTTCACTTCTTGTCTTCATATCATTGATTTGTTCTCATATATTGATTGTTAGGGGTCTCCAGTGACATATTGATTTCATTTTATTGAGTGATTGTGGGGACCTTGCATTCACAAATTCATTAGTAAAATCCAATGGCTGTCATTAATCACCGAAACCATACCTCATGGGGCGCTAGATGCTTTCACTGGAAACATCGGTTGATCCGGTGAGTTGATTTTGTTTGCTTCGAGTTGTTCTAAGTGACTCTTTTGAAATTTGCTCGATTGACCTCTTAGGCATTGGTTGGAAATATTCTTCTGATGATTATCAAGCATTGAGTGCTGTCAATCTTGGTTGAATAACTTTGACATATGAGCTTTTATTTCTAATCTTCATAAACATTGATTGATCTCATAGAATGATTGTTTAGGGGTCTCCAATTATATACAATGAGCAGTAGATGATATTCATATAGATTTCATTTGATTGTGATGAGTGATATGGGAGACCTTGCATCCACAAATTCATTAGTAAAATCCAATGGTTGTCATTAATCACCGAAACCATACCTCATGGGGCCTAGATGCTTTCAAAAACAACGTCCGAACACATCAAAATGAAGTTTTTCACCAGCCAAACATCCAAGCTCGCTGAAACACAAAACTGATGGAGCTCGCGTGGAAAGACAAATTTTAATGATCCTCAAACCAAAGTTTTTCAAAAGCACCTAGTCCGTTGGAGGAAATCCCATGAAGGAGAGCTTATTCGGCAGGAAAAAGACTTGAACCGAGGAATGAACACTACTACAAAAAGCATTTTTACAGGCGCCTCAATTTTTCAAACACAGGCGGTCCTTAAAAATATGCGACTGTGATGACGAATGATATAATAACCAATTGTGATGAAAGAACAACACAGGCGGAATTTAAAAAACAACTGTCTAGGTAAATACTCGATCTTCTTAGGCGGTTATTACTTAAGAACCGCCTGCATAAAATAACATCACAGGCGGATTTTAAGAAACAACCGCCTGGGTAAATAAATGATCTTCACAAGCGGTTCTTAATTAATAACCGCCTGTAATGTAATTGAGACGCCCGGTTCCGAAAACTGAACCAAGCTAACGCATATGTGTGCCCAGGATGTTCAACACACATACACGAGTGATTCACAAATGATAAATAGATAATTACCACAACTCAAATTATTAAATAAGTGCTCTTATTACATAATTCATTATATCCTCGAATACAAGCTCTAATGGATATTAATGACAGGTTCAACTAATGCAGCAGAAATAAACTAATTAAGCAACTAAGCAAAAGGGATAACGCAGCTCCATGCAACACCACAGGCAAAGCTGACGGTAGACACAGCCTAGATCTCCGCATTATCACCGTTAAACTCACAATTCTGACCTGCAACTGTTGGGGGGGATTGCAAGAGTGAGTACATGTCGTACTCACCAAGTGTGGAAAGTATGACACGTGGCTCATTCAAATGACGACAATAATAATGGCTAAGTGCTGAAAAGTACAGTAAAACATTTGAAAAGCATTATACTATTCCTATGTGAAACAATCGCATCATAACCATCATATTAACAAAATATAAACCATATCCAATTATTGCCAACATCATCATTATCCATGTCCAGTTACCGTAACTCAAATTCATACCCATGACCATAATCCATAAACCATCCATAACCATTACCAACCCATAACCATAAACCAACCGTAACCATCCCAATTACCAATCTCCCTCTAATCATGTAGGTCATGCGCTCATAACCGGGAGCACGGCAATCATGATAGTTTTAATACTCTGCAGAGTTTGTACCACTTTACCCACGTGTTTGTGATTTCATCACCCGTCGGCGACTAAAGAACCTCCCTTATGCCAATTACACTTCCTTTGGTGTATGGCCAACAGATCACAAAATAGCCTTTACAAAGGGATTACTAGCCTATTCAGACCCCACTGAGGTTTCACCGGTGGCGATGCCTCCAACTGAGCACATCTTCAACCAAGGGCCCCCTCTTGAGCCATTCGGATCCCAGGGTAGTCCCACCAATCATCAACAAACCCAATCCGACTACCCCTTCCCCGAGCATCCACAATGGTCCAAACAGCACTAGCAAAGCCCTAATTAATCAGCTACGCCGCACCCATACTTGGCCTCGTGGTGGCACTGTTGTCCCGGCGTATTCTCGCATGAACCGGTCCTTAGATCTAAAGCAAGAAAACCACCATAACATCCAACCCATCCACATACCAGGCTTGCTTAGATCACCCATCGTATTGACCAATTCACATTAATCAGAATATCATTGATGCATAATTAAATATGTAGTGTCGCTTTCCCATCCCAATTAATCAAGCGAGGCAAAAAGGTAAAAACCCTTCCCGAATCTCTACCATAAATTCCAGGTGACAAGGGTGGTCAAACAAATCTAGTAAACTTCCTATCATAGGATTCCCATCAAATTGACACAGCATGCAATTTTGCAAACAAAACATTTACTTTAAAAACAGGATCAATATGCTTCAAAGACACTTGCCTTGCTCCGGCGGATGGGGTTGCTCAAGCGTTTCGAAATCTTGATTCTGAAAATCCTCGTACACGATCTCTTGAGCACTTCCCTCTACTCGTGATCACACATACAAGAAAATACATATACAATCAACATGATGCACACACATTAATCAACATGCGATGATATGCATGCATGCGAAGTTATATAATTAATTAACTACGGTTGTTAATTAATTAGATGCGACTAGTTCATGCGCGTTCATACGAGTTTATGGGGGTTTTAGAGTGGATTAATGCTGCTGAAAATAAAATTATGGTGCAACTAAAATCAATTTACGTCTATTAGATTCAATATGGTCGCTAAAATTCGCATCGGGAACATGGCCTACCGTAGATCTGACGGCTTGACGGTCGCGGAACGAATGCGACGCGTAGACGAAGTAGATGGTACAGCAGTCCCTCGGCGGCACGACGACGGCGACGATCTCCGGCGGACGGTGGCACCCTCCTCTTTTTCTTCCTCTTCTTCCCCTTCTTTTTCTCCTTTTCTTCCCCTGGCACAGCCTCCTGGTGCCTTTTTTTTCTCTGTAACGGCGGCGTTCTTGGGAAGGCGGCGGCGTTTTCTGGGGTATCGGGAAAACCTACGGAGCCGGTGCTTTTTTTTATAGGCGCGGGAGACGGCGGGATTCGGCGGGAATATCGGGATCGGGTACGCGGGAGCGGCGCTGCGTTCGACCGAGCGGCTCGGTCACGGGGCGTCGCAGGAATCCAGGCGGCGGTGGGGCCCACCACGCTGGCGGGGCGCGTACGGTGTCCAGCCGGGAGGCGGGAGCGGTGCGGCAGGCGAGGCACGGGGCAGGCGGCGGGGGCGAGCGCCTCGGGCGCGGTGCTGGCGTGGGAGGCAGCGTCGGGCGGGGCCGGCTCCACGCGCGGGCGCGCGTGCCGCGTGGGGCGAGCGGGGCGAGCGGCTCGGGGGAGGCGCCCAGGCGGCGGGGTGGGGATCGCGCGCTGGCGGGGTCGGCGGGTGGGGCCCGGGGGCGCAGAGGCTGGGTGCGCGTGAGCGCACGTGGGAGGCGGAGTGGGGCCGGGCGCAGGCGGCGGGCGCTCGGTCGGCTGGCCGCTGGCCTGGCCGCTGGCCTGGCCGCCGGGTTGGCCTTTTTTTTCTTTTTTTTTTTCTTTTGTATATATATACTTTTATTATATATTTATATTTTGTTTATTTTATTTATCTTACTTATTTTATTTATTTATTATTACATATTATATTATTATATTATTATTTATGTTTTATGATTTTCATTTATCTTATTTATTTTATTTGTTTACTTTTTATATATATTTCTTTATTATAAAACTTATTTATATATTATTTATTTATCTCTTTTATACAGTTATTATATATATATATATTATTTTATATATTTTATTTATTATTTTTATATATTATTATTTTATTATTGATTTTTATTCCCTAATACATGTTTTAGGCTATAATTATTATTTTCTATTTCTTCTTTTGCTACATACATTTATATATATATGCTCCATCTTTTATGTTTTATTATTTTTCTTTTGTCCTACTAATGTTTAATGCATGATCATGTATGCAATGCAGGATGCGAAAATTTAGGGTGTTACAATTCTACCCCCCTTAAAGTGAATCTCGCCCTCAAGATTCGATAGCGTGGAGAAAAGGTGAGGGAATTCTTCCTTCAGATCTTCTTCACGTTCCCACGTAGCTTCGGCTTCCGTATGGTGGTTCCATTGCACTTTGCACCAACGGATCCTCTTATTCCTTGTGAATCCAAAACAATGAGGTTGGCGGAGAAGTCTACCCCCCTTATTCTAAGGCTTACTTTTGGACATGCTATATGTGTCCTCATCTCTCCTCCAGGAGACTTAACCAATAGAGTAAACTTCATATGAGAGATAGGCAAACTATACTTGGCAACATACTTCGATGCAATGAATGAATGCAATGCTCCAGAATCAAATAACGTAGTCGCGGGGTTGGAGTTAGCAAGAAACATACCAATGACCACGTCATCTGCTTGTTGAGCATCCTCCGTAGAGACTTGGTTCACGTTGCCACGAGCAAAATTCTGCTGTCCACGGCTTCCTTGTGGCTGTCCTCCATTAGGTCTTGGGTTTTGCCTCGGCGCATTGCTTCTTTGACCAAGGCCTGACTTAGGACATTGATTCGCAAAGTGTCCAGCTTCTCCACAAGCATAGCACCTCTTGACTCCACCAGGATTATTGGGACAAGCTTGGTTTTGAGCATTGGTTCCAGAAAAATCAGCACGAGGCGCATAAGGCATTGCTTGCATAATAGGGCGCTGCTGCACAAACTGAGTTGGGCGTGGTGCAAAATCAAGGCGCTGAGCAGGAAAAGTGGAGCTGTAATGAGGCGCATTGGGTGGCGCAAAGCGAGGGCGCACATTACTTCCTTGTTGCTGTCCTTGATACGGCACCTTCCTCTTGATTTCTTGCTCCATCTCACGGATCTTGTTCTCAACCACAATTGCTTTGTCCACATGTTTCTGGAAATTGGCATAATCGCAGTTGAGTAGTTGCACTTGGATCTCATTGTTCAAGCCCCTCATGAACAAGTATTGCTTCCGGTTGTCCCGACTAACATCCTCAGGCGCATACCTTGAGAGTTGAGTGAACTTGTTGAGATACTCACTCACGCTTGATCTTCCTTGCCTTAAGTTCTTGAATTCTTGTCTCTTCAAGATCAGAACACCTTCCGGCACATAATGAGAACGAAAATTCTCCTTGAATTCGGCCCAAGTGATCCTCTCTTGATCCTCATGAGCATTGCATAGTGAATCCCACCAATCGGCAGCTGCTCCAACTAGTTGATGTGATGCAAAGAGAACCTTCTCCCGGTCACTACATTGGACAATAGCTAGCTTCTTCTCCACAGACTTGAGCCAATCATCAGCATCCATAGGGTCAGCAGCTTGAGCAAAGGTTGGCGGCCTAGTCCTCATGAACTCTCCCAATCGGTTATGAGGAGGCGGGGGTGGTGGTGGAGGCATGTGGGGCTGATTGTTGTTGTTGCCAGCCTGTAGCTGTCCCATTGTCTGTATCATGGTCTGCATGAGCTGGTTTTGCATAGCCAAAAGCTGCTCAATGTTGATAGCTCCATGAGCAGGTCCTTGTTCGTTGTTGTTCTGAGGCACTCCATTGTTCTCCTCCTCATTATTGACATCCCTCTGGTTGCGAGGGCTCACCATCTGAAGAAAAGCAATAGGTAAGAATTTAGAAACGTCCCCAACTATATGCATCAAGGGATATGAAGCTAACCAACTAGCTATACTAGCCTAGGTGGACATGGCAATGCTAAAGCATCCCAAAATCCTCTATTAAGCACACAAGCAAACAATATATATATATCAAACAGCACACCAAGGAAAAACACATCGATTCCTGATTGCTCCTATGTGCTCTAAAGTGTCCATTCTATCTAGGCTGCGTCCTACGGTCAACCTGTGGCTCTGATACCAATCTGTGACGCCCGGTTCCGAAAACTGAACCAAGCTAACGCATATGTGTGCCCAGGATGTTCAACACAAATACACGAGTGATTCACAAATGATAAACAGATAATTATCACAGCTCAAATTATTAAATAGGTGCTCTTATTACATAATTCATTATATCCTCGAATACAAGCTCTAATGGATATTAATGACAGGTTCAACTAATGCAGCGGAAATAAACTAATTAAGCAACTAAGCAAAAGGGATAGCGCAGCTCCATGCAACACCACAGGCAAAGCTGACGGTATACATGGCCTAGATCTCCACATTATCACTGTTAAACTCACAATTCTGACCTGCAACTGTTGGGGGGGATTGCAAGAGTGAGTACATGTCGTACTCAGCAAGTGTGGAAAGTATGACATGTGGCTCATTCAAATGACGACAATAATAATGGCTAAGTGCTGAAAAGTACAGTAAAACATTTGAAAAGCATTATACTATGCCTATGTGAACCAATCCCATCATAACCATCATATTAACAAAATATAAACCATATCCAATTATTGCCAACATCATCATTATCCATGTCCAGTTACCGTAACTCAAATTCATACCCATGACCATAATCCATAAACCATCCATAACCATTACCAACCCATAACCATAAACCGACCGTAACCATCCCAATTACCAATCTCCCTCTAATCATGTAGGTCATCCAGGCGCTCATAACCGGGAGCACGGCTATCATGATAGTTTTAATACTCTGCAGAGTTTGTACCACTTTACCCACGTGTTTGTGATTTCATCACCCGTCAGCGACTAAAGAACCTCCCTTATGCCAATTACACTTCCTTTGGTGTATGGCCAAGAGATCACAAAATAGCCTTTACAAAGGGATTACTAGCCTATTCAGACCCCACTGAGGTTTCACCGGTGGCGATGCCTCCAACTGAGCACATCTTCAACCAAGGGCCCCCTCTTGAGCCATTCGGATCCCAGGGTAGTCCCACCAATCATCGACAAACCCAATCCGACTACCCCTTCCCCGAGCATCCACAATGGTCCAAACAACACTACCAAGGCCTAATTAATCTGCTACGCCGCACCCATACTTGGCCTCGTGGTGGCACTGTAGTCCTGGCGTATTCTCGCATTAACCGGTCCTTATATCTAAAGCAAGCAAACCACCATAACATCCAACCCATCCACATACCAGGCTTGCTTAGATCACCCATCGTATTGACCAATTCACATTAACCAGAATATCATTGATGCATAATTAAATATGTAGTGTCGCTTTCCCATCCCAATTAATCAAGCGAGGCAAAAAGGTAAAAACCCTTCCCGACTCTCTACTATAAATTCCAGGTGACAAGGGTGGTCAAACAAATCTAGTAAACTTCCTATCATAGGATTCCCATCAAATTGACACAGCATGCAATTTTGCAAACAAAACATTTACTTTAAAAATAGGATCAATATGCTTCAAGGACACTTGCCTTGCTCCGGCGGATGGGGTTGCTCAAGCGCTTCGAAATCTTGATTCTGAAAATCCTCGTACACGATCTCTTGAGCACTTCCCTCTACTCGTGATCACACATACAAGAAAATACATATACAATCAACATGATGCACACACATTAATCAACATGCGATGATATGCATGCATGCGAAGTTATATAATTAATTAACTACGGTTGTTTATTAGTTAGATGCGACGAGTTCATGCGTGTTCATACGAGTTTATGGGGGTTTTAGAGTGGATTAATGCTGCTGAAAATAAAATTATGGTGCAACTAAAATCAATTTACGTCTATTAGATTCAATATGGTCGCTAAAATTCACATCGGGAACATGGCCTACCGTAGATCTGACGGCTTGACGGTCGCGGAACGAATGCGACGCGTAGACAAAGTAGATGGTACAGCAGTCCCTCGGCGGCACGACGACGGCGACGATCTCCGGCGGACGGTGGCACCCTCCTCTTTTTCTTCCTCTTCTTCCCCTTCTTTTTCTCCTTTTCTTCCCCTGGCGCAGCCTCCTGGTGCTTTTTTTTTCTCTGTACCGGCGGCGTTTTCTGGGGTATCAGGAAAACCTACGGAGCCGGTGCTTTTTTTGATAGGTGCGGGAGACGGCGGGATTCGGCGGGAATCTCGGGATCGGGTACGCGGGAGCGGTGCCGCGTTCGACTGAGCGGCTCGGTCACGGGGCGTCACGGGAATCCAGGCGGCGATGGGGCCCAGCGCGCTGGCGGGGCGCGTACGGCGTCCAGCCGGGAGGCGAGAGCGGTGCGGCAGGCGAGGCACGGGGCAGGCGGCGGGGGCGGGCGCTTCGGGCGCGGTGCTGGCGTGGGAGGCAGCGTCGGGCGGGGCCGGCTCCACGCGCGGGCGCGCGTGCCGCGTGGGGCGAGCGGGGCGAGCGGCTCGGGGGAGGCACCCAGGCGGCGGGGTGGGGATCGCGCGCTGGCGGGGTCGGCGGGTGGGGCCCGGCGACGCAGAGGCTGGGCGCGCGTGAGCGCGCGTGGGAGGCGGGGTGGGGCCGGGCGCAGGCGGCGGGCGCTCGGTCGGCTGGGCCGCTGGCCTGGCCGCCGGGTTGGCCTTTTTTTTTCTTTTTTTTTCTCTTGTATATATATACTTTTATTATATATTTATATTTTGTTTATTTTATTTATCTTACTTATTTTATTTATTTATTATTACATATGTATATTATTATATTATTATTTATGTTTTATGATTTTCATTTATCTTATTTATTTTATTTGTTTACTTTTTTATATATTTCTTTATTATAAAACTTATTTATATATATTATTTATTTATCTCTTTTATACAGTTATTATATATATATATTTTATTTATTATTTTTATATATTATTATTTTATTATTGATTTTTATTCCCTAATACATGTTTTAGGCTATAATTATTATTTTCTATTTCTTCTTTTGCTACATACATTTATATATATATGCTCCATCTTTTATGTTTTATTATTTTTCTTTTATCCTACTAATGTTTAATGCATGATCATGTATGCAATGCAGGATGCGAAAATTTAGGGTGTTACAGTAATGAACTTCACAGGCAGTTCTTCATTAACAACGGCCTGAGAAGATCATGTATTTTCACCGGCGGTCATTGTTTAAGAATCGTATGTAGTTGTTCAATTATCACAAGCGGTTTTCATTGAAATTACAGGGATGTAGTCCTCGCAATTATCACAATCGTATGTAGTCGTTGCAGAGAAAATTGTATCAGGAAAAAACACAGATGAGCGGATACTAGTACAGTAATGCATTATAGGAAATGCTCGATCACTAGTGAGGCTGGCTTAATTGTGATAATACACCATTAGATGCTTTACAATTGTTCAAAGATAACATCTTTACACACTGAGCACAAGTTAAAGTGAGCCTCTCTCTGTAACAGCTGCAAACAACGACGATGAAGCGCCCTGTCAAGTAGAAAACAAAAATCATGCTACATTCATTGTAGATCGACGATAAAGCTCCCATCGATGAATCTAAATTGTACCGTCCTGCTTGCTCCAGAACACGTCTCTTATATTCCGCTAGATCCCGAAAATATTGAAAATATTTAAATTAACAAATGTTGGAGGAATGAATAACCTACATTGGTCACTAAGTCAAAGTGTCATCCAACCATGATAAGTAGATTATAGCAATCATTTTCAACATCGGGCATATTTGGCTGATGCAGCAAACGCTGAACATCAAGTAGTATAGTTTTGATCGTAAAAGCACTACACCACCCCTACGAAATATAATTTAAGCAATATAAGAAATCAGTTCCTATGAGTTCGACAACAAATAATTATTAATTACATGAGCAAAATAGGTCTATCTTACAGTCTCTTGATCAAGAATCCCGATGCAGAGTGCTCCCGAATGATGGACATTTGGGTGGAAGAACCAACTTGGATAGGCGCATCTTAGAGGCACCAAGGGATAGTCCTCAGAGAAGGAGATTGTCAAGGGGTAGTAACCATCTTCCCATTCAGTCTGCAAAAGAAATTTATTAATAGGAGGACGATGATTAAACTCATATTGTGCTTGTTCTTCATGACTTACCCCTTCTTTACAGGGGACGTTGCACTGCCACTTCAATAAATCTCCCGATTCAAGCTTCGCAGAGAAATTGAAATAACCAAAAACAAACAAGACGGAAAACAAACTACAGTTAAGTTCATCAGTCCATTACAGATACATATGTATATACAACCATACGACTGGTGTGCCATATGTACGTACATGGGAATGGTTCTTGCGCCACGCCAAGTGCTCATCCTTCAATCGGCTACACGCCCGAGACATCATTATCTGAAAGACCAAACTTCCAAACTTCCAAATTATTGAGTCCAAACGCATATGTACACAAATGCAAAAGGACACAATCCATATACAAACACACAAAACTGGCAGCTTATGAAAATATACAAACAAAAAGGTAGCATGCAATGCATAGTAAGGAAACTATGCGCATTTACTTAGGTACCTCGTGGCACGATGTGGGACTGGGCAGAGGCGTGCCTCCGCGGGGTCTTTATATAGGCGTCAATTTTCATAGGCGGTTGGTACTTAATATCCGCCTCTGATGCTGCTAAGCTCCTGTCAAGCTAATCCCTGCACAGCAAGCTATTGTAGATGCAAGTAACACCCGCGGCTCATTATTTGAATTGTTGAAAGCATCAATTTGAAGCTTGACGATCCTTGGATGGATTTTCCCATCCATTTGAACGATTTCTTTCCCTCCTGTCCATTTGAAAACTTAGGAAGATGTCTCCTTTACTGAAACCGCAGAAGGTTCTCCAATGGATGAATCCTCAGCTTCACTCAAGCGGAAACAAGGACAACGTGGTCCCAATAAGGGTCCATTGGACCGCATCATGTACATAACAAGGGTCGGTCCAGGTGGGCTTCCCCAAGAACCACTGAATTCAGTTACCAAGTACCGTAATGCATGCGGTATTTTTGTTAGGGAGGTTGTGCCGATCACAATCGAGGATTGGAGGAAATTACCCGAGCAGACCAAGAATGAGTTGTGGGAAAGGGTAAAGAAACAATCCAAGTTCCCAAAAGGCACAGAAGAAGCAGTAAAGCAAGCAACATTGATCTCTTGCGGCAAGAAGTTTCATGGCTAGAAGAGTGAAATGAATGCTTATGTTAAGGCCGATAAGGTGCCTAGCGCGAGGAAGATGGGAAAAATCACACAAGCTCAATGGCAAGAGTTTGTTCGTCAAAAGAGCACACCTGATGCTAAAGCTCTAAGTGCAACTAGGTCAGAGCTTGCAAAAAAATAACAAATACCATCATCGCTTGGGGTCTATCGGATATGGCCCCAAAGTGCAGAAATGGAATAAGATATTAGACAAAATTACCAGTAAGGGCAATCCTCACCCATTAGAAGAGTTCGATGAGCGAACTCAACGGTGGGTCTTTGCTCGGTCAGGTTTGACCGACGAGGGCAAACTTGAAAAGCCCGACTCTCTAAATGAAGTAGAGGATAAAATGAAAGAAGTAATTGAAAAGCAACAGAAGGGTCTCTTCAAGCCAAAGATGGAGAATGACCAACTTACCGCTATCTTAGGAAACCCTAAACACAGCGGACGGGTTAGAGCGGTCTCTTCTCAAATGTCTTGGCTAGATGGTTTCCCTAAAGATAAAGACACATATAGAAGACGCCAGAAGTTTAAGAAAACACTTGATGAAACGATTGCTCAAAAGGTCAAAGAAAATATGCAAGAAATAATGTAGCAACTTAGACAATCGGGACAATTAGTGGCACCGAGTACAGTGATGGTTCTAGTGCAAAAGGAGCAATTAGTATCTCCAACTGCCTACCCTAGCAGCATTGATTCTGTGTGAGGCTCAGGGTCGACCCATAAGTTCCTTGTCGATGATATTGCTAACAATAAATCTTGTCATCTTCTTGTCCCGATAGGCAGAGCAGGGAACAAAACTAAACAGGTTGCCACTACTATGGCAAAGCCTGATCGTGACTTCAATGGGAATCCACTTCCGTTGTATTATGCTGTGGTGCAAGTTCTTCAGATCATTGATAATGATTATGAAGATTATGAAATAGACCACGTCACACCTGAGGGGATCGCGACTCTGGGGCAGGCTGTCAACCGATTAATCCTTTGGCACCGACGCGATATCGTGTTGGAAGATGAGCCAATTTCTAGCCCCGTCGCATCTCCAAATACTGCAAACCCATCTTCTAAGGCGTAAGTGCATGAAGATCCACTCCCAGTCCAGGAAGATCCACTCCCCCTATGTCTCAGCAAGAATGATAGTAACCTTGCTAGTAAATATATCCAAGAGCAACAAGTTGGACAACAGCTTCAAGCAGTACCAGAGCAAGATGTTGCTAGTAAAGAGCAACCAGTTGAGCAACAGCTTGATGTAGTACTAGAGCCAGCTGCTGGGAGTAAAGAGGAATAAGTTGAACAACAGGTTCAACAAGCCAGTGTCCAACTTCCGATGACTACTCCTCTATCATTATCGTCTATCAAAGTTAGCCCATACGAAAATAAGAAACCTTCATCAGAAGTGTCAAAGTATTTGGAAACTATAAAGGAAAATATTATAAAATCGAGTGCATCTTGTTCTTATCATGAGCCAGAATTAGGAAATATCGAGGAGTGGGAAGAAGACGGTTCCATGTATAATCGGCGGACGGCTTTAGTTAAACCAGGAGTTCCAATATACAAGCTTGAGGACGTTCCTCCTAAATTTAAGAATGGGAAGCCGCTCATGACATCCGTACAACTTAGCAAACAACCCGTCTCGCTCAGAAGAATGCATGAGTGGTACATCCTTGCCAGCACAAGATATGGTCTTAGTTGCGTCACATTTCGTATTCCAAAACAAGAATTCTGGAGCAATGGAGAAGATAGACGAGTCATTTTATTTGAAGAGTTGCATCCCCTTTTGCATCGGGGGCATGCTCGAAATCAACCTGCTACTCGTCTGGTGCTTCTAAGTGCTCTAATATTTCGTATTTGCTTTTCTTACTACACGCATACGCATTTCATGATATTATAACAACTCTGGACTTCTTCAATAGGATGCAATACATGGATAATGAAAAGTTGGCGCGCATGATAGGTATCTTGACCCTACTAGGATCTCAAAGGCGCTATTCGAAGTCAAGGCAGATCAAAACTCAGAAAAGTTCAAGCACTTGAAAAAAAAAATTGAAAAGCAATCGCAAAACTTAAGAAGGATAAAAGGACAGAAGTTGCAGCTTACATAGGACATGCAATATTTAACTTTGTCAGAGACGGCAAGGACCTCGTAAAGGCTCCGTACCACTTCGAGTAAGTTCGACACATGACATTGAAATAGCAGTTATTGGTAATTGTTAACACGTGTGTTTGAAGTGATCACTACATAATGATCTTCATCAAGCCAACGCAGGAAAGGCAACAGTCTTGGACTCGGCCGATTTCCCACCAGATCGTTACAAAGATTTCCTTTCCATTTTGAAACTGTACGTTTATTCAATAATTTTAATTTACAGACATTTAGAATGTGTTGACAAGTTTTATATGACATTTCTTGTATTACAGCGCTTGGCGGTTTTACACGAAATAGCTTGGCGGTAAGAGACCTTTCAATACGAATGCATTGGACATTAAAAAGGATTATGCTTGTCCAAAGAAGCCTGCTGGGAGTGTCTTATGTGGGTATTATGTATGCGAGCATCTTCGGATCGCCGGCGTATATAAATGGATCGTGAGGATGTAAGTTATCCTTAATGTCAATACCTTATTTTCTTACTTTTGAGTTTCATTTTCAGTAACTAGCATAGTTTAATACTTTATATTCTCTGCTGTTCAATATTACCAGAAACATTATTTTCATATTTTGATTCCAACTTCAAAATTCAAATACTCATAGTATAACTGCTCCAAAAATACCAACTAAATTCATGTATACTCTCACTTTGATCAATACTTTGAGATTGTTCAAACCAACACATTCTAAACCTTGTTATGTCTTATATTGCAGCACACGAAGAATCTGAACGAAGAATGGCCGGTTTGTAGAAGTATTCCTGATGGAGGAGCCGACAGGATTGCTTCTGAACTCTGTCAGTTCATTCGTCGCGAAATTTTGCACAAAACAGGGAAGTTCTTTGATGAGAATGGTGCAGCAGCTGATGTGCCATAACATTGCGACTGTGCCAATAGAAACAGTTTTTAGTGAAAACTTGTAAATTCTGAGATGAATTGTATGTGTAACTTGTACATATGTATATTGTTTTAGTGAAATTGACTTCTGTGACGATAATATTGTTGACTTTTGTTTTGTGATGATATTGTTGATGTTTGTTCTGTGATTATATTGAATTGACCTGGAAATTAGAAATAACAGCAGTAGTACTGCATAGGTTATACCTTATCACAGGCGGTTATTAACCAACGTCTAGGCATGCCTGTGAAAAACAATTATCACAGGCAGCTAGATACAGGTTAAGAACCATCTGTGATAACCTAATTATCACTGGCGGTAACTGTTAAGGTAGAAACCGGTTGTGGTAAAAGGTCTTCACAGGCGGCTTGATGTAGGTAAACATCCGCCTGTGATAACAACGTTATCACAGGCGGTTAGTTATGCTGCAAGACCCGCCTGTGCTAAGACAATTATCATAGGCAGATATATATGCTGCACCACCTGCCTGTGATAACTTATCTTCATAGGCGGCTAGCATAAGTAAAAACCGTCTGTGATAATGTTTCTTCACATGCGGTATCACTTCTCCGCCTGTGAAATTGCGGATTATCACAGACTCTTCATATCAAGCAGTTTTAAAAACCGTTTGTGATAATAGGTTTGGAGCAGCCTGCGATGTGGCTTATTGTAGTAGTGGAAGATTCGAACTAAAAAAATCTTGGTGAGAAACAAGCAAGGCCCGATGAAACCGAAAACCCGGAGGCGAGCGATTTGATATGGTTCAACCAAAAATGTGATGTTCTCACGTCAAAAATCTAGCGACACAAACCAGAAATGTGTAGAGCTCTAGATATTAATCACGAGGCACAAAAACTCCTCAAAACAAATATTTATGCTAAAAAATCTTGTGTACAAAAGTTTGCGCACTGGACTCGTCGGATACCCTAACATGCAGCCTTGCCTTACCTTTTATACACCATGCAAACCAATTCCTAACCGACTAGAAGTCCTACTAAAGTTGCAACCTAACCGGACTTCCCTAAACTACTTTGGACTCCTTCTACGCGTACATAGAAGCAAATCCAACCTGCTAAATCCCGACCTACCAGATCCTGACCACCTAGATCTCGACCTGGTCTGACTTGGACTCTTCTCATTTGGACCTAGTCTCACTTGGACTCTCTCTTTCGGCATCTGCATGGTTCGACATCTTCCAATTTTAGCATCACCTCCGCAAACAACTTCACATGTCTTGGAACCTTGTTCCATGTCTTGCCAGCTTGCACACACGCACAAACCATATAAACATGTGCACCACTTCAGAAACATCACTTGGTCATGTTCCAAACCTTGTCTAGACATGTTCCATACCTTCACATCAATTGTCCTCCAGTCAAGCCTTATTGCATGAATTTTCGATCCTTACAACCACAACTTCTCCCTTAGCTTGCACTACTACAAAAAGCATTTTCAAGGGCGCCTATATTTTTTTTACAAAGGCGGTCCATAAAAAAATGCGTCTGTGATGTCAAATGATACAATAACCGTCTGTGATGCTCAACCATCATAGGCGATTTTTTAGGAATCACCGTCTGGGTAAATACATGATCTTCACAGGCGGTTATTAATGAAGAACCGCTTATACTGGTTCAAACATCATAGGCGGTTTTTAATAAACAACCTTCTAGGTAAGGTAATGTTTGCACAAGCGGCTATTAAGAAAGAACTGCTTGTAGTGGTGCATATATTTCATGGGTCTTTTATATGGACCGCCTGTGATACTCTCTATGTTTTCACAAACAGGTTTTACATACTAACCGCATGTGAAGGAGACTAAAAGAAAATATCTAATAATATTTTTAGAGCATTTTATAGTAATATATTATATATATGCATATATTATACTATATATATACATATATATGTATATATTATACTATATATATACATATATATATATCATTTATATGTATATATAAGTGTATACATATACATGATATACACATACATACCAATACCTACTTATATGAACAAATTTGTAAAAAGAAAAAATGTCAAATTAAAATATTAAAGATTCATTGCCATATTTAAAATATATACAATATAAATCATACATTTTTTCCAGCACTGATATCTTCTTGCATATAGGGTTTCAAATCCCTTTTAATGCTTCTCTCTACGCGCTTGACATTTTCTGGTCGGTGAAAAGGTACATCAATTTATATTGATTATATTCCTCTTCATTATCTCCCACATTCTCAACACCAACAATATTTTGCTTTCCATAAACAACTATGTGCATCCTTTCAGTTCTGAAATCCTCTAAATAAGAAGCTGGTGCAACACGATCGGCGAGAACCCACATTATAACCCACTTTGTTCAGGTCTACTGGTGTCAGCCCATAGTTGTCCACTTTCACACCCTCAGAATGTTTGACCCATTGGCACTTAAATACGGGCATTAGCATTCTTTCGCCATAATCGAGTTCCCATATTTCCTGTATGAAACCGAAGTATGTGGTCTTCTGCCCTTGTGGATCATAAGCCTCTATACGAACACTACAATTTTGTGCAACACACTTACCGTCTTTTTCCTTAGTGTAAAATGTGTAACCATTGATGTCATATGCTTCCCGTGATGTCACCAAAGCAGATGAGCAAGAAGCCAACTTTTTCATTGTTGCCTCTTCTATAGGGTTTCCGTATGGTATATTATTTCCATTAACCTTTCAGCAAAACATCTTATGTGCTCTTTCATGATCCAGTCCTCTCTCCGGCCTTAGTTTTTTTTTTTGCGAAGCTCAATTTGGTGTTCCTCGATGTACGACTCGGCTATTGCGACCTGTTGTAGTACACCAAAATGTGCATTGTGTACTAATTTTTAATCGTGAATGATAAAAGTTTTCTTACCCACTTTGCCTCTCCCACGTAGTCTACCCTCATGTACCGGTATAGGCACACCTATCCGCTTTTCATCTTTAATGTAATAAGCGCAACCCTCAATCACTTCTTCAATGGTGTATTCTTTCATAATTGAACCCTCTGGGTGAGCACGGTTCCACACATAACCTATTAATACTCCTAAATATCTCTCCAATGAAAACATATGATGTAAATATAATGGCCCAAATGCTTTTATTTGATCAACAAGATGTATTATTAGGTGTACTTGCATATCAAAAAAGGATGGCGGGAAACGCATCTCAAGCTTGCATATAGTCTTGACGATGTACGTTTTCAAATAATCTAAGTCTTCACATGCTATCACCTTTTGCAATATTATATTTAAGAAGTAACACAAACGTGTGATGACAATTTTTACATGCTCAGGTTTGTGACCCTTATTGCAATTGCAAGGAACACTGTCATCATCACGTGACAATTGTGAGAATTAAAGCCGAATAAAGACAAGTCTTTCATCGAGACTTCTTTGCAGATATTGGATGAGAAACTCGTGGGCACTCTGATCCCACACAAGCATTCTCAAATTGCCTTTTTCTCCTGTAGTGTCAAGATGTAGCTGGCTGGGGGAAGGTAATACTTTTCGTTTGCCTTTTGTACCTAGTGAAGCTCTTGTCTCATATCAAGATTTACTAGGTCTATACGTGATTTTAATCCATCCTTTGTTTTCCTCGACATGTCCACCAAGGTGCCAATGATGCTGTCAAATATGTTCTTTGTAACATGCATCAAATCAATACTATGACAAAATTTCAAGTTCTTCCAGTATGGAAGATACTTGAAAAAAATCGATTGTTTCTTTAATGTCATGTCAGTTGTATAACCCAAAGATGTAGTTTTCTTTCTGTTTGTTCCATTACATTTATTGCCCTTACCAAAAGCAATATGAATATTCTCGACCATTTTGAGCACAAGTTTTCTACCGTAAGGTTTTGGTGCAGTATCTTTTTTTATTTTGTAATCTAGTTATTCTGTCATCTTCCTATATTTGTGTGTTTCTGTCAAGAACCGCCGTTGTCTCATTTACACCGTCTTTCTGGATGAATTGAGGTATAGAAATCCAGCTCCATCCACGCACCTTACACAACCTTTCTTCCCTTTCATTTGTCCCGATAATTTAAACAAACCAGGATAATCATGCATGGTAATGAATATCATTGCTGTTAGCATGAAATACTCCTGCTTGTACTCATCCTATGTACGTACCCCTTCATTCTACAATTTCTCCATATCTTCCATTAAAGGTTGCAAGAACACATCAATTTTGATGTCGGGTTGTTTTGGACCTTGGATAAGAACAAGTAACAAAATATATTTCCTTTTGTGACACAACCACGTCGGTAGGTTGTACATCATTAAGACCACAGATCATGTGTTGTGTATGCTCTGTTTTTCACCAAATAGATTCATTCTGCCTGTACCCAAGGCAAACCTTACATTTTTATTTCCTTTGCAAATTCTGGATACTGAATATCAAAATTTTTCCACAAGGTTGCATCACTAGGGTGTTGAATATGTTTTTCATACTTCCTGCGCTCTCAGAATGCCAACGCATAAGTTCAGCCTCTCTAGGGTTTGAGAACAAATGCTTCAAGCGATCAATTACTAGAAGGTACCACATCACCAAGGCAGTAATTTTTCTCTTATTCTTCGTGCCTGCATCGTCAGAAGTATCGTCATCGTCACCTTCAGGGCCAATAATATACTTCTTATTCTTTCGGATCTTATTCATGTTGGTAACATACTAATGATTGTAGTCCTTTGTATCTACTGACACCGCAGATGGGGCATCTAGTTGCAAGCTCATGCACTTTGGGATACAGAATACAATGGTTCACACAAACATGTATTTTTGTCACACCTAGTGCCATCGGGCAAAGAAGTTCCTTTGCTTTATAAGTGCTTCTGGACAGTTGTCGAAGTGCAGATACGACACTCCCCTCAGTACTACTAAAGTGTAGCTCGCGAGGTTCTTTTTATGGTTGGCATACGCAGAGATCAAGATCAAGATGACAACATTAGAGATTTACGTGGTTCGGGCCACCTGAGTGTAACACCCTACTCCACGGGGTTCATGTTCTTGTATTTTATGAGTCACTTCCCTAGCATGCGGGTTAGCTTGGATCAGATCAGTTGTCCCTAGGTTCGTGCGACACAGCCCTTTTATAGTTCTAAGGACTGATCGTTACAAAGCTTGCCTGGCCCAACATGTGGCACTGGCGTATTAAATTGCCTAATACACTGTCTACGGGTATTAAGCATGGTTAACTGTGTGGTAACAAGCCTTAATGGCTGCGTTACCCTTATTAACAGCACATTGATCGTGTATTATTAATATAGCATTAATGACACGTAATCAAGTCTTGTAACTGCCGCTTTAATTGCCCTTGATTGTTCGTGCAGAAGGAGGTCCGCCAATGTACTCGTTGTTGAAGCAAGCCTCTGGAGACTCCACACGTGGCAGCTCTGGGGCTTTCCCTTGCGGCAGGGTAGGTTCATGTTGCTGTATACGCGTCGGCACCGGAGCTCCTCTCTACTAGGGGTTAGGTCCGAGGTTGTTGTACACGTGTCGGCACCGAAGCTTTCCTTTGTTGGGAGTTTTGTTTCGGTTTTCCTTTACACGTGTTTACCCAGGAGCTACCCATATGAGGGGAGCGGGTCCGGTGCGATGTGACATGTGGGGCCTGAGGAGACCTTAAACTCTGATAGGTAGAACTCCCTTGCACTCTTTGCGGTACCGAGGGGTTCCCGGTATGCAGGGTACCGACAGTGGCCCCCAGGACCACCTCTGGGAGAAACCCTTTGGGTTAAGTTATTTTACCAGAGGTGGGGCCATTCTCGATTCTCGCACTTCAATTTCGAGAGTCTTTTGATGTGCTGTTGGAGAGATGGTCTGGGAGTGAACCATCGACGCGTGGCTTGTTATGAAGCGGCAGATAAGATCTTTGAGTGAGAATCTCACGCAATTGAAGGTCGCCGGTTCCCAATATGAAAACCGTATCAGTTCCGCGTGCCCTGTCAGGGTGCCTCCATCGAGTCTCCCGCAGCCCATCATGATAACGGTTCGCCTAGGGTAAGAACCTCGATCTCTTTGTCGGGGTGGCCCCAGGCCCACTCGTCATTGACGGGGTAGACTTTTGAAAAGTGCCTTCGTTCTCACTGCAGTTTCCATCCAAGCGTCGTGGAGGCTTACTTACGATGGAAGTGCGTAGGTTTTGAGGACTCTTTACGCCTTCGATAAAATTTACGCTCAGAGCCTCCCAAACTCCGCCTATCTTCCCTTCCTTTGCTCCGCTTTGCCGCGATAGAGTTGGGTCTTCCCAAGAGCCACGTCAAGAGTGATGATGATCTGAAGAAGGTCCGGAACTCTATGGGGTTGTCCAGCGACTCCTTCAACCACTTGATTTGCATTGGCGAGCTCCCGTTCAAGAAGGAGCGCAGTGGCGACTTGGTGTACTTCTCGTCGTACGCCATGGTGGGATTGATCCCACCTTTTTCTAGCTTTCTTTTGATGCTGCTAGACTTTTATGGTCTTCAGTTGTATCACCTTGGCCCCCATTCTCTTCTTCTTGTGGCGACGTTCGTCCACTGTTGCAAGATGTGGGTGGGTATTCCCCCCTGCGTCGAGCTATTCTGCACCTTCTTCACAATCCACACCACCGACAAGGGGATTGAGCTTCTTGGCTTTTACTACTTCGTGAAGCGCAAGAACTGGCTCTTGAAATACTTGAAGTCATTTCCTTCTGGCAAATCGGACAACTGGAAGAAAGACTGGGTCGTCGTTGCAATGGAGGAGCACGAGAAGCTGGAGCTGCCCGAAGGCCTCCCCAACATTGAAACCGACGCTTGGAGCGTAGTTCCGGTGCTGTCAGATGCCTTCAACCCCGTCTTGACCAGGATCTGCGAATGCGTGGAGGGTGGAGTGACTCCACAGATGGTCTTCTGCATCTTCCTGGTCAATAGATGGGCTCCGCTGAGAAAGAGGGAAAAGCTCGCGTGGGCCCTCAAGAGCATGATGGATGATGACTGGATTGAAACTGGTCTGAAATCCAACATAGATGACGAATCTTTGAGGCTTCATCTCAAGAAATTCTATCATGGAATAAGCGTCAACGGCGACGACCTAGTTCCGCCGGCAGCTTTCTTTCCTCTAAACATGGAGCTGCAGTTCAGCAGGGAGCTTCGGAGGAAAATATCGGTGCTTGACGAACTTGGTGAGGTGGAAAGGCGTCCGACCACCAAGGTGGTGATCCTTGAAGCTTATAAAGGTGGGACTGCCTCTGCCCCAAGCCGGAGGGTCGATGACACCGGCAAGGGCAAGGGCAAAGAGTCAGCTGAGCCCTCCAGCCGAAAGTGGAAGTTGAAGCACGCTGATGGGAGGTCCGTCAGACCTGCTTCTTCTACCATGGCTCCTTCTCCCCGGCGGCGGAGATCTTCTGCAGCTACCCCAGCTCCGGTGCAAGCATCTTCAAGGGGCATCACCTCCGCGCAGTCAACCCCGACTTCAGTGCCGGCTAAAAGTTCCAGGGTGAGGAGCTCTTCCCGGCCAAGAGAAACTCTGGCCGAGGGGACTCCGACTGCTGCGAGTGGCCCTCAGCTGAGGTCCGAAGCCGTTTTGTCACCAGACTTGTTGGGTTCTGGCTTCGGGCCTCAATAGAAGAGGTTTCGAGCTGGCTGGGGTGGTAGCATCCCTAGGTAAGCTTCAATTGCTCTCCTTAAAATGCTAGTCTTGTTTTTGATGTGTTTTTAATCTTCTCTTCCCTTTATTTCTAGGGTGTCAAAGAAGGGGTCAGGAACTTCGGCGCCTGTCATAGCGGCTGGGGCTGCCCATGCCGAAGCTCCGGCTTCAAGCACCGAGCCTCCTCATCAAGTGGAGGCAGAAGTCGCGATAGCTCCGGCACCAGCTGTCGTGGACATGGACTCGGAGTACTCGCCTGAAGCTCCCATAGTAGCGTCGGACCACGTGAAAGAAGTTGAAGATACACCACTAACATTGGTGCCAGAGGATGATGCTCTGGTACCAGAGCCAGAGATATTTGAAGCTCCAGCCTCTGAGTCAGAGGTTGTAGAAGCCCTGGCCACTGAGCCAGAAGCAATTGAAGCCCCGACCACTGGGCCGGAAATCACTAAAGCTCTGGCCCTTATGCCAGAAGCAGTTGAAGGTCCTGCGGTTGAGCTGGAGATGCCTGAAGCTCCAGTTGTTGAACCGGAGGAAGCTGACGTGCCGGCGTCTAAGCCAGCGGCGGTAGAGGCCCCAGATGAAGATCCTACTATTGCCCCGGAGGTAGCTGAACCAGAGCCGAAGTTGCCTGAAGAGGTGGCGATGGGTCCTCCACCTTCGGAGCCAGTGACCGAAGACCCTGAAGTAGAGCCTTCAACTTCTGCTCAGGAGGTGGGGGTTCTCCCAGCGGGTTCTACCTCTGCTGCTGTGAAAGGGCATCTGGAGAGCGGCCCCAGTGTCGCAGAAGCTAAAGGGTCCTCTCTTGTAGAGTGGGACCCTATTTTGTAATGGAGAATCCTCTAGAGCCTACAGAGATGGTCCCAGCAGGTCCGGAGCCTATCTCTCTCGCGTTGTCCATAGACAATGCCTGCTCCAGTCTCCGACAAGTCCAACTCGCCTTCGATCATTAGAGCAAAGCCTTGGAGAAGGAGCGCAACACCTGAAGGCGGAGGTCACCCAGATGTTGACTCTGGGTGAACAGAATTTGGTGGATCGCTCAAAGAAGTTTGAGCAGCGGAGTGAAGATGAAAGTAAGAAGTACTGGAAGATGGGGCAGCAGTTCTTGCCAAGAGAAGCTGACGTTGCCACTAGGGAAGGGAAGGTGAGAGGCAGGGAGAAGGACCTGGCCAAACGGCGGAACCGCATCCACCTCTGGGAGACGGAGCTAACCAACTGCGAGAACCGGGTTGCTGAAAGTATGCAGCAACATGCCAAAGTGGTGGAACGCCTTGCTCGGGAGTGTTCGGAGCTAGCGGCCGCCCGGAGGGCACTTTAAGAGTTGCAGAGTTCGAAGGCAACCGAGTCCCTGATGGTATGGGACTTCCTGGGACATGCGGACAGGGCCATTGTGCCTCTTGGTTTCAGTCTAGTATGCCCAGAGGACCCAATGCAGGAGCTGGACCTGACGCTAGTGGCACTTGGCTCTGCTGGCAGCAAATTCAACGCGATGGGTAATTTCATCGCTGATCAGCTAGAGATCAAGGGTAAATCTTTGGCCAAGAATGTCATCGAGTATGTCTTGGCGTGTTACAAAATCCGAGACCCCCAGTTCTCGCTTGAACTGGTCTTCGAAGGAATTATTGCTGAGGAAGAGGATGCGCCCAGAGCTAGTGTCCAAGAAGCTGCCGAGAAGGTTACTTCATTTTTCCAAAAGGACTTAGATCCTCCAGTGGCTTGGACTTTTCTCCTTTTGCCCCTTGTAACTCCAATTTTGTAATCCAGTACTTTTGATTAATGAAATCCTCCATTCTGTCACAAATTTCACTTTGTCTTCAATATACTGTGCTCTGTCTTGTTGGCTCCCTACTACATGTGTACAATTGAATTGTGTACATGTACCAAAGGTTTTGACGATGACTTGAATGCTTGACACTTGTAGATTTTAGGTCCGAAGTCGCTGAGGCTTTGATGGCAGGCCCCCTGGGATTGGTGGAGCTTGATAGCTCCGACAGTACCCAATATCAACATATAAACGTTGATGATCGGAGCTTGGTAGCTCCTAATGTCATCGCACGAATAGTAGAATTTAGGCCTCCGGGGGTTGTCAGATCTTAGTAGCTCCGACATCATCCACCATTGCTATAAATTTCTGTTTTTCCTGCACATTAAATACAAGAAAAGTGTAAAATTCATCGTCTTGTCTATAAATCATTTGTGTCTTATTATTCTTACTATAGTTTTACCCCAAAGCAATTCAATACAGTAGCGAGTATATTGATGTATCTCTTCTGAACCCATTTGTTTTTTTAGTACTCACCCTATTGAAGCCTGCCGAAGTTTATGTAGAGTGGCGTATTTAGGGTACAGGACCAGGCTATGTCGATAGCTCACTCTGGACCTATGTTGGCTTGGCGTTCAGCCAAGTAGACTATTCAACATATTAAAACCCAAAGAGATTAACAATATCACTTGCAACACGTATGAATTCATTGGGTAAAGACTAAAAAGAATTGCACAACTTCATTATAGACAAGAAGGTTAAAAGCAATAATTTGATAGTTTGAGCCTTGTACAAAAATAAATGCACGTGGAGTCTATTTTTACACAACAATGTCTTTCATTATAGGTCTGGATTACAAGGGAGACAAGGACACACTTTAGGGTGCGGGACCAAGCTAAGTGCGCTATACATCTTGTACTAACCCAGGGCAGGTAGTTACACTTTTAGTACAGTGACTGTATGAAGTGTACTTGAACTTCCCAGACCCTCCTGGAGGGGTTTGGATGTTCTCCTGGAGGACCTACCCCTGTCTATTTATCGATTCTACAATGTACATCATGTGTAATTACAGGCTCACCTTAGTGATTCTAAGCATAAAACTTACAGATGTGCTCGATGTTCCAAGGATTGGGAAGCGGAGTCCCATCATCAGTTGCCAAGCGAACGCATCAGGGACGGGACACTCTGATCACTCGGAATGGGCCTTCCTAGCTCGGGGAAAGTTTGTTCATTCCTTCACGAGTTAGTATCTTCCAAAGCACCAGATCGCCTTGCTCAAGCTGTCGGTTGCGTATATACCTTTGATGATAGCGCCGAAGCGCTTGGTGATAACGTGCATTCCGTACAGCTGCTTGGCACCTTCCCTCGTCGATGAGGTATAGGTCTTCACGTCGGAGCTGGTCCCGCATGGCTTCACCGAAGGTTCGGACCCGGAGGGACCCCAAGGTGATCTCTGGAGGAAGGATTGCTTCAGCTCCTAAACCGGGAAGAATGGGGTCTCCCCAATTAATCGGTTAGATGTTGTCCCGTTCGCCCATAATGTGGACGGAAGCTCTTCAATCCTGTTGGTTCCATGATTTTTTAGGCGCTCGTACGTACGCGTCTTGAGTCCCTTTAATATTTCTGCATTTGCTCTCTCGGCTTGTCCATTACTTGCTGGGTGAGCTACAGAGGCATATCTTAGTTGAATGTCGAGGTCTTCGCAATATTCTTGAAATGCAGCACTTGTAAATTGAGTTCCGTTATCAGTTATGACTTTGTTCAAAAATCCAAATCTGCATATAAAGGACTTCAAGAACTTGATTTTTGATTGCTTGTTGATTGTCACAACTGGAGTTGCTTCCGACCACTTAGTGAACTTGTCGATGGTGACATACAAGAACCTGTAACCTCCGACGGCTTTTGGGAAAGGTCCCAAGATCTCCATTCCCCCCACAGGGAATGGCAATGTAGGAGGTATCATTTGTAGCGATTGAGCCGATGAGTGAATCTATTTTGCGTGGAACTAACACACTTCACATTTTTTTCACTAGCTCAACCGCATCCTGAAGTGTTGTAGTCCAGTAAAAGCCATGCCGAAAGGCTTTACCAACTAGCGTGCGGGAAGAAGCATGGTTCCCACACTCGCCTCCATGGATTTCCGCGAGGAGCTCACGGCCTTCTTCCCTTGTAATGCATCGCATTAGGATGTCGTTGGCACCATGTCGGTAGAGATCCCCTTCAGCCAACGTGTATCTTTTAGCCAATCTGACAATTCGGTCAGCAGTTACATCATCTTCATGAAGGATATTGTCTTTCAAGTAGCTCCGGATCTCCGAGATCCATGCATTAGAGCTAACTTGAGCTTCTGAGTCTTGCGTGCTGGGTTGCTCAGAGCTCCCGCCAGCACCTACGACCTTTGGTGGACACCACGGAAATAGGGCCACCGGGACTGCCAGCTTCGAGGTGCTGGTCTCGCCCCCTTCGCTCAGTTCGGCAGGCTGAGCTGTTGGTTTTAACAACCTCCAGGCGAAGATTCTGTTAGGAGCTAGAGCTCCAGTTGAGGCTTTCGTCGAGAGTTTGTCGGTTTCAGCATTATGAAGACGCTGAACATGATTGAGATCGAGGATGCCAAGTCCTTCTAAAGCCTCTAGACTTCAAGTAGATAAGCAGCTAGTTGGGGATTGTTGAAGGAACATTCACCTTTGACTTGTTCGATGATGAGTTGTGAATCTCCCTTTACCTACAGCTGTTTGACACCATAAGATAGTGCCACCTTTAGTCCATAGATGAGGGCTTCATACTCCGCCATGTTGTTGGTTGCCTTGAAATAAATCTGTACCATGTACTTGACCTTCTCCCAAGTTGGAGCAAGGAGAAGGATTACAACTTCAGCCCCCTACTTTTGCACAGAGCCGTCGAAGTAGAGGGTCCGGTGAGGCTCGATGAATTCCGGAACTTTGGGTTCTAGTTTCTACTCACTCTGGCCCCCATGGTTTGATGGAGAAGGGGTCCATTCTGCCACGAAGTCAGCCAAGGCTTGGCTTTTGAATGCTTGTCCACGAATTCTAGATCAAATTCGGCCAGTTCCGCTGTACACTTTGCAATGTTCCCAGTAGAATGAGGGTTATGCAAAATAGCACGCGGTGGAAAAAAAGTTACCACTGATTTTTTGTGGGCTTGAAAGTAGTGACGAAGCTTCCTTGAGGCAATAAGAATTGCGTAAAGCAGTTTATGCACCTCAATGTATCTTGTCTTGGCGTCGTGGAGTACTTCACTCTTGATGTACAGAGGGCGTTGGATGGTCCGGACCCTTTCAGAAGGATCTGGAGCTTCTTCTCCATCGACGCGGACCCTGTTGGGGGGTTCCAGACCTTCAGGCTGTGCTTCTTGGACCCTCCCGGAGGGGTCCAAAGCTCCTTCTTGTTCGACCCGGACCTCGATGGAAGGATCCAGATCATCTTGGTCAGCTAGGTGAACCTCCTCAGATGAATGAGGTTGATCTCCTAACATTTTGTTTTGAGGTTCCATATCTGGGAGCTGGGATCCAGTCATGCCTTCAGGTGATTCTGGACCTTCCCGGAGAGGTCTGGACTCCTGGATTGGATGTGGCTCCGGTCTTTCTGCAACCAGGACCATACTGACCACTTCGGTGGTTGCCGAAATGTAAAGCAGTAAAGGCACACCAAGATTAGGAGCAATCAATATCGGCGGTGTGGTGAGGAGTTGTTTCAGCTCTTGAAGCACCTTTTCTGCTTCTTCGGACCAGTGAAATGGTCTGGTCTTCCTCAAAAGTTTGAAGAAGGGTAGCGCACGTTCTGCCAGTCTTGAGATAAACCGGCTGAGCGCAGCTAGGCATCCAGTTAGCTTCTGGACATCTTTAATGCGGTCTGGGGCCGCATATCATCTATGGCCTTGATCTTTGCCGGATTTGCTTCAATTCCTCAGTGAGTCACCATGAACCCCATAAGCTTCCCGGAGCTGACTCTGAAGACACACTTGTCTGGGTTCAGCTTGGTGCGCATGGTGCGCAGGTTGTCGAAGACGGCTTGTAAGTTGTCAAGGAGTGACTCCTTGTTTTTGATCTTCATGACGATGTCATCGACATACACCTCCACCAAGTCTCTAATTAGCTCTTCAAATGTTTTGTACATAGCTCGCACAAATGTTGAAGCAGCATTTTCAAGACCGAATGCCATGGCAGTATAATAATACAATCCATATACTGTTATGAAGGCAGTATGCTCTTCATCATTTGGATTTGAAGATATCCAGAATATGCATCTAAGAAACACAATAGCTCACACCCAGAGGTGGAGTCCACTATCTGATCTATTCTAGGTAGTGGAAATGGATCCTTTGGACATGCCTTATTTAAGGTGGTGTAGTCGATACACATCTGAAGCTCTCCACCGGCCATGGGTACAACAACTGGGTTTGCCAGCCATTTTGGATGGATGACTTCCCGGATGAATCCAGCTTCGAGCAACTTCTTGATTTCCTGTCGGATGAAATTCCGTCGCTCAATTGATTGCTTCCGGGGCTTCTGGTGTACAGGCCGTGCGTCTGGGTAAATCTTCAGATTGTGCTCAATCACCTCCCTAGGGATCCCAGGAATTTGTGACGGTTGCCAGGCAAACACGTCGACATTAGCCCGGAAGAAAGTGACGAGCGCGAGTTCCTATTTGTTGTTCAGACCCCCCCCCCCCCCCCCCCCCCGATATACGGGTAGTCTGAGCATCATCGGAACCAATTTGGACGACCTCGACGGGAACGTCGGTGTCGTCGCTTGGTTGCACATGAGGTGCAGAGGTAGAGCCTTTATGACGAATGCTCGGAGGATTCGAAGCTGGCTCCTTACCAGGTGCTTCTTCTTGCACTGTGGTAAGCGCATATAGTTCTTCTAGAGCAGTAACTCTTGCGGTGCGATCTCCGCAGATCCGGAGGATGCCCGTAGGTGTTGGGATCTTCAACACTAAGTAGCCATAATGGGAAGCAGCCATGAACATGTATAAAGCTGGCCTGCCCAAAATGGCATTGAACGGCAGACTGATCTGCGCAACGTCGAAGACCAATTTCTCAGTTCTGTAGTTCTCCCGAGTCCCGAAGGTCACTGGGAGTGTGATGGAACGGAGAGGAGTAATGGTTCCCGGACCTACTCCAGAGAAGGGTCGGGATGGGTAAAGGTCCGAAGGCCGAAGCTGAAGCTTAATGAAAGCTTTGAAGCTTATGAGGTTTAGCCCGGAACCTCCATCCACTATTACATGGTGGATTTGAATATTGTTAATGGTGGGTGACACCATCAACGGGAGTTGTCCAGCCCTGATCATGTTTCGGGGCAGTCCGAAACATCGAAAATGATGGGTGTATCTGAAAGTCGCCTAGAGGGGGGGGGGGTTGATTAGGCAATAATACCTGATATCACTTAATCAAACAATACTAAATTCCGGTGGCCGGACTAGTCTGCTCAGGGCCGGACTAGTCCGCTCAACACAGTGTGAAAACCCTAAAACTTGATTTCTACATGTTATTTGCCGAAATAAAGTTCACCAAAGATATGAGCAATATGTAGTAAACTTGTGAATCACAGATTGGGAGATTTAAACACTTAGATTGCAAGTTTACAATAATGATCAAAGTGTAAGGCAATAAGAGCAAAGTGAACCCTAATAGCAATACTAGTGATCAAGAAAAGCGAGAGACAAGTGAAATGAGATTTATCCCGTGGTTCAACTCCACGAAGAAGCCTACCTCCACAATGAGAAGTCCACCCAAGGATCGGGTCTCACTTGACCCTTCTCTCACCAAGCCACCACGATGGCTGGCTTGGTTTCCACTATATCAATGGCTAATCACCAAGTTTGATGGGGGTGCTCACAACTTGAGGCTCCCACAAATCAATACAATGAGGAGCACACAAAGCTCAACTCACACAAGCCACAAAACACAATACAATGTGCAAGAGATCAAACCGAGAGCCAAAGCGCGATGATCTTCCTTTACTCTCCTCCCCAAACTGTAATCTCTTCAAGATTTGCTCTTACGGGGTTAGTACGATGAGTAGAAGGCTTTGGAAGGCTCTAGGATGCTTGTGGTGGCACTAGGGTTCAAGACTTGTTCAAATGAGCCAGGGGGTCCCCTTTTCATAGAGGTCCTGAGCCCCTTTTGCTTACATCAGCAAAGGGGCGGACTAGTCAGGCCTCAGACCCCAGACTAGTCCGGCCCTATGGGACCACTGACCCCTGGTCAGTTCCCGAAAACTGCCACACTGAGCAACGATCGTCACGCTACCCGCCAAATTTCCAAATTCAAGTGGTCACTAGACAATGGACTAGTCCGGTCAACAACGAACTAATTCGAAGTGGAACAGAACCACTTGGTCCGTTCTAAAACGGACTTTTCTGGGTTGACCCGGACTAGTCTAGCCATAAGGGCGGACTAGTCCAGCCCCCTAGGGTTTCTCTCATTCTGTCACACTAAGTCTAAAACTGACAAGTCCGTACCCAAACGGACAAGTCTGAACGACTCCAGAGAGCTTTGGTCCATCCAAAAACGGACAAGTCTGGACTTCTCGAACTTAGCTCCAAATTCACTCAGGTTCACTCCAGAGACGTTTGCCCCGTCTCAAAACGGACTTGTCTACCATGGTCGGACTAGTCCGGCCTCCTGGGGTTTTTATCATTTTAGGCTTCTCACTTAGGTTTCTCTCTAAACCACCACTTTGAGCCCCTTGGTTTGATCTCAATGCACATGATACAACCACCCTCTCACATGATACGACTCATATAAGCTCAATACCATAGAAACCCTAATTTCTACGCTTGAGTCTTTGATGCTCGTTTTCTCTTTTTCCTTTTTGAGGGTTTTCATCTCATTTCAACCCTTGTACCTGTTCCTAAGAGCAACTAAGCTCATTAGCCTCTTAATTGTCGTAATCAATCATCCAAAACCCACAGGGATGCCTAGATGCAGTTTCAATCTCCCCCTTTTTGGTGAATTGATGACAACACATTAGGACTTCAACAATAAGGTTAATAATTTGTTTTCATAACATGTATTTGTATGAGTGACTCCCCCTCAATGTATGCATCATGAGTAAGAGAGATTGAGAGATTTCTCATATACATGTTATGGTGGGGTGCCTAAGTGATGTGTTCATAAAGTGTGATAGGACAATGATTATGCAAAATAGACATTTAAATGGAGCAAAACATCACGAATTTAGGCAATATACATGAACGTAGATTAAGTCTTACAAAACAACTTGAAATGAGTTTTAAATCATAATAAGTCCAACATAGAATCAATAATCTCACACACCAATCTATCTTATCTCTCCCCCTACATCTAACTCCCTATATCACTCCCCCTAGATCTAAGTGCCCATCCAAGCTATCTCTACCTCTCCCCCTTTGGCATCAAGACAGCAAAAAGGAAAATAAGAGAGGAAGGGCGCTTAGGACTACTCATCATCGGAGTCGGAGTCATCGCTGCCGCCTTGGCGCTCGCTGTCGCTTTATGTGGCCTCCGGGTCAAAATGTGCCTCATCATCATCGGTCGGGGCCGTGGTGGAAGTCCTAGCTTCTCCAATTCACCATGCTCCACGACAGTGAACTCAGGAAAGGAAGTGAGCTCACCATCGCTCTCCTCAGTGGGGGACATTGGAATGTCCAGCTTGTCGCACATAGCCTTGAGATACTTCTCATTGCGACGCTCCATGCGACGTTGCCAAATTTCCATCTTCGGCACGAGGAGAAGAGAGATTTTAAGCATTTGAAGAAGCCACTCCCACATTGTGTCGAAGGCGGAGGTGGTGGAGGAGATGGCACGAAGCGAGAGGAAGAAGCGGTAGGATCCGCATTCTTCCTCCTAGGAGCAGCCGGCTCCGGAGGGGGGAGTTGTGGTCGAAGCCTCCAGTGAATGATATCTTTCTTGTATGTGAGCCCGGAGATCTTCTCGATCATGTACATAATGTACAGAGCGTATCCACATGATCGGTTGGGAGTGTGAGAGATGTTGAAGATGTCATCAAAGATATAGTCCACCTCATTGAAGCGGACATCTCCATCAATGAGGACCATTAAGTGCTTCATATTGCCTTGGATTATCCCTGCATCTCCATCCTTGGGGGCAATGGTCTTTCCGAGGACCCGGTTGAGCACACTATAGAATGGCTTGATGTTTCTGATGTGCCCGGCCTCATACTGTGCATGACTTGGATACATATACTCCAATGTGTCCCGATCAATTGGCTTCAAATTTGAAATGATGATCTCATTATCCAGTTGATCCTCCATGTCAAGCAACTGAGCAAACTCCCAATATGTGGTAGTGTACTGCTCTCCATGGGTCATCAAGGTAATCTTCCTGTCCCCATCGGTGTGGAAGTACAAGGTGGAGTATAATTGAGTGATGACCTCCACATTCCAGTCATACTAGAAGGCCATGAACTTCTTCCGGCCATGCCTCTCGACAGCCTCAATTACAGCATTGAAGGCTTGATGATCTTTCTGGGCCATATAGTTCTAGTCGATACACTGAGCATTTGTGACAGGGGTCTACTTGGTCATATAGACCATCCTGTAGTAGTCACAGTGGAAGTCACACCAGAACCGGGGATCCACTGTGCTCCTGTCACGCTGATAAACATTGATCTTCCTCAGCTTGCGTGCCTTCTTAGCCCCCATGCCCTTGAAGATGTTGGCGTTGAAGGCAGGTGCACGGTTTGGGTTCCGTGCAGGAGAGGACATCCTCAAGGGGCCAATGGGTTGTGGGGCACCCTTCTTTACTTTGCTTGCAGCCTTCTTGGCCCCAATCACCCTCTTCTTGGGTGCAGCATCAATAGGGCGTTGCCCTTATCTTTGGAGGTCCTTGCCCCTTGAGACTTGGCCAAGGTCACAAGCCTCTTTCTTTTCGATGCAGCCTCAACCGCAGCAGAGTTGTGCTCCACACACTGCGTCTTCTTTGCCTTCTGAGAGGCAAAGTACGTAGGCACCATTTTCTGATCCTCTCTTTGCTTCCGACGAAAGAGAGCCTACTTCTCCCCTTCGGTCTCGGAGTCGGAAGGAGGAACGTATTAATTGTCTGACATGATTGCTGATAATAAAAGCAAAGGAATGTGTATGAGTCAAGGAAGGTAAGGCAAAATGGTAGAATTAACAAGATCAACCTAGGTTAGGTTTTTCACTGTGTAACCCAGACTTGTCCGGCCAAGGGTCGGACTAGTCCGCGCTAGGTCGGACTTGTCCGCCCTGTGGCCGGACTAGTCCAGTTCACACAACAAGAACCCTAATCTAGGATTTGCAAGAACTACGGATCCTACCACAAAAATGGAGCTACATCATCACATTGATATGTACAACAACATTTGTGATGAAGTTTTGATCAGTGGACCCAAAAGAATTGAATTTCAAGGATTTTGAAGTTAGGTCAAGAATACCTCTTCAAGTCTTCGATTTGATAAAATGTAGAGGAGGAATCGGCCTTTGATGCTTGGGGAAAGGTTCGTAAGTACCTTAGGGCTTCAATCCACCGATTGGAATCAAGATTTTGTGGAGGGAGTCGAAAATCGCCGCTTGGGAGACGGTTTCCGAGCGTTTTTGGAGAGAGAGTGTTTGAATGGAAGTGGAGAGGTCGAGGGCACCTTGGGGAGGTTAAGTCCCCAAGGGCTGGACTTGTCCGGCCTTCAGACTGGGTCCGGACAACCTGAGACACCGGACTAGACCGATTCAATGGTGCGGACTAGTCCGGTCCTTAGACCTAAGAACTCCTATATATTGAGTTTTTAGTGGAGATTTGATCCTTTTGGACTATATTTCACAAAATATCTTTGTAAATATGGTCAGTAAACAATCAACAATCAAACTATGACCATGATTCACAATGATTCAATAATTTCAAAAATAATTTGTGAAAAAAAAATTGAGGAGGATGAGTTTTTCGCAAGCATGTGAAAATTTTGAATATTACAATCAAATGTGCAGGACTTAAGCCACATTTCAAGAATCTAAGATATTGAGCTCACTCCTAAGTTCATAAAACCTTTTCTCATCTAGGGGCTTGGTAAAGATACCGGCCAATTGTTTATCGGTTCTCACATGGGAAATTGCAATGTCTCCTTTGATGGAGTGATCTCTCAAGAAATGGTGGCAGATATCGATGTTCTTGGTCCTTGAGTGTTCAACTTGATTGTGGGCTATTTTGATGGCACTTATATTGTCACATAGGAGAGGGATATGGCGCAACTTTATGCCATAGTCCCTAAGAGTTTGTTGCATCCAAAGAAGTTGTGCACAACAACTTCCGGCGGCGACATACTCCGCTTTGGCTGTGGAGAGTGCAATGGAGTTCTGTTTCTTTGAGGTCCAAGACCCTAGAGATCTACCAAGGAATTGGCAAGTTCCCGATGTACTCTTTCTATCAACTTTGCACCCCGCATAGTCTGCATCGGAATATCCAATGAGGTTAAACTTAGAACATTTGGGGTACAAAGTCCTAGGATTGGTGTGTGAACCAAATATCTAAGAATTCTCTTAACGGCGGTCAAATGACACACCTTAGGAGCGGCTTGAAGTCTAGCACACATACACACACTATGCATGATATCGGGCCTAGATGCCCACAAGTATACCAATGAGCCTATTATGGAACAATATACATTTTGGTCCACACTTGGACCATCTTCATTAAGATCGAGATGCCCGTTGGTTGCCATAGGAGTCTTGATGGGTTTGGCCTTGTCCATGTCAAACTTCTTGAGTATATCTTGTGTGTACTTGGTTTTGACTAATGAATGTGCCTTCCTTGAGTTGCTTCACTTGAAAATCTAGAAAGAACTTCAACTCCCCCATCATGGACATATCAAATCTTTACATCATTATCTTGGAAAACTCATCACAAAAAGCTTTGTTAGTAGAACCAAATATAATTTTATCGACATATATTTGGTAAACAAACAAATCATCATTAAAGTGCTTAGTGAATGGAGTATAGTCAGCCTTCCAAATTTTGAAACCATTTTGAGTTAGAAAGTCTCTAAGGCACTAATACCAAGCTCTAGGAGATTGTTTGAGTCCATAGAGAGCCTTACGCAATTTGTACAAATGGTTTGGGATTCTCCATCTTCAAATCCGGGAGGTTTCTCCACATACACCTCTTCCTTGATTGGACCATTGAGTAATGCGCTCTTGACGTCCATTTGATATAGCTTAAAATCATGGTGAGTAGCAAAGGAAAGTAATATACGAATTGATTCAAGCCTAGCTACGAGAGCAAAAGTTTCTTCGAAATCCAAACCTTCAACTTGTGAGTACCATTTGGCCACAAGTCATGCCTTGTTACTTGTAACCACCCCGTGTTCATATTGTTTGTTGCGGAACACCCATTTGGTGCCTATAACATTCGCATTGGGCCTCTTCACAAGCTCCCATACTTGATTTCTCTCGAAGTTGTTGAGCTCTTCTTGCCTGGCCATCACCCAATCCGGATCTCGTAGTGCTTCTTCAACCTTGTGGGGCTCCAAGGAAGAAACAAAAAAGTAATGTTCACAAAAGTTTGCAACATGAGATCGAGTAGTTACCCCCTTGCAGATGTCTCCAAGTATATTTTCAATGGGATGGTCCCGTTGGACGCTTTGATGAACTCTAGGGTGTGGCGCTTGAGGTCTTGATTCATCATCTTGATCTTCCTCATTGTCTCCCCCTTGATTGATGCCTCCATTTTCATCTTCTTGGAGCGCATCTTGGGGAATTTGATCTTCATCATTTGAGGAAGAGCTTGCTTGATGTGTAGGATGGTCACATGCATCTTGAGGTTGTTCTTGTGGTCATATGTCTCCAAGTGCCATCCTTCCTATCACCACTTGTGGAGCTTCTTCTTGATCTAGCACATCACGATCAACTTGCCCCACTTGGGAGCCATTAGTCTCATCAAACACTACGTCACGTGCTACTTCATCAATTCAGGAGGATTTGTTAAAGACACGATAGGTGTAAGTGTTTGAGTCATAACCAAGCAAGAAACCTCATCGGACTTAGAAGAAAACTTCGAAGTCCTAGGCTTCTTGTTAAGAATGTAGCATTTACACCCCATAACACGAAAGTAAGATATGTTGGGCTTGTTATGGGTTAGGATCTCATATGACGTCTTCTTAAGTATGCGGTGAAGGTACAACCGGTTTATGGCATGACAAGCGGTGTTAACCGCTTCTGCCCAAAACTGATCCGACGTATTGTACTCATCAAGCATGGTTCTTGACATCTCAATTAAGGTCCTATTCTTTCTCTTGGCCACCCCATTTTGTTGAGTGGAGTAGGGGGCCGAGAACTCATGCTTGATGCCTTCTTCATGCAAAAATTCTTCAACTTGAGTATTCTAGAATTTGGTGCCATTGTCACTCCTTATGGTCTTGATACTCAAGGAGAACTCATTTTGAGCTCTCTCCAAGTATCTCTTGAAAACACCTTGAGTCTCACTCTTGTCATGCAAAAAGAATATCCAAGTGAAACGTGAAAAGTCATCAACAATAACAAGACCATATTTGTTACCACCAATACTAATGTAGGTGATTGGACCGAAGAGATCCATGTGTAGAAGCTCCAATGGTCTTGATGTTGTCATAATGTTCTTGGATGGATGTGGTGCTCCAACTTGCTTTTCGGTTTGGCATGTGCTACATGGTCTATCCTTTTCAAACACAACATTCTTTAAACAACGGATGTGATCGCCCTTAAGGAGTTTTTGCAAATTCCTCATCCCAACATGGGCTAGCCCTCTATGCCAAAGCCATCCCATGTTAGTTTCTGCAATTAAGCATGTATCAAGTTGGGCTTTATCCGCGGAGAAATCCACAAGATAGAGCTTTCCCTTGAGTACACCCTTAAAAGCAATTGAGACATTGCTTCTCCTTGTGATGGTCACACCCTAATTAGTGAATAAACAATTATAACCTTTGTTACATAGTTTTGATATGGACAAGAGTTTATAATACAGTGAATCAACATGTAAGACATTTGAAAGAGTATGATTAGGAGATATAGCAATTTTACCAGTGCCAAGGATTTTTCCTTGGCTATTGTCCCCAAAGTAGATTCCTTCACTTGGATTTTCGTTTAGCTCATACTCCACAAACATCTTCCTCTCTCTGGTCATATGATTTGTGCATCGACTATCAAGAACCCACATGGTTCCGCTGGAGGAGTATGCCTACGAGAAAGAGTTAAGCCTTGGCTTTAGGTACCCAAGCAGTGTTGGGTCCTTTGATGTTAGTCAAGAGGCACTTGGGCACCCACACACAAGGCTTGGGACTCTTGCGGTGTGGCCCAACATACCTATCATATGCCTTTCCAAACATGTTCCTTAATAAAACATATGAAGCATCAAAATCATGGAACATTGGATGAGGCTCTTTCTTAGGAATTTTAGGTGTAGTAGCAATGTTCTTTCCTTTATTGTTGTATGAGCATCATTTGACAAAAACAATCAAGTCTTTGCCATTCTTGGGACTTTTAGCATTTTGCCTCACCCCCCTAGAACAACCAAGACCATCCTTGACAAGGGGATGTCTTGTGTTGGTATATGCACTACGTGCATATGCCACTTTCTCCTTGTCAAAGATACCACCCTTGGGTGCTTGATTGTTTTGCACCAACATTAGGTCATCTTTAAGCTTTATAATTAAGTTTGAGAATTTACAAGATTAAGATGCTTTGGACTTATCATTTGTGGAAGGTGAGCATGTAGAGGAAGAAGGTGCATTGAACTTGAGAGACTTCACTTGCATCTCAAGGATCTTGTTAGCTTGTGTCAAACTAACAAGTTCATCCTTGAGAACAATTGTAGTGTTCTCAAGGTTTGAGCAAGTTTCCTTGCTCAAAGCGAGTTCACGCTCAAGTGCCTTGCTTCTTTCTCTTTCAAGATCCAAGATCTCCTCAACCTCTTGACATCTCTCCTTTTGTTGGATGAGCATGTCCTCTTGACGGTTGATGAGTTCTTCCTTCTCAAATATCTCTTCCGTTAACAATCTGAATCTCTTCAAGGTTCTTTTGCTCATGTCTTTAAGCATGTGTTCAATTTCACTACTACTATCAAAGTCATCATGATAAGAAATTGAAGAAGAGGATTTATATTTAACCTTCTTTCTTCCCTCCTTGGCCATGAGACATGTTGGCCTTGAAATCTCCAAGTTGGGGAAGAGCTTGTTCTCCGTTCTTGTCTTCTTCATAGCAACAGTTGCTACCTTCTCATCTTCATCGGAGGAGGATTCCTCACTTGAATCCCACTCCTTTCCAAGGTGGGCATGTCCGGATTGCTTCTTCTTCTTGAAGTACTTCTTTTCTTTGGACTTGCCCTCCTTCTTCTTCTTGTTTTATTCATGTGGACAATCCACAATGAAGTGGATGTATTCTCCGCAATTGTAGCAAGCCCTTTTTGATCTTGTCTTGGGCTTGTCTTTGCTTCTTCTTTCATTTTGGTAGCTCCCCCTCCCCCTTCTAAACATCATCTTAAAGTTGTTGATGAAGAGAGCTTGTTCCTCATTGGTGTCGGGACTCTCTTCATCACTCTCTTCCTTTTCTTGGGATTTTGAGGACGTTGCTTTGAATGCAAGATCTCTTTTCTTGGAGGAGGAAAGATTTTGTAGATCATTGTAGAATATCGCTTCTTGCTCCATCATCTCATGATTGATGATTCTCCATAGCTTTTCTTCAGGAGTCATCTTGTGGAAGCCTGGACTTTCATGAATTAGTGAGCAAAGAGTGACATTTTGAGGCATGAATGCTTGAATCATCCTCTTCACTACTTCGTGGTCGGTCCACCGGGAACTTCCATATGACTGACTCTTGTTGATTAGAGTGTTGAGGCAGTCATACATATCTTGGGGAGATTCACCCTCCATGATGGTGAATCTTCCAAGCTCTCCTTCAATCATCTCAATCTTGGCCTCCCTAATGACGTGGTTGCCTTCGTGCGCCGTCTTGAAGGTATCTCAAATCTCCATGGCAACCTCCAACCCTTCAATGCAGTTGAACTCCTCACGAGTCAATAAGTATGTAATCACTCCAAAGGCTTGAGCATTTCGATGTATAAGGATGGCTTGCTCCAGAGTGATGTCTTCCTCATTCATCAGAAGATGAACACCTGTCATCACAATTTGCCACAAGCTAGGGTTTAAGGAAATGAGGTGCATCTTCATATTACGCTTCCACATAGAATAATCATTTCCACCAAATTGAGGAGGTTTGCCAATAGGAATATACAAGTAATGATTGCTAGCGGTAAGTTGCTCATAATTGTAAGGATACCGGGAGAAGTCTTGTGAACTACTCCTGTTGTCGATGTTGACCGGAGCAATTGGCCTGATCTCCTTCTTCTGCACGTTGAGCTTCTCACGAAACTGTGCTTTGATCATCCGAACTTCTTCTTCGTCATTCGGATCATCTTGAAGAACATCGACGTTCTTCGTCTTGGTGTCATCGACAACCACTGGAACCTCGCTGTCACTCCTTCCGGCCATTACTTCTTCGAGTTGTTAGACTCTTGAGGAGAAGCCTGCTCTGATACCAATTGAAAGTCGCGTTGGGGGAGGGGGGTGAATAGGCAATAATACCTGAAGTCACTTAATCAAACAAGATTAAATTCTTGTGGCCGGACTAGTCTGCTCAGGGTCGGACTAGTCCGCTCACTACAGGGTGAAAACCCTAAAACTTGATTTCTACAGGTTATTTGCAGAAATAAAGTTCACCAAAGATATGAGCAATATGTAGTAAACTTGTGATGCTCAGATTGGGAGGTTTAAACACTTATATTGCAAGTTTATAATAATGATCAAAGTGTAAGGCAATAAGAGCAAAGTGAACCCTAATAGCAATACTAGTGATCACAAAAAGCGAGAGACAAGTGAAACGAGATTTATCATTTGGTTCAGCTCCACGAAGAAGCCTACCTCCACGTTGAGAAGTCCACACAAGGACCATGTCTCACTTGACCCTTCTCTCACCAAGTCACCACGATGTCCGGCTTGGTTTCCACGATATAAATGGGTAATCACATAGTTTGATGGGGCTGCTCACAACTTGAGGCTCCCACAAATCAATACAATGAGGAGCACACGAAGCTCAACTCTCACAAGCCACAAAACACAAAACAATGTGCAAGAGATCAAACCGAGAGCCAAAGCACGATGATCTTACTTTACTCTCTTCCCCAAACCCTAATCTCTTCAAGATTTGCTCTTAGGGGGTTTGTAGGACGAGTAGAAGGCTTTGGAAGGATCTAGGATGCTTGTGGCGGCGATAGGGTTCAAGACTTGTTCAAATGAGCCCGGGGGTCCCCTTTTTATAGAGGTCTCGAGCCCCTTTTGCTTACATCAGCAAAGGGGCGGACTAGTCCAGCCTCAGAGCCCGGACTAGTCCGGCCCTATGGGACCAATGACCCCTGGTCACTTTTCGACAACTGCCACACTGAGCAACGATCGTCACACTACCCGCCAAATTTCCAAATTCAAAAGGTCACTAGACAACAGACTAGTACGGTCAACAACGGACTAGTCCGAAGTGGAACAAAACCACTTGGTCCATTCCAAAATGGACATTCCTAGGTTGGCTCGGACTAGTTCGGCCACAGGGGTGGACTAGTCCGACCCCCTAGTGTTTCTCTCGGTCTGTCACACCAAGTCTCAAACGGACAAGTCCGTACCCAAACGGACAAGTCCGAACTACTCCAGAGAGCTTTGGTCCACCCAAAAACGGACAAGTCTGGACTTCTCGGACTTATCTCCAAATTCACTCAGGTTTACTCCAGAGACGTTTGGTTCGTCTCAAAACGGACTTGTCTGCCATGGCCGGACTAGTCCGACCCTGAGGCCCGGACTAGTACGGCCTCCTAGGGTTTTTCTCATTTTAAGCTTCTCACTTAGGTTTTTCTCTAAACCACCACTCTAAGCCCCTTGGTTTGATCTCAATGCACATGATACAGACACCCTCTCACATGATACGACTCATATAAGCTCAATACCATAGAAACCATAATTTCTACGCTTGAGTCTTTGACGCCCGTTTTCTCCTTTTCCTTTTTGAGGGTTTTCATCTCATTTCAATCCTTGAACCCGTGCCTAAGATCGACTAAGCTCATTACCCTCTTATCTGTCATCATCAATCATCCGAAACCCACGGGGATGCCTAGATGCACTTTCAGTATCCATCCACTTCTGATGTGGCTCTGCCTTAGCAGTGGGAGCTGCCACGGCCATGTCCCGCCGCATTGTCTTGAGGATGCAAGGAGAGGTGATGTCCCAAGAACCACCATAGATGGTGTTCAGGGTCTTCCGGCGCTCGTTGTTAGAGACGTCGGAGTCATCATCTATAGTGTTGTAGACGGCTTTCAGGACCTTTTTGGGGTCCTGAAAACCTAGCTCCTCTTCAGCCAGATCTTTGTCAACTTTTTGTTTTCCTTCCCTTTGACGGAAAGGAGCTTCTTCCCGGTGCTTGTTATAACGCTCGGCAAGGTTCTGGACCTCCCGACACTCTTCCAAGCCGTGTCGATTCGTCTTGTGAATCAGACACCATGCTTTGGAACTGTTGCTGTCTTCTGATGAAGGACGAGGTCGTTTCTCGGGGCATGGCCCCCGACCACCAGGAGCAGCGGCAGCGGCAGCGGCTGGTGCACAGGCCGATGGCTTCTTTCTGCCATTGGGCTTCTTCTTCTTTTTTCCACTACCGGAGGTAGCGGCTTCAGTTTTGGAGGACTTCTTGTTGGCCTCCGGAGCTGGTTTGGAGCGCATTTCATGGCCCTCCGCAGCTCTATCACATTTGTTTGCTAGACTAAAGAGTAATGTGACGCCGGTGACTTCTTTCATGGCCCGCTTTTCCAGCATCTTCTTATCTCGAACACCCTATCTGAATGAAACGATAACAGAAGAGCTCGAGATTGAAAGAATAGTATTTTATACTTGAGGAAAGAGCTGGATGAAGGATCACAGCTATTCCCCTGATGTCTGCTTTACAACAAACATATCCAATTCAGTGCCAGGCTGGGTGTAAGAACTCCCGAAGTTGGCATTGAACTACTGGCATAGCTCCGCCCAACTATTAATGGATTCGGGTGGAAGACTCATGAACCAAGACCTTGCAGTCCCAGTTAAAGTCACCTCCCATTGCGAGTATGGCAGTACAGTAGTTTTAAAGGAACTCGGCAGGGTTGATAGTCTCGTCGAATTTTTCTGACAAGTGAGGTTGGAATTTATGTGGCCATCTGACCATGCGCAAATGCATGGCCAGGGCAGAACAGCCACCTCCTACTTCGTGGGGAGCTGGGTTGTATCAAGCCTCTCGCCTTTCATAAGCATGCTCGATATGGACACGGTCGTCCTGCTGCCGGTAACGGTGATCCAGTTTCGACCGCAGGTCATGAGTCGGAATCCTGGTGGTGTGGGTATGTCGTGCCCCAGGACGCAACGAAGTCACCTGCTGGGATGCAGCACGTCTCCTTTGTTGCGAGACTTGTGGACCGAGTCGGCCGGACAAGGTCCTTCGTTGCGATGGTGCTCGCCCTGAAGGGGGAGGACCTTGATTGTTGATGTCTGCAACCGCAGCGGCAACCAGATGGTCAACATCAGCCCTCCACTGCTCCATAGCGCCCTGGGGTACACTTGGAGGCGGTGCGTGTTGTAGGAGAGCTCGCGTAGCAATGAGCGCGTGCTTAGGGTTGTTATTTGTCGATGCAGTGATCGACGCAGATGCGCCATCTTGTTGACCAGCATTATTTGTCAGAACAGATGGTGGTTGTGGTGCTATAGTGCCTGCTAGAATAATGGCACCTACTGGCTGTGGCGCATTGAGAGTGTTGCCACCAGTGGGTTGTTCACCTCGATCGCCATTGGAGGATCCTGCAATGAATTCACCATCTTGTGATCTTGGGAGCTCCCCCTACCTGGCGCGCCAAATGTTGAAGTGCAGCTATGACACCCCCCCGGTACTACTAAAGTGTAGCCCACGGAGGTTCTTTTTATGGTTGGGGTACGCAGAGATCAAGATCAAGATGACGACACCAGAGATTTACGTGGTTCGTGCCGCCTGAGCGTAACACCCTAATCCATGGGGTTTATGTTCTTGTATTGTATGAGTCACTTCCCCAGTATGCGGGTTAGCTTGGATCAGATCAGCTATCCCTGGGTTCGTGCGACACAACGCTTTTATAGTTCTAAGGACTGATCGTTACAAAGCTTGACTAGCCCGACATGTGGCCCTGGCTTATTAAATTGCCTTATACACTATCTACGGGTATTAAGCATGGTTAATAGTGTGATAACATGCCTTAATGGATGCATTACCCCAATTAACAGCACATCAATCTTGTATCATTAATATAGCATTAATGACACATAATCAGGTCTTGTAACTGCCACTTTAGTCACCCTTGATTGTTCGTACAGAAGGAGGTCCACCAATGTACTCGTTGGTGAAGCAAGCCTCTAGAGGCTCCACACGTGGCAGCTCTGGAGCTTTCTCTTACAGGAGGGTAGGTCCGGGCTACTGTATACATGTCCGCACCAGAGATCCTCTCTGCTGGGGGTTAGGTTCGGGGTCGTTGTACACGTGTCAGCACCAGAGCTTTCCTTTGTTGGGAGTTTAGTTCCGGTTTTCCTTTACACGTGTTTACCCAGGAGCTACTCATATGAGAGGAGCGGGTCCGGTGCGTTGTGACATGTGGGGCCTGAGGAGACCTTCAACTCTGACAGGTAGAACTCCCATGTACTCTTCGCGGTACCGAGGGGTACCCGGTATGCAGGGTACTAACAGCAGTTTATATATGGGATTTGGAAGAATTTCTCCCAAAAGATTCAAAAGATTAGAGAAACTATAATCAGACTATCCGTGTGTGGCTTTCAACTTTAGTAGTCCTAGGATTGCACGCAATGTCTTAAACTCTTTATCACAATCCTTGGATTCATCATATAAAAGCTCCATCGCCGCATTCTGCAATGTATCGATTTATTTAAATTTTTACTTGCTCCTATAGAAATCAATAGTTGTGGTTCGATGTGATGCAACATTTGCTTACAATCAAATTGATCATCATCATCACCATCTTGATTGTTACTACCATCATCGATATGAGCGTTATCGTAATCTGAACCTCTCCCATCATCTTTATCCACCTCATGTGCATCTAAATCACCATGCTCTGTCCATATTGTGTAGTTTTTTTAAACCTATTTTAACAAGATGAGATTTGATTACTATAGTGTCTATCGAAGCAATCTAATTTTTGCAGTCAATACATAGACATAATATGTCACCTATCTTTTGCATCTTTGCATGTCTCATGGATGCTTAAATGAAATTTGCAACCTTTTGAATATACATAGGATCAGGTCTTGGTATGTTATACATCCATGCATGGCGGTCCATCTTTAATGAAAAAAAGTGATATGTGATTTATATGTGGTAATGCTCAAACACAGTCGAAGTGATACAAACTTACTCATACATAGAGGAACATAGCCAAATTTGATCAGATTTAGCCAAACTTAGTAAAATATAATCAATCATAGTCAAACTTACTGAAATATAATCAAGCATGCATTTTCTAATATCTCAAACTTGCTATTTAATGAAACATAAACTTGCTAACTTCCATACATAGGAAGACGACGGCATAAAGAGGAAGATGGCGAGGATGACGACGCTTGGAGGCGAGGCCGAGGACCTTGGTGGTGGCAGCAGCATCAATGACGGCCAAGCCCGGGGCAGCGACAAGTGAAAAGGACGGCGGCAAGGGGCAAAAGAAATTTTTGGCAGCCTGACGGCGTCTGTAAAATCTCCCGGGTTAGGTTTCTTTGGTACCGGAGTCCCCTTACATATCGTCCACTTCCACAGGCGGTCTTTTAATAAAGAACTGCATGTGCTAACCATTTTCACATGCGGTTTTTGTTGAAAACTGCCTATGATAAAGGCCCGAGTCTGTTTTTCAATTTTCTTTTCCCTTGCTTCTTTTTTATTTAGATTCCAATATTAATGCTCAAACACGTATAGATTCTGCAAATTGAGTCCAAATTCAATGATATTTTTTATTCTACGAGAATTAATATCAACCACTTGGACCAAATATTTTAAAACTAATATTGCTAACATTGTAATATTTTAAAAAATATCAAATTAATATATATTCACGTATTATTCAAATTTTTATATCTCCTCAAAAAAATAGATCTTCCACTAAAAGTTGGTTTGTATGAACATACTGTCTTATTTATACATTTATGAATTTTTTTAAAAGCATTCCAACATGTCAGAATTAAAATTATCCATCATTCTAATCAAATGCTCATATGCATATGTTGCATTCTTCAAATTTTGAGCACATTGATTCAAACAATTTTGTAAAAATTTGAAAAAAAAATCATAGAGGTTGGTATGATGAGTAAAAACTTCCATAGAAAAGTTCATTGAACAAATCATTACATTCATCAAGATAGAAAAATGACAAATAACCTATGTTATTTGTTTTTTTATGTTTTCCAAAGTGAAAATTAACTGGAAACTGTAATACTAAAGCATATTACAAGAAAGTGGAATTTGGTCTTTTAATAGGCTCTCATATTCATCAAGAATATTAATTAAGCCTAGACTTCGTACACATCTTTTTACAGGCGGTTCTTAGCAACTTCACAGGCAGGTTTTAATCAATAACCGTCTATGATAAAGGCCCGAGTCTATTCTTCAGTTTTCTTTTCGTTTGCTTCTTTTTTATTTAGATTCAAATATAAATACCCAAACGTGTATAGATTCTGCAAATTGAGTACAAATTCGATGACTCCTTTTCTATATTCTTCAAAAATTAATATCTACCACCCGGACTAAATATTGTTAAACTAATATAGCTAACGCTGTAATGTTTTGGCAAATATTTAATTAATTTATATTCACATTTTTATACCCACTAAAAAAATGGATCTTCTACTGAAAGTTGGTTTGTATGAACATATTGTCCTATTTATACACGTATCAATTTTGTTAATTTTTTTAAAGCATTCCAACCCGTCAAAATTCAAATTATCCATCATTCTAATCTAATGCCCATATACATATGAGGCATTCTTCAAGTTTTGAACACACATTAATTCAAAAGATTTTGTAAAAATCTGAAAAAAAAATTATAGAGGTTGGTATGATGACTAAAAAGTTCTATAGAAAAATTCAATGAAAAAATCATATTCATCAAGAGAGAAAAATGACAAATAACCTGTGTTATTTGTTTTTTTATGTTCTAACCAATTTCAAAGGTTTTCCTAAGTGTAATTTCATGGGAAACTGTAGTACTAAAGCATATTACAAGAAAGTGGAATTTGGGCTTTTAAAAGGCACCTCAATTTCATTCTTAACAACCTCACATGCGGTTTTTAATGAATAACCGTCTGTGATAAAGGTCCGTGTTCTTCAGATTTATTTTCCCTTGCTTCTTTTTTATTTAGATTCCAATATAAATTCTCAAACATGTATAGAGTCTACAAACTGAGTCCAAATTCGATGATACTTTTTTTTATTCTTCAAAAATTAATTTCTACCACCTAGACCAAATATTTTAAAACTAATATAGCTAACATTGTAATGTTTTGGCAAATATCAAATTAATTTATATTCACATATAATTCACATTTTTATATCTCCTAAAAAACGGATCTTCCACTGAAAGTTGGTTTGTATAAACATATTGTCTTATTTATACATGTATGAATTTTGTTAATTTTTTTAAACATTCCAACATGTCAAAATTCAAATTTTCCATCATTCTAATCAAATGCTCATATAAATATGAGGCATTCTTCAAATTTTGAAAACACATTGATTCAAACAGTTTTGTAAAAATCTGAAAAAAATCATAGAGGTTTGTATGATGACTAAAAAGATCCATAGTAAAATTCAATGAAAAAATCATATATTCATCAAGATAGAAAAATGACAAATAACTTGTGTTATTTGTTTTTCTATGTTGTGACCAATTTCAATGGTTTTCCCAAGTGAAATTTAATGGGAAACTATAATAGCATATTACACGAAAGTGGAATTTGGGTTGTTAAAAGGCCCCTCATTTTCATCAAGAATATTAATTAAGTCTAGACATAGTACACATCTTTTCACATGCGGTTCTAAATAACCTCACAAGCGGTTTTGAATGAATAACTGCATGTGATAAAGGCTCGTGTTCTTCAGTTTTTTTTTCAACTTCTTCTTTTTATTTATATTCCAATATAAATACTCAAACATTGATAGAGTCTGTAAATTGAGTTCAAAATTGATGATACTTTTTTATATTCTTCAAAAATTAATATCTACCACCTAGACCAAATATTTTAAAACTAACATAGCTAACATTGTAATGTTTTGGCAAATATCAAATTAATTTATATTCACATATTATTCACATTTTTATATCTCCTAAAAAAATAGATCCTCCACTGAAAGTTGGTTTTTATGAACATATTGTCTTATTCATAGATGTATGAATATTTTTTATTTTTTAAAGCATTCCAACATGTCAAAAATCAAATTATTCATCATTCTAATCAAATGCTCATATACATATGAGGCATTCTTCAAATTTTGAATACACATTGATTCAAAAAATTTTGTAAAAATCTGGGAAAAAATCATAGAGGTTGGTATGATGACTAAAAATTTCCATAGAAAAATTTAATGAATAAGTATTATATACATCAAGATAGAAAATAAAAATAAAATGTGTTATTTTTTTTATGTTTTAACCAAATTCAAAGGTTTTCCCAAGTGAAATTTAGGGGGAACCTTTAATACTAAAGTATATTAGAAGAAAATGGAATTTGAGCTTTTAAAAGGTCCCTCATTGTCATCATGAATATTAATTAAACCTAGACATAGTACATATCATCATAGGTGGTTTTTACTAAATAATCGCCTGAGATAAGACATCATCTCAGACGGTTATTAGGGAACAATCGCTTCAACCTAGGTGTCACGAGTAAGTAACAAAGTTGCTTACATGCAACTTCTGTCATCATAGTATCACCATCGTTATTAACAACTTCGACAAACTTCGGTTGACCACATTTTAAACATTTGTTCTCATTAGAATGCTCTCTCCATAAAAGCATGCAGTTGTCCAAACACACATCAATCTTCTCATAGTTCATACCAAGACCGAAAAGAATTTTTTTCAACTTAAACATATCTTTAGGCACTTTGTTGGGATGTGGAACGGCATCTTTGAACAAATTGATGATCTCGTTGTAACAGTTATTAGAAAAGAAGAACTTAGACTTAATTGCCATAAGTCTAATAACAAAATTGAGGATTCTCATTTTAGTGTGTCTATGCAGCGGCTATTCTTAATCATTGAGACGTTTGAAGAACTCTTTAACCTCATTGTTTGAGGATCCTCCGTAAGCTCTGATCGTATAGCTTTCAGCATATCATCCATCATATCGACCTCGTGGCATCATCATTGTCCGCTTCCACTTCTTGTACAACTTGAGAAGTTGTCTTGCTGTGGAAGTTCCACAACTCATAATGTGACATGTAACCGTTTCGACACAAGTGCATCGTGAGTTCCACTTTGTCCAAAAATGTTCTGTTTCGACATTTCGTACATGTGCATTGTGCCTTATCACTATTTGACAACGAAAAAGCTCGTTCCACAAAAGCTTCTGTCTTGGCGTACCACTCATCTGAGTGACCACCAGTTCTGCTCTTCCAACCAGTATACATCCAACTATGGTCTTCACCTATGTTTGACTCTGCAATTTAAAGTCGAACAAATTATCATTAGTTTTTTGTTAATGTATGCATGACAAATTTTGGGAGCATAACGCCGCTTGTTTTTACACTGCAGCCCCCCAAATACGATGTAGTTCTTCAAGCTCAGGGGCAACTGACCAAAAATGGTGCAGTTTTCAAACCGTCATGAGTAGGTTACGTTAATCTTTTATTTTCGAGTCATTTCGAAAACAGAGAAAAGAACAAGTGAGGGAAAGAGGAAAGAATGAGCGAGACAGTGAACTGGGTCCCCAGGCCCATCTTAGCAACAACTGATAAGATGTGTCGACCGAAGTCAGAACTATTACGGCCTTTTGCTACGGTACAAAAGGAAAGCCGAACACGGAACGATATAGAAAAGAATCGTCTAGAGCTTGTACTTCAACCAGAGTTTGTGACCAGTGTTTCGTCCTCACGCCGCGTATACGTGTGAACCTTGAACGGGAATACACTAACAACAACACAAGGCCATCGCAACTGCCGCGTCCTGCGCAATCAACAACCACCCGTCGTGATTTGCTGACTGCATCGACGATCTCCACGTCATCCGTTACGTATTTCATAATATCTCCCTACTCTGTCTTGTGCGTGTGTGTGTGTGTCAAAAATTGAACGAGCCTGATTCCATGTGCAGATGACTTGCAGTTTCGTCTCCATGGCTGATGGTGACTTTGCACTACACAAATCCACATATTCTAAAAGGAAAAAGGGAACATCTGTCATTTGTTGCCAAAGCAACAACATTTCATTTCAACCACAAAGAGCAGCAGCACTTCCATGCTTGTCAAAAGGGGATCTCATAATGAGCCACACCTCTCGTTCGTCGATGAGAAAATGAGCGGGGAATAAATGGCGGTCCAACACAAGCACGCAGGATTGGGCCCAGGGCCCTTGGCATCTTAACTTGGGCCTTCCCCGTCTCTGCCCACCCCACAGCGGTCAAGCTCAGCGCATAATGAAACCAATTAAGAATAATCTACACTAAACCAATTAATCATAATCTACACTAAGCAAATTAAGCGTAACTAAGAAAATTAACCACTTAAGCATAATTAAATAAACAATTAAGCAATTTAAGCATAATTTAAACAATTAAATTCAATTTCAAATTTGACTCAAACTTGATCAAATGCAGCAATTAAGCAACTGAAACTTGATCTACACTAAACCAATTAAGAATAATTTACACTAAGAAAATTAAGTATAATTAAGCAAATTTGATTGAAGTTTGAATTTCAAACTTTATTGGCGGTTAACTTGCGATCAGGGAGGGTGAGGATGGGGGGGGGGGGGGGGGAGGGTCACTACATTAGAAAGGCTCATACGAGACGAGCCCAAACGAAGAAGGGAGGCGAACAAACTGTGTGTCTCCGTCATCGAGTCTTGCATTACGTTCTCATCAAAGATGGGCGGCAAGGCTCATCGCCGATCATACTAGGTGCGTGACACGCTCAAAAGTAGTGTGTCTCCCTTGGATGATTCATAATAGACGGGCTTTTCCCTCATTGGAGACGCGCATGGTGCGCGTCACCCATCATTATGAATGAGAGACACACTCTTATGAAGCGCGTCGCATATATGTTGATTGCTCCGAGACGTTCTTTATTACAGCCCATCGCACATTCATTGACTGATCTAAGATGGGCTATTAAAAAGCTTGTCTCCTATAATTAGGTAATGCAAGAAAATCTCTGTTATAGCGCGTCGCGGATTGTGTACAGGCAACTTCAGTGTGGCACTCATATGAGACGCTCCCTGCTAGACGCATGTCTCCTATTAGGTGCCTCCGCCCCTGATTATGTTGGTTCCCGGCTGCATCCTGGAGCTAGCCAAGATTTGACAGCCGCATTGCCTGTGTCAGCAACATACACATATAGAAACATATGTAGCCAAATGTCTCCCGTTCATCCATCTTAACATGTAACTAATCAAATATTAACAAATATTTACAAAGTGTACACACATTGACCAATGAAATATTATCAAGTGTAAATCGTGGTTACCAAGTAACTATTTACACAGAATTCCCCTATTCATCCAGCTACATGTAACTAATAACTATCACCTAATCATCTAGTGGGTAATGAAATTCTCTGTTAGAATTAATGATTTCAGAAATGATGAACCTGCATAGGACGTCTCTAACATGCTCAATGCTACGACCTTCAATGTTCCTGAAGGTGGGTCTGTAGTCCTGCCACACGATAAAATTAGATTTAGCAATAGATTAGTAATAAAGTAAAATAAATGCACTTACACATACATTGCAATTAGGTTGCTCTCCAAATAAAGCCATGTGTAAGCAGACGTGGAAGCCGCATGTGTTCCCCGGAGCTTGTTGATGGACATCAAATGTAGTATGATGTGTTAGATGTCGATGTTTTCCTTTTACTTGCACAAAAGCCCTAAACAAAAACATTCACAGATAATGTAAAATTATCGTGCAAGGAAACTAAGGTGAAGAAGGAACTTACTCATCAATAACAGAAAAGATAACATTCCATGACCGGGTCTTTCGCTGGCCAGTTTTTTCATCTGTTGGCCTTGAGGAGTCACAGTACCAGACCTGGTCGTACCGTGTAGATATTGCTATGGTAACCCAATGGTTACCCGTGTTGAACGGTAGGACTAGGGGGTCCTTATCACAATATTGTTTCATTGCCTTCACCAAATATTGAATAACCTCTTTTTTACCGCTCGATCTTTGCACAAGTTCTGGTATTTGCGGGTAAAGATATGCAGCAAACACGTTTCGCGTGTTATGGCGAGCATGTTGTTGCTGGTGCCTACACGCAAATGCCAATTTTGTCACATATAACACTTGTATTGAGTATGTATTGGAAAATCTAGTTTTTTAGGAGACTTACAATGCGAAGCAGTGTATTAGGGAGATATCCAACGCGTCGAGGTTGAGAAGGTCGTAGAGATCAGACCATGCGATGACAAAAGCGCCATCACCCGACAGAAAGTGTTTATCCTTCAATGAAACTAGTATGGTATCACACTTATTGCAATTTTCCATGTAGTATTGACGAAGCTGGACACAAGGTTTAGGAAGTTGTTTAAGTGCAACCGCAGTTAACATCGGCTTCCCCATTTCGTACTTTGGGTTTGCATGCGTCATAGCTTTTAACGCCATCGGGTTAGGTTCTGACTGTCTCACAGGTTTCTTCCAACCGTCCTTTTGTTGATACTCGCCGCCGCGGCACACCCTTTTGGTGGACACACTTTGCCGCCGGCTGATCAGGTGTAGGGTGCAAGGCACATCGAGTGCGAGGTGGAGATCGACGCGGCTGCTCTTCAAGTGAAGAGTTCTAGTGCAGCTCTACAGTTGGAGACAGATGCAGGTTCTCTGTAACTAGAGGCAACTGCTCTCCAATTAGGGACTTTTGCTGCTTCTCTATAACTGGAGGCAATAATAGCTCTGGAATTGGAGACAGCTCCATCTATTCTGGATTTGGATGCAGAAGCAGACGTGCCTTAGGAGACGTTGAAGCGGTCGACGCAGAAGCTGCTGCTGCTGCTGGGTCAACAACAATAAGGCTCCGTCTCCACTGAACCCTTCTAGTAATTGCATCCCGCATAGTCAGCATTGTATCGTCTGGTGGCACTTCGAGCTCCAAGTTTTTTGTATTTCCACAACATATGATGTTGTGTCCATCTGAATGTTGTCAAGCATGGTCTGATCGGGATACACTAGCCCTCTCCTAACCTCCATTTGAGCGATTCCTTCGACCATTAGCAGAAGGCTGCATGTTGTTGGCAGAGCCAAGTTATCTATCGTGTCCAGCTCAATTGAAGGTCCAGGCGCTGGTGCCTGAAGATCCTCCTGTGGTTGTCCACCCCCAGCTGCTGTAGAAGCAAAGCTGCTCCTGTGCTCGTCGTCGTTGAATAACGCGTCAGGAATTGGTATACCTGCTCCCTCCAGCATTTGCTTAACGTCTCCTAGGAGCTCCCTTCACAGATGTGTTTTCAGCTCCTCGACGTCAACCTGTGATTTCGAGGCTGTTTTCCGCTTTCGATAAGTAGTTTTTGTTCTAGAAAACCCTCCCTCTAGGTCAACTTACTGGAAACACCACGAACACGGCCTCATTGCTCCCGTCTTTGTGGGGCCTTAGTTAGGGCGTCATTTTTCGTCTCACCATTTTCCTCTTTGCTGCTCAGGTTTCAAGCTCTTTGAGCGACGTTTGCAGTGTTCGGGCTATAGAAGATGATACTGCCTGAGTCAGACAGCTGTGAATGATCACGCATAAATGGTTTCAGCCGTCCATTAAAACTTTCGTATGGATTTTGATAACCTAGCTTGGCCAATGCTGAATCTTGTTCTTCCCAAATCCTTTTTTTACCGGCATAACCGATGTTGCCGAGGTGGTGGTCAAGGTCATTCTGCGATCAGAGCCACTTCATATGTTCACTCCTCTTGGCAAATTCCTGTGATTTGCATGTTTCAACAAATCTCGCCCAATCCTCTTCTGACACGTGTGGATACTTATGGAAGGGGGTTTCATGATTCTTCACAAACATGCAAAGCTTAGTTTTGTAGGTCCTCCATGCATGAGAGATCATCTTCATAGCTAGCTTCTTCCCCTTTTGTTTCGTATGTTCTAGATATTGAACATATGTTTGGATAGAGCATTCGAAGAGTTCATCCTTTTGATTTTCAGTCAAGCGATCGAATCTCTCCAGGTTTAGCGGCACCCTTTCTCGAGCAGCTAGACCACAAATTCTGGACAGTCTTGTATTCACATCATGGTCCAGAGGCACGCCATCATCATTGGCCTCATCAACAGTCACAACGTCTATCGGCCACGTCGTCCGCGACCTTTTCTTTCTTGTGTTACCAGAGGCATATGCATCCTCTTCATGTGTTTGCTGCTGAGTCTGCTGTTGGGCCTCCTCCTCAATATGCTACTAATGCTCTGACTGAGACATCTTTAAATTCACAAAAATCACTAAAACCTGTAAAACATTATCAATTTTCAGTCACATTCGCACAAACGGTCACATAAGGGAGCAAATTCTCTCATGGCATTTGTACCAAAGCGCGATTTCGACTCGAACCAAAGCGCGAACAAACCTTATTAGGGCAGTGCCGAGCTGGTCGACGGCGGCAGCGCGACAATGATCAAGAAGGTAGTGTCAAGGCGGCGACGAGCTCAGGGGAAGGGACCAACGTGGTGGCATTCTCTGCTGAAGGGGACGACGCTGCGGCGTGCTCCAGAGAAGGGGATGACGCGGCGGTGGTTTCTAGGCAGAAAAGTGATTAGCGCGCGCGAGAAAAGTGAAAAGTTGTGCTAAGTGTTGCGAAGAGAGCGTCCGAAAGAGCTAAAACTACCTGTCAAGGTGGCGACAAGCTCCGGGGAAGCGGACCGACGCGGCGGCGTGCTCCGGGGAAGGGGACACGGTGGTGGTTTCTAGGGTGAGAAGTGATCAGCATGCGCAAAAAGTGAAAACTTGTGCTAAGTGTTGCGAAGAGAGCGTGCAAAAGAGCTAAAAGTACCTTAGGGCAGTGTCAAGGCAGCAACGAGCTCCGGGGAAGCAGACCGACGAAGCGGCATGCTCCGGGGAAGGGGACGACGCGGCGGTGGTTTCTAGGGCGAGAAGTGCTCAACACGCACGAAAAGTGAAAATTTGTGCTAAGTGTTGCGAAGAGAGCGTGCAAGAGAGGTAAAAGTACCTAAGGGCAACTATTGCAGACATGCCTCAGAAGAGCCACCACTAAGCGTGTCTTACTTTCGGAAAGAGCGTCTCTTTTCTTTTGAATTAATGTTCGTCCGTTGCCGTAATGCCATTCGCACAGAATTTGAAGCACTTTGACCTCATCGTCGATGACATGTGGGACCATGCCAAAACTAAATAATAAAAGAGAAGTTCTGCGTGGACCGTCCCTGTCAGGACTGTCCACGCAGACTTCACGCAAATGTTGCAACGCCACGTCTTATATGCTCATTACAATGCGCTTGGAGCACCGAGGTGGGACAAAATAAAGGGTCTAAATCAGAGACGAGCTTTTTGGAAACGCGTATCACATTATATTGCCTGGCAGATGCTTCTTCATGAGGCACGTCTCGCATCACTTTTGTAAGGCAGAGCGAAGGGTCTAAATCAGAGACGCGCTTTTTGCAAATGCGTCTCACATTGCCGTAATGCCATTCCCATAGAATTCGAAGCACTCTGACCTCATTGTCGATGACATGTGGGACCGTGCCAAAACTAAATAACAAAAGAGAAGTTCTGCGTGGACCATCCCTGTTAGGCACCGTCCATGCAGAACCTCACGCAAACGTTGCAACACCACGACTTATATGCTCTTTGCAACACGCTTGGAGCACCGAGGTGGGACAAAAGCAAGGGTCTAAATCGGAGACGAGCTTTTTGGAAATGCGTCTCACATTATATTGCCTGGCAGACACTTCTTCATGAGGCGCGTCTCACATCACTTTTGTAAGGCAGAGCAAAGGGTCTAAATCAGAGACGCGCTTTTCGCAAACAAGTCTCACATTATCTTTCCTAGCAGGCGCGTCTTCATGAAGCGCAAGACGTGCTTTTGGGCAAACACATCTCACATTATCTTTCCTGGCAGACGCTTCTTCATGAAGCGCGTCTCGCATCACTTTCGTAGGCAGAGCACATTACCTTGTGAGGCGCATCTCCCATAACTTTCCCAATTTTTCAGGGCAGAGCAAGTGCTATATTTTGGTACTACTTCCTTAAGAAACAGAACACAAGGCATCAGTACTTCTCCATAAGAAACAGAACACATGGCATATTTTCATACATTTGAGCATATATCACACAAATATCCAAATGAAAGTCAATTTTACACTCAATCGACCATAATTTCACATATTTGAACATATTTACACACAATCAATTTGGTACTTCAAGTTGCGGTCTTGGTTTTTTGAAATTCGTAACTTTCTCATGGTGACCGTTCTGCAAGTAAGGAAGTTCGTTGGCCTATGGTATTCTTAGCTTGATCATCGAGGTGACAAAAGGAGGAATCTCATCAAATTGGTCAAACTCTTCCTGATCGATGGCATTAATCGACTCCAATGATTCATCGTTTTCCATGTATAACCACCTTAAGTCTTTTATTTGTTGTGTCTGGAACAAATAACACATGAGCAGCGTGTTCTGCTAACACGAAAGGCTCCCACTTATATCCTTGACGGTTAAGATCAACACTAGTGAAACCGTACTTGTCTTGTACAACACCTTTGATTCTATCAACCCAGTTGCAACGGAAAAGAGAAATCTTGAATCCTTGAACGTCAAGCTCCTAGATCTCTTGTATTTGACCATAGTACATTTCTTTTTCTTGCCCCGCAGCATTATAAGCATCAACACAGACACCACTATTCTGCTATGTGCTTTTATTATCTTGTTCTACAGTGTAGAATGTGTGTCCATTTATGTCGTACCCTTCATATGTAATAACTGTGAATATAGGACCACGAGCCAACTTTTTTAGGTATTCATTTGTTTGAGTATCTGATGAGTAAGAAATCCGATCCTGGAGCCAGCCAATGAATTATCTTCTGTGTTCATTTGCTAACCATGATTCATTGCGGCCAGGATTGTCTCTAGCACCACCTCCTTGTGTTCATCGTGGTATTCAAACACAATGGACATGTTTTGCAACACGTGGAAATAAGCGCAGAAGAATAAATGTGAATCTGGAGTTATAAGCTTCTTCCCAATGGTCCCTTTTCCTGTGAGCCTCCCCTCATGACGAGACTTGAGAACACCAATTGGGTTACTCGGGTCAGTGTAGTTTAGAGCCCACTCCACGGCTTCCTCTGTAGAGTATCCTTGTACCATGCTGCCCTCAGGATAAGCTCGATTTCTAATGAAGGACATCAGTATGTCGTTAAAAGTCTCGTAAGCATACATCTGGTGAAGGAACACAAGGCCAAGTAGCTTTATCTCCATAATAAGATGACTCGTGAAATGGATGCTTATGTAGAAAAAGGCAGGTGGAAAATACATCTCAAGGAAGCATAAAGTTTCATAGTGCCTCTTTTCCAATGACTCGAGATCTTCTTCATATAGTACTTTTTGACCAATTGCATTGAAGGAGAAGCAAAAGTTCATTATAGCCTCTCGATCATTGACCGGTAGGATATTTCGAATTCCAACAGCAATCATCTGTGTGAGCAATACATGGTAATCATGAGACTTCACACCGGGAGCTACTTTTAGATCTGGAAATGAAATGAGCCTCGAGACGTTCGTTGAGTAGCCGGATGGTACTTTCACGTTTTTCAAGAACCCACAAAACTCTTTTTTTTTCATTTTTTGAAAGGGTGATGCATGATGTGGGTAGTTCCGTTACTTTTACTGAGTCATCGATCCACAACTCAGGCCTGATTCCCATTTTCTTTAGATCTGCCCGTGCATGTCCATGGTTCCGAGTTTTCCCATCCGTGTTAAGCAATGTTCCGAGTAGGATCTCACACACATTCTTCTCAACATGCATCACATCAATCGAATGACGAACGTATAAGTCTTTCCAATACGGTAGCTCCCCAAAATTGATTGCTTTTTCCACATGTCATCTTCGCCAGTATTTTTGCCAGTCCTTTTGCGCTTACCAAGGACGACATGGATATCCTTGACCATTTCATAGACTTTGTAGGATCGTAGAGCACGTGAAAATCTACCAGAGGGGGTGAAGGGTAGATTAAAAAATCCTACGCTACAGAAACAATTAAATCCCAATCCCTTCGTCAGAAAAAATGATCTGTTAAAGAAATCATGTGTGAGACTAATCTAAACTGTTTCACCTTGACAAAAGTGATAGATATCAGAGAGCATCAAGTCACGAAGATGACACAACAAGAATCACTCAAATCCGTCGAGAGAAACTCAACTTACGATTGAAAGATCGAACAATGGTCAATCTGTCCTACCGAAGAAAAACAGTTCTAGAATGCTTCAAAGAAACTCGTGTAGATCAGAAACCACAAATCCAATGACTGTGAAATTTTGACAAGTGATAGATAATCAAGTTTTGAAGAGAACCCAAAATGAATCACGTCAATTGGATCTGTAAAACTCGAGTTATGATAAAACCACCGAAGAAAAATAGTGTTGTGCAGAAACTCGACGAGAAAAACTTGTCTGGAACAAGTCGGACGAACAAAGCACAAAAGTTCCTTTCAACTATGAATTTTATTCAATAGAACACAAGATGAACAGACCCAAAGTCGTCTCTCCCAAGCTCTGGCCTCCCTTGCTTATATAACCAGCCCTTAGGCCAACCCAATCTCAACTAGGACTCTAATCCTATTCAAATCACGAATCGAAACTTTCCATAACTGCTTAGGACTCTTCTATACATAGATAGAAGCAATCTTAAGACTTCCAAACACCTTAGGAACGTATCCCACATTCCTAAAACGACTCAAATTCGTGACCCACACGAAATCCTATCATAACCAACTCAAAACTACCAATATTTGAGTCAAACACAAATCAGCCGCAGCCTGAGTCCATAACCTAGTCGGTTGGACCTTTCCGACCAATTCTTTACGTCCACATCTCTTCATCATGCCTCGGAACCACGTAGCCACGTCTATGCACTCCTTGCACACGTGCAACCATATTCCAGTGATGTCCAAGATACCTTCATATGCATTGTTCTTGATTCAAACATGTTGTGCGACCTCCCAATCAACACAACCTCAATTCCTCCCGAACTTGGTTGTTGAACCTCATCTTCTCCCTAAGACTAGTTCAATGGATCCCGTCACCAGCCATGTCTTGAACTCAAGCAACACCTGCACATGAATAAACAACCAATACTTTCGTGCACAAGTCCTCGACTTGACTCCCGTTAGTTCCGAAACTACAACATCTTACGTGAGCACCTCACATAAGCATGTTGCAAACCATAGAAAAATGATATCAGCCTTAACCATCAAAACACACCAGAACATAGTAAAAGAATACTAAGAAACCTTTCCATAAGTGTAAAGCAAGTTCGAAACATTTTAAGAAAAAGCAGAAACACTGCGATCAAGCACCAGACCTTGCCAAAGCTAACCGGACCTTGAACCGAAGCTTACCAAAGCTAGCAGGACATAGCGCTGGAGCTTACCAAAGCTAGTAGGACCTAGCGCCGGGGCATACCAAAGCTAGTAGGACCTAGCGCCGGAGCTTACCAAAGCTAGTAGGACCTAGCGCTGGAGTTTACCAAAGCGAGTATGTAAGTGCACCTAGGATATCTCTTGTGGGTTTTGGCTAATTGATGACAAACATATGAGATCCTAATGAAACTATTGAGATGATTGCAGGACAAACGAAGTGAAACAGCTCGGTGCACACAAAAAGGTGAATAATGGAGTGGTGTCCAAAGAGGGATACTTTGATGGAACTTGGAGGAACAAATTAGATTTTAAATGTATAGGGAGTGTATGAAAGACACACTCCAAGAGCTCACGACTTTGCACAGGGGTAAGTGTTTTAAAATTAACCTAACTTTCACAGTGCACCGAACTAGTCCGATCATGGACCAGTCTAGTCCGCAGAACTTTCTAGAGTCCACTTTCACACAGCATCGGACTAGTCCGATCATGGACCGGACTAGTCCGCCAGACTTTCTGGAGTCTCCCATCTCTGGAGATCGGACTAGTCCGTGTGTCCACCGGACTAGTCCGTCGAACTTTCTGGAGTCTCCCATCTCTGGAGACCGGACTAGTCCATGTGTCCACCAGACTAGTCCGTTGAACTTTCTGGAGTCTGTTTTCACAATAGGTCGGACTAGTCTGTTTCCAACCGGACTAGTCTGCCAGACTTTCTGGACTTCGAGTTACACTATGACTGGACAAGTCCGGACTTGCACCGGACTAGTCTTGTATTAGGGTTTTTCAACGGTAACTTTTGGGAAACCATATAAATAGAGAATCCACGGCCCTCCACACAAGACACACATCGAATACTGCTGAAAACACAAACCCTAGTGCCGCCACTTTGTCCCAAGAGCCCAAAACACAACTCCCCACACATCTAAGGTGCAAAAAGAGTTAAATCATTTGAACACTTGGATTCGAGATTGGGAGATCGTTGTTCCTTCGTTGCGAGCTCTTGGGGTTTGATCTTTCTACACTCATACTCTGCATTGTAATACTTTCAAGTGTATTTGATAACCTCTTTCATTGTAATTCTCGTGGGAGCCCTCAACGTGTGAGGTTGCCCCACAAACTCAGTGATTACCCATGCTAGTGGAATCAAGTCGGCCTATGTGGTGACTTGAAGAGGGAAAGGGTTGGAGACCCGACTCTGTGTGAGCTTCCTCAACGAGGACGTAGATCTCGTGGTGAGATCGAACCTCAGTAAAAATTTGTGTCTCTTGTGCCTCATTTACTTTACTTTTTGTTCACTAGATCACTTGATTGCTAAACAACAATTTAAGTTGCTTATAAATCTTCACGTGCACTCATACAATAATCTTAAATCAAAGAATCTGTTGTTCTCATTTCCGCTGCTAAAAGAACCTAGTTTCCCAAATAACACTTAATCAATTCACGTATTTCAGCACACCAGACTAGTCTACCCACACAACCGGACTAGTCCGGTCAATCAAGTTTTTGACGACTCTATTAAGTGTGCAGGAAATTCAAAAGGCCTATTCACCCCCCCCCCTCTAGGCCACATTCAATTGGTATCAAAGCAAGGTTCTCCACCAACGAGACTCACATCCCGGAGAGATCAATGGCCTCTGAGAAGAACAACGATATCCCAAAGATGAACATCAATGAGGAAGAACAAGAAGCTAAAGCCTTCGATGACTCGATGTGCTGAAAGAAAGTCCACATGATGATGAAGAAGTGTGACAGCTAAAGGCACTCCTGAGAAAGAATTTGCTGGCACAAAAAGGAAAAGAAGAAGAGAAGACGACCGGGAGTGGTCATCACGACTACTCCCGATATCCTTACAACTACAACCGTCTCAATTCAAACAATCACTATCTCTCTATTCCTATGGGAAAGCCTCCACAGTTTGACGGAAGTGACTACACCATGTGGAAGTACAACATGAAAATGCATCTAATATCCCTGAATCCTAGTCTGTGGCACATTGTTTGCACAGGAATATATATCCCGGACACGGATGAGGAACTCACTCCAGAACAAGAACAAGAGATTCACAAAAATGCACAAGCCATCGCCGTGATCACATCATCACTAAGCAGAGAGGAATTCACCAAGATCGATGGTTTAGAAAGTGCAAAAGAAATCTGAAATACACTTAAGACATCTCATGAAGGAAATAGGTCGGTTCGTGAAGCTAAAATTGAGATGCTTGAAGGAGAGTTGGGGAGATTTGCTTTTGAAAAAGGCGAATCACCTCAAGACATGTACAACCGGATGAAGGCACTCATCAACAAAATTCGTGCCTATGGAAGTAAGAAATGGACGGATCACGAGGTGGTCAAAAGAATGATTAGAGCCTTCATGCAAAGAAATGTCACACTTTGCTCGATGATTGGAGAAAGCGCCGAATTTCACAAAATGACTCCCGATGAGTTATTGGGGAAGATCATAAATCATGAAATGATGGAGAAAGAGGCTTAATACGTCAAAGACTTAGCCGAACTCACCTCTACTAAAAAGAAAGAAGTTGCTCTCAAAGCAACGTGCAGACCCAAACTCAAAGAAACTCGTGAAGACCAAGACGACGGGCATACAAGTGACGAGAGCACTGATCTTGATGATGAAGAAATGGTACTATTTATCAAGAAGTTCAAACGCATGATGAAAAGAAGACACGGCAACAATTCAAATGAAGGCAAAAGCAAGGATAAAGGAAAATCCAAGGCTCAACGCACTTGCTACGACTGCGGAGAGTATGGTCAGTTCATGGTGGATTGCCCCTATGAAGAAAATAAAAAGAAGAAGGAAACAAGACCTCAGGAAAGAAAAATTTCAGAAAAAGAAGACAGGCCCATCAAGCTCACATTGGCCAGGAGTTAGACTCAAACGATGAGTCCTCTTCCAATGAAGAAGAAGAGATGGCCACTTTCGCGGTCAAGAAACCTACTATGAGAGCCACACTCTTCCCAAACATGGGAGGACGGGATATGAACAACCACACTTTCCTTATGGCTAAGGAAGGCAAGAAAAAGGCTTACTCCTACTACGCTAAATTCCTCTGTTGGTGACTTCAATAGCTCTAGTGATAATGAAGAAATGTTTAGAGGATTAAGTAAAATTGCTTTAAAGAAAATGGAAATGTTGTCGAACGAAATCTTTGAAAAGGAGGAACTTGTTAACCGAAAAGAAGATATGCTCATCCGTGAAAGGAAGAGATATCAAGAAGTTGAAAAGCTTCTTGAGCTTGAAAGAGAGAAGAACGAGTCACTTGAAGTTGAGCTAGCCTTGAGTAAGGAAACTTACTCAAAGATAGAGGACTCGCATATTGCAATCAAGGAAGAACTTGCTAACTTGTCAAAAGTTAACAAGATCCTTGAGGTGCAAGTTGAGTCGCTCAAGCAAAGTGACTCCTCTTCCTCCAAGAGCTCTTCCTCCAAAGATATGAGTTCGACAACAATCGGAACTTGCACTTGCTCTAGTAAGAAGAATGTTATTTCTAATACTTCAACTTCTCATAATATGCATGCTTCTCAAAGCGGCATCTTTGATAAGGAGAAGATCAAATATGCACGCAGTGCATATATGGTCACTAGACCTCCTAATGTCAAAGATGGCCTTGGTTTTGACAGAAACAAACACATGTCTACTCCTAATCATGCTATGAATAGAATTGTCTTTGTTAAGGAGAAGTCTCATGAATCTGATTTAAAAATATTGTTTCGTACATTTTATCCTTCCTACGTTCTTATGAAAACCAAATATGGAAAAGTCATTGATAAATATACAGGGCCATGCCACAAGAACTTGAAAACTTGTGTGTGTGGGTGCCCAAGACTCTTGTGACTAACCCGAGAGGACCCAAGCAAGCTTGGGTACCTAAAACCAAAGAATAATTTTTTTTTGCAGGCTTACTCCTTTGGTGGATCTAATTGGGTGCTAGATAGCGGATGCACAAATCACATGACCAGAGAGAGAGGTATGTTTGTGGAGTACGAGTATAACAAGGATCCAAGTGAAGGCATATACTTTGGAGACAACAGCCAAGGAAAAGTCCTTGGTAGCGGTAACATTGAAATATCCTCCCAACACACCTTATGAAGCACCATATGATAAGGTGTGTGCTAGATAAAGAAGAAGCTCCATATGAAGCACTGAAGAAAATGGCACTTGGTGATATCTTACCACAAGAGAGAACATTCGACTCAAATGCACAAGATGAACTTCAACACGGAGGCAATGATCAAGGGGGAGCTCTTTCACAAGATCAAGATGAGGAAGATCAAGAAGATCAAGACAATCATGGAAGCAATGATCTAGGGGGAGACAATTCACATGAAGATAATGAAGAACAAGAAACTACACAAGTTCCACACCCAAGAGTACATCAGAGCGTGCAAAGAGACCATCCTGTCAACAATATCATTGGAGATATTGCTAAGGGAGTAACTACTAGATCTCGAGTTGCAAATTTCTGTGAATACTATTCTTTTGTGTCTTTTCTGGAACCATACAGGGTAGAAGAAGCCTTAGGGGATCCAGACTGGGTGATGGCAATGCAAGAAAAGTTGAACAACTTCAAAAGAAATGAAGTGTGGGAGCTGGTGGAGAGACCAAGGGCGAACATCGTCGGAACCAAATGGGTCTTTCGAAACAAGCAAGATGATCATGGAGTAGTAACAAGAAATAAAGCGAGATTGGTGGCGAAGGTCTATTCTCAGGTCGAAGGTTTGGACTTCGATGAAACTTTCGCTCCTGTAGCTAGACTTGAGTCCATTCGTATATTACTGGCATATGCTACTCACCATAATTTTAAGTTGTATCAAATGGACGTCAAAAGCGCCTTCTAAAATGGCCCGATAAAGGAGGAAGTTTATGTGGAGCAGCCAACAAGATTCGAAGACCAAAGGTATCCCAACCATGTCTACAAACTGCGTAGGGCTCTCTATGGCCTCAAACAAGCTCCTCGAGCTTGGTATGAGTGCCTTGGAGATTTTCTGACTCAAAATGGATTCAAAATTGGTAAAGCTGACTATACACTCTTCACTAAACATTGTGATGATCATCTATTCGTATGTCAAATTTATGTTGATGACATTATATTTGGATCCACTAACAAGTCTTTCTGTAAAGGATATAGCAAAATTAAGACAGAGAGGTTCGAGATGTCAATGATGGGCGAATTGAAGTTCTTCTTGAGATTCCAAGTGAAGCAACTAAGAGAAGGTACATTTATAAGCCAAACCAAATATACACAGGACATTCTCAAGAAATTCAATATGGACAAAGCCAAGCCCATCAAGACACCCATGTCCATTAACGAACATCTCAACCTCAATGAAGACGGTCCAAATGTGGACCAGAAGGTATATAGGTCCATGATCGGCTCCTTACTTTATTTATGTGCATCTAGGCCAGACATTATGCTTAGTGTTTGCTTGTGTGCAAGGTTTCAAGCCGCACCTAAAGAGTGTCACTTAATTGCTGTAAAAAGAATCCTAAGGTATCTTGTGCACACACCCAACTTGGGCCTTTGGTACCCCAAAGGATCCAAGTTTAACTTGATAGGCTACTCTGACGCCGACTATGCAGGATGCAAAGTTGATAGAAAGAGCACGTCAGGGACTTGTCAATTTCTTGGTAGGTCCCTAGTTTCTTGGTCATCTGAAAAGCAAAACTCCATTGCTCTTTCCACAGCGGAAGCAGAGTATGTTGCAGCGGTAGTTGTTGCGCACATCTACTTTAGATGTGACAGACTCTTAGGGACTACGGCTACAATCTTAGCCATATCCCGCTTCTATGTGATAATGAAAGTGCTATAAAAATTGCACACAACCCTGTAGAGCACTCAAGAACTAAGCACATATATATCCGTCATTACTTTCTTAGAGATCATTCGTTAAAAGGTGACATTGCTATTTCACATGTTAGGACTGAAAAAAAAACTTGTGGATATTTTCACCAAACCATTATATGAGAAAAGGTTTTGTGAGCTTAGGAATGAACTTAATATTCTTGACTCTCGAAATGTGGCTTGAACGTTGCATACCTGGTTGAAACTTCAGACATCGCATTTTATTGTTAAAAACTGCTCCTCACCTCTTTTTCTTCTAAGAAAACTATTTTAATGAAGAAATCTTGCAGTTTATGACCACTTTTATTGTTGATTGCCTTCTGGTCATAATTACCAATATTATTTGCAAAACTATTTTAATGAAGAAATCTTGCAGTTTATGACCACTTTTATTGTTGATTGCCTTCTGGTCATAATTACCAATATTATTTGCAAAACTATTGTCCTTTGATCACTATTAATTATCTCAAAATACTTAGGTTTTCCAGGGGCACCGGACTAGTCCGCCTCATTGATCGGACTAGTCCGGTCGGCCGCGTATATAAGCGGCTGGCCGGCCCAAATCAAAATTTTAAACCTCCCTCCACTTGGTCTCCTTCACCTCTCCTCCTCTCTCCTAAACCCTAGCCCCCAAAGAGACCTTCGAGTTGAGCCCTCAAAAACCAAGTTTTCTCTGTGGGAAATCCTCTCCTCGATGAGTTGATCCTCCCCTCCAGACTCATCCGGGCAGATTCCTGCTCCATCAACGCGTATCTTCAAATCTCGGTAAATTTCACCCTAAAACCAAAATCTCAACTTTTCTCATTCTAGCTCGTTTCCTTTGATTCCAAGGTCGTACATTGGCTTCATAGATGTATTCCTACCACCTTCATGTCCTTTTGTATCTTTAGATAGAAGTTTTGGAATTCAAGGAAATCATTAGGGTTCTTACGCCAGGCCGGACTAGTCCGGCATTCAGATACGGACAAGTCCAGTACGCCGGACAAGTCCGCACTCTGAACCCAGACAAGTCCGGTCTCTGACATCTGAATCCCTAATTTGACTTTGATCCTTGGTTCATTCTTATCTAATCCATGAACTCCTTATTAGGCACGATGTCTTAAAGCTCAGATGACAGCTCCTTTCACATTGATGAAGAAGTTCAACGAGGAAGAGTGATGAGAGCCAAGGATAGAGTTATGAAGAAAAGACATGATGTAAATGTCCACTCTCCACCCTCCGACGACAATCTGCCTAAGAAGAGGAAAGTCATTTTCAAAAAGGCTCAAAGAAAAGCTGCTGCTGAGAGCTCCTCAGGGCCAATGAGGGCTCTCAATAAAGGGAAGGGACTTGCTAGTGGTCCCATTGGGCCCCTGAAGATGAAAAACCCCAGTCACCGCAACAGGCAGCCTTCTAGTAAGAATTTCACCAGAAAAGGGGGTGAGCTAGCCGAAAACTTCAGGAATATTAATGTGTACAATAAACCTAGGCAATGCTCTAACCCAAGATTCTGGAGCAACTTCCATGCCGACTACTACGAGCACGTGTACATAAAGATGAAGAATCCTGTTGTGGAGAATCAATGGGTGAATATTGGATACCTGCAGTCGAAGAAGTATCCTGCTTTTCGTGAGGTGGTTGAGGCTTTGGATAGGCACGGTTTGAAGGAACTGCTTTCCTTTGAGAATGACTGGAACAATGAGATCATCACCCAATTTTACTCAACGCACTACTTTGCTCGTGGTGATGGAGACAGTCTTACTTGGATGACTCATGGTTCCAAGTATAGTGTCACTTATGATGAATTTGCAAGGATTCTCCACCTTGAACACACTCTGGATCATGATCTTATCATCCACAATATGCAACCCTTGGAGACGGATGAGCTTAAGTTCCTATATGACACAAGGATACCCTATACTCCTCCCAACATCAAATATCTGAAGCCCTTCTTTGTGGTCCTCGATAGAATCTTGAGGAAGACTATAGCCTCGAAAGATGGAGATGCGGGGACTATCCAAGGAACCTTGAGGACCCTAATGAAGGTCATTAGTGGAAGGAGACCATTCAATGTTTTTGAGTACATCTACAACGACATTGTGAACATCTCAATCACTCCCAATAGGTCTTGCGGGTATGCCCCGTACATCATGTTCATGATTGAGAAAGTGATGGGACTTGAGTTTGTCAAGGATGTCTCTCATACGGGGTTGAAGCCACAAAAGCCCACCGAGTACACCCTTCCCTCAGCGCCAACTGCCCCTTCCTCCCCCGGAGCTGAGAGGAGGTCAAAACAATCTCATGATGTGAATGCCACAAGATCTACAGCTGCTCCTCCTGGCTCTGCTCCTGTTCATGAACCCTCCGGTGGCGTCCTCAAAATGCTCTCCTCCATCTTTGTCTGCTGCCGCAAGATTGAAGTCAGGCAGAAGAAACATAAACAATATGTAAATGCAACCATCAAAGCTATCTGTGACAAGCTTGAGATTGAGCCGGTTAGATCACTGCCCTCCTTCGAGGACTCCGAGAAAGATCCTGCTCCGGTGAATGATGATGGTGATGAAGATGAAGATCGGAAAGAAACTGAATAAGGGAGCGGCGATGAGTGATTCCCCCTGATTTTTCCCTTTTTAGTGCCTTGATGCCAAAGGGGGAGAGATTGAGACTAGTTTGAGACTATCTCTAGTAGTAGTTCTTAAGCTTGTGTGATCGAGGACATGTACCTATTTTTAAAACTTTGTAATGCACTATTTCTTTTCCTATGTGTGATGCTTATTGTTGCTCTAATGATTACTTCTATGCTCATTATTGTTTATCTTTATTTCATCACACTTTCTTGATCACACACCTGTTAGGCACCCCACCATAAGGTGTGTGCATATGTGAGAAGCTTTTTGTGGATTTATCGTTATTTTCGTATGTGCACACCTTATGAAAGTCAAAATTTTACTCTCATTTGTGATATCTCAAATGGTTGTCATCAATCACCAAAAGGGGGAGATTGTAAGTGCATCTAGGATATCCCTTGTGGGTTTTGGCTAATTGATGACAAACATATGAGATCCTAATGAAACTATTGAGATGATTGCAGGACAAACGAAGTGAAACAGCTCGGTGCACACAAAAAGGTGAAAAATGGTGTGGTGTCCAAAGAGCGATACTTTGATGGACTTGGAAGAACAAATTAGATTTTAAATGTATAGGGAGTGTATGAAAGACACACTCCAAGAGCTCACGACTTTGCGCATGGGTAAGGGTTTTAAAATTAACCTAACATTCACAGTGCACCGGACTAGTCCGATCATGGACCGGACTAGTTTGCAGAACTTTCTGGAGTCTACATTCACACAGCACCAGACTAGTGCGATCATGGACCGGACTAGTCTGCCAGACTTTCCGGAGTCTCCCATCTCTAGAGACCGGACTAGTCCGTGTGTCCACCGGACTAGTCTGTCGAACTTTTTGGAGTCTCCCATCTCTGGAGACCGGACTAGTCCGTGTGTCCACCGGACTAGTCCGTTGAACTTTCTGGAGTCTGTTTTCACAATAGGTCGGACTAGTCTGTTTCCAACCGGACTAGTCTGCCAGACTTTCTGGACTTCGAGTTACACTATGACCGGACAAGTCCGGACTTGCACCACTTAAGATTCGAATATTGGCTTATTCACATTAAAAGTTTTGAAAACAATTTCTCCCCCTTGCATACTTATCTTTAAAAATTAACATATTATCTCTCCCCATTTGACAATGTATTCAGCAAGGTTTATAAGACAAATTATAACATATACATATAAAACAAAGCTCATCCAAGTCATACTATCAAGTAACTTACACTATCACATCAATGAAATACATAAAGTAGTGTATGCCATGCTAGAGATCAAATGTATTTTTCAATTTAAGAAAGTCATGATCTCACAAACTTGACTATTTCAAGACCTGAAAGCATGACACTTGTTGCTGCATTTTATTATTTTTCAAAGCACAAATTTTGATCATATGATATTTGCAATAGATTATATGCGCCTCTGCCTTATTCTAACCAACCAAGCCATGCCTATGTCATTTGACAATCAGAAGCTTAAGGACATGGTTTTAGTCATACACAACATCTTCTAAGTTCATATATAAGTGCAATGATAAGCCATCTCAAAAGAAGAAGTGTGATGCATGCATATTCTCTTGATCTTTTCTCAATTTATATTTGACCATAAAAGCTCAACATGTAAGTTAATTACTTGATTAATTCATTATGATTAAAAGCACTTGTGAGAATGCAACGAGTTCAAAACAGCGAGAAAGTTTGACCATGGCCAGATTTAGTGTAAGTAATTATTCCAACTACTACACATGGCAAAAACTACAAAATGTATAACACGAGTAATGTAGTAAGAACTTTCAGCATGTAAAAGGAATCACAAAGTCATATATGTATGAAATACTATGCTCATATTATTTTAATTTCAGTTTCACACATAGACTTCTCAAATTTCAAAACTCCCCCTCAATGTAAGCCATGAGGATGCATAACCTCTATTTCACTATGAATGAAACAAAGGTTTGTAAAAATGTCAGCCAATTGCTGTTCGGTATCTACATGGTGAAGCACAATGTTTCCTTTTTTAATATTATCATGGAGAAAGTGATACCTAATGTCAATGTGCTTAGTTATAGAATGTTGCACGTGGTTTTTAGCAATGCAAATGGCACTATGTTATAACAAAACAGTGGAACACTATCTAGATCAACCCCATAGTCCTTAAGTGTTTGAACAATCCAAAGAATTTGTGAGCAAGCACTAACAACGGCTACATATTCAGATTCAGTTGTGGATTGTGCAACTGTGTTTTGTTTTCTAGAGGACCAAGCAACAAGCGAATTACCAAGAAAATGACAAGAATCGGAAGTACTTTTCTTACCAATCCTAGAACCCCCGAAATCAGCATCGGAAAAGGCTTTCAAAGTAACGGTTGAGAAAGAAGGAAGAAAAAGGCCAAATTTTTGTATTCCATGTAAGTACCTGAGAATCCTTTTGAGGGCTTGACGATATGAAGCACGTGGGGAGGCTTGAAACCGTGCACAAAGACATACACTGAATTGTATGTCCGGTCTTGTTGCCGTGAGGTACAAAAGTGATCCGATCATGCTTCTATATTCTTTTTGATCCATGGGTTCACCATCTTCATCAAGTTCAAGTGTTGTTGCTATTCCCATTGGTTTCTGATGATGCTTGCTTTTGTCCATGTTGATGTGCCTTAGGAGGTCTTTTGTATACTTTGTTTGATGCACAAAGGTACCCTACTTGGTTTGCTTGATTTGCAGCCCCAAAAAGTACGTGAGTTCTCCCATCATACTAATCTCAAATTCTAAACTCATCATAGCTGAAAACTTGGACACGAGATCATGAGAAGCACAACCAAAGATAATATCATCCACATACACTTGAACGAATAATGAGTCATTGCCACTCTTAAGCACAAAAAGAGTTTTATCAACATTGCCCATGGTAAACCCCTTTTCAAATAAGAATGTTTTTAACCTATCATACCATGCTCTAGGGGCTTGTTTGAGACCGTACAAGGCTTTGGACAGTTTGTAAATATAACTAGGAAAATTTGAATTTTCAAAACCTGGTGGTTGTTTGACATAAACCTCCTCATCTATGTAGCCATTAAGAAAAACACTTTTAACATCAATTTGATAAAGCTTAAATCCTTTAGATGCAGCAAAAGCTGACAAAATTCTTATTGCTTCTAATCTAGCAACAGGAGCAAAAGTTTCATCAAAATCTAGACCTTCAACTTGAGTGAAACCTTGAGGAACAAACCTAGCCTTATTCCTAATCACAACCCCATCCTCACTTTGTTTATTTTAAACACCCATTTAGTTCCAATTAAAGTGTGATCATGAGGTGGAGGTACAAGTTTTCAAACATTATTTCTTTCAAAATTTTATAACTCTTCTTGCATGGCAATAATCAAAGATTCATTAGTGAGTGCGTGTGATATATCATTGGGTTCAAAAGAAGCAACAAAAGCAGAATGAGCATGAGAGTTTGGATCGCAAAACCCAGACCGTGTAACTCGTTCGTGCAAGCTTCCAATAATTTGTTGTCGAGGATGACTTTTGAAAACCCGAAGGGGAGTGTACACTTCACAAACTTCTTCCTCTTAATGTTCATCACAAATCGATGAGCTTGTAACCTGAGGAGGATCTGGACAAGCAATGGTGGCCGTCGGTGCTGGCTGTGAATCAAAGTCAGGAGTTGGAACAATGTCATTAGCTGCTGAATTTTTGGGCAGCAGCTCCACCTCTTCCTTAACTTCAATGAAAATGCTCTCCCCCTGCGGATATGGATCTGGACCTGCAATGTTTGAGCTAGTACTTATGCTAGCTTCATCAAAAGACACCTCACAAGTCTTCAGAATTTTGTTAGTGTCAAGTAAAAGCACACGATAGCCTCTAGTATAAGATGGATAACCAAGAAACATGCCATCAACAGATCTAGGTTCAAATTTATCAAGATTACCATGTTTATTAATAAAGCATTTGCAACCAAAGACCCGAAAGTGTGTAACACTAGGCCTATGTACAAACCGGAGCTCATATGGTGTTTTACCTAGCTTAGTGCGCAAGAAAACACGATTTGAGACATAACAAGCAATTGCAATCGCGTCAGCCCAAAATTTCCTAGGAGTTTGATATTCATCAAGCATAGTCCTAGCCATCTCAACTAAGGTTCTGTTCTTTCTTTCTACAACACAGTTTTGTTGAGGTACATATGGTGAAGAAAGTTGATGATCTATTCTATTTTCAGCACAAAAGTGATCAAAAGATTGATTTTTAAATTCGGTTCCGTTATCAGTTCTAATTGCTTTTAAAGATCCTGGGTGATCAATTGATAATCAAAGAAATTAAGTTCTAAAGTGAATAAAAGCTTCATTCTAAATGCCATAAATTAAACCCAAGAGTATCTAGAATAATCATCAACAATCACGAGAACATACCATTTACCTCCGAAGGATTGAACACGTGATGGTCCTACGGTGTCAAGGTGCAAAAGTTGACCGGGTTTAGTTGTCATGATCATTGTGAGAGGAGTATGTGAACCTGCAACCATATTAGAATGTCTACAAGAAGCAATTACTTTGTCCCCCTTAAACTTAGGCAGCCCACGTATGCGATCAAGAGCACTAACACGCGTTAGATGATCAAAGCCTACGTGACCAAGTCTACGATGCCAAAAATATAAGTCCTTTGAATCATTAGCAACTAGACACCTATGCTTGGAGGAAGACATATCAAAATCAGCTTTTAAAACTCTTCCAAACCGAGACATGTTAAAAATAAGCTCACTATTTGAATTTACAACTTTGCAGCAATTTTTAGTGAAAATAATTTCCAGATTTTCATCTAGCTGTTGTGAAATAGAAAGCAAGTTGTATTTGAAATTTTTAACAAGTGCCACATCCTTCAAAGTGTAGTGATTATTTACTCTAACGGAACCTTTAGTAATTATAGGAGTTGAAGAATTATCGGCAAAAGTAGCATTCTCTACACGTGACACAAAAGATAGGGAGGAGATCCATTCTTTGTTACCGGTCATGTGGCGTGAGCAACCTGAATCCACAATCCAAATGTTCTCCTTCCTCAATAGTGTAACCTACATAGAAGCACAATACATCGAGGACTCAATACTGGGGTTAGTCAAAAGGCATATAGGAATCAAGTATTGAGTCACGCGACGTGCAGCAGGAAAAACACGCGAAAGTTGAGACAAAACAGCAGATTTATGAGCTAAAGTCTAAGGATTTTTGTACCCAACTATTGACTTATGAGGTGTTACATGTGTAGTACGAAAAACAATTGGTTTGGGAGCAAACTTTGCATGTTTTCAGCTCATTACAGCAGGTTGCATGTTCCTATTATTCGGTTTAGCATGTGCAACAAATTTTGCATGAAAGTTATGAGATCTCGCAACCATTCTTTCCTTTTTCTATTGTTTAGCTAGTCTATAACAAAAATCTATGACATGACCATCTCTATCAAAGTAGGTACAATGAAATTTAACTTTGTGTTCATGTCTAGATGAGCAAGCAACATTTTTATTTGAAACCGAATGAGACAACACTCCTGCAGATTTGAAAACCACTTATTTTTGTTTAGGAACTGTTTGAATCAAACCACTTCCTAATGACTTTACAATTTTAGGTGGATGTGCCTTAGCATGAGCATGAGAAACAAAACCTAAACCAGTTTTATCATTACAAGACTTGGAAGAATTCAGCAGCAAGTTTATGTTCTTATTCCCATTAATAAACTGATCTAATGTCCTATGCATGTTATCAAGTTTATTGGAAAGATCAAGGCAATTTTCACATGAAGTTTTTTCTTTTAATTTGCAATTGGAACAATATTTAACTTCATGAGAACGTAAATCATTACTCAATAAAGAAATTTCATTCATAGCATCTTGTAGTTTCTTATCAAGATCATCACAAGTAGAACAATGCAAATCAATTGTAGAACAGCTAGCATCTTTCAATTTTTTATCATTAAGTGCAGCAAGCCATGTGTTCTTTTCTATTTCTAACTCAAGTTTATCAAGTGTGGAGGTGTGCGCACTTCTTAATGAGGACAATTGTTCATATATTAAATCACATGAGGAACAAGAATCATCACTAGGAATCAAGGATTTTAAACGATTAATTTTGGATTCTAGTGACTCGATTTTAACATCATTGTCCCTAAGCTTTTTGTCCTTTTTCTTAACTATCACAGTGGCACGAGAAATAGCATCACACATTTCTTCGCAAGTAGGACATACCTCTTCATTGTCACTATTGTGTTCAGCCTCCTCCATACTTGATCTTGACTTGCCCGCCATGAAGCAGAGGTTTGCCAAATCATCTTCATCTTTGTCACTTCCAATGTCCACATCAGTTGAGCCATGTTCTTGGAGTGCGGAGATAAAACTGTCCACCAGTTGGTGACCTGTAAAGCCCTTCTTCTTCTTCTTCTTATCATTTGTTGAGGAGTGCTTCGTCCTTTATTGTTTTTCTTCTCGAGAAGTAGAACCTGAAAGGTTAGGACCATCTGTACGAAAGTTTCATGTCTTGCCACATTCGAAGCATCCTTGAGGTCCGGAGCTTCCTCTCCTTCTAGTTCTCACATTTTGCAATGCTTTTGAGAACCTAGTAGAAAGAAGTGCTAGCTCCTCCTCTGGAAACTCCTCAATCTGTTCAAGGGTTAGAGAGGACAACAAAGCAAGTGTATCATAAGATGAAGATTGACTGGAGCTAGGCATGTCACGTTGAGAAACAAAAGCAATAGACTTGTCGGGGTTCTTACGTGATATTATGTCAATTTCATGAGTTTTTAACTTGGAATATAGCACATCTAAAGTAAGTGTACTCATGACAGTAGATTCACGAATAGATGTGACTTTCATCTCCCAAATTTTCATATCTAATGCACTTAACAATTGCCTAGCATTCTCAGCATCTGAAAAAAATAACATTGACACTACGCAAGTTGTTGAGAATTTTCATAAAGCGAGCAAAAAGGTCATCAATAGACTCACCGGGTTGCATCTCGAAGCACATGTATACTTTCTTGAACATGTCTTGCCTTACCTCCTTGATCGTGTTTGATCCTTCGTGGTAGTCACAAAGTGCTTTCCACACATCGTATGCAGATCGGAGGTGTGCAACACGGTCGAAGTCGCTTTGAGTTAATGCTTGTATGATCAAGTTTCGAGCCATGTTATTGTTGTCGACATCTCTCAGATTTGTAGCTGTGACATAATCATTTGACGGCACTTCGTAAGGATTGTATACCTTCTCCCATATTCCGAAGCCTTGAGCCTGGATGAAGGCTTCCATACGTGCCTTCCAAACCTGAAAATCAATACCACTAAACACACAAGGTTTGGTGGAGTATTTCTCTATGATGATTAGTCAAAAACACGTCCAAATCAGAAAGATTAGAGCACTGTGGCTTTGATACCAATTGTAGGATCAAAGAGCACATGAAAAGCTACCAGAGGGAGGGGTGAATGGTAGATTAAAAAATCTTATGCAGCGGAAACAATTAAATCCTAACCCCTTCAGCAGAAAAATGATCTGTTAAAGAAATCATGTGTGAGACTAATATAAACGTGTTTCACTATGACAAAAGTGATAGATATTAGAGATAATCAAGTCATGAAGATGACACAACAAGAATCACTCAAATCCGTCGAGAGAAACTCAAGTAACGATTGAAAGATCGAACAAAGGTCAATCTGTCCTACCCGAGAAAAACAGTTCTAGGATGCTGCAAAGAAACTTGTGTAGATCAGAAACAACAAATCCAATGACCGTGAAGTTTTGACATATGATAGACAATCAAGTTTGAAGACAACCCAAAAAGAATCTTGTCAATTGGATCTTTAAAACTCGAGTTATGATAAAACCACCGAATAAAGGTAGTGATGTGCAGAAACTCGACGAGAGAAACTTGTCTGGAACAAGTCGGACGAACAAGGCACAAAAGTTTCTTTCAACTATGAATTTTATTCAATAGAACACAAGAGGAAGAGTCCCAAAGTCGTCTCCAACAAGCTATGGCCTCCCTTGCTTATATAACTAGCCCTTAGGCCAACCCAATCTCAACTAGGACTCTAATCCTACTCAAATCACGAATTGAAACTTTCCATAACTGCTTAGGACTCTTCTATACGCAGATAGAAGCAATATTAAGACTTCCAAACACCTTAGGAACGTATCCACATTCCTAAAACAACTGAAATTTGTAACCCACACAAAATCCTACCATAACCAACTCAAAACTTTCCATAGTTGAGACAAACATGACTCAGCCGCAGCCTGAGTCCATAACCTAGTCGGTTGGACCTTTCCGACCAATTCTTTACATCCACATCTATTCATCACGCCTCAAAACCATGTAGCCATGTCCATGCACTCCTTGCACACGTGCAAACATTTTCCAATGACGTCCACAGTACCTTTATATGCATTGTTCTTGATCCAAACATGATGTGCGACCATCCGATCAACTCAACCACAATTCCTCCTGAACTTGGTTGTTGAACCTCATGTTTTCCCTAAGACTAGTTCAATGGATCCCATCACCAGCCATGTCTTGTACTCAAGCAACACCTGCAGATGAATAAACAACCCAAGTCCTCGACTTGACTCCCGTTAGTTCCGAAACTACAACATCCTACGTGAGCACCTCACATAAGCATGTTGCAAACCATAGCAAAATGATATCAGCCTTAACCATCAAAACAAACCAAAAACTTAGTAAAAGAATACTAAACAACCTTTTCATAAGTGTAAAGCAAGTTCGAAACATTGCAAGATAAAAGCAGAAACACTGCGATCAAGCACCGGACCTTGCCAAAGCTAACTGTACCTTGAACCAGAGCTTACCAAAGCTAGTAGGACCTAGCGCCGGAGCTTACCAAAGCTAGTAGGACCTAGCGCCGGAGCTTACCAAAGCGAGTACAACCTAGCACCAGAGCTAGAAAAACATGTCAGAGCTAACCAACATAAGTCGGACCTAGAAATGCCGGAGCTATAAAAGACATGTCGGAGCTAAAGACAAAGCTCACTGGAGCTACCAAAAAAAACATGTCGAACCTAGACAAAAATGTCGGACCTATTGTCGGACCTTGTAGAAGCTCGAAGCTAGAGTCGGACCTTGCTACAAAAATGTTACGGCGACATTCAAAACTTTTATTGTCAAAGCCAATGTATTTAGCACACATAGGTCTCACAGACTTCATGACCCGTGATGTGAGGTGGAGGATGCCTCTTCTCTGTGTCACCATTGAAATTATCCTTTATACTCCGAAACGGGTGCTTCTTTGGAATGTAGCGTCGATGTCCCATGTACACTGTTTTTCGTGACTCGCTCAAGTACTATGAGTCTATTTGTCTCAAACAATGTGGACATCCGCAACCTACTTTCTTACTATGTCCGCACACGTTACGTGCCGCTAGAGAATCAATAATAGTCACAAATAAAATGGCTTTGAGGCGAAAGTACTCACGCTTGTGGTCATCATGGGCATGCACTTCGTCATTGTAGCACAACTGCTTCAGATCTTCAACCAGAGGCCTGAAATAAGTGTCGATGTCATTCCTAGGTTGTTGTGGCCCCGGTATCAGTCCTGACATCATTATATATTTCCGTTTGTTGCACAACCAAGGAGGATAGTTCAAAATTGTAAGCACAATTGGCCATGTGCTATGTGTGCTACTGTTCAAAAAAAGATGCATGCCATCGGTGCTTGTTGCGATCTTAACATTCCTTAGATCAATGGCAAATTCAGGATTTCGTGAATCAATGTTTCACCACTGTGTGGCATCAGCAGGATGTCTTATCATTCCAGCATCTTGCTTATGCTTCTCTTTGTGCCATCACAACAATTCTGATTCCTTCTTGTTTGCAAACCAACGCTTCAAACGAGGAATGATAAGAAAGTACCAAAACACCTTTTTTGCCCTTTTATTCTTCTATTGCAGTTCTCGTCATCACCATGGTCTTTCCTACGATTGAATCTGTCCACTCCACAAATAGGGCATTTCTCGAGGTTTTCGTCCTCAGGTCCACGATATAGAATACAATCATTCTTGCATGTGTGGATTTTCTCCACCTCCAAACCAAGTGGACAAATTATCTGTTTTGCCTCATAAACTGTCGTAGGGACAGTGTTGCCTTGGGGTAACATGTCCTTAAGGAGCGTCAACAATCCCGTAAAACTACAATCACTCCATCCGTTGCTCGCCTTCAAATGAAAAAGTTTTACCATCGCAAATAGTCTTCAAGTCTTCGATCATCTTCTTGTAATTTGCAAGTTCACCATTACTGTACCGGTCATCGTTGCCATGTCTCTCGATGTTGTGTACCATATCCTCTATGTTATGCACCTGAAACTCAATGTCGTCATCGGTGAACCCTGATATATCTCGCTCGTTCACATCCTCGTCGTGATCTTATTGGACACTGGTAGGGACCTCCCTCTCCAGATATGAATCTATCATCTCTGCTTCATTAAGCACATCCTCCCCATGTTTGTTCCAACATCGATAATCCACCATGAATCCATGCACGATCAAATGTGACATCAAAACTTCATCTATGCCATATCTCTTCTCATTCTTGTAGTATTTGCAAGGACAACAAATAGTCCCTCTAATGTTGTCCAACATGTATTTCTTCGCGAAAGCAAGAAATTCATCTACCCCATGGATATATTCATTGCAAAGGCGCAACCCATACATCCAACTTCGATCTGACGACATCTACGTACAGAAAAGAAGAGCTAAATCAAAGAAATCTGGAGCCACTGGTAATCACCGCAAGCCAACTTCAATCAAAGAAGATCTAAAGTAAAAAATAGCAAGGAACAGGAGAGGAGGAGAGGATTAACCCTTTTGTTTTAAGATCCACTGATAATCACCACAATGCTTTTAGAATGAAATAGGAAAAGAACAGGGCAGATCTGGTAGCCACTTGTTCAGCCACAGCAAGGAGGTCGTAGAAGGGCAACGGAAAATCGAGATGGACTGATATAAAGCACGTCTCTCTATAGAAGGAATGGGAGACGGGCCTGCTTCCACAACTAAAGGAGACGAGCCAGACCAATGGTTATGGGAGACGCACCTTACTCCACAATGAAAGGAGACGGTCTGAAACCAAAGAGTTACCTAAAATATTTGAGTCGCATGTAGTTAAAGCGCGTCTCCCGTTTGTCAGATAGGAGGGCGCATCGCGGATATATACTTAACTAAGACGGGATATATTGTAACGCGTCTCCTTGTACGTTCAACCGAGCCATGTCACATCCTCACTGAAGCGTGCTCGTCTCGCTTAAGCTTATCAGAGACGTTATACTTTTAGCTTGTCGCCCATCTTTGTCTCATATTTGGGTTTCTTACGTAGTGGGTGAGGGTGGGGGGGGGTGGAGGGAGAGGGTGGAGGCCGGCGCCTGAAGGTGGCGGGGAGGGGGGGGCTCGAGGAGGGGGAGGGTGGGGGGGGGGGGGCTCGAGGGGGTGGAGGGTTGGGGGAGGCTCAGGGAGGGTGCAGGCCGCGTGTGGAGGGGGGAGGGAAGTGGTGCGTGGGGAGGAGGCGGTGCAGCAGTTGTGAGGGTGAGGGTGAGGGGGGATCAGGGAGGGTGGAAACCAGCGTGGAGGGGGGAGGGAGAGACGTGGAGCGTGCGGAGGAGAAGGCGGAGGCCTTACCTGGCGAGAGAGCAAGGAGGCGGTGGCGCTCCGGCTCAAGGCGCTCGTGGCCGTGGTGGGTCGGCGCCGCAAAAAGTTACTTCAATCGATGTTAGGGCCGACGTAAGTGAAAACTTCTGTCGGCCCTATTACTTACATCGACTGTGGCCACATGCCAACGTCAGTAGCTGTTTAATGCCATCGGTTGCTTTCCTTACATCGACTGCGGGAAGACATTTGATGTAACTTAGGAAACTTAAGTCGGTTACCAACGCTTGATGTAAGTTATGTTACTTACGTTGGGTGGCCCACATAAGTTGTTACGGCCGACGTAATTGTTCGCGTTTCCTGTAGTGTAACCACACGTGTTGTGTGGGCACACAACAGTTATCTTATTCTACATTGTGCGCATCACCTTGACCATGTGCTTCACCATGAATTGCCTCTCTAATATGATGTATCCAATCAACATGACAGATGGTGCAACAAATTTAGGACAATCCTTTCAAGTTTGGTCCTTTGTTTCTTTCATCATATGCCAGCTGCATATAGTATGTATAGTTTTTTTTCCAATGATGGGTAATGTCCCAACCTTCCTCTCCAAGGAGGTTATGGCCAATTTATTACAAGCGAATACAAATGCACACACTCACAACTTATTGTGTAGAACAAGACAATGATCACTGGATAGCTAAACACAGGACCATGGATCGTACTTTATAGACCAACATTACCACATGTTCATCCTCTCACATTTTTCGTATGTGCACCCCATATCTAGCGCTCATGGCTCCCCTTGTAGAGTACCTATATTAGTATAGTGAAATTCAACCTGAAATTCGCTTCCACCAGGAATCACACTCGGTACGAGAGTCGTGCTACTCAAAGTATTTAACCACTAGGCTAAGCTCCTATGTCACATACAGTACGTATAGTTAGATTATAGGGCAATGACTACAATGCAATTAGAGTTTTGGTGCAATCGTGCAATCAAGCATCCGCAACCGTTGAATCTGCATCTTACGATCGTTGTCTGTTTTTATTTAACCCCCTCCACCAGGTGTGAACGGGTAGTGGATGTGGTTAAATAAAAAGATGCACTGACTGTATGATACAGATCTAACGGTTGAAGATGTTTGATTGTATGATTGCACCAAACATTTGATTGCACTCCAGTAGCTCTCAGATTATATATTCATTTTATCTAACTAACGAATGTCTAGTTTCAAAAGACACATAATGTGAAGCAATGAAGTAAACACACGTTCAACACATGGATGTTGAACAGGTCATACAAGTCGAATATCACGATGTAGTTATCGCCATTCAAAAAGGGGTTATGTTTGTACACAAGGATAATCGATAGCTTGGCCTATATAACTTCGAATGTAGTAGCTTTGGAGTACTTGACAATATTCTTCTGCATGACTACGTTTATTTATTCTAAGCACTGGCTTCCCAGGCACACGTACATTAGGTTATCAAGAATCCAAGTTTGTGCAACCATTTCTTTACCTCTAGACTTGCCTGGAGCCGTCTGTTGATTGGAGGCCTTTATGTTTGGTGGGATTTTCTTTCCACTTGCTATAGGTGGAGGTGGTCAAGAAGGAAGCGATACATCGCAACTATCTAAAAGTGGAAGATCAGTAGATCACTCACCTGAAAGTGCAATATTATCGGGAGGTAGCATAATCTGCAGCCTCGATGCACGTTCCGCTTGCCCTTTCACTCATGGATACTGATGAGTCAACTGAGCCAACGACAAAACTCGTCCTAGTCCAAAAAGAATCTTTTGATATGAAGCATCTCATAGAGTTTTGGCCCTAATGCCCGGTGGAACTTTTAGGTCTACGTTCAATAAATTTGGTGCACCATGTCAAATTTGACCATAATAACGGAGTCTTAATAAAGTATATGTACATCCTCTTGTGAAAGGTGGCTTAGCCTAGTGGTTAATTACTCTGATTAGTACTACTCAGGTCCTGAGTTCGATTCCTGCTAGGAGCGAATTTCAAGCTGAATTTCACAGTATTAAATGTAGTTACACTACAGAGGAAGTCATGGGTGCTGTATCTGAGGTGCACTTACGAAAAATATGAAGGGATGAACGTGCCGTACTATTAGCCTACGAAGTCCAGTACACAGTCGTGCGTTTAGCCGTCCAGTTATCGTTGCCTTGTTCTAGACAATAGGTTGTGAGTGTCTGCATTTGTATCCGCTTGGAATAAATTGGCCATAACCTTCTTAGAGGGGAAGGTTGGGACTGTACCCATCATTTAAAAAAAATATGTACATCCTCATTAAAGATGTATAGACATGGATCCACGAAGCCATTTGCAACCCCCATTCGACAGCCACAAATGGCCCACAGAAGGATTTATCTTCTCAGCTAATCAAATATATTGATTTTATATGGTTTAGGGCTATGATGCTGTTGCTCCTCCAGCATTTGACTAGCTATTTGGTTATGGTCCATATCTGTAAAAGAAAAGTTGCTCATGTGTATAACAGGAGCGGGCTCATTGGAGCGGTTTTGAGACGGAATATCAAGGCTCAGGAAAGGAAAACCACATTATTTGAGACTCAAACAAACCTCGTCGTTACTAAAACACGCATGGTGACAATCTTCTCAATTCCTCAACGTCAAAGGACCCTAATGACTTCTTCCTGTTCCAGTACGTGGCACGGTCCAGAATGCTCTTTCTAGTCCATGTACCTTGACACAATACGGACATGACCCCATCTCTCTGCTGTCCCCAATGCTGCAAAGAGTACTTTGTTATTTCTACAACCGGTCTGCGATTCTTTACTGTTAGCCATCACCACCACCTTTTGTACTTTTCTATGCTTTGGACTGTGAAACCTTGCCAATTTCTGACAATGTAGTTCTGACAATGTTGGTCGCAAATATGCATGTAACTGCCCTGAAAAATGATGCCAAGGATTCTTACTACCTTTCTGAGTTATTTTCTCATCTTCTTGCTACCATTAGAGTTGTTTGCTAAGATGCCCATATTGGCCAAGGTGGTTGCCGAAGTGTCTGATCGACACTTTCTCCAGTACTACTAGATCATAGCCCGCAAAGGTTTGTGATTGTTGGAGCGCGCGTGAGATTATGAACAAGATAGTGACACGAGAATTTTTACGTGGTTTGGGCCGCCTGAGCGTTATATCCTACTCCACGGGTGTTGTAGTATGTATGAGTCTGCGTGTGTGAGCGCTTGATTAGACTTGTCCTTTGTACCGTGCAGCACAGCCCTTTTATAGTCCAAGGACTGACCGTTACATTGTCAGCCTGGCTCGACATGTGGTCCTGACGGTGTTTAATTACCTAATACACGGTCTTTATGTAATAAGCACATTTAACAGTGATAATGTGCCTTAATGGCGGCATTACCAGTACTAAAGGTCATCTGATCGTGTGTCATTAACTTGACATTAATGACACGTATTCAGGTCTTGTAACGGTATCTTTAATTGTCCCTTGAATGTCCGCCCCGTTAGAGGTCCGTCTATCTTACCGTTGTAGGCTCAGGTCCGGAGGCTCGACATGTGGCAACTCTGGAGCTTCCCACTGTGAGGAGGCAGGTCTGGAGCCGCTGTACACGTGGCAGCACTGGAGCTTCCATCTACTGCGGGTTAGGTCCGTGGCCCCTGGACACATGGCATGATCAGAGATTTCCTATACAAGAAGTTTGGTACGACCTTGCTTTACACGTGGCAGCACCGAAGCTACCCTTATGTGGGAGGCGGGTCCAGTGATGCGGGACACGTGGAGCCTTCTGAGGTCTTCAACTCGGATAGGTGGAACTCCGTAGCTTTTCTTGCGGTATCGTGGGTACCCGATATGCAGGGTACCGATGGTGGCCCCTGACTCACCTCTGGGAGAAACCCTTTGGGTTAAGTTATTCTACGAGAGGTGGGGCCATCTTCGATTCCCGCGCAGCGGGTTCAAAGGTCTTTTTGTGGGTCGTTGGGGCAATGGTCCGTAGTTAAGCCATCGCCACGTGGCTCTTCTTGATGCGGCAGATGAGATCCCGGCGTGCGGATCTCACACAGTTAAAGGTTGTCGGTTCCCAATACGAAAACTGTATCGGTTCCGAGCGCCCTATCAGGCTGCTGCCCTCAGGCTTCCAACTTCCCATCATGCCAACAGTTCGCCTGATGTACTAACTTTGACTTTTCTATCGAAGTGGACCCGGGCCCATTTATCATTGATGGGGTAGGTTTTTGAAGTGTGATCTTGATCCCGTTGCGGTTTCCATCCAAGTGTTGTGGAGGCTTACTTAAGAAAGAAAGCCCACATGGTTTGAGGACTCTTTACGCTTTCATTCGAGCTTGCGCTCAGAGCCTCCCAACCTTTGCACAGCCCTTCCAAGTTTCGCTCCCCTTTGTCGCGATGGAGTTGTGTCTTCCCCGCAGCAAGATCACTAGCGATGAAGATTTGAAGAGGGTCCGGACCTACATGGGGTGGTCCAGCGACTACTTCAACAACAATATTCGCTTCGACAAGCTTCCCTTCAAGAAGAAGCACACCGGTGAGATCATCAACTTCTCTGTGTATGACATGGTGGGGCTCATACCACCATTTTCATGTTTCTTGCTGATACTTTTGGACTTATACGGTCTGTAGCTTCACCACCTCGGCCCCCACTCCTTCTTGCTAGTGGCGACCTTCGTCCACTTCTGTGAGATGTGGGTGGGTGTGCCGCTGTGCATTGAGCTATTCCGGACCTTCTTCACGGTCCACTCCACCGGGAAGAGTGACGTGTACTTGGGCTTCTATTACTTGGTGAAGCGCAAGAACTATCACTTCAAGTATCTGAGGACATCCCCTTCGGTAAGTGGGATAACTGGAAGAAAGACTGGGTGATCATCACGGTGGATCATCACAACAGGCTGGAGCTGCTGACGGGCCTCCCCAATGTTGACACCAACGCATGGAATGCGGCTCCGGAGCCGCTTGAAGCGTTCAATCCTATCCTCACCAGGATCCTTCAGTGCATGGAGGGAGGCGTGACAGGTGGGCTCCGTTGATGAAGAGGGATTGGCCCGCCTGGGCTTTCAACTGCGAGATGGACCATAACTGGATTGAAGTTGGCCTCCGGACCGGTCTGGATGAAGAAGCAAGAGACTTCATCTCTAGAAACTTCAACACGGTGTCATCTCCAAGGATGCTTTGACTCCGCCAGTAGAATTCCTTCCATTTAACATGGTTTCGGAGGTTAGTAGGAAGCTCCGAAGGAGGATGCCGGAGTTGTACGACCTCGATGTGGTGGAGAGGTGCTCGTGCTTCGGGCTTGCTATTCCTGGAGCTTCGGAGAGGGTCACTCCCGCCCCCTCCAGACAGAGGGTTGATGACTCTAGCGAAAGAAAAGGCAAGGGCAAGGAGCCGGCCGAACCTTCCAGCCGGAAGAGGAAGTTGAGGCATGCTGATGGGAGCTCTTTCAGGTTAACTCTTACTTCAACAGCCCCCTCTCCCGAGCGAAGCAGAGCTTCAGCGGCCACGCCTCCTTTGATGTCAAAGCCCTCAAGGTGCGCCAGTTCTGGCAACTCGACTCAGGCTTGAATGCCGGCTGCGGGATCCAGGTCCAGAGGTCCTTCCCAGTCGCGGGAGGTCCCAACTGAGGTGACACCAGCAGCTGCGACAAGTTCCGGGCAGCAGCCTGGAACCTCCACCACACCGACGACGGTGGGTTTTGGCTCTCACCACCTGATGAAGAGGTTCCATGCTGACTGAAGCGGTAGCATCCTCAGGTAAGCATTTTCATCTATCCTTGAGGTGCTAATTTTGTCTTTATCATGTCTTGATTTTTTCCTATCTTTTGTTCCCAGGGTGTAGAAAAAGAGGACCGAAACTTTGCCTCCTGCTGCAGCAACTGGGGTTGTTCAGGCGGAAGCTCCGGTTTCAACCCTGTGCCTCCCCAAGTGGTGGCTGAAGACACGGCAGTTCCAGTGCCAACTGTCGTGAACTTGGATTCAGAGTCGACACCAGAAGCTCCCGTGGAAGCGTCAGACCACGGGGAAGATGTTTGTTATGAAGCGCCACTGGTTTTGGCACTGGCAGTTGAATTTCCTGCTCCGGAGACGGAGGTGGAAGAAGCTCCAACGTTTGAGCCGGTGATAACAGATGCTCCGGCCCTTGAGGAAATAGTTGAAGCTCCAGCCTTGGAGCCAGAGACTGCGAAAGCTTCAGCACCTGAGCCGGAGGTAATCGAAGCTCCGGCGCCCGAGCCAAAAGAAGTTGAAGTCCAGGCACCTGAGCCAGAGGCGGAGGGAGCCCTGGTCAAAGCTGCAGCATCCACCCCAGAGGTGCCTACTCCGGAGGTGTCTATGTAGGAGCCAGAGCACCCACAAGAGTCAGCTGCAAGTCCTCCATCCCTATAGCCCATGATTGAAGATCCGAAAGGGGGGCCTTCTTTATCAACTCCGGAAGTCAGCCCTAGTGCTGTGGAGACGTAGGGGACCACGCTTGTGTTGTGGGACCCAATATTTGTTTTAGAACACCCCTTCGAGCCGGTGGAGGATATCCCAGCAGGTCCGGAGCCAATTCCATTGGCTTTGTCTATTGACCATGCCCGTGCCAGTCTCCGTCAGGTTCAGCTCGCTTTCGACCAAGACATCAAGGTTATCGAAGGAGAGCACCACACCTTGAGGCGTTGCCACAACAGACTTCACTTCGAGACCAAACTGGCACAAACAAGGCTTCCTGACCAGCGGGAATGGGTCGAGAAGGAAAAGGCCTGGATGATATACTAGGGCCAGTTGCTGGATGAGCGGGAGGCTTCCATCAGGGTCCTCGACGCGAAGTCTCGAGAGATTCTTGAGCATTCTAAGAAGAGCAATGAGGCTGCTAACGATCGTCAGGACAACCTCAACAAGCTAAATGAGATTCTCCTTAAGCGCTGAGGGGACCTCAATGAGAGGGAGAAGAAACACCTGGAGAAGCAGGAGGATATTATGAAGAGGGAGGATGAACTCGCCCAAAGGCTGTCTCAGGGGAGGAAAGCTTGGTTGACCGCACTGAAAATTTTGAGCAGTGGTGCAAGCAGGAGGAGGAAAAGCACTAGAAGATGGTGCAGGAGCTCTCCAATAGAGAAGCTGATGTCACCACGAGAGAGGAGAAGGTGAAAGGCATGGAGAAAGACCTGGCAAACCGTCGGAACCGCATCCACCTCAGGGAGTCAGAGCTTACCGACCGTGAAAAGCAGGTGGCTGAGAGTATTCAACAACATGCCAAAGAGGTCGAGCGCATCGCCCGAGAAGGTTCGGAGCTTTCGACCGATAGATGGTCGCTTGAGGAACTCATGAATTTGAGGACAACAGAGTCCCAGAAAGTCTAGGACTTCCTGGGGCACGCTAACATGGCTTTGGTGCCAATTGGCTTCAGCCTGATACGTCTGGATGACCTGCAGGCGGAGCTGGACAAGGTGGTGGTGGCGCTGAGCTCTACCAGCAACAAGATGGACACTATGGGTAACGTCATCGTCGACCAACTGGAGATAGAGGGGATGTCTCTGGCCAAGAATGTCCCCTAATATGTGTTGACGTGTTTCAAAAGCCGAGAACGTCAACTTTCTCTAGATCCGGTGGTCGAAGGGCCCATTGCTGAAGAGAAAGATGCCGCCAAGGCCAACATTCAAGAAGCTGCCGAGAAAGTTTCTTCGTATTTCCATAGAACTTAGGACCTCCAGTAGTCAGGACCTTTTTCTTTTGCCTTTCCCTTGTAATCCTCATTTTGTAATCCAATCCTTCAAATAAATGAAATCCAATCTTTTTGAATGACTGAATTCCATTTTGTATTTTTCTTCAATGCATTGTCCTTTATCTTATTGGCCCCCTGGTAGATGTACATAATATGATTGCAAACATGTACCAAAATGATCTGACAATGTCTTGATGACTTGAACGATTCAAACTTGTAGCTAGAACACTTAGCTCTTAGGTCTGAAGTTTACTTCCAACATCTCTAGGGACCCTTTGTGACGTTGACGGCGGGTCCCCTAGGAGTTGTCAGAGCTTGGTAGATTCAACGGCGCCCACCACCAACGTATAAATCATTGACGGCTGGGCCCCTAGGAGTTGTCGGGGGTTGGTAGGTCCGACGGCACCCACCACCAATGCTTAGAAACATCAACAGTGGGCCTCCCTGGGGGTTGTCAGAGCTTTATAGGTCTAACTACGCCCACTATCAATGTTTAGAACGTCGACGGCAGGCCCCTAGGTATCGTGGAGCTTCCTGGCTTCGACGGTGTCCACTTGTCAACGTATAATACATTGATGGTGAATACCTTTGGGGTGATTTCTTCGCCATCTTCACTTGGATTGCCATTTATTCTATACGTCGATGGTTGGCCCCCATGGGGGTTGTCGGAGCTAGTTATCTCCGATGGCGCCCACTTTCCACGTATAAAACATCGATGACGGGCCACTTGGGGGATGTCGGAGCTTAGTAGCTCCGACATCATCAACCATTGCCATGTATTTCCCATTTTTTCTACACATTAAAGACAAGAGAAACAGTAAAATTCGTCCTCTTGTCTATAAGTTGTTTGCGGCTTACTGTTCTTATTTAAAATTTAGGTCTGACAGAATTCAACATGACAACAAGTAAATTGATGTAATCTCTTCAGATCCGAATGCCTTCTGGACCCGCCCTACTGAGGTCTGCTAGAATATAGGTAGAGTGGCGTACCTAGGGTGCTGGACTAGTCTAAGTCGATAGCGCACTCTGGAACTGTCTTTGGCTTTGGCATTCAGGCGAGTAGATCATCTAGCAATGCTAAGATCCAAAATAGATCAACAATATAACTTGTATATCATATGAATAATTCATAATAAATCTCAAAAAGAATTGCACAACTTTGTTATAGACGAGAAGGAAGAGATAATAAAAGTAAAATGAGCCCTTATAAAATTAATGCATGTGGAGTCTGCCTTCACACAACAATGTCTTTCATTATAGGTACGAATTATAGCGGAGACAAGAACACACTTGGGGTACGGAACCAGGCCAAGTGTGAAATTCATCTTGTTCTAACCCAAGTTAGGTAAGCCGCACTTTCAGTACAGGGACAAAGTGAGGTGGGCTTGAACTTGCCGGATTCTCCCGGATGAGTCCGGATGTTCTCCTTTACGACCTACCTGACTCTGTGTATAGACTCTATAACTTACATTGTGTGTAATTGCAGACTCACCTGCATGAAACTAAGCATAAAATTTATGGAGATGCTCGATGTTCCAAGGATTGGGAAGCGGAGTCCCATCCTCTGTTGCCAAGCAAACACATCCGGGACGGGATACTTTGATCACTTGGAAGGGTCCTTCCATGTTGGGGGACAGTTTGTTCATCCCTTCACGAGTCAGTATTCTCCGCAGCACCAGATCGCCTTCTTCCAGCTGTTGGTGGCGCACATGCCTTTTGTGATAGCGCCGGAGCGCTTGGCAATATCATGCATTCTTAACAGCGTCTTGGCACCTTTCCTCGTCGACGAGGTCAAGGTCTTCATGTCGGAGCTTGTCCTGCGTGGCTTTGTCAAAGGTCCAGACACGAAGTCACCCCCGTGGTGTTCTCTAGAGGAAGGACTGCTTCTGCTCCGTACACCAAGAAGAAGGGGGTCTCTCCATTTGACCGGCTAGGTGTAGTTCTGCTCGCCCACAGTGCGGACATAAGCTCCTCTATCCAGTTGGCTCCTTGCTTCTTCAGGTGCTCGTAAGTGTGCATCTTGAGTCCTTTCAATATTTCTGCATTTGCCCTCTTGGCTTGGCCATTACTTGACGGGGTGGCTACTTATGCGTAGCTGACTTGTATGCCGAGATCTTTGCAATATTCTTGGAATGTTGCACATGTGAATTGGGTTCCATTGTCAGTGATGTCTCTTTTCGGAACTCCAAATCTTCAGACTATGGACTTCGAGAACTTGATAGCTGATCGCTTTTTGATAGTCATAACTGGAGTTGCTTCCGGCCACTTGGTGAACTTGTCGATGGCGACATACAGGAACCTGTAACCTCCGAAGGCTTTTAGGAAAGTTCCCAAAATGTCCATCCCCCACATAGTCAATGGCCATATAGGAGGTATCATTTGCAGTGGCTAAGCCGGTGTGTGAATTTGTTTCTCGTGGAACTGGCACACTTCACACTTTTTTAACAGCTCAACTGCATCCTAGAGAGTCGTAGGCCAGTAAAAGCCATGCCTAAAGTCTTTACCAACCAACGTGCGGGAAGACGCATGGTTCCCACACTCGCCTCCATGGATTTCTGTGAGGAGCTCGCGGCCTTCTTCCCGGGAAATGAACCGCATTAGGACACTATTGGCACAACTCCAGTAGAGATCCCCTTCTACCAGCGATATATTTAGCCAATCTGACGATCCAGTCAGCAGATGCACCGTCTTCAGGTAGGATGTTATCTGTCATGTAGCTACGGATCTCCGAGATCCATGCATCAGAGCTAACTTGAGCTTTTGAGTCTTGCGTGTTGGGTTGCTCGGAGCTTCCTGTAGCACCTATGACCCTTGGTGGACGCCATGGTAACAGAGCCACTGGGACCACCAGCTCTTGGGTGTTGGTCTCGCCCCCTTCGCTCAGTTTGGAAGGCTGAGCGGTGGGTCTTGATAATCTTTGGACAAAGACTCTGTCGGGAGCTTGATGTCCTTCTGGAGCTTTTGGACTTCAAGAAGGCAAGCAGTGAGTTGCGGGTTGTTGCAGCTGCATTCACCTTTGACTTTCTTGATAATGAGCTATGAATCACCATTCACCAGCATTTGCTTGACGCAATATGATAGTGCCACCTTGACCCCATATATGAGAGCTTCATACTCCGCCACGTTGTTGGTTGCCTTGAAGTCAAGGTGTACCATGTATTTGACCTTCTCTTCGATCGGAGTGAGGAGAAGAATTCCAGCTCCAGCCCCCTGCTTTTGCATGGAGCTATTTAAGTATAGAGTCCAGTGAGGTTCGGTGAACACAGGGACCTTGGGTTCCGGCTTCTGCTCACTAGGACCCCAGGATTTGATGGAGAAGGTGTCCACTCCGCCATGAAGTCATCCAATGCTTGACTCTTGATACCTTGTTGAGGCAGAAATTTGAGATTGAACTCTGCCAGCTCCGCTGCCCACTTTGCAATATTCCCAGTTTACTTGGGGTTATGCAGTATAGCACGCAGTGGATAGGATGTTACCACTGACATCTTGTGGGATCGGAAGTAGTGACGTAGCTTCCTTGAGGCAATAAGGACTGCGCAAAGCAGCTTATGCATCTCAATGTATCGAGTCTTGTCGTCGTGGAGTACTTCACTAATGAAGTACATTGGCCACTGGACGGTCCAGACCCTCTTGGAGGGACCCGGAGCTTCTACTTCATCAACGCGGACCCTCCCACAGGGGTTTGGACCTTCTTCTTGAGCTTCCCGGACAATTCCAGAGGGGTCCGGAACTTCTTCTTCAGCTATGTGAATCCCTCAAATGAAAGAGGTTGATCCTTGGGTAGCTTGCCTTGAAGATCTGTGCTATGGGGCTGGGACCCAAACTCGCCTTCAGGTATTTGTGGACCCTCCCGGAGGGGTCTGGATTCCTAAATTGTGTGTGGTTCCAATATTTCCGCGACCTGGACCATGTTGACAACCTTCGTAGTTGTCGAAATGTAAAGCAAGAGAGGCTCACCAGGGTTTGGAGCTACCAAAATTGGTAGGTGAGGAGCTGCTTGAGCTCTTTGAACGCCTTTTCTGCTTCTTCGGACCAATGGTATGGCCCAGACTTCATCAATAACTTGAAGAAGGGAAGTGCCCGCTCCGCCAGTCTTGAGATGAACCAGTTGAGCGGGGCTTGACATCCAGTCAGCTTCTCGACATCCTTCATGCGGGTTGGGGGCCGCATGTGTTCAATAGCCTTGATCTTTGCCGAGTTTGCCTCAACTCCTCGGTTAGTCACCAAGAATCCGAGGAGCTTCCTGGAGCTAACCCCAAAGACACATTTTTCCGGATTCAGCTTGGTGCGCGTCACGCGCAGCTTGTCGAAGACGGCGTGCAAGTTGTCAAGGAGTGATTCCTTGTTCTTGACCTTCACGATGATGTCATAGATGTAGACTTACACCAAGTCCCTAATAAGCTCTCCAAAGGTTTTGTGCATGGCTTGCACAAAAGTTGAAGAAGCATTTTTGCGACCGAAAGGCATGGCAGTATAAAAATACAATCCATCTACTGTTATGAAGGCATTAGGTTCTTCATCTTCCCTAGACATTTGGATTTGATGATATCCAGAGTATGCATCTAGGAAACACAATAGCTCACACCCGGAAGTGGAGTCCACTATCTGGTCTATCCTAGGTAGTGAAAATGGATCTTTTGGACATGCCTTATTCATGGTGGTGTAGTCGATATACATCCGAAGTTTCCCACCGACCTTGGGTACAACGAATGGGTTTGTCAGCCATCATGGATGATGAACCTCCCAAATGAAACCAACTTCGAGCAGCTTCTTAATTTCTTGCCGAATGAAGTTATGCCGCTCGACTGATTGCTTACGGGGGTTGGTGTACTGGTCGTGCATCAGGATAAATCTTCAGGTTGTGCTCAATCACCTCCCTAGGGATCTCAGAAATTTGTGATGGTTGCAAGGCAAACACATCAACATTTGCCCGGGGGAACGTGATGAGTGCTAGTTCCTATATGTTGTGCAGTCCTCCCGATATACGGGTGGTCTGGGTAGCATCGGAACCAATTTGGACGACTTTGATGAGAATGTCGGTGTCGCCGCTTGGCTACACACGTGGTGTAGAGGTTGAGCCTCGGTGATGAGTGCTCAGAGGTTGAGCAGCTAGCTCCTTGTCGCATGCTTCCTCCTGCGCCGTTGTAAGCGCGTGGAGTTCTTCCACCGTAGTGACTCCTGCAGTGCGATCTCCGCGGATTCGGAGAAGGCTTGAAGGTGTCCGCATGAACCTGTACAAGGCTGGCCTGCCTAGGATGGCGTTGAAGGGTAAGCTAATATGAGCCACGTCGAAGACCAGCTTCTCAGTTCTATAGTTCTCCTTAGTCCCAAAGGTCACCGAGAGAGTAAACGAGCTGAGAGGACTGATGGCCCCCAGACCTACCGCAGAGAAAGTATGTGAGGGGCAAAGGTCCAAGAATCGGAGCTGGATCTTGACAAAAGCTTCATAGCTGAGGAGGTTAAGTGCTAACCCTCCATCCACCAAGACATGGTAGAGTTGGACGTTATTGGTGGTAGGAGACACCATCAACGGCAGTTGTGCAGCTCAGATCATGTTTCTTGGACAATTTGTAGCATCGAAAGTGATGGAAGTGTCAATCCACTTCCGATGGGGTTCTGCCTTGGCGGAAGGAGTTGTGGCAGCAATCTCCCGACGCATGGTCCTGAGGACGTGACGAGAGGTGATATCCCAATATCCTCCATAGATGGTATTGAGGGCCTTTCGACACTCATTGTCGGAGATGCCAGGGTCATCGTCGATAGTGTTGTACACAGCCTTCAGGACCTTCTTGGGGTCCTGGAAGCATAGCTTTGGATTTGCCGGAGCTTCGTCGACTTTCTGCTTTCCTTCCCGATGGCGAAAAGGGGCTTCTTACTAGCGCTTGTTGAAGCGCTCGACAAGGATTTGGACCTCCTGACAATCTTCAAGATTGTGTATGTTCGTTTTGTGGATTGTACACCACATATTTGGACCGCCGCCGTCTTCAGATGGAGGTCGAGGTTACTTTTCAGGCCGTGGCCCCCGGCCACCCGGAGCTGTAGCAGCTGCAACAGCAGGCATGCCAGCTGACGGCTTCTTCTTGCTGTTGGACTTTTTCTTCTTCTTTCCACTACCGGAGGTAGTGGCTTCAGCCTTGGAGGACTATTTGTTAGCCTTCGGAGCTGGCTTCGAGTGCATTTCATGGCCCCCCACAGCTCTGGTACATTTGTCAGCCAGGCTAAAGATTTGTGACGCCGGTGACTTCTTTCGTTGCCAGCTTCTCCAGCATCTTCTTGTCTATGACGCCCTGTCGAAATGTTACAACAACAGATGCGTTGGAGATAGAAGGAATGGTGTTCTGTACCTGGGAGAAATGCTAGATGAATGATCGTAGCGACTCCCCTGACTTTTGTTTTACGGCGAACAAATCTTGTTTTGTGCATGGCCGGCTGTAAGAACTCTCGAATTTGGCGGCGAACTGGTTGCATAACTCTGCCAGACTGTTGATGGAGTCAGGCGGAAGACTCATGAACCAGGACTTGGTTGTCCCAGTCAGAGCCAAATGAAAATAATTGGCCATCACAGCCTCATTTCCACCCATTGCGACGATGGCAGTGGAGTAGATTTGATGTAACTCAACGGGATTAACAGTCCCGTCATATTCCTGTGGCAGATGAGACCAAAACTTTTGCGGCCATTGGACCATGCAAAGATGCATGGCCAGGGCTGAACAGCCACTCCCTAGTCCCAAAGGATATGGGTTTTCCAGAGCCTATCGCCCTTCGCGAGCGCGCTCGATGTGGACGCGATCGTCGTGTTGTCTGTAACGACGGTCAAGCTCCAATCAAAGATCATGCGTCAACAGTATCGATGCAGTGTGAGTACACTGTGCCCTAGAGGGCAGCGACGTCACTTCCTGGGACATAACACGTCTCCTGTGTTGTGAAACTTGAGGACCATGTCTACCAGACAGGGTCCTCCACTGTAAAGTTGCCTGCCCTGCGGGGGGCAGGCCCTGGTAGTGGTATCGGCTGTTGCTGCAACCAGATGTTCAACATCAGTACGCCATTGTTCCATGGCTGCCGGAGGAGCTCCAGCCGCTAGAGGACGCTAGAGCAAAGTACGCGCAGCGATTAGCGCATTCTCCGGGTTGTTTTTAAATGCAGTCACCGACACGAGGACACCATCCTATTGTCTGGTATTGGCGGCCAGAGCAGGTTGTGATGGTGGGGCAACAACACCCATCGGGACAACAGCGCCAACTGGCTATTAAGCATTGGAGGGATTTCCTCTTTCAGGCTGTCTGGCGTTACTATTGGACGATGCTGCCGTAGAGTTCACCATCTTGAAATCTCAAGGCACCCCTACGTGGAGCGCCAAATGTTGAAGTGTGTGATAGACACTTCCTCAGGTAGCCCGCTGAGGTTCATGATTGGTTAGGGATCGCGTGAGATTATGAACAAGGCAATGACAAGAGGACTTTTACGTGGTTCGGACCGCCTGAGCGTAATACCCTACTCGACGAGTGTTGTAGTATGTATGAGTACGCGTGTGTGAGCGCTTGATTGGACTTGTCCTTTGTACCATGCGGCACAACCCTTTTATAGTCCAAGCACTGGTCGTTACATTGTTAGCCTTGCCCGACATGTTGCTCTGATGGTGTTTAATTACCTAATACATGATCTATATGTATTAAGCACATTTAACTGTGATAACGTGACTTAATGGCGGCGTTACTGATACTAAAGGTCATCTGAACATGTGTCATTAACATGGCATTAATGACACATATTCAGGTCCTGTAATGGTATCTTTAATTGTCCCTTAAATGTCTGCACCGTTGGAGGTCCGTCTATCTTCCCATTAATGACACATATTCATGTCCCTTGACACATGGCAGCTCCGGAGCTTCCCACTATGGGAGGCAGGTCCGGAGCTGCTATACACGTGGTAGCACCAGAGCTTTCCTCTACTAGGGGTTAGATCCGGGGCCCCTGGACATGTAGCATGACCAGAGGTTTCCTATACAAGGAGTTGGGTCCGGCCTTGCTTTACACGTGGCAGCGCTGGAGCTACCCTAATGAGGAAGGCGAGTCCAATGCTGCGGGGCACATGGAGCCTTTTGAGGTATTCAACTCGGACAGGTGGAACTCTGTAGCTTTTCTTGCAGTATCGTAGGGTACTTGGTATGCAAGGTATGGACTTTGGTGGTTTTCAATGAGTTGTGGGTTTTTTTGTGGTGGGTAGGATTTATGAACACGATATATTGAGCGACTCAGTGAGTTGAGATGCCTCGACTTGGTGTCCCTCCTCAGCCTTTTATAAGAGACAAATGTCTTAGGACATGACCGGAGTCGGTTATAAATTTGACACGTCCAACTCTATCTATATCTTACTATATCTATTTTGAGGCGTGTGTCTTATTCCTTATCTAGCTAGACAAATAGTAAATTTCTCCCGAACTCCACATTACATGATAAGACGGCGCAGGTCTTATGATTTCAAAATGCTGATAACCCCATATTATGTGGGTCTTCATGGGCATAGACTTATTATATGCACGGTTCACAACTAGAGAACTGATACAAATACTAATTTTCATTACAAATACATATACGTGTTTTTAAGCAATTTTTCATGACATAATTATAGGTCGGACCCTTTATCTTATGATACTAAAAACCTATCCACTACAGGAAACTCGCAACATTACGTCGGTCAAAATAATTTACGTGTGCCGGCCGATGTAAGTTATGTAACTTACATCGGTCGTCTCTAGCTCACATAAGTTAGCAAAGTTACGCCGGCCGCCGGCCCACGACCATCATAATGAAGAAACTGACGTAATTTAGTGCATTAATTACATTGGCCCAACCATAAGCCGACATAAGTTACCGAGCCGACATAATTATATAGTCTAAATACGTCTGCTCAACCATAGTTCAACGTAAGTAAGGCGACCGACATATGTTAAGGGATTTTTCCTTAACCCTGTGGGCCGCGCGCGTGGCCCATTCACCCGCGCTTTCTCCTCACGCTTCCCTCTACGTGTCCAAGCCGCCGCCGCCACGCCACGCCTCGCCGTTGCCCGCAGAGCCGCTGCGCCGCCCACTCAATGTGCAGCCTCCACACTCAGGTAACGGCCTCCCTCCCCCAAACAACCACCCCTCACCCCTCCCCCCCTCCCCAGCTGCTGAGGGCCCCCATGGCCGGCTGCTAGCGCACCCCCACGTCGGCCTACATTGCCGGCCATGGAGGCAACCTAGTTTTTTTAATTACCAATTGTTTATTTGTTAATTGAATGTAATGGTGCCAATTATGATAATTGGTTAGCTAATTATTCTAATTGTTTAGTTCTTTTTTTAATTACCAATTGTTTAGTTATGCTAATTGGTTTAGTTATATGTTATGCTTATTATGCCAATTTTTTACATTATGTTAATTATGCTAATCGGTTTTAGTTCTTAAATTATGCATAATTGTTTAGTTAATAAATATTATTATGTTACATAGGTTAGGTTTAGATGTTTGTTGCAATATTTATTTAATTTTTTAGATTGTGGCTCATTATTTCAATGAATTGATAATTGCTTAGATGTTTGTTTAGGATTAACTAATATGAGTTTAGTTTAGTTGTTTAAATTATTATTGTTTATATATTATTTAATTTGATTTAGTGTTTAATATTAATATGTAAATATATGGGCTTTGGGCCGGCTCGGCCTGTCACATCCCATTTATAGCCCAACACGGCCCATTTAATAGTCACTTATGCATATAGATAGCTGCGGAGGCGAAAAGCGACGATGAGTACGATAAGCTCTCGCGCATGGATGGCAGGACCTGATGGAGCATAAAATACGACGGCTAACCCGTAAATCGTTCGACCGTTCTTTTCTTCTCTCTCTCGTTCTTTCCTATCTCTCGTAAATGACTCAAAATTGAAAGATTAAATTAACCTGTACAATTTGTGTTACCCGTTTTGAACCGGTCCATCTCACATGTGTTACGCATGTGAGGCATGTCATTTTGAAATTGTCCTTTTTTGGGACAGCCTGGGAGTGACCGATGGGGCATGGCTTGTGACGAGACACGAGTCTGTATTCGGATGAGATTTCGACTGCATAACCACATTGTTCTCAGCTTCACCATTTACGGCCGTGCAGTTGGAGAACAACGGGTTTATGCTGCCGAAATTTCGTCCGGGTCCAGACCGTTCGTCTCGTCATGCGCACTCCCCTCTGGGCCACTCTTGGGTGGATTTAGGACCTATCCTTTCCAATAGATGTAGAGTCATGACATTAAACAAAGTAAAAAAGTAACCATAATTTTTATGGTTTTAAACTGTAGAGTCAAACATGGCTGAAGACCACAATTGGATGTATATCGGTTGGAATAGCAAAACTGGTGCTCACTCGGATGAGTGGTACGCCAAGACAAAAGTAGGAAGCCGATGTACCTTGAGAAGCATTTGTTGAGACTTTTTCGATTGCCTCAGGCTTTCAGCTATGCCACAGGCTCTTGGCGGGAGTCGTCCTAGTGTTGCTAGGGGTAACCTTGTGCTCGATATGTTAATCAACTTAGCATGATAATTCATAATTGATGATCATTAGTAACTAACTTAGGATATATATATATACATATTAGAAGCACAATAGGAGTATGTACCTAACTGTTAGCCTAGTCCCTCTTTGCCTCATTTACCCATTTAGGATAGAATGCTCTTGTGTGTGTCACACTACCTCTAACTATCATTTACCCATCCTTACTAGAACCCTACCTAGACCAACCTATCCTCTCCATTTGATGATTGCTTTGCTTCCACCTAGCCTTCCTTGGGGAGAATATAAATGACACCCTTTGGGAATACTCTAAAAGGGGAAATGCTACATCGATAGCTTTCGTGCGCTTGCAGATTTATATCTGTGATGTTAGTAGCCATCAACAAGCATTTCTTACACCATTGCCAGGGATGATTTGTTAGTGTTATTTAAGAACTATCAACAAGCATACTTGGCGCAGTTGCCGAGGAAGACAGCTGAAGTATTGCATGATTAAGTGAATAAGACAGGACTGTAGATATGTTTTAGTAGGATAACCCTTCTTGTTTTTGCATTTTATGTGAAAACAGGGTAGGGTATGTCAGGTTTCTGCTTGCCAAAATACTTTATTGAAGATATCGAATCCCTTCTAAGAGATCAACCTCATGTCGTTACTGATTAGAAGCTTCAAGCGGCAAAGCAAGCACGTGCCACTGCACCAACAATTAAAACGCCAATGGCCCAGGAGACCCTTTGTGAGTTTTTGGCTCCCTCTGCTAATAATGTTCCTATTGGGCTCACTGTTAACACGAAGATGTGAACTTCGAAATCAAGACTGGCCTGATCACTATGGTGCAAGCCAACCAATTTTGGGGGAAGGCTAACGAGGATGCAAGTGGTCACCTGCAACAGTTATGTGAGATCTGCAGCACTTTTAAGATCAAGGACGTATCTCATTATAATGTTTGTCTTAGGATGTTTCCGTTCTCTCTTCTTGGGTGAGCGAAACAGTGGTTCTACGCGAACTGAAGTGTTGTAGACACCTTGCACAAGTGTTCTACAACATTACTTGCCAGGTTCTTTCCGTTTAGCAAGACATATGCCCTACATGGAAGAATTTCCAACTTCCAGCAAGACGCTAAGTAGTCTATTACCAAGGCTTGGGAAAGGCTTCAAGAGTACATCTTGGCATGTCCCCACCATGAGATGTATGATTGGCTCATTAACCAAAACTTCTACAACGGGTTGATCCCTTCCTCCCGTGACCATGTTGATGCTGCTTCTGGAGGTGCCTTCTTCTCATTGACGGTGCCCAAAGCCAAAGATTTGATTGAGAAGATGGTGTCAAACATGGAATGGAGCGACGAGCATCGCCATACCCGCCAGGTAGGCATGCACACCTTGAAGGAGGTGGACATGATCGCTACCAAATTGGACCTCCTTATGAAGAAGATAGATGGACAAGCCAATGGTGAGGTGTGTGGCAATGCATATGCCCTAGACTCTCGACTCACATGTGAAGTCTATGGCAATACGGGCCATTTGGGCAATGACTGCCTAGAAACCCGTGAGGATTCCCTATTCATAGACAATAATGGCTATCGTCCAGGAGGCCAAGGGTGGGGCCAACCATGACCATTCATTTAAGAAGGGTACAACAACAATGGCAACAATGGAAATCAACCTAACTTGAGAGAGCTTGCCATTAGTAAGTTGAAGATAAATGATGCTCTATTAAAGAAGTTGTCGGCTAATGTCAAGACCCTAAAGAGCATTAATGCCAATATTGAAGGACTATCCTCGGCCTCCAAGAATCAACTAAGCTTCAACAAGATGTTGGAGACCCTGTTGGCTCAACTGGCAGCTGTTGTTCCACCAATGGAGAATGGCAAGATGCCAAGAAAGCCCGAACCTCCAGTGGAAAATGTTAACATGATTTCTCTACAATAAGGCAACTGGTTGAAGGACCCTGGATGTCCTACAATATCGTGCTCAATTGGGGCTCACCACTTTGACAAGGTCTATTGTCACCTTGGAGCAAGTGTGAGTGCCCAAGGTGGTCTTCAACCAACTAAACTTCACGGGGCTTACTCCAACACCAATGCAGCTCCAACTGGCTAGTTCTTCATTCCGTTATCTGGCATGTATTGCTGAAGAAATTCCGATGAGAATTTGGAATTGCTTCATACCCGTGGATTTCATGGTGCTCGACATTGAGGTCGAAAAAGATACGCCCCTCATCGTTGGGTGACCATTCCTTAGTACAGTGAAGGCTTGCATAGATGTTGGAGCTGGAGAAATCCACTTTCATATCAATGGCAAGGAGGAAAAGTTTAACTTCCGCCCAAAGTTGGAGCAATGCTCCATGATTCGTATCAAGTATGGGCCAAATGTTAAGCACATTCAATGGGTCGAAGTCACACCTCTAAAGGTGGAACCACTCATTGCATTCATGAGGAAATTGATCTATGCAGAGAACCTATATTATCGTCCACACCGACACCCCAAGAAGACGGAGAAGTCCGGGCCTCCTCAAAGGCCCAAGTCCACAGAGCCGCCAAAAAAGGAATGATGGAAGAAGCAATATGTGAAATCCCACTTTTGGAAAGAACAAGAAAGCAAAAATGAGAACTTAAAATTTTTAAGTAAATTCAAAATTCAAAGTCTTGGAAAGTATATTAGTAAATGAATGATGTATGAAACTAGGATTTTAAAATTAAAGTCAACGTCAAAATTAATCATGATTTAAAAGTTATATGCGATGCTTTTTTATATGGCAAATTTTGATTTAAAATCGAAGTCGCATGTTGAATTCATTAAAATAATCCAATAGAAAGTAATTCAAATTTTTGTTTCAAATTCAAAGTTCAGATTTAAAATCAAATCAAGGATAAAGACATACACTAAACCCTAAAAATAGAGGAAATGAATTGCAAATGCACAATCTCACATTAATTGAGAAGCATTGTTTAAAAGCAAATCAACACTTTGATTATTTCAGCTGGAAGTAGGGAAAATCAGATATTAAATAAGGTGAAAAGGGGGGATAGGGTTACTGATGTTTCAATCCCAGATCTGAACTCAATCAAATTACAAATCTGATTTGCATAATTAAAAATCCTTAACTCACTTTTGTCACTCTACAAAATCTGGTGAATTTTGAGAAAGAATTGTTAGTGTGATTTTAATTTTGGAGAGGGGATAATATCCATGAGCGGGACCCACCTGCCTGCAGGCCCCACCGGTCTGTCCTATTTAGACCAAGTCTTGTTTCAGTTCTCAGCAAAACGGTGCCTCATGGCCCACCAGACCGCTCGGTGCCATGGCCTTGGTTCGATCCTATCGGGAGAAATATACAATCCTCTTTCTTGTTCTCTTCACTGTAAGCATGAAGGAGATAGCACCATGGCTGTGCTGCCCAGACCCGGCTCCTGCGAGCTTGCAGCCAAGCACCATGTTCTGCCCCTTCCATGTTGTGCCCCGGCCGCGGTGCACCCCATATCGCCCTGGTTCTCGCTCGCGTCTGGCGTTGCCACCGCGCGCTCGCCCTGCTCGCTGACCGCCTTATCTCGCGCGCGTCTCGGCCGCGCACCGCCTGCATCACGCTGTCACCTTGCTCAAGCTCCTCACGCCGGCTGCTCCTGATGAGGCTGTGCCTCAGCACGTGCCCCGCTCGCGCGCAGCACGCCACCCCCGTTGCTGCTTGCCTTGACGCGCCCGTGCGTGCCCCTCCGCGAACATCGTTGTCCTACTTCTTCTTTGGCAGCAGAGCGCGCCTCTGGCCTCTGGAGCGCCACCCCTTCCCCCACCGCTCGCACGCGCGCAAGCCCTGGTTCGGGTGCCAGCTCTTCCTACTGCTCAACGCCCGCCTCCTTGGTCGTGCGCCCACGGTCGAGCTCGTCGTCGGCCCAGCACCATCTGCTCCTGCTCGTCGTCGCCTCTGCCTCAGCCATGTGCCAGCGCTCTGCCGCTGCTGCGTGCTGCGCCGCCATGTCCGCGTCTCGCCGCTGCGCCTCACGCGCCGCGGTGATCGCCGTCCACGCCGCCATCATGACGCCGGCCGTTCCTGCCGCCGCTGCGCATCTCCACCTCACGGTGCTGCTGCGGCGTGTCTCCAAGCCATTTCCATCCACCTATGCACCATCGGCAAGGCAGCGTGCAATGGAAGATCTTTGACAGCTGAACCGCATCGACACCATCACCCTCGGTACGTCGCCGCGATGTTCCGCGTCGCTGTTGTGTCCTGGCGGCGAATAAAGTGATGTGTGTCATGTATGGTATGCAGGAACACGTCAATGACACAATGATGATGTCAATTGATCCAAAGTTAGCTCTGAGTTGAGGAAGATTGGTCGAGACAGTGCTGCAGTCAACATGTTTGATGAAATGTTTACAAGGAAGGAGCCAAATGTGTTGACGTTCAGTGCTGCTATATGGATGCAGGTATGTTGTGGTGTGGCAATTGACAAGGATATGTGCCAATGTGCTCTTTGAATGTTGATGAAGTAACCAGATCAAGCACACCACCAAGATGTTCGCTAAAATGCTTACAAGGTGAGCATGCTTATAAGGATAGGAAGGTAGTGCGACTGGTTTTCCGTAATCCTGCACATATGGTTTAGCGATGGGTGTGACTACTTGGTCATTTGTTCCTGTTGCTACGTTTGTCTTGAGATGTCTCTCCCATGACCTTAAGCTCCTTATCAAGGGTCCATCTGATTCTTGTAGATTGGTTAATAGTCGTTCTCATCATAGGAGCCTCAAGAAGTAGAGATGATCCTGTCTTCTATAGTTACAAGGAACCTCAGAATTGATTCCTTACGACACACAGGTAATGTAGAGTAATAATCTTAGAACACTTGAGGAAAAACCATAGTATGTTCCTCCTAAGTCCTTAGAAGCTTTGTAGATCGTCTTATAGTTCTTAGACGATTTCAATTCTACAGTCATAAGATTTAATCTGGAGTTTCAATCTTATGCTTTGCATAGTACTCTCATACCTTAATTGTGCTATGATCACCTTGATCACTTATTCATCCTTACACTGTTCAGTTGAATGCTTCTTCACCAGTCAGTCTTATCACTCTTGTGTGGCATAGCTCCAAGTGTTGATTCCTAAGTTGAAATGTGTGCTTACATTACATTGCACTTTTCAATTCTTACCTCGACACTACTATGATCACCTTGACTCCTCCTCTGTTTCTCCACAGAACAGAGACATGTATGTCCCTCCTAGTCAAGCTTCTCCTTCTTAAGGTGTATACAACCACATTGAGTCTAATATTATATTATATTGCTCCCTAATATGCACAATCATTTCAATAGGAAACGTGACGAAGATGATCGACGAGGAGCATCACCTGGAGGAGGAGTCGAGGAGTCACCATCTTGAAGTTTTATGGAGGATTCATCGGAGGAAGATCAAGCCTAACTATTAACATTTGCCTAGTCGCAAACCAAGGCAAGCCCTAGTTTGCATTTATGTGCTATTTCAAAGTTTCAATTTTTGTGCATTATGGCTAAGGCGCTTGTTACTACACTTGCATGACCCACAAATCCCATGGAGTACCGGGTAGGTCTACAGCCTGACGCGTAGAAAATGCCGTGCTAATGTTTTGAGGAATTTAGTAGAAGTCGAGTAGTTGGAATCTACTCGCGAGATAGGATTTTATCACACGGGATGGATTTGATCAAAGAATAGTTTATGAATATGAATTTGAGACCGAGCAGCAGATAGGATGCAGCAAGATGTGGTCTCATGTGCGTAGCCCTGCTTGTGTTGATTGAGGACCGATCCGTGTGCAACCCGACAAGTTTGAAATGTACCGGATGCATACTAGCTATATGGAAACCAGGAAACCGATGTAATTGGTTAACCTGGGTGTCGAGGCCTATCCTACTGTTTTATAGGAGTGGGTTGAGGGCAGCAAGGTGTAAATCTGCAGGCGGGCACAGACACGCCCCGCGCGGGGACCTCCTGCCGGTTATGGAAGGACCCGTTCAATATTTAGGTTTCCTTTGAAAGATTGTTGCAAACAACATAGTATTGAAGTGTGATTTGCTCCACTTCCAAAATGGGTGTATGTGACGTGTTATTCGGGTGTCTACTTATTGCAATCACCATCCCTCGTGGTTATTTGAGTACCGCTTGTTTACCGCGCTGTGACGTAGTAATAAAGAATAGTGGAATTATTATGAAATTGTTGTCATGATTATTTTTGTATTGCAACTTGTACGGATTAGGGATAGCACAATTAAAGTTTACAGTTTCCAAACACTTAACTTGTAATGGCATTATGTGCTATGGGCATGTCATATCATCGGCAAAGCGTTTCTTGTTTGATTGCGGAGTCTATGATGTGTCGTGCCTAAGGAATGTCATTTGCTACTTAAAACATGAATTTAAGGATCCACTTTTAGGTGAGGCTACTTATTCTATTTTCTACCTATGTGTAGTCTTTACCTTGTAGATGTTTAGTGAGACGGGTCAGCCTTGTTGAGCCTTATACTCACGTTTGCAGTTAACAAGTTTTTGCAGGTTATACATTTGATGATGGGCTTGACGACAATTCCTTACCCTCATCAGGGTTCACGGTGAGTGGGTGAAAGTGCATCTAGGCATCCCCATGGGTTTTGGATGATTGATGATGACAATTGAGAGGCTAATGAGCTTAGTTGATCTTAAGCACAGGTACAATGATTGAAATGAGATGAAAACCCTCAAAAAGGAAAAGGCTAAAACGGGCGTCAAAGACTCAAGCGTAGAAATTAGGGTTTCTATGGTATTGAACTTATGTGAGCTGTATCATGTGAGAGGGTGGTTGTATCATGTGCATTGAGGTCATACGAAGGGGCTCAAAGTGGTGGTTTAGAGAAAAACCTAAGTGAGAAGCCTAAAATGAGAAAAACTCTAGGAAGCCGGACTAGTTCGGGCCTCAGGGCCGGACTAGTCCGGCCATGGCAGACAAGTTCATTTTGAGATGGACCAAACGTCTCAAGAGTGAACCTGAGTGAATTTGGAGCTATGTCCAAGAAGTCCGGACTTGTCCATTTTTGGACGCACCGAAGCTCTCTGGAGAAGTTCGGACTTGCCCGTTTGGGTACGGATTTGTCCGTTTGAGACTTAGTGTGACAAACCGAGAGAAACCCTAGGTGGCCGGACTAGTCTGCTCGTGTGGTCGGACTAGTCCGGCCCAACCCAGAAAAGTCCGTTTTGGAACGGACCAAGTGGTTCTGTTCCACTTCGGACTAGTCCGCTGTTGACCGGACTAGTCCATTGTCTAGTGACTGTTTGAATTTGGAAATTTGGCGGGTAGCGTGACGATCGTTGCTCAGTGTGGCAGTTGTTGGGAACTGACCAGAGGTCAGTGGTCCCATAGGGCCGAATTAGTCCGGGGTCTGAGGCCGGACTAGTCCGCCCCTTTGCTGATGTAAGCAAAAGGGGCTCGGGACCCCCAAGCTCATTGGAACATGTCTTGAACCCTAGCGCCGCCACAAGCATCCTAGAGCCTTCTAAAGCCTTCTACTCGTCCTACTAACCCCATAAGAGCAAATCTTGAAGATATTAGGGTTTGGGGAGGAGATAGAGGAAAATCATCGCGTTTTGGCTCTCGGTTTCATCTCTTGCACATTGTGTTGTGTTGTGTGGCTTGTGTGAGTTGAGCTTCGTGTGCTCCTCTTGTATTGATTTGTGGGAGCCTCAAGTTGTGAGCAGCCTCATCAAACTTGGTGATTACACATTGATATAGTGGAAACCAAGCCGGCCATCGTGGTGGCTTGGTGAGAGAAGGGTCAAGTGAGACCCGGTCCTTGTGTGGACTTCTCGACGTGGAGGTACACTTCTTTGTGGAGCTGAACCACAGGATAAATCCCATGTCACTTGTCTTTCGCTTTTTGTGATCACTAGTTTTTCTATTAGGGTTCAGTTTGGTCTTATTGCCCTACACTTTGATCATTATCGTATACTTCCAATCTAAGTGTTTAAACTCTACAATCTGAGCCTTACAAGCTTACTACACATTGCTCATATCTTTTGTGAACTTTAATTCTGCAAATAACCTGTAGAAATCAAGTTTAAGGTTTCCACCCTGTGCTGAACGGACTAGCCCGGCCCTGTGCAGACTATCTGACCACAAGAATTTAATCTTGTTTGGTTAAGTGATTTCAGGTATTATTGCCTATTCACCCCCCCTCTAGGCGACTTTCAATTGGTATTAGAGTAGGCTTATCCACAAGAGTCAAACAACTCGGAGAAGTAATGGACGAAAGGGGTGACAACGAGGACCCAGTGGTCATCGATGACACCAAGATGAAGAACGTCGATGTTCTTCAAGATGATCCGAATGACGACGAAGAAGTTCAGATGCTCAAAGCATGGCTTCGTGAGAATCTCAACGTGCCGAAGAAGGAGATCAAGCCAACTGATCTGGTAAACATCGACAACGAGAGTAGTTCACAAGACTACTCCCGGTATCTTTACAATTATGAGCAACTTACCGCTAGCGACCATTATTTGTCTATTCCAATTGGCAAACTTCCTCAATTTGACTAAAATGATTATTCTATGTGGAAGCATAATATGAAGATCCACCTCATTTCCTTAAAACCTAGCTTGTGGCAAATTGTGATGACAGGTGTTCATCTTCCAAAGAATGAGGAAGACATCACTCCCGAGCAAGCCATCCTTCTACATCACAAAGCTCAAGACGTTGGAGTGATTACCTCCTCATTGAATCGTGAGGAGTTCAACCGCATTGAAGGGGTTGGAGGTTGCCAAGGAGATTTGGGATACCCTCAAGACAGCGCACAAAGGCAACGCATCATAAGGGAAGCAAAGATCGAGATGATCGAAGGAGAGCTTGGGAGATTCACCATCATGGAGGGTGAATCTCCACAAGATATGTATGACCGCCTCAAGACTCTCATCAACAAGAGTCGGTCATATAGAAGCACCCGGTGGACCGACCACAAGGTAGTAAAGAGGATGATTCAAGCATTCATGCCTTGAAACATCACTCTTTGCTCACCAATTCGTGAAAGTCCGGGCTTACACAAGATGACTCCCGAAGAAGTGCTAGGGAGAATCATCAACCATGAGATGATGGAGCAAGAAGCGATGTTCTACAATGATCTACAAAAGCTTTCCTCCTCCGTGAAAAGGGATGTTGCATTCAAAGCAACGTCCTCAAAATCTCAAGAAAAGGAAAAGAGTATGAAGAGAGTCCTGGCACCGATGAGGAAGAAGCTCTTTTCATCAACAACTTTGAGTCCAAGGAGGGAAGAAAGAAGGTTAAATCTAAATCCTCCTCTTCAATTTCTTCTCATGATGATTTTGATAGTAGTAGTGAAAATGAACACATTCTTAAAGACATAAGTAAAAGCACGTTGACAAGATTAAGATTGCTAACGGAGGAAATATTTGAGAAGGAAGAACTCATCAACCGTCAAGAGGACATGCTCATCCAACAAAAGGAGAGATGTCAAGAGGTTGAGGAGCTCTTGGAGCTTGAAAGAGAAAGAAGCATGGAGCTTGAGTGTGAACTCGCTTTGAGCAAGGAAACTTGCTCAAACCTTGAGAACACTACAATTTTTATCATGGATGAACTTGTTAGTTTGACACAAGCTAACAAGATCCTTGAGACGCAAGTGAATTCTCTCAAGGCCACTGCACCTTCGTCCTCTACAAGCTCACCTTCCACAAATGTTAAATCCAAAGAATCTCAATCTTGTAAATGCTCAAACTTAATTATAAAGCTTAAAGATGAGCTAATGTCGGCGCAAACCAATCAAGCACCCAAGGGTGGCATCTTTGACAAGGAGAAAGTGGCAAATGCATGTAGTGCACATGCCAACACAAGACATCCCCTTGTCAAGGATGGTCTTGGTTACTCTAGGGGGATGAGGCAAAACGCCAAAACTCCCAAGAATGGCAAAGACTTGATTGTTTTTGTCAAAGGGGGCTCATACAACAATAAAGGAAGGAACATTGCCACTACACCTAAAATTCCTAATAAAGAACCTCATCCATTGTTCCATGATTTTGATTCTTCATATGTTTTATTGAGGAACATGTTCGGAAAGGCATATGCTAGGTATGGTTGGCCACACCGCAAGAGTCCCAAACCTTGTGTGTGGGTGCCCAAGTGCCTCTTGACTAACATCAAAGGACCCAACACCTCTTGGGTACCTAAAGCCAAGGCTTAACTCTTTCTTGTAGGCATACTCCTCCGCTGGAACCAAGTGGGTTCTTGATAGTGGATGCACAAATCATATGATCGGAGAGAGGAAGATGTTTGTGGAGTATGAGCTAAATGAAGATCCAAGTGAAGGAATCTATTTTGGAGACAATAGCCAAGGAAAAGTCCTTGGCACCGGTAAAATTGCTATATCCCCTAATCATACTCTTTCAAATGTTTTACATGTTGATTCACTTGATTATAACCTCTTGTCCATATCACAACTATGTGAAAATTGTTATAATTGTTTATTCACTAATGAGGGTGTGACCGTCACAATGAGAAGCAATGGCTCAATTGCCTTTAAGGGTGTACTCAAAGTAAAGCCTTATCTTGTGGATTTCTCCGCGGGTAAAGCCTGACTTGATACATGCTTAATTGCAAAAACTAACATGGGATGGCTTTGGCATAGAAGGCGAGCCCATGTTGGGATGAGGAATTTGCAAAAAATCCTTAAGGGAAAGCACATCCGTGGTTTAAAGAATGTTGTGTTTGAAAAGGATAGGCCATGTAGCGCATGCCAAGCCGGAAAGCAAGTTGGAGCACCACATCCATCCAAGAACATTATGAAAACATCAAGACCATTGGAGCTTCTACACATGGATCTCTTCAGTCCAATCGTCTACATTAGTATTGGTGGTAACAAATATGGTCTTCTTATTGTTGATGACTTTTCACATTTCACTTGGGAATTATTTTTGCATGACAAGAGCGAAACTCAAGGTGTTCTCAAGAGATACTTGATGAGAGCTCAAAATGAGTTCTCCTTGAGTATCAAGACCATAAGAAGTGACAATGGCACCGAATTCAAGAATACTCAAGTTGAAAAATTTTTGGATGAAGAAGGCATCAAACATGAGTTCTCAGCCCCCTACTCCCCTCAAAAAAATAGGGTGGCCGAGAGGAGGAATAGGACCTTAATTGAGATGTCAAGAACCATGCTTGATGTGTACAAGATGTCAAACCGGTTTTGGGCGGAAGCGGTTAACACCGCTTGCCATGCCATAAACCAGTTGTACCTTCACCGCGTACTTAAGAAGACATCATATTATCTCCTAACCGATAACAAGCCCAACATCTCTTACATTCGTGTTTTTGGAAGTAAATTCTACATTCTTAACAAGAAGCCTAGGACTTCAAAGTTTGCTTCTAAGTCCGATGAGGGTTTCTTGCTTGGTTATGACTAAAACACTTACGCCTATCGTGTCTTTAACAAATCCTCCGGAATTGTTGAAGTAGCACGTGACATAGTGTTTGATGAGACTAATGGCTCCCAAGTGGAGCAAGTTGATCGTCATGTGCTAGATCAAGAAGAAGCTCCACAAGTGGTGATAGGAAGGATGGCACTTGGAGACATACGACCACAAGAACAACCTCAAGATGCAAGTGACCATCCTACACATCAAGCAAGCTCTTCCTCAAATGATGAAGATCAAATTCCCCAAGATGCGCTCCAAGAAGATGAAAATGGAGGCATCAATCAAGGGGGAGACAATGAGGATGAGGAAGACCAAGATGATGAATCAAGACCTAAAGGGCCAAACCCAAGACTTCATCAAAGCGTCCAACGGGACCATCCTGTTGACAATATACCTGGAGACATTTCTAATGGGGTAACTACTCGATCTCGTGTTGCAAACTTTTGTCAACATTACTCTTTTGTTTCTTCCTTGGAACCCCACAAGGTTGAAGAAGCACTACGAGATCCGAATTGAGTGATGGCCATGCAAGAAGAGCTCAACAACTTTGAGAGAAATCAAGTATGGGAGCTTGTGAAGAGGCCTAATGCAAATGTTGTAGGCACCAAATGGGTGTTCCGCAACAAACAAGATGAACACGGGGTGGTTACAAGGAACAAGGCACGACTTGTGGCCAAAGGTACTCACAAGTCGAAAGTTTGGATTTCGAATAAACCTTTGCTCCCGTAGCTAGGCTTGCATCAATTCGTATATTACTTGCCTTTGCTACTCACCATGATTTTAAGCTATATCAAATGGACGTCAAGAGCGCATTCCTCAATGGTCCAATCAAGGAAGAAGTGTATGTGGAGCAACCCCCCGGATTTGAAGATGAAGAATTCCCAAACCATGTGTACAAATTGCGTAAGGCTCTCTATGGACTCAAAGAAGCTCCTAGAGATTGGTATGAGTGCCTTGGAGACTTTCTAACTCAGAATGATTTCAAAATCGCAAAGGCGGACTATACTCTATTTACTAAGCACTTTAATGATGATTTTTTTGTTTGCCAAATATATGTCGATGACATTATATTTGGTTCTACTAACAAAGCTTTTTGTGATGTGTTTTCCAAGATAATGACGGAAAGATTTGAGATGTCCATGATGGGGGAGTTGAAGTTCTTCCTAGGTTTTCAAGTGAAGCAACTCAAGGAAGGCACGTTCATTAGTCAAACAAAGTACACACAATATATACTCAAGAATTTTGACATGGACAAGGCCAAACCCATCAAGACTCCTATGGCAACCAACGGGCATCTCGATCTTAATGAAGATTGTCCAAGTGTGGATCAAAAGGTATATCGTTCCATGATAGGCTCATTGCTATACTTATGTGCATCTAGGCCCGATATCATGCTTAGTGTGTGTATGTGTGCTAGATTTCAAGCCGCTCCTAAGGTGTGTCATTTGACCGCCGTAAAGAGAATTCTCAGATATTTGATTCACACGCCAAGCCTAGGACTTTGGTACCCCAAAGGCTCTAAGTTTAATCTCATTGGATATTTCGATGCGGACTATGCGGGGTGCAAAGTTGATAGAAAGAGTACATCGGGAACTTGACAATTCCTTGGTAGATCTCTAGTGTCTTGGTCCTCAAAGAAACAAGACTCCATATCACTTTCTACAGTCGAAGTGGAGTATGTCGCCGTCGGAAGTTGTTGTGCACAACTTCTTTGGATCCGACAAACTCTTAGGGACTATGGCATAAACTTGCGCCATATCCCTCTCCTATTTGACAATGAGAGTGCCATCAAAATAGCCCACAATCCAGTTGAACACTCAAGGACCAAGCACATCGATATTCGCCACCATTTCTTGAGAGATCACTCCTTCAAAGGAGACATTGCAATTTCCCATGTGAGAACCAATAAACAATTGGTCGATATCTTTACCAAGCCACTAGATGAGAAAAGGTTTTGTGATCTCAGGAGTGAGCTAAATATCCTAGATTCTCGAAATGTGGCTTAAGTCTCGCACAATTGATTGTTATATTCAAAACTCACACATGCTTGCGAAAAACTCATCCTTCTCAATTTCTCTACAAATTATTTTGAAATTATTGAATACTTGTGAATCATGGTCATAGTTTGATTATTGATTTCTTAATGACCATATTTACAAAGATCTTTTGTGAAATATAGTCCAAAAGGATCAAATCTCACATAAAAACTCAATATATAGGAGTTTTAGGTCTTAGGACCGGACTAGTCCGCTCCATTGCACCGGACTAGTCCGGTGTCTCAAGTTGTCCGGACCCAGTTCGGATATCTGACCGGACTAGTCTGGCCCTTGGGGACTTAACCTCCCAAGGAGTCCTCGACCTCTCCACTTCCATTCAAACACTCTCTCTCCAAAAACACTCGAAAACCGTCTCCCAAACGACGATTTTCGATTCTCTCCACAAAATATTGATTCCAATCGGTGGATTGAAGCCCTAAGGTGCTTAGGAACCTTCCCCCAAGCATCAGAGGCCGATTCCTCACTCACATTTCATCGAATCAAAATTTTGAAGAGGTATTCTTGACCTAACTCCAAAATCCTTGAAATTCAATTCTTTTGGGTCCATTGATAGAAACTTCTTCACAAATGTTGTTGTACACATCAATGTGATCATGTAACTCAATTTTTGTGGTAGGATCTATAGTTTTTGCAAAATTTTCCTAGATTAGGGTTCTTGCTGTGTGAACCGGACTAGTCCGACCTAGTGCGCACTAGTCCGGCCCTTGGGCGGACAAGTCCAGGTTACACAGTGAAAAACCTAACCTAGTTTGATTTTGTGAATTCTACTAATTTATCTTGACTCCTTGGACTTATACAAATTCCGTTGCTTCTCTTGTCAGCAATCATGTCAGACAATGAATACGTTCCTCCTTCTGACCCTGAGACCGAAGTGGAGAAGCAGGCTCTCTTTCGACAGAAGCAAAGAGAGGATCAAGAGATCGCTGCTGCGTACTTTGCCTCTCAGAGGGCAAAGAAGACGCAGCGTGAGGAGCACAACTCTACTGTTGTCGAGGCTGCCCCAAAAAGAAAGAGGCTTGTGACCTTTGGTGAGCAAGCCAAGTCTCAGAGGGCGAGGACCTCCAAAGATAAAGGCAAAGCCCCAGTTGATGCTGCACCCAAGAAGAGGGTGATTGTGGCCAAGAAGGCTGCAAGCAAAGTCAAGAAGGGTGCCAATCAACCCATTGGCCCCTTGAGGATGTCTTCTCCAGCACAGAACCCAAACCGTGCAGCTACCTTTGACGCCAACATCTTCAAGGGCAAGGGGGCTGAGAAGGCACGCAAGCTGAGGATGATCAACATTTATCGGCGTGACAGGAGCACAGTGGATCTTCGGTTCTGGTGTGACTTTCACTGTGACTACTACAGGACGGTCTATATGACAAAGCATACCCATGTTACAGATGCTCAGTGGATAGACTGGGACTACATGGCCCAGAAAGATCATCAAGCCTTCAATGTTGTGATTGAGGCTGTCGAGAGGCATGGCCTGAAGAAGTTCATGGCCTTCCAGTATGACTGGAATGTGGAAGTCATAACTCAGATCTACCCCACTCTCTACTTCCACACCGATGGGGACAGAAGGATTACCTGGATGACCCATGGAGAGTAGTACTCCACCACCTATTGGGAGTTTGCTCAGTTGCTTGACTTGGAGGATTGAAAGTGCATCTAGGAATCCCTTGTAGGTTTTGTATGATTTATGACAAGCAAATGAGATCCTAACTACTTTGTTGAGATGAGCACTGGTTTTAATGTGAAAATAAGCAAAGTGCCAAAAAGAAGGGAGAATGAGGAGCAATGTGGAGAACAGCTCATGGAACAAGTGTAGTAGAACATTGTGTGTGGAGTGTGTTTGGGAAACACTCCCCAAGAGCTCAAACAAAAATAAACACACACATTGCACAAATTTATACAGGACCGAACTAGTCCGATTGACACCGGACTAGCCCGATATCTCTCTGCACAAGAATGAACAAGTCCGATATCACCACGAACTAGTTTGATATCTCTCTGACTAGAATCGGACTAGTCCTCCCCAGTGCGGACTAGTCCTCGAAAAACTTCAAAAGCTGCACAAAATCGGACAAGTCCGATCACCAACGGACTAGTCCGATATCATTCTGATCTAAATCGGACAAGTCCGATATCGGCACAGAGTAGTTTGAAAACCCTCTGACCTAAATCGAACAGGTCCTCCAAGTGCGGACTTGTCACCCAATTCACTTAGGGTTTCACTGATCCGAACAAGTCCGGTGACTACCGGACTAGTCCGAAGATTTCCAGAAGCAAAATCAGACAAGTCTGATCCTAGTTGGACTAGTCCGATATTTCGGGACACATAGCGTTTGCTACACACAGCACACCGGACTAGTCCGATGTCCACCACAGACTAGTCCGATCTTTCTAAACCCTAACAGTCACTTTAAGAAACCCCATATAAATTGATGTGCACGGCCCAACTTTAATCGCTCTCGACCCCCTGCGCCGTCACACCTCCCAAATGCCTCAAAAACACATCTCTCCATGAAATCAAATGCCACAAAGATCAATCCCTTAAGGATACGCTTTGGAACATTGGAGAGACATGATTCATCACTCTTGAGCTCATGGTTAGATTCCCTAACACACTCCTATGATTTTCATTGTAATCTTTTGAGTGTCTTCTTGGTGGAGTTTTCATTGTAATTTAGGGGAGCCCTCAACGTGTGAGAAGGCCCCTTGAATTTGGTTATTTACCCTTTGTGATAAGAGAAGAGGATTGGCCTTCATGGCGATCCGACGAGGGTAGGGTTGGAGAAGAACCGATCCTTTTGTGGACTCCTCAACGTGGATGTAGGTTGCCTCTGTGGGAACCGAACCACGAGATAAATTGCTTGTGTTCTCGCTTTGTGTTCATTGTCATTATTCATCACATCAATCTACGATTTCAATCAATATCGCTTACTTTACGTTGAAACATTAAATATAATATTGAATTGTGATATATCCTAGTGCATAATCGTGCAACACTTCAATTAAATGTATATTTTTACTTCATACCTCTTAGAGTCAAATTAATAAATCATACATGATTAACCTAGTCGGTACACACCGGACTAGTCCGCACTTGAGCGGACTAGTCCAATATCTAGAGTTTTGATCTGGTTGTTAAGTGTTGCAGGTTCCGACAAAATTCAAAAAGGCCTATTCACCCCCACCCCCTCTAGGCCACATTAGATTGGTATAAGAGCAGGTTCTTCAAGAAAGAGACTAATCACTCAAAGAGATCATGTCAGACATGAAGGACGTACAGAGGAGCAACAACCAAGAGAAGGTTGATGATGACAAGAATTAGAAAGTGGAAAAGCTCCTCGAAGCCATTCAAGACATCGAGGATGACGATGAGGAGACGCTTGAACCAAAGGCGCTCCTAAGAAAGAAGACTCTTTCCAAAGGGAATGTGAAAGTCGAAGATGAAAAGAAGAAAAAGGGGAGTAGTCACACCGACTACTCCCGATGTCCTTTCAACTACGATCGTCTTAATTCCAGCAATAATCAATATTTATCTATCCCTCTAGGAAAAGCCCAACACTTCGATGGAAGTGGTTACTCAATGTGGAGGCAAAATATAAAAATGCATCTAATTTCTCTCAATCCAATTTTATGGCATATTGTGTGCACAGGATAGATATCCCGGACGACGATGAAGATCTTACACCAAGACAAGAGCAGGCGATCCATCGAAATGCTCAAGCCGCGACAGTCATTACCTCCACACTCAGTCGGGACGAGTTCACCAAGGTGGATGGACTCGAGATTGCAAAGGAGATCTGGGACACATTGCAAACTGCACATGAAGGTGATCGTCATGTGCGTGAAGCGAAGATCGAAATGATCGAGGGCGAATTGGGAAGATTTGCAATCGAAGAATATGAGTCGCCTCAAGATATGTACAACCAACTTAAGACGCTCATCAACAAGGTTCGATCGTACGGAAGCATGAAGTGGAACGACCACGAGGTATTGAAGCTCATCCTTAGAGCTTTCATGCCTCGCAACGTCACCTTATGCTCCATGATTAAAGAAAGCCCCGGATACAAGAGAATGACTCCGGATGAGCTACTTGGAAAAATCATTAATTTCGAGATGATGGAAAAGCATGAGAAGCATGTCAAGGAAATTGCCGACCTTACCTCGGCAAAGAAGAAAGGGGTTGCTTTGAAGTCCACCCTCAAGCCTTTATCTAAAGAATCACGAGAAGCTCAATTAGAAGAAGACGGGGACAATGAGAGCAGTGACTTAGATGAAGATGACATGATATTATTTATGAAGAAATTCAAGAAGATGATGAAGAAGAGACAAGGCGCTAAATCAAGTGAAGGAAAATACAAAGAAAGATCAAAGCCAAAGTTGAGGCGGGCATGCTATAATTGTGGCAATTATAGCCACTTTATAGTTGATTGCCCATATGAAGAGAACAAGAAGAAGACCAAAGAAGCAAAGCCTCAACCAAAGAAGTTCTTCAAGAAGAAGAAACAAGCCGAACAAGCACACATAGGGAAAGAGTGCGACTCAAATGTTGAGTCCTCATCATCAGAAGAAGAAGAGATGGCTAGCATAGCCATTGAGAAGACATCCAAGAAGTCTACTCTCTTCCCTACACTCGGCGCATGGAAGGGGAACGGCACTTGCCTCATGGCAAAGGAAGGTAAACGCAAGGTAACAACAAAACCCTTCTCCATGCATTCCTATTCCAGTGATATTGATGTTAATAGTGATAATGAAGATATGCTCATTGAGTTAGATAAGACAACAACCTCTAAAATGAAATTTTTGCTTGATCAACTTGTTGAGAAGGAGAGGTTAATACATCGTCAATAAGACATGATTGTCTCCCAAAAGGACGAGCATGTTGAACTTGACAAGCTTCTAGAGATTGAAAAGGAGTAGAGCAAGTCACTAAAGCTTGAGTTAGCTTCAAGCAAGGAAACTTGCTTGGAGTTAAGCGACTCAAATGCAATAATCAAGGAAGAACTTGCAAACCTAATCAAGGTTAACAAGATCCTTGAGGTGCAAGTTGAGTCACTCAAGCAAGGTGACCCTTCATCCTCTTCATGCTCACCTTCTCAACACATGAAAACTGAAGTTGCTTCTACTTGTACATGTGGTAAAGTTGACAACAGCTTGAAAGACAAGTAACCCTCTATCAAGCACAAGCATCCTGCACAAAATGGCATATTTGACAAGGAGAAGATCAAATATGCACGTAGTGGATACTTGGTCACAAGACCTCCAAATGTCAAATATGGCATTGGTTACTCTTATGGTTAAAAGCAATGAGCTAGAAGCCATAAGAATAACATGGATATCAATGTCTTTGTAATGGGAGGACTCTTTCAAACTGGAAAATCAAAAATTAATGAATACAACATGAATGATCACCGGACTAGTCCGGTAAGGGTCTGGACAAGTTCGGTACTTCGGACAAGTTTGGCCTCCCAGACTAGTCCTGTGTATAAACAACAAAAGTTACTATTCAGAACTTTCGATGCATCTTATGTCTTAATGAGAAGTAATTATGGAAAGGTTTATGCTCATTATGTTGGGCCACGCCATGAGAACACCAAATCTCATGTGTGGTTGCCCAAATCCCTTGTGACTAACCTAAAAGGACCCAAGCAAGCATGGGTACCTAAAACCAAGGCATAATTTGTTTTTGCGGGCTATTCCTCCGGTGGATCTAAATGGGTGCTAGACAGTGGCTGCACCAACCATATGACCGGAGAAAGGAGGATGTTCGTTGAATATGAAGCAAATGAGGATCCAAGCGAGGGCATCTACTTTGGAGACAATAGTCAAGGAAAGGTGCTCGGTACCGGTAAAATTGCCATATCACCACAACACACTCTTTCTCACGTATTACATGTAGATTCCTTAGATTATAACCTGATGTCCATATCTCAATTACATGACAAATGTTATAATTGCTTGTTCACTAACGAGGGTGTGACCGTTTCTAGGAGGAGTGATGGTTCCATTGCATTTAAGGGTATGTTAAAGGGAAAGCTTTATCTTGTTGACTTCAACAAGGATAAAGCCGAACTTGACACATGCTTGATTGCAAAGATCAACATGGGTTGGCTGTGGCATAGACGGCTAGCACATGTTGGTATGAGGAATCTTCAGAAACTCCTCAAGGGCAATCACATCCGAGGTTTAAAGGATGTTGTTTTTGAGAACGACAGGCCCTGTAGCGCATGCCAAGCTGGGAAGCAAGTTGGAGCACCTCACCCCGCAAAGAACGTCATGACTACAACAAGACCGCTCGAACTACCACACATGGACTTATTTGGTCCAATTGCTTACATAAGCATCGGCGGTAACAAATATGGTTTAGTTGTTGTTGATGATTTTTCTCGCTTCACTTCGGTTTTCTTTTTGGACGATAAGTCAGAAACACAAGGAATACTCAAGAAGTTCTTCAAGTGAGCTCAAAATGAATTCTCATTGACAATCAAGAACATTCGAAGCGACAACGACACGGAGTTCAAGAACACACAAGTGGAGGAGTACCTAGATGAAGAAGGCATAAAGCACGAGTTTTCTGCTCTGTACTCCCCTCAACAAAACGGAGTTGCCGAAAGAAAGAACCGAACTCTCATAGAGATGGCGAGAACAATGCTCGATGAGTACAAGACCTTGGATCGATTTTAGGCAGAAGCGATTAACACCGCTTGCCATACCATAAATCCACTTTATCTTCGTCGACTACTCAAGAAGACATCCTATGAGTTACTTACAGGTAACAAGCCAAATATTTCATATTTTCGAGTTTTCAGTTCCCCATGCTATATTTTAAACAAGAAGCCTAGGATTTCAAAGTTCGCTTCAAAGTCCGATGAAGGTTTCTTGCTTGGTTATGATTCGAACACTTACGCCTATCGTGTTTTCAACAAGATCTCCGGACTTGTTGAAGTAGCACGTGACGTAGTGTTTGATGAAACTAATGGCTCCCAAAAGGAGCAAGTTGATTCATGTGTGCTAGATAAAGAAGAAGCTCCTTGTCAAGCATTGAGAAGAATGGCGTTAGGCAAAGTTCGACAAAAAGAGCCACCTCTACATATGAAGGAGGAAAACGAACCGCAAGAGGAGATCAATGATAAAGGGGGAGCTTCCATACAAGATCAACCTCAAGAAAGTGAAGATAATCAACAAGTCAATGATCAAGGGGGAGAAGAAGATGATCATGAAGATTCAAGATAGCAAGTACCACACCCAAGAGTACACCAATGCGTCCAAAGGGATCATCCAATCGACAACATCATCGGTGACATCCAAAAGGGAGTAACTACTAGATCTCGCATAGATAATTTTTGTGAGCATTACTTGTTTGTGTCCTTTTTGGAACCACACAGGGTTGAGGATGCATTGAAGGATCCGAACTGGGTAGTGGCCATGCAAGAAGAACTAAACAATTTCAAGAGAAACGAGGTGTTGGAACTAGTCGAAAGACCCAAATCCAATGTCGTCGGCACCAAATGGTTCTTCTGCAACAAACAAGATGAACACGGGGTGGTGACAAGGAACAAGGCACGACTTGTAGCCAAAGGGTATTCACAAGTCAAAGGTTTGGATTTCGATGAAACCTTTGCTCCCTTAGCTAGATTTGAATCTATTAGAATATTACTTGCATATGCTAAACACCATGGTTCAAGCTCTATCAAATGGATGTGAAAAGCGCCTTCCTCAACAGACCAATCAAGGAGGAGGTATATGTGGAGAAACCCCCGGGTTTGAAGACGAAGAGTTCACCGACCACGTATTTAAATTGCGTAAGGCTCTCTACGGCCTCAAACAAGCTCCTAGAGCTTGGTATGAGTGTCTTAGAGATTTCTTAATTGAAAATGGCTTTAAGAATTGTAAAATAGATTATACATTGTTTACAAAGAATTTTGACAATGATCTTTTTGTTTGTCAAATCTATGTTAATGATATAATCTTTGGTTCAACTAACAAATCTTTTTGTGAGGAGTTTAGCAAAATTATGACAGATAGGTTTGAGATGTCTATGATGGGAGAGCTAAAGTACTTTTTGGGATTCCAAATGAGGGAACAAAAGGAAGGGACATTCATAAGCCAAACGAAGTACACTCAAGACATACTCAAGAAGTTTGGAATGGACAAGGCAAAGCCCATAAAGACTCCCATGGCAACGAATGGCCACTTGGATGTCAATGAAGATGGACCTAGCGTCGACCAAAAGGTATATTACTCTATGATTGGATCTCTACTCTATTATGTGCATCTAGGCCAGACATTATGTTGAGTGTATGTTTGTGTGCAAGATTTCAAGCCAATCCTAAGGAGTGTCACTTGACAGCCGTAAAAAGGATCTTGAGATATTTAGTTCATACACCCAACCTTGGTCTTTGTTATCCAAAAGGCTCCAAATTCAATCTCATTGGTTACTCCAATGCAGATTATGCCGGATGCAAAGTAGATAGAAAATGTACCTCCGGCACATGCCAATTACTAGGTAGATCCCTAGTTTCTTGGTCCTCCAAGAAACAAAACTCTATTGCCTTATCCACAGCCAAAGTGGAGTACGTTGCAGCCAAGAGTTATTGTGCACAACTCCTTTGGTTGCGATAAACTCTAAGGGATTACGGTTACAATATGAATCGTATTCCACTCCTTTGTGATAATGAGAGTGCCATTAAAATTGCCCATAATCCAGTTGAGCACTCTAGAACCAAACACATAGACATCCGGCATCACTTCTTGAGAGACCACTCCATGAAAGGAGATATATCTATTTCCCACGTCAACACCGAAAAGCAATTAGCAGACATATTCACCAAGCCACTTGATGAAAAACATTTTTGCGAGCTTCGAAATGAACTAAATATCCTTGATGCTCGGAATGTGGCTTGAAATTTTGCATACCTGTATGAATTCTTCAAAATATGTTGATTGGATTGTGAAAATCATCTCTCTCAGTTTTCTCCGAAGAACTATGTCAATTACTAGATCATGGTGAATTATGGTCATTGCTAGATTGTTGTATGGTTACTGATCATATTCATCAAGATTATTTGATTTGATTTGCCTACATATTTTCTAAATATGTACCTTCAAATATATATGAATGGTCTAAGAAGTTCTTCCCTGGTGACCACGGACTAGTCCGTGCTTACCCGGACTAGTCCGCCCATGCAGACTAGTCCGCAGAGCACCGGTTAGGCCGAACTGGTCCGGTAGACCACGGACTAGTCCAATATAGCCTCTGGAAAAGATCGGACTAGTCCGGTCATTTCCGGACTTGTCCGATTTTTTGTGTCCACCTAGCCGCCGCCAAACCCTAATTCCCTTACCCTCACAACTTGCGTCAAGCTTCTCTCTCCGCGCTCGAGCTCCCAAGGTGATTCCTTGTTTTCTCCATCAAAAAGCTCCACATCTGGGCGGAAATCAAGCTTCCTCGCTTGGAGATTGAAGTTCGCGGACTTGTCCGGCCTTCAACACCCTCATCTCCAAGTTTCAAGCGATTTCTTCTGTAATTTTCCCCCAAACCCTAGAAATCTCTATTTTCTTTATCGTTGATCGAATAGCCTAGCTTCTTTCACCTAATATTATTGTCCTTGATGTATTACATTGCTGTTATGCTAATTTTGCATTGAGTAAGTCCATTTGTATCATAAGTTAGGTTTTTGAGGATGAATACCGGACTAGTCCGGTCCATGCACGGACAAGTCCGGTCACCCGGACTAGTTCGTGCCTGTACACCGGACAAGTCCGATTTTTCTGAACTCAAAACCTAACCTTTTAATTCCTCAATGCAAATTCTCTTGTCATCCATTCAATTCCTTGCCATACATTCTTATCCATACCTTGTACAATTCATTCTCAGGGCATGTCGAACTCTCACGACGAAGCTTCGAACTTCGAAGCCGAGATGGCCCAAGAAGCCCCGCTTCGGTCCTCGACGGACCAAAGAAAGAAGCGACCTTCCGAGCCAGCCCCCTCTCCTCCTCAGTCTCAAAAGAGGGTGGCTCGACACAAGGTGCCTGCTTCTAGGGCTACCGCTGGTGGTGGCCCTAGCTCAGTGAGTGCTCGCCAAGCGAAGGGGAAAGGCAAAGGAATCGCGACGGGCCCAATTGGCCCCTTAAAGTTGTCTGCTCCAAGGGAAGGAGCCAGAGACCCCACTGAGGAAAGGTTCAATGGGAAGGGCAGCGACTCGGCTGCAAAATTCAGAAATGTTGATTGGTATGGCCGTCTGGAGCAAGCTATCGATGGAAGGTTTTGGAGTAACTTCCATGCAGACTTCTACAAGTCTGTGTACCTCTCAATGAAGACACTTGTAGTGCCCAGCCAGTGGATTGATTGGACACACTTCAAGAAGAAGTGCTGCTCACCATTTGTTGAAGTGGTGGAAGCAATGGAAAAGCATGGCTTGAGGGACCTCTTCGCCTTCAAGTACAATTGGCATGATGAAGTGGTGGCCCAGTTCTATGCCACTTGCCACTTTGCATGCGATGAAGAAGAAAGGGTGACTTGGATGACTCATGGATCCAAGTACACCATCTCATATGAAGAATTTGCAGGGATGCTGCATCTTGACACCTCGAGCAATGACAATGTGATTATCCACAACATTGGTGTCATCGAGAAGGAAGAATGACATTCCTCTATGAGCCCAAATCCAAGTTCAACCCCCCTTGTACCAAGAACATGAAGCCATTCTCTGTGGTGTTGAACAGAGTTTTGAGGAAGACAATTGCCCCCAAGGATAGGGATGCTGGGAGTGTGCAGGGCTATCTCGGGACACTGATGAGGGTCATAAGCAAGGACCACAAGTTTGATGTGGCTGACTATATCTGGAACGATATGGTCCACATCTCTTGCACACCCAACAGGTCGTGTGGCTATGCTCTGTATCTTATGTTCATGATTGAGAAGGTCACTGGGATTGAGTTTGTCAATGATGTGGAGCATCTTCCTTTGAGGCGCCAGATGCCTCAAAAGCCAAGTATTCAGGCTGCTCCATCTCTGGCCTCCAGTCTTGAGGCTCCGGCAAGAGCATGTGGAGATGCCAGGGCTGCCCCTGCCACTATGGCAATTCCTCAAAAAAGGATCTGCAAGTGGCATCTTCAAATAATTGGCTGCTATCTTTGCTTCCCGCAGAAAGGCCGAGGTCAAGGCCCAAAAGCTTAACAGGAGAAAAAAGGTAGACATGAAGCATGTCAAAGCTACTGTGAAGCAAATTTGTCAAAAACTGGAGATCGAGCCCATCGGATCTCCAGTTATCTCTGATGATTCCGACTCCGATTTCACCGAGCTCGGGCCCTTGACCCCCTCCGAGCTTGCCTACTTCGGCATTGGGGGCTCGAGTGGCTCCACACCTCCTCCTCCTCCTCATCAGCCCGAAGACAAATATGAAGACGATGAGACGACCGACAGCGAGGCTTGAAGACTTTAGGTCCCTCCTCTCCTTCTTTTTGGCGTCTTGATGCCAAAGGGGGAGAGATTGAGGGGGAGTCTTAGGTCATAGGTCTTGTCTTAGGTCTTAGGTCTTAGCTCTAGGATGCGAGGAGAGAGCCTCCTTTATGCTTTTTTACTATTTTGTGGGTTGTAAACGTTTAATATGCTCCTATGTTACTTAATGGTCCTGTGATGTAATGCTTTGAACTACTTGTCAAGTAATTGATGAAATCTGTGATTTTGCTCCTAGAATGACATATATGCTTTTTGTTGGCATGTTAATGTCAACTATGTCATTCTTCTCATGATTATTGTTTCAATGCACTTAGTTATGCATCCCACCATAAAGAATGCACATATGAATCATGTTTTCATTGCTTGATGTATTTTAAACTCATATGTGCATACTTTATGAAAATCTCAACTTTTTATAATATTTTGTGAAATCTCAATTGGTTGTCATCAATCAACAAAAAGGGGGAGGTTGAAAGTGCATCTAGGAATCCCTTGTGGGTTTTGGATGATTTATGAAAAGCAAATGAGATCCTAACTACTTTGTCGAGATGAGCACAGGTTTTAATGTGAAAATAAGCAAAGTGCCAAAAAGAAGGGAGAATGAGGAGCAATGTGGATAAGAGCTGAAGGAACAAGTGTGTGGAGTGTGTTATGGAAACACTCCCCAAGAGCACAAACAAAAATAAACACACACATTGCACAAATTTATACAGGACCGGACTAGTCCGATTGACACCGTGCTGGTCCGATATCTCTCTGCAAAAGATCGGACAAGTCCGATATCACCACGGACTAGTCCGATATCTCTCTGACTAGAATTGGACTAGTCCTCCCCAGTGCGGACTAGTCCTCAAAACACTTCACAAGCTGCACAAAATCGGACAAGTCCGATCACCAACGGACTAGTCCGATATCATTCTGATCTAAATCGGACATGTCCGATATTGGCACGGACTAGTCTGAAAACCCTCTGACCTAAATCAGACAAGTCCTCCAAGTGCGGACTTGTCACCCAATTCACTTAGGGTTTCACTGATCCGGACAAGTCCGACAACTATCGGACTAGTCCGAAGATTTCCAGAAGCGAAATCGTACAAGTCTGCTCCTAGCCGGACTAGTCCGATATTTTGGGACACTTAGGGTTTGCTACACACTGCACACCGGACTAGTCTGGTGTCCACCACGGACTAGTCCGATCTTTCTAAACCCTAACGGTCACTTTTAGAAACCACATATAAATAGATGTGCACGGCCCAACTTTAATCGCTCTCGACCCCCTGCGCCGTCACACCTCCTAAGAGCCTCAAAAACACACTTCTCCACGAAATCAAAAGCCACAAAGATCAATCCCTTGAGGATACACTTTGGAACATTGGAGAGACACGATTCATCACTCTTGAGCTCTAGGTTTGATTCCCTAACACACTCCTGTGATTTTCATTGTAATCTTTTGAGTGTGTTCTTGGTGGAGTTTTCATTGTAATCTAGGGGATCCCTCAACATGTGAGAAGGTCCCTTGAATTTGGTTATTTTCCCTTTGTGATAAGAGAAGTGGATTGGCCTTCATGGCGATCCGACGAGGGTAGGGTTGGAGAAGACCTGGTCCTTTTGTGGACTCCTCAACGTGGATATAGGTTGCCTCTGTGGGAACCGAACCACAGGATAAATTGCTTATGTTCTCGCTTTGTGTTCATTGTCATTATTCATCACATCAATATAGGGCTTCAATCAATATCGCTTAATTTATGTTGAAACATTAAATATAAGATGGAATTGTGATATATCCTAGTGCATAATCGTGCAACACTTCAATTAACTGTATATTTCCACTGCATACCTCTTAGAATCAAATTAATCGATCATACTTGATTAACCTAGTCGGTACACACCGGACTAGTCTACACTTGACTGGACTAGTCCGGTATCTCGAGTTTTGATCTGGTTGTTAAGTGTTGCAGGTTGCAACAAAATTCAAAAAGGCCTATTGACCCCCCCCTCTGGGCCACATCCAAGGATCAACTAGATAATGAGATCATCATTTCAAATCTGAAGCAAGTTGATCAGGACACCTTGGAATATATGTATCCAAGTAATGCACAGTATGAGGTCGAGCATATCAGAAACATCAATCCATTCTATAGTGTGCTCATCCGGGTCCTCAAAAAGACCATTGCCCCAAAGGATGGAGATGCAGGGATAATTCAAGGCAATTTGAGGCACTTAATGGTCCTCGTTGATGGAGATGTCCGCTTCAATGTGGTGGACTATATCTTTGATGACATCTTCAACATCTCTCACACCCCCAACCGATCATGTGGATATGCTCCATACATCATGTACGTGATCGAGAAGATCTTCGGGCTCACATTCAAGAAAAACATCATTCACCGGAGGCTCCGACCACAACTCCCTCCTCCGGAGCCGACAGCTCTAGGAGGAAGATTGTGGATCCTCCCGCTTCCTCCTTTCACTTCGTGCCATCTCCCCCACCACCTCCACCTTCGACACAATGTGGGAGTGGCTTCTTCAAATGCTTCAAGGCTCTCTTCTCCTCGTGCCAGAAGACGGAAATTTGGCAACGTCGCATGGAGCGTCGCAATGAGAAGTATCTCAAGGCAATGTGCGACAAGCTGGACATTCCAATGTCCCCCGCCGAGGAGAGCGATGGTGAGCTCACTTCCTTTCCCGAGTTCACTGCCGAGGAGCTTGCTTAATTTGGAGAAGCTGGGACTTCCACCGCGGCCCCGACCGATGATGATGCACATCTTGACCCGGAGGCCACGGAGAGCGATAGCGAGCCCCAAGGCGGCAACAACGACTCCGACGATGAGTAGTCCTAAGGGCCCTTCCTCTCTTCTTTTCCTTTTTGGTGTCTTGATGCCAAAGGGGGAGAGATAGCTTGGAGATCATAGCTTTGATGGGCACTTAGATCTAGGGGAAGAGATATAGGGAGTGAGATGTTGGGGGGGGGGGGGGGAGAGATAAGATAGATAGACTATTTTGTGAGAGTATTGATATATGTTGGACTTATGTTTTAAACCTCATTTCAAGTGGTATTGTAAGACTTAATCTATGTATTCATGTACCTTGCCTAAATTTGTGATGTGTTGCCTCATTTAAATGTCTACTTTGCATAATCGTTGTCTTATCACACTTTATGAACACATCACTTAGGCACCAACCATAACATGTATATGTATGAGAACTCTCTCAATCTCTCTTACTCATGATGCATACATTGAGGGGGGGTCACTCATACAAATACATGTTATGAAAACAAATTATTAACCTTATTGTTGAAGTATTAATGTGTTGTCATCGATTCACCAAAAAGGGGGAGATTGAAAGTGCATCTAGGCATCCCCGTGGGTTTTGGATAATTGATGACGACAATTAAGAGGCTAATGAGCTTAGTTGATCTTAAGCACAAGTAAAATTATTGAAATGAGATGAAAACCCTCAAAAAGGAAAAGGCTAAAATGGGCTTCAAAGACTCAAGCATAGATATTAGGGTTTCTATGGTATTGAACTTATGTGAGCCGTATCATGTGAGAGGGTGGTTGTATCATGTGCATTGAGATCATACCAAGGGGCTCAAAGTGGTGGTTTAGAGAAAAACCTAAGTGAGGAGCCTAAAATGAGAAAAACCCTAGGAGGTCAGACTAGTCCGGCCATGGCAGACAAGTCCGTTTTGAGATGGACCAAACGTCTCTGGAGTGAACCTGAGTGAATTTCGAGCTAAGTCCGAGAAGTCCGGACTTGTCCATTTTTGGACGGACCAATGCTCTCTGGAGAAGTTCGGACTTGTCCGTTTGGGTACGGACTTGTCCGTTTGAGACTTAGTGTGACGGACCGAGAGAAACCCTAGGGGGCCGGACTAGTCTGGGCCAACCCAGAAAAGTCCGTTTTGGAATGGAACAAGTGGTTTTGTTCCACTTCGGACTAGTCCGCTGTTGACCGGACTAGTCCGTTGTCTAGTGACCGTTTGAATTTGGAAATTTGGCGGGTAGCATGACGATCATTGCTCGTTGTGGCAGTTGTCGGGAACTGACCAGGGGTCAGTGGTCCCATATGGCCGGACTAGTCTGGGGTCTGAGGCCGGAGTAGTCCGCCCCTTTGCTGATGTAAGCAAAAGGGGCTCGGGACACCTATAAAAAGGGGACCCCCGGGCGCATTTGAATAAGTCTTGAACCCTAGTGCCGCCACAAGCATCCTAGAGCCTTCCAAAGCCTTCTACTCGTCCTACTAACCCCCTAAGAGCAAATCTTGAAGAGATTAGGATTTGGGGATGAGAGTAAAGGAAGATCATCGCGCTTTGGCTCTCGGTTTGATCTCTTGCACATTGTGTTGTGTTGTGTGGCTTGTGTGAGTTGAGCTTCGTGTGCTCTTCTTGTATTGATTTGTGGGAGCCTCAAGTTGTGAGCATCCCCATCAAACTTGGTGATTACCCATTGATATAGTGGAAACCAAGCCGGCCATCGTGGTGGCTTGGTGAGAGAAGGGTCAAGTGAGACCCGGTCCTTGTGTGGACTTCTCAACGTGGAGGTAGGCTTCTTTGTGGAGCTGAACCACGAGATAAATCTCGTGTCACTTGTCTTTCGCTTTTTGTGATCACTAGTTTTGCTATTAGGGTTCACTTTGGTCTTATTTCCCTACACTTTGATCATTATCGTAAACTTGCAATCTAAGTGGTTAAACTCTACAATCTGAGCCTTAAAAGCTTACTACACATTGCTCATATCTTTTGTGAACTTTAATTCCGCAAATAACCTGTAGAAATAATGTTTTAGGGTTTCCACCCTGTGCTGAACGGACTAGTCCGGCCCTCTGCAGACTAGTCCGGCCACAAGAATTTAATCTTGTTTGGTTAAGTGATTTCATGTCTTATTGCCTATTCACCCCCCCCCTCCTCTAGGAGACTTTTAGTGGGAGCTCTGCATGCCGTCGTGATTAGGAGAGTGAGTGTTGCTAGTGCGAAGCGTCCTAAGGGCATGGACGACTTTGCTTTTGCAAAGCTAGAGCTGAGAGCATAGATATGATGTATAGACTCTTTCCTTTGTTTAGTATTGTAAAAACTTACACTTTGTTTATAAATAAAACTCTTGATTTGTATTTTATTCTGGTTCTTTTCATGTATACTATTGGGTGTCTCATCGCACGACACCACCCAATGACATCCTTGGATGTCGGGACCCCGGTCCCCACAGCATGGTTTCAGAGCATTGTTGGGAACAGTGTGCCTAAAAGGAGCATATTTTCCAAAACTTAGGAATATATTAGTGAGGAATTAGCTATATGCCCACTAAGGAGTATTACTAGTATAATATATAAAGGTGGCAATACTAAACTACTTGTTATTATATTTTGTAACGACGCTTCGACATCATGTAAGAGGTAAGCTACGCCACCGAGAGCGGATCAATCTCGGTAAGCTCATCCATAAGAGATGTGGTATGTGATTGTTTTCGTGGCTTGGCATTGGAAGTCAATATGAGTCTCTGAAACTCTCTATGTTTCTGAGAACATATGACACGCAGTACCCCTGCGTGCTTCAAAATTAGTGAGAACCCCTGTCGGGTGGTGGATAACCCGATAATATGCATCTCTAGAACTATTCATGTTCTATGCAAGCATGCGAAACACGTATGTCCGAGCGTGTATAAGCCGGTTCGTGCTGGAGTCGTTGCTATACAGACGTAGTACAACCATGTACCTCGAGACGTGACTTCGCTCGAGGGCGACTCACACCAGAGTCGTATGCATTTACTTCATATATATTATTGTGACTGCATGTCGTGTTTCCCCGTGCCGCCCTTGAGGTGTGAAGGAGTGAAAGGGGATAGTTTGTTTTCTACAATAAACTAACTACTGTAGCGACCTGTGTAGAACACGTTTGCGAGTGAACGATACTAGAGCCACCTATAGACGTACCCGGATATACCGGTTAGATTTTATTTGGTGAGTCACGTAGTACCGTTAGTATCACATTTGATACATTGACCATCCCCCATGACTGTATTGATGCATTATTTTTGGAAAGTCCGACTATCAGTTGCTGGTATGTTTTGGACTCCATAAATTGAATTCGACTCGATGAAGGTGTAGAACCAAGATTCTTTGTTTCTGGCAGAAGTTTGCTCAACTTCGCTAGGTTGCAATCCTGGTTAGTTGTTAGAGAACATAATGGTATGCTATATGTATGAAAAGCTCTTGAAGGCCTCTACAAACTTTCTGTTGACCACTAAGACAAAAAGACATGATAACCTGGTGAAATTTGAACTCTACCAAAACTACTCTAGATGCCTATACCATTGCAAAAGTCTCTGTATTTTTTCCATAATTTTCTGTAGTAAAATCTCCTGAACCATTATGATACATTTTTGGAAAGGGGAGAATCATCTCTACAACATGGAAATTCAAAGTGTTCCCTAATTTGACGTTGAACCAAATCAAATTCTGGGTCCAATATAGATATCTACAGGACTTCTGGCAGAAACCCTTTACTCAATATGTGAAGTTTAGATAGTTATAACTCTTAATCCAGAAAGGTGAAAGAGTCATATATATACGTTTCTGGAAATCTTAGGAAGTCATCTGTCAACTTTATATTCGACTCTTGGACTGAATCTTGCAATATCAGTGCCTAATTCCATTTTTCGCAAACACTGTTCTAGCAGTCCAGAACTAGGAACCATTTGTGCATAGTTTGGAATTTGCGCGCTTTGACCTGTATAACAACTTTGTAAGGCTGAACCATTTTATTTCTTGGATGTTAACACGATGTTTTACCATGTTTATTTTCTCATTACCACAATATGTTGTTTTGATATACATGTATAAACTGTGGGTGTTAACCACATATACAGTGGAGGTTCTATCAAAATTTCCAGAAAATTTTAGTCAACTTCAAACCTGTATATTTTTTAATCCAGAGCTCACCTGGAGGTGTGAATATAGAAAGTTTATGAAGTGAACTAAAACTTTTTTATTGAACTCAAATCCTGGTACTGACTTTTACTGTAAGAAAATTTCAAATTTATACAGAATGGTCAGCAGGAACAGAACTGAGTTTCATACTCCAGTGTTGAACTATCTTGTACCCTGTGTTCAATCTTCCATATCTTTTATTCCAGAAACGCTATGGAGTCAAATGAATACTTTTGGCAATCTTGAAAGGTATTCTATAAGTTTTCTATTGACCTCCAAGCCAAAAGACCTTTCTAAGATGATCAATGTGCACCATAATCACGAATACTGCTGTTCAGAAACTGTATGAACCAGCAGCTGTATTTTTGCCATATCTCTTCATAGAAAACTCTCCTAGGCCATTGTGATGCATTATCGGAAAGGTAAGGATCTATGATACAACTTTGTAATTCATTGTTGCCCCAAATTAAGATCATAAGTATTTATAAACTTGAGTTAAAAACTGGAACAAGAGTATATGTGCTACCTGAACCAGCCAGGAAAAAAATTGTGAACTTCGAATAGACATGCAACATAGGAATATATATTGTCTGGAAATCTTAAGGAGTCCTCTAACAAGCTTCTATGGCACTAAGGATAAAACTCGCCATAACGGGGTTTAAATCGAAGTATCGTCGAAGGTGTCTTGACAGCACACAATCTGGACAGATTTATATTCAGTTACTGTTTTGCCCATACCTTAGAGAACAATCATCTAATTGCTTTGTGTTTTAGATTTCTGGAACCCTTAGGATGTATATAACAATGTTGTAGTTTATGACTTCTGTAAATTGTGATGTTTATATATCTGGGAATTGTCGACAAGATCAGCCATAAACAAACGAGGTGCTGTCCGAATTTCCAGGAAAAACTGCCAACTTGCAAAAGTCATATCTCCTCAACCAGGAATGACTTGATGGCAAATAAATACATTATGGAAAGGTCATTAATTGTACTATTATTTTGTAGTTCAACTACAATCCAGATTTTGCATCTAACTGGTCGAAAACTTGAATTTTTTCATATTGGTCAGCTGGACTAGAACCTAGACAGTGGTTGGAATTTCAAAATTCGATCAGTTTTGGTTTCAATTTATTGGATCATTGCTCATGTTCCACAACTGGTGTCCAACACGGTGTGGTGGATTTCAGCAGTGGTTTTACTTCCAGGAGTTGCACATAACCTTCCCATAAGGATTAGTTGAAGTAAACTTCTTGAACCTCTAGTTTGAAACTTTAGGGGGGGAAGGTATGCATCCAAGTAGCTTAAGAGATCGGGAAGGTACATCTTCAAGAGAAACCAACTTCGAGCACAAGGCTAGCACCGCATAGACAGGGTGCATCTTCAACTCCATCAGCGTTATCAGGGAAGATGTCAATCACCACTACATGATCGAAGAGAAGATTAAGCGAAACACAACTACGTGAACTCTAGTAACTTTGACCCCATACTGAATAGTACCAAGTCATCATGGTAACCTAGTTAGCGGATTTCTCGAGCAAAGATGAGTCTGTGACTCAGCAGATGCAACAAGGACCTAGGGAGACAAGTGGATATACTAGTTAGAAGGTGTACAAGTTACCAAGGTTAAGATTGTGTAGTATATTGCTCACCGCTCCGTGTTCCATGGTTAGACTTGAATCATTCTATCTTGATCAACCTATGAGAAGGATGTTACTTGTCCAACACTTCTCATAAGAAAGTTGATTCAAACATTGTGAACTTGAGCTAGTGCTTATCGTATTTGAATCGTTATACATACTTTTGCTCAAACCACAAAGATGAATGCATCATACCTTATGCATAGTTTTTACCAAGATTGCATTGTGTCTGTATAACATCATCCGGTTTGTAATTCATTATATTCATGAGTCTTAATTAACTTTGAGCAAGAATATGTATCTCCATTCAAGTACTTAAGTGATGTCTGATAGTCTTGATTGTTTCCAACTCTTGTGACCAGCGTTCTAGTTGATTTGCCTTCATTGAGTAATACCAGGGAAACTGATTACTCAATCCTCCTTGTAGTACAACTATGAGTTGAATCCTCATCCTGGATTTGTGTGGGTTCAATTGTCATGGTTGTGTAAACACTCATACTCTTGAGTCGTAAGGTTCTTCCTCAATGGGTCAACGTCTAGATGTACCTTGTGACCAAAACATAGTTGAGTCTTTATCCTTGACTTTTTAATGCTCAATCACCTTGATTGTTGGAAGTTGATTTTATTGAGATCACAATGCCTTGTGGGTGATCATTCCTAATACCCCTTGATCTTCCCTGTTTGCAAGATTTTCATTTATGTCGAGCTTGCGGAACTCCTTGTTTTATAGTGAATGGTGACATTGATATGTCGGGAAGCTTGTGGATGCCATACACAATGTAACTTTGTCGTTTTGACCACATAAGAGAGATGACATCTTTACTACTCTTGTGTCCCGGTAAAGTAGTCTTATTATTGACTACCTAATTGTGAAACTCGATCCAGACGAGATTAACGCTTCATTGTTTAATCTCGCAACTCTCTTGATTTTGTATTGAGTAACACTACACCCAACTTAAAGGACTCAATACACAAAGCCAAAGTCAAAAGCAACTGGTACCAAGGTCATCAAAATACTCAAGAGAGTTGAAGAATAAGTAATGCTTCTCGAAATACAAGACTAGGGCAGTAAAGCCTTCATGAGAAGAATGTCACGAGTTAAGGATGTCCATTATAATAGAACCATTAGTGTTCCTACTATGAATAAGATTACTTCATTTTGACGGAAAGGAAGAGGATCTCCACATAACCTAGTTACGGCAACATAATTTGCTAAGACACAAACTTTACGAGGTGATCTCAGTCATGTCGAGCGTCCAAATCTGAGTTGCAGTACGAAGACACAAGACACCAAAGCTAAATGATGTGGTTTACAATATATGCTGGACTAGCCACAGCTTCAAGAAGCCGCAGAAGAAGACGAATAGTGTATTTCTTCCAATCATGTGAACAATGGAGTCATCTCATCGACAACTCTTCCTAACTTTCTCATTCTCTAGAATCACGGGATGAGATTCCCTTAAGGAGGAAGGATTGTGAAATCCCACTTTTGGAAAGAACAAGAAAGCAAAAAATGAGAAATTAAATTTTTTAAGTAAATTCAAAATTCAAATCTTGGAAAGTATATTAGTAAATGAACGATGTTTGGAACTAGGATTTTTAAATCAAAGTCAAGGTCAAAAATAATCATGATTTAAAAGTTATACGCGATGCCTTGTTATATGGCAAATTTTGATTTAAAATCAAAGTCGCATGTTGAATTCATTAAAATAATCCAATGGAATGTAATTCAAATTTTAGTTTCAAATTCAAAGTTCTGATTTGAAATCAAATCAAGGATAAAGACACAGACTAAAACACTAAAAATAGAGGAAATAAAATGCAAATGCAAAATATCACATTAATTGAGAAGCATTGTTTGAAAGCAAATCAACACTTTGATTATTTCAGCTGGAAGTAGAGAATATCAGATATTAAATAAGGTGAAAAAGGCGGAAAGGGTTACTGATGTTTCAATCCCAGATCTGAACTCAATCAAATTACAAATCTGACTTGCATAATTAAAATCCTTAAACTCACTTTTGTCACTCTACAAAATCTTGTGAATTTTGAGAAAGAATTATTTGGAGAGGGGATAGTATCCATGAGCGGGACCCACCTGCCAGAAGGCCCCACCGGTCAGTCCTATCCAGACCAACTCTTGTTTCAGTTCTCAGCAAAACGGTGCCTCATGGCCGTGGCCTCGGTGCCGTGGCCTTGTTTCGATCCTATCTGGAAAAATATACCATCCTCTTTCTTGTTCTCTTCACCGTAAGCATGAAGGAGATAGCACCGTACACAAATGCTCTCCCCTGCGCCATGGCCATGCTGCCCAGACCCAGCTCCTGCGAGCTTGCGGCCAAGACCACGCTCTGCCCCTTCCTTGCTGTGCCCCGGCTGCGGTGCACCGCATAGCACCCTGGTTCTCGCTCGCGTCTGGCGTTGCCGGCGCCCGCTCGCCCTGCTCGCCGACCGCCTTATCTCATGCGCGTCTCAGCCGCGCGTCGCCTGCATCGCGCTGTCACCTTGCTCATGCTCCTCACGCCGGCTGCTCCCGACGAGGCCGTGCCTCCGCACGCGTCCCGCTCGCGCGCAGCACGCAGCCCCCACAGCTGCTTGCCTTCACGGGCGAGTGCGCGCCCCTCCTCAAACATCGATGTCCTACTTCATCTTCGGCAGCAGAGCGCGCCTCTGGCCTCCTGAGCGCTATCCCTTCTCCCACTGCTTGCACGTGCACAAGCCCTGGTTCGGGTGCCAGCGCTTCCTACTGCTCAACGCCCCCCTCCTTGGTCGCGCGCCCACGGCCGAGCTCATCGCCGACCCGGCCCCATCTGCTCCTGCTCGTCGTTGCCGCTGCTTCAGCCATGCTCCGGTGCCCTGCCGCTGCTGCGTGCCATGCTGCCATGTTTGCGTCTCGCCGCTGCGCCTCACGCACCGCGGTGATCGCCGTCCATGCCGCCGTCCATGACGCCGGCCGTTCATGCCACCGCTGCACATCTCCACCTTAAGGTGCCGCTGCAGCGTGTCTCTAAGCCATTTCCATCCACATATGCACCATCGGCAAGGCATCGCGCAATGGAAGATGTTCGACAGCTGAACCGCATCGACGCCATCGCCCTCGGTATGTCATTGCGACGTTCCGCGTCGCTGCTGCGTCCTGGCAGTAAATAAAGTGATGTGTGTCATGTATGGTATGCAGGAACACGTCAATGACATAATGAAGGTGTCAATTGATCCAAGTTTAGCTCTGATTTGTGGAAGATTGGTCGAGACAATGCTGCAGTCAACATGTTCGATGAAATGTTTACAAGGAAGGAGCCAGATGTGTTGACGTTCAGTGCTGGTCTATGGATGCAGGTATGTTGTGGTGTGGCAATCGACAAGGACTTGTGCCAAGCTGCTCTTTGAATGTTGATGAAGTAACCGGATCAAGAACACCACCAAGATGTTCACTAAAATGTTTAGAAAGTGAGCATGCTTATAAGGATAGGAAGGTAGTGCGACTAGTGTTCCGTAATCCCGCACATATGATTTAGTGACGGGGTGACTACTTGGTCATTTGTTCCTGTTGCTACATTTGTCTTGTGATGTCTCTCCCTTGACCTTAAGCTCCTCATCAAGGGTCCATCTCATTCTTGTAGAATTGTTAATAGTCGTTCTCACCGTAGGAACCTCAAGAAGTAGAGAAGATCCCGTCTTATGTAGTTACTAGGAACCATAGAATTGATTCCTTACGACACACAGGTAATGTAGAGTAAGAATCTTAGAACACTTGAGAAAAAACCATAGTAAGTTCCTCCTAAGTCCTTAAAAGCTTTGTAGATCGTCTCTTAGTTCTTAGACGAATTCAATTCTACAGTAATAAGATTTAATCCGGAATTTTAATCTTATGCTTTGCATAGTACTCTCATACCTTAATCGTGCTATGTTCACCTTGATCACTTATTCATCCTTACACTATTCAGTCGAACGCTTCTTCACCAACCAGTCTTATCACTCTTGTGTGGCATAGCTCCAAGTGTTGATTGCTAAGTTGCAATGTGTGCTTACATTACATTGCACTTTTCAATTCTTACCTCTACACTACTATGATCACTTTGGCTCCTCCTCTGTTTCTCCATAGAATAGAGACATGTCTATCCCTCCTAGTCAAGCTTCTCCTTCTTAAGGTGTATACAACCACGTTGAGTCTAATATTATATTACAATGCTCCCTAACATGCATAATCATTTCAATAGGAAACGTGATGAAGATGATCAACGAGGAGCTTCATCTGGAGGAGGAGCTGAGGAGTCACCATCTTGAAGCCTCATGGCGGATTCTTCGTAGGATGATCAAGCCTAACTATTAACATTTGCCTAGTCGCAAACCAAGGCAAGCCCAAGTTTGCATTTAAGTGCTATTTCAAAGTTTTGATTTTTGTGCATTATGGCTAAGGCGCTTGTTACTACACTTGAATGACCCGCAAATCCCATGGAGTATTGGGTAAGTATATAGCCTGACGCGTAGAAAATGCCGTGCTAATGTTTTGAGGAATTCGGTAGAAGTCGAGTAGTTGGAATCTACTCACGAGATAGGATTTTATCACACGGGGTGGATTTAATCAAAGAATGGTTTATGAATATGAATTTGAGACTGGGTAGTGGATAGGATGCAGCGAGATGTGGTCTCACGTGCGTAGCCCTACTTGTGTCGATTGAGAACCGATCTGTGTGCAGCCCTGCTGGACAAGTTTGAATTCTACCGGATGCATACTAGCTACATGGAAACTAGAAAACCGATGTAATTGGTTAACCTGGGTGTCGAGGCTTACCCTACCATTTTATAGGAGTGGGTTGAGGGCAGCAATGTATAAATCTACTTGCAGGCACATACACGTTCCGCGCGGGGAGCTCCTGCCTGTTACGAAAGGACCGGTTCGACATTTGGGTTTCCTTTGAAAGGTTGTTACATACAACATAATACTGAAGTGTGAGTCACTCCACTTCCAAAATGGGTGTATGTGACGTGTTATCCGGGTGTGTACTTATTGCAATCACTGTCCCACACAGTTATTTGAGTACCGCTTGTTCACTGCGTCGTGACGTAGTAATAAAGAGTAGTAGAATTATTATGAAATTGTTGCCATGATTATTATAGTATTGCAACTTGTATGCATTAGAAATAGCACAATTAAAGTTTAGAGTTTCCAAACACTTAACCTGTAATGACGTTATGTGCTTTGGGCATGTCATATCATCGACAAAACATTTCTTGTTTGATTGCAGAGTCAATGATGTGTTGTGCCTGAGGAATGTCATTTGCTACTTAAAACATGACTATAAGAATCCACTTGTAGGCGAGTCTACTTATGTTATTTCCTACCTATGTGTAGTCTTTACCTTGCATATGTCTAGTGAGACGGGTTAGTCTTGCTGAGCCTTATGCTCACGTTTGGAGTTAACGAGTCTTTGCAGGTTATACCTTTGATGAAGGGCTTGACGGCGACGCCTTACCCTCATCAGGGTTCACGGTTGAGTGGGAGCCCTGCACGCCGCCGTGATTATTAGAGTGAGTGTTGCTAGTGCGAAGCATCCTAAGGGCATGGACGACTTTGCTTTTGCATGGCTAGAGCTGAGAGCGTAGGTATGATGTATAGACTATTTCCTTCTTTTAGTATTGTAAAAACTTCCATCGTGTTTATAAATAAAAGACTTGATTTGTATTTCATTCTGTTTCTTTTCATGTATACTGTTGGGTATCGCATCGCACGATACCACCCAATGAGATCCTTGGATGTCGGGACCCCAGTCCCCACACAAGACAAGCCGTCCGAGCCCATCCCTCTGGGCCCGGATGTTAAGAAATGAAGAAGGAGGTATGTCCATCTCATCGGACAGTGGTGAGACCTAGCCAATAGGTTAAATTGGTAGTTATCCTTTCTTTGATTTTTTTTCTTTTCCCTTCAGTTGGTTTTCCCCATTTAGTTTGATTTTCCCCACTGCATATTTAGTTTTTCTTAGCAAGTTGAGAATCTTCTATTCTCAACTATCATTTTTATTTCTTTATTTTTCTTAGAAATAAAATAGTTTTGTTTTGAAAAAAGTTCCTTTTTAATTGGAAAACAATTTTTCTGAGCTGCAAATGTGGCATTTCACCAACACGCTAATTTTATAGCCGTTGGGGAGCCACCTGCCAAAAGAAATAATAGGGGGCCCACATTACAGTGCGGCCAACCCCTTTGTTCAGCCGACTAGGGGAAAGATCCATTTTGGCTCTCTCTCTCCTCCAACGGCTGCATTTGATTCCCTTGTGACTGTTGGGGAGTGTACACTATAAATGGTAGCCGTGAGGAGCACTCCTTTTCACACTTCACCTCATTTCACACCTCCCCAAAGTCAATCTTCCTCACATTATTTTTCTTGTTCTTCATTGAAGCACTCTTGCTCAAATCCAACCTAGAAAGATTTGCTTGAAGCATATTGATCCTGTTTTTAAAATAAATGTTTTGTTTGCAAACTGCATGCTTGTGTCAATTTGATGGGAATCCTATGGTAGGAAGTTTACTAGCGTTGTTTGACCACCCTTGTCGCCTGGAATTTATGGTAGAGAGTCGGGATGGGCTTCTTACCTTTTTGCTTCGCTTAATTAACTGAGATGGGAGAACAACACTACACATTTAATTATGCATTGATGATATTCTATTTAATGTGAACTGGTCAATACGGTATGGTAATGGGTGATCTAAGCAAGCTGGTATGTGGATGGGTTGGATGTTATGGTGGTTTGCTTGCTTTAGATCTAAGGATCGGTTCATGCGAGAATAGGCCAGAACTATAGCGCCACAACGAGGCCAAGTATGGGTGCGGCGTAGCTAATTAATTAGGGCTTTGCCAGTACTATTTGGACCATTATGGATACTCGGGGAAGGGGTAGTCGGATTGGGTTTGTTGATGATTCGCGGGACTACCCTAGGATCCGAATGGCTTAAGAAGGGGCCCTTGGTTGAAGATGTGCTCAGTTGGAGACATCGCCACCGGTGAAACCTTAGTGGGGTCTAAATAGGCTAGCAATTCCTTTGTAAAGGCTATTTTGTGATCTCTTGGCCATACACCAAAGGAAGTGTAATTGGCATAAGGGAGGTTCTTTAGTCGCCGACGGGTGACAAAATCACAAACGCGTGGGCAAAGTGGTACAAACTCTGCAGAGTATTTAAACTATCATGATAGTCGTGCTCTCGATTATGAGCGCCTAGATGACCTACATGATTAGAGGGAAATTGGGATTTGGGATGGTTATGTTTTGGTATTGGTTATGGCTGGTTATGGATTAATTATGGTATTGAATGTGATTAATGGTAATGGTATAACCTGGGTTAATGGTGATGGATATGGACTATGGACTTATATATTCATTGTGGGATATGATGGGTTTATTTCACTTACATATAATATATTGCTTTTCAAATGTTTTAATGTACTTTTCAGCACATAGCCATTATTATTGTCATCATTTGAATTAGCTACATGTCATTCTTTCCACACTTGCTGAGTACGACATGTACTCACTCTTGCAATCCCCCCACCAATAATTTCATGTGATGGTTGGGAGTGTCTTGGCGATAATGCAGAGTTCTAGGATATGTGCTGCCGTCGACTTGTCTATGGTGTTATTGGAGCTGCGCTATCCCTTTTACTTAGTTTGCTTAATTAGAGTATTTCCGCAACATTAGTTGAACTTGTCATTAATATTCATTAGGGCTTGTATTCGAGGACATTTTGAAATGTGTAATTAAAGTACTTATTTAATAATTGGAGCTATGGTAATTATCTATTTATCATTTGTGAATCACTTGTATATGTGCGTTAAACATCCTGGGCACACATATACTGCACTTGGCTCATTTTCAGAACCGGGTGTCACAGATTGGTATCAGAGCCACAGGTTGACCGTAGGACGCAGCCTAGATAGAATGGACACCTTAGAGCACATAAGAGCACTCAAGAACCGATGTGTTTTTTTGTTTGATGTGCTGTTTGCTATATATATTGTTTGCTTGTGTGCTTAATAGAGGATTTTGAGAAGCTTTAGCATTACCATGTCCACCTAGACTTGTATAGGTAGTTGTTTAGTTTCATATCCCTTGATGCATGCATATAGGTTGGGATTCTTTCTATCTTCATTTTTGTCTCTACTTCTGTGGAAGATTGGCACTACAAGAAGATTCATAACCGCAGAAGAAGCTACATGGAAGCGTGAAGATGTTATCAAGGATTTTCTCATCTCTTCTTTAATCCGTCCGAATCTCGAGGGCGAGATTCCTTTTTATGGGGGGTAGATTGTAACATCCCATAATTTTTAAATTTGTCTAATTTAAATATAAAAGGGGATTCAAAATTTTTATTTCCAAATCTCTTCTTCAGTCCATCCGAATCTCGAGGGCGATATTCATTCTAAGGGGGGTAGCATTGTAACACCCTGATTTTCGAGTTTCGGCAAATTAAAAATTTAAATGGGAAATTAGAGTTAGTAATGGGAGAAAATTGTTTTTATAAGTAAAAATATAAAATATATGCATCTCATATTGCATTTTGCATTTCTGCTTTCATCCTCATGTATTGAAAATTTATTACTAAAATAAATAAGCTAAAAAAATTTATTTACCAGAGTAAGTACATTAAAAGAAATTAAATTAGCATAACGAATATGAAAGAAAAGAAATATAAGAAATTAGAAATGCAAATAAAAAAAAGGAAAACATAAACAAGGAAAGAAATAATAACGCATGAAAAAATAACAATAAGTAAATAAAAGAAATGAAAGAAAAGTAAATAAAATAAATAAATAGAAAATATAAATAAAGAAGGAAGTAAAAAAAATCAATGGCCAGAAACATGGCCGTACAGCAGCCATACCGCAGCCGCATGAAAAGAAAAAAAACAAAGAATGGAAAAAAATCATCCGAGGCAGGCTCGAGACTTTTCTCACTTTAGGAAATGCGCCTAGCCACACGGCCATCCAAAAAAAGGGAAAAGCCAGAACCGTGGCCGATGGGGACTCATCTCATAAGCCCTAGTGTCAGCCTATAAAAGGAGCGGTGCTCCCTTCGTACCGCGCGCACTGCCCACGTAATAAGATTCCAGCCACATGGTGTCGGTAGAAAAAAAAGGACAAAAACCCTAGCTGTCCAGGATGAAAAAGAGGAGCCCGGCGGCAAGAGAAGAGGGAAGAAAAGAGGAAGCGAAAGAAGGAGCCGCCGTTCGTCGGAGATCGTCGCACCGCCATCGTCGTGTCGCCAGAGGATCGTATCGCCGTCTCCTTCATCTACATAAGGTCCTCGTCCTCTTCATCTACGTCAGGCTGCCGTCATCTTTATCAATGAAACTCTAGATCCTCAAGACACATGTCGCGACGCCGTTCCACCACCGTCCGGACTAGATGTGCACACGGTAGGTATTACACGTGTAGGATGTGTTTTATTTGAGCGATCGTTAATCATTGTCCAAGCATCTTAAAAATCACTTGGAACACACAAGTTAGATTAAATCATACAAGATCAATATGATATTTTAGATTTAGCAAAATTTATATTTTCAGTAATATTAAATCTGTTTTTCAGATTTAATAAATAAGATTAAAGCCTAGTTAATTCATAAAGTGTCAAATTATATCCAGAAAAACTCCTAAAAATTTAGAATAAATTCTAGTAATTTTTTAATAATAATTTCAGCATATTTAATGTTCTGAAATAACTATTTTGCCTCTAAATTAATTTTAATTAATTCCAAACTTGATCAATTAAATAGGAAATCATTATCGAAAATTATATAAAAGCCACGGAAATTTATATAACATTAATAGGAACATATTTTCTGCATGAATCCTTATTTTGCATATTGATTAGTGGTTGCAATGCATTTATTATGTATTTTTGCTTGTGTATGTGGTTGATTACGAGTAGACCGGTATGCTCAGGAGGTTATGACCAAGAAGGGAGTATGCGTGGATCTTCATGTGCAAGACGTTGAATTGCTTGACCATTGGAATTGCGGAATATAAGGCAAGTGTCCTTGAAGCATATTCATCCTGTTTTTAAAATAAATTTTTTGATTGCAAACTCCATGCTTGTGTCAATTTGATGGGAATCCTATGGTAGGAAGTTTACTAGCGCTGTTTGACCACCCTTGTCGCCTGGAATTTATGGTAGAGAGTCGGGATGGGCTTCTTACCTTTTTGCTTCGCTTAATTAACTGGGATGGCAAAACAACACTACACATTTAATTATGCATTGATTATATTCTGGTTATTGTGAACTGGTCAATATGGTATGGTGATGGGTGATCTAAGCAAGCCTGGTATGTGGATGGGTTGGATGTAATGGTGATTCTTGATTTAGATCTAAGGACCGGTTCATGCGGGAATAGGCCAGGACTACAGTGCCACCACGAGGCCAAGTATGGGTGCGGCATAGTTGATTAATTAGGGCTTTGCTAGTGCTATATGGACCATTATGGATGCTCGGAGAAGGGGTAGTCAGATTGGGTTTGTTGATGATTGGCTGGACTACCCTAGGATCCGAATGGCTCAAGAGGTGGCCCTTGGTTGAAGATGTGCTCAGTTGGAGACATCACCACCGGTGAAACCTCAGTGGGGTCCAAATAGGCTAGCAATCCCTTTGTAAAGTCTATTTTGTGATCTCTTGGCCATACACCAAAAGAAGTGTAATTGGCATAAGGGAGGTTCTTTAGTCGCCGATGGGTGACGAAATCAAAAACGCGTGGGTAAAGTGGTACAAACTCTGCGGAGTATTTAAACTATCATGATAGCCGTGCTCCCGGTTATGAGCGCCTGGATGACCTACACGATTAGAGGGAAATTGGGATTTGGGATGGTTATGGTTTGGTATTGGTTATGGCTAGTTATGGATTAATTATGGTATTGGATGTGGTTAATGGTAATGGTGAAACCTGGGTTAATGATGATGGATATGGATTATGGACTTATATATTCATTGTGGGATATGATGGGTTTATTTCACTTACATATAATATATTGCTTTTCAAATGTTTTAATGTACTTTTTAGCACTTAGCAATTATTATTGTCGTCATTTGAATTAGCTACATGTCATACTTTTCACACTTTTTGAGTACGACATGTACTCACTCTTGCAATCCACCCGCACCAACCGTTTCAGGTGATGGTTGGGAGTGTCTTGGCGATAATGCGGAGTTCTAGGCTGTGTGCTGCCGTCGACTTGCCTGTGGTGTTATTGGAGCTGCACTATCCCTTTTGCTTAGTTTGCTTAATTAGAGTATTTCCGCTGCATTACTTGAACTTGTCATTAATATTCATTAGGTCTTGTAGTCGAGGACATTTTGAATTGTGTAATTAAAGTACTTATTTAATAATATGAGTTGTGGTAATTATCTATTTATCATTTGTGAATCACTTGTATATGTGTGTTAAACATCCCGAGCACACATATACTGCACTTGGTTCATTTTCGAAACCGGGTGTCACAACTGACCTCTGGTCAGGTGCCGACAATTGCCACACTGCCCGGCTATCATCACGATACCCGCAAAAATTCATAATTCAAATGGTCACTTATAAACAAACTAGTCCGCCTCAAAATGGACTAGTCCTATCTCACACAAGACCTTTTGGTCCGGGTGAAAATGGACCAGTCTAGACAGATCGGACTAGTCTAGATTCTCAAGTGGACTAGTCCATCCTCCAGCACTTAGTCGCAACGCGCTGCTCACTCAGCCAGCGGATTGGTCCGCACGAAAATGGAATAGTCCGAACTGAGACAGAACCTTGTGGTCTCTCTCAAAATGGACTAGTCTGGCATGCCCAGACTAGTCCGGCCACAAGGGCGGACTAGTCCTTCCTCTAGCACATAGTCTCGAAACTTCACTCCAAGACCACAGCGGACTAGTCCGTCCCCAGACGGACAAGTCCGAAGTTAGTCAGAACCTCTTGGTTTGCCCAAAACTGGATTAAGACGACAAGGAGCGGACTAGTCCGACCTCCCGGTCGGACAAGTCCGGCCTTCCTGACAGGGCACTCAAACACTCTTCTCTCAAGGGATTTGATCTCTAATTCCGCTTTGAGCTCCCAACTTTGATCTTAATGCACTTCACACACACACACACCCTTCTACAACTACGGCTAGTCTAAACTCGACACAAGAGAAACCCTAGTTTCTACTCTTCGAGTTGTCGACACCATTTTTCATCCTTTTCCTTTTTGAGGGTTACATGCTCCAATCAATTCCACACCCAAGCTTAAGATCATATGATATTGTTAGTCACTTAATTGTCGTCATCAATCATCCAAAACCCACAGGGACACTAGATGCACTTTCAATCTCTCCATTTTTGGTGATTGATGACAACACATTAAGTTTGAACACAAAAGAGTATAAATTTTGGTTTTCATAAAAAGTGGGTCTATGAAAGACTCCCCCTCAATGTATGCATCATGACAAGAAGATTGAGTGAATTGTTCATACATACAAATGTTATGGTGGGGTGTCTACTTGTTGTTCTTAAGACTTGTGGCAAGACACAATAGTAATGAGTATGAACATGAACAATAGAGCAAATAGAGAATTCAATGTACCATATAGATAAAACATTCCATCATAGTTTTGACAAGATAATACAATAAAAATAGCCACATGTCCATGTGATCAATACAAGAGATAACTAGATGCTACCCCACAGATACTTTCCCTTTCTATCGCCTTCTATCTCTCCCCCTTTGGCATCAAGACACCAAAAATATAAAGAGGAAGGGAGCTAAGGACCTGGCAACTAGGCATCACCCTCCTCGTTGGCGTCGGGCTCATCGCTTTCTGTGGCATCTGGATCAGCATCCTCATCATCATCGTCGTCATCGTCGAAGGCCTATGTAGGAGGAGCCGCACTGGAGGATCTCCCATCCTCGATGAACTGGGAGAGCTCATCTGCGGTGAACTCTGGGTAGGGGGTGAGCTCGGTATCACTATCCTCAGGTGGAGACATAGGGACTTCCATCTTGTCGCACAATGCCTTAAGGTACTTCTCTTGACGCTGCTGCATGCGTTGAGTGCGAACCTCTACCTTCCTGCAAGACGCGAAGAGCGCCTTGAAGCACTTGAAGAATCCGCTCATGAACTGAGGTGGAGGCGGACATGGAGGAGCCACTGGATGAGAGGGAGGCTCCAATGTACGAGAAGGAGGTTGGCATTCTTCCTCCTTGGAGGATCTTGTATAGCAGGTGGCATCTTAGGGCGGAGAGGCTAGTGAGTCACACCCTTGGCAAACACAAGTCCTCACACCTTCTCAATTGGACACATGATGTATGGAACATATCCACACACACGGTTGGGAGTGTGAGAGATGTTAAGGATATCATCAAAGATGTACTCCACCAAGTTAAACTTTTACTCACCATCATTGAGCAGCAAAAGATGCCTCAAGTTGCCTTGAATAATCGCAGCATCACGTTCCTTGGGAGAAACAGTCCTCCTCAAGATCCTGTTCATTATGCTGTAAAATGGTTTGATATTCCTAGTAAGCCTAGCCTCATAGGGAGGATGGCTTGGATACATGTAGTAAAGTTGATCCCTATCCACGGCCTTGAGGTTGGAGATGATTATCTCGTGGTCCAGGTGGTGCTCAAGCCTAAGAGCCATGGCAAACTCCTCATAGGTAGCAGAGTAGCGCTGACCATCGGTCATCCAGGTGATCCCTCTGTCCCCAAAGGTGTGGAAGTAGATCGTGGTGTAGAATTGCACGATCACTTCAACATTCCGGTCATACTTGAATCCCAATATGTCCTTGATCCCATGACGCTCTGCAACGTCAATAACTGCATCAAAAGCAATGTTCTTCTTTTTGGCCATGTACTCCTAGTCCAACCATTGAGCTTGAATGACAGGCTTCTTCATGGTCTGGTGGACTAAACGATAGTAATTGCAATGGAAGTCACACCAAAACTGAGGGTCGGCGGTGTGCTTCTCATAATCATAGACCTTGTCCATGCGAAGCCGCCTAGCTTTTTCTGCTCCTTTGCCCTTGAAAATATTAGCTACAAGGTTGGGCTGCCTATTGGGGTTCCTCGCTGGAGTGTGCATCCTCAGGGGGCAAATGGGTGTGTCCTTGCCCTTCTCCTTGATTACTATCGCCCCTGCCTTCTTTGTTAGTGCTTTAACTGTTGGTCTCTTTTTTTTTGGCTCTTCAGGAACAGGAGCCTTTCCCTTCTTGGGATCACAGATGATTCTTCGTTCGGTCTCTTGTTCTTTGGCCCTTTCACTCTCTTTGGCCCATTTCTTCTCCCCCAATGTTACAATCCTCTTCCTTTTGGGAGCTCGGGCTGTTGCGGCTTGTGAATTGTGTGCCTATCGATCGTTCTGCTTCTTCTTCCTTAGCTCATGATGGGACTCCTCAATGGCCTGCTGCAAGGCCACTTCCTCATCATAAGCAACGTGAGCATCTTTGGTGCCCACATCCTTGGATGGGGACAAATCGTAGCTAGGATCTGCCATTGAGCTGAAACACGAGAGATGCAATTTGTATGAGGTCAAGGAAATGGGATATTGTGACAGAATTCACAAAAAATGTCTAAGGTTGGGGTTTGTCCTATGTAAACCGGGCATGTCCACCCAGGGGTCGGACTAGTCCGCCCTGACACCAGACTAGTCCGAGTTACACAGGAAGAACCCTAACCCTAATGATTTTTCGCAAAAACTTTGAATCAAGTCGCAATACTCTGAGACTACGATCACAGGGACAATGCAAGCAACATTTTTGAAGGGGATCCTATCAAATAACCTACCAATCAAGAATTGAAAGAAATTTTGAGAATACCTCCTCAAATCCTAAAAAAGTGAGGGTATCGGTGTAGGAATGCGAATAAGATGCACGAGGAAGGTCTCCCACACCTCTTTAGCCTCCAATGCACGGATTAGAAATGATTTTTTGTGGAGGGGTGCAAAAATCGCCGATGGGGGCGGTTTTTCGCTAGAAAGAGGTGAGAGGGAGAAGTGAAGAGGAGGGGAGGGGTCGGGCCGCCCCCTAGGAGGTTAAGTCCATAGGGGCCGGACTAGTCCGGCTGGATGCCCAGACTAGTCCGGTAAGTGAACCTGACCCGGACTACTCTAGCGTCCGGACTTGTCCGACCCTAGGGGCGGACTAGTCCGGTCCTAAGGCTGACAACATATATATAGAGAGTTTTATCCACTATAAAGTGATCCTTTTGGACATATTGGTACAAAAAAACATTGTTATTATGGTCAGTAAGCAATCAACAATGAAACTATGACCATATTTCACAAAGATGGAGAATTTTCAAATAGTTTTGTGGAAAACAAATATGAAAAGGAATTTTTCAAAAGTATCCGTACTTTTGAAGAAAGTTCAGTTTAAACAATCAGATGTGCATGTTTCAAGGCACATTACGAGAACCAAAGATATTTAGCTCACTTCTAAGCTCACAAAAGCGTTTCTCATCTAGGGGCTTGGTGAATATATCGGCTAGTTGGTTTTTGGTTCTCACAAGGGAAATCACGATGTCCCCCTTCATAAAATGGTTTCTCAAAAAGTGATGCCTAATATCAATGTGATTATCCTCGAATTCTCAACTGGATTATGGGTTGTTTTGATGGCGCTCTCTGTGTCATATAGGAGAGGAATGTGGTGCAAGTTTATGCCATAGTCACTAAGAGTTTGCCGCATCCAAAGAAGTTGTGCACAACAACTTCTGGCTGCGACATACTTCGCTTCGGCTATGGAGAGTGCAATGGAATTTTGTTTCTTGGAGGATCAAGACACCAAGGATCTACCCAAGAATTGGCAAGTCCCGAATGTACTCTTGAAAGCATCTAGGCTCCCATGAGGTATGGTTTCGGTGATTAATGACAACCGTTGGATATTACTAATAAGTTTGTGGATGCAAGGTCTCTCATATCACTCAGCACACTTAATGGACTCTATATTTATATCATCTACTGCTCATTGGATACAATTGGAGACCCCTCAACAAACCATTTTACGAGGTCAATCAATTTTCATGAAGACTAAAAGAAAAGGCATATATGTCAAAATTATTTCATCAAAATTGATAGCACACGAGACTTAGTCGTCATCAGAAGAACATTTCAAACCAATGTCTAAGAGGTCACTCGTACAAATTCCAAAAGAATCACTTAGAACAACTCGAAGCAGAGAAAATCTACTCACCGGATCATCCGATGTATCAAGAAAACACTACATCGATCGAGTTGGCTCTGAGCGGAAGAAGACCTTAGTCTTGAGTATACACCTGGTCATCTGATGATGAAGCAAGTGTTACATCAATCAATCATTCTAGTAAGCAATTTCCCTGGACCAAGTGTAACACCGGACCATCCGATGAACAATTATAACACATCGGTCAATCATTCCAGTAAGCATTATTTCTGGACCATTCTGGATCAAGTGTCACCGAATTATCCGATGTACAGGTGTATACAACATCGGTCGATCAACGGTCATATCTGACACAGTGACCTCAGCTAATTTGTATTCGACCGATGACAACTGAAGGGAGAACATCAGATCATCCGGTGTTTGCCGAACAGTGATGTCAACCTACTTTTCCAATGGCTGTTTCGTGGAAGCCGGCTATTTATACCCCTTCAACCAGTCATTTCGAGAAGTCTTGATGCCCAGAGCTACTCTACACATTACCAATCATTCAAGACATTGAGCAACCACTTCCACATCATTTACACAACTTGTACACCAAGAGATAGGCTAGAACTTACTAGAGATTATGCTTGTGTGCTTCCATTCTTGGTGATTGGAGTCTCTAGTCTAGTGAGAGTTTTAAGGGAGTGTCTCTTGGTGATTGCATTCACCGTGTATCAATCGATGATTGGAGAGATCCTTCCGGAGCTTGCCAAGTCCATTGTGGAAGCCCGGAAGATCAAGATTGTACAGGGCTTGAGCTCCACCTTGTCGGAGATGGTGAACGGAGACTCTTAGTGAAGATCCCCGGTCTCGGTGACTTGGGAGTGGCTACACCCTTTGGTGGGTGCCACAACGTGGATGTAGGAAGGTCTTGATGATCTTGCCGAACCACGGGATAAATCAACGTGTCTTCGTGTCTCCTCAGGAGTTTGCACACTCTTCCATTCCCGTTACACTTATGCATTTCATATACCGCAAACTTATTATACACTTGAATGCATAGGTTGTTTGCATAGGGAATTGAGCTTTTGGTAGTTAAGTTTTTATTGCTTTAGTTTTTGAAAAGAAGCCCAATTCACCCCGCCCCCCTCTTGGGCATTCGATCCTTACAATAGCTATCAGAGCAAGGTTGCTCATTGGATCATTCTAGCTTCACTGCTAGAGAGCTAAAATGGCCAAGATTTGGGGTTCGGTTCCCATCTTCAAGGGCAAGAACTTTGCCTATTGGAAAGCACGTATGTGTGATTATCTAGAGGCTATTGCTCCCGAGGTATGGGAAGCGACCCATGCGGGGTTTGGTGAGCATAACTATATAGGTGATCAAATCAAGTGGGATGCAAAGGCTAGAAATGCTATTTACGAATGCATTAGTCAAGATGTGTTTGCTAGGATTGCTAGCAAAGAAAAGGCTTGTGAAATTTGGGCTTGCTTGATTGAAATTCATGAGTGTTCTTCTCGTGTTCAAGAACTAAAGTATCATGTGCTTAAGGACAAATATGATGAGTTCAAAATGCTACCACATGAAAATGTCAATGAAATGTTTTCTTGCTTGAATGTTCTCATTGAGGAAATTAATGCTCTTGATATTGCTTCTCTTGGCAAGGGACTCATCAACCGCAAGATTCTTATGCTCCTTCCTAAGCCAAAGTACAACATCATCAACTCCATGCTTCAAAAGGAATCTCCTGATCACATTGAAGTTTTGTAACTTATTAGAGAGATTCACGCTCATGAGATGAGTGTGCCTGGGATGATGGAGGAATCATCTTCAAAGACAATTGCTCTAAAGGCTTCAACCAAGAGAACAAATCTCAAGAAAAAGAAAGTGGTCAAGCCTAGCTCAAGTGAATAAGAGCAAGCATCAAGTGAATAAGACGATGATGAGCTTGCATTGATGATGAGAAAATTCTCTCTCTTGAACTCCAAGATTGCCAAGAAGGGATACACCTTTGATCCCAAAAAGAAAGCATTTCTATAAAGAAAAGATGACAACAAGACTTGCTATAATTGTGGTGATCAAGGCCACATATCCTATGATTGTCCAAAACCGGACAAAAGAAGAGAGAACCACAAGGGCAAGCATCGCAAGCTTGAGGATAGTGAGGTTGATGAAGAAGAGGTCAAGCCTAAGCCAAGATTCTTTGGTAAGAAGAAGCATGACAAAGGCAAAAAGTCAAAATTCTTTCCAAATAAGAGAAATGGTCCACAAAAGGTGTTCATGTGTGAGGCAAATGAATGGATCACCGACAAAGAATCTAGTGATGAAGAGAGTGAAGCTGAAGAAGAAAGCTTGGTCAGCCTTGCCATTGCCAACAACGATGATTCATCTCTTCATCCACCTCCCATGTGCCTCATGGCAAAAGGTAACACCAAGGTATGTGATGACTCTAGCGATGATGAGCTTTCCCCCGATGACTTAGCTTCATTGATAAATGAATACCACACTTTCATTAAAAGGGAAAAGAGTAAGGTCAAGGCTCTTGAAGAAGCTCGTGCTAAGCTCAAGAGTGCTAACCTCGATTTGCTTGACATGTATGAAAGCATACTTAAGGAGCATGACACGCTCAAATCTCATGTCAAGCAAGTTGAGGAGGATAAGGCTCAAATCAAGCTAGATCATCATGAGCTTGACGTAGCACACCAAGCACTCTTGGGAAAGCACAATGAGTTAATCCAAGAGCATCAAGTACTTAACCTTGCTGATGAAGTCCTTGATCAAGAATTGAAAACTATAAAGAAAGAAACCCTTAATGATAAGGCATCTATTGTTTCTCTTGCCACTAATGTCTTGCATAAGTCTTTGCCTTTGAAAGAGAATGCTAGGGAGAAGGATTTGTTGGATGAAATTGAAAGTCTCCGCACTAGTGTGGCAAGACTATCTAAGGGAGAAGTCAAGCACAAAGAAATACTCTTCCAACAAGCAAAGGCCTTCAACAAGAGAGGACTTGGATCCTTCCTGGTGGCTAACAAAGGAAAGGTGCCCTGGCCAGAGCTTAAAACGAGCTTCATCAAGGAAGTTGGTTCTTATTGCCAGCATTGCGAGGTCACCAATCACCATACAAGGGAGTGTCCTCTTCCTAACTGGCCTTCTCCAAAATTGCCTACTAACTACAAGTCTACCATTGATGATCACTATTATCTCTTGAGTTAAGTAGATGGCAAGGTGAAGGCAAGGTTCATTGGCAAGGACATGAAGAACATGAAGGGGAAGCTTCCCAAGCAACTTTGGGTCCCAAAAACACTTGTATCACACATACAAGGACCTAAGTTAGCTTGGGTGCCTAAAATTAAAAATTGAATTCATGTGTGTAGGTGAACTACAAAGCCAGGGGAAAGCATTGGGTACTCAATAGCGGGTGCACTCAACACATGACCGGCAACGATGATATGTTCACCTCCATAGAGAACCCCGACAATCATGAAGAAGTCACCTTTGGTGACAACTCTAAGGGGAAGGTAATTGAGTTGGGTAAGATTGCAATTTCACACGATTTATCTATTTCCAATGTGTTGTATGTTAAGTCACTATTGCTTTCTATTGCACAATTATGTGATCTTGGACTAACGTGCACCTTTGGCAAGGATGATGTTGTTGTGACTAGTGAAACGAGCAAAGAACTTATCTTCAAAGGGTTTCGGCATGGACATCTCTACTTAGTAGACTTCTCCGACAACGATGCTAGCTTGACCACATGTCTTTTCACCAAGACGAGTTTGGGTTGCCTATGGCATCGACGCATCGCTCACATTGGAATGAGCAAGCTCAAGAAGTCATTCAAGCTCGGGATGGTGATCGGCGTGAAGGATGTAAAATTTGAGAAGAACAAGATCTGTAGCGTTTGTCAAGCTGGGAAACAAGTTGCTTCACACGACCCGATGAAGACAATGGTGTCAACCTCCAAGCCACTTGAGTTGCTCCACATGGACCTCTTCGGACCGTCCACATATCAAAGTCTTGGTGGTAATCTCTATTGTCTTGTTATAGATTATGACTACTCTCGGTATGCTTGGACTTTGTTTCTAGGTGACAAGAGTGAAACTCTAGAAGTGTTCAAGACCTTCGTTAAACGTGCCCAAAGGGAATTTCAACTTCCCATCATCAATGTCCGGAGTGACAACAACACCGAATTCAAGAACTACAACATTGGGGACTGGTGTGATCGTGAAGGCGTGAAACATGAATTTTCAGCCACATACACTCCTCAACAAAATGGTGTTGTTGAAAGGAAGAACAAGACTCTCATCACTCTTGCACGAGCAATGCTTGATGACTATGGCACGTCTGAGAAGTTTTGGGCCGAAGCAATCAATACAGCGTGCCATGCCGCAAATCGGGTCTATCTACATCGACTACTTCAAAAGACCCTGTACGAACTCCTCATTGGGAGAAAGCCCAACATATCCTATTTTTGAGTCTTCGGGTGCAAGTGCTATATCTACCGCAAGAAAAGGCTCGGTAAGTTTGAAAGAAGATGTGATGTTGGTATCTTTCTTCGTTATGCATCAAACCCAAAAGCATATCGAGTATTCAACCAAACCTCCGGTTTAGTTGAGGAAAGTTGTGATGTTGAGTTTGATGAAACTAATGACTCCCAAGAGGAGAGTTTTGGTCATGATGAAATAGATGATGAGCCTCTACGAGAAGCTATGAAGTACATGGCCATTGGAGACATCAAGCCTAAAGTTGAGGAGAGCCATGATCAAGGGGGAGCTTCAAGTTCCAACATCAACACATCTATGGCACCTCAAGTTGACGAAGAAGAAAAAGATGATCCATTGCTGACACAAGATTCACAAGCCACACAACATCAAGAAGAAGAACAAGTAAATGATCATGTCCAACCACAAGAAGAGCAATACGCATCACCACCGCCAAGTGCTTCACAACCACTTATGAGGCATGGACGCATCTCCAAGGCGCATCTGATTGATCAAATTATCGGTAGTCCGTCAAGGGGAGTAAGTACACGTTCTTGCCATTTCGCTACGTTTTGTGAGCACTACTCATTTGTTTCATGTGTAGAACCCACTCACATTGAGGAAGCACTCCAAGATCCAAATTGGGTAATGGCCATGCAAGAAGAACTTAACAACTTCATCCGCAATGAAGTTTGGGTGTTGGAGGAGCGACCCAAGGACAAGAACGTCATCTGGACAAAGTGGGTGTACCGCAAAAAACAAGACAAGAATGGTTTTGTGATCCGCAACAAGGCAAGACTTGTAGACAAGGGTTTCTCGCAAGTTGAAGGACTAGACTTTGGAGAAACATTTGCTCCGGTCGCTCAACTAGAAGCTATCCGTATACTTCTTGCTTTTGCCTCACATCATAATATAAAGCTTTATCAAATGGATGTGAAGAGTGCCTTTCTTAATTGTTATATTAACGAGCTTGTCTATGTTGAACAACCTCCCGGGTTCGAAGATCCGAGGAATCCTAATCATGTGTTTAGGTTGCACAAGGCGCTCTACGGGCTCAAGCAAGCACCTAGAGCGTGGTATGAACGACTACGGGATTTCTTGATCATGCAAGGATTCAAGATCGGGAGGGTGGAAACTACACTCTTCACCAAAGACATCAATGGAGAAATATTTGTTTGTCAAATTTATGTTGATGATATTATTTTTGGTTCAACTAACGAAGCTCTTAGCCACGAGTTTGGCAAAATGATGTCTAGGGAATTCGAGATGTCGATGATTGGAAAGCTTAACTTATTTCTTGGATTTCAAATCAAGCAACTTCGAGAGGGGACCTTCATCTATCAAGAAAAATATACTAAGGACCTCTTGAAGAAATTTGAGATGGGAGACTGTATCTCAAGAAGTACTCCAATGGTAACAAATTGTCATCTCGACGCGGATAAGGATGGTAAACCTATTGATCAATCTAATTACCGTTCCATGATTGGTTCATTGCTTTATCTTACCGCATCTAGGCCCGATGTCATGTTTAGTGTATGCTTGTGTGCTCGCTTTCAAGCGGCACCTAAAGAATCGCATCGGAAGGCGGTCTTTAGGATACTTCGGTATCTCAAGCATACCCCAAGTGTAGGCCTGTGGTACCCCAAAGGTGCTAAATTCCATCTCTTGGGTTACTCGGATTCGAACTTTGCCGGATGACGTGTGGATTGCAAGAGTACCTCCGGAGGGTGCCACTTGCTTGGGCGTTCCCTAGTATCTTGGTCTAGCAAGAAGCAAAACTCCGTTGCTTTGTCCACTGCGGACGAGGAATATATAGCGGCCGGTGCATGTTGTGCCAAAATCCTTGACATGAAGCAAACCCTTTTGGACTTTGGTGTTAAACTTGGTTGTGTGCCTCTCCTTTGTGACAATGAAAGTGCGGTTAAGATTGCCAAAAACCCCGTTCAGCACTCCTGCACTAAGCACATCGATATTCGCCATCATTTCTTGCGGGACCATGAAGCTAAAGGAGACATCTCCTTGCAAGGTGTTAGTTCCGAAGAACAATTGGCGGATATCTTCACTAAACCACTTGATGAGAAAACATTTTCTAGACTAAGGTGTGAATTAAATGTGCTAGATGCATCGAACGTCATGTAAGTTGCCATGGTCATGTAAGAATGCATCACATATAGGTCTTGTTTAACTTTCAAAGGATAGGGGTGAGCAAAGGTTAGCTTGGGATGGCGGTTCTTTTGGGTATCCCCAAGACTTGGACAATGGCTCTCCCTGAAGAAGCCTTTCAAAGGTTCAAATTTGGCAAGATAGATTTAATTTATGTCTTTCATGATGCCTGCCATATAGACTTGCACTCACGTTTAATATCCTGCATTAAAAAATGTTTGGCATTGCATACGGTAGATTGTCACAAAGGGGAACCCACTTCATGAGAAAGAGACTTGTTTGAAATGCAACATCTCAACTCATATGATGTGGAAAGAACAAAGTGTTAGGTGCGTTAATGCCTAAACGAACATGCTTTAAAAAGATAGAAGTCTTCATCCTCTAGCTCACAAAGCATGGGCCTTACATTTTATTTGGATTTTTTCCTTGGTTTTTCTGGTGTTCTATTTGCTTTAGGGCTTAGCCAAGTTATTGGCAACTAGTGTTTAACTCTTTTTGAGGGGTTAGGGGTTGCCCAAAAAGTCCTAAGACTTGTGTTTCTCTTTGTTTGTTTAAGTCAAAGGACATATATGGGATGTTGCTGATCTTTCGTAGTCATCAGATTATCCGATGCTTAGGGCAGGAGCATCATCGGATCAGTTTGTGCTTAAGTACAAGGGCCAGCTCAGTTAGAAAGTCAAATCATCCGACGAGTTCATTCTGAGAAACATCAGAGCATCCGATGTTCACATTTCTGGAGTTGTGCCAAATTCAACCGATGATAATCGTTTCCACGTCGGATCATCCAATGCCGAAGGTGCCTCTGGGATAACCTTACTGTACCACTCGACCGATGCACCTCTCAACTGACATCGGACCATCCGATGTTAAAAATAAAACTAGGTTTCGGGCCCCACCTATTTAGCGCCTCTCCATTTCTTCTCTCTCCCCGACGCCACACTCCTCGCCCTGCCGCCGCCCGCCATCGCCGCCCCACTCGTCGTCGCCGCCCCACTCAGCGCCGCGCCGCCGCCCTCTGCGCCACAAGCGCCGCCACCCCACGCAGCGCCGCCGCTGCCCTGCACCGCCGCCCTAAGCGCTGCCACCGCCCTCAGGTCGCCGCGCTCCTCGTCGTGCTGCCGCCCTCCGGCCGCCGCGCTCCCCGTCGTGCCACCGTCCTTTGAGCCACCGCCACTACTCTTCATCGCTAGGGTTCGCCGGGCTGCACGCCGTCACACATTCTCCATTCGCCGTCGTCAACCCTAGCCCGCGATCACATCTTTCTCGCCGTCAATTTTCTCCTCAAGATGGGCCGTGACAAGAAAGGAAAGGGGAAGGCTATTGAGGAGCCGGAAGCTAAGAAGCAGAAGCTGTCGAAAGAGATGGAGAAAGCTCTGATGGCCGCTCACACCACTGAGGAGTGAGATCATGGCCGAGGAGGATCCCTGAGGATCCGGGAGGCCCGACAGAGGCAGCCACAGCAGTCAGAGGAGACGGAGGAGCCATAGGTGCCGCTTGTTCACCGGCGCTCAGTCAGGACTCGTGGAGGTCACCCAGCTGCAGCCCCGAGATAGAGACCTTCTACAGCTGAGCTTCGGGAGGACAGAGCGGCCGAGAGAGGCGTCTATGAGATGGACACCAATGTCCAGTTTGGTGAGGGTGTCCACCTGACTGACTACAGGAAGTTGAAGGCAAAGCAGCTCAGGAAGCTTAGATGGAGCATCCTGCTTTAGAAGTGGTTTCTGCAGCCCAGAGAGCCACTTGTGGACAGCCGCTTCTGGACCCTGACACAAGCGTCGCTGTATGAAACTTACAGATGTCAGGGTCATAAGCTTTTCCAGCACAACTTCCTTGACTGGGATCAGCACGCACTTGCAGCCGGGACTGAGATTCGCCCTTTCTTTGAGAGGTACAGAGGGCTAGTGGAGCTTATGTCTTTCCAGCCGAGCGCCTACGTGGAGGACTGGGTCCGAGTTTACTATGCCACACTCTATATTTCATAGGGCCGCAGATCCATTGACTTTGTGTTCATGGGCCAGCATCACCATATGACTCGTCAGACCTTGGGACAGCTACTAGGCGTGGATCTCCATGGCACCTGCCTACACGAGATAGTATATGGACAGGCTGACCCACCGAGGAGGCCGCTTACTGGAGGTGTGGCACCACCCTTTGAGAAGATTCGGTCACTGTTTGCTCAGCCCTTCTCACCTGACCAACTGAGGGTACCTGCTCTACTCACTCCGGCTGCTCGTATTGTTCACCTTGCCCTGCACCGCACGCTACTACCCAGGTCAGAATACCTTGAGGGCTTCACCAGTCTGCAGCAGACCCTCCTGTTCTATGTCATGAACGAGATGCAGTTTAACATTGTGGATATCCTTATTTGTGAGATGGAGGATGTCATCCCAGATGGAGTTGGGATGATGAGACAGCTTGTGTTTGGCCACTGGATCAGTCACCTGCTCTACCTATTGTCTCCAGATGGATCAGTCGTGCGTGACAGTCTCACCAACGAGAGTGTCACTCGGTTCGGACACTACTGTGCTCCAGCTCCTGGAGACCGCCACCTTGGCCGCCCAGTTGAGCGTCAGGTCCGAGCTCGACTATCAAAGGAAGACTGGTCAGACCTAGAATAGCAAGATGAGATCCTAGCAGAGGCTGAGGCTCAGGGAGGGGATCTACAGCATATCTGGTCTGAGAGTGACACTAGTGATAGTGTCGAGGAGTACTTCCCACCTCCTCCATCACCCAGGCAGCACGACGCGGAGGCTGGAGGCTCGACTGTACCACCATCACCTACCCCACCTACGGTGTCTGAGGCACAGGTCTCTCAGCCATCCGAGCTCACTTCGCTACTTCTGCAGATGGTTGAGCAGCAGAGACAGGATCGGCTTGTAGCTGAGCAGGCTGCGCGTCTTATGGAGCTCCAGCAACAACAGCAGGAGATGCAGCGTCAGATAGCCCGCGAGAGGCGAGAGGACACTGATAGGCTCACTGGACTGATTGACCAGATGCATTAGCGTTCTCTTGACCAGCAGCAGCACATGCAACAGGCCATGATGGGCATCCTTGGGTTGATCACCAACCTCTTCACTCAGACCGGGATTGCCCTGTCCTCACAGCTTCCTGGTCTAGCTCCAAGTCCGCCTGTTCTAGCACCAGTCTCAGCACCAGTGCCGACCATGCCGATACCGACTATCAGCATGTCACCACTGCTTGCTCCAGGCGCACCGATTCACTCTCCCCTGCTGGCTCCGACACTCTTTCAGCAGACTCCCGCTTCAGTTGTCAGTGCCCTGCTACCGGCAGTCCAGACTCAGCTGGCACCCTCAGCACCGACAGCAGCTCCCACAGCACCAGTCTCCTCCACTCCAGCCTCAGCAAGCAGCAGCTCCGACGACAGCACTCTCGATGGCGACCAGTTCGTCATCGCCCCGAGCGCTCAGGATCCTTAGGCACTCGGCTTCCCTTTTTGGTGTCTGGATGCCAAAGGGGGAGAAGAGTCAGAGTCAGGGGGAGGGATAGCATAGTCCTAGGGGGAGTCCTAGTTGTAGGGGGAGTATTTATTTTGGGAGCTTTTGTAATTTGGGAGCTTTTGCTATTCTTTTGCTATCTTTGAGTATTCGTGTGCCACTTAATTCTCTCATGTTTTATTGATAATTTTTTAGCCTTCGAGTTTCATGTGCTGGATCTTGTACTTGTTCCATATCCTTTTGAGTATCGTATTCTTAATTTCATTACGGTTATGCTTTTCTCGTTGTGTTGTCATCAATCACCAAAAAGGGGGAGATTGAAAGCATCTAGGCCACCATGAGGTATGGTTTCGGTGATTAATGACAACCGTTGGATATTACTAATAAGTTTGTGGATGCGAGGTCTCTCGTATCACTCATCACACTTAGTGGACTCTATATTTATATCATCTACTGCTCATTGGATACAACTGGAGGCCCCTCAACAAACCATTTTACGAGGTCAATCTGTTTTCATGAAGACTAAATGAAAAAGCATATATGTCAAAATTATTTCATCAAAATTGACAGCACACGAGACGTAGTCGTCATCAGAAGAACATTTCAAACAAATGTCTAAGAGATCACTCGTACAAATTCCAAAATAATCACTTAGAACAACTCAAAGCAGACAAAATCTACTCACCGGATCATTCGATGTATCCAGAAAACACTACATGGGTCGAGTTGGCTCTGAGCAGAAGAAGACCTCAGTCTTGAGTATACACCGGATCATTCGATGATGAAGCAAGTGTTACATCGGTCATCCAATGTACAATTATAACACATCGGTCAATCATTCAAGTAAGCATTATTTCTGGACCATTCTGGATCAAGTGTCACCGGATTATCTGATGTACAGGTGTATGCAACATCGGTCGATCAACGGTCATATCTGACACGGTGACCTCAGCTAATTTGTATTCGACTGACGACAACTAAAGGGAGAACATCGGATCATCCGGTGTTTGCAGAATAGTGATGTCAGCCTACTTTTCCAATGGCTATTTCGTGGAAGATGACTATTTATACCCCTTCAACCAGTCATTTCGAGAAGTCTTGATGCCCAGAGCTACTCTAGACATTACCAAGCATTCAAGACGTTGAGCAACCACTTCCACATCATTTACACCACTTGTACACCAAGAGATAGGATAGAACTCACTAGAGATGACGCTTGTGTGCTTCCATTCTTGGTGATTGGAGTCTCTAGTCTAGTGAGAGCTATAAGGGAGTGTCTCTTGGTGATTGCATTCACCGTGTATCAATCGGTGATTGGAGAGATCCTTCCTGAGCTTGCCAAGTCCGTTGTGGAAGCCCGGAAGATCAAAATTGTACAAGGCTTGAGCTCCACCTTGCCGGAGATGGTGAACGGAGACTCTTAGTGAAGATCCCCGGTCTCGATGACTTGGGAGTGGCTACACCGTTTGGTGGGTGCCACAACGTGGATGTAGAAAGGTCTTGATGATCTTGCCGAACCACGAGAAAAATCACCGTGTATTCGTGTCTCCTTGGAAGTTTGCACACTCTTCCTTTCCCGTTACACTTATGCATTTCATATACCGCAAACTTATTATTCACTTGAATGCATAGGAAATTGAGCTTTTGGTAGTTAAGTTTTTATTGCTTTAATTTTTGAAAAGAAGCCCAATTCACCCCCCCCCCTCTTGGTCATTCGATCCTTACAACTCTTTCTATCAACTTTGCACCCTACATAATCATCATCAGAATAACCAATAAGGTTAAACTTGGATCTTTTGGGATACAAAAATCCTAGGCTTGGTGTGTGAACCAAATATATAAGAATCCTCTTAACGTTGGTCAAATGACACACCTTAGGAGCAACTTGAAAACGTGCACACATACACACACTAAGCATGATATCGGGTCTAGATGCACAAAGATAATGCATTGAACCAATCATGGAACGATATACCTTTTGTGAGACCTATGTGTGCTGAATACATTGGCTTTAATGATAAAAGTTCTAAAAAACTGCCATAACATCTTTTTAGCAAGGTCTGACTCTAGCTCCGAGCTTCTGCAAGGTCCGACAATAGGTCCGACTTGCTTTGTCAAGGTCCGACATATTTTTTGGTAGCTCCGGTGAGCTTTGTCTTTAGCTCCGGCATGTCTTTCATAGCTCCAGCATGTCTTTGTTAAGCTCCCATATGTTTTGATAGATCCGACTTATGTTGGTTAGCTCCGACATGTTTTTCTAGCTCCGACTTTTGGGTTGATAGTTCCGACTAGCTTTGGCAAGCTCCGGCGCTAGGTTGTACTAGCTTTGGTAAGCTCAAGTGCTAGGTTGTACTAGCTTTGGTAGCTCCGGCTCAAGCTCCGGTTAGTTTTGGCATCATTTGGAGCTTGATCACAATGTTCCTGTTTTTACTTTGAATTGTCTCGAACTTGTTTTACATTGTTGGAAAGATTGCTTAGTATTCATTTGCTAAGTTTTTGATGCGTTTTGGTTGATATGGATGATATGAGGTGCTCACATAAGGTGTTGTGTTCGGAACTAATTTGAGTCAAGTCGCGGACTTGGGCTTGTACGGATTGGTTGTTTATTCATGTGCAGGTGTTGATTGAGTTCAAGACATGGCTGGTGATGGGATCCATGGAACTAGTCTTGGGGAGAAGATGAGGTTCAACAACCAAGTTCGGGAGGAATTGTGGTTGAGTTGATCGGGAGGTCGCGTAGCATGTTTGAATCAAGAACAATGCATATGAAGGTATCGTGGATGTCGTTGGAAGATGTTTGCACGTGTGCAAGGAGTGCATGGACGTGGATCCATGGTTCCGAGGCATGATGAAGATATGTGGACATAAAGAATTGGTCGGAAAGGTCCAACCGACTAGGTTATGGACTCAAGCTACGGCTAAGTCGTGTTTGACTCAAATATGGAAAGATTTGAGTTCGTTATGATAGGAATTCGCGTGGGTCACGAATTTGAGTTGTTTTAGGAATGTGGGATACATTCTTAAGGTGTTTGGAAGTCTGAAGATTGCTTCTATCTGCGTATAGAAGAGTCCTAAGCAGTTATGGAAAGTTTCGATTTGTGATTTGAGTAGGATTAGAGTCCTAGTTGAGATTGGGTTGGCCTAAGGGCTGGTTATATGAGCTATGGAGGGCAGAGCTCGTGGTAGACGACTTTGGGGTTGTTCCTCTAGTGTTCTATTAAATAAAATTTGTAGTTGAAAGGAACTTTTGTGCCTTGTTTGTCCGACTTGTTCAAGACAAGTTTTACTCGTCGAGTTTCTGCACAGCACCACCTTTCATCGGTGGTTTTACCATAACTCGAGTTTTACAGATCTTATTGATGTGATTCTTTTTGGGTTGTCTTCAAAACTTGACTATATACCATCCGTCAAAGTTTCACATTCATTGTATTTGTGGTTTTTGATCTACACGAGTTTCTTTGCAATGTTTCAGAACTGTTTTTCTCGGGTAGGACATATTGACCTTTCTTCGATCTTTTGACTGTAACTTGAGTTTCTCTTGACGGATTTGAGTGATTCTTATTGTGTTGTCTTCGTGACTTGGTTATCTTTGATATGTATCAATTTTGTCATGGTGAAACACGTTTATATTAGTCTCACACACAATTTCTTTAACGGATCATTTTTCTACCGAACGGGTTGGGATTTAATTGTTTCTGCTGCGTAAGATTTTTTAATCTACCATTCACCCCCCCTCTAGTAGCTTCTCATGTGCTCTTTGATCCTACAATTGGTATCAGAGCCACGATGCTCTAATCTTTGTGATTTGCACATGTTTTGACTAATCATCATGGAGAAATACTCCACCAAACCTTGTGTGTTTTTGCTGGTATTGATTTTCAGGATTGGAAGGCACGCATGGAGGCTTTGATCCAGGCTCAAGGCTTCGCAATATGGGAGAAGGTATATAAGCCTTTTGAAGTGCCTTCAAATGATCAAGTTATAGCTACAAATCTGAGAGATGTCAACAACAACAACAAGGCTCGGAACTTGATCATACAAGGATTAACTCAAAGCGACTTCGACCGTGTTACACACCTCCGATCTGCATACCATGTGTGGAAAGCACTTTGTGACTACCACAAAGGATCCAACACGATCAAGGAGGTAAGGCAAGACATGTTCAAGAAAGAATACATACGCTTCGAGATGCAACCCGGTGAGTCTATTGATGACCTTTTTGCTCGCTTTAATAAAATTCTCAGCAACTTGCGTAGTTTCAATAATAATTTTTCAGATGCTAAAAATGCTAGACAATTGTTAAGTGCATTAGAATTGTCAATTTGCGAGACAAAAGTCACATTTATTCGTGAATCTACTGTCATGAGTACACTTACTTTATATGTTCTATATTCCAAGTTAAAAACTCATGAAATTGACATAATATCACGTAAGACCCCCAACAAGTCTATTGCTTTTGTTTCCCAACGTGACATTCCTAGCTCCGGTCAATCTTCATCTTGTGGTACACTTGCTTTGCTGTCCTCTCTAACCCTTGAACAGATTGAGAAGTTTTCAGAGGAGGAGCTAGTACTTCTCTCTACTAGGTTCTCAAAAGCATTTCAAAATCTGAGAACTAGAAGGAGAGGAAGTGTCGGACCTCAACGATGCTTCGAATGTGGTAAGACAGGACATTTTCGCACAGATTGCCCTAACCTTTCATGTACTACATCCCTTGATGAAAAGCAAACAATGATGAAGCACTCCTCTGCAAACGAGAAGGAGAAGAAAAAGGGTTTTACAGGACGCCAATTGGTGAATAGCTTTATCTCCGCACTTCAAGAACTTGGCTCAAGCGATGTGGACATTAGAAGTGACGAAGATGAAGATGATTTGGTGAACTTGTGCTTCATGGCGGGCAAATCAAGATCAAGTATGGAGGATGCAGAACACAACAACGACAATGAAGAGGTATGTCCTACTTGCGAAGAAATGTGTGATGCTATTTCTCGTGCCACTATTATAGTTAAGAAAAAGGACAAAAAGCTTAGGGATAGTGCTGTTAAAATGAATCACTAGAATCTGAAATCGACCGTTTAAAAACTTTGATTCCTAATGATGATGCATGTCCCTCATGTGATTGAATATATGAATAATTGTCCTCATTAAGAAGTGTGCACACCTCCACACTTGATAAACTTGAGTTAGAAATTGAAAAGAATAGAGAGCTTGCTGCACTTAATGATAAAAAATTGAAAGATGCTAGTTGTTCTACATTTGATTTGCATTGTTCTACTTGTGATGATCTTGATAAGAAACTAAAAGATGCTATGAATGAAATTTCTATATTGAACAATGCTTTGTGTTCTCATGAAGTTAAATTGTGTTCCAATTGCAAATTAAAAGGAAAAACTTCATGTGAAAATTGCCTTGATCTGTCCAATAAACTTGATAACATGCATAGGACATTAGATCGGTTTTGTAATGAGAATAAGAACTTAAACTTGCTGCTGAATTCTTCGAAGTCTTGCAATGATAAAACTGGTTTAGGTTTTGATTCTCATGCTCATGCTAAGGCACATCCACCTAAAATTGTAAAGACATTAGGAAGTGGTTTGATTCAAACAGTTCCTAAACAAAAAGAAGTAGTTTTCAAATCTGCAAGAGTGTTGTCTCATTCGGTTTCAAATAAAAATGTTGCTTGCTCATCTAGATATGAACACAAAAATAAATTTCATTGTACCTACTGTGGTAGAGATGGTCATATCAAAGATTTTTGTTATAGACTAGCTAAACAACAGAAAGGGAAAGAATAATTGCTAGATCTCATAACTTTCATGCAAAATTTATTGCACTTGCTAAACCGAATGATAGGAACATGCAATCTGCTGTAATGAGTCAAAAACATGCAAAGTTTGCTCCAAAACCTACTGTTTTTCGTGCTACACATGTAACATCTCGTAGGACGGCAATTGGGTACGAAAATCCTCAAGCTTTGGCTCATGAACCTGTTGTTTTATCTCAGCTTTCGTGTATTATTCCTGCTGGACGTCGTGTGACTCAGTACTGGATTCCTAAATGCCGTTTAACTAACCCCAGTATTGAGTCATCGATGTATTGTGCTTCTATGTAGGTTACACGCTTGAGGAAGGAGAATATTTGGATCGTGGATTCAGGTTACTCACGCCACATGACTGGTAACAAAGAATGGTTCTCCTCCCTCTCTTTTGTGTCACGTGTAGAGAATGTTACTTTTGCCGATAATTCTTCAACTCCTATAACTACTAAGGGTTCGGTTATATTAAATAATCACTACACTTTGAAGGATGTGGCACTTATTATAAATTTGAAATACAACTTGCTTTCTATTTCACAACTGCTAGATGAAAATCTGGAAATTATTTTCACTAAAAATTGCTGCAAAGTTGTAAATTCAAATAGTGAGCTTATTTTTAACATGTCTCGGTTTGGAAGAGTTTTTAAATCTGATTTTTGATATGTCTTCCTCTAAGCATAGGTGTCTAGTTGCTAATTATTCAAAGGACTTCTATTTTTGGCATCGTAGACTTGGTCATGTAGGCATTGATCATCTAATGCGTGTTAGTGCTCTTGATCGCATATGTGGGCTGCCTAAGCTTAAAGGGGACAAAGAAATTGTGTGATCTTCTTGTAGACATGCTAAGATGGTTGCATGTTCACATACTCCTCTCACAACGATCCTGAAAACTGAACCGAGTCAACTTTTGCACCTTGACACCGTATGACCTTCACGTGTTCAATCCTTCGGAGGTAAATAGTATGTTCTTGTGTTTATTGATGGTTATTCTGGATACTCTTGGGTTTACTTTATGGCATCTAAACATGAAGATTTTAGTCACTTTAGAACTTTATTTCTTAGATTATCAATTGATCACCCAACAATTAGATGTGATAACAGAACCAAATTTAAAAATCAATCTTTTGATCACTTTTGTGCTGAAAATGGAATAGATCATCAATTTTCTTCACCATATGTACCTCAACAAAACGGTGTTTTAGAAAGTAAGAACAGAACCTTAGTTGATATGGCTAGGACTATGCTTGATGAATATCAAACTCCTAGGAAATTTTGGGCTGATGCGATTGCAACCGCCTGTTATGTCTCAAATCATGTTTTCTTGCGCGCTAAGCTAGGTAAAACAACATATGAGTTCCGGTTTGGACATAGGCCTAGTGTTACACACTTTCGGGTCCTTGGTTGCAAATTCTTTGTTAAGAAACATGGTAATCTTGTTAAATTTGAACCTAGATCCGTTGATGTCATGTTTCTTGGTTATCCATCTCATACTAGAGGCTACCGTGTGCTTTTACTTGACACTAACAAAATTGTGGAGACTTGTGAGGTGTCTTTTGATGAAGCTAGCCCAGGTACTAGCTCAAACATTGCAGGTCCAGATCCATATCCGCGGGGGGAGAGCATTTTCGTTGAAGATGAGGAAGAGGTGGAACTGCTGCCCGAAAATTCAGCAGCTAATGACATTGTTCCAGCTCCTGATTTTGATTCACAGCCAGCACCGACGACCACCATTGCCGTTCCAGATCCTCTTCAAGTCACAAGCTCATCGATTTGTGATGAACAAGAAGAAGAAGAAGCTTGTGAAGTGTCCACTCCCCTCCGGGTTCTCAAAAGTCATCTTCCATAACAAATTATTGGAAGCTTGCACGAACGAGTCACACGGTCCAGGTTTTGCGATCCAGCTCTCATGCTCATTCTGCTTTTGTTGCTTCTTTTGAACCCAAAGATATATCACACGCACTCACTAATGAATCTTGGATTATTGCCATGCAATAAGAGTTAGAAAATTTTGAAAGAGATAATGTTTGGAAACTTGTACCTCCACCTCACGGTCACACTTTAATTGGAACTAAATAGGTGTTTAAAAATAAACGAAGTGAGGATGGGGTTGTGCTTAGGAATAAGGCTGATGGGGACATCACTTCTATGGATACAAACAACACTCCATTGAACATACAAGATGCAATCAATAGAGTTCATACAAAAGCTCGTTCTTATATATTTCCTTATATGTTTTTGAGCATAGATTGCTACTTAATGATTTAATTGTGATTAGGATCCATGGAGAGGTTCAAGAGGTACTTGGAGGAAGTATTAGGGACGTGGAAGACCAGAGAATTCGTTCAAAGAAGATGAAAACCGAACCAAACTCAAAATCGTATCCAACTCGGAGTCCAGGAGCAGTACGCACTAAAACGAACGCCAAGGGTGCATACGAACTTCGTTTTGGACTTTCTACATATGAACGGAAAGGGGAGAGGATAACCTTTCCAATGGCACCGGTCCCCTGTCAAAATTCCTTTGGAGTCGACGGGAATCGTCGAAACAAAATCAAGTACAGAATCTGTCAGGGTGCTGGGCCACCGTATTGGGCCATTGGGCCATGTATCAAGTCTAAGTCCATTATTTTTGTATCTTAGGTTAAGTCACGACCCCAAAACCCCCTTGGACGTCCTCACACCTATATATACTCCATAGTAGCCTCCATGAACAATTGGGTTTTGCTTAGATTAATAATATTGCCGTTTATCGGTTTGTGAAAAACCCCAATTCAGCAATTTCAGATTGCTTCTTCTACGTTCTTGCTTGTGTTCTCGGTTGCACTTGCAGGGATTAGCCTTCTTTGCGAGGTCAATCGTGTGCAGCACGGTTGATAACCAACGGAACGGTGGTGTAGTGATTGTAGGGGTTTTTCGTGTTCTACTCGAGAGCCTCGGATCATCAACGTCGAGATCTCCATCAATCGACTTATCCATTACCTTTTGGAAGATCGGGCCTAAACCTACTCATCAATTGGTATCAGATTTCCAGGTTGCCCATTTGGTAATTCATCTATCAATTATATTAGTTTTATTTTACATACCTAGAGTTCACAAAAAAGCCACAAAAAACATGTAGTTTAGTAGATATGTTCATTACTTTGTCCAAACCACCATTGAGCCTTTGCAACTTTTGTTTTCAGTTTGGTTTTGTTGAGTTTGTGTCCGTTATTGAGTCATATTGCTGGTTTAGAAAGTGTTTTTGTCTTAGTTTTAGTTTTGCATTGTGTTGATTCATCCTTTTGAATCATGTCATCACGTCCAGATTAGATTCATCTCTGTCAAGTTCGGTATTTTCATCATATCGCACCCATACGAACTCGTATTTTGGAGTTATTGTACTTTATGGAAAGATTAAGAAGTTCTCTACAACTTTCGTATTCATAGGTTTCCCATTAAATGGAGCTATTGTGGTCAAATGTTTATCAGATATGAATCTGTTCTCGACCTAGAATTTCTGAACAGTCTGTATTTCGGGGATAATATCTCCTATTTTTCTTGTCCAAAATAGGTCTTCCATATATTGAAAATAAATAGGAGAGATATATCTAAAATTTTGCTGTTGTAAGTTTTTCTATTTAGAGCCTCTAAGTGAGCCTATCTGATTTTGGAAGATTGAGCAGAAAACCTGCGACAGACACACGAGATATCTTTGATTGATTTTTATTGTGTTCTTCATTTGCAGCACATTCTGAAAAAAAAGAAATAGAAAAAGGCAAGTGCAAAACAAGATACAAAAGCCGCACAAAAAAGGAGAAAAAAACAACAAAAAAAAAACAGAAGTGCTTGCATTCTTTGTGTCATCTAGTTTTGTCTCATGTCTTGCTAGCTTGAACTACTAGGAACGCATTTAGGCCAGCAACTTTGACAAGTACTTTGGACACTTATTCAACTTTACTATCTGATTTCATTGTTGCTAATCCTTGCTATATATAAAGTGCCATCCAAGCTACACCTTACTCTTGAGCAGAATCGATGCACCTTTTGCAATCATCTCACGCTTCATTGGTTTCTTCATACCGTCCACCGGTTGCCACCTGCAGTGTCGGTAAGAACACTTGTAAGAGCGTGGTAAGACGCTTGAGAGTGTGTGATTCCACTTCCACTTTTCCATTATCCATTGTAGTTTATAGGGATAATATATTTTTTTGTTATCTTCTGTTTGCTACTAACAATGTTAGGTAAAAGCAAGAATCATGCATTATATGCTGAGATGATGGACACGATGAAGACGACGATGGAGTTGCTCACTAAAAATCAAACATCAACCAAGGATTCATATGATGTTCAGACCACATTTACAACACCTTCTACCAGAAGTAATTACATTCTCTCATCTCTTCCTTCTTATGATGGTATTGGTTACGATGAATATACTGCTTGGGAAATAGAGTTGGATAAAAATTTGGACAATGCCATATGTGTGAAAGGAGAAAGATTGGAAATGTTGCAAGTACATTATTAGGTTGTGCATTAACTTTGTGGAACAATTTAAATGATTTAGAAAAACCTCGAACGTGGAAGGATATGAGAATTTGTATGCGAGAAACTTTAATGAATGTATCTAATTGCAAAGATGAAGTGCATCAATTTGTGGAGAAATTTCTTGTTGTACCTCCTTTTGTGTCTAACGTTTTGCAGGACAATATAGAAAATATTGTAGATGCTGCAAAAGAGAACGAGACTTTCAACAACACTTGTGAAATTTTAGATGGATCAACTCATAATGCACTCGAAATCACTGCTGAAAATGGTAAGGAAAAACATTCTACAAATACAGAAGGTGAGAAGTTTCTGGATGTTCTGAATTTTTCAAACAATCATGCTATTTTCGAGGAGCAACTATTAGAATTGTTTATTTATACACCATTGTCACATGTTGATTTTCCTGCTGATCGTTGCGCTAAGAAAGAGTTGTTTGCTGATAAATATATTGTACCTATGCTAGAACAATCAAATCAATTTGATACTTTATCACTCACTTGTGCTGAAATTAAGCATTTGATTCCAATTACATGTGAAAGGGATGAGCTGAAATTGTTGTCTTCTCTAAATACTTTGGGTTATATTGAATTTCACACTCTTTGTGATCTAGATACTGTAGAGAGAAGAATATATTTGAATACTGAATTACCTTTGTTGACAGGAAATAATTTTCATGCAATAGGCAAATATGAACATAGTGGTGTGTTTATGGTGCATAAAGTTTACGTATGTTCAAATGAGAAAACTCCTTTTGTGCTGCAACAATATCCTATAGTAAATGAATGGACTAACGCTAATAATGCTTTGTCAAGTTTTTCTAATATTTTTCCCTTGCAACAGGGACAACAAATTATAGAGAAGCATTGTTCGCTGCGGTTGTGCAATATGGACAGTGCCCATTCTACCCCCAAAGCAATCCTTTTCCCTGGACATACGAGCAAGCCGAGGACGGCTTGTCATAAAGAAGGGGAGAATGACGAGATCATGCACATTATCATTGTACCTACAAACATGTTACAAAGTTTTTTTTTGGATCCTGGCTCAAGTGAATGTGCGCTCTTGTTTGGACAAGATCGAGATGGTGCACTATGTCATCCACCAGCTTGGCCTCCTCCTTTCATGCTTACAAGAAGATTTGATGTCGTTGCACATATGGACCCACACATGATAGAAGATGAACTTTAGTCGAGGACGACTCCAATTCAAGAAGGGGAGGATGATGAGGACATCACTTCTATAGATACAAACAACACTCCATGGAACATACAAGATGTAATCAATAGAGTTCATACACAACAATTAATTTCAGAGGTGAGCTCGTTCTTATATATTTCATTATATGTTTTTGAGCATAGATTGCTACTTAATGATTTAATTGTGATTAGGATCCATGGAGAGGTTCAAGGAGTACTTGGAGGAAGTATTAGGGACGTGGAAGACCATATAATTCGTTCAAAGAAGATGGAAACCGAACCAAACTCAAAATCGTATCCAACTCGGAGTCCAGGAGCAGTACGCACTAAAACGGACGCCCAGGATGCATACGAACTAAGTTTTGGACGTTCTACATATGCACGGAAAGGGGAGAGGTTAAAATTTCCAATGGAGCCGGTCCCATGTCAAAATTCCTTTGGAGTCGACGGGAATCGTCGAAACAAAATCAAGTATAGAATATGTCAGGGTGCTGCCCCACCGTATTGAGCCATTGGGCCATGTATCAAGTCTAAGTCCATTATTTTTGTATCTTAGGGTTAGGTCACGACCCCAACACCCCCTTGGACGTCCTCCCACCTATATATACTCCATAGTAGCCGCCATGAACAATTGGGTTTTGCTTAGATTAATAATATTGCCATTTATCGGTTTGTGAAACCCCAATTAAGCAATTTCAGATTGCTTCTTCTACGTTCTTGCTTGTGTTCTCGGTTGAACTTGCAGGGATTAGCCTTCTTCATGAGGTCAATCGTGTGTAGCACGGTTGATAACCAACGGAGCGGTGGTGTAGTGATTGCAGGGATGTTTCATGTTCTACTCAAGAGCCTCGGATCATCAACGTCGAGATCTCCATCAATCGACTTATCCATTACCTTTTGGATGATCGGGCCTAAAACTACTCATCAAAGGCTAGGTTGGTTGCTCAAGGTTTCACTCAAGTTGAAGGTCTAGATTTTGATGAAACTTTTGCTCAAGTTGCTAGATTAGAAGCCATAAGAATTTTTTTAGCTTTTGCTGCATCTAAAGGTTTTAAGCTTTATCAAATGGATGTTAAAAGTGCTTTTCTTAATGGCTAAATAGATGAGGAGGTTTATGTCAAACAACCACCAGGTTTTAAAAATCCAAATTTTCCTAATCATGTTTACAAAATGTCGAAAGCCTTGTACAGTCTCAAACAAGCCCCTAGAGCATGGTATTATAGGTTAAAAACATTCTTTCTTGAAAATGGGTTTACATGGGCAAGGTTGATAAAACTCTTTTTGTTCTTAAGCATGGCAATGACTTATTATTCGTTCAAGTGTATGTTGATGATATTATCTTTCGTTGTGCTTCTCATGATCTTTTGTCCAAGTTTTCATCTATGATGAGTTCAGAATTTGAGATGAATATGATGGGAGAACTCACGTACTTTTTGGGGCTGCAAATCAAGCAAACCAAGGAGGGTACCTTTGTGCATCAAACGAAGTATACAAAAAACCTCCTAAGGTGCTTCAACATGGACACCAATGGGAACAGCAACAACACTTGAATTTGATGAAGATGGTGAACCCGTGGATCAAAAAGAATATAGAAGCATGATCGGATCACTTTTGTACCTCACGACATCAAGACCGGACATACAATTCAGCGTATGTCTTTGTGCACGGTTTCAAGCCCCACCTCCCCCACGTGCTTCACATCGTCAAGCTATCAAAAGGATTCTCTGTTACTTACATGGAACTCAAGAATTTGGCATTTTTCTTCCTTCTTCCTCAACTATTACTTTGAATGCTTTTTTGGATGCTGATTTTGGGGGTTGTAGGATTGATAGGAAAAGTACTTCCGGTGCTTGTCATTTTCTTGGTAATTCACTTGTTGCTTGGTCCTCTGGGAAACAAAACTCAGTTGCACAATCCACGGCTGAATCTGAATATGTAGCTGCTGCTAGTGCTTGATCACAAATTCTTTCGATTGTTCAAACACTTAAGGACTATGGGGTTGATCTACATAGTGTTCTACCGTTTTGTGATAATACTAGTGCCATTTGCATTGCTAAAAACCCTGTGCAGCATTCTAGAACTAAGCACATTCACATTAGGTATCACTTTCTCCTTGATAATGTTGAAAAAGAAAACATTGTGCTTCACCATGTAGATACCGAACAACAATTGGCTGACATTTTGACAAAACCTTTAGATTTCACTCGTTTTTGTTTTATTCGTAGTGAAATAGGGGTTATGCATCCTCATGACTTACATTGAGGGGGAGTTTCAAAATTTGAGAAGTCTATGCGTGAATCTGAAATTAAAATAATATGAGCATAGTATTTCTTACATATATGACTTTGTGATTCCTTTACATGCTGAAAGTTCTTACTACATTACTCATGTTATACATTTTTGTAGTTTTTGCCATGTCTAGTAATTGGAATAATTACTTACACTAAATCTGGTCATGGTCGAACTTTCTTGCTGTTTTGAACTTGTTGCATGCTCACAAGTGCATTTAATCATAAAGAATTAATCAAGTAATCAACTCACATGTTGAGTTTTTATGAACAAATATAAATTGAGAAAAGATCAAGAGAATATGCATGAATCGCACTTCTTCTTTTGAGATGGCTTATCATTGCACTTAGATATGAACTTGGAAGAAATTGTGTATGACTAAAACCATGTCCTTAAGCTTCTGATTGTCAAATGACATGGACTTGGCTTGGTCGGTTAGGATAAGGCAGATGCGCATATAATCTCTTGCAAATATTATATGATCTAAATTTGTGCTTTGAGAAATAATAAAATGCAGCAAAAAGTGTCAACCTTTCAGGTTTTGAAATAGTTAAGTTTGTGAGATCACGACTTGCTAAATTGGAAATTACATTTGATCTCTAGCATGGCTTACACTACTTTATGTATCTTATTGATGTGATAGTGCAATTTACTTGATCGTATGACTTGGATGAGCTTTGTTTTATATGTATATGTTATAATATGCTCGTAACAATTAAAATTTCCCTTTTCAACCTTGATGAATACATTCACAAAGGGGGAGAGACAATATGTGAATTTTTTTAAAAAAAGATAAGTATGCAAGGGGGACAAATTGATTACATCACATATTCACAATTATTTTGGCACGATTCTTTTAAGGGGGATTTTTTCTTTTTCTCATTTTATATCTGTTTTACAAAGGGGGAGAAATTGTTTTCAAAACTTCTAATATGAATAAGCCAATGTTTGGATCATAAGTTGTGTTGCCAATGCATTCATCAAGGGGGAGATTTTGAGAACTATGTGTGTTGAATACATTGGCTTTGATGATAAAAGTTCTAAAAACTGTCATAACATCTTTTTAGCAAGGTCCGACTCTAGCTCCGAGCTTCTGCAAGGTCCGACAATAGGTCCGACTTGCTTTGTCAAGGTCCAACATATTTTTTGGTAGCTCCGGTGAGCTTTGTCTTTAGCTCTGGCATGTCTTTGATAGCTCCGGCATGTCTTTGTTAAGCTTCGATATGTTTTGATGGATCCGACTTATGTTGGTTAGCTTCGACATGTATTTCTAGCTCCGGCTTTTGGGTTGATTAGTTCCGACTAGCTTTGGCAAGCTCCGGCGCTAGGTTCTACTGGCTTTGGTAAGCTCTGGTGCTAGGTTGTACTAGCTTTGATAGCTACAACTCAAGCTCCGGTTAGTTTTGGCAAGATTCGGAGCTTGATTGCAATGTTCCTGTTTTTACTGTGAATTATCTCGAACTTGTTTTACATTGTTGGAAATATTGCTTAGTATTCATTTGCTAAGTTTTTGATGTGTTTTGGTTGATATGGATGATATCGTTTTTTCTATGCTTTGCATCATGCTTATGTGAGGTGCTCACGTAAGGTGTTGTGTTCGGAACTAATTTGAGTCAAGTCGCGGACTTGGGCTCGTACGGATTGGTTGTTTATTCATGTGCTGGTGTTGCTTGAGTTCAAGACATGGCTGGTGACTGGATCCATTGAACTAGTCTTAGGGAGAAGATGAGGTTCAACAACTAAGTTCGGGAGGAATTGTGGTTGAGTTGATCGGGAGGTCGCGCATCATGTTTGAATCAAGAACAATGCATATGAATGTATCGTGGACATCATTGGAAGATGGTTGCACGTGTGCAAGGAGTGCATGGACGTGGCTACATGGTTCCGAGGCGTGATGAAGAGATGTGGACATAAAGAATTGTTTGGAAAGGTCCAACCGACTAGGTTATGGACTCGAGCTGCGGCTGAGTCGTGTTTGACTCAAATATGGAAAGATTTGAGTTGGTTATGATAGGATTTCGTGTGGGTCACGAATTTGAGTTGTTTTAGGATATTGGGATACGTTCCTAAGGTGTTTGAAAGTCTTAAGAGTGCCTCTATCTGCGTATAGAAGAGTAGCAGTTATGGAAAGTTTCGATTCGTGATTTGAGTAGGATTAGAGTCCTAGTTGAGATTGGGTTTGCCTAAGGGCTGGTTATATAAGCAAGGGAGGCTGGAGCTCGTGGTAGATGACTTTGGGGCTGTCCCTATTGTGTTATATTGAATAAAATTCGTAGTTGAAAGGAACTTTTGTGCCTTGTTTGTCCGACTTGTTCCAGACAAGTTTTACTCGTCGAGTTTCTGCACAGCACTACCTTTCGTCGGTGGTTTTATCATAACTAGAGTTTTACATATCTTATTGATGTGATTCTTTCTGGGTTGTCTTCACAACTTGATTATATACCATCTTTAAATATTTCACGTTCATTGGATTTGTGGTTCTTGATCTACACGAGTTTCTTTGAAGTGTTTCAGAACTGTTTTTCTCTGGTAGGACAGATTGACCTTTCATGGATCTTTCAATCGTAACTCGAGTTTCTCTCGACGGATTTGAGTGATTCTTGTTGTGTTGTCTTAGTTACTTGATTCTCTCTGATATCTATTACATTTGTCACGGTGAAACATGTTTAGATTGGTCTCACACACGATTTCGTTAAGGGATCATTTTTCTGCCGAAGGGGTTGGGATTTAATTGTTTCCGCTGCGTAAGATTTTTTAATCTACCATTCACCCCCCTGGTAGCTTTTCACGTGCTCTTCGATCCTACACCTTTTGGTCCACACTGGTACCATCTTCATTGAGGTCGAGATGTCCGTTGGTCCCCATTGGAGTCGTGATGGGTTTGGCCTTGTCCATGTCAAATTTCTTGAGGATGTCTTGTGTGTACTTCGTTTGACTTATGAATGTGCCTTCCTTGAGTTTCTTGACTTGAAATCCTAGAAAGAACTTTAACTACCCCATCATGGACATCTCAAAATGTTCCGTCATTATCTTAGAGAACTCATCACAAACACTTTGTTAGTAGAACCAAATATAATGTCATCGACATATATTTGGCACACAAATAGATCATTATTAAAGTGCTTAGTGAAGAGAGTATAGTCGTGTTTCCCAGTTTTAAAACCATTTTGAGTTAGAAAGTCTCTAAGGAACTCATGTCAAGCTCTAGGAGCTTGCTTGAGGCAATAGAGAGCCTTACGCAACTTGTAGACATGGTTTGAGAAGTCTTGATCTTCAAAGCCCGGTGGTTGCTCCACATAAACTTCTTATTTGATTGGACCATTTAGGAAAGCACTCGTGACGTCCATTTGAATTAGCTTAAAATCATGGTGAGTAGCAAAGGCAAGTAGTATTTGAATTGACTCTAGCCTTGCTACGAGAGCAAAAGTCTCATCAAAAGTCCAAACCTTTGACTTGTGAGTACCCCTTGGCCACAAGTCGTGCCTTGTTCCTTGTCACAACGCCATGCTCGTATTGTTTGTTGTAGAACACCCACTTGGTGCCCACAACGTTTGCTTGTGGACGCTTGACGAGTTCCCGAACTTGATTCCTCTCAAAGTTGTTAAGCTCTTCTTGCATGGCCACCACCCAATCCAGGTCTCTTAGTGCGTCTTCCACCTTATGAGGCTCCAATGAAGAGACAAAGGAGTAATATTCACAAAAATTTGCAACACGAGAGCGAGTGGTTACCCCTTTTGATATGTCTCCTAGAATGTTGTCAACAGGATGGTCCCGTTGAACACTTTGATGCACTCTTGGATGTGGGGGTGGAGCCCTTGAGTCATCTTCATTTTCTTCTTCATCAAGGTCTCCCCGTTGATCAATGCCTCCCCTTTGATCTTCATCATCTTGATTATGTTCGGATGCATCTTGTTGATCGTCAACTTGGTTGTGTGGGGGAGGACTCACATCATTTAGGGGTTGGTCACTTGAGCTTTGAGGTGATTCGTGTGGACGAATATCTCCATGTGCCATCTTTCTTACTGCTTCTTGTGGAGGCTCCTCTTGATCTAGCACACATTGATCAACTTGCTCCACTTAGGAGCCATTAGTTTCATCAAATACCATGCCCCGTGCTATTTCAACAATCTCGGAGGACTTGTTGAAGACACGGTAGGCGTAGGTGTTTCAATCATAACCTAGCAAGAAACCTTTATCGGACTTTGCAGCAAACTTCGAGGTCCTAGGCTTCTTGTTAAGAATATAGCATTTGCTTCCAAAGACATGAAAGTAGGATATGTTAAGTTTGTTACCGATGAGAAGCTCGTAGGGGGTCTTCTTGAGGAGTCGGTGAAGATATAGTTGGTTGAGGACTGGCAAGCGGTGTTGACCGCTTTCGCCCAAAACCGATTCGACGTTTTGTACTCATCAAGCATGGTCCTTGACATCTCTATGAGTGTCCTATTTTTCCGTTCAGCCACCCCATTTTATTGAGGGGAGTAGGGGGTTGAAAACTCATGCTTGATGCCCTCCTCATCCAAGAACTCTTCCACTTGTGTGTTCTTGAACTTGGTGCCATTGTCGTTCCTTACTGCCTTAATTCTTAAAGAGAACTAATTTTGAGCTCTCCTTATGAACTTCTTGAGGACACCTTGGGTTTCACCTTTATGATGCAAGAAAAACATCCAAGTAAAACGAGAAAAGTCATCAACAATAACAAGACCATATTTGTTACAACCAATTCTAATGTAGGCGATTGGACTGAAGAGATCCATGTGAAGAAGCTCCAATGGTCTTGTCATTGTAATGATGTTCTTGGACGGGTGTTGGGCTCCCACTTTCTTTCTGGCTTGGCAAGCACTACATGGCCTATCCTTTTCAAAAACAACATTTTTCAAACCACGGATGTGCTTGCCCTTGAGAAGCTTTTGCAAGTTCCTCATCCCAACATGGGCTAGTCTTATATGCCAAAGCCATCCCATGTTGGTTTTCACCATTAAGAATGTGTCAAGTTGAGCTTTATCCGTTGTGAAATCCACAAGATAAAGCTATCCCTTGACCACACCCTTAAAAGCAATTGAGTTGTCGCTTCTTCTAAGGACACTCACACCCTCATTAGTGAAAACACAATTAGAATCATTGTCACATAGTTGTGATATGGACAATAGGTTATAATCCAGTGAATCAACATGTAAGATGTGAGAAAGAGTATGTTGTGGGGAGATAGCAATTTTACCGGAGCCAAGGATTTTCCCTTGGCTATTGTCCACGAAGAAAATCCCTTCACTTGGATCATTATTGTCTTCATACTCCACAAAAACAATTTCCTCTCTCCGGTCATGTGGTTGGTGCATCCACTATCGAGCACCCATTTTGACCCATCGGAGGAGTATGCCTACAAAATAGAATTATGCCTTCCTTTTAGGTACCCAAGTGAAGTTGGGTCCTTTGATGTTAGTTATGAGGCACTTGGACACCCACACGCAAGGCTTAGGGATCTTGCGGAGTGGCCCAACATATCTAGCAAGGATTTTTCCAAACTTGTTCCTCGTTAACACATAAGAAGCATCAAAGTCATGGAATAGAGGATGCACTTTAGTTTTAGAAATTTCATGAGTGGTTGCAATGTTCTTTCCCTTTTTAGTTTGAGATGAACTTCCTTTGACAAAGACAATCAAGTCTTTGCCATACTTGGAGGTTTTAGCATATTGTTTTCCTTCCCTAGTATAGCCAAGACCATCCTTGACATGAGGAGGTCTAGTATTGGTGTATGCACTTCGTGCATACGCCACCTTCTCCTTCTAAAAGATGTCACCTCTAGGTGCTTGTTTGTTCCGTGTCAAATTAAGTTCATCCTTTAACTTAAGGATCAAGTTGGAGCACTTGCAAGTTGAGATTGCTTCGGATGCAACCCATTAGGAGGATGAGCTTTTAGAGGAAGAGGTTACATTGTTCTTGAGGGACTCAACTTGTGTCTCAAGGATCTTGTTAACCTTTGTCAAGTTAACAAGTTCATCCTTGAGACCAACGGTTGTTTCCTCAATACTTGAGCATGTTTTCTTGCTTAACACAAGTTCATGCTCCAATGTCTTGCTCTTCTCTCTCGCAAGCTCAATGATCTCAATAAGCTCATGAAATCTCTCCTTTTCATGGATGAGCATGTCTTCTTGCTTATTGATGAGCTCCTCCTTCTCAAAAATTTCATCCGACAGCAATTTCATTCTTCGCAAAGTTCTCTTGCTTAAATCCTTAAACATGTGTTCATTCTCACTAGCACTATCAAATTCATCATGCGAAGAAGTAGAGGAGGATGAGTTGGAAGTAACCTTTCTCCTTTTTTCTTTGGCCATAAGGCATGTTGGTTTGTGGTCGTCGAGGTTGGGGAGGAGCTTGCTTCCCTTGGAGCTCCTTCCGATGGCAATGGTAGCAAAATTCTCTTCGTCTTCGGAAGAGGAGTCTTCATTGGAGTCCCACTCCTTGCCTAAGTGAGCATGACCGGAGGACCTCTTCTTCTTGAAGAATTTCCTCTCTTGAAGCTTGTGCTCCTTCTTTTTCTTGCCTTCTTAATGTGGGCAATTCATAATGAGGTGCCCATATTCACCGCAGTTGTAACATGCTCTCCTCGTCTTAGGCCTTGACCTTTCTTTGCCTTTGCCATTCTGCTTGTAACCTCCTTTTCTTCTTCTCATCATCCTCTTTAATTTGTTGATGATGAGTGCCTCTTCCTCATCGATGTTGAGGCTTTTCTCCTTGGATGATGATGTTGCTTTGAGTGCAACATCTTTCACTTTGAGGCAGTGAACCTTTGGAGGTCATTGTAGAAGAGCGCCTCTTTTTCCATGATCTCATGGTTGATGATTCTTCCAAGATCCTCCTCCGGGGTCATTTTGGCAAACCCCGAACTCTCTCGGATCTTGGAACAAAGACAGATGTTTCTAGGCATGAATGCCTGAATCATCCTCTTTACCACCTCATGGTCAGTCCACCTTGTGCATCCATAGGACCTACTCGTGTTGATGAGTATCTTGAGGCGGTTGTACATGTCTTGGGGAGATTCACCATCCATAATGGGAAATCTCCCAAGCTCTCCTTCTCTGAGCTCCATCTCTGCCTCCTTGATAATCCAGTTTCCTTAATGGGCCATCTTGAGAGTGTCCCATATATCCTTAACCACTTCTAGCCCATCTACTCAGTTGAACTCATATTGTGATAGAGATGAGATGATCACTCCAGCCGCTTGAGCATTGTGGTGGAGAAGCACGGTTTGCTCTAGAGTGATGTCTTCTTCATTCCTTGGGATGTGTACCCCGGTCAACACAATTTGCCACAAGGATGGGTTTAAGGACACAAGGTGGATCTTCATGTTGTGCTTCCACATCCCATAATCAGTTCCATGAAATTGAGGAGGCTTCCCCAAAGGGATGAATAGGTAGTGGTTGTTGGAGGTCAAACGCTCATAGTTGAAGGCTTGATGGTTGTAGTTTTGAGTGAAATTTCTTTGTGGATGTGGAGTGTCAATCTTTGTGATGCCCAACTTCTCTCGAAGTCTCGTCTTGAGTTGGCGAATTTCTTCATCGTCTGCTGGCTTGTCTTGGTACACAATGGTTTCCTCTTGTATTACTTGGACATCATTGGCCAAGTACTCTTGATGGAGGGACCTTCTCTGATACGAATTGAAAGTTGCCTAGAGGGGGGTGAATAGGCTTAATGGACCTGAAATGACTTAATGAAACGAAATCAGCACCCAGGGGCCGGACTAGTCTGGTTCAGGGGCGGACTAGTCTGGTTAGCCTGCAGAGAGAGACTAAAAACATGATTCTAATGAGTTTTAAACAGATTTTTGTGAAACGAAACGTGGAAAGATAACCAAGTTAATACTAGCAACTATTAAGATAAGTGAATCACAATAGATAGCAAGATATAGGCAAATATTACTAGAATGAGCAATTAGCAAAAAACCTAACCCTAGAACAATTTTTTCAATTAACAAATTACTTAAGCACAAAAGTGACACAAGGATTTATCCCGAGGTTCGATTCCACACAAGAATCTACGTACCCAATAAGGAGTCCACAAAGGACTGGGTTAAACAACCCTTTCCTCACCCAACTTGCCACAAGGTCCAAACTCGGTTCTCCACTATCACAAAGGGCAAATACAAGATTCGTGAGGCTTCTCAGAATCTGAGGCTCCCAGAACGAGTATGATCAACAAACACAAAGATTATCTCGAGCCACATATCACAAAGACTCAACACAAGTGCAAGAGATCAAACTGAGAGCCAAGAACGGAGTTCTTCCTACTCTTCTCCTCACCAATCCCCAATCCACTCAAGAATCAACTCAAGAGAGTGAGTAAGCAAGAGAGAGGGCTTAAAATGGCTCTTGGAATGCTGTGGCGGCACTAAGATTTCAGAGAGACTCAAATGAAGTCGTGGCTCTTCTATTTATAGAAGTCACGAGCCCATTCTACTGACTTCAGCAGAAGAGCGGACTAGTCTGGCCCCTAGCCTAGACTAGTCCGGCCAGTTGGGACCACTGACCTCTGGTCAGGTCCCGACAACTGCCGCACTGAGCGGCTATCATCACGATACCCGTCGAAATTCCAAATTCAAACGTCCGCCTCAAAACGGACTAGTCCGATCTCACAAAGGACATTTTGCTCCGAGTGAAAATGGGCCAAACTGGACGGACCAGCCTAGTCTGGCTTCTCAGGAAAACTAGTCCGTCCTCCAGGGCTTAGTCGCAATGCGCTGCTCACTCAGCTAGGCGAACTAGTCCGCACGAAAATGGACTAGTCCGAACTGAGATAGAACCTTGTGGTCCGTCTCAAAACAGAATAGGCTGGCATGCCCGAACTAATCCGGCCACAAGGGCGGACTACTCCATCCTCCAGCATGTAGTCCCAAAGCTTCACTTCAAGACCACAGCGGACTAGTCTGTCCCCAGACGGACATGTCCGAAGTCAGTCAAGACCTCTTGGTCTGCCCAAAACAGGACTAAGCCGGCAAGTAGCGCACTAGTTCGGCCTCCCGGCCGGACAAGTCTGGCCTTCCTGAAAGGGCACTCAAACACTCTTCTCTCAAGGGGTTTGATTTCTAATTCTGCTTTGGGCTCCCAACTTTGATCTCAATGCACTTCACACACACACCCTTCCACTACTACGGCGAGTCTAAACTCAGCACAAGAGAAACCCTAGTTTCTACTCTTCATGTTGTCAACACCGTTTTCCATCCTTTTCCTTTTTTAGGGTTACATGCTCCAATCAAGTCCACACCTATGCTTAAGATCATCTGAGCTCATTAGTCACTTAATTGTCGTCATCAATCATCCAAAACCCACAGGGGTACTAGATGCACTTTCAAATGGCCCACAAACAGAAGTATCTGAGGCCATCCAACGGTGTACACCCTATCTAAGTCAATGGGGCCCACCTAGAAGCCACCTGGAGAAGGCACATGTCGTTTGGACCCAGGATCAGGTTGGTCGACCTGGTGGTTCGTCCGACCCCTTCTTGGCGCCAAACCCGGTCAACTTCCACGTGTTGGCTCCTCCCGGCTTGAAGAAGTCAGTGGTGACTTATTCGAACTCTTTTGGTAGCAGAAACCGACCCTTCTCCACCTATAAATAGGACCCCCTACCCCTAATTCACACACACACCACTTGAGTATTCATCCATTGTATACACTATTTTCCATAGGTTTAGTGGAGTGTAGGCTGTACAGAGGAGAGCCTCTAGTCCATTGTCCAAGTAGGAGAGGAGTAGGAGTCTCTTCCCAATTCCTAATTGGGAAAGGTATGACTCTCATATTCTTATTTGTATTTGTGACTTTGCTTATAATAAATATGTTATCTTTAGTATTCTATTGTTAATATACTTGGATGAAGCGTTTCTTGTTTGATTCTGGATTCCATATATGTGGTATGAGTAGTATTTATGATTATGCTACACCAGTCTCTTTATATCATCATAAACACTACAAAACCCCACTATAGTCTAATTAGCTATAACATGATTATGTTAATACGAATGACTTATGCCATGTATTAACATTGGTTCAATGATGATTTGGTTTATTGCCTAGGAATGGATTGTGCCTAGGCTCTTAAGGTAATTACTTAATATGCTAGAATGGTGCTAGGATTTATAAGTAGCGTTGAATGTCTCGTAGACCCACGAATTGAAGAGGTAGGCAGTAGGTGGTGACAGCCCTATCTGTCCTTTGTAATCCTCCATGTTCGGCTATGCCACAGGCTCTTGGCGGGAGTCATCCAAGTCTTGCTAGGGGAAAACCCGTGTCTGATGTATTAATCAACATAGAATGAGAATTCATAATTGATATGATCATTAGTAACTAACTTAGGTTATTTATATGTATATTAGAAGAACAATAGGAGTATCTACCTAACTCTTAGCCTAGTCTCTCTTTGCCTCATTTACCCATTTAGGATATAATGCTCTTGTGTGTGTCACACTACCTCCAACTATCATTTACCCATCCTTACGAGAACCCTACCTAGACCAACCTATCATCTCCATTTGATGATTGCTTTGCTTCCACCTAGCCTTCCTTTGGGAGAACATAAATGACACTTTTTGGAAATACTCTAAAAGGGAAAATGCTACATCGATAGCTTCCGTGCGCTTGTGGATTTATATTTGTGGCATTAGTAGACATCAACAAGCATTTCTGGCACCATCGCCAGGGATGATTTGTTACTGTTACTTAAAGAACTATCAATAGGAGACAGGTAAAAAAACTATTTAGTATTAAATATTCGATGTTGTCTTCCAGTACATAATGAGTTAACATATTTTGTAGATGTTGGTATCATTTTTTGTTCACAGGCCAGAAATACCATAGGCAGGTTAACGGTGTTCGGGGGGCATTAGTTAAGTTGCACAACCCTGGTGTTAACGATAGTTTTCCTGCCCTATCGTTGGATGACTATGCTCGTGTCTCTAATGAGGTCCACGGTACACTTCTGGGAGCCGTGTGGAAGATGTTATGGTATGTTTAACTGTTTAATATTTTCAACTCGTTTAAATTGTTAATGCATATAACTTAAATGTTCGTTTGCTTAGAGCTGAGGTATCAGGTAAAGGAACCGGTCTTATAGGAGCACGCGAGACACGTTTTCCACTACAACGCTAGAAAGCTTGTGACAGCGGCGTTGTCGGAGGCTTGGGATCTAGGCCGTGAATGCATACCACAAGTTGCAGCCCCGGCAGCAGCAGCAGAAAGAGGGTCCACTTAGGAAGGACTTCGACACGTACTTGACAGAGGAGCAGTATGCGGAGGTAAGTTGTAATTGTTAAATATTTACAATACCTACTTATGTTAACTGCATTGAGAAAATATGAAATATTTGCAGGTTAGTGTTTCCTAGTTTTAGGGTCAACCCTAGGAGTACCGAGCTCTCTGTCGGCACTGGGCTAGCGATGCTTTCATCTCTAAGTCCATAAAGGCAAGAGAGTGTTGTCGGGGGTCCGAGGGCAAGCACAGCTACGGCGGCGATGGCTACTCGTGTTTGGCTGAACGCATGGTAAGTACATTTTATGTTCATTTATGTGTTCATAATATATTTGTCTCAATAACATGGCTATACAGGAGCGAGAGTGGTCAGGAGCCGACTCGAACCCAGGTTTCGAAGAGAGGTCACAAGGGAAATGACCCTTTCCAGCATGTGCATTGCAGTTAGGTCGCGGCCTATCGACTAGTAAGTTTTCAAAATTAATAAATTTTATTATAACTAATACTATTACTGACACGCTTACCAGATTTCTTTGTTTTCTAGAAAAAAGTACGCACAGGTGGTCGCGAAGATACAAGGTGAGGATTACGATTGGTAAAACGCGCTGATCAACCCCCAAGCTGTATACGCGAGCGGAGGCGAGAAGGCCCATGGACGGTGAGTTGGTCATTTGTTTCATCTCTTTTTCAGTCTACCTTCCTTTATAGAGTACCTTTCATTCTTTCGCAGGTTTACCATTTTCTATGGAGTTGTCGACTCGAGGTTGGCGCGACCTCTGAGAGGGATTCATCAACCAAGGCCTCATCCGTTGGGCTGTCAAGTGGTCGTCTTTCGCAGACCCAGTTGGAGCTCAATGCCGTGAAGGAGACACTGATGCAGACCTAGGTGGAGCTGGACAGGTCGAGGGTGGAGCAGTAGAGGTCGAGGGCGGAGCAAGAAAGGTCAACAACCTTCAAGGAGGTCAAGACCATGTACATGTCTAAGATGCAAACAACGGTGGCCGTAAGTAATTTAAAATACCGTAGTTTAATTTCATACCATTTCAGTAACATATATCTTCTAAGATTTGCCAATGGCAGGCTCTTGCACGACAGACCGGACAGCAGATCGATACTCCTTCATTTCCACTGTCGCAGGTGACCCCGACTCAAACGCCCCTAGCACAGTTGCCCCCGGTGCAGGTAATAAACTCTTTCTTTAATATGTCGTATTCATTTCAGTATTTCATATAAGAAGAGAAGGAGGTAGAACATAGTTTGAGAGAGAGAGTGAGATAGAGGTGGAGTAAGAGAGGTAGACATAGGTTGAGAGAGAGAGAGGTGAGATAGAGGTGGAGTAAGAGAGAAATAGATAGGGAGAGGGGAGTGCGAGAGAGAGGGTAAAGTGAGAGAGGGAGAGGATGCTAGAGAGGAACAGGAATAGAGAGAATGAGAGAAACAGAGGGAGAGGAAGAGGGAAAGTGTGACACAAAGAGAGGGAGACAAAGAGAGTGAGAGTAAGTGATGGAGAGGAAGAGAGTGAGAGAATGAGATAGAGAGGGGGAGAGGAAGAGAGAAAGTATGACAGAAAGAGAGGGAGAGAAAATGAGGGAGAGGAAGAGAGTGAGAGAATGAGAGTAAGAGAGAGGGGGAGAGGAAGAGAGTGTGAGAGAAAGAGAGAAAGAGAGAGAGGGAGAGGGAGAGGAAGAGAGTGAGGGAATGAGAGAGAGGATGAGGAAGAGAGTGAGAGGATGGATGGAAGATAGAGAGAGAGGAAGAGTGTGAGATGCATTTGTAACATGTCTAACTCTAATATTCTTTTGCAGGGTTCTGTGACAGCGGTGCAAACTCCATTGCCACAGATACGTGCACCCAGAGGAATGCGCGGAGACGAGCTCTTTGGCTCAGGATGTAGTCGGGTGGCTAGCATGTAGCCCATTTGTACATTGTTGTGTTGAATGTTTTTTGTTTGACTACAAATTGCTGTTGTGTTGAATTTGTGATATATATTGCTGTTGTTGTTTGAATCTGTGAGCTCAGTTTCTATTTTTTAAAAATAAAAATAAAAAACATAACTTACGTCGGCTATGGCAAGGCCGTCGTAAGTTAGCCCTGGTTAACTTACGTCGGCCCAGACATACCGATGTAAGTTACCCATGGTACTTACTTCGGCCTCGCCATAGCTGACGTAAGTGAGCCCATGTAACTTATGTTGGCTACCGATGGCCGATGCAGGTTTCATGGCCCAGCCCGCAGCCCAGCCCGCTAACTAACTTACGCCGGTTGCGAGACGCCGACGTAAGTTACTAACTTACTTTGGCTGCCGATGTAAGTTAGCTTAATTACGATCAAACTGCAATGTTGGCCGGTAACTGAAGTAATTAAAGGAAAACCGATGTAATTAATTAACTTACATCAGTTTTTGCCTTAATTACATTGGCCCTAGTAGACGTAATTGATCGGTACCAGTTCGGGTTGAACCAGTATAGATAGGGCGATATAAATGAGTGTTTTCTCGTTTCCGAAATTTAGAAGAAATAGAATCTGGAATGTAGTACTTGTGGTTACATATTTCAGGTTTCCATAGCTAGACCACAATAACTAAAAGATTGATGCATCAAAAAACTAATGCATTGACACACCAAGCGCCCGGATCCAGTGCTGCTCTGGCCAATGATGTGGTGCCCCAGCCGATTCTAGTGGGAACACCAAGCGCATGAGAAGGAGGCACGCCTGGCTTAGGCACATGAGGAAGATACACTGGAGTGACGCATGCATTATTAAGATGCACGTCAAAGGACTTCTGCATGTGGAACAGGCCTGTGTGAGAGCACTGCAGGAGAGCATGGCTGGGTCACTAGCACCATCATCGTATCCTCTACTGGCGAGGAGCGGCTGCAGCACCCACTGACCCAGATTGCAGTGGGCTAGACCCACCGGTTGCTGCTCAAGTAGTTGATCGAGGAGGAGGCCCTGCTTGTCTGCGTGTCATTTGCGGCAAGGGCGCCTGACGGCATAGCAGATGACATTATTGGCAAGATCATCAGGAAGAACAACGCCGTGGAGTGCAGCCGTGGTGATGGCGGTGGCAACGACGATGATGTTGTCAGCTGCAGCATTCTTGAGGATCCGATCTGTGATGGGATTCATCGGATCTTTGCTGGTAACGAGCTCTCCGTCTCCCGCATGGGCGGCTTGAGCTCGGTGGCACCCGTGATTCGATGATCGTGCATCTTGTGCAGCATGACATGGGTGACGTGATATCCGCGGCGAGGTGACTACAAGCTCAATGTCAAGACAACATGACATGACAGGGAACTCCTTCCCATGGCGTTTGGTGGGCCCGTGAGGAGACGGTGGCATCAACAATGATTTGGGGGTAGAGGTGGCCAGATCTGGAGGATGGGGGCGCCGATGTGAGCTGAAGTTGGTAGTTTTGGGCAGATTGAAGGTCATTGTCTCGACCTCCATGGTGTGACTGAAAGGTGCATGGAGTATGTGAGTCCCGAAGGTTGATGTGCGTCTGGTGTGCCTTAAATGTGTAGTGGGAGAGGCTGCTGGTGTGGCATGGATGGCACGACACATGGTGGTGACATCTGGTGTGTCACAGGTGTCCAGGGAGGAAGACGGCCCATCACAAGGTGGTTTTCTGCATCCACTTGCTGGGGAGGCACTGTCCATCTCTAATGGTTGGTGTGGTTGGTGGTGGCATCTGTAGTAGGCAGATAGAAGCGGAAGGGCGATGGGTACTGGTAAAAGCCTAGTCCATTAGTCGTTGGACCGACAACAGCGATGTCTACGGGCGCTGTGATCCATTTGGGTTGTTGTCGAGTTCCCCATTGCCTCCGCTGGCACCATCCGAGTGAAAATCCATGTCTAGATCCACTGGATGAGTGGTGTGGCATTTCCATGTCAATTTCCTTGTTGGAGGCATCATTATTGGACATCCATTCTAATCCATCATGTCCACTGACGGGCCGATTGGCCGCTTATTGTTAACCGCTCAACTGCTTGGATAGCAGTAGCACTGAAGAGAAGAAGCAGATCTTTTTCTGTAGAGCCTTTTATTATCTACAGCTTGTTGCCCTTGGGCGGCTAGAAGGCTCAGTGATTGGCATTTGGTAGTGGCAGCATAGAACTCACTGTCTGTTATCTAGTTTGTTGTGAGCCTTATTCCTGGTCTAGGTAGCTGGTTAGTGTTTGTTTGTGTTCGTGTGTGTGTATATGGCAGTTGAGGTTGCTGGTATCGATATCCATGCTTTGTTTCTTTTCTAATTTACTCATTCTTTAATGAAAAGAGGGCTATTTTTGCAGAGAAAAGTAATGCATTAGGTTGGAACCTATAAAAGTGTTGTGTGAACCTTGATGGAGCACATGAGTTACATAACAAAGCTGGGTTACTTCACTGGGATTACTGTCTTTGATAACTACTAGGTTGCCAGAAGGAATTTGTTCTCTGATGGTTTGCGTTGTCATGAAAAACTGCTTCCTTGCAGCGTAGATCAACATGAAGCCAAGGTCTTTAGTATGATTTCATTCTTTTAAAATACAAGTGAATTGCCTACGATCCTTCATCAGCTTAAGCTTTTGAGGGCAGCTGGCCAACGCATAGTAGCTTAACATGGTATGAGAGCCAGAGGTCTCGAGTTTGTGTCCAGACTGGCGCAATTTATTAAAACAATAAAATAAAATTGCAGCCAACTCCAATTCCACGTTTGCGGTTCAAAGATGCCTGCACGTGAGGGAAGTGTTAAAATACAATTGAATTGACTACCACCCCTCATTAGATTAAGCTTTTGAGGGCAACCGGTGAGCGCATGGTAGCTTAATATCGATGACTTTAATTTATATTCATGGTAAACACTCGTTAAATTAACCTTCTTCGACATGCATATCCAACCAGAATCCTTGGGTCCGCAATTGGTTTTCCATGGCCATGAGCTTATGACATGTTACATTGCATTCAGAATAGACAAAAGCTAGAGGGCCTTTAGTAGAATAATGAGAGATAATGCATCGGTATAACACCAAGGATTAACTTCGAATGGGCGCTACTTTTGCAGGATAGCCCAGAGTAGCATGTAAAACCAAACCTACTTTTGTCCCGGGTGTGCTGCAAAATTGCTTTCCCACAACTCCATGGCCTCCTGAAAAAAAAACATTCATTCCTCTCCTTGATACATATCTTATTATAACCTAACACAGACCATAATATTTGGATCACATCTTGCCACTCTATATTAATTTTTGATGTCTCCATGAGTCAAATTTAACAATTGATAGCATTTCGTGTTGTCGTGTCAGTGGTTTTACATTCATGGCTGTACCTAATACTATAATGGACAGACACGCTTATTTCTGCTCTCAGGCAGTGACAGATTTAGACAGGAATTATAGAGTGTTGAAGCTAAACAATAGTTTTTTACAGAAAAAAAATATGACAGGCTCAACCATATACATTAGGTATAATCGCTGTTGTGCTGCTACCCAGCTCACCCCATGCCGCCGAAGCCCCATACTGCTGCAAGCCACGCCTGAGCACCTTCAAACACTGTGTGAGGATCAGTATCTCTATATTCCAGGAATTGCATTGAGTGGTGTCGTATGATGTGACGCCGATTAGGACATCACATAAAAGTACACAAATACAATACATGTCTTTTATTACATAGCGCTATCAAGTTTACAAATTAATGTACATAAGTACACACATCAGAATAGGTAAAAGCAAAGCCATCCAGTCCATAGATGTTTCCCACTAGCAGCAGACAAACTTTCACGGAGGCGTGCAGGGCTCCCACTCGGTCGTGTACCCCAAGGGGGTTACACCTCATTACCGGGTCTGTCATCATATGTGTTACTATAAGCGACATTACCAGCAGCAATAATTGATGTACAAAACGTGAGCATGATGGTTCAGCAAGACTTAACCTCTCCTTTAGGAACATAGAACTTTACATGCCAGTAAACATAACATAGGAGGCAATTTGCAGCAATGTACTGGCATATAAGTTGAACTTTATTTTCAGCTTTTAAGCAACAAATTAAATGTTCATGAAACAAAAATTCAGTGAGCTCTATCTCTACGAGATACAAATAGCAATACAAAATAATGTGTAACAACATATTTATATGATTCCAATTATTTACTATGTTATGACTTAGTGAACAAGCAGTACTCAATAACCACGAGGGGCTGCGACATGAATCGATATACACTGCAGGGATACCCAGACTGCACGTCACATATGCCCGCTTGCAAATGACCTACGGCCACTCCACTCCACGTCGTATATGACAACCTTTCATATACACCCAAATGTCGAACCGATTCTACCTTCATGATCAGAAGGTCCCGCGCAGAGCACACGTCGTCAACATTGCCCACCAGCTGATGCACGACTTGCTGCTCTCAACCCGCTCCTATAAGACAGTGAGGTATGCCTCGAAACCGAGGTTAACAAGTTACATCAGTTTATTAGGTCCCATATATCCAGTATGCGCCTGGTACATTAAAACTTATCCAACAGGGCAGCAACGGCTCGGTCCTCAATCAACACAGATAGAGCAACGCACACGAGACCGTGTCCCATTTCAACCTAACCCTCTGCCCGGTCTCAAGCTCAAACTTATTGAAAACAATTCCTCAATCCGAACCCATGTGATACCTATTCTTTATCTCACGAGTAGATTACAACTACTTGACTTCTACCGATTTCCCTACAACATTAGCATGGCAATTCAACTGGTGGAGCTACAAAGGGTCTCCTCGAGCTTGGTCACTAATCGATATGCATGCAAATATAAGGACAAGATAATAGAGCGTAAGAGTGAAGAGAGTATAGACATATGAATTATATAGTAAATGAACTCCAATCCCCCTGGGATTTTTGTAGTAGCTAACAAATCAGTCAAGTAAAGTGCTAGCAAATTTTCAGGTATTATCACAGGAATTCATTAAACCTTTCTACTTCACAGAATTTTCAAAGACAATATAGGGCTTTGTCATACTGACCAGTAGGTTTTTCATTTAGGATAAGTCTTAGGGAGTTAAACAAAATTGATTAACATTTTTCCAAGCTTTCTACAGGTCACAATGGATTTTAAATGTTCCTAACATTTTCTGCAAAAAATTTCTGTTGTTGTGGCATTTTTTCTGGACATAGGATAAAGTAACACTATTTGACCCGCTTTAACATATCCAATGATTCTGAAATTTGTACAAGAAGTCCTAAGGTAGTAAATGGAGACTTTGGCCAAGTTTGGTAATTTCCCATAGAGTTGATCTTCTTAATAATTTTTCAAAGGTTTAGGGTAAAGGAATTATTGGGAACACTCAAAGGCTTTTCATACAAAAAAATTATTCCAGTGGACAATACTGGTCAAGAGGGTTCTAGTAAAAAAATATGAGAATTTTTTGACAAGTCTACAGAGACATATGATTTTCCAATGTTCAGCAAATTACTAGAATTAACTTTACATATGAAAGTTTAAATAAATCACAGCTGGGCCCACTATTTAAAATCACCTAGTCGAATTGAGGGAACACATATGGCCATGGGCTTTAAGTGGCATAGCCACATTAGATATTGGCACCACAGAGGATCAGCCGAGCTGGGGGTTGGGCTTGTGACTGATGGGCCCCATTACCCTTCTTCAACCTCGGGACAGCGCGGCGCGCCCGCGGCGGTGCTTAGCAGAGACCTCACCAGCGCCACCCTCCCAGCCTTCAAGACTCGCTACCAAGAGGTATTCTGACATGGGTAATACGTCGGCGAGGTCGTCGGAGCTCGGCGATGGCTGGAGCCATGTGCAGAACGGCGGCAGCAGAAGTGACCTCATCGGCGAGGTCGAACTTGCTCAATGCTAGCTCAGAAGGGTCATTTTTTTATCTAAAAGCCGTGGAAACATGCTAAGTAAGAATCTGGATCGCAAAAGCGAGGGAACGAGCTGGAATCACGACTTCATCGACGACCTAGGTACTTTTGCGGCTAATGAGAAAAAGTCGAGCTCCGAAGACAAACGTTGATGGTTTTCGATGGTTCTTGCTTGAGGGAGGCCACAAGGATGCCATTAACATTCTCTCTAATATGAATGAACAATGATCATGTGTATAAAGTGAATTAGAACAAAACCTAGAAACAGCTTTTATGAACATGCCGGGAGCAAACTTAGAAATACGACGCAATGCTCCAATAAGTGAAAAAAGACTTTCGCGGGGTTAAAGTGAATGTTCATGCGCACCTTTTATTTGTTGGAAGCTAACTGAGAAGATGCGTGTAGCATCGTTGTGATAGTAAGAGAACAGAGGGGGTCGCTGGAGTCTCCTCCGAGCGGCGGCGAGAAATCTTCGAAATACAATGAGATTAAGCTTGGGAAGAATGAACGAATGAAGGGAGCAAGTCGAGAAGGTGGCACAACTTTTCTCTGGTAGCAGGGGAAGGAGAGGAACAGCTTGCTTCGCCAGTGAGCAGAGGATGCAACGGTGGTGTTCTTTTTTGGCGGCAGTGAAAAGGAGTGAATCAAAGCAGAGACTTTCAACTTCAGTCAGTCAGTAGATGGGGGAGTAGAGACGAGGGTAAGGGCGAGCTTAAGCCAAGCTCCACACAGCTGCCTGCCTGCTTGCTGGCGGTGAACTGGTGCGCGCTGCCCAATGTCGAAGCACGGGACAGAGGGAAGAAAACAGAGAAGGTGAGGCTGACTTGTGGGTCCCATTTCCCCCTCCTCCTTATCACTTTTTTGTTGATTTAATTTTCTATTCAAACAAGCTCTAAAATAGTAAATTTTGTCAGCTGCACTATTAAACATGTGGAATCCAAATGTGAATTCCAACCTGACATTTGACAAAGTTAAACATGGTATCCTATATTAATAGGTTAAACGTGAGCTGATTTCATTCATCGGTCAATGATTATCCAAATGGAGTCATGCTTGTTGAATATGAGAGGTAGTCCGATGATGAAATTCATACTGATGTCGTCCCATTTCCATGCTGGAATATTCAGTGGTTGCAGCTCTCTGGCATTCCTGACCGTGTTTGGTTGATGATATGCGGAGCTTTGGATCAGCTTGGTCCCCAACGAGACGTGCAGCTGCTCCCAGAAACGAGAAACAAACAGCGTACCTCAATCAGATATGAAAGTGTGGGGAATCCCGTGTAAGCGCATGATGCAAGCGATGTAATATTCCGCATATTTCTTTGCATTATACCATATGTTAACGGGTATAAAGTGAGCTGAATTGGTTAATCTTTCAATGATTACACAAATGGAGTCATGCTTGTGCAATGTGAGAGGTAATTCGATGATGAAATCCATCCTAATGTCCTCTCATTTCACTGCTGGAATATTAAGTGGTTGCAGCTATGCGGTTCTCCTCATGTGATCGGCTTTGACTTACCGACACATATCACATTTAGATATGAACTTTACAATTTCTCTTTCATACGAGTCCACCATAATTTTGTCTTCAAATCTTGGTGCACTTAATTGCAGCCCGGATATAAGGGATAATTGGACAAGTGAGACAGGGGTTTCAACAATCCAGTAATCACATTGGATCGTGTCGTACAATGTGACACCCAATAGGACACCCAATAGCATACACAAAAAGATAATCAAAATACCTTCCACAAGTCTTTATTTTACAAATTGTCTTTTGCAACATAGATTTACAATAAATAATATACAGTAGAAGTGTGAGGACCATTGTCCCGACATTTTAGGAATTGCATTGGATGGTGTCATACGAGGCGGCACCCAACAACACAACCCAGAGAATACACAGTTATAATACATAGGGCTTTTATTCGACAGTACTATCGAGTTCACAAATTATGTACATCAGTACAGGCAGCGGAAGGATAAGAATACAACTCACGAACTATAAATAATACTAAGCTGTAGCAAAGTCATCCGACCATCTGACACTTAACTGTAGCTGCAACCAAGTCTCACGGCGGCGTGTAGGGCCATCCTAGTGGGCTTCTCCACCCTCATCAGGGGCCGCCTCACTCGGATTACCCTCCTTCATACTGTTTCCTTAGGCAATGTTACCTGCAAAAGAATGTATCAACAAACCATGAGCTTATGCTCAGCAAGACTTAACCAACTTTCCTAGTCACAATACTCTACATGCCGAACTCGGATGATTGAATGTCATACTTACATAAGTAAACATCACAATTATAATTCATTCTTAGCTTATGTTATCATTAACATGTCTAATACTTGTAATCATAACTTTAGTGGAAATTACCTATAAACCATTCAATTTGTCAAATCAAGGATTACATAAAGCATTTAATCAAGTGCAAAGTTATTTACTGCATCACAACTCAGTGAATAAGTATGCTTACTGCCGCGAGATATGGTGATTCAAATCAAAAACACCCTGCACGTCATGTACAACCGTGTAGAAGAGGTCTACGGCCTCCTCTGTTAACGTTGTACACGACAACCTTTCACAAGACACCCAAGCACCGAACTAATCCCGCCATCCCGAAAAAGTAAGCTCCAATACCCGAGACCACAGGCAGTGAAGTTTTCCCCTACTTTCCTGTCGGCTAACATCCTAAGACGATGGGGATTGCCTTGACACACCGGTTAACATGTTACATCGGTTTCCTGGGTTCACTAAAAACAATATGCATCCAGTACAAGTTCCAATTATAACCTTTAACTAAATACAGTACAGTTATTAATCGACACAGGGAGGCCTATGCAGATAGATCTCCGGTCTATCGCTTCCTACCCGCCTTCCGTTCTCATTTTCTCATTTTGTGAAGGATTCCCAATCCCTTTTCATGGATTCTATTTTCCCAAAGTTTACGCGTAGAGACCATCTACCCAAGTAACCAACATTCCCAGTTCAAACTCTAGCATAACACTTCTAATATCATGAGACACTAACCTACCCACCGCTGTTGGGATCAAATGGCAATGCAAGTGGATTATCAAACATCCCTAGACTTAATGCCACAATCCTTCATACCAACATAATAGAATTATAAAGGAAAGCTTATAATATCTTTTAGATGCAGGAATTGCCTTGTTGCTGATCTAGGTCATAGTCTGCCTTAGGTGGGATGAAGTCAATGGGGTCCGACGTCTCCTCGCGAAGAGTTGCTAGCGATATGAATAGAATGCAAAACATTAATATAGTCATTCATAAGCTATAGAGCTAAAAAAATTCATTTGTGATGAACGTTGTGTCCACTGCAGTTGAAATTTAGCAGCAGACTACTAAGAAGAGTTGTATGGTAATTATTTCAGATTTTTATACCACAGTTTCTGTTTTTGAAAATTCTTAACCCCTTTCATCATAATAGAATTACCAGGAAATTATATAGGTCTTGGCATGCTAATAAACATGATAACCTGTTAGGGCATGTCAATAGGAATCTAACAAAGATTATTTCATAATTTTACAAGCCTTCTACAGGTCACAATTGAATTTCTAAGTTTCTGTCAATTTGTGAATTACTTGATGTTGCTTTGGGGGATTTTTCATCAACATTTATCAAGATCATAACTCTACTTAATCATACCCAATGGTCATGAAATTTTTACTGGAGGCAATAGAATACTAAGTGAGGGTTCTGGACAAGTTTCACATTTTATAAGGAGTAGAACTCCCATAATGATTTCCTAAGAGTTATCACACCTGGACTTTTAGAGAAACACACAAGGCCTTTCATGATCTCTAACTTTTTCCATTGCAAATTAAAGATCAAGAGGAACCTGGCAAAATTTATCTCACAATCTTTGAAGCAGTATTCAAGGAGATATGATTTTTTCCAATCCATACTATTTTCTGCAATTTCTTTCCTAGTGTTAATTTTCTATTACACTGACAGAGGTCCACTCATTTAAATTCCACCACTCAGATCCAAGCCACACAGGTCTTCAGAGTAAAGGGTGTAGCCACATATGATCCAAATGCACAAGAAAATTTCTCCCCTAGGGGTCTTCTTCTTCCCTTCGACGCTGCCGGCGCGGGCTCACCAGAGGAGGCGGCACACGGCGTTTCCTCGCCGGCATAGACCCAAGCTCGCCGCTGTTTAGCTTAAAACATTATCTAGATCAAGGCATAGTGAATGGGCAACATATTGGAGCTAGACATTGCTTGCAAGGGGCTAGCAACGTCAGCGGCAGTCGGAGGCTCACCAGTGAAGGTGAACTTATTTTCCCTAAGCTATCCCCTCGGAGTTCTTGCCGTATAGCATCCTTAGATCACGTGGAACATGAAACTGGACCACTCTTGGACTGAAAAGGCTCGGAACTAGATGTTAGCCTGTGTACTAGGATTTAAACACAGCGATGGTAAAAACTCATTTAATACTCCAACCCAGCTATGGTTTCTTTTCCTTCTTGCTTCGGTGGATGCACACACACGCTAGGAAGCTAACTCTAAATGGGAATGGAGCGCCATACACTACGGACGATGAATTTCTACGAACAAGGTTTCGGTGTATGAAATTCACCGGAGAAAAATTGCCTAATACCAGAGACCTATCCATAGAAACTTGAAACAAGTCGGAGCACTAGCTAGAGGAGCTCCTTGCACACCTTGATGATGCTCGGTTGGTTGCAGAACGTGAGTCAAACGTCGGGAACGTGGCATCTCCTGCCGGTGGCACCAAAAGAGGTCGACGGCGACCTAGCAAAACCCGAGGAAATGAGCCACGCACTTGATCAAACCATGTGAGAGAAAGAACGAGGATCATCTGGTGTGAGACCTATATGTGCTGAATATATTGGCAATTAGAATAAAAGTGAGGGTTTACATTCGAAGTTTTGAATATTGTTGAAACACCAGCTTCGGATTGTCCGAACTTTTCCTAACGTGAATCACACATGTTTCTCGCTTTGGATTAACTGAACTTTTCCTCATGCAACTCGCATGTGTTTCTCAAATTTTGGATTGTCCAAACTTTCAGTCACGTGAGCTGCACGTGAGTCGATGGTTGATCTTTACAAATGTGTTCTCGAGAGTAACATTTACTCATTACTTGGTTCGGACTGTCCGAACTTTTCAACGTGTTTTTGGGAGTAGCATTGCCCTCAATTGTTTTGAAATGTTCGAACTTTCATTATTTATATCAAGAGTAACAGTTACTCTCCAAAGTTTTGTATTGAGTTCGGTTGCATTGTTTTAACTTGCATTGTTTCGAAATTGCTTTTGGCTTATGGGAAGATTTTCTTAGTATTAATTTACTAAGTTTTTGATGTGTTTTGGTGGTTATGGCTGATATCATTTTTGATATGATTTGCAACATGCTTACGTGAGTTGCTCACATAAGGTGTTGTGTTTTTCGGACTAACGTGACTCAAGTCGCGGACTTGTGCTCGGAAGACTTGGTTGTTTGTCTATGTGCATGTGTTGCTTGAGGTCAAGACATGGCTGATAATGGGATCCATTGAACTAGTCTTAGGGAGAATATCAGGTTCAACAACCAAGTTTGATAGGAACTGTGGTTGAGTTGATCGGGAGGTCGCGCAACATGTTTGACTCGAGAACAATGCATATGAAGGTATGGTGAATGTCTTTGCAAAGTGTTTGCATGTGTGCAAGGGGTGCGTGGATGTGGCAACATGGTTTCAAGACGTGGTGAAGAGATATGGACGTGAAGATGTGGTGGGAAAGGTCCAACTGGCTGGATTATGCACCAGGCTGCGGCTGAGTTGGTTATGGTTCGTTTATGGAAAGTTTCAAGTTTGTTTTGGTTAGATTTTGTGTGGGTCATGAAGTTGAGTTGTTTTAGGAATGTTTAGGACATTCAGAAGGTGTCTGGAAGTCTTAAGATTGATTCTATCTGCGTATGGAAGAGTCTTGAGCAGTTATGAAAAGTTTTGGTTAAAAATGAGTAGAAGTAGGAGTCCTAGTAAGGTTTGGGTAGGCCTAAGGCATGATTATATAAGCAAGGGAGGCTAGAACTCGTGAAGAAGACTTTGGGGATGTTCGTCTTGTGTTTTCATCAATAAAATTCGTAGTTTAGAGGAGCGTTTGTGCTTTGTTCATCTGACTTGTTTTCGTCAAGTCTTTCTCGTCGTGTTTCTGCATTGCCTGACCTTTCTCCGGTGTTTTTATCGTAACTCAAGTTTTACGGATCCAATTGACATGATTCATATTGTGTTGTCTACATCACTCAATACTTTGTCGCCTCTGAAAATTTCGCGGTCATTGGATTTGTGGTTTTTGAGTTACACGAGTTTCTTTGCAGCGTAGTAGATCTGTTTGCTCCCTGTTAGAACAGATTGACCTTTGCTCAAGTTTTTGGTCATAACTTGAGTTTTACTCGATGTTTTCTCGTGATTCCTGATGTTTTGTCTTCGTAACTTGATTCTTTATGATCTACACTAATTTTTTACGTTTTTAACATGCTGTAAACACTTGCACACATGGTTTCTTTATCAGATGTATTTTCTGCTAAGGGGTTTTTGTTGCTTTCGCTAAAAAAGTTTGAATCTACCATTCACCCCCTCTGGTAGCTTTTCCCGTGGTCTTCAATTCTACAATTTGTATTAGAGCCAAGGTTCGCTCTTTTTTTTATTTGCATGTGTTTTTAGTAATCAAGGTAGAAAAATACTCCCCAAAACCTTGTGTGTTCAATAGCATTCATTTTCAAGTTTGGAAGGCTCGTATGGAGGCTTACATACAAGTGCAAGGCCTTACCATATGGGAAAAGGTATACAAGTCATTCAATGTGGAACCAAACGATCAAGTTACGGCTACGAACATGAGATCTGTCGACAACAATAAAAAGGCTCGCAACTTGATCATACAAGGATTGACTCAAAGCAACTTTGACCGTGTTGCACATCTCCGATCTGTGTATGATGTGTGGAAAGCACTTTGCGACTACCACGAAGGATCCAACATGATCAAAGAAGTAAGGTAAGATATGTTCAAGAAAGAATATATGTGATTTGAGATGCAACTAGATGAGTCCATCGATGATCTATTTGCTCGCTTTAATAAAATTGTCAGTAACTTACGTAGTGTCAATATTAATTTTTTTGATGCTGAAAATGCTAGACAATTGTTAAGTGCATTATACATGTCAATTTGGGATATGAAAGTTACATCTATACGCGAATCTACTGTCATGAGTACACTTACATTAGATGTTGATGAGTAGGTTTAGGCCCGATCTTCCGAAAGGTATGTCGATTGGGGCGGAGAACTCGATGTTGATGATCCGGGGCACTCGAGCGGTACGAGTACCCCTACAATCACTACACCACGGCTCCGTTGGTTATCAACCGTGCTGCACACGCTTGACCTTGCCAAGAAGGCTAATCCCTGCAAGTGCAACCGAGAACACGAGAAAGAATGTAGAAGACACGATCTGAAATCGCGAAGTTAGGGTCTCATAAACCGTAGAACGGCGATATTATTGATCAAAGCAAAACCCACTGCATATGACCGGTGTCTGCAGTATTTATAGGCTAGGTTCGACCAAAATATGATTAGACGCGTCCCTAATGGACTCTTACGGGATACAAGGCCCAAAGGCCCGATTCGGTGGCGCAGCACCGGACAGAAATCTGGACTCGACTTGTTTCGACGATTCCCAATGACTCCTTGGGATTTTTGAGGTGGGACCAGAACCATTGGAAATTTTATCTTCTCCTCTTTCCGTGCATATGTAGAACGTCGAAAACGGAGTCTGTATGCCTCCTGGGCGTCTGTTTTAAGGTGGAGTGCTCCTGGACTCCGAGTTGAACTCGAGTCCGAGTTGTAAACTGTTTCCATCAACTTGTGGACGTCCCAGCTGGTTCTCCATGCTCCCAAGGCCTCCTTCCTTCACTTGTTGATCTTCTCCATTATTCCTAATAACAATTAAATCATTACATAGCAATCTATTCTAAAACTCACATGTAAAAGAAGTTAGGAACGAATTCACCTGCTGATTTAATAACCGTGATCGTTCTCTTGTGATTGGTCCTTGCAGTTCAATGTGCGTCTCCGCTGTTGTGATGTCCTCATCATTCTCCCCCTCTTGAATTGGAGTCGTCCTCGACTCAAGTTCATCTTCTTCTCCCATGTACGGTCGCAAATCTGAAATGTTAAATGTAGGACTAACCCCAAAATCGGGAGGCAATTCAAGCTTATATGCATTATCATTAATCTTTTCAACGATCTTAAAAGGACCAACAGCTCGTGGCATAAGTTTAGATTTTCTCAAGTCGGGAAATCGCTCTTTTCTCAAATGTAACCACACCAAATCACCCGGTTCAAGTTTTACTTCTTTTCTACCTTTACTACCTGCAATCCTATACTTCTCATTTTATCATTTTAATATTTTTCTTTGTAGTTTCATACATCTTAAGAATGAATTCAGATCGTTGTGTAGCATCCAAATTTATAGTTTCAGAAGGAGGCAAAGGTAGTAAATCAACAGGAGTACGGGGATTGAAACCATACACTACCTGGAATGGACTTACCTTTGTCATGGAGTGAACGGATCTGTTGTAAGCAAATTTTATATGTGGTAAACACTCCTCCCACAACTTCAAATTTGTTTTCAAGACAGCCCGCAATATAGTGGATAAAGTACGATTAACTACCTAGGTCTGTCCATCCGTTTGTGGGTGACATGTAGTTGAAAACAGCAACTTGGTTCCCAATTTATACCACAAAGTTCTCCAAAAATGACCTAAAAAATTTGCATCACGATCAGAAACAATGGTATTTGGCACACCATGTAAACGAACAATTTCCATCATAAATAAATCAGCAATGTGTGAGGCATTATCATTCTTATGACAAGGTATAAAGTGTGCCATTTTGGAAAAATGATCAACAACTACAAAAATACTATCCCTCCCCCTCTTAGTCCTAGGCAATCCCAAAACAAAGTCCATAGAAATATCCTCCCGAGGTGCACTAGGAACAGGAAGAGGCATATAAAGACCATGTGGGTTAAGGCGAGACTTAGCTTTGTTGCAAGTAGTGCATCGTGACACGTAGCGCTCGACATCACACCTCATCTTTGGCAAAAAGAAGTGTGTGGAAAGCACATCTTCAGTTTTCTTCACTCCAAAATGTCCCATCAAACCTCCTCCATGTGCTTCCTGCAAAAGTAATAGACGAACGGAGCTAGCTGGAACGCATAGCTTATTAGCACGATAGAGGAGACCCTCTCGCATCACATATTTATTCCAAGTTCTTCCTTCTCTACAATTTTCAAAAGCATCTTTGAAGTCCAAATCAGTAGGATATAATGCTTTTATTGTTTCCAAACCAAAGATTTTATGATCAAGTTGGGACAGCATGGTATAACGCCTAGATAATGCATCGGCAATGATATTTTCCTTCCCTTTCTTATGCTTAATGATGTATGGAAACGACTCTATGAACTCAATCCATTTAGCATATCGTTTATTCAGATTGGTTTGACACTTAAGATACTTCAATGATTCATGATCGGAATGTATGACAAACTCCTTAGACCAAAGATAATGTTGCCAAGTTTGTAATACACGCACTAAGGCATACAATTCCTTATCATAAGTAGAATAATTCAGAGAAGGACCATGAAGTTTTTCACTAAAGAAAGCAACGGGTTTACCTCCTTGTATGAGAACACCTCCAATACCAGCTCAAAGGTCTTGTCAAAATAAGGAAGTTGTAGCAATGGTGCTTGTGTAAGCTTCGATTTGAGAGCATCAAAAGCGTGTTGCTGCTGTTCTCCCCATCGAAATGGCACTCCCTTCTTTGTTAGCTCATGTAGAGGTGCTGCAATGGTGCTGAAATCCCGCACGAAGCGCCGATAAAAACCTGCAAGACCAAGAAAACTACGAACCTATGTGACGGTTGTTGGGGCTGGCCAGCTGGTGATTGCTTCAATTTTTGCCTCATCCATCTCAATTCCCTGCGAGGAAACGACATAGCCAAGAAACGAGACTCGATTGGTGCAAACGACGCACTTTTCGAGGTTACCAAACAAACGTGCATCTCTCAAAACAGTAAAAACAACACGTAAATGATCTAGATGTTCATCATATGACTTGCTGTAAATAAGGATATCATCGAAGTAAACCACCACAAATTGTCCAATGAAAGCACGTAAAACCTCATTCATTAATCGCATAAAGGTGCTGGGTGCATTAGTTAAACCAAAAGGCATGACTAACCACTCATAAAGTCCAAACATGGTTTTAAATGCAGTTTTCCATTCATCTCCTAGTGCCATTCTAATTTGGTGGTAACCACTACGCAAGTCAATTTTTGTGAAGATGATAGCACCACTCAATTCATCAAGCATGTCATCTAATCGAGGAATAGGATAACGATATCGAATGGTCATGTTATTAATCGCTCGACAGTCAACACACATGCGTCAACTACCATCTTTCTTAGGAACCAAAAGAACAGGAACAGAACAAGGGCTGAGGCTTTAACGAATGTACCCGCGGTCCAAAAGATCTTGGACTTGTCGCTGAATTTCCTTAGTTTCTTGTGGATTCGCCCTGTATGCTGCACGATTTGGCAAACTTGCTCCTGGAATCAAATCGATCTTGTGTTCAATGCCTCTCATCAGTGGTAAACCAGGGGGTATCTCAGAGGGTAACACATCCTCAAACTCATGCAAAAGGTTAGCAACAGTAGGGGGCAATGCAATAGACAATTCATGAAGTGAAAACATGGCTTCTTTGCAAACTAAAGCATAGCACATCCCCTTAGCATCGAATAAATCAGCAAGTTCAGAATTAGTTGCGAGCAACGATGGTGATTTACTTAATAACTTGCTGTTTTTCAGATTCTAATTTTGTTGCTTTGCCCTCACGAATTTTACTCTTCTCAAAATGCACAATTTCAGCAGGAGTCATGGGGAGCAATGTGATTTTCTTTCCCTTATGCATGAGAGTATATTTATTGGTTCTACCATGATGAATAGCATCTGTATCGAATTCCCAAGGACGATCCAATAAAAGAGAACAAGCATCCATAGGAACAACATCAAAATCAGCAAAAGCATGGTATGAACCAATTGAAAAATGTATTCTCGCAATTTGTGTTACCCGAACCTTACCGCTGTTGTTGAACCATTGAATGTGGTATGGATGAGGGTGTGCTCTTGTTGTCAAACCGAGTTTCTTGACGACATCCGTGTTTACCAAGTTATTGCATCTACCACCATCAATTATAGTGTGTACACGGCAGTCCTTGACGACGAGAAACATGTGGAAGAGGTTGTGTCGTTGTAGCTTGTCGTTGGTCTCCACTTTGGAGCTCAAGGCACACTGCACAATGATGTTTCTATAGTTCTCCGTCGCCGCTGTACCAAGTACCTCTTCTTCGGTGTGTTCGTCATTTGGATCTGTAAAGTCAGTAGCAAGAGAATATTCATCTTCAACATCTGAAGTACTATCATACCCGCCATCGTCGCGTGCTATGTATGCTCATTTGCTCGGGCAATCTCTCATCATATGACCAAGTCCCTGGCAGCGGTGACACTTAATGTCGAAACTACGACCCGTAGAAGGAGTGGACGACGAAGGCTTGAATGATGTCGCCTTGCTACCTTCCGGCATGCGAGAAGGTGGAGCAGCAGGTATAGTTCGTTGGCCGCCATTGGGTGGTGTAGTCGCTGCACGGGGGGTCGAAGATGGTTCTATTTTGGATGGTGTAGTCGCTGCACGCGGCGTGAAGTTGCTCCTCGTGCATTGTTGCTGTTGTTGTCGGCCCTGCAATTCTTTTTCTGCAAACATAGCAAGCTGAAACAATTTGTTAACAGTATCATATTCCTTGTAATCAACAATGTCCTGAATTTCACGCCTCAACCCCCATAAAAACGAGCTATTTTATCATCCATGTCCTCTACTACCCCACAACGCAACATACCCTTTTGTAACTCTTGATAATACTCATCTACGGACATGTTACCTTGGTCTAAACGCTGCAATTTTTTGCGAAGGTCCCGCTGAAAAGATGGAGGAACAAATCGAACACGCATAGCTTCCTTTAATATATCCCATGTTGGAGGATCAGTTCTAGTTTTAACAAGTTCATTCCACCATATGATAGCAAAGTCCTTAAACTCACTAGTGGCTTGACGGACTTTATGTTGTTCAGGAACAAGATGGGAATTAAATTTTTGCTCTACTGTCATCTCCCAATCAAGATAAGCCTCAGCATCATAAGCACTAGAAAAAGAGGGTATAGTAAATTTCACTTTAGCAAAAGGATCATCAGAAGGGCGATTATAATTGTTATGATTATTACCTCCCATACCTCGACGATAAAGTGGCAGTCTTGGCTGATTATTGTGATTTTCCAGTTCATCATAAGCATTGTCTTCTTGTCTTCCAGCGAGAGGCAACCAAGCATCAAAAGTATTCATCCGAAGAGCAAGATCATCCAGTTGGCGAGTCAAGTTCGCCAATGACTCCTCCGTTGCTGCGTTGTATTTGGCGAACATATCTGTAATGGTCTTCATCATGTCATGTAACTCAGCATGTTGAACACATTTGTCATCATTGTCTTCTCCTGCCATTGTTAGTAGGAAACAAAAGACAACAAAAAAATATGTTATCCCTATCAACTACAGTGACAATGTGGAAGGTGGAAGAAAACAATCTCTCTCGCTCAAGAGCCTTACCACACTCTTACAAGTGTTCTTACCGACACAGCAGGTGGTTTGGACGGTGAGATGAACCAATGAAGCGTGGGGTGATTGCAAATGTACCTGTTATGCTCAAGAGAAAGGTGGAGCTTGGATGGCACAATATGGTGGCTAATAAGCAGAAAATTGTTAACAGCTAAACAAAGTTGAATAAGTATTCAATGTAGGAAACTGTTGCTGGTCAACCGAGTGCCCTAGAGTCTAGCACAACACAAGGAAGTATCAAGTCAAAAGAAAGACATAATGATATAACGAACAAAACAGCACCAAGTGGTATAGGCCAATTGCTTTAATATACGTGCTCTTCACTATTTTTTTTTCTTTTTTGTAATATTTTTTGATATTTTTTCTTTACTCAGGAGCACAAATATAGGAAGCACACAAATTTGCAGCTCAGTTGGATGTATGCGGCCTATAGAAAATCAAGAAGATTCTTTAAAATTCGTGCTGAAACTTCGGAGGCCGGATAGTCTATCTTCCGAAGGGAATTTGGGCAATCTAATTTCGCCGAACGCGGCTAAGAGGCGGAAAATCGGATGCGAAATTTTGCATAGATGAATTTGAAAAAAAATCGCCCAATTTCGAGTTCGTATGTGAAAGTTATGACTGTTTTAAGGTAGGCTGTCCGAGTTACGTTTTTTTTGGATGTTGATTCCAACTCGGTTTGAGAACAGAACTCGCAATCGGATATGAAAATGATCGGGAATTTGCAACGCAACTAATGGGTGGTGTGTGATGATTCAAGGATGAGTGGCACAAAGGTTTGTCACCTAATCTAGGGCTGGCGATGCGGGAGTTCACGCAAGGCGGCTAGCTAGGGCAAACCGATGAACGTGGTGGATCGGTTTGTTATTTAGGGATTGTGGAATAGGTGTTGAACAGCAAGAAAACAAGGACAAAACACGATAACTAGGACCCAAAACACAAAGCTAAACCAGCAACAAGACTCAACCACACGAATACAAACTCAACAATGCAAACTGAAAAACGAAACTGCATGCACTATAGTCTGGGAAGCGGTAAAAACGATCTAATTTTTTTGTGGCTTTTTTGTGGACTCTAGGTACGAAACAAAATCGATCCAATGGAAGGAAAAACAAAGATACCTCACGGGCAACCTGGAAATCTGATACCAATTGATGAGTAGGTTTAGGCCCGATCTTCCGAAAGGTATGTCGATTGGGGTGGAGAACTCGACGTTGATGATCCGGGGCACTCGAGCGGTACGAGTACCCCTGCAATCACTACACCACGGCTCCGTTGGTTATCAACCGTGCTGCACACGCTTTACCTCGTCAAGAAGGCTAATCCCTGCAATTGCAACCGAGAATACGAGCAAGAACGTAGAAGACACGATCTGAAATTGTGAAGTTGGGGTCTCACAAACCGTAGAACGGCGATATTATTGATCTAAGCAAAACCCACCGCATATGACCGGCGGCTGCAGTATTTATAGGCGAGGGTTCGACCAAAACATGATTAGACGCATCCCTAATAGACTCTTACGGGATACAAGGCCCAAAGGCCCGATTTGGTGGCGCAGCACCAGACAGAAATCTGAACTCGAATTGTTTCGACGATTCCCAATGACTCCTAGGGAATTTTGAGGTGGGACCAGAACCATTGGAAATTTTATCTTCTCCTCTTTCCGTGCATATGTAGAACGTCCAAAACGGAGTTCGTATGCCTCCTAGGCGTCTGTTTTAAGGTGGACTGCTCCTGGACTCCGAGTTGAACTCGAGTCCGAGTTGTAAACTGTTTCCATCAACTTGTGGACGTCCCAGCTGCTTCTCCACGCTCCCAAGGCCTCCTTCCTTCACTTGTTGATCTTCTCCATTATCCCTAATAAAAATTAAATCATCACATAGCAATCTTTTCTCAAACTCACATGCAAAAGAAGTTAGGAATGAATTCACCTGCTGATTTAATAACCGTGCTCGTGCTCTTGTGATTGGTCCTTGCAGTTCAATGTGTGTCTCCGCTATTGTGATGTCCTCATCAGATGTTCTATGTTCTATGTTAAAAACTCATGAACTTGACATAATATCACGTAAAAACCCAACAAGTCTAGTTTGCGACGTGATATGCCTAGTTCTAGTTTTTCTTCATCATGTGGTACACTTGATTTGCTGTCCTCTCTAACCCTTGAACAGATTGAAGAGATTCCAGAAGAGGAGCTAGCACTTCTTTCTACTCAATTCTCAAAAGCCTTGCAAAATGTGAGAACTCGAAGAAGAGGAAGTGGTGGTTCACAACGATGCATCGAATGTGGTGAGTTTGGATATGTTTTAACAAATTGCCCTAACCTTCCAGGTTCTACACCCCGTAATGAGAAGCAAAAAAAATCAACTCCTCCTCTACAAACAACAACAATAAGAAGAAGGGTTTTATAGGCCGCTAATCTATAAATAGTTTTTTCTCTGCACTACCAGAACTCGGTTCAAGCGATATGGACATCGCAAGTGATGAAGATGAAGAAAATTTGGCAAATATCTGTTTCATGGTGGGCATCTCAAGATCAACTATGGAGGAAGCAGAGCATAAAAACGATCATGAAGAGGAATGTCCCACTTGCGAAGAAATGTGTGATGCTATTTCTTGTGCCACTGTTATACTTAGGAAAAATGACAAAAAACTTAGTTACAATGCTGTTAAAAATGAATTACTAGAATCTGAAATTAATCGATTAAAATTCTTGATTCCTAGTGATGATTCTTGTTCCTCATGTGAACTCATATATGAACAATTGTCCTCTTTATGATGTGTGCACACCTCCACTCTTGAGAAACTTGAACTTGAAATTAAAAAGAACAAAAATCTTGTTAAACTTAATGATAATAACTTGAAAGATGCTAGTTGTTCAACAATTGATTTGCATTGTTCTAACTGTGATGAGCTTGATAAGAAACTACATGATGCTTTGAATGAAATTTCTGTTTTGAACAATGCTTTACATTCTCATGAAGTTAATTGTTGTTCTAATTGCAAATTAAACGGAAAAACTTCATGTGAAAATTACCCTGATCTATTTAATAAACTTGATGACATGCATAAGACACTAAAGCGGTTTTGCAATGCAAATAAGAACCTAATCTTGCCGTTGAATTCTTTTAAGTCTTACAATGATAAAACGGGTCTAGGTTTTGATTCTCATGCGCATATCAAGGCACATCCATCTAAGGTTGTTTAGTCATTAGGAAGTGGTTTGATCCAATGGTTCCTAAACATAAAAGGTGGTTTTTAAGTCTGCAAGAATGTTGTCTCATTTGGTGGCTAATAAACATGTTTCTTGCACATCTAGACATGAACACAAAGTAAAATTTCATTGTACATACCGTATTAGAGATGGTCATGTCATAAAATTCTGTTCTAGACTAGCTAAAGAAGAAAAAAAAGCAAAGAATGCTAGCTAGATCATATAACAACCAAGCAAACTTGCTGCCCATGTTGAACCGAATGTTAGGAGCTTGCAACCTGCTGTGATGAGTCAAAAACTTGCAAAGTTTGCTCCTAGACATACTGTTTTTCGCTATACACATGTAACACCTTATAGGTTTGTAGTTGGGAACTAAAATTCTCAAAATTTGACACATAAACTTGCTGTTTTATCTCATCTTTCGCATGTTATTTCTATTGGATGTTGCATGACTCAGTATTGGGTTCCTAAATTCCTTTTGACTAGCCCCAGTATTGAGTCATCGACATATTGTGCTTCTATGTTGTTTACACGCTTGAGGAAGGAGAACATTTGGCTTGTGGATTCAGGTTGCTCAGGCCACATGACCAGTAACAAAAAATGATTCTCCTCCCTCTCTTTTGGGTCACGTGTAGAGAATATTACTTTTGTCAATAATTCTTTAACTCCTATAATTGCTAGGGGTTCGGTTAGAGTTAATAATCATTACACTTTGAAAGCTGTGGCACTTGTTAAAAATTTGAAATACAACTTGTTTTCTGTTTCACAATTGTTAGATGAAAATCTTGAAATTATTTTCACTAAAAATTGTTGTAAGGCTGTAGATTCTAATGGTGAGTGTATGTCTAACATGTCTCGATTTGAAAGAGTTTTTAAAGCTGATTTTGATATGTCATCCTCTAAACATAGATGTTGCTAATGACTCAAAGGACTTATATGTTTGGCATCGTAGACTTGGTCACGTAGGCTTTGATCATCTCACACGTGTTAATGCTCTTGATCGCATACGTGGGTTGCCTAAGCTTAAAGGGGACAAAGAAATTGTTTAATCTTCTTGTAGATATGCTAAAATGGTTGTAGGTTCACATGCTCCACTCACAGTGACCATAACAACACCACTGGCACAACTTTTCCACCTTAACACCGTAGGTCCCTCACGTGTTATATCTTTTGGAGGCAAGTGGTATGTGCTTGTAATTGTTGATGACTATTCTAGATACTTTTGAGTTCACTTTATGGCATCTAAGAATGAAGTTTTTAGTCACTTTAGGAGTTTAGTTCATAGACCATCACTTGACAACACAGGATCTATAAAAGCAATTAGAAGTGATGATAGAACTGAATTTAAAAACCAATTATTTGATCACTTTGTGCTGAAAATGGAATAGATCATAGTTTTTTTCATCACCATATGTACCTCAACAAAATGGTGTTGTAGAAAGAAAGAAAAGAACTTTAGTTGAGATGGCTAGGACTATGCTTGATGAATATCAAACTCCTAGGAAATTTTAGGTTGATGCAATTGCAACCGCTTGTTATGTCTCAAATTGTGTTTCCTTGCGTGCTAAGCTTGGAAAAACGCCATATGAGCTTTGGTTTAGACATAGGCCTAGTTTCACACACTTCAGGGTCTTTGGTTGCAAAATCTTTGTTAAGAAATGTGGTAATCTTGATAAATTTGAACCTAGATCTGTTGATGACATGTTTATTGGTTATACATCTCATACTTGAAGCCATGGTGTGCTTTTACTTGACACTAACAAAATTGCGGAGACTTGTGGGGCTTCTTTTGATAAAGCTAGCTCAAGTACTAGCTCTAATATTGCATGTCAAGAAGCATATCCGCACGGGGAGACTATTTTCATTGAAGATGGGGAAGAAGTGGTGTTCCTGCATGAAAATTCGGTAGCTAATGACATCGTTCCAGCTCCTAATTTTGATCCACAACCAGCACCGACGACGACTCTTACTAGTACAAATCATCCTCAATCTACATGCTCTTCTATTTGTGATGAACATGTAGAAAAAGAAGCTTGTGAAGTGTCTACTCCCCTACGGATCCTCAAAAGTCATCCGCCACAACATATTATTTGAAGCTTGCACGAAGTAGTCAAACGGTCCAAGCTTTTTGATCCAAACTCTCATGCTCATTCCTCTATTGTTGCTTCTTTTGAAACCAAAGATATATCACACGCACTTACTAATGAATGTTGGATTATTGCCACGCAAGAAGAGTTACATAATTTTGAAAAAATTATGTTTGTAAACTTGTACCTTCACTCAAGGTCACACTTTAGTTGAAACTAAATGGGTGTTTAAAAATAAACAAAGTGAGGATGGGGTTGTGGTTAGGAACAAAGCTAGGTTTGTTGCTCAAGGTTTCACACAAGTTGGAGGTCTAGATTTTGATGAAACATTTGCTCCTGATGCTAGGTTACAAGCCTTAAGAATTTTATTAGCATTTGTTGGATCTAGCGGTTTCAGATTATATCAAATGGATGTGAAAAGTGTTTTTTAATGGCTACATAGATGAGGAGGTTTATATTAAGCAACCACCAGTTTTTGAAAATCCTGATTTTCCTGATCATGTTCACAAACTGTCCAAAGCTTTATATGGTCTTGAACAAGCCCTTAGAGCATGGTATAATTGGTTAAAAACATTCTTACTTGAAAAGAGGTTTACCATCGGCAAAGTTGATAAAACTCTTTTTGTGCTTAAGCATGGCAATGACTCATTATTGGTTCAAGTGTATATAGATGATATTATCTTTTATTGTGCTTCTCATGATCTTGTGTCCAAGTTTTCAGCTGTGATGAGTTCAAAACTTGAAATGAGTATGATGGGAGAACTAACGTACTTTTTGAGGCTGTAAATCAAGCAAACTAAGGAGGGAACCTTTGTGCATCAAAAGAAGTACACAAAAGATCTCCTTAGACGTTTAACATGGCAAACAGCCAGCCGCTTCAAACACCAATGGGAACAACAGCGACACTTGAACTTGATGAAGAGGGTGAACCTGTTGATCAAAAAGAATATCAAAGCATAATAGGATCACTTTTTGAATGTGCATCTAGGCATCTCCGTGGGTTTTGGATGATTGATTATGACAATTAAGAGACTAATGAGCTGAGTTGATCTTAGGCACAGGTGTGATGGTTGAAATGAGACAAAATTCCTCAAAAGAAAAGGTTGAAATGAACGTCATAGACTCAAGAGTAGAAATTAGGGTTTCTATGGTGTTGAGCTCAGATGAGTCGTATCGTGTGTGAGGGTGGCTGTACATGTGCATCAAGATCATTCTAGAGGGCTCAAAGTGGTGGTTGAGAGAAAAACCTATGGGAGAAGCTAAAATGAGGAAAAACCATAGGAGGCCAGACTAGTCCGGGCCTTAGGGCCCGACTAGTCCGGCAAGTCAGAGTAGTCCGCTTTGGGATGGACTAAAGGTCTCTGGATGAATTCAGACTTGTTCGTATGGGTACGGACTAGTTCGTTCATCCCTTAGTGGAGTTGGAGCTAAGCCCCCGGAGACCGGACTTATTTGTTTTGGAACGGACCAAAGCTCTCTGGAAAAGTTCGGACTTGTCCGTGGTGGTACGGACTAGTCCGTTTGAGACTTAGTGTGAGAGAAACCGAGCAAAACCTATGGTCGGACTAGTCCAGGCCTACCCAGTTGAGTCCGTTTTGGGACGGACCAAACCTTTCTGTCCTACTTCAGACCTGTCCGTTGTGGACCGAACTAGTCACTGTTGTCAGTGGCCATTTGAAATTCAAATGTTGGCGTGCACGTTATCTATTTTGTCGATCGATGACGTGAAATTGTCGGTGGTCCTAGGAGGCCGAACTAGTCTATGGCACAGGTCCGGACTAGTCCGCGGTTGTCCTGGTGGCAATGGTTAGTTGTCGGGACCCCTATAAAAAGGGGACCCCGGCCCCTATTTCATAACTTTTGGACCCTAGCACCGCCACAAGAGACCTAGAGCATTCCAAAGCCTTCTACTCGTCCTACTAGCCCTCCAAGACCAAATCTTGAAAATATTAGGGTTTGGGAAGGAGAGTGAAGGAAGATCATCGCGCTTTAGCTCTCGGTTTGATCTCTTGCACATTTTGTTGTGTTTTGTGGTTTGTGTGAGTTGAGCTTCATGTGCTCCTCATTGTATTGATTTGTGGGAGCCTCAACTTGTGAGCAGCCCCAGTCAAACTTGGTGATTACCCATTGATATAGTGGAAACCAAGCCGACCATTGTGGTGGCTTGTTGAGAGAAGGGTGAAGTGAGACCCGGTCCTTGTGTGCCCTTCTCAATGTGGATGTAGGATGCTTTGTGGAGCTAAACCACGGGATAAATCGTGTCTCTCTTATCACTTTACATTTGATAATTACTAGAATTGCTTTTAGGGTTCAAATTGCTCTTCACTTTGATCTTGTTGAAATATTATAACTTGTTTGCTTACAATTGTTAATCTAAGTTGTACTAGGTTACTATAAATTGTGTTCATCATTAGTGAACTTAAATTACGCAAATAACTTGTAGAAATGAAGTTTTTAGATTTTTCCCTTGTGCTGAGCGGACTAGTCCGACCCTGTCTAGACAAGTCTGGCCTAAGTGTTTTAATCTCGTTTGATTAGGCGATTTAAAGTCTTATTGCCTATTCACCGCCCTCTAGGTGAATTTTAATTGGTATCAAAGCAGGTTTGTCCACCAAGAGTCTAACAACTCAGAGAAGAAATGACCAGAATGGGTGACAACGAAATTTCGATGATTGTTGATGACACCAAGACGAAGAACGTCGATGTTCTTCAAGATGATCCAAATGACGATGAAGAAGTTCATATGCTCAAGGCACAACTTCATGAGAAGCTCAATGTGCCCAAGAAGGATATCAAGCCAATTAGTCTGATCCACGTCGACAATGGGAGTAGTTCACAAGACTACTCCTAGTATCCTTACAACTATGAGCAACTAACCGCAAGAAATCACTATTTATCTATCCCCATCTACAAACCTCCTGATTTTGATCGAAATGATTACTTTATGTGGAAGCATAATATGAAGATGCATCTCATTTCCTTAAACCCTAGTTTGTGGCAATTTGTTGTGACAAGTGTACATCTTCCCAAGAATGAGGAAGACATCACTCTGGTGCAAGCCGTCCTCCTCCATCGCAATGCTCAAGCCGTTAGAGTGATTACCTCCTCATTGACTCGAGAAGAGTTCAACCGCACTGAAGGGTTGGAGGTTGCCAAGGAGATATGGGACAACCTCAAGACGGCACATGAGGGCAATAGTGTCATTAGGGAGGCCAAGATCAAGATGTTCGAAGAAGAACTTGGGAGGTTCACTATCATGGATGGTGAATCTCCCCAAGACATGTACGATCGCCTCAGGACTCTCATCAACAAGAGTCGGTCTTATGGAAGAACCCGGTGGAATGACCATGTGGTGGTAAATAGGATGATTTGAGCATTCATGCCTCAAAACATCACTCTTTGCTCACTAATTCGTGAGAGTCCAGGTTTTCACAAGATGACTCCTGAAGAAGTTCTTGGGAGGATCATCAACCATGAGATGATGGAGCAAGAAGCTATGTTCTACAATGATCTTCAAAAGCGCTCCTCCTCCAAGAAAAGGGATGTTGAATTCAAGGCAACATCCTCAAGATCACAAGAAAAGGAAGAGAATGATGAAGAGAGCCCTGAGACCGATGAGGAAGAGGCACTCTTCATCAACCACTTCAAGACGATGTTTAAAAGAAGGAGGGGAGCTACCATCATGAAAGCAATAGCAAAGACAAGCCCAAGACAAGATCAAAGAAGGCTTTCTACAATTGTGGGGAGTATGGCCACTTCATTGTGGACTGCCCACATGAGGAAAACAAGAAGAAGGAGGGCAAGTCCAAAGAGAAGAAGTACTTCAATAAGAAGAAGCAATCAGGGCATGCCCACCTTGGAAATGAGTGGGATTCAAACGAGGAATCCTCCTCCAATGAACATGAGAAGATAGCAACCATTGCTATAAAGAAGACAACCGCGGAGAACAAGCTCTTCCCCAACATGGGAAATCAAGGCTCACTTGCCTCATGGCCGAGGAGGGAAGAAAGAAGGTTAAATCTAAATCCTCCTCTTCAATTTCTTCGCATGATGATTTTGATAGTAGTAGTGAAAATGAACATATGCTTAAGGATACGAGTAAAAGTACCTTGAAAAGATTGAGGTTGTTGACGAATGAGATATTTGACAAGGAAGAGCTCATCAACCTTCAAGAGGACATGCTCATCCAACAAAAGGAGAGATGTCAAGAGGTTGAGGAGCTCTTGGAGCTTGAAAGAGAAAGAAGCAAGGCACTTGAGCGTGAACTCGCTTTGAGCAAGGAAACTTTCTCAAACCTTGAGAACACTACAATTGTGCTCAAGGATGAACTTGTTAGTTTGACACAAGCTAACAAGATCCTTGAAACATAACTGAAGTCTTTCAAGGTCAATGCCCCTTCTTCCTCTACAAGCTCACCTTCCACAAATGTCAAATCTGAAATGCCTCAACCTTGCAAATGCTCAAACTTTATTATAAAACTTAAAGATGAGCTTAAGTTGGCACAAACCAATCAAGCACCTAAGGGTGGCATCTTTGACAAGGAGAAGATGGCATATGCACGTAGTGCATATGCCAACACAAGACATCCCCTTATCAAGGATGGTCTTGGTTATTCTAGTGAGATGAGGCAAAACACCAAAACTTCCAAGAACGGCAAAGACTTGATTGTTTTAGTTAATGGAGGCTCATACAACAATAAGGGAAAGAGCATCGCTACATCACCCAAAATGCCTAAGAAAGAACCTCATCCATTGTTCCATGATTTTAAAGCTTCGTATGTGTTATTAAGGAACAAGTTTGGTGAAGCTTATCCTAGGTATGTTGGGCCACACTGCAAGAGTCCTAAACCTTGTTTGTGGGTGCCCAAGTGCCTCTTGACTAACATCAAAGGATCCAACACCGCCCTCTACTCATCCTACTAGCCCTCCAAGACCAAATCTTGAAGAGATTAGGGTTTGGGAAGGAGAGTGAAGAAAGATCATCACGCTTTGCCTCTCGGTTTGATCTCTTGCACATTGTGTTGTGTTTTTTGGCTTGTGTGAGTTGAGATTTGTGTGCTACTCATTGTATTGATTTGTGGCAGCCTCAACTTGTGTGTGGCCCCAATCAAACTTGGTGATTACCCAATGATATAGTGGAAACCAAGCCGGCCATTGTGGTGGCTTGGTGAGAGAAGGGTCAAGTGAGACACGATCCTTGTGTGGACTTCTCAACATGGATGTAGGATTCTGCGTGGAGCTGAACCACGGGATAAATCGTGTCTCTCTTGTCGCTTTACATTTGATAATCACTAGAATTTCTTTTAGGGTTCAAATTGCTCTTCACTTTGATCTTGTTGAAATCTTGAAACCTATTTGCTTACAATTGTCAATCTAAATTGTACTAGGTTACTATACATTGTATTCATCATTAGTGAAATAAAGTTTTTAGGTTTTTCCCCTGTGCTGAGCGGACTAGTCCGGCCCTGTCTAGACAAGTCCGGCCTCAGTGTTTTAATCTCATTTGATTAAGCCATTTCAGGTCTTATTGCCTATTCACCTCCCCTTCTAGGATACTTTCACATTTGTACCTCTCGGCATCAAGATCGTACATACAATTCAATGTATATCTTTGTGCACACTTTCAAGCTTCCGCACGTGCTTCACATTGTCAAGCCACCAATAGAATTCTCAGTTACATACATGGTTCTCAAGAATTTGGCATTACTTTGAAAGCTTTTTCCGATGCTGATTTTTGGGGTTGTAGGATTGATAGTAAAAGTACTTTGGGTGCTTGTCATTTTCTTTGTAATTCACTTGTTGCTTGTCCCTCTTGAAAACAAAATTGAGTTGCACGATCCACGACCAACTCCTTATATTAGCTGCTGATAGCGCTTGCTCAAAAATTCTTTGGTTGTTCAAGCACTTAAGGACTATGTGGTTTATTTAGATTGTGTTCCGCTGTTTTGTGACAACACTAGTGCCATTTGCATTGCTAAAAACCGTGTGCAACATTCTAGAACAAATCACATTGATATTGGTTATCACTTTCTTCATGATAATGTTGAAAAAGAAAACATGGTGCTTCACCATGTAGATATTGAACAACAATTGCCTAGCATTTTTATAAAACATTTGGATTTCACTCGTTTTTCATTCATTTGTAGTGAAATATGAGTTATGCATCCTCATGGCTTAAATTGAGGAGGAGTCTTGCAACTTGTGAAGCCTATGTGTGAATCTGAAATTAAAAATAATATGAGCATAAGTGGTTCCTACATATATGATTTTGTGATTCCTTCTACATGCCGAAAGTTCTTACTACAGTACTCGCGTTATACATTTTGTAGTTTTTGCCATTACTAGTAATTTGAATAATTACTTACACTAAATCTGGTCATGATTGAACTTTATTGCTATTTTGAACTTAATGCATGCTCACAAGTGCTTTCAATCATGAAAAATTACTCAATCAAATAGCCCACATGTTGAGCTTTTATGATCAAATGAAAATCTGAAAAGATCAAGAGAGTATGCATGCATCACGCTTCTTCTTTTGAGATTGCTTATCATTGCACTTTGATATGAACTTGAAAGGAGTTGTATATGACTAAAATCAAGTCCTTAAGCTTCTGATTGTCAAATGACATAGGCTTAGCTTGTTTGGTTAGAACAAGGTGGATGCTGCATATAATCCCTTGCAAAGTTCATATGGTTAAATTTGTGCTATAAAAGATAATAAAAACAACAACATGTGTCATGCTTTAAAGTTTTGAAATAGTTGAGATTTAGAAGATCATGACTAGCTTAAATTGAAAAATTACACTTGATCTCTATCATGGCTTACACTACTTTAAGTATTTTATTGATGTGATAGTGTAAGTTACTTTTCAGAACTTTTCTAGCAACATGTAGTTTTTTTCCAAAACTTTTCATGTGAATGAGCCAATGTTCGTATTTTAAGTATTGTTGCCAATATATTCATCAAGAGGGAGATTGTGAGACCTATGGGCGCTAAATACATTGTAAATTTGAATAAAAGTGAAGGTTTACATTCAATGTTTTGAATATTGCTGAAACACCCGCTTCCGATTGTCCAAACTTTTCCTCACGTAACTCGCACGTGTTTCTCACTTCGGATTGTCCAAACTTTTCCTCACCTGACTTGCACATGATTCTCGCTTTGAATTATTCAAACTTTCAGTCATGTGAATTGCACGTGAGTCGACACGGTTGATCTTTACAAATGTATTTTTGGGAGTAACATTTACTCTTTACTTAGTTAGGACTGTCCGAACTTTTCAACATTTTTTTGGGAGTAACCTTACCCTTGAAGGTTTTGGACTGTCCGAACTTCCATTATTCATATCAAGAGTAATAGTTACTCCGTAGAGTTTTCATATTGAGTTCAGTTGCTCTATTTTATCTTGCAATGTTTCGAACTTGATTTTGGTTTATAGGAAGATTTTCTTAGTATTTATTTACTATGTTTTTGGTGTATTTTAGGGTGGTTATGGCTGATATCATTTTTGGTATGGTTTGCAACATGCTTATGTGAGATGCTCACATAAGGTGTTGTATTTTTCGAACTACCGTGAGTCAAGCCACAGACTTGTGCTCGGAAGATTTTGTTGTTTGTTCATGTGCAGATGTTGGTTAAGGTCAAGACATGGCTGGTGACGGAATCCATTGAACTAGTCTTAGGGAGAAGATGAGGTTCAACAACAAAGTTCGGGAGGAATTATAGTTGAGTTGATCGGGAGGTCGCACAACATGTTTGAGTCAAGAAGAATGCATATGAAGATATCATGGACGTTGTTGGAAAATGTTTGCACATGTGAAAGGGGTGTATGGATGTGGCAACATGGTTGCAAGACATGATGAAGAGATATGGACATGAAGATGTGGTCGGAAAGGTCCAACCGGCTGGATTATGCCTCAGGCTGAGGCTGAGGTGGTTATGGTTCGTTTATGGAAAGTTTCAAGTTTGTTTTTCTTAGATTTCATGTGGGTCACAAAGATAGTTGTTTTAGGATTGTTTAGGACGTTCATAAGGTGTTTGGAAGTCTTATATTGCTTCTATTTGCGTATGGAAGAGTCTTGAACAGCTATGGAATGTTTTGGTGAAACTGAGTAGGAGTAGGAGTCCTAGTTAGGATTAGGTTGGCCTAAAAGCTGGTTATATAAGCAAGGGAGGCCAGAGCTTGTGAAGATGACTTTAGAGTTGTTCCTCTTGTGTTTTGATCAATAAAATTTGTCGTTTAGAGGAGCTTTTGTGCCTTGTTCGTCTGACGTGTTTTCGTCAAGTCTTTCTCGTTGAGTTTCTGCGCTGCCCGATCTTTCTTCGGTATTTTTATTGTAACTCGACTTTTACAGATCCAATTGATGTGATACATTTTGTGTTATCTTTGAATCTTAATACTCTATCATCCGTGGAAATTTCACGGCCATTGGAATTGTGGTTTTCGAGTTACACAAGTTTCTTTGGAGCGTAGCAAATCTGTTTGCTCTCTGTTAGAACAGATTGACCTTTGCTCCGGGTTTTGGTCATAACCCTAGTTTTACTTGACGTTTTCTTGTTATTCTTGTTGTCGTGTCTTCTTGACTTGATTCTCTAAGATCTACACTAATTTGTCTTGTTTTTAGTACGTTGGAAACACTCACACACACGGTTTGTCTATCAGATTAATTTTCTGCCGAGGGGTTTCATTGCTTCCGCTAAAAAAGTTTTAATCTACCATTCACCTCCCCCTGTGGAAGCTTTTCACGTGCTCTTCAATCCTACTTTTGGCGACTGTTTTGGCTGTTGCACACTTGAGCAAAGAATGAGAGAGACGACGGCGATGGTGCAAGCAAAGAGGCGATGGAAAATGGTGGTGGCGATGAGAAAACAGAGAAGAGCATCGGTTTGCTTTACCGTGAGGATAAATAGTGGTGACCGGGTGATGTGCTCACCTTCAAAGCGATTTCGGCGGTGACCAATGGGAGAAGCTGTAGAAACCAGTGAGAGAAGAGGTGGCGATGTGGCCATCAGCGTGGAGCGCGCAGCGTTGGTAAAAGACAGCGCACTTGAAAGCCCCAACAGATGGGTCCCACCAGTCATATACAACCCTCACACAAATTTCTAAATTCAATAAATAGCAAATCAAGTCTAAAAATTCCCAAATTTTGCAGGGGCCCTAACTTGAATATGAGGAACATCATTGTGGTCTCCGATTTGTCATTTGATGTCTGCAAAATATTTATTAATTTTCAATGCTCTTTTTCCTTTTTCTTTTTTGCATTATAATTCAAATAGAATTTTCGGTGCTCTTTTTCCTTTTCTTTTTGCACTACATTTCAACTATAATTGTTACTTATGATTTTGTTGACTTGATTACATGCTGAATTAAGGTACCATAAAAGTGGGACATCACAGGAAGTTTATCTCATAGCTCACGCTCTCGAGCCTAACACTACTACAATAAGCCTCATCGCAGGCGGCTCCAAACGTATTAACACACAGGGTTTCTAAAATTGCCTGAAACGAAGAGCATGTGATAATCTGCAATTTCACAGGCGGAGAAGTGAAACCGCCTGTGAAGACATATTATCACAGGCGGTTCTTTACTTAGGCTAGCCGCCTTTGAAGACCTATTATCATAGGCGGGTTGTGCAGTATATATAACCGCCCGTGATAATTGTGTGATCACAGGCGGATCTTTAACTACAACAAGCTACCTGTGGAGACAGTTTATCACAGCTGGTTTGTACCATAACAATAACCGCCTGTGATAATTAGGTTATCACAGACAGTTCTTTACCTATATCTAGCCGCCTGTGATAATGATATTTCACAGGCAGGTCTAGCCGTAGGTAAATAACCGCATGTGATAAGGTGTAACCTATGCAGTACTACCTGCTGTTATTTCTAATTTCCAGGTCAATTCAATATAATCACAGAAGTCAACAATATCATCACATAAGTAAACAATATAATCACAGAAGTCAATTTTACTAAAACAATATACATATGTACAAGTTACACATACAAGTCATCTTATAGTTTACAAGTTTCACTAAAAACTTTTTCTATTGGCATTGTCGCAAAGTTCTGGCACATCAACTATTCCACAATGCTCATCAAAGAACACCCCTCTTTTGTGCAAAATTTCATGATGCACGAATTGACACAGTTCAAAAGCAATCTTGTCGGCTCCTCCACCATGAATACTTCTACAAACAGCCCATTCTTCGTTCACATTCTTCGTGTGCTACAATGAAACACATAACAAGGTTTAGAATGTGTTGGTTTGATAAATCTCAAAGTATAGATCAAAGTGAGAGTATACAAGAATTTATTTGGTATTTTTGGTGCAGTTGTACTATGAGTAATTGAATTTTGAAGTTTGAATCAAAATATGAAAATAATGAAACTCAAAAGTAAGAAAATAAGATATCGACATTAAGGATAACTTACATCCTCAGGATTCACTCTATATTCGCTGGCGTTCCGAAGATGCTCGCATACATAATACCCGCATAAGACACTCCCAGCAGGCTGCTTCGGACAAGCATAATATGTCTTAATGTCGAATGCATTCTTATTAGGTGGTCTCTGACTGTCAAGCCATTCTACGTAAAACCGCCAAGCGCTGTAATACAAGAAATGTCATATAAAACTTATCAACACATTCTAAATGTGTGTAAATTAAAAATATCTAATAAATATACAATTTCAAAATGTAAAGGAAATTTTTGTAACGATCTGGTGGGTAATCAACTGAGTCCAAGACTGTTGCCAAACCCTATGTCGGCTTGATGAAGATCATTATGTAGTGGTTACTGCACACATACAAATACACGTGTTAATGTAACAATTAGCAATAATTGTTATTTTAGTGTCATGTGTCAAACTTACTCGAAGTGGTACGGAGCCTTTACGAGATCCTTGCTGTCTCTGATAAAGTTAAACATTGCATGTCCTATGTAAGCTGCAACTTCTGTCCTTCTATCCTTCTTAAGTTTTGCGATTGATTTTTCAAATTCTTTTTTTCATGTGCTTCAATTGTACTGAGTTATGATCCGCCTTGATGACGAATAGTGTCTTTGCAATCCGTGTAGGGTCATGGATACAAGTCTTGCGTTTCATCTGTTTATAATCTATGTATTGCATCCTATTGAAGAAGTCCAGAATTGTTATAATCTTATAAAATGTGTATGCGTGTAGTAAGAAAAGCAAATACAAAATATTAGAGGCACTTACAAGCACCAGACGAGTAGAAGGCTGATTTCGAGCATGCCCCTATGGAAAAGGGTATATAGCTCTTCAAATAAAATGACTCGTTTATCTGCTCTAGTGCTCCAGAATGCATCTTTTGGAACACAAAATGTGACGCAAGAAAGATCATATTTTGTGCTGGCAGTGATGTACCACTCATGCATTCTTTTGAGCGGGGCAGGTTGTTGGCTAAGTTGTACGGATGTCATGAACGGCTTCCCTTTCTTAAATTTAGGAGGAACATCCTCAAGCTTGTATATTGGAACTCCTGGTTTAACTAAAGCCATTCGCCGATTATACATGACACCGTCTTCTTCCCACTCCTCGACATCTTCGAATGTTGGCTCATGAGAAGAATGAGATGCACCCGATTCTCTAATATTTTCCTTCATATTTTCCAAAAACTTTGACACTTCGGATGAAGGTTTCTTAGTTTCATATGAGCTAACTTTGATAGGCACAAATGATCGAGGAGTAGTCATCGGAAGTTGGACACTAGCTGGTTGTTGATCATGTTATTCAACTGATTGCTCTTTACTTCTAGCATCTGGCTCTAGTACTACTTCAAGCTGTTGCTCAACTGGTTGCTCTTTACTAGCAACAGCTTGCTATGGTACTGCTTGAAGTTGTTTCCAACTTGTTGCTCTTGGTTATCTTTACTAGCAAGGTTACTATTATCCTTGCTGAGATATAGGGGGAGTGGATCTTCCTCGACTGGGAGTGGATCTTCCTGGACTTTTGCCTTAGAAGATGGGGTTGCAGTCTTTTGAGATGCGATGGGGCTAGAAATCGGCTCATCATCCAACACGATATCGCGTCGGTGCCAAAGGTTTATTGGTTGACAGCTTGCCCTAGAGTCACGATCCCCTCATGTGTGATGTGGTCTATTTCATAATCTTCATAATCATTATCAATGATCTAAAGAACTTTCACCATAGCATAATACAACGGAAGTGGATTGCCATTGAAGTCACGATCAGGCTTTGCCATAGCAGTGGCAACCTATTTGGTTTTGTTCCCTGCCCTACCAATCAGGACAAGAAGACGACAAGATTTGTCCTTAGCAATATCATCGACAGCGAACTTATGGGTTGAACCTGAGCCTGGCACAAAACCTACGCTACTAAGATAGGCACTTGGAGACACCAATTGGTCCTTTGGCACGGGAACCATCGCTGTACACGGAGACACTAATTGTCCCGATTGTCTAAGATGTTCCAATATTTCTTGCATATTTTCCTTGACCTTTTGAGCAATCATTTCATCAATTATTTTCTTGAAGTTCTCACGTCTTCTATATGTCTCTTTATCTTTCGGGAAACCATTTGCCATGAAATTTGAGAAGAGATTGCTCGAACCCGTCCACTGTGTTCAGGGTTTCCTAGGATAGCAGTAAGTTGGTCTTTCTCCCTCTTAGGCTTGAAGAGACCCTTCTTTTGCTTTTCAATTACTTCTTTCATTTTTTCCTCTACTTCATTCGTAGAGTCAGGCTTTTCAAGTTTGACCTCGCTGGTCAAACCGGACTGAGCAAGGACCCACTGTTAAGTTCTCTCATCGCAGCCTTCTAACGGGTAAGGATTGTCCTTACTAGTAATTTTGTCTAATATCTTATTCCATATCTGGACTTTGGGGGCATATCCGGCAGACCCCAAGTGATGATGGTATTTTTTCTTTTTGGCAAGCTCTGACCTAATTGCACTTAGGGCTTTAGCATCAGCTGTGGTCTTTTGACGAACAAATTCTTGTCACTGAGCTTATATGATTTTTCCCATCTTCCTCGGGCTAGGGACCTTATCGGCCTTAACATAAGCATTCATTTCACTCTTCCAGCCATGAAACTTCTTGCCGCAAGAGACCAATATTGCTTTCTTTACAACTTTTTTCATGCCTTTCGGGAACTTGAATTGTTTCTTTATCCTTTCCCACAACTAATTATTGGTGTCCTCGGGTAATTTTCTCCAATTCTCGATTGTGATCGGCACGAGCTCTCTAACAAGGAAATTGCATGCATTTCGATATTTGGTAACTGAATCTAGTGGTTCTTGGGGAAGCCCACCTGGACCGACCCTTATGTATGTACATGATGCGGTCCAATGGACCCTTATTGGGACCCCATTGCGCTCATTTCTGCTTGAGTGAACCTGAGGATTCATCCATTAGAGAACCTTCTGCGGTTTTAGGAGCCGAAGTCACCTTGTTGTCTTCGCGATTAATCTAGGTAGAAAAGAATTATAAGACTTTGTATACTTGACAACCAACATTAACTTGAACTGCTGAAGTTAAGATTCGTGATCCATACCTCGTCGGCATGATCATATTCCGGGTCGAGATCCTTTGAAGTCTTTTTAATTTTTATATTCAGAAAAGGATGCGATGGACTGTGAAAGGAGAAATATAATGAATGGCATATTAACTCTACATGAAGTGTCGCATGAAGAAAAAGATGGAAGCATTCTAGGGTTTGATAAGGCATTCTAGGGTTTAAGGCGACTGACCAAGGTGATTGACCAAAGCCTTTGAAATTGCTTAGAACATAAAAAACATATAACAATTACTATTTGTTATTTTTCTATCTTGATGAATATAATGATTTTTTAATTAATATTTTCAATGGACATTTTTAGTCATCATACCAACCTCTATGAATTTTTTCATATTTTTTTAAAAAGTTTTGAATCACTGTGTTTTCAAAATTTGATGAATGTCTCATATGTATATGAGCATTTGGTTAGAATGATGGATAATTTGAATTTTGACATATTGGAATGCTTTAAAAAAATTAAGAAAATTCATACATGTATAAATAATACAAATATGTTCATACAAACCAATTTCATTAAAGGATCCTTTTTTTCAGGGGATACACAAATGTGAATAATATGTGAGTATAAATTAATTTTATATTTACCAAAACATTACAATGTTAGCTATACAAGTTTTAAAATATTTAGTCCAGGTGGTAGATGTTAATTTTTGCAAAATAGAGAAGAAAGAATCATCAAATTTGGACTCAATTTGCAGAACCTATACATGTTTGAGTATTTATATTGGAACCTAAATAAAAAAGAGATAAGGGAAAAGAAAACTGAAGAACAGGCTCGGACAATTATCCCAGACGGTTCGTAAGTAATACCCTCCTGGGATAATCTTTTTCTCAGGCGGTTATTCATTACCATCCGCCTGAGACGATATTTATGTAAGCTTAATTAATATTCTTAGTTAAATGTGGGGCCATTCAAAAGCCCAAATTCCACTTTATTGTAATATGTTTGAGTATTAAAGGTTACCATTAAATTTCACTTCATAAAGCCTTTGAAATTGGTCAGAACATAAAAAAAACATATAACAATTTCTATTTTTCATTTTTCTATCTTTATGAATATAATGATTTTTTTCATTTATTTTTTCAATGGACATTTTTAGTCATCATACCAACCTCTATGAATTTTTTTTAGATTTTTTTAAATTTTTTTAAATCAATGTGTGTTCAAAATTTGATGATAGCCTCATATGTATATGAGCATTTGGTTAGAATGATGGATAATTTGAATTTTGACATGTTGGAATGCTTTAAAAAATTAACAAAATTCATACATGTATAAATAATATAAATGTGTTCATACAAATAAATTTTATTGAAGGGTCTTTTTTTAGGAGATACACAAATGTGAATATTATGTGAGTATAAATTAATTTGATATTTACCAAAACATTACAATGTTAGCTATACAGGATTTAAAATATTTGGTCCAGGTGGTAGATGTTAATTTTTGAAAAATATAGAGGAAAGAATCATCGAATTTGGACTCAAATTGCAGAATATATACATGTTTGAGTATTTATATTGGAATCTAAATAAAAAAGAAGCAAGGGAAAAGAAAATTGAAGAACATGCTCGGGCAATTATCCCAAGCGGTTGGTAAGTAATACCCGCCTGAGATAATCTTTTTTCTCAGACGGATATTCATTGCCAACCACCTGAGAAGCAATTAAAATCGTCTGAAAAACCACCTGAACTTTATTAATTTTTATCACAGATGGTTTTTTCATTAAAAACCGCCTGTGACAACTGACTCATATATAAAGATCCCTCGGACACCACAAAAAACCTAACCCTGGAGATTTTCCATCGACGCCGCCAGACTGCCAAATTTTCCATCGTGCACCGGACGATATTGCATTCATCAGTAGATCAACCTTCGAACGGAGAAAAGGTTAGAAGAGACATCTTCTTCACTATCATATTTTTAATTTGTTCTATTTTTAGTTTCGTTTTATTGTGTTTGCATATGCCTCCAGCGCACCCCCCCCCCCAACCACTTGAGATTTGTAGTAGATTTGAATGATTAAAGGTTGAAAGATGTAGTTTAGTCTCCACTTGAGCTCACCCATGAATTTTACAGAACAAGAAGTAGATTTGAAGGATTAAAGGTTGAAAATGAATACAAGCACATCACGTGTTTGATGAAATGATTAAATGAACAAGCCTAACTTCAAAAAATCCATTATGGCCACTAGAAAGCTGAAAAAATTATGAAACAAATTTTCATGGAACCCTTATGAACAGACCTACATGATATCAGTATTCACTCATATGATACAATCTTGTTATGTCTCTGTAAATTCATTTTATAGAACACCTTTAGGGAATATTTGTGGTCAAATTTTGTAAATCTTACAAAAAATCTGTTATTGAAGCATGCACTGTCGAGCGTGGATGTATAACATGCCAAGCTCGATCCTATGTACATTCATAATGTTGCAAATTTTAATAAAGCATCCAAGAGACATGCAAAGTTGCAAAAGATAGATGATATATTATATCCATGTATCGACTGCGAATATCAGGTTGCTTAGATAGATACTATAGTAACCAATCTCATTTGGTGAAAAGAGGTTAAAAAAACTACACAATATGGACATAGCATGGTGAGTTAGATACACATGAAGTGGATAAATATGATGAGAGAGGTTCAGATGACGATGATCGTAGTGACAATCAAGATGGTGATGATGATGTTGAGTTCGATTATGAGGAGATATTGCGTCACATTGAACCATATGTACTGACTTCTATGGGAGCAAGTAAAGGTTTAAGTAAAATGGAGACATTGTAGATGCGGCAACAAAGCTTTTATATGATGAATCAAACGGTTGTGATAAAGAGTTTACTACATTGTGTGCAGTTCTAGAACTATTAAAGTTAAAAGCCACACATGGATGGTCCGATTATAGTTTCTTTGTTCTTTTGAATCTTATGGAAGAAATTCTTCCAAATCCAAATAAACTGCCCACAAGCACTTATAAAGTGAAGAAACTTCTTTGCCCAATGGCACTAGGTGTGACAAAAATACACGCTTGTGTGAACTATTGTATTCTGTATCATAAAGAGCATGAGCTCGCAACTAGATGCCCCATGTGTGGTGTCAGTAGATATAAGAAGGACTACAATCACCAGGATGTTACCAACATGAAAAAGTCCTAGAAGAATAAGAAGTTTATTATTGGTCTTGAAGGTGACGATGACGATACTTCTAGCGATGCAGACGGAGAGAATAAGATAAAAATTCCTACCTTGGTGATGGGGTACCTTCCGATAATTGATCGCTTGAAGCATTTGTTCTCAAACCCTAGAGAGACTGAACTTATGCGTTGGCATTTCAAACAGCGCAAGAAGAATGTAAAACATATTCGACACCCTGGTGATGCAATGCAGTGGAAATTTTTTGATATTCCATATCCAGAATTTGCAAAGGAAATAAAAAATGTAAGGTTTGCCTTGGGTACAGACGGAATGAATCCGTTTGGTAAAAAAAAGGAGCATACAAAGCACATGGCCTGTGGTCTTAACGATGTACAACCTACTGACGTGGTTGTGTCACAAAAGGAAATATATCTTGTTATCTATTCTTATCCAAGGTCTAAAACAACCCGACATCAAAATTGATGTGTTCTTGGAACTTTTAATGGAAGATATGGCAAAATTGTGGAATGAAGGGGTACATACATGGGATGAGTACAAGCGGGAGTATTTCACGCTAAGAGCAATAATATTCATTACCGTGCATGCTTACCCTAGACTATTTACATTATCGAGACAAATGAAAGGGAAGAAAGGTTGTGTAAGGTGTGTAGATAGAACTGGTGTCAGTGGTTTTGATCTGGCAGATCTCCCGACACTACTAAAGTGTTAGAGGAGTTTGAGGTTCGGTATGGGCGTGCGGATATTCAAGAAGGTGATATGTAAAACAAAGCAGGAGACACAAGGATTTACGTGGTTCGGGCCGCCTGAGCGTAATACCCTACTCCACGGGGTGTGTTAGTGTTGTATTGGATGTATGAACTCAATGTGAGTTGAGAGTGTAGAGTGAGCGCGTAGAGTCCGTCTCCTATGTATTGTCGACTTGTCCTTTTATAGTACAAGGGCAGGCCGTTACAAGTTCACCTGGCCCGACATGTGGCCCCGGCGGTTATTAATATTGATACACATTTGATGCGCTTAATTACCCTTAATAACCGAGTTATGGGCTTTGATAGCACCGTTATTGGTAATTAAGGTCGTCCGATCGTGTGTCATTAATATTAATGACACTTAATCGGGTCTTGAAGCCCTTGATTCCCCTTTAAAGATCCGGAGCCGTTGTGGGGTCTTCCGGAGGTTAGAGGCTGAAGATCCGACGGTTGGACACGTGGCAGCCCCGGAGCATACTGTGGGGAACACATAGGACCGGTGCCACCTAACACGTGTCAGTTCCGGAGCTTCTCTCGGTCTGGGGTTAGGTCTGGGGGTGCCGCTATGGTACATAGCCCGGAGCTCCCCCTTTGTGGGCGGTAGCTCCGGTTTGATAGTACACGTGGCGACCCTGGGACTAACCATGATGGGGAAGCGGGTCCGGTTATGTCTAACATGTGGGCCTTCGAAGGTCTTCAAATCAAGTAAATGACATTCCCTTGAGATCTTTGCAATCCCAAGGGGTATATGGTACTCAGGGTACTGACAGTGGCCCCCTGGGCCCACCTCTGAGGAAGACCCCTTGGGTGGAGTCATTCCGCCGGAGGTGGGTCCATTCTTCGACTTTTGAACTGAGTCTTCAAAGGTCTTCGGATGTGCCGTTGGCGATAGTTTGGAGTTAAATCCTCGCTGCGTGGCACATCCCGTGTGCGGCAAATGAGATCTTTGGCGTGCGGATCTCACGCAATTGAAGGTCGCCGGTTCCCGATACGAAAATCGTATCGGTTCCGCGTGCCTTGTCAGGCCGCCGCCTTCGGGCTTCCCGCCTCATGATGACAACCGTTCGCCTGGGTAAGAACCTCGACTTGATCGTCTGGGTGGTCCCGGGCCCTTTTGTCATCGGCTGGGTTGAATTTTTGAGTAGTATCTTCGACTTCCTTGCGGTTTCCATCCAAGCGTTGCGAGGGCTTACTTAAGAAGGAAAGCCTGCACCGTCTGGGGTTCTTTACGCCTCTCATCTGATCTTGCGCTCAAACTCCCAACTTGTGCTCGCTTTTCCTCTCTTGCCTTGCTGTACCGTGATGGAGTTAGGTCTCCGCGAGAGCCGTTTGAAGACGGAAGGTGACCTGAAGAAGGTCCGGGCCCTCATGGGATGGTCCCTGGACTTCTTCAATCGCCTGGTTCGCGCCGGGGGAGAGCTCCCGTTCGAGAAGGAGCACGCCGGCAAAATGGTGTACTTCTCTTTGTACGCCATGGTGGGGTTGATTCCACCTTTTTCCTCCTTTTTCTTGATGCTGCTAGACTTCTATGGTCTGCAGCTGTACCACCTTGGCCCCCACTCAATTCTTCTTGTGTCTGTCTTTGTCCACTTCTGTGAAATGTGGGTGGGCATCCCCCTGCATTGAACTCTTCCGGACCATTTTCACCATCCATACCACCGGTAGGAGTAATGAGTACCTTGGCTTCTACTACTTCATGAAGCGCAAGAAGTGCCCATTCAAGTACCTACGGTCATTCCCCTCTGGAAAGTGGGACGATTGGAAGAAGGACTGGATAGTCATCCGGGTGGAGGAGCACGAGAAGCTGGAGCTGCCCGATGGCCTCCCCAACATCGACACTGCAGTCTGGAGTGAAGCTCCGGTGCTGTCGGATGCCTTCAACCCTGCTCTGACCAGGATCCGCCAGTGCGTGGAGGGAGGATTAACTCCTCAGGCGGTATTTTACAATTTCCTGGTCAACAGGTGGGCACCGCTGAAGAGGAGAGAAAAACTCGCTTGGGCCCTCAACAGTGTGATGGACGACGACCGGGTCAAGACCGGGCTGAAGTCCAACATGGCGAGGGCATCCTTGGAGTTTCATCTCAAGAAGTTCCAGCACGGCATCGACGTCGCGGGTGATGACTTGACCCCGCCACCAGCTTTTCTCCCTCTGAACGTGGAAGTAGAGTTCAGCAGGGAGCTCCGACGGACAATGCTGGTGCTTGAAGACCTTGGTGTCGTCGAGAGAAGATCGACCTCCAGGGTGGTGATCCCTGGGGCTTCCGAAGGTGGCTCCGACCCTGCCCCGAAGCCAAGGATCGAAGTCGTCGGCAAGGGCAAGGAGCGGGCGGACGAACCCTTGAGCCGGAAGAGGAAGCTGTAGTATGCCGACGGAAGGTACGTCAGGCCTACAACCTCTGCATCAGCTCCTTCTCCCCGGAGGGGAGGTCTTCTACAACTGCGGCGACTGTACCCGCAGTGGCGTCTTCCCGGGGTGCTAGCTCCGGGCATGCGACTCCAGCACCAGGGCCAGTTGAGGCCTCTAGGTCCGGAGGTCCTTCCCGGTGGAGGGGGGTCCTCGACTAAGGAAATGCTCGTGGCTGCAACGAGTTCCGGGGGGCCTTCGGGAGCCTCCACGCTGGCGGCGGCTATGGTCAGCCCAGAACGCCCGGGAAAGAGGTTCCGCGCAAGCTGGTGCGGAAGCCTCCCAAGGCAATTTTTAATCTTTACCTCAGACAGTTGTTTTGTTGTAGTATCTGTTTTTTAAGTTTCTTCATCCATCATCTGCAGTGTTCCCAAGGAGAGGAGTGAGGCTCCACCCTCAGCCACGGCAGCTGAAGCTGTGAGAGCGGAAGCTCCTGCTCCTGTCCCGGTGCCGCCCCAAGTGGTGGCTGAAGCTGCGACAGCTCCGGCACCAGCTGTCGTGGTCATGGACCTCGACTCATCCCCCGGGCCTCTCGTGTTAGCAACGGACTGCGGGAGAGAAGATGCGCTAGCGGCACCTGCCCCGGAGGTTGAAGCTCCGGGTCTTGATGCTGAGATGATGGAAGCTTCGACCGTTGAGCCAGAAATTGTTGAAGCTTCGGCGGTTGAGCCAGAGGTAATTGAAGTCCCAGCAAGTGAGCCGGATGTGGAGGAAGATCCGGCGGTTGAGCCGGCTACCTCTGAAGCTCCGGCCTTAGAGCCGGTTGTAGTTGAAGACCTTCCGGCGCCCGAGCCGGTTGAGGTTGAAGCTCCGGCCCCAGGGCCGGTTATTGCGGAGGCATCAGCACTCGAGCCCTTGGTGTTCGAGATGCCAACAGCCGAGCCATCAGCGGAGGAGGGGCCCAGACCAGAGCCGGAAGTAGCTCCTGCTCCGGAAGTTTTGTCGGCGGAGGTGCCTGCCGCTGAGTCGGAATGCTTAGATGAAGTCGCTGGCCCCCTGCCTGAGGGGGCAAATGAAGACCTGGCGGCGGGGCCTTCGGAACCACTTCTGGAGGTCGGAACTTCTTGTGCGGGACCCTCCTCAATGGCAACTGAGGCTATCCCAGAGGACGGCCCTAGTGTCGTGGAGGCTTAGGGGACCACTCTTGTAGAGTGGAACCCAATTTTTGTAAGTGAGAACCCGCTGGAACCAGCGGAGGAGACCCAAGCAGGTCCAGAACCCATTCCCCTGATGTTTTCTATTGACAACGCTTGCTCCAGCCTGCGTCAAGTTCAGCTGGCATTCTTCCACGACAGCAAGGATCTTGAAGAGGAGCGCCAAACCCCTAGGCAGTGGCGTAACCGGCTCTACTTCGAGACCAAGCTGGCGCAGTCGAGGCTAGCAGATGACAAAGAATGGATCAAACATGAGAAGGTCCGCCTGGAATACTGGGGAAAATTATTGGATGACAGGGAGAGCTTCACTCGCGCCCTCGACGCTCAATCCCGGGCCATTTACGAGCAGACCAATGCAGCTCATATTGCGGCTGATGAACGCCATTAACACTACTCTCATCAAGCGCCGGGAGGCACTTGGGGAGAGGGAGAAGAGGCTCGAAGATGAAGAGCAGAAACTCTTGAGCTGCGGGATGACGTCTTGAAGAGGGAGGAGGAGCTCACCGAAAAGGTGGCTCTGGCTGACAAGGGCCTCGAGGAGCGCGCCAAGAAATTGGAAGAGCATTGCGCTGAGGAGGAGGAGAAGGCCTAGGTGCGAGGGCAGGAACTCTACCAGCAAGAGTGTGCCATCGCTGCCAGGGAGAAGAAAGTGAGGGGCAGGGAGAAGGACATGGTTGACCGCCGGAACAAGATCTACCTCCGGGAGGAGGAGCTCGGAAAACTCGAGAAGCAGTTTGCTGAAAAGATTCAGCAAAATGCCAAAGAGGTTGAGCGCCTCGCCCGCGAGAATTCTGAACTGGCGGCGGCCAAAAGATCCTTGGAGGAACTGAAGGGTTTGAGGGCTGCAGACTCCCTACAAGTTTGGGAGTTTCTGAGCAAAGCCAACGATGCGTTGACACCGATGGACTTCAGTCCCATGCGTCCGGATGAGCCGAAGCCGGAGCCGGACCTGGCGTTGCAGGCGTTGAGCTCGGCGGGTAGCAAACTCTCCAAGGTGGGTGACGTCATCGCGGACCAGTTGGAGGTTGAGGGGCAGTCCCTGGCAAAGAACGTCGTTGAATATGTGCTGACGTGCTACACTAGCCGGGATCCCCAATTCCCTCTGGACCCGGTGCTTGAAGGTCCCGTCGAAGGAGAAAGTGAAGCCACCCGAGCCAACGTGTCGGATGTTGCTCAGAAGGTCGCCCAGTTCTTCCATAGGGTCTAGGACCATCTTTGTAGCTCCCACTTGTATTCTCTCTTTTTCTTCCCCAATTTTGTTATCCCTTGTCTCCAGATGAATGAAATCTAAATTTTTGCGAATTTCATTTTTTTGTCTTCAACACTTTTGTCTTCACTTGGCCCTCTGGTAGATGTACACAATTTGATTGTGAACATGTACCAAGAGGATATTGTGTTTTGTTGAAGACTCGTTTACTTCAAACTTGTAGAATGTAGGTGCGAAGTCTTCGATATTGAAGGCCCCCTGAGGTTGTCGGAGCTCTGAAGCTCCGATATTGACTACTGTCGGGGCTCAGTAGCTCCGGCAATAGTTCCTATCAATGCGTAGAGCATCGATAGATAGACCTCTGGGGTGTCAGAGCTTAGTAGCTCCGGTAGTGACCTTTGCCAACGCGTAGTTTGTCGGCAGCAGACTCCATTTGTGGAATCTTCTCACCATCTTTTATTCTGCGTCGACGGCTGGCCCCCCTAGCTTTACCGGAGCTTGGTTGCTCTGGTGATGCTCGTTTTCAATGTTTAATATCGATTATAAGACACCTAGCGGGAGTCGGAGCTTCGTCAGCTCTGGCTTTTCTCCATCAACGTGGATTCTTTATTTTTCCTGCACATTGAAGCCAAGAAAAATAGCGCTTCTTGCCTATAACTTCGTCATGGCTTACGATTCTCAAGGAAATTTTATGTCAAACACCATTCTGAATGCAACCGAATGCATTGCCTTCTTTCTTTCGGATCCAACTGTACTTGGACCCGCCTTACTTCGGCCTGCCAGGGTGTAGGTAGAGTGGCGTACTTAGGGTGCTGGACCAAGCTAAGTCGATAGCACACTCCGGCCCTAGATTGGCTTGGCGGCATTCAGGCGAGTGGGCCATGAACAATATTTGAATCTAAAAGAATCGACAATACAGCTCGAATCGTATATGAACTGGTCGAACTAAAATTTCTTAAGAATTGCACGTCCTTGTTATAGAAAAGAAAGAGAAAAATAAAAAATGTTGAGCCTGTACAAAGTAAATGCACGTGGAGTCTGTTTCACATGAAGATGTCTTTCATTATAGGTCCGGGGTACAGGGGAAACAAGTACACTCTTAGGGTACGGAACCAAGCTAAGCGTGTTTCATTTCACATTTGACCCAGGGTAGCTAGCCACACTTTTAGTCTTGAGACTGTGATAAGCGTTGCATGAACTTTGCGGACCTTCCAGGAAAGGTCCAGCTATTCTTCTGGAGGAACTACCCGACTCTGTACAATGACTCTATAACATACACATCAAGTTACTACAGACTCACCTTCGTGATATTAAGTGTAGAACTTACGGAGGTGCTCAATATTCCAAGGATTTGGGAGAGGTGTCCCATCCTCGGTTGCCAAGCAAACACATCCGGGACGGGATACTTTAATCACTCGAAAAGGTCCTTCCCAGTTGGGGGAGAGTTTGTTTAACCCTTCTCTGGATTGTATTCTCTGTAGCACCAGATCGCCTTCCTCAAGCAGTCGGTTGTGTACATGCCGCTGATGATAGCGCCGAAGGGCTTGGCGTATCGGGCATTCCGAACAGCTGCTTGGCACCTTCCCTCCTCAAGGAGGTCTAGGTCTTCACGCAGGAGCTGGTCCTGCGTGGCTTCGTCGAAGGTCCGGACCCGAAGTGACCCCAAGGTGATTTCCGGAGGAAGGATTGCTTCAGCTCCGTACACCAGGATGAAGGGTGTCTCTCCAGTTGACCGGTTTGGAGTTGTCCTATTGGCCCATAGAGTGGGCGGAAGCTCTTCAATCCAGTTGGCTCCATGTTTTTTCAAGCGCTCATAGGTGCGCGTTTTGATTCCTTTCAGGATTTCAGCATTTGCTCTCTCGGCCTGGCCATTGCTTGCCGGGTGAGCTACGGAGGCGTAGCAAACTTGAATGCCGAGGTCTTCGCAATACCCTTGGAATGCAGAGCTTGTGAATTGGGTCCCGTTATCAGTAATGATTTTGTTTGGGACTCCAAATCTGCATACGATGGACTGCAAAAAGTTGATAGCAGATTGCTTGTTTATTGTCACAACTGGAGTTGCTTCCGGCCACTTGGTGAACTTGTTAATGGCGACATACAGGAACTTGTAACCTCCGATGGCTCTTGGGAAAGGTCCCAAGATGTCCATCCCCCACATGGCGAAGGGCCATGTAGGAGGTATCATTTGTAGAGGCTGAGCCGGTGTGTGAATTTGCTTTGTATGAAATTGGCATGCTTCGCATTTCTTCACCAGCTCAGTTGCATCCTGGAGTGCTTTAGGCTAGTAGAAGCCATGCCGGAAGGCTTTACCGATTAGCGTGCGGGAAGATGTGTGGTTCCCACACTCGCCTCCATGGATTTCTGCGAGGAGCTCGCAACCTTCTTCCCTTGTGATGCAACGCATTAGCACGCCGTTGGCACCGCGCCGGTAGAGATCCCCTTCTACCAACGTGTATCTTTTAGCCAATCTGACTATCCGGTCAGCGGATACATCATCTTCAGGAAAGATGTTGTCTTTGAAGTAGCTCCGGATCTCCGAGATCCCAGCATCGGAGCTAACTTGAGCATTTGAGTCTTGTGTGCTGGGTTGCTCGGACCTTCCGGTAGCACCTATGACCCTTGATGGCTGCCATGGTAACAGGGCCATCGGGACCGTCAGCTTCGGGATGCTGATCTTGCCCCCTTCGCTCAGTTCGGCAGGCTGAGGTGTGGGTTTTGACAACCTCCGGACGAAAGTTCTGTCAGGAGCCGGATCTCCGATTGACGCTTTCGTCGAGAGTTCATCAGCTTTAGCGTTGTGGGCACGCTGGACATGGTGGAGATCTAGGACTTCGAAGTCCTTCTGAAGCCTCTGGACTTCAAGGAGGTAAGCAGCTAGCCAGAGATTGTTGCAGGAGCATTCACCCTTCACTTGCTTAATGATGAGCTGTGAATCTCCCTTAACCAGCAGTTGCTTGACACCGTATGACAGTGCCACCCTTAGTTCGTAGATGAGTGCTTCGTATTCCGCCATGTTGTTGGTTGCCTTGAAGTCAAGGTGTACCATGTATTTTGCCTTCTATCCGATTGGTGCGAGGAGAAGGATTCCAGCTCCGGTCCCCTGCTTTTGCATGGAGCCGTCAAAGTAGAGGGTCCAGTGAGGCTTGGTGAAGATCGGAGCCTTATGTTCTGGCTTCTGCTCACTGGGGCCCCCAGGGTTTGATGGAGAGGGAGTCCATTCCGCCACGAAATATGTCAATGCTTGACTCTTGATTGCTTGCCTTGAAATGAATTCGAGATCGAATTCAGCCAATTCCGCTGCCCACTTTGCAATATTCCCAGTTGAATTGGGATTATGCAAGATTGCTCAAAGTGGGTAAGAGGTCACCACCGAAATCTTGTGAGCTTGGAAGTAATGGCGAGGCTTCCTGGAGGCAATGAGAACTGCATAGAGCAGCTTATGCACCTCTAGGTATCGAGTCTTGGTGTCATGAAGTACTTCACTGATGAAGTACACTGGGCGCTGGATGGTCCGGACCCTCCCGAAGGGGCCCTGAGCTTCCTCTTCACTGACCCAAATCCTCCCTGAGGGATCTGGACCTTCTTCGGGGACCTTCGGGTCCTGGCTGGAGGGACCTGGAGCTTCTTCAGAAGCGATCTGGACCCTGCCGGGGGGGTCTGAGTCTTCTGAACTAACTTTTTGTGAACTCAAGTCTGGGAGCTGGGACCCAGACTCGCTTTCAGGAACCTCCAGACCCTCCCGTGGGGGTCTGGATTCCTGAGCATGGGATAGTTCTGGTCTCTCCGAAACCAGGACCATACTGACGACTTCGTCAGTTGCTGAAATTTAAAGTAGCAAAGGCTCATCAGGGTTCGTAGCTACCAGAGTTGGTAGGGTGGTGAGGAATTGTTTTAGCTCCTGGTACGCCTTTTCTGCTTCTTCAGACCATTGGAATGGTCTGGACTTCCTCAATAACTTGAAGAAGGGAAGTGCCCGTTCCACCAGTCTTGAAATGAACCGGCTAAGGGCTGCTAGACATCCAGTCACCTTTTGGACATCCTTGATGCGGGCTGGTGGCCGCATGTCTTCAATGGCTTTGATCTTCGCCGGATTAGCTTCTATGCCCCGGTGACTTACCAGGAAACCGAGAAGTTTTCCGGAGCTAACCCTGAAGACACACTTGTCAGGGTTTAGCTTTGTGCACGTGACCCGAAACTTATTGAAGACATCCTCTAAGGTGTCAAGGAGTGACTCCTTGCTCTTGACCTTGACCACGATGTCATCGACGTACACTTCCACTATGTCTCTAATGAGTTCTTCAAAAGTTTTGTACATAGCTCGTACAAAGGTTGAAGCTGCATTCTTGAGACCAAATGGCATGGTTGTATAACAGTACAATCCATCTACTGTGATAAAAGAGGTATGCTCTCCATCTTCCCTAGACATTCTGATTTGATGATACCCAGAATATGCGTCTAGGAAACACAGTAATTCACACCCGGAGGTGGAATCCACTATCTGATCTATTCTAGGTAGTGGGAATGGATCTTTTGGGCATGCCTATTTAGTGTTTTGTAGTCGATACACATCTGAAGCTTCCCGCCGGCCTTGGGCACAACGACTGGGTTTGCCAGCAATTTTGGATGGAATACTTCTCGGATGAATCCAGCTTCGAGCAACTTCTTCACTTTTTTGTCGAATGAAGTTCTGTCGCTCCACTGATTGCTTCCGAGGCTTCTAGTGTACGGGTCGGGCGTCAGGGTAGATCTTCAGATTGTGCTCAATCACTTCCCTGGGGATCCCAGGCATTTGTGACGGTTGCCAGGCAAACACGTCAATGTTAGCCCGAGGGAAAGCGATGAGCGCGAGTTCCTATTTGTCATTCAGTCCTCCCGATATATGAGTGGTCTGAGCGGCATCGGAACCGATTTGGACGACTTTGACGGGAATGTCGGTGTCGCCGCTTGGCTGCACACGAGGTGCAGAATTTGAGCCTCGCTGACAAATGCTCGGGGGTTTTGGAGCTTGTTCCTTCCTGGAGTCCTCCTCTTGCGCTGTAGTAAGCGCATGAAGTTCTTCCAGAGCAGTTACTCTGGCAGTACGATCTCGACGGATCGGAGAACGCCTACGGGTGTTGGCCTCTTTAATACCAAGTAGCCATAATGAGCAACTACCATGAATTTGTACAAAGCAGGCCTGCCCAAGATGGCATTGAAGGGTAAGTTGATCTGATCAACGTTAAAGACCAACTTCTCGGTGCGATACTTCTCCCGGGCCCCGAAGGTAATAGGGAGGGTAATAGCACCGAGTGGGGTAATGGCTCCCGGACCTACTCCGGAGAAAGGTCGGGAGGGGTGAAGATCCGAAGGTCAGAGCTGAAGCTTGGTAAAAGCTTCGAAGCTTATGAGGTTGAGCCCCGAACCTCCGTCTACCATAACGTGGTGGAGTTGGATGTTATTGATGGTAGGAGATACCATCAAAGGTAACTGGCCTGCTCCAACCATGCTTCGAGGGCAGTCCAAAGCATCAAAAGTGATGGCCGTGTCCATCCACTTCCGATGAGGCTCCGCCCTGGCTGTAGGTGCTACAGCGGCCATGTCCCGGCGCATTGTCTTGAGGACGCGACGGGAGGTGGTGTCCCATGATCCACCAAAAATGGTGTTCATGATCTTCCGACCCTCGCTGTCAGAGACATCAAAATCATCGTCGACGGAGGTGTAGACGGCCTTCAGAACCTTTTTGGGATCCTGAAAACCTAACTCCTCTTTAGCTGGAGCTTTGTCAACTTTTTGTTTTCCTTCACTCTGTCGGAAAGGAGCTTCTTCCCGACGCTTGTTGTAGCGCTCGGCAAGGTTTTGGACCTCTCGGCAGTCTTCCAAACTGTGGTTGTTCGTTTTGTGAAATGGACACCACACCTTGGGTTTGCCACCGTATTCAGAAGACGGTAGAGGTCGCTTCTCGGGGCGTGGCCCCCGGCCACCCGGAGCTGCAGCAGCTGCAGCATTATATTCGCCGGCCGACGGCTTCTTTTTGCCATTGGTCTTTTTCTTCTTCTTGCCACTCCCGGAGGTAGTGGCTTTGCCTTTGGAGGATTTTTTGTGATCCTCGAGAGGTGGTTTGGAGTGCATTTCATGGCCCTCCGCAGCTCTGGCACATTTGTCAGCCAAGCTGAAGAGTTCCGTGACACTGGTGATCTCCTTGATCACCAGTTTCTCCAACACCTTCTTATCCCGTACACCCTGTCTAAATGCCACAATGACAGAAGCGCTAGAGATAGAAGGGATAGTGTTTCGTACCTGAGAGAATCTCTGGATGAATGATCGCAAGGATTCTCTCCCTTTTTGCACGACTGCAAAAAGGTCCACTTCAGTGCCTGGTCAGGTGTATGAACTCCCGATGTTGGCGGTGAACTGCCGGCACAACTCCTCCCAACTATTGATGGAGTTGGGTGGAAGGCTCATAAACCAGGACCGGGCGGTCCCAGTTAAAGCCACTGGAAAATAATTGGCCATTACGGCCTCATTTCCTCCAGCTACCAGGATAGAAGTGGAGTAAATCTGAAGAAATTCAACGGGATTAACGGTCCCGTCAAACTTCTCCGGCGGGTGAGGTCGGAATTTCTGTGGCCACCTGACCATACGCAGATGCATGGCCAGGGCCGAACATCCTCCTCCTACTCCTTCAGGAGCAGGAAAGTCCTGAGCTTCTCGTCATTCACGAGCACGCTCAATATGGACTCGGCCGTCTTGTTGATGGTATCGGCGATCAAGCTCCGCCCGGAGGTCATGAGTTGAAAGCCTTGATACCGTGTGAGGGCGCTGTGCCGCGGAGGGCAATGATGTCACTTGTTGCGACGCAGCACGTCTCCTGTTGTTGGAAACGTGCGAACCAAGTCTGCCAGACAAGGTCCATCGCTGCGTCGGGGCCCGTCCTGAAGGAGGAGGACCCTGGTTGCTGATGCGGTTGGCTGCTGTTGCAACCAAGTGTTCCTCCATCAGCCCTCCCCTACCTGGCGTGCCAACTGTCAGTGGTTTTGATCTGGCAGATCTCCCGACACTACTAAAGTGTTAGAGGAGTTTGAGGTTCGATGTGGGCGCGGAGAGGGTCATGAAGGTGATATGTAAAACGAAGCAGGAGAGACAAGGATTTACGTGGTTCGGGCCGCCTGAGCGTAGTACCCTACTCCACGGGGTGTGCTAGTGTTGTATTGGATGTATGAACTCAACGTGAGTTGAGTGTAGAGTGAGCGCGTAGAGTCCGTCTCCTATGTATCGTCGGCCTGTCCTTTTATAGTACAAGGGCAGGCCGTTACAAGTTCGCCTGGCCCGACATGTGGCCCCGGCGGTTACTAATATTGATACACATTTGATGCGCTTAATTACCCTTAATAACCGAGTTATGGGCTTTGATAGCACCGTTACTGGTAATTAAGGTCGTCCGATCGTGTGTCATTAATATAGTATTAGTGACACTTAATCGGGTCTTGAAGCCCTTGATTCCCCTTTGAAGATTCGGAGCCGTTGTGGGGTCTTCTGGGGGTTAGAGGCTGAAGATCCGATGGTTGGACACGTGGCAGCCCCAGAGCATACTGTGGGGAACAGATAGGTCCGGTGCCACCTAACACGTGTCAGTTCCGGAGCTTCCCTCGGTCTGGGATAGGTCTGGGGGTGCTGCTATGGTACATAGCCCGGAGCTCCCCCTTTGTGGGTGGTAGCTCCGGTTTGATAGTACACGTGGCGACCCTAGGACTAACCATGTTGGGGAAGCGGGTCCGGTTATGTCTGACATGTGGGCCTCCGAAGGTCTTCAAATCAAGGAGATGACATTGCCTTGAGATCTTTGCAATACCAAGGGGTATATGGTACCCAGGGTACCGACAACTGGATTTTTATATCTCACTTCATCCAGAAAGACGGTGTACATGATACACCGGTGGTTCTTGATAGATACACACAAGTATAGGAAGATGAAAGAACAATTTGATAACAAAATCAAAAAATATACTGCACCAAAACCTTATAGTCGAAAACTTGTGTTGGAAATGGTCAAGAACATTCATATTGCTTTCGATAAGGGAAAAAAATGTAAAGGAATCAAGAGAAAGAAAAATACATCTTAGGATGATACCACAGACATGGCTTTCAAGAAACAATCAATTTTTTTCAAGTATCTTCCGTATTGGAAGAATTTGGAATTTTGCCATAGTATTGATTTGATGCACGTTACAAAGAATGTATTTGACAGCATCATTGGAACCTTGCTAGACATGCCGAGGAAAACAAAGGATGGACTAAATTCACGTATGGACCTAGTAAATCTTTATTTGAGACCAGAGCTTCATCAAGTAGAAAAGGCAAACTGGAAGCATTACCTTCCCCCAGCCAGCAACAACTTGACACTAGAAGATAAAAAAGCAATTTGTGAATGCTTGCGTGGGATCAAAGTTCCCACGAGGTGCTCATCCAATATCCGCAAACTAGTCTCGATGAAAGACATGTTTTTATTCGGCTATATTTTCACGACTGTCACATGATGATGACAGCGTTCCATGCCATTGCAATAAGGGTCATCAAACCTGAGCATATAAAAGTTGTCATCACACGTTCGTGTTACTTCTTCAATGCAATATCGCAAAAGGTGATAGCACATGAAGATTTAGACTATCTGAAAACATACATCGTCGAGACTATGTGCAAGCTTGAGATGTCTTTCCCACCATCCATTTTTGATATGCAAGTACACCTAATCATACATCTTGTTGATCAGATAAAAGCATTGGGGCCACTATATTTACATCATATGTTTTCGTTGGAGAGATATTTAGGAGTATTAAAAGGTTATGTGCGGAACCGTGCTCACCCAGAGGGTTCAATTATGAAAGGATACACCACTGAAGAAGTGATTGAGGGTTGTCCTGATTACATCAAAGATGGAAAACCAATAGGTGTGCCTATACCAGTACATGAGGGTAGACTACATGGGAGAGGCAAAGTGGGTAAGAAAACTTTTATCATTCAAGATTACAAGAATGTACACCGTGCACATTTTGGTGTACTACAACAGCTCGCAATAGCTAAGTCTTACATCGAGGAACTCCAAATTGAGCTTTGTGAAAAAAACCAAGACCGCACAGAGGACTAGATCATGAAAGAGCACAGAAGATGTTTGATTGAATGGTTAATGAACAAAAATATACCATATGGAAACATTATAGAAGAAGCAACAATGAAGAAGTTAGCTTCTGACCCATCTGCTTTGGTGACATCATGGCAAGCATATGACATCAATGGTTACACATTTTACCCTAAAGAAATAGATGGTAAGAGTGTTGCACAAAATAGTGGTGTTCGTATTGAGGCTTATGATTCACAAGGGCAGAAGACCACATACTTTGGGTTCATAGAGGAAATATGGGAACTCTATTATGGCAAAAGAATGGTAATGCCCGTATTCAAGTGCCAATGAGTCAAACATCCTGATGGTGTAAAAGTGGACAATTACGGGCTGACACCGGTAGTCTCGAATAAACTGGGTTATAAAAATGACCTGTGGGTTCTTGCCGATAGTGTTGCACAAGTTTTTTATGTTCAAGATCGAGAAACTGAGAAGATGCATGTAGTTGTTTCTAGAAAGTAAAATATTGTTGGGGTTCAGAATGTGGGAGATAATGAAGACGAATCTAATCAGTATGAAGAGATGTACCTTTTCACCGAACCCGAAAACATCAAGCGCGTAGAGAGAAGCATTAAAAAGGATTTGAAACCCTATATGCGAGAAGATGTCAATACTAGAAAAAATGTATGATATATATTGTATATATTTGTATCCTCTATAATCAACTTAGAACAATTCTCTATTTCAGCTTTAGATAGCATGTTTCGAAAATTATTAAATTCAGCTTCTGTAGAGAAGACTAATTTGGACAAGTGATCCTTTTCGGCTTGTTGACTATCATATTTATCACCTTCACATGTTTCATAAGTTATCAAATTGTATGTGTATATAAATTTCTTCTGACCTATGATGATCAGGTTTGCCTTCCAACAGCTTGGTTCCAAACAACATCTAGAAGCACAACTCTTGAAGCTCCTGTCAAGCTAATCCCTTGACAACAAGCTCTTGTAGATGCAAGTAACACCCGGGACTCATCATTTGGATTGTTAAAAGCTTCAATTGAAGTCTGACGATACTTCCCATCCATTTGAGGGCTTGTTTGGATAGGAGTGGATCCACTTCAATATAAGTGGATTGAGGTGGATTGAGGAGAAATTAGTTCATTCTTCACGCCAATCCACTTCAATCCAATTAGATTGAGTACACTCAAACAAGCCCTGATAGATTTGTTTCTCTTCTCTCCATTTTAAAAACTTACGAAGATGCTACTTTATCTGTTCTAATGGTAGAATATATTGACTACAAATCAGTACTATCTCTCTTAGTGCTTCACACAAGCGACAAAGCGAACAACTTCAATCACAAATCTTGTTTTTACCATTTTCATAGGAATTTGACCTTAATCTTTGAAGCATAGATTTATCAATAAGTGAAGCTTCCTCATCATAAATGTTAATGACAGTTACAAGTGAAGGGTGTGTCAAAGCTAACAAAATCTCAACGGGACTGAAGACAAAGAGATGTTACATATGAGTGACAATGTCCAGGTTAGACAACATGAAGCTATGATGGCAGCCTTCAACAACATGAAAAGTGATGCGAATGTTATGCTTGCATCAACCAAGGCATGTTGTGAGGGCATAACACTTGTTAGAGCATCATGATTATGCTTGCCCCAACAAGTGTTATACCCTCACAACATGCCTTGGTTGATGCAAGCATAACCTTAACATCACTTTTCATGTTGTTGAAGGTTGCCATCATAGCTTCACGCTAACCTCAACATTGACATTCATATGCGAGATCTCTTCATCTTCATTCCAATTCAGATTTCGTTAGCTTCAGCACATCCTTCGCTTATAAATGTCATTAACATGTGTGATAAGGAAGCTTCACTTATTGATAAATCTATGCTTGGAACATTAAGGTGAAATCCCTATGAAAGGGTGAAAACAAGATTTGTGATTGAAGTTGTCCGCTTCCTTGTGTGAAGCACTAAGAGGGTACGTACTAATTTTTAGTCAATATATTTAGGCATTAAAACTGAGAAAGTAGCTTCTTCCTAAGTTTTCAAATGGACATGAGGGAAAAAATCCTTCAAATGGATGGGAAAATCCTTCCAAGGACCGTCAGGCTTCAATTGATGCTTTCAACAATCCAAATGATGAGCTACACGTGTTACTTGCATCCACAAGAGCTTGTTGTGCAGGGATTAGCTTGACAGGAGCTTATCAGCATCACAGGCGGTTTTTAATTAACAAGCATCCTGTAAAAACAATGACTTTCCCCAGTCAGTTCTTGAAAAAAAACCGCTTGTGATGATTGAACCAGTACAGACAGTTCTTAAACAATGACCGCCCATGAAAATCATGTATTTACCCAGGCGTTGGTTATTTAAGAACCGCTAGTGAAGTTTGTTACATCACAGGCAGTTCTTAATTAATAACCATCTGAGAAAATCATGTATTTACCCAAGCGGTTATTTTTTAAAATCCGTCTGTGATGTTATGTCATCAAAGGCGGTTATTGTTTCATTCGTCATCACAGTCGCATTTTTTTACGGATCGCATGTGTTTAAAAAATCGAGTCATCTGTGAAAATGCTTTTTGTAGTAGTGTAAGCTATGCAAAAGCAAAGCCGTCCAGCCTGTGAACATTTCCCACTAGCAGCACACAAACTTCCACGGAAGCGTGCAGGGCTCCCACTCGATCGTGTACCCTAAAGGAGGTAAAGCCTCATTTTAGAACCCATCATTTAATATCATCGCCATAGGTGACATTACCTGCAGCAATAATCAATATACAAACCGTGAGCATGATGGCTCAGCGAGACTTAACCGTCTCATCGAAAACATGGAATTCTACGTTCTGGGAAATATAACAAACAGAGACAATTTGCATAATTGGACTTGCCTACAAGTTGAACCTTACTTTCAGCTTTTAAGCAGCAAAATTAAGTGTTCATGAAACATAACTTCAGTGAGCTCGATGTTTACAGCATACAGATTGCAGTACAAGATTTTTCATAATCACATATCCATATGATTCCCGATATTTACAACGTCACGACTCAGTAAATAAGTAGTACTCAATAACCGCAAGGGACGATGACTCGAATCGATAGGCACCACCAGGGATACCCGGACTGCATGTCACATACGCACACTTGGAAACAGTCTACGGACAATCCACTCCAGATCAAATATGGCAACCATTCATAGGACACCAAGAAGTCGAACCGATCCTACCCTCATGAGCAGGAGGTCCCTGTGCGGAGCACACATCATCGACATTGCCTGCCAGCTGATTTACACCTTGCTTCCCTCAACCCACTCTTATAATACGGTGGGGTATGCCTTGAAACTGAGGTTAACAAGTTACATCTGTTTATGGGGTCTCATATATCCAGTATGTGCCGTGTACATTCAAACTTGTCTAACATGGCCGCACACGACTCGGTTCTCAATCAACACAGGCAGAGCTTTGCACACGAGAGCATGTCCCGCTGCAGCCTAACCCTCTACCTTGTCTCAAGTTGAAACTTAGTGAAAGCATTTCCTTAACCCAAACCTGTGTGATCCCTATTCTTTCTCTCGCGAGTAGATTCCAACAATCGACTTCTACCGATTTTCTACAATATTAGCATGGCAATTTCGACTGGTGGAGCTACAGACCTACCCATATACTCTATGAGAATTATGGGATCCTGTATTTGGAGTGTCAACACCATAGACTTAATGCACAATTAAAACTCTATTCAAAGTGATATAAATCAAAATTTTCAAAGCCACTTAATATGCAAACCAGAGCTTGCCTTGCTGTGGTTCAGGCTCATATTTAGTCTTCCATAGGACGCTGCCATTGGCCTCCGGGATCTCCTTGAGCTCGGTCAATAATTGATATGCGTGAAAATATAATGACAAGTTTACAGAACATAAGAGTGAAAAGAAGTACAGACAACTAAATTATTTAGTAAATGAACTCCAATGCCCCTGGGCTTTTGTTAGTAGCTAACAGATGACTCAAGTAAAGGGCTGGCAAATTTTCAGGTATTATTATGGAAAGATGTAGTCACAAGAATTCATTAAACCTTTCTATTTCACAGATTTTCACAGAAAATATAGGGCTGTCATACTAACCAGTAGGTTTTTTTGGATTGGTCTTAGAAAGTCCAACAAATTTTTTTTCACATTTTTCTAACTATCTACAGGTGACAATTAATTTTTACAAGTTCCTAATATTTTTTGAATATTGTCTATGTTGTTTTAGCATTTTTCATGGACATAGGGTAAAGTAACACTATTTGATGCACTTAAACATCTCCGATGATCCTGAAATTTTTACTTAACGTTCTAAGGTACTAAATGAAGACTTTGGCAGAGTTTGGGATTTTTCCATAGAGTACACCTTCTGAAATAATTTTTCAAAGTTTTCGAGTAAAGGAATTACTGAGAAACATACAAAGGCCTTTAAAACAAAACAAATTATACCAGCGGATAGTACACATGAATGGAGTTCTAGCAAAATTATATTGATATGAGAATTGTTGGACAAGTTTACAGGGATATATGATTTTCCAAAGTTCGGCCAATTACGGAAATTAGCTTTACAGAGGAAAGTTTAAAAAAATCACAGCTGGGCCCACTATTTAAATTCACCTAGTCGCACTGAGGCAACACAGGGAGCTACATGCTCTAAGTGGCATACACACATTAGATCTTGGAGCCACAGAGGATCAGGTGAACTGGGGTTGGGCCACTTACTGACGGGCCCGACCACCCTTCTTCAACCTCGGGACGGGGCGGCTCGCCTGCGGCAGCGCATGGCGGCGACTTCACCGGCACCACCCTCCCTGCCTCCGCTGTATTCATGACTTACCGCCAAGAGGTATTCCGACGTGGATAATACGTCGGTGAGTTCATCGGAGCTCGGTGATGGAGGGAGCCATGTGTGTGCGATGGTGGCGGCGAAAGCGACTTCGTCAGTGAGGTCAAACTCGCTAACACCTAGCTCAAAGGACTAGGTTTTTTATTTAGAAGCTCCGTGGAAACATGCTGAGTAAGAATCTGGATCGCAAAAGCGAGGGAATGATCTCGAAGCACGAGTTCATCGACAATCTAGGTACTTTTTGCCGCCAGTGAGAAAAAGATGAGCTTCTAAGCAAAACATCGATGGTTTTTGCTGGCTCTTGCTTGAGGGAACCCCAAAGGATGCCAGGAACATTCTATTTAATATGAATGAACAATGATCAATTGTGTATAGTGAATTAGACAAAAACCTAGCAACGGCTTCTATGAACATGCCGAGAGCAAACTTAAAAACACGATGCATTTTCTCCAAGAAATGAAAGAAGGCTTTCACAGGGTTAAAGCGAAGGTGCACGTGCACTTTTTAAATGTTGAATGCTAACTGAGAATACGCGTGTAGCGTCAGTGCGACAGTGAGAACAGCGGAGGTCGCCGTTGTCTCCTCCGAGTGGCGGTGAGAAATCATCAAAATATGATGAGATTAAGCACAGGACCAATGAACGATTTAAAGGAGCAAGTATAGAAGGTGGTGCCACTTTTCTCTGTTTGCATGGAAAGGAGGAATGGCTTGCTTCCCCGGTGCGCCGTCGAGCAGTGGATGCGGCGGTTGTGTTCTGTTTTGGCGGTAGGGAAAAGGAGTGAGTCAAAGCAGAAACTTTTCACTTCTGTCAGGAAGTAGATGGGAGTAGAGGTGAGGGTAAGGGTGAGTTTAAGGCAAGCTCCACACAGTTGTCTGCCTGCTTGCCTACGGTAAGCTTGTGCGCGCTGTCAAGCGTAGACGCAGGGGAGAGAGAGAGAGGAGAAAACAGTGAAGGTGAGGCTGATGTGTGGGTCCCATTTCCCGTCCTCCGTATTACTTTTTTGCTGATTTAATTATATATTCAAACAAGCTCTAAAAATAGAAAATTTTGGCAGCTAGACTAATTCAAACATGAGGAAGCCAAATGTGAATTCTGACCTGACATTTGACAAAGTTGAACATGGAATTTGAATATGAATTGAAATCCTCTTATTTGGATAGCTACAATTAAATAGCAAATGTGGTCTAACAATACTAAGAGTTGGCAGGGTTACTATTTGAATTATGGGGAACCCATTGGTGAACTCAAATTTGCAGTTTGCCTAATTGGAATATGATATTTGGATTTCAATTTGAACATCCTCTTTTAGGGTTTAGTTTTTAAATACTCATACAAGAGCACTATACTATATTCTCTTTTCTTCCTCTAATTATTTCATAAGCTGAGTTACACACTTTCATTTCTTGGGATTTAACACGATGGCACATCAATTCATACTGGTGACACGGCTATGGAAATGTGGGTTGTTCCTTATTAGACAATGGTTGCACTGCGCGTTGGAATTGGAATTGCCAGACCAGTTTGTGCTAGTCGTCCACAACCTCCAACCTCTCTTTCATAGGCATAAAAATCGAGGGCTCCGTTGGCTGGTGCAAGTAGGGAGGCTAGCTGGAGCCCCTGCCCTGTTAAATCTGTCCCTGCTCTCATGTATGAACACATGGCTACCTTCCAAGGAGATAATGTCGCAAGCAAGCATGGACAGCCCATTCTTCCTTGCATCACTGGAATCTGTTACGATATGTACCCTCTCAGAAAAGCTTGTGCAACCGTCAGTCCTGGCAACGCTATCTTCCTGATCACTTTTGGAATTAATGGTGGACGGTTCCGCCCTTGGCCTTCAGCACATCCAGAAACCAGTCGTGAATACTGCGCTGTGCCCATACCTCCAGAGTACATGGCCTTGTTCGCAACTTCTCATAACGTTTTCCTTCTGTTTTAACACTAAGAAGTGAGTGTTTAACTGAAAAAAAAACTAACATCTCTGTTTAACTGAACAAACTAACATGTGATTCCAAGGGCTAGAATTGAAATTGGATTTAAGAGCTTGTTCAAACATTTTGTTAAAAACTGGTTCAAATGGTACGGGACAAAGATTAATATCCTTCTGGCCTGCTCAATCTTCTACAATGAGGAAGTTCAATCCTCAGCCAGATTCCCAGATAAAAATTCGTAGCAGGAAGGGATTATATGAAATACTCTTTTGAGCTAAAAAGTTGTCACTTGTTAGTTCATTTTGAACTAATGTAGTATGATAACTGTCTTGACCTAATCCAGCTAAGCATATAGGCCCTTCCCTGCTTGGAAAAATATGCATTGTCAGGTCCAGTGATTGGAAGGAAGAGCAGTAATCAGAACACCTAGCCACATTATTCCAAATGAATCAGCATGTATAGCACACCACATATGCTTCTGAGTAGGCAGGGCCCATCTTGAGCTGGAGTTCCTTATCACAAGGTAAAAAGTTTTGTCTTGTCAGAATGCCTAATTTCAGTAGCATATTATAGCGCGTACAAACGATAAAATAAACTTATCATTACAACGATCGCAGTGGCCTTTCTGAAGATAAGCTTACATACAGCAGGCGCACCTGTCGTTACATGACACGGTTCACATCGCCCTCGGCCAGACGTTCGTCTACTACACTTGCACAAGTAAAATACGTAGTCACCAAGTTGTTTAAAAACGGCTAGAGTGAACACTGAGCTGACACGGAATTTGCACCTAAACCATCACTCTATCGCACTAAATATTGCAATTATAATAGAACACAACATACAGTACCCTATGTTTCATATATCTATTATGTTCGCATTTGACCAGGAAAATGAGCTACCACATTCGCTTTTGACGGCTAGAAATTACCATGTTGATAGGGAAATGAAAATTATTAATCACTTCTATTGTAAGAGGCAACTGATGTCCTGATGTTTACATGTTTAAAAATGTGCGATTAGAATACAAACAGCTCAATTACATCAAAAAAGAATACAAACAGCTCTCTGATGCAATTGTGCAAAAATCTCTCCAAGACCAAACGATTACCCTTCCACTAGCAACGTAAATTGGAAAAAAATGAAGTGTGTACACTGTTTGACTGGTGGAAAAGTTTAAGTGCAAAAATACAGTGACTGTAGGGTGAAAATCGTCGTAGGGTGAAAGACGTCTAGCCTAGGAGAGATTTCTAAGCGACTACACCAGAGGGCTTTTTCCACCCTAGTAGCTCCCATGTTTAAAAATAGCGCACAGTTACTTTAGAAGAAGGTAGCCTAAAATACACATATTCATGTGTTATGTATTAGTGACAATTGTCACGGCAAAAGCAATTAACCTAAAAAATTTAGCCTGTTCATTAGCAACCATCGATGTCATTCTAGAGCTAAATCAACAAAAATATTCAAGAATAAGAGTACGAAGTTCCTGCAGATTAAAATAATTTATTTCAAAAAAATAGTACTATGTAATCAAAATTTACATAGTGAGGTGCTCGTTTGAAACTTTTAGAAAGTGAGATTGGCCCGCTCGGTAAACAGGGCAAGACCTGGTCATGCCCCGTGTTAGGGAGACCTAAAAATAAAAATATGGATATTTGTTGGCCCGAGTGCCTTGATGCAAATCTTCCATCAGTTCCCGCCCTTCAAGGGGCGAGAACTGATGCCATTTTGCAGGCAGCACTCTCGGGCTAGTGCTCGTCAAGTGGTGGGCGGGAACTGACTTATTAGCTATATAAGCCCCGATGGTTACTGTTAGGTTCATTTGCCTAACCCTAAACCAGTTTACCAAGTGATTGGCGAGTGATTTGGGTGAAGTGAAGCACTGTGGACATCTTGCAGTATGTTTTGTACGGGTTTTTTTTTATCATAGGTGGACCATTTAGATTGTTTAGTTTGCTTTTTTTATTTTACACAATGATTATGACATTTAGTTCTAATTATATGAAATTTTAATTTTTTAGCTACATAGAAAATATATAAAATAATATAAAATAATTTTTTGCGACATAGATTTTTTTAGAAAATTTAGCTAATTAAGTTTTAGGTAAATATAAAATTTATCTAAAATAGAAAATATTGATCTTGGTATGTAGAAAATTAGAAATTTTGTTTTTGCTACATAGAATATTTAGAAAATTTAGTTATCGCTACATATAACATTTCGAAAATATGTATAAGTAGATATTTGGTACATAAAAATAAGTAAAAGTAAATTACTCCTCATTGGGTGCTTGTAAATACGCAATACATATGTTGTTATTAATATAAATAACGCCATGTTAGGTATGGCATCTCCGAGTGAGTATGTTGTTCCCAAGCTCCTAGACTGGAGCATTGACGAGCAAAATCGATCGTACATCTCCGCTATAAAGAGTGAATGTTGGGGGGAGATGAATAGGCGATAATAAAAAATCTAGACTTAATTAAAAACTATCCTGTCAATACAAGTTGGTCTTGTCTCACTGGAAATCGGACTTGTCTGACTGAAGTCGGACAAGTCTGACTGAAGTCAGACAAGTCTCACTCAGCTCGGATAAGTCTGACTGAACCTATGGGACAATACTAAAAATGAAGTTTTTATGTACTCTAGTGAATTGTAATACGTCCTAGCAGTTCAAGTAGTTGATGGAAACAAGATTAAGTGCTAAAAACAAAGTAAACCTAGATAATCACTAGAAAGTAAGAACTTTGTGGAAATGTAATTGATGACAATGGACAAGAGATTTCCCCCCCCCCCCAAGGTTCGGTTCACGAAGAAACTTACGTCCCCGTTGAAGAGTCCGTGAATCAAAAAATCACACGAGAAAACAACGGGGTGAGGCCTAACCATCTAGGAGAGAACCTCAAGAGTAACAAACATGCTAGCACGAAGAAACTCAGTGAATCAAATGTTGCTCAACCCCCGATGGACTTCTCTTGCGCAATCTCACAATCACACCTTCACTCTTCCCTAAAAACGTTGGATTTGGGCTCAAGAGGTTGAAGAACAAGAGAGGAGGCTTTCTTGAGGGCTTGAGGCGGCTCTGAGAGTTTCTTTAGAGTTAGGCTCTGTTTGGGGACGAGATCTCCAGCTGTTTATACTCCAAAAGCGATTTTATACGTTAGATGACAGCCCACATCGGACAAGTCTGACATAATCTCGAACATGTCTGACCTTCTGACATCATAGACAATATGGCTAACCACTTTGATTTGAAACTGCGCGCAAAAGCCACATCGAACAAGTCTGACTAACCTTGGACATGTCTGACAAACAAGGGGAGGTTTTTCAACTTAGACCAATCTAAGGCACTAAGTCAAAAATGTCTACCTCAGACATGTCTGACCCACTTTGGACATGTCTAAAATCGAATAGAGACTTTTCAGACTTGTCGAAACCCCCATCTCGGACAATTCCGAGTTTCAAACACTTATAAAATTTTCTAAGACAAGTATCTCGTACATGTCCGACCCGCTTCGGACATGTCAGAACACCAACAGAGAGATTATGCACATGTCCGACATACAAATTTGGATATGTTTGAAAACCACTAGAGAGTTTATGGACTTATTCGACCCAAGGTGTCGGACAAGTCCAACCATGACACTTAGGGTTTTCCTAAGACCTACCCAAGAGGATGAGCTCCCATTTGACTCACTAAGTTTACATGCGTCGTGTCCCTCTTAATAGTACGGATTTTCCTAGGAATCAAGGTGAAATAAAAAGAACTTATTTCTACTCCACTTTTTACACCTTTTATCCTTTTTCATGAATTTCACTCCATACTTAATTTTCTGCACGAACTCAACCAAACTCATTTGCTCTTTAGTTGTTTGTCATTAATCGACCAAAATGCACAAGGGACCTAGAGGAACTTTAAATCTCTCCCTTTTTGGTGATAGATGACAACCAATTAAATCTTCCAACAATTAAATAAAAATTTTAAAGTATCAAGAGTCTATGAGTTTTCGATTAAGACAGGTTTAAATGAGCTCATATACTCTTAAAACTCGTGTGGTGCCTACATGCATTTTGTGTGATTGACATTGTGATGCATTATATGAAAGCAAGTGAATAAGCATCGATGACGTGAATCAAACTAAAGCATTCATAACATGAATCTAGCACAAGCAAGCATCACAAGCGTCATAAGTAGAATGACAAGCTAAAATTGTTCACACACACCACGAAATAAATAAGTACATGTCCATGTCCATAGCTAAGATACTTCTCCCCCTTTGGCATCAAGACACCAAAAAGGAGAAATGCTAAGAGAGCCCTAGTATCTAATCATCGTCGCTCCCTTCGGTATTACCGCTCCCTTGCTCCTCTTCATACTCGCTTTCTTTGTCACATTCATCATCACCACAACAAGCAGCTGCGGGAGCACTAGAGGTTGCACCTGTTCCTGAGAAGTAGGCAAGATCTGACGCAGACAACTAGGGGAATTTTGCGGGCTCTTCATCCTCACTGTCATCTGACACTAGGGGCTATTGGAGCTGCTCTCTAATAGATGTGAGGTCTCTCTTAGTTTTCTTTGCTAACTTCAGAACTGATATCTGAGTGGAGCGGAACACCGAGAACATATCCTTTATAATCTTTAATAGTCTTGATGAACAAGAAGGCTGCCGTGGCACAGGAGGAGGACGCAAAGCTGAGCTTCTCTTGGGCCAGCTAGGTTGAGATAGTGCCAAAGGGGCTCTCACAGGAAAATGAAGCTTTGAAGACTTCTGAGGCACTAGAGGCCTATGCACCACATCCTTCACAAATTTCCGGCCAGAAACTATCCCGATAAGCTTCATGATTTATGGGGCATAGCAACATGACCTGGCGGGAGTCTCGAAAGCGATGTAAATCTCCTCATATATGTAGTCAAATGCATTGAACTTCTGTTGGCTATCAAGGAGTTTGATGACATTGCGGCTGTTGTGATTAATACGGTTGGCATCACTGTCTTAAGTGGCTATCGTCTTTCGTATGACTCAATTAAGCACTGCATGGAAGGGTCATAGCCCATGCATGTGAGGAGGCTGAGCAGGGTACCCCTCTGAGTAGAAGTCCAACATCTCCTCAGTAGTCACAAGAGGCTCCTCATGAATCTTCAATGGATGCCTCAAATAGTGCCCCATACCAAAGATGGTAGCAAAATCTTCATAGCTGACAGAGTGCTTTCAACCATTGGTCATCCAGGTGAAACAAAGATTATCTATCCACTAGAATATGGTGGCATAGAACTGAAGAATGACTTCGACATTCATGGGTATTGGAGCCCCATGATGTCCTTTACCCCATGGAACTCACAAGCGTCCTTGACCTTAGCAAATAAGACACCTTTTTTCTGCTGCACAACCTGCCAGTCAATCCACTCCATATCACTCACTGGATTTTTCTTTGTAGTGAGCACAAAACGATAGTAATCCATGTGAAAGTAGCTCTAGAGACAAGGGTCTCATCCAACCCTAGGCATATCATAGCACTTAACATCTCTCTTATGCATGCTATCCTGAATATTCTTCCTGTAGTTGATCCTATCGGTCGGATGACGTGGGTCGCCAACTGATAAGTGTACCACCAAAGGTCCAATCTCCACATTCTCTTGAGCAGCTTGAGCACCACCACTAGAGCCTCCTAAGACAACAATGGCCCCCTGAGCAGAGTTGCTACGACGAACGGTCTGCTTGACTCTCTTCATAGCCTTAGTTGAGGCTTCGCTGCCGGCGGCTTGCTTACCTCTCTTCGCACCTTGATTTTCACGAGCCATGGCCAGAGAGAGACATAAAGGATAGGTAAGAGACAAAGCAAGAGGGATAAAATCATTGATTGATAGTTTGTAGAGAAGTTAAGAGGTTAATGCTATACAAGATGAGACTTGTCTGACTCGAAAGTCGGACTTATCCGACACACTTAGTTGGACTTGTTCGATACAGATGTCAGACATATTCGACCTGTACAGTTTTAACCCTAACTTCTATCTAAACTATAGAAATCAATTTTTCTACCAACAAGATTCTACCACAAGTTGTTAATCATGCTAGTGAGCAATTTCATTAACAAGAATACACCAACTTGTCACAAAATCCGAAAGAATTGAGGAAAGCGTTGAGAAAATACCTGGAGAAGAGGGGAGTGGAAAAGATTGAATGGGTTGTTTATCTTCCAGGACTTGAAGGACTTTGGCCTCACACACTCATCGCAAGAATCTCAAAATCAATGAAGATCTTCAGAGAGGGAAAGTGAACATGAGTGGGAGAGAGAGTATGAAGTGAGGAGAGAGAGAGGGAAGAGGAACTGTCGGCCTTTTTTGGGGACCGCGGAGCTCCCATGTTGGACTTGTCCGACACAAATGTCACAAAAGTTCGACAATCTTCCCAAAACCTTAACTGACCCACGTCGAACTTGTTTGACTCAAAGGTCGGACTTGTCTGACTCCCTTTGAATAGTTGCAGTTTGCAACTAGAGTTTTAAGTACAGGTCAAATAATTTGGACATTATGGACAAGTTTTCACAAAAGATCTTTGCAAACATGGTCAGTAAGCAATCAACAACCAAACTATAACAATAATTCACAAATATACAATAATTTCAAATAGTTTTGTAGAAAAACGAGGGGGATGAGTTTTTCGCAAGCGTGCATGAATTTTGAAGTAAATACAAGTAACAATCAGATGTGCAAGACTCAAGCCACATTTCAAGAATCTAGAATATTGAGCTCACTACTAAGTTCACAAAATATTTTCTCATCTATGGGCTTGGTGAAGATATCGGCCAATTGTTTCTCAGTTCTCACATGGGAAATCACTATGTCTTCTTTGATGGAGTGATCTCTCAAGAAGTGGTAGCAGATATCAATGTGCTTGGTCCTTGAATGCTCAACTGGATTTTGGGCATTGTCACATAGGAGAGGCATATGGCGCAAGTTTATGCCATAGTCCCCAAGAGTTTGTCGCATCCAAAGAAGTTGTGCACAACAACTTCCGACTGCGACATACTCTGCTTCAGCTGTGGAGAGAGCAATGGAATTTCTTTGACGACCAAGACACTAGGGACCTACCCAAGAATTGTCAAGTCCTGGAGGTTCTCTTTCTCTCGACTTTGCACCCCGCATAATCCGCATCGGAATATCCAATGAGATTAAACTCAGAGCCCTTAGGGTACCAAAGTCCTAGGCTTGGTGTGTGAACCAAGTGTCTAAGAATTCTCTTTACGGCGGTCAAATGACACACCTTGGAGCATCTTGGAATCGACCACACATACAAACACTTAGCATTATATCAGGCCTAGATGCACATAAGTAAAGCAATGAACCTATCATGGAGCGATATACCTTTTGGTCCACAGTTGGACCATCTTCATTAAGGTTGAGTTGCCCAATGGTTTTCATTGGAGTCTTGATGGGCTTGGCTTTGTCCATGTCAAACTTCTTGAGTATGTCTTCTGTGTACTTCGTTTCACAAATGAATTTTGTCCATGAGTTGCTTCACTTGAAATCCTAGGAAGAACTTCAACTCCCCCATCATGGACATCTCAAACCTTTCCATCATAATCTTAGAAAGCTCATTAAAAGAAGTTTTGTTAGTAGAACCAAATATAAAGTCATCAACATATATTTGACAGACAAACAAATCATCATAGAAATGCTTAGTGAATAGAGTATAGTCGACCTTCCCAATTTTGAAATCATTTAGAGTTAGACTCTAAGGCACTCATACCAAGCTCTAGGAGCTTGTTTGAGGCCATAGAGAGCCTTACGCAATTTGTAGACATGGTTGGGGATGTCTTGATCTTTAAAGCCCAGTGTTTGCTCCACATACACCTCTTCTTTGATTGAACCACGGAGAAATGCACTCTTGAAGTCCACTCAATATAGCTTAAAATCATGGTGAGTTGGAAAGGCAAGTAATATGTGAATTGATTCAAGCCTAGCTAGGAGCAAATATTTCATCGAAATCCAAACCTTCGACTTGTGAGTACCCCTTGGCCACAAGTCGTGCTTTGTTCTTTGTAACGACCATGTACTTGTCTTGTTTGTCGCGGAACACCCACTTGGTGCCCACAACATTAGCATTTGGCATTTTCACGAGCTCCCATACTTGATTTCTTTCGAATTTGTTGAGATCTTCTTCCATGGCCATCACTCAATCCGGATCTCGTAGTGCTTCTTCAACCCTGTGAGGTTCCAAAGAGGAAACAAAAGAGTAATGCTCACGGACATTTGCAACACAATATTGAGTAGTTACCCCCTGGGAGATGTCTCCAAGGATGTTGTCAACAGGATGATCCCTTTGAACACTTTGATGTACTCTTGGGTGTGGTGCTTTAGTTCTTGGAACCTCATAATCTTCTTCATCATTTGAAGCACATCTTGAGGGTCTTGAGCTTGATATTTTGAGGAAGAGTTTGCTTGATGTGTGGGATGGTAACTTGAGTCTTGAGGTTGTTCTTGTGGTCGAATGTCTCCAAGTGCCATCCTTCCTGTCACCCCTTGTGGAGCTTCTTCTTGATCTAGCACATGACAATCAACTTGCTCCACTTGGAAGCCATTAGTCTCATCAAACACTATGACACATGCTACTTCAACAATTCGAAAGATTTGTTGAAAACACGATAGGCGTAAGGGTTTGAGTCATAACCATGCAAGAAACCCCCATCGAACTTTGAAGCGAACTTCAAAGTCATAGGCTTCTTGTCGAGCATATAGCATTTGATCCCAAAACACAAATATAGGAAATATTGGGTTTGTTACCGATTAGGAGTTCATAATATGTCTTCTTCAATATACGTTGGAGATACAACCGGTTTATGGTATGGCAAGCGGTGTTAACCGCTTCTGCCTAAAACCGGTCCGACGTCTTGTACTTATCAAGCATGGTTCTGGACATCTCAATGAGAGTCCTATTCTTCCTCTCGGCCACCCCATTTTGTTGAGGGGGGTAGGGGGCCGAGAACTAATGCTTGATGCCTTCTTTAACCAAAAACTCTTCAACTTGAGTGTTCTTGAAATCAGTGCCATTGTCACTCCTTATAATCTTGATTCTCAAGGAGAACTCATTTTGAGCTCTCCTCAAGTATTTCTTGAGAAAACCTCTAGTCTTTCTTTCGTCATGCAAAAAGAATACCCAAGTGAAACTTGTAAAATCATCGACAGTTATAAGACCATATTTGTTACCACCAATGCTTATGTAGGCGACTGGACCGAAGAGGTCCATGTGTAGAAGCTCTAATGGTCTTGTTGTCGTCATATGTTCTTGGATGGATGTTGTGCTCCAACTTTCTTTTCGGCTTGGCATGCGCTACATGGCCTATCCCTTTCATACACAATATTCTTTAAACCACAAATGTGCTCGCCCTTAAGAAGTTTGTGCAAATTCTCATCCCAACATGGGATAGTCTTTTATGCCAAATTCATCCCATGTTGGTTTCTGCCATTAAGCATGTGTCAAGTTGGGCTTTATCCGCAGAGAAATCCACAAGATATAGCTTTTGCTTCAGCACACCCTTAAAAGCAATTGAGTTAGTGCTCCTTCTTGTGACGGTCACACCCTCGTTAGTGAAAAGACAATTATAACCTTTTTCACATAGTGTGATATGGACAATAAGTTATATTCAAATGAATCAACTTGCAAAACATCGAAAAGAGTGTGATTAAAGGATATAGCAATTTTACCGGTGCCAAGTATTTTCCCTTAGCTATTGTCCCCAAAGTAAATTTCCTCACTTGGATCTTCATTTTCCCCATACTCCACAAACATCTTCCTCTCTCCAATCATATGATTTGTGCAACCACTATCGAGGACCCACATTGTCCCACCAGAGGAGTATGCCTACAAAATAGAGTCAAGCCTTGGTTTAGGTACCCAACTGGTGTTGGGTCCTTTGCTGTTAGTCAAGAGGCACTTGGGCACCCACATGCAAGGTTTTGGACTCTTGCGTAGTGGCCCAACATACCTAGCATAAGGCTTTCCAAACTTTTTCCTTAATAAAACATATGAAGCATCAAAATCATGTAACAATGGATGAGGTTCATTTTGTGCCATATTATGTGAAGTAGCAATGTTCATTCCCTTGTTGTCGTGGTATGAACCTTCTTTGACAAAAACAATCAAGTATTTACCATTCTTGTGAGTCTTAGCATTTTGCTTCCTTTCACTAGAATAGCCAAGACAATCTTTGACCAAAGGATGTCTTGTGTTGGTGTATGCACCATGTGCATATGCGATCTTATCCTTATCAAAGATGCCACCTTTTGTTGCTTGCTTGTTTTGTGCAATTTGAGCTCATCCTTTAGATTTATAATTAAGTTAGAGCACTTGCAAACTTGAGTTGTTTCGGATTTGACATTTGTAGAAGATGAGCTTTTGAAGGAAGAAGGTGCATTGATCTTGAGAGACTCAACTTTTGTTTCAAAGATTTTGTTCACTTTTATCAAGTTAACAAGTTCATCCTTTAGCACAATTGTTGTGTTCTCAAGATTTGAGCAAGTTTCCTTACTCAAAGTGAGTTCATGCTCAAGTACATTGCTTCTTTCTCTTTCAAGCTCTAAGAGCTCATCAAACTCTTGACATCTCTCCTTTTCTTCGATGAGCCTGTCCTCTTGATGATTAATGAGCCCTTCCTTCTCAAATATCTCATCCGACAACAACTTCAATCTTTTCAAAATGCTCTTACTCATATATTTAAGCATGTATTCATTTTCACTACCACTATCAAAGTTATCATGCGATGAAAGTGAAGAAGATGGTTTAGATTTAACCTTCTTTCTTCCCTCTTTGCCCACGAGGCATGTTGGTCTTGATCTCTCCAAGTTGGGGAAGTGCTTGTTCTCCATGATTGATCTCTTAACGGCAATTGTTGCCATCTTCTCTTCTTCTTCTTCAGTGGAGTCCTCATTTAAGTCCCACTCCTTTCCAAGGTGGGCTTGTCTCGAATGCTTCTTCTTCTTGAGGAATTTCTTCTCGTGAGACTTGCCCTCCTTCTTCTTCTTGTTCTATTCATGTATGGGCAATCCATAATGAAGTGGCCATATTCCCCACAATTGTAACAAGCCCTCTTTCCTCTTGTCTTGGTCTTGTCCTTGTTCTTGCTCTCATTATAGTAGCTCCTTTTCCTTTTTCTCATCATCCTTTTCAACCTATTGATGAAGAACACCTCTTCCTCATCGGTGTCAAGGTTCTCTTCACCACTTTCTACTTCTTCTTGGGATTTGGATGATGTTTCCTTGAATGCAACATCCATCTTCTTGGAGGAGGTGTGTTTTTCGAGCTCATTGTAGAACATGGCTTCTCGCTCCATCATCTCATGGTTGATGATTCTTCCAAGAACTTCTTCCGGGGTCATTTTAGTGAACCCTAGACTCTCACGGATCATGGAGTACAGAACAACATTTCGAGTCATGAATGCCCGAATCATTCTCTTCACCACTTCCTGGTCCGTCCATCAGGTGCATCCATATGAGCCGCTCTTGTTGATAAGGATATTGAGGTGATTGTACATGTCTTGGGGGGTTTCACCATCTATGATGGTAAACCTCCCAAGCTATCCTTCGATCATTTCAATCTTTGCCTCTCGTATGACTTGGTTGCCTTCATGCGCCGTCTTGAGCATGTCACAAATGTCCTTGGCCATCTCCAACCCACCAATTATATTGAACTCTTCTCGAGTCAAGTAGGAGGTGATCATCCCAACCGCTTGAGCATTGTGGTGGAGTAAGAAAGCTTGCTCCGAGGTAACGTCTTATAAAAATCCCAAAACCAATTAAAATCATATTCATACCTGATCAGTGTTTAGAAAGTCTTTTATATAGTTTCAATATCACTCATGTACTTTATATATTGCATATCATATAGTTACCAAGATCGAGGAGGACGCAGAACCCTAGGGGAGTATACCACCAGAAACTAACTTCCCCTCTGACTCACAGCCAGGCAAGCCCCAATTTGCCTTTAAGAGATTATTCAAAGTTTCCATTTGCATCACTATTAAGTCTATAGTTTGAATTGAATTATATATAAGGTGTATTGATACTCCAATTGCATGACCCACAATCCCTTGGAGTATTTGGGTAGCTGTCTAGCTCGAAGTGTAGAATTGCCAATCTAATGTTATATGGAATCCGGTGGAAATCGAGTAGTTGGAATCTACTCGCAAGATAGTTACACAGTTTCACGAGATTAGTTTATGTTGAGAATGGCATATGAGTATTAATATGAGAACGGGCAGCGGCGTAGGAAGCAACACGATGTTGTCTCACGTGCATAGCGCTGTCTGTGTCGACTGAGGACCGATCCGTTTGCAGCCCCGCTAAGCAAGTTTGAACTGTACTAGATGCATATTGGACATATGTAACCAAGGAAACGGACGTAACTTGATAACTTGGGTGTCGAGGCATAGCCCACCGTCGATAGGAATGGGTTGAGGGCAGCAAGGTGTAAATCAGCCGGCGGGCACAGACACGCTCCGTGCAGGGACCTTATGCTTGCAATGGTGGGACCGGTTCACTGTTTGAGTTTCTTGTGAAAGGTTGTTGCGTATGACATCGTGAGGAGCACAACACGCTTCTTATGCACGGGTGTGCGTGACGTGTTATCCGGGTGTCTACTGATTGCAATCACCTTCCCTCACGGTTATTTGAGCATCGCTTGTTTATTGTGTCGTGACGTAGTAAATATTGAAGAAACCAGAAGAATATGATGTATAGAATTATAATTGTTTTGCAACCATGCTTGTTGTAGTATATTGTTCACTAAAGTTACATTTCTAAATATTTAATTTTCTGCTAATAACTTGAAAGTAAGGATCCACTTGTAGGCAAATCGTTTATGCAATATCACTACCTATGTTTAAGTACCCTGCATGTAGAGTTCTATGTTTAGGTGAGACTGTTAAGTCTTACTGGGCCTTCATGCTCACGGTTGTTATATTAAGTTGTGTGCAGGTGAGACGTATGAGGAAGGGCCCGAAGATGAGGCGATGCCCCCGTTGGGGTATACCACCGAGTGAGAGCCATGTACACTGCCGTGATTTGTTGTGTGCTGCTAGTGTGTAGCGTCTCCGGGCTGGACGGCTGGACTTTTGCATAGCTAACCTGAAAGTTTAGCTATGAGTATGACTTCCGCTGTATTTTAAAGTATTATAAAAGACTTCTACTGTTTCTATAAATAAAACTTCGTATTTTCTCGTATTCTTTTATTGTGTGCTGTTAAGTGCCGCATCGCAAGGCACCACCTTCCGTGATTCCTGGAATGTGTGGACTCAGTCCCCATAGAGGAGTTGAAGCCTTCGTCGCCATATGTCAGAGGCCTCATGAAGATTTGGGTTACAAGGTATAAGATAAGATAGTGCACATTATTATTTTCAATGAAAGTAACATTATGGTATGTCCCTCACGAAGGCATGTCGACTATCTGTGGCTGGGACCCCGCCTACTGGCTCATGAGGTGGCGCTGGTGTTCGACATCTTCGTCGAGCTGCACTGTGTTCATCGAGTGATATGGTAGTTTGGTAAGGTGCAGATGTTCCCAGCAGTTAAAGCCTTCGATCTGGTTGAGAAGAATGTCCACGAGTAATATCTAAAACTATGCTACACATGTTTTTATATTGTTGCAATAAAATTAATTATCTTTGTTATGACGATAACAGGTGGAGCCGTGGGGGTGCACTTGGTGATGGTTTGGGACCCGCGATGGTTTGGAAGCGTGCCTGCAACGTTTCTATGACCGGTGGCTCAATACGACAGAGGGCGTCGTTGAGGAGTAGAGGCCGCACACGGGCGACACGTTCCTGAGGTAGCTCCAGTGGTTCCTCGTCCTCCCTCATACGCGTAGTTGTGCGACCTTAGGAGCCCCACCAGGCTTCCGTGCACGGCACGTACCTCCTGCATCGGGATGAAGGTGTAGTTGGAGCAGTAGGTCATTTTCTACTATATTTCTAGTATTTAACATCTGATTAAATAGACTACCATTTTGCAGTCTTTGCACGCCTTAGAGGCTCTCTACGAGTCTGACTACTTTTTAGGCTGGCTGGATGAAGGCTTCGACATGACGCCCGCGAATGTTATGCTATGATTATGCAGTATCCGTGACAATAAGCTTAAACTAGGTCTTCACTCCATGCCTCTACGGCCACTGGATGAGGCATGGAGCTCATCGCGTGCTGTAGTAGCAGTTCAGGCTGTGTTTGGGAGCAGTATTTTAATATTAAAGTTTTTAAAATGATATAGCAATACTAAAGTATTTCAATACCACAGTTTTGTAATACCACGATTTTACAATACATAGAACTGTTTGAGAGCAAAGTAGCAAGCATCAAGAGCATGCAAGAAGAGAAAAACTTTGGTTCGGACCAAAGTTTATTATACCCCAAAAATACCGTAATATAGACAAAACCGTGATTTTCAATACATCGTTTTTAAGTTGGTTACCAAACACTATTCTGTAAAAAATCCCATAGTAATCTCAAATACCACGGTATTGCTTTAAAACTCCAAAAATACCGTGTTTCCAAATATAGCCTCAGACTTCGACATACTACTCTACTGGAGCCGCCGCGTCATCGAGGATGTCCCAGCCAATGTAGCCATCCCAGCGAGGACCCTCACAGTCGTCACAGTCAGCGTGGCAGGACCAAGCACTACAACAGTAAGTTTCATCTCAGGCGGCTCCAAACGTATTATCATACGCATTTTTCAAAATCGGTTGAAACAAAGAGCCTGTGATAATCTATAATTTTCACAGGCGGAAACTAAGACCGCCTGTGAAATAAGTTATCACAGGCGGCTTAACCTTCACGAATCCTCCTGTGAAGACTCTTTATCATAGGTGGTTTGTAACGTAAGAGTAACAGTCTGTGATAATTGAGTTATCATAAGCGGTTCTTTACCTATGGCTAGCCGCTTGTGAGGACTCTTTATCACAGCCGGTTTGTAACTTAGGAGTTTCTGCCTGTGATAATGGAGTTATCTCAAACGATTCTTTACCTACGACTAGCTACCTGTGATAACATAATTTCACAAGCAGCTAGCCGTAGGTAAAGAACCGCCTATGATAAAGTATACCCTATGCAGCACTACCTGCTATTATTTCTAATTTCTAGGTCAATTTCATATGCACCATCACACAAAGAAGATGCAAATTCACACACAGTAGAAACAATATATTCTTACAAGCATCATCGACACAAAATTACCAAAAAAGTCATCTCATATACATATGTACAGTACATCTCAATTTATAGTTTACAAGTTTTAGTAAAGACTGCTTCGATGCTCATGCTGGCAAAGTTTTGGCACATCAGCTATTATACTGTTGTCATCGAAGAACTGCCCTTTTCGGTGGAAAATTTTGCGACGCATGAAGTGACACAGTTCACTCGCAATCTTATTGGCTCCTCCACTAGACATACTTCTAGAAACTAGCCATTCTTCTTTCACATTATTTGTGTGCTGCAATGAAACACATAACAAAGTTTAGAATGTGTTGATGACAATAATAAAATAATATAAGTATTAAAATACAGTAGTTACAATGAAAATAAAACTCAAAAGTAAGAAAATACAATATCGACATTATGGATAACTTACATACTCACGATCCACTCTATGTGCGCTGACGGTCCGAAGATGCTCGCATATATAATTCCCGCATAAGACAATCCCAGGAGACTGCTTAGGACAAGGATAATATGTTCATATGTGCAATGCATCCTTATTAGGAGGTCTTTGACCACCAAGTTTTTCCGTGTAAAACTGTCAAACGATGTAATACAAGGAATATCATATAAAACTTGTCAACACCTTGTAAATGTGTATAAATTAAAAGTATCGAATAACCGTACATTTTCAAAATGGAAAGGAAATCTTTGTAACGATTTGGTGAGTAATCGGCTGAGTCCAAGACCTTTGCCAGACCCTTCATTGGCTTGATGAAGATCATTATGTAGTGTTTACTGCACATGTACAAACATATGTGTTAAGTTAACAATTAGCCATAATTGCTATTTTAATGTCACGTGTTGAACTTACTCGAAGTGGTACGAAGCCTTTACAATGCCCTTGCCATCTCTAACAAAGTTAAACATGGCATGTCTATGTATGCCTTGTCTTTTTATCCTTCTTTTGTTTTGCAATTGATTTTTCAAATTCTTATTTTGTCAGGTGTTTTACACTTCTGAGTTTCGTTCCACCTGAAAGTCGAAATTCGACTTTGCAATCACTATAGGGTCAAGGGTACATGTCTTGCTGAGATTTTCATTATCCATGTATTACATCCTATTCAAGAAGTAAGGAATTTTTATAATCTCATGACATGTGTATGCGTATAGTAATAAAAGCAAATACGAAATATTAGAGGCACTTATAAGCACCAGACTAGTATCAGGTTGATTTCGAGCATGCCTCGATGGAAAAGGCTATGTAGAACTTCAAAGAGAATGGCTCATTATATCATATTTTGTGTTGGTAGTGATGTACCACTCGTGCATTCTTCTTAGCGAGACAGGTTGTTTGAGAAGTTGTACCGATGTCATGAACGTCTTCCCATTCCCATATTCAGAAGTAACATCCCGAATCTTGTATATTGGAACTCCTGTTTAACTAAAGCCATCTCCCGATTATATTTCACACTGTCTTCATCCCACACCTCAATATTTTCTAATGCTGGCTCATATGTTGCACGAGATGCATTAGATGTTCCAATTATTTCCTTCCGTTTTTCCAAATATTGCGACACTTCTTTTGAAGGTTTCTTATTTTCGTATGAGCTAACTTTCACAAGCACTGACCGTGGAGTAGTTTTCGAAAGTTGGACACTGGCTTGTTGTTGAACCTGTTGTTCTACTGATTGCTCTTTACTACTGGCAGCTTGCTCCAGTACTGCTTCAAACTGTTGCTCAACTTGTTGCTCTTTACTATAAGCTTTCTCTCGTACTGCTTCAAGCTATTATTGAACAGGTTGCTCTTGGTCATATTTACTAGCAAGGTTACTATCATCCTTGCTGGGACATAGCGGGAGTGGATCTTTCTGGACTTTTGGCCAAGAAGACGGGGTTGCAGTCTTTTGAGACGCGACGGGGCTAGACATCGGCTCATCGTCCAACACGATATCACGTCGGTGCCAAAGGATTAATCGGTTGACAGTCTACCCTAGAGTCGTGATCCCCTCAGGTTGTGATGTGGTCTATTTCATAATCTTCATAATTGACATTCGTTATATACCAATTTCGACCATCAACATAACTCGATTATGTGAAGGAATGAATATTTCTTACACCCTCATAGCTAGGAATAACCTAGTTCCACTTGTACTTGGAGAAATTGGTGCATGCATGTATTATATGCAGATTTGAGGTGAATGCATGGCCACAAGGCAAGAAAACACAATTCCCACTAATCAGGCACAAGCACGAGGATTCATGGGCCCACACGGAGTAGAAAACCAACTACAAATTAAGGGAATCACACATACCCATGATGGGGGCCCATATAATCGTGTCACAGAGATGTTTCGATGCGATTGGAGCCGTTTGCAGTTTGGTCGAACCACCAGGTCGCCCCACCTCGTATTCACGCCAAACACTATCAACCATCACGTGTTGGCTCTTCACGGCTTGGAGATCACGATGGCGACCGATTCCTCGCTTTTTCTGGCACCAAACCGACCTTTGGATGGTATAAATAGGGGGTAGGGGGCTCCCTCACTTCACACACCACTTGGGCATTCACTCTCTTGTATAAATTAGTTCCCCAGGTCCTTAGTGTAGGTTAGGTTGTATAGAGGAGCCTCTAGTCCCAAGTCCAAATTGGGAAAGGTATGACTCATGTATATTTTCTTGTATTTGTGACTTTATGCATTATTATAATAATATTATTAGTCACTCTCTTTTCATATACTCGGGCAAAATGTTCCTTGTTTGGTTGTGGAGTCCATGTATGTGCTAGGTGTAGGTGTTTTTATGATCTAGACATAATACCATTATCATGTTATAATAAACATCATACACCACCACTATAGTCTAATTAGGTAATAATATGATTATGTTAATATGAATATGTTAGTGCTTGGTCCCAACATTGGTTCAATGATGTTTAGGTTAATCATTGCCTTAGGATGAATATTATGTTGCAACTCTTAAGGTATTTACTTAGCATGCACTGGTGCTTGGATAGTTAAGTAGCATTGGATGCATCATAGTCCACGGGTTGTAGAGGTACGCGGTAGGTGGTGACAGCCCTATCCGTTGATTGTAATCCTCCACATTCGGCTACGACATAGGCTCTTGGCGGAGTCGCCTAGGAGACAAGGGTAAGCCTGTGCCCGATATGTTGGACTACTAAGCCCTAGTATTCACTATTAGCATATTCATGTGTACTTTATTAGGCTATGTATATGAGTAATTAGAGCACAATAGGAGTAGCTCCATATCGTAGTCTAACCCTTGCTAGGACAACCTTACCTTAGAGTAGATTGCTTAGGTGTGTGTCACACTACCCCTATATCAACTTACCCCTATCATGATAACTGACTAGTAGCCTGTACCTTGATCATAAGAATAGTGTTTACTTTACTTCCCCGCCTTTCTATGGGATAAATAAGATACCCTTGGGAATACTCTTGTTGAAATTCTACGTGATAGTTTTCGTGCGCTTCCAGACCTCATCTCTTACTGGATATGAGCTGTGATGTTAAGAAATGTCAACAAGCATTTCTGGCGCCATTGCCGGGAAAGACAAAGGAACTGAAGGATAGCTATCAATTGTGATTTATCTATAGGAACTAGTAGTTATTGGATAGGGTTACCCTTGTTTGTTTTCTCCCTTTGTGTGAAAATAAGGGAGTGTTGGCTAACCCATTTTATGGGATGGCCAACAAGGACACAAGTGCTCAACTGCAAGATGATTCATGGCGTACCTCAACAAATGTCCGCTAGGCAACACCATTGCCTTTCGTAGAAGAATTTCAGCTTCCAGTAGGAGCCAAAGTCATCCATCTCCAAGCTTGGGGGAGGCTCCAAGAGTTCTTCTTGGTTTGCCTCCACCATGGGGTGGATAATTAGCTTTTCATCCAATACTCATGTCATGGGTTGGCTCCAACAATCTATGACCACGTTCGTGCTGGAGCTGAAGGAGTCATATTCTCATTCACCATGGATGAGAATATGGTCTCCACTCAAGGGATGGATTGAAGAGTGCAAAAGTTCCTTTAGCTTGGCATGTACACCACTTAACAGGGTGGACATGCTATATAAGGAACTACACCTCCCATTGAAGTATCATGAAGATCAAGCTAATGGAGAAGTGTTTGGATGATCCAAGCCATGTATATACACATGATTTGTGAAAATTTATGTCAACATGGGCAACTTGGGGAATCATTTCCCTAAAACCTATGGGGATTCTTTCTTCCAAACACAACTCCAATGGCTATCACCAACAAAGAGGTCAAGAGTGGAATCAACATCACCCTTGCAATCAAGGAGGCTATGCGGACTTCAAGGGATTTAAGTTCAACTAGCCTACCTTGAAGTATCTTGTCCATGGCCAAGCAAGAAATCAAGCCAACATCCACATGAAGCCCTTGGCCAAGGACAAGAAAATTAAAGAGCATTCAAGATCCAATATATCCAACAATCACTTGTTGGGATTCCTACCCTTCTACCAAGCCCATGCAACCTAGGGAAAGTGATATTGTAGATGAAGTGTTTCTTGTTTGATTATGGAGTCCACATGTCATCATGCCCAAGGAAGCTTTTTATCCATGATTAAAGTATGGGTTAACCTTAAGCGATATCAAGATGGTCGAAGTGGCACCCCTAAATATGGACAAGACTCACCATGCTCATGAGAGAATATCTTCAAGAGGGAAAAGGCGTCACTACATCAATAAGTCTTCATCAAGATGACAGAGAGGTTAGGGCCATCATGTGATCCACATGTCCAACTGACATGCCAAAGGAGATTTGGCATGTCAATTAAGAGAAGTTGTCCACATCTTCAACTCCGGGATTGGACAACAAATCATCGCACTAAACAGGACGAAGGTAAGTCCCACTCATCGGACTTCAAAAATTCGGTGAGTCCTTGCCAATAGGTTAATTGGTAGTTATATCATATTTGCTTTCTCGATTGCATATTTGAATATCCCACCAATATTTGCATTTGCATTTAGCATGTTTGAATTTTCACACTTGCATATTGGAAAGTAAAATTTCCAACCATCATAAAACTAAAATTTTGAATTATAAAATAAATTTATTTGGATATGAACCTTTGGCGTAACCACTTGAATTCATCTTCCTAATTCAAATCAAAAATGTTTCCCTTAAATAATCATTGCATTTGCAAGCTACTTTAAGTTAGGGCACAACAATTTGACAAGGGGTACAACATGCTTTTGAGCAAATGTAACCCGTCTTTGAGTTGTATTGTTTGTTTTTTATTTTAGTGCAGCCAGAACGAAATTTGTAAAGAGGTTGGAGGGCCCCATCAAGCACGTATCCCTCCATCAATCTCATTTTTAGTTCATGGTGGAGGAATGCTCAAGATGGTGGCCCAATGGAGGAGCAAGATGAAGCCCATTCAACTCCAAACTCAACTTGGCAAGAGGCATTGAGCATGAAGGCTACACAAAATTCATGGTTTTTTGTTTCTTACACAACAACCTTGAACCCGGAGTGCTCTTCAATTGAGGTAAAGTTTAAAATTTTCTGTCATTGGAATGACATTAGGATTGAATGATTTTTGCTTACATTGGTAATGAAGGTTTACACCTCATCATTCAATTCTTATGCATTCTAACGAGAGTAAGTGTTAGCATTGCTCTTTTATATTCTTCAAAAAAAGGAATGTCACCTTACTTAGGAATAAATTTAAACAAGTACCCAGAATTTCATAAGTATTGCTAAAATTTACCTAGACATTTTTTGCCTAGGTAATTCTTATGGAATTACTTAATGGTTGAATTGGTATGTAGCAAAATAGGAATAGTTATGTCCATAAACTTGATTTGAAACTCATTCAAGCATGGATCACTAAATTTCAAATTCCTAGGCAAGAATTTAAAAATGTTCAGCAGGATAAAATTGAGAATCTTGTTTGCCATGATCCAAATGATAACATTTGCTCTTGTGTAAAAAAAAACTATGATGGTTAGAAACTTTACAAGGTGAAGGGATCCATATAGTGTATTTATATCACTTGCACTGTAATGAGTAGGAGCTTTAGAAAATGTACAAATTATTTATCCATAAAGTCCCACTCTTATCAATGAATCATACATTGTTCACGCATATACTTGAATTTGGACCCAATGCATATTTGATTTTAATCTTCCCCTTATGTAAAAATGAAAATTCGGTTACCTAACCCAAAAATTCATTTGTACAAGTATTGGGAGCTAACCATCCCCTTCTATCATAGAGGGGAAGTTTGCAGGAGTAAAATAACTATGCAGGCATTCAAAGATCCGATTGTTGGAATCCCTAGAGGATTCCATTTCAACATCTCTTGGCCAAGGAGTAAATTGGGGTGGTTGCCACCTATCAGAAATTAAACCCGAAGGTCAACCATAACTATATGAGGCTGGAGATTTGAAATGGTAACCCTCCATGAGAAACTAATGGGTTGCTACAAATATGTGAGAGCATTATGCTCTCAACTATTCTAAGGCACTCATTCAAGCTCAAGGGAATTGCCACCATCATTGGGTGTGAGTTATTCCTTTATGGCTAAAAAGTATGATGCACCTTAACCAAAGAATGATAATATCACATCTAATGTATATTGGGTGCATGTTGTTCCTATGTGGCTAGAAGGTATTTTATATCTTAGCCAAGGAACAATGGATCACACTCAACCCATGTTGAGTGCAAGTCATCCCTTTGTGGTTATAGGTATGTTGTACCTAAGCCAAGGAACAATGGATCATACTCAACACATGTTAGGTACATGTCACTCCTTTGTGGCTAATGGTTATCATTACCTTAGCCAAGGAATGACAGATCACACCCAGTGCATGAGAGGTACAAGTTATTCCTCTATGGCAAGAAAGTATAATACACTTTCGCCAAAGAATGACGGAACACACTCAACGCATGTTGAGTACACATCATTCCTTTGTATCTAAGGGTTATCATTACCTTAGCCAAGGAATAACAAAGTACATCCAACCTATGGGAACCTCGAGGTGTGGATGAGCGACATCGACAACACTCTCCTCGACCACACTCATGGAACCCATGGTAGGCAACCCAACATCAACAGTCAACCTTCCAATGTCAAAGTCATGTTGCGGTTAGGACAACCTCATGGCCTACATCCTTCGTTAGGATTTCAACCCCTATAGCGGATCTTGACCAAGAACAAGCTTGGGGGAGGACCCCCACTTCAGGTAACTTGTATCACATCCATTTGCATTCCATTATTTTATTTATTTCTTTCCACCATATTTGCATCCAAAAAAAGAAATATTAATAATAATCTAGTATAGGTTAGGTTAATAAAATAATGAGTGTGTTGTAAGAATATTTTTACTTCACAAGTTGAAATGATGAATAGTTGCTCTGTTTAGTTTTCTCTAGTCCCTTGCCTACAACTTAGTATTCTCCAAGTATTGAGTTTATTGGCATAGAATATTCATGCCTGAAACTTAGAAATGGTGGGTAGCAAACGCTAAGTCCAATTTTAGGTTGTTGTGGGATATGATGTAGTGATAAGACCTGCTAATATCCTAGTTGAAAGTGAAATTTGATTTCATGGATAAAATTTAAAATAGAAGTTGCTCATTTGATAGAAATTTCTACCAAAGCCATATAATGATTTGAATTAGATAAACCTTATGCATATGCTTTTTGCCTTCATAGTGAGCTTGGTCGAACTTTTATAGACCAATGTGAGAATCTTTTCATACGTTTAAGATCAAGATTACACGGACACATGCTAAATTTCTACACTAGAAGATAGCGAAATTCCTTCATATCATCATTCCACAATAAAAAGACAAACACCATGCCTTTCATGCTTAGTACTCTCTGCACGTTCATTGCATAAAAAGGGAGTAGAAGACATGGCTACAAGAAAAAAAAAAGAGAAAAAGAAAAATGCATGCTTACATCATAAGCATGAGAAAAAAGGCATACTTACATCATAAGCTTGAAAAAAAAAGAGAAAAAAAGTAGCCATGCTTCATTCCTGCAATTAAGAGAGTCTACACAAATAGGAGTTATCTCAAAATCCAAATCCACTCCACAAATATTCCATCACACTTGCACAAATCTTGATCAAAAGTATGATTTGTTTTCTCCTAATGCTTACTCTTTTGACTTAGCAATATATGTGTTGCAAATATGCCTACTCTTGATCCCTACCAAGCTCCACATACAAGCCTTATTTAGATGTAGGACGAGAAAGGAATTGCCTTGGTGAGGATACAAATACCACTTCCCATATAGGAGTGATTGAGTGCATCATTTGAGGAACTAAATCCAAACACCATTTGAAATTCTCTGAAAATTTGAGTGGAACTCATTAGGTGATGCATGCTCATTTTGTTGTTATGTCCTTCAACCACCCAAGAAAAGGATGAGGCATAAGCCCCATAATGACTAATAAAAAAGGTGAAGTACCATAGCCAATTTATTCAATGCAAGGTAGAATACTTTGTTTTGCACTTTGTACTTTTGCAAAATAGGACATAGTAGCAACTCCTGATCAACAACCTAAGTCTTTATCTTTGCTTCGGAATGAGCAAAGGGTAAGCTTGGAGGAGTTTGTTGATAGTCTTTATATACCAATTTCGAACGTCAATGTAACTCGATTATGTGAAGGAATGAATATTTCTTACACACATCATAGATAGGTATAACCTAGTTCCACTTGTACTTGGAGAAATTGGTGCATGTAGGTATTATATGCAGATTTGAGGTGAATGCATTACCACAAGGCAAGGAAACAAAATTCCCACCAATCAAGCGCAAGCACGAGGATTCATGGGCCCACTCAGAGTAGAAAACCAACTACAAAATAAGGGAATCACCCATACCCATGATGGGGGCCCATATAATAGTGTCACAGAGATATTTTGGCGCGATAGGAGCCGTTTGCAGTTCGGCCAAACCAGCAGGTCGCTCGACCTGGTATTCGTGCCAAACGCGATCAACCGTTAGGTGGTGGTTCCTCACGGCTTGGAGATCGCAATAGCGACTGATTACCTTGCTTTCTCTGGTGCCAAACTGACCTTTGGAGGGTATAAATAGGGGGTAGGGGGCTCCCTCACTCCACACACCACTTGAGCATTCACTCTCTTGTATACATTAGTTCTCCAAGTCCTTAGTGAAGGTTAGGCTGTAGAGATGAGCCTCTAGTCCTTAGTCCAAATTGGGAAAGGTATGGCTCATGTATCTTTTCTTGTATTTTTGACATTATGCATTATAATAATAGTATTATTAGTCTCTCTTTATTCATATACTTGGGCAAAGCGTTCCTTGTTTGGTTTTGGAGTCCATGTATGTGCTAGGTGTAGGTGTTGTTATGATCTAGACATTACCATTATAATTATATCATAAACATCATACACCACAACTATAGTCTAATTAAGTAATAATATATTTATGTTAATATGAATATGTTAGTTCTTGGTCCCAACATTGGTTCAATGATGTTTAGGTTAGTCATTCCCTTAGGATGAATATTATATTGCAACTCTTAAGGTATTTACTTAGCATGCAAGAGTGGTGCTTGAATAGTTAAGTAGTGATGGATGCATCGTAGTGCATGGGTTGTAGAGGTAGGCGGTAGGTGGTGACAGTCCTATCAATCCATTGTAATCCTCCACGTTCGGCTACGACGTAGGCTCTTGACGGGAGTCGCGTGGCAGACCAGGGTAAGCCCGTGCCCGATATGTTGGACCACTAAGCCCTAGTATTCACTATTAGTATATTCATGTGTACTTTATTAGGCTATGTATATGAGTAATTAGAGCACAGTAGGAGTAGCTCCTTGTCGTAGTCTAACCCTCGCTAGGACAACCTTACCCTTATAATTGATTGCTTAGGTGTGTGTCACACTACCCCTATATCAACTTACCCCTTTCATGATAACTGACTAGTATTCTATACCTTGATCATAAGAATAGTGTTTACTTTACTTTACATCCTTCCTTTGGGATAAATATGATACCCTTGGGATTACTCTTGGGTGAAATGCTACGCGACAGTTTCTGTGTGCTTGCGGACCTTATCTCTTCTTGGAGATGAGCTATGAAGTTAAGAAACGTCAATAATAATCATTATCAATGATCTGAAGAACTTGCACCACAACATAATACAACAAAAGTGAATTGCCGTTGAAGTCACAATTAGGCTTTGCTGGGAGTGGCAACCTGTTTGGTTTTGTTCCTTGCTCTGCAGATCGGGACAAGAAGACGACAAGATATGTCCTTAACAATATCATCGGCAGGGAACTTATGCCTTGACCCTGAGCCTAACACAGAACCTACGCTGCTAGGGTAGGCCGTTTTATTTGCTACGGGAACCATCGCTCTATTCGGTGCCGCTATTTTCCCCGATTCTCCAAGTTCATCCATAATTTATTGCACAGATTCCTTTACCTTTTGATCAATCGTCTGATGAGGTGTCTTCTTGAACTTCTCACGTCTTCTATATGCCTCTTTATCTTTTGGGAAACCATCTCTCTAGGACATCTAAGATGTGATTGCTCGAACCCGTCCACTGTGTTCAGGGTTTCCTAGGATAGCGGTAAGTTGGTCATTCTCCCTCTTCAGCTTGAAGAGACCCTTTTGTTGCCTTTCAATTACTTCTTTCATTTTTTGCTCTACTTTGTTCACAGAGTCAGGCTTTTCAAGTTTGCCCTCTCTGGTCAAACCTGATCGAGCAAAGACCCACTGCTGAGTTCTCTCATCGCAACCTTCTAATGGGTGGGGATTGCCCTTACTAACAGTTTCCTCTAATATTTTATTCCATTTCTCAACTTTGTGGGCATATCCAACAAACCCTAAGACGTGACGGTATTTGTTCCTTTTGGCAAGCTCTGACCAGGATTCACTTAGGGCTTTAGCCTTATGTGTGGTCTTTTGACAAACAAATTCTTGAAACTAAGCTTGTGTGATTTTTCCCATCTTCTTTGGGCTAGGGACCTTATCGGCCTTAACATAAGAATTCATTTCACTCTTCTAGCCACAAAACTTCTTGTCGCAGGAGACCAATGTTGCTTTCTTCATAGCTTCTTCAGTGCCTTTTTTGGGAACTTGAATTGTTTATTTATCTTCTCTAACAACTCATTCTTGTTCTCCTCAGGGAATTGTCTCCAATTTTCGGTTGTGATCGGCACGAGCTCTCTAACAGGACAACCACATGTATTTCAGTACTTTGTAACTGAAACCAGTGGTTCTTGGGAAGCCTATCTGGACTAACACTTGTTATGTATATGATGATGTTCAATGGACCCTTATTGGGACCTTGTTGCCCTCGTTTTTGCTTGAGTGCATTTTAGGATTCAATCATTGGAGAGCCTTGTGCGGTTTTAAGAGATGAAGTCACCTCTTTGTCTTCGTGATTAAGCTAGGTAGAAAAGAATTATAAGACTTCATTTAATTGACAACTAACATTAACTTTTACAACTGGAGTCAAGATTCGTGATTCATACTTCACCCACAGGATCATATTTCGGGTCGAGAGCCTCCGAAGTCTTTTTAATTTTTATATTTGGAAAAGGATCTGACGGACGGAGAAACGAGCCTGAACTGCTGGAGTCATTAAACTCCATATTGCCTTCTTCATTGTTACTACCAGCACCAGTCTTTTTAGGGCTTTCTATGCTAGAACTAATAAGACAAAAATTATGTCCCACTTCAATGAAACCTACAAAAATAAATGCTCTATAACACGGTGTCAAATCACATCCTACTAAAAAATACAGTACTTAGCATCCAAATATGTTACATCACATCCTTCTGAAAAATACAGCACTTAGCGTCCGAATTTCAATCCTTCAAAATCAATCACTGGAATTAGCGCTAAAATTAAAATAATTCTATTTGTGTTCCGAAACGCTTATTGAGTTGGAAGGCATCCTGTCAGTGCCAGGCTCTTAGCAACTGTACTATGTATTCTTTGGGCGGTATGAATTCAACATACCTTTCCATGTTCATCTAGTCATAGTCAATTTTTATTCTCTTTACTTTGTTAGGTCCTCGACTGTAAGGTTGTTGGGTGAACAAAAAAGAATGGTAATGCTCAATTCTCATATCCAGTTATGCGATTTCACATGTTATAGATTTGAAGGTATGGTAAGATTCGACTATTCCACTCATTCTTCTTCGACAGGTTGGTGTAGTATCTGTAAATGAGGCTGTTAAAATTGTAGACTATAATGATCTTATACTGGTAACACTTCTTGTCTCACGCATTTCTACCAATTCTTTATCTCTAAGAGCACACACCTCTTAAAATTATATAAACAGGAAACATATATTGTTCACTACAACAATCACATATTATATTTCGGAACGATTGGTAGCTCCTACACTAAGGTGCTAAGGTTTCATATTTCAATGGAAAACCATATTATAGGAAGATGCCAAGAAAGGAGGAGGCGACGCGAGGAGCGCGGGGGTGCGGCAGCGACGACACTCGGCCGACAGTGAGGGCGAGGAGCGAGGCCACATTGGGAGGGAGGACGGAAGGAGGCGGTGTGGGAGACAGAGAAGGGAGGAGGGAGAGATGGGAGGAAAAGGCGGACATACTGGCAACGATGACAGCAACAAAGGCGAAACTCAGCATCGAGGGCGGTGAGGGCGCGCGGCGAGGTCGAAGCTTGACGGTGAGGGCGGCGAGGACGGAGCTCGGCGGCGAGGGCAGCCAGGGATTGGTGGCAAAGGAATTTTTGGCAGCCTGACGACGTCTAAGTGAAATCTCCCAGGTTAGGTTTTTCCAGGAGCCGAGCGATCTTTTATAGATGCATATCTTCTCAGGTGGTTTCTAGTTAAAAACCACTTGATCAGATGATTTATCTCAGGCAGTTCATAGTAATAATCACTTGAGATGATGTCTTATCTCAGTCGATTATTTAGTAAAACCGCCCGCGATGTTGTGTACTAGCTTAATTAATATTCCTAATGAAAATGAGGAGCCTCTTGAAAGCCCAAATTCCACTTTTTTTGTAATATGATTTAGTATTACAAGTACCCATTAAATTTCACTTGGGAAACCTTTGAAATTGGTCAAAACATAAAAAACAAATAACATAAGTTATTTGTCATTTTTCTATCTTGATGAATATAATGATTTTTTCATTGTATTTTTCTATAAAACTTTTAGTCATCATACCAACCTCTATGATTTTTTCCCAGATTTTTATAAAATAGTTTGAATCAACGTGTGTTCAAAATTTGAAGAATGCCTCATATGTATATGAGCATTTGATTAGAATGATGGATAATTTAAATTTTGACATGTTGGAAGGCTTTAAATAAATTAACAAAATTCATACATGTATGAATAAGACAATATGTTCATACAAACCAACTTTCAGTGGAAGATCTTTTTTTGAGGAGATATAAAAATGTGAATAATATGTTAACATAAACTAATTTGATATTTACCAAAACATTACAATGTTAGATTTGTTAGTTTTTTAAAATATTTGGTCAGGTGGTAGATATTAATTTTTGAAGAATATAGAAAAAATATCATCAAATTTGGACTCAATTTGCAGATTCTATACATGTTTGAGTATTTATATTGGAATCTAAATAAAAAATAAGCAAGGGAAAAAACTAAAAAACAGACTCGGGCTATTATCACAGGCGATTATTCATCAAAAACCGCCTTAAGAACAGCTTGTGAAAAGATGGGTACTAAGTCTAGGCTTAATTTATATTCTTGATGGAAATGAGGGACCTTTTGAAAGCTCAAATTCCACTTTCTTGTAATATGCTTTAGTATTACAGGTTCCCGTTAAATTTCACTTGTCAAAACCTTTGAAATTGGTCAGAATATAAAAAAAACACAGGTTATTTGTCATTTTTCTATCATGATGAATATCATGATTTTTCATTGAATTTTTCTATGGAACTTTTTAGTCATCATACCAACCTCCATGATTTTTTTAGATTTTTACAAAATTGTTTGAATCAATGTGTGTTCAAAATTTGAAGAATGCCTCATATGTATATGAGCATTTGATTAGAATGATGGATAATTTGAATTTTGACATGCTGGAATGCTTTAAAAAAATTAAAAAAATTCATACATGTATAAATGTCAATATGTTCATACAAGCCAACTTTTAGTGGAAGATCCATTTTTGAGGAGACATAAAAATGTTAATCATATGTGAATATAAATTAATTTGATATTTACCAAAATATTACAATGTTAGAGATATTAGTTTTAAAATATTTGGTCCACGTGGTAAATATTAATTTTTGAAGAATATAGAAAAAAGTATCATCGAATTTCGACTCAATTTGTAGAATCTATACATGTTTCAGTATTTATATCAAATGCGGTTTTTTTAAAATAACCGCCTGTGAAAATGCTTATCGCAGGCGGTTCTACATTAAAAACCGTCTGTGAAAATGGAAGACTATATAAAGGGACACTCGGGCACCGTAGAAACCTAACTCGGGAGATTTTACATCGACCCCGTCAGGCTACCAAAATTTTCTTCTGCCCCTCACCGCCGCAGCTGCCGTCCTAGTCACTTGTCGCCTCCTCTGCCCCCGGCCTGGGAATAGATGATGCTGCTGCCTTCGCCACCATCCTCAGCCTTTCCTCCAAGCATTGTCGTCCTCACCGTCTTCCTCTGTATGCAAGTTAGCAAGTTCATGTTTCATTAATTAGCAAGTTTGAGCTATTAGAAAGTGCATGCTTGATTATATTTGATTATGTTTGACTAAGTTTGAGCATTATCACATGTTTTCATTGAAGATGGACCACCGACCATAGATGTATAACATGTGAAGACCTGATCCTATGTACATTCAAAATATTGCAAAATATATTGAAGCATCCAAGAGACATGCAAAGATGCAAAAGATAAATGACATATTATGTCCTTGTATCGACTCTGAAAATAAGATTGCTAAGGATAGATACTATAGTGATCCAATCTCATTTAGTTAAAAGTGGTTTCAAAAAATCTACATGATATGTGCAGAGCATGCTGAGTTAGATACCCATGAAGTGGATAAAGATGATGAGAGATGTTCAAATGACGATAATGCTCATATCGATGATGGTAGTGACAATAGAGATGGTGATGATGATGATGAATTTGATTGTGAGGAGATGTTGCATCATATCGAAACACAACTATTGATTTCTATGGGAGCAAGTAAAGGTTTAAGCAAAATGTAGTCATTGCAGAATGCGGCGATGAAGCTTTTATACGATGAATCAAAGTGTTGTGATAAAGAGTTTACTACATTGAGTGCAGTACTACAACTACTAAAGTTGGAAGGCCCACACGAATGGTCCAATTGTAGTTTCTATGATCTTTTAAATATTTTGGCATAAATACTTCTAAATCCCAATAAACTGACCAGAAGCACTTATAATGCGAAGAAACCATTTTGCCCGATGGTACTAGATGTGACAAAAACACACGTTTGTGTGAACCATTGTATTATGTATCGCAAAGAGCATGAGATCGCAACTAGATGCCCCACCTGTGGTGTCAGTAGATACAAGAAGGACTACAATCACTAGTATGTTACCAACATGAATAAGACCTAGAAGAATACGAAGTTTATTATTGGCCCTGAAGGTGACAATGACAATACTTCTGATGATGCAGGCTGGAAGAATAAGAAAAAAAATCTTGCCTTGTTGATGTCGTACCTTCCACTCACTGATCACTTGAAGCATTTGTTCTCAAACTCTAGGGAGGCTGAACTTATGCGTTGGCATTCCGAGCAGCGCAGGAAGAATGAAAAACATATTCGATACCGTGGTGATGCAACACTATGGAAAATTTTTGATATTCAACATCCAAAATTTGCAAAGGAAATAAAAAAAGTAAGGTTTGCTTGGGTACAGACAGAATGAATCTGTTTGGTGAAAAAAGGAGCATACACATCACATGGCCCATGGTCTTAAGGATGTACAACCTACCGATGTGGTTGTGTCAAAAAGGAAATATATTTTGTTATCTGTTTTTATCCAAGGTTTGAAACAACCTAGCATCGAAATTGATGTGCTCTTGGAACCTTTAATGAAATATATGGCCAAATTGTGGAATGAAGGGGTACGTACATGGGATGAGTACAAGCGAGAGTATTTCACACTAAGAGCAATGATACTCGTTATGGTGCATGATTATCCCGGTCTGTTTACATTATCAGGACAAATGAAATTGTAGAAAGGTTGTGTAAGGTGCGTGGATGGAACTGTATTTTTGTACCTCGCATCATCCAGAAAGACGGGGTACATGAGACACCAATGGTTCTTGATAGATACACACAAGTATAGGAAGATGAAAGAACAATTTTATAGCAAAATCGAAAAAGATACTGCACCAAAACCTTACAGTGGAAAACTCGTGTTCAAAATGGTCATGAACAATAATATTGCATTCGGTAAGGGCAAAAAATGTAAAGGAACAAAGAGAAAGAAAACTACATCTTCGGGTGATACAACTGACACAACTTTCAAGAATCAACCAATTTTTTTCAAGTATCTTCCGTAGTGGAAGAACCTAGAATTTTGCCATAGTATTGATTTGATGCACGTTACAAAGAATGTATTTGACAGCATCATTGGGACCATGCTGGACATGCTGAGGAAAACAAAGGATGGATTAAAATCACGTATGGACCTAGTAAATCTTGATATGATGCTAGAGCTTCACCTGGTAGAAAAGGCGAACGGGAAGCATTACATTCCCCCAGCTGGCAACAACTTGACACTATAGGAGAAAAATGCAATTTTCTAATGCCTGTGTGGGATCAAAGTGCCCATGAGTTTCTCAACCAATATCCGCAAAGTAATCTCGATGAAAGACTTGTCTTTATTCGGCTATAGTTCTCACGACTGTCACATGATGATTAAAGTGCTCCTTTCCATTGCAATAGGGGTCATCAAACCTGAGCATGTAAAAGTTGTTATCACACGTTTGTGTTACTTCTTCAATGCAGTATCGCAAAAGGTGATAGCATGTGAAGACTTAGACTATTTGAAAACGTACATTGTCAAGACTATGTGCAAGCTTGAGATGTGTTTCCCACCATCCTTTCTTGATATGCATGTACACATAACCATACATCTTGTTGATCAGATAAAAGCATTGGGGCCACTATACTTACACCATATATTTCCGTTGGAGAGATATTTAGGAGTATTAAAAGGTTACGTGTGGAACCATGCTCACCCAGAGGGCTCAATTATGATAGGATACACCAGTGAAGAAGGGATTGAGGGTTGCGCTGATTACATCAAAGATGGCAAGCCGATAGGTGTGCCTATACCAGTACATGTGGGAAGACTATGTGGGAGAGGCAAAGTGGGTAAGAAAACTTTTATCTTTCACGATTACACATTAGTACACTGTGGACATTTTGGTGTACTACAACAGCTCGCAATAGCTAAGTCGTACATCGAGGAACACCAAATTGAGCTTCGTAGAAAAAACCAAGGTCGCAGAGAGGACTGGATCATGAAAGAGCATAGTATATGTTTTACTGAATGGTTAATGGACGAAAATATACCATATGGAAACTCTATAAAAGAGGAAGCAATGAATCAGTTGGCACCTGGCCCATCTGCTTTGGTGACATCATGGAAAGCGTATGACATCAATGGTTACACATTTTACACTAAGGTAAAAGATGGTAAGAGTGTTGCACAAAATAGTGGTGTTCGTATAGAGGCTTATGATCCACAGGGGTAGAAGATCACATACTTCAGGTCCATGGAAGAAATATGGGAACTCGATTATGGCGAAAGAATGCCAATTCCCGTATTTAAGTGCTAGTGTGTCAAACATCCTGGTGGTGTGAAAGTGGGCAACTATGGGCTGACACTTGTAGACTTGAACAAAGTGGGTTACAATGATGACTCGTGGGTTCTTGCCGATCGTGTTGCACAATTTTTTTTGTATAGGATTCAGGAACTGAGAAGATGCACGTTGTTGTTTCTGGAAAGCAAATTATTTTTGGGATTGAGAATGTAGGAGATAATGAAGAGGATTATAATCAATATGAATATATGTACCTTTTCACCGAACCAGAAAACATCAAGCGCGTAGAGAGAAGCATTAAAAAGGATTTGAAATCCTATATGCGAGTAGATGTCAATGCTGGAAAAAAATATATGATATATACAATATATTTGTAATATATGAATGAAGCTTTAATATTTTAATTTGACATTTTTTCTTTTTATGAAATTGTTCATGTATGTAGGTATATGCATGTATGTGTATATCATGTACATGTATATATTAGTATATATACATATAAATGATATAAATATATATATGTATATATAGTATAATATATACATATATATAATATATTACTATAAAATGCTCTAAAAATATTATTAGATATTTTTCTTTTCATCTCCTTCAAAGTCAGTCAGTAAGTAAAATCCGTTTGTGAAAACATAGGGAGCATCACAGGCGGTTCATATAAAAGACCACATAAAATATATGCACCACTACAATCGGTTCTTTATAAATAGCCGCCTCTGCAAACATTGTCTTTACTCAGGCGGGTTGTTTATTAAAAACCGCAAGAAATGTTTAAACCAGTACAAACGTTTCTTTATTAATAACTGCCTATGAAGATCATGTATTTACTCATACGTTGGTTCACGAAAAACCGCCTGTGATATTTGAGCATCAAAGACGGTTACTGTATCATTCGACATCACAAGCACATTTTTTACGGAGCGCCTGTGTCTGAAAAACGAGGCGCGTGTAATAATGGTTTTTGTAGTAGTGAAGAGACCCCTTCACTACTAGTAAGTTTCAATTTTCTCATTTTAATTGATTTCAAAATTTAAGTATTATTATATATCATAATATTGTTTCCGTGTGCAGGCTTCACCGATTCGGCGCCGTTGCGCTCCTCAGATTTCGAGGATCTCGGTGATGATGATATGTGCTTCAACTACGAGGATTACACACAGGTACTAACTATCGGCACACATGCGTGCAGATTCAGGAGGCACGGGCCTAGCAGTTTCGTAGCCAAGTGCCTCGGTTTAGCACTCAAGCTCCTCCGCCACCGACTGGGGACTCGACCCCCAACCCACCACCACTACCACACCTCATCCATACAGATTGCCGTTACGGTTCACCTTCTCGAAGTATCACATCCGGGTAGTGGTAGGGGCAACAAGAAACCGCAGCAAAGGGGAACGCAGTTTGCGAGGACCGGAGTTACGTCGGTGTCTTGAGATCATCTTCTTCATGTTGAAATGATTAACCTTCTTCATGGTATGGGAATATAAGATTCTATGATATTTGGCATCCTGAACTCTTGACGTTCCTCTCATGAAGCCTTTACTGTCCTAGTCTTGTACTCGACGAATCAATGTATGTTTTTCAATTCTCTTGAGCATCTTGATTACCTTAACTAACATTGTAGTTGCTTTCTACTCCGGTTTTATGTAACTGAATCCATAAAGCTTAATGTAGTATTTTCCAATCATGAATCGAGGTAGTTTGTCAAGATTAAACAACGAGTCATTAACCTCATCAGATTCGGGTTTTCAAATGATTAGAAAATGACTGAATCACTTTGCAGGGTCTTAAGAGTAGTAAGGATTTCATCTCTCTTATGTGTTCAAAACGGCAAATCCACTAAATGTATGGAAACTATAAGTTATGTACATGTCAATGTCACCATACACTACGAGTCAAGGAGTTTTGCAAGCTTGAACATAGCAGGATAATATTGCGAACATATAGAATCAATGTTTTCATTGAGGTTGATCAATTAGTGGAGGACCTCATGAATCAATAGTGGTAGTGTTTTGACAACTAGGAGATGAACCTATACAAGTCAAAGATGAAGGTTCAACTCATTAGTTGGACTACAAGGGTGATTGAGTAATCGGTTTCCCCGGTATTACTCAATGAAACTAAATCAAGTAAGATGGTGATCACCAGAGTTTGGAAGGCAATCCGGATTATTAGAAAATACTCCAGTATTTGAATGGAGGTACACATTCTTGCTCAAAATTAATTATGACTCATGTATTATGATGCATTACAACTCGGGTGATTATATGCAGACACAATGCAATCCCGCGGGAAACTATGCATAAGGTATGGTGCATTCATTTTTGTGATTTGAGCAAAAGTATGTATGACGATTCAAACACGGTAAGCATTATCTGAATTTCACAATGCTCGAATTTCTTGGTCATGAGAAGTGCTGGATAAGGAATGCCCTTCTCATATCTTGACCAAGATTGAAGAATTTAAGTTTAACAAAGGAAGTGAGGATTATAATCAATATACTTCACAATTTTACTTTTTGCAACTCGTACCCGTTCTAACCAACAAATCTAATTCTGCACCTCGCTGTACCTGCTTACTTAGAATAATTTCTGCGTGGGAAATCAATTGACTAAGTAACCATACTAATGTAATATCACTAAGCATAGGGTCGAGGCTACTATAGCTGTCCTTAGTGGTGCTCCACATAGTCTTCTCTTCGATCATGTATTAGTGATTGATGTCTTCCGTGATACTCTTGTGGAGTTGAAGTTAAATTTCCTCAATGAGTAGTCACTCTTGTGCTTGGAGTTGGATTCTGTCGAAAATGTACTCCCATTTGATAACCTCGTTGTTGGTATGTTACCATGTAGAAGCGGTTGGCGAATGAACACTAAAGTTATTTGAGCGCACTCCTTCCCCCTTATGTTTCGAGCTAGGAGATCGAGAAACTTACTCCAAATAATCATCATGGGGAGGTGTTGTTTAACTCAAGAAAGTGAAACCAAAGTTGAATGAAGTGGAAATTTCAAAACTGGTTCTGCTGGCTATCTCACTGTCCAGATTGACCCGTTTGCACTTAGCTGAGATTGTGAGTTAGCTAACAGTAGAATCAGATCTAGAAGTGAATAACAAAGTTGTAGTTAACTTCAAGGACTTTCCAGAAAGTATTGTTGTGCCAACATATAAGTTGTGGTTGAGGAGATATGACTTTGCAAAGTTGACACACTTTCTGGAGACTTGCAGGAGCATTCCATTTGGAGGTACCCGCTTTGGTCCATTTGTTTCTTGCATTTCTAATCCAAATTCGTCAAAATTAAAAACTGCAAAGTGGTAACATAACTTCTAAGCTTCATATAAATGTAACATATTAGCATTAGTGATTTTTAGTTTCCACGTTATATGCAATTTACATAAACATACAGAGTATGTCCAGATTTGGGGCTTCTGGACAGTTTCTGTACTTTTTGAATTTCAACCAATTTATAGGGGGATTCTGAACTTGGGATGACTAGAAATCTTGTATAGGACTTCTAAATATTTCCAAAGAGTATTTATTTGACTTCATAGCATTTCCGGTGGAGAATATGGATTTTTAAAGTTGGACAGAGTTCCCAAATTTTTGAAGAGATTTTTACAGCACCTCCTTTGTTTATGGTTGTTTTGTCCACAGATTTATATATATATATATATGTTCACAGTGTCGATGTGTAGCAACGACACTTCCCCGGTACTACTAAAGCGTAGTATGCGGAGGTTCATATTCGGATGGGGCGAGCGTAAGATCACAAACAAGATGATGACATGGGAGTTTTTACGTGGTTCGGACCGCCTGAGCGTAATACCCTACTCCATGGGGTGGTTGTTGATTGTATGAGTGTATGGCGAGTGTCTAAGGTACTTGTATGCGTCTGAGCTTAGTTGTCATCTACCGTGCGACGCAACCCTTTTATACGCTAAGGACTGGCCGTTACAGTATATGCCTGGTATGACAGGTGGCCCTGGCTATAATTAACCACCTATACACGATCTACATGTATAATCCGTGATTAACAATGTGATAACGCATCTTAATGCTGGTGTTACTTGTCTTGATAGTCCCCTGACCGTGTGTCATTAATATTGAATTAATGACACGTTAATCAGGTCTTGTAATGGCTATTTAATAGCCTCTTGAATGTCCGCACCGTTGGAGATCTTGTAGTCTTACCGCTGTAGGCTTAGGTCCAAAAGCCTAATAAGTGGCAGCTCCGGAGCTTCTCTCTGTGTGGAGGCAGGTCTGGAGACACTTGACACGTGGCGGTACCGGAGCTTCCCTCTACTGGGGGTTAGGTTCGGGGCTGCTGGACACGTGGCGGTACCAAAGCTTCCATGTGAAGGAAGGTAGGTCTGGCCCTGCAAAACACGTGGTAGTGCTAGAGCTACCCAAATGAGGGATGTGGGCCCAGTATTGTTGTTCGCGTGTTGCCTTTGGAAGTCTTCAACTCTGACATAGGAACTCCTTGGTTTTAAGAGCAGTATCAGAGGGTACCTGGTATCAAGGGTACCGACAGTGGCCCCCAGGACCACCTCTGGGAGAGACCCACTGGTTGAAATTATACTACTAGAGGTGGGGCCATCTTTGATTCCCGCGCTGCATCTTCAAAGTCTTTTTCGGGGCAGTTGAGGCGACGAAAAAGAGTTACGCCACCGTGACGTCGCCCTTTCTGACATGGTGCATGGGATCCTAGCTTGCGGATCTCAAGCAATTGAAGGTCGCCAGTTCCCAATACGAAATTCGTATTGGTTCCCAGCGTAATATTTGTAGCCTTGTAAGACTACCACCCTTGAGCTTCCAACTTCTCATCATGACAACAGTTCGCATGGTGTAACTTTTTAAGCAAAGTGGACCTAGGCCCCCTTGTCATTGACGAGGTCATCCGTGATTCGGGTCCGGAGGTAGTTTCCATCCAAGCATTGCAGAGACTTACTGAAGGGAGAAAGTCCGCAGAGGGAGGGAACTCTTTATGCCTTCATCTGATCTTGCGCTTAGAGCTCTACACCCTTGCTCCACTGCTCCACTTTGCGGCGATGGAGATGGTACTTCCTCGGAGCCAGATCAAGAAAAATGAAGACTTGTCGAAGGTCTGCACCTACATGGGGTGGTCAAGCCACTCCTTCAACAACTTGATTCGAATCAGCAAGTTCCTCTTCAAGAAGGAGAATCCCGGCAAGATCGTCTACTTCTTGTCGTTTGCCATGGTGGGGCTCATCCCACTCTTCTCAAGCTTCCTGCTGATGATGCTAGACTTCTACGGTCTGCAACTTCATCACCTTGGCCCCCACTCCTTCTTGCTGGTGGCGACATTTGTCCACTTTTTTGAGATGTGGGTGGGTGTGCCACCCTGCATCGAGCTTTTCCGGAACTTCTTCACAGTCCATGCAATCGGGAAGAGCAACAAGTTTCTTGGCTTCTACTACTTTGTGAAGCGCAAGAACTTGCCCCTCAAGTATCTGAAGATGTTCCCTTCTGGGATTTAGGACAGGAATGGCTGGTCATCATGGTGGATCGCCACGATATGTTGGACCTACCCGAAAGCCTTCCGCCCGTAGACACAGACGCTTGGGAGGTAGTTCCGACACTGCCGGAGGAGTACAACATGATCTTGACAAGGATTCGGGAGTGTGACGAAGGAGGAGTGACTCCCCTAATGGTCATCGCCAACTTCCTGACTAACCGGTGGGCTCTGCTAAATACGAGGGAGTGGCCCACATGGGTGTTCAGTGGAGAAATAGATCACAATTGGATTGAGACTTGCATCGGGTCCAATTTGAATGAAGAATCTTTGAAGCTTTATCTCCAAAAGCTGCAGTACGGGACCATTCGCCCTGAAGATCTGACTCCTCCGGTAGAGTTCCTGCCCCTAAACATGGTACCAGAGGTCAGGAGGGAGCTGCGGAAGAATATGTTAGCACTTGATCATCTGGGTCTAGTGGATAAGCTTCAGAGCACTCCTCCGGCGGGAATGTCCTTGCCCCAATGAAGGCTCTAGGCCTTTTCCAGTCAATGGCAAAGGAAAAGGTCCTGCAGCTTCACCTCCCAAGAAGTCAACCTCCAACCGAGTTGAAGAGAAAGCTACCATCGAAGTCCAAGTCGCAAGCGGAAGCTAACAAGGAGTGATGGGAGAAATGTGAGGGAAGCTCTGAAAGAAGTGACCCCTCCACCTCGGCTTAGGTCCATGGTGATCATACCTCTAGATCTGAATGGTCCTTCAGGTCCAGTGCCTGTAGAGGCCACTGCCTCCGGCAAGTCAACTCCCGCCATGATGCTAGCTGGTGGCTCTTGGTCCAGAGTGCAACCTCCGATGACAGAGGTACCAAAGGTGGCAGCGTGGGTGGCTGCCTCAACTCCAGGTTTGGGTCCTAGAGCATCTGTCACACTGACAACGGCGAGCTCTAGCTCCAAGCGCCCGAGGAAGAAGATTCGTGCTGATTGGAGCGGTAATACTCCTAGGTAAGGATCGACTCTTTAGCTTTTGTCTTGATTTTGTTTCTTGCTTTGTCTTGAATTCCCTACTTTCTACTTCCAGAACAACGAGAAGAAGTACAATGGCTCTGGTGCCTACTGTGGCTTTGGAGGCTGCTTCGGCTGAAGCTCCTGCCCTAGCTCCTGCTTCTCCCCGGTGGTAGTGGCAGATGATACGACAGCTCTAGCGCAAGTGGTCATGGAGGCAAGTCCAGAGTCAGCAACTGAAGATCCTGTGGTAGCGCCGGACCACGTGGAGGAAGAGTTTGTAGAAGCTTCGGCAGTTCTGAAGCCTGCAGTGGTAGCTTCGGCATCAGTGCTGCAAGTGGGTGAAGCCGAGTCGAAGGCTTCAGTGCCAGCTCCAAAAGTGACAGCTCCGGAGGTAGTTATGTCCTAGCTGGCGTAGCCAGAGGATCTGACTGCGGGTCAACATCTTATGGGCCAATGATTGAAGATCTGGCTGAAGGACCCTCTTCATCAGCTCCGTAAGTTGAAGCTCTTGTTGTGTGACCTTTAGAGCTGCAATAAATACTGATGAGCTCCCAGAGATCGTCCTCGGTGATGTGGAACTATTAGAGAACACGCTCGCGCTGTGGGATCCGATAGTTATTTTGGAAGACCGACCGGAGCCTGCAGAAGCACCACAGACGAGTCCAGAGCTAATTCCTTTGGCGTTGTCTATCGATAATGTCTGCTCAAGTCTCCGCCAGGTCCAGCTTGCCTTCAACTATGAAAGCAAAACTCTCGAACAAGAGCACAACACCCTAAGGCGTTGGCGCAATGGACATCATTCGAGACGAAACTGACGCAGTCTCAGCTGCCTGACCACAAGGAGTAAGTGGCCAAGGAGAAGGCCCAGCTGGCACAGCTAGACCGCGCGCTCAATCAGAGAGAGGCCATCATTAAGGCTCTCGATGATAAGACTCGGGAGATGAATGAACATGCTATGGAGGTCAGTGAAGCTGGCGACAGTCGCTCAGATAGCCTCGATGAGCTGAATGAGCAACTTCTCAAGCGCCGGAAAGACCTCAATATAAACAAGGATAAGTTCCTAGATAAAGAGGAAGACCTCGTGAAGAGGGAGGAGGAGCTCTCCCAGAGGTTGCCACTGGGAGAGTGGTGCTTGGCTGATCGCGTCGAATAGTTCAATCTATGGTGCGATCAAGAGATGGATCGTATATGGTAGGTGGGTGTAAACGTCTCCAAAAGAGAGACAGATATCTACACTAGGGAGGATTAGGTGAAGTCCAAGGTGAAGGACTTGGCATAGCGGAGGAACTGTATCCAACTCCGAGAGAAAGAGCTCAGTGGCCAAGATAAGCGAATGGCTGAAAGTATCCAGCTACCCGCTAAGGAAGTCGAGCGCTTCTCCAAGGAAGGTTCTGTCGAACTTTCGACTGCCATAGAGTCACTGGAGGAGCATAGGAACTTGAGGGCAACTAATTCCCAGCAAGTTTGGGATTTCTTTGGACATGCCAATGAAGCTCTGGTGTCATTAGGTTTCATCCCGGTACGTCCGGCTGACCTAGAGCCAGAGATGGACAAGGCTCCGATGGCATTGACCTTCACCGGCAAGAAGCTGGAAGCAGTGGGAGATGTGGTCATCGACGAACTGGGGACAAAAGGAAGTACCCTAGCCAAGAACGTTGCCAAATATGTGTTAGCATGTTTTAAGAGCCAGGACCCCAGATGTTTTTAGCTCTAGTGTTTGAAGGACCCATTGCCGAGGAGGAAGAAGCCGCCAGGGATAGCGTTCAATAAGCTGCCCAAACAGTTCCCTCATTCTTCAATATGAACTCCAGTCGTTAGGACTTTTCCATTTTTGCCTTCATCTTGTAATCCTCTGATTTTGAATGAATGAAATCTGAAATCCTTCTGAATTCCATTTTTTGTGTCTTCAATGCATTGCCTTTAATATTGTTGGCCCCCTGGTAGATGTGTTTAAAGAATTGAAGGCATCTACCATGAGGATTTAGACAATGTCTTGGAAACTCGATAGCTCTAAATTTGTAGCCAGTATGATAATTTCGAGTTTCGATTCTTGCCTTCGATATCTCCAAGAACCCTTTGTTACATCGACGGCGGCCCCCCTGGGAGTTGTCGGAGCTTAGTAGCTTTGATGGCTCCACTGTCCATGCATAGAATGTTGACAGCGGCCCCCCGGGGGTTGTTGGATGTTGGTAGCTTCGACGGAGACCCACCGTCAATGCTTGTTATGTTGATGGCGGGCCCTATGTGGATTGTCAGAGCTTGGTAGCTTTGACGGCACCCACTCTCAACACTTGTTACATCGGCAGTGGGCACCCTGGGGTCTTCAAAGCTTGGTAGCTTCAACGACGCCCACTATCAACACTTAGAACCTCGACGGAGGGCCCCCTGGGGGTTGTCAGAGCTTGGTAGCTTCGACGGCGCCCATTGTCAACGCTTAGAACGTCGACGACGGGCCCTCTAGGGGTTGTCGGAGCCTGGTAGCTCCGACGGTGCCCACAGTCAACATATAGATTGTTGACGGCGGGCCCCATGGGGGTTGTTGGAGCCTGGTAGCTACGACGGTGCCCATTGTCAACATATAGAACGTCTACGGCGAAACCATAGGGGTTGTCAGAGCTAGTGCTCCAGCAACATCCACCATCACCGAGCAAATTGCCATCAAATATTTAATTTTCCTGCGCATAAGAAACAAGAAAAGCAGTAAACTTCATCCTCTTTTCTCTGACTTATTTGCGGCTTATTATCCTTCGTTGAATTTTAGATCATAAGGAATTTAACATGACGACATAAGTGTATTGATTATATCTCTTTGGGTTTGAATGCCTTTCGGACTCGCCCTACTGGGACCTGCCAGGATATAGGTAGAGTGGCGTACTTAGGGCGTCTGACTGGTCTAAGTCGATAGCACACTCCAGACTTGTCATTGGTTTTGGTTTTCAGGTGAGTAGACCATAGAGTAATGCTAAAACCCAAAAGAATATTACCAATACAACTTATATATCACATAAATAACCCAGACTAAATTTCAAGCGTATTGCACAACATTGTTATAGACAAGAAGGTAAAAATTTAATGAGCTTGTACAAATTAAATGCACGTCGAGTCTGTTGGCATAAAATATTTTCTCATTAAGGTCCGAATTACTAGGGAAGACAAGGACACACTTAAAGTACATTGAAAAAGTTAAGTGTGATATTCATCTTGATCTAACCCAGGGTGGATATAGACACACCAAAAGTACAGGACCAAGTTAAAGTGTGCTAAGATCCTTCCTGACTCTGTCCGTAGACTATTATAGATACAATTTATACAAATAGACCCACCTCCGTGTAGCTAAGCATAAAACTTTGATAACCAGGAAGGGACCTTCCTTGTCCGGGGAGAGTTTGTTCATCCATTCTTGAGTCAGTATTCTCTACAGCACCAGATCGCCTTCTTCTAACTGCCAGATTTGCACGAACCTTTGATGATAGCGCCAGAGCACCTGGCGGTATCGTGCGTTCCAAATAGCTGCTTGGCACCTTGCCTCGTCGACAAGGTCTAGGTCTTCACACCGCAGCCTGTACTACTAGCTTCGTCGAAGGTCCGGACACAAAGAAAACCCATGGTGATCTCTGGAGGAAGGATTGCTTTAGCTTCGTACACCAAAAAGAAAGGTGTCTCTCTAGTTGCCCGACTAGGTGTTGTCCTACTTGCCCATAATGCGGACAGAAGCTCCTCTATCTAGTTGGCACCATGTTTCTTCAGGCGCTCATATGTGCGCGTCTTGAGTCCCTTGACTATTTTTGCATTGGCTCTTTTAGCTTGACCATTACTTGCCGGATGAGCTACTGATGCGTAGCTTACTTGTATGACAAGATCTTCGCTGTACTCTTGGAATGCTGCATTTGCGAATTGGGTTTTGTTGTTAGCAATGACTCTGTTCGAAACTCCAAATCTGCAGAATATGAACTTCAAGAACTTCATAGCAGATTGATTATTAGTTGTCACAACTGGGATAGCTTCCGACCACTTGGTGAACTTGTTGATGGCAACGTACTGGAACCTGTAACCTCCGACGGATTTTTGAAATGGTCCCAAAATATTAATTCCCCACACAGCGAATGGCCACGTGGGAGGTATCATTTGTAGTGACTGAGCCATTGTGGGAATATGCTTCGCGTGGAACTATCACGCTTCACACTTCTTTACCAACTCAATCGCATCTTGGAGTGTTGTAGGCTAGTAAAATCCATGCTAGAAGGCTTGACCGACCAATGTGCGAGAAGATGCATGGTTGCCGCACTTGCCTCCATGGATCTTCGCATGTAACTCGAGGCCTTCTTCCTGCGAAATGCAGCGCATTAGAATGCCGTTGGCAACATGTTGGTAGAGATCCCCTTCTACCTATGTGTATCTTTTAGCCAATCAGGCAATTCGATCAGCGGAAGCACCATATTCAGGAAAGATATTGTCCTTCAAGTAGCTCCGGATCTCCAAGATCCATGCATTGGAGCTAACTTGAGCTTCTGGATCTTGCGCGCTGGGTTGCTCGGAGCTTCCTACAGCTCCTACGGTCCTTGGTGGGTGCCATGGTAACAGGGCCACCGAGACCGCCAGCTTCGAGGTGCTGGTCTCACTGCCATCACTCAGTTCGGCGGGCTGAGTGGCAGGTCCTAACAATATTCTGACAAAAACTCCGTCTGAAGCATGAGCTTTTGTTGAACCCTTCGTCAAGAGATCATCAGCTTCAGCATTATGAGACGCTGGACATGACAGAGATCTAGGACGTGGAAGACCTTTTGCAGCTTTTGGACTTTAAGTAAATAAGCAGCGAGTTGGGGATTGTTGCAACTGCATTCACCTTTTACTTGCTTGATGATGCGTTGCAAGTCATCCTTCACTAGTAGCTGTCTGACGCCATATGATAGCGCCACCTTAAGTCCGTAGATGAGACCTTTGTACTCCGCCATGTTGTTGGTTGCCTCGAAGTCAAGGTGTACCATGTACTTGACATTCTCCTCAGTCGGAGCGAGGAGAAGGAATCTAGCTCTGGCCCCCTGCTTCTGCACGGGACCATCAAAGTAGAGTTTTTAGTGAGGCTCAGTGAAGACCGGGACCTTAGGTTCCGGCTGCTGCCATCTGAGGCCCACTGGAGTTGATGAAGAAGGAGTCTACTCCGTCACAAAGTCAGCCAGTGCCTGATTCTTGGTAGCTTATCGAGGTAGGAATTCGAGATCGAATTCTGCCAACTCCATAACCCACCTTGCAATATTTCCAGTAGAATTTGGATTATGTAATATAGCACAAAGTGGAAAGGAGGTTACCACTGGTATCTTGTAGGCTTGGAAGTCGTGATGTAGCTTTCTTTAGGCAACAAGGACTGCATATAGCAGCTTGTGCACCTCAATGTAGTGAGTCTTGGCATCATGGAACACATCACTAATGAAGTACACTAGCCATTGAACGGTCTTTAGGCAATCGGAGCTTGCTTGAGCATTTGAGTCTTGCGTGCTGGGTTGCTCGGAGCTTCCGGCAGCACCTACGACCATTGATGGCTGCCATGGTAACAGGGCCATCGGGACTGCTAGCTTTGAGGTGCTGGTCTTGCCCCCTTCGCTCAGTTCGGCAGGCTGAGATGCCAGTTTAGACAATCTCCGGACGAAGGTTCCGTCGGGAGCCGGAGCTCCGGTTGACGCTTTCGTCAAGAGTTCGTCAGCTTCAGCATTATGGAGACGTTGTACATGGTGGAGGTCGAGGACTTCGAAGTCCTTCTGAAGTCTCTGGACTTCAAGGAGATAAGCAGCTAGTTGGGGATTGTTGCAGGAGCATTCACCCTTCACCTGTTTAATGATGAGCTGCGAATCTCCCTTGAACAATAGCTGCTTGACACTATATGATAGTGCCACCTTTAGTCCGTAAATGAGTGCTTCATACTCAGCCATGTTGTTGGTCGCCTTGAAGTCAAGGTGCACCATGTATTTAACCTTCTCCCCGGTCGGAGTGAGGAGAAGGACTCCAGCTCTGGCCCCCTGCTTTTGCATGGAGCCGTCAAAGTAGAGGGTCCAGTGAGGCTCGGTGAAGACCGGAGCCTTGACTTCCGGCATCTGCTCACTAGGGCCCCCAGGGTTTGATGGAGAGGGGGTCCATTCCGCCACAAAGTCTGCCAATGCTTGACTTTTGATTGCTTGTCTTGGGACGATTCAAGGTCAAACTCAGCCAATTCTGCTGCCCACTATGCAATGTTCCCAGTGGAGTTGGGATTATGCAAAATTGCTGTAGTGGATATGAAGTCACCACTGAGATCTTGTGAACTTGGAAATAGTGTTAGAGCTTACTGGAAGCAATAAGAACTGCGTATAGCAGTTTATGTACTTCCAGGTACCTAGTTTTGGCGTCGTGGAGTACTTCATTGATGAAGTACACTGGGCGTTGGACTATACGGACCCTCCCGGAGGGGCCCAGAGCTTCCTCTTCATCGACCCGGACCCTCCCGGAGGGGTCCAGATCTTCTTCTTGAGCAATCCCGACCCTCCTGAAGGGGTCCTAATCTTCTTCTTCATCATCCCGGACCTCCCCGGAGGGGTCCAAACCCTCTTCTTCAACTTTGGGAACTACCTTGATTGAAAGAGGTTGATCCTCATGCCTCTTGCCTTTAGGATCCGTGCCTAAGGGTTGGGACCCAGACTCGCCTTCAGGTAGCTCCAGATACTCCTGGAGTGGTCTATGCTCCAGAGCTAAACATGGCTCTGGTCTCTCCGCGACCAAAACCATGCTGACAACCTCCATAGTTGATGAAATGTAATGCAGAAGAGGCTCACCAGCTTCGGGAGCTACCAGAATAGGTAGTGTGGTGAGGAGCTGCTTGAGCTCTTAGAACGCCTTCTCTCCTTCTTCAGACCAATGAAATGGCCCGGACTTCCTCAATAACTTGAAGAAGGGAAGTGCACGCTCTGCCAGTCTTGAAATGAACCGGTTGAGCACAGCTAGACACCCAGTTACCTTTTGGACGTCCTTGACATTGTTTGGGGGCCGCATCTCTTCAATGACCTTTATTTTTGCCAGATTTACCTCAATTCCTCGGTGAGTCACCAAGAAAACAAGGTCCGGAGGTAACCCCAAAGACTCACTTGTCTGGGTTGAGCATCGTACGCGTCAAGTGCAACTTTTCAAAGGCGGCTTGCAGATTGTCAAGGAGTGACCACTTGTTCTTCACCTTGACAATCATGTCATCGATGTAGACCACCACCAAGTTTCTGATGAGCTCTCCAAATGTTTTGTGCATGGCTCGCACAAAAGTTGAAGCAGCGTTTTTGAGACCGAAAGGCATGGAGTGCAATAATATAACCCATCTACTGTAATGAAGGAAGTATGCTCTTCATCTTTCCTAGACATTTGAATCTGATGATATACAAAATATGCGTCTAGGAAACACATTAACTCACACCCAGAGGTAGAATCCACTATCTGATTTATTCTAGGAAGTGGAAATGGGTATTTTGGTCATTCCTTATTCAAGGTGGTGTAGTCGATGCACATCCGAAACTTCCCGCCGGCCTTTGGTACAACGACTGGGTTTGCCAGCCATCGAGGATGGTGAAGCTCCCGGATGAAACCAGCATCGAGCAGCTTCCTGATTTCTTGTGTGATGAAGTTCTGCCGCTCGACAGATTGCTTCCGGGGCGTCTAATGTAATGGCCATGCATCGGGGATTATCTTCAGGTTGTCCTCGATCACCTACCTAGGGATCCCAGACATCTTTGACAGTTGCCATGCAAACAAGTCTACATTCGCCCGGAGGAAAGTGACGAGTGTGTGTTGCTATTTGTCATCCATACCTCCCGATATACGAGTGGTCTAGGCAGACTCAGAACCAATTTGGAAGACTTTGATGGGGATGTCGATGTCGCTGCTTGGTCGCACATGAGGTGCAAAGGTTTAGCCACGCTGACGTGAGCTCGAAGGTTGTTGAGTTGGTTGCTCCTTGCAAGATTCTTCTTCTTGTGCCACTGCGAGCACATGAAGTTCTTCTAGCTCAGTGACTCCAGCAGTGTGATGCCCCCGAATCTGAAGGAAGCCTGAAGGAGTTTGCATCTTCAACACCATATAGCTGTAATGGACTACGGCCATGAACCTATATAGGGCTAGCCTGTCTAGAATGGCGTTGAGGGGAAGCCTGATGTGTGCCACATCAAACACCAGCTTCTCAGACCTATAGTTGTCCCTAGTCCTGAAAGTCACTAGGAGTGTAATTGATCCGAGAGGAGTGATGGATCTCGGACCTAGTCCGAAGAGAGGACGTGAGGGTCTAAGGTCCAATAAGCTGAGCTGGAGCTTCGCAAAAGCCGCGAAGCTGAGGAGGTGGAGCGTCGCACCTCCGTCCATCAGGACATGATAGAGCTAAATGTTGTTGATGGTAGGAGAGACCATCAAGGGCAACTGACCAGCTCCAATCATGTTCTTTGGGAAATCTGAAGCATCAAAGGTGATGGCAGTTTCCATCCAGTTCTGATGAGATTCTGCCTTGGCGGTGGTAGCTGCGGCAGCCATCTCCCGATGCATAGTCTTGAGGATACGTCGGGAGGTAATATCCCAGGTCCCTCGACATATCATATGGAGAGTCTTCTAACGCTCATTGTTGAAGATGTCGAAGTAATCATCCACAGTGTTGTAGATGGCCTTCAGAGACTTCTTGGCATCCTAGAAGCCAAGCTCATGTTATGTCGGATCTCCTCCGACTTTATGTTTCCCCTCTTGTTGGCGGTATGGGGCTTCTTCTTGGCGTTCAACAAGCCGCTAGACCTCGCAACAATCTTCAAGGTTATGGGTGTTCGATTTATGAATAGGACAACACATCTTCTCCATGCTGCCATCCTCAGTCGATAGTATGGGTCGTTTTTCTGGGCGTGGCCCCCGACCACCAGGAGCTGCAGCTGCAGCAATAGTAGTAGGTGTGCCAGCCAATGACTTCTTCTTGACATTAGACTTCTTCTTCTTTCCACTGTCAGAGGCAGTAGCTTCAGCCTTGGAGAAAGATTTACCATCCTCCGCGGCTGGTTTAGAGTGCATCTCATGGCCCTCCGCAGCCCTAGCACATTTGTTGGCTAGGCTGAAGAGCTCTGTGACGCTGCTGACATCTTTGGTTCCCAGCTTCTCCAGCATTTTGTTATCCCTATCTCCCTGTCGGAATGCAAAAACAACAGAGGTGTTGGACATTGAATAAATGGTGTTGTGTACGTAAGAAAACCGTTGGATGAGTGATCGCAACGATTCTCCTAACATCTGTTGCACGGCAAATAGAGCCAACTCTATGCCAGGTCGGGAGTAGGAGCTCCCGAAGTTTGCATTGAACTAGCAACAAAGTCACCCCCCCCCAACTATAGATGGAGTCAGGAGGGAGACTCATGAACCAGAACCTTGCTATCCCACATAGAGCCACGGGGAAATAGCTGGCCATGACAGCCTCATTGCCTCCAGCTGCAAGGATGGCAAGGGAGTAAATCAGGAGAAACTCGACAGGGTTGACCGTCCTGTCGTATTTCTCCGGCAGATGAGGTCAGAACTTAGGTGGCCAGTTGGCCAAGCGAAGATGCATGGAGTGGTCTGAACATCCATCCCAAACTCCCAATGGATAAGGGTTTCCCTGAGCCTCTCATATCTCACGAGCTTGCTTGGTATGTACACGACTGTCTTGCCTCATGTATCGGCGATTGAGCTCCGACTGGAGATCATGTGTCGGGAGCCTCGATGCCATATGAGTGTGGTGTGCCCTGGAGGGTAATGTCGTCACTTGTTGGGAGGGCGCACGTCTCCTGTGCTGTGACGCCTGAGTACCAATTCTACAAGACAAGGTCTTGTTCCTTGAAGGTGCCTGCCCAGCAGGGGGCAGACCATGGTTGCTGATGGCATTGGCTGCAGCTGCAACCAAATGCTCCACATCAGCATGCCACTGTTCCATTGCACCCTGAGGTGCTCCTGCCAATGGATGATGTTGAAGTAGAGTCCACGCTGCGTTAAGTGCGTTCTAAGAGTTGTTCGTCGATGGAGTGACCGACGCGTATACACCATCTTGTTGCGATGGTGGAGGTGGTGGTGGAACAACAACCGCCGGGACAATAGCGTTGGAGGGATTTCCTCTAGCAAGCTGCTCAGCCAAACCATTGGTCAAAGCTACGGCGGAGTTCACAATCTTAAGATCTTAGCGCCCCCCTTCCTGGCGCACCAAAGGTCGAAGTGTAGCAATGACACTTTCCTCGGTACTACTAAAGCGTAGTCCGTAGAGGTTCATATTTGGATGGGGCGAGCGTAAGATCACCAACAAGATGATGACACAATAGTTTTTACGTGGTTCGGGCCGCCTGAGCATAATACCCTACTCCATGGAGTGGTTGTTCATTTTATGAGTGTATCGCGAGTGTCTGAGGTACTTGTATGCGTCTAAGCTTAGTTGTTCTCTAACGTGTGATGCAGCCCTTTTATACGCTAAGGACTGGCCGTTACAGTATATGCCTGGCCCGACAGGTGGCCTCGGTTGTAATTAACCACCTATACATGATCTACATGTACAATCTGTGATTAATAGTGTGATAACACACCTTAATGGCGGCATTACCTATTATGATAGTCCCCTAATCGTGTGTCATTAATATTGAATTAATGACACGTTAATCAGGTCTTGTAACGGATGTTTAATAGCCTCTTGAATGTCTGCGCTGTTGGAGATCTTGTAGTCTTCCCGTTGCAGGCTTAGGTCCGGAGGTCTAAAACGTGGCAGCTCTGGAGCTTCCCTATGTGAAGAGGCAGGTCCGGAGACACTTAACACGTGGCGGTACCAGAGCTTCCCTCTACTAGGGGTTAGGTCAGTGACTGCTGGACACGTGGCGGTACTGGAGATTCCATGTGAAGGAAGGTAGGTGCAGCCCTGCAGGACACGTGGTAGCACCGGAGCTACCCAAACGAGGGATGCAGGCCTAGTACTGTTGGACGCGTGTTGCATTCGGAAGTCTTCAACTCCAACATAGGAACTCCTTTGTTTTAAGTGCGGTATCAAGGGGTACCTGGTATGCAGGGTACCGACACACAGTTTGACAGAAATTTAAATTACAACATTGTTACACATCTAGTAAGGTTTCTGGGAATGTATCGTATGAACTGTCGGTACCCTGCAGATGAGGTACACTCGCACACTGGATGAGACAGCGAGGCGAGTCCGGAGGTGCCACGTGTTCTATAGGCGGCAAGGCCTTTGCCTCCCTCAAAGAATAAGCTGCGGCGCTACCACATAAGCCTTGAAGATGGGACTTGGCCCCTCCAGTGTGACGGGCTCCCGAGATGCCACGTGTATGGACAGGACCTCACCCATCCTTGGGGGAGCGCCCCTGGAACAACCACGTAGTATGGAGCACAAGGACCAGCACCCGCCAAGAGAAAAAGCACAGAGCTGCCACGTACCCTGGGTAGCCCCGGAGCAGCCACGCGTCATGAAGGACCGGGGATAGCCTTCCCGCCGAGGACCGGCCCCGACGCTGCCACGTGTCCTGCAGCTCGCCCCAGACGATAAGGTGCAGGAGTTAAAAGGTGGAGCACTACGCTCTAGTCAAGCATTGAAGACCCGCAACCAACCCTAGTGCACGACGTGGGGCATGCCAACAGTAAGAGACCGCTATGACCAATCGCATCATAGTGAAGGCGTTGCAGGCCTATCCCACTCAGCCAAGTGGGTAGCTTGCGGCAACAAGACAAGCTGACGGGACACCTTCTACCACCATCAGCAACGGCACGTGGGCTACTCACAAGGGAGGCGGCAAGACGACGAGTATCCACTGCCACCCTCAGAGGAAGCTTATGCAAGAAGTCTTAGATCTTTAGGATAAGATCACCCCCGGACCACCTGTCGGGCCCCGGGACCCCACTTGTAATGCGTCCGGTCTTGGTTATAAAAGGCCTGGACCGCCACCGATACAAGGACCAGACTCATAATCCTCGATACACACACACAAACGCATACACAATCTCCAGCAATACAATCCATCGTGGAGTAGGGTGTTACGCTCCTTATGGCCCGAACCACGTAAAAAACACCGTGTCACATACTCTTCCGCTAGAACACTAGTTTGAGGCCTAAGCCTCGCCAAACAAGAACCTCCGCGGGCTGCTCCTTTGCAGATCCGGTGAAAGTGTCACATTAACACTTCGACATTTGGCGCGCCAGGTAGGGGCTTTTTACCTCAAAAAAGTGTTAGAACCCTCACCACAATGGTGTTCATCAAGCCTACGAGCTACAGCAAGATCAAGCCGCAAAAGATCGATCATCGTGTCGATAAAGACATGGAGAAGGAGTTCCAAAGGCCGGAACACGCCGTGGAAACGGTACACTAGGCTATGAACTTCGACCTCAACAGTGACCACGAGTGTCGCAAAGCACTCCACGTCATTTGTGGAAGATCTTGAAAACCCGCATCCAGGAATGCGGTCAAGACACTGCGCCAGGCAATGGTTGCGATAGCTTCTAGGCATGCCCTGGCACCGCATCACAAATGGATGGAGACGCCGATCAGCTTAGACGCCTTCGACTGCCCCGAGAACATGGAGGGAGCCGGGCAGCTGCCCCTCCTCACCGCCCCCTCTCCAATGTAAAGTTTTAACACGTTCTAGTAGATGGTGGAGCCGGCCTCAACCTTATCAGCTGCGCCGCCTTCGACGAGCTGAAGATCCACGTGTCTGAGCTCGCCACATCAAGATCATTCTCGGGGGTAGGACTAGAGAGTGTTATCTCGTACGACTGCATCCACCTCTGGGTGACCTTAGGGACACCCTAGAACTTCAGGATGAAGAATATCCTATTCGACGTCGCGGAGGTTAGCCTCCCCTACCACGCCATTATCCGAAGGCCAGCCCTGTACCAGTTTATGGCTGTAGCTCATTACAGCTACCTCGTCCTCAAGATGCCGACATCCTCCTGTGTCCTCACGATTTGTGGAGATCATACTGCTGCGGTGATAATTTTGGAGAAGCTCCGAGCGCTGGCAACGTCCCCAACACGTGTCCTGTGCGATGCTGGGTCGAGTAAGCCTTCGCCAGACCCACGTGCGCGCAGCCGCATCGCTGTACCATGAGTGCAGCCCTCCGACGACAACGACGTACCCATGAAGACAATCCAGATTGACTCTGATGCGACTCAGACCACCCGTACTGCGGGGAGTCTGGACAGCAAGCAGGAATTGGCGCTCACTACCTTCCTGCCAGCTAACGTCGACATCTTTGCTCGGCAACTGACGCAAATGCCAGGCATCCCCAGGGAAGTGATCGAGCACTGTCTGAAGATCTACCCCGATGCATGGCCACAGCAACAGAGGCCTCGTAAGCAGTCCATCGAGCGGTAGAACTTCATCCGCGAGGAGATCAAGAAGCTCCTCGATGCTGGCTTCATACGGGAGGTCAACCATCCCAGATGGCTGGCCAATCCAGTTGTTGTCTCCAAGGCCGGCGGTAAGCTTCGGATGTTCATTGACTACACCAACCTCAACAAGGCATGTCCTAAAGATCCTTTCCCTCTCCCTAGAATTGATAAAATCGTATATTCCTCGGGATGAGATATGCTATGCTTTCTAGATGCGTATTCAAGGTTCCTCCAAATCCCAATGTCTAGAGAGGATGAAGAACATACTGCTTTCATAATCGTAGATGTCCATTAATGCTATGTCTCCCTGCCTTACGGTCTTACTAACGCCCTCCCCACCTTTGTACGTGCCATGCATAAAACATTTGGGGACCTCATCTGGGACCTAGTAGAGGTATATGTTGATGATATTGTAGTAAAAATCTAATTACAAACATCACTGCTAGAAAACCTCGCCCTAGTTTTTGACAGACTACGAACCACTTGCACAAAGCTCAACCCAGACAAGTGCGTGTTCGGAGTCGAAGTCGAGAAGCTCCTCGGGTTCTTGGTCTCATACCGAGGAATCGAGGCCAACCCAGAAAAAATCAAAGCAGTGGAGCTGACGTGGCCTCCAGCCCGCATCAAGCACGTGCAGAAGCTTGCAGGGTGCTTGGCAGCGCTCAGCAGATTTATCTCTAGGTTGGCTGAGCGGGCTCTCCTGTTCTTCAAACTCCTCTGCCAATCTAGACCATTTGTTTGGACCGAAGACGGGAGACGGAATTCCACGAGCTGAAGCAACAGCTGACGTCACTACCGATAATGGTGGCATCGGAGCTCGGGGAGCCCCTGTACCTCTACATCGCTGCAACAATCGAGGTGGTAAGTATGGTTATGGTTGTAGAACGGGCCGGCCCCCAGCAGCACTGATGAAAGGAAGGAGCCCCTGCCGCTAAATTCTGAGCCCCAGGGCTTGGATCTCACAGGGGGCCCCAACGACAGAGGAGCCTCTTGGTCCCAGCCCCTAGAGGACGTCCGGGTCCATCAAGGGGGCCCCATAGAGTAAGGAGCATTTGGGTCCCAGTCCCCAGAGGATGTCTGGGTCCCCCTAAGGGGCCCTAGAGACCAAGGATCCTTTGGGTCCCAGCCCCCAAAGGACGTTCGGGTCCCCTTGGGGGGCCCCAAAGACCAAGGAGCCTCTGGGTCCCAGCCCCAAGAGGACGTTCGGGTCCCCCTAGGGGGCCTCGGAGACTAAGGAGCCTCTGGGTCCCATCCCCAGAGGACGTTCGGGTCCCCCTAAGGGGCCCCACAGACTAAGGAGCCTCTGGGTCCCAGCCCCCATAGGATGTCTAGGCCCCCAAAGGGGGCCCTGGAGACCATGGAGCCTTAGGTTCCCAGCCCCAGAGGACGCCTTGGTCCCCCAAGGGGGCCCCAGAGACCAAGGAGACTCTAGGTCCCGACCCCAGAGGATGACCGGGTCCCCCTAGGGGGCTCGAGAGGCCAGGAAGCCTTTGAATCCCAGCCCCCGAAGGAAGCGCCAGGCCCAGGAGACATGGAGTCCTTAAACCTAGAGTAGAGGGAAGAAGATGTGTCGAATTCCCCAAAAAGGTCCTGGACCATCCATCGCATGGTCTACTTCATCAGCGAAGTCCTGCATGAGGCAAAGACAAGGTACCCCGAAGTCCACAAGCTACTATATGCGGTGCTAATTGCGTCGAGGAAGCTCTGCCATCATTTTGAATCACACCGAGTATCAGTGGTTACTTCGTTCCCACTGGGAATAGTGCAGCACAGCCCGAATGAAACTGGAAATATCGCCAAGTGGGCGGCTGAATTAGTGGAGTTCGAGCTTGATTTCTTACCAAGACATGCAATCAAGAGTAAAGCCCTGGTCGACTTCGTTGCTGAGTGGACCCCTCTCTGAGCAACCTAGTGGGCCAGGAGATCAGTGAGCCGAAGCCCAGGTCTCCAGTGCTTACCGAACCTCATTGGACACTCTTCTTCGACGGATCCCTAAGGAAGCAATGGGTTGGAGCCAGCGTACTGCTCACTTCGCTAACAGGGGAGCAGTCCAAGTACGCAGTGCGCCTCGACTTCAAGGCTACCAACAACAAGGTAGAGTACAAAGCCCTCATATTCGGACTCACAGTTGCGCAGGGTCTCGGTGTCCAGCAGATGCTGGTCAAGGGAGACTCCAAGCTGAACATCAAGCAAGTCCGGGGTTAGTGCTGCTGCAAAGACCCGCAGCTCTTGGCATATCTAATACATGTCAAGAAGCTGGAAGTTGGATTCAAGGCCTTTGATCTCTACCATGTGCCACGCGTTGACAACTCCATCGCTGATGCCCTGTCAACCATAGCGTCCACAAGAGCCCCCGTTCCAGAAGGGGTCTTTGGCAGGAGGTTGGTGCGGCCAACCGCTAGGTTGGCAGGGCCTAATGAAGAAGGTGAGCCCAGCTCCACAGAACTGGCAACCACGGTAGCCATGCAACCATGGGGGCCGCCATGGTTCTTGAGTGTCACCAGGGGTCCCAAATCACCTGGCGCCCAAGATCCAGAAGCTCAAGAGAGTCCCAACGCGTGGATAGCAGAGGTCCGGGACTACATGAAGGACAACCTCCTCCTGGAGGACCCAACATCTGCTAAGAGGATCATGAGGATGGCTAAACATTACATGCTGGTAGAAGGTGATCTCTGCCGACGTGGTGCCAACGGCTTACTGCTACGGTGCATAACTCGGCACGAAGGCTGCGACTTGCTCGCAAAAATCCACGAAGGAGAGTGTGGGAATCACACAGCTTCCCACACGCTTGTTTGCAAAGCCTTCCAGCATGGCTTCTACTGGCCAACAACACTACAAGACACCGTTAAGCTGGTCAAGAAGTGCATGGCGTGCCAGTTCCAAGCCAAGCAAATTCACACTTAGACGCAGTCACTGAGGATGATCCCGCCCTCCTAGCCTTTCACGGTCTGGGGGCTGGATATCCTGGGACCCTTCCCCAAGGCAGTCTGAGGGTACTGGTTCCTCTACGTCACCAAAGATAAGTGCACCAAGTGGCTTGAGGCAGCCCCAGTGATCAACATCAACAAGGAGTCCCCAGTCAAGTTCATCAAATCAATTGTCTGCAGGTTCGAGGTCCCGAACAGGATCATCACCGACAACTGGACCCAGTTCACCAGTGCAGCTTTCCAGGACTACTACAAAGACTTCGGCGTCCAAATTTGTTATGCATCCGTGGCTCATCCAAAGAGAAACGGACAAGTCGAACGGGCCAATGCTGAGATCCTCAAGGGCCTCAAGACACGCACATATGACTGCTTGGATAAGCATGTTGCCAAGTGGGTCGACGAACTCCCCTGTGCATTGTGGGCAAGCCGGATGTCACCCAGCCATTACACGAGAGAAACACCTTTCTTTCTGGTGTATTGGGCCGAGGTTGTCCTCCCCCAGAGATCACTGTGGGCTTGTTCAGAGTCCGAGCATTTGATGAAGCCTCACAGGACCAGCTCCAACGAGAAGATGTCGACCTCATCGACGAAGCAAGGTGGCACGCCACCATCCAAAATGCACGTTACCGACCGGCGCTGAGGCGCTACCAATAGCGGTTCGTGCGGAGTAGAGAGCTCAAGACAAGCAACCTGGTGCCGCGGCACATACCCTCTCGAGAAGGGTCGCACAAACTTTCCCCCAGTTGGGAAGGCCCCTTCTGAGTTATACAAGTATCCCGCATCGGGTGTGTCCGCCTCACCATAGGAGAAGGAGAGCCCCTCCCCAACCCTTGGAACATAGAACACCTCCGTAAGTTCTACCATTAATCATAAATCGTGGGATAGTGTAGGGTGTCATGGTGCCAAGGAGCAGCACTTAGGACAACAGAACTCTGGGGGGGGGGGGGAGGTCCAGAGTGTACAACCGTTTAGCTTGGTTTCATACCCTAAGCATGAACAATTTGCCTCCCTAGCCAACTGGAGTGGGTCGTTGCCTTATTGTAAATCCAATCCACTCCTAAGACCACCAATGAGAAGAATTCACTGTCTTACCATGTGCTTTCTCTTACGTTCACTTAAAATTACCTGTTAATTTTGTGATCAATCAAGCTAGTCTTGTCTTTCGTATATTGTATTCATATACATGGTGAAATTTGTTCTATATCACCCCTAGCAGAGTCATGCAACCCTGCTGCAGGCGGATGTATTTGAGATACCTGCAAGGTGTCTTGGAACCTCACGGCCGCCCTCTTACTTGGGGTCCCGTGGTGCCAAATGGTTCCCCGCGAAAGGCCAACGCTGAGGTGGAGGTCCAGAGTGCGCAACATGCCTAGCTTGGTCCTGTACCCAAAGCGTGTGCGCTTTACCTCCCAGTTCCGCGGCTAAGTACCGAGGGCCAGGACGCTCACACCCCGAATAAGAAGATAGCCGGACCCTGAGCGCCAATGCACAAAATTACCCAAATCACGTGTACAAGCCTAGGACTGTAAAACATGAAAATACTTAAGGATAGGAAAATATCACCAGCGAGCAAAACAATATGCACCTCTATTTTGTGTGCTGGACATACAAAGCACGTGACGCTGGAGCATCCAGCTCCGGCACCTTGCAAGGGGACTGCTGTCGACGTTTCCACGAAGATGGTGGGTGACGCTAGAGCATCAGCTTTGGAACCTCCCAAGGGGCCTGCCGTCGACGTTTCCATGAAGATGGTGGGCGACGCCAGAACATCTAGCTCCAGCACCTTGCAAGGGGCCTGCCATCGATGTCCCAGACCGTCAATGTCAGCACCAAGCGCGAATAAGTGAGTGAACTCTGCTGCCCTGCACTTGTTTTTAACAGAGTTCTCTCTTGATATCCTATACACCAGGGGCCTACCATCAACATTTCCACGAATATGGTCGGCGACGCTGGAGCATCTAGCTCTGGCACCTCCCAAGAGGCCCGCCGTCGACGTTTCCACGAAGATGGTGGGCGACGCCGGAGCATCCAGCTCCAGCACCTCCCAAGGGGCCTGTCGTCCATGTTTCCATGAAGATGGTGAGTGACGCCAGAGCACCTAGCTCCAGCACCTCGCAAGGGGCCTGCCGTCAACGTCCAAGATCATCAACGTCAGCACCAAGCGTAGATAAGTGAGTAAACTCTCCCGCCCTGCAATTGTTGCTAACAGGGTTCTCTTGCAATAGCCTATACACCAGGGCCTGTCGTTGACAACTCTATGAAGATGGTGGACCACTCCGGAGCATCCAGCTCTAGCACCTCCCAAGGGGCCTGCCATTGATGTTTCCACGAATATGGTGGGCAACGCCAGAGCATCCAGCTCTGGCACCTCCCAAGAGGCCTGCCGTCGACGTTTCCATGAAGATGGTGGGCGACGTCGGAGCATCCAGCTCCAGCACCTTGTAAGGTGCCTGCCGTTGGTGTCCCAGAACGTCAGCGTCAGCACCAAGCGCGGATAACCTATACACAGGGGACCTGCCATCGATGTCTCAACGATGATGGTGGATTGCACCGGAGCATCAAGCCCTAGCACCTCCCAAGGGGCCTACCATCAACGTTTCTACGAAGATAGTTGGCAACGCTGGAGCATCCAGCTCTGGCACCTCCCAAGGGGCCTACCATCGATGTTTCTATAAGGATGGTGGGCGACGCCAGAGCATCTAGCTCTGGCACTTCCCAAGGGGCCTGCTACCGACGTACCTGTGAAGATGGTGGGCGACGCCGTAGGATACAGCTCCGGCACCCCCCAGGGGCCTGCCGTCGACGTCTCGGCACGTCAGCGACAACAACAAGGACAGACAAGTGAGTGCACTCTCCTGCCCTGTTTCTGCTACTACGAAAGTTCGCTTGTGGTATCCTGTCCACCAGGCGCCCGTATTCCAAGACCACACGACGGTGGTAGGAAAAGCCAGAGCACCCAACTCTGGCACCTCCCCGGGGGCCTGCGATCGACGACTTCACAGTGACGGAGGGCAGAGCCGGAGCAGCCAGCTCCGGCTGCCGGCAACAACAACACTCATGCTCCCTCACTCTGATGGGGGCCAGTCGAAGACATCCTGCATTCAAGTGGCAAGTGTACCCAACAATCTGGCCATGCCTACTAGGGGGGCTATAAGGGGATCCCATATGCAGGACGTCATCTAGCGACAAACCGGCCGCATCAATTGTGCAAGCGTTGGTCCCTAAAAGGCTAACTACATGAACAAAGGCTCTTCAAAACCTTAGTCAAGAGAAGGGTTTGGGGCAACAATCTGAAAGCACGCGACAAGCCAACAAGCAAAACAACAAGAATCTAAATTCATAAGTATTTATTTTTACAAGGGGTCATCCCCGGATACAAAACTCGTTGGCCCAGGTGCTGCCAGCCTCAACTCCGCAGGAACAAAGAAGCGACGTCCCTGGCAAGGTCTTGGACTTCGGCCCTAGCCTCATACTCCCGCTCATCAAGGGGACATTTCTTCACCGCCTCCAGCGGGATCTTCAGGTACGAGCTTCGGAAGCATACCAGGACATTGCAGGCTACTAGCTCAGCCAGCTCCTTTCCTTCAACCTCCAGCCACCTTGCCAGGACTGTGTTCACCGACCCCAATGACGAACAGAGGGAGTCCAAGGCAGGAAGCGGTGGGCCACCCCGTGAGACGGACCCCACGCGGCACGGGACCAAGGCCGAGGGGTTCCAGCACCGCCCCAGCACGGGCCAGGAAGTCTTGGACCCCTTGGGCCTTGGTCGTACGGGAGACCTGGAGGCTCTTCGTCTCTCTCCATGCAGTCTCCTCCCAGTCGGCGAGCTCCCGAGCACGACGCTCTAGATCATCCTCCCAGTGCTTGATGTAGAGCTCCAGGTCCTGCAAAGCTCGACGCTTCTCCTCTAGGCCCTGGGAGACCTCCCCCTCCTTTGCTGGCATGTCCCGTTCGGCGTCAGCAACAGCAACCTCATGACAGACCAACTCTAGCCGCTGATCCTCGTACAGCCTCAGGTGGGCATCAGCAGTAGCATGGGCCTTTAGAGCGTCCACCTCAAGCTGCTTATTCCTGGTGTCGACCAGCTTCACCAAACACCGCTCCTCTACATGCTTATCCCACTCCCGGTAGAAAGCAGACTGAGCCTGGCATAAGATGGACTGGGTCGCGGCAATAGTGTCAGCAAGAAGAATCGGCGTGACCGTCATCACAGGCGACTGCTTCTCCACCTCTTCTGCCGATGCCGCGGCAGACACCAGCGCCTGGGGACCAGTTGGTGCTCCGACTGGAGCTCCGGGAATTGCCAGGCCATTGCCTGGAACTGAAGCCCCTCCCTCCGCTATAAGAGAGTCGTCGGTCGTTGGTGGCGATTCACCGTCATGTGCGACAATAACGACAGGCGCCAGCACCACTTCAACGATGGGCGGGTCAGCCTCACGAAGGGAGCAGCCACGACCAGTGTATCCCCCTCCACGCCAGGCACCTGGTCTCCTGGCACCTCCACGCCATGCACCTCCTCGCTTGGCACACCCACACCGGGCACATCCTCGCCGGGCGCCTCTTCGCCTGGTACTTTCACGCCTTGTGCCACTTCAGCCTCACCTACCACGACGGAAGAAGGTGCAGAGTCATCGACGGCACCTAAGGTCAACGTGCCCTCGGGCGTGGGACACAACATGGCAGACCCCGTTCCAGCTCTGGGAAGGGCAGGGCCTACCAAGCCCACCCCTCGAAGCACCAAGGGAACCAAGTCGGCTGACGACGCACTGAGAAGCCAGGATAAAACTCCGTCAAAACGTGCATAGGGAAAGAAGGGAAAAAACAGAGGAAGAAGATGTGCCTTACCGGCGGGTCGGACCGCTCAAGTGACCCTAGCCCTCCACTCTTGGCGATAGATCGAGGTCGCCGGGACCTGCCCTCAAGACTGGGGCCGCCATCTCTAGCCCCGGCTCTGGATCGGCCGCGCTAGCGCAATCTCCTGCACAGTCCCCTTTGTGCCCCCGCCAGAACTAGAGCCGCTGCTGGAATCGAAAACCAAGTTTACGATGGGAGCTTCGTCCATTCCGGCCCCATCACAATGAGAAGTTGGGGTGTTGTCCCCCCGTGTCAACTTCCGCTTCTTTGATGCAAGAGCAGCCGATTCAATGGCCAGATGGCAGGAACGCCTTCCTAGCGATGGAACTAGGGCAAGCTGGCTGCCCTCCAGCCCGACGAAGATGTTGGGGACCCTACCTCTACCTTCTCCAACGAGCGAGAGGAATCCGACCTTCGTTGCAACATGACGTGACACCGCGCCAGAATTGATGAAACCCCTGACGTATCCTCGGGGTGAAGGCGGGCGACAACGAACACATTCACTACCGGACTCGAGCTCAGAAGTTTGTCCCTCACATCAGGGGTCATGAAGAGCGGCTGGCAGTCGATTGGGATGGAGACGTGCTCATTGTCAACCATATTGCAAGTCACCGCTTTTAGCAAACCCTCCAACTCCTTCGGGGTAAGGTCGTCCGGAGCCAGCCAGCACAGATCATCAGTACCAGCATAGTACCAGGCCTCGTACAGGCGATTTTGTAGAGGGGCAGTACGGCGGCGCAAGAAGTCGATCAACACCATCAGGGAGGTCAAGCCTTTGCCCGCCAAGAATTGAATACTTCACAATATCTGCGTATACTCCTTTGGCAGCCCCAGGAATTCTTCCCAGGTATTGGGATCAACAGTAGGACTTGCAGTAGGCACCTTCGCAGTACGGGCCTCAACCCACACGATCGCCCAATCTTCCCTCCGGGCCTTCCACTTGCCCCCTTTCAGCGAAGGGATGTAGTGTCGGTAGGATTTCTCCCAGTGCTGAAAGTAGTAGGCACCCACCTGGGTAGTCTTGCCTTTTTCGGTGGTCCTCGTCACGAAGAAGAGTCAAAACATCTCCACCGTTGGCTTACAGCCCACAAACGCCTCACTGAGGTGAACAAACACCACTATCATGGCGATGGAGTTCGGCGGCAGGTGGTGGAGCTGCAGCTTGTACTCCCCCGGCTCCGCCAAAAAGAAACGCGACAGCAGCAGTCCAAGCCATGCAGACACGTATGTGGAGAAGAGGATGGTCTCGTCTTCATGCAAGTCTTCAAGAGAGGAAGATCCGCAGCGGATCATCCCCACACGCTCCGTCGCCGACCAGCCAAGCAGTGGCCGCATCGACAACAGGTTGTCGACCGACCAAAGGCGAGACAGAGGCCATGGGGAAGCCATTGGAGCAAGTGAAGGTGGGAGCTTTGACTAAAGTAAGAAAGCTCGAGTGTTCGAGGAAGAAGGTGAAAGCTTAGGATGCGGGGTGTGAATAGGGAAGGAAAAGATCCCTCTAAAGGTTTCCTTTTTAATCACCCCCGCGGTGCCTTAGTACCTCGAATGAAGGATCGGCCCACACCACTCAGAATGCAGCGCCCATGGCAATAGGCCCTACGCCCCCGGGTTGTAGCGCTGGCCCAGGTGGTCAGCCACCCGGAAAAATAGCTAAAGCAGCTCCAATAAAGGCGGGATGTACGAAAGTGTTGTGACCGCGTTGGGAACTATAGCAGTTAAAGGCGCCGCAGAAGGTAGAGAAGTGACAGCAGGCAATGATCCCATCATTGCAATGTCTCAACTTGAGAAGGATGTGTGGCGACGATTGGCAGAAGCACCCACTGCTTTAGTTGTCCAAGACAGAATTTAAAGCAGAGTGCGGGAAGACATGGAAAGGGCTCAACCTTTGGGCTCTTCACCACACCCCAAGGTGGACACAGGGGCCACTGTCGGTACCCTGCAGATGGGGTACCCTCACACAAGATGAAGACGGCGCGGCGTGTCCGGAGGTGCCACATGTTCTATAGGCGCCAAGGTCTTTGCCTCGCTCAAAGATCAAGTTGTGGTTCTGCTACGTAAGCCTTGAAGATAGGACTTGGCCCCTCCAGTGTGACGGGCTCCCGAGATGCCACGTGTATGGGCGGGACCTCACCCATCCTTGGGGGAGCACAAACGGAGCAGCCACGTAGCACTGAGCGCAAGGACCAGCACCCCCCATGGGAAAAAGCACGGAGCTGCCATGTACTCTGGGGAGCCCTAGAGCCGCGACGCGTAACGAAGGACCGGGGCTAGCCTTCCCGCCGAGACCCTGCCCCGACGCTGCCATGTGTCCCGCAGCTCGCCCCAGATGGTAAGGTGCGGGAGTTAAAAGGTGGAGCACTCCGCTCCAGTCAAGCACTGAAGACCCGCAACCACCCCTGGCGCACGACGTGGGGCACGCCAATGGTCAGAGATCGCTATGAACAATCGCATCATAGTGAAGGCGCTGCAGGCCTATCCCACATAGCCAAGTGGGTAGCTTGTGGCAACAAGACAAGTTGACAGGACACCTTCTGCCACCGTCAGCATCGGCGCATGGGCTATTAACAAGGGAGGCGCCAAGACGGCGAGTCTCCACTGCCATCCTCAGAGGAAGCTTATGCAAGAAGCCTTAGATCTTTAGGATAAGATTGCCCCGGGACCACCTGTCGGGCCCCGAGACCCCACTTGTAAGGCGTCCGGTCTTGGTTATAAAAGGCCTGAACCGCCACCCATACAAGGACCAGACTCAGAATCCTCGATACACACACACACGGACACACACGCATACAAACTCACCAGCAATACAATCCACCATGGAGTAGGGTGTTACGCTCCTTGCGGCCCGAACCACATAAAAACCTCCATGTCACATACTCTTCCACAAGAACACTAGTTTGAGACCTAAGCCCCACCAAACAAGAATCTCCACAGGATACTCCTTAGCAGATCCGGGAGAAGTGTCGCATTAACACTTCGACATGAACCCATTTGAATTTTCTATAGAGAGTTATGGTCGATTTAGTGAGGAGTCCAGAAACTGTTTCCAGTTTCTGTCCAGATTTGACAAAGTTTGGAATTTTGAAATTTTGAACAGTTTAGAGATGGATTCTGCTCTGGGAATGAACATAAAAGTTTTAGTGGACTCTCTTTTATTTCTAAAATGGATGGTACATCTTCATTGGAGTTTTCTACTAGGAGTTATGGCTTTTCAAAGTCAGATCTTTGCTGACAGAAAATAGGGCTCTCTATTTTTGAATCATGTGAGTTCAAAACCTACTCTAATTTTGAAAACTTAGTTCAAAATTAGATCCTAATAGCTAATATGTGTACTCTCACATCTTCTAAGTTCCATTTTATAGCAAAGTTAGTAATGCATGGATGGGATACACGTCGGTACTACATGCCTCACAAAAGTGAAAATCCTAGTTGGATATTACCAGCATATACGTATCAATCGGTGGAGCTATAAACAGTCACTCGCAAACGTTTTCTAAGTGCAATACAATGAATGTGGTTAGTGTACCTACATAAGACACTCAATTTACAAAACACACATTATGGTGACATACAGCATGGCCCACGCGGGCGATCATTTCAGGCAGTCACAAATATATAGGGAAGTAAGAACATTCGTCCTATATCATTCCATACGGGCCCCCACGAGCTGAGCCACACCTCGAGGTACATGACCGGGTTTTCTACCACCCAACGGGGGTCCCACATCTTTACCTAATCCTACACCTGTAGGAGGTGCTTTTGCTTGTCTATTAAAAACACACTACATGTGTTTCAACCGCATGATAGGTGGCCACGTCATTTTCTCTTGCGCTAGGGATCAACACTGCATATGGCCCTTTGAACAATGAACGTTAAAGAGTTGCATACTTCGTGTTTTTCACCACACGATGGGGTATCCACGCTTTTGCCTAAAGCAAGTCGGGGAGCAGCGTTTTTATATGTTCCCGGAGCCATGCAAAGGTTCAGAGACTCATATTAACTCTTGTGACAAGCCACAGGGAACAATCACATGCTACCTCTCGCATGGTCAACTTACAGCAATTGATCTGCTTGCTGTGTCGTACCTTACCTCTTACCTGATGTTGAAGCGACGATACAAAATATAATAACAAGTATGTTAGCATTGCCACCTTAATAACTATGCTATTATAGTCCTTATGTGGGCATATAGACTAATCCTCACTTGACTACATAGAAGGATTAAAAAATAGGCTCTTTTCAAGCGTGCTATTCTCAATGCAGCTCTGATACCAGGCTGAGAGGACTGGAGTCCCGACATCCAAGGATATCATTGGGTGGTGCCGTGCGATGCGACACCCAACAACACACATCGAAAGAAGACATCCAAATACAAAGTTTTCATTTCATAATATGATAGAGTTTACAAAATGGTGTACATAGAGATACACACGCAGCGGAATGAACATACTCACTCTCAACCTGTCTATGCATTAGAGAAGACGTTCATGCCATAGGACACTTCATAATAGCAACATGGTGAATACATAGCAGCGGCATGGTTCACATGAGATACACCTCGACAGTTAAAGGTCTCACACAAAACCCTGATGAGCAGCAATAACACTAATACCTGCAAAACAACATATATAGAAACTGTGAGCATGAAGGCTCAACAAGACTTAATCGTCTCACCTAAACATAAACTCTACATGTAGGAATTCTAAACATAGGAAAGCTGAATTGCATAAAGGACTCGCATAATAGTAAATCCTTATTTTCAGATTTTAAGTAGCAGATGTACACTCCATGGGGATGGCACATCATAAATTTCACAATCAAACAAGGAACACTTCGTCTACGATGTCACGTGCCCAAAATTGCATAAACTACATATAAGTTAAATCTTTGGAGAATAGTAAATTTAACTGTGCTACTGCTATGCCATACAAGTGGTAATACAATTATTATAATCATTGCAGCATATTCAAACTAATCCAACTACTCTTTATTACTACGTAACAACACAGTGAACAAGCGGTACTCAAATAACCGCAAGGGATGGCGATTGCAATTAGTAGACACCCAGATAACACATCATATACACCCATTTCAGAAGTGGAGCGAATCACACTTTAATACTATGTTGTATGCCGCAACCTTGCAAAGGAAACCCAAATGTGGAACCGGTCCTTCCGTAACCGGCAGGAGGTCCCCGCGTGGATAGCGTCTTTTCCCACCGTCAGATTTACACCTTGCTGCCCTCAACCCATTCCCATAAAACGGTAGCGTAAGCCTCGACACCCAGGTTAACCAATTACATCGATTTCATTGTTCCCATATAGCCAGTATGCATCCAGTACAGTTCAAACTTGCTCAGCGGGGTTGCACGTGGATCGGTCCTCAATTGACACAATCAGCACTATGCACATGAGACCACGTCTCGTTGCTACCTACGCCGCTGCCCATTCTCATATCAATACTCATATGCCATTCTCAACATAAACCAATCCCATGTAACTGTGTAACTATCTCGCGAGTAGATTCCAACTACTTGACTTCCACCTGATTACATATGACATTAGCATGACAATTCTACCCGTCGAGCTATACAACTACCCAAATACTCCATAGGTTTGTGGGTCATGCAATTGGAGTATCAATACACCTTAGACATAATGCAATTCAAACTATAGACATAATAGTATACAAATGAAAACTTTGAAAAATCTCTTAAATGCAAACCGGGGCTTGCCTTGGGTTGTGCTACATAAATGTCAATATAGTCAGTGCAAGAGCCTCAAAATAAAGCTTCTTGTCCAGTTCTCCCTTTTCTTGCTGCTTCTCCATAACGTCGCAGCAAGTCCACCTCAGTTCCATCCTCTTCCATATGTGCTCCTTGTTGATGTTCATCATCGGTTGAGCTATCGATATGGAAATGCACATAAGAATAGTACAACTTAATAATATGAGCAGTGAAGATGTTGATAACTAGATAAGAATTAAAAATAGTTAAAAGGGAAAGGCCTGCTGCTGTGTGGTGTATTGGAACTGGAGAATCAAAGTATGAAGTGAAATAGGCACATGAGAATAGTGCAACTTAGCAAATTGGAATTGGAAATGTTTATAACTCAAGAGGGCTAAACTCAGATGCAGTGAATGGTGTGTCTCTAGTTGTCAAGAAAAACAAAGAAGAAACCAATAGAACTGATTTGGATTATGGAATAAAGTGGAGGATGTGTCATATAACAGAATGTAGTTTAGCAAAGAGCCAAATACATAAATGACCAGAGGAGAGAACCATGCTGCACAAGGTTTACAAGAGGGTGCTCTACTGTGTACAGGAAACAACAGATAAGAAACTGTAGGGCAACATAGGAGAATGTGGGTTTGAAGTGAAATGTGCGATGTTTTGAACATAGAGGTGGGGAACACAGTTTACTGTAGTAAATCAAGTCCTATTCTTCTGACATTTTTACAGTAGACAACATGTATGATTAGAGGAGTATTGGCCAAGTTTGAGCTATGTTCATGGCATTGTCTGGTCTCTAAAATTCATTGAAGCTTAACCCTTCTCAGAATTATCAGGACTGCTCTGAAGCTTTAACATAGGCCCAAAGTTTATTTCATGTTTATAGGAGGTCTGGGAAGATCCAACATAATTGGATTCATAATTTTCTAAGCATTGTACAGTTAGATATTGAATTTAGAAGTTTGGACAATATTCTGAAAATGTTTCTGGACATTTTGGAATTTTTCAGGTTCATACTAGTTGGGGGTTCAATTTGACACATCAAATCAACTCAAATTGACCTAAAATATTTACTGGAGCTCAAAGTATTTAGTTGGGAGAATCTGGTCAAATTTGAGAAATTTTCAATGAATGCATCTTCAGGAATTAATTTCTAAGGCTTTTCCTCCATGGATTTATTAAGAAATTTACAGACATTTTCATACCAACTAGTTTGTACTACTGGATACTACAGGTCGAGATGGTTTTTGTGAGAATTTTTTGCCAATTATTCTAGTATATATCCATTTTATAAGTTGAAAGCAATTCTGGAATTTTCTTTAACTAGAAAATTTTGAATAATTGACTAGGCCCGTGGAATTTGAAATGGGCCAATAACATTGCAGCCACACTGGGCCACAAGGTATTCCCACGTTGCCACACTGAATCCATCCGCCATAACAGATCCGATTAAAGAGTTATGTTGCTGCCAAGTGGGACTCGGGAGTCTTCTTTCTCCCAGGGTAAAAACCAAGCGGGCGGCAGCGCCCGACGGCGCACGGTGGGGCACCTCACCAGAGATGGCTGCAGTGCACCAAAAGCTTGCCCCACTTGGGTCCTTTGGCACAATGAAACATGCCACACACCCGAGTGGAAATGGCGACGGCCGGAAGTGGCTAGGAGGGCACTCTCGGCGGTGGTGGCGGCAAAAGGTCCGATGGTGACAGGGTGCATACCCCAGGATAGGTTACTTAGGTCGGGGAGAGTACCATAAGATCTGCGGTGATGTGAGGAGATCTAAATTCTACACGAATCTGGAAGAGAACGGCTGCAAATTGATCTTGATGGGAGACCTAGGGTTTCACCTCGGCGGATGGGAGAACTTGGTTTATGGTGCGTTCGATGGATGAAAATGGACGCCGCTTGCTCAGGGAGTTTCGTAGTGACATGAGGAAATTATTTGCTAACTGAATTGAGGAGCTTTGCTGCGTAAAACGGGAATTGCATCGATGATGCTTTGGGTTCAAAAAAAAAGAACGCGAGAAGAACTAGAAATCCATCGGGGTTGATTCGGGAAACGAGAAGCAACACTTTGGGGGTGAAAGTGGAAGGCATGGTGAACCTTTTGGCACACTGGGTGGAGCGGAAACGAGCTCGAGCCTGCCTGGCATCAACGATTTGTCGCGGCGGCTTAAACCGAAGGCTGGGGAAAAGCTTCGCGCCGTGCATTGTCAGTAGAGGAAGAAGGTGACGGTAAGCAGCTTGGGGAGGTAGAAGACACGCCGGTGCCTTGCTCCAGGTCTCTATCAATTCCGGAACATTGCAACACCGTGGAGGGTCGGTGTTCTATGCGGAGCCGCTCGGGCGCAAGAAAAACAGGGCACGTGCGCTGCTTCGGTGACTAAAACCATTGGAAGGGAGTCGTGTTGGAGAGGAGGACGAGTCCTACGCGTTGTGTTGCTGGTTTCCACCGATGGAGAGGCAAGCAGGAGGTGTCCATGCATGTGCCTCGGTGACGTCAGGGCAGAGAACAGAGGAAAACTCCCTGCTCTGTTGTGTTGTGCCATGGCTGCAATGTGGGCCCCATAGCGCTCTCCCCCCTATCCCCTTACCTAAGCGATTCAAAAATCTCCAGTCGAACAGCTCTAAATTGGGTGATAATTTGACATGTATACAAAGTTGAATATGAGAAAGATTATAGTGTACTAGAATCTTGTATTTAAATATGCCGAATATGGCAATTTCATTTTGAATTCGGATTTTACTATTTTGCCATTATTTTATTATTTCTCCAAATTTTCCAACAATTAACATAGAACCTAATTTCAATGCAAAGAAGCCATTTATGGTTCTTCTAACTATACATTTTTCTGAATAAGATTTAAACATTATTTGAGTTTGAAATGTTAGCTCTAATTATTTGAATTATTTGATCAACATTGGTGCTAATTCTAATTTCTTTCATTTTTAATTAAATCCCCAGACTTGATTTACACATTCTTCTTTTGGGATTTTACTTTTACTTTTATTTGAATATGAACTTCAAAACCGGCTTTGTACTTGGCTTGGTATTTTAAATTATATTTGAAGTTCTCTATCAATAATCATTTGCTTAAATGCAATCATGCACTCACAAGTTCTCATTTGGTTTAATGTTTTAATAAGCCCCAAATTTGTTTTTACCCTCATTGATTAACTCCCATAACTCATTTGAGTTTGTCTTTCCTATTCACATTAAAAAATTTCAAGTTCACATTTCTGCAACTTCTTCTACGCTTTCAACTATGGGCATTTACACAGTTGTAGATGTACCATGTACTATATTTTTTTGCTTAATATAGTATTTTATATATTTCATATCTCGTTACATATATTGTTTTCCTATTTTTCCATTTTCTAATATCGTACACACCATTTAAATCATATTACAATTTTAATTAACATAAGATAAGACAAATAAAACCTCAAAACGAGATATGACACACCACTTGTTGAGAACTTGACCTAGGGGGCATCTGCAAAATGCCACCAGCACTACTACAAATCTAATTATTACAGGCGCCTCATTTTTCAAACTCAGGTGGCCCGTAAAAAAATGCGGTTGTTCTGTCGATTGATGCAATAACCGCATGTGATGATTAAACATCACAGGCGGTCTTCCATAAACAACTGCCTGAGTAAATACATGATTTTCTCAGGCAGATATGAATAAAGAACCGCCTGAACTGTTACAAACATCACAAGCGGTTTTTAATAAAATACCGTCTCAGTAAATACATGGTTTTTACGGATGGTTATTAATAAAGAACCTTCTATACTGGTTCAAACATCACAAGCGGTTTTTTATAAAAAGCCACTTGGATAAAGACATTGTCTTCATAGGCTGCCATTAATAAAGAATCGCCTATAGTGGTGCATATATTTCATGCGGTCTTCTATACGGACCGCATGTGATGCCCCAAATGTTTTCACAAACGGAGTTTGCTTACTGACCGACTTTGCAGGGGACTAAAAGGAAAAAACCAATAATACTTTTCAGAGCGTTTATAGTAATATTATACATATATGTATATTTTATACTATATATATTTATATCATATATATATATATATAATAATATATACATATACATGATATACACATACCTACATATATGAACAAATTCATAAAAAAAGAAAAAATGTCAAATTAAAATAAGAAAGCTTCATTGTAATATTACAAATATATACAATATATATCATACATTTTTTCCAGCATTGACATCTTCTCGCATATAGGGTTTAAAATCCTTTTTAATGCTTGTCTCTACACGCTTGATGTTTTCTGGTTCGGCGAAAAGGTACATCTCTTCATATTGATTATATTCCTCTTCATTATATCCCACATTCTCAACTCCAACAATATTTTGCTTTCCAAACTCGTGCAACGCAATCGGCAAGAACCCACGGGTCATCTTTATAACCCACTTTGTTCAAGTCTACCAGTGTCAGCTCGTAACTATCCACTTTCACACCATCGGGATGTTTGACCCATTGGCACTTAAATACAGGCATTAGCATTCTTTCAACATAATAGAGTTCCCATATTTCCTCTATGAACTCAAGGTATGTGGTATTCTGCCCTTGTGGATCATAAGCCTGAATACGAACAACACTATTTTGTGCAACACTTTTATCGTCTTTTTCCTCAGTGTAAAATAAGTAACCATTGATGGCATATGCTTTCCATGATGCCACCAAAGCAGAAGAGTTAGGACCTAACTTCTTTATTGTTGCCTCTTCTATAGAGTTTTTGTATGATATATTTTTGTCCATTAACCATTCAGTGAAACATTTTCTATGCTCTGTCATGATCCAGTCCTCTCTGCTGCCTTGGTTTTTTTTTGCGAAGCTCAATTTGTTGTTCCTCGATGTACGACTCAGCTATTGCGAGCCGTTGTAGTACACCAAAATATGTATGATGTACATTATTGTAATCATGAATGACGAAAGTTTTCTTACCCACTTTGCCTATCTCATGTAGTCTACCCTCATGTACTGGTATATGAACACCTACCTACTTTCCATCTTTGATGTAATTTGTGCGTCCTTTAATCACTTCTTCAGTGGTGTATCCTTCCATAATTGAACCCTTTGGGTGAGCACGGTTCCACACATAACCTTTTAATACACCAAAATATTTCTCCAACAGAAACATATGATGTAAATATAGTGGCCCCAATGCTGTCATCTGATTAACAAGATGTATGATTAGGTGTACATGCATATCAAAAAAGGATGGTGGGAAACACACCTCAAGCTTGCACATAGTCTCGACGATGTACGTTTCCAAATAGTCTAAGTCTTCATGTGCTATCACCTTTTGCGATACTGTATTGAAGAAGTAACACAAATGTGTGATGAAAACATTTATATGCACGAGTTTGATGACCCTTATTTCAATGGCAATGAACACTGTCATCATCATGTGACAGTCGTGAGAATTATAGCCGAATAAAGACAAGTGTTTCATTGAGACTAGTTTGCAGATATTGGATGAGAAACTCGTGGGCACTATGATACCACGCAAGATTTCACAAATTGCTATTTTCTCTTGTAGTGTCAAGTTATAGCTGGCTGGGGGAAGGTAATGCTTCCCGTTCACCTTTTCTACCGGGTGAAGGTTTGATCTGATATCAAGATTTACGAGGTCCATATGTTATTTTAATCCAACCTTTGTTTTCCTCGGCATGTCCAGCAAGGTCCCAATGATGGTGTCAAATGCATTATTTGTAACATGCATCAAATCAATACTATGGCAAAATTCCAGGTTCTTCGAATACGGAAGATACTTGAAAAAAATTGATTGTTTCTTGAAAGTCATGTCAGTTGTATCATCCGAAGATGTAGTTTTCTTTCTCTTTGTTCGTTTACATATTTTGCCCTTACCGAAAGCAATATGAATGTTCTTGACCAATTTGAACAGGAGTTTTCTACTGTAAGGTTTTGGTGCAGTATCTTTTTCGATTTTGTTATCAATTTGTTCTTTCATCTTCCTATACTTGTGTGTATCTGTCAAGAACTGTCGGTGTCTCATGTACATCGTCTTTCTGGATGGAGTGAAGCATAAAAATCTAGTTCCGTCCACGCACCTTACACAACCATTCTTCCGTTTCATTTGTCCCAATAATGTAGACAGTCTGGGATAATCATGCACGGTAATGAATATCATTGCTCTTAGAGTGAAATACTCCCGTTTGTACTCGCCATATCTTCCATTAAAGACTCCAAGAACACATCAATTTTAATGTCGGGTTGTTTCGAACCTTGGATAAGAACAAATAAACAAATATATTTCCTTTTGTGACACGACCACGTCGGTAGGCTGTACATCGTTAAGACCACGGGCCATGTATTGGGTATGTTCCTTTTTCACCAAATGGATTCATTATTTCTGTACCCAAGGCAATACTTACATTTTTGATTTCCTTTGCAAATTATGGATACTCAATATCAAAAATTTTCCACTGGGTTGCATCACTAGGGTGCCGAATATGTTTTTCAATCTTCTTGTGTTGCTCGGAATGCCAATGCATATGTTTAGCCTCCCTAGGGTTTGAGAACAAACGCTTCACGCGATCAATTGCTGGAAGGTACCACATCACCAAAGCAGGAATTTGTCTCTTATTCTTCTCGCTTGCATCGTCAGAAGTTCCGTCACTGTCACCTTCAGGGCCAATAATAAACTTCTTATTCTCAAGGGTCGTATTTATGTTGGTAACATACTGGTGATTGTAGTCCTTCTTGTATCTACTTACACCGCAGATGGGGCATCTAGTTGCAACCTCATGCTCTGCGATACAGAATACAATGGTTCACACAAGCGTGTATTTTTCTCACACCTAGTGCCATCGGGCAAAGAAGTTTCTTTGATTTATAAGTGCTTTTGGGCAGTTTATTGGGATTTGGAAGAATTTCTACCAAAAGATTCAAAAGATCAGAGAAACTACAATCAAACCATTTGTGTGTGGCTTTAAACTTTAGTAGTTCTAGGACTGAACACAATGTAGTAGACTCTTTATCACAACCCTTTAATTCATCATATAAAAGCTCCATCACCGCATTCTGCAATGTCTCCATTTCACTTAAACCTTTACTTGCTCCCACAGAAATCAATACATGTGCTTTGATGTGATGCAATATCTCCTCACAATCAAACTCAACATCATCACCATCTTGATTGTAACTACCATCATTGATATGAACATTATCGTAATCGGAACCTCTCATCATCTTTATCAACTTCATGTGTATCTAACTCACCATGCTCTGTCCATATTGTGTAGTTTTCTTTGAAACCTCTTTTCACCAAATGAGATTTGATTACTACAGTATCTATAAAAGCAATCTTATTTTCGCAGTCGATATATGTATATAATATGTCATCCATCTTTTGCATCTTCGCATGTCACTTGGATGCTTAAATAAAATTTGCAACATTTCGAATGTACATAGGATCAGGTCTTGGCGTGTTATACATCCACGCTCGGCGGTCCGTCTTCAATGAAAAATGTGAAAAATGGATAAAAAAGGGATGTGCCTTAAAATGATTAGGTCGATTTGAATAAATTGTGATTACATTAATATGTGCTTCGATGGTATGTTTAATAACAGAATTTATAATGCAAGAATATAAGGGATTCTGATATTGAAATTTTTACAGAGTTCCTAAGATCGTAATAGAGTTTTTGTAAAATTTAAATAATTTTCTGCTGCAAGGTTTGGCAAATAATATTTCTTAAATATCTTACTTACAATGAATTTACAGAGACATAACCAACCTGTATCATATGAGTGAATACTAGTATCATGTAGGTCCGTTCATAACGGTTCCATGAAAATTTGTTTCATAATTTTCTCAGCTCCTAGTGGCCACAGTAGATTTTTGAATCCCAAGATATTTTCTGGAAATATTTTTTGGTGTGTTTATACTAAAACAATTAACCTATAGACAACTGCATTTATTATTGTAACTTAAACATAGTTAATAAACTTGGAATTTTACTGGAGATACTATGATATATGAAACATTTTCTGGCAGAGTTTGGAAATTTTCCCTAGAAGCAGTTCCCTGGAATAATTCCTCAAAGGGAAAAGGAATTTGAATTACACAGAAATTACTGTGCATTTTCATACCAGATAATTTGCACCACTGTAAAGTATAAGTCAAGTGAAGTATGCCAAAATTTGTTTGAGGATTTTTGGAGCTTTCTACAGAGAGTAATGAATTTTTGAAGTTGGACTCTTTCATTGAATCATTTCATCGAGCATGTGATGTGCTTGTATTCATCTTCAACTGAATCCTTCAAAACTACTTCTTTTTCTACAAAATTCATGGAGGAGCTCAAGGGGAGGCTCAACTACATCTTGGGGGGTAGGAAGGGGGAGGGGGATGGAGCCAAACTTAATAAAACCAAAATGAAAAATAAGACAACAAACAATGGAAGTTGTTTGACAGTGGAAGAAAAAGCCTCTGCGAACCATTTCTTTGTTTGAAGCTTGATCAACTGATGAAAGGAACGGCACACGCACTGATGATGGCTATTATATACCAATTTCACCCGTCAATATAACTCAATTATGTAAAGGAAATATTATTTCTTACACACATCATCTTTCTATTTAACCTATTTCCACTTGTCCTTGGAGAAAATAGTGCATGTTGGGATTCTATGCAGAATTGAAGTGAAACAAGTGGATAGATCCTATAAAATATCATTCCCAATCAGGCGATGCCACATGACACCACATGGATCAAATGGCCCACAAATAGAAGTATTCGGGGCCATCCAATAGTGTAGCACCCATATCATGGAATAGGACCCACCTGTCAGTCACCTGGAGGAAGAACTAGCCGTTTGGAGCCAGGACCAGGTCGGTCGACCCCCCTAGTCGGCTGACTAGGTCCTGGCGCCAAACTCGGTCAAACGCCACGTGTTGGCTCCTCCCGGCTTGAAGAGGTCATGGGTGACTTATTCGCGTGCTTTTGGTGGCGAGGACCGACACCTCTCCAAGCTATAAATAGGACCCCTCACCATTTACTTCATCACACACCACTTGAGTATTCATCAATTGTATCCACTACTCTCCATGGGTCTAGAGGAGTATAGGCTATAAACAGGAGAGTCTCAAGTCCATGGTCCAAGTAGGAGAGGAGTGGAAGGAGTATCTTCCCAATTTCCAATTGGGAAAGGTATGTCTCCCATATTCCTATTTGTATTTGTGACTTTATTCATAGTAAAGATGTTATCTTTAGTCTCCCATTGTTCATATACTTGGATGAAGCGTTTCTTGTTTGATTGTGGATTCCATATATGTGGTAGGAGTAGTTTTTATTATTGTTCTATACCATTCTTAATATATCATCATAAACACTATAAACCTCCACTATAGTATAAGTAGCTATCATATGATTATGTTAACATGAATCACTTATGCTATGAATTAACCTTGGTTCAACGATGATTTAGTTCATTGCCTTAGGATGGCTTGTGCCTAGGCTCTTAAGGTAATTACTTAATATGCTAGCATGGTGCTAGGATACAAAGTAGCGTTGAATGTCTCGTATGCCCACGGATTGAAGAGGTAGGCAGTAGGTGGTGACAGTCCTATCTGTCATTTGTAATCCTCCACGTTCGGCTATGCCACAGGCTCTTGGTGGGAGTCATCCTAGCATTGCTAAGGGTAAACCTGTGCTCAATGTGTTAATCCACTTATCATGAGAACTGATAATTGACATGATCATTAGTCACTAACCTAGGCTATGTATATGTACATTAGAAGCATTTTATGAGTACTCTACCTAGTTCTCAGCCTAGTCCCTCTTTACCCCAAATTATCCCCTTAGGATAGAATGCTCTTGTGTGTCACACTACCTCAATTACCCTTTATCCATCCTTGCTAGAGCCCTACCTAGATCAACCTAGCCTTTCCACTTGATGATTGTTTTACTTCCAACTATCCTTCCTTTTGGAGAATATAAATGACACCCTTTGGGAAAACTCTTAGAGGGAAAATGCTATATCGATAATTTTTGTGCGCTTATGAATTTACATGTATAATATAAAACCTACCAACAGGTATTTCTGGCACCCCTGCTAGGGATGAATTGTTAGTAGTGCATAGGAAATATCAACAAGCATTTCTGGCTCCGTTGCCGAGGATGTATTGTTTGTAGTGCGTAGGAAATATCAACAAGCATTTCTTGAGCCGTTGCCGGGCAAGGTAGCCGAAGTAGTGCATGATTGAGTGAATAGGATAGGATCCTGGTAGGTTTTAGTAAGATGGCCCTTCTTTGTTTACACATTTTATGTGAAAACGGGTTAGTTTATTTCTGGTTTCCGCTTGCCGGAAAACTTTGTTGAAGATCCCGAATCCCTTCTGAGAGATCGACCTCGTGTCGTTACTCCTCAGAAGCTTCGAGCGGCAAAGCAAGCCAGCACAAACTGCACCAACAACCGAAACACCAATGGCTTAGAAGATCCTTCGTGAGTTTTCAGCTCCCTCTTCTAACAATGTGCCTGTTGGGCCCACTGTTAACATGGGAGATGTAAACTTTGAAATAAATACTGGCCTTATCACTATGGTGCAAGCCAACCCATTTTGTGGGAAGGCTAACGAGGAAGCAAGCGATCACCTGCAACAGTTCCTTGATATCTACATCACTTTTAAGATAAAGGATGTATCTCCTGATGTTGTCCATCTTAGGCTATTTCTGTTCTCCTTCATGGGAGAGCGAAACAGTGGTTCTACACGAACCGAAGTGCTATAGATACTTGGGAGAAGTGTTCTACGGCATTCCTCGCCAAGTTTTTCCCATTGGGCAAGACCAATGCCCTAAGTGGAAGTATTTCCAGCTTCTAGCAAGATGCCAATGAATCTATTCCCGAGACTTGGGAAAGGCTTCAGGAGTACATCCTAGCCTGTCCCCACCATGTGATGGATGACTGGCTCATTATCCAAAACTTCTACAACAGGTTGATCCTTCCGCCTGTGACCATGTTGATGCTGCTACTGGAGGTGCCTTCTCATTGACTATTCCCAAAGCCAAAGATTTGATTGAGAAGATGGTTTCAAAGATGGAATGGAGCGACGAGCGTCTCCATACCCTCCAGCAAGGCATGCACACCTTGAAGGAGGTGGACATGATCGCTGCCAAATCGGACCTCCTTATGAAGAAAATTGATGGACAAGGCAATGTTGAGGTATGTGGCAATACTTATGCCTTAGACTCTCACATCACTTGTGAAGTCTGTGGCAACACGGGCCATTTGGGCAATGACTGCCCAGAAATCCGTGAGGATGCCCTATACATAGCCAACAATTGAAACAACAATGGCTATCGTCCAAAGGTCAAGGGTGGGGCCAACCACACCCATTCTTACAAGGAGGGTACAAAAACAATAGCAACAATGGAAATCAACCAAACTTGAGATAACTTGACATTGGCCAGCTGAAGATCAATGAGGCTATATCCAAGAAGTTGTTGGCCAATCACAAGACCCTAGAGAGCATAAATGCCAAGATTGAAGGATTATCCTCATCCATCAAGAATCAATTGAGTTTCAACAAGATGTTGGAAACCCATATGGATCAACTGGCTGCAGTTGTTCAATGGAGAAAGTGAGTGCGGTGGCTACGAGAGGTGGCAAGACCACTTGTGACCCACCGTATCCCACACAAGAGAAGAGTACAACTACAAATGAGAAGGAGGATGTCCATATTGGCATAAGTGAACCACTTAGTGATGGAATGGCCAAGCACTTTGAGGACACCAACTTATTCCCATTCCCTCACAGGCAAAGGAAGCCAACAGTGGACGAGCAATTCAAACGCTTTGTTGAGATCATCCAGAAAATCCACATCAATGTGCCCTCGATTGATGCGATGCAAGTGCCCACTTATGCTCACTATCTCAAGGACATATTGAATAACAAGCGGCCATTGCCCACCATTGAGGTTTTCAAGCTTGCGGAAGACTGCAACACAACCATCCTCAATAGGATTCCAGAAAAGAAGAAGGACCCTGGATGTCCTACAATCTCATGCTCAATTGGGGCACACCACTTTGACAAGGCCCTTTGTGACCTTGGAGCAAGTGTGAGTGTGATACCCAAGGTGGTTTTCGACCAGCTGAACTTCATGGAACATACTCGAACACCAATGCAGCTCCAACTGGTTGATTCCTCAGTCCGTTATCTGGCGGGTATCGTTGAAGATGTCTCGGTGAAAATCCAGAACTTCTTCATACCCGTGGATTTCGTGGCGCTCGACATGGAGGTCGAGAAGGATATGTCGCTCATTCTTGAACGCCTATTCCTAATCACCGCGGAGGCTCCCATGGATGTGGGAGCTGGAGAAATCCACTTCCATATCAATGGCAAGAAGGAGAAGTTTAACTTCCACCCAAAGTTGGAGCAATGCTCAATGATCTGCATTGGGGCGAATGTCAAACACATTCAAGAGGTCGAAATCACACCCCCAAAGGTGGACCCGCTCATTGCATTCATGAGGAATTTGATTTATGCAAAAAATTCGTCTTATCATCCATGCCGACACCCAAGAAGACGGAGAAGTCCGAGCCTCCACAAAGGCCCAAGTCCACCAAGGCGCCAAAAAAGGTATGGCGAAAGAAGCAAGACAAGCCGCCCAAGCCCATACCTCCGGGCCCGGATGTTAAGAAATGAAGAAGGAGGAATGACCATCTTATTGGACGGTGATGAGACCTAGCAAAAAGGTTAAATTGGTTGTTATCCTTTTCTTTATTTTTCTTTTCTCTTTTTTTTGGTTTTCCCCGTTTAGTTTGACTTTCCCCACTGCATATTTGATTTTCTTAGTAAGTTGAGAATCTTATATTCTCAACTATAATTTTTATTTCTTTATTTTTCAAAAGAAAGAAAATTGTTGCATTTTGAAAAAGGAGTTTCTATTTGAAAAACAATTTTCTGAGCTGCAAAAGTGGTGTTTCACCAACGTGCTAATTTCATAGCCGTTGGGGAGCCACCTGCCAAAACGAGAAAATAGGGGGCCCACCTGTGAGGTCGGCCGACCCCCCTGTTTGGCCGACATGGGTAAAGAGCCATCTGGCTCTCTCTCTCTCTCTCTCTCTCTCTCTCCTCCAACAACTACATTTGGTCCCCTAGTGACCGTTGGGGATTGCACACTATAAATGATGGCCGTGAGGAGCTCTACTCCTCACACTTCACCTCATTTCATACCTCCCCAAAGTCACTCTTGCTCACATTGTTTTCTTGCTCCTCATTGAAGTACTCTTGATCAATTCCCAACTCAAAAAGATTTGCTTTTGTTTGCATTTGCATTTTGCTCTCATGTTCTTCAAGGGAAAATCTGTCGGGGTTTTGCTTTCACTAACATCACCTCTTTCGAGTTTTTGCCATGTTGTGTTCATGTTTTTTGTGGCCATGAAAGGAATGAAGATGCTGTTTGGAAAGAGGAAGGAGGTTGCAAGCTCAAGCCATGGTGGAGACTCAAGTGCACGTCCCTCTTCCGTTGGTACACTAAGTTCAAGTAGGAGGAGTGTAGGTGAGGAGACTCCCATGTGTGAGAGGAGCAACCCTCATCAACTTCTTCACGACGACAACCTCGACATCCAAAGTGAAGTTGAAGATCAAGTACGCAAGCTCCTCCAAGCTCGTGAGTTTTCTCATACGAAGGCTTATGATCTGGATTTGATCTCCAAAATAGGTATGGATTCTGAAATATTTTCCATTTGGCATGCATTAGGATGGGAAAACTTTGCTCACATAGAGGATAAAGGTTCACGCCTTCTCTCCATACAATTCCTTTGCACACTCAAGATAGGATTTGATGGTATTACTTTTAGATTATTTTAAAAAGAATACAACATCCTATGGAAGGAATTAAGTGAAATCCTAGGCTTCCATAAACGTTGTTTGCTAGATTTAGACACTTTGCCTAAGTTTAACAAACAAAGTTTTTGGAAAAATTTAACTGGGGAGGTCAGATGAAGTGCACCTAGGAATAGCCACTTGCACAACCCCACTTTACGCTTCATGAATATATTGGTGGCTATGACTATGTTCCCTAGAGGAGATGTAAGGATAATACATGATGATGAGCTGAAAATTTTATTTGCCATGATAAAAAAGATAAAAGTTGCTCTAGTTATTGCCATGATGACACAATTGTTAGATTACACTCCAAGGGTAGGGCCAATTGAATGTACTTCATTGATTAACCGTATTTCTACTAGGATAGGAGCACTAGAATATTATTCATTTGAGTATATAGGAAATGAAAGAGAAATAATTTATGATGAATATTTAGCGCAAGGACATACCCTTAAGCATGATCAAGATGGCTCTTTGATATTTTATTATCCTGGCTTTGTCAATGAAATTGGTTACCTAACCCGAATTATCATTTGTACAAATGCCGGAGGATAACCATTGACCTTCTTCCCATCGAGGAAGCCGGAAGAAGTAATGTCTCTGGCAGGGTAACTAGAAGCCATACAAGGAGAGCGACTATGCCTCCGACAACCTCCACGGTCCCTGAGTACAAAGAGGAAGAGAACCCAACGGGTGATGCACCCGTATGGACTCAACCTCCATCATATGAGACTGAAGGTCCGTCTTGGCATGGATGGCCAGGTGCCGCGTGGGAGCTACCCCTATCCACTTCAAGCTCTAGCAGCTTGCCTCCATCGTCCTTGAGAAGATGTCGTTCCTCTTCGGCTAGAAGTCATCATGACTATAGCCAAGGAATGACGGATCTCACTAGACGTATGGATGAGCTTGAAGTTAGAATGGGTGACATCTTCAACACTCTCCAAGGGTATGTCCAAGGTACCTAAGACTGGCAACAACACATGGACGCTACATTCATCAATCTCAACTCCACGCTACAACAACAACAAGCCGATCTACGACATACTTCCGTCATCAAGGGTTCAACCCTCGACACGGAGGTGGGTGAAGAACAAACTTGGGGGACGACCCCCACTTGAGGTAAATTGTATCAATCCCTTTGCATATTTCCATTAGACCATCATTCACCTTGCATATAAAATATATATATATATTATAATAATAAATTTTAGGATAGATTTGCTTTCAAATAAAATAAATGATGTGCAGTAAGAATGGTTTGGAATTTATATAGATGAAATGACGAATAGTTGCTCTGTTTTAATTTTCCTAAGTCCCTAGTTTACAACTTTCTACTCTCCAACATATTGCCCTCATTGGATAAAATTGCTTTTGCCTTGATTTGGAAATTGTGGGTAGCAAAAGCTTAATTCATTCTAAGTTGTTGTGAGATATTATATAGTGATAGGGCTGTTATTCCAACTTTGAAAGAGAAACTTAGATTTCTGGAGAAATTCTAAAAGATTTAAGTTACTCTCATTTCATTAGAAATACCTACTAAAGCCATATTATATATTTCGTTGATAGAACATATGTGCATATGCTATTTGTCTTCACATTGAGGTTTGTCAACTAGTATAGACCTATGTGAGATTTCATTCATTACTTTTTGAATTCAAGACTTCCCTTGCACATGTTATACTTCTACACTAGAAGTAAGCAAATTGCCATCATACTGCCATCCCACAATAAAAATAGAAACCCCATGTCATTCATGCTTAGTACTCTCTCCAAAATTCATTGCAGAAAAAGAGAGTAGAAGACATGGCTACATAAAAAAGAAAAAGAAAATGCATGCTTACGTCATAAGCATGAGAAAAAAAATAGCCATGTTTTATCCCTGCAAAATAAGAGAGTCCACTAAAAAATGAGTCATCTCAAGATCCACATCCACTCCATTCCATCAAACGTACACAAGTCTTGGATCAAATTGTTTTGAATTGATTTATCCTAAGGCTTACTCTTTTGACGTAGCAATATTATGTGTTGCAAATATGCCTATTATATTCCCTATCAAACTCCACATACAAGCTTATGTAGAGGTAGGATGAATTTAGGCAAAATGCCTTGGTGAGGATATATTTCCACTACACAAAAAGGAAAGACTTGAGAGAATCAAATTGAGATACTTAAAATCTAAATTGAACTCTCTGGAATTTGAGTGGAACTTTACTTCTAGGGTATGTGTGCTCTATTTGTTGTTCTATATTTCAACCACCCATGAATAGAAGATGGCATAAGACCCATAATGACTTAAGATGGATGAAGTACCATGCCAATTTTTGCAATACTGGGTAGAGTATTTTGTTGTGCACATGGTACTTTTGAAAGATAGAGAATAGTAGCAACACCTGATCATAAACTTAAAGTGTTGGCTTTGCTTGGGACGAGCAAAGGATAAGCTTGGGGGAGTTTGTTGACGGCTGTTATATACCAATTTCACCCGTCAATATAACTCAATTATGTGAAGGAAATATCATTTCATACACATATCACCTTTCTATTTAACCTATTTCCACTTGTCCTTGGAGAAAATAGTGCATGCTGGTATTCTATGCAGAATTGAAGTGAAACAAGGGGATGGATCCTATAAAATATCATCCAAGACAATCTGGCGATGCCACATGGCACCAAATGGATCAAAGGGCCCACAAATAAATGTATTCGAGGCCATCCAATGGTGTAGCACCCATGTCATGGAATAGGACCCACCTGTCAGTCACCTGGAGGAAGAACTAGCCGTTTAGAGCTAGGACCAGGTCGGCGACCCCCCTAGTCGGCCGACTAGGTCCTAGGACCAAACACGGTAAAACGCCACGTGTTGGATCCTCCCGGCTTGAAGAGGTCATGGGTGACATATTCGCGTGCTTTTGGTGGCGAGGACCGACACCTCTCCAAGCTATAAATAGGACCCCTCACCATTCACTTCATCACACACCACTTGAGTATTCATCAATTGTATCCACTACTCTCCATGGGTCCAGAGGAGTATAGGTTGTAGACAGGAGAGTCTCAAGTCCATGGTCCAAGTAGGAGAGGAGTGGAAGGATTAGCTTCCCAATTTCCAATTGGGAAAGGTATGTCTCCCATATTCCTATTTGTATTTGTGACTTTATTCATAGTAAAGATGTTATCTTTAGTCTTCCATTGTTCATATACTTGGATGAAGCATTTCTTGTTTGATTGTGGATTCCATATATGTGGTAGGAGTAGTTTTTATTATTGTTCTATACCATTCTTAATATATCATGATAAACATTATAAACGTCCACTATAGTATAAGTAGCTATCATATGATTATGTTAACATGAATCACTTATGCTATGAATTAACCTTGGTTCAACGATGATTTAGTTCATTGCCTTAGGATGGCTTGTGCCTAGGCTCTTAAGATAATTACTTAATATGCTAGCATGGTGCTAGGATAGAAAGTAGCGTTGAATGTCTCGTATGCCCACGGATTTAGGCAGTAGGTGGTGACAGTCCTATCTGTCATTTGTAATCCTCCACGTTCGGCTATGCCACAAACTCTTGGCGGGAGTCATCCTAGTATTGCTAAGGGTAAACCTGTGCTCGATGTGTTAATCCACTTAGCATGAGAATTGATAATTGACATGATCATTAGTCACTAACCTAGGCTATGTATATGTACATTAGAAGCATTTTAGGAGTACTCTACCTAGTTCTCAGCCTAGTCCCTCTTTACCCCAAATTATCCCCTTAGGATAGAATGCTCTTGTGTGTCACACTACCTCAATTACCCTTTATCCATCCTTGCTAGAGCCCTACCTAGATCAACCTAGCCTTTCCACTTGATGATTGTTTTACTTCCAACTATCCTTCCATTTGGAGAATATAAATGACACCCTTTGGGAAAACTCTTAGAGGGAAAATGCTATATCGATAATTTTTGTGCGCTTATGAATTTACATGTATAATATAAAACCTACCAACAAGCATTTCTAGCACCCATGCTAGGGATGAATTGTTAGTAGTGTGTAGGAAATATCAATAAGAATTTCTAGTGTCGTTGCTGGGGATGAATTGTTAACAATGCTTAGATAATATTAACACGCATGCTAGAAGCAGACGTGCAGTAGAAAAGAGAAAATTTTTGCAGTTTGACAGAATGAACGTAAAATCTCCAAGCTTAGGTTTTTTTGCTGTGCTCATACATAGTCGTCCATTTTAACAAGTGAATTTTAATGAAGAACCGCATGTGATTTCTATTTTCTTAGGCAGTTGTTGCTAAAGAACCACTCGCGATAAAGGTCCAAGGATGTTCTTCAGTTTTCTTTTCCCACTTTTTTATTAAGATTCCAATATAAATACTCAAACATGTATAGATTTTGCAAATTGAGTTCGAATTTGATGATACCTTTTTCTATATTCTTCGAAAATTCATATCTGCCACCTAGATCAAATCTTATAAAACTTGTATAGTTAACAATGTAATTTTTTGGTAAATATCAAATAAATTTATAATCACATATTATTCATATTATTATATCTCCTCAGAAAAAAGGATCTTCCACTGAAATTTGTTTGTATAAACATATTGTCTTATTTATACATGTATGAATTTCTAAAAAATTTTAAAGCATTCCAACGTGTCAAAATTCAAATTATCCATCATTCTAATCAAATTCTCATTTATATGAGGCATTCTTCAAATTTTGAACACACATTGATTCAAAAAAAATATAAAATCAGAAAAAAATCATAGAGGTTGGTATGATGACTAAAAAGTTCCATAGAAAAATTCAATGAAAAAATCATTATAATAATCAAGATAGAAAAATGAAAAATAACCAGTGTTATTTGGTTTTTTATGTTGTGACCAATTTTAAAGGTTTCCCCAAGTGAAATTTAATGGGAACCTGTAATACTAAGGCATATTACAAGAAAGTGGAATTTGGGCTTTTAAAAGAGCCCTCATTTTCATCAAAAATACTAATTAATCCTAGACTTAGTACAGATCTTTTCACAAGCGATTTTTAGCTATAGCATAGGCGGTTGTTCCTAACAAACCACTTGTGATAAAGGCTCGAGTCTATTCTTCAGTTTTCTTTTCTCTTGCTTTTTTTATTTAGATTTCAATATAAATATTCAAACATGTATAGATTATGCAAATTGAGTCCAAATTCGATGATACTTTTTTCTATATTCTTCAAAAAATTCAAATCGACCACCAGGATTTAATATTATAAAACTTTTATAGCTAACATTTTAATGTTTTGGTAAATATTTGATTAATTTATAATAACATATTATTCACATTTTTATATATCCTCAAAAAAATGATATTCCACAGAAAATTGTTTGTATGAACATATTTTCTTTATTTATATATGTATGAATTTTTAAATTAGTTTAAATCATTGCAACATGTCAAAACAAAGTATCCATCATTCTAATCAAATGCTCATATACATATGAGGCATTTTTCAAATTTTGAACACACATTGATTGAAAATAATTTATAAAAATAAGAAAAACATCATATAGGTTGATATAATGACTAAAAAGTTCCTTAGAAAAATTCAATGAAAAAATCATTATATTCATCAACATAGAAAAATGACAAATAACTAGTGTTATTTGTTTTTTATGTTCTGCCAAATTCAAAGGTTTTCACAAGTGAAATTTAGTGGGAACCTGTAATACTAAAGCATATTACAAGAAAGTGAAATTTTATCTTTTAGAAGGCCCCTCATTTTATTCAAGAATATTAATTAAGCCTAGACTTAGTACATCTTTTCATGGGCATTTTTTAACTACTGCATAGCCCGTTGTTCCTAACAAACCGCCTCTGATAAACGCCTGAGTCTGTTCTTCAGTTTTCTTTTTTGTTGCTTCTTTTATATTTAGATTCCAATATAAATACTCAAATGTGTATAGATTCTGCAAATTGAGTTCAAATTTAATGATACTTTTTTCTATATTGTTCAAAAACTCATATCTATCACCTAGACCAAATATTTTAAAACTTGTATAGCTACCATTGTAGTGTTTTGGTAAATATCAAATTAATTTATATTCACATATTATTCACATTTTATATCTCCTCAAAAAATGGGTATCTTCCGCTGAAATTGGTTTTTATGAACATAATTTCTTACTTATACATGTATGAATTTTGTTAGTTTTTTAAAGAATTCCAACATGCCAAAATTCAAATCCATCATTCTAATGGGAATTTAAATTGAAATTTAATTGGAAATGTAGTACTGAAGCATATTACAATAAAGTGGAATTTGGGCTTTTAAAGGGCCCCGCATTTTAGTCAAGAGTATTAATTGAGCCTAGACTTATTACACAAAGGCACAGGCGGTCTTTACTGTATAACCGCCTGAGAGAAGGACATCTTCTCATGCGGTTAGTAAGGAATAACCGCCTGAGAGAACTCCCTTGCTCAGGCGGTGTTTCATTAGGAACCGCCCGAGAAGATGTCGTCTATATAAGAGCACTCGGCCTCCTTGGAAAAACCTAACCCGGGCGAATCCACTTAGACGCCATCAGGCTGCCAAAATTTCGTTTGCCGCCAAGTCATCGCCGCCCACACAGCCGAGCTTCGCCCTCGTCGTTGAACTTCGTCTTTGTCGCCGTCACCGCTGCCAGTAAGTCCACCTCTTTCCTCCCTTCTCTCCCTCCTCCCTTCTCTGTCCCCTGCGCTGCTTCCTTCCGTCCTCTATCCCCATGCTGCCTCCCTCCTCGCCCTCACCGCTAGTCGAGTGTCCTCGCCGTCGCTCCCCCGCGCTCCCCGTGCTGCCTCCTCCTTCCTGACATCTACCCCCATCGTGTGCTGCCCCTCCCAAACTTCTCCTACTGAAGGCACTCGGTGTACTAGATTGTTTATTAATTGATTTTCTAAGTTTGATTTGGTATTGTTAGGAACCTCTAGGGTTTGCATGGTTCGAATGAAATGGATGAATATCTGATGTCTGAATGCGTGTTGTTACTACTTATCCATCAAACAGTAGGCAACCATGATTATGTAGGCACTTAGTCTGTAATGAAATGGATGTAATTATTGGAAAATGGACATCGACAGACAGATCGATTGTACCTGGAGTTTTCAACTCCCTCAAATAAGGTGTGCACGCATGGTTGATGTGTGATTCCAGTTGATGCATTGTTCAGGCTGTAATAGAAATTAGGAGGCATTTGGTGGATTGACCCACGAAACAGAGAGTTTGGAAAATACAAGAACTGATGGCACGTACAAGCTAATATGATTGTTAGAAAATTTCCTGCAGGTTCATACACGTACTGGTGTTGTGGTAGTAGGATCTTAGCCTATCCATTTCCACATCCAATTTTGATGTTCCATGGTATGTGTTTTTTGGAAACCTGATCTTATTCAAGTTCATGAGCTTGATGATTCAGATTAAGTTCATGACGGTTTTGGTAACCTAAACCCTCATGAACACTATACGAGAGTCTCAAGAAGTTTAAGATTTAAGTTCTACAGCTATTATTTCTTTATCAGATATATTTACAGCGCCTTGCGTATACAGGTTTTCAAAATAGATAGCAGAAATGTGTCAAAGCTAAAATGTATTTAATCACTTATGATTGCTATTGTGTTGTTTAATATTTCATTGACAATAACTCAGATAGTAGAGTGGTAGTAGGATCTTATCGTATACATTTTAATTCAATTTTGATTGTTCCCTAATACTCCCTCTGTTTCAAAATAATATTGTTCTAGCATGGAAAGCCCTAAGAAGATTGTTGCTGGTAGTAACAATGAAGAAGGCAATATGGAGTTTAGTGACTCCTGCAGTTCAGGCTCCTTTCACAGTCCATCAGATCCTTTTCCAAAATAATAATGAAAAAGACTTTGGAGGATCTCAACTTAGAATATGATACTATCGACGAGGTATGGATCACGAATCTAAACTCCAGCGGTTTAAGTTAATGTTGGTTGTCAAGTATATGAAGTCTTATAATTATTTTCTACCTATCTTAATCGCAAAGACAACGAGGTGACTTTGGCTCCTAAAACCGCAAAACGTTCTCCAAGGTTGAATCCCCAGGTTCACTCAAGCGAAAATGAGGGCAACGAGGTCCCAATAAGGGTCCAATGAACCGCATCATATACATAACAAGTGTCGGTCCACATGGGCTTCCCCAAGAACCACTAGATTCAGTTACAAAGTATCGAAATGCATGCAATTGTCTTGTTAGAGAGATCGTGTCGATCACAACTAAGAATTGGAGAAAATTGTCTGAGGAGAACAACAATGAGTTGTGAGAGAGGATAAAGAAATAATTCAATTTCTCAAAAGGCACAGAAGAAGCTATAAAGAAAGCAACATTGGTCTATTGCGGCAAGAAGATTCGTGGCTGGAATAGCGAAATGAATGCTTATGTTAAGGCTGATAAGGTCCCTCGCCCGAAGAAGATGGGAAAAATCACACAAGCTCAGTAGTGAGAATTTGTTCTTCAAAAGACCACACATGATGCTAAAGCCCTAAGTGCAACTAGGTCAAAGCTTGCCAAAAAGAACAAATACCATCATCGCTTGGGGTCTGCCAGATATGCCCCCAAAGTTCAGAAATGGAATAAGATATTAGTGGAAACTACCAGTAAGGGCAAACCTCATCCATTAGAAGGATGCGATGAGAGAACTCAGCGGTGGGTCTTTGCTCAGTCAGGTTTGACCAGCGAGGGCAAACTTAAAAAACCCGATTATGTGATGAAGTAGAGAAAAAGATGAAAGAAGTAATTGAGAACCAACAAAAGGGTCTCTTCGAGCTGAAGAGGGAGAATGATCAACTTACCGCCATCCTAGGAATCCCTGAACACAATGGACGGGTTTGAGCAATATCTTCTCAGGTGTCCTAGAGAGATTGTTTCTCAAAGGTACAAGAGCCATATAGAAGACGTGAGAAGTTGAAGAAAACACTTGATGAAATGATCGCTCAAAAGGTCAAGGAAAATGTGCAAGAAATAATGGATCAATTTAGAAAATCGGGAAAATTAGTGGTACCAAGTACAGCGATGGTTCCCGTGGCAAAGGAGCATTTGGTATCTCCAACTGCCTACCCTAGCAGGGTTGGTTCTATGCCAGGCTCAGGGTCCCATAAGTTCGCTGTCAATGATATTGTTAAGGACAGATATTGTCGTCTTCTTATCCCAATTGGCAGAGCAGGGAACAATCCAAATAGGTTGCAACTGCTATGGCAAAGCCTGATCGTGACTTCAATGGCAATTCACTTATGTTGTATTATGCTGTAGTGCAAGTTCTTCAGATCATTGAGGAATGATTATGAAGATTACGAAACAGACCACATCACACATGAGGGGATCACGACTCTAGGGCAGGCTGTCAACCAAATAATTCTTTGGCACCAACACAATATCGTGTTGGAAGATGAGCCGATATCTAGCCATGTTGCATCTCAAAAGACTGCAACCCCGTCTTCTTCATCGAAAGTCTAAGAAGATCCACTCCCGCTATGTCCCGACAAGGATGATAATGACCTTGCTAGTAAAGATAACCAAGAGCAACCAGTTGAACAACAACCTGAAGCAGAACTACAGCAAGCTTATAGTAAAGAGAAACCAATTGAGCAAGAGCTTGAAGCGGTACTAGAGCAAGTTGCTGGTAGGAAAGAGCAATCAGTTGAACAATAGGTTCAACAACAAGCAGTGTCCAACTTTCGACGACTACGCCTCGGTCAGTGCCTGTGAAAGTTAGCTCATAGGAAAATAAGAAGCCTTCTAAAGAAGTGACGAAATTTTTGGAAAAACTAAAGGAAAAAATTGGAACATTTAATGCATCTCGTGCTTCACATGAGCCAACAATAGAAAATATCGAGGATTGGGAAGAAAACAGTGTGATATATAATTGGGAGACGGCTTTAGTTAAACCAGGAGTTCCAATATACAAGATTCAGGATGTTCCTCCTAAATATGAGAATGGGAAGCCGTTCATGACATCAGTACAATTTCGCAAACAACCTGTCTCGCTCAGAAGAATGCACGAGTGGTACATCACTGCCAGCACAAAATATGATCTTTCTTACATCACATTTCGCATGCTGAAACAAGCATTCTAAGAATATAAACAAGCCCTTCTATTTGAAGATCTACATAGCATTTTCCATCGAGGCATGCTTGATATCAACCTGCTACTCATCTGGTGCTTGTAAGTGCCTCTAATATTTCGCATTTGCTTTTCTTGCTACACACATACACATGTCATGATATTCTAACAATTTCGGGCTTCTTCAATAGGATGCAATACATGGATAATGAAAAGTTGAACACCAAGATAGGTATCCTTGGCCATACAGTAATTGCAAAGTCGACTTTCACCTTTAAGGTGGAACAGAACTAGGAAGAGTACAAGCACCTAAAAAAACAAATTTGCAAAATCAATCACAAAACAAAAGAAGGATAAAAGATAAGGGTTGCAGCTTACATAGGACATATCATGTTTAACTTTGTCAGAGATGGCAAGGACCTTGTAAAGGCTTCGTACCACTTTGAGTAAGTTCGACACATGACATTGAAATAGCAATTATTGCTAATTGTTAACTTAAGACATGTGTTTGTACGTGTGTAGTGAACACTACATAATGATCTTCATCAAGCCAACGCAGGGTTTGGCAACGGTCTTAGACTCAGCCGATTACTCACGAGATCGTTACAAAGATTTCTTTTCCATTTTGAAAACGTATGGATATTAGATACTTTTAATTTACACACATTCAGAATGTCTTGACAAGTTTTATATGGCATTCCTTATATTACAGCGATTGGCGGTTTTAAGCGGAAAAACTTGACGGTTAGAGAACTCCTAATAAGGATGTATTGCACATATCAACATATTATACTTGTCACAACAGCCTCCTGGGAGCGTCTTATGCAAGTATTATGTATGCGAGCATCTTCGGACGGACTACGAATATAGAGTCAATCGTGAGGATGTAAGTTATCCTTAACATCGATATTGTATTTTCTTACTTTTGAGTTTCATTTTCATTATAAGTAGCGTATGTTAATACTTATATTATTTTATCATTGTTACCAACACATTCTAAAACTTGTTATGTGTTTCATTGCAGCACACGAAGAATGGTCGGTTTCTAGAAGTATTCCTGTTGGAGGAGCCGATAAGATTGCGAGTGAACTGGGTCACTTCATGCATCATGAAATTTTTCACCGAAGAGGGTTGTTTTTCGATGATGACGGTGTAATAACTGATGTGCCAGAACTTTGCTAGTATGAGCATCGAAACATTTTTTAGTGAAACTTGTAAACTATGAATTGAAATGTACTGTACATATGTATATGAGATGACTTTTTGGTGATTTTGTAATGATGATGCTTGTAAGAATATATTGTTTCTACCATGTGTGAATGTGCATCTTCTGTGTGTGAATGTGCATCTGAAATTGACCTGGAAATTAGAAATAATAGAAGGTATTGTTGCATAGGGTATACTTTGTGGCATGCGCTTCTTTACCTACGGCTAACCGGCTGTGAAATTATGCTATCATAGGCGGCTAGTCACAGGTAAAGAGCCGCCTGAGATAACTCCATTATCACAGACAGTTACTCTTAAGTTACAAACTAGATGTGATAGACATTACTACAAAAAGCATTTTCACAGGCGCCTCAATTTTTCAAACACAGATGGTCCATAAAAAAATGCAACTATGATGACGAATGATACAATAACTATCTGTGATGATTGAACATCACAGGCAGATTTTAAAAAGTAACCGCCTGGGTAAATACACTATTTTCTCATACTGCTATTAATTAAGAACCGCCTGTACTGTAACAAACATCACAGGCAGTTTTTAACTAACCACCTCCTGGGTAAATACATGATTTTCACTGGCAGTCATTGTTTAAGAACCGCATGTACTGGTTCAAACATCACAAGCAGTTTTTATTAGAGAACCACCCGAGCAAAGTCATTGTTTTCACAGTCTACTTATTAATTAAGAACCGCCTGTGATGCTGATAAGCTCCAGTTGAGCTACATTTCACAGCAAGCTCTGGTAGATGCAAGTAACACCCGTCACTCATTATTTGGATTGTTGAAAGCCTCAATTGAAGCCTGACGATACCTTGGAAGAATTTTCTCATCCATTTGAAGGATTTCTTTCCCTCCTGTCCATTTGAAAAACTTAGAGAAGTGCTCCTTTATTAGTTTTAATGCCTGAATATATTGACTAAAAATCAGTAGTTCTCTCTTAGTGCCTCACACAAGCTATGAAGCAAACAATGTCAATCAAAAATCTTGTTTTTATCCTTTCATATGGATTTGACCTTAATCTTTCAAGCATAGATTTATCAATAAGTGAAGCTTCCTTATCAGACATGTTAATGGCAGTTATAAGCGAAGGGTGTGCCGAAGCTAATGAAATCTGAATTGGACTGAAGACAAAGAGATCCTCCATATGAGTGGCAATGTCCAAGTTAGATAGCGTGAAGTTATGTTGGCAACCTTCAACAACATTAAAAGTGATGATGAGGTTATGCTTGCATCAACCAAGGATGTTGTGAGGGCATAACACTTGTTGGGGCAAGCATAACCGTGATGCCCCAACAAGTGTTATGCCCACACAACATGTCTTGGTTGATGCAAGCATAACCTTGGCATCGCTTTTCATGTGGTTGAAGGCTGCCATCATAGCTTCACGCTGTCTAACCTGGACATTGCCACTCATATGCAGGATCTCTTTGTCTTTAGTCCCGTTGAGATTTCGTTAGCTTCGACACACCCTTCACTTGTAACTGTCATTGACATGTATGATGAGGAAGCTTCACTAATTGATAAATCTATGCTTGAAAGACTAAGGTCAAATTCCTATGAAAAGGGTAAAAACGAGATTTGTGATTGAAGTTGTTCGCTTCGTCGCTTGTGTGATGTACTAAGAGAGATGGTACTAATTTTTAGTCAGTATATTCAGCCATAAGAATGAAAAAACTAGCATCTTCGTAAGTTTTTGAAATGGAGAGAAGAGAAAGAAATCCTTCACAGCTTGTTTGGGTGTACTTAATCTAATTGGATTGAAGTGGATTGGAGTGGAAAATGAACTAATTTTCTCCTCAATCCACCTCAATCCACTTAGATTGAAGTGGATCCACTTCTCTCCAAACAAGCCTTCAAATGGATGGGAAAATCCTTGCAAGTTATCGTCATATTTCAATTGAAGCTTTTAACAATCTAAATGATGAGTCTCGGGTGTTACTTGCATCTACAAGAGCTTGTTGTGAAGGGATTAGCTTGACAGGATCTTCAAGAGTTGTGCTTCTAGATGTTGTTTGGAACCCAACTATCGGAAGGCAAGCCATCAGCATCATAGGTCATAAGAAATTTTTATACACATAAAATTTGTTAACTTATAGAACAGGTGAAGGTGATAAATATGATAGTCAAGTTGAAAAGGATCACTTGTCCAAATTAGTCTTCTCTACGAAAGATGAATTTAATAATGTTTGAAACATGCTATCTAAAGCTAAAATGGAGCATTGTTCTAAGTTGATTTCAGAGGATACAAATACATACAATATATATCATACATTTTTTCCAGCATTGACATCTTCTAGCATAAAGTGTTTCAAATCCTTTTTAATGCTTTTCTCTATGCGCTTGATGTTTTCTGGTTCGGTAAAAAGGTACATCTCTTCATACTGATTATATTCATCTTCATTATCTCCCACATTCTCAACCCCAACAATATTTTACTTTCCAGAAACAACTATGTGCATCTTCTCAGTTTCTGGATCTTGTACATAAAAAACTTGTGCAACACGATCGGTGAGAAGCCACGGGTCATCTTCATAACCCACTTTGTTCAAATCTACCAGTGTCAGCCCGTAGTTGTCCACTTTCACACCATATGGATGTTTGACCCATTGGCACTTAAATACGGGCATTAACATTCTTTCACCATAATCGAGTTCCTATATTTCCTCTATGAACTCGAAGTATGTGGTCTTCTGCTCTTGTAGATCATAAGCCTCTATATGAACACCAATATTTCATGCAGCACTCTTATCATGTTTTTCCTTAGTGTAAAATTTGTAACCATTGATGTCATATGCTTGCCATGATGTCACCAAAGCAAATGGGACAGAAGCTAACTTCTTCAATGTTGCCTCTTTTATAGAGTTTCTGTATGGTATACTTTTGTCTATTAACCATTCAGAGAAACATCTTCTGGGCTCTTTCATGATCCAGTCCTATGTGCGGTCTTGGTTTTTTTGCGAAGCTTAAGTTGGTGTTCCACGATGTACGACTCAGCTATTGCGAGTTGTTGTAGTACACCAAAATGTACATGGTGTACATTATTGTAATCTTGAACAATAAAAGTTTTCTTACCCATTTTGCCTTTCCCCGTAGTCTACCCTCATGTACTGGTATAGGCACACCTATCGGTTTTCCATCATTGATGTAATCAGCGCAGCCCTCAATCACTTCTTCAGTGGTGTATCCTTCCATAATGGAACCCTCGGGTGAGCATGGTTCTGCACATAACCTTTTAATACTCCTAAATATATCTCCAACAGAAACATATGATGTAAATATAGTGGCCCCAATGCTTTTATCTAATCAACAAGATGTATGATTAGGTGTACTTGCATATCAAAAAAGGATGGTGGTGAACACATCTAAAGCTTGCACATAGTCTCGACGATGTACGTTTTCAAATAGTCTAAATCTTCACATGCTATCACCTTTTCTGATACTGCATTATAGAAGTAACACAAATGTGTGATGACAACTTTTATATGTTCAGATTTGATGACCCTTATTGCAATGGCAAGGAAAACTGTCATTATAATGTGACAGTCGTGAGAATTATAGCTGAATAAAGACAAGTCTTTCATCGATACTAGTTTGCGGTTATTGGATGAGAAACTCGTGGACACTTTGATCCCACGCAAGAATTCGCAAGTTGCCTTTTTCTCTTGTAGTGTCAAGTTGTAGCTGGCTGGGGAAAGGTAATGCTTCTCGTTCGCCTTTTCTACTGGGTGAATCTCTGATCTCATATCAAGATTTACTAGGTCCATACGCGATTTTAATCCATCCTTTGTTTTCCTCAGCATGTCCAGCAAGGTCCCAATGATGCTGTCAAATACATTCTTTGTAACATGCATCAAATCAATAATATGGCAAAATTCCAGGGTCTTCCAAAATGGAAGATACTTGAAAAAAAAATTGATTGTTTCTTGAAATCCATGTCACTTGTATCACCCGAAGATGTACTTTTCTTTCGCGTTGTTCCTTTACATTTTTTGCCCTTATTGAAAGCAATATGTAAATAGTCCCGGATAATCATGCACGGTAATGAATATCATTGCTCTTAGCGTGAAATACTCCCGCTTATACTCATCCCATGTATGTACCCCCTTCATTCCACAATTTCGCCATATCTTCCATTAAATGTTCCAAGAACACATCAATTTCGATGCCGAGTTGTTTCAAACCTTGGATAAGAACAGATAACAAAATATATTTCCTTTTGTGACACAACCACGTCAGTAGATTGTACATCGTTAAGACCATGGGCCATGTGTTTTGTATCCTCCTTTTTTTTACCAAACGGATTCATTCCGTCTGTACCCAAGCAAACCATACATTTTTTATTTCCTTTGTAAATTCCGGATGCTGAATATCAAAAATTTTCTACTGGGTTGCATCACCAGGGTGTCGAATATGTTTTTCATTCTTCCTGCGCTGCTTGGAATGCCAACGCAAAAGTTCAGCCTCCCTAGAGTTTGAGAACAAATGCTTCAAGTGATCAATGAATGGAAGGTACGACATCACTAAGGCCGAAATTTTTCTCTTATTCTTCTCGTCTGCATCGTCAAAAGTATCGTCATCATCACCTTCAGGGCCAATCATAAACTTCTTATTCTTCTATGACTTTTTCATGTTGGTAAAATACTTGTGATTTAGTCCTTCTTGTATCTACTGACACCGTAGATGGGGCATCTAGTTGCGAGCTAATGCTCTTTGCGATACAGAATACAACGGTTCACACAAGCGTGTATTTTTGTCACACCCAGTGCCATCGGGCAAAAAAGTTTCTTCGCTTTATAAATGCTTCTGGGCAGTTTATTTGGATTTGGAAGAATTTCAGCCAAAATATTCAAAAGATCAGAGAAACTACAATCGGACTATCCGTGTGTGGCTTTCAACTTCAGTAGTTCTAGGACTGCACGCAATGTAGTAAACTCTTTATCACAACCGTTTGATTCATCATATGCATGCTCCGTCGCCGCATTCTTCAATGTCTCTATTTTACTTAAACCTTTACTTGCTCTCATAAATGTCAATACATATGAATCAATGTGACGCAACATCTCCTCACAATAGAACTCATCGTCATCATCACCATCTTGATTGTCACTACCACCATCGATATGGACATTATCATCATTTGAACCTCTCTCATAATCTTTATCCACTTCATGTGTATCTAACTCACCATGCTCTGTCCATATTGTTTAATTTTTTTAAACCTCTTTTCACCAAATGAGATTGGAGTACTATAGTATCGATCCAAGCAATCTTATTTTCGCAGTCGATACATGGACATAATATGCCATCTATATTTTGCATCTTCGCATGTCTTTTGGATGCTTCAATAAAATTTGCAACATTTTGAATGTACATAGGATCGGGTCTTGGCATGTTATACATCCACGCTTGACGGTCCATGATTCAATAACAAATTTTTTATAAGATTTACAGAATTTGGCCAGAAATATTCCCTAAAGGTCTTCTTTAAAATGAATTTATAGAGACATAATCAGTCTATATCATATGACTGAATACTGGTATCATGTAGGTCTGTTCTTAAGGGTCCCAAGAAAATTTGTTTTGTAATTTTCTCAGCTTCCTAGTGGCCATAATGGATTTTTGAAGTTGGGCTTATTCATTAAAACATTTCATTCACCATGTGATGTGCTTGTATTAATCTTCAACCTTTAATCACTCAAATCTACTTTTTTCTACAAAATTCATGCATGAGCTCAAGAGAAGACTCAACTACATATTTCAACCTTTAATCCTTCAAATCTACTTCTCAAATACATGAAGTGGGGGGGGGGGGGGGGGGCGGACTGGAGCCATTCAAACACAACAAAACAAAACTTAAAACAGGACAACAAACTAAAACATGACAGTGAAGAAGAACTTTCTTCTAACCTTTTCTTTGTTGGAAGTTTGATTAACTGGTGAATAAAGGACCAGCGCGCGCACGGTAGAAAATTTTGGTACCCTAGCGGCATAGATGTAAATCCCTAAGGTTAGGTTTTCTACATTGCGCGAGGGGCCCTTTATATAGATGTGTACGCTTTCATAGGCGGATTTTAATGAAAAAACCGTTTGTGATAAAAATTAATTAAGTTGTAGGCAGTTGTTGCTAAACAACCGCCTATGATAATGGCCCAATCTGTTCTTTAGTTTTCTTTTCCCTTGCTTATTTTTTATTTAGATTCTAATATAAATACTCAAACATGTATAGATTCTGCAAATTGAGTCCAAATTCGATGATTCTTTTTTCTATATTCTTCAAAAATTAATATCTACCATCTAAACTTGTATAGCTAACATTGTAATGTTTTGGTAAATATCAAATTAATTTATACTCACATATTGTTCACATTTCTATATCTCCTAAAAAAGGGATCCTTACTTGAAATTGGTTTTGTACGAACATATTTGTCTAATTTATACATATGTGAATTTTGCTAATTTTTTTAAAGCATTCTAGCATGTCAAAATTCAAATTATACATCATTCTAATCAAATGCTCATATACATATGAGGCATTCTTCATTTTGAACACACATTGATTCAAAAAAAAATAAAAAAATCTGAAAAAAAAATCATAGATGTTGGTATGATGACAAAAAGTTATATTGAAAAATTCAATGAAAAAATCATTATATTCATCAAGATATAAAAATGACAAATAACCAATGTTATTTGTTATTTATGTTCTAACCAATTTTATAGGTTTTCCCAAGTGACATTTAATGGGAACCTTTAATACCTAAGCATATTACAAGAAAGTGGAATTTAGGCTTTCAAAAGGCCCCTTATTTCAATAAAGAATATTAATTAAGTCTAGACTCAATACATTTTATCCGGCGGCCTGTGATAATGGTCTGAGTCCGTTCTTCAGTTTTCTTTCCTTGCTTCTTTTTTATTTGGATTCTAATATAAATACTCAAACATGTATAGATTCTGCAAATTGAGTCCAAAAATTCGATGTTCTTTTTTCTATAATTTTCAAAAATTAATATCTACCACCTGGACCAAATATTTGAAAACTTTTATAGCTAACATTGTAATGTTTTGGTAAATATCAAATTAATTTATACTCACATATTATTCACAGTTTGTATCTCCTAAACGAAAGGGACACTTCACTAAAATTGGTTTGTATGAACATGTTTGTCTTATTTATACATGTATGAATTTATTAATTTTTTAAAGAATTTCAAAATGTGAAAATTCAAATTATACATCATTCTAATCAAATGCTCATATACATATGAGGCATTCTTCAAATTTTGAACACACGTTGATTCAAAAAAAAAATTAAAATCTGAAAAAATCATAAATGTTGGTATGACGACAAAAAAGTTATATTGAAAAATTCAATGAAAAAAATCAATATTTTCATCAATATAGAAAAATTACAAATAACCAATGTTATTTATTTTTTATGTTCTGACCAATTTCAAAGGTTTTCCCAAGTGAAATTTAATGGGGACCTTTAATACTCAAGCATATTACAAGAAAGTGGAATTTGGGCTTTTAAAGGCCCTTCATTTTAATCAAGAATATTAATTGAGCCTACATAAAGACCTTTTCAGGCGGTTAGTTATGAATAACCGCATGAGAGAAGTCTTTATCTTAGGCGGTTCTTACGCACTAACCGCCTTTGAGAAAGACATCTTCTCTGACGGTTGGTAATTAATAACCGCCTGAGAGAATTCCTCTGCTCAGGCGGTTGGTACTTAATAACCGCTAAGAAGATAGGCATCTATATATAGCGCTCGACTTTCTTTGAAAAACCTAACCCTGGTGAAATCACTTGGATGCCGTCAAGCTGCCAAAATTTTGTTTGTCGCCAAGTCTTCGCCGCCCTCGCCGTCGAGCTTCATCCTCGTCGCCGAGCTTCATCTCGCTGCTGAGCTTCGCCCTCATTGCTACCTTCCTTTCCTTCCAGTTATGCTGAGCTTTGCCCTGCCGCCGAGCTTCGACCTTGCCACTAGGTACGCTGCCGCTTCCTTCCCTCCTCCGTCCCCGTGCCGCCTCCGTCCTTGTCCTCGCCACCGGGCGAGTCATGTCTTCGCCGCCGCACCCCGCGACTTGTGTCAGTTCGGGGGACTTTGATTTTAGACTGTATCTCAGTTTACTTGCTAGTTGTTGCCACTGTCATTACAAATTGCATTAGGTCACACTTATTATTTGAATAACTTGCTGATGGTTCTATGTATTATTATTTATGATTTGAAATTGCATTAGGTCACACTTATGCATTAGGTCACACATAAGAACTTGCAGTCAAGATTATTTTTTTGAAAAAAATATAAATCTTAAACTTTCCCCTATTTGTCTGAATACCAATATTTGTACCCATTCTACATTTGCAATACCAATATCGAACCTGGTCGAGTCATGTCCTTGCCGCTGTTGCACCCTAGATTTTCTTATCGGCCTTTGATACAAGCAATATGCATGTCTAGCTTGCATTGGTCAGTCGCCTCAAACCCTAGAATGGAACTTGGTTAGTCGCCTTGGTCAGTTGCCTTAAACCCTAGAATGCCTTATCAAACCATAGAATGCTTCCATCTTTTTCTTTCAAGCAACACTTCATGTAGAATTTAAATGCCATTCATGCAAAACTTCATGTAGAGTTCATGTAAATTGAACCTTGTGAATATGCCATTCATGCAACTCTAGAATGCAGATTGAATCTTGTGAATTATTTTTTCTGCCACTTTCTCCATTCTCAATGTTAATATCTTTGTAAACCATTTAAAAATACAGTTTAGGAGGCATATTGGTCTATATTGCTGAATTCTTTCGGCATCTTTAACTTTTGGATGTAAGGTGATCGCCCTATATTTCTAACTTTTGATATCCATCTTCCCTTCATAAAAATCATGACCCGCTTGATTATAACCTCAGACGTTTAAGAATTTTTTAATTTTTCTTAATCTTAACATGAATCTACTCAAAGCCTCTCTATCTCTAGTTGGCTCAGACCAGGTCTCTTCCACCTTTTGGAGAAATTCAGGATTTTTTAGCTAGTATAATTCAAAATTAAGTTTAAACTTTTGAGAGCATTTAATTTTGTAGCTCTCATTGAAGTGAGACATATTTTTTGTCTTGTTAGTTGTAGAATGGAAAGCCCTAAGAAGACTGTTGCTGGTAGTAACAATGAAGAAGGCAATATGAAGTTGAGTGACTCTAGTAGTTCAGGCTCCTTTCACAATCCATCGGATCCTTTTCCAAATATAAAAATTAAAAAGACTTCAGGGGATCTCGACCAGGAATATGATCCTACCGACGAGGTATGGATCATGAATCTTAACTCTAGCAGTTCAAGTTAATGTTGTTTGTCAAGTATATGATGTCTTATAATTCTTTTCTACCTAGCTTAATCGCGAAGACAATGAGGTGACTTCAGCTCCTAAAACCGCAGAAGGTTCCCCAATGGATGAATCTGACGGTTCACTCAAGCGAAAATGAGGGCAACAAGGTCCCCATAACTGTCCATTGAACCGCATCATGTACATAATAAGGGTCGGTCCAGGTGGGCTTCCCCAAGAACCACTGGATTCAGTTTCAAAATACCGAAATGCATGCGGTTGTCTTGTTAGAGAGGTCGTGTCAATCACAACCGATAATTGGAGAAAATTATCTGAGGAGAACAAGAATGAGTTGTGGGAGAGGATAAAGAAACAATTTAAGTTCCCGAAAGGAATGGAAGAAGCTATGAAGAAAGAAACATTGGTCTCTTGCGGCAAAAAGTTTTGTGGCTGGAAGAGTGAAATGAATGCTTATGTTAAGGCCGATAAGGTCCCTAGCCTGAGGAAGATGGGAAAAATCACACAAGCTCAGTGGCAAGAATTTGTTCGTCAAAAGACCACACCTGATGCTAAAGTCCTAAGTGCAACTAGGTCAGAGCTTGCCAAAAAGAACAAATACCAGCATCGCTTGGGGTATGCCTAATATGCCCCCAAAGTTCACAAATGGAATAAGATATTAGAGAAAATTACCAGTAAGTGCAATCCTGACCCGTTAGAAGGCTGCGATGAGATAACTCAGTGGTGGTCTTTGCTCGGTCTGGTTTGACCAGCGAGGACAAACTTGAAAAGCCTGACTCTGTGAATGAAGTAGAGCAAAAAATGAACAAAATAATTCAAAAGCAACATAAGGGTCTCTTCAAGGCGAAGAGGGAGAATGACCAACTTACTGCTATCCTAGGAAACCCTGAACACAGTGGACGGGTTCGAGCAATCTCTTCTCAAATGTCGTGGCTAGATCGTTTCTCGAAAGATAAAGAGACATATAGAAGACGTGACAACTTCAAGAAAACCCTTGATGACATAATTGTTGAAAAGTTCAAGGAAAATGTGCAAGAAATAATGAAAGAACTTTGAAAATCGGGACAATTAGTGGCACCGAGTACAACAATGGTTCCCGTGCCAAAGGAGCATTTGGTATCTCCAACTGCCTACCCTAGCAGCGTATGTCCTGTGTCAGGCTCAGGGTCAACCCATAAGTTCGATGTCGATGATATTGTTAAGGACATATCTTGTCTTCTTCTTGTCTTGATCGGCAGAGTAGGGAACAAAACCAAACAGGTTGCCACTGCTATGGCAAAGCCTGATCATGACTTCAACGACAATTCACTTTCGTTGTATTATGTTGTGGTGCAAGTTCTTTAGATCATTGATAATGATTATGAAGATTATGAAACAGACCACATCACACATGAGGGGATCACGACTTTGGGGCAGGCTGTCAACCAATTAATCCTTTGGCACCGACGCAATATCGTTTTGGACGATGAGCCAATTTCTAGCCCCATCGCATCTCAAAATACTGCAACCCCGTCTTCTAAGGTGAAAGTCCTAGAAGATCCACTCTCAGTCCAGGAAGATCCACTCCCGCTATATCTCAACAAGTATGATAGTAATCTTGCTAGTAAAGATAACCAAGAGAAACCAGTTGAACAACAGATTGAAGTAGTACCAGAGCAAGCTGTTGTTCGTAAAGAGCAACTAGTTGAGCATCAAATTGAAGTAGTACTAGAGCAAGCTACTAGTAGTAATGAAGAATCGGTTGAACAGCAGGTTCAACAACAAGCCAGTGTCCAACTTCTGACGACTACTTCTCAGTCATCAGTGCCTATGAAAGTTAGCTCATACAAAAAATAAGAAATCTTCTAAAGAAGTGTCAAAATATTTGGAAAATCTGAAGGAAAATATTAGAAAATCGAGTGCATCTCATTCTTCACATGAGCCAGTATTAGAAGATATTGAGGAGTGAGAAGAAGACGGTGTCATGTATAATTGGCAGACGGGTTTAGTTAAACCAGAAGTTCCAATATACAAGATTTAGGATGTTACACCTTAATATAAGAATGGGAAGTCATTCATGACATCGGTACAACTTAGCAAACAACCTGTCCCACTCAAAAGAATGCATGAGTGGTACATCACTGCCAGCACAAAATATGATCTTTCTTACATCATATTTCGTGTGCCAAAAGAAGCATTCCGGAGCGATGGTGCAGATAAATGAGCCCTTTTCTTTGAAGATCTACATAGCCCTTTCCATCGAGGCATGCTCGAAATCAACCTTCTACTCATCTGGTACTTGTAAGTGCCTCTAGTATTTTGTATTGGCTTTTCTTACTACACACATTCACATTTCATGAGATTATAACAATTATGTACTTCTTCAATAGGATGCAATACATGGATAATAAAAAGATGAAATGCAAGACAGGTATCCTTGACTCGACACGGATGGCAAAGACGCTATTCAACGTTAAGGTGGATCGAGACTCAAACAGTCAAGCACATAAAAAAAGAATTTGATAAATCAATCAGAAAACAAAAGAAGGATAATACGACAGAGGTTGCAGCTTACATAGGACATGTCATGTTTAACTTTGTCAGAGATAGCAAGGACCTCATAAAGGCTCCGTACCACTTCGAGTAAGTTCGACACATGAGATTGAAATAGCAATTATTGCTAATTGTTAACTTAACACATGTGTTTGTATGTGTGAAGTCAACACTACATAATGATCTAAATCAAGCTAATGCAGGGTTTGGCAACAGTCTTGGACTCAGCCGATTACCCACCAGATCGTTACAAAGATTTCATTTCCATTTTGAAACTATACGTTTATTCATTAATTTACACACATTGAGAATGTGTTCACAAGTTTTATATGACATTTTTGTATTACAGCGCTTGGCGGTTTTATGCGGAACAGCTTCGCGGTCAGAGACCTCCTAATACGAATGCATTGGACATTAAAACATATTATCCTTGTCCCAAGCAACCTGTTGGGAGCGTCTTATGCGGGTGTTATGTATGAGAGCATCTACGGACCGCCAGCGAATATAGAGTGAATCGTGAAGATGTAAGTTATCCTTAATGTCGATATCTTACTTTCTTACTTTTGAGTTACATAACTAGCGTATTTTAATACTTATATTCTCTGTTGTTCAATATTACCAGAAACATTATTTTTAAATTTGATTCCAACTTCAGAATTCAAGTGCTCATAGTACAACTGCTCCAAAAATACCAAATAAATTCATGTATACTCACTTTGATCTATACTTCGAGATTGTTCAAACCAAGACATTCTAAACCTTGTTATGTGTTTCATTGCAGCACATGAAGAATGTGTATCAAGAATGGTTGGTTTCTAGAAGTATGCCTAGTGGAGGAGCTGACAAGATTGCCGACGAACATTGTCAATTCATGCGTCGCAAAATTTTGCACCGAAGAGGGGTGTTATTTCATGAGGATGGTGTAATAATTGATGTGCTAGAACTTTGCGACTATGACAATAGAAACAGTTTTAAGTGAAACTTGTAAACTATGAGATGACTTGTATGTGTAACTTGTACATATGTATATTCTTTCAGTGAAATTGACTTATGTGACATGACTCCTGTGATTATATTGTTTACTTCTGTGATTATATTATTGACTTCTATGATTATATTGAATTGACCTGGAAATTAGAAGGCAGGTAGTACTGCATAGGGTATACTTTATCACATGCGGTTCTTTACCCACGGCTGGATCTGCCTGTGAAATTATATTATCACATGCGGCTAGTCGAAGGTAAAGAACCACCCGTGATAACTCCATTATCACAGACAATTACTATTACAGTACAAACTGGCTGCGATAAATTGTCTTCACAAGCGTCTTGTCATAGGTAAAGATCTGTCTGTAATAACAACATTATCTTGGGCAGTTACTTATACTGTACAAATGGCCTGTGATAATGTTTTTTTCTCAGGCGGCTAGTCATAAGTAAAGAACCGCCTGTGGTAAAATTATTTCACAGGCAGTTTCACTTTTCGCCTGTGAAATTGCAAATTATCACAGGCTCTTCGTTTCAGGCGGTTTTAGAAACCGCGTGCGATAATACGTTTGGAGCCGCTTGAGATGATGCTTGTTGTAGCATTGAAAGGGTCTTCACAGGTAGCTAGTCATAGGTAAATAACCGTCTGTACTAACTCGATTATCACATGTTGTTACTCTTATGTTACAAACCACCTGTGATAAAGAGTCTTCACAGGCGGACTCATGAAGGTAAAAACCGTCGGTGATAACTTATTTCATAGGCGGTTTGAGTTTCCGTCTGTGAAAATTGCAGATTATCACAAGCTCTTCATTTTATCGTTTCAGCTGATTTTGAAAACCACGTGTGATAATACGTTTAGAGCCGAGCCTATTATAGTAGTGCTGGGAGATTTACATCAAGACCCTCGGGCCAAAATATCCATTTTGTTTGGCTCCGTTAAGGTCTCGCCACGTGGTGGGGCGAGATCTGTTTAGGTCTCGTCCTTCGACCGGGCAAGAGGATCTCACTTTTGCAAATGCTTCAAACGGGCACCCTATTATGTAAATTTAGATTAAAATAATACTATTTTTGAAAAAAAATCCGGATTAAAACATCACGCACGTGAACAGCATAGTAGTGATAGGAAAAAGTCATAATAATACAAAGAATACATTACTAGTTATAATTAAATTATGAACACTAGCTGCTCAAATGTGTTGACGTAATGTAATAAACGAACTTTAGAGTAGAAAAGGAAGCCGGTACGTTCCCTGGTCCAAATGGATCGAGCTTTCTTATATGTAAGTTTATCGCACTCAGGCAAACATTTTTTTAATCTAAACGAAAGATGCTTGAACCCATGGTATCTATATTAAGTTGGACAAGGGGATGGCAAGGGTAGACCACTCCACAACGTCTCCGAGCCTGCGAACCAGTTGATAGGTACCCAGCATGGAGATTGAGAGAGAGGGAAACGAGATGGCGAGGAGCCGGATGACTAATGCGGCACAAGAAGAATCTAAGAAGATACATCAAAGTGATGAATTGATAAAGGTAAATTCTGCAATCTCAGGTTTGATGTGAGGTTGGGGGTGACACTAGTTTTCGTCATGAAAATAACAGCGGAATTAGACTTTTAAGAATCCTGTTCTGAATCATGAGGTGCTCTCTCTTGTTTTCTCCTAGATAACCAGGCATTCACTTTAACTTTCTTGCGCTGTGTAACTCAGGAGTCTACATGGAAAAGGTTCCTGGTTCATGTTGGACCGGGGTTTATGGTATCTTTGGCATACTTGGATCCTGGAAATTGTGAGTATCCCCCCCCCCCCCCCCCCCCTCTCACGATCTGGAGCGTGCGCACACACATTTCTAACATTCTCTTGCAAACTGTAACAGTGGAAACGGATCTACAAGCTGGAGCAAATCACAGATATGAGGTACATTACTAAGTCAAAAGCACTGTATATTTTATTTACCCCTTTTCAGTTTTACACATTCTTTTGCAAGCCGTCTGCTCTAGAAAATCTTGTTTCTTTTGATTCGAGAACATCCCATAAAGGAGAACCTAACTGGATATTTGTCTTTTTGGGATTGTACTCTTGGTGCTCATCTTTTTCGTTCTTTTCCTTTAGCTCCTTTGGGTGATTCTCATTGGTCTCATATTCGCACTGATCATACAATCGCTTGCGGCTAATCTTGGAGTCGTGACAGGTAACTAAGTAATACGAATGAGATGTTAATCGTGGTCTAGTTGCATATGGTACTAAGTAACAAGTTGGTGCTAATGTCCATTATTGTTCATTCTAACTTAGGGAGACATCTTGCTGAGATATGCAAGAGCGAGTATCCAAGATTTGTGAGGATCTGTCTTTGGATTCTTGCCGAAGTGGCCGTGATCGCTGCTGATATTCCAGAAGGTGAGAAGCAATACGACACTCCAAATTTAAAAATTTCTGGAAAAATGGCCATACTTTGACTTGTTCTATAAAAAATTTCAAGGCGGCCGAAACAGAACAACATATAGTATAATTCCCACTATCTGGCCCTACCGTCCAACTGTTAGCTTCCAAGTACAGCAACTTTTTTTCCTAATTATTTGTCCCCAGACTCTAATATTCCACAGCTCCTTTCAAATGGTTTTTATTTTTTACATCCCTCATATATATATATATGGTAAAGTCAAGGCATTGTGTGATGTCAGTTACTCACAAAATTTAATTCCATTGCCGTGCCCTATTGCTTTGTCTTTTGTTTTTCTTATTCTGCAGTTATAGGGACGGCTTTCGCTCTCAACCTGCTGTTTCACATTCCCGTATGGGTCGGGGTTCTCATTACCGGCTCCAGCACGCTGCTGCTTCTCGGGTTACAAAAATATGGGGTATGGATTCAGGAAATCTACTGTCCGGGTCCAGTTATTACTACATCTGATCTAAAAGTTCATGCGGTCATCTATAGTTTTTTTTTGGTGACTTGCACATAAAAATTCTGTGAATTAGGGGTACAGTGTTTCTAACAGTTGTTTGCCATTAAGACCACTAATCACGCTTTGCCTCCTCGAAAGGGTTACATGTGTGTTGTAAGATAATTTGACGAGATTTTCATGTCCTTTGTTTGCTCTCAAACTAGGTGCGCAAGTTGGAGTCCCTGATCTCAATGTTGGTGTTCGTCATGGCGGCGTGCTTCTTTGGGGAGATGAGTTTCGTCAAGCCTCCGGCTGTGGAGGTCATCAAAGGACTCTTCATCCCGAGGCTCAAGGGACCTGGTGCCACCGGCGACGCCATTGCCCTCCTCGGGGCCCTTATCATGCCGTAAGCTAGCTGTAATAAGTTATTTATTTGCAATGTATAGCCTCATTGCCTGTAGAGAATCTTACAAACGTGACTTGGTCAACGTTTTAAAGAAGAGTAGAGTGGCTGACAGAGGAATCTTGGCACGAACGTTTTATATTTTATTTGTCATTTTTCGCCTCAATAAACAATCTAAATTCATATGCAATTAATTATGTTTTTAATATTTGCAGGCACAACCTGTTCTTGCACTCTGCACTGGTGCTGTCGAGGAAGACGCCTTCATCGGTGAGAGGCATCAAGGTCCGTTCGATTCTGTCGACGTCGCCAAGAACGACACTTACATTGCTTATTAGAGAACCGTTAAAGTTCGTGTCCTGCAACTGCAATTCAGCTCACTAGAGTCTTGGTGGACGCCGGTTTCAGGACGCGTGCAGGTTCTTCCTCTACGAAAGCGGCTTCGCTCTGTTCGTGGCGCTGCTGATCAACATCGCCGTCGTCTCCGTCTCCGGGACCGTTTGCTCTGCCAGTAACATCTCACTGGAGGACGCAGAAAAATGCAGCGACCTCTCGCTGGACGCGTCCTCCTTCCTCCTCAAGGCACGATATCTTATGATATACCACTACACTAGATTACAGATGCAAGGATTACTGTCACAGTAAGTTATAGTTAATTATGCCTTATCCCTTTGTTTTGGGGGTACAGAACGTGCTGGGCAGGTCAAGTGCCATCGTGTACGGCGTGGCGCTCTTGGCCTCTGGGCAGAGCTCCACCATAACAGGCACTTACTCGGGCCAGTACATTATGCAGGTACGTTTAATAACTGTTATAATAAGAAATTAAAACTTATTTTTTCCCTTGATGTTGAAAGGCTGCGGATTGACTTTTGGTATTGCCTAAGATATTAAAATCATCAGAAGTATGATCAAGCATTACACTTAATATCAATACAAAAAATTAGATATTTGTAAATATAAATATAAATGTACTGCTCTACAAGTTTGCTGGAAAAAATACATAATTGTCCATAAATATTTAAATGCCCCTTAAAAGTAAACGAAAGGGTGTTCCCTTTGGAGCAATTATGCACCTTTCCTCCAACTAATTAAAGAACTATCACACTTCTTACACTCCTAAAAAGTTAACTATTTAATATTTATGCTAATCCTAGTAGGATTTCACCAACAACAAGGAATGAGCGCCACAACCACAAGCTTTAATTCGTTCATCCTCGTTGCTTTCTTGTTACAGGGATTTCTGGACATCAGGATGAAGAAGTGGCTGAGGAACCTGATGACCCGCTGCATCGCCATTGCGCCGAGCCTAGTCGTCTCCATCATCGGTGGTTCCAGAGGCGCCGGCCGTCTCATCATCATCGCCTCGGTGCGTCACATTCCACCAGATAGATTGGCTGATCGAGTGGCCTGTCCACTATATGTCCATTATAAGCTAACATGCAGCTAACTGTAACAGTGCCTTAGTAGTAATTACCTATAAAAGGACATTAATCCTTTGAGCCTAACAATGTGATGAATAGTTACATCCTCCTTTCTCTACCTTCTAGATAAGGAAAATTGATTGAACTAATCGTTTGCATGTTTTGATGTAACTTTCTGTGCAGATGATACTGTCCTTCGAGCTACCGTTTGCTCTCATCCCCCTTCTCAAGTTCAGCAGCAGCAGGAGCAAGATGGGACCCCACAAGAACTCCATCTACGTAAGCTCATGAAAACAACGTCCTTGTTTCTTGTTCTTGGCTACACTTACATTCATGAATAATATCTGCACATTAATTGATAACCTGACCTGTCCCTCTCGTACCATAAGCATGTCTCGCGGGAAAGGGTTCTACACGCCCTGCATACCATGTTCTTCAACAATAATTGGTACCATTCATAGAACAAATGGCAGAACACGTCCAAGCCGAGCAAAACAAACTAGTCGCAGCAACCAGATCCAGCGTGGGCATCTGCCAAACTCGATTTATCATCAGGTCCTGCATATATAGGGAGTGATCGACATATCAGATCACTTGGCCAGTTCTACCATCTTATATAGGAATATATTTTGAGACTTTTACATAAATCAGAGGAAAGTACTAAAAATTCTCACAAGAAAAAGGCAACACATCCGGCTACATATCGAATCGGATTCTAGACAAATAATAGCCATTGGATTTAAAAAGATCTAAATTACCTACATCTGCCGTTGTAAATAAAATAGTACAAACCACCCCAAATATCTACTTCTAAATTACCAACCATGCCATTATGAAAAATTCCATGTCAAGCACATTATAAAAATACCAGAATTCGGAATAAATAGAAAATTGTTGGTGTACATACCTATATATAGAATTCCTTAACATCTACAACTCGTAATTAAATTAAAACTCATATCAAATAGAGTCTATACGAAATATTAACTAACATTTAGATTGAAGATTTATTAATTTAATATTTGAATATGCTAAAATGATTTTTATGTATTCTTTATAGTTTATATTAAAGCAAGCTACCGGTGCACAATTGAATTTTAACTAATTTACGAATATTGTTATGTGCTCGCAGATTATAGTGTTTTCGTGGTTGCTTGGGCTGATGTTAATCGGCATCAACGTGTACTTCCTGAGCACGAGCTTCGTAGGGTGGCTCATACACAACTCCCTGCCCAAGTACGCCAACGTGCTTGTTGGTGTCATCGTCTTCCCGCTCATGTTCATGTACCTCTTGGCCGTTATATACCTCACATTCAGGAAGGACTCAGTGGTCACCTTCGTCTCCGACTCCTGCCAGGCCGACACGGAGAAGGCCAAGGAGGCCGGCGAGGACCACGATGAGCCTTTGCCGTACCGAGAGGACCTGGCGGACATCCCTCTCCCCGAGTAGACAGGCTCTAGAGTGTAGGTGTAGTATACACGCGTCACTACCATCTATTGGTTGATAGTTGGACGGTTCTGACTGTTCATGAACTGGCCCAGGCATGTAATAGTGCCATTCGATGAATTAGAACTTTCCAGTCGAAGCAGTTCCAAGAGTACACGTAAATGTCAAACAAACGGTATACATGTGTGTTAGTATCATGCTGAGTTGAATTAAATGTTCATTTTCAAAAGAGTGGAATAACGTCTCCACGGCCTTTGCAAATGACACCAAAACAATAAACAGTCATTCACACCACTCCATCACAACCGGTTGAACTAGAACTAGTTCAGAATAATTATCAGTACCAGTTCTTCACCTGCGTGGATGCATCACTCATTAAGATATGAAGAACCGGTTCAGAATGTTGATATTAGTACCTGCTCATTATTGAAACGATACAGATACCGAAGATTTCTCGGCTAAGAACCGATTTATGACGACTCATATCTGGAACCCATACTGATATCTAAGCAGACTTTATGTACCGATTTAAGATAAGAACTGGTACATATAATTATTTTCTGTACCAGTTGATTTTTCCACTGGTACAGATACTCTATGGGTCCGTAAGGATTTATATTCTATCTTACTAAGAGCCTATGAGAGGCAGTAGTAGTTGGATTCTTGAGAAGATGCAATGCAGAAATGTTGCTAGTTTCGATTCATCTGTCAAATTTACAAAGGGTGCCGCTTGCCCCGCAAAATCGGAGATAATGAAAACCTTTTGCCCATGTCTTGCCTGGCCCTTTCTCATTTACTACTACCACCACCACGTTCATTGATCTTGTTGGTTGGATCATTTGAAGTTCAACTATCGCAAACTTCGCCATCAACTCAACAAGGTTCTTTCCATCTTTGCTGAATAGATGGGTCTTCACAGAGAAAAGAATGCTTCGTGCCTGGGGATGTTGCAAGAAGGAATGATGAATTTGTTATTGCAACTTCCGATGAGGTATTTAGACCTCTTTTGGCAGAGCTTCACCAAGCTGATTCTCACACGGAATCAAAAAAGTTGTGCCAAATACTATTTTTCAGAAGAAGTGATTCTTGTCGGATTATGTGAAGTGATTCTCAGAAATGAACTAAGGGGCTGAAAGCTGAAAAAAAAAATAGCTTCTCCTGATTCTGTGAAGTGATTCTCTATTCTGATTCTAGGAGTTTATTCTAGAGAATCATAGGATGCGTTTGGTTTTGGGACGAGGTGGGATGGGTTGGATCCATCCCTAAAAACGGGGATGGGATGAATCCATTGTTATGTTTGTTTGAAGGAATGGAATGAACCATGTTTTTTGTTTGTTTGAAGGGTTATAAGGGATGGAATGGTCCCATCACCTGTTTGATTGGAGGGATAGAGACATGCTACAGGTTCACTGAAAAATGACATTTTTATACCAACATACACAACACACTGGACGGCACACCAATTCAAAAATGACATTTTTATGTCAGCATACACAACACACTGGACGACACACCAGATCAAAAATAACATTTTTATACCAACAAACACAGCACACTGGACTACAGATACAAGTACAATATTTCAGCGAACAAATTTCAGTGAAATAATAACAAATTTCACTAAGAGCAACATAAAGAACATGTAAATACAAGTGCTTGTTACATAGTTCACTGAGAGCAACATAAAGAACAGCTTATGTTACATAGTTCACTCAAGATTCAACTTCATAAGTGGAACAGGCAGCCATTCAGTTAATACAAAGAGAGTTTGTTCCAAAAAATATTCAACCAAACAGCAGAACTAAATAAGAAGTGAGCAATTACTACAAATTAAGTATGAGCAGCAACAAAATATAAGAAGATGCCTCAACTCTTTCTGTTACAACTCTTCGTATCATATGTAGCACAAACATAATCCTTAACCTAGAAAATTCTCACTGACCCACTTTGCAATGAAGTTCAACTTGTATTCAAATGGTGCACTATAGAAAGCTCTACCAATATGAGGATTCTCGACCAAGTAAATATAGTAAAACGACTTGTGTGTCTCATCAAAACCTGGAAGATCTCTTATCTAATTAATCAAGTCATGCGGCAAGTCCATATTTCCTGTCGAAGCCTTCTCTATAGCATGTGACAGTCTTTCGCTGCTGTATTTGATGGCCTCAATCAACTTGTCCTCATTTTCAGTAACTTTTTTCCGCTTGTTTGGTCTATTGACTGCTAATGATGATGCTCTATTGTCCTCATGGGTGTCAGCCTCGAAATTGATATTCACGTCATCATATTGTTCAACTTGATAACTAGCAAGAGAGCAATTTGAATCCTTAGCATATTTCCCTGTAGCCATGCCATTTCCGAAGATCATAGCCATCTCAACATAGTTCTCAAGTGGTTTGTTCAAAAATTCAGCATCAGATTTATGGTCCTAAAATGACAAATAAAAGAATGTTGTTACACTGATGATGATACCCAAATAAAAATACACTAGTTTAATGCAGGGTATAAACATACAACACCATAGTTCAGTCTTAAAACTCACGGAATGTAAAAACAAAATTACAACTCAGTTTCAGTCAGAAACTAATTTAATGCAGGGTATAAACACATAGCACCACACTTCAGTCTCAAAACTCACACAATGTAAAAACAAAAATACAACTCAGTTTTAGTCAAGAACTAGTTTAATGCAGGGTATAAACATATAGCACCACTATTCAGTCTCTCAACTCAATTCCAGTCAGTGACAGAGTATACACAACAATTGACAGAGTATACACAACAAGTGACAGAGTATAAACAACAAGTGATAGAGTTTATACAACAAGTTCTTTAAGGCATTGATCATAGAAATTGTACAGAGCTTAGCAGCAATATATAAAAACATAAATATATGTAAAAACAGAATGTAAAAACAGAGTTATAATGTAAAAACAAGGTTCAAAATAAAGTTACCTTGATGTAGCTATTGTAGTGCTCAAGGTCTAGAGTTATAATGAAGTTATTTTCATCCCAACCTGCAGCACTAAGCTTCCGAAGTCTGTTCAACTTTGCAAACTTTCTTTGCCAAGTTTTCAAGTGATTTTTGATCTGATCACCAGTGCGAGATGTACTGAATTTCTCATTAACAGCCCTAGCACATGCATTGAGTTGACTTTCTTGAAGCCAGATGAAGTTCTAGTACCAGCAGCCACTACATCAGCCAAGTTGGTAAGCATGAAAGAGGACATTGCAGATGTCCATGAAGCATGTCCACCTCCATCGCCTTCATCTCTCAAGCTCTGAGATTCCATTTTTCTGCTAAAAAATGTAATAGCATACACAAAGAAGCAGAACTAACATACAATCCTTGAAGACATAAACAAAACTTAAATACAGGAACAAAGTTGACATTAAAAACTGACATATGATACATGAACACATACACACAAAAGCAAATCTGACATACAATCCTTGAACATATAAACTGACATACACACACAAGCAAATATGTTCTTGCAAGTTGAAATACAACAAAAAAAATAAATGATACTGCAATATGATCAGCTTTCATGTAAGGTTTGATAGGCTTCCCACATCTGATTAGCAATATGCTGTCTAAAATTTACCATATAGGCATGTTCACTTGCTTGACCACCTGCAGATGTCGCATGACTTTGGCTTGTCCAATTAGACTCTTCTATGATCAACTCATCACCCCCATCTTGTATGACCCAATTATGAATCATGCAACAAGCAACGACAATATCTACTTGAGTCTTAAAAGGAAAGAAAGGAGTGGCATCATCAAGAATTTTGAATCTTCTCTTCAATGACCCAAAAGCTCGTTCTACTGTGACACGGAGAGATGAGTGCCTATGGTTGAACAACTCTTTCTCGTTTTGGACCGGGTTATTTCCCCATTCATTCAAGTGGTACCGTACACCACGAAAAGGAGGTAGAAATCCTGGTTTAGCTCCATATCCGGCATCAACTAGGTAAAATTTTCCTAACATATCAAATAGAAGAAGTATGTTACATGGCTGTATATAAACAATTGCCATGAATAAGTTGAGATATATATGTAATTTATTACCTTGTGGTACACGTAGGCTATTTTCTCGCTCTAGTGCATCTCTTAAAACTAGAGCATCATGTGATGTCCCCTCCCAACCAGCTAGTACATAGGTGAATCGAAGGTCAAAATCAACGGCTGCCATTACATTTTGTGTGCAATAGGACTTTCTTCAACGAAAGGCATGCTCCATTTCCTTAGGAACAGAAGCTCTTACATGAGTTCCATCTATTGCTCCAATACAATCCTTAAAGTACAGATCCCATCTTGGATTCCCATCTATTTTGCTTGGAGTGTTCAATGACGGGGGTCTAATTAGTTCACCTCGTAACTCACCAATAGCATGAAGTACTTTGTTAAAATACCGGCTAACTGTTTCTCCGGATCTATCATAATTAGTTCCAACTAATCTGTTTCTAAGATTGTGTCCCACCGTGTTTAGAAACATGGCCACTTGTTGTTCAATACACATATGAGTTGTATCTTGAAGCAAGCCACGATCCTTAAACACCTGACAAAACCGAAAGAAACATGCTCTATTAAGTCTAAGCATGTTGGTACATGTTGTGTCATTTCTCCAAATCCTGGTGTTAAAGTAATCAAGTCTTAATCTATCCCTTTCATCCATCGGACCATATCTAATAGCTGGTATGTTCATATTCCTTTTTCGTTTTATAGACTCCGTAATCATCACAACCATAGTTGACAATAAGAAATGTGCAGCAGTAGCATAAATCAATATCTTGATTATGTTTTCCATCTACAAGTACATGTATAAAACATAAAGTGAAAAACTGCTATGAGAAACTGAAGAGCACTTCATATGCACAGTAAAATATGTGAGAAATACCCCCTTAGAAATTCAAGAGATGCAGATGCTCTAGCAGTCTACTGAAAATGTTTCTGAATGGACTGGTAGTAGTACATGTATAAAAGATAACAGAAGTGTATGACAGGATAACAATATAAAACAGAACAGAAACTAAAACAAAACAAAAACTAGTGTAAAACAGAACAGAAACTAGTTGATGAAGAAAGCTGTCTAGTTAAGTCTTCTGGTGATCTTATCACTACAATCATAAGACCATTAGCGCATCCATGAGTTCTACAATATGCTATCGAATTAAGAAATGAAAGCAAAAACTTCAAAATATGACCGGAAAAAAAGACAGATCATGAACAGACGGAATCAATTTGATAGCCATGGAACTGAGCTGACTGGTGAAGCTGATTGCTCATGGACATGTGATGCAGAGGATAATGCAGTATGAGGAGCTGCCATGATCGATTTGTCCTCTCCTTTACAAGTTGCAAGTAGAAGTAATAACGATAAGCATGATGCAGATGTAATAGACACTGTCGAATCTGATAATGACATGTCTCCTGAACACGATAGGAAAGCGAGAGAGCTAAGACTGTTTCTACACAGTATACGAAATGAGCTGAACTGAAAATTAACGGCAGCGATGTAATGCAATTGAAAGTATGTGATCCAATCGATGTGCATCTTGAGTGAGTCTGTCTTTTACTCCTATTCTTCACTGATCTACTTCCCCTTCCCAACAAAACAAAACACTAAACAAAGAAGCTCCAGTAAGATGCACCATCACTCTTGAATTGAATCCCTTTTTAATTAAACACAAGGAACATCTTTGGAATGTCGTCTAGAAGAAAAGGCTGAGAATTATAGTGCAGGTTCAGGTGCTCCAACTGGCAGGTGTGATTACAAATCCAACTATAACAACAATCAGTAGTGCAATTAGAGCAGCTACAATGTTAAAATTGCCATGTTACATTCTGCTTGTGCCATCCTTCTGAGTATCCGTATCCACCATGCTAGATCTGGCAGGCACATGAGAAGAAGCTCCAAGCACCATATCCCAAAAAGATTCAAGTGTAGCAGAAACATCTGCACTTTTTGGTTCTAACACCATGCTAGATCTGGTTCTAACACTTTCTGCCTAATCTATTCAGCAACCGAATACACAAAGCCAAGAACAAATATATGTGCAGTATTGCTAAAAAATTCAGCCCCTAAGAACGTCCACCGAGTTGGACAAAATTTGTCTGACGCTGAGAGCCAAATAGAGGCGGATCTTGAGGAAACAACAGATAAATGGGTCGAAATTTCGTGAAATGAACACTTACCAGATCTATGATGTGGTGCTGAGAAGAACGTCGCGCGGATGCCGCCTGGAGTGTCACGTGGTCGGTGGTGGTCGCGTCCTCGGCGGGTGGAAGCCTGGCAGCCTAGGCGTGGTGACCTGCCAGGGAAATGGGAGGCAAAAAGGTGGCGAGAAACCTGCTCAATACGATGGATCTTGAGGAAACAGAAGCGGATCTTGAAGAAATATGGGCGGATCTAGAGGAAATAGGGGCAGATCTTGAGGAAACGGAAGAGAAATGGATCGAAATTTCGTGAAATAAAAACCTACCCGATCTGTGCAGTGGTGCCGAGAAGATCGTCGTGCGGACGTCGCCCGGGAGAGGTCGCGCGGTCGGTGGTGGTCGTGGCCTCGGCGAGGTGGAAGCCACAACGCAGTGGCGGCCTAGGCACGCTGGAGGGCTAGGCACCGAGGCGGCCCTGGCGCGGTCACCCCTCGCCGACTACGGTGGTCTGGCACAGTGGTCGCCGCCGCCCTGGACAGGTCGGAGTCGCCGCCGCCTCGGAGAGGTCGCGGTCGCCACCGCCTCGCTCGATGCGTTTTTTTTTAGCTGAGGATTTCGTGGGACGGAGCCGCGCTGGGACGAGTTGGTCCGATCAGATTTAGGTGGATGCGGTCGTCCCGCATATTTGCCGAATATTCCCCTATGGGATGATCCCATCCCGTCCCAGCTCTCAAACAAACAACAGTCCAATGGGGATCGCCCCGTCCCGTCCTCAGATATCCTTGGAACCAAACGCATCCATAGAGAATCACTTTCAGCTGCAAAATCACTTCACTAGAGAACCAGAAGTGAATCCAGAGAATCAACTCCGTGGAGCTGTGCCAAAGAGGACCTTACCCATGCTCAAATATACCAATTCATGCACATTATAGAGGACTCCATAGTGGTTCATGCTAGAAAGCATCTTATCAAGTATGCTGCTCATCCGTATTGTGTTGGCATCTATAAACTTAGAATCCTTATGAAACGGATGTGCTAAGAGGCCAATCCACATTGGATACAACGAAGATTGTTAGACGTGTGCAGTTTACTACAAAATGTTGGATTATGTTTTTTAGGTTACCCCTTGGATTTATGGGAGATGAGATTATTTTTTTCAAAAAGCGGGAGATGAGATTACTGGAGTAAGTCTGCTTGTTTTCGCCCGGTTCTGTTTTGGATGAGAATGATCCCAATCGGGATAGAGTAGTGTTGCAGGTGATGGTTGATTACCCTCCAAACATTCCTAGAAGTACTGTCCAATGGGTGGAGAAGGTTGATCCAGGACGGTTCATTTCTATATTTTTAACTCAGAATTTGTGGATCAATTTGGGGTAATGAGGAGGACCTGCGGGAATTTAATGGCAACCCTCGCCCATTTCATGACCCCGTTTGACATTTCCACAACAACAACCTCGAGAAGAAAATCAGCAGAACCAGTTGGAAAGTCATGCTATTGGGAGACAAGAACAAGATGAAGCGTGACAGTTCTCATATTCAAATTAATAAGAGAGACGTGTCCAATATGAACAAAACTCAAGAACCTCTCATTGATAAATCTTACTACATGAAACGATGAATAGAGTGTCGGTTTTAATAGATGTGTCGGCCCCGACGCGTTTAACGCGTCTAAGGGTGTCGATTTAAGTTAACCGACACCCATAAGTTATAGGCGTTGGTTTTCTTGAAGAAACCAACACACATAATACATGCGTCGGCCGAACCGACACATATATTAAATGCTCTTAAACGGGCCCCACCCGAGACTCAAAGCGGACCCGGGTGATTGAGCCCCTAAGAGCGTCGGCCGGGAATAAACCGACACCCTTAAGTGGGCCCGGATCGCTCAGGCTCTAAGAGCGTCGGCCAGGGCCAAACCGACGCTCGTAAGAGGGGCCTAAACCCTTCGCGGGTCCTCTCTTCTCACGCGCCTCCCGGCACTTCTCGCCCGAGCCCGCGCCCGCGCCACCGCCCGTCTCCGCCGCCACCAGCCCGCGCGCCTCGCCGGTGCCCCCGCCCGCCGCCCCGTCGCCAGCGCCCCTCGCTGCACCCACGCCCCCCGCCCGTCGCCAGCGCCCCTCGCCCACGCCCCCGCCCGTGCCCCCGGCCGCCGCCCCCGCTCGCCGGCGCGCCTCGCCCGCGCCCCTGCCCCTCGCCTGTGCCTACGCCCGCGCCACCGCCCCACCCGCGCCTCTGCCCGCCGCCCCCCGCCCGTGTCCCCGCTCGCCGGCGCTCCTGCCCCCTGGTCCGGCCCCCCTCCGGTGCCCGTTGGTCCTGCCCCCGGCGCCCCTGGTCCGGCCCCCTCCAGCGCGCCCTGGTCCGGCCCCTAGAGCCCCCTGGTCCGGTCCCCCTCCGTCGCTCCGGCCCCCGGAGTCCTCTGGTTCGGCCCCCCTCCGGCGCACCGTTCACTCCTCCTCGGCGCATAAGGTAAAATGAAGTCATATATTTGAACTTTATGTGTGATCTTTGTTTGGTGCATGAGTTTGTATATGTGATGTTCTATGTGTGAGCTTATTTCATAGCTAATGTGGATATGTAAGATTAATAATAGTTAATTCTCAAATTATATGCAAATTTACATGTTTAACTTATATATGTGAGCATGATTAATAGTTTCTAAATATGTGAGCATATTATATATGTGATGAGTGTTAATTCGTTAATGTGATTCATATTATGTAGTTGCTAACTCATGAATGTCATTCATATTCATTATGCTATATGATTTAAATATGATTAAAAGTTCATATCATGCATGTGATTGCTTCTTTTTAGCATTTGCAATATGATGACTAATTATGTGTTTGTAATATAGTAAATATTTTATTAATTTTGGTAGCTTTAGAGGATTGTAGTGAAAGATGATTCTAGTTGTGAAGTATGCTTTAAGAAGAGCACAAATGCGTACGGCGATAATGAGGACGACTAATTAACCGCGCCTGAACGATGGATGCGGACTTAGAACGTTCAACTCTGACTAACTTCCTCCTCCGTCTTGTTCTTTCCTCTATCGTAAATTATTGAAAAATGGAAATGAGGAACATAACCTATAGAATTTTATTACCCATTTCGAATCGGCACGTATCACATGCCATTGGCATGTGAGACGTGAAGGTTCGGAATTGTCCCTTTTTGGACATCCTGGGAGTGGATCGGGGGGGGGGGGGGGGGGGGTGGGGTGGCTTGTGACGAGATGCGAGTCTGGATCTGGACGAGATTTCGGCGGCATAATCCTGATGTTCTCTGCTGCACCATTTCCGGCCATGCAGTAGAGAACAACGGGGTTATGCTGCCGAAATTTCGTCTGGATCCATACCACACGTGTCGTCATAAGCACGCCCCACTTGACCACTCTTTGGTGGGTTTAGGACCTATCTGCCTAGTTGTAGTGACCGTCACATAATATGAAAATAAACTAATTATAATGATTTTTCTGCTTTGAAGGTATAAGTTGAAAAATGGGTGACGATCGTAAGGTGATGTATGATGGATGGAGTTCAGATGGTGTGTACACTTTGGAATGGGCACAAATGGCAAATGTGTTCGTGAACGAAGCATTTCCTAGTGGTGCTCGTTTTGTGAAATGTCCGTGTAGCAGGTGCCAGAATCGTCGACGTTTCGAGAGGTCTGAAATGATGTTGCACCTTTGTAAGCATGGATCTATGCCAGACTATCTAGTGTGGCATGAGCATGGAGAGATGGATCATGCTAGTGAGTCAGACAAACACGAGAATGAAGATCGGATGGATGAGATGATGACGGATGTTGGTCGAGAGTACGAAGAGCAGTCACTGCTAGAGGAGGTGAAGAAGTTTTATAGACTTCTTGCTGCCGCAGATGAAAAAGTATATGAGGGCGCTAGTGTGACCGTTCTGTAGGCGGTCACACGACTTATGGGGCTGAAGTCTAAGTTCAATTTTGCAAACAATTGCTACAATAGTATCCTGAAGTTGATCAATGATCTCCTTCCAGTAAAACATAAGATGCCGGAAGAAATATATCATTAAAAGAAGATTTTGGAAGGTATGGGCATGAGTTATGAGAAAATTGATGCGTGCGAAAATAATTGCATGTTGTTTTGAAAGGAACACCAGAACGATACTCAATGTATGCATTGTAATGCATCTAGACATGTGAAGGTTTTGAATGCTGATGGGGAGGAAATAAGTACAAAGGTACTGGTTAAATAGCTTCAGTACATGCCTATCACGTCCAGGCTTAAACGGTTGTTCCTTTCTAAAGAAACTGCGAAGCAGATGAGGTGGCATTCAGAAGGGTTACGTGAGAGTGATGACAAAGCTATTATGGTACATCCTTCGGATGGCACGGCATGGCAAGCTCTAGACCATTTTGATCCGGAGTTCGGTCAAGATCCAAGAAATGTGCGTCTTGGATTGTCAATAGATAGTTTCACTCCTTTCAGCACAAGTAACAGTCCATACTCTTGTTGGCCTGTTTTCATCATGCCTTACAATCTCCCTCCCAACATGTGCATGAAAGAATAATACATATTCCTCGCGGCCATCATTCCTGGTCCTAAACATCCTGGGACGAAAATTAATGTGTTTATGCAACAGTTGATTGAGAATTTGAAAGAGTAATGGCAAGGTGTAAAGGCGTACGACAATCATATGAAATGTGAATTTACTTTACATGCCGCATATCTATGGTCTATACATGATTTGTTGGCATACGACATTTGGGTTGGTTGGTGTGTCCATGGAAAATTGTGTTGCCCATATGTATGGTTGATACCGATGCCTTCAAGTTGAAGTATGGAAGAAAAGTCAGCTTCTTTGTCTGTCATCGATGATTCCTTCCTTCAAATCACCCTTACAGGAGTGATACATGATCATTTCGAAAAGGCAAAAGTGTTACAAAAGGACCCCCTCGTCGATTGACAAGCGAGAAAAAAATGGCATGGCATGCAAAGTTAAAAGTGTCCGCTGAAGGTGGTTTTGAAGGGTATGGTACATAACACAAATGGACTCATATTTCTTTTCTTTGGGAGCTACCATATGCAAAAGCGTTGCTTTTACCGCACAACATAGATTTGATGCACCATGAGCGTAATGTCGCTAAAAGCATCATAAGCATGTGTTTTGATTTCACTAGTCATACTAAAGATAATTTGAGTGCGAGGAAAGACTTAGCTGATATTTGTGATCGTCCTGGGCTTGAGGTTATAACAAATGCAAGCGGAAATGAAAGTAGGCCACGAGCTCCATACTGTGTTCGACCAGAAGAAAGAAAGCAAATACTTAGTTAGTTGAAAACACTGAAGTTTCCAGACCACTATGCAGTAAACATAAAACGATGTGTTAATCTCAACACTAGTAAACTGAATGGGTTGAAGAGCCATGATTATCACATTATTATGGAGAGACTTATACCAGTAATGTTTCGTGGCTACGTCAAACCTGATTTGTGGAAAATGTTTGCTGAACCTAGCTACTTTTATAGACATATTTGTGCTAAGGAAGTGTCGAAAAAGATGATGCGACAGTGGGAGAAAGAAATTGTTGTGCTTGTATGTAAGATGGAAAAAGTGTTCCCGCCTGGATTTATGAATGTTATGCAACATTTGCTGGTGCATTTACCTTATGAAGCATTGGTAGCAGGTCCTGCACAATTCAAGTGGATGTATAGCCAAGAGAATTGAAGAAACTTAGAGCTACAGTGCGCAACAAAGCAAGAGTTGAGGGTTGTATTGCAGAAGCATTTGCAGCTAAAGAGATTACTAACTTCTCTAGCAAAAAATTTTCACGTGCCAACAACGTGAATGCAAGTGTCACACGATATCATAATGTAGAAGAGCAATCTACAAGTGAGCTTAAGATTTTTCAATGGAAGGGTAAAGGTGTTGGGGCTGCTAATTCTCATTATATTTTAGCACAAGGGAGGAATTACACCATGCTTTACATATTTTTCAACATGGAGGAGGTGTTACCATATTTTGAAATGTTTGACAAGTTGTATTGGAAATCTTCACGAAAACCTACACAAAGTCAATTGGATAAGATGCGTCAGCATGGCATAAACGGTGGAAAAAGCTTTGTGGACTGGTTCCGTGAACATATAATTTTCTATCCATTTTTTCTTTCAATATTAGTTCACATGTGTATCATAAGATGCTAACTTTGTTTATTTATGTAGTGTATAAAAGATGTCAACATCTCCGATGACTTGCGACAGATGTCGCATGGTCAATTGAGAGCAACAGAATTAGCAGGTACGATATCAATGGATATCGTTTTCGAACAGCAAGTTTAGAAGCAAGTCGTCCACTTGATGCCACTACAAATAGTGGATTCATGATAACTGCCGCAGAGGATAGTGGAAAAGTGACAGAATACTACCGTGTTCTTAAAAAAATAATAGAGTACACATTGGGCGGTCCAAAAACACTTCAACTTGTGATTTTTGACTCTGAATGGTTTGATCCAACATCGGGCACACGAGTTGATGATTTTGGAATGCTAGAGGTCAACCACAAGTCATGATACACAACCCATAACAATAATGTTGTACTTACGAATCAAGTGGTACAAGTGTACTATTTAAGTTATCCTCATCCAAGTTTGAAAAATTGGTGGGTTGTGTATACAGTTAACCCTGAAGTGCACCCTCATCGTTATGATTAGTATATAGAGATTCAAGAAGATTACGGTATTATCTATCAGGATGAAGTCGAGGAAGCATAATATTTTATGATATCTTCTAGGATAGGATTCGCAGAAATTGCTAGTGATATGTTAGAGTTGATGTCTGAAGAACAAGCTGGCCCTTCAAGAAAACGTGTTCAGCAATCACAAAGAATTATGGAAAAGAAGAAAAGGAATTTGGAAGAAGAGGATAGATATGATGAAGAATAGGAAGAGATGGAAGAGAGTGAAGAGGAAGAGATGGAAGAAGAGATACGTGAATATCTTAATACACGCGTGACAGAAGCAGATTCTGATGCTGATGATTTTTTATTTATATTGTACGCAATTTTAGATTTTTAATATTATTGTATACATTCTTTATTATTATCTAATGTTGTATACTAATCATTTCTATAAAAATGTGCGCAGATGTTTAATCTTTTGCCAAGTTTGGGGAAGAAGAAGAGCAAGAAGGGTAGTGGATCTTCGGCCTCCACTCCCATTTCTACTTCGAGCCAGCCGGACCCGTTTCAGGTATGTCAGTGGTTTTGATCCAGCAGATCTCCCGACACTACTAAAAGTGTTTGCGGAGTTTGAAGTTAGGTGTGGGCGCGCGGAGATTCAAGAAGGTGAAATGTAAAATGACACAGGAGACACAAAGATTTACGTGGTTCGGGCCGCCTGAGCGTAATACCCTACTCCACAGGGTGTGTTGGTGTTGTATTAGATGTATGAACTCAACTCAGGTGACGTGAGTTGAGGGTGCGTGTGAGCCGATTAGTCCAGATCAGATCAGAGAGCCCTCTATGTATCGCCGGCCTATCCTTTTATAGTACAAGGACAGACCGTTACAAGTTAGCCTGGCCCGACATGTGGCCCCGGCGGTTACTAATATTGATACACATTTGATGCGCTTAATTATCCTTAATGACCGAGTTACGGGCTTTGACAGCGCCGTTACTGGTAATAAGGGTCATCCGATCGTGTGTCATTAACATAATATTAATGACACTTAATTGGGTCTTGAAGTCCTTGATTCCCCTTTGAAGATCCGGAGCCGTTGTGGAGTCTACCGGTGGTTTGGGGATGAAGAACCGACGGTTGGACACGTGGCAGCTCCGGAGCATACTGTGGGGGAACTGATAGGTCCGGTGCCACCAGACACGTGTCAGTTCTAGAGCTTCCCTCGGTCTGGGGTTAGGTCCGGGGGTGCCGTTATGGTACATAGCCCGGAGCTTCCCCCTTGTGGGCGGTAGCTCCGGTTTGATGGTACACGTGGCGACCCTGGGACTAACCATGTTGGGAAAGCGGGTCCGGTCATGTCTGACATGTGGGCCTTCGAAGGTCTTCAAATCAAGTAGATGACATTTCCTTGAGATCTTTGCAATCTCAAGGGGTATACGGTACCCAGGGTACCGACAGTGGCCCCCTGGGCCCAACTCTGGGGAAGACCCCTTGGGTGAAGTCATTCCGCCGGAGGTGGGTCCATCCTTCGACTTTTGAGCCGAGTCTTCAAAGGTCTTCAGATGTGCTGTTGGCGATAGTTTTGGAGTTAAATCCTCGACACGTGGCATATCTCGAGTGCGGCAAATGAGATCTTTGGCGTGCGGATCTCACGCAATTGAAGGTCGCATGTTCCCGATACGAAAATCGTAACGGTTCCGCGCGCCTTGTCAGGCCGCCACCTTCGGGCTTCCCGCCTTTCATGATGACAACCGTTCGCCTGGGTAAGAACCTCGACTTGATCGTCGGGGTGGTCCCGAGCCCTCTTGTCATCGGCAGGGTGAAATTTTTGAATAGTATCCTCGGCTTCCCTGTGGTTTCCATCCAAGCGTTGCGGGGGCTTACTTAAGAAGGAAAGCGCGCACCGTCTAGGGTTCTTTATGCCTCTCTTCTGAACTTGCACTCGAACTCCCAAACTTGCTCTTGCTTTTCCTCCCTTGCCTCGCTGTGCTGCGATGGAATTGGGTTTCCGCAAGAGTCGCTTGAAGACCAAAAGTGACCTGAAGAAGGTCCGGGCCCTCATGGGGTGGTCCTCGGACTTCTTCAACCACCTAGTCCACGCCGGTGGGGAGCTTCCGTTCGAGAAGGAGCACGCCGGCGATATGGTGTACTTCTCTGCATACGCCATGGTGGGGTTGATCCCACCTTTTTCCTCCTTTTTCTTGATGCTGCTAGACTTCTATGGTCTGCAGCTGTATCACCTTGGCCCCCACTCCATTCTTCTAGTGTCTGTCTTTGTCCACTTCTGTGAAATGTGGGTGGGCATCCCCCCTGCATTGAGCTTTTCTGGACCTTCTTCACCGTCCATACCACCGGGAGGGGTGATGAGTACCTTGGCTTCTACTACTTTGTGAAGCGCAAGAAGTGCTCATTCAAGTACCTCCGGTCGTTTCCCTCTGGAAAGTGGGACGATTGGAAGAAAGACTGGATAGTCATCCGGGTGGAGGAGCACGAGAAGCTGGAGCTGCTCGAAGACCTCCCCAACATCGACACTGCAGTCTGGAGTGAAGCTCCGGTGCTGTCGGATGCCTTCAACCCTGCTCTAACCAGGATCCGCCATTGTGTGGAGGGAGGATTAACTCCTCAGGTGGTATTTTGCAATTTCCTGGTGAACAGGTGGGCACCGCTGAAGAGGAGGGAAAAACTCGCTTGGTCCCTCAACAGTGTGATGGACGACGACCGGGTCGAGACCGGGCTGAAGTCCAACATGGAGGGGGCGACCTTGGAGTTTCATCTCAAGAAGTTCCACCACGGCATCGACGTTGCGGGTGATGACTTGACCCCCCCACCAGCTTTCCTCCCTCTGAACTTGGAAGTACAGTTCAGCAGGGAGCTCCGGCAGACGATGCCGGCGCTTGACGACCTCGGTGATGTCGAGAGACGATCGACTTCCAGGGTGGTGATCCCTGGGGCTTCTGAAGGTGGCTCTGACCCTGCCCCGAAGCCATGGACTGAAGTCGTCGGCAAGGGCAAGGAGCCGATGGCCGAACCCTTGAGTCGGAAGAGGAAGCTAAAGCATGCCGACGGAAGATCCGTCATGCCTGCACCCTCTGCAGCAGCTCCTTCTCCCCGGAGGGGGAGGTCTTCTACAACTGCGGCGACTGTACCTGCAGTAGTGTCTTCCCGGGGTGCTAGCCCTGGGCATGTGACTCCAGTATCAGGGCCAGCTGAGGCCTCTGGGTCCGGAGGTCCTTCTCGGTCAAGGGGGGCCTCGACTAAGGAAATGCCTGCGGCTGCAACAAGTTCTGGGGGGCCTTCCAGAGCTACCACGCCGGCGGTGGCCATGGTCAGTCCAGAATGCCTGGGAAAGAGATTCCGTGCAAGCTGGTGCGGAAGCCTTCCGAGGTAATTTTTAATCTTCACCTCAGACAGTTGTTTTGTTGTAGTAACTGTTTTTTAAGTTTCTTCATCCATCATCTGCAGCGTCCCCAAGAAGAGGAGTGAGGCTTCGCCCTCAGCCACAGCGGCTGAAGCTGTGAGGGCGGAGGCTTCTGCTCCTGTCCCGGTGCCGCCCGAAATGGTGGCTGAAGCTGCGATAGCTCCAATGCCAGCTGTCGTGGTCATGGACCTCGAATAATCCCCCGAGACTCCCGTGGTAGCGCCAGACCATGGGAGAGAAGATGCGCCAGCGGCACCTGCCCCAGAGGTTGAAGCCCCGGGTCTTGATGCTGAGATGTTGGAAGCTTCGGCCGCTGAGCCGGAGGAAGCAATGATTCCGGCCCCAGAGCTGAAAATTGTCGAAGCCCCGGCGGTTGAGCCCGAGGTTATTGAAGTCCCGGCGAGCGAGACGGATGTTGAGGAAGTCCCGGCGGTTGAGCCGGCTACCTCCGAAGCTCTGACCTCAGAGCCGGTTGCCACCGAAGCTCCGACTGCAGAGCCGGTTGCAGTTGAAGACCTTCCGGCGCCTGAGCCAGTTGAGGTTGAAGCTCCGGCCTCAGGGCCGGTTGTTGTTGACCTTCCGGCGCCCGAGCCAGTCATTGCGGAGGCATCAACACTCGAACCTATGATGGTCGAGGCGCCAACACCTGAGCCACCAGCGGAGGAGGAGCCCAGGCCGGAGCCGGAAGTAGCCCCTACTCCGGAAGTGATGATGGTGGAGGTGCCTACTGCAGAGCCAGGGTGCCCTGATGAAGTCGCTGGCCCCCTGCCTGAGGGGGCAAATGAGACCTGGCGGCAGGACCTTCGGAACCACTTCCGGAGGTCAGAACTTCTTCTACGGGACCCTCCTCGGTTGCGACTGAGGCTATCCCAGAGGACGGCGCTAGTGCCGTGGAGGCTCAGGGGACCACTCTTGTGGAGTGGGACCCAATTTTTGTAAGTGAGAACCCGCTGGAACCAGCGGAGGAGACCCCAGCGGACCATATTCCCTGTCGTTGTCCATTGACAACGCTTGCTCCAGTCTGCGTCAAGTCCAACTGGCGTTCTACCACGACAGCAAGGCTCTTGAAGAGGAGCGCCAAACCCTTAGGCGGTGGTGTAATCGGCTCTACTTTGAGACCAAGCTGGAGCAGTCGAGGCTGGCAGACGACAAGGAGTGGATCAAACAGGAGAAGGTCCGCCTGGAATACTGGGCAAATTATTGGATGATAGGGAGAGCTTGACTCGTGCCCTCAACACTCAATCCCATGACATTTATGAGCAGGCCAAGGCAACTAATAGTGCGGCTGATGATCGCCAAGAAAGGCTTGAAGCCATTAACACTACCCTCATCAAGCGCCGGGAGGCACTTGAGGAGAGGGAGAAGAAGCTCGAAGATGAAGAGCAAAAACTCCTAGAGCTGCGGGATGATGTCTTGAAGAGGGAGGAGGAGCTTGCCGAAAGGTGGCTCTGGCTGACAAGGGCCTCGAGGAACGCACCAAGAAGTTGGAGGAGCGTTGCGTTGAGGAGGAGGGGAAGGCCTGGGTGCGAGGGCAGGAACTCTACAAGCAAGAGTGTGCCATTGCTGCCAGGGAGAAGAAAGTTAGGGGCCGTGAGAAGGACTTGGTCGACTGCCGAAACAAGATCCACCTCCGAGAGGAGGAGCTCGGAAAAATCGAGAAGCAGGTTGCTGAAAAGATTCAGCAAAATGCCAAAGAAGTCGAGCGCCTTGCTCGTGAGAATTCTGAACTGGCGGCGGCCAAAAGATCCTTGGAGGAACTGAAGGGCTTGAGGACTGCAGACTCCCTACAGGTTTGGGAGTTCCTAAGCAAAGCCAACGACGCGCTGACACCTATGGGCTTCAGTCCCGTGCGTCCGGATGATCCGGAGCCCGACCTGGCATCGCAAGTGTTGAGCTCGGCGGGTGGCAAACTCTCCAAGGTGGGTGACGTCATTGCGGACCAGTTGGAGGTTGAGGGGCAATCCCTGGCGAAGAACGTCGCAGAGTATGTGCTGAAGTGCTACACCAGTCGGGATCCCCAATTTCCTCTGGACCTAGTGCTTGAAGGTCCCGTCGAAGGAGAAGGTGAAGCCATCCGAGCCAACGTGTCAGAGGTTGCTCAGATGGTCGCCCAGTTCTTCCATAGGGTCTAGGACCATCTCTGTAGCTCCCACTGGTAGTCTCTCTTTTTCTTCCCCAATTTTGTAATCCCTTGTCTCCAGATGAATGAAATCCACAATTTGTTAATGAATTTAATTTTTTGTCTTCAACACTTCTGTCTTCACTTGGCCCCCTGGTAGATGTACACAATTTGATTGTGAACATGTACCAAGAGGATATTGTATTTTGTTGAAGACTCGTTTGCTTCGAACTTGTAGAGTGTAGGTTCGAAGTCTTCGATAGTGAAGGCCCCCTGAGGTTGTTGGAGCTTAGAAGCTCCGGCATTGACTACCGTTGGAGCTTAGTAGCTCCGGCAATAGTCCCTATCAACACGTAGAGCATCAATAGTTAGCCCTCTGGGGTGTCGGAGCTTAGTAGCTCCGACAGTGACCTTTGCCAACGCGTAGCTTGTCGGCAGCAGACTCCGCTTGTGGGGTCTTCTCACCATCTATTATTCTACATCGACATCTAGCCCCCCTAGCTTTGTCGGAGCTTGGTTGCTCCGGTAATGCTCGTTTTCAATTTTTAACATCGATCACAAGCTACCTAGGGGGAGTCGGAGCTTTGTTAGTTCCGACTTTTCTCCATCAACGTGGATTCTTTATTTTTCCTGCACACTGAAGCCATGAAAAATAGTAAAATTCGCTCCTTGCCTATAACTTCATCGCGGATTACGATTCCCAAGAAAGTTTTAGGTCAAACACAATTCTGAATACAACCGAATGCGTTGCCTTCTTTCTTCCAGATCCAATTATACTTGGACCCGCCTTACTTCGGCCTGCCGGGGTGTAGGTAGAGTGGCGTACTTAGGGTGCTTGACCAGGCTAAGTCGATAGCACACTCCGGCCCTAGATTGGCTTGGCGGCATTCAGGCGAGTGGTCCATGAACAATATTTGAATCCAAAAGAATTGACAATACAACTCGAATTGTACATGAACTGGTCGAACTAAAATTTCTTAAGAATTGCACAACTTTGTTATAGACAAGAAAGAGAAAAATAAAAAATGTTGAGCCTGTACAAAATAAATGCACGTGGAGTCTGTTTCACATGAAGATGTCTTTCATTATAGGTCCGGGGTACAGGGGAAGCAAGTACACTCTTAGGGTACGGAACCAGGCTAAGCGTGTTTCATTTCTCGTTTGACCCAGGGTAGCTAGCCAGAATTTTAGTCCTCAGACTGTGACAAGTGTTTGCATGAACTTTGCGGACCTTCCGAGAAAGGTCCGGCTGTTCTCCCGGAGGAACTACTCGACTCTGTACAATGACTCTATAACATACACCTCAAGTTACTACAGACTCACCTCCGTGATATTAAGTGTAGAACTTACGGAGGTGCTCATTATTCCAAGGATTTGGGAGAGGTGTCCCATCCTCGGTAGCCAAGTGAACGCTTTCGGGACAGGATACTTTAATCACTCAGAAGGGTCCCTCCCAGCTGGGGGAGAGTTTGTTTAACCCTTCCATGGATTGTATTCTCCGTAGCACCAGATCGCCTTCCTCGAGCTGTCGGTTGTGTACATGCCGCTGATGATAGCGCCGAAGGGCTTGGCGGTATCGGGCATTCCGAATAGCTGCTTGGCACCTTCCCTCCTCAAGGAGGTCTAGGTCTTCACGCCGGAGCTGGTCCTGCATGGCTTCGTCGAAGGTCTGGACCCGGAATGACCCCAAGGTGATTTCCGGAGGAAGGATTGCTTCAGCTCCGTACACCAGGAAGAAGGGTGTCTCTCCAGTTGACCGGTTTGGAGTTGTCCTGTTGGCCCATAGAGTGGGCGGAAGCTCTTCAATCCAGTTGGCTCCATGTTTTTTCAAGCGCTCATAGGTGCGCGTTTTGAGTCCTTTCAGGATTTCAGCATTTGCTCTCTCGGCTTGGCCATTGCTTGCTGGGTGAGCTACGGAGGCGTAGCAAACTTGAATGCCGAGGTCTTCGCAATATCCTTGAAATGCAGAGCTTGTGAATTGGGTCCCGTTATCAGTAATGATTTTGTTTGGGACTCCAAATCTTCATACAATGGATTGCAAAAAGTTGATAGCAGATTGCTTATTTATTGTCACAATTGGAGTTGCTTCCGGCCACTTGGTGAACTTGTCAATGGCGACATACAGGAACTTGTAACCTCCGACAGCTCTTGCGAAAGGTCCCAAGATGTCCATCCCCCACACAACGAAGGGCCATGTAGGAGGTATCATTTGTAGAGGCTGAGCCGATGTGTGAATTTGCTTTGCATGCAATTGGCATGCTTCGCATTTCTTCACCCGCTCAGTTGCATCCTGGAGTGCTGTAGGCCAGTAGAAGCCATGCCGGAAGGCTTTACCGACCAGCGTGCGGGAAGACGCGTGGTTCCCACACTCGCCTCCATGGATTTCTGCGAGGAGCTCGCAACCTTCTTCCCTTGTGATGCAGCGCATTAGGACGCCGTTGGCACCGCGCCGGTAGAGATCCCCTTCTACCGACGTATATCTTTTAGCCAATCTGACTATCCGGTCAGCGGATACATCATCGTCAGGAAGGATGTTGTCTTTCAAGTAGCTCCGGATCTCCGAGATCCATGCATCGGAGCTAACTTGAGCATTTGAGTCTTGCGTGCTGGGTTGCTCGGAGCTTCCGGCAGCACCTACGACCCTTGATGGCTGCCATGGTAACAGGGCCATCGGGACCATCAGCTTTGGGATGCTGATCTCGCCCCCTTCGCTCAGTTCGGCAGGCTGAGCTGTGGGTTTTGACAACCTCCGGACAAAAGTTCCGTCAGGAGCTGGAGCTCCGGTTGACGCTTTCGTCGAGAGTTCGTCGGCTTCAACGTTGTGGACACGCTGGACATGGTGGAGGTCTAGGACTTCAAAGTCCTTCTGAAGCCTCTGGACATCAAGGAGGTAAGCAGCTAGCTGGAGATTGTTGCAGGAGCATTCACCCTTCACTTGTTTAATGATGAGCTGTGAATCTCCCTTGACCAACAGCTGCTTGACACCGTATGACAGTGCCACCTTTAGTCTGTAGATGAGTGCTTCATACCCCGCCATGTTGTTGGTCGCCTTGAAGTCAAGGTGTACCATGTATTTTACCCTCTCCCCGGTTGGTGCGAGGAGAAGGATTCCAGCTCCGGCCCCCTGTTTTTTCATGGAGCCGTCGAAGTAGAGGGTCCAGTGAGGCTCGGTGAAGACCGGAGCCTTGTGTTCTGGCTTCTGCTCACTGGGGCCCCCAGGGTTTGATGGTGAGGGAGTCCATGCCGCCACAAAATCTGCCAATGCTTGACTCTTGATTGCTTGTCTTGGAATGAATTCGAGATCGAATTCGGCCAATTCCGCTGCCCACTTTGCAATATTCCCAGTTGAATTGGGATTATGCAAGATTGCTCGAAGTGGGTAAGAAGTCACCACTGAAATCTTGTGAGCTTGGAAGTAATGGCGAAGCTTCCTGGAGGCAATAAGAACTGCATAGAGCAGTTTATGCACCTCTAGGTATCGAGTCTTGGCGTTATGAAGTACTTCACTGATGAAGTACACTGGGTGCTGGATGGTCCAGACCCTCCCGAAGGGGCCCGGAGCTTCCTGTGCATTGACCCGGATCCTCCCGGAGGGATCCAGACCTTCTTCGGGGACCTCCGGGTCCTTGCTGGAGGGACCCGTAGCTTCTTCAGAAGTGACCTGGACCCTCCCAGAGGGGTCTGGGTCTTTTGAAGTAACTTCTTGTGGACTCAAGTCTGGGAACTGGGACCCAGACTCGCTTTCAGGAATCTCCGGACCCTCCTGGAGGGGTCTGGATTCCTGAGCATGGGATAGTTCTGGTCTCTCCGCAACCAGGACCATACTGACGACTTCGTCAGTTGCTGAAATGTAAAGCAGCAAAGGATCACCAGGGTTCGGAGCTACCAGAGTTGGTAGGATGGTGAGGAGCTGTTTTAGCTATTGGAACGCCTTTTCTGCTTCTTCAGACCATTGGAATGGTCCGGACTTCCTCAATAACTTGAAGAAGGAAAGTGCCCATTCCGCCAGTCTTGAAATGAACCGACTGAGGGCTGCTAGACATCCAGTCAGCTTTTGGACATCCTTCATGCGGGCTGGTGGCCGCATGTCTTCAATGGCTTTGATCTTCGCCGGATTAGCCTCTATGCCCCGTTGATTTACCAGGAAACCAAGAAGTTTTCCGTAGCTAACCCCGAAGACACACTTGTCTGAGTTTAGCTTTGTGTGGGTGACCCGCAGCTTGTCGAAGACAGCCTGTAAGGTGTCAAGTAGTGACTCCTTGTTCTTGACCTTGACCACGATGTCATCGGCGTACACTTCCACTATGTCTCTAATGAGTTCTTCAAAAGTTTTGTACATAGCTCGTACAAAGGTTGAAGCTGCATTCTTGAGACCAAGTGGCATGGCTGTATAACAGTACAATCCATCTACTGTGATGAAAGAGGTATGCTCTTCATCTTCCCTAGACATTCTGATTTGATGATATCCAGAATATGCGTCTAGGAAACACAGTAATTCACACCCGGAGGTGGAATCCACTATCTGATCTATTCTAGGTAGTGGGAATGGATCTTTTGGACACGCCTTATTTAGTGTAGTGTAGTCAATACACATCCGAAGCTTCCCGCCGGCCTTGGGCACAACGACTGGGTTTGCCAGCCATTTTGGATGGAAGACTTCTCGGATGAATCCAGCTTCAAGAATGCTTGTTCACTTCTTGTCGAATGAAGTTCTGTCGCTCCACGGATTGCTTCCGAGGCTTCTAATGCACGGGCCGGGCGTCAGGGTAGATCTTCAGATTGTGCTCAATCACTTCCCTGGGGATCCCAGGCATTTGTGACGGTTGCCAGGCAAACATGTCGAAATTAGCCCAAAGGAAAGCGATGAGCGTGAGTTCCTATTTGTCATTCAGTCCCCCCGATATACGGGTGGTCTGAGCGGCATCGGAACCGATTTGGACGACTTTGACAGGAATGTCAGTGTCGCCGCTTGGCTGCACACGAGGTGCAGAAGTCGAGCCTCGTTGACGAATGCTCGGGAGTTTTGGAGCTTGCTCCTGCCTGGAGTCCTCCTCTTGTGCCGTAGTAAGCGCATGAAGTTCTTCCAGAGCGGTTACTCCGGTAGTGCGATCTCCGCAGATTTGGAGAACGCCTACTGGTGTTGGCATCTTTAACACCAGGTAGCCATAATGAGCAGCTGCCCTGAATTTGTACAAGGCAGGCCTACCCAAGATGGCATTGAAAGGTAAGTTGATCTGAGCAACGTCAAAGACCAACTTCTCAGTGCAATACTTCTCCCGGGTCCCGAAGGTAACGGGGAGAGTAATAGCACCGAGTGGGGTATTGTCTCCCGGACCTACTCCGGAGAAAGGTCAGGAGGGGTGAAGATCCGAAGGTCGGAGCTGAAGCTTAGTAAAAGCTTCGAAGCTTATGAGGTTTAGCCCCGAACCTCCGTCTACCATAACATGGTGGAGCTGAATGTTATTGATGGTAGGAGATACCATCAAAGGTAACTGGCCTACTCCAACCATGCTTCGAGGGCAGTCCGAAGCATCAAAAGTGATGGTTGTGTCCATCCACTTCCGATGAGGTTCCGCCCTGGCTGTAGGAGCTACAACGACGTGGCGGGAGGTGATGTCCCATGATCCACCAAAAATGGTGTTCATGGTCTTCCGACGCTCGTTGTCAGAGACGTCAGAATCATCATCGACGGAGGTGTAGACGGCCTTCAGGACCTTTTTAGGATTCTGAAAACCTAACTCCTCTTCAACCGGAGCTTCGTCAACTTTGTGTTTTCCTTCCCTCTGTCGAAAAGGAACTTCTTCCTGGCGCTTGTTGTAGCGCTCGGCAAGGTTTTGGACCTCCCGGCAGTCTTCCAAACTGTGGTTGTCCGTCTTATGAATTGGACACCACACCTTGGGTTTGCCACCGTCTTCAGAAGACGGTCGAGGTCGCTTCTCGGGGCGTGGCCCCCGGCCACCTGGAGCTGCAGCAGTTGCATCATTAGATGCGCCGGCCAACGGCTTCTTCTTGCCGTTGGTCTTTTTCTTCTTTTTGCCACTCCCGGAGGTAGTGGCTTCGCCTTTGGAGGATTTCTTGCGATCCTCCGGAGGTGGTTTGGAGTGCATTTCACGGCCCTTCGCAGCTCTGGCACATTTGTCAGCCAAGCTGAAGAGTTCCATGACACTGGTGATCTCCTTGATCGCCAATTTCTCCAACATCTTCTTATCCCGTACGCCCTTTCTAATTGCCACAATGACTGAAGCACTAGAGATAGAAGGGATAGTGTTTTGTACCTGAGATAATCTCTGGATGAATGATCGCAGGGATTCAACCCTTTTTGCACGACTGCAAAAAGGTCCAGTTCGGTGCCTGGTCGGGTGTATGAACTCCCGAAGTTAGCGGTGAACTGTCGGCACAACTCCTCCCAACTGTTGATGGAATTGGGTGGAAGGCTCATAAACCAGGACCGGGCGGTCCTAGTTAAAGCCACTGGAAAATAGTTGGCCATTATGGCCTCATTTCCTCCAGCTGCCAAGATAGAAGTGGAGTAAATCTGAAGAAATTCGACGGGATTAACGGTCCCGTAAAACTTCTCCAGCAGGTGAGGCCAAAATTTTTGTGGCCACCTGACCATACGCAGATGCATGGCCAGGGCTGAATAGCCTCCTCCTACTCCTTCAAGAGCAGGAATGTCCTGAGCTTCTCGTCTTTCACGAGCACGCTCGATATGGACTCAGCCGTCTTGTTGACGGCATCGGCGATCAAGCTCCGCCCGGAGGTCATGAGTTGAAAGCCTTGAGACCGTGTGAGTGCATCGTGCCTCGGAGGGCAACGACGTCACTTGCTGTGATGCAGCACGTCTCCTGTTGTTGGAAACGTGCGGACCAAGTATGCCAGACAAGGTCCGCCGCTGCGACGGGGCCCGTCCTGAAGGAGGAGGACCCTGGTTACTGATGCGGTCGGCTGCTGCTGCAACCAAGTGTTCCACATCGGCCCTCCACTGCTCCATTGCATCCCGAGATGCATCTGGAGGTGGTGGGCGCTGAAGGAGAGCACGTGCAACATGGAGCGTGTGTTTCGGGTTTTCATGATTCGTCGACGCAGTGATTGACGCCGATGCACCATCGCGCTGCCCAGCTTGATTTGCTGGTGGAGGCGGCGGTGGTGGAAGTGTGACTCCTGGTGGAACTGAGGTTCCTGCTGGTGGCTGCATATTGGAGGGATTGCCCCCAGCAGCTTGAACAGCGGGATTACCATTGGATGATTCACCAGTTGAGTTCACCATTCTTGAAATCTCAGGCGCCCCCTACCTGGCGCGCCAACTGTCGGTGGTTTTGATCTGGCAGATCTCCCGACACTACTAAAAGTGTTTGCGGAGTTTGAAGTTCGATGTGGGCGCGCGGAGATTCAAGAAGGTGAAATGTAAAATGACACAGGAGACACAAAGATTTACGTGGTTCGGGCCGCCTGAGCATAATACCCTACTCCACGGGGTGTGTTGGTGTTGTATTGGATGTATGAACTCAACTCAGGTGACGTGAGTTGAGGGTGCGTGTGAGCCGATTAGACCAGATCAGATCAGAGCAGATCACATCAGAGAGCCCTCTATGTATCGTTGGCCGGTCCTTTTATAGTACAAGGACATGCCGTTACAAGTTAGCCTGGCCCGACATGTGGCCCCGACGGTTACTAATATTGATACACATTTGATGCGCTTAATTATCCTTAATGATCGAGTTACGGGCTTTGACAGTGCTGTTACTGGTAATAAGGGTCATCCGATCGTGTGTCATTAACATAGTATTAATGACACTTAATCGGGTCATGAAGTCCTTGATTCCCCTTTGAAGATCCGGAGCCGTTGTGGAGTCTACCGGTGGATTGGGGCTGAAGATCCGACGGCTGGACACGTGGCAGCTCCGGAGCATACTGTGGGGAACAGATAGGTCCGGTGCCACCAGACATGTGTCAGCTCCGGAGCTTCTCTCGGTCTGGGGTTAGGTCCGGGGGTGCGTTATGGTACATAGCCCGGAGCTTCCCCCTTGTGGACGGTAGCTCCGGTTTGATGGTACACGTGGCAACCCTGGGACTAACCATGTTGGGAAAGTGGGTCCGGTCATGTCTGACATGTGGGCCTTCGAAGGTCTTCAAATCAAGTAGATGACATTTCCTTGAGATCTTTGCAATCTCAAGGTGTATACGGTACCCATGGTACCGACAAGGTACTTGTTTTTTACATACATGTAAATATTAAATTAATTGTCTATTGTTTCGTTCTTCTTTACATACTTCTTTATTTATATTTTCAGGGTACTTCTTAAAGTGGGCAGAGGAAGAGATAGTTTTTGAGTTGTGTGGCAGAGCTGACGTCGAGCGAGCCTGCACGAGGTTCGCCACAGGTGACAGTTTGCTTCCCGATGCACAAGGAGTTGTACGGGAAGGATCCAAAGACTGTCAGGCAGATGTCGGAGCAGGAAGGTGGCTCAGGAGGAGGCTTAGTTGGAGGCTCAGGGCGAGGCTCAGGAGTAGGCTCAGCAGGAGGCTCAGGACGAGTCTCAGGAGGAGGCTCAAATAGTGTTGGGTGGTGGACCTCTTCTGTTGGTGGGAATGTGGGAGATGATGAGGAAGAAGATGGGCCTGAGGATCCTGAGCGAGATGCCAGGATTACAAGAAGGGCTGAGCTGGAAGAGTTAGGACACCCCGATCGATGCCCTTTTAGGTAGTATTTTTAATTAACTAACAAGTTCATTATATCTGTTCAATTAACTATTTTTATGTATTTTTTATGTACAGACTGCGGAGGCACCTTTTATGTGGTGTAAGTAAAAGTATAGACGAGCGGACAATTATATGGTCGAAAGGTACTAGGTGCTCGTGGAGCTTGGATGGAGTGGAAAGGGGCATCGACGAGTAGTTAACACCGAGTTGGGAAACGCCATCAGGTTTTGCTATCCCGGGATGGTATTAGTAGATGGTCAAAGAATTGCAGCGCATAGTTGGGATGACTATGCGCTTCAAGAGTATGGCGATTCGGGTACATGCTAGGATATAGTTTGGGAGATCTTCTGGGTAAGTTTGTTTTGATTGTTGCCATTACATTAGTTTCCATTACATTACATCCTATTGTTATTTGACATTAATTGTTACTTGTTTGTAGGGTAGGTTTCGTTTGGGGGAGGGTGTGAGTCAAGCATATGCTTGTTCAGTTTTCCTAATGCAGCAAAGAGACGTGTCAAGGACTCCTTCTCGAAGGCACAGATCAAGGCTGTGACCATCTACTACAAGACGGTGATGTTCTAGCAATTGACAAACAAAGAAGAAGCCAAAATTCACCTCACTAGGTAGGAGTTGAAAGTACATCTAGGACTCCCTTGTGGGTTTTGGATGATTTATGACAAGCAATTGGGATCCTAACCTTTTTGTTGAGATGAATGCAGGTCAATAATGAAAAATGAGCAAAATACCAAAAGGAAGGGATAATGAGGAGCAAAGTGAACTTGAACTCAAGGAAAAGAAATAGTAGATTATTGTGCATGGAGTGTGTTAAGGAAACACACCCAAGAGCTCAATCATATTTAAGCACACACACATATTGCACAAAGTTACACAGGACCGGACTAGTCCGATATCAACCAGACTAGTCCGATATCCTTTCTGGACCAGATCGGACAAGTCCGATATCTGTCGGACTAGTCCGATATCTTTCTGACTTGAGTTGGACCAGTCCTCCCCAGGGCGGACGAGTCCTCAACACACTTCACAAGTCACACAAAATCAGACAAGTCCGTTGTTAACCGGACTAGTCCGATATTCATTCTGGTCCACTTCGGACAAGTCCGATGTTTACACGGACTAGTCCGAAATACCCACTGATCTAAATCGGACAAGTCCTCCAAGTGCGGACTTGTCATCCAACACACTTAGGGTTTCATATGTCCGGACAAGTCTGATGGCTATCGGACTAGTCCGAAGATTTCCAGTAGTAAAATCGGACAAGTCCATTTTCGACCGGACTAGTTCGATATTTCGGGACACTTAGGGTTTGCTACACACAGCACACCGGACTAGTCCGGTGACCACCATGGACTAGTCCGATCTTTCTGAACCCTAACGGTCACTTTTAGAAACCCCATATAAATAGAGGTGCATGGCCCACTTTTACACTCTATCGAACCCTAGCGCCGTCACACCTCCCAAGAGACTCAGAAACCACCTCTCTCCACGAAATTAAGTGCAAAATCGATCAATCCTTTGAGGATCACTTCTAGATCATTGGAGGGACACTTGGCACACATCATTGAGATCTTGGTTTGAATCTCTAACACACTCCTGCATTTCAATTGTAATTTCTGAGTGTGTTTTTTGGTGGCATTGTGATTTGTAATCTAAGGGAGTTCTCAACGTGTGAGAACGCCCCTTGAATTTGGTTATTCACCCCTTTGTGATTAGTGGAAGAGGGTTGGCCTTCGTGGCGATCCGATGAGGGTAGGGTTGGAGAAGACCCGGTCCTTTTGTGGGCTCCTCAACGTGGATGTAGGTTGCCTTCGTGGTAGTCGAACCACGGGATAAATCGTGTGTCTTGTCCTTTTTGTGTTCATCACTCAAATTGATCTACTTACTCTAGGGTTTGATACACATTGTTCAATTTACAATAAATTGTAGAACACAAGCCTTAATTATGATACAATCCAATATACAACTGTTAAACTGTTGTTTGATTCTATAATTCCGCTGCACACATTGAAGAATCAACCTAATCGATTAATCTTGATCAACTTAGTCCGTGAACACCGGACTAGTCCGCACTTTACTGGACTAGTCCGATTTCTCTGGTATTGAACTTGTTGTTGAGTGTTGCAGGATCCGACAAAAATTCAAAAGGCCTATTCACCGCCCCTCTAGGCCTACATTCAATTGGTATCAGAGCAAGGTTCTTCAAGAAAGAGTTTAACCACTCGAAGAGATCATGTCGGACATGAAGGACGTCCACAAAATCAACAACCAAGAGGAAGTCAACAACGACAAGACCCAAAAACTGGAGAAGTACCTCGAAGCCATTCAAGACTTCGAGGACGACGATGAGGAGACGCTGGAGCTAAAGTCGCTCCTCAGAAAGAAGGCACTTTCAAAAGGGGAAGCGAAAGTTGAAGAGAAGAAGAAGGGGAGTAGTCACACCAACTACTCCCGATATCCTTTTAATTATGATCGTCTAAATTCCAATAACAATCACTACTTATCTATCCCACTTGGAAAAGCCCCACACTTCGACGGGAGTGATTACTCCATGTGGAGGCAGAATATGAAGATGCATTTGATTTCCCTCAACCCAAGTTTATGGCATGTTGTATGTACAGGGATAGATATTCCGAATGACGACGAAGAGCTCACCCCAAGTCAAGAGCAGGACATCCATAGAAACGCTCAAGCCGCAGCCGTAATCACCTCCTCTCTCAGTCGAGACGAGTTCACCAAGGTGGATGGACTCGAAATTGCTAAGGAGATATGGGATACACTACAAACAGCACATGAAGGTGACCGGCATGTGCGTGAGGCAAAAATTGAAATGATCGAAGGGGAACTAGGAAGATTCGCAATTGAGGAAGACGAGTCACCCCAGGACATGTACAATCGATTGAAGACACTTGTCAACAAGGTTCGATCATATGGGAGCAAGAAGTGGAATGACCACGAGGTGGTAAAGCTCATCCTTAGAGCTTTTATGCCTCGCAATGTCACGCTATGCTCAATGATCAGAGAAAGCTCCGGTTACAAAAGGATGACTCCGAATGAATTGCTTGGTAAAATTATCAACTTTGAAATGATGGAGAAACAAGCCAAGCACGTCAAAGAAATTGCCGACCTCACCTCGGCCAAGAAGAAAGGATTTGCCCTAAAATCCACTCTCAAGCCTCTATCCAATGAAGCAAGAGAAGCACAACTAGAGGAGGACAGTGATGACGAGAGTAGTGAGCTAGATGAAGAGGATATAATTTTGTTCATGAAAAAGTTCAAGAGAATAATGAAGAAGAGACAAGGAACAAAATCAAGTGAAGGAAAGTACAAGGAAAGGACGAAGCCAAAGATGAGGCGGGCGTGCTATAATTGTGGCGAGTATAACCACTTTATAGTCGATTGCCCGTATGAGGACAACAAGAAGAAAACTAAAGAAACCAAGCCTCAACCCAAGAAATTCTTCAAGAAGAAGAAACAAGCCGAACAAGCACACATTGGGAAGGAGTGGGACTCAAACGATGAGTCCTCATCATCCGATGAAGAAGAGATGGCTAGCATAGCCATAGAAAGCACATCCAAGAAATCCAAACTCTTCCCCACACTTGGTGCAAAGAGGGGAAATGGCACTTGTCTCATGGCCAAGGAAGGTAAACGCAAGGTAAACATCAAAACCCCTTCCATGCATTCCTACTCTAGTGATGATGAACTAGATAGTGATGATGAGGATATGCTAAATGGACTAGATAGGAAAACTACTGCCAAAATTAGATTTTTACTTGACCAACTTGTTGAGAAGGAGAGGTTAATTGATCGTCAAGAGGACATGATTATCTCCCAAAAGGAGAAGTATGTCAAACTTGACAAACTCCTAGAGCTTGAAAAGGAGAAAAACAGTTCACTAGAGCTTGAGCTAGCTTCAAGCAAGAAAACTTGCTTGGAGTTAACCGATTCAAATGTTGCAATCAAGGACCAACTTGTTGACCTGATCAAGGTTAACAAAATCCTTGAAGTGCAAGTTGAGTCACTCAAGCTAAGTGCACCTTCCTCCTCTTCAAGTTCACCTTCTCAACCCACTAAAACTGATCTTGTTCATATGTGCACATGTAGTAAAATCAACACCAGTTTGAAGGAGAAGTCAACCTCCACAAAGGTTAAAGATCCTACCCAGTATGGAATATTTGACAAGGAGAAGATCAACTATGCATGTAGTGCATACTTGGTCCAAAGACCTCCGAATGTCAAATATGGCATTAGTTACTCTTATGATGAAAAGCAACATGCTGGAAGTCATAAGAATAACAGGGGAAGGATCTCCTTTGTGAAGGGAAGATCCTCTCAAACTGATAAGTTGAAGAATAAGAAACTGAACTCGCATGAATACCGGACTAGTCCGGTCGGTGTCCGGAGAAGTCCGGTCATCCGGACAAGTGCGGCCACCCAGACTAGTCCGATTCATAAACAACAGCAGCTTCTATTTAAAACTTTTGATGCCTCTTATGTATTAATGAGGAACAATCTTGGTAAGGCTTATGCTTATTATGTTGGGCCACGCCATGGGAACACAAAATCCCATGTGTGGGTGCCCAAATGTATTGTAACTAACCTCCAAGGACCCAAGCAAGCTTGGGTACCTAAAACCAAAGCATAATTTGTTTTTGCAGGCCTATTCCTTCGGTGGATCCAAATGGGTGCTTGACAGTGGATGCACCAACCACATGACTGGAGAAAGGAGGATGTTCGTGGAATATGAAGAAAACGAGGACCCAAACGAAGGCATCTACTTTGGAGATAACAGTCAAGGAAAGGTGCTCGGTACCGGTAAAATTGCAATATCCTCTGAACACACGCTTTCTCATGTTTTACATGTTGAATCTTTAGATTATAACCTGCTGTCCATATCTCAACTATGTGACAAAGGTTATAATTGCTTGTTCACTAACGAGGGTGTGACCGTCTCTAGGAGGAGTGATGGTTCCGTTGCATTCAAGGGTGTGTTGAAGGGAAAGCTTTACCTTGTTGACTTCAACAAGGATAAAGCCAAACTCGATACATGCTTGATTGCAAAAACCAACATGGGTTGGCTGTGGCATAGACGGCTAGCGCATGTTGGTATGAGGAATCATAAAAAACTCCTCAAGGGCGATCACATCCGAGGTTTGAAAGATGTTGTTTTTGAGAAAGACAGGCCTTGTAGCGCGTGCCAAGCCGGGAAGCAAGTTGGAGCACATCATCCCGCAAAGAACATCATGACTACAACAAGACCGCTTGAACTACTTCACATGGACTTGTTTGGTCCAGTTGCTTACATAAGCATCAGCGGTAACAAATATGGTTTGATTATCATTGATGATTTTTCTCGCTTCACTTGGGTTTTCTTTTTGCATGATAAGTCAGAAACACAAGGAACACTCAAGAAATTCTTCAAGCGAGCTCAAAACGAGTTTTCATTGTCAATCAAGAGTATTCGAAGCGACAATGGCATGGAGTTCAAGAACATACAAGTGGAGGAGTACCTTGATGAAGAGGGCATCAAGCACGAATTTTCAGCACCATATTCACCACAACAAAATGGAGTTGCAGAAAGGAAGAACCGAACACTCATAGAGATGGCAAGAACAATGCTCGATGAATACAAGACTTCAGATCGATTTTGGGCGGAAGCGATTAACACCGCTTGCCACACCGCAAATCGGCTTTATCTTCATCGACTACTCAAGAAAACTCCCTATGAGCTACTCACAGGTAACAAACCAAACATTTCTTACTTTCGAGTTTTCGGTTCTCCATGTTATATCCTGAACAAGAAGCCCAGGACTTCAAAGTTCGCTTCGAAGTCCGATGATGGTTTCTTGCTCGGTTACGATTCGAACACCTACGCCTATCGTGTTTTCAACAAGGCCTCTGGACTTGTTGAAATAGCACGTGACGTAGTGTTCGATGAGACTAACGACTCTGAAAAGGAGCAAGTTGATCCATGTGAATTAGGTAAAGAAGAAGCTCCTTGTCTAGCATTGAAAAGAATGGCTCTAGGTGAAGTTCGACCACAAGAGTCACCTTCACACATAAATGAGGAAAATGAACCACAAGAGGAGACCAACAATCAAGGGGGAGCTTCAACACAAGCACGAGAGTATGAAGATGATCAACAAGTCAACAAGGGCAACCACTCAGGGGGAGAAGTAAACGATCATGAAGACACAACTCCCCAAGTGCCCCACCCAAGAGTACACCAATGCATTCAAAGGGATCACCCAATCAACAACATCATCGGTGACATCCAAAAGGGAGTAACCACTAGATCTCGCATAGCTAACTTTTGTGAGCATTACTCGTTTGTCTCCTTTTTGGAACCACGCAGGATTGAGGATGCATTGAAGGATCCGGACTGGGTGGTGGCAATGCAAGAAGAATTGAACAACTTCAAGAGGAACGAGGTGTGAGAACTTGTGGCAAGACCCAATGCAAACATAGTGGGCACCAAGTGGGTCTTCCGCAACAAACAAGACGAACACGGAGTGGTAACAAGAAACAAGGCGCGACTTGTGGCCAAAGGGTACTCACAAATCGAAGGTTTGGATTTCGATGAGACTTTTGCTCCAGTAGCTAGGCTTGAATCTATTAGAATATTACTTGCATATGCTACTCACCATGATTTCAAGCTGTATCAAATGGACGTGAAAAGCGCCTTCCTCAACGGACCGATCAAGGAAGAGGTGTACGTGGAGCAAACTCCCGGATTTGAAGACGAAGAGTTCCCCGACCATGTATATAAATTGCGTAAGGCTCTCTACGGCCTCAAACAAGCTCCTAGAGCTTGGTATGAGTGTCTTAGAGATTTCTTAATTGAGAATGGTTTTCAAATTGGCAAAGTAGATTATACATTAGTTACAAAGAACTTAGATAATGATCTTTTTATTTGTCAAATTTATGTTGACAATATAATTTTTGGATCAACTAATCAATCTTTTTGTGAGGAATTTAGCAAAATCATGACAGACAGGTTTGAAATGTCAATGATGGGAGAATTAAAATACTTTTTTGGATTCCAAGTGCGGCAACAAAGGGAAGGAACGTTCATAAGCCAAACCAAGTACACGCAGGACATACTCAAGAAGTTTGGCATGGACAAGGCAAAGCCCATAAAGACCCCCATGACAACGAATGGCCACTTGGATCTCAATGAAGATGGACCTAGCGTCGATCAAAAGGTATATCGCTCCATGATTGGATCTCTACTTTACTTATGTGCATCTAGGCCAGATATTATGTTGAGTGTATGTTTGTGTGCACGATTTCAAGCCAACCCTAAGGAATGTCACTTGACAGCCGTAAAAAGAATCCTGAGATATTTAGTTCATACACCCAACCTTGGTCTTTGGTACCCAAAAGGCTCAAAATTCAATCTCATTGGTTACTCCGATGCAGATTATGCCGGGTGCAAAGTAGATAGAAAAAGCACCTCCGGCACATGCCAATTCCTAGGGAGATCCTTAGTTTCTTGGTCATCCAAGAAACAAAATTCCATTGCTTTATCCACAGCCGAAGCGGAGTATGTTGCAACCGGGAGTTGTTGTGCACGACTCCTTCGGATGCGACAAACTCTAAGGGATTACGGTTACAATTTGAATCATATTCCTCTCCTTTGTGACAATGAGAGTGCCATTAAAATAGCCCACAATCCAGTTGAGCACTCTAGAACTAAACACATAGACATAAGACATCATTTCTTGAGAGACCATTCCATGAAAGGGGACATTACCATCTCACATGTCAACACCCAAAAACAATTGGCCGACATATTCACCAAGCCACTTGATGAAAAGCGTTTTTGTGAACTCCGAAATAAACTAAATATCCTTGATTCTCGGAGTGTGGCTTGAAAAGTTGCATACCTGTATGACCTCTTCAATATTTTGACTGAATTTTGAAAATCATCCCCCTTCATTTTCTTTCTCGAAAAACTATGTTAATTATTAGATCTTGATGAATTATGATCATTGTGTGATTGTTGTATGCTTGCTGGTCAAATTCATCAAGATTAATTGATTTGTTTTGCCCCTCATATTCTCTATTAGTGAACCTTCAAATATATATGAATGGGCTATGCAAATTCTCCTGGTGACCACGGACTAGTCTGTGGTTACCCGGACTAGTCCGCTCTTGCAGACTAGTCCGCAGAGTGCCGGTTAGAACAGACTAGTCCGATAGACCACGGACTAGTCCGATATAGCTCTCTTGATGACTTCGGACTAGTCCGGTCATGTCCGGACTTGTCCGATTTTTCGTGTCCATAACCCTAGCCGCCACCAAACCCTAATCTTCTCATCCCCACATTTGCTTACGCCTTCCTCTCTCTTGCGCTCGAGCTACCAAGGCGATTCTCTGCTCCCTCCGTCGAAAAAGTCCACATTTTGGCGGAGATCAAGCTTGACCTCTTGGGGATTGAAGCTAGCGGACTTGTCTGGCCTCCAACCCCCAAACCTTCAAGCTTCAATCGATTTCTTCGGTAACTTTCTTCAAAACCCTAGAAATCTTGTTTTTCTCCATTGTTGATCGTATAGCCTAGCATCCTTCACTAGATACATGCTTATTTGATGTACTACGTGTATGCTAGACTAGATTTGCATTAGGAATCATCCCTTGACCAATCTGTTAGGTTTTTGAGGATGAACACCAGACTAGTCGGTCCATGCATGGACAAGTACGGTCCTCCGGACTAGTCCGTGCCCGTGCACCGGACAAGTCCGATGTTTCTGAACTGAAAACCTAATTTTTCAATTCCTCAATGCAATTCATTGCTATCTTTTCATACCTATGCCTTGTATCACTTACCATCACTCTTGCAAAATCATTCTCAGATCATGTCAAGATCAAACAACGAAATCTCCGACTTTGAGGCCGAGTTGAACCACGAGGTGGCACCTCGGTCCTCGACGGGTCTTGGCAAGAAGCGCCAAGAAAGACCCTCCAAGCCTGCTCCTTCCCCTCCTCAGGTTCGGAGGAAAGTGCTAGCGAAGAAGCTGGCCTCCAAGGTGCCAGCCTCTAAGGCTGGTGGTGGCCCTAGCTCGGCAAGTGCCCGCCAAGCCAAGGGCAAGGGCAAGGGGATAGCAACGGGGCCAGTCGGGCCCTTGAAGCTCCATGCTCCCACGGAAGGGGTCCAGGACCCTACTGAGGAGAAGTTCAACGGCAAGGGCAGTGATTCTGCAGCCAAGTTCAAAGGCATTGACTGGTATGGCAAGCCAAAGCAAGCTGTCGATGGAAGGTTTTGGTGCAACTTCCATGCAGACTTCTACAAATCGATGTATCTACCGATGAAGACCCCCGTGGTGCGCAGTCAGTGGATTGACTGGGCACACCTTGAGAAGAAGAAGTGCTCAACTTTTGAGGAAGTCATTGCAGCAGTTGAGAGGCATGGCCTGAAGGATCTCTTTGCCTTCAGGCATAACTGGAATGATGAAGTGATTGCACAGTTCTTTGCAACTTGCCACTTCTCAAGTGAGGATGAAGAGAGTGTTACTTGGATGACACACGGATCTAAGTATAGTATCACTCAGGAGGACTTTGCTAATCTGCTCCATCTGGACACCTCTGGACATGACAGGCTGATCATCCACAACATAGGTGTCATGGAGAAGGATAGGATGAAATTCCTATATGAGCCGAACTCAAAGTATGTCCCTCCCTCTACAAAGAACACGAAACCATTCTTTGTGGTCCTCAACAGAGTGCTGAGGAAGACTATTGCTCCTAAAGATGGAGATGCTGGGAGCGTGCAGGGTTACCTCCGAACCCTAATGAGAGACATAAGCAAGGACCACCCATTTGATGTGGCGGAATACATTTGGAATGATATGGTTAACATATCCTGCACGCCTAACAGGTCATGTGGCTATGCTCCCTACCTCATGTATATGATTGAGAAAGTCACAGGTATTGAGTTCGTGAAGGATGTGGAGCACACTCCTTTGAGGCCTCAGAAGCCTCAACCAGTGAGTGTCCAGGCTGCTCCCTCGCCGGCCTCCAGTCCCGAGGCACCAGCAAGATCAAGAAGCGATGCTAGGGCTGTCCCTACCTCTAGGGAAGACCCTCAGAGAGGATCAGCTAGTGGGATCCTCAAGTACCTGACTGCCATATTCTCCTCCTGCAAAAAGACCGAAGTGAAGGTCCACAAGCTCAACAAGAGAAGAAAGGAGGACATGAAGTATATAAAGGCCAATATGAAGAAAATCTGCCAGAAGCTGGAGATCGACCCCATTGGATCTCCAGTGATTTCTGAAGAGTTCGACCCGGACTTCACCGAGCTTGGGCCTCTGAACCCCTCCGAGCTTGCCTACTTTGGCATTGGGGGCTCGAGCGACTCCGTCCCTCCTCCCTCTCCTCCTCGTCAAGCGGAAAGCGAAGAAGATGAAGACGATGACGAGAGGACCGACAGTGAAGAGTGAAGATCTTGAACCCTCCTCTCTCTCTTTTTGGTGTCTTGATGCCAAAGGGGGAGAGATTGAGGGGGATTCTTAGCTTTAGCTGTGGTAGTGTGCGAGGAGAGAGTTCTCTTTATCTTTCTTTGTGATTGTAATGCCTTAACGCTGTTTACATGTTAACTATGGTTTTGTGTTGAAATGCTTAATTAATTTGCAAACATGTGTTGAAATCTGCAATTTTGCTCCTGAAATGACATATGCACTTTGTATTTATTCATCAATGTAAATTATGTCATTCTCAATGTTTCAATGCACTTAGTTATGCATCCCACCATAAAGAATGCACATATGGATATTTCTCTTACTGCTTGATGTATTTTTGAGTCATATGTGCATACATTATGAAAATCTCATTTCTTTTTGTCATATTTTGTGAAATCTCAATTGGTTGTCATCAATCACCAAAAAGGGGGAGATTGAAAGTGCATCTAGGACTCCCTTGTGGGTTTTGGATGATTTATGACAAGCAATTGGGATCCTAACCTTTTTGTTGAGATGAATGCAGGCCAATAATGAAAAATGAGCAAAATACCAAAAGGAAGGGATAATGAGGAGCAAAGTGAACTTGAACTCAAGGACAAGAAATAGTAGATTATTGTGTATGGAGTGTGTTAAGGAAACACACCAAAGAGCTCAATCATATTTAAGCACACGCACATATTGCACAAAGTTACACAAGACCGGACTAGTCCGATATCAACTGGACTAGTCCGATATCCTTTCTGGACCAGATCGGCAAGTCCGATATCTGTCGGACTAGTCCGATATCTTTCTGACTTGAGTCGGACTAGTCCTCCCCAGGGCGGACTAGTCCTCAACACACTTCACAAGTCACACAAAATCGAACAAGTCCGTTGTTAACTGGACTAGTCCGATATTCATTCTGATCCACTTCGGACAAGTCCGATGTTTACACAGACTAGTCCGAAATACCCACTGATCTAAATCGGACAAGTCCTCCAAGTGTGGACTTGTCATCCAACACACTTAGGGTTTCATAAGTCCGGACGAGTCCGATGGCTATCGGACTAGTCCAAAGATTTCCAGTAGTGAAATCGGACTAGTCCGTTTTCGACCAGACTAGTCCGATATTTCGGGACACTTAGGGTTTGCTACACACAGCACACCGGACTAGTCCGATCTTTCTGAACCCTAACGGTCACTTTTAGAAACCCCATATAAATAGAGGTGCACGACTCACTTTTACACTCTCTCGAACCCTAGCGCCGTCACACCTCCCAAGAGACTCAGAAACCACCCCTCTCCACAAAATTAAGTGCAAAATCGATCAATCCTTTGAGGATCACTTCTAGATCATTGGAGAGACACTTGGAACACATCATTGAGCTCTTGGTTTGAATATCTAACACACTCCTGCGTTTCAATTGTAATTTCTGAGTGTGTTTTTTGGTGGCATTGTGATTTGTAATCTAAGGGAGCTCTCAATGTGTGAGAACGCCCCTTGAATTTGGTTATTCACCCCTTTGTGATTAGTGGAAGAGGGTTGGCCTTCGTGGCGATCCGACGAGGGTAGGGTTGGAGAAGACCCGGTCCTTTTGTGGGCTCCTCAACGTGGATGTAGGTTGCCTTCGTGGTAGCCGAACCACGGGATAAATCGTGTGTCTTGTCCTTTTTGTGTTCATCACTCAAATTGATCTACTTACTCTAGGGTTTGATACACATTGTTCAATTTACAATAAATTGTAGAACACAAGCCTTAATTGTGATACAATCCAATATACAACTGTTAAACTGTTGTTTGATTCTATAATTCCGCTGCACACATTGAAGAATCAACCTAATCGATTAATCTTGATCATCTTAGTCCGTGAACACCAGACTAGTCCGCACTTTATCGGACTAGTCTGATTTCTCTAGTATTGAACTTGTTGTTGAGTGTTGCAGGATCTGACAAAAATTCAAAAGGCCTATTCACCCCCCCTCTAGGCCTACATTCAGGAGTACTTGCAAAGTCATGTGGATTGGATTTGTGCAAATATGGAGGCTTGGGAATGGTTATGCGGGTATTGGGGTTCAGCTGAGTTCAAAAATATTTCTGATAGACACCAAAGAAACCGGAAGAGCAAGCCAGGAAAGCATTTCTTCGGGCCGGATGGTTACGTTCGGATGCAACAAAGGATGGTATGAATTCTTATATTTATACTTAGATTGCTTCGATTAATTGCATTTATTAAATTATTGATTTTGATATTGCAGACAGCTGAAACTGGTACGCCTCCTACATTTTTGAGGTTTATCTTAAGGGGCACAAAGGTCCAGACCTGAATCGCCCGGAGGTGTTATGTGACGAGGCATCAACACAGAAATTGATACATATGTTGATTCTTTGTTGCTTTTATCCATCAACTCAATTTGTCTTGTATTACATTAATATGTTAACTAAATGTATCATAACAAAAGTATGTTGAGTGTTTCAAGAAGAATCATGGACCTGATTCAAACTATTTGAGAGAGCCGTTGGATGTCGCTGCAGCATACGATGCCAGCGGAGGTCTACCGCATGGGAGGTATGTGTAAAGTTAATGATGATTTGTATGTTAATGAATATCGATTCTTCACACTTGTATTTTTTGTAGACTTGGGTTAGGTGACGGATATGTAGAGCGTGAGGCTTATGCTAGACGACGGCCATCCAATGTTGGTGGTAGTTGATTTCAATCATCTACGAAGGCTGAATTACGAGAAGAACTGAGATGCACAAAGGAGGAGATGCAACAACAACAACAAGAGACACATATGTTGCTGCAACAACAATAGCAACAGACACAGATGTTGCAGCAACAGATGCATTATTTGTATATGTCTTCGATAACATGTAATTTTCTTATTTGAAAATATTATTCAATTTACAAATGTATCTACTCAAGATATCACAACTAATTTACTTGATGCAGTTCATGGGTCAAGGTAGCTCCAGTTCTCAGTTTGGTCCTCGACCAATGCAGCCAGCACTACCACAAATTGGCTCCTCACAGGTAAAACTACTTATCTTATTGACTTCAATTATATAATGCAATATCGTAACCATTCGTGTTGCAGGATTCCGAGAGTGGTCAATCGTATGTTTCACAACCTTATGGATTTATGTCACTGTTGGCTTCTGGATTGCAGAAAAATAATCCAGGTAAACTGTAATTTTCGCATTTGACCACTTATTTGATTCCAAAATGATTCTAATTATAATCTCACAGCTTCAAGCAGTTTTCCCACTGATGCCTTTCCCTCTGGTGCGGACTCACCCATCACAAGGAGATGCAGCGGTATGTATGACATGCATACTTGTTACAATATTTTCATTATAACATCACATATTAATTACCACAATATTAAAAAGAAAAGGAAAATACTAGCAGAAAGATGAAGTGAAAAACTGAACAAGTGAGAGAGCGAAAGAGGCAGTGATAGATAGAGAGGGAGAGGAATACATATAGAGAAAAGAAGTGATAGATAGAGAGGGAGAGAAATATATAGAGGAAGAGAGGAAGAGATAGAGAGAAAAGAAGAGATAGATAGTAAGGGAGCTAGAAAGAAAGAGATAGTGGGAGAGGAGAAGAGATAGAGTAGGAGAGCGAGTGAGGGCGAGAGAGTTAGAGAGAGTGAGAGGAAATACGAGAGTGTGTTGATAATTTTGAGTTCAAACCAATATGCTTCTCCTTTTTAAAGTTATGTAATTAAGTAAGTAGGAGTTAACATGTTACGTTATTAAGTTTCTATTTCATTTTTATCTATTGCAGGGATCTTCTCACGGAACACCTGAAGGTGTCGATGCTTTCTTTAACATCAACGACGGAGGTGCAAGTGGAGGAGATGGGAGTGGAGGACATGCGAGTGGAGGCTCCCACGACGACATTTAAATTTTTTTTACTCATTTTTGAACTGTTGTGCTTGTGTTCGAAACGTTTCAAAACTTGTGTACGGTGCTATGTTTGATAACTTGTGTATGGTCATATGTTTGAAAATTGATATATTGTATATATATTGTTGTTGTGTGTAAAATGGAGGCTCCCCATACGGGGAGGGAGAGAAAATAAACATGTTTTAAAAAAAAATACGTTATGTGTGTCAGTTTTGTCTAAACCGATGCCCATAGATGGCGACTGGGGGACGGCCACGCGACACTTTATATGCGTCGGCCCCTGAAACCGACGCACTTAAGTTCTTTATATGCATCGGTTTCTACTGGACCGACGCACAAACCCGAGCTCGGTGAGGCAGCCACGTGTCCGCTTATGTGCGTTGGTTCGACCGAAACTGACGCATATAACTAACTTAAGTGCGTCGGTCGTCCTGGCCGACGCATTTAACTTTAAGTGCATTGGCCGCATGATCCCGACGCACATAGACTGTAAATGTGTCGGCCCCGACGCACATGGTCGTTAAAGGAGTCCAAAATTCATCGTCGGCTAAGTGCGTCGGTTCCCGACGCCTTTATTTTATGTGTGTCGGTTTATGTAGGCAACCGACGCTCATATGGCCGACGCCCTATCGACGGATTCCTCTAGTGTCTGTTAGAATTTGATCACGTTGATTAACATACAAATAATAATAGGAGTCGGTTACTTTGTAACCGACTCAATCTTTTAGAAAATATCTCATACGTGTTTGATCGGACACACCAACCGAATCAGTTGGAAGCCCCCTCGGCTGCTCCCTTTCCTATAAATAGATGGACACTCCTCATAATTCAGTTTGATAGTTGCATCTACAACTAAGGATGCCCAATACCTCAGGCCACCGATCAGGCAAAGGGAGAAGGTCGGGGAAGGTGCTCCAAGGCTTCACCGCCGCAAATGACTACCGTATGACCGCCGTCAGATCCTCATCTTCATCGAACAAAAGCCATGGCTGCCTCTTTTGCACAACAAAGTATGATCCAAGGTACGTACAATCAGCCAATTAGCATCTCAGATTAGATCTAACACGAATTAATTAGTGGCTAGTAATCAATCCTTAGCATATGTTAAATCTATCAATGGCATCAGGAGCCAGGTTAGCACACTAATCTCTTTGGGTCCCTAAGTTTCTCTGGCCCTAAGAGCAATTTAGGTTTTGTGATTAAAATCACAAACAACTTGGAGAAATTTAGTATAATTAGGGTTTGAATTCAAGCCTCATATCTCGAATTCGAACAAAGTTAGAAGATAAGGTCATTGAGGATTCAGCCTAAGCATTAGGGTCCTTATTCCCAAACCAGGACCTAATTTGAATCAAAATAGCTCAAACAAGATTAGAGATCAGATTATGAATCAGATTAGGATTTGAATTACCACTAAGATTCACGCAGAGAATAAGAAATTCGAACCAAAATACTTAAGTATTAGAAGGGGATTAAGATTGAGTTACTCACATGAGGGCGTCTGTCTTCATCGGCGTAGCCTCCGTGCTCGATGGAGAAGACGACGGCGCCACCACTAGACCTTTGGGTTCGGACTTAGCTGGTCCTACACACCGCGTCGAGCCGCTCGACGGCGGCGCGCTCATCCAATGGTGAACGCGCACGTCAGTGAGAGGGCCGGCGGCGGTGCTACTGACTCTTAGCCTCATCGTGGGGAGTGGAATTCTAGTGATTTTTGTCCGACACCATAACTCTAGATGGGCAAGGGTCTTTTTATGGCGACTAGCTGGCAACCACCTACCGTGAGGAGCTCATCCAGGCATGCTCGCTCACTGAGATGGCGGCCACGGCGGTGCCAAACTTAGGCCGCCAAGAACCTCGGGTTCTAGCGAGCACCTCTCTGCCGATCCTAATCCTAAGGCGACACGACTCGATCGACAGATGACAGCAGGAGAGCTTGCTCACGACTCCCGCCAGCACCGGCATGTCCCTGTCGCGGTGGCACGAGCGCCGCCCTCTCAGCCTCTTGGCCGCCTTTTCCCGTATGTGTCAGCAGGGAGGAAAAGGGGATCGGGGGAGGTAGGAAATGAGCTAGGGTTTCTCTGATTTTTTGTGTTATACCTTAGACCGATGAATCTAAGTCGTTTGATTCTGAATGGATGAACGAGATTGCTCTCAGTTCAGTCCGCCAGGGCACTTAGAGCCGTCCGATCTAAATTCGACAGTGCATCTTAGTCGGTGGGGCATCGATGGCCTTCTGACCCAGGCGGGTGAGTTTTGGCTGGCTGGGCCAATTTTTAAGTATTTCCCCTGAAATCAGTATGGGCCAATACTCAGCATGGGCCAAGCCATTAAAAGGCTGCGCTCTCTTTAGTTTTCTCATTTATGGAGAATTTTCATAACAGACCATTGGGCCAATTTAGTGGAGAGACTGGTCCACGAGGCCGGTTTTCTTTTAGTGTGGGCCTTTAAGGATTATTCACTTAGTGGCTGATTTCAAATTTTAAGACCAAGTCCGAATTAATTTATTTTCAGAAAAAAATGATTAAGGGTTGCACATTGATTTTAGTTTTCTGAGAAATAATTTGTGGGCTTTTGAGCCGGAACTTAGCATGGTTGAGCCTATAAGCTGCAACTAGTTATTTACATTTTCTCAGAGGTTTAGTATTGCTTTGGGTTTAAACTGAGAGAAATGACATTTTCTTTTTCGTATTTTTTTAGCAGAGGGCCTTTCAGTGTTTTTTCAGTTTATTACTTTAGAGATTTTAGTCATGGGACTAAAAACATTTCAGCTCTCTAATTTTAAATGACTAAGAATAAATAAGAATTTTTATATGATATTTATAATATGTTGATATTATATTTGTATAAGTACATTATTATATAATTTAATATTCTTAATGAAATTATTATGATTCTTAGTAATTTAATTTCATTTTTACATTGAATTATTAAGTTGTTAAGTATGATCACTCAGAAATTTAGCTTCCGCTGTATACTCAGTCTACATACTAATATTTGTTTAAGAACAAATTTACGTTGTTCCCTCAGTATTCATAGCGATTTTATTATGTGGCCAACGTGAACGATAAAATTGTTATGATCTCAGTGTGAGACCTACGTGTGCTGAATATATTGGCTATGTCGATAAATGTTTTGAATACTGCCAAAACACCCTTTTAACATGGTCTGATGTAAAGTCCGACTTCTTTGTCTAGGTCCGACTTATTTTGGTAAGCTCCGGCGCTAGGTCCGACTAGCTTTGGTTAGCTCCAGCGCTAGGTCCTGCTAGCTTTGGTAAGCTCCGGCTCAAAGTTTAGTTAGCTTTGGCAAGGTCCGGTGATAGATTGCAATGGTTCTGCTTTTACTTTGGAATGAATCAAACTTGCTTTACATTTGTGAAAAGTTCGCTTCGTATTCTTTTACTAAGTTTTTGGTGTGTTTTGGTATTTATGGTTGATATCTTTTTGCTATGGTTTGCAACATGCTTACATGAGGTGTTCACGTATGGTGTTGTGGTTTGGAAACTAATGTGAGTCAAGTCGAGGACTCGTGCTCGGAAGTATCGGTTATTTATTCATGTGCAAGTGTTGCTTGAGTTCAAGACATGGTCGGTGACGGGATCCATTGAACTAGTCTTAGGGAGAAGATGAGATTAAACAACCAAGTTCAGGAGGAATTGTGTTTGAGCTGATCGGGAGACTGCGCAACATGTTAGGATCAAGAACATTTCATATAAAAGTATCATGGAAGTCATTGGTAGAAGTTTGCATGTGTGCAAGAAGTGCATGGACGTGGCTACATGGTTCCGAGGCATTATGAAGAGATGTGGATGTAAAGAATTGGTCGGAAAGGTCCAACTGACTAGGTTATGTACTCAGGTTGCGACTGAGTCGGGTTTGACTCAAATATGAAAAGATTTGAGTTGGTTATGATAGGATTTCATGTGGGTCACGAAGTTGGGTTGTTTTAAGAATATAGGATACGTTCCTAAGGTGTTTGTAAGTCTTAAGATTGCTTCTATCTGCGTATGGAAGAGTCTTGAGCAGTTATGGAAAGTTTCGGTAGAATCCTAGTAGGATTTGAGTCCTAGTTAGGATTGGTTTGGCCATAGGGCTGGTTATATAAGCAAGGGAGGCCAGAGCTTGTGGTGCACGACTAGGGCGCTGTTCCTCTTATGGTTTGATCAATAAAATTTGTAGTCTAACGGAGCTTTTGTGCCTTGTTCGTTTGACTTGTTCTAGACAAGTTTTTCTTGTCGAGTTTCTGCACATCACTACTTTGCTTCAAATATTTTATCATAACTCGAGTTTTACAGATCCAATTGATGTGATTATTTTTGGGTTGTCTTCAAAACTTGATTATCTATCATCTGTGAAAATTTCATGGTCATTGGATTTGTGGTTTTAGGTCTACACGAGTTTCATTGCAGTGTTGCAGATCTGGTTTTTCTCGGGTAGAACATATTGACCTTCAATCAATCTTTTGATCGTAACTTAAGTTTTTCTCCATGGTTTTCCGTGATTATTGTTGTCGTGTCTTCTTTACTTGATTGTCCACAATATATACTAGTTTTGTCACAATTGATCATGTTTAGATTAGTCACACACACAATTTCGTAATAGATTGATTTTCTATCGAAGGGTTTTTATTGCTTCTCCTAAAAAAGTTTTAAATCTATCATTCACGCCCCCCTCTGGTAGCTTTTCACGTGCTCTTCGATCCTACAATTGGTATAAGATACATGCTGCTTTAATCCTTGATATTTGCACATGTTTTGAATAATCATCATGGAGAAATACTCTGCCAAACCTTGTGTCTTTAGTTGTATTGATTTTCAAGTTTGGAAGGCATGTATGGAAGCTTTCATCGAGGCAAAAGGCTTCGCAATATGGGATAATGTGTACAAGCCTTATGACGTGCTATCAAACGATCATGTCATGACTACAAACATGAGGGATGTCGACAACAACAACAAGGCTCGCAACTTCATCATACAAGGATTAACTCAAAGCGACTTCGACCGTGTTGCTCACCTTCAATCTGCATATGATATGTGGAAAGCACTCTTCGACTACCACGAAGGATCCAACACGATCAAGGAGGTAAGGCAAGACATTTTCAAAAAGGAGTACATGCGCTTTGAGATGCAACCAGGTGAGTCCATCGACGACCTCTTTGTTTGCTTTAATAAAATTCTCAGCAACTTGCGTAGCGTCAATGTTAATTTTGCAGATGCTGAAAATGCTAGGCAATTACTAAGTGCATTAGACATGTCAATTTGAGATATGAAAGTCACATCCATTCGTGAATATACTGTCATGAGTACACATACTTTAGATGTTCTATATTCTAAATTGAAAACTCATGAAAATGGTATAATCTCACGTAAGAACCCCAACAAGTCTCTTGCATTTATTTCTCAACGGGACATGCCTAGATCCGGCTAATCTTCATCTTGTGAAACACTTGCTTCGTTGTCCTTTCTAACCCTTGAACAAATTGAAGAGTTTCCAGAGGAAGAATTTGCATTCATCTCTACTCGGTTCTCAAAAGCATTGCAAAATGTGAGAACTATAAGGAGAGGAAGTGTCGGACCTCAACGATGCTTCGAATGTGGTAAGACAAGACATTTTCTCACGGATTACCCTAACCTTTCAGGTACTACTTCCCGTGACAAAAAGCCAACAAAGACGAAGCAGTCCTCAACAAACAACAACAAGGAAAAGAAGGGTTTTACAAGATGCCAATTGGTGAATAGACTTATCTTCGCACTTTAAGAACTTGCCTCGAGCGATGTGAACATCAGAAGTGATGAAGATGAAGAGGATTTGGCAAACTTGTGCTTCATGGCGGGCAAGTCAAAATCAAGTATGGAGGAGGCGGAACAGAACAGCGACAATGAAGAAGTATGTCCTACTTGCGAACAAAAGTGTGATGCTATTTCTCGTGCCACTGTTATGGTTAAGAAAAAGGACAAAAAGCTTAGGGATAATGCCATTAAAATTCAGTCACTAGAATCAGAAATTAGTCGTTTGAAATCTTTGATTCCTAGTGATGATTCTTGTTCCTCATGTGATTTAATATATGAACAATTGTCTTCTCTAAGAAGTGAACACGCCTCCACACTTGATAAATTGAGTTAGAAATCAAAAAGAACAGAGAGCTTGCTCCACTTAATTATAAAAACTTGAAAGATGCTAGCTGTTCTACAATTGATTTGCATTGTTCTACTTGTGACGATCTTGATAAGAAACTACAAGATGCTATGAATGAAATTTCTATATTGAACAATGCTTTACGTTCTCATGAAGTTAAATATTGTTTTAATTACAAACTAAAAGGAATAACTTCATGTGGGAACCGCCTAGACTTGTTAAAGAAACTTGATGACATGAATAGGACACTGGAGCGGTTTTGTAATGGGAATAAGAATCTAAACTTGCTGCTGAATTCTTCTAAATCTTGCAATGATAAATCTGGTTTAGGCTTTGATTTCCATGCTCATGCTAAGGGACATCCACCTAAAATTGTAAAGTAATTAGGAAGTTGTTTGATTCAAACAGTTTCTAAACAAAAAAGAAGTGATTTTCAAATCTACAGGAGTGTTGTCTGATTCAGTTTCAAATAGAATTGTTGCTTGCTCATCTAGACATGAACACAAAGTTAAATTTCATTTTACCTACTGTGGTAGAGATGGTCATGTTATATATTCTTGTTATAGACTAGATAAACAACAGAAAAAGGAAAAAATGATTGCTAGATCTCATATCTTTCATTCAAAATCTGCTGCACATGCTAAACCGAATGATAGGAACATGCAACCTGTTGTAATGAGTCGAAAACATGCAAAGTTTGCTCCCAAACATACTGTTTTTCGTTCTACACATGTAACACCTCGTAGGTCAGTAGGCGGGTACAAAAATCATCAAGCTTTGGCTCATAAACCTGTTGTTTTATCTCAGCTTTTGCGTGTTATTCCCGCTGGAAGTCGTGTGACTCAGTACTGGATTCCTCAATACCTTTTGACTAACCCCAGTATTGAGTCATCGACGTATTGTGCTTTTATGTAGGTTACATGCTTGAAGAAGGAGAACATTTTGATTGTGGATTCAGGTTGCTCATGCCACATGACCGGTAACAAAGAATGGTTCTCCTCCCTCTCTTTTGTGTCACGTGTAGAGAATGTTACTTTTGCCATTCTTACTTCAATAATTCTTACTTGAATTATCGGCAAAAGTAACATTCTCTACACGTGACACAAAAGAGAGGGAGGAGAACCATTCTTTGTTACCGGTCATGTGGCGTAATCAACCTGAATCCACAATCCAAATGTTCTCCTTCCTCAAAAAGAGTTTTATCAAACTTGCCCATGGTAAACCCCTTTTCAAGTAAGAATGTTTTTAACCTATCATACCATGCTCTCGGGGCTTGTTTGAGATCGTACAAGGCTTTGGACAGTTTGTAAACATGATTAGGAAAATTTGGATTTTCAAAACCCGATAGTTGTTTGACATAAACCTCCTCATCTATGTAGCCATTAAGAAAAGAACTTTTAACATCCATTTTATATAGCTTAAAACCTTTAGATGCAGCAAAAGCTAACAAAATTCTCGTGGCTTCTAATCTAGCAACAGGAGCAAAAGTTTCATCAAAATCTAGACCTTCAACTTGAGTGAAACCTTGAGCAACCAACCTAGCCTTATTCCTAACCACAACCCCATCCGCACTTTTTTATTTTTAAACACCCATTTAGTTCCAATTAAAGTGTGACCTTGAGGTGGAGGTACAAGTTTCCAAACATTATTTCTTTCAAAATTTTCTAACTCTTCTTGCATGGATATAATCCAAGATTCATTAGTGAGTGCGTGTGATATATCTTTGGGTTCAAAAGAAACAACAAAAGTAGAATGAGCATGAGAGTTTGGATCACAAAACCTGGACCGTGTGACTCGTTCGTGCAAGCTTCCAATAATTTATTGTAGAGGATGACTTTTGAGAACCCGGAGGGGAGTGGACACTTCACAAGCTTTTTCTTCTTCATGTTCATCATAAATCGATGAGCTTGTGACTTGAGGAGGATCTGGACCAGCAATGGTGGTCGTTGGTGCTAGCTATGAATCAAAATCAGGAGCTGAAACAATGTCATTAGCTGTTGAATTTTCGGGCAGCAGCATCACTTCTTCCTCATCTTCAACGAAAATGCTCTCCCCCTGTGGATATGGATCCTTACCTGCAATGTTTGAGCTAGTACCTGTGCTAGCTTCATCAAAAGACACCTCACAAGTCTCCACAATTTTGTTAATGTCAAGTAAAAGCACACGATAGCCTCTAGTATGAGATGGATAACCAAAAAACATGCCATCAATCGATCTAGGTTCAAATTTATCAAGATTACCATGTTTCTTAACAAAGCATTTGCAACCAAAGACCCGAAAGTGTGTAACACTAGGCTTTGTCCAAACCGGAGCTTATATGGTGTTTTACCTAGCTTAGCGAGCAAGAAAACACGATTTGAGACATAACAGGCGGTTGCAATCGCATCAGCCCAAAATTTCCTAGGAGTTTGATATTCATCAATCATAGTCCTAGCCTTCTCAACTAAGGATCTGTTCTTTTTTTTTCTACAACACCGTTTTGTTGAGTTACATATGGTGAAGAAATTATGACTATTCCATTTTCAGCACAAAAGTGATCAAAAGATTGATTTTTAAATTCGGTTCAGTTATCACTTCTAATTGGTTTTAAAGATCCTGGGTGATTAGTTAATAATATAAGAAATAAAGTTCTAAAGTGACTAAAAACTTCATTCTTAGATATCATAAAGTAAACCCAAGAGTATCTAGAATAATCATCAACAATCACAAGAACATACCATTTACCTCCGAAGGATTGAACAGGTGAAAGTCCTACGGTGTCAAGGTGCAAAAGTTGACCCGGTTCAGTTGTCTTGATCATTGTGAGAGGAGTATGTGAACCTGCAACCATCTTAGCATGTCTACAAGAAGAGCACACAATTTTTTTGTCCCCTTTAAGCTTAGGAAGCCCACATATGCGATCAAGAGCACTAACATGCGTTAGATGATCAAAGCCTACGTGACCAAGTCTACGATGCCATAAATATAAGTCATTTGTATCATTAGCAACTAGACACCTATGCTTAGACGAAGACATATCAAAATTAGCTTTAAAACTCTTCCAAACCGAGAAATGTTAAAAATAAGCTCACTATTTGAACCTACAACTTTGCAGTAATTTTATTAAAAATAATTTCTAGATGTTCATCGGGCAATTGTGAAATAGAAAGCAAGTTGTATTTCAAATTTTTGACAAGTGCCACATCCTTCGAAGTGTAGTGATCATTTACTCTAACTGAACACTTAGCAATTATAGGAGTTGAAGAATTATCGGCAAAAGTAACATTCTCTACATGCGACACAAAAGAGAGGGAGGAGAACCATTCTTTGTTACCGGTCATGTGGCATGAGCAACCTGAATCCACAATACAAATGTTCTCCTTATTCAAGTGTTTAACCTACATAAAAGCACAATATGTCGATTACTCAATACTGGGGTTAGTCAAAAGGCATTTAGGAATCGAGTACTGAGTCACACGACGTCCAGCAGGAATAACATGCGAAAGCTGGGATAAAACAGCAGGTTTATGAGCCAAAGTTTGAGGATTTTTGTACCCAACTACTGTCCTATGAGATGTTACATGTGTAGCACGAAAAACAGTAGGTTTGGGAGCATACTTTGGATGTTTTTGACTCATTACAGCAGATTCCATGTTCCTATCATTCGGTTTAGCAAGTGCATCAAATTTTGCATGAAAGTTATGAAATCTAGCAATCATTCTTTCCTTTTACTATTGTTTAGCTAGTCTATAACAAAAATCTATGACATGACCATCTATACCACAGTGGGTACAATGAAATTAACTTTGTGTTCATGTCTAGAAGAGCAAGCAACATTTTTATTTGAAACCAAATGAGACAACACTCCTGCAGATTTGAAAACCGCTTTTTTTTAGGAACTGTTTTAATCAAACCACATCCTAATGACTTTACAATTTTAGGTAGATGTGACTTAGCATGAGCATGAGAATCAAAACCTAAACCTGTTTTATTATTGCAATACTTAAAGAATTCAGAAGCAAGTTTAGATTCTTATTCCAATTACAAAACCGATCTAATGTCCTATGCTTGTCATCAAGTTAATTGTACAGATCAAGGCAATTTTCACATGAAGTTTTTCCTTTTAATTTGCAATTGGAACAATATTTAACTTCATGAGAATGTAAAGCATTATTCAATATAGAAATTTCATTCATAGCATCTTGTAGTTTCTTATCAAGATCATCACAAGTAGAACAATACAAATCAATTGTAGAACAACTAGCATCATTCAAGTTTTATCATTAAGTGCAACAAGCTCTCTATTCTTTTGAATTTCTAACTCAAGTTTATCAAGTGTGGAGGTGTGCGGACTTCTTAATGAGGACAATCGTTCATATAATAAATGACATGAGGAACAAGAATCATCACTAGGAATCAATGATTTCAAACGATTAATTTCAGATTCTAGTGATTCAATTTTAACAGCATTGTCCCTAAGCTTTTTGTAATTTTTATTAACTATAATAGTGGCACGAGAAATAGCATCACACATTTCTTTGCAAGTAGGACATACCTCTTTATTCTCGTTGTTGTGTTCAGCCACCTCCATACTTGATCTTTACTTGCCCGCCATGAAGCACAAGTTTGTCAAATCATCTTCATCTTCATCACTTCCAATGTCCACATCGCTTGAGTCAAGTTCTGGAAGTGCGAAAATAAAACTGCTCACCAATTGACGTTCTGTAAAACCCTTCTTTTTCTTTGTATCTTTTGCAAAGGAGTGCTTCGTCCTTGTTTTCTTTTCATCCCGGGAAGTAGGACCTAAAAGGTTAGGACAATCTGAATGAAAATGTCCTGTCTTACCACATTTGAAACATCGTTGAGGTCCGGAGCTTCCTCTCCTTCTAGTTCTCACATTTTGCAATGCTTTAGAGAACCTATTAGAGAAAAGTACTAGCTCCTCCTCTGGAAACTCCTCAATCTGTTCAAGGGTTAGAGAGGACAACAAAGCAAGTGTACCACAAGATGAAGATTGGTCAGAGCTAGGCATATCACGTTGAGAAACAAATGCAAGAGACTTGTTGGGGTTCTTACGTGAGATTATGTCAGTTTCATGATTTTTCAATCTAGAATATAGTACATCTAAAGTAAGTGTACTCATGACAGTAGATTCATGAATATATGTATCCTTTATCTCCCAAATTGACATTTCTAATGCACTTAGTAATTGCCTAGCATTCTCAACATCTGAAAATTAACTTTGACGCTACGCAAGTTGCTAAGAATTTTATTAAAGCGAGCAAAGAGATCATCAATGGAATCACCGGGTTGCATCTCGAAGCGCATGTATTCTTTCTTGAACATGTCTTGCCTTACCTCCTTGATCGTGTTGGATCCTTCGTGGTAGTCACAAAGTGCTTTCCACACATCATATGCAGATTGGAGTTGTGCAACATAGTCGAAGTCGCTTTGAGTTAATCCTTGTATTATCAAGTTCCGAGCCTTGTTGTTGTTGTCGACATCTCTCAGATTTGCAGCTGTAACTTGATCATTTGATGACACTTCATAAGGCTTGTATACCTTCTCCCATATTGCGAAGCCTTGTGCCTGGATGGAAGCTTCCATACATGCCTTCCAAACCTAAAAATCAATACTACTAAACACACAAGGTTTGACGGAGTATTTCTCCATGATAATTAGTCAAAAATACGTGCAAATCATAAAGATTAGGGAACCGTGGTTGTGATACCAATTGTAGGATCGAAAAGCACGTGTAAAGCTACCAGAGGGGGGGGGGGGGTGAATGGTAGATTAAAATGTTTCAGCAGAAGCAACGAAAACACCCCTTGGCAAAAAACCGATCCGTTAAAGAAACCTCGTGTGCAACTAATTTAAACCTGTTCAACTGTGAAAACTCTAGTAAATATTTAAGAGAATCAAGTCATGAAGATAGAACAACAAGAATCACTCAAATCTGTTGAGAGAAACTCAAGTTATGTTCGAAAGATCGAACAAAGGTCGATCTGTTCCACCGAGTAAAAAACAGATGTGTAATACTTTAAGGAAACTCGTGTAGATAAGAAACCACAGATCCAATGACCGTAAAATTTTGACAGATGATAGATAATCAAGTTTTGAAGAAACCCAAAAAGAATCACGTCAATTGGATCTGTAAAACTCGAGTTATGATAAAACCATCAAAAAATGGTAGTGCTGTGCTGAAAACTTAACGAGAAAAACTTGTTTGGAACAAGTCGGACGAACAAGGCACAAAAGTTCCTTTCAACTACGAATTTTATTCAATAGAACACAAGAGAAACATCCCCAAAGTCCTACCCACGAGCTCTGGCCTCCCTTGCTTATATAACCGGCCCTTAGGCCAACCCAAACCTAACTAGGACTCTAATCCTACTCAATTCACAAATCGTAACTTTCCATAATTGCTCAAGACTCTTCTATACGCAGATAGAAGCAATCTTAAGACTTCCAAAAACCATAGGAATGTATCCCACATTCCTAAAACAACTCAAATTCATGAACCACACGAAATCCTATCATAACCTACTCAAAACTTTCCATATTTGAGTCAAACACGACTCAACTGCAGCCTGAGACCATAACCTAGTCAGTTGGACCTTTCTGACGAATTCTTTATGTCAAAATCTCTTGATCACGCCTCGAAACCATGTAGCCACATCCATACACTCTTTGCACATGTGCAAACATCTTCCAACGATGTCTACGATACCTTCATATGCATTGTTCTTGATTCATACATGTTGCGCGACCTCCCGATCAACTCAACCACAATTCCTCCCAAACTTGGTTGTTGAACCTCATCTTCTCCCTAAGACTAGTTCAATGGATCCCGTCACCAGCCATGTCTTGAACTCAAGCAACAGCTGCACATGAGTAAACAACCAATACTCCCGAGCACAAGTCCTCGACTTGACTTTCGTTAGTTCCGAAACTACAACATATTACGTGAGCACCTCACATAAGCATGTTGCAATCTATAGCAAAATGATATCAACCATAACCACCAAAACACACCAAAAACTTACTAAAATACTAAGAAATCTTTCCATAAGTGTAAAGCAAGTTTGAAAAATTGCAAGATAAAAGCAGAACAATTGCAATTAAGCTCTGAGCCTTGCCAAAGCAAATCGGACATTGAGTTGGAGCTTAATAAAAAGATGTTTTGGGAGTATACAAAACTTTTATCGTCAAAGCCAATGTATTCAGCACACATAGGTCTCACACAAATATCATGAGTTCAGAATTTGAGATGAGTATGATGGGAGAACTCACATAATTTTCGGGGTTGCAAATCAAGCAAACAAAGAAAGGTACCTTTGTGCATCAAACAAAGTATACAAGAGACCTTCTTAAGCGCGTCAACATGGACAAAATCAAGCCTCTTTGGACACCAATGGGAACAATGACAACACTTGAAATTGATGCAGATGGTGAACCTATGGATAAAAAAGAATATAGAAGCATGATCGAATCACTTTTGTACCTCACGGCATCAAGGCCGGACATACAATTCAGTGTATGTCTTTCTGCATGATTTCAAGCTTTCCCACATGCTTCACATCGTCAAGCCATCAAAAGAGTTATTAGATACTTACATGGAACTCAAGAATTTGTCATTTTTCTTCCTTCTTCCTCAACCGTTACTTCGAAAGCTTTTTCGATGCTGATTTTGGGGGTTGTAATGTTGATAGGAAATGTACTTCGGGTGCTTGTCATTTTCTTGGTAATCCTCTTGTTGCTTGGTCCTCGAAAAAACAAAACTCAGTTGCATAATCCACAACCAAATCTGAATATGTAGATGCTGCTAGCGCTTGATCACAAATTCTTTGGATTGTTCAAACACTTAAGAACTATGGGGTTGATCTAGATAGTATTTCAATGTTTTGTCATAAAACTAGTGCCATCTGGATTGCTAAAAATCATGTGCAACATTCGAGAACAAAGCACATTGACATTAGGTATCACTTTCTCCATGATAATGTTGAAAAAGGAAACATTGTGCTTCACCATGTAGATACCGAACAACAATTGACTGACATTTTTACAAAACCTTTGGATTTCACTTGTTTTTGTTACATTTGTAGTGAAATAAGGGCTATGCATCCTCATGGCTTAGATTGAGAGGGAGTTTTGAAGCTTGGGAAGTCTATGTGTCAATCTGATTTTAAAAGTAATATGAGCATAGTATTTCATACATATATGACTTTGTGATTCCGTTTATGTGCTAAAAGTTCTTACTACACGACTCATGTATACATTTTGTAGTTTTGGCCATGACTAGTAATTGGAAGAATTACTTACACTAAATCTGGTCATGATCGAACTTTCTTGCTGTTATGAACTTGTTGCATGCTCACAAGTGCTTTTAATAATGAAAAGTTATTAAATGAACTATCCACATGTTGAGCTTTTATGATCAAATAAAAATGAGAAAATGTCAAGAGAATATGCATGCATCATAATTCTTCTTTTGAGATGGATTATCATTGCACATAGATATGAACTTGAAAGAAGTTGTGTATGACTAAAACCATGTTCTTAAGCTTCTGATTCTCAAATGACATAGGCTTGGCTTGGTTGGTTAGAATAAGGCAAATGCGGCATATAATCTCTTGAAAATGTTATATGATCAAAATTTTAGCTTTAAATGATATTGAAAAATGAAAAATACATCAACAAGTGTCATGCTTTCTTGTTTTGAAATAGTTAAGTTTGTGAGATCATGACTTGCTTAAATTGAAAGTTACACTTGATCTCTAGCATGGCTTACACTACTTTATGTATCTCATTAATGTAATAGTGTAAGTTACTTGATAGTATGACTTTGGATGAGCTTTGTTTTATATGTATATGTTATGCTCATAACAATTGAAATTTCTCTTTCAAACCTTGCTGAATACATTGTCAAAGGGGGATAAATTGATCACACATTGCACACATTCACAAGTGTTTTGGCATGATTCTTCTCAGGGGGAGAATTATTGTTTTTGTCCTCATTTTATTTCTGATTTACAGAGGGGGACAAATAAGTATAGGAGGAGAAATATTTGTTTTGAAATTTAAAATTTCTTTCTCATTTGATTGTTTTCAAAACTTTTCATAAGACAATGTTCAGATTTTAAGTGGTGTTGCCAATGCATCCATCAAGGGGAGATTGTGAGACATATGTGTGTTGAATACATGGATATGATGATAAATGTTTTGAATACTGCCAAAACACCCTTTTAACAAGGTCTGATGTAAGGTCTGACTTCTTTGTCTAGGTCCAACTTATTTTGGTAAGCTCTGGCGCTAGGTCCGACTAGCTTTGGTTAGCTCTGGCGCTAGGTCCAGCTACCTTTGGTAAGCTCTGGTACAAGATCCGGTTAGCTTTGGCAAGGTCCGGTGCTAGATTGCAATGGTTCTGCTTTTACTTTCAAATGATTTGAACTTGCTTTACATCTATGAAAAGTTTTCTTAGTATTATTTTACTAAGTTTTTGGTGTGTTTTGGTGGTTATGGTTGATATTTTATTGCTATGGTTTGCAACATGCTTACGTGGGGTGCTCACGTAAGGTGTTGTGGTTTGGGAACTAACGTGAGTCAAGTCGACGACTTGTGCTCAGAAGTATCAGTTGTTTATTCAAGTGCTGGTGTTGGTTGAGTTCAAGACATGGTTGGTGACGAGATCGATTGAAATAGTCTTAGGGAGAAGATGAGGTTCAACAACCAAGTTCAGGAGGAATTGTTGTTGAGTTCATCAGGAGGTCGCGCAACATGTTTGGATCAAGAACATTGCATATGAAGGTATCATGGAAGTCGTTGGAAGATGTTTGCACATATGCAAGGAGAGCATGGGCATTCCTACATGGTTTTGAGGCGTGATAAAGAGATGTGGACATAAGGAATTGGTCGGAAAGGTCTAACCGACTAGGTTATGGACTCAGACTGCGACTGAGTCAGATTTGACTCAAATATGGAAAGTTTTGAGTTGGTTATGATAGGATTTCATGTGGGTCACGAAGTTGGATTATTTTAGGAATGTGGGATACATTCCTAAGGTGTTTGGAAGTCCTAATATTGCTTGTATCTGCATATGGAAGAGTCTTGAGAAGTGATGGAAAGTTTCGGTAGAATCTGAGTAGGATTTGAGTCCTAATTAGGATTGGTTTGGCCTTAGGGCTGGTTATATAAGCAAGGAAGGCCAGAGATCGTGGTGCACTACTTTGGGGCCGTTCCTCTTGTAGTTTGATCTCTTTGTAGTGTAAAGGAGCTTTTGTGCCTTGTTCGTCCAACTTGTTTCAGACAAGTTTTTCTTGTCGGGTTTCTGCACACCACTACCTTGCTTTGGTGGTTTTATCATAAATAAAGTTTTACAAATCCAATTGACGTGATTCTTTTTGGGTTGTCTTCACAACTTGATTATCTATCATCTATGAGAATTTCACGGTCATTAGATTTTTGGTTTGGGATCTACACGAGTTTCATTGCAGTGTTGCACATCTGGTTTTTCTCGGGTAGAACAGATTGACCTTCATTCAATCTTTCCATCGTAACTTGAGTTTTTCTCGACGGTTTTTTTTATTCTTGTTGTCGTGTCTTTGTGACTAGATTCTACAATCTATATTGGTCTTGTAACGATTGATCATGTTTAGATTAGTCGCACACACAATTTCTTAACAAATTGATTTTCTACCGAGGGGTCTTTATTGCTTCCGCTAAAAAAGTTTTAAATCTATCATTCATCCCTCCCTTCTGGTAGCTTTTCACGTGCTCTTCGATTCTACACTCAGATCACTAAGTTTATGCATAGTAATTTTGATAATTACTCTGTTTCGCAATTATTTTGTTGCATGGAATTTTTATTGAGTAGCCATCGTGAAAGACAAAATTGGCCATATTCTCAGTTATGAATGTTGTATTTTGTTCGAGTAGCCAACATGAAAGACAAAAGAAACATTTTTATATAACTCAGTAATTTCGTGCATAGAAAGTTCGTTCGAGTAGCCAATGTGAAAGATGAAACTTGCTATGTTTTCTAAGTTATTTTTAAGTTGTATTTTGTTGGAACAACAAAAAATGACTTTTCTCCTCAGCTAAGTGATTTGAATCAGTTCATAGAAAATTTTGTTCAAGTAGCCAATGTGAAAGATAAAATTTACAATGCTTTTTCACATACTTTGAATGTCATAATTTGTTTAAACCACAAAAGATGATATTTCACCTCAGCTACTATTGATATTAGTCATCGAAAATTTTGCTCGAGTAGCCAACGTGAAAGAAAAAATTTACTATATTATCAGTTACGTTATGTTTTGCCAAGTAGTCAACGTGAAAATAAAAAACAATTTAGTTTGGTTATTTCTAAGTTTTATTCAGTTTATGCATTATCTTAAGTATTTCACTCAGTTGAATCCTCCATACTCAGTTCAACATTGTACTCAGTTTTAGTTTTCCGTCTTACGAGATGGAGAAACTTAGTATGTTTTCTTCGTAATGATGAAAGCATTTAGTTTAAAGTACAATTTCGTTCGTATTTAGCGAGTCATTAAACATTGATATGTTTGATGATTCAATTACTAAGCATGTTCGAAGAGCGATTTCTGAATGTGACGCTACCTCTTAGAACCTCCATTAGCACAAAATGTCAGTTTACTGACTATACTAAGTTTGCTGCAAGTATTCTCGCAAAGAAACTTGTCACTAAAAAATGGAGACGTTGTGCGTGTGCACATACTTAGAGTGACGAATAATTATTAATGCTGCGTTTTGTCAAGTAGCCTACGTGAAAAACAAAACATAGCATTTGTAACACTAAGCAAAGGTAGTGGATTTTAGAAAAGCTCATGTGCTATGAGCGACTAAGTATTTAGTAAGCTCATAAGAATCGATTGTGAAACATCTTCGAAATTATGGCTTTTTCGTTAAAACGCCATATCTCGAGGGAGAGAATTGAACGCTCAGTTTCTCAATCGATTATCCCTACTAAGAACTTTCTATTCAGATGAATGCATATAATAAAACACTAAGATTAAAATCCGATCGTGAGGGGGAATACTACGATCGGCATACCACATATTCACTAAGAAATCAGTGAAGTCCTTAAAGTTAGCCGATTAGCTAAAAGATCGAGGCTCAAAACCTCTATTCACATACTAAATAAAAATTTTAAATAGTTGGTGTTTTAAAACATCATATTAGACAAGGACATGACATAAATCGTCATGAAAACTTTAATGAAGTTATCACTAAGTCAATTAACCCAAATATTAGTAAGCCATCTTGATGGCTATTCAGCAAGATAATATTGTTTCTATTATCTTGACCGACACAAAGTTTATAGAAACCAATATATGCTAAGATTAGGAAGAGCAACGTAAGTCGAGTAAATGATCTTGACGGGAAGTGGATGCAAGATCCACCTCTATGACTCAAGAACCATTCTTGTCGATACGTGCTGCTGTTTAGTCAACATATCTCGTTATTGTAGACTCAACGCCTTTTGTTAGCTCTTCAGTGGCGAAATTAAGTAAAGCTCCTGTTGCAAAAGACATCTTAGTTTTCTGTGTTGATAAATTAGTTGCCTATGAATAAGAGCAACAATCACCTCAATCAGTAAAAAATGTGTGAATAAGTGGATCCCGTTGAGATATCAATATTCAAATGAATGCTAATCTCACCTCAGTTGAACTAAGATATATGAAGCTATCATCCATCTGAATGGTGTTAAGCCATATAGGATTAGATGAGGCATAAGTAAGCTAATAAAGTCTGTAACTTAGTAAACCTTCCTAATGGAGCTAAATTAGTAGGCAATCAAGAGTGTAAACAAACACGTGACTCCAAAAATAAAAGATAAAAATAGTAAGGATAGACTTGTGGCTAATAATTTCATTAGGAAGACGTTGATTGCGTTATGTTGTTCTCAACTGTCTCAACTAAGGATTCGTTCAGAATTAGTATAACATTAGCAGCACATTATGACTTGGTATTACATTAGATTGATGTGATAATGACAATTCTCAATTGGGAACTCCAAGAGAACGTCTATGTGATAACTGAAGAGTTGTCATTTAAGTAATAGGAACATATGAGATGCAAGGTATCTCAAATTCTATAAGCAAATTAGTAAGTTTGGGTTATACTAAGTATTATGAGGAAAAATTCAGTTTTCACTTAGTTTAGAACGAGAAATTGACTTTTCTTGCCTTCGTAGATGATGTTCTGCTGTTGAGTATAATGTTAATCTACTATATGACACCAATAAGAGTTGTCCTCTGATTTTGTCACTAAGAGGTGTTGTGATTATTAAGCATACATGAGAGCATACTTTAGTAGTACGGTATGTATGCAAAATATTCGTCTGCTCGGAAAAGTAAAGGTTAATTAGTATTGGAACCACTAAGAGATCGATCGAATAAAATTGGTTCCAAAGCTTTCTGCTATCGAAAACTCTCAGTTTGCTCATTAACTAACCCTCACATAGTGTATCGGGTTGTTTCACCATTAATATGTTCAATACAAGTCACTAGAATGAATATTGATATAAACTTGCGGTTTGCAAGAATTCATGCCTCATGACAAGTTTGGTATTATTTGAGCCATGGATTAGTAAAACTAAGTTCTGGCGAGATGTGTAGTGAAATCCACAAGAATTAATAACGCTCGCAGATGGAGCTTTATTGCGAAAAAAAAGCTCCAAACCAAAGGTAACTGCATCATGATCGATGCACACCAACTTAGTAATGAGGCCACTGAGCGGACAAAATAAGAAAGCCCGGACTAAGTAGTGGTAGACAGCATAAACACATAATATATTTATACTTCTGAGGCAACAAGTCAATTGTGCTTCCAAATACATTGACGTCAGTTGTGTGTTGCAAAAGAAGTAAATTCAGGAACATACTAAGAATTGATAATTGAGTAGATTCATGCGAATCCTTACGGTACCACATACAAAAAGGGACTTCTAGCCAATGTGTTCCTTGAACACATAACGGGCATGGGTTTAAGGAAGAACCTATGACCTCCTGGATACTTAGGAGCCAAACTCAGAATTAGTGTATGTTTCCAAGTGTGAGATATAACGTGGTTGTCGAGTCAAGCAGTACGTAACTAGTTGTCTTCTATTCACCGTGGCCTTTATATTGAGCATCAGGAAATATACGTAAGTTTAGTGTTCGAGTTACTGAGTCAATTAGTTACATGATCAAGGGGGGAATGTTAGAATTTGATCACGTTGATTAACATAGAAAGATACTAGGATTAGTTACTTTGTAACCGACTCAATCTCTTAGAAAATCTCCCCTACGTGTTTGATCGGGACACACCAACCGAATTGGTTGGAGGCCCCTGGGCTTCTCCCTTCCCTATAAATAGATGGGCACCCCTCACAATTCAGTTTGATGGTTGCATCTACAACAAAGGATGCCCAATACCTCAGGACACCGATCAGGCAAAGGGAGAAGGTCGGGGAAGGTGCTTCAAGCCCTCATTGCGCCAATGACTACTGTCAACATCAGATTGTCGCCTTCATCGAACCAAAGCCATGGCTGCCTCTTCTGCACAACAAAGTATGATCCAAGGTGCGTACAGTCATCCAATTAGCATCTCAGATTAGATCTAACCCGAATTGATTAGTGGCTAGTAATCGATCCTTAGCATATGTTAAATCTATCATAATCCACTATGATGCCTATGTTTCCCAAGGAAAATCCAAAGAAAAGGAAGAAGATTCAGGGTAACTATTTGAATATATCTTTCAATTCTTCTATTGAATTCCCAAGATTAAAAGATCTTGATAATATTGGTGAAACTTTCTTAGCAATTCTTGTTCATGCGATTATTGATATTTCTTAACATGACAAATCATCTCCAATATGAAATGAGATTCGCAACCGCACGGAAGATACTGTTGTAGCATTTCACCCAAAAGTATTTCTATAGGTATCGTATTTATCCCAAATGAAGACAATGAAGTAAAGTAACCACTATTCTCATGATAAATGTATATGAGACTAAGTAATTATCAAAACAGGGGTAAGATGATAATAGGGGTAGTGTGACACACACCTAAGCAATCTAGTATAAGGAGTAGAGATGTCCTAGTGAAGGTTAAGTTAGATATGAAGCTACTTCTACCGTGCTCTAATTACTCATATACATAGCCTAATAGTGTACACATGAATATGCTAATGGTGAATACTAGGGCTTAGTTGTCCAACACAACGGGCACAGGTTTACCCTTCACAACATTAGAACGTTTCGCATCAAGAGCCTGTGGCATAGCCGAATGTGGGTGTCGAAGTGTTAGAATGATTCTTCCCCTGGACCTGCTTAGTCGTAGCCGCTGGAGGTTCTTTTTTAGGAGGGGCTAGTCCTCTGGTGAGGTTGCGCATTTAGGAGATGGTTGACACGGTGGTTTATGTGGTTTGGACCGTCGGAGCATAACACCCTGCATCCACAGTGAGGGCTGTATTTTCTAAGTCTTGTGACCTACGAAAGCTTGTGAGAGTTTTAGTCAACGTGTCTAGAGTCGGTGGCTGCTCGGTCCTTTCAGAGTAAGGCCGGGCACCATACAAGTGGGTCTGTGGCCCGACCGGTGGCCACGAGGCGATCTTATGCCTGTACAAGATCTATTGTCTTGCTACGTACGCTGCCCCTGATCGCGGCTTGAAGACCCGTCGTATTGCCGCGTCAGACGTCAGTGGCTAGGCATAATCATTGATGATAGACGGGAATGTACCATCTGTCATTTTCTGCAAGCTACCCAGTCAACAGCTTGGGGCCCTACAATGCCTTTATTGTGATGCGATTGGACACAGTGATACCTGACAGGAGCATGCACCGTGTCCTATGCATCGGGAAGGCGCATTCCTTCAAGGTGGGACTTTGAAAAGTCATGTTGCCCAGTACTTCCGCAATCTACCAGTCAGGACAAGTTGCAGGACACGTGGCACCATGGGAGCCCACCTTTGTGGGGGAGGCTGAGTCCTGTGCTGCAGGTCACTTGGCAGATCTGGAGCCAAACTCTGAGGAGAGTTGGGGGTCCAGGACCGCTGGACAAGTAGTGGTTTCGGAGACTGCCTCTGCGGGAGAGGCTAGCCCAGAGCTTCGGGCCATGTGGTAGTGCTAGAGCCCACTCCTGTAGGGGAGAGGGGTCCTGTCCGCTGGAAAAGTGGCAGATCGGGAGCCCGCCTCTTCGGGGGATCTAGGTCCCATGTTGAGGTAAACGTGGCAGTATTGGAGCCCATCGCTGAGGAGGGACAGGGTTCTGGTCTGCTTGACACGTGGCGCTAATGGACCCTACCTCAGTTGGGAGGCAAGGCACTTAGGAGTCTTCATCCTGTGCGCATTGGTACCCAGTCTACTGGGTACCAACAGTGGCGACCGGGTCCACCCTGGGGGAGGCGACGAGCCAACGGGTGGAACCCTCACCTTGGTTTCCCGCGCTGCCTTTTCATTTTTGCCTTTGGCAGCCAGAGCGATTACGCGCCTCTACCGCTATAGACACGCGTACAGCCCTGAAGGGTCGTGGCGACGTGATCTTTGCCTACTGCAGTATCTTTAACCATGGTTGTTCCCAATGTGGTTGTTGTGCTTCCATCGCTCTGCCTTTATGGGAACCGCCAAGTCGTCTTATCGGGTGGCTGACTGCTCACGCTAGCGCTTCTGACAGGGGACCTGGGCCCCACTATCATGGGTGCTGCGGGTTGTGTAGCGCGTGCCGGGTCTAGATGACCTGCACGATGTGTCCAAGTGTCGAGGGGGTGAGTAAAAGGAAACCTTCATGGGCGAAGGCAGTTCCTTCCTTCCTCACACCCCAACGTCTGAACCTTCATCTTCATCCTTGAGCGCCCGAACCTTCACCTATTGCCAGGCTCTTGCTTTGCTCCTGCTGCAATGGCTTCCATATGGACTCGTTCTCACATTAGGACGGAAGGGCAACTGGCACCAATCAAGCGACTGCTTGGCTAGCACACCAGAGAGCAAAAGAGGTTGATCTGCTATGGGTCCTCCTCACATTGTGACTTGCACGGGGATGAGATCATCTTCCTCATCGCATACGCGGGGGCTGGGCTCGAGCTCCCAGTGTCCTAGTTCTTCCTCGCGCTATCGGAAGCGTTCGGCCTTCAACTGCACCACCTATCGCTGAACTCCTTTGCCTGGTAGTCATTTATGTCCACTACTGCGAGGCGTTCGTGGGCATACCAATGGAGCTATTCTGATACTTCTTCATGATGAAGTCTACTGGAGAAAGCTCAATAAGCCAGATGGGGGCCTATCAGTTCCAACATTGGGAGAATCTCTCCAAGTGGTACATCGTGCCCTTCAAGGGATCCTACCGGGACAACTGGAGGGAGAGCTGAGTGATCATGAGGATCGAGCCCATGCTCCCCTAAACCAGCCCACGGGAGACCCAACTTCCGAGCCTACCTCTTGGTAAGAGTTTTCGAAGCTGAAGACGGAGTATAGGCCCGTGTTGGGTAGGATTAGCCTCCTAGTAGGGACGGGCCTAACCTTCCTAATGGTGTTGAAGGACTTCCTGTCCTGCCGCATCGCACCGCTCCAGCGGCGTAAGCACCGGTCTTGCTACTACTCCGGCAAACACGACCCGTGTCGCTAGAGGTTGGGCTTGATTTAGATCCGAGCCCTCAAATGTTGGTGGGGATGCTGAAGGCGGTGACATGCGACCCGATAGATGACGCACACATCAATGATCAGAATGCCTGCCTGCTGCTCTTCATAACTCTCGACTTGAGGAGAGAAGTGCAGAGCAAGATGCCGAAGGTTGATGACATCAGCCCCGTTCGACGGCAGGCTGGAGGGTCATGTAGGCTTCGACCGTCCCAGTGCAGGGCATGTAGGGGGCCAGCAATGGTCCGTGCCCACCCCACGCCATTAAGCGGGGATTTAGGGGAGGACCACGACAACGCTTGATAGGGGGGCGGAGAAGGCAGCATGTACCTGACTCCGCTCTGGGAAAGTGGTCTCGCACGCCAACAAGGGGCTCCGACTCCCTTGGTAGGTTCCCCGAGGTACGTCTGTTGAAGCTGAGTGGTGGAACACCCGACAAGTATGCCCCTGCTCCTGAGCCCAAAAGGCAGATGCTGGTATGCAGGGATGACACCCCTATCTCCCATCTCGAGGAGCCCAGAGCAGCTCACACTCCCATCGTCGACCTATACTCCAGTGCTAGTGACAACTTCGGAGGCGCTGCGGCCACGCACTCCCAGGCCGGGGGGGCCCAAGCTGTGAGCGCCCCCACGATGGTTAGGGAAAAGAATGTCGGCAGCGGCTATGATGGGAATGTGGTTGGGTCCAAGTAGGTGGACATGCCGACCCAGGTCAGGTCAATCCTTTGGAGCGGATACAGAGGTGGTGGCACCGGCCATGACGACGGGGCCAGGGGGCCCCAAGCTTCCACGGAAGACGGGAAACCAAACCTGCCAGAGCTACCAAGCTAGCCAGTAAGGTGCGCTTACCAAATTGTTGTTGCTGTTTTTTTTTTGCTTCTTTTGTTCTGACGAGGGCCGCCCTTGTCTCTGCCAGGCGTTGACGTCCGACATAACATCCTTGGTGGTTCACGGGACGAGTGTGATCGTCTTGACCTCCGTCGATGCTGGTAGTGTGGCGGTGACATTGGCCCTCGACATGGCGTGGAGACGGACTCCTCTGTGCCCGAAGAGGCCGCACTCGTGATCACGGCTGCTCCTGAGTGCAGCGCGGCTCTACCAAGCGGCACACTGGGCCCCGAAGCTGGAAAAGCACCTACAGTGGCCAGTGTTGCACCCCCTTCAGAACCACTTGCGCTTCATGGCGCTCCAGCCTCTAGCAACACTTCAGCCCTTGTGGTGGACCCTCGCGCTTCCACGCCCTATAAAGCTGACGGGGCCAAGGTAGCGCTGGGCGACGATGCAACTGCCCCGGCCGACGCGACTGCACCGGCTGGAGAGGCGCGCCAACTGGCATCCATGTGCCCGACTCGGACGTTATTGGCGCACAAGGCAGGAAATCGCCAGCAGCAGACGGGGACACACATGCGGCAGAGGACGATGTTGTGGTGTTCGGAGACTCGCCTTCGGCGGGCGATGATGGTCCAGTGTTGGATGGTAGTGCACCTCCTCCCTGGGCTTCCTCCTGGACATCTTCGGCCTCCTTGGTGTTGATTGCTGCCACTGAGGAGGATGAAGTGATCAAGAGACAAACGCCGGTGGCGACAGCTGTGCGATCCCCCTCCTCGAGGCCATTTCTGTGGCCCACTCCGGTTCGGGTTAAGCGCAGGCTGTGCTCGACTGGGAGTGGGAGAGCCTTCGCGGAAGGGAGCAACGACTTGGTGAAGAGTGGCGCTTGGTAAAGCTTGTCGACGACAGGACGCATGGGCTCTTGGAGATTGCTTGGAAAGGCTCATGCCTACTCTGATGCCCGCCTAAAGACATCTAAGGATGTGTGGCTGGACCTAGTCTGCCGTGTGATCGCCATTTCTGAATAGGAGCGGACATTAGCAGAGAAGGAGGAGGGGGCCTCTCGAAAACTCCATCTTGACCGGAACGAGTTGAGGTCCCGTCCTGAGGGCCTTGACCGCCGGGAAGCTCACTTGGTGCAGGAGCGGGAGCGCCTGGAGGAGAGGCGCCAAGCCGTGCTGAACTTCGAGCTTGACATCAAGCTCGGGGAGTGCAACCTGGAGCGTGACGCCCAGGAGCTCATCGAGCTTTAGGAGGCGTTGGCCGCTAGGGAGTCAGAGTTCTCCAAAAGCGGCCCGAATGCCTCGGAGACAATACATCAGAACGTAAAGGACCTCCAGGCTTCTCACCAGCCAAGGCGCAGGGGGTCTGGGATTTCCTAAGTCATGCTGAGGCAACACTACAACATCTTGGCCTTGGTCCTGTGCCGAGGGGGGAGCCAGCATGTGAGGTGGACCAGCTGCTCCCAGCCCAGGACTCCGTCTGCTCGAAGATGAGGGCAGTGGGCTCAGTAATTGATGAACGACTGGAGGCTGAAGGGAGGGAATTAGCAGAGAAGGTGGCCTCCCGTAAGCTGGTGTGTTACTGGAGTTTGTACCCAAATATCACTTTGGACACGGTGGAGAAGGGCACCTACAAGCCGCGAGAGGAGGAGACAAGGGCTCAAGTTGTAGACCTCGCTACACAGGTGGTTTCAGCGTTTAAGCACAATTGAAGGTGGTGGCTCCCAGGCAAAGCTCCTTTGTATCAGGGGCTTGCCCCTTTGTAAATATTCTTTTATGAATTTGAGTCTATGTTTGGCTCTGTCTTGTGCTCTTCTATTTTTCCACCCGGGTCCTTAGCAGCGTAAGGGCCCGAATAACTTCGCTGATCTTATTAGCTTTCAGCAACCATGGATTGCAGTTGACATAGCCATTTTGCATCGCTTGATGTCTTACCTAAGGAACCCCGTAGAGGCCCCCCTGGCAGGTGCGGCCAACGGGTTGGGCATACTTCCCACTTAGTTGCAGGATGTCATCAGCAGGCCCCCAGCGGGGCTCTAGGGTGCTTTAAGAGTTGACATCAGCGGGCCCCTGGGGGTGCCAGACTTGAAGTTTGATTTCAGCGGGCCCCCTTAACGGTGGAACATCGACAGCAAGCCCTTGGGAGGCCAAAGTTGGGTGCTCTGGCGGCGCCCATCGTCAACCCGCGGAACGATGATGGTGGGCCCCCTAGGAGGTCTTAGAGCTGGATGCTCCGGCGGCGCCCATCATCAATGTGTGGAACGTCGACTGTGGGCCCCCCTCAAAGGTGTCAGAGCCGGATTCTCTGGCGGGGCCCATCATCAACGTATAGGAGACCAAAGAAACCTTATTAGCAACAAGAGCGGAACAAGAGAGCGTACTCACTGATCAATGCTCATTGCCATTATGTAGAACAGCATCGACGGGACCCTACAGAGGTGTGGGAGCTGGATGCTCCGCCAGTGCCCATCATCAATGTGTAGAAAACATCGACGATGGGCCCCATGGGAGGTGTTGGAGTTGGGTGCTCCGGCGGCGCCCATCCACGTCAAGAACGTCGACGACGGGCCCCCTGGGAGGCATGAACACCGCCAATGATGCTACTGATAGTGCTTGAACCCACCTGCCTTGCATGTCTTGCATACACGACAAAGGAAGAGTAACTTTGCTCGTTGGTCGCTTCTCTCTGCTCTGAAGTTTTCTTACGTCTTACAGTCCTGGACTTGTACGCGGGGCTTGGGTAATTTAGTACGCTAGTGTCCTGGGCCCTGTTCCTGCCTTACTCAAGGTGTGAGCCTTCTTGCCCCCAATACTTAACCATAGTATTGGGAGGCAGAGTGTGCAGGCTTAGGTACAGGACCAAGCTAAGCAGGCTACACACCCTGGACCTCCGGCTCGGCGTAGGCTTTTTTTCGTGGGGGAGACCATCTTGCGCCACAGGACCCCAAGCAAGGGGGAAGATGAGAGACCCCATAACTCATTGCAGGTACCTCAAGCAGGATCGCCTGTCGTAGGATTGCGTAACTCCACCAAAGGTGAGACAGAGAGAAACAATGACCAAGCATACGAAGGCAATATGCGATAGCGAGAATAGTTTGATGATCATAAAATCAATGAGTAATTAAATGAACATGAGAGAACAAAACACAAGATAGTGGTTCTTTCGACTTGGTATTCATAGGAGGAGGAAGACATTACAAGAAGGCAATAACCCGCTCCGGATGACAAGGCAGGCAGAGTGTGCAGGCTTAGGGTGCATGACCAGCCTAAGCATACTATAAACTTTGGACTAGACCCCCCGAAATTGGTTTGTTCCGTGCGCTACTCCTGGATGCTATGACACCTTTACACTATCCTATCACTATGCTAGGAGTAAAACTTACAGAGGTGCTCTATGTTCTAAGGGTTGGAGAGGGGCTATCCTTCCTTCGTGGCCAGATTCAGGCCCCGGAGGTGGGATACGTCTGTCGCCCGAAAGGGGCCCTCCCAGCTAGGGGAGAGTCTGTTCGACCCTTCACGAGAAAGTATACGCCGCAGCACCAGGTTGCCCACCTGCAGTTCTCTGCTCCACATGAATCGTTCCTAGTAGCGTCAGAGCGCCTGTTGATTTCGTGCATTTTGGATGGCAGCTTGCCATGTTCCCTCGTCGACGAGGTCGATATCTCTACGCAAGAGCTGGTCTTCCGCGACTTCATCATATGCCTATACTCGGGGAAAGCCCACGGCGATCCCTAGGGGGGAGGCCGACCTCAGCCCCATACACCAGGAAGAAGGGCGTTTCCCCCGCGGCCCGGCTGGGTGATGTTCGGCTGCCGACAGCGAGCACGAAAGCTAGTCAACCCACTTGGAATCATGCTTTTCCAAGCTTTCATATGTGCGTGTCTTGAGGCCCCTGAGGATCTCAGAGTTGGCCGTCTCGACTTGATTGTTGCTCTTTGGGTGAGCCACGAATGCATAGCAAACTTAGACACCATGGTCTTCGCAGTATTCTTGAAATGATGCACTGGTGAATTGGGTCCCATTGTCAATGATGATCCTGTTCGGGACCCGAACCTGCAGACAATCGACTTGATGAATTTGACCGTGGACTTCTTGTTGATGGTGACCATTGTGGGCTGCTTCTGGCCACTTGGTGAACTTGTCTACGATGACTTAGAGGAATCAGTACCATCCTACGACCCTGGGGAAGGACCCTAGGATATCCAGCCCCCAGACTGCGAACGGCCAGTGTGTGGATCTGCTTGGTGTGGAACTGGCATACCTTGCACTTTTTCACTAGCTTAACGACATCTAGGAGAGCTGTCGGCCTGTAGAAGCCATGCCGGGAGGGCTTAGCGACCAGCGTGCAGAAAGTCGCGTGGTTCCCACACTCGCGTCCATGGATCTCCACGAGCAAGTCGCAACCCTCCTCCTGCGTTATGCACCACAATAGGATGCCGTTGGCGCTATGCCGGCAAAGTTCTCCCTCTACCAACGTGTATTGTCTAAATACTGCTGACGATTCTTAACACCACAGGTCATCTCCAATTAGAGATGAGATCCACAAGCTTATGGAAGATACCATTATAGCATTTCACCCAAGAGTATTCCCAAGGGTATCATATTTATCCCAAAAGAGGGAAATGGAGTAAAGTAAACACTACTCTTATGATCAAGCTATGGGATACTAATCAATTATCAAGACAGGTGTAAGTTGATAATATGGGTAGTGTGACACACACCTAAGCAATCTATTCTAGAGGGTAGATGAGTCCTAATGGAGATTAGACTAAGAGTTGGTGTGTTGCTCCTAAAATAATTCTAATATACATATACATAGCCTAGGTTAGATACTAATGAGCATGTCGAAGATGAATTCTTATTCTAAGTTGTTCAACACATCGGACACAGGTTTACCCCTAGCAATACTAGGATGACTCCCGTCATGAGCCCGTGGCATAGCCGAACGTGGAGGATTACAAAGGATAGATAGGGCTGTCACCACCTACTGCCTACCTCTTCAATCCGTGGGTCTACAAAACATTGAACGCTACTTAACTACCCTAGAACCATGCTAGCATATTAAGTAAATACCTTAGGAGTCACGACACAAGCCATCCTAAGGCAACGAACTAAATCATCATTGAAATCAATGTTGAGACATAACATAAGATATTCATATTAACATGATCATATCATATCTACTTAGATTATAGTGGGGGATTGTAGTGTTTATGATGATAGAATAAGATCATCAGGGCATAATAATAAAGACTATTCGTACCACATACATGGATTCCACAATCAAACAACAAAAATTTCATCCAAGCATATGTATAAAGGAAGACTAAAGATTATATCTATATTATGCATAAAGTCACAAATACAAGAAGGAATACATGAGCCATACATTTTGCAATTTGGAATTGGGAAGAGAGACTCCGTCTACTACTTTCCCAATTTGGACTTGGGACTGGAGACTCTCCTCCCTTCAGCCTAACACCTCTATGGACTAAGAAAAGTAGTGTATACAATAGAATGATGCTCAAGTGGTGCGTGTTGAAGTGAGGGGTAAGGGCTCCTATTTATAGATGGAGAAGGGTCACTTCTCGCCACCAAAAGCACGCAAATTAGTCTTCATCATTATCAGGGCACCATATGGAGTCGACACATGGAAGTTGATAGCGTTTTGCGCCAGGAACTAGTCAGCCGAACAGGGTGTTCCGCCGACCTGGTCTTGGCTCCATTTCACGTGTGCTTTTTCTAGGTCACTTCCAGGTGGACCCTCTTGACTGATATGGGTGATAAACCATTGGATCTCCTTGAATATGCCTGTTTGTTGGGCATTTGATCCATGTTATGCCATGTGTTGGTGCTTGATTGGCTGGGATGATACTTTTTAGAATTGCTCCCCCTCTTTTACCTCAATCCTGCATAAAAAGCCTGCATGCACTATTTTTCCAAGAACACATGGTAATAGGTTAAGTAGAAAGGTGATGTGTGCAAGAAATGATCTTTCCTTCACATAATCTAGTTATATTGACAGGTGAAATTGGTATATAACAACTATCAACAAACTCCCATGGCTTATCTGTTGCTCGTACCGAGCAAAGTCAAGATTTTAGGTTGATGATCAGGAGTTGCTACAATGTTCTTCCTTTCAAAAGTACCAAGTGCACAACAAAATACTCTACCTAGTATTACAAAAATTGGCTATGGTACTCTAACCTTCTTAAGTCATTATGGGGCTTATGCTTTTCATATTCATGGTTCGATGAAAGATAAAATAGTAAATGGAGCAAGCATAGCCTATATGTCAAGTTCCACTTAAATTCCGAAGAGTTTCAATTTAGATTATAAGTACCTCAATTTGATTCTCTCAATCACTCCTTTTTGCGAAGTGAAAATATATTCTCACCAAGGCATTTGCCTATACTGATCATGCCACTAAATATGGCTTATATGTGGAGCTTGGTAGGTAATGTAAGTAGGAATATTTGCAACACATAATATTGCTAAGTCAAAAGAGTAAGCCTTGGGAGAAGTTTATTTGAAACTTTTGAATCAATACTTGTGCATGTGTGATGAAAGTGGAAATGGAAATGTTTAGATGACTCCTTTTGATGTGGACCCTCTTTATTGCGGGGATGAAACATGGCTACTTTTCTTCAATTTTTTTCTCATGCTTATGATGTAAGCATGCATTTTTTGTATGTAGGATCGAAGAGCATGTGAAAAGCAACCAGATGGAGGTGAATGGTAATTAAACTTTTTCAGAGGAAGCAACAAAAACCCCTCGGTGGAAAACCAATCAGATAAGAAAACATGTGTGCAACTATTCTAAACGTGATCAATTGTGACAAAAACAGTATAAATCGTGAAGAATCAAGTCACGAATATGTCACAACAAGAATCATAAAAAATCATCGAGAAAAAATCAAGTTATGATTGAACGACCGAACAAGGGTTAATCTGTTCTACCCGAGTAAATGCAATAATGCAAAGAAACTCGTGTAGATCAGAAACAAAAAATCCAATGACGTGAAATTTTCACGAATTATAGATAATCAAGTTGTGAAGACAACCGAAAAAGAATTTGTAGGGTCAAAGAGCACATGAAAAGCTACCAGAGGGGGGTGTGAATGGTAGATTTAAAAATCTTACGCAGCGGAAACAATTAAATCCCAACCCCTTCAGCAGAAAAATGATTCATTAAAGAAATCGTGTGTGAGACTAATTTAAATGTGTTTCACCATGACAAAAGTGATAGATATCAAATAGAATTAAGTCACGAAGACAACACAACAAGAATCACTCAAATCCGTTGAGAGAAACTCAAGTTACGATTGAAAGATCGAACAAAGGTCAATCTGTCATACCCAAGAAAAACAGTTCTGGAACGCTGTAAAGAAACTCGTGTAGATCAAAAACCACAAATCCAATGACCGTAACATTTTTACAGATGATAGATAATCAAGTTTTGAAGACAACACAAAAAGAATCACGTCAATTGGATCTGTAAAACTCGAGTGATGATAAAACCATCAATGAAAGGTAGTGCTGTGCAGAAACTCGACAAAAAAAACTTGTCAGGAACAAGTCGGACGAACAAGGCACAAAAGTTCCTTCCAACTATGAGTTTTATTCAATATAACACAAGAGGAACAGCCCCCAAAGTGGTGCACCATGAGCTATGGCCTCCCTTTCTTATATAACCAGCCCTTAGGCCAACCCAATCTCAACTAGGACTCTAATCCTACTCAATTTACGAATCTAAACTTTCCATAACTGCTCAAGACTCTTCTATACGCAGATAGAAGCAATCTTAAAACTTCCAAACACCTTAGGAACGTATCTCACATTACTAAAACAACTCAAATTCGTTACCTACACAAAATTCTATCATAACCAACTCAAATCTTTCCATATTTGAGTCAAACATGACTCAGCCGCAACTTGAGTCCATAACCTAGTCGGTTGGACCTTTCAGGCCAATTCTTTACGTCCACATCTCTTCATCACGCCTCGGAACCATGTAGCCACGTCCATGCACTCCTTGCACACATGCAAACATCTTCCAACGACGTCCACAATACCTTCATATGCATTGTTCTTGATTCAAACATGCTGCGCAACCTCCCGATCAACTCAACCACAATTCCTCCCGAACTTGGTTGTTGAATTTCATCTTCCCCCTAAGACTAGTTCAATGGATCCCGTCACCAGCCATGTCTTGAACTCAAGCAACACCTGCACATGAACAAACAACCAATTCGTACTAGCCCAAGTCCGCGACTTGACTCTCGTTAGTTCCAAAACTACAACATCTTACGTGAGCACCTCACATAAGTATGTTGCAAACCATAGCAAAATAATATCAGCCTTAACCACCAAAACACACCAAAAACTTAGTAAAATAATACTAAGCAATCTTTTTAACAATGTAAAGCAAGTTCGAGACAATTAACAGTAAAAGCAGGAACATAGCGATCAAGCTCTGAACCTTGCCAAAGATAACCGGAGCTTGAGCCAGAGCTTACCAAAGCTAGTACAACCTAGTGTCGGAGCTAACCAAAACTAGTCGGACGTTGCCAAAAAGGGTGTTTTAGCAGAATTTTAGAATTTATATCATCAAATCCAATGTATTCAGTACAACTCAATGTATTCAGCACACATAGGTCTCACAATCTCCCCCTTGATGAATGCATTGGCAACACCATTTAGAATCTGAATATTGGCATGAAAAATTTTGAGAACAATTTCTCCCCCTGAGAAGAATCGTGCAAAAAAAAATTATGAATATGTGCAATGTGTAATCAATTTCTTCCCCTTGCATACTTATCTTTAAAAATTCACATATTGTCTATTATCTCTCCCCCTTTGAGAATGTATTAAGCAAGGTTCAAAAGAGAAATTTTAATTGTAATGAGCATATTATAACATATACAAATAAAACAAAGCTCATCCAAGTCATACTATCAAGTAACTTACACTATCGCATCAATGAGATACATAAAGTAGTGTAAGCCATGCTAGAGATTAAATGTAATTTTCAATTTAAGGAAGTCATGATCTCACAAACTTAACTATTTCAAGACCTGAAAGCATGACACTTGTTGCGGCATTTTATTATTTTTCAAAGCACAAATTTTGATCATATGATATTTGCAAGAGATTATATGTCGCATCTGCCTTATTCTAACCAACCAAGACAAGCCTATGTCATTTGACAATCAGAAGCTTAAGGACATGATTTTAGGCATACACAACTTCTTCCAAGTTCATATCTAAGTGCAATGATAAGCCATCTCAAAAGAAGAAGTGTGATGCATGCATATTCTCTTGATCTTTTCTCAATTTATATTTGTTCATAAAAACTCAACATGTGAGTTGATTACTTGATTAATTCTTTATGATTAAAAGCACTTGCGATCATGCAACAAATTCAAAACAGCAAGAAAGTTCGACCATGACCAGATTTAGTGTAAGTAATTATTCCAATTACTAGACATGGAAAAAACTATAAAATGTATAACACGAGTAATGTAGTAAGACTTTCAGCATGTAAAAGGATCACAAAGTCATATATGTATGAAATACTATGCTCATATTATTTTAATTTCAGATTCACATGTAGACTTCTCAAGTTTATAAACTCCCCCTCAATTTAAGCCATGAGGATGCATAACCCCTATTTCACTATGAATGTAACAAAAACGAGTGAAATCCAAAGGTTTTGTAAAAATGTCAGCCAATTGTTGTTCGGTTTCTATATGATGAAGTACAATGTTTCCTTTTTCAACATTATCACGGAGAAAGTGATACCTAATGTCAATGTGCTTAGTTCTAGAATGTGGCACGAAGTTATTAGCAATGTAAATGGCACTAGTGTTATCATAAAACAGTGGAACACTATCTAGCTCAACCCCATAGTCCTTAAGTGTTTGAACAATCGAAAGGATTTGTGAGCAAGCACTAGTAGCAGCTACATATTCAGATTAGGCTATGGATTGTGTAACTGAACTTTGTTTTCTAGAGGACCAAGCAACAAGTGAATTACCAAGAAAATGACAAGCACCCAAAGTACTTTTCCTATCAATCCTACAACCTCCAAAATGAGCATCGGAAAAAGCTTTCAAAGTAACGGTTGAGGAAGAAGGAAGAAAAATGCCAAATTCTTGAGTTCCATGTAAGTACCTGAGAATTCTTCTGATGGCTTGACGATGCGAAGCACGTGGGGAGGCTTGAAACCGTGCAAAAAAACATACGCTGAATTGTATGTCCAGACTTGATGCCGTGAGGTACAAAAGTGATCCGGTCATGCTTCTATATTCTTTTTGATCCACGGGTTCACCATCTTCATCAAGTTCAAGTGTTGCTGCTGTTCCCATCGGTGTCCGAAGAGGCTTGCTTTTTTTCAATGTTGAAGCACCTTAGGAGGTCTTTTGTATACTTTCTTTGATACACAAAAGTACCATCCTTGGTTTGCTTGATTTGCAGCCCCAAAAAGTACGTGAGTTCTCTCATCATACTCATCTCAAATTCTGAACTCATCATAGCTGAAAACTTGGACACAAGATCATGAGAAGCACAATCAAAGATAATATCATCCACATACACTTGAACGAATAATGAGTCATTGCCATGTCTAGACCGTGTGAATCGTTCGTGCAAGGTTCCAATAATTTTTTGTGGAGGATGAATTTTGAGAACCCGGAGGGGAGTGGACACTTCACAAGCTTCTTATTCTTCATGTTCATCACAAATCGATGAGCTTGTGCCTTGAGGAGGATCTGGACCAGCAATGGTGGTCGTCGGTGCTGGCTATGAATCAAAACCAGGAGCTGGAACAATATCATTAGCTGCTGAATTTTCGGGCAGCAGCTCCACCTCTTCCTCATCTTCAATGAAAATGCTCTCCCCCTGCGGATATGGATCTGGACCTGCAATGTTTGAGCTAGTACCTGGGCTAGTTTCATCAAAAGACACCTCACAAGTCTCCACAATTTTGTTAGTGTCAAGTAAAAGCACACGATAGCCTCTAGTATGAGATGGATAACCAAGAAACATGCCATCAATAGATCTAGGTTCAAATTTATCAAGATTACCATGTTTCTTAACAAAGCATTTGCAACCAAAGATCCGAAAGTGTCTGACACTAGGCCTATGTCCAAATCGGAGCTCATATGGTGTTTTACCTAGCTTAGCGCACAAGAAAACACGATTTTAGACATAACAAGCAATTGCAATCGCATCAACCCAAAAGTTCCTATGAGTTTGATATTCATCAAGCATAGTTCTAGCCATCTCAACTAAGGTTTTGTTCTTTCTTTCTACAACACCGTTTTGTTGAGGTACATATGGTGAAGAAAATTGATGATCTATTCAATTTTCAGCACAAAAGTGATCAAAAGATTGATTTTTAAATTCGGTTCCGTCATCACTTCTAATTGCTTTTAAAGATCCTGAGTGATCAATTGATAATTTAAGAAATAAAGTTCTAAAGTGACTAAAAGCTTCATTCTTCGATGCCATAAAATAAACCCAAAAGTATCTAGAATAATCATCAACAATCACAAGAACGTACCATTTACCTCCGAAGGATTGAACACGTGAAGGTCCTACGATATCAAGGTGCAATAGTTGACCCGGTTCAGTTGTCATGATCATTGTGAGAGGTGTATGTGAACCTGCAACCATCTTAGCATGTCTACAAGAAGAGCACACAATTTCTTTGTCCCCTTTAAGCTTAGACAACCCATGTATGCGATCAAGAGCACTAACACGTGTTAGATGATCAAAGCCTACATGACCAAGTCTACGATGCCAAAAATATAAGTCCTTAGATTCATTAGCAACAAGACACCCATGCTTAGAGGAAGAAATATCAAAATCAGCTTTAAAAACTCTTCCAAACCGTGACATGTTAACAATAAGCTCACTATTTGAATTTACAACTTTGCTGCACATTTTAGTGAAAATAATTTCCAGATTTTCATCTAGCAGTTGTGAAATAGAAAGCAAGGTTTATTTCATATTTTTAACAAGTGCCACATTCTTCAAAGTGTAGTGATCATTTACTCTAATTGAACCTTTAGCAATTATAGGAGTTGAAGAATTATCGGCAAAAGTAACATTCTCTACACGTGACACAAAAGAGAGGGAGGAGAACCATTCTTTGTTACCGATCATGTGGCATGAGCAACCTGAATCCACAATCCAAATGTTCTCCTTCCTGAAGCGTGTAACCTACATAGAAGAACAATACGTAGAAGACTCAATACTTGGGTTGGTCAAAAGGCATTTAGGAATTCAGTACTGAGTCACACGACGTCCAACAGGAATAACAAGCGAAAACTGAGATAAAACAGCAGGTTTATGAGCCAAAGCTTGAGGATTTTTGTACCCAACTACTGACTTACGAGGTGTTGCATGTGTAGCACGAAAAACAGTAGGTTTGGGAGCAAACTTTGTATGTTTACGACTCATTACAGCAGATTGCATGTTCCTATCATTCGGTTTAGCAAGTGCAACAAATTTTGCATGAAAGTTATGAGATCTAGCAATCATTCTTTCCTTTTTCTGTTGTTTAGCTAGTATATAACAAAAATCTATGACATGACCATCTCTACCACAGTAGGTACAATGAAATTTAACTTTGCGTTCATGTCTAGATGAGCAAGCAACATTTTTACTTGAAACCGAATGAGACAACACTCCTGCAGATTTGAAAACCACTTCTTTTTGTTTAGGAACTGTTTGAATCAAACCACTTCCTAATGACTTTACAATTTTTTGTGGATGTGCCTTAGCATGAGCATGAGAATCAAAACCTAAACCAATTATATCATTGCATGACTTGGAAGAATTTAGCAGCAAGTTTAGGTTCTTATTCTCATTACTAATCCGATCTAATGTCCTATGCATGTCATCAAGTTTATTGGACAGATCAAGACAATTTTCACATGAAGTTTTTCCTTTTATTTTGCAATTGGAACAATATTTAACTTCATGAGAACGTAAGGTATTGTTCAATATAGAAATTTCATTCGTAGCATCTTGTAGTTTCTTATCAAGATCATCACAAGTAGAACAATGCACATCAATTGTAGAACATCTAGCATCTTTCAGGTTTTTATCATTAAGTGCAGCAAGCTCTCTGTTCTTTTCAATTTCTAACTCAAGTTTATCAAGTGTGGAGGTGTGCACACTTCTTAATGAGGACAATTTTTCATATGTTAAATCACATAAGGAACATGCATCATCACTAGGAATCAAAGTTTTTAAACGATTGATTTCAGATTCTAGTGATTCAATTTTAGCAGCACTATCCCTAAGATTTTTGTCCTTTTTCTTAACTATAATAGTGGCACAAGAAATAGCATCACACATTTCTTCGCAAGTAGGACATACCTCTTCATTGTCGTTGTTGTGTTTTGCATCCTCTATACATGATCTTTATTTGCCTGCCATGAAGCACAAGTTTGCCAAATTATCTCCATCTTCGTCACTTCCAATGTCCACATCACTTGAGCCAAGTTCTTGAAGTGCGGAGATAAAACTGCTCACCAATTGACATCGTGTAAAACCCTTCTTTTTCTTCTTATCATTTACAGAGGAGTGCTTCGTCCTTGTTTGCTTTTCATCCCAAGAAGTAGGACCTGAAAGGTTATTGCAATCTGAACGAAAATGTCTTGTCTTACCACATTCCAAATATCATTGAGGTCCGGAGCTTCCTCTCCTTCTAGTTCTAACATTTTGCAATGCTTTTGAGAACCTAGTAGAGAGAAGTACTAGCTCCTCCTCTGTAAATTCCTCAATCTGTTCAAGGGTTAGAGAGGACAACAAAGCATGTGTACCACAAGATGAAGATTGATCGGAGCTAGGCATGTCACGTTGAGAAACAAAAGCAACATACTTGTTGGGGTTCTTACGTGATATTATGTCAATTTCATGAGTTTTTCACTTGGAATATAGCACATCTAAAGTAAATGTACTCATGACAGTAGATTCACGAATAGATGTGACTTTCATCTCCCAAATTGACATATCTAATGCACTTAACAATTGCCTAGCATTTTCGGCATCTGAAAAATTAACATTGACACTACGCAAGTTGCTGAGAATTTTATTAAAGCGAGCAAAAAGGTCATCAATAGACTCATCGGGTTTTGCGGAGTATTTCTCTGTGATGATTAGTCAAAACAACGTTGCTCTGATACCAATTTTAGGATCGAAGAGCACGTGAAATGCTACCAAAGGGGGTGAATTATCTTGTGTGAGACTAATCTAAATGTGTTTCACCAAGACAAAATTGATAGATATAAATAGAATCAAGTCGCGAAGACAACACAACAAGAATCACTCAAATCCTTCAAGAGAAATTCAAGTTACGATTGAAAGATCGAACAAAGGTCAATATGTCCTACCCGAGAAAAACAGTTCTGAAACACTGTAAAGAAACTCATGTAGATCAAAAACCACAAATCCAATGGCCGTGAAATTTTTACAGATGATAGATAATCAATTTGTGAAGACAACTAAAAAAATATCATGTCAATTGGATCTGTAAAACTATAGTTATGATAAAACAACCAATGAAAGGTAGTGCTGTACAGAAACTCGACGAGAAAAACTTGTCTGGAACAAGTCGGATAAACAGGGCACAAAAGTTCCTTTCAACTACATATTTTATTCAATAGAACACAAGAGGAACAGCCCCCAAAGTCGTGCACCATGATATCTGGCCTCCCTTGCTTATATAACCAGCCCTTAGGCCAACCCAATCTCAACTAGGACTCTAATCCTACTCAGTTTACGAATCGAAACTTTCCATAACTGCTCAAGACTCTTCTATACGCAGATAGAAGCAATCTTAAAACTTCCAAACACCTTAGGAATGTATCCCACATTCCTAAAATAACTCAAATTCGTGACTCACACAAAATCCTATAATAACCAACTCAAACCTTTCCATATTTGAGTCAAACACGACTCAGCCGCAGCTGGAGTCCATAACCTAGTCGGTTGGAACTTTCCGACCAATTCTTTACGTCCACATATCTTCATCACGCCTCAGAACCTTGTATCCACGCCCATGCACTCCTTGCACATGTGCAAACATCTTCCAACGACGTCCACAATGTCTTCATATGCATTATTCTTGATTCAAACATGCTGCGCAACCTCCTGATCAACTCAACCACAATTCCTCCCGAACTTGGTTGTTGAACCTCATCTTCTCCCTAATACTAGTTCAATAGATCCCGTCACCATCCATGTCTTGAACTCAAGCAACACCTGCACATGAACAAACAACCAATTCGTATGAGCCCAAGTATGCGACTTGACTCTCGTTAGTTCCGAAACTACAACATCTTACGTGAGCACCTCACATAAGCATGTTGCAAACCATAGCAAAATGATATCAGCCTTAACGACCAAAACACACCAAAAACTTAGTAAAAAAATACTAAGCAATATTTTCAACAATGTGAAGCAAGTTCAAGACAATTCACAGTAAAAGCAGGAACATTGCGGTCAAGCTCCGAATCTTGCCAAAGCTAACTGGAGCATGAGTCGGAGCTTACCAAAGCTAGTACAACCTAGTGCCGGAGCTAACCAGAACTAGTCGGACCTAGAGTCGGACCTTGCTAAAAGGGTGCTTTAGCAGAATTTTAGAACTTGTATCATCAAAGCCAATGTATTCAGTACAATCCAATGTATTCAGCACACATAGGTCTCACAGAATCACATCAATTGGATCTGTAAAAGTCGATTTATGATAATAAACACCGCCGCAACCTAGTGTTGTGCAGAAACTCGACGAGAAAAAAACTTGTCTGAAACAAGTCAGACGAACAAGGCATAAATGCTTCCCTAAACTATGATTTTATTAATCAAACACAATAGTAACAACACAAATTCGTCTTACTATGAGCTCTGGCCTCCCTTGCTTTTATAACCAGGCCCTCGGGCCAACCCTATCCTAACTAGGACTCTAATCCTACTCAGTTTTAACCAGAACATTCCATAACTGCTTAAGACTCTTCTATACACAAATAGAAGCAATCTTAAGAATTCCAAACACCTTAGAAATGTACCAAACATTCCTAAAACAACTCAACTTCGTTCTCACCACAAAATCTAACCAAAACAAACTCTAAACCTTTTATAAATGAACCATAACCACCCCAGCTGCAACTTGAGGTTTAAACCAACCGGTTGGACCTTTCTCGCCACATCTTTACGTCCACTTCTCTTCATCACGCCTTGGAACCATGTTTCCACGTCCATCCACCCCTTACATATGTGCAAACACTATACAACAACGTTCACAATACCTTCATATGCATTGTTCTTGTCCCAAACATGCTGCATGACCTCTCCGATCAACTCAACCACAATTCCTCAAGAACTTGGTTGTTAAACCTCATCTTCTCCCTAAGACTAGTTCAATAGATCACGTCACTAGCCATGTCTTGACCTCAATAAACACCTGCAGATGAATATACAACCAATATTTGCAAGCCCAAGTCCTCGACCTGACTCTTGTTAGTCCTGAACTTGCAAGCACATCACATAAGCCTGTTGCAAACAACAATAATGTTTAACCACCATCATCAGCCATAACACATCAAAAACACGGTAAGAGAATACTAAGCAAACATTCCATAAGTCAAAAGCAAGATCGAAACATCGCAAATGAAAACATAAAAGTCGCACAAATATTTTAGCAAATGAAAGATTGGACAGTCAAAAGCAGAAAAGTTCAGACACTCTGAAGCATTCGCTCACATGCAGCTTATGTGAGCGAAGTTCGTAGAGTGCCAAACGAATTCTGCAAGTTCGGACAGTATGAAGTAGGCTTTTCAGCAGTATTCAAAACTTTGCATGTGAACCCTCAATTTTATTTAAATTGCCAATGTATTCAACAAACATAGGTCTAACAATCTCCCCCTTGATGAATGCATTGGCAAAACCACTTCAAATCCGAACATTGCTTATTCACATAAAAAGTTTTAAATGCAAATTTCTCCTCCTTTTTGGAAATAAAAAATCAAATGCGAAAGAAATTTTAAAAAAAAAATGTGTGATATATTCCCCCCTATACATATTTCTTCTCCTTTGACAATGTATTCAGCAGGGTTCAAAAGAGAAATTTCAATTGTTATGAGCATATTATAACATATACATATAAAGCAAAGCTCATTCAAGTTATACTATCAAGTCACTTACATTATCACATCAATGAGATACATAAAGTAGTGTAAGCCATGATAGAGATCAAGTGTAATTTTCAATTAAGCAAGTCATGATCTCGCAAACTTAACTATTTCAAAACCTGAAAGCATGACACTTGTTGCTGCATTTTTATTATTTTTAAAGCACAAATTCAGATCAAATGATATTTGCAAGAGATTATATGCCGCATCTGCCTTATTGTAGCCAACCAAGCCAACTGATGTCATTTGACAATCAGAAGCTCAAGGACATGGTTTTAGTCATAAACAACTTCTTCCTAGTTTATATCTAAGTGCAATGACAAGCCATCTCAAAAGGAGAAGTGTGATGCATGCATATTCTCTTGATATTTTCTTATTTTTTTTATTTGATCAAAAAAGCTCAACATGTGGATAGTTGATTGATTAATTTTTCATTATCTAAAGCACTTGTGATCATGCAACAAGTTCAGAACAGCAAGAAAGTTTGATCATGACCAGATTTAGTGTAAGTAATTATTCCAATTACTAGTCATAGAAAAAGCTACAAAATGTGTAACACGAGTAATGTAGTCAATACAAAAAATTGGGCAAAAAAGTGTCGGGGAAGTTATAAATGTCAGAGCCGTCGATCTTAAGTACTCTAAAAACGTTGGTTTTGTGTACCAGATGACAAAAACGTTATAATTGTTGGTCCTTTTTTTCCAGACGATGACCCTAAGAATATTCGTCGGTTCTTGCAAAGATCACGATGCCCTAAACTAAAGTCATCGGTTTCTCCTATACGGCCAACAGTCATAAGATAAAGCTATCGGAGAAGAAATCAGACCGACGAACATAAAGTGGGGCCGGCACACAAAAATAAGCACGAGCAGATTTTTTAAGTCTGGTGCCTGCCAGTCTGTGAGACCTATGTGTGCTGAATACATTAGCTATAACGATAAAAGTTTTGAATACTGCCAAAACACCCTTTTAACAAGGTCTGACTCTAGGTTCGATCTTCAGCATGGTCCAACAATAGGTCTGACTTGTTTTGGGTAGCTCCGGCAAGGTCCGATGTAGGGTCCGACTTGCTTTGTCTAGGTCTGACTTACTTTGGCTAGGTCCGACTTCTTTCTCTAGGTCCAACTTGCTTGGGCAAGGTCCACTAAGCTTTAGTAAGCTCTAGCACTAGGTCGGACTAGCTTTGCTAAGCTCTAGTGCTAGGTCCTGCTAGCTTTGGTAAGCTCTAGCTCAAGGTCCGGCCAGTTTTGGCAAGGTCCAGAGCTACATTGCAATTGTTCTACTTTTACCATGCAATGTTTCAAACTTTCTTTACATCTATGTAAAGTTTGCTTAGTATTCTTTTACTAAGTTTTTGGTGTGTTTTGGCGGTTATGATTGATATTTTTTTGATATGGTTTGCAACATGCTTATGTGAGGTGCTCACGTAAGATGTTGTGGTTATCGGAACTAACGAGAGTCAAGTCGAGAACATGTGCTCGGAAGTATTAGTTGTTTGTTCATGTGCACATGTTACTTGAGTTCAAGACATGGCTGGTGACTGGATCCATTGAACTGGTCCTAGGGAGAAGATGACGTTCGACAACCATGTTCAGGAGGAATTGGGGTTGAGTTCATCGGGACGTTGCGCAACATGTTTGAATTAAGAACAATGCACATAAAGGTATCTTTTGGCATCGTTGGAAGATGTTTGCACGTGTGCAAGGAGTGCATAGATGTGGCAACATGGTTTCAAGGCGTGATGAAGATATGTGCACGTAAAGAATTGGTCGGAATGGTCCAACCGCCTAGGTTATTGACTCAGGCTATGGCCGAGTCATGTTTGACTCAAATATGGAAAGATTTGAGTTGGTTATGATAGCATTTCTTGTGGGTCACGAAGTTGAGTTGTTTTAGGAATGTGGGATACATTCCTAAGGTGTTTGTAAGTCTTAAGATTGCTTCTATCTATGTATAGAAGAGTCTTGAGCAGTTATGGAAAGTTTCAGTGGAAATTGAGTAGGATACGAGTCCTAGTTTAGTTTGGGTTGGCCTCGTTGCTGGTTATATATGCAAGGGAGGCCAGAGCTCGGGGTAGACTATTTTGAGGCTGTTCCTTTTTATCTTTAATCAATAAAATTCGTAGTCTTAAGTAGCTTTTGTGCCTTGTTCGTCTGACTTGTTTTTGTCATGTCTTTCACATTGAGTTTCTGCACAACACTACCTTGCTTCGGAGGATTTATCATAACTCACGTTTTACATATCCAATTGACGTGATTATTTTTGGATTTTCTTCACCATTTTATTATATATCATCTTTCAAAATTTCACGGTAATTGGATTTGTGGTTTCTGATCTATACGAGTTTCTTTGCAGTGTTGCAGATCTGTTTTTACTCGGGTAGAACAGATTGACCTTTGTTCGATCTTTTGATCTTAACTTGAACTTTTCTCGACGGATTTCAGTGATTCTTGTTGTCGTGTATTCATGACTTGAGCCTCTATAATATCTACCACTTTTGTCACAATTGAACACGTTTAGATTAGTCGCACACATGATTTCTTTAACACATCAATATTCTGTCGCGGAGTTTTTGTTGCTTCCGCTGAAAAAAATTTAATCTACCACTCACCCCCCTCTGGTAGCTTCTCAAGTGCTCTTTGATCCTACAATTGGTATCAGAGCCACGATGCTCTAATCTTTGTGATTTGCACGTCTTTTTGACTAATCATCATGGAGAAATACCCCACAAAACCTTATGTCTTTAGTTGTATTGATTTTTAGGTTTGGAAGGCATGTATGAAAGCTTTCATCCAGGCACAAGGCATCGCAATATGGGAAAAGGTGTACAAGCATTACGACGTGCCGTCAAAAGATAAATTCATGGCTACAAACATGAGAGATGTTGACAACAACAACAAGACTCGCAACTTGATCATACAAGGATTAACTCAAAGCGACTTCGACCGTGTTGCTCACCTCCGATCTGCATATGATGTGTGGAAAGCACTCCGCGACTACCACGAAGGATCCAATACGATCAAGGAGGTAAGGAAAGACATGTTCAATAAGGAGTATGCGCTTTGAGATGCAACCAGGTGAGTCCATTGATGATCACTTTGCTCATTTTAATAAAATTCTCAGCAACTTGCGTAGAGTCAATGTTAATTTTTCGGATGATGAGAATGCTAGGCAATTACTAAGTGCATTAGACATGTCAATTTGGGAGATGAAAGTTACATCTATTAGTGAATCTACTATCATGAGTACACTTACTTTAGAAGTTCTATATTCTAAATTGAAAACCCATGAAATTGACATAATCTCTCGTAAGAACCCACAACAAGTCTCCTGCATTCGTTTCTCAACGTGACATGCCTAGCTCCGGCCCATCTTCATCTTGTGGAACACTTTTTTCTTTGTCCTCTCTAACCCTTGAACAGATTGAAGAGTTTTCAGAGGAAGAACATTCACACATCTCTACTCAGTTCTCAAAAGCATTGCAAAATGTGAGAACTAGAAGGAGAGGAAGTGTCAGACCTCAATGATGCTTCGAATGTGGTAGGAAAGGACATTTTTGCACAGATTGCTCTAACAGTTAAGGTGCTACTTCCCGTGACGAAAAGCAAACAAGGACAAAGGACTCCTCTACAATCAACAACAAGAAAAAGAAAGGTTTTACAGGACGCCAATTGATGAATATTTTTATCTCCGCACTTCAAGAACTGGGCTCAATTGATGTGGACATTAGAAGTGACGGAGATGAAGATTATTTGGCAAACTAGTGTTTCATGGTGGGCAAATCAAGATCAAGTATGGAGGAGGCAGAACACAGCAGCGACAATGAAGAGATATTTCCTACTTGCGAAGAAATGTGTGATGCTATTTCTCGTGCCACAGTTATAGTTAAGAAAAAGGACAAAAATCTTCGGGACAATGCTCTAGAATCTGAAATTAATCGTTTGAAATCTTTGATTACTGGTGATGAAGAGATGTGGATGTAAAGAATTGGTCGGAAAGGTCCAACCCACTAGATTATAGACTCAGGCTACGGCTGAGTCGTGTTTGACTCAAATATGGAAAGATTTGAGTTGGTTATGATAGGATTTCGTGGAGGTCATGAAGTTGAGTTGTTTTAGGAATGTGGGATACGTTCCTAAGGTGTTTGGAAGTCTTAAGATTGCTTCTGTCTGCGTATAGAAGAGTCTTGAGCAGTTATGGAAAGTTTCGGTGGAAATTGAGTAGGATAGGAGTCCTAGTTTGGTTTGGGTTGGCCTCATGGCTGCTTATATAAGCAAGAGAGGCCAGATCTCAGGGTAGACGATTTTGGGGATGTCCCTTTTGAGTTTTTATCAATAAAATTCTTAGTCTTAAATAGCTTTTGTGCCTTATCTGTCCGACTTGTTTTTGTCATGTCTTTCTCATCGAGTTTCTGCACATCACTACCTTGCTTGGGTGTTTTATCATAACTCGAGTTTTACAAATCCAATTGATGTGATTCTTTTTGGTTTGTCTTCACAACTTGATAATCTATCATATGTGAAAATTTCACGGTCATTGGATTTGTGGTTTCTGATCTACACGAGTTTCTTTGCAGTGTTGCAGATGAGTTTTTACTCGGGTAGAACAGATTGACCTTTGTTCGATCTTTCGGTCTTAAATTGAATTTTTCTTGACGGATTTTAGAGATTCTTGTTGTTGTGTCTTTGTGAATTGATCCTCTATAATATCAACCACTTTTTTCACAGTTGAACACATTTAGATTAGTCGCACACATGATTTATTTAACAAATCCATTTTCTGTCGATGGGTTTTCATTGCTTCCGTTGAAAAAGTTTTAATCTACCATTCAACCCCCTAGTAGCTTCTCACGTGCTTTTCGATCCTAAAATTGGTATCAGAGCCACGGTGCTCTAATCTTTATGATTTGCACATCTTTTTGACTAATCATCATGGAGAAATACTCCCCAAAACCTTATGTCTTTAGTGGTATTGATTTTCAGATTTGGAAGGCACGAATGGAAGATTTCATCCAGGCACAAGGCTTCGCAATATGGGAAAAGGTGTACAAGCCTTACGTTGTGCCGTCAAAAGATCAATTCATGGCTAACATGAGAGATGTCAACAACAACAACAACAAGGCTCGCAACTTGATCATACAAGCATTAACTCAAAGTGACTTTGACCGTGTTGCTCATCTCCGATCTGCGACTATCACAAGGGATCCAATACGATCAAGGAGGTAAGGAAAGTCATGTTCAAAAAGGAGTACATGCACTTTGAGATGCAACCAGGTGAGTCCATCGATGATATCTTTGCTCATTTTAACAAAGTTCTCAGCAACTTGCATAGCGTCAATGTTAATTTTTCAGATGCTGAGAATGCTAGGCAATTACTAAGTGCATTAGAAATGTCAATTTGGGAGATGAATGTTACATCTATTCGTGAATCTACTATCATGAGTACACTTACTTTAGATGTTCTATATTCTAAATTGAAAACTCATGAAATTGACATAATCTCACGTAAGAACCCCCAACAAGTCTCTTGCATTCATTTCCCAACGTGACATGCCTAGCTCCAGCCCATATTTATCTTGCGGAACACTTGTTTTGTTGTCCTCTCTAACCCTTGAACAGATTGATGAGTTTCCAGAGGAAGAACTGGCACTCATCTCTACTCGGTTCTCAAAAACATTGCAAAATATGAGAACCAGAAGGAGAGGAAGTGTCAGACCTCAATGATGCTTCAAATGTGGTAAGAAAGGACATTTTCGCACGGATTTCCCTAACCTTTTAGGTGCTACTTCCCGTGATGAAAAGCAAACAAGGACGAAGCACTCCTCTACAATCGACAACAAGAAAAAGAAGGGTTTTACATGACACCAATTGGTGAATAGTTTTATCTCCGCACTTCAAGAATTGGGCTCAAGCGATGTGGACATCAGAAGTGACGAAGATGAAGATGATATGGCAAACTTGTGTTTCATGGTGGGCAAATCAAGATCAAGTATAGAGGAGGCGGAACACAGCAGTGACAATGAAGAGGTATTTCCTACTTGCAAAGAAATGTGTGATGCTATTTCTCGTGCCACTGTTATAGTTAAGAAAAAGGACAAAAATCTTAGAGACAATGCTATTATAATTGAGCCACTAGAATCTGAAATTAATCGTTTGAAATCTTTGATTCCTAGTGATGATTCTTGTTCCTTATGTGATTTAATATATAAACAATTGTTCTCTCTAAGAAGTGCGCACACCTCCACACTTGATAAACTTGAGTTAGAAGTTGAAAAGAATAAAGAGCTTGCTGCACTTAATGATAAAAACTTGAAAGATGCTTGCTGTTCTACAATTGATTTGCATTGTTCGGCTTGTGATGATCTTGATAAGAAACTACAAGATGTTATGAATTAAATTTCTATATTGAATAATGCTTTACATTTTCATGAAGTTAAATATTGTTCTAGTTGCAAATTAAAAGGAAAAACTTCATGTGAAAACCGCATAGAATTGTGTAAGAAACTTGATGACATGAATAGGACACTAGAGCAGTTTTGTATTGGGAACAAAAACCTAAACTTGTTGCTGAATTTTTCCAAGTCTTGCAATGATAAAATTGGTTTCGGTTTTGATTCTCATGCTCATGCTAAGGTACATCCACCTAAAATTGTAATGTCATTAGGAAGTGGTTTGATTCAAACAGTTACTAAACAAAAGGAAGCGGTTTCCAAATTTGCAGGAGTGTTGTCTCATTCTGTTTCAAATAAAAATGTTGCTTGCTCATCTAGATAGGAACACAAAGTTAAATTTCGTTGTACCTACTGTGGTAGAGATGGTCATGTCATAGATTTTTGTTATAGACTAGCTAAACAACAGAAAAAGGAACAGTACTACAAAAAGCATTTTCATAGGCGCCTCAATTTTTCAAACACAGGTGGTCCGTAAAAAAATGCGAATGTGATGACGAATGATACAATAACCGTCCGTGATGACAGAACATCATAGGCGGATTTTAAAAAACAATCGCTTGGGTAAATACATGATTTTCTCAGGCGGTTATTAATTAAGAACTGCATGTGATGTAACAAACTTCACAGGCAGTTCTTAATTAACCAACACCTGGGTAAATACATAATTTTCACAAACGGTCATTGTTCAAGAACCGTATGTACTGGTTCAATCATCAAAAGCAGTTTTTATTGAAGAACCGCCTAGGGAAAGTCATTGTTTTCACAGAATGCTTGTTAATTAAGAGCCGTCTGTGATGCTGATAAGCTTCTATCAAGCTAATCCCTGCACAACAAGCTCTTGTAGATGCAAGTAACACTCGTGGCTCATCATTTGGATTGTTGAAAGCATCAATTGGAGCCTGACAATCCTTGGAAGGATTTTCCCGTCCATTTGAAGGATATCCCTCCTGTCCATTTGAAAAGTTAGGAAGATACTCCTTTCTCAGTTTTAATGCCTAAATATATTGACTAAAAATAAGTACCTACTCTCTTAGTGCTTCACACAAGCGAGGAAGCAAACAGCTTCAATCACAAATCTTGTTTTTACCCTTTCATAAGGATTTAATCTTAATCTTTCAAGCATATATTTAAGAATAAGTGAAGCTTCCTTATCACACATGTTAATGGCAGTTATATGTGAAGGATGTGCCAAAGCTAACAAAATCTGAATTGGACTGAAGATAAAGAGATCCTGCATATGAGTGGCAATGTCCAGGTTAGACAGTGTGAAGCTATGATGGCAACCATCAACAACATGAAAAGTGATGTTAAGGTCATGCTTGCATCAAACCAAGGCATGTTGTGAGGGTATAACACGTGTTTGGGTAAGCATAACAGTGATGCTCCAACAAGTGTTATGCCCTCACAACATGCCTTGGTTGATGCAAGCATAACCTTGGCATCACTTTTCATGTTGTTGAATGCTGCCATCATACCTTCATGTTGTCTAACCTGGACATTGTCACTCAAATGCAGCATCTCTTTGTCTTCAGTCCTGTTGAGATTTCGTTACCTTCGACACACCCTTCACTTGTAACTGCCATTAACACGTCTGATGAGGAAGCTTCGCTTATTGATAAATCTATGCTTGAAAGATTAAGGTCAAATTTCTATGAAAAGGATAAAAACAAGATTTGTGATTGAAGTTGTTCGCTTCGTCGCTTGTGCAAAGCACTAAGAGAGATGATACTGATTTGTAGTCAATATATTAAGCCATTAGAACTGATAAAGTAGCATCTTCATAAGTTTTTAAAATGGAGAGAAGAGAAAGAAATCTTTTAGGGCTGGTTTGGGTGTACTCAATCTAATTGGATTGATGTGGATTGGAGTGAAGAATGAACTAATTTTCTCCTCAATCCACCTCAAACCACTTATATTGAAGTGGATCCACTCCTATCCAAACAAGCCCTCAAATGTATGGGGAGTATCGTCAGACTTCAATTGAAGCTTTTAACAATCCAAATAATGAGTCTCGGGTGTTAGTTGCATCTACAAGAGCTTGCTGTGAAGGGATTAGCTTAGCAGGAGCTTCAAGAGTTGTGCTTCTAGATGTTGTTTGGAACCAAGCTGTTGGAATGCAAGCCTGATCATCATAGGTCAGAAGAAATTTATGTACACGTACAATTTGATAACTTATGGAACAGGTGAAGGTAATAAATAAGATAGTCAACAAGCCAAAAAGGATCGCTTGTCCAAATTAGTCTTCTCTATAGAAGCTGAATTTAATAATGTTCGAAACATGCTATCTAAAGCTGAAATAGAACATTGTTCTAAGTTGATTTCAAAGGATATAAATATATATAATATATATAACATACTTTTTTTCCAGCGTTGACATCTTCTCGCATATAGGGTTTCAAATCCTTTTTAATGCTTCTCTCTACGTGCTTGATGTTTTCTGGTTTGGTGAAAAGGTACATCTCTTCATACTGATTATATTCCTCTTCATTATCTCCCACATTCTAAACCCCAACAATATTTTGCTTTCCAGAAACAACTACATGCATCTTCTCAGTGTCTGAAATTTGTACATAAAAACCTTATGCAACACTATCAGCGAGAACCCACAGGTCATCTTTATAACCCACTTTATTCAAGTCTACCAGTGCCAGCCTGTAATTGTCCACTTTCATACCATCAGGATGTTTGACCCATTGGCACTTAAATACGGGCATTATCAATCTTTCGCCATAATTGAGTTCCCATATTTCTTCTATGAACCCGGAGTATGTGGTCTTCTGCCCTTGTGAATCATAAGGCTCAATATGAACACCACTATTTTGTGCAACACACTTACCGTTTTTTCTTTAGTGTAAAATGTGTAACCATTGATGTCATATGCTTGCCATGATGTCACCAAAGCAGATGGGCCATAAGCTAACTTCTTCATTGTTGCCTCTTCTATAGAGTTTCCGTATGGTATATTTTTGTCCATTAACCATTCAGTGAGACATCTTCTGTGCTCTTTCATGATCCAGTCTGCTGTGTGGTCTTGGTTTTTTTTGTGAAGCTCAATTTGGTGTTCCTCGATGTACGAATCAGCTATTGCAAGTTCTTGAATGATAAAAGTTTTCTTACCCACTTCGCCTCTCCCACGTAGTCTACCCTCATGTACTGGTATAGGTACACCTATCGATTTTCCATATTATGTAAATATAGTGGCCCCAATGCTTTTATCTGATCAACAAGATGTATGATTAGGTGTACTTACATATCAAAAAAGGATGGTGGGAAACACATCTAAGCTTGCACATAGTCTCGATGATGTATGTTTTCAGATAGTCTAAATCTTCACGTGCTATCACTTTTTGCCATAACGCTTTGAAAAAGTAACACAAACGTGTGATGACAACTTTTATATGCTCAGGTTCGATGTCTCTTATTGCAATGGCAACGAACACTGTCATCATCATGTGACAGTTGTGAGAATTATAGCCGAATAAAGACAAGTCTTTCATCGAGACTAGTTTGCGGATATTGGATGAGAAACTCATGGGCACTTTGATCCCACACAAGCATTCGCAAATTGCTTTTTTTTTCTTCTAGTGTCAAGTTGTAGCTAGCTAGGGGAAGGTAATGCTTTCCGTTCAACTTTTCTACTGGATGAAGCTCTGATCTCAAATCAAGATTTACTAGGTCCATACATGAATTTAATCTGTCCTTTGTTTTCCTCGGCATGTCTAGCAAGGTCCCAATGATGTTGTCAAATACATTCTTTGTAACGTGCATCAAATCAATACTATGGCAAAATTCCAAATTCTTCCAATATGGAAGATACTTGAAAATAATTGATTGTTTCCTGAAAGCCATGTCAGTTGTATCACCCAATGATGTACTTTTATTTCTCTTGATTCCTTTACATTTTTTGCCCTTACCGAAAGCAATATGAATGTTCTTGATCATTTTGAACACAAGTTTCTTACTGTAAGGTTTTGATGCAGTATCTTTTTTGATTTTGTTATCAAATTGTTCTTTCATCTTCCTATACTTGTGTGTATCTGTCAAGAACCACCGGGTTCTCATGTACACTGTCTTTCTGGATGAAGAGAAGTATAGAAATCCTATTCTATCCACACACCTTACACAACCTTTCTTCCCTTTCATTTGTCCCGATAATGTAAATGGTCCGGGATAATCATGCACGGTAACGAATATCATTGCTCTTAGCATGAAATACACCCGCTTGTACTCATCCCATGTACATACCCCTTCATTCCACAATTTCACCATATCTTCCATTAAAGGTTTCAAGAACAAATCAATTTTGATGCTAGGTTTTTTTCGGACCTTTGATAAGAACAGGTAACAAGATATATTTCCTTTTGTGACACAACCACATCTATAGGTTGTACATCATTAAGATCACGGGCCATGTGTTGTGTTTGCTCCTTTTTTCACCAAATGGATTCATTCTATCTGTACCCAAGAAAAACCTTACTTTTCTGATTTCCTTTGCAAATTCTGGATAATGAATATCAAAATTTTTCTAATGTGTTGCATCATCGGGGTGTCGAATATGTTTTTCATTCTTCTTGCACTGCTCGGAATGCCAAGGCATAAGTTCAGCCTCCCTAGGGTTTGAGAACAAACGCTTCAAGCGATCAATTACCTGAAGGTACCACATCACCAAGGCAAGAAATTTTCTCTTATTCTTCCCGTCTGCATCGCCAGAAGTATCGCTATCGTCACCTTCAAGACCAAGAATAAACATCTTATTCTTCTGAGACTTTTTCATGTTGGTAAGATACTGGTGATTGTAGTCCTTCTTATATCTACTGACACCACAGATGGGGCATCTAGTTGTGAGCTCATGCTCTTTGCGATACAGAATACAATGGTTCACACAAGCGTGTATTTTTGTCACACCTAGTGCCATCGGGCAAAGAAGTTTCTTCACATTATAAATACTTCTAGGGAGTTTATTTGGTTTTGGAAGAATTTCTCCATAAGATTCAAAAGATCAAAGAAACTACAATCGGACCATCCATGTGTGACTTTCAACTTTAGTAGTTCTAGGACCGCACACAATGTAGTAAACTCTTTATCACAACCGTTTGGTTCATCATATAAAAGCTCTGTCACTGCATTCTGCGATGTCTCCATTTTACTTGAACCTTTACTTGTTCCCATAGAAGTAAATACATATGGTTCAATGTGATGCAACGTCTCTTCACAATCGAACTCATCATCATCACCATCTTGATTGTCACTACCATCATCGATATGAAAATTATCATCATCTGAACCTCTCTCATCATCTTTATCCACTTCATGTGTATCTAACTCACCATGCTCTGTCTATATTGTGTAGTTTTTTTTTTGAAACCTCTTTTTGCAGTCGATACATGGACATAATATGGCATCTATCTTTTGCAACTTCGCATGTCTCTTGGATGCTTCAATAAAATTTGGAACATTATGAATGTACATAGGATCAGGTCTTGGCATGTTATACATCCACCTCGACGGTCCATGCTTCAATATCAGATTTTTTGTAAGATTTCCAAATTTTGGTCACAGATATTCCCTAAAGGTATTCTATATAATGAATTTACACAGACATAACAAGCTTGTATCATATGAATGAATACAGGTATCATGTAGGTCTGTTCATAAAGGCTCCAAGAAATTTTGTTTCATAATTTTCTCAACTTCCTAGTGGCCATAATATATTTTTGAAGTTAGGCTTATTCATTGAAACATTTCATCGAACACGTGATGTACTTGTATTCATCTTCAACCTTTAATCCTTCAAATCTACTTCTTGTTTTGTAAAATTCATGGGTGAGCTTAAGGGGAGACTAAACTACATCTTTCAACCCTTAATCATTCAAATCTACTACAAATCTCATGTGGTGGTGGTGGTGGGGGGGGGGGGGGGGGCTGGAGGCATATGCAAACACAACAAAACAAAACTGAAAACAGAACAAATTAAGAATATGATAGTGAAGAAGAAGTCTCTTCTAACCTTTTCTCTGTTCGAAGCTTGATCAACTGATGAATGTAGTATCGGCCGGCGCACGGTGGAAGATTTTGGCAGCCTGGCGGCGTCGATCGAAAATCGAAAGGGTAAGGTTTTTTGTGGTGCCCGTGGGGCCTTTATATAGGCGTCGGTTTTCACAGGCGTTTTTAAACGAAACAACCGCTTGTGATAAAAATTAGTAAAGCTCAGGTGGTTTTTAACTGCTTCTCGGACGGTTGGTACTGAATAACCGCCTAAGAAAATATTATCTCACGCGGTTATTACTTACCAACCGCCTGGGATAATTGCCTGAGCCTGTTCTTCAGTTTTCTTTTCTCTTGCTTTTTTTCATTTAGATTCCAATATAAATATTCAAACATGTATAGATTCTGCAAATTGTGTCCAAATTTGATGATTCTTTCTTCTATATTTTTGAAAAATTAACATCTACCACCTGGACTAAATATTTTAAAACTTTTATAGCTAACATTGTAATGTTTTGGTAAATATCAAATTAATTTATACTCACATATTATTCACATTTTTGTATCTCCTAAAAAAAAGGATCCTTCATTGAAATAGGTTTGTATGAACATATTTGTATTATTTATACATGTATGAATTTTGTTAATTTTTTAAAAGCATTCCAACATGTCAAAATTCAAATTATCCATCATTCTAAGCAAATGCTCATATACATATGGGGCATTCATCAAATTTTGAACACACATTGATTCAAAAAAAATTTAAAAAAATCTGAAAAAATTCATAGAGGTTGGCATAATGACTAAAAAGGTCCATTGAAAAACTAAATGAAAAAAATAATTATATTCATCAAGATAGAAAAACGATAAATAGCAATTGTTATATGTTTTTTATGTTCTGACCAGTTTAAAAGGATTTATGAAGTAAAATTTAATGGTAACCTTTAATACTCAATCATATTACAAGAAAGTTGAATTTGGGCTTTTGAAAGGCACCACATTTAATCAAGAATTTTAATTAAGCTTACATAAAGTTCTTCTCAGGAGGTTTGTACTGAATAACCGCCTGAGAAAAAGATTATCTCAGGCGGTTATTACATACCAACCGCCTGGGATAATTGCCCGAGCTTGTTCTTCAGTTTTTTTTTCCTTGCTTCTTTTTTATTTAGATTCTAATATAAATACTCAAACATGTATAGATTCTGCAAATTGAGTCCAAATTCGATGATTCTTTCTTCTATATTTTTCAAAAACTAACATCTACCAGCTGGACCAAATATTTTAGAACTTGTATAGCTAACATTGTAATGTTTTGGTAAACATCAAATTAATTTATACTCACATATTATTCACATTTGTGTATCTCCTAAAAAAAGGGATCGTTCACTGAAATTGGTTTGTACGAACATATTTCTATTATTTATACATGTACGAATTTTGTTAAAATTTTTAAAGCATTCCAACATATAAAAATTCATATTAACCATCATTCTAACCAAATGCTCATATACATATGAGGCATTCATCAAATTTTGAACACACATTGATTCAAAAAAAATTTAAAAAAATCTGAAAAAAAGTTCATAGAGATTGATATGATAACTAAAAAGGTCCATTGAAAAACTAAATGAAAAAAAACATTATATTCATCAAGATAGAAAAATGACAAATAGTAATTGTTATATGTTTTTTATGTTCTGACCAATTTCAAAGGATTTATGAAGTGAAATTTAATGATAACCTTTAATACTCAATCATATTACAAGAAAGTGGAATTTGGGCTTTTGAAAGGCCCCACATTTAATCAAGAATATTAATTAAGCTTACATAAAGTTTTTCCCAGGCGGTTGGTACTTAATAACCGTCTGAGAAAAAGATTATCTCAGGCGGTTATTACTTACCAACCGCCTGGATAAGTAAATCTTCTCAGGTGGTTATTAAGGGCCAACTTCCTGAGATAATCATCTTCTCAGGTGGTTGGTTATTAATAACCGCCTCCGAAGATACGAGTCTATAAATAGCCCTCGGTTGCGTTGGAAAAACCTATCCTAACGAAATCACTTAGACCCTGTTAGGCTGCCAAAATATCGATTGCCGCCAAGTCTTCGCCGCTCTTGCCGCCAAGTTTTGCCGACGCCGCCGAGCTTTGCTGTCACCGCCGAGCTTCGCCGTTCTCCGTTTGCTTCGCCCACGCCACTTCCACGTACGTTGAGCTTTGCCCTCGTTGTTGTCGCCAAGCTTCACAGTAAACCCTATACCCTTCAACCTTCCCTCCCCCGTCCCTGTGCCGCCTCCCTCCTCGCCCTTGCCGCCGGCGGAGTCAAATGCTTCCTTGCATATATTTCTTTGGTTAGGGTTCGGGAATTCAAAAAGGGTAGGCATCCTGGTGGTGGTGGTGGTGGACCACGACAATAACGCACAACAACTCTGACGCGTTCGTTTGGTTCCATGTACTGGACACAGCTTGTCGATCGTGTTTTGGTGCCAAATTGCGGTTGTAGTATTAGGGTTCGAACTTGATAAACTATGCTGGTAGTTTTTGGTTAGGTACAATCTCTTGCTGTCCTGCCCCTGAGTTAGTTTCCTGCACCTTTGTTATTACGATTCTCCTGATTTCACCATTACCATGGCGCTGCTGTACATAATTCAGTGAATTACGAAGTACTTTTGTGCATGCTATAGCTCTTCGGATTGGAATAATAGGTGGAGTATTTTTATGGGTTAAGGATTTATGAAATTTGGAAGAACATTGCAGCTGCAAGTTACGCTTGATTTGAAGAATTTTGTGTTCGTTTCCTCCTGCTCATGGCTGCTACTAACACTCCCTCTGGTTGCCTTTGCATGTGGTTAAGACTATTTGTCAGTAGTAGTAGTAGTACAATGTATATACAAGCATGTTGATTCATGCACTTTACGTGTCGTGCAACATTCAATATGTATTTTTTCCAATTTTTCATCATCATGACTTATTCACATTAGTTGTACATCATGGATTGAGGTGCGGAGTAGATTAATAATTAAGGATTGTCAGAACAGACAAATGTAATATGTAATTTTGGTTTTAAGCCCTGATATGATATGATAGTAATACCGAATCTGTATGCCATAGATTAGTGGTGGGATTACTATGACTTTAATTCTCCTATTGAATATACAATAGGATCTTTTCTTGCTTGCCGAATACTGTCAATAGGTTTCTATGCCGAAATAATTATGTGATTCGATAAAGTTCTTCTGATCACACTGGTATATAATGATTTCTTGTGTTTCATTTTATCTTTTGGCTTTGATTGATTGATCAAGAGATTTCATTTGATTTTATCTGCGTTGGAAAAACCTGACACGGGTGAAATCACTTAGACGACGTCAGTCGCCTCAAACCCTAGAATGGAACTTTGTCAATCACCATGGGCAGTCGCCTTAAACCCTAGAATGCCTTATCAAACCCTAGAATGCTTCCATCTTTTTCTTCATGCAACACTTCATGTAGAGTTAATATGTCATTCATTATATTTTTGTCTTATTAGTTCTAGCATGGAAAGCCCTAAGAAGACTGGTGCTGGTAGTAACAATAAAGAAGGTAATATGGAGTTTAGTGACTCCAGCAGTTCAGGTTCCTTTCACAGTCCATTGGATCCTTTTCCGAATATAAAAATTATAAAGACTTTAGAGGATATCGACTCGGAATATGATCTTGCCAACGAGGTATGGATCACGAATCTTAACTTCAGCAGTTCAAGTTAATGTTGGTTGTCAAGTATGCGATGTCTTATAATTCTTTTCTACCTAGATTAATCGCAAAGACAACGAGGTGACTTTGGCTCCTAAAACCGCAGAAGGTTCTCCAATGGATCAATCCTCAGGTTCACTCAAGCGGAAACGAGGGCATCGAGGTCCCAATAAGGGTCCATTGGACCGCATCATGTACATAACAAGGGCCGGTCCTGGTGGGCTTCCCTAAGAACTACTGGATTCAGTTACCAAGTACCGAAATGCATGCGGTTTTCTTATTAGAGAGTTCGTGCCGATCACAACTAAGAATTGGAGAAAATTACCTGAGGAGACCAAGAATGAGTTGTGGGAAAGGATAAAGAAACAATTCAAGTTCCCGAAAGGCACAGAAGAAGCTATAAAGAAAGCAACATTGGTCTCTTTCGGCAAGAAGTTTCGTGACTAGAAGAGTGAAATGAATGCTTATGTTATGGACGATAAGGTCCCTAGTCTGAGGAAGAAGGGAAAAATCACACAAGCTCAGTGGCAAGAATTTGTTCGTCAAAAGACCACACCTAATGCTAAAGCCCTAAGTGCAACTAGGTCAGAGCTTGCAAAAAAGAACAAATACCATCATCACTTGGGGTCTGTCGGATATGCCCCCAAAGTCCAGAAATGGAATAAGATATTAGACGAAATTACCAGTAAGGGCAATCCTCACCTGTTAGAAGGTTGCGATGAGAGAACTCAGCGGTGGGTCTTTGCTCGGTCAGGTTTGACAAGCGTTGGCAAACTTGAAAAGTCGGACTCTGTGAATGAAGTAGAGCACAAAATGAAAGAAGTAATTGAAAAGCATCAGAAGGGTCTTTTGAGCCGAAGAGGGATAATGAAAAACTTACCGCTATCCTAGGAAACCCTGAACACAATGGACAGGTTCGAGCAATCTCTTCTCAAATGTCTTGGCTAGATGGTTTCCCAAAAGATAAAGAGGCCTATAGAAGATGTGAGAAGGTTAAGAAAACACTTGATGAAATGATTGCTCAAAAGGTCAAGGAATATGTGCAAGAAATAATGGAACAACTTAGACAATCGGGACAATTAGTGGAACCAAGTACAGCGATGGTTCCCGTGACAAAGGAGCATTTGGTATCTCCAACTGCCTACCCTAGCAGCGTAGGTTCAGTGCCAGGCTCAGGGTCAACCCATAAGTTCATTCTTGATGATATTGCTAAGACAGATCATGTCGTCTTCTTGTCCCGATCGGCAGAGCAGGGAACAAAATGAAACAAGGTTCCACTGCTATGGCAAAGTCTGATCGTGACTTCAATGGCAATCCACTTCCATTGTATTATTCTGTGGTGCAAGTTCTTCAGATCATTGATAATGATTATGAAGATTATGAAATAGACCACATCACACATGAGGGGACCGCGACTCTGGGGCAAGCTATCAACCAATTAATCCTTTGTCACCGAGGCGATATCGTGTTGGACGATGAGCCGATTTCTAGCCCTGTCACATCTCAAAATACTGCAACTCCATCTTCTAAGGCAAAAGTCCAGGAAGATCCACTCCCAGTCCAAGAAGATCCACTCCCCCTATGTCTCAGCAAGGATTATAGTAACCTTGCTAGTAAAGATAATAAAGAGCAACATGTTGGACAACAGCTTCAAGCAGTACTAGAGCAAGTTATTGCTAGTAAAGAGCAACCAGATGAGCAACATCATGAAGTAGTACTAGAGCCAGCTACTGGGACTAAAGAGCAATTAGTTGAACAACGGGATCAACAACAAGCCAGTGTCTAACTTCCGATGACTACTCCTTGATCATCAGTGCCTATCAAAGTTAACTCATATGAAATTAAGAAACCTTTATTAACAGTGTCAAAGTATTTGGAAAATATGTAGGAAAATATTAGAAAATCGAGTGCATCTCGTTCTTCTCACGAGCCAGCATTAGAAGATATCAAGGAGTGGGAAGAAGATGGTATCATGTATAATCGGTGGACGGCTTTAGTTAAACCATGAGTTCCAATATACAAGCTTGAGGATGTTCCTCCTAAATTTGAGAATGGGAAGCCATTCATGACATCCGTATGACTTAGAAAACAACCTGCCCCGCTCAAAAGAATGCACGAGTGGTACATCACTGCCAGCACAAAATATGATCTTTCTTGCGTCACATTTCGTGTTCCAAAAGATGCATTCTGGAGCCTTGGAGCAGATAAATGAGTCATTTTATTTGAAGAGCTGCATACCCTTTTCCATCGGGGCATGCTCGAAATCAACCTCCTACTCATTTTGTGCTTGTAAGTGCCTCTAATATTTTGCATTTTCTTTTCTTACTACACGCATACACATTTCATGAAATTATAACAATTCTGGACTTCTTCAATAGGATGCAATACATGGATAATGAAAAGATGAAACGCAATACAGGTATCCTTGACCCTACACGGATTGCAAAGACACTATTCAACGTCAAGGCGGATCGAGACGCAGTACAGTTCAAGCACATAAAAAAAAGAATTTGAAAAATCAATCGCAAAACTTAAGAAGGATAGAAGGACATAAGTTGCAGCTTACATAGGACATGCAATGTTTAACTTTGTCAGAGACGACAAGGACCTCGTAGAGGCTCCGTACCACTTCAAGTAAGTTCTACACATGACATTGAAATAGCAATTATTGCTAATTGTTAACACGTGTGTTTGTATGTGTGCAGTAATCACTACATAATGATCTTCATCAAGCCAACACAGGGTTTGGCAACAGTCTTGGACTCAACCGATTACCCACGAGATCGTTACAATGATTTCCTTTATATTTTGGAATTGTACGTTTATTTGATACTTTTATTTTACACACATTTATAATGTGTTGACAAGTTTTATATGGCATTTCTTGTATTATAGCGCTTCGTGGTTTTACGTGGAACTTTTTGGCGGTCAGAGACCTCCTAATATGAATGCATTGGACATTAAAACATATTATGCTTGTCTGAAGCAGCCAGCTGAGAGTATCTTATGTGGGTATTATGTATGCGAGCATCTTTGGACCGCCAGCAAATATAGAGTGAATCGCGAGGATGTAAGTTATCCTTAATGTCGAAATCTTATTTTCTTACTTTTTGAGTTTCATTATTTTCAGATTTTGATTCCAACTTCAAAATTCAATTGCTCATAGTACAACTGCTCCAAAAATACCAAATAAATTCCTGTATACTCTCACTTTGGTCTATACTTTGAGATTATTCAAACCAACACATTATAAACATTGTTATGTGTTTCATTACAGCACACGAAGAATGTGAACAAAGTATGGCCGGTTTGTAGAAGTATGCCTGGTGGAGGAGCCGACAAGATTACTGTTGAACTGTGTCAATTCGTGCGTCATGAAATATTGCGCAAAAGAGGGAAGTTATTTGATGAGAATGGTGCAATAGCTGATGTGCCAGAACTTTGCGACTATGCCAATAGAAACAGTTTTTAGTGAAACTTGTAAACTATGAGATGACTTGTATGTGTAACTTGTACATATATATATTGTTTTAGTTAAATTGACTTATGTGAGATAAATTTTGTGATTATATTGTTCTACAGCTAGACCTGCTTGTGAAATATCATTGTCACAGGCGGCTAGATATAGGTAAAGAACCATCTGTGATAACCTAATTATCACAGGTGGTTATTGTTATGGTACAAACTGGCTGTGATAAACTGTGTCCACAGGCGGCTTGTCATAGGTAAAGATCCGCCTGTGATAACACAATTATCACATGCAGTTATATGTGCTGCACGACCCAATTGTGATAATATGTCTTCATAGGCGGCTAGCCTAAGTAAAGAACTGCCTGTGATAATATATCTTCATATGCAGTTTCACTTCTCCGCCTGTGAAATTACAGATTGTCACAGGCTCTTAGTTTCAAGCGGTTCTAGAAACCACGTGTGATAATATATTTGGATCCACCTGCGATGAGGCTTATTGTAGTAGTGGAAAGAATGACTGCTAGATCTCATAACCTTGATGCAAAATTTGTTGCACATGCTAAATCGAATGATAGGAACATGCAACCTGTTGAAATGAGTCGAAAACATGCAAATGTTTGCTCCCAAACCTATTGTTTTTCGCGCTACACATGTAAGACCTCGTAAGTCAGTAGTTGGGTACAAAAATCCTCAAGCTTTGGCTCATAAACCTACTGTTTTATCTCAACTTTCGTGTGCTATTTCTGTTGGACCTCATTTGACTCAGTACTGGATTCCTAAATGCAATTTGACTAACCCTAGTATTGAGTCATCGACGTATTGTGCTTATATATAGGTTACACGCTTGAGGAAGGAGAACATTTAGATTGTGGATTCGGGTTGCTCACGCCACATGACTGGTAACAAAAAATGGTTCTCCTCCCTCTCTTTTGTGTCACGTGTAGAGAATGTTACTTTTGCCGATAATTCTTCAACTCCTATAATTGCTAAGGGTTCGATTATAGTAAATGATCACTACACTTTGAAGGATGTGGCACTTGTCAACATTTGAAATACAACTTGCTTTCTGTTTCACAATTGCTAGATGAAAATCTAGAAAAAAAATTCAATAAAAATTGCTGCAAAGTTGTAGGTTCAAAGAGTTAGCTTATTTTTAACATGTCTTGGTTTGGAAGACTTTTTAAAGCAGATTTTGATATGTCTTCCTCCAAGCATAGGTCTCTAGTTGCTAATGATTCAAAAGACTTATAATTTTGGCATCGTAGACTTGGTCACATGGGCTTTGATTATCTCATGCGTGTTAGTGCTCTTGATTGCATACGTGGGCTGCCTAATCTTAAAAGGGACAAAGAAATTGTGTGCTCTTTTTGTAGACATGCTAAGATGGTTGCAGGATCATATGCTCCTCTCACAATGACCATGACAACTGAACCGGGTCAACTTTTGCTTCTTGACACCGTAGGACCTTCACGTGTTCAATCCTTTGGAGGTAAATGGTACGTTATTATGATTGTTGATGACTATTCTAGATACTCTTGGGTTTATTTTAAGGCATCTAAGAATGAAGCTTTTAGTCACTTTAGAACTTTATTTCTTAGATTATCAATTGATCACCAAGGATCCTTAAGAGCAATTAGAAGTGATAATGGAATTGAATTTAAAAATCAATCCTTTAATCATTCTTGTGCTGAAAAAGGAATAGATCATCAATTTTCTTCACCGTATGTAACTCAACAAAACGGTGTTGTAGAAAGAAAGAACAAAACCTTAGTTGAGATGGCTAGGACTATAGTTGATGATATCAAATTCCTAGGAAATTTTGGGTAGATGCAACCGCTTGTTATGTTTGAAATTGTGTTTTCTTGCATGCTAAGCATGGAAAAAAAACCATATGAGCTTTGGTTTGGACATAGGCCTAGTGTCACACACTTTAGGATCTTTGGTTGCAAATGCTTTGTTAAGAAACATGGTAATCTTGATAAATTTGAAGCTAGATATGTTGATGGCATGTTTCTTGGTTATCCATCTCATACTAGAGGCTACCATGTGCTTTTACTTGACACTAACAAAAGTGTGGAAACTTGTGAGATTTCTTTTGATGAAGCTAGCCCAGGTACTAGCTCAAATATTGCAGGTCTGGATCCATATCCATAGGGGGAGACTATTTTCGTTGAAAATGAGGAAGAAGTTGTGCTGCTGCCTGAAAATTCAACATCTAATGACATTGTTCCAGCTCCTGATTTTGATTTACAACCAACACCGATGACCACCATTGATGGTCCAGATCGTCCTCAAGTCACAAGCTCATCGATTTGTGATGAATATAAAGAAGAAAAAGCTTGTGAAGTGTCTCATTGGAAGCTTGCACGAACGAGTCACACGGTCCAGGTTTTGCGATCCAAACTCTCACGCTCATTCTGCTTTTGTTGCTTCTTTTGAACCCAAAGATATATCACACACACTCACTAATGAGTCTTGGATTATTGCCATGCAAGAAGAGTTACAAAATTTTAAAAGATATAATGTTTGGAAAATTGTACCTCCACCTCAAGGTCACACTTTAACTGGAACTAAATGGGTGTTTAAAAATAAACAAAGTGAGGATGGGGTTGTGGTTAGGAATAATACTAGGTTGGTTGGTCAAGGTTTCACACAAGTTGAAGGTCTAGATTTTGATGGAACTTTTGCTCTATTGCTAGATTAGAAGCCATAAGAATTTTTTTAGCTTTTGCTACATCTAAAGGTTTCAAGTTATATCAAATGGATGTTAAAAGTCCTTTTCTTAATGACTATATAGATGAGGAGGTTTATGTCAAGCAACCACCAGGTTTTGAAAATCCAGATTTTCCTAATCATGTTTACAAACTGTTCAAAGCCTTGTACGGTATCAAACAAGCCACTAGAGCATGGTATGATAGGTTAAAAACATTCTTACTTGAAAAGGGGTTTACCATGGGCAAGGTTGATAAAACTCTTTTTGTGCATGGCAATGACTCATTATTCGTTCAAGTGTATGTGGATGATATTATCTTTGGTTGTGCTTCTCATGATCTTGTGTCCAAGTTTTTAGCTATGATGAGTTCATAATTTGAAATGAGTATGATGGGACAACTCACATACTTTTTGTGGCCGCAAATCAAGCAAACCAAGGAGGGGACCTTTGTGCATCAAACAAAGTATACAAAAGACCTTCTAAAGCGATTCAACATGGACAAAAGCAAGCCTCTTCGAACACCAATGTGAACAATGACAACACTTGAATGAATATGGTGACCCAGTCGATCAAAAAGAATATAGAAGCATGATCAGATCACTTTTGTACCTCATGGCATTAAGACCAGACATACAATTCAGCATATGTCCTTGTGCACGGTTTCAAGCTTCCCCATGTGCTTCACATCATCAAGCCGTCGAAAGGATTCTCAGATACTTACATGGAACTCAAGAATTTGACATTTTTCTTCCTTCTTCCTCAACCGTTACTTTGAAAGCCTTTTCGGATGCTGATTTTGGGGGTTGTAGTATTGATAGGAAAAGTAGTTCAGGTGCTCGTCATTTTCTTGGTAATTCACTTGTTGCTTGGTCCTTTAGAAAACAAAACTCAGTTGCACAATCCACAGCCGAATCTTAATATGTAGCTGCTGCTAGCGCTTGTTCACAAATTCTATGGATTGTTGAAACACTTAAGAACTATGGGGTTGGTATAGATAATGTTCCACTGTTTTGTGATAACACTAGTGCCATTTGCATTACCAAAAACCCCGTGCAACATTCTAGAACTAAGCACATTGACATTAGGTATCACTGTCTCCATGATAATGTTGAAGAAGGCAACATTGTGCTTCACCATGTAGATAACGAACAACAACTGGCTAATATTTTCACAAAACCTTTGGATTTCACTCGTTTTTGTTACATTCGTAGTGAAATAGGGGTTACGCATCTTCATGGCTTAAATTCAGGGGCAATTTTGAAACTTGGGAAGTTTATTTGTGAATCTGAACTTAAAATAATATGAGCATAGTATTTCATACATATATGACTTTGTGATTCCTTTTACATGCTAAAAGTTCTTACTTCATTACTCATGTTATACATTTTGTAGTTTTTGTCATGACTAGTAATTGAAATAATTACTTACACTAAATCTGGTCATGATCGAACTTTCTTGCTGTTTTGAACTTGTTGCATGCTCACAAGTGCTTTTAATAATGAAAAATTAATCAATCAACTATCCACATCTTGAGCTTTTATGTTCAAATAAAAAAATGAGAAAAGATCAAGAGAATATGCATGCATCACACTTGTTCTTTTGAGATTGCTCATCATTGCACTTAGATATGAACTTGGAAGAAGTTGTGTATGACTAAAACCAGGTCCTTAAGTTTCTGATTGTCAAATGACATAGGTTTGGCTTTGTTGGTTAGAATAAGGTAGATGCGCATATAATCTCTTGCAAATTTCATATGATCAAAATTTGAGCTTAAAAAAATTGCAGCAACAAGTATCATGCCTTCAGGTTTTGAAATAGTGAAGTTTGTGAGATCATGACTTGCTTAAATTGAAAATTACATTTGATCTCTAGCATGGCTTACACTACTTTATGTATCTCATTGTTGTGATAGTGTGAGTTACTTGATAGTATGACTTGGATGAGCTTTGTTTTATATGTATATGTTATAATGTACTCATAACAAATTAAAATTTCTCTTTTGTACCTTGTTGAATACATTGTCAAAGGGGGAGAAGTATGCAAGGGGGAGAAATTTATTTCTATCTCATTTGATTTTCAAAAATGGGGAGAAATTGTTTTCAAAACTTTTCATGCCAATGTTCGGATTTTAAGTGGTGTTGCCAATGCATTCATCAAGTGTGAGACCTATGTGTGCTGAATGCATTGGCTATGGAGATAAAAGTTTTGAATACTACCAAAACACCTTTATCATCAACATCTGACTCTAGGTCCGAGCTCCAGCAAGGTCCGACGATAGGTCCGGCTTGTTTCGGGTAGCTCTGGCAAGGTACGACATAAGTTCCGACTAGCTTTGGTTAGCTCCGGCTCTAGGTCCGACTAGCTTTGGTAAGCTCCGGCGCTAGGTCCAACTAGCTTTTGTTAGCTCCGGCGCTAGGTCCTGCTAGCTTTGCTAAGTTCCAACGCTACATCCTGTTAGTTTTGGTAATCTCCAGTTCAAGGTCCGGTTAGCTTTGACAAGGTTCGGAGCTAGATTGCAATGGTTCTACTTTTGCATTGAAATATTTTGAACTTGTTTTACATCTATGGAAAGTTTGCTTAGTATTCTTTTACTAAGTCTATGGTGTGTTTTGTTGGTTATTGCTGTTATCAATTTGCTATGGTTTGCAACATACTTATATGAGGTTCTCATGGAAGGCGTTGTGGTTATAGGAACTAACAAGAGTCAAGTCATGAACTTATTATAAAAGCCCGCATTTTGGAAGAACAAAAACGCAAAAATGCGAACTTACAAATTTTGAAAATGGACTTGGAAATCCAAACTCACATGAACCATATGAGTTAACCAATGTTCATTAAAATTAGGGACTTGTTAAGATTTTACTTATAGAACCTGGGTGCTAATGTATATTAGAACTTAAGGTGTAAAATTCTTAATTTCCATGTATTCACATTTTCAATGATAAATTAAAGGAGAAAAGAAAACAAAATAGAGAGAAAGAAAAAGGAATTTTTCCAACCCTAAAATGGGACATTCAAAAATATTCAAGTCTAAGGCTGTAAATTTTTCTATGACCTTATAATATTCCAAATTGACTCTCGGTAAAGTTTCAAAATTTTTGAAGCATGTTTTCCATTTATTGGACACGTACTGAGAGTTTAACTAGAGTCGACATCAAATTTAAACTTTGTACTTAACCTTGTCCAAATAAACTCCAAATTTTTCCTGAGGTCCCTTATGGTTCAAAAACGGTAACTTCGAAGTTTCAGGATTTTTTGAACCTAATCTACCATTTATTTCATTGAATCAAGTATCACCGCTTGAATTCAAATATAAACCTGAGTTCAAAATTCAACTTGCTCAGTTCTGAAATCTGATTGCACTATAAAATTCTTCACATTTTATTTAGTCATTCCGCCAAAGTTGAATATTTTTGAAGCTTGTTTGCTAGCCCTAATTGAAATTGGAAAGAGGAATGAGGGAGGTGGGTCCCACAAGTGCTCCCCACAGGTCAGGTTGGCAATTGCCCACAGCGTGACACCGATACGCTGCATGTGCCACCGCGATGAACACATGGGTCCTTATCTACCGCGCCCGACTCCTTCCTATCCACAGCACCGCTCGCGCCCAGCCACGGCGACGGCCGCGCGCCTTCTCCGCGTCCGGCCGCCTCCTCGCCTCCCAGCTCCGGCGCACGGCACCTGCTCACTGCAAGCCCCCAGCTGCGTCCCTCCCGGCCGCCTGCCGCCTCTGCTCCGGCCCCTGTGCCACGGCGCCGGCACCCCGCCCAACACCGACCGACGGCTATCCGTCCGCTCGCCTGGCTGCCGGCGCCAGCGCCACGCCACCACGCGCCGCCAACGCCGGGCTGCGCTCCTCCTCCCGGCTTCCGCTCGACCACCGCGGCCCTTTCGCTGCGCGCTCGCCACCTCTTGGTTGTCGCTCGCCCGGAGCCACACCACCCAGCCAGCCGCACGCCTCCTCGCCCAGCCGCCAACCGTCTCTGCTCCTACGCCTCCCACGCCAACCGCCGCTCGCCCTGACCGCATCGCTCCATCGCCGAGCTGCTCCGTCCCTGCGCCACCCGGCTTTGCTCGCGTCGTGCTGCTGCGCCCCCGCGCTCGGACGCCCACGGCACCACCAACTCGCGTCCCTCGCCATGCCGGTGCTCCACCTCCCGGCCGCGCCCCCACTGGCCCGCCTCTGCCCTACACCGCCTGCGCCACCGATGCTGTGCGCGCCATGGTGCTCTGCTCCGTCCCCATCGTCCTCAAGGTGAGTGGCTTGGCCCGTGCTCCTCTTCTCCACCTCGCCGTCTCCTGGCCTCGCCCCTGCGCGCTGCTCTCCGCCGCTGGCGGCGTTCCATGGACGCCTTCTGCTCGCTGAATCCATGCTGCTGGGACGCAAGCCGCATCTTGCCCGACCCTTGCTAACCCATGCAGCGTTGTGCCCCTACGTGCCTCGCCCCGGTGTCTCGCCTTTGTGCCATGCCGCGCGCTCCACGCCACATCGTGCATCGTGCAGTTCCTGCTCGACGAAATGCCGCTATGCTGCTACACTGATATGTGTCGTGCCACTACTCGTCATGCTCTAGTATGCCATGGTCATCAACATGTCGCAGTGACCATCACCGTGCTCACGAGGTCACGGTGACTGCACACTCTTATTCTCATCCACATTGGCCATGCTTTGTGTTTCCCTTGTGTGTGTCACATCGCCACCAGGGTTGTGTTGTTGCCCTGCTCGTGCCATGGTCACGCCTGTGCATTGACCATGGTGAGCGCATCGCCCACCCTGCATCATAACTTTGATGCACAAAGGGCAGCCTAGCATATTACGTTGTGCTGCTACACCCTAAAACTCCACTAGAGTTGCCTTTAGGTCATTTACGTTTCACTTGGCATACCAGCTCAAGCCAATGTTTTGTCGTCATTGTCCGCTTGATGTCGTCACAACTTTCCACATCATGGGCGTGTCCTGGCAACAAGGCAAGCAATGTCGGGGATATAGATAGTGCGGGAACACAACCACGACACATCGGGTGATGGCCGTTTTGCCAAATTAGGGTTTAGTCGAGGTGAGATTCATCAAGTCCTTGGTGTAGCCAAGGTGCTCGATGAAATGCCTTCTAGGTCAAACCAGGTGTCTCGGTGATCACCGATGACCTGGGGTAGAGGTATGCAAGAACATTCCAACCAACAAGGAGAACTAGACCAAGGGGAAACCTTGGATAAGAGTTCCTTGGTTGTGTCGAGGATGTTCCCTAACCGATCATAGGATTGGTTAACTTGGTGTACCACTTCATCGACAGCAGGTTCGTCGAGTCACTTATCAACAACCGAATCGACATCACTAGCCTTAAGACTCACAAGGTGGTGTTCGGGATTCCGCTCACCCAATTGACGAGCCCGGGTTGATGCGGACGTCGCTAAGACGATCTTCTCGAGATGGCAAAGGATGCCTTCACGGCAAGGTCTCGCATCATGTTTAAGTCCCGAGAGCTTACAGAGCTCACCTGGACAATCTTGCAGAAGACACTACATTAGTGTTGTCTTGGAAGCACTTGAACGATGCTCGAGAAGCTTGCCGTAGAAACTACATTACCAAAAATTCATTTGAATGTTGTCTTGGTACTCATGTTGGGTTAACAGTGCTTGTAATGACTTCTTAAGTTCAAGCCATGTTGATCTCAATTCAGTCCCAAGTGTCGTTAGGTTCCATCATGGTTCATCCTAAGTCAGGACCCTACGACAGCACTGCTCACTTAACTAGGTTTACTCCTGTATGAGTTAAGTCAAGTTCATTGGTCGACTGCTAAATCGCGACATTCGTCTTGTACACTCCACTCATACTCAAGCTTTCGATGTCCCACCTTTTTTTTGGGTCGTCCTTACACTTCTTCGCCCAACACTTCTTCACCATTCAGAATTGTCAATCTCGCGTGGCATAGCTTGAAGTGTGGTATGCTAAGTTGCAATGTAGCTTTATGTTGTACCTTTCAGTTCATACCAACACTACTATGTCCACCTTGACTCATCCTCTAGTTACCCACACAACAGAGGCATATCTGTCCTTCCTAGTCAAACTCCTCATTCTTAAAATTTACACAACCCCGTGGAGTCTATTATTAAATTACTTAATTACTTATATGCATATCATGTCAATAGGAACGTGATGATAGGTGATCAACGAGAATTTTCTCTTGGAGGAGAATGTCGAGGAGTTCCAACTTCAAGATTCCATGGCGGATTCTCCGTAGGAAGACCAAGCCATAACAACTAACATTGTTATAGAGTCGCAAACAAGGCAAGCCCCGGTTTGCATTTAAGTGCCTTTTAATATTTTGCTTTTATACACACTGTATTGAATAGACTTAATATGTGCATTAGGTCTAGGTTGATTGAATACCCCACATGCATGACCAAATAATCCATGTGGTGGATGGGTAGTATAAGACTCCCTCGATTTATATTGTTATGCTTAATGTTTAGTTAGAAGATCTGTAGAAGTCGAGTATGTTGGATACTACTCGCAAGATAGGTCACATTTTATTGATCACAAGTCAAGTAGTTGAATTCTACTTGCGAGAGAAGTTGAGTGAGTTAAACCTACTCTCGAGTTGTTACCATAACGTTAGCTCCTTAATATGAGACGTGGACGGGGATTTGTGTAGGTTGGTTTGCCCACATCGTGCCTGGGTCAGTAATGGCGAGGCAGGTGTTGGGAGATGGTTTGGTTGCCCCGTTTGTGTCGGTTAAGGCCCGTCTCGTGCTTAGCCCTGTTGGACAAGTTTGAACTGTACCTGGTGCATACTGGCTATATGGAACCCAAGAAACCAATGTACCTTGAGGATCCTATGTTGGAACCTTTTTAATTGGATTAAGCTGTCGGCAGTGAGTTCAGTGGGAGGTAACTTACTCAAGAACATCTCACGTCGGAGATGCACCTTGAGGTGAGCTCACTATTCGGGTCGATCGAACTGTTTCAATGTGGTTTAATTTAGGGAAAGGTGGCTTCGCGCAACATTAGTGGAGTGTGCCGAGGAAACTCCGAGTATGGGCGTACGTGTCGTGCAGTCCGGGTGTTTTTGATTCGAATCACCGTCGCTCGCGTTTATGGATTGAGCATACTTGGACACTGAGTCTTGACGTAGTAATACTAAAGAAGCCAGAAGACTACGTTGTATCGAATTATAATTGTTTTGCAACCTGGTGTGACTTAGAGATAGTAAAATTAAATACTACAGTTTCCCTATACTTTAGCTGTAATAGCATTATGTGCTTTGGGCATGTCATATCATCGGCAAAGCGTTTCTTGTTTGATTGTGGAGTCTATGATGTGCCGTGCCTGAAGAATGTCATGTTCTACTTAAAACATGACTATAAGGATCCACTTGTAGGCGAGTCTTTTATGCTATTCCTTACCTATGCTTAGTATTCACCCCTGCATATGTCTAGTAAGACGGGTTAGTCTTGTTGAGCCTTATGCTCACGTTTGCACTTTAACAATTTTTGCAGGTATTAGGTTTATTTTTGCTGTTCAGGTTGTACATGAGATCTCGAGGTATCGAGATAAATCTCATGTGAACCATGCCGCTGCTGAATGTTCTTCTTGTTGCTAGTGAGAAGCATCCTAGGGCATGGATGTCTTATCTCCTGCTTAGTTAGGTGAGATTATGAGTATGTATTTTCTGCTGCGTATGTACCCTGTTGTACACTCTTTTGTAAACTCTTCTTATTATAAAATGAAAACTTTATATGTTTTGTTATCCTTTTCATGTGTGTTGTTAGGTGCCACATCGCACGGCACCACCCAATGAGGTCCTCGGAACTGTGGACTCCGGTCCCCACAGACATGGTATCAGAGCTTCATTGGGAATAGCACGCTCGAAAAGAGCCTATTTTTGAAAACACCGAAGTAGTCGAGTGAGGATTAGCTATATGCCCATTAAGGACTATTACTAGTATAAGTTATAAAGGTGGTGAACTAACTTGTTATATTATTTCTGTAACGACGCTTCGTCTTCAAGGTAAGAGGTAAGGTATGCCACCGAGAGCGGATCAATCTCGGTGAACTCTGCATACGAGATGTGGTATGTGAAATTTCCGTGGCTTTGCACGAAAAGTCAATATGAGTCTCTGAAACATTCCATGTTTCTGAGAACATATGACACGCGGTACCCCAGCGTGACACAAAATTAGTGGGAGCCCCCGTCGGGTGGTGTATAACCCGATAGTGTGCATCTCTAGAACTATTCATGTTCTATGGGATCATGTGAAACACGTATGCCCGAGCGTGTATAAGCCGGTTCGTGTGGGAGTCTTTGTTGTACAGACGTAGTACAACCATGTACCTCGAGACATGACTTCGCTCGAGGGCGACTCCTACCATAGTTGTATGCATTTACTTTTGATTATATCTTATTGTGACTGCCTGTCGTGTTTCCCTGTGCCACCCTTGAGGTGTGAAGGTGTGAAAGGGGATTGCTTGTTTTCTGCAGGTACACTAACTCCGGTAGCGACCCGTGTAGAATACGTTTGCGAGTGATCGATATTAGAACCACCTATAGACGTATCCGGATATACCGGATTAGACTTTTCTTTGGTAAGGAACATAGTACCGTCAGTATCACATTTGATACTTTGACCATCCCCCAAGAAAGAATGGCTTCATTATCATCTTGTAAAATCTAACTCCCAGTTGCTGGATAGTTTTGGGTCAAAGTTTCGACTTGGAGAGTGCAAAGGGAAGAAGGATGAAGATTAAGGTTGTTGTTCACTCTTGACGGAATCTAGCTTGATTATGTCAAGATGTGCTACTAGTTAAACTTCATAGGACATCGTAGTATGCTATAGGGATGGGGGAGATGTTCAGGTCCTCGACGATTTCTCTATGGACGAGTTTGACAGAACAACACTGGGGAAACTCGTCCAAATCATTAGAAACCAGCATTTCTTCACCTCTTTGATATAATGAACTAGCCTCGGCATTTCAACCATAACTCTTTTTAGAATCGTCGAATACCTTCATGTAATAAATTTACGGAAAACTTGCGACTTGTAAAACATGTTTGTAATGGGACTTGCTGTCAAATTGTGATATTATCCATCTGAAAATCAGTGGCCAAATCAGCTTTAAACAACCAAAATCTATCAAACTAAATTCTGAAACCTGAACCGATTGTTCCACTTCAAAAATCCGTATCTCTTCAACCTGGAGGGCTTTGGAGGCAAGTGAATACTTTTTGGAAATCTATTGAAGTCTTCTATAAGTTTTCTATTGACCTCCAAGCCAAAAGACGCTTTTATGGTGATGAAAATGCACCGTTATCACAGCAGCTGCTGTTCTGAAACTACATGGACCAGCATCTGAATTTTTTCCATATTTCCTGGTAGAAAGCTCTTCTATTTCATTATGATACATTTATTGAAAGGAGAAGAGCTATTCTACAACTTTGTTAGTCAATGTTACCTCAAATTCAGTTTAGAACTAATTAGAAACTGGAGTTTAAGATAGTACATGTATATAGGTGTTATCTGAAACAGTCAGAAAAATTCCAAACTTTGAACGGCCATAACTCTTAAACTAGAAATGCAACCTATGCATGTTTATACCTGTATGGAAATCATAAAGAGTCCTCTATCGACTTCCTATTCAACACAAAGGCTAAAACTCGCAATAACATGGTCTAAATCGAAGTATCGTTTAAGGTGTCGTGACATTTCTGAATCTGGCAGATTTGGATTTAGTTGTTGTTTAGACCCTAGCTTTGAGTAGGATCATCGATTGGCTTCGGGTTTTACCTTTCTAGAATCCTGAGAATGTATGCAACAAGTTTTCTATGTGTTATTTTTGCAAATGTTGATATTTGTATATCTGAAAATTGTGGACAAAATCAGCCTTAAACAAAGGAGGTGCCGTCCAAATTTTCAGAAAACCTGTCAACTTGCAAATGCCATATCTTCTCAACCAGAAGTTCTACGAGGGCAAGTAAGTACTCTTTAGAATTTTTTGGAAGTACTTTACAAGTTATCTATTCAGCTCAAGACCAAAATTCTTTTCTATGTGGGTGAAATTTGGATAATCACAGAGACTGTCAAGGCACACCCAAACTGGACAGCAATCTGTACACCTCTGAATTTAATCCATAACTTGCAGACCCTTGATCCAATGGTGTCGCGCGAGTAACCGTTGGAAATTATAGAGAGTCAGCTACAATGTTTGCAATTGGCTCCAGACCTGAATCGATCATCTACCTATTCCAAATCGAGTTTCAATGCAGAGTGGTCAATCTGAACTGAATTCAAATTCTGAATGCTGAAATTTTACCCAACTTCAAAACTTCATATCTTTTGAACCAAAACTGATGTGAATACAAATAAATACATTATGGAAAACTTATTACATTGGATACAACTTTGTAAATAAGAATATATCCATATTTCCGTCAGAACAGCCTGAAAACTTTAGATCAAAACTGCTACTTTTTAAGCAGGTTCTGCTGAAAGTGCAGAAATTTCTGCTGACTTTAAAATAGCATAACTTGCAAACCAGAGATGATCTAGAGTCAAACCAATACTTTTTGGAAATTTCTTGAAGTTTAATTTAGCTTTGTATTTCACCTATAGATCTGATTTTGCCAGTAACTGGATCAAAATCGAGTTTGAGTCCAGACTGGTCATTTGTCACCATAGCCTAGCCAGTTTGAACCTTTTGGTTTTTGTTAGGCATTTGGTTCTCGAGTTCAACTCGAGGAGTTTCATAACATCACAGGTGTTGTGATTCAACAATAGTTACCATTAGAGTTGAGTATTAAACTCAATCAAATCTCTTTCGCTCGGTTGCTCATGTTAGTGTTCTAATTAGGCAACCGTGCACCTCACACTTTAAGGGTGTATTGAGCATGTGTTGCACTTCCATTAGTCGACGACCCTCCCCGTAAGGATTGTTTGGGGTAAGTTTCTCGCTTACCTAGCTTGAAACTTAAGGGGGAAGGAGTGCACCTAGTAATCAAAGTGATACGTTCACCTAGGTGTCATACCAAGGTACATCGACACCGAACCAACGTGCTGGAAGCAATGCTCAAGTAAGTAGGACCGAGTACAACATTGACTCATTGGGTAAATAAGAAGCTTAATTAACGGATCTTCTCGAACCCTGTTTCTTGGGGAACTCGATCATCGAGTTAAAGAAGTTAGTTGATTCTTGGGGAACTCGATCATCGAGTTAAAGAAGTTAGTTGATTCTTCATGCTAAACCACTCACTTGCTTCAGTCTCTGAGACGAGAAGCCATAGGTGAGTAGTATGAGCTGGAAATTCTTTAGCAAGAACGTGGATCACTAACCAAGGTCGTGCCTAGCACAGTACCTTGTCAACCACTTAGTGTAACCTACGGAAGTGATGAGAACCTTACTCTTCAAAGGTTACTCTCTTTGCAACTTCTGAAGGCAACCCTACCGCACCTTTTAAAGGTTAGACATACTACCTTAGGAATCCTATGTGATGAAAAACCTGACCCTTTGTTAAGGAATCACAACTACCTGTAAACTGTGATTAGCAAGCTTCAGGGAACTTCACATCAACAAATTGTTCAATCATTTTGTTCCATTATGTACACTCTGTTGCCTTGAGATGAACCTCATCATTCCTTGCTAATGTTCTTACCTTGAATTCTTGAACTTGGTCAAGACATGAAAGTGACATTCGTCGTTTGACACTTTTAATGGCCAAGTCACTTAATCCTTCTGTATCTAGGGTACTTCTGTTTGTGTTTGAGTTGTCTTACCTATTTTTGCTCAAAGCATAATACCGAATGCACCATACCTTGCATAGTTATCTGCGGAGTTGCATTGTGTCTGCATAACACCATCCGGTTTGTGATGCATCATGAAACGTAATTACTAATGAGTTTTGCGCAAGAATATGTGACCTCGTTCAGATACTTAAGTAGTGCCTAACATTTTTTAGTTGTGATCAATTTTATCGTTCGCAACGCCTTCGACTGGTTTCATTATCTTGAGTAGCACAAGGGGACACCTTGTGACTAAAAAACAGTTGAATCCTTGTCCTTGACTTGTTGAAACTCAAATCACCTTGAGTACCGGCAACTGACTGTTTGTAGCTGCGAGGAGTTTCTTATTGACTTCTCGACCTCGCTAGAGCCTTAAAATCTTTCTATTCGCGAGATTATTATTGATTACCAAACTTTGGAACTCTTTGACTTGTACTGCCTGATGGCATTGCTTCGGCTACAAAACCAAAGCAGAAAGGTCTTCATAAGAGAAACATCCAGAGTTAAGGACGCTTAACTATCATAGAACTCTATGTACCTCCTCAATGAAGAAGTTTACTTCATTTTGACGGAAAGAAGAAGACCTCAACACTTCAACATAACCTTTTAAGACCCAAGTTTTACGATGTGATATTGTCATGTCGAGCCTCCTGTCAAGGTTATCAACCTAAAGACTGGAATCACTTGAAGCAGACTTTAGAATTTCTTCAGATGTCTGAAGATAATCACTATTTCGTAGAACCCAAGTCTTTAAGGGTATTGCCATTTTCCTTAGTCAATGACCCTCTTTTATGGATCGTTCCCTCATCGTTTCTGTTATTCTACTTGTTAGAATCTCGGGACGAGACTCCTTTAAGGGGGAAGGATTGTAAAAGCCCACTTTTCAGAAGAACAAAAATGCAAAAATGTGAACTTGAAAATTTTGAAAATGGACATGGAAATCCAAACTCACATGAACCATATGAGTTAACCAATGTTCACTAGAAATTAGGGACTTGTTAAGATTTTACTTATAGAACCTGGGTGCTAATGTATATTAGAACTTAAGGTGTAAAATTATTAATTTCCAACTATTCACATTTAAAATGATAAATTAAAGGAGAAAAGAAAACAAAATAGAGAGAAAGAAAAAGGAATTTTTCCAACCATAAAATGGGACATTCAATAATATTTAAGTCTAAGGCTGTAAATTTTTCCGTGACCTTCTAATATTCCAAATTGACTCTCGGTAAAGTTTCAAAATTTTTGAAGAACGCTTTCCATTTATTGGACACGTACTAAGAGTTTAACCAGAGTCGACTTCAAATTTAAACTTTGTACTTAACCTTGTCCAAATAAACTCCAAATTTTTCGTGAGGTCCCTTATGGTTCAAAAAGGGTAACTTCAAAGCTTCAGGATTTTTTGAACCTAATTTACTATTTATTTCATTGAATCAAGTATCACCGCTTGAACTCAAATTCAAACCTGAGTTCAAAATTCAACTTGCTCAGTTCTAAAATCAGATTGCACCACAAAATTCTTCACATTTAATTTAGTCATTGGGCCAAAGTTGAATATTTTTGAAGCATCTTTGCTAGCCCTAATTGAAATTGGAAAGAGGAATGAGGGAGGTGGGTCCCACAAGTGGTCCCCACAGGTCAGGTCGGCAACTACCCACAGCGTGACACCGATACCCTGCATGTGCCACCGCGATGAACACATCGGTCCTTATCTACCGTGCCCAACTCCTTCCTATCCACAGCACTGCTCGCACCCAGCCACGGCGACGGTCGCGCGCCTTCTCTGCGTCCGGCCACCTCCTCGCCTCCCAGCTCCGACGCACGGCGCCTGCTCACCGCAAGCCCCCGGCTGCGTCCCTCCCGGCCGCCTGCCGCCTCTGCCCGGCCCTTGCGCCACGGCACCGGCACCGGCACCCTGCCCAACACCGACCGCCGGCCGTTCGTCCGCTCGCCTGGCCGCCGGCGCCAGCGCCACGCCACCACGCGCCGCCAACACCGCGCTGCGCTTCTCCTCCCGGCTTCCTCTCGACCACCGCGGCCCTGCCACTGCATGCTCGCAACCTCCTGGCCGTCGCTCGCCCGAATCCGCACCACCCCGCCAGCCGTGCGCCTCCTCGCCCGGCCGCTAGCCGTCTCTGCTCCTGCGCCTCCCACGCCGGCCGCTGCTCGCCCTGACTGCGCCGCTCCATCGCCGAGCTGCTCCGTCGCTACGCCACCCGACTCTGCTCGCGTCGCGCTGCTGCGCCCCGCGCTTGGCCGCCCACGGCGCCACCCGCTCGCGTCCCTCGCCACACCAGCGCTCCACCTCCCGGTCGCGCCCCCACTGGCCCGCCTCTACCGTGCACCGCCTGCGCTTGCGCGCCACGGCGCTATGCTCCGTCCCCATCGTCCTCAAGGTGAGTGGCTTGGCCTGTGCTCCTCTCCTCCACATCGCCGCCTCCCGGCCTCGCCCCTGCGTGTTGCTCTCCGTCGCCAGCGGCGTGCCATGGACGCCTTCTGCTCGCCCAATCCATGCCGCCGGGACGCAAGCCACATCTCGCCCGGCCCTTGATGACCCATGCAGCATCGTGCCCCTACGTGCCTCGCCCCGGTGTCTTGCCTTCGTGCCATGTCGCGCGCTCCATGCCACATCGTGCATTGTGCAGTGCCTGCTCGACGAAATGCCGCTATGATGCTACACTGCTATGTGCCGTGCCACTGCTCGACGCGCTCTAGTGTGCCATGGTCGTCAACATGTCACAGTGACCATCACCGTTCTCATGAGGTCACGGTGACTGCACACCCTTATTCTCATCCACACCGGCCATGCTTTGTGTTTCCCTTGTGTGTGTCACGTCACCACCAGGGTTGTGTTGTTGCCCTGCTCGTGCCATGGTCACGCCTGTGCGTTGACCATGGTGAGCACATTGCCCATCCTGCATCATAACTTTGATGCACAAAGGGCAGCCTAGCATATTTCTTTGTGCCGCTACACCCTACAACTCCACTAGAGTTGCCTTTAGGTCGTTTACCTTTCACTTGGCATACCAGATCAAGCCAATGTTTTGCCGTCATTGTCTGCTTGACGTCGTCATGATGTTCCACATCATGGGTGTGTCCTGGCAACAAGGCAAGGAATTTTGGGGATATAGATAGTGCGGAACACAACCACGACACATCGGGTGATGGACGTTTGGCCAAATTAGGGTTTAGTCCAGGTGAGATTCATCAAGTCCTAGGTGTAGCCAAGGTGCTCGATGAAATGCCTTCTAGGTCAAACCAGTTGTGTCGGTGATCACTGATAACCTTGGGTAGAGGTATGCAAGAACGTTGCGACAAACAAGGAGAACTAGACCAAGAGGAAACCTTGGATAAGAGTTCCTTGGTTGTGTTGAGGATGTTCCCTAACCGATCACAAGATTGGTTAACTTGGTGTACCACTTCATCGACGGCAGGTTCGTCAAGTCGCTTATCAACAACCAAATCGACATCACTAGCCTTAAGACTCACAAGGTGGTGTTTAGGATTCCGCTCACCCCATTGACGAGTCCGGGTTGATGCGGACGTCGCTAAGACGATCTTCTCGAGATGGCAAAGCATGCCTTCATAGCAAGGTCTTGCATCATGTTTAAGTCCCGAGAGCTTACCGAGCTCACCTGGATGATCTTGCAGAAGACACTACATTAGTGTCGTCTTGCAAGCACTTGAACGATGCTCAAGAAGCTTTCCATAGAAACTACTTTACCTAAAAGTCATTTGAACGTTGTCTTGGTACTCATGCTAGGTTAACAGTGCTTGTAATGACTTCTTGAGTCCAAGCCATGTTGATCTCAATTCAATCGCAAGTGTCGTTAGGTTCCATCATGGTTCATCCTAAGTCAGGACCCTACGACAGCACTGCTCACTTAACTAGGTTTACTCCTGTATGAGTTAAGTCAAGTTCATTGGTCGACTGCTAAATCGCGACATTCGTCTTGTACACTCCACTCATACTCAAGCTTTCGATGTCCCACCTTGATTTTTGGGTCGTCCTTACACTTCTCCAACCAACACTTCTTCACCATTCAGAATTGTTAATCTCGCGTGGCATAGCTTGAAGTGTGGTATGCTAAGTTGCAATGTAGCTTTATGATGTACCTTTCAGTTCATACCGACACTACTATGTCCACCTTGACTCATCCTCTGGTTACCCACATAACAGAGGCATATCTGTCCTTCCTAGTCAAACTCCTCGTTCTTAAAGTTTACACAACCCCGTGGAGTCTATTATTAAATTACTTAATTACTTATATGCATATCATGTCGATAGGAACGTGATGATAGGTGATCAACGAGAATTTTCTCTTGGGGGAGAATGCCGAGGAGTTCCAACTTCAAGATTCCATGGCAGATTCTTCGTAGGAAGACCAAGCCATAACTAACATTGTTATAGAGTCGCAAACAAGGCAAGCCCAGGTTTGCATTTAAGTGTCTTTTAATATTTTGCTTTTATGCACACTGTATTGAATAGACTTATTATGTGCATTAGGTCTAGGTTGATTGAATACCCCACATGCATGACCAAATAATCCATGAACTGAATGGGTAGTATAAGACACCCTCGATTTATATTGCTATGCTTAATGTTTAGTTAGAAGATCGGTAGAAGTCGAGTATTTTGGATACTACTCACAAGATAGGTCACATTTTATTGATCACAAGTCAAGTAGTTGAATTCTACTTGCGAGAGAAGTCAAGTGAGGGAAACCTACTCGCGAGTTGTTACCATAACGTTAACTCCTTAATATGATACGTGGACGGGGATTTGTGTAGGTTAGTTTGCCCACATTGTGCCTGGGTTGGTAATGGCGAGGCAGGTGTTGGGAGATGGTTTGGTAGCCCCGTATGTGTCGGTTAAGGCTCGTCTCGTGCTTGGCCCTATTGGACAAGTTTGAACTGTATCGGGTGCATACTGGCTATATGGAACCCAGAAAACCGATGTACCTTGAGGATCCTATGTTGGAACCTTTTTAATTGGCTTAAGATGTCGGCTGTGAGTACAGTGGGAGGTAACTTACTCAAGAACATCTCACGTCGGAGATGCACCTTGAGGTGAGCTCACTGTTCGGGTCGATCGAACTATTTCGATGTGATTGAATTTGGGGAAAGGTGGCTGCGTGCGACATCAGTGGAGTGTGCCGAGGCAACTCCGAGTATGGGCGTACGTGTCGTGCAGTCCGGGTGTTTTTGATTCGAATCACCGTCGCTCGCGGTTATGGATTGAGCATACTTGGACACTGAGTCTTGACGTAGTAAATACTAAAGAAGCCAGAAGAATACGTTGTATCGAATTATAATTGTTTTGCAACCTGGTGTGACTTAGAGATAGTAAAATTAAAGTTTATAGTTTCACTATACTTTAGCTATAATAGCATTATGTGCTTTGGGCATGTCATATCATCGGCAAAGCATTTCTTGTTTGATTGTGGAGTCTATGATGTGTCGTGCCTGAAGAATGTCATGTGCTACTTAAAACATGACTATAAGGATCCACTTGTAGGTGAGTCTTTTATGCTATTCCTTACCTATGCTTAGTATTCACCACTGCATATGTCTAGTGAGATGGGTTAGTCTTGCTGAGCCTTATGCTCACGTTTAATGATTTTTGCAGGTATTAGGTTTATTTATGCTGTTCAGGTTGTACATGAGATCTCGAAGTATCGAGATAAGTCTCATGTGAACCACACCGCTGCTGAATGTTCTTCTTGTTGCTAGTGAGAAGCGTCCTAGGGCATGGACGTCTTCTCTCCTGCTTAGTTAGGTGAGATTATGAGTATGTATTTTCCGCTGCGTGTGTACCCTGTTGTACACTCTTTTGTAAACTCTTCTTATTATAAAATGAAAACTTTATATGTTTTGGTATTCTTTTCGTGTGCGCTGTTAGGTGCCGCATCGCACAGCACCACCCAATGAGATCCTCAGAAGTGTGGACTCCGGTCCACACACTTATGCTCAGAAGTATTGGTTGTTTGTTCATGTGCAGGTGTTGCTTGAGTTCAAGACATGGCTGGTGACGGGATCCATTGAACTAGTCCTAGGGAGAAGATGAGGTTCAAAAACCAAGTTCGGGAGGAATTGTGGTTGAGTTGATCGGGAGGTCGCCCATCATGTTTGAATCAAGAACAATGCGTATGAAGGTATTGTGGACGTCGTTGGGAGATTTTTGCACGCGTGCAAGGAGTGAATGGATGTGGCTACATGGTTCCAAGGCGTGATGAAGAGATGTGGACATAAAAAATTGGTCAAAAAGGTCCAACCGACTAGGTTATGGACTCAGGCTGCGGCTGAGTCATGTTTGACTCAAATATGGAAAGTTTTGAGTTGGTTATGATAGGATTTTGTGTGCGTCACGAATTTTAGTTGTTTTAGGAATGTGGGATACGTTCCTAAGGTGTTTTTAAGTCTTAAGATTTCTTCTATCTGCGTATAGAAGAGTCTTGAGTAGTTATGGAGAGTTTCGATTCGTGAATTGGTTAGGATTAGAGTCCTAGTTAGGATTGGGTTGGCCTAAGGGCTGATTATATAAGCAAGAGAGGCCAGAATTCATGGTGCACGACTTTGGGGATGTTTCTCTTGTGTTTTGATCAATAAAATTCGTAGTTTGATGGAACTTTTGTGCCTTGTTTGTCCGACTTGTTTTTGTCAAGTCTTTCTCGTAGAGTTTCTGCACAACACTACCTTTCTTCGGTAGTTTTATCATAACTCGAGTTCTACAGATCCGATCAACGTGATTCTTTTTGGGTTGTATTCATAACTTGATGTTCTATCATCTGTGAAAATTTCACAGTCATTGGATTTGAGATTTATGATCTACACGAGTTTCTTTGCAGTGTTCAAGAACTGCTTTTCTCGGGTAGGACAGATTGACCTTTGTTTGAATTTTCAATCGTAACTTGAGTTTATCTTGACGGATTTTCGTGATTCTTGTTGTGACGTCTTCGTAACTTGATTCTCTTCAATCTATACTAGTTTTGTCCCAGTTGAACACGTTTATATTAGTCGCACACATGGTTTCTTTAACAGATCAGTTTTCTACCGAGGGGAGTTTTCGTTGCTTCCACTGAAAAGTTTTAATCTACCATTCACCCCCCCCCCCCCGCTCTGGTAGCTTTACACGTGCTCTTCGATCCTACGATGTTAGCCAAAAGCAAATCGAACCCTATGGTCAAATTGTCTTGCCCGACTTGAAACAACTTGTGAATGCAATGAGGCATAAAGCAAATCTTTTTGGGTTGAATTATAAAAATAAATTTATTTTGTCATGCACGGTGTTCATATTCAATTAAATTTACTTCGCTGATTCAAATTTTTTGTTTTATGATGGTTGGAAATTTTACCTTCTAACATGCAAGTTTGGAAATTTAAACATGTTGAATGCAAATGATCAGCAACTCAAATATGCAATTGGTAATAAAATATGAGATAACTACCAATTAACCTATTGGCAAGGACTCACCGAATTTTTGAAGTCCGATGATTGGTACTTACCTCAGTCCTGTTTAGTGCAATGACTTGTTCTCCAATCCTAGAGATGATGATGTGGACAACTTCTCCTATTTGACATGACAAAATTACTTTGGATGTCATTTGGACGTGTGGGCTACATGGTGGCCCTAGCCTCTTCGTCGCATTGATGAAGACTTGTTGATGTTGCGACGGTTTTTCCCTCTTGAAGATATTCTCTTACAAGAATGGTGAGGCTTGTCCCTTTTTTTTTAGGGGTGTCACTTCGTCCTTCTTGATATTCCTTGGAGTTAACCCATACCTTGATCATGGATCGAAGGCTTCTTTGGGCATGATGACATGTGGACTCCATAATCAAACAAGAAACACTTCATCCACAATGTCACTTGTCCAAGGTTGTACGGGCATGGTCGAAATGTAGGATCCCAACAAGTAATTGTGGGATAGTTTGGATCTTGAATGGTCTTTCAATTTCTTGTCCTTGGACAAGAGCTTCATATTAGAATGGTGTCTTGATTTCTGCTTGGCCATGGACAACATACATCAAGGTAGGCTAGTTGAACTAAAATCCCTTGAAATCCCCATAGCATCCTTGTTTACAATGGTGATGTTGATTCCACCCTTGACCTGCTTGTGAATGGTAGCCATTGGAGTTGTCATTTGAAAGGAAGAATCCCCATGGGTCTTAGGGAAATAATTCCCCAAGTGTCCCATGTTGACATGGATTTTCACAAATCAGAATATCCATGGCTTGGATCAACCAAACACTTTTCCATGGGCTTGATCTTCATGTTACTTCAGTGGGAGGTGTAGTTCCATAACTAGCATGTACACCTTGTTAAGTGGTGTGCATGAAAAGCTAAGGGAACTAGAGCATTCTTCAATCCACCCCTCTAGTGGAGACTATCTTCTCATCCATGATAAATGAGAATAGGGCTCCTTCAGCTTTAGCATGAATGTAGTCATGGATTGGTGGAGCAAACTTAGCTCGATGGACTTCATTCGAGGCTTCTGTTGTAGCGGCTGGGCGTCGGGGTAGATCTTTAGATGGTGCTCGATCACCTCCTTTGGGATCTCGAGCATCTGCGACGGTTCCCAGGAAAGCACATCAAAATTCGCCTAGAGGAAGGCCACGAGCATGTATTCCTATTTTCTGTCCAGACCCTGCTATGCGGGTGGTCTGGGAAGCATAAGAACCGATCAGGACAACCTTGACGGGGACATCGTCATTGTCAGAGGGCTACACACGGGGTGCAGCGGTTGAGCCTCGCTGGCGCGTGCTTGGGGGGGAGGGGGGACTGACTTGACCCAGCACCACCCGAGTCCCGAGGCGGGTGCTGGGGCCACTGCAAGTGCTTGGAGCTTCTCCAAGGCTGACGATGCAGCAGTGCGGTCCTCGCAGTTCTTGAGGATGCTAGTGGGTGTTGGTATCTTCAGGACCAAGTAGTCGTACTAGGCTACTGCCATGAATCGGTAATGGGAGGGCCTCCCAAAGATGGTGTTGAAGGGGGGGCTGACCTCCGCGATGTTGAACTGGATGTTCTTCGTCCTAAAGTTCTCGGGTGTCCCGAAGGTCACCCGGAGGTGGATGTTGTCGTACGAGGTGATGGTCCCCAGTCCCACCTACAAGAATGTGCTCGAGGGGGTGAGCTTGGACAGGGAAATCTGCAGCTTCTCGAAGACTCACGGCTGATAAGGTTGAGGCCGACCCTGCCATCAATCAAGACGTGGTAGAGCTTGACATTGGCGATGGTGGGGGCCATGAGGAGGGGAAGGATCCTGGCTCGCGCCATGTTCTTGGGGCAGTCAGAGTTGTCGAAGCTGATCGGCATCTCCATCCGCATGTGGTGCGGTGCCAGACTAATGTAGGAGCTACTCGAGCCACCGCCCGGCATAGGTTCTTGACAGCTTTACAGAACATAGGGTCCCACGAACCTTCGTAGATGATGTGGAGCATCTTGCAATGCTCGTTGTTGCCACCGGAGTCAGAGTCCTCATCTTGGTGGACCGCCTTGACGGCCCGTTGGGGCTCCTTGTACTCCATTTCTTTCTCTTCATCGACCTGCGGGTCAACCTTTTGCTTGCCCTCACGCTGGCGGAAGGGCGCACTGCTGGAATGTTATTGTACCTGCTCACGGTACTAGTCTGCGAGCTTCTTGATTTCTGGGTAGTCACTAGCGATGTGGCTGCTAGTGTTGTGTACCAAGCACCGCTCACCGCTATTGCCACCAGCTTGTGGTTGCCACGAGCGCTTGTCGGGCCAATGCCGCCCTGGGACTGCCAGTCGGTGCTGCTGCAATGACGGGAGCCTCGAGCAGCGGCCTGTCATGGCCACCCCACTTGTTCTTGTTCTTCTTGCCACTGCCATGGGGAGTGGAACCTACACCAGGCTGGCCGGCCTTACCCGCCTCGAGGGCGGGCTGTGAGTGCCAGTCACAGCCTTCTGCAGCCCTTGCGCACCTATCAGCAATGGAAAAGAGCTCGGAGACGTCTTGCATGTTGTGCGTGGCTAACTTCTTAAGCATCTTCTTCTGGCTCACACCTTGCTGGAATGCAACTATGATAGATGCATTTGGGATGTGGGGGAAGGAGTTGCGTACCTGGGAGAAACGCTGGATGAACAACCTCAGCGTCTTTGTGTGAGACCTATGTGTACTGAATACATTGGCTTCTACTGAATACGTTGGTGTTGATGATATAAGTTCTAAAATTCTGCCAAAACCCCCTTTTAGCAAGGTCTGACTCTAGCTCCGAGATTCTGCAAGGTCCGACAATAGGTCCGACTTGCTTTGTCAAGGTCCAACATGTTTTTGGGTAGCTCCGATGAGCTTTGTCTTTAGCTCCGTCATGTCCTTGTTAAGCTCCGATATGTTTTGCTAGGTGACCTATGTTGGTTAGCTCCGACATGTTTTTTTCTAGCTCCAGCTTTTGTATTGACTAGTTCCGACCAGCTTTGGTACGCTCCAGCGCTAGGTTGTACTAGCTTTGGTAAGCTCTGGTGCTAGGTTGTACTAGATTTGGTAAGCTCCGGCGCTAGGTTGTACTAGTTTTGGTAAGCTCCGGCTCAAGATCCGGTTAGCTCTGGCAAGATTCAGAGCTTGACCGCAATGTTCCTGCTTTTACTGTGAAATGTTTTGAACTTGCTTTACACTTATGGAAAGTTTTCTTAGTATTCATTTTCTATGTTTTTGGTGCGTTTTGGTTGATATGGCTGATATCGTTTTACTGTGGTTTTGCAACATGCTTATGTGAGGTGCTCACGTAAGGTGTTGTGTTCGGAACTAATTTGAGTCAAGTCACAGACATGGGCTCGTACGGATTGGTTGTTTTTTCATGTGCAGGTGTTGCTTGAGTGCAAGACATGGCTGGTGATGGGATCCATTGAACTAGTCTTAGGGAAAAGATGAGGTTCAACAACCAAGTTCGGGAGGAATTGTGGTTGAGTTGATCGGGAGGTCGCGCAGCATGTATGAATCAAGAACAATGCATATGAAGGTATCCTGGACATCATTGGAAGATGTTTTCACGTGTGGAAGGAGTTCATGGACGTGGCTACATGGTTCCGAGGCGTGATGAAGAGATGTGGACGTAAAGAATTGGCCAGAAAGGTCCAACCGACTAGGTTATGGACTCAGGCTGCAGCTGAGTCGGGTTTGACTCAAATATGGAAATATTTGAGCTGGTTATGTTCGGATTTCATGTGGGTCACGAATTTGGGTTGTTTTAGGAATGTGGGATACGTTCCTAAGGTGTTCGGAAGTTTTAAGATTGCTTCTATCTGTGTATAGAAGAGATTGTGCAGTTATGGAAAGTTACGATTCGTGAATTGATTAGGATTAGAGTCCTGATTTGAGTTGAGTTGGCTTTCGAGCTGGTTATATAAACAAGGGAGGATAGAGCTCGTGGTGCATGACTTTTGGGATGTTCCTATTGTGTTCTATTGAATGAAATTTATGGTTGAAAGGAACTTGTGTGCCTTGTTCGTCCGACTTGTTCCAGACAAGTTTTTCTCGTCGAGTTTTCTGCACAGCACTACCTTTCTTCGGTGGTTTTATCATAACTCGAGTTTTATAGATCCGATTGACGTGATTCTTTTTGGGTTGTATTCACAACTTGATTATATATCATCTCTCAAAATTTCACGGTCATTGGATCTGAGGTTTCTATCTACAAGAGTTTCTTTGTGGTATTGCAGATCTGTTTTTAACTCGGTAGAACAGATTGACCTTTGTTCGATCATTCGACCGTAACATGAGTTTCTCTCGACGGATTTGAGTGATTCTTGTTTTGTCGTCTTCGTGACATGATTCTCTATGATATCTATCACTTATGTCATGGTGAAACAAGTTTAGATTAGTCTCACACATGATTTCTTTAACAGATCATTTTTATGCCGAGGGGTTTTCATTGCTTCCGCTAAAAAAGTTTTAAATCTACCATTCACCCCCCCCCCTCTGGTAGCTTTTCACGTGCTCTTCGATCCTACACTCTCCTTAGTGCTGTCGCACGGCATGGAGGTCTATCTCAATGCCGGTACGGGTGTAGGAGCTATCGAAGTTTGCCGCGAACTGTCGGCAAAGCTCTTCTTTGGAGGTTATGGACCCTATAGGTAGGTTCATAAGCCATGACCAGGCCGAGCCGGTCAGGGCGATAGGAAAGTAGTTCACCAAGACGGACCCGTCCACTTCTGCAGCTAGGAGTGTGGTGGTGTAGATATGCAGGAACTCGCATGATTGACACTACCATCAAACTTGTCGGGTATGTGTGGCTGGAACTTGTGCGGCCACGCCGCCATACAGAGGTGCGGAGCCAGGGCTGTGCACCCTCCGATGGCTTTTTCCGGAGACTGGTACAGAACAGGGTACACTTGGGGTGCTTGCTGCATGATGTACGGCTGTTGTGGTGCTTGCTGTGCTGCGTACGGCTGATGCGTGTGTTGTGCGACATACGGCTGATGTGCAGGATGCTGCTGCGCTGTGTATGGCTGATGCACGTGCTGCACTACGTACGGCTAATGCACAGGCTGGGGAACATAATGCTGTTGAGCATGCTGATGGACATACGGCTGCTACACTTGCTGCGCTACGTATGGCTAGGGAGCTGTCTCCAATGTGTACTCTGGTGCTGGAGGTGGCGCAGGGTTTACCTGTGCTGCTGGCGGCTGAGGGTACCCCTGGGTTGCACACTGTGCGACCTATACTGGTGCTCAGGCTCTCGAGCACTGTAGTCAGCCTCAAGGTTGCACCGTCTCTCCCACTGCCGCTTGATGGTGGCGTGGCTGTCCTCCCTTGTAGCACAACGGCCGTAGAGCTCATCCTGGAGGTCTGCCGTGGAGAGCCTGGTGGAGCGGGAGTTGGCCGTGTAGCAGTCGATGGTCTGTGTGCACGACAGCAAAACATGCTATCTCCTCTTCTGAGGAGAGTTGATGACTGCAACGACGAGGTCGTCGACATCGTTGATCCACTGCTGCGCCGCTCTCTGGGAAGCGTTCATGAAAGGTGGATTGTTGAGGAGATCTTTGGCTACAGTAGCTCTCTTTGGACTTGCAGCCGGTGGCTCCATGGGTGCTGATGGAGCCGGCATCTGCTGAGAAGCGTTGGCCTGGCTAGCTGCAACTGTGTGGGGACGCGATGGATTAGACCGCGCTCTGGAGCTAGATCTGGCCTCGCTGCAGCTTGTGGTGTTGCGACGGCTTCGAGAATCGTCATCCAAAGGCCTGATGTTCACCATGGTAACGAAGGCACAAAGTCTTGGGAGAAAAAGCCCTGTACCTAGCACTCCGAATATCAAAGTGTTAGAACAAAACTTCCCCAAGACCTGCTTAGTCACAGCACGCGGAGGTTCTTTTTCAGGAGGGACTAGTCTTCGGTGAGTTTGTGCGTTTGGGAGATTGTTGACACGGTGGTTTACGTGGTTCGGGCCTCCAGAGCGTAACACCCTACGTCCATGGTGAGAGTTCTATTGTCTGAGTCTTGTGAGCTATGGAAGCTATTGAGGGTTTGAGTCAACATGTATAGAGTTGGTGGCTGCCCCGTCCTTTTATTGTAAGGCCAGACACCTTACAAGTTGGGATCCAAGGCTCGACAAGTGGCCCCAAGGCTATCTTATGCCTATACAAGATCTAATGGCTTGCTAAGTACACTGCCCATGACCTCGCCTTGAAGACCTGCCGTCTTGCCGCGTCGGGCGCAGAGGCTAGGCGTGGTCGTCGATGATTGCAGGAAATGTCTCATCTATCATTTGCTAGCGGCGTGGGGTAGCACGACGGCACCTTCACTGTGATACAATTGGGCGCAGCGGTACCTGACAGGAGTGTGTGCTGCATCGTGCACATGGGGAAGACGCGTACCTTCAATGCGCGACTTGGACAAGGCATGCTGCCCATTACTCCCGTAACCTACCGGTCAGGACAAGTTGTTGGACGTGTGGCAGCACTGGAGCTCGCCTATGCACGGGAGGTTGAGTCCTACGCTGCGGGTCACGTGGCAGACCAGAGACCAACTCCGAGGAGAGTCGGGGGTTTAGGACTGCTAGACACGTGGTGGTTTCGGAGCCCGCCTCTGCGGGGAAGGCTAGCCCGGAGCTTCGGGCCACGTGGCGGTGCTGGAGCCCACTCCTATGGAGTAGCTGCGTCCCATCCTGCTGAACATGTGGCAGCCCGAGAGCCTACCTCTTCTGGGAAGCCAAGTGTCGTGTAGAGGTCCACATGGCAGTACTAGAGCCCGCCTCTAAGGAGGGACGGGGTCCAGGCTTGCTGGACACGTGGCGGAAAACGAGAGGAGGCAGGGCACTTAAGCATCTTCATCCTGTGCGCGGAGGTACCCGATGAAGTGGGTACCGACAGTGGGGGATTACAAAGGACGGACAGGGCTGTCACCACCTGCCGCCTACCCCTACAACCTGTGGGTCTACAAAACATCCAACGCTACTTAACTATCTAAGCACCATGCTTACATGTCAAGTAAATACCTTAGAGGCTTGAGTACAAGTATCTCTCTAAGGCAATGACTAACCTAAACATCATTGAGCCAATGTTGGTACCAAGCACTAACATATTTATATTAACATAATCAAATTATTACTTAATTAGACTATAGTGGTGGTGTATGATGTTTATGATAACATGATATATGCATTATGACCAGATCATAATAACATCTACACCTAGCACATACATGGACTTCACGATCAAACTAGAAATGCTTTGCCCAAGTATATGAATAACAGGAGACTAATAATATTATTATAATAAGTAAAGTCACAAAAGGAAAGAAAGATACATGAGTCATACCTTTTTCCAATTTGGACATGGGACTAGAGACTCCTCTCTACAGCCTAATCTCCACTAAGGAACTAGGAGAACTAGTGTATACAAGAGATAATGCTTGAGTCGTGTGTGAAGTGAAGTGAGACCTCTCCCCCCTATTCATACATGGAGTAGAGGTTGTTCTCGCCACCAAAACTACGAGAATAAGTCATCATCATTATCTGCTCTTCGCAGGGAGTCGACACATGGAAGTTGACCGCGTTTGGCACCACTACCAAGTCGGCGAGCCTCCAGGTCGGCCGACCTGGTCAGGGCACCACTCGTGGTCTGTTTCCTCAGAGTGGCTGAAATGTCGGTCCTCTGACCATTTCGGGGTGCTAAGCCATTAGATGCCCTCGGATACTCCTGTAAGTGGGACATTTGATACATGTGCTGCCACATGTTGTCATCTGATTTGCTCGAAAGGTAGTCTTTAGGATTACTCCCTTGAATTCACTTAATTCCTGCATCAAATACTTGCACGCACCATTTTCTCCAAGTACAAGTGGAACTAGGTTATTTCTAAAACCAAGGGGGATATATTGACGGTCGAAATTTGCACTTAACGACCGTAAATGAACTCCCCCAAGATTATTCTTTTGCTCATCCCAAAGCAATGTTAAAGACTTAGGTTGTTGATTAGGAGTTTCTACTATGCTATATGCCCAAATAGTACAAAATACACAATTAAACATTCTACCTTGTATTGAATAAATTGGCAATGGTCCTCACCCTTTACATTAGTCCTCATGGGGCTTTTGCCTTCTCCCCTTCTTGGGATGGTTGAAAGATAAAACAATTCACAAAGCATGAATTATTCCTAATGTCTATGTTCCACTCAAATCCCAGAGAATTTCAAATGATTTTCAAAATTATACTTAAGTTCCTCAAGTGATACTCTCAATCACTCTGTTGTGTAAGTGGAATTGTTCTCACCAAGACAATGGATTTCTTGTCATATATCTAAATAAGGTTTTTTGTGGATCTTGGTAGAGAACAAGAGTAGGCATATTTGCAACACATATATTGCTAAGTAAAAAGAGTAAGCCTTAGGAGAAAACAAATCATACCTCTAGATCAAGATTGTGCAAGTGTGATGGATTATTTGTGGTGGTGGAAGATGACTCCTTTTTATGAACTCTCTTTAATGCAGGGATGAAGCATGACTACTTTTCTTTCTTTTCTCTTTTTTCCCTCATGATCATTATGGAGAGCATGCTTTATTCTTTTTCTCTCTTTTTTATTGTAGCCATGCCTTCTACTCTCTTTCTTTTCAAAAAAAAAAAATTGAAGACAGTTTTTGGCGTTGAATATATGGAGTATCTTTTTGGAGGTGGAAAATGGAATGATGAAAAATTTGCTAACATCCAGTGTAGAAGCTTAGCACATGCACGTGTGTAATCTTGATCATGGAAGTATGTAAAGATTCTCACATAAGTCTATACTAGTTTGAATAGGCTCAATGTGAAAACAAATATCATAAGCATGGGGTTTATCAAAATTTAAATATCATATGGCTTTGGTAGGAAATTAAAATCAAATGACGAACTTCATTTTAAATCAATTTCAAAATTGATCCGGAGATCAAGTTTTACTTTTATCAGCAAACTAGCAACCCTATGCTCTATATCATATCTCACAACAACCTATAATTAGATCATGCTTATGCTACCCACAATTTCTATGTTCTAGGCGAAGTACATAAAGCCAATAAACTCAATAGTTGGAGAATATTGAATTTTAACTTAAGTAATAAAGAAGAAAAAAACAGAAGAACTATTCATCATTTCAACTTATGGAGGAATCAAACATTCTTACCACACATATTTTATTTTATTAAATCCTATCTTAAGTTTTTTCTCTTTTTTTTAAAGATGCAATGATGTTGGAAAAAAAGGGAAATGAAATGCATGGTGGGATGTGACAAAAGTTACCTCAAGTGGGGGTCCTCCCCCAAGCTTGTTCTCGGTCAAGGTCCGCGATAGGGATTGAATCCTAACGATGGGGGTAGGCCATGAGGTTAACCTAACCTTGTTGCAGCATGGCTTCGACATTGAAGGGTTGAGTGTCGATGTTGTTTTGCCTCCCATGGGTGTTGTGAGTGTGGTCGAGGAGAGTGTTGTCAATGCTACTCATCCGCAGGGCTTAGTCCTAAACGGAGAGATTGCGCGTATGAGAGTGGTGAGACTGTGGTGTTTACGTGGTTTAGGCCGCCAGAGCATAATACCCTGCTCCACGATGAGGTTGTATTGATGGTGTCAATGAGTGTGTAGTGTGTGTATGCGTTAGATTGGGGGTCCTTTGTAACTGTGATGGTCCAATCCTTTTGTAGACAAGGTTGGATGCCTTACAAGTTGGGTTCGAGGCCGGACAGGTGGCCTCAGGGCGATCTTATCCTAAAGATCTATGGCTTCCCGCGTAAGCCTCCTCTGACCGAGGCTTGAAGACATGTCGTCTTGCCGCTTAAGATGCTAGTGGCCTTTGCGTAGTTGCTGATGGTGGCAGGGGATGTCCTGTCCATCTGTCTTGTCACTGCAGGCTACCCACTTGGTGGAGTGGGGTAGGCCTGTGGCGCCTTCACTGCGATATGATTGGATGCAACGGTACCTGACAAGGGCGCAAGTTGTGTCGAGCATATGCGCTTGGGGAAGGCGCATGTCTTCAATGCGTGAGTGGACAGAGCACGCCGCTCTTTACTTCTGTCAACCTACTGCTCATAGAGTGAGTCTGGAGCCCACCTCTAAGGAGGGGCAAGGTCCAGCTCCGCAGGACACATGGCAGGTCCAGAGCCCACTTCTAGGCGACAAGGGGTCCGGCTCCGCGGGACACGTGGTAGGTCTGGAGCCCACCTCGGAGCAGAGACAGGGTTTTGCTCTACGGGACACGTAGCAGCATTGGAGCTCACCTCTGCGGGGGAGGCAAGGTCCTTAGCCGTTTCATCCAGTGCGCCGGGGTACCCAGTACTGAGGGTACCGACAATGGCCCCTGGGCCCACCTGAGGGGAGGCGACGATCCCGAAGGGTGGGGCCTTCATCTTGTCTTGTAGAAGTGCATCAGCGGACCCATTTGAGGCACCGAGGCTCGAAGAAGTGACGTTGGCAGCCCTCATAGGAGGCGCCGAAGCTCGAAGAAGTGACGTCGGCGGCCCCCTTAGGAGGCACCAGAGCTCGCAGAAGTGACAACAGTGGCCCCCTTAGGGGCGCCAAAGCTCGGAGAAGTGACGCTGGCGGCCCCCTTGGGAGGCGCCAGAGCTTGGAGAAGTGATGTCGGCGGCCCCCATGGTAGGCGCCGGAGCTCGGAGAAGCGACACTGGTGTCAGTTCCTGTATGACCTACACACATGATAGAGAAAGAGTAATTTCGCTTGCGGGTCACTACTTCCCTGCTCTTTAGTCTCGTTATGGCTTACGGTCCTTAGTTAAGATACAGGGCATGGGTAATTCAATGAGTCTGCATTCAGAGTATGGTCGCTGCCTTGCTCAGGGCATGAGCCGTCTGGCCCCCTGTACTCAGCTGTTAGAACTGGGAGGCAAGGTGCGCAGGCCTAGGGCACGGAACCAGGATAAGCAGGTTGCACACCCTAGACCTCCAGCTCGGCGTTATCCTTTTAGGGGTAAGAACCATTTGGCGCCATGGACACCGAGCAAGAAAACGGCCATCAGACCCCAAACACATTGCAGTTACCTCATGCGAGCCCGCCTTTAGCAGGATAGCATAACTCCGACTAGGACGAGATCAGGAAAGAGTGACCGTGCATACAATAGGCAATATGCGAAAACGAGCATAACTTCATGAACATAAAAATAATGCATAATTAAATGAACATGGAAATACAGTGAGACAATATCCAAGTTATGGTTATTACCTTGCTCAGGAGTATGGGTCATCCGACCCTGTAGTACTTAGCCGCAGTGCTAAGGAGGCAGAGTGTACACACTTAGGGTGCAGGACCGGGCTAAGTAGACTGCCCACTCTGGACCTCCCGCTGTAATTAGCATAAGTATGAGCCGACCAGCCCCCGTACTCAGCCGTTGCACTGGTGAGGCAAAGTCTACACGCTTAGGATGCAGCACAGGCCAAACAGTTTGTACACTCTAGACCTCAAGCTGGCGTTAGCGTTTTACGAGAGGGACCGTTCAATGCCATGGGACCCCGTGCAAGAAAATAACCAAAAAACCCCGGATTCCTCGGCTCCTGTCTTGTTCAGGGTGTATGACGTATGGCCCCTAGTACTCGGCCGTAGCGCTGGGGAAGCATAGTGCGCACGCTTAGGGTACTGAACCAGGCTAAGCAGGCTGCACAATGTGGACCTCCCGCTTGGCGTAGGCCTTTCATGGGGGGGGACAGTCTGACACCACAGGACCGCAAACAAGAGGACGACCGAAAAACAGTAGATACGCTACAGGTACCTTAAGTAGACCCGCACGCTGCCCACGCTCGCAGCAGACGGCGTCGTTGTTGTCGTGGCGACCGAAAACCGCTTGACGTCCTCCCATGGGACCCCTTAGAGGCCCCCTAATAGGTGGCCAACTGGTTAGGCACGCCAACCACTTAGTTGCAGGATGTCATTGGCGGGCCCCTAGTAGAGCACGAAAGCTTTAGTAGTTCACGCCAGCGGGCCTCCTAAGCGGTGCCAAACTTTGGATTGAGATTTGTGGTCATCATCGGAGAAGTCTTCGGCAGCGATGGCGATGAGGTAGTCGTCGAACCGAGGCGGTGCCCACCCTCAACATGCAGAACATCGATGGCGGGCCCCTTTGAAGGTGCCACAGTTGGATGCTCCAGCGATGCCCATCATTAATGAGAGATGTCAACGGCGGGCCCTGTGGGTGGTGCCGGAGCTGGATGCTTTGGCGGCGCCCAACATCAATGGTATGAAACATCGACGGTGGGCCTTTTGGGTGGTGGAGATGAGGTAGTCGTCGAACCGAGGCAGTTCCCACCCTCAACGTGCGGAACATTGATGGTGGGCCACTGGAGGCGCCGGAACTGGATACTCCGGTGGCGCCCATAATCAATGAGAAGATCGTCGACGGCGTGATCCCTCGGTGGTGCCGGAGCTGCATGCTCCAGCGGCGCCCACCATCAACGCTAAGAAATTTTAATAGTTGGCCTCCACTATGGTGTCAGTGCTGGATGCTCAGGCGGTGCCCACCATCAATGCTAAGAAACGTCGACAGCGAGCCTCCTGGGTGGTGGCGATGAGGTAGCCATCGAATTGATGCGGTGCCCACCCTCAACATGTGGAATGTCAACGGTGAGCCCCTTGGAAGATGCCGATGCTGGATGCTCAAGCAGCGCCATCATCAACGAGAAGAACATCGACGGTGGGCCCTTTGGATGGTGTCGGAGCTGGATGCTCCACCCGCGTGCACCATCAACGCTAAGAAACATCAATGGCGGACCTTTTGGAGTTGCTGGAGATGGATACTCCAGCGGCGCCCACCATCAATGCTAAGAAACGTTGACGGGTGGCCTCCTGGGCGGTGGCGACGAGGTAGCCGTCGAACCGAGGCGGCACCGACCCTCAACATGCAAAATGTTGATAGCGGGCTTCCTGGGAGTTGCCAGAGCTGGATGCTTCAGCGCTGCCCATCATCAATGATAAGAACGTCGACAGCGGGCCCTCTGGGTGGTGACGGAGTTGGATGCTCCGGTGGCACCCACCATCAATGCTAAGAAACATCAACGGCGAGCCTCCTGGAGGTGCTGCAGCTGGGTGCTCCAGCGGCGATGGAGGTTCAACTACCTGTGAGAAAAAAGCCCCTACCTGGCGCGCCAAATGTTGAAGTGTTCTTGCAACACTTACCCCAGACCTGCTATGAGAGAAGCCCGTGGAAGTTCTTGATCAGCAGGGCTTAATCCTCAATGGAGAGATTGTGCATACAAGAGTGGTGAGATAGTGGTTTTTACGTGGTCCAGGCCGCCAAAGCGTAGTACCCTACTCCACGGTGAGGTTGTATTGCTGGTGTGAATGAGTGTGTAGTGTGTGTATGCCTTAGATTAGGGGTCCTTTGTAAAGGTGATGGTCCGGTCCTTTTATAGACAAGGTTGCATGCCTTACAAGTGGGTCCTGGGGCTCGACACGTGGTCCCAGGGCAATCTTATCGTAAAGATCTATGGCTTCTCGCATAAGCCTCCTCTCACTGTAGCTTAAAGACCTGCTGTCTTGCCGCCTCAGACGCCAGTGGCCTGTGCGTACTTGCTGATGGTGGTAGGGGATGTCTCGTCCTTCTATCTGGTCGCTATAGGCTACCCACTTGGCGAATTGGGATAGGCTTGTGGCGCCTTCACTACGATGTGATCGGACGCAGCGGTACCTGACAAGGGCGCAATTTGCGCCGCACCCATGCGCTTGGGGATGGCACATGTCTTAAATGCGTGAGTGGACAGAGCACACCGCTCTTAACTCCTGCATCCTACTTCTCATACAGAGAGTCATTGGCTACGTGGTGAGTCTGAAGCCCACCTCTAAGGAGGGGCGCAGTCCAGCTCCGCAGGACACATGGCAGGTCCAGAGCCCACATCTGAGGAGAGAAGGGGTCCGGCTCCACGGGACACGTTGCAGGTACGGCACCCTCCTCTGAGGAGAGACGGGGTCCAGCTCTGCGGTACAGGTGGCAGCAACAGAGCTCACCTCTGCGGGGGAGGCAAGGTCCTTCGCCGTTTCATCCTCTACGAGGGGTACCCGGTACTAAGGGTACCGACAGGTGTGATCTATCGTTCCTTAACTATGGATAAAATAACCATCATCCACAAAAGAACTAGGCACCCGACGATGGTGGCAACAACCTTGCGCTTGAATGGGTGCTTAGAATAGTTGGGAGCATAGGGATCCCACTTATTCATAGCAGCCAATTGGATGCCCATGAAAGGTTTCCATGTCAAACTTCCGACCTCGTAAAGCTATGACTGGCCCTCAGGATTAAATTTTGATAGGTTTCAACCAAACTCGGTTACTCATTGGCCAAGAGATGTTGAAATGGTCCTTTCAACAATCGACTTCTTGTATGCCTACATATAAACATTAGTCCTGCAAGTTTTCGCCCCTAGATAGAGAGGGACGGTTAGCTCCCGGCACTTGTACAGCTGAAATTTCAGCTTAGATGACAAAAAACTATTTGTACATGCAAGGAAGAAAAGCAACAAACATACATCGGGTCCAATTTTGAGTGCATCCATAAACAATGTACGATTCATTGATATAAGAGTGGAGTCTTATAAAATAATCAACTTGCACATTTTCTAAAGCTCCTACGTATAACAATGCAAGTGATAGGTGTACGCTTTATAGGTCCCTTCATCTTGAATTTTCTAACCATCTTTACTTTTTACAAGAGCAAGTATTTAATATTTGAATCATGGCAAACAAATTCTCAATTTATCCGCTTGAACTTTCTAATGCCTTGCCTAGGAATTTAAATCTTATGATCCATGTATGAATTTGTCTTAAATGAAAATTATGGACATCACTATTCCCAGGTTGCTACATGCCAATTGAACCATTAAGTTAACTTATGAGCTTCATTTACTAAATCTAGGCAGAAAATTGTCTAAGTCAATTTGAGCAATGCTTACGAAGTTCTAGGTACTTGTTCAAATTTATTCCCAAGTAAGGTGACATTCCTTTTGAAAAACAAAAGGCAATATCAACACTTACTCTCGTGAGGATGCATAAAAATTGCATTATGAGGAGGTGTAAAGCTTCCTCGCCGATGCAAGAAAAAATCATTCAATCATATTGCAATCCATACGATAGAAAATTTTAAACTCGTACCTCAATTGAAGAGCAGTTCGGGTTGAAGGTTGTTGTGTGTTAAATTCACGACCTTGGATTTTTGTGTAGCCTTCACGTTTGATGTCTTTTTCCAAGTTGAGGTTGGCATTGAATGATCTTCATCTTGCTCCTCCATCGGGTCATCATAGTGAGCATTCCTCCACCATGAACTCAAAACGAGGTCGGTGGAGGGATATGCGCCTGAATCCTCCCGATGGTGTGTTCAGCTTGATGAGGCTTTCCAACCTCTTTACACATTTCCTTCTGACTTCAATAAAATCTAGAACAAACAAAACAACTCAAAAACGGGTTACGTTAGTTAAAAGCAAATTGAATCATTTGTCAAATTGTCTTGCCCAACTTGAAACAACCTGCAAATGCAAAGAGGATCATGGGAAATCTTTTTGGTTTGAATGAGGAAATTAAATTCAAGAGGTTATGCCCAAAGTTCATATCCAATTAAATTTCTTCCTTAATTCAAAATTTTAGTTTTATGTTGGTTCAAAATTTTACTTCCCAACATGCAAGTGTGCAAATTTTAACATTCTAAATGCAAATGCAAGGTTTGATGAGAAATTCAACTATGCAATTAGGAAAATGAAATAGGAGATAACTACCAGTTAACGTATTGGCAATAACTCACCGAATTTTTGAAGCCCGATGAGCGGGACTTACCTCCGTCCTTTTTAGCATATTGATTTGTCGTCCATACCCGGAGATGATGGCGTAGATGACTTCTCTTGATTGACATGCCAATCTTCATTTGGCATGTCATTTGGATAAGTGGGCCACGTGGTGACCCCGCCTCTTTGTTGCCTTGATGGAGACTTGTTGATGTTGCGATGACTTTTTCTTGAATAAAATCTTTTATGACTTGGTGAGCTTGTCCTTCTTCCGCCATTCTTTTGGGGGCATAGTGGACATGGGCTATTTCAAAGTCCCTTGCTTCTACCTCTTCTTAGAATGTCATCATGGATGAAATGATGGAGTCTCCTCATTCCTCATAATTTAAGGCAAATGAGGATGTCCACTTATGGGGAGTGTCGCTTCGACCTTTAAGGTATTCTTTTGATACAACCCATGCTTGATCTAGGATCAAGACGCTTCCTTGGGGATAAAGACATGTGGACTCCACAATCAAACAAATAACGCTTCATTCACAGTGTCGTTTTGCCCAATGATGACAGGCTTGGTCGAAGTTTTAGGGTTCAACAAGTGTTTGTGGAACCCTTGGATCTTAAATGCTCTTGAAAGTTGCTTGTCCATGGACAAATGCTTCATGTTGTCATTGATATCTCCTTGGCCATGGACAATATACTTCAAGGTAGGCTAGTTGTAGTTGAATTTGTTGGAATTCAAATTCACATAGCCTCCTTGATTGTATTGATTCCACTTTTGACCTCCTTGTTGGTGGTGCTCTTTGCGGTTAATTGGAAATGAAGGATCCTCATGAGTCTTATGAAACTAAATCTCCCAAGTGTCCCATGTTGACATGGATTTTCACAAATCATGTGAATAACCATGACTTGGATCATCCAAACACTTCTCCATTGGCTTGAACATCTTGATCTTTCAATAGAAGGTCTGATTTCGTGTATAGCACGTCCACTTTGTCAATGGTGTGCATGCCATGCAAACGGAACTGATGCAATCATTGACCCGCTCCTTAAATGTTGACCATATTCTCAATCCAATCTTCATCCTTTCTCATCATGAATGAGAAGAGGTCATCTCAAACTTCAGCTGGATTTTATCACAGGTCGATGAAGTCGACCCCTTGTAGGAGTGTTGGACGATGCTGAAGGGAAACAAGGATATAATCTTGGAGCCTCCCCAAGCTTTGAGGATAGATGCCTATGGCTCTTATTGGAAGCTGGACAATCCTCCCGTTGTGGGCAATGATGTTGCCAAACGGGAAGAATTTGTCGAGGAACGCCTTGACATGCTTTTGCAGTTGAGCACTTGTGTCTTCATTAGCTTTCCTATGAAATGGGTGTTGATGGTTCTTAACACCACCGATCATCTCCCCTAAGAGATGAGATCCGCAAGCGCACAGAAGATACCATTGTAGCATTTCACCCAAGAGTATTCCCAAGGTATCGTATTTATCCCAAAAGATGGTGGTGAAGTAAAGTAAATACTATTCTTATGATCAAGGTATAAAGTACTAAGTGTTTATTAGAACAGGGGTAAGATGATAATATGGGTAGTGTGATACACACCTAAGCAATCTACTTTAAGGGTAAGGTTGTCCTAGCGAGGGTTAGACTACGAGACGGAGCTACTTCTACTGTGCTCTAATTACTCATATACATAGCCTAATAAAGTACACATGAATATTCTAATGGTGAATACTAGGGCTTAGTGGTCCAACATGTTGGGCACAGACTTACCCTTGTCTGCCATGCGACCCCCGCTAGCCGAACGTGGCGGATTACAATGGACAGATAGGGTTGTCACCACCTGCCGCCTACCTCTACAACCTGTGAACTACGATGCATACAATGCTACTTAACTAAGACAAGCACCACGCTTGCATGCTAAGTAAATACCTTAAGAGTTGCAACATAATATTCATCCTAAGGTAATGACTAACCTAAACATCGTTGAACCAATGTTGGATCCAAGCACTAACATATTCATATTAACATAATCATATTATAACCTAATTAGACTATAGTGGTGGTGTATGATGTTTACGATAACATGATAATGACATTATGTCTAGATCATAACAACATCTAAACCTAGCACATACATGGACTCCACAACGAAACAAGGAACGCTTTACCCAAGTATATGAATAAGTAAAGACTAAAGATAATATCTTTATTATGCACAAAGTCACAAATACAAGAAAAGATACATGAGCCATACCTTTCCCAATTTGGACTTGGGACTAGAGGCTCCTATCTACAGCCTAACCTCCATTAGGGACATAGGAGAACTAGTGTATACAAGAGAGAAAGCTCAATTGGTGTGTGTGGAGTGAGGTGAGGTGCTCCCCCTATTTATAAACTCACTCAGGTGGTTTCGCGCGCTAATCTTTCGGGCTTTCACTTACTCCAGTGTCAAGGAAGCCACCAGGGGTTGACACGTGCAGTTGGACCAAGTTTGCCACTTTTACCTGTTCGACCGAACAGGTGGTTTGGCTGAACTGGGGTTGGCCCCACTCAGCTCCCACTTGCTCCTGGCCACTGGTATGTGGGCCCTTGTCCACTTTCTAGATTAATCGGGGTGAAAACATGTGGTTACCCACCTGTAAATGGGCCATTGGATCCACAGAAAGCCACATGGCATCGTCTGATTGGTTGGAAGTATGTTCCCTCGCCTTGTAGCCATGCATTCACCTCAAATATGCATATAATACCTGCATGCACCAATTGCTCCAAGTACAAGTGGAACTAGGTTATTCCTAACTATGATGTGTGTAAGAAATATTCATTCCTTCACATGATTGAGTTAAATTGATGGTCAAAATTGGTATATAACAACCGTCAATAAACTCCCCCGAGCTTACTCTTTGCTCATCCTGAAGCAAAGGTAAAGACTTTGGTTGTTGATCAAGAGTTGCTACAATGTACTTTTTTTAGAGAAAAGTACTAAGTGCGCAACAAAGTATTCTACCTTGCATAGAATAAATTGGCTATAATACCTCACCTTTTTTGCTAGTCTTTATGGGGCTTATGCCTCATCCTTTTCTTGGGTGGTTGATGTATAGAACAGCCAAATGAGCATGCATCACCTAATATTTGAGTTCCATTCAAATTTCCAGGGAATTTCAAATGGTGTTTGAATTTAAGTTCCTCAAATGATGTACTCAATCACTCCTATGTGGGAAGTGGTATTTGTATCCTCACCAAGGCAATGCCTTTCATGTCCTACATCTAAATATGGCTTTTTGTTGACCGTAGTAGGAAACAAGAGTAGGCATATTAGCAACACATATATTGCTAAGTCAAAAGAGTAAGCCTTAGGAGAAAACAAATCATGCCCCTATATCAAGATTGTGCAAGTGTGGTGGAATATTTGTGGTAGTGGAAGATGACTCCTTTTTATGCACTCTCTTTTTGTGAGGATGAAACATGGCTACTTATTCTCTCTTTTTTTCTGATGCTCCTATACATGAGTATGCATTTTCTTTTTCTTGTGGCCGTGTCTTCTACTCCACTTTTTTTTCAAGTATTTCAAGAGAGTATTATGCATGAAAATCATGGAGTATCTTTTTGGCAGTGGAATGGTATGATAAAATTTTGCTAACTTCTAGTGTAGAAGTTATTTTGTGCCCATGTAATCTTGATCTTAAAAGCACGAAAAGATTCTCACATAGGTCTATACTAGTTTGACCAGGCTCAATGTGAAGGCGAATAGCATATGCATATGGTTTATCTAATTCAAATCATCGTATGTCTTTGTAGGAATTTCTATCAAATGAGGAACTCCCATTTTAAATTTTCTCCGTGAAATCAAGTTTCACTTTCAACTAAGATATTAGCAGCTCTTATCACTATATCATATCCCACAACAACCAAGAATTAGACTTAGCTTTTTCTACCCACAATTTCAGGTTTCAGGCAAGAATATTCTAGGCCAATAAACCCAATAAATGGAGAATACTAAGTTGTATGCAAGAGACTAGAGAAAATAAAACAGAGCAACTGTTCATCATTTCAACTTATGCAAAGTAAAAATATTCCTACTGCACATCCTTTATTTCATTAACCTAACCTATACTGCATTATTATTATTATATTTTTTAGATGCAAATGTGGTGGAAAGAAATAAATAAAATAAAGGACTGCAAATGGGGTGTGGTACAAGTTACCTCAAGTGGGGGTCCTCCTCCAAGCTTGTACTTGATCAAGGTCCGCGATAGGGGCTGAAATCCTAACGACAGATGTAGGCTATGAGGTTGGTCTAACCTTGTTGCAGCATGGCTTTGGCATTGGAGGGTTGAGTGGCGATGTTGGGTTGCCTTCCATGGGTTCTATGAGTGCAGTCGAAGAGTGGTGTTGATGTTGCTCATTCGCACCTCTAGATTTCCATAGGTTGGATGTAGCTTGTTATTCCTTGGCTAAGATAATGATAACCTTTAGCTACAAAGGAATCACAAGCACTCAACATGCTTTGAGTGTGTTCCATCATTCTTTGGTTAAGGTGTAACATTCCTTTTTGCCACAAAGGAATAAATTATACCCATCATGTATTAGGTGTGATCGTCGATCCTTGGCTAAGGTAATGATAACCTTTAGCCACAAAGGAGTGACAAGTACCCAACATGTGTTGAGTACGATCTGTTGTTCCTTGGCTAAGGTACAATATACCTAAAACCACAAAGGGATGATGTGCACTCAACATGGGTTGAGTTCCGTTGTTCCTTGACTAAGGTATAAAATACCTTTTAGCCACATAGGAACAACTTGCATCCAATATACATTGGATGTGATCTTGTCATTATTTGGTTAAAGTACATCATACCTTTTAGCCACAAAGGAATAACTTACAGCCAATGATGGTGGCAATCCCCTTGAGCTTGAATGAGTGCTTAGAATAGGTGGGAACATAATGGTCTCACATATTCGTAGCAGTTTATTGGTTGCTTGTTGACGGTTGTTTTATACCAATTTCACCCATCAATATAACTCAATTATGTGAAGGAATTAACATTTCTTGCACACATCACCTTCTATTTAACCTATATCCACTTGTCCTTGGACAAATAGTGCATGCATGGAATTATTGCAGGAAATGAGGTAAAAGAAGGGGAGCAATCCTATAAAGACCATCCCTGCCAATTAAGCACCAACATGTGGCACCACATGGATCAAATGGCCTATAAACATAAGTATCCTAGGCCATCCAATGGTGTAGCACCAATATCAGACAATGGGACCCACCTGGCAGAGACCTAGAGGAAGCACACCGCAAAAGGAGCCAATAGCAGGTCGGTCGACCCCCCTAGTCGGTCGACTAGTCCTGGTGCCAAACCTGTCAAACGCCACGTGTTGGCTCCTCCTGGCTTGATGATGTCATGGGTGACTGGTTTGCGTTCTTTTGGTCGCAGGAACTGACCCTTCTCCAATCTATAAATAGGACCCCTTACCCCTCACTTCAACACACACCACTTAAATATTCATCCACTGTATCCACTAATCTCCATAGGTTTAGAGGAGTATAGGCTATAGAGAGGAGAGTTTCTAGTCCTTAGTCCAAGTAGGATAGGAGTAGAAGGGGTCTCTTCCCAATTCCTAATTGGGAAAGGTATGGCTCTTATATTCATATTTGTATTTGTGACTTTATTCTTAATAAAGATATTATCTTTAGTCTTCTATTGTTCATATACTTGGATGAAGCATTTCTTGTTTGATTGTAGATTCGGTGTATGTGGTAGGAGTAGTATTTATGATTATGCTATACCATTATCATTATATCATCATAAACACTACAAATCCGCACTATAGTCTAATTAGCTATGGCATGATTATGTAAATATGAATCACTTATGCTATGAATTAACAATTGTTCAATGATGATTTAGTTCATAACTTAGGATGGCTTATGCCTAGGATCTTAAGGTAATTACTTAATATGCTAGCACGGTGCTAGGATAGATAGTAGCGTTGAATATCTCATAGAGCCACAAGTTGAAGAGTAGGTAGAAGGTGGTGACAGCCCTATATGTCATCTGTAATCCTCCACGTTCGGCTATGCCACAGGCTCTTGGCGGGAGTTATCCTAGTGTTGCTAGGGGTAAACCCGTGCCCGATGTGTTAATCCACTTAGAATGATAATCATAATTAGTATGATCATTAGTAACTAACTTAGCCTATGTATATGTATATTAGAACCATAGTAGGAGTATCTATCTAACTCTTAGTCTAGTCCCTCTTTACCTCATTTACCCCTTTAGGATAGAATTCTCTTGTGTGTGTCACACTACCTCCAAACTATCAATTACCCATCCTTGCTAGAACCCTACCTAGACCAACCTAGCCTTTAATTTGATGATTGCTTTGCTTCCACCTAGCCTCCTTTGGGAGAATACAAATGACACCCTTCGAGAACACTCTAAAAAGGGAAATGTTACATCGATAAATTCCGTGAGCTTTGAGGATTTACATCTTTGATTTAAAAACTATTAACAAGCATTTTGGCACCCTTGCTAGGAATGAATTGTGAGTAATGCTTAGGAAATATCAACAAGCATTTCTGACGCTGTTGCCGGGGAAGGCAGCAGAAGTATTGCATGATTGAGTGAATAGGATAGGACCCTGGGTAGGTTTTAGTAGGATAACCCTTCTTGTTTTCGCATTTTATGTGAAAACAGGGTAGTGTATGTCTGGCTTCCGCTTGCTAGAAAACTTTGTTGAAGATTATGAATCCCTTCTGAGAGATCGACCTCGTGTCGTTACTCCTCAGAAGCTTCGAGCGGCAAAGCAAGCAAGCGTAACTGCACCAACAACCGAAACGCCAATGGCCCAGAAGACCCTTCGCGAGTTTTCAGCTCCCTCTACTAACAATGTGCTCACTGTTAACACGGGAGACGTGAACATCAAAATCAAGACTGGCCTGATCACTATGGTGAAAGCCAACCCATTTTGTGGGAATGCTAATAAATATATTATCTTTAGTCTTCTTTTATTCATATACTTGGGTGAAGTGTTTCTTGTTTGATTGTGGATTCCATGTATGTGGTAGATGTAGTCTTGATGATTATGCCATATCACTCTTAATATGTCATCATAAACACTACAAACCCCCCACTACGGTCTAATTAGTTATGATATGAACATGTTAGTATGAATCACTTGTGCTATGTATCAACATTGGTTCAACGATGATTTAGTTCATTGCGTTAGGATGGCTTGTGCCCGGGCTCTTAATGTAATTACTTAATATGCTAGAATGGTGCTAGGATAGAAAGTAGCATTGAATGTCTCGTAGACCCATGGACTAAAGAGGTAGGCAGTAGGTGGTGATAACCCTATCTGTCCTTTGTAATCCTCCACGTTCGGCTATTGCACAGGCTCTTGGCAGGAGTCGCCTAGTGTTGCTAGGGGTAAACCCGTGCCCGATGTGTTGAACAACTTAGCATAAGTATTCACCATTGACATGCTCATTAGTATCTAACCTAGGCTATCTATATGTATATTAGAAGCATTGTAGGAGCAACTCACCAACTCCTAGTCTAACCTCCATTAGGACCCATCTACCCCTTAGAATATATTGCTTAGGTGTGTGTTACCCTACCCATATATTATCAACTTACCCCTGTATTGATAATTGATTAGCATCCCATAGCTTGATCATAAGAGTAGTGTTTACTTTACTCCATTGCCTTCCTTTGGGATAAATATGATACCCTTGGGAATACTCTTGGGTGAAATGCTACACAACAATTTCCATGCGCTTGCAGACCTCATCTCTTTTGAGAGATAATCTGTGAAGTTAGTAGCAGTCAACAAGCATTTATGGCGCCGTTGCCGAGGAAGGCAAAGGAAGTGAAGGATAGCTATCACTTGTGATTAAGATATAGATAATAGTAGTTATTAGACAGGATTACCCTTGTTTGTTTTCTCCTTTTGTGGTGAAAATAGGCTAGTGTTGGCTAACCCATTTCATGGGATGGCCAACGAGGACGTTAGTGCTCAAATGCAAGATGATTCATGGAGTACTTCAACAAATGCCCGCTAGGCAACACCATTGCCTCTTCTGGAAGAATTTCAGCTTCCAGTAGGAGCTAGAGACATCCATTCCCATGCTTGGGGGAGGCTCCAAGAGTTCTTCTTGGTTTGCCTCCACCATAGTTTGGATGGTTGGCTCTTAATCCAACATTCATGTCATGGGTTGGTCCACCAATCCATGACTGCATTTGTGCAGGAGCTGAAGGAGTCCTATTCTCATTCATCATGGATGAGAATATGGTCTCTACTCAAGGGATGGATTGAAGAATGCTCTAGTTCCCTTAGCTTGGAATGCACATCACTTAGCAAGGTGGACATGCTTGCTATGGAACTATACCTCCCACTAAAGTATCATGAAGACCAAACCAATGGAGGAGTGTTTGGATGATCCAAGCCATGGATATTCACATGATTTGTGAAAATCCATGTCATCATGGGCCACTTTGGGAATCATTTCCCTAAATACTCATGAGGATTCTTCCTTCCAAACACAACTCCAATGGCTATCACCTACAAGGAGATCAAGGGTGAATTAACATCACCCTTGTAATCAAGGAGGCAATGCGGATTTCAAGAGATTTAAGTTTAACTAGCCTAGCATTAAGTATCTTGTCCATGGCCAAACAAGAAATCAAGACAACATTTACATGAAGTTCTTGGCCAATGACAAGAAACATAAAGAGCATTCAAGATCCAAGATATCCCACAATCAATTTTTGGGATTCCTACCCTTCGACCAAGCCCATGCAAACTAGGGCAAGTGACATTGTGGATGAATCGTTTCTTGTTTGATTGTGGAGTCCACATGTCATCATGCGCAAAGAAGCTTTTGATCCATAATAAAGGTATGGGTTGACCTTAATAAATATCAAGAAGGACAAAGTGACACCCCTAAAAGAAGGACAAGCCTCACCATGCTCATGAGAGAATATCTTCAAGAGAGAAAAATTATCACTACATAAACAAGTCTTCATCAACAGAGAGGCTCGGGCCACCATGTGGCCCACATGTCCGAATGACATGCCAAAGGAGATTTGGCATGACAAGCAAGAGAAGTTGTCCACATCTTCAACTCTGGGGTTGGATAACAAATCATCACACTAAGCAGGACGGAGGTAAGTCCCACTCATCGGACTTTCAAAAATTTGGTGAGTCCTTGCCAATAGGATAATTGGTAATTATCTCATATTTGATTTCCCAAATTGCATATTTGAATTTCCCATCAAATCTTACATTTGCATTTAGCATGTATGAATTTTCACACTTGCATGTTGGAAAGTAAAATTTCCAACCTTCCTAAAACTAAAATTTTGAATTAGGAAATAAATTTATTTGGATATGAACCTTGGACGTAACCACTTGAATTCATCTACCTAATTCAAACAAAAAAATGTTTCCCATAATATTCATTGCATTTACAAGTTGTTGCAAGTTGGGCAAAACAATTTGACAAAGGGTACAACATGTTTTTGAGCTAACGTAACCCGTTTTCGAGTTGTTTTGTTTGTTCTTGATTTTAGTGCAGCCAAGAAAAAATTTGTAAATAGGTTGGAAGGACCCATCAAGCGCATATCCCTCCATTGATCTCATTTTGAGTTTATGGTGGACGAATGTTGAAGATGGTGGCCCAATGGAGGAGCAAGATGAAGCCAATTCAACTCCAATCTCAACTTGACATTGAACATGAAGTCTTCACCAAAATTCATGGTCGTAAGTTCCTCACACCACGACCTTCAACCAAGACTGCTCTTCAATTTAGGTACAAGTTAAAAATTTCCGTCATTTTAGTTGCATTAAGATTGAATTATTTTTGCTTACGTTGTTAAGGAAGGTTTACACCTTCTCATAATTCAATTCTTATGCATCCTCACAATAGTAAGTGTTGACATTACTCTTTTTGATTCTTCAAAAAGGAATGTCACCTTAATTGGGAATAAATTTAAACAAGTACCTAGAATTTCATTAGCATTGCTAAAATAGACTTAGACATTTTCTTCCTAGGTAAAAATTGAGAATCTTGCTTGCCATGAACCACATGATAAATATTTGCTCTTGTAAAAAACTATGATGGTTAGGAATTTTACAAGATGAAGGTATCCATATAGTGTATTTTTATCACTTGCATTGCTATGGGTAGGAGCTTTAGAAAATGTTCAACTTTATTGATCCATAAAGTCCCACTCCTAGCAATGATTCATACATTGTTCATGAATACACTAGAAATTGGACCCAATGCATCTTTGATCTTGTTCTTCCTCGTACATACAGATGAAGATTTGGTTACATAATCCGAAAATTCATTTGTACGAAGTATCGTGAGCTAACCATCCCTCTCTATCATAGAGGAGAAGTTTGCAAGAGTAATATTACTTTGCAGGCATTCAGAGATCCGATTGTTGGAAACCCTAAGAGAATTCCATTTTAACATCTCTTGGCCAAGGAGTAAATTAGGAAGGTTGTTACCTATCAAAATTTAAGCCTGAAGGTCAATCGTAACTATACAAGGCCGAAGATTTGACATGTAAACCCTCCGTGAGCAAGCAATGGGCTGCTACGAATATGTGAGAGCATTGTGCTCTCAACTAATCCAAGCACTCATTCAAGCTCAATGGAATTGCCACCATCATTGGGTGTAAGTTATTCCTTTATGACTAAAAGGTATGATGCACCTTAACCAAGAAATGAGAAGATCACATCCAATGTATATTGGGTGCAAGTTGTTCATTTTTGGTTATAGGTATATTATTCCTTAGCCAAGGAACAACGGATCACACTCAACCTATATTGAGTGCACGTCATCCCTTTGTTGTTATAGGTATGTTGTACCTTAGTCAAGGAATATCATATCATACTGAACACATGTTGGGTACATGTCACTCCTTTGTGGCTCAAGGGTATCATTACCTTAGTCAAGGAATGACGGATCAAACCCAATGCATGAGAGGTACAAGTTATTCCTGTATGGCAAGAAGGTATGATACACCTTAGCCAAAGAATGATGAAACACACTCAACGCATGTTGAGTGCAAGTCATTCCTTTGTAGCAAGGGTTATCATTACCTTAGCCAAGGAATAATAAGGTACACCCAACCTATGAAAACCTTAAGTTGTGGATGAGCGACATCGACAACACTCTCCTCGACCACACTCGTGGAATCCATGGAAGGCAACCCAACATCGACATTCAATCCCTCCAATGTCAAAGCCATGCTGCAAACAAGGTTAAGCCAACCTCATGGCCTACATCTGTCATTAGGGTTTCAGCCCTTATCACGGATATTGAACAAGAACAAGCTTGGGAGAGGACCCACACTTGAGGTAATTTGTATCACACCCCTTGCATATTTATTTTCTATTCACCCGTCATCCATCTTGCATATAAAAAACCATAAAAATAAGTAGAGTAGATTTGCTTTAAAAATAAAATAAAAGATGTGTGGTAAGAATGGTTCAGAATTCACACCGATGAAATGATGAATAGTTGCTCTATTTTAATTTTCCTAAGTCCCTAGTTTACAACTTACTACTCTCCAAAATATTGCTTTCATTGGCTAGAACTACTTTTGATGAGGACATCACTTCTATGGATACAAACAACACTCCATTGAACATACAAGATGCAATCAATAGATTTCATACACAACAATTAATTTCAGAGGTGAACTCGTTCTTATATATTTCCTTATATGTTTTTGAGCATAGATTGCTACTTAATGATTTATTTGTGATTAGGATCCATGGAGAGGTTCAAGGAGTACATGGAGGGAGTATTAGGGACGTGGAAGACCAGAGAATTCGTTCAAAGAAGATGGAAACCGAACCAAACTCCAAATCGTATCCAACTCGGAGTCCAGGAGCAGTACGCACTAAAACGGACGCCCAGGACGCATACGAACTCCTTTTTGAACGTTCTACATATGCACGGAAAGGGGAGAGGATAACCTTTCCAGTGGCGCCGGTCCCGTGTCAAAATTTCTTCGGAGTGGACGGGAATCGTCGAAACAAAATCAAGTACAGAATCTGTCAGGGTGCTGCGCCACCGTATTGGGCCATTGGGTCTTGTATCAAGTCTAAGTCCATTATTTTCGTGTCTTAGGGTTAGGTCACGACCCTAACACCCCCTTGGACGTTCTCCCACCTATATATACTCAATGCTAGACTCCATAGACAATTGGGTTTTGCTTAGATCAATAATATTGCCGTTCTTCGGTTTGTGAGACTCTAACTTCGCGATTTCAGATCGTGTCTACCTTGTTCTTGCTTGTGTTCTCGGTTGCACTTGCAGGGATTATCCTTCTTGGCGAGGTCAATCGTGTGAAGCACGGTTGATAACCAACGGAGCGGTGGTGTAGTGATTGCAGGGGTTGTTCGTGTTCTACTCGAGAGCCTCGGATCATCAACGTCGAGATCTCCACATCAATCGACTTATCCATTACCTTTCGGAAGATCAGGCCTAATCGTACCTATCAATTGGTATCATATTTCCAGGTTGCCCGTTAGTTAATTCATCTATCCATTACATTAGTTATGTTTTTCATACCTAGAGTCCACAAAAAAGCCACAAAAGAACTTGCAGTTTAGTAGATCTGTTCATTACTTTGTCCAAACCACGTTTGAGCCTTTGCAACTTTGTTATTCAGTTTGGTTTTGTTGAGTTTGTGTCCGTGGTTGAGTCATATTGCTGGTTTAGTATGTGTTTTTGGTCTTAGTTTGAGTTTTGCATTGTGTGATTCATCCTTTTGAATCACATCATCACGTCCAGATTAGATTCACCTCTGTCCAGTTCGTTATTTTCATCATATCTCGCACATACAAACTCGGATTTTGGTGTTCTTGTACTTGAAAGCTTAAGAAGTTCTCTATAACTTTCATATTCATCATTTTCCCAGAAAATATAGTTATCGATGTCTAAATTGCATTAGATCCGAATCTGTTATTGACCTAAAAATTCTGAACGGTCTGTATTTCGGGGGCAATATCTCCTATTGTTATTTTCCAAAATAGTTCTTCCATATATTGAAATTAAAGAGGAGAGATATATATACAATCTTTCTGATCTATGTTTTCCATTTTAGATCCTATAAGTGTGCCTATTTGTCCTTGGAAGATTGAGCAGAAAATCTGCGACAGACACACGAGATATCTTGGATTGATTTTTATTGTGTTCTTCCCTTGCAGCACATTCTGAAAAAAAAGGAAGAAAAAAAGAAAAAGGCAAGTGCAAAACAAGAAACAAAAGCCGCACAAAAAAAAGAGGAAAAAAACAACAAAAAAAACAGAAGTGCTTGCATTCTTTGTGTCATCTAGTTTTGTCTCATGTCTTGCTAGCTTGAACTACTAGGAACACATTTAGGACAGCAACTTTGACAAATACTTTGGACACTTATTCAACTTTACTATCTGATTGCATTGTTGCTAATCCTTGCTACATATAATTGCCATCCAAGCTACTCCTTACTCTTGAGCAGAATCGATACACCTTTGCAATCATCCCACGCTTCATTGGTTTCTTCATACCGTCCATCGTTTGCCACCTGTAGTGTCGGTAAGAACACTTGTAAGAGCGAGGTAAGACGCTTGAAAGTGTGTGATTACACTTCCACTTTGCCATTATCCTTTGTAGTTGATAGGGATAACATATTTTTTGTGTTGTCTTCTGTTTGCTACCAACAATGTCAGGTAGAAGCAAGAATCATGCATTATATGCTGAGATGATGGACATGGTGAAGATGACGATGGAGTTGCTCAGTAAAAATCAAACATCAACCAAGGATTCACATGACATTCAGACCACCTTTACAACAACTTCCACAAGAAGTAATTACATTCGCCCATCTCTTCCTTCTTATGATGGTTTTGGTTATGATGAATATATTACTTGGGAAATAGAGGTGGATAAAATTTTTGGACAATGTCATATGTGTGAGAGGAGAAAGATTAGAAATGTTGCAAGTGCATTAGTAGATTGTGCATTAACTTGGTGGAACAATTTAAATGAATTAGAAAAACCTCGAACATGGAAAGAAACGAAAATTCTTACGCGAGAAACTTTTGCTAATGTATCTATGTGCAAAGAAGAAATTCAGCAATTTGAGGAGAAATTTCTTGTTGTACCTTCTTTTGTGTCTAACGTTTTGCAGGACAATATAGAAAATAATATAGATGATGCAAAAGAGAACGAGGCTTTTGACAACACTTGTGAAATTTTAGATGGATCAACTCATAATGCACTCGAAATCACTGCTGAAAATGGTAAGGCAAAACATTCTAAGAAGGTGAGAAGTTTTTGGATGTTCTGAATTTTTCCACCAATCATGCTATTTTCGAGGAGCAACTATTAGAATCGTTTATTTATACACCATTGTCCCATGTTGATTTTCCTGCTGATCGTTGCGCTACAAAAGAGTTGTGTGCTGATAACTCTATTATACCTATGCAAAAACAAGTTAATGTACAAGATGATTGTGTTTTGGATTCACCTACTTGTGCTGAAATTCATAATTTGATCACCGCTACTGCTGAAAATGATGAGCTGAAATTTTTGTCTTCTCTAAATACTTTGGGTTATATTGAATTTGACACTCTTTGTGATCTAAATATTGTAGCGAGGAGAATATTTTCACAATCTGAATTGCCTTTATTAAGTAGAAATATTTTTCATTCTATAGGCAACTATGAAGATAGTGGTGAATTTATGGTGCATAAAGTTTACATATGTTCAAATGTGCAAGCTCCTTTTGTGCTGCAACAACATGGTGAAATGAATGGATGCACTAACACTAATAATGTATTGTCAAGTTTTTCTAGCATTTTTTTATTGCAGCAAGGACAACAAATAAAAAAGAAGCATTGTTCATTGTGGTTGTGCAATATGGACAGTGTTCATTCTACCCCCAAAGCAATCCTTTTTCCTCGACATACGAGCAAGCAGAGGACGGCTTGTCATAAAGAAGGGGAGAATGATGAGATCATGCATATTATCATTGCACAAATAAACATGGCACAATGTTTATTTGTTTGGGATCCTGGCTCAAGTGAATGTGCACTCTTATTTGATGGACAAGATCAAGATGGCGCACAATGTTGTCCACCACCCTGGCCTCCTCCATTCATGCATACAAAAAGATTTGATGGCGTTGCACATTTGGAGCAACACATAAGAGAAGATGAACTTGAGTCGAGGACGACTCCAATTCAAGAAGGGGAGGATGATGAGATCATCACTTCTATGGATACAAACAACACTCCATTGAACATACAAGATCCAATCAATAGATTTCATACACAACAATTAATTTCAGAGGTGAACTCGTTCTTATATATTTCCTTATATGTTTTTGAGCATAGATTGCTACTTAATGACTTATTTGTGATTAGGATCCATGGAGAGGTTCAAGGAGTACTTGGAGGGAGTATTAGGGACGTGGAAGACCAGAGAATTCGTTCAAAGAAGATGGAAACCGAACCAAACTCCAAATCGTATCCAACTCGGAGTCCAGGAGCAGTACGCACTAAAACGGACGCCCAGGACGCATACGAACTCCGTTTTGGACGTTCTACATACGCACGGAAAGGGGAGAGGATAAATTTTCCAATGGCGCCGGTCTCATGTCAAAATTCCTTAGGAGTCGAGGGGAATCGTCGAAACGAAATCAAGTACAGAATCTGTCAGGGTGCTGCGCCACCGTATTGGGCCATTGGGTCTTGTATCAAGTCTAAGTCTATTATTTTCGTATCTTAGGGTTAGGTCACGACCCTAACACCCCCTTGGACGTTCTCCCACCTATATATACTCCATGCTAGCCGCCATAGACAATTGGGTTTTGCTTAGATCAATAATATCGCCGTTCTTCGGTTTGTGAGACCCCAACTTCGTGATTTCAGATCGTGTCTACCTTGTTCTTGCTTGTGTTCTCGGTTGCACTTGCAGGGATTAGCCATATTGGCGAGGTCAATCGTGTGAAGCACGCTTGATAACCAATGGAGCGGTGGTGTAGTGATTGCAGGGGTTGTTCGTGTTCTACTCGAGAGCCTCGGATCATCAACGTCGAGATCTCCACATCAATCGACTTATCCATTACCTATCGGGAGATCGGGACTCATCTTTTTCCTATCAACTTTTGCCTTGATTTGGAAATTGTGGGTAGCAAAGTCTTAATCCATTCAAAGTTGTTGTGAGTATGATATAGTGATAGGGCTGCTATTCCTTGTTTGAAAGTAAAACTTAGATTTCTTGAGGAATTCTAAAAAGATTTAAGTTATCCTCATTTGATTGGAAATACCCACCAAAGCCATATGATACATTACATTGATAGACCTTATGCATATGCTATTTGTCTTCAAATTGAGCTTTGTCAAACTAGTATAGACCTATGTGAGATTTCATTCATTACTTTTTCGAATTCAAGACTTCACATGCACATGCTATACTTTTGCACTAGAAGTAAGCAAACTCCCATCATACCACCATTCAACAATAAAAAGAGAAACTTCATATCATTCATGCTTAGTACTCTCTCAAAAAATCATTGCATAAAAAGGGAGTAGAAGACATGGCTACAAAACAAAGAAAAAGAAAATGCATGCTTACATCATAAGCATGTGAAAAAAATAGGAAAAAAATAGTAGCCATGTTTCATCCTTGCAAAATAAGAGAGTCTACATGTATAGGAGTCATCTCAAACATCCACATCCACTTCCACTCCAGCACACATGCACAAGTGTTGAATCAAATTGTTTTGAATTGATTTCTCCTAAGGATTACTCGTTTGACTTAGAAATATTATGTGTTGCAAATAAGCCTACTATATTCCCTACCAAGCTCCACATACAAGGCTTATGCAGAGGTAGGATGACTTTAGGCAAAATTCCTTGGTGAGGATATATTTCCAATACACATAAAGGAGAGACTTGAGAGAATAAAATTGAGATGATTGAAATCTAAATTGAACTCTCCGAATTTTGAGTGGAACTTGATTTCTAGGGTATGTGTGCTCCATTTGTTGTTCTATCTTTCAACCACCCATGAATAGGAGATGGCGCAAGTCTCACAATGACTTAAGATGGGTGAAGTACCATGCCAATTTTTGCAATACTAGGTAGAGTATTTTGTTGTGCACATGGTACTTTTGAAAAATAGAACATAGTAGCAACTCCTCATCATCAACCTAAAGTCCTGACTTTGCTTGGGAAGAGCAAAGGATAAGCGTGGGGGAGTTTGTTGACAGCTGTTATATACCAATTTTACCCGTCAATGTAACTCAATTATGTGAAGGAAATATCATTTCTTGCACACATCACCTTTCTATTTAACTTATTTCCACTTGTCCTTGGAGAAAGTAGTGCATGTAGGGATTCTATGCAGATGAAGTGAAAAGGGGATGGATCCTATAAAATATCATCCCAACCAATCAAGCGTCGACATGTGGCACCACATGGATCAAATTGCCCACAAACAGAAGTATTTGAGGCCATCTAACGATGTAGCACCCATATCATGTAATGGGACCCACATGTTAGTCACCTAGAGGAAGAACTGGCCATTTAGAGCCAGGACCAGGTTGGTCGACCCCCCTAGTCAGCCGACTAGGTCCTAGTGACAAACGTGGTCAAACATCGCGTGTTGACTCCTCCCGGCTTCAAGAGGTCATGGGTGACTGATTCGCGCGCTTTTGGTGGCGGGAACCAACCCTTCTCCAAGCAATAAATAGGACCCCTCATCCCTCATTTCAACAAACACCACTTGAGCATCATTCTATTGTAGACACTAGTTCTCTTAGTCCTTAGTGGAGTTAGGCTATAGGGAGGAGAGCCTCTAGTCTCAAGTCCATGTTGGGAAAGGTATGGCTCATGTATCTTTTCTTTGTGACTTTATGCATAATAAAGATATTATCTTTTAGTCTTCTTTTATTCATATACTTGGCTGAAGCATTTCTTGTTTGATTGTGGATTCCATGTATGTGGTAGGAGTAATCTTTATGATTATGTCATATCACTCTTAATCTATCATCATAAACACTACAAACCCCCACTATAGTCTAATTAGTTTTGATATGATCATGTTTATATGAATCACTTGTGCTATGTATCAACATTGGTTCAATGATGATTTAGTTCATTGCCTTATGATGGCTTGTGCCCGGGCTCTTAAGGTAATTACTTAATAAGGTAGCATGGTGCTAAGATAGAAAGTAGTGTTAAATGTCTCGTAGACGCACGGATTGAAGAGGTAGGCAGTAGGTGGTGACAACCCTATCTATCCTTTGTAATCCTCCATGTTCGGCTATGTCGTAGGCTCTTGGCGTGAGTCGCCTAGAGTTGCTAGGGGTAAACCCATGCCCAATGTGTTGAACACCTTAGCATAAGTATTCACCATTGACATGCTCATTAGTATCTAACCTAGGCTATGTATATGTATATTAGAAGCATTGTAGGAGCAACTCCCCAACTCTTAGTCTAACCTCCATTAGGACCCATCTACCCCTTAGAATAGATTGCTTACGTGTGTGTCACACTACCCATATATTATCAACTTACCCCTGTATTGATAATTGATTAGTATCCCATAGCTTGATCATAAGAGTAGTGTTTACTTTACTCCATCACCTTCCTTTGGGATAAATACGACACCCTTGGGAATACTCTTGGGTGAAATGCTACACGATAGTTTCTGTGTGCTTGCGGACCTCATCTCTTTCAATAGATGATATGTGATGTTAGTAGCTGTCAACGGCTAACGAGGATGCAAGTGCTCACCAGCAACAGTTCCTTGAGATCCGCAGCACTTTTAAGATCAAGGACGTATCTCCTGATGCTGTCGGTCTTAGGCTGTTTTTGTTCTCTATTCTTGGGAGAGCGAAGCAATGGTTCTATATGAACCGAAGTGATGTCAACACTTGGGAGAAGTGTTTTGCGGCATTCCTCGCCAAGTTTTTCTCGTTGGGCAAGACCAATGCCCAATGTGGAAGAATTTATAGCTTCCAGCAAGATGCCAAGGAGTCCATTCTCGAGGCTTCGGAAGGCTTCAAGAGTATGTCCTAGCCTGTCCCCACAATGGGATGGATGATTGGCTAATTATCCAAAACATCAACAACAGGCTGATCCCTTCGACCCGTGCCCATGTTGATGCTGTTGTTGGAGGAGCTTTCTTCTCATTGCAGTGCCCAAAGCCAAATATTTGATTGGAAAGATGGTGTCAAACATGGGTTGAAGTGACGAGCGTCTCCATTACCGCCAGGGAGGCATGCACACCTTGAAGGAGGTGGACATGATCGCTGCCATATTTGACCTCCTTATGAAGAAGATTGATGGACAAGGCAATGGTGAGGTATGTGGTAATGCCTATTCCCTAGAACCTTACATCACTTGTAAAGTATGTTGCAACACGGGCCATTTGGGCAATGACTGCCCAGAAACCTGTGAAGATGCCTTATATATAGCCAACAATGGAAACAACAATGGCTATCGTCCAGAAGGTCAAGGGTGGGGCCAACCACGCCCAATCTTTCAAGGAGGGTACAACAACAACGACAACAATGGAAATCAACCCAACTTGAGAGAGCTTGCCATTAGCCAACTAAAGATCAATGATGCTCTATCCAAGAAGTTGTCAGCTAATGATAAGACCCTATAGAGCATTAATGCCATGATTGAAGGTCTATCCTCAGCCTTCGAGAATCAATTGAGATTTAACAAGATGTTGGAAACTCAGTTGGCTCAACTGGCAGCTGCTTTTCCACCAACGGAGAATGGCAAGATGCCAGGACAACCCAAACCTCCAGTGGAAAATGTCAACATGATTTCCCTACAAGGAGACAACTGGCTAAAGTACCCTGGATGTCCTACGATATGATGCTCGATTGGGGCTCACCACTTTGACAAGGTCCTTTGTGACCTTGGAGCAATTGTGAGTGTGATGCCCAAGGTGGTTTTCAACCAGCTGAACTTCACAGAGCTTACTCGAACACCAATGTAGCTCCAACTGGCTGATTCTTAAGTCTGTTATCCGCCGGGTACCCCTGAAGATGTTCTGGTGAAAATCCGGAATTGCTTCATACCCGTGGATTTCGTGGTGCTCAACATGGAGGTCGAGAAGGATACACCGCTCATTCTTGGGTGACCGTTCCTAAGCACTACGAAGGCTCGCATAGATATGGGAGCTGGAGAAATCCATTTCCGTATCAACAGCAAGGAGAAGAAGTTTAACTTTCGTCCAATGTTGTAGCAATGCTCCATGATCTGTATCAAGTATGGGCTGAATGTTAAACACATTAAAGAGGTCAAAATCACACCTCCAAAGGTGGACCCGCTAATTGCATTCGTGAGGAATTTGATCTATGCGGAGAACCCGTCTTATCGTCCATGTCGACACCCCAAGAATACAGAGAAGTTCGGGCCTTCCCAAAGGCCCAAGTCCACCAAGTCGCCAAAGAAGGAATGGAAGAAGAAGCAAGACAAGCCGTCTGAGCCTATCCCTCTAGGCCCGAATGTCAAGAAATGAAGGAGGAATGCCAATCTCATCGGACGCTGGTGAGACCTAGCCAATACGTTAACTTGGTCGTTATTCTTTTCTTTGATTTTTCTTTTCCCTTCATTTGGTTTTCCCCATTTAGTTTGATTTTACCCACTGCATATTTGATTTTTCTTAGCAAGTTGAGAATCTTCTATTCTCAACTATCATTTTTACTTCTTTATTTTTCAAAAAAAATTTGTTAGGTTTTGAAAAAAAGAGTTTTTACTCAGCAAACAATTTTTCTGAGCTGCAAACGTGGTAATTCACCAACGTGCTAATTCCATAGCCGTTGGGGAGCCACCTGCCAAAAGGTAGAACAGGGGGCCCACTTGTAAGTGCGATCGACCCCCCTGTTCAGCTGATATGGGGAAAGGGCCATTTTGGCTCTCTCTCCTCCAACGGCTACACTTGTGACCGTTGGGGAGTGTACACTATAAATGGCAATCGTGAGGAGCACTCCTCTTCACATTTCACACCTCCCCAAAGTCACTCTTGCTCGCATTGTTTTATTTGCTCTTCATTCTTGCTCAAATCCAACTCAAAAGGATTTTCTTTTGTTTGCATTTGCAATTTGCTCTCAAGCTCTTCAAGGAAAAATTCGCCGGTGGTTTTGCTTTTGCTAACATCACCTCTTTCGAGTTTTTGCCTTGTTCTGCTCTTGTTTGTTGTGGCCATGAAAGGAATGAAGAGGTTGTTTGGAAAGAGGAAGGAGGCTGCAAGCTAAAGCCTTGGTGGAGATTCAAGTGCATGTCCCTCTTCCGTTGCTACACCAAGTTCACGGAGGAGGAGTGTAGGTGAGGACACTCCCATGGGTGACAGGTGCAACCCACACCAACTTCTTCACGAAGACGACCTCGACATACAAAGTGAAGTTAAAGATCAAGCACACAAGCTTCTCCAAGATCATGAGTTTTCTCATACAAAAGCTTATGATCCGGATTTGATCTCCAAAATAGGTATGGATTCCTAATTATTTTCCATTTGGCGTGCACTAGGATGGGAAAACTTTGCTCACATATATGAGAGAGGTTCACGCCTTCTCTCCATGCAATTCCTTTGCACACACAAAATTGGATTTGATGGTTCTTTTAGATTATTTCAACAAGAATACAACATCCTATGGAATGAAATAAGTGAAATCCTAGGCTTTCATAAACATTGTTTGCTAGATTTAGATGCTTTGCCTAAGTTTAAGAAACAAAGTTTTTAGCAAGGTTTAACTAGTGAGATCAGATGTAGTGCACCTAGGAATAGCCACTTGCACAACCCTACTTTATGCTTCATTCATAGATAGGTGGCTATGACTATGTTCCCTAGAAGAGATGTAAGAGTAGTGCATGATGATAAGCTAAAAATTTTATTTGCCATGATTAAAAAGAAAAAAGTTTCTTTAGTTATTGCCACGATGACACAACGGTTAGATTACATTCCAAGAACATGGCCAATTGAATGCACTTAATTGATTATCCATATTGCTACTAGGGTAGGAGCACTAGAATAATCTTCATTTGAGTATATTGAAAATGAAAGAGAATTAATTAATGAAGATTATTTAGTGCAAGGACATACTCTTAAGCATGATCAAGATGGCTCTTTGTTATTTTATTATCTCGGCTTTGTCAATGAAATTCAGTTACCTAACCCGAATTATCATTTGTACAAATGCCGTAGGCTAACCATTGACCTTCTTCCCATCGAGGAAGCTCGAAGAAGTAATGTCTCTGGCAGGATAACTAGAAGCCGTACAAGGAGAGCGGCCATGCCTCTGACAACCTCCACGGTCCATGAGTACAAAGAGGAAGAGAATCCAACGGGTGATGCACCCGGATGGACTCAACCTCCATCATATGAGACCGAAGGTCCATCTTGGCATGGATGGCCGGGTGCCACATGGGAGCCACCCCTATCCCCTACAAGCTCTAGCATCTTGCCTTCAACGTTCATCAGAAGAGGTCGTTCCTCTTCTGCTAGAAGTCATCGTGACTATAGCCAAGGAATAACAGATCTCACGAGACGTATGGAAGAGCTTGAAGTGAGAACGGGTGACATCTACACCACTCTCAAAGAGCATGTCCAAGTTACTGGCAACAACACATGGACACTCAATTCACAAACTTCAACTTCATGCTACAACAACAACAAGGCAATCTCGCGGCATACTTCCGTCATCAAGGGTTCAACCCTCATCACGGAGGTGAGTGAAGAACAAGCTTGGGGGAGGACTCCCACTTGAGGTAAATTGTATCAACCCCTTGCATATTTATTTTCCATTCACCCATCATCCACCTTGCATATAAAAAAATAAAAATAATAAGTAGGATAGATTTGTTTTCAAATAAAATAAAAGATGTGATGTAAGAATGACTTGGAATTCACATAGATGAAAGGATGAATAGTTGCTCTGTTTTAATTTTCCTAAGTCCCTAGTTCACAACATACTACTCTCCAACATATTGCTCTCATTGGCTAAAATTGCTTTTGCCATGATTTGGAAATTGTGGGTAGCACAAGCTTAATCAATTCTAAGTTGTTGTGAGATATGATATAGTGATAGGGCTGCTATTCCTAGTTTGAAAGTGAAACTTGGATTTTCGGAGAAAATTCTAAGAATATTTAGGTTACTATCATTTGATTGGAAATACCTTTCAAAGCAAAATGATATATTACATTGATAGACCTTATGCATATGCTATTTGTATTCATATTGAGCTTTGTCAAACTAGTATAGACCTAGGTGAGATTTCATCCATTACTTTTTGAATTCAAGACTTCACTTGCACATGCTATACTTCTACGACAGAAGTAAGCAAATTCCCATTATACCAACATTCCATAATAAAAAGAGAAACTCCATATTATTCATTCTTAGTGTTGACGGCCATTATACACCAATTTCACCCGTCAATATAACTCAATTATGTGAAGGAATTGTTATTTTTTGCACACATCACCTTTCTATTTATCATAATTCCACTTGTCCTTGGAGAAAGTAGTGCATGGAGGGATTCTATGCAGAAATGAAGTGAAACAAGGGGATGGATCCTATAAAATATCATTCCAGCCAATCAGGCAATGCCACGTGGCACCACATGGATCAAATGGTCCACAAACAGAAGTATCCGAGGCCATCCAACGGTGAGCACCAATATCAGTCAATGGGACCCACCTGTCAGTAACCTGGAGGAAGAACACCATAAAAGGGGCCAAGACCAGGTCGGTCGACCCCCTAATTGGTCAACTAGGTCCTGCCACCTTTCTCGGTCAAACTCCACGTGTAGGCTCCTCACGACTTGAAGAGGTCATGGCTGACTGATTCGCGTGCTTTTGGTGGCGGGAACCGACCCTTCTCCAAGTTATAAATAGGACCCCTCACTTCAACACACACCACTTGAGTATTCATCCATTGTATTCACTACTCTCTATAGGTTTAGTGGAGTGTAGGCTGTAGAGAGCAGAGTCTCTAGTCCATAGTCCAAGTAGGAGAGGAGTAGAAGGAGTCTCTTCCCAATTTCTAATTGGGAAAGGTATGTCTCCCATATTCCTATTAGTATTTGTGACTTTATTCATAATAAAGATGACATCTTTAGTTTTCTATTGTTCATATACTTGAATTAAGCGTTTCTTGTTTGATTGTGGATTCCATGTATGCGGTAGGAATAGTATTTATGATTGTGCTATACCATTCTTATCACATCATCATAATCACTATATACCTCGACTATATTCTAATTAGCTATGATATGACTATGTTAACATGAATCACTTATGCTATGAATTAACATTGGTTCAACGATTAATTATATCATTGCCTTAGTATGGCTTGTGCCTAGGCTCTTAAGGTAATTACTTAATATGATAGCATGGTGCTAGGATAGAGAGTATCGTTGAATGTTTTGTAGACCCATGGATTGAAGAGGTAGGCTGTAGGTGGTGGTAGTCCTATCTGTCTTTTGTAATCCTCCACGTTCAGCTGTGCCGCAGGCTCTTGGCGGGAGTCGCCTAATGTTGCTAGAGGTAAACTCGTGCCCGATGTGTTAAGCCACTTAGCATGAGAATTCATAATTAACATGATCATTAGTAACTAACTTAGGCTATGTATATGCACACTAGAAGCACTGTAGGAGTCTTTGCCTAGCTCTTAGCCTAGTCCCTCTATTACCTCATTTATCCCCTTAGGATAGGATACTCTTGTGTGTGTCACACTGCCTCAACTTATCACTTAACCCATCCTTGCTAGAACCCTACCTAGGCCAACCTAACTTTACCAGTCGATGATTGTTTTACTTCCATCTAGCCTTCCTTTGGGAAAATATTAGTGACAACCTTTGGGAATACTCTTTAAAAGGGAAATGTTACATCGATAGTTTCCGTGCGCTTGCGGATGTTCACTTGAGAATTAAAACCTACCAACAAACATTCCTGGAACCACTGCTAGGGATGAATTGTTAGTAATGCGTAGGAAATATCAACACTTAGTAGTCTCTCCAAAAATTTCTTGCATAAAAAGGGAGTAGAAGACATAGCTACAAGAAAAAGAAAAGAAAATGCATGCTTACGTAAAAAGCATGAGAAAAAAAGAAAGGTAGTCATGTTTCATCCACGCAAAATAAGAGAGTCCCTTCAAAAAGGAGTCATATCAATATCCACATCCACTCCAGTCCATCACACATGCACAAGTCTTGAATCAAATAATTTTCAATTGATTTCTCCTCATGCTTGGTTTTTTTGACTTAGCAATATTATGTGTTGGAAATATGCCTACTATATTCCCTACCAAGATCCACATACAAGCCTTATTTAGTGGTACAACGAATTTAGGCACGATGCTTTCGTGAGGACATAGTTCCACTACACATAAAGGGGAGACCAAGAGAATCAAATTGAGGTACTTAAAATCTAAATTGAACTCTCCGAAATTTGAGTGGAACTTCATTTCTAGGTTATGTGTGCTCCATTTTCTGTTCTATCTTTCAACCACACATGAATAGCAGAAGGCATAAGCCCCATAATGACTTGAGATGGGTGAAGTACCATGCCAATTTTTGCAATACTAGATAGAGTATTCTGTTGTGCACATGGTACTTTTGAAAAGTTGAACATTGTAGCAACTCCTGATCATCAACCTGAAGTCTTGACTTTGCTCGCGACGAGCAAAGGATAAGCTTGGGGGAGTTTGTTGACGGCTCTTATATACCAATTTCACTCGTCAATATAACTCAATTATGTGGAGGAATTGACATTCTTGCACACATCACCTTTCTATTTAACCCATTTCCACTTGTCCATGGAGAAATAGTGCATGCAGAGAATTATTGATGGAAATGAGGTAAATGAGGTGGAGCAATCATATAAATACCATCCCAACCAATCAAGCACCAACATGTGGCACCACATGGATTGAATGGACCACAAACAGAAGTATCTGAGGACATCCAATGGTGTAGCACCCATGTCAAGGGATGGGACCCACCTGATAGTGACTTGGAGAAAGCGCACGAGAAATGGTGTAGAGTCCAGGTCGACCGACCCCCCTAGTCAGTCGACTTGGTCCTGGCGCCAAACTTGGTCAATCGCCACATGTGGCTCCTCTCAGCTTGAAGAAGTCAGTGGTGAATGATTCGTGTGCTTTTGGTGGTGGGAACCGACCCTTCTCCACCTATAAATAGGACCCCCTACCCCCACTTCACACACAGTCCACTTGAGTATTCATCCATTGTATACACTATCCTCTATAGGTTTAGAGGAGTTTAGGCTGTAGAGAGGAGAGCCTCTAGTCCATAGATCAAGTAGGAGAGGAGTACAAGGAGTCTCTTCCCAATTCCTAAATGAGAAAGGTATGACTCTCATATTCCTATTTGTATTTGTGATTTTTTCTCTTAATAAAGATGTTATCTTTAGTCTTCTATTGTTCATACACTTGGATGAAGCGTTTCTTGTTTGATTGTCGATTGCATATATGTGGTAGGAGTAGTATTTATGAGTATGCTATACCCTTCGCATTATATCATCATAAACACTACAAACCCCCACTATAGTCTAATTAGCTATGACATGATCAGGTTAATATGAATCACTTATGCTATGAATTAACATTGGTTCAATGACGATTTAGTTCATTGCCTTAGGATGGCTTGTGCCTAGGCTCTTAAGGTAATTACTTAATATGCTAGCATGGTGCTAGGATATATAAGTGGCATTAAATGTCTCGTAGACCCACGGATTGAAGAGGTAGGCAGTATGTGGTGACAACCCTATCTGTCCTTTGTAAGCCTCCACATTTGGCTATGCCACATGCTCTTGGCGGGAGTCGTCCTAGTGTTGCTAGGGGTAAACCCATGCCCTACGTGTTAATCCACTTAGCATGGGAATTCATAATTAATATGATCATTAGTAACTAACTTAGGCTATGTATATGTACATTACAAGCACAATAGGAGTATCTACCTAACTCTTAGTCTAGTCCTTCTTTACCTCATTTACCCCTTTAGGATAGAATGCTCTTGCGTGTGTCATACTACCTCCAAACTATCAATTATCCATCCTTGCTAGAACCCTACCTAGACCAACCTAGCCTATGCATTTGATGATTGTTTTGCTTCCACCTAGCCTTCCTTTGGGAGAATATAAATGACACCCACTGGCAATACTCTAAAAGGGGAAATGCTACATCAATAGATTTCATGCGCTTGCAAATTTACATCTGTGATTTAAAAACTATTAACAAGAGTTTTTGGCACCCTTGCTAGGAATGAATTGTTAGTAGTGCGTAGGAAACATCAACATTGCTCATGGAGGGTTTCCATGTCAAATCTCTAGCCTCGTGTAGTTATGATCGACTTTCGGGCTTAGTTTCCCATAGGTAACAACCATCCTAATTTACTCCTTGGCCAAGGGATGTTGAAATGGAATCCTCTTATTGTTTCCAACGATCGGATCTTTGAATCCTGCATAGTAATATTACTCTTGCAAACTTCCCCTCTATGATAGAGAGGGATGGTTAGCTCCCGATACTCATACAAATGAATTTTCGAGTTTGGTAACCGAATCTTCATTTGTACGTACGGGGAAGAACAAAATCAAAGATGCTTCGGGTCCAATTTCAATTGTATCCATAAACAATGTATTATTCATTGATAGAGTGGGTCTTAATGGATACATCAATTTGCACATTTTCTAAAGCTCCTACTCATAACAAGGCAAGTGATATAAATACACTACATGGATCCCTTCATCTTGTAAAGTTTCTAACCATCATAACTTTTTTACAAGAGCAAATATTTATCATGTGGATTATGACAAACAAGGTTCTCAATTTTATCCTCCTGTACATTTTAATTTCCTGCCTAGGAATTTGAAATTTAGTGATCCATGCATGAATGAGTTTTAAATCAAAATTATGGACATCACTGTTCCTAGGTTGCTACATACCAATTCAAACATTAAGTCATTCCATAAGCATTACCTAGGCAGAAAATGTCTAAGTCAATTTTAGCAATGCTTATGAAATTCTAGGTACTTGTTTAAATTTATTCCTAAGTAAGGTGACATTCCTTTTTGAAGAATCTACAAGAGCAATGTCATCACTTACGTGAGAATGCACAATAATCGAATGATGAGAAGGTGTAAAACTTCCCTACCAATGTAAGCAAAAATCATTTAATCCTAACGCAATTCAAAAGACAGAAAAATTTGAACTTGTACCTCAAGTGAAGAGCAGCCCGTGTTGAAGGTCGTTGTGTGAGAAACTCACAACCATGAATTTTGGTGTAGCCTTCATGTTCAATGTCTTCTGCCAAGTTTAGGTTGGAGTTGTATGAGCTTCATATTACTCCTCCATTGGTCACCTTCTTGAGCATTCATCCACCATGAACTCAAAATGAGATCGATGGAGGAATATGCGCTTGATGGGGCCTTCCAACCTCTTTACAAATTTTGTCCTGGCTAAACTAAAATCAATAACAAAAAAACAACTCGGGAACGGATTATGTTAGCTCCAAAGCATGTTGTACCCTTTGTCAAATTATTTTACCCAACTTGAAACAACTTGCAAGTGCATTCAATATTACGGGAAATATTTCTGGTTTAAATTAGGAAGATGAATTCAAGCGGTTATGCCCAAGGCTCATATCCAAATAAATTTATTTCCTAATTCAAAATTTTAGTTTTATGATGGTTGGAAATTTTACTTTCCAACATGCAAATGTGGTAATTCAAACATGCTAAATGCAAATGCAAGATTTGATGGGAAATTCAAATATGCAATTGGGAAACAAACATGAGATAACTAGCAATTAACGTATTGGCAATGACTCACCAAATTTTTGAAGTCCGATGAGTGGGACTTACCTCCTTTCTTTTTAGTGATGATTTATTGTCCAATCCCGGAGTTGAAGATGTGGACAACATCTCTTTCTTGACATGCCAAAATTACTTTGGCTGTCATTCGGATATGTGGGCCACAATGTGGCCCTAGCCTCTCCACCGTCTTGATAAAGACTTGTTGATGTATTACAACTTCTCCCTCTTAAGGATATTCTTTCATGAGTATGGCGGGGCTTGTCCTTCTTTAGGGGTGTCACTTCAATTTTCTTGATATTCCTTGGAGTTAACCCATATTTTGATCATGGATCAAAGACTTCCTTGGGCATGATGACATGTGGACTCCACAATCTAACAAGAAACACTTCACCCACAATGTCGCATGCCCTAGGTTGCACGGGCTTGGTCGAAGTGTAGGAATCCTTACAAGTGATTGTGGGATATCTTGGATCTTGAATGCCATTTCGAATTCTTGTCCTCGTCCAAGAGCTTCATGTAAATGTTGTCTTAATTTCTGCTTGGCCATGGATAGGATACTTCAAGGTAGGCTATTTGTACTTAAATCCTTTGAAATCCCCATAGCCTCCTTAATTACAAGAGTGATGTTGAATCCACCCTTGACCTCCTTGTAGGTGATAGCTACTGGAGTTGTTGTTTGAAAGGAAGAATCCTCATGGGTCTTAGGGAAATGATTCCCCAAGTGGCCCATGTTGACATGGATTTTCACAAATCATGTGAATATTCTTGATTTGGATCATCCCAAACAACTCTCCATTGGCTTGATCTTCATGATACTTCAATGGGAGGTGTAGTTCCACAACTAGCTTGTCCACCTTGTTAAATGGTGTGCATGACAAGCTAATGGAACTAGATCATTCTTCAATCCACCCCTTAAGTGGAGACCATCTTCTCATCCATGATGAATGAGAATAGGACTCTTTCAGCTCCAGCACGAGTGTGTTCATGGGTTGGTGGAGCCAACGCATGAAATGAGTGTTGGATGAAGGGCCAACTATCCAGCCCATGATGGAGGAAAACCAAGAAGATCTCTTGGAGCCCCCCCCCCCCCCAAGCTTAGGGATGGATGACTTTGGCTCCTACTGGGAGCCGAAATTCTTCCGCGAAAGGCAATGGTGTTGCCTAGCAGACATTCGTTGAGGTATGCCTTGAATAATCTTGCAGTTGAGCACTTGCGTCCTCATTCGCCATCCAATAAAATGCGTTAGCCAACACTACCCTGTTTTCACACGAAAGGAGAAAACAAGCAAGGGTAATCCTATCTAATTACTATTAATACATATAGATTAATCACAAGTGATAGCTATCCTTCACTTCATTTGGCTTCCCCGACAACGGTGCTAGAAATGCTTATTGACAATTCTTAACACCATGGATCATCTTTAGTAGGAGATGAGATCCGCAAGCGCACGGAAGATACCATTGTAGAATTTCACCCAAAAGTATTCCCAAGGATATCGTATTTATCCCAAAGAAAGGCGGTGAAGTAATGTAAACACTATTCTTATGATCAAGGTATAGGGTACTAAGTGTTTATCAAAACAGGGGTAAGATGATAATATGGGTAGTGTGACACACACACTTAAGAAATCTACTCTAAGGGTAAGGTTGTCCTTGGGAGGGTTAGACTACGAGACTGAGCTACTCCTACAGTGCTCTAATTACTCATATACATAGCCTAATAAATTACACATGAATATGCTAATGGTTAATACTAGGTCTTAGTGGTCCAACATGTCGGGCACGGGCTTACCCTAGTCTGTCGGGCAACTCCCGCCAAGAGCCTACATCGTAGTCGAACGTGGAGGATTACAACGGACGGATAGGGATGTCACCACCTACCGCCTACCTCTACAACCCGTGGTCTATTATGCATCCAATGCTACTTAACTATCCAAGTACCACGCTTGCATGGTAAGTAAATACCTTAAGAGTTGCAATGTAATATTCATCCTATGGCAATGACTAACCTAAACATCATTAAACCAATGTTGGATCCAAGCACTAGCATATTCATATTAACATAATCATATTATTACCTAATTGGACTATAGTGGTGGTGTATGATGTTTATGATAATATGATAATGGTATTATGTCTAGATCATAACAACATCTACACCTAGCACATACATGGACTCCACAACTAAACATGGAACGCCTTATCCACGTATATGAATAAGTAAAGACTAAAGATAATATCATTATTATGCATAAAGTCACAAATACAAGAAAAGATACTAGAGCCATACCTTTCTCAATTTAGACATGGGACTAGAGGCTCCACGCTACATCCTAACCTCCACTAAGGACCTAGGAGAACTAGTGTATACAAGATAGAATGCTCAAGTGGTGTGTGTGAACTGAGGTGAGGCACTCTCCCCTACTTATACACTCACTCAGGCAGTTTTGCGCTCTAATCTCTCGGGCTTTCACTTACTCTCGTGTCAAGGAAGACAACAGGGGTTGACACGTGCAGTTGGACCGAGTTTGGTGCTTTTACCTGTTCAGTCAAACAGGTGGTTCGGCTGAATTGGGGTTGGCCCCACTCGACTCTCACTTGCTCGTGTACACTGATATGTGGGCCCTTGTCCACCGTCTAGATGAATCGGTGTGAAAAACTGCGGGTACCCGCCTGTATGTGGGCCTTTGGATTCATGGGAAGCCACATGGCATCGTCCGATTGGTTGGAAGTGTGTTTCCTTGCCTTGTGGCCATGCATTCACCTCAAATCTGCATATAATACATGCATGAACAAATTTTTCCAAGTACAAGTGGAACTAGGTTATTCCTAACTATGATGTGTGTAAGAAATATTCATTCCTTCACATAATTGATTTATATTGATGGTAAAAATTGGTATATAACAACCATCAACAATGGGCTAGCCAAACACTATCCTATTTTCACACAACGGAGAAAACTAAGCAAGGGTAATCATGTCTAATAACTATTATACCTACAGTTTAATCATAAGTAATAGCTATCCTTCACTTCCTTTGCTTTCCCTGGCAACGGCGCCAAAAATGCTTGTTTGTATTTCTTAACAACACAGATCATCTCTATTAGGAAATGAGATCCACAAGCGCACAGAAGTTACTGTTGTAACATTTCACCCAAGAGTATTCCCATGGGTATCATATTAATCCCAAAGGAAGACGGTGAAGTAAAGTAACCACTATTGTTATGATAAAGGTATAGGGTACTAAGTAATTATCAGAACATGGGTACGATGATAATAGGAGTAGTGTGACACACACCTAAGCAATCGACTCTAAGGGGTAGAGATGTCCTATTGAGGGTTAAGTTAGAGATGAAGATATTCCTACCGTGCTCTAATTACTCATATACATAGCCTAATAGTGTACCCATGAATATGCTAATGGTGAATAATAGGGCTTAGTGGTCCAACACACTGGGCACAGGTTTACCCCTGACAACATTAGGGGCTTACAAAGGACGGACAGGTCTGTCACCACCTGCGACCTACTCCTACAACCCATGGGTCTACGAGACATCCAACGGTACATAACTATCTAAGCACCACACTTACATGTCAAGTAAATACCTTAGAGGCTCGAGTACAAGTACCTCTCTAAGGTAGTGACAAACCTAAATATCGTTGAACCAATGTTGGAACCAAGCACTAACATATTCAATATTAACATAATCAAGATATTACTTAATTAGACTATAGTGGTGGTGTATGATGTTTATGACAACATGATATATGCATTATGACCAGATCATAATAAAATCTACACCTAGCACATACATGGACTCCACAATAAAACAGGAACGCTTTGCCCAAGTATATGAATACAGAGAGACTAACAATAATATTATTATAATGCATAAAGTCACGAAAGGAAAAAAAGATACATGAGCCATACCTTTCAGAATTTAAACTTGGGACTGGAGGCTCCTCTCTACAGCCTAACCTCCACTATGGAAATAGGAGAACTAGTGTATACAAGATAGAATACTTGAGTGGTGTGTGAAGTGAAGTGAGGCCTTTCCCCCTGTTTATACACGGACTGGAGGCAGTTCCCGCCACCAAAATCGTGAATCAGTCACCATAGTTATCAGCCCACCGCAGAGAGTCAAGATGTGGAAGTTGACCGCGTTTGGCGCCACTACCAAGTCAGTCGAGCCCCCAGGTCAGCCGACCTAGTCTGGGCACCACTCGTGGTGTGTTTCCTTCAGGTAGCTGATAGGTGGGTCCTCTACCCATTTTGGGGCTCTACGCCGTCGAATGCCCTTGGATACTGCTGTACGTGGGCCATTTGATCCATGTGCTGCAACATATCAACGTATGATTGGCTGGGAATGTATTCTTTAGGATTCCTCTCTTGAATTCACTTCATTTCTACATAGAATACCTGCATGCACCATTTTCTCCAACTACAAGTGGAACTAGGTTATTTCTTAAAGCAATGCATGTAAGACATGTCTACTCCATCACATAATTGGGATATATTGACCATCAAAATTGATACTTAGTGACCGTCAATAACAATTCAAGCAGTAGTGGTGGGCAATGATAAGATTTCTCCTCCAGAGGTCACTGGGCATGCTTCTTGCAACATGCATAATGGAAAAGGACAAAGGCAAGCAGATTCTGGTGGAAGAATGTAAAAGCCCACATTTGAAACGTACAAGAATGCAAAAATGTGAACTTAAAAAATTTTAAGTTGAAATTAAAATTAAAAAACAAATTAATTATGTTGGTTAATGAATGATCTCCTAAATATAAGCTTTTAAAAACTTTAAACTTATCTTGGAAGATTGCTAGTTTATTGGAACTTAAACAGGGAATTCCAAAATGAAAATTTAAAAATCAACGCAAAGTTTGATTGGAAAACTTCAGTCAAGAGTCAAATACAATGCACGGCAAATTTACAATTACAAATTTCAAATGAATTGCATAAGTGAATCCTTTAAAAAGGATTCAAAGAAAAGTATTTAAAATAATACATAAACAATGCAATCACAAACACAAACTTACAATTTACTAATATAACTAAACATGGTGCAAGTTTTGAGGTCATTAAACTTAGATTAGTTCAGTTTGAATAAATACCTTTCAAAATTTAAAATGCATAAAAATGAGTAAAATGCCACAATTAATTTGTATCGAAAGTTTGGTCAGTAAAAATCTAGATGCGAGTGCACCATTATGTTATTCATGCTCACTTTATTCACCCTGCAAAAGTTCGTAAAGTTTGGCGATATTTTGGAGCCTTTTCAAAGAGTTCAAATTTAATTTGAATTCAAAATGAACTTTCTCAAAATACAAATTTGATTTCATCACTGTGTACTTCATGTTTTTACCAATTGTGGACCTTATGTAGTATTTTAATTCATTTGTTGAAATCAACGATGTCGGTACCCTGCGTAACGTATACCCCTTGGGACTACAAAAAGACCAAAGGGACTTCACCTGTCTGAGTTGAAGACCTGCGAATGTCCCACACGTCATACGGGACTGGACATGCCTCCCATCTATGGTTAGCTCCGGTACTGCCACGTGTACATTGCAACCGGAGCTATACCCCACTCATGGGATAGCTCCGGGCTAAACACTTGTGCAGCACCTCTGGACCTAACCTCCGATAGAGGGAAGCTCCAGTATTGACACTTGTGCATCTACACCGGACCTACCCGTCCCAGATGGATAGCTCCAAAGCTTCCACGTGTATGAACCGCCAGACCTTCAACCTTGGCAATCAAGCTAGTGAATCCCCAATGGCTCGGACCTTCAAGGAGCAATCAAAGACTTCAAGACCTGATTAAGTGTCATTAATACCATATTAATGACAGACGATCAGTAGGCCCTTAATACTAGTAATAGCATTGTCAAGACCTGTTACCATGCTATTAAGGGTAATCAACCTCATTAATTGTGTATTAAACATTAGTAACCGCCGGGGCCACATGTCGGGCCAGGCTAACTATGTAACGACCAACCCTTGAACTATAAAAGGACTGGTCGACGATACACAGGGGGGGGGGGGACTCTTGGACTCTTTCACACTCTGACACTCATAGATGCTCAATACACCAGCTACACACCCCGTGGAGTATGGTATTATGCTTAGGCGACCCGAACCACGTAAATCCTTATGTCATTTGCCATATTCCTTGAAATCTCTACGCACCCAATATCGAACTATAAACTCCGTGAGCTACCAATGGTAGTATCATGAGAATTGCCAAAAAAACACTCCGACAGTTGGCGCGCCAAGAAGGGGGACGTGCCCGAGATTTCAAGAATGGTGAACTCAGCTGTTGGATCGTCCAACAGCAATCCCGCTGTGCAACCTGCTGGAGGCAACCGCTCCAACATGCAACAACCAGCAGGTGCCGCGGCTCCAGCAGGAGTCATGTCTCCACCGCCACCGTGTGCACCAGCAAATCAAGCTAGACAGCGGGACAGGGCATCTGCGTCAGTCACGGCGTCGGCGAATAACAACAATCCTGAACACGCGCTCCATGCGGCACGTGCTCTCCTCCAACGCCCACCACCTCTGGGTGCACCCCAGGGTGCAATGGAGCAGTGGAGAGCTGATGTGGAACATTTGGTTGCAGCAGCAGCCGATCACATCAGCAACCAAGGTCCTCCCCCCTCGGGGCGGGCCCCATCGCATCATCGAACTTTGTCGGGCAGACTTGGTCCGCATGCTTCCCAAAATAGGAGGTGTGTTGTGTCTCAAAAAGTGACATCACTGCCTGCCGGGGCGCGACGTACCCATATAGTAACCAGGTTTCAACTCATGACCTCTGGGCAGAGCTTGATTGCCGTTACCGTCAACAGGATGCCCGAGTCCATATTGAGTGTGCTCGCGAAGGGTGAGAGGCTCGAGACAGTCCTGCTCCCGAGGGAGTAGGAGGAGGCTGTTCTGCCCTGGCCATGCACCTACGTATGGTCAGATGGCCACAAAAGTTCCGGTCTCACCTGCCGGAGAAATTTGACGGGACTGTCAACCCCGCTGAGTTTCTCCAGATTTACTCCACTGCAATCCTCACGGCCGGAGGTAATGAGGCCGTAATGGACAACTACTTCCCTGTGGCTTTAACTGGGACCGCCAGGTCCTAGTTCATAGCCTTCCACCCAACTCCATCAATAGCTGGGCGGAATTATGCCAACAGTTCACCACCAATTTTGGGAGTTCATACACCCGACCAGGCACTGAACTGGACCTTTTTGCTGTCACGCAAAAGGGCGGAGAATCCTTGCGTTCCTTCATCCAGATGTTCTCCCAGGTACGAAACACTATTCCATGTATCTTCAGCGCCTCTGTTATTGTGGCATTTAGACAGGGCGTACGAGACAAGAAGATGCTGGAGAAGCTGGCGATCAAGGAGATCACCAGCGTCATGGAGCTCTTCAGTTTGGCAGAAAAGTGTGCCAAAGCTGCGGAGGGCCATGAAATGCACTCCAAACCACCTCCGGAGGATAATAAAAAAACCTCCAAGAGCGAAGCCACTACCTCCGGGAGTGGCAAAAAGAAGAAGAAGTCCAACGGCAAGAAAAAGTCGTCGGCCGGCACACCTACTGCTGCAGCTGTAGCAGCTCCGGGTGGCCGGGGGCCACGCCCCGAGAAACGACCTTGGCCGTCATCAGAAGACGGCGGCAACTCCAAGATGTGGTGTCTTATACATAAGTCGAACATCCACAACTTGTAATACTGCCGAGAGGTCCAAAACCTGGTCGAGCGCTACAACATGCGTCGGGAAGAAGTTCCTTTCCGACAAAGGGAAGGAAAACAGAAAGACAACAAAGCTCCGGCTGAAGAGGAGTTAGGCTTTCAGGACCCTAATAAGGTATTGAAGGTTGTTTACACCTCTGTCGACGACGACTCCGACGTTTCCGACAATGAACGTCAGAAAACCATGAACACCATTTTTGGTGGTTCATGGGACATCACCTCTCGCCGTGTCCTCAAGACCATGCGGCGGGACATGGCTTCGGTGGCTCCCACTACTAGGGCAGAGCCGCACCAGAAGTGGATGGATACTGCCATCACTTTCGACGCGTCAGACTGCTCTCGGAATATGATCGGAGCTGGTCAACTCCCATTGATGGTATCTCCGACCATCAACAACGTCCAACTCAATCACGTAATGGTAGACGGAGGTTCGGGGTTGAACCTCATAAGCTTCGAAGCTTTTATCAAGCTTCAGCTCCGACCTTCGGACCTTCGTCCCTCCCGACCTTTCTCAGGAGTAGGTTTGGGGGCCATAACTCCACTTGGTGCCATTACTCTCCCCATAACCTTTGGGACCTGGGAGAACTATTGCACCGAGAAGTTTGTCTTTGACGTTGCTCAGATCAACTTACCCTTCAACGCCATTCTAGGCAGGCGAACCTTATACAAGTTCATGGTTGCTGCTCATTATGGCTACTTGGTGTTGAAGATGCCAACACCAGCTGGTGTTCTCCGGATCTGTGGAGATCGCACCGTCGGAGTCACAGCTCTGGAGGAACTTCACATGCTTGCCACAGCGCAGGAGGAAGAATCCAGAAAGGAGCAAGCTCCGAAACCCCCGAGCATTATTCATCGAGGCTCAACCTCCGCACCTCGCGTGCAACCAAGCGGTGACACCGACATTCCCGTCAAAGTCGTCCAAATCGGTTCTGACGCCGCTCAGACCACCCGCATATCAGGAGGTCTGAATGACAAATAGTAACTCACGCTCATCACTTACCTCCGGGCTAACGTCGACGTGTTTGCCTAGCAACCGTCACAAATGTCTGGGATCACTAGAGAAGTGATCGAGCATAATCTGAAGATCTATCCCGACGCTCGGCCTGTACACCAGAAGCGTCGGAAGCAATCAGTAGAGCGATAGAACTCATACGACAAGAAGTGAAGAACTTTCTCGAAGATGGATTCATCCGAGAAGTCTTCCACCCAAATAGGCTGGCAAACCCAGTCGTTGCACCCGAGGCCGGCGGGAAGCTTCGGGTGTGTATCGACTACACAACACTGAATAAGGCATTCCAAAAGATCCATTTCCACTACCTAGAATAGATCAAATAGTGGATTGCACCTCCGGGTGTGAATTACTGTGTTTCCTAGACGCATACTCTGCGTACCATCAAATCAAAATGTCTAAGGAAGATGAAGAGCATACTTCTTTCATCGCAGTAGATGGATTGTATTGTTATACTGCCATGCCATTTGGTCTCAAGAATGCAGCCTCAACATTTGTACGAGCTATGTACAAAACCTTTGGGGAGCTCATTAGAGACATAGCGGAAGTGTATGTTGATGACATCGTTGTCAAGATTAAGGACAAGGAGTCACTTATTGACACTTTGCAAGCTGTCTTCGACAAGTTGCGAGTCACTCGCACGAAGCTGAACCCGGACAAATGTGTCTTCGGGGTTTGCTCTGGAAAGCTTCTTGGTTTCCTGGTAAAGCACCGAGGCATAGAGGCAAATCCGGCAAAGATTAAAGCCATTGAAGATATGCGGCCACCAGCCCGCATCAAGGACGTCCAGAAGCTGACTGGATGTCTAGCCGCCCTCAGCTGATTCATCTCAAGACTGGCGGAACGGGTACTACCCTTCTTCAAGCTATTAAGGAAGTCCGGACCATTCCAATGGTCTGAAGAAGCAGAAAAGGCGTTCCAGGAGCTGAAGCAGCTCCTCACCACTCTACCAACCTTGGTAGCTCCGAACCTTGGTGAGCCTTTACTGCTTTACATTTCGGCAACTGACAAAGTTGTCAGCATGTTCCTGGTTGCGGAGAGACCAAAACCATTACAAGCTCGGAAATCCAGACTCCTCCGGGAGAGTCAGGAGGTTCCTGAAGGCGAGTCTGGGTCCCAGCTCCCAGACTTGAGTCAACAAGGAGTTACTCTTGTTGAGCAAGAAGAGCCGGATCCCCCTGGGAGGGTCCAGGTCACACCTGAAGAAGCTCCGGGTTCCTCCAACAAGGACCAGACAATCCCTGAAGAAGGTCTGGACCCCTCCGGGAGGGTCCGGGTCGATGAAGAGGAAGCTCTGGGCCCCTCCGGGAGGGTCCGGATAGTCCAACACCCAGTGTACTTCATCAATGAAGTACTCCACGACGCCAAAACTAGGTACCTGGAAGTACATAAACTGCTATACGCAGTTCTTATTGCTTCCAGTAAGCTCTAACACTATTTCCATGTTCACAAGATCTCAGTGGTGACTTCATATCCACTGCAGCAATTTTGCATAATCCCAACTCCACTGGGAACATTGCAAAGTGGGCAGCGGAATTGGCTGAGTTTGACCTTGAATCGTCCCAAGACAAGCAATCAAAAGTCAAGCATTGGCGGACTTTGTGGCGGAATGGACCCCCTCTCCATCAAACCCTCAGGGCCCCAGTGAGCAGCTGTCGGAAGTCAAGGCTCCGGTCTTCACCGAGCCTCACTGGACCCTCTACTTTGATGGCTCCATGCAGAAGCAGGGGGCCGGAGCTGGAGTCCTTCTCCTCACTCCGACCGGAGAGAAGGTTAAATACATGGTGCACCTTGACTTCAAGGCGACCAACAACATGGCTGAGTATGAAGCACTCATTTATGGACTAAAGGTGGCACTATCATATAGTGTCAATCAGTTGTTGTTCAAGGGAGATTCGCAGCTCATCATTAAACAGGTGAAGGGTGAATGCTCCTGCAACAATCCCCAACTAGCTGCTTATTTCCTTGAAGTCCAGAGACTTCAGAACGACTTCGAAGTCCTCGACCTCCACCATGTACAATGTCTCCATAACGCTGAAGCTGACGAACTCTCGATGAAAGCGTCAACCGGATCTCCAGCTCAGAGATTGTCTAAACCAACATCTCAGCCTGCCAAACTGAGCGAAGGGGGCGAGACCAGCACCTCAAAGCTGGCAGCCCCGATGGCCCTGTTACCATGGCAGCCATCAATGGTCGTAGGTGCTGTCGGAAGCTCCGAGCAACCCAGCACGCAAGACTCAAATGCTCAAGCAAGCTCCGATGCATGGATCTCGGAGATCCGGAGCTACTTGAAAGACAACTTCCTTCCCGAAGATAATGTATCCGCTGACCGGATAGTCAGATTGGCTAAAAGATCCACGCTAGTAGAAGGGGATCTCTACCAACACGGTGCCAACGGCGTCCTAATGCGGTGTATTACAAGGGGTGAAGGTTGCGAGCTCCTCGCAGAAATCCATGGAGGCGAGTGTGGGAACCACGCATCTTCCCGCACGCTGGTCGGGAAAGCCTTCCGGCATGGCTTTTACTGGCCTACAGCGCTCCAGGATGCAACTGAGCTGGTGAAGAAATGTGAAGCATGCCAGTTTCATGCAAAACAAATTCACACACCGGTCCAGCCTCTTAAATAATACCTCCTACATGGCCTTTTGCTGTGTGGGGGAAGGATATCTTGGGACCTTTCCCAAGATCCGTTGGAGGTTACAAGTTCCTATACGTCGCCATTGATAAATTCACCAAATGGCCGGAAGCAACTCCAGTTGTGATAATAAACAAGCAATCATCCATCAACTTCTTACAGTCCATCGTATGCAGATTTGGAGTCCCAAAAAAATCATAACCGATAATGGGACCCAATTCAAAAGCTCTGCATTCCAAGGATATTGCAAAGATCTCGGCATTCAAGTCAGCTATGCTTCCGTAGCTCCCCCAGCAAGCAATGGCCAAGCCGGAAGAACAAATGTAGAAATCCTAAAAGGACTCAAGACGCGCACCTATGAGCGTATGAAAAAACATGGAGCCAACTGGATCGAAGAGCTTCCGCTCACTCTATGGGCCAACAGGACAACTCCAAACCAGTCAACTGGAGAGACACCCTTCTTCCTGGTGTATGGAGCCGAAGCAGTCCTTCCTCCTGAAATCACCTTGGGGCCGCTCCGGGTCCGGGCCTTCGATGATGCCACGTAGGACCAGCTACGGCGTGAAGACCTTGACCTCCTTGAAGAGGGAAGGTGCCGAGAAGCTGTTTGGAATGCCCGATACCGCCAAGCTCTCTAGCGCTATCACCAAAGGCATGTTCACAGCCGACAGCTCGAGGAAGGCGATCTGGTGCTACGGGGAATACAATCCAGAGAAGGGTTAAACAAACTCTCCCCCAGCTGGGAAGGACCCTTCCGAGTGATTAAAGTATCCCGTCCCGGATGCGTTCGCTTGGCAACCGAGTATGGGACACCTCTCCCTAATCCTTGGAACATTGAGCACCTCCGTATGTTCTACGCTTAATATCACGGAGGTGAGTCTGTAGTTACACACGATGTATGTTATAGAGTCATTGTACAGAGTCGGGTAGCTCCTTCAGGAGAACAGCCGGACCTTCTCTGGAAGGTCCGCAAAGTTTAGGCAACACTTGTCACAATCTCAGAACTAAAAGTGTAGCTAGCTACCTTGGGTCAAACAAGAAACAAAACACACTTAGCCTGGTTCCGTACCCTAAGGTTGTACGTGTTTCCCTGTACCCCGGACCTATAATGAAAGACATCTTTGTGTGAAAATAGACTCCACGTGCATTTACTTTGTACAAGCTCATTATTTTTTATTTTTCTCTTTCTTGTCTATAAGAAAGTTGTGCGATTCTCAAGAATTTTTTAGATGGACTAATTCATGTACAACTCAAGTCGCATTGTTAATTCCTTCGGGTTTCACGTTGTTGAATGGCTCACTTGCCTGAATGCCGCCAGCCAATCTAGGTCCGGAGTGTGCTATCGACTTAGCCTGGTCCTGCACTCTAAGTACGCCACTGTACCTACACCCCGGCAGGCCGAAGTAAGGCGGGTCCTGAAAACAATTAGACCTGGAGAAAACAACTTAGTGCACTTGATTGTATGAAGAATTGCGCTTGATCTAAAAATTTCTTACGAGAATAGTAAGTCGCAACAGAGTTATAGATAGGAAACAAATTTTACTATTTTCATTGACTTCAGTGTGCAGGAAAAATAAAGATCTCATGATGATGGTGAATTAAGCTGGAGCTATTAAAGCTCCGACATCCCCTAGATGGCTTGTAATCGATGTTTTACACGTTGATAGCAGGTATTGCTGGAACTACTTAGTTCCGGTAAAGCCAGGGGGCTAGCCATCAAAATGAACAAAAGACGGTGGGAAGACTCCAGAGGACCAACTGTTGATGTTCTACGCGTTGATGGAGACCACTGCCGAAGCTACTAAGCTCCGATGATGGTCATGGCCGGAGCTCTTAAGCTCCGACAACCTCAGGGAGCCTTCACTACCTAAGACTTCGGACCTACGCTCTATAAGTCTGAAGCACATGAGTCTTCAACAATTGTTACATCCTCTTGGTACATGTTCCCAATCAGATTGTGTACATCTACCAGGGGGTCAAGTGGGACAAAAGTGTTGAAGACAAAAAATGAAATTCATAAAAAACTCGGATTTCATTCATCTGGAGACAAGAGATTACAAAATTGGAGAAAAAGAAGAGAGAATACAAGCGGAGCTACAAAGAGATGGTCCTAGACCCTATGGAAGAACGAGGCGACCTTCTGGGCAACCTCAGAAATGATGGCCTGGGCAGTTTCTCCCTCTCCTTCGATGGGGCCTTGGAGCACCGGGTCGAGGGGGAATTGGAGGTCCCGACTTGTGTAGCACGACAGAATAAATTATGCGAAACTCTTAGCCAGGGATTGTCCCTCGGTTTCTAGCTGGTCTGCAATGACATCACCCATCTTGGTGAGCTTGTTGCCTGCCAAACTAAGTGCCTGCAACGCCTGGTCCAGCTCCGGTTCTGGATCATCCGGATGCACGGGACTAAAACCCATTGGCGTCAGCGCGTCGTTGGCTTTGCCCAGGAAGTCCCAAACTTGTTGGGACTCCGCAACCTTGCCGCTTCGCATCTCCTCCAAGGATCTCCTGGCCGCCGCAAGCTCTGAGTTCTCCCGAGCAAGACGCTCTACCTCTTTGGCGTTCTGCTAAATCTTTTCAGCAACCTGCCTTTCGAGTTTGTTGAGCTCCTTCTCCCGGAGGTGGATCTTGTTCTGGCGGTCGACCAGGTCCTTCTCCCGGCCCTGCACTTTCTTCTCCCTGGAAGCAATTTCATCCTCCCTCTTGTAGAGGTCCTGTCCTCGCAGCCAGGCCTTCCTCTTTCTTGCAGCGCTCATCCAATTTCTTGGTGCGCTCAGCGAGACTCTTGTCACCCAGAGTCAGACTTTGAGTAAGCTCTTCCTCCCTATTCAGGAGGTCATCCCGTAGCTCCAGGAGTTTTGCTCTTCATCTTCGAGCTTTCTCTCTCGCTCCTCATGGGCCTCCCGACGCTTGACGAGACTGGCGTGGATGGTGTCGAGCCTCTCTTGGCGATCATCTGTTGCATTATTGGCAGTTTTGACCTGTTCGTAGATGGCCCGGGACTGGTTGTCAAGGGATCGCGTCATGATTTCTCTCTCATCCAGCAACTTACCCCAGTACTCCAGGCGGATCTTCTCCTTCCTCACCCATTCCTTGTCTTCAGCCAGCCTCGACTGCGCCAGCTTAGTCTCAAATTGGAGCCGGTTGCGCCACCTCCTAAGAGATTGACGCTCCTCCTAGAGAGCCTTGCTGTCGTGGTAAAAAGCCAGCTGAACCTGGCAAAGACTGGAGCAGGTGTTGTCAATAGACAACGACAGAGGGATCGGGTCCAGACCTGCCGGGGACATCTCCTCCGGTTACAGCGGGTTCTCTGTGACAAAAATTGGGTCCCACTCTACAAGATCGGTCCCCTGAGCTTCCACGGCACTAGGGTTGTCATCCGAAATAGCCTCGACCGCCATCGAGGATGGTCCTGCTACAGAAGTATCAACCTCCGGAGTTGGTTCCGAAGGTCCCGCCGCCAGGTCGTCAAAAACTGGCCCCTCAGACAGGGGGTCGATAGCTTCATCTCGGCACCCCGGTTCAGGCGCGGGCACCTCCGGGACCACCACCTCCGGGGCAGGTGTTAAAGGTTCAGTCGGAGCTGAAGCCACTTCCGGCTCCGACGCAGGCGCCTCCTCCACCACCGGCCCAGGCGCTGACACTTCGACCATCATGGGCTCAAGAGCCGGCACCTCTACAGCGATTGGTTCAGGCGCCAGAACCTCTCTAAAGGTTGGATCTACCGCCGGAACTTCTGCAACAACCGGCTTTATTGCCGGAACTTCCTCGACGACCGGCTCAGGTGCCGGAGCTTCATCAACCACCGGCTCTACCACCAGGGCAGCATCAAACACCGTCTCCACTGCCGAGGCTTCAACAACTTCCAGCTCTAGGGCCAGAGTCACAGATGTCTCCTATTTTGAAGCCGGAGCATCCACCATTTCAACGTCCAAACCCGGAGCTTCAACCTCTGGGGCATGTGCCGCTGGCACATCTTCATTCCCGTGCTCCGGCGCTACCACGAGAGCTTCTAGGGATGAGTCAAGGTCCAAGACAACGACAGCCGGCGCTGGAGCTGTCACAGCCTCAGCCACCCCTTGGGGCGGCACTGGAATTGGAACCAGAGCTTCTGTCTCCACAGCATAAGTTGCTATCGCAGGATCCAGAGCTTCAGTCCTTTTCTTGGGGACACTGCAGATGAAGGACAAAGAAACTCAAAACACAGTTACAACACAAAACAACAAACTGAGGTAAAAAATAAAAATTACCTTGGAAGGTTTCCGCACCAGTTAGCACGGAATCTCTTCTCCAGACATTCAGGACCCTGTCGCCACTGGTGTGACAGTTTCGGAAGGTTCCCCAGAGCTCGCCGCAACCGTCGGTGCTGCTTTGGTCGAGGCCCCCCTCGATCTGGAAGAACTTCCGGACCCATAGCCTTCAGTTGGTCCTGGTACTGTAGCCATACGGCCGGAACTGGCACCCCGAGGAGATGTCGATGCTGGAGTGGATGCCGTTGTTTAATAACTCCCCCTCTGGGGAGAAGGAGCTGCTTGGGAAAGAGCAGGCCTGACGAACCTTCCATCAGAGTGCTTCAGCTTCGTTTTTTGGCTCGAGGGCTCGGCCAACTCTTTGCTCTTGCCCGTGACTTCAACTCTCTGTTCCGGGACGGAAGGGGGACCACCCTCGAAAGCTCCGGAGATCACCAACTCGATGGTCGGATGCCTCTCAACGACACCAAGGTCGTCAAGCACCGACATCTTCCATTGGAGCTCCCTACTGAACTCCGCCTCCATGTTCAGAGGGATGAAAGCCGCCGGCGGAGACAAGTAGTCGCCCTCGACATCGATGTCGTGCTGGAACTTCTTGAGGTGAAGATCCAAGGTTGTACCTTCCAGGTTGGACTTCAAACCAGTTTCGATCCGGTCATCGTCCATCACGCTGTTGAGGGCCCAAGCAAGCTTCTCCCTCTTCTTTAGCGGAGCCCACCTGTTGGCCATGAAGTTACAAAATACCGCCTGAGGAGTCACCCCTCCTTCCACGCACTGGTGAATCCTGGTCAGAGCAGGGTTGAAGGCGTCCGACAACACCGGAACTTCACTCCAAGCTTCGGTGTCGACGTTGGGAGGCCTACGGGCAACTCCAGCCTCTCATGTTCCTCTGCCCTGATGACGATCCAATCCTTTTTCAAGTCGTCCCACTTGCCAGAAGGGAACGACTGCAAGTACTTGTGTAGGCACTTCTTGTGCTTCACAAAGTAATAGAAGTCAAGGTACTCATCACTCTTGCCGGTGGTGTGGATGGTGAAGAAGGTGCGGAAGAGCTCGACGCAGGGGGGAATACCCACCCACATCTCGCAGAAGTGAACAAAGATCAACACCAAAAGAGTGGAATGGGGGCCAAGGTGGTACAGCTGCAGACCATAGAAGTCTAGCAGCATCAAGAGAAAAGAAGAAAATGGTGGGATAAGTCCCACTATGGCGTATGCAGAGAAGTGCACCATGTCGCCGGCGTGCTCCTTCTCGAATGGAAGCATGCCGACGTGGACCTGGTGGTTGAAGAAGTCACTGGACCACCCTATGAGTGCCCGGACCTTCTTCAAGCTGCCGTCGGTCTTAAGTCGGCTCTCGCGAAGACCCAACTCCATCGCAGCACAAGCGGGGCTAGGGAAGAAAAGCAAGCGAAAGTTTGAAAGGTTTGAGCACAAGATCGAATGAAGGCGTAAAGAACCCCCAAACGGTGTCTGCTTTCCTTCTTAATTAAGCCCCCACAACGCTTGGATGGAAACCGCAGAAGAGCTGACGTTACAAGTCAAAAACTTCACCCTGCCAATGACAAGGGGGCCCGGGGCCACCCCGACAATCAAGCCGAGGTTCTTACCCAGGCGAACGGTTGTCATCATGAAAGGCGGGAAACCGGAAGGCCGCGGCCTGACAAGGCGCGCGGAACCGATACAATTTTTGTATCAGGAACCGGCGACCTTCAGTTGCGTGAGATCCGCACAGTAAGATCTCATCTGCCGCATTCAGGATATGCCACGCGGCGGTGGTTTAACTACGAACTACTGCCGACGGCACATCTAAATATCCCTGAAGAAATGACACAAAAATCGAAGGATGGACCCACCTCTAGCAAAACGACTTCATCCAAAAGGTCTCTCCCAGAGGTGGGCCCAGGGGGCCACTGTCGGTACCCTGCGTACCGTATACCCCTTGGAACTACAAAAAGAACAAAAGGACTTCACCTGTCTGAGTTGAAGATCTGCGAAGGTCCCGCCACGTGTACATTGCAGCCGGAGCTATAACCCACTCATGGGATAGCTCCCGGCTAAACACTTGTGCAGCACCTCTGGACCTAACAGAGGGAAGCTCCAGTATTGACACGTGTGCATCTACACCGGACCTACCCGTCCCAGACGGATAGCTCCGAAGCTACCACGTGTCCGAACCGCCGGACCTTCAACCTTGGCAATCAAGCTGGTGAACCCCCAACAGCTCGGACCTTCAAGGAGCAATCAAAGACTTCAGGACCTGATTAAGTGTCATTAATACCATATTAATAACACACGATCAGTAGGCCCTTAATACTAGTAACGGCACTGTCAAGACCTGTTACCACGCTATTAAGGATAATTAACCTCATTAATTGTGTATTAAACATTAGTAACCGTCGGGGCCACATGTCAGGTCAGGCTAACTATGTAACGACCAGCTCTTGAACTATAAAAGGACTGGTCGACGATACACAGGGGGACTCTTGGACTCTCACACACTCTGACACTCTTAGACCCTCAATACACCAGCTACACGCCGCGTGGAGTAGGGTATTACGCCCAGGCGGCCCGAACCACGTAAATCCTTGTGTCATTTGCCATATTCTTCGAAATGTCTGCGCACCCAATACCGAACTATAAACTCTGCGAGCTACCAACGGTAGTATCGGGAGAATTGCCGGAAAAACACTCCGACAAACAACATTAGATAAGTATAATAGGTGGGACCCACCATGCTGGTTTTTACCAATTGTGGACCTCATTCAGTATTTTAATTCATTGTTGAAATCAAAAACATTGAGATAAGTATAACAGGTGGGAGCCACCTACCAGCCCCGGCATATCGGTTTGGTTTTCATCTTTTTCTCTGAGCGCACCATGAAGCGAGGCACCGCGCTACCTCCTGCTTGATGTCCATCGCGGTGACAGCTCCGGTTCCATCCCATCGTGATGCTTCATGTTTTCATTCCTTCGTGAACAATTAGGGTTTCCGTCTTCTCCTCCTCTCTCCTTGAGTGGACCTCTCTATTCATCACCACTGAGTCGCGCCATGGTCGTTGCCTCCGCCTTGGAGTCGTGCCGTGACCATGTTGCTGTTCTGCCCCGGCCAAGGCCTTGGTCTACCTCTGCACGTGGTCTACCTCTCCAATGAGTGACGATGCCGCATCCACCTCTGTGTACCTCAAATCGAAGTGCTTCATTCCATGGCCGGCCACCAAGGTCCGGCCGTCTATCGGCCAAATTCATCTCCTTTGGTAAGTCTCCCGTGGTATGGCTTCCATTAAAAAATTGCTCATGTCATTTCACGGGAACAACTGCTGTGCAATCTGCTGTTTCGTGCAAGCGTGCAATCTCCGTATCTCAACCGTTCCTTACCAATATAAGGATTGTGCACTCAGAGTTCTTTTTGCATATTGTCACCAGCACCAAGTGGGAGGGTTTAAGTGCTAAAAGTGCAGCACCCTTGGATAGATAGAGAATGGTTGAGATTTGAAGATTGCACGCTTGCACAAAACAACAAATTGCACAGTAGTTGTTCCCGTTATTTCACAGCTCCCTAATCATTTTCCCAAATGTTTAGTGACCAACGAATGAAGGAAAGGAGTCGGACATCGCCACCAACCGACGCGCGCGCCACAACGGTCGTCGCACCCTCATGCCCGGCCAACTCCGACACCATTCTGCTCATCCATGTCTGCCAAAAAGCTGCACACGACACTCATGTTCCTTCCTGGAGCATTGTTTTCCATTTCCTAGTTCACGCTCGCTGGATGTAAAGTTTTCCTGGCGGCGGTCACCATGAACTCCTAATTTTCACCAAGGGAATTCTTCTTCTATTGTGCAAACTAATCCAATCCAATTATACCAAAGAATCTAGGTTTCTTTACGATCATTTTCGAACTCTTGAATCAAAGTTTGATCCATCGGTGACACCGGAATCTTAGATCTCACTGCCATCGTCGTTAGTCACCTTCAACCAACATCGAGCCATATTTCCGGCAGCTTTCTTCAGGATTATGGTCTAGTTCCATGTTCTCCATATTTCCACTCGGAGACAAGAGCGACTTCTCCACAATGCGCCGCCTGCTTCTTGTGAGAGTGCCACCGCAAAGCATGCAGGACACGCACCTGCTTGCTTGCCGATGGTCTCTCTCTGCCCTTATCCCTCCACGATGCAAGTCAAGCGGCTGTATGTTGTAATATTCGATCCCCTGGCGAAACCGTGCCTTACTCCCAGTCTTGCGCCCAGATGCCGCCACTGCCTCCCCTTTCATTCGGCGCCCTCCGCCATGTCGGCGCTTGGGTCGTGTTCCCGCCTCGGCCGACGCAACGATGCACCGCGCAGCTTCATACTCCCCTCCCTGGTTCCCTCACCGCGTCACTCGTCGGTCTTGTTCTTGTGCTTCTGCACTAAGCAAGTCACCACTCGGTGTTCCAGCTCACCGTCGGCCCGTGCCCCTGCCGCCGTCCATGCCAAGTTGAGAGCGTCAAGACCTGCGCCAGCCCTTCCTCCAGCTCCCAGAGACGCCTCCGGACCCTCCTTCCTCCCCGTGCTGTGGTGAAGCGGAAACCTTCCTCAAATCCTTTGTTTCTGATGTTCTCGACGCCCCCACGACGTTCCATCGTCTCGATGCCTCTCCCTGCCGCGAAACTGCACTCTAAGGTTCTTTTCCACTCCCTCATTCGTCCCCCTGCTCCTTGTCCATCTTGCCACGGCCTCGAATCAAAGGAATTCCATTCTTTCATTTTGGCGTCCATAGAAACCGTGGTTGAGCTCCTGAGAAATTATCTCTCCACCATCGATTTATCTTCCTACTGTTTACACCATATAAACTAGACATCCTAATGATCATTCCAGAAGAAACCAATCGGGCAATTATTGTGTATTCCTTCGGGAATTTCCGATCTTGTCGCCGCCACCGCTATGAACACGCGCGACCTGCTGTCGAGCTACACTTAAAGCCGACTTCCTTGAGATATTTGTCCATTGTTGTTCGACTCACATCACCACAAAGCTGTAGGATTTCTTCCCGAGCAAATTCATGAGGTTTGCAATGATACCGACAGTGCTATCGTATTTCCTTGCGCCGTCGCCGTCGGGGGTACGCCTCCGGCCATCGCTGGCCTAAACCTACTATCCTATCATGTTCACCAGGTGATAATACCCCCTAAACCTACTATCCTATCATGTTCACCAGGTGATAATACCCCCTGGCAGCCATTTTGATTGAAGTTGGAGCCGTAGAGATCAACTCCGGCGAGGCATCGCCGGTGCCCGCCGCCGGCCTCCGTCTCTCTGTATCTCTCTGACCATGGTTGAAGAAGTGGGATGCCGTGTGGCACACGGATCCCATGTGGCCATGTACTTTTATTCTATAACTTCCGTGTTGCCTCATTGCTTGTGGCTGCACTCAAACCCATGGCCCACTGTAAGCTATTAACTGATTTTCCTTTAGGAATTTAATTCCAGAATAGGTTCCAAGTTTTGGAAAATCATAACTAAATGTAGGAACATCCTTAAAATGTCAAAAAAACTTTGTTATTCTCCCTTTTCCCAGGACTTTGCAATGGAGCAACATTATTCATCTGAAAACTTATGAAATTATCTGAATAATTCCCTTCCTATTAAATATTTGGGAATTATTTCCAAGATTTTCCTTGAGTAGAAAATTCTCAGATTTTACGATAACGTTCCTTTATATACATTTAAGCTACAGTAAAAATACCAGACCCGTGATCATCCTCATGATGGTTTAATTAATGAAGTTTGTCCTAGGTTAATTAAAAATCTAGAAAAATACCAGTAAAATGCCCGAAAATAGTAGAAACATTGAAAAATCATAACTAACTGTAGAAAACTCGTAAAAATGTGAAACAAATTTATATAGACTCCTAGTGATCTTAATTTGCAGTAGAATAGTGTAATTGACATGGAAAACCATATAAGTCTCTCTAAAAATCTGAGAAGCTTCAACACTAAAATAATTCTTCTGCAAGCTCTATAACCTAGAAAATTCTGAACTTTTGATGGTAGTTCCCATCTCGTCTCTGGAGTTCACAGTAAAATTACCAGATCTGTTTGACATGAAGAACTCGACCAATAATCCATTAAGTCCTCTTTGTTAATTAAATCACAGATAATTAACAGTAATTCTATAAATCTTAAAAATTGGTAGGACACTTCCTCATCATGTTCTTCATCCTCAGTAATTTCCTCATGATTATCTCATTTACATAACTTTGGAGATTTGATTCACCATTTGTTTTTAGAATATTTTATGAACATGATGGTTCATTTAGACATAGTGCCATAATCCTTGCCATTTCTCTCCATCCACTTTTGGACTTCTTAGCTGTTATCTACTCATTCATGAAGAATCTTTTTTCTCCTTTATCCTCACCATCTGATCATTAACACATTAACAATCCATGTATCTCTATCTTTATGATTATTATAACCCATAAGTAATCTTCCTACATAACCTACGTTTTATGAGGGGAATAATTCTAGAAATGCTTTAAGAACCAGCCATACCTTCCCTTGGATTCCTCCTAGTCCTTAATTTCCCTTGTATTCATAAGCTAATTCGATTCTTAAATCATAAAGTAAATTGCTATGCATGTTCATACTGATAGGATCCAGGACGAAGAAGAACGACGAGGAGCAAGACTCGGAGGAGAAGGACTAGAGTGGACACCACAGCAAGAACAAGATTTGGTCATGCAGCAGACAAGAGAAAGATTCGCCCAAGCATCATCAAAGCCTAGAAAAGGAGAAAAATGACGAGAAGCTTCGCCGACATGATCAAGCACTGACTTATTGACATTTACAATAGCCGCAACCTAAGGCAAGTCCTGGTTTGCATTTAACTTGTTAATATGTTTTGCTTTTATAATCTATATGATGGTAATTGTGTATTAAGTCTAGGGATGTATGATACTTCACATGCATGACCCCTTAATCCCTAGAGTTTGGTTAGAATAGAAATTTATATGATTAGAATTGCTATATTAAAGTCGATAAAATTGATTGAAGGAAAATGAGGAAAGGAATGGGATGGAATGGTTAACTTGAGAACGGGCAGGAAGATTAAGCGCTCAAGAACGTGTTTGTGTGGGCATAGTTCCTGCCTGTGTTTATTATGGATTGTACCGTGTGCGGCCCTACTGGGCAAGTTTGAATATGTACCAGATGCATACTGGTTCTAGTGGACCCAACAAAATGATGTAACTTGTTAACTCAGGTGTCAAGGCATACCCCACAATCTTAGGCGGTTAGCCAACAGGAATGTAAGGGGTAACGCCACTAGTGACAACCCCGAGTAGTTGGTGCTTACATTCCCGGGACGGTAGAACCGGTTTAATGCTTGGATGTCTGTCGTGTATTACGTGCAAGTTGGGTGTATCTTGATTTGAATCACTGTCGCCCACGGAAGGGAGCATACTTGTTCACTCAGTTATGACGTAGTAACAACTGGAACTGGAGTAACCTGTTGGATGGTTAAGCAACTTGATTGAAGTAGCAAGGATCTACTAATAGTGAACATTTACTTACTGCAGTTTCAATTCTAGTCTTACTTCCCAACATGTAGATTTATATGCATAGGTGAGACGGTTAAGTCTTGCTGAGCCTTATGCTCACGGTTGCATTTATACGAGATTTGCAGGTATAAAGCTATGATGGGTTCCTAGGCTTTGCCCCTCGTCGGGTATATAGCCCATGGAAGCCCTGGATGCCGCTGCTTTCTTCTATGATGCTAGAGTGGAGTATCCGCGGGCTGGGTACGACCGCTACTGCTGTAGTCCACATAAACCATGCAGTAGTATGAATATTTCTGCTGATGTAAGCTATTTTGTAGAAAACTCTGAGATTAATGTAAATTTCTCACTTATGTTGTGAGTTCTTTGTTCTTTTATGTGTTGTGTTATTGGGTGTCGCATCGCACAACACCATCCAATATAATTCCAGGTTTGTCTGGACCCCGGTCCCTACAGGGTGGCAGTTCCTGCAAGGTTGGAAGTGGCGGTGACCAGCAGGTAGCAATGTTTGGTTGATTTGCCGTTACCACAGAATTTACTCATGATGATTTTGAGCTTGTCAACCAGTTAGCTTTGGTTACATTGGCAAATCAAGGTCCCTCGCTTTTGCTGAAATTTGTTCTCATAGGGATGGACTTGAAGCGTTTGATGATGTATCGATTGTAAAATATCTGAAGCATCCACTACTACAAAATGCTTCATCGCAGGCGGTTCTAAACATATTATTGCATACGGTTTTAAAAACCGCCTGTAACGAAGAGCCTGTGAAAATGATCGATTAACACAGACGGTGGCATAATCCGTCTGTGAAACTACATTTTCATAGGCGGTTTTTAATAAAAACCGTCTGTGAAAATGCATTTTCACAGGCGGTCGGTAATAAAAAACCGCCTGTGAAAATGGCTACTGAAACAAAAAAATTCACATACGCCGCCGGGAGTGAAGAGGCCGCGCCGCCTGGAGGCCGCCGCGTTGCCGGGAGCCGGGAGCCAGAAGAGCGCCGCCAAGTGTCGAAGGAGGTCGCATCGCCGAGAGCCGGAGGAGCTGTGCCGCCTGAAGCCCGACGAGGCCGTGCCGCTTGGAGCCGGAGGAGCTGCACCGTCGAGAGCCCGAGGTAGACTGCGCCACCGGGTGCACGAGGTAGATCGCGCCGGATCTATGCCCGCGCTCACGCCGGCAGGGCGCGCACTCGCCGGGAGCCGCGCCGGAGCCGCGCCGCCGGGAGCCCGAGGTAGACTGTGCCAGATCCGCGTCCGTGCTTGCGTCGGCAGGGCTCGCGCTCGTCGGGAGGCCGCGCCGGAGCCGCCGAGGTCCGGAGCAACCGAAGTCGCGCCTTAGTCGCGCCTTGAGAGAGGCTGCCGGCAGCCGCGCCGTCGGGAGCCCGAGGTAGACTGTGCCAGATCCGCGCCCGTGCTCGCGTCGGCAGGGCTCGCACTCGTCGGGAGGTCGCGCCGGAGCCGCCGAGGTCTGGAGCAACCGAAGTCACGCCTTAGTCGCGCCTTGAGAGAGGCCGCCGGCAGCCGCGCCTTGGGAGATGCCGCCGGAAGCCGTACCTTGGGAGGCTGACGGAGGATCACGGACTGAACCGTGGCTGCTGCTGTTATAAACACATCTATCGTGCTGCTTCTAAACTGAGTCGTTGGATCGATAAACAGCGGACTGCGGAGATACGAAGTCCAAGAGTGATCCGTGGGATGAAGCAGCGGACCAATGAGGAGCCATCATTATCACAGGCGGTTTTTATGTTACAGCACGCCTGTGAAAATCATTATATTTTCACAGACGGTTGTTTGTTACGGACCGCCTGTGATAATGACTATTATCACAGGCGGTTTTTGCTACGGACCGCTTGTGAAAATCATTATATTTTTACAGGCGGTTGTTTGTTACAAACCGCCTGTGAAAATCTATTATCACAGACTGTTATTAATTCATTGGACAGGCGACACTTTGAATTGACCGTCTGTAAAAAAAATATAGAAGCGCCTGTAAAAATGCTTTTTGTAGTAGTGATCTCTGTCTGTATTACGGAAGGCTCTTAAAATATTAAGGTATTCCAGAGTAACACTATGAACTATAATAATGTTCACTGATAAATTTGAATTTATTTTGACAAGTATGCTTCTGACAACTACAAATTCATTTGAGGCATAGCAATTCACAAATGTAGTTACACATCACGTTTTAACACTTAATTACTTTCGAATGCAGGTTAAAAACATATCTTATGCCCCTGGATCATTCATAAGAGAGCATGTAAGCTACAGTCTAGCAACTGATATTTTTTGCTCAAAACACTTCCGTAAGTTTACTTTAAAGAATAATTCATTTAATATTCATTGTATACCATCTTTTTGTTCTTCTGGAGCTGTTTGTACTTGATAATGCTTCTTGCTTTATGAATTTTAAAGGATAATGCTGTTGTTTTATATATTTCAAAAATAGAAACTGATATTGATTGTTCTGCACACTTTTTTAATGCATCTCTCTTAGTTTTTTTTTTCATACATCAATCCAAATCGATGATTTTTTTTTTTTTTGAAAAAAAAACAATCCGAGTGGTTATGAAACTGTTCTCGTCCCGATTTTGAAAATTCCTGAATAATTAGAAACAAACAAAAAATGGTATATGAAAAGGGATGAGAGTTTCCCATCCCGTTCTCACCCCTAGTGGTTCCCCCCCCCCCCCCCCCCCCCCCCCCCCCCCCGAATTGCATTTGGATCCCTCACTGAGTATTTTGATTATGTCTATACATATCAATTGTTGGTTGGTTTTCCTAGATGCTTTTACCATGCTGGTTTCTGGTATACCATGCATGACATGAATGCGATTAACAACTTTTGCATGTTAAGGTACAATATTCTTCTCAAATTCAAAATAGAACAGGAACTGCTGAATTCTATACTGGAACATCAGAGACCTTAACAGCGAAAATAAATGTAAACTGATATAGATAGATAAGTTATAGATAAAGTTGCTCCTAAAGGTATGGTCAATGATCTTTGTTATCTCTGGAACTACCACTACATGCAGTTATTGCAAGTGAAACAGTGTCACATTGTGTATCAATTACAATTCATGTATATATAAGAACAAGCAATAATTTTATTACATGGAATACAGATAAGTACCGATTCATAACTAGGTTTGGAATCAGTACTGATACAGCTTATAAATATCAGAACTGGTATGAAACAAGAACCGAAATAGGTGATCAGTATCAGAACCGGTTGTTGTTTGTATCCGGTTTAGTACGACTTCCTACAATTAATTTTACCAACTTACTATGTTTGTCCAGCATGGGCTTCAGAATTCAGAGATTCTAGCAGACACACTTACCTATCGCGTTCAGAATTCAGATAGTCACCCACATTCTTCTTGCAAAACCCGACTGGTCATTTGAATCCCACATTCATGTCCCACGTTCGTCTCTACAATCGTCTCCCACATTCATCTCTCACGTTTGTCTCCACAATTGTCTACCACATCATCGGGTCATGATGGGATCTTCTAGCACATGCGCCATCTCAAGGCATCTTAAGGTCCTGATGTCAACCCCCCCCCCCCCCCCCCCCCCCAAATACAGTAAGTACTTTCTACCAAATACAAATGACACTTGGATGGCGACAATGACTGCAGGAGAACAGCATAACCAGATCTTACTGCACTCCTTGACAATGCATGTCTGAGGAGCTTAATCATCACTTCTACCACGACAATGGCAGCATGGGAACTGCGCTAGTGGTCAACCCGTTCAGCAGCAAGACTTGGCACATCGACTTCGAGCGAGACGGTAGCAGCGTGTTCGTGGGCTGCAGGTGGCTAGAGTTTGTCATCGCGTATTGCATCAGCTCCTATTGGTTCATGGTGCTTTGGTACGAAGGCGGTGGCACACTCACCGTCAAGGCGTTCAACACCACCTTCTACCTCCATGAGTTCAGCCGCCCAATCAACGTTGCCGTTCACGGGTCTTGTAGGTCGTAGTTCATCAAGGTGTGGCTGCCAGCCTTCATGGAATAGTATTTTCATATCAAAATTTTAGGCTTATGTTGAAATGTACCATGAACATGTTTCCACTAAAGAATGATCGTTTTGTTGCAAAGCAGGTCATTTGTACTAAATTTGTGCGAAACTACATTACCAACATTGTGTTGGGATTTGACCCTTCCGTACAGCCCACTTGTGGGCTCATTTATTTGAGCCAACTTCTCTGGTGGAAAGCCAAGGTGATGTGCAGAGGTGGCTGACATGTTTAGTCCTACATTGCCTACCTAGATGGGTGTTCCCCAATATATATAGTGGCCCTTGTACTGGTTCTCAACATGAGAATAATGAGGGATGAAGGCTGCTGCTATGGACACAAAGACACACGCACGCGCGCGCACGTTTCGTGATTTTACGCATGTTTATCGCTTGACTTGTGACTTGCGATGTTGCACGTTCGCGTCATGATGAGTTGTGTTCTACTAAGCAGTTATTGTTTTTTGCCACTCATATAAAAGGGAATATTTATCACACCTAGACTGCCACATAACCATGTGAAGTAATTTGAGGCATAACTACAAGCGCATGTTTAATGTGCACAAATGCCCATAATTGCTTCCATTAGTTACACAATGAGGAATTTCAGGGGGCGGTTTCCTGGAATTTAGGCAAATCAAATCTGAGGCGGTTGGCAGACTCATGTATATAAGGAGACAACCTGCATACTGGAGATGACACACACAACACAGAAACACGCCTCTCTCGCTAACTGCTCTGCACTGCCGCATTTTTGCCTTGCCGTCCCTTTGTCCGCCGTGTAGAGGATTGAGGGAGAGCGGTGTCTCCGAACCGACGCCGGTGATCTGAAGACCTGCACGGGTGCTGGCGATCTGGTTTCTGGGAAGTGCGTTCGCATGACCGCTCGGTGCACTTCCGTCTTCCTGAACAGTTTCATCATCTACTTCATAGCAGGACGATCTGCAAGTGGATTTCTTGAACTATGGCTAGTTTGATTTATTTGATGAGCAATTTATTCGCATTTGTTTCAGTTCTTGTTTGTGTAATACTAGCATTGTTCATGTTGACTGCTAGTAGATCTGCTCTAGTCATTTTGCTATTTCAGATCATCAAATTAATTGCATGCCATGTGTATTTTCCAACAATCAAGAAACCTGATAGAATTAACATGGTTGGACTAACTGGTGAGCTGAAACCCGAGCGATTTGCCGGGGGTGACAATTTTAAGAGATGGCAGACACGGGTTAAGTTCTGACTCATGTCGATGAAGATCTAGTGGGTGATTTCCTCAGTTCTTCCTCTCACTGAGGAGCAGCACCGTGATTCTGATCTGGACAATTCCACTTGTCTTGGCTGCATATTCTCACTCCTGTCATATCAGATATGTGACATTTACATGAACCACATTTTGCCTAAGGAATTGTGGGAGGCCCTAGACCGTAAATATGAGAAATTAGATGTTGGACGTGAACTCTATGTTAATGACCAGTACCACGAATATAAGATGGTTGATGACTGATCTATCATGGAACAGGCTCATGAGATCCAGCTCCTTATGGGGGAACTTGCGCATTTTGATATGGTCTTGCCTAACAAGTTCGTGGTTGGTGGAATTATTTTCAAACTGCCTCCATCTTGGAGGAGTTTTGTCACGAGCCCGAAACACAAGAAAGAGGTTATGACTGTTGAGAGTCTGATCTCAACTCTTGATGTTGAGGAGAAGGCAAGATCAAAGGATGTGCCTCGTTCTGTTCCGCGGGAAGGGACTCCATCTAAAGTGATTGAAGGTAAATTTGGTGGTGGCAATAAGAACAACAAGAACTGGAAAGGAAAAGCTAAACAAAATACTAGCTTTAAGAAGAAGAAGAATAAAGAAGACCTGAGTTGATTTGTGTGCGGCGAGCCTGGCCACATAGACAGGAAATGTCGAAATAGAAAAAGCAAGAAAGGTGGTGGTCAGAACTCTGTGAATGTCACCATTAGAGAGGGTGGAGGAATGTCTGGATCAGGGTATGTTGCAGATGTTTTTCTAGCATGTCAATCCAACGATTGGTGATTAGACATGAGAGCTAATGTGCATGTTTGTTCTGACTACGATTTATTTTCTTCTCATCAGGCTACTGACAATTGCTCCGTCCTAATGGGCAATGGGTCTAGGACTGTTGTACATAGAATTGGAAGAGTTGATTTGAAGTTGACCTCCGGAAAGTCTCTCTCTTTGAAGAATGTGCAGCACGTTCCTTGAATAAATACGAACCCGATTAGTGGTTCTCTATTGTGTCGTGATGGCTATAAGCTAGTGTCTGAGTCGAACAAATTTATTGTTTCGATGTTTGGTTTATTATCGATAAAGGCTATTGTAGCGGAGTCCTGTTCCGTCTTTCAGTTGCTAAAGATTGTAATAATCTTGTGAACTCAGTTGCTTGTTATAGTTCTGAATGCAATGGACAAGAGGCTACTGTTTGACACTCTCGGCTTTGTCTCATTAATTATGATCACATCATTAAATTGTCCAAACTTATTTTGATTCCAAAAATTCTTGTCGAAAGAAGATCTAAGTGTCATGCATGTGTGCAAGCTAAAAAGCCACGTAAGCATTTTGAAAGTGTGGAAGAGAAGATCTTGTCACCACTAGATCTTATTCATTCAGATTTGCATGAAATGAATGAAATTTTGACTAGAGCGGGGAAGAAATATTTTATATATATTATTGATGATGCTACTAGATACTGTTATCTCTATCTTATTAAATCGAAAGACGAGGCATTGGATCGTTTTAAAATCTATAAGGCGGAGGTGGAAAACCAACTAGAAAGAAAAACCAAACGTGTTAGGTCCGACAGAGGAGAGTATCTTTCTAATGATTTTGGCAAATATTGTGCGCAACATGGAATTATCCATGAGACAAAGACTCCCTACTCACCCCAATGCAATGGGGTGGTTGAGAGGAAAAACCGAACACTAACCGACTTGATCAATGCCATGTTGGACAGTTCGGGTTTATCCAACTCATGGTGGGGAGAAGCCATTTTGACCGCATGTTTTGTGCTGAATCGAGTTACATCATCCAAGGGTGAAATAACCCCGTATGAAGGATGGAAAGGAAGAAAGCCTGCTCTCGGTTTTTTTATGTGCATGGGGCTATTTGGCCAAAGTTAATGTGCCTGCATGTAAGAAACAAAAATTGGGACCAAAGACTGTTGATTGTGTCTTTCTAGATTATGCACAACATAGTGCAGCATATAGATTTTTAGTGATTAGATCCGAGATTCCTAATGTGCATGTTAACACCGTGACTGAAACTCGAGATGCCACATGTTTCGAGGATATTTTTCCAATGAAGGATAGAGTTGCAGGTCATAGCGAGGCATCTACTAGTTTTACTACTGATCCTTCTCTAATATCTGTACCTTGTTCTTACACTGAAAAACCCATTGAGGATGATAGTACAAATGTTGTTCCTCGAAGGAGCAAGAGACAAAGTATTGAAAAATCTTTTGGTGATGATTTTACTGTCTACCTCATTGATGATACACCTAAAACACTTTTAGAGGCATATGCATCACCAGATGCAGAGTACTGGAAGGAGGCAGTCCATAATGAAATGGAGTCCATTTTAACAAATGGAACATGGGAAATATGTGACTGTCCTGTTGGATGTAAACCTGTTGGGTGTAAGTGGATATTGAAAAAGAAGATCAAACCAGATGGTACAGTCGATAAATATAAGGCTAGACTTGTAGCCAAAGGATTTCTTTTTCGATACTTATTCACCTATTGCTAGGCTAACCACAATTCGTGTGCTTTTTGCATTTGTTGAGTGTCATGATCTCCTTATCCATCAAATGGATGTGAAGACGACTTTCCTAAATGGCGAGCTCGATGAGGAGATCTATATGAAGCGGTCTGATGGTTTTGTGGTGCCTGGGCAAGAGGATAAAGTGTGTAAGTTACGAAATACTTGTATGGCCTCAAGAAGGCTCCAAAGCGGTGGAAGTTTGATAGAACTATGACCTCAGCAGGCTTTGTGGTAAATGACGCCGACGTATGTGTGTACTATAGGTTTGGTGGGGGTAAGGGAGTAATATTGAGCTTATATGTTGATGATATATTAATTTTTGGGACTGGTATCGATGTGCTAAATGATCTAAAATCGTTCTTGTCCCAAAATTTTGATATAAAGGATTTGGGAGTGGCTGATTTTATTCTAAACATCAAACTGATTAAGGGTGAGAATGAGATTACTTTAAAATAATCTCATTATGTGGAGAATATTCTGAGTCGATTTGGGTACTCAGATTCTAAAGGTTCTCCAACGCCATATGATCCTAGTATAAAGCTTCGCAAGAACAGAGGACAAGGAATTAATTAGTTGAGATATTCCCATATTGTTGGTTCTCTCATGTATCTTGTTGGTGCAACCAGACCTGACATCTCATTTGCTGTAAGCAAATTGAGCAGATTTACTTCCAATCCTGGAAGAGATCAGTGGAGTGCACTAGAACGTGTAATGAGATACTTGAGAGGTACATCATCATATGGACTTCACTATACGGGGTACCCAGCTGTACGGGAAGGGTATAGTGACTCAAATTGAATCTCAGATGCTGATGAGATCAAAGCCACTTTTGGATACGTTTTCACTATTGGTGGTGCTGCAGTTTCGTGGAGGTCTCGTAAGCAGACTATATTGACAATGTCCACTATGAAGGCGGAACTTGCAGCACTTGAGACAGCCACAACTGAGGCGAAGTGGCTAAAATAGCAGCTGATGGACTTGCCATTGGTCATTAAACCTATGCCGGCCATTCTTTTGCATTGTTATAATCAAAGTGTGATCACAATTGTAGGCAATGCAAAAGAAAATTTGAAATCCTCAAGACATGTGAAACGGCGAATCAAATCTGTGAAACATTTGAGAAATACGGAAGAGATTGTATTAATACTAAAAGAAATCTTGCGGACCCTTTTACTAAGGGATTAGCACATGCTGTAATTGAAGAAGCATCAAAGGAAATGGGTTTGAGACCCACGTGATGTTATCATATAATGGTAACCCAAACTATGTGATCGGAGATCCCGTGAAGTAGATCTTGGGAAAAACAAGTTGTATGAAAAACTGGAGAGTACATATTAATTACTCATTCCGCTAGTAGATGCGTACTCTCAGTACTGCATAGAAGGTTGACTTAATGTCTTAATGTGTTCTGAGGCCTAAATAGGCAAGATACCGTCCTGCAGGGTATACTTGTAAGAACACACCTATATGAGTTTAATTATCAGGTCGCAGTCTATGAGATGTGGGTAATCTCAAATAAATTCATGAATAGACACAAGAGAAGACCGTAATGCTCCACCCTGAGGCATGGCATTAGGCGGCCTAGTATCAGCGATGCTTTCATGTGAAACTTGCTCACAAAAAACTAGCAATTCAAGGCTATGTCTATTGCAAAGTTGTGAGTATGTGAATTATGGAATGCTAGGTGCAGCTCAACCCGTAACGGGTCTGCATTGCAAAGTTGGTATATTAAAGCGCATAATTTTTACTTGAAGACTTTGGTTATTGGTGGGGATTGTTGGGATTTGGCCCTTTTGTACAGCCCACTTGTGGGCTCACTTATTTGGGCCAACTCCCCTAGTGGAAAGCCAAAGTGGTGTGCAGAGGTGGCTGGGATATTTAGTCCCACATTGCCACCTAGATGGGTGTTCCACAATATATATATTGGCTCTTATACTGGTTCTCAACATGAGAATAATGAGGGATGAAGGTTGCTGTTATGGACACAAAGACACACGCACGCACGCGCGCGCATTTCGCAATTTCACGCGTGTTTATCGCGTGACTTGTGACTTGCGACGTTGCGCGTTCGCGTCGTGACGAGTTGTGTTCTACTAAGAAGTTATTATTTTCTGCCACTCATATAAAAGGGAATATTTATCACACCTAGACTGCCATGTCAACGTATGGAGTAATTTGAGGTATAACTGCAGCCGCACGTTTAATGTGCGCAAATGCCCATAACTGCTCCCGTTAGTTGCACGATAAGGAATTTCAGGGGGCGGTTTCCTGCAATTTAGGCAGATCGAATCTGAGGCAGTTGGCAGGCTCAAGTATATAAGGAGACATCCTGTATACTGGAGATGACACACACACCACAGAAACTCACCTCTCTCGCTAACTGCTCTGTGTTGCCGCGTTTTTGCTTTGTCGTCTCTTTGTCCGCCGTGCAGCAGATTGAGGGAGAGTGATGTCTCTGAACCAATGCCGGTGATCTGAAGACCTGCTCGGGTGTCGGCAATCAGGTTTTTGGGAAGTGCGTTTGCACAGCCGCTCGCTGCACTTCCGTCTTCCTCAACAATTTCATCATCTACTTCATAGCAGGACGATCTGTAAGTGGATTTCTTGAACTATGGCTAATTAGATTTATTTGATGAACAATTTATTCACATTTGTTTCATTTCTTGTTTGTGTAATACTAGCACTGTTCATGTTGATTGCTAGTAGATCTGCTCTAGTCATTTTGCTGTTTCGGATCATAAAATTAATTGCATGCCATGTGTATTTTCCAACACATTAGTACCAACAGTAGACTGGATGTCGTTCTCAACCTTTGTGGCAAAACCTGGCCCGTGGAGGCCTAGAAGGACCAATCAGGCAACGTGTTCTTCTCACGTAGCTGGTCACATCTTCTGACGTCCAGTGGTATAACCAGAGGTGAAGCTCTGCTCCTGAGATACGAAGGAAAATCTGACCAATATAGATGATTCCATACATAACCTAAGTTATGTAAATGAGTCTCTTAAAATACTTTAGAAACAAGCAGGAACCTCATCTTCTTTACATAGTAGCTTTTAACTTTTCTTTGGTTCTTACGAAACCTCGGTTCTTAAAGCAACAAGTTGAATTTGTATTGCATATTCATATCGATAGACTATCATGGAGGAAATCGACGATGATCACAACTCAGAGGAGAAGAAGCAGGAACACCGCTGCAAGCAAGATTATATGAGGCAACAATAAGAGAAAGTGGCAAAAGTGATTGACTCGAAGCTACACTGCAACAACAAGACATTAACTAGTTGACATTTGCTTATTTTGAGACCAAAGTTGAGCCCCGTCTTGCATTTAAGATTCGTTAACAAGTTTTTCTTTTATATCAATGTATTTGATTAGGAACGGATTTTCCATTGAGTTTAGGGATGTATGACACTGCACATGCATGACCAAATATATCCCTAGAGTATTGGGTAGAATAGAACTTCACATGATTAGTGATGCTATGCTAAAGTTGAGGAATGGATGGAATGGTATACCTCCAGTAGCCAATTCGCTGCTCGTGAACATGATTAAGGGGAATCAATTGGCTGGGTTATGAAAATTGATTCACCTAAATGGAAATTTTAGACTAGACAGGTAGGTAGGAAGCAACAGACCAGAGATCTGTGTGCATAGGCCTACCTATGTCGATTAAGGATTGTCTCGTGTGCGGCTCTGCTTGATAAGTTGGAACTGGATCGGATACATATTTGATATATGGACCCCAGGAAACCGATGTAACTTGTTAACCTAGGTGTCGAGGCATACCTCACTGTCCTAGACACAACACACACTGCTACAATAAGCCTCATCTCAGGCGGCTCCAAACGTATTATCACACGCAGTTTCTAAAACCGCCTGAAACAAGAGTCTGTGATAATCTGCAATTTCACAGGCGGGAAAGTGAAACCGCCTATCATAATGGTATTATCACGGGTGGTTCTTTACTTGCGACCAGCCACCTATGAAGACATATTATCATGGGTGGGTCGTGCAGTATATATAGCAGCATGTGATAATAGTGTTATCACAGGAGGATCTTTACATATGACAAACCACCCGTGGAGACAGTTTATCGCAACTGGTTTGTACCATAACAATAACCTCGTGTGATAATTAGGTTATCACAGATGGTTCTTTACCTATATCTAGCCGCCTGTGATAATGATATTTCACAGGCAAGTCTAGCCACTAGGTAAATAATCACATGTGATAATTTATAACCTATGCAGTACTACCTGTTGTTATTTCTAATTTTCAGGTTAATTCAATATAATCATAGAAGTCAAAAATATAATCACAGAAGTAAACAATACAATCAAAGAAGTCATCTCACACAAGTCAATTTCACTAAAACAGTATACATATGTACAAGTTACACATACAAGTCATCTCATTTTAAATTCTTTTTTTTCATATGCTTGTACTGTACTTACTCTTGATCTACCTTAACGTCGAATAGCGTCTTTGCAATCCGTGTAGAGTCAAGTATACTTGTCTTGCGTTTCATAATTTCATTATCCATGTATTGCATTCTATTGAAGAAGTCCAGAATTGTTATCATCTCAGTAAATGTGTATGGGTGTAGTAAGAAAAGCAAATGCAAAACATTAGAGGCACTTACAAGCACCAGACGAGTAGCAAGTTCATTTCGAGCGTGCCCCGATGGAAAGCGTATTGGGACATTTATCTGCTCTAATGCTCCAAAATGACTCATTTATCTGCTCTAGTGCTCCAAAATGCATCTTTTGGGACACGAAATGTGACGTAATAAAGATCATATTTTGTGCTGGCAATGATGTACCACTCGTGCATTCTTTTGAGCAAGACAGGTTGTTGGCTAAGTTGTACGGATTTCATGAACGACTTCCCATTCTCAAATTCAGGAGGAACATCCTCAAGCTTATATATTGGAACTCCTGGTTTAACTAAAGTTGTCCGTCGATTATACATGACACCATCTTCTTCCTACTCATCGATATCTTCTAATGCTGGCTCATGAGAATAATGAGATGTACTCATCGATTTTATAATATTTTCCTTCATATTTTCCAAATACTTTGACACTTCTAATGAAGGTTTCTTAATTTCATATGAGCTAACTTTGATAGGAATTGATGATCGAGGAGTAGTCGTCGGAAGTTGGACACTGGCTTGTTGTTGAACCTGTAGTTCAGCTGATTGCTCTTTACTCCCAGTAGTTGGCTCTAGTACTACTTCAAGCTGTTGCTCAACTAGTTGCTCATTTCTAGCAACAGCTTTCTCTGGTACTGCTTGAAGCTGTTGTCCAACTTGTTGCTCTTGGTTATCTTTACTAGCAAGGTTACTATCATCCTTGCTAAGACATAGGGGGAGTGGATCTTCCTGGACTGGGAGTGGATCTTCCTGGATTTTTGCCTTAGAATATGGGATTGTAGTATTTTGAGATGCGACGGGGATAGAAATCGGCTCATCGTTCAACACGATATTGCGTCGGTGCCAAAGGATTAATTGGTTGACAGCCTGCCCCAGAGTCGTGATCCCCTCTTGTGTGACATGCTCTATTTCATAATCTTCATAATCATTATCAATGATCTAAATAACTTGCACCACAACATAATATAACGAAAGTGGATTGCCGTTGAAGTCACAATCAGGCTTTACCACAGCAGTGGCAACCTGTTTGGTTTTGTTCCCTACTCTGCCGATCGGGTCAAGAAGACGACAAAATATGCCCTTAGTAATATGATCGACAGCAAACTTATTTGTTGACCCTGAGCCTGGCACAGAACCTACGCTGCTAGGGTAGGCAGTTGAAGATACCAATTGCTCCTTTGGCATAGGGACCATCGCTGTACTCAGTGCCACTAATTTCCCGATTGTCTAAGGTGTTCCATTATTACTTGCACATTTCCTTAACCTTTTGAGCAATCGTTTCATCAAGTGTTTTCCTGAACTTCTCACGTCTTCTCTATGTCTATTTATATTTCGGGAAACCATCTATCCAATACATTTGAGAAGAGATTGCTCAAACCCATCCACTATGTTCAGGGTTTCTTAAGATAGCGGTTAGTTGGTCATTCTCCCTCTTCGGCTTTAAGAAACCCTTATGTTGTTTTTCAATTACTTCTTTCATTTTTTCCTCTACTTCATTCACAGAGTCGGGCTTTTCATGTTTGCCCTCGCTGGTCGAACCTGATTGAGCAATGACCCACCGTTGAGTTCTCTCATCGCAGCCTTCTAACGAGTGAGGATTGCCCTTACTGGTAATTTCGTCTAAATATGACATTTGTGACCTAGTTGCACTTAGGGCTTTAGCATCAGGTGTGGTCTTTTGACGAACAAATTCTTACCACTGAGCTTGTGTGATTTTTCCCATCTTCCTCGGGCTAGGGACCTTATCGGCCTTAACATAAGCATTCATTTCACTCTTCCACCCATGAAAATTCTTGCCACAAGAGACCAATGTTGCTTTCTTTACAAATTGTTTTGTGCCTTTCGAGAACTTGAATTGTTTCTTTATCCTTTCCCACAACTCATTCTTGATCTCCTCAGGTAATTTTCTCCAATTCTCAGTTGTGATCAGCACGAGCTATCTAACAAGAAAACTACATGCATTTCGTTACTTGGTAGCTGAATCCGGTGGTTCTTAAGGAAGCCCATCTGGACCGACCCTTGTTATGTACATGATGTGGTCCAATAGACCCTTATTGGTACCTCGTTGCCCTCGTTTCCACTTGAGTGAACCTGAGGATTCATCTATTGGAGAACCTTCTGCGGTTTTAGGAGCCGAAGTCACCTCGTTGTCTTCGCGATTAATCTAGGTAGAAATGAATTATAAGACTTCGTATACTTGACAACCAACATTAACTTGAACTGCTGAAGTTAAGATTCGTGATCCATACCTCATCTGCAAGATCATATTCCGGGTCGAGATCCTCTGAAGTCTTTTTATTTTTTATATTCTAAAAAAGATCTGATGGACTGTTAAAGGAGCGTGAACTACCAGAGTCACTAAACTCCATATTGCCTTCTTTATTGTTACTACCATCATCAGTCTTCTTAGGGCTTTCCATGCTAGATCTAATATGACAAAAAATATAATGAATGGCATATTAACTCTACATGAAGTATTGCATGAAGAAAAAGATGGAAGCATTCTAGGGCTTGATAAGGCACTCTAGGGTTTAAGGCAACTGACCAAGGTGATTGACCAAGTTCCATTCTAGGGTTTAAGGCGACTAACCAAGTTGATTGATCAAGTTCCATACCTTTATATTCAACCCACCTTTCCTATTATTTTAAAAATATTTTCCCATTTTACTAGATGGTATTTCTTTTTCATCTGACCTCCTTGCTATAAAAACCTTCTTCTAAGTACATCCAACTTTTCCACAGCAGTTTTTTGCAAAAGAAATATTGACATATGATAAATTGGAATACTAGAGAGATCGACATTAATCAAGACAACCTTTCCTGCTATAGACAAGCTTGACTGATTCCAACCAACCAATCTTTTAGTCACCTTTTCATCTAATTTATTCCAGTCTTTTACATGGAGCCTACTGGTAGACACTGGAACACCTAAGTAACTAATAGGCAAACTATCCACTTTACAATTAAAAATGTCAATAATATTTTTGGCTAAATTCTGGTCACCCCCAATGTTGTAAACTTCATTTTTTCAAAGTTTATTATAATACCTAATAGCTTTTTCATACAAAGCCAGAAGTAGTTTCAGATTTCTAGCCCCCATTAAATCATTTTTGATACATACAATTGTATCATCTGCATACCGTTTACCATTATGCACTAGATCACCAGCTAAACCTGAAAATAATTTTTTTCCTGGGCCTTATATATCATCCTAGCAAGACAGTCAACAACAATGTTAAACAAAAGAGGTGACAAAGGATCAACTTGTCTAACCCCATTGAATCTTTTAAAGTAATGACCAATCTCATTATTGATTCTAACACTCAAGGCCTTACATAAATAATTATATATTAGGAGCATAAACCACTGATAATGATTCTATAAGGAAATCAACCACTGATAATGTTTGGAACAATAAGAAGATAGAGCATAAACCACTGATAATGCTTCTAAAAGGAAATCAACCACTCATAATGTTTGGAACAATAAGTAGATAGAGCTAGGGTTTGAGACCACTGACCAAGGTACTGAACAACCACTGATAAACCACTGATAATTCTTTGATTAATGAAAAATAGATAGGAACCTAGGGTTTGAGGCGACTGACCAAGGCACCTAGGGTTCAAACTTTGATTAAGGAAATATAGGGTGCGGCGGCGACGAAGACATCACTCGGCTGGCGACGAGGGCGAGGAGGGAGGCAACACGGGGACGGAGGAGGAAAGGAAGCGACAGCGTACCTGGCGGCAAGGTCGAAGCTCAGCGGCGATGGGGAGGGCAAAGCTCGGCGTACCGGGAAGGAAGGAAGTGGCGAGGGTGATGCACGACGAAACGGCGAAGCTCGGCGGCGACAGCGATGACTTGGCGAGAAACAAAAATTTGGCAGCCTGACGGCGTCTAATAGATTTCACCCGGGTTAGGTTTTTCCAACGCAACCGAGTATATAGACGCCTATATTCTCAGACGGTTATTAAGTACCAACTGCCTGAGAAGATGATTATCTCATGTGGGTGGTAATTACCACCTGCCTGAGAAGATTTATTTATCTCAGGCGGTTGGTAAGTAATAACCGCCTAAGATAAGCTTCTTCTCAGGCAGTTATTCAGTACCAACCGTCTAAAAAGATCTTTATGTAAGCTTAATTAATATTCTTGATTAAATGTGGGGCCTTTCAAAAGCTCAAATTCCAATTTCTTGTAATATGATTGAGTATTAAAGGTTACCATTAAATTTCACTTCATAAAGCCTTTAAAATTGGTCAGAACATAAAAAACAAATAATAATTGCTATTTGTCATTTTTATATCTTGATGAATATAATGATTTTTTTCATTTAGTTTTTCAATGGACCTTTTTAGTCATCATACCAACCTCTATGGAATTTTTTTGGATTTTTTTTAATTTTTTTTTGAATCAACGTGTGTTCAAAATTTGATAAATGCGTCATATGTATATGAGCATTTGGTTGGAATGATGGATAATTTAAATTTTGACATGTTGGAATGCTTTAAAAAAATTAACAAAATTCATACATGTATAAATAATACAAATATGTTCATACAAACCAATTTCAGTGAAGGATCCCTATTTTTAGAAGATACACAAATGTGAATAATATGTGAGTATAAATTAATTTGATATTTACCAAAACGTTACAATGTTAGCTATACATGTTTTAAAATATTTGGTCCAGGTGGTAGATGTTAATTTAAATATAGAAGAAAAATAATCGAATTTGGACTCAATTTGAAGAATGTATACATGTTTGAGTATTTATATTGGAATCTAAATAAAAAAACCAAGAGAAAAGAAAATTGAAGAACAGGCTCGGGCAATTATCCCAGGCGGTTGGTAAGTAATACCCGCCCTAGATAAGAATCTTCTCCGGCGGTTATTCAGTACCAACCGTCTGAAAAGATCTTTATGAAAGCTTAATTAATATTCTTGATTAAATGTGGGGCTTTTAAAATCTCAAATTTCACTTTCTTGTAATATGCTTGATTATTAAAGGTTACCATAAAATTTCACTTCATAAAGCCTTTGAAATTTGTCAGAACATAAAAAACAAATAACAATTGCTATTTGTCATTTTTCTATCTTGATGAATATAATTATTTTTTTCATTTAATTTTTCAATGGACATTTTTGTCCATACCAACCTCTATGAATTCTTTCAGATTTTTATAAATTTTTTTGAATCAATGTGTGTTCAAAATTTGAAGAATGCCTCGTATCTATATGAGCATTTGGTTATAACGATGGATAATTTTAATTTTAACATGTTGGAATGCTTTAAAAAATGAACAAAATTTATACATGTATAAATAATACAAATATGTTCATAAAAACCAATTTCAGTGAAGGATCCTTTTTCTAGGAGATACACAAATGTGAATAATATGTGAGTACAAATTAATTAGATATTTACCAAAACATTTTAATGTTAGCTATGCAAGTTTTAAAATATTTAGTCCAGGTGGTGGATGTTAATTTTTGAAAAATATAGGAGAAAGAATCATCGAATTTAGACTCAATTTGCAGAATCTATACATGTTTGAAAATTTATATTGGTATCTAAATGAAAAAGAAGCAAGAGAAAAGAAAACTAAAGAACAGGCTCGGGACATTATCCCAGGCGGTTGTTATGTAATACCTACTTGAGATAAGCATCTTATCAGGCGGTTATTCAGTACCAACCGCCTGTGAAGATGTTAAAAACCGCCTGAAAAAACCGCCTGAACTTTATTAGTTTTTATCATAGGCGGTCGTTTCGTTAAAAACCGTCTGTGAAAACCGACAACTATATAAAGACCCGTCGGCACCACAGAAAACCTAAGCCAGGAGATTTTCCATCGACGCCGCCACGCTGCCAAAATTTTCCATTGTGCGCGGGCCGGTACTGCATTCATCAGTTGATCAAGCTTTGGAAAAAGAAAAGGTTAGAAGAGACTCCTTCTTCACTGTCATGTTTTCAATTTGTTCTGTTTTTAGTTTTGTTTTGTTGAGTTCGCATATGCCTCCACCCCCCCACCACCACTTGAGATTTGTAGTAGATTTGAAGGATTAAAGGTTGAAAGATGTAGTTGAGTCTCCCATTGAGCTCACCCATGAATTTTACAGAACAAGAAGTAGATTTTAAGGATTAAAGGTTGAAGATGAATACAAGCACATCACGTGTTCGATGAAATGTTTCAATGAATAAGTCTAACTTCAAAAATCCATTATGGCCACTAGGAAGCTGAGAAAATTATGAAACAAATTTTCTTGGAACCCTTATGAATATACCTACATGATACCAGTATTCACTCATATGATGCAGACTTGTTATGTCTCTGTAAATTCATCTTATAAAAGACCTTTAGGGAATATCTGTGGCCAAATTTTGTAAATCATACAAAAATCTGTGATTGAAGCATGGACAGTCGAGCGTGCATGTATAACATGCCAAGACCCGATCCTATGTACATTCATAATGTTGCAAATTTTATGGAAGCATCCAAGAGACGAGCGTCCGATTGTAGTTTCTCTGACCTTTTGAATCTTATGGCGGAAATTCTTCCAAATCCAAATAAACTGTCCAGAAGCACTTATAAAGCAAAAAACTTCTTTGCCCAATGACACTAGGTGTGACAAAAATACACGCTTGTGTGAACCATTATATTCTGTATCATAAAGAGCATGAGCTCGCAACTAGATGCCCCATATGTGGTGTCAATAGATATAAGAAGGACTACAATAACCAGTATGTTACCAACATGAAAAGTCTCAAAAGAATAAGAAGTTTATTATTGGTCCTGAAGGTGACGATGACGATACTTCTGGTGATGCAGATGGAAAGATAAGAGAAAAATTTCTACCTTGGTGATGTGGTACCTTCCGGTAATTGATCGCTTGAAGTGTTTGCTCTCAAACCCTAGGGAGGCTGAACTTATGCGTTGGCATGCCGAGCAGAGCAAGAAGAATGAAAAACATATCCAAGACCCTGGTGATGCAACACAGTGGAAAAAATTTGATATTCAGTACCCAGAATTTGTAAAGGAAATCTGAAATGTATGGTTTGCCTTGGGTACAGACGGAATGAATCCGTTTGGTGAAAAAATGAGCATACACAGCACATGGCCCATGGTCTTAACAATATACAACCTACCGACGTGGTTGTGTCACAAAAGGAATATATCTTTTTATCTGTTCTTATCCAAGGTCCAAAACAACCCAGCATCGAAATTGATGTGTTCTTGGAACCTTTAATGGAAGATATGGCGAAATTGGGGAATGAAGGGGTACGTACATGGGATGAGTACAAGCGGGAGTATTTCTTGCTAAGAGCAATGATATTCGTTACCGTGCATGATTATCCCGGACTGTTTACATTATCAGGATAAATGAAAGGGAAGAAAGGTTGTGTAAGGTGCGAGGATAGAACTGGATTTCTATACCTCACTTCATCCAGAAAGACGGTGTACATGAGACACCGGCGGTTCTTGGCAGATACACACAAGTATAGGAAGATGAAAGAACAATTTACTAACAAAATAAAAAAATATACTGCACCAAAACCTTACATTGAAAAACTCGTGTTCGTAATGGTCAAGAACATTCATATTGCTTTCGGTAAGGGCAAAAAATGTAAAGGAACAAAGAGAAAGAAAAGTACATCTTCGGGTGATACAACTGACATGGCTTTCAAGAAACAATCAATTTTTTCAAGTATCTTCCATATTGGAATAATCTAGAAATTTTCCATAGTATTGATTTGATGCACGTTACAAATAATGTATTTGTCAGCATCATTGGGACCTTGCTAGACATGCTGAGGAAAACAAAAGAAGGATTAAATTCACATATGGATCTAGTAAATCTTGATATGAGACCACAACTTCATCCAGTAGAAAAGGCAAATGGGAAGCATTATTTTCTCCCAGCCAGCTACAACTTGGCACTAGAAGAAAAAAAAAGCAATTTGCGAATGCTTGCGTGGGATCAAAGCGCCCACGAGTTTCTCATCCGATATCTGCAAACTAATCTCGATGAAAGACTTGTCTTTATTAGGCTATAATTCTCACGACTGTCACATGGTGATGATAGTGTTCCTTGCCATTGCAATAAGAGTCATGAAACCTGAGCATATAAAAGTTGTCATCACACGTTTGTGTTACTTCTTCAATGCAATATCGTAAAAGGTGATAGCACGTGAAGATTTAGACTATTTGAAAACATACATCATCGAGACTATGTGCAAGCTTGAGATTTTTTTTCTACCATCCTTTTTTTGATATGCAAGTACACCTAATTATACATCTTGTTGATCAAATAAAAGCATTGGGGCCACCATATTTATATCATATATTTTCGTTGGAGAGGTATTTAGGAGTATTAAAAGGTTATGTGCGGAACCGTGCTCACCCATAGGGTTCAATTATGGAATGATACACCATTGAAGAAGTGATTGAGGGTTGCGCTGATAACATCAAAGATGGAAAACCGATAGGTATGCCTATACCAGTACATGAGGGTAGACTACTTGGGATAGGCAAAGTGAGTAAGAAAACTTTTATTGTTCAAGATTACAAGAATGTACACCGTGCATATTTTGGTGTACTACAACAGCTCAAAAATAGATGAGTCGTACATCGAGGAACACCAAATTGAGCTTCACAAAAAAAAACCAAGACCGCACAGAGGACTTGATCATGAAAGAGCACAGAAGATGTTTCACTGAATGGTTAATGAACAAAAATATACCATATGAAAACTCTATAGAAGAGGCAACAATGAATAAGTTAGCTTCTGGCCCATCTGCTTTGGTGACATCATGGCAAGCATATGACAACAATGGTTACACATTTTACACTAAAGAAAAAGACGGTAAGAGTGTTGGACAAAATAGTAGTGTTCGTATTGAGGTTTATGATTCACAAGGGCAAAATACCATATACCTCGAGTTCATAGAGGAAATATGGGAACTCGATTATGGCGAAAGAATCGTAATGCCCGTATTTAAGTGCCAATGGGTCAAACATCCTGATAGTGTGAAAGTGGACAATGACTGGCTGACACTGGTAGACTTGAATAAAGTGGGTTATAAAGATGACTTGTGGGTTCTCGCCGATCATATTGCACAAGTTTTTTATGTACAAGATCCAGAAACTGAGAAGATGCACGTAGTTGTTTCTGGAAAGCAAAATATTGTTGGGTTGAGAATGTGGGAGATAATGAAGTGTAATATAATCAGTATGAAGAGATGTACCTTTTCACCGAACCAGAAAACATCGAGCGTGTAGAGAGAAGCATTTAAAAGGATTTGAAACCATATATGCGAGAAGATGTCAATATTGGAAAAAATGTATGATATATATTGTATATATTTGTATTCTCTAAAATCAACTTAGAACAATGCTCTATTTCAGCTTTAGATAGCATGTTTCGAACATTATTAAATTCAGCTTCTGTAGAGAAGACTAATATGGACAAGTGATCCTTTTCGGCTTGTTGACTATCATATTTATCACCTTCGCCTATTCCATATTGTACGTGTATATAAATTTCTTCTGACCTATACGATGATCAGACTTGCCTTCCAACAGCTTGGTTCCAAACAACATCTAGAAGCACAACTCTTGAAGCTCCTATCAAGCTAATCCCTTCATAGCAAGCTCTTGTAGATGCAAGTAACACCTCGGACTCATCACTTGGATTGTTAAAAGCATCAATTGAAATCTAACGATACTTGCCATCTATTTGAGGGCTTGTTTGAAATGTTCAGACACAACACCAAACCTAATACACGCACCCCCTTTAATAGACGCTAGAGCGTGCGAGTGCGATGTGAGCACGATGCCTGCAGGTGCCCAAGCAGGGCGTGCGAGTGAGGCGGCAAGCACAACTTTTTGCGTGTGGCGAGGTGGCATTCTCACGATAGCAGTGCAGCATGCTCATGACGGGCACGCGTGGGCAGTGTGTGGCAGGCTCGCTTGGGCATCCATGAGCTAGGGCGAGCAGGCGGCGGTTCCTGCAAGGTGGCAAGTGGCGGTGGCCAACAGGTTGCAATTTTTGGTTGATTTGCCGTTACCAAAAAATTTACTTATGATGATTTTGTGCTTGTCAACCAGTTAGCTTTGCTTACTTTGGCAAATCAAGGTCCCTCACTTTTGCTGAAAGTTTCTTGTCATAGGGATGGACTTGAAGTGACTGATTTATATAGATATTGGATGGTTCCGACCTTTCACCCCACTGATGAGGTTATGGCCCAACAAATACATCATTAAGTACAATAGAGAAATAATCCTGGAAAACTAATCTGACTCATGAGACTCTACCATATGAAGAGTTACAGCATTGCACATTATTGAAAAGAAATTCTACGGCAAAAACTCCATCCGAATTTTGCGAAGATCTCCATGGCTGTAGACTCCATGGAACAGCATGCTCTCCTCATGATTTTCTTGTCTTCGTCACCCTTTTGCAGCAACGCCCAAATGCGACACCAGTGCGTGCCTTTGAAAAGTACCTGCGGATAGTTTTTCATTGGGCTGTTATCAAAAACACAATCATTTCTAGATAGCCACAATGTTCAGCATAGTGCCGCTGCAGCCACCATTATTTTATCTCAGTAAGCTCGGGAAAGAATGCAACCACTCATTGAACATTTGCGAAACAGATAACAGCGTATAAATATTGAAAGTGATACTTACAATTCTCCAAAGAAATTGAGCATAGTGACAATCAATAATAAGGTGTTGAATAGTTACATCACAATTACTGTCGGATGATTTGGAACCGGCAGATCTCCCTACACTGCTAAAGTGATAGGGGAGTTTGATGTTCGGTATGGGCGCACGAAGATTCAAGAAGGTGAGTAGGAATTGACACAGGAGACACAAGAGTTTACGTGGTTCGGGCCGCCTGAGCGTAATACCCTACTCCATGGGTGTGTTGGTGTTGTATTAGCTGTTTGAGTTTGTGTTGAGCGTCAATGGCGTGTGTGTCTCTCTCTCCCCTTGAACGTGTCGTCGGCCTATCCTTTTATAGTACAAGGGCAGGCCGTTTCAAGTTAGCCTGGCCCGACATGTGGCCCCGACGGTTACTAGTATTGACACTTATTTAACACATTTAATTGCTCTTAATGACCCTGTAACGGGCTTTGACAGCACCGTATTGGTGTTAAGATCGTCCGTTTAAGTGTCATTAATATCGTATCAATGACACTTAATAGGGTCTTGAAGTCCTTGATTCCCCTTTGAAGATACGAAGCCGTTGTGGGGTCTTCCGGAGGTTAGAGGCTGAAGATCCGACGGTTGGACACGTGGCAGCTCCGGAGCATACTGTGGAAACAGGTAGCTCCGGGGCTACCAGACACGTGTTAGGTCCGGAGCTTCTCTCGGTCTGGGGCTAAGTCCGGAGGTGCCATTTCGGTACATGGCCCGGAGCTTCCCCCTTGTGGGCGGTAGCTCCGGTTTAGTAGTACACGTGGCGACCCAGGGATTAACCATGTTGGAGAAGCGGGTCCGGTTATGTCTGACATGTGGGCCTTCGAGGGTCTTCAAACCAAATAGATGATTTTCCTTTGAGATCTTTATAACCTCGAGGGGTGTACGGTTTCTAGGGTACCGACAGTGGCCCCCTGGACCTACCTCCGGGGAAGTCATTCCGCCGGAGGTGGGTCCATCCTCGCGACCTTTGAACTGAGTCTTCTAGGGTCTTTAAGGGTACCGTTGGCAAGGACTTGGAATTAAATCCTCGCCTCGTGGCGTATCCCACGTGCGGCAGATGAGATCTTTGGCGTGCGGATCTCACGCAATTGAAGGTCGCCGGTTCCCGATACGAAAACCGTATCGGTTCCGCGCGCCTTGTCAGGCCACCGCCTTTGGGCTTCCCGCCTCTTGATGACAACCGTTCACCTGGGTAAGAACCTCGACTTGATCGTCGGGGTGGTCCCGGGCCCGCTTGTCATCGGCTGGGTGGAATTTTTGGGTGGTACCTTCGACTTCCTTGCGGTTTCCATCCAAGCGTTGCGAGGGCTTACTTAAGAAGGAAAGAGCGCACCGTTGGGAGTTCTTTACGCCTCTCATCTGTTCTTGCGATCAAACTCCCAACTTGTGCTTCGCTTTTCTTCTCTTGCCTAGCTGTGCCGCGATGGAGTTGGTTCTCCGCGAGAGTCGCTTGAAGACCGATGGCGACCTGAAGAAGGTCCGGGCCCTCATGGGGTGGTCCTCGGACTTCTTCAACCGCTCGTTCCGCGCCGGTGGAGAGCTCCCGTTCGAGAAGGAGCACTCTGACGAAATGGTGTACTTCTCCTCGTACGCCATGGTGGGGGTTGATCCCACCTTTTCTTCCTTTTTCTTGATGCTGCTAGACTTCTATGGTCTGCAGTTGTATCACCTTGGCCCTCACTCCATTCTCCTCGTGTCTATATTCGTCCACTTCTGTGAGATGTGGGTGGGCATCCCCCCCTGCATTGAACTCTTCCGGACCTTCTTCACCGTCCACACCACTGGCCGGAGCAATGAGTACCTTGGCTTCTACTACTTCGTGAAGCGCAAGAAGTGCCCATTCAAGTACCTCCGGTCATTTCCCTATGGGAAGTGGGATGACTGGAAGAAAGACTGGATAGTCGTCAGGGTGGAGGAGCACGAGAGGTTGGAGCTGCCCGATGGTCTTCCCGGCATCGACACGACGATCTAGAGTGAAGCTCTGGTGCTGGCAGAAGCTTTTAACCCTGCTTTGACCAGGATCCGCCAATGCGTGGAAGGAGGATTGACTCCTCAGGCAGTATTTTGCAATTTCTTGGTCAACAGGTGGGCGCCACTGAAGAGGAGGGGAAACTTGCTTGGGCCCTCAACAGCGTCATGGACGACGACCGTGTTGAGACCGGGGTGAAGTCGAACATGGTGGGGAAAACCTTGGAGTTCCACCTTAAGAAGTTCCAACACGGCATCGACGTCGAAGGCGACGACTTGACTCCTCCATCAGCTTTTCTTCCTCTGAACGTGGAAGTGGAGTTCAGCAGGGAGCTCCGGCGGAAGATGCCCATGCTTGACGACCTTGGTGTCGTCGAGAGAAGACCAACCTCCAGGGTAGCGATCCTCGGAGTACCCAAGGATAGCTCCGGCTCTGTTCCTAAGCCAAGGGGAGAAGTCGTCGGCAAGGGCAAGGAGCTGGCGGATGAACCAGTGAGCCGGAAGAGGAAGTTGCAGTACGCCGACGGAAGGTCCGTCGGGCCCGCTACTTCTGCGTTGGCTCCTTCTCCCCGGAGGGGAAGGTCCTCTGCAGCTGCGGCGAATGTTCCCGTAGTGGGGTCATCCCGGAACGCGACTGTTCCCGCGGTGGGGTCCTCTCGGAGCGCGGCTGTCCCCGCAGTAGGGTCCTCCCGGGGTGTTAGCTCCAGGCGTGCAACTCCAGCTCCTGGGCCGGTGGAGGCCTCCAGGTCCGGGGGTTCTTCCCGATCGAGGGGAGCCTCGACCCGGGAAACACCCGTGGCCGTGACGACTTCCGGGGGGCCTTCCGGAGCTTCTACGCCGGCTATGGCTAGCCCAGAACGCCCGGGAAAAAGGTTCTGCGCAAGCTGGTGCGGAAGCCTCCCAAGGTAATTTTTGATTTCTACCTTGGATAGTTGTTTTTATTGTAGCAACTATTTTTTAATTTTCTTTGTTCATCATCAGCAGCGTCTCCAAGAAGGGGAGTGAGGCTCCACCCTCGGCCATAGTGGCTGAAGCCGTGAGAGCGGGAGCTTCTGCTCCTGTCCCGGTGCCGCCCCAAGTGGTGGCCGAAGCTGCGGCAGTTCCGGCGCCGGCTTTCGTGGTCATGGACCTCGACTCATCCCCAGAAGTTCCTGTGGTAGCGCCGGACCGCGGGAGTGAAGATGCGTCAGCGGCACCTGTCCCGGAGGTTGAAGCTCCGGGTCCTAGTGCTGCGATGATGGAAGCTCCGGCTGTTGAGCCGGAGGAAGCAGTAATCCTGGCCTCTGAGCCAGAAATTGTCGAAGCCCCGGCGGTTGAGCCGGAGGTGATTGAAGCTCCGGCGTGCGCGCCGGAAACTGAGGTAGTTTCGGCAGTTGGACCGGCTACCTCCGAAGCACCGGCCGCTGAGCCGGTCATTGTTGGAGCTCCGGCCACAGGGCCGGTCGATGTTGAAGATCTTTCGGCTCCTGAGCCGGTTGTTGAAGAGGTGACGGAGCTTGAGCCCTCATCGGAAGAGGTGCCCAGACTGGAGCCAGTAGCGGCTCCTGCTCCGGAAGCGACAACGTCGGAGGTACCTGCGGCCGAGCCGGAGTGCCCCAGCGAAGTCGCTGGCCCCCAACCTGAGGGGGTGAACGAAGATTTGGTGGCAGGGCCTTCCTCGATGGCGACTGAGGCCATCCCGGAGGACGACCCTAGTGCCACGGAGACCCAGGGGACCAATCTTGTAGAGTGGGACCCAATTTTTGTATCCGAAGACCCGCTGGAACCAGTGGAGGAGACCCCAGCATGTCCGGAACCCATCCCGTTGTCGCTGTCCATTGACAACGCATGTTCCAGTCTACATCAAGTCCAATTGGCCTTCTTCCACGACAGCAAGGCTCTTGAAGAGGAGCGCCAAACCCTTAGGCAGTGGCGTAATCGGCTCTACTTCGAGACCAAGCTGGCGCAGTCGAGGCTAGCGGATGACAAAGAATGGATTAAGCGGGAGAAGATCCGCCTGGAGTACTGGGGCAAGTTACTGGATGACAAGGAGAGTATGACTCGTGCCCTCGACGCTCCATCCTGGGAGATCTACGATCAGGCCAAAGCTGCCAATAATGTGGCCGATGCACGCCACGAACAGCTTGAGGCCATTAACACTGCACTCATCAAGCGCCGAGAGGAACTTGAAGAGAGGGAGAAACGACTCGAGGATGAAGAGCATAAACTCCTAGAGCTGCGGGATGATGTCCTGAGGAGGGAGGAGGAGCTCACCGAGAAAGTGGCTCTAGCTGACAAGGGTCTCGAGGAGCGCGCCAAGAAATTGGAAGAGCGCTGCCAAGAGGAAGAGGAGAAGACCTGGGTGCGAGGGCAGGAACTCTACGAACAAGAGTGTGCCCTTACTACCAGGGAGAAGAAAGTGAGGGGTAGAGAGAAGGACCTGGTTGACCGCCGGAACAAGATCCACCTCCAGGAGGAGGAGCTCGGAAAACTCGAAAGGCGGGTTGCTGAAAAGATTCAGCAAAACGCCAAAGAAGTTGAGCGCCTTGCCCGTGAGAATTCTGAACTGGTGGCGGCCAGAAGATCCCTGGAAAAGATGAAGAGCTTGAGGGCTGAGGACTACCTACAGATTCGGGAGTTCTTGAGCAAGGCCAATGATGCACTGACACCGATGGGTTTCAGCCTCGTGTGCCCGGATGATCCGGAGCCGGAGCCGGACCTAGCGCTGCAGGCATTGAGCGCAGCAGGTAGCAAGCTCTCCAAGGTGGGCGATGTCATCGCGGACCAACTGGAGGTTGAGGGGCAATCCCTGGTGAAGAACGTCGCAGAGTACGTGCTGACGTGCTACACCAGCCGGAACTCCCAATTTCCTCTGGACCCGGTGCTTGAAGGTCCCGTCGAAGGAGAAGGCGAAGCTACCCGAGCCAGCGTATCGGAGGTTGCCCAGAAGGTCGCCCAATTCTTCCATAGGGTCTAAGACCATCTCTGTAGTTCTCACTTGTATTTTCTCTTCTTCTTCCTCAATTTTGTAATCCCTTGTCTCCAGATGTAATCCCTTGTCTCCAGATAAATGAAATCCCCAAAATTTTTGTGAATTTCAATTTTTGTCTTCAACACTCACTTTTATCTTCACTTGGCCGCCTGGTAGATGTACACAATTTGATTGTGAACATGTACCAAGAGGATATTGTGCATTGTTGAAGACTCTTTTGCTCTGAACTTGTAGAATTTAGGTTCGAAGTCTTCGATAGTGAAGGCCCCCTGAGGTTGTCGGAGCTTAGAAGCTCCGGCATTGTCTATCGCTGGAGCTTAGTAGCTCCGGCAATAGTCTCTATCAACGCGTAGAGCATCGATAGTTAATCCTCCGGGGTATCGGAGCTCAGTAGCTCCGGCAGTGACCTTTGCCAACACTCAGTTTGTTGGCAGCAGACTCCATTTACGGGGTCTTCTCACCATCTTTTATTCAGCATCGACGGCTGGCCCCCCTAGGGGAGTCGGAGCTTAGTTAGCTCCGGCTTTTCTCCATCAACGTAGACTTTATTTTTCCTGCACACTTAAGCCAAGAAAAATAGTAAAATTTGTTTCTTGTCTATAACTTCGTCGCGGCTTATGACTCTCAATAAGATTTTAAGTCAAACGCGATTCTAAATACAATCGAATGTGTTGTCTTTTCTTCTAGATCCAACTGTACACGGACCCGCCTTACTTCAGCCTGCCGGGGTGTAGGTAGAGTGGCGTACTTAGGGTGCTTGACCAGGCTAAGTCGATAGCACACTCCAGCCCTAGATTGGCTTGGCAGCTTTCAGGCGAGTTGGCCATGAACAATATTTGAATCCAAAAGAATTGACAATACAACTCGAATCGTATATAAACCGGTCGAACTAAAATTTCTTAAGAATTGCACATCTTTGTTATAGACAAGAAAGAGAAAAATAAAAATGTTGAGCCTGTACAAAATAAATGCACGTGGAGTCTATTTCACATGAAAATGTCTTTCATTATAGGTCCGGGGTACAGGGGAAACAAGTACACTCTTAGGGTACGGAACCAGGCTAAGGGTGTTTCATTTCTCGTTTGACCCAGGGTAGTTAGCGACACTTTTAGTCCTGATACTGTGACAAGCGTTGCATGAGCTTTGCGGACCTTTCGGGAAAGGTCCGGCTACTCTCCTGGAAGAACTATCCGACTCTGTACAATGACTCTATAACATACATCTCAAGTTACTCAAGACTCACCTCTGTGGTATTAAGTGTAGAACTTATGGAGGTGCTCGATGTTCCAAGGATTTGGGAGAGGTGTCCCATCCTCGGTAGCCAAGCGAACGCTTCCGGGACGGGATACTTTAATCACTCGGAAGGGTCCCTCTGAGCCGGGGGAGAGTTTGTTTAACCCTTCTCTGGATTGTATTCTCCGTAGCACCAGATCGCCTTCCTCGAGCTGTCGGTTGTGTACATGCCGCTGGTGATAACACCGTAGAGCTTGGCGATATCGGGCATTCCGAACAGCTGCTTGGCACCTTCCCTCCTCAAGGAGGTCTAGGTCTTCACGCCGGAGCTGGTCCTGCGCGGCTTCGTCAAAGGTCCGGACTCGGAGTGAACCCAAGGTGATTTCCGGAGGAAGGATTGCTTTAGCTCCGTACACCAGAAAGAAGGGTGTCTCTCCGGTTGACCGGTTTGGAGATGTCCTGTTGGCCCATAGAGTGGGCGGTAGCTCTTCAATCCAGTTGGCTCCATGTTTTTTCAAGCGCTCATAAGTGCACATTTTAAGTCCTTTAAGGATTTCAGCATTTGCTCTCTCGGCTTGGCCATTGCTGGCTGGGTGAGCTACGGAGGCGTAGCAAACCTGTATGCCGAGGTCTTCGCAATATCCTTGGAATGCGGAGCTTGTGAATTGGGTCCCATTATCAGTGATGATTTTGTTTGGGACTCCAAATCTGCATACAATGGACTTCAAAAAGTTGATAGCAGATTGTTTGTTGATTGTCACAACTGGAGTTGCTTCCGGCCACTTGGTGAACTTGTCAATGGCGACGTACAGGAACTTGTAACCTCCAACGGCTCTTGGGAAAGGTCCCAAGATGTCAATCCCCCACACAGCGAAGGGCCATGTAGGAGGTATCATTTGTAAGGGCTGAGCTGGTGTGAATTTGCTTTGCATGAAATCGGCATGCTTCACATTTCTTCACCAGCTCAGTTGCATCCTGGAGTGCTATAGGCCAGTAGAAGCCATGCCGAAAGGCTTTACCAACCAACCTGCGGGAAGACGCGTGGATCCCACACTCGCCTCCATGGATTTCTGCGAGGAGCTCGCAACCTTCTTCCCTTGTGATGCACCGCATTAGGATGCCGTTGGCACCGCGCCGGTAGAGATCCCCTTCTACCAACGTGTATCTTTTAGCCAATCTGACTACCCGGTCAGCGGATACATCATCATCAGGAAGGATGTTGTCTTTCAAGTAGTTCCGAATCTCCGAGATCCATGCATCGGAACTAACTTGAGCATTTGAGTCTTGCATGCTGGGTTGCTCGGAGCTTCCGGCAGCACCTACGACCCTTGATGGCTGCCATGGTAACAGGGCCATCGGGACCGTCAGCTTCGGGATACTGATCTCGCCCCCTTCGCTCAGTTCGGCAGGCTGAGCTATGGTTTTCGACAATCTCCGGACAAAAGTTCCATCAGGAGCCGGAGCTCCGGTTGATGCTTTCGTCGAGAGTTCGTCGGCTTCAGCGTTGTGGGCACGCTGAACATGGTGGAGATCTAGGATTTCAAAGTCCTTCTGAAGCCTCTGGACTTCAAGGAGGTAAGCAGCTAGCTGGAGATTATTGCAGGAGCATTTACCCTTCACCTACTTAATGATGAGCTGTGAATCTCCCTTGACCAGCAATTGCTGGACACCATATGACAGTGCCACCTTTAGTCCGTAGATGAGTGCTTCATACTCTGCCATGTTGTTGGTTGCCTTGAAGTCAAGGTGTACCATGTATTTCACCTTCTCTTCAGTCGGTGCAAGGAGAAGGATTCCAGCTCCGGCCCCCTGCTTCTGCATGGAGCCATCGAAGTAGAGGGTCCAGTGAGGCTCGGTGAAGGGTTGAGCTTGATGCTCCGTCTTCTGCTCACTGGGGCCCCCAGGGTTTGATGGAGAGGGAGTCCATTCTGCCACAAAATCTGCCAATGCTTGACTCTTGACTACTTGCCTTGAAATAAATTCAAGAACAAATTCAGCCAATTCCGCTGCCCATTTTGCAATATTCCCAGTTGAATTGGGATTATGCAAAATTGCTCGAAGTGGATAAGAGGTCACCACTAAGACTTTGTGAGCTTGGAAGTAATGGCGAAGCTTCCTAGAGGCAATAAGAACTGCATAGAGCAGCTTATGCACCTCTAGGTATCGAGTCTTGGCATCATGTAGTACTTCACTAATGAAGTACACTGGGCGCTGAATGGTCAGGACCCTCCCGGAGGGGTCCGGAGCTTCCTCTTCACTGACCCGGATCCTCTCGGAGGAGTCCGGATTTTCTTCAGGGACCTCCGGGTTTTGGCTGGAGCAACCCGGAGCTTCCTCAAAAATGACCTGGTCCCTCCCGAAGGGGTCTATGTTTCCTGAAGCGACTCCTTGTGGATTCGAATCTTGGAGCTGGGAACCAGACTCGCTTTCAGGAACCTCCGGACCCTCCCGAAGGGGTCTGGATTCCTGAGTATGGGGTAGTTCTGGTCTCTCCGCAACCAGAACCATACTTTCGACTCCGTCAGTAGCTGAAATATAAAGCAACAAAGGCTCACCAGGGTTCGGAGCTACCATAATTGATAGGGTGGTGAGGAACTGTTTCAGCTCCTGGAATGCCTTTTCTGCTTCTACGGACCATTGGAATGGTCCGGACTTCCTCAATAACTTGAAGAAGGGGAGTACCCATTCTGCCAGTCTTGAGATGAACTGGCTGAGGGCTGCTAGACATCCAGTTAATTTTTGGACGTCCTTGATGCTGGTTGGTGGCCGCATGTCTTCAATGGCCTTAATCTTCGCCGGATTAGCTTCTATGCCCCGGTGACTTACCAGGAAACCAAGAAGTTTTCCGGAGCTAACCCCGAAGACACACTTGTCTGGGTTTAGCTTTGTGCGGGTGGCCTGCAGCTTGTCGAAGACAGCCTGCAAGGTGTCAAGGAGTGACTCCTTGTTCCTGACCTTGACCACGATGTCATCGACGTACACTTCCACTATGTCTCTAATAAGTTCTTCAAAAGTTTTGTACATAGCTCGTACAAAAGTTGAAGCTGCATTCTTGAGACCAAAGGGCATGGCTGTGTAACAATACAATACATCTACTGTGATGAATGAAGTATGCTCTTCATCTTCCCTAGACATCCTGATTTTATGATATCCGGAATATGCATCTAGGAAACACAGTAATTCACACCCGGAGGTGGAATCCACTAACTGATCTATTCTAGGTAGTGGGAATGGATCTTTTGGACATGCCTTATTTAGTGTGGTGTAGTCAATGCACATCCGAAGCTTCCCGCCGGCCTTGGGCACAACGACTGGGTTTGCTAGCCATTTTGGATGGAAGACTTCTCGGATGAATCTGGCTTCGAGCAACTTCTTTACTTCTTGTCGGATGAAGTTCTGTCGCTCTACGGATTGCTTCCGAGGCTTCTGATGCACAGGCCGAGCATCGGGGTAGATCTTCAGATTGTGCTCAACCACTTCCCTGGGGATCCCAGGCATTTGTGACGGTTGCCAAGCAAACACGTCGACGTTAGCCCGGAGGAAAGTGATGAGCACGAGTTCCTATTTGTCGTTCAATCCTCCCGATATACGGGTGGTCTGAGCGGCATTGGAACCAATTTGGACGACTTTGACGGGAATGTCGGTGTCGCCGCTTGGCTGCACTCGAGGTGCAGAAGCCGAGCCTCGTTGACGAATGCTCGGGGGTTTTGGAGCTTGCTCCTGCCTGGAGTCCTCCTCTTGCGCTGTGGTGAGCGCATGGAGCTCTTCCAGTGCAGTTACTCCGGCAGTGCGATCTCCGCAGATCCGGAGAATGCCTACTGGCGTTGGCATCTTCAACACCAGATAGCCATAATGAGCAGCCGCCATGAATTTGTACAGGGCAGGTCTACCCAAGATGGCATTGAAGGGTAAGTTGATCTGCGCGACGTCGAAGACCAACTTCTCGGTGCGGTACTTCTCCCGTGTCCCAACGGTAACAGGGAGAGTAATAGCTCCGAGTGGGGTGATGGCCCCCGGACCTACTCCGGAGAAAGGTCGAGAGGGGTGGAGATCCGAAGGTCGGAGCTGAAGCTTAGTGAAAGCTTCGAAGCTGATGAGGTTAAGCCCCAAACCTCCGTCTACCATGACGTGGTGGAGCTGGATGTTGTTGATGGTAGGAGATACCATCAAGGGTAACTGTCCTGCTCCAACCATGCTCCGGGGACAATCCGAAGCATCAAAAGTGATTGCTGTGTTCATCCACTTTCGGTGAGGTTCCGGCCTGACTGTAGGAGCTACAGCGTCCATATCCCGACACATAGTCTTGATGACGCGACGGGAGGTGATATCCCATGATCCACCAAAAATGGTGTTCATGGTCTTCCAACGCTCGTTGTCAGAGATGTCAGAATCATCGTCGACGGAGGTGTAGACGGCCTTCAGGACCTTTTTGGGATCCTGGAACCCCAACTCCTCTTCTGCCGGAGCTTCGTCGATTTTTTGCTTTCCTTCCCTCTGTCGGAAAGGAGATTCCTCCCGGCGCTGGTTGTAGCGCTCGGCAAGGTTTTGGACCTCCCGGCAGTCTTCCAAACTGTGGCTGCCCGTTTTGTGAATGGGACACCACACTTTGGGTTTGCCACCGTCTTCAGAAGACGGTTTTGGTCGCTTCTCGGGGTGTGGCCCCCGGCCACCCGGAGCTGCAGCAGCTGCAACGTGGGATGTGCCGGCCGACGGCTTCTTCTTGCCGTTGGTCTTCTTTTTCTTCTTGCCACCCCCGGAGGTAGCGGCTTCTTCTTTGGAGGATTTGTTGTGACCCTCCGAGGTTGGATTGGAGTGCATCTCACGGCCCTCCGCAGCTCGGGCACATTTGTCAGCCAAGCTGAAGAGTTCCGTGACACTGGTGATCTCCTTGATCGCCAGTTTCTCCAACATCTTCTTGTCCCGTACGCCCTGTCTGAATGCCACAATGACAGAGGCGCTAGAGATAGAAGGGATAGTGTTTCGTACCTGAGAGAACCTCTGGATGAATGACCGCAAGGATTCTCCCCCTTTTTGCACGACCGCAAAAAGGTCTAGTTCAGTGCCTGGTCGGGTGTATGAACTCCCGAAGTTGGCAGTGAACTGATGGCACAACTCCTCCCAACTGTTGATAGAGTTGGGTGGAAGGCTCATAAACCAGGACCTGGCAGTCCCAGTTAAGGCCACTGGAAAGTAATCGGCCATCACGGCCTCGTTTCCTCCAGCTGCCAAGATTGCAGTGGAGTATATCTGAAGAAATTCGGCGGGATTGACAGTCCCGTCGAATTTTTCCGGCAGGTGAGGCCGAAACTTCTGTGGCCATCTAACCATGCGCAGGTGCGTGGCCAAGGCTGAACAGCCTCCTCCTACTCCTTCAGGAGTAGAAATGTCTTGAGCTTCCCGTCTTTCACGGGTATGCTCAATATGGACTCGGCCATCCTGCTGGCGATATCGGCGATCAAGCTCCGCCCTGAGGTCATGAGTCGAAAGCCTGGATACCGTGTGAGTACGTCGTGCCCCGGAGGGCAATGACGTCACTTGTTGTGACGCAACACGTCTCCTGCTATTGGAGACATGCGAACCAAGTCTACCAGACAAAGTTCGCCGCTGCGACGGGGCTCGTCCTGAAGGAGGAGGACCCTGGTTGCTGAGGCGTTCGGCTGCTGCTGCAACCAAATGCTCCACATCGGCCCTCCACTGCTCCAGTGCATCCCGGTATGCATCCGGAGGTGGTGGGCGTTGGAGAAGAGCACGCGCTGCATGAAGCGCGTGTTCCGGGATGTCATGATTTGCCGACGCAGTGATTGACGCCGGCGCACCATCATACTGCCCAGCACGATTTGCTGGAGGAGACGGTGGTGGTGGGAGTGTGACTCCTGCTGGTGCTGAGGCTCCTGCTGTTGGCTGCCTATTGGAGGGATTGCCTCCAACAGCCTGAATAGCAGGTTGACCGTTGGATGATCCAGCAGCTGAGTATCACCATTCTCGAAATCCCAGGCGCCCCTACCTGGCGCGCCAACTGTCGGATGATTTGGAACCGGCAGATCTCCCTACACTGCTAAAGTGATAGGGGAGTTTGATGTTCGGTATGGGCGCGCGGAGATTCAAGAAGGTGAGTAGGAATTGACACAGGAGACACAAGAGTTTACGTGGTTCGGGCCGCCTAAGCGTAATACCCTACTCCACGGGTGTGTTGGTGTTGTATTAGCTGTTTGAGCTTGTGTTGAGCGTCAATGGCGTGTGTGTCTCTCTCTCCCCTTGAACGTGTCGTCGGCCTGTCCTTTTATAGTACAAGGGCAGGCCGTTACAAGTTAGCCTGGCCCGACATGTGGCCCCGGCGATTACTAGTATTGACACTTATTTAACACATTTAATTGCTCTTAATGACCCTGTAACGGGCTTTGATAGCACCGTTATTGGTGTTAAGATCGTCCGTTTAAGTGTCATTAATATGGTATTAATGACACTTAATCGGGTCTTGAAGTCCTTGATTCCCCTTTGAAGATCCGGAGCCGTTGTGGGGTCTTCCGGAGGTTAGAGGCTGAAGATCCAACGGTTGGACACGTAGCAGCTCCGGAGCATACTGTGGAAACAGGTAGCTCCGGGGCTACCCGACACATGTCAGGTCCGGAGCTTCTCTCGGTCTGGGGCTAAGTACGGAGGCGCCATTTCGGTACATGGCCCGGAGCTTCCCCCTTGTGGGCGGTAGCTCTGGTTTGGTAGTACACGTGGCGACCCAGGGATTAACCATGTTGGAGAAGCGGGTCCGGTTATGTCTGACATGTGGGCCTTTGAGGGTCTTCAAACCAAGTAGATGATTTTCCTTTGAGATCTTTATAACCTCAAGGGGTGTACAGTTTCTAGGGTACCGACAATTACAGAAAACACATTTTTCATTGCTTGTCCAATTCTGCTTCAGTAAATTATCCTTCGTAAGGATCACTTCTCTTTTTAAGTACCACATAAATATTTTGATTTTTAGTAGTAATTTTGGTTCCCATATCGCTCTGTTTCTACACACGTTACCATTCGTGATGAGTGCTGTATACATACTTTTTACTGAGAAATCGCCTTTTTGGTTTAGATCCCACCTCACATGAGCGATGGAAGCTACTAGGTTGTACCATCTAGGTAAATTATTTCCCACCAGACCACGTCTGAAAGAAATATTTAATGGGGTAGTACTAAACACATGAGCTACAGTAACATGCTTTTGTCTAACAATATTATACAAGGAGGAAAATTTATCTTTAAGTTTATAATTTCCGAGCCAGTTGTCTTCCCAGAATTTTGTGGCGCGACCATTATTTACTTTAAACCTACTGAATCGCAATAATTTTTCTTTAACCTTCATCAGCCCGCTCCAAAAGTGAGAGTCACTTGGCTTGTATTGTATTTGTCCGACCGTTTTATCCTTTACATACTTCCATTTCAGAAGCCTTTGCCATATGTCGTCTTCGTTTAATAATTTAAACAACCACTTACTAAGTAAGCATTGGTTTTGAATGTCTAGGTTCTGGATTCCAAATCCACCTTGATCTTTTGGCTGGCATACCACATCCCAGCGGGCTAATTTATACTTCTTCTTGTGGTTATCGCCTTGCCAAAAAACCTCGATCTGTAATAATCCAGCCTATCCAACACTCCTCTAGGTACTTCAAAAAACGAAAGCATGAACATGGATAGATTAGTCAAGACAGAGTTGACCAGTACTAGTCGACCCCCCATGGACAAATATTTCCCTTTCCAACTACTTAACTTTTTCTAGAATCTCTCCTCGATGATTTTCCAGTCACTGTTATATAGTTTCCTATAATGCATGGGAATGCCCAGGTATTTATACGGGTATGATCCTGGTTTACAGCCAAACAGATCAGCATACATATGTTGGTGTGCCCGAGCGTCCCCAAAACAAAATATTTCACTTTTGTGAAAGTTAATTGTTAATCCTGAGAGCTGCTCAAAAGCACATAACAACATTTTTAATGTGCGAGCCCGTTCCAAGCTGTGCTGCATGAAGATGACCGTGTCGTCTGCGTATTGTAAAATTGACAGACCATCATCCACGAGGTGCGGGACTATGCCGGATATTAGCCCATTTACCTTTGCTCTATTTATTATTATGGCGAGCATGTCTGCCACAATATTAAATAAGACAGGTGAAAGGGGATCCCCTTGACGGAGTCCTTTTTTGGTTTGGAAATTCTCGCTAACATGATAATTCACTTTTATATTAACATGACCACTTCTCATGACATTGTCAATCCAATTGCACCAAGTCGTCGAAAATCCCTTTATCTCTAATACTTGACGAACGAAACTCCAGTTCACCTTGTCGTACGCTTTCTCAAAATCTATTTTCACTATTACACCTTCTGATTTTTTCTTATGGAGTTCATGGATGGTTTCATGCAAGATAACAGCGCCTTCCATTATGTTACGAGCAGGTAGTAACGTGGTCTGTGTGGGGCTGATGACTTTCTTGGAAATGGCCATTAGCCTATTAGTTATCACTTTCGTAACAACCTTGAAGCTAACATTCAACAAATAGATCGGTCTATACTGCTGTATTTTTACGACATCAACGGTTTTTGGAAGTAGGATGATTGTGCCAAAATTTAGTTTGAATGTTTGCAGATTGCGAGTTTGAAAAGCATGGATCAAAGCCATCATATCCACCTTGACCACATCCAAAAATACCTGATAGAATTCTGCGGTAAATCCATCCGGTCCTGGTGCCTTGTTATGATCCATCTGAAAAATTGTACTTTTCACCTCCTCTATGGCAAAGTCTGCAATTAGGAAGTTATTCTCCATCTCCGACACCTGAGGTATATCATCTCTTCTGGTCATGTCCAGTCGAAAGGAGTTTTCCTCTGGTGGCTCGAACAATTTCTTATAATAATTTACTATATGTTGGACTAATTGATTTTCTTTATTTGATTGTCTCCGTCCCGAAGATGGAAAATTTTATTCTTCCTATGTTTGCCATTAGCTACCAAATGGAAGTATTTAGTATTGGCATCACCATCCAGAAGGTCCTTAGTCTTTGCAAGTTGATACCATTTAATTTCTTCCTCCCTTAATAATTGGGCTAATCTGTCCTGCAAAGATTGTTTTAATTTTATCTCCTCTGCTTGAAGGGGTATGGACTCAGCTTTTTTGTCTTGGGCATCTACCACATCTAATATTTCTTTTTTCTCTTTTTTAGCCACTAGTATTTTTAGCCCATCTTCTAAGGTATTGTCGTAACCTACGGATCTTTGTTTGCCAAATTTCCATAGGGTCTCGGCTGTGTACCGGTTTTTCCCACAGTGCCTGGATCATCGGTTTAAAACCATCTCTAAGTAGCCACCCTAGTTGAAACTTGAATGTTGGCGTGTATTTACTTTGAGATGTCATACCAAAGTCCAAAAGCACAGGAGTCTGGTCCGATACGCTCGTGGATAACGCCATAACCGTTGCTAATGGATATTTAATTTCCCATTCTGTTGAAATGAGAATTCTATCCAACTACTCATATGTGGGTTGCTGTAACGCGTTTGCCCACGTGTAATGTCTGCCGGACATCTCGATCTCTTTGAGATCTAATCCATCGATTACATCGTTAAACAGGAAAGGCCAATGACTATTAAAGTTGCCATTATTCTTTTCACTGGAGTGTGTCATTATGTTGTAATTGCCCCCAATTAATTTTGTTAACTCCTCTTTAGAACACACATTTACTAGTTCAGTGAGGAAATGGTCTTTAAATTGGCTCTGTGCTGGTCCATACACTAAAGTCAACGCCCATTTGAAATTGTCTGCTTTTTTACATAGGTGAAATTTAACGTAATATTCCCCTTCATCAATTGACCCGATGTGAAATACACTTGTATCCATGCTCAGGATCATCCCTCTAGATCTTCCGCTTGGTTCTTTACAATGCCAAATATAGTCTCTACTGGCGCATAGGTTTTTCAAGAAGCTTGGTGAGAAATTATTCGCACCTGTTTCTGATATTCCTATGAAGCTTAGCCCATATTCTTTGATTAAGTCTGAAATAAATCGAAATTTTTTTGGCTCTCTAAACCCATTGCTGTTCCATAATACTCCTTTTGATTGAGTGACCCGGGGTGCGGGCAGGAAGAAAAAATTGAAGTGACTCATGATGTATTGATTGTAAAATATATGAAGCGACTCTGTCCATATTAAGGAAGGCTCTTACAAATATTAAGGTATTCCAGAGTAACGTTATGAACTATAATAATCTTCACTGATAAAATCAATTTATTTTGACAAGTATGCTTCTAAAACTACAAATTGGTTTGAGACATAGCTATTCACAAATGTAGTTACACATCATGTTTTAACACTTAATTACTTTCGAATGCAGGTTAAAAACATATCTTATGCCCCTAGATCATTCATAAGAAGGCATGGAAGCTACTATCTAGCAACTGATAATTTTTTCTCAAAACACTTCCGTAAGTTTACTTTAAAAAATAATTCATTTAATATTCATTGTATACCATCTTTTTTATTCTTTTGGAGCTGTTTGTACTTGATAATGCTTCTTGCTTTATGAATTGTAAAAGATAATGCTGTTGTTTTATATATTTAAAAAATAAATACTGGTACTGATTGTTCTGCACACCTTTTTACTGCATCACTCTTAGTTTTCGTCCTACATCAAAACAAATCAATGATTTTTTGAAAAAAAACAATCGTAGTTGTTGTGAACCTGTTCTCGTCCCGTTTTTGAAAATTCCTGAATAGTTCGAAAACAAACGAAAAAAATGGTATACGAAAAGGGATGAGAATTTCCCATACCATTCTCACCCCTAGTGGTTCAGCACCCCCCCCCCCCCCCTCCACCCTAAGATTTCCATTTAGATCCGCCACTGAGTGTTTTGGTTATGTCTATATATATCAATTGTTGGTTGGTTTTCCTAGATGCTTTTACCATGCTTGTTTCTGGTATATCATGACATGGATGCTATTTAACATCTTTAGCATGTTAAGGTACAATATTCTTCTCAAATTCAAAATAGAACAGGAACTGGTGAATTCTATACTGAAATATCAGAGACTTAACAGCAAAAATGAATGTAAACTGATATAGATAGGTAATTTATAGATAAAGTTGCTCCTAGAGGTATGGTCAATGATCTTTGTTATCTCCAGAACTACCACAAGAAGCAGTTATTGCAAGTAAAACTGTGTCGCATTGTGTATCATCATTACAATTACAATTCATGTATAAAACAAGCAATAATTTTATTACATAGAATACATATCAGTACCGATTCATAACTGGGTTTGGGATCAGTACTGATACAGCTTATAAGTATCAGAACTAGTATGAAACAAGAACCGGAATAGACGATAAGTATCGAAACCAGTTGTTGTTTGTATCCTGCATAGATACGACTTCCTACAATTAATTTTACCAACTTACTATGTTTGTCCAGCATGGGCTTCGTAATTCAGAGATTCTAGTAGACACACTTACCTAGCGCGGACTCCTGAATTCAGGTAGTCACCCACATTCCCACAAAACCCGACCGGTCATTCGAATCCCACATTCATCTCCCACGTTCGTCTGTACAATCGTCTCCCACATTCATCCCCACGTTTGTCTTCACAATTGTCTCCCACATTCATCTCCCACGTTCGTCTGTACAATCGTCTCCCACATTCATCTCTCACGTTTGTCTTCACAATCGTCTACCACATCATCGGGTCATCATGGGATCTTCTAGCGCACGCGCCATCTCAAGGCATCTTAAGGTACTGACATCTACCACATCATCGGGTCATCATGGGATCTTCCAGCGCACGCGCCATCTCAAGGCATCTTAAGGTACTGACGTCATCCCCCCCCCCCCCCCCCCCCCCCCCCAAATATAGTAAGTACTTTCTACCAAACACAAATGACACTTGGATGGCGACAATGATGGCAGGAGAACAGCATAACCAGATCTTACTGCACTCCTTCACAATGCATCTCTGATGAGCTTAATCATCACTTCTACCACGACAATGGGCTAGTGGTCAACCCGTTCAGCAGCAAGGATTGGCACATCGATGTCGAGCGAGACGGTAGCAGCGCTTTCGTTGGCTGCAGGTGGCTAGAGTTTGTGATCGCGTATGGCATCAGCTCCTATTGGTTCATGGTGCTTTGGTATGAAGGCGGAGGCACACTCACCGTCCAGGCGTTCGACACCACCTTGGACCTCCATGAGTTCAGCCGCCCAATCAACGTTGCCAGTCACGGGTCTTGTAGGTCGTAGTTCATCAAGGTGTGGCTGCTAGCGTTCATGGAAAAGATGGTTTGCTCACGATGTCCCGATAGTATTTTGATATCAAAATTTTAGGCTTATGTTGAAATGTACCATGAACATGTTTCCACCAAAGAATCATCCTTTTGTTGCAAAGCAAGTCGTTTGTACTAAATTTGTGCGAAACCACATTACCAACATTGGTACCAACACTTGACTGGATGTCGTTCTTAACCTTTGCGGCAAAACCTGGCCCGTGGGGCCCAGAAGGACCAGTCAGGCAACGTGTTCTTCTCCCGTAGTTGGTCACATCTTCTGACGTCCAGCGGTATAACCAGAGGTGAAGCTCTGCTCCTGAGATACCAAGGAAAATGTGTTGCTCACAGTCAAATCATTTGGGCTCGAGAGATGCAAGAAGACTTTCAAGTGCAAATGACATCAGGCCTTCCTTCTCATCATCTTATGTCACAATGGATTGAATTATGTGTATATCATTCATTAATAACTTTGCCTTGCAATAAATTACAGACACGAAGAGGCGGCTAGTAAGCTATTAAACTCCAGCCAAATGAGAACAGCAGTAGCAATGACATCAGGCCTGCCTTATCGTGCATCTCATGTCACAATGAATGAAATTAAGTGCATATATATTTGTTCATTAATAATTTTGCATTACAATAATGTACACACGAAGAGGCCGACAAGCTCTTCAACACCATCGAATAGCAGAAATTTTTGTATTCGACCATCATCATGAATCAAGAGGGAGATCGGAGCCAACGCACTACTTGATATTCTCGTAAGAACAGACACCACTTTCTAACTTATCATTCACGCAAGAACATGATAAACTCATTTACACAATAACATGACATATTTAGGCCCTGTTTGACACTTCTTCATAAAAATAAGCTCAAGGTGTGCCAAACACGAAGCTTCTGTACACTACTACAATAAGCCTCATCGCAGGCGGCTCCAAACGTATTATCACACGCGGTTTCTAAAACGCAATTTCATAGACGGAGAAGTGAAATCGTCTGTGAAGACATATTATCACAGGCGGTTCTTTACTTAGGCTAGCCGCCTCTGAAGACTATTAGCACAGGCGGGTCGTGCAGCATATATAACCATCTGTGATAATTGTGCTATCACAGGCGGATCTTTACCTACGACAAGCCACCTGTGGAGACAGTTTATCGCAGCCGGTTTGTACTATAACAATAATCGCCTGTGATAATTAGGTTATAACAGACGGTTCTTTACCTATATCTAGCCACCTGTGATAATGATATTTCACAGGCGGATCTAGCCATAGGTAAATAACCGCATGTGATAAGCTACAACCTATGCAGTACTACCTGCTGTTATTTCTAATTTCCAGGTCAATTCAATATAATCACAGAAGTCAACAATATCATCACAGAAGTAAACAATATAATCACAGAAGTCATCTCACAAAAGTCAATTTCACTAAAACAATATACATATGTACAAGTTACACATACAAGTCATCTCATAGTTTACAAGTTTTACTAAAAACAGTTTCTATTGGCATAGTCGCAAAGTTATGGCACATCAGCTATTGCACCATGCTCATCAAAGAACTCCCCTCTTTTGTGCAAAATTTCGCGACGCACGAATTGACACAATTCAAAAGCAATCTTGTCGGCTCCTCCAGTAGGACTACTTCTACAAACCGGCCATTCTTCGTTCACATTCTTCGTCTGCTGCAATGAAACACATAACAAGGTTTATAATACAAGGTTTATAATGTGTTGGTTTGAATAATCTCAAAGTATAGATTAAAGTGAGAGTATACAAGAATTTATTTGGTATATTTGGAGAAGTTGTACTATGAGCAATTGAATTTTGAAGTTGGAATCAAAATCTTAAAATAATGAAACTCAAAAGTAAGCAAATAATATATCGACATTAAGGATAACTTACATCCTCACGATTCACTCTATATTCGTTGGCGGTCTGATGATTCTCGCATAAATAATACCCGCATAAGAAACTCCCAGCAGGCTGCCTCGGACAAGCATAATATGTTTTAATGTCCAATACATTCTTATTAGGAGGTCTCTGACCGTCAAGCCATTCCCCATAAAACCGCCAAGTGCTGTAATACAAGAAATGTCATATAAAACTTGTCAACAAATTCTAAATATGTGTAAATTAAAAATATCAAATAAACGTACAGTTACAAAATGGAAAGGAAATCTTTGTAACTATCTGGTGGGTAATCGGCTGAGTCCAAGACTGTTGCCAAACCCTGCATTGTCTTGATGAAGATCATTATGTAGTGGTTACTGCACACATACAAACACACGTGTTATGTCAACAATTAGTAATATTTGCTATTTCAATATCATGTGTCGAACTTACTCGAAGTGGTACAAAGCCTTTACAAGGTCCTTGCCATCTCTGACAAAGTTAAACATTGCATGTCCTATATAAGCTACAACTTCTGTCCTTCTATCCTTCTTAAGTTTTGCGATTGATTTTTCAAATTATTTTTCTCCATGTGCTTGAACTGTACTGAGTTATGATCCGCCTTGACGTCGAATAACATCTTTGCAATCCGTGTAGGGTCAAGGATACATGTCTTGCATTTCATCTTTTTCATTATTCATCTATTGCATCCTATTGAAGAAGTCCAGAATTGTTATAATATCATGAAATGTGTATGTGTGTAGTAAGAAAAGCAAATGCAAAATATTAGAGGCACTTACAAGCACCAGACGAGTAGGAGGTTGATTTCGAGCATGCCCCGAAGGAAAAGGGTATACAACTCTTCAAATAAAATGACTCGTTTATCTGCTCCAGTGCTCCAGAATGCATCTTTTGGAACACAAAGTGTGACGCAAGAAAGATCATATTTTGTGCTGGCAGTGATGTACCACTCGTGCATTCTTTTGAGCGGGGTAGGTTGTTTGCTATGTTGTACGGTTGTCATGAATGGCTTCCCATTCTCAAATTTAGGAGGAACATCCTCAAGCTTGTATATTGAAACTCTTGGTTTAACTAAAGCCGTCCGCCACTTATACATGACACCGTCTTCTTCCCACTCCTCGACTTCTTGTAATGCTGGCTCATAAGAAGAACGAGATGCACTCGATTTTCTAATATTTCCCTTCATATTTTCCAAATACCTTGACACTTCTGATGAAGGTTTCTTAATTTCTTATAAGCTAACTTTGATAGGCACTGATGATCGAGGAGTAGTCATCGGAAGTTGGACACTGGCTTGTTGTTGAACTTGTTGTTCAACTAATTGCTCTTTATTCCCAGCAGCTAGCTCTAGTACTACTTCAAGCTGTTGCTCAACCGATTGCTCTTTACTAGCAACAGCTTGCTCTGGTATTGCTTGAAGCTGTTGTCCAACTTGTTTCTCTTGGTTATCTTTACTAGCAAGGTTACTATCATCCTTGCTGAGACATAGGGGGAGTGGATCTTCCTCTGCTGGGAGTGGATCTTTCTGGACTTTCGCCTTAGAAGACAGGGTTGCAGTATTTTGTGATGTGACGGAGCTAGAAATCGGATCATCGTCCAACACGATATCGCGTCAGTGCCAAAGGATTAATTGGTTGACAGCCTGCCCCAGAGTCGCGATCCCCTCATGTGTGATATGGTCTATTTCATAATCTTCATAATCATTATAAATGATCTGAAGAAATTGCACTACAGCATAATACAACAGAAGTGGATTGCCGTTGAAGTCACGATCAGGCTTTGCAATAGCAGTGGCAACCTGTTTGGTTTTGTTCCATGCTCTGCAGATCCGGACAAGAAGACGACAAGATTTGTCCTTAGCAATGTCATTGACATCGAACTTATGGGTTGACCCTGAGCCTGACACAAAACCTACACTGCTAGGGTAGGCAGTTGGAGATACCAATTGCTCCTTTGGCACGGGAACCATCACTGTACTCGGTGCCACTAATTGTCCCGATTGTCCAAGTTGTTCCATTATTTCTTGAATATTTTCCTTGACATTTTGGGCATCATTTAATCAAGTGTTTTCTTGAACTTCTCACGTCTTCTATTTGTCTCTTTATCTTTCGGGAAACCATCTAGCCAAGACATTTGAGAAGATATTGCTCGAACCCGTCCACTGTGTTCAGGGTTTTCTAGGATAGCAGTAAGTTGGTCATCCTCCCTCTTCGGCTTGAAGAGACCCTTCTGTTGCTTTTCAATTACTTCTTTCATTTTTTCCTCTACTTCATTCACAGAGTCAGACTTCTCAAGTTTGCCCTCGTTGGTCAAACTTGACCGAGCAAGGACTCACCATTGAGTTCTCTCATTGCAGCCTTCTAATGGGTGAGGATTGCCCTTACTGGTAATTTCATCTAATATCTTATTCCATTTCTGGACTTTGGGGGCATATCCGGCAAACCCCAAGTGATGATGGTATTTGTTTTTTTGGCAAGATGTGACCTAGTTGCACTTAGGGCTTTAAAACCCGGTGTGGTCTTTTGACGAACAAATTCTTGCCACTAAGTTTGTGTGATTTTTCCCATCTTCCCCGGGCTAGGGACCTTATCGGCCTTAACATAAGCTTCATTTCACTCTTCTAGCTATGAAACTTCTTGCCACAAGAGACCAATGTTGCTTTCTTTACAGCTTCTTTCGTGCCTTTCGGGAACTTGAATTGTTTCTTTATCCTTTCCCACAACTCATTCTTGGTCTCCTCGGGTAATTTTCTCCAATTCTCGATTGTGATCGGCATGAGCTCTCTAACAAGAAAACAACATGCATTTTGGTATTTGGTAACTGAATCTAGTGGTTCTTAGTGAAGCCCACATGGACCGACCCTTGTTATATACATGATGCGGTCTAATGGACCCTTATTGGGACCTCGTTGCCCTCGTTTCCGCATGTGTGAACCTGAGGATTCATCCATTGGAGAACCTTCTGCGGTTTTAGGAGCCGAAGTTACCACGTTGTCTTCGCGATTAATCTAGATAGAAAAGAATTATAAGACTTCATATACTTGACAACCAACATTAACTTGAACTGCCGAAGTTAAGATTCGTGATCCATACGTCATCGGCAGGATCATATTCCAGGTCGAGATCCTCTAAAGTCTTTTTAATTTTTATATTCAAAAAAGATTTGATGGACTGTGAAAGGAGCCTGAACTGGTGGAGTCAATAAACTCCATATTGTCTTCTTTATTGTTACTACCAGCACCAGTCTTCTTAGGGCTTTCCATGCTAGAACTAATAAGACAAAAAATATAATGAATGGCATATAAACTCTACATGAAGTGTTGCATGAAGAAAAAGATGGAAGCATTCTAGGGTTCGATAAGGCATTCTAGGGTTTAAGGCGACTTACCAGTGTGATTGAACAAGTTCCATTGTAGGGTTTGAGGCGACTGACCAAGGCATTAGCTAGGCATGTGAATTTCTTGTATCAAAAGACGACAAGAACAATTATATCAATAATTAAACAATAACAATTCACAACTCACAATGTTTTTAAGTCGCCTAGTCGATCCTAGTCGCCTACCCACCGACTAGGTCGACTAGGACGACTAATCATCGACTAGGGCGACTAATCGATCCTAGTCGGCCCTAGTCAGTCCTCTAATCGTCCAGACCATTTTTTCCTCTTAATTATCTCATGATCACAACATAGTAGTCGACAACATTGCATATATTACAAGCAAACAATTAAACCACAAATTTAGAATTACAGGTTTAAATAGAGCATACAAGAATTGGTAAGTTTTTTTTTAAATGTATACAAGTGTATTGAGCAATGATGCGGTTAAACTTGCAAGGAACACATCTTCCACTAAAGGTTCAAGTTCACATTAAACTAGCACTACGCAGCAAAAATTGACATTTGAAAACAACAAGACTCTCGGCACCTAGGGTTTGTTTTGAAAATCGCTTTTAGAGCAATGATTTCGTTTGTTTTGAAGTCAAAATTGGATTGGATAATATCATCCACATTTTTCTGTACTGATCATTCATGTTGATGTTTGGTTGAATGAATTGGATGATTCAGTATTTTGTTTGATGGATCGAATAAAACTTGGATGGATTGGATCATCCAAGTTGATAATTTTACATGATACTTTTTATATTAATTATTATATCACTAGAATATATTAATTCTAATATAATAATCACTAATTACGTTACTAAGAAGCACACTTAGACAAGGTGGATGAACTCATCTAGTAAAATTTGTTACACCACTCCATCTAGCATCTATAAAGAATATTCCTTGAAGTTGGATGATTCTGTTCATCTAACTGTAAAACAAACAACCGACTAAACCATCAAATTCAATTCAATACAATCAAATACAGCGAACTAAACGCACCCTAAGACAATATATGCGTGTTAAGTTTCTGCATTCTGATACTTCTGTAGCTCACTTGCAACGAGGAAGATACGCAACAGCCGAAATCATGGCACTTAGGCTGACACATTTCATCTTCTTGAGGCGACTGACCAAGGCACCTAGGGTTCAAAAACTTTGATTAATGAAATCTATGCAAGGCACCATTTGACTCGGCCGGCAGCGAGGGCGAGGAGGGAGGCAGCACGGGGATAGAGGAGGGAAGGTTGAAGGGTTTAGAGTTTACCGTGAAGCTCGGCGGCGATGGCAAGGGCTTCGCTCGACGTACCTGGAAGTGCCGAGGGCGAAGCAAACGGACAACGGCGAAGGTCGGCGGCGACGGAGAAGCTCGGCGGCGAGAGCGGTGAAGACTTGACGGCAAACAAAATTTTGGCAGCGTGACGACATCTAAGTGATTTCGTCTGGGTTAGGTTTTTCCAATGCAATTGAGGACTATATATAGTCGCCTATCTTCTCAGGTGGTTTTTAAGTACCAACAGCCTGAGAAGATAATTATCCCAGGCGGGTGGTAATTACCAACCGCCTGGGAAGATGCATTTATCCCAGGCGGTTGGTAAGTAATACCCGCCTGAGATAATCTTTTTCTCAGGAGGTTATTCAGTACCAACCGTCTGAGAAGATCTTTATGTAAGCTTAATTAATATTCTTAATTAAATGTGGGGCCTTTCAAAAGCTCAAATTCCACTTTCTTGTAATATGATTGAGTATTAAAGGTTACCATTAAATTTCACTTCATAAAGCCTTTGGAATTGGTCAGAATATAAAAAACATATAACAATTGCTATTTGTCATTTTTCTATCTTAATGAATATAATGATTTTTTCATTTATTTTTTCAATAGACATTTTTAGTCATCATACCAACCTCTATGAAAATTTTTAGATTTTGTTAATTTTTTTTAATCAACGTGTGTTCAAAATTTGATGAATGCCTCATATGTATATGAGCATTTGGTTAGAATGATGGATAATTTGAATTTTGACATGTTGGAATGATTTAAAAAATTAACAAAATTCATACATGCATAAATAATACAAATATGTTCATACAAACCAATTTCATTGAAGGATCCTTTTTTAGAAGATACACAAATGTGAATAATATGTAAGTATAAATTAATTTGATATTTACCAAAACATTACAATGTTAGCTATACAAGTTTTAAAATATTTGGTCCAGGTGGTAGATGTTAATTTTTGAAAAATATAGAAGAAAGAATCATCGAATTTGGACTCAATTTGCAGAATCTATACATGTTTGAGTATTTATATTGGAATCTAAATAAATAAGAAGCAAGGGAAAAGGAAACTGAAGAACAGGCTCACGCAATTATCCCAGGCGGTTGGTAAGTAATACCCCCCTGAGATATCTTTTTCTCAGGCGGTTATTCATTACCAACCGCATGAGAAGATCTTTATGTAAGCTTAATTAATATTCTTAATTAAATGTGGGGCCTTTCAAAAGCCCAAATTCCAATTTCTTGTAATATGATTGAGTATTAAAGGTTACCATTAAATTTCACTTCATAAAGCCTTTGAAATTGGTCAGAACATAAAAACCATATAACAATTTGTATTTGTCATTTTGCTATGTTGATGAATATAATGATTTTTTCATTTATTTTTTAATGGACTTTTAGTCATCATACCAACCTCTACGGATTTTTTAGATTTTTTATTAATTTTTTTAATCAATGTGTGTTTAAAATTTGATGAATGTCTCATATGTATATGAACATTTGGTTAGAATGATGGATAATTTGAATTTTGACATGTTGGAATGCTTTAAAAAAATTAACAAAATTCATACATGTATAAATAATACAAATATATTCATACAAACCAATTTCATTAAAGAATCCTTTTTTTAGGAGATACACAAATGTGAATAATATATGAATATAAATTAACTTGATATTTACCAAAACATTACAATGTTAAATATATATAAGTTTTAAAATATTTGGTCTAGTTAGTAGATGTTAATTTTTCAAAAATATAAAAGAAAGAATCATCGAATTTGGACTCAATTTGCAGAATCTATACATGTTTGAGTATTTGTATTAGAATCTAAATAAAAAAAGAAGCAAGGGAAAAGAAAACTAAAGCACAGGCTCGGGCAATTATCACAGGCGGTTGTTAAGTAATACCTGCCTGAGATAAGCATCTTCTCATTCAGTTATTCAGTTCAAACGTCATATTTTTAATTTGTTTTGTTTTCAGTTTCGTTTTGTTGTGTTTGCATATGCCTCTAGCCCCCGCCCCCAACCACTTGAGATTTATAGTAGATTTGAATGATTAAAGGTTGAAATATGTAGTTTAGTCTTCCCTTGAGCTCACCCATGAATTTTACAGAACAAGAATTAGATCTGAAGGATTAAAGGTTGAAGATGAATACAAGCACATCACGTGTTTGATGAAATGTTTCAATGAATAAGCCTAACTTCAAACATCCATTATGGCCACTAGGAAGTTGAGAAAATTATGAAACAAACTTTCTTGGAACCCTTATGAATAGACCTACATGATACCAATATTCACTCATATGATACAATCTTGTTATGTCTCTGTAAATTTATTTTATAGAAGACCTTTAGAGAATATTTGTGGCTAAATTTTGTAAATCTTACAAAAATCTGTTATTGAAGCATGGACCGTCGATCGTCGATGTATAACATGCCAAGACCCGATCCTATGTACATTCATAATGTTGCAAATTTTAATGAAGCATCCAAGAGACATGCGAAGTTGCAAAAGATAGATGACATATTATGTCCATGTATCAATTGCAAAAATAAGATTGCTTGCATAGATACTATAGTAATCCAATCACATTTGGTGAAAACATGTTATAAAAAAAACTACACAATATGGACAAAGCATGGTGAGTTAGATACACATGAAGTGGATAAAGATGATGAGAGAGTTCAGATGACGATAATGTTCATATCGATGATGGTAGTGACAATCAAGATGGTGATGATGATGATGATGAGTTCGATTGTAAGGAGATGTTGCGTTACATCGAATCATATGTATTGACTTCTATGAGAGCAAGGAAAGGTTTAAGTGAAATGGAGACATTGCAGAATGCGGTGACGGAGCTTTTATATGATGAATCAAACGGTTTCTTGTGATAAAGAGTTTACTATATTGCGTGCAGTCCTAGAACTACTGAAGTTGAAAGCCACACACAGATGGTACGATTGTAGTTTCTCAGATCTTTTGAATCTTATGGCATAAATTCTTCCGAATCCAAATAAACTTCCTAGAAGCACTTATAGAGCGAAGAAACTTCTTTGCCGATGTCACTAGGTGTGACAAAAATACACGCTTGTGTGAACTATTGTATTCTGTATTGCAAAGAGCATGAGCTCGCAACTAGATGCCCCATCTGTGGTGTCAGTAGACACTACAGGAATAACGGTCACTTACGTCGGCCAAAGCCGACGTAAGTAAGGCTCAAACCGACGTAAGTAACTTAATTACATCGGTTTTCCCTTAATTACGTCGGCTTTCAGCCGACGTAGGCATTTGGACGTAATTAAGGTGACTTACGTTGGCCACCGACGTAAGTTATCTTAATTACGTCGGTCTGCGGAAGCCGACGTAAGTTAAGTGTTGAGATGGGCCTTGGGCTGGGCCTGAGGACTTACGTCGGCTTGGGAAGGCCGATGTAAGTAAAGTGCTGTAACTTACGTCGGCCAGGGCAAACCGACGTAAATTTAGTGGTTTAACTTACGTCGGTATAGCCTGACCGACGTAAGTTAACCTGGGCTAACTTACGTCGGCCTGCCCATAGCCGACGTAAGTTAAGTTTTCAAATTTTTTTTAAAAACAGAAACTGACTACCTCGCTCGATAGCGAGAACACAGAACAAACAAATAATATCATACATAGCATAACAGTTTCAATATATAGTTCAAAACATCAACAACAACACAATTTGCAACAATCAACATCAACAACCACCGGGCTACACGCTAGCCCCTCCATTACCTCCGGGATCTTCTCGGCGCGTTCCGGATCCCTGCAAAAGAAACATAATCACTAGTAAGCATCAATGTCAACTCAGTGATAACATAAGAGGCCAAGAACATCAGTGACAAAAGAAGAAGCATGATGTAGTTTCAAATGAAGTAATGTACTATATCACTAGTTAAATGGAAGCACTGGCCCTTTGTTAACTTAGTGAACATCAGTTTCGACATAAGAAGGAAACATCAGTGATAATCACTAGCCCTTTTGTTAAATGGAAGCACTGACAACTTATTCACTATATACTAATCATTTCTACCATGGTCAAAAACTTCTAAAGCTTGATTAGATACACTTAACTTCCTCACCACTATAGGAATCAATATTTGACAAGTCATCAAGATCTACCTCTATGTTGTACCTCCTTATCTCTCTATGTAAAATACTAAAATGGATACAACAATATTAAAGAGAGTTTGTCACCTGCTCCGGTGTCTACACGCTAGCCCCTCCACAGCCTCCGGGATCTCGACGCGTTCCGGAACCCTGCAAAAGAATCATAATTAGGATAAATTAGAAGTCCATAAAACAACTAGTCAATAGTGTGAGTAACACATTTGCTAAATTAAATGTGATGCAAGTAACTTCTTTAACATAATGAAAAGGGAATGAAACTCCTAGGTATAGACAATATTACCTGCTCCGGTGTCTGCTGCGGCGGAAGCGTAGGAATCTCGATGTCCTGACCGCTTTGTCGAGCAAGAGCCTGCCATTGCAAGATATTAGCAGATATATGTTATTAAGTGCTATGAAATTTAACTACGGTACTTTAAATTACTTACCGCCATCGTTGCTTGCATCCGGGCCATCATTAAGGCCGTCCTCTGCTGCTCCTCCCTCGTCCTCTCCAGCTCTGCCTGAGTTTGCGTCAGCGACTCCCTCATGGCCTGGAGCTCCAGCTGGGTCTGCGAGAGACGACCACTGGTCCCAACGGTCGAAGCCTGCGACGATGAAGCGTCTCTCAAAGGTCGCGTCGACCTCGAGTCGACAACTCCATCAAAAATGGCAATCCTGCAAAAGAATGAAAACACTAAGTAGAAGATTAATTGAAAAAGAAATGAAACACACGAAGAACTCACCGTCCGTGGGCCTTCCCGCCTCCGCTTGCGTACGCGGCTTGGGGGTCGATCGGCGTGTTTTCCCAATCGTAATCCGCACCGTGTATCTTCGCGACCTCATGCGCGTACTTTGTCTACAAAACAAATAAATCTTGTAAGCATGTCAATAATAGTATTAGTTACAATCAAATTGATGAATTTCGAAAACTTACCAGTCAGTCGGCTGCGACCTGACTACACTGCCCTGGCTGAGAAGGGTCACTTCCCTTGTGACCTCTCTTCCAAACCTGGGTCGGGGTCGGCTCATGACCCATCTCTCGCTCCTCTACATCCGTGTTAGTGAGATAAATAATATATTAGGAACACATAAATAAAATAAAAAGGTACTTACCATGCGTTTAGCCAAACGCAAGTAGCCGTCACCGCCATAGTTGTGCTTGCCCTCGGACCCCATGCGGCACTGTCTAGCCTTCGTGGACTTGTCGATAAAAGCGTCGCTAGCCTAGTACCGACAGAGAGCTAAGTACGCCTCGATGTTACCCTGTAACCAGCAAATACTAACCTGCACATATTTCATTTTCATCAACGCGGTTAACATACGTAGATATTGTAAATATTTAACAATATTAAAAACTTACCTCCGCGTACTGCTCCTCTATCAAGTAGGAGTTCGAGTCCTTCCTAAAGACACCCCTTTGCTGCTCCTGCTCCTGCTCCCGGGGGTGCCGCTTGTAGTACGTGTTGACGGCCTGAATTCGGGCGTACGACAACGCCGCCGTCGTGAGCTTCCGAGCGTTGTAATGGAACACGCGTCTCGTGTGGTCCTCCATGCCCGGTTCCTCTACTTGGTACCTCAACTTTAAGCAAACAAATATTTAAGTGATATGCAATTAAGAATTCAAACGAGTTGAAAAAACGAAACAGTTAAACTTACCATAAAATCGTGCCACACGGCTCCCTGAACCGTGTCGTGCACCGGGTGAGAGACCCGAGCGTAATCATCCCACGACAGGGTAGGAAAACCGTCAATTACACCGGGGTAGTGCAACTTGACGATAGCACCAAGGACACTGTTAACCTGCCTGTGGTGCTTCTCAGCCCCTGTGAACGAGAAGTTGTACCAACATCTACAAAATATATTAAATCATTAAGTAAAGGAAAACAACATCTAATATTTAATATACTATATACAGTATTTATACCTGTCTCCAACGGGACGGATCGTGGTCCGCTGAGTAGTAACCGGAGGAGGAGCCGCAAAGTGGGTCCTCCTCGTCCGTCGCCTCTGCTGCGACGCTGCCGCGTCCTGTGACCCTGAAGGCTCTGCGGACCCCCCGGAGCCTCCAGGAAGGCTAGTGGTAGAGGGCTGCCCAGGGAGGCTAGCGCTAGCCGGCTCCGAAGGGAGGCTAGCGCTAGAGGGCCCCCTAGCCTCTGAGTCGGGCTCCTGTAGCGGCCCCCTAGCCTCTGACTCTGACTTGACTTAGAAGTCTCTAAGTCAGACTGCACAAAAGGAATGACTTTATTAATAATTAATAACAATTGCAATTTCCAAAATAACTTTATTGTAACTAAAGTTTACCTCTGGCCGCTGAAAGCACATGACAGCTGAGGGTGGAGCGTGTGCCAGAACGAGCTCACGTCGGCTAGAAAGGAACGAGCTCCCTGAGCAAGGGTCTGCTAGCTGCTCAAACCCTCTCACTGGCTTCCCCTTCCCCTTCCCCTTTGACGACATCCTATTGCAAGGAATAAATGATTAATATGCAAAGATAATATACAAAATTAATGTTAAATTAGTGAATAAAACATTACTTCAAAATTCATCAACATCACGATCATGCACCCTACTCCTTAAACCAGCCCATCGATCTTCTTCTTGCGCATATCGTTTTCGTTTGCGCAAATCAGCAGGTTCGACTATGTCATTGATATCTTCAGTTTCTGATTCTGATTCAGTTTCCACTTCCGTGCCAGCCTCGATATCTTGAGCGTCTCCAACTAAGTTATCGAGTCCTACACTGAGCTCGACTGAGAAGGAGTCTGGCAACTCTTCCTCTTGGTAGACACAATCAACCTTAGCTTCGTCATGATAATCATCATCTCCTGGAGCGTATAACCGCTCACGAGGATTCACCTTATGTACCACCCACCAAGCTTTGAATTTATTGCATGGATAAGGTAGATAGTACACTTTCTCTACTTGCTGTGCAAGAACTAATGAATCGAATCCTTTCAACCGTTCCTTGTGTTTTACTTCGACCATGCCAAATTCGTTTACTCGAATTCCACGAATGGAATCAAACCATTCGCAGTCAAAGAATACCGCTCGAATTGGCTTGTTTGCGACAAAGGTGAATTCAAGGATTTTTTTAATAATCCCGTAGTACTGCGTTTCATGATCTTGCGAATCGATTGCCCTCATCACAACTCCGGTATTACATGTTGCCGCGAGAGGACGAAGAGATTCAAATTGAGTTGTATGGAATCGAAAGCCGTTGACGTCATATCGGCCATAGCTTCTAACATTAACCACTCCACGGGATAGTTGTCGCAAATCTTCATGGACGTTGGCATCTTTTTGGCACTGTCCAAGATATGGAGTTATTAGAAAACGTAAGCATTCTTAAGTTATAAGAAAACATTGTTAACATTGATTAGTTATCGAGAAAACGTTATATGATCTCGAAACCAGGAGAGAAAATTAGATCCCCCGTTTATTCCTTCCCGTCGAATATGTTCTATTTGCTTGCTCGTGGGTTGATGTCTATGTCTCCAATTTTGCTTGTCGAACATACTACACGACAAAGAGAACCCCTTAGAATACATGTGTCGGAAAAGATGGTGAAAAGCATAAGTGTAGGAGAAACACTTACTTGAAATATTCATTCATTTCTTCCATATTAGCGTACATGTAGAAGAATGCAGCGCGCCTTTCTTTTTCGCTAACATCATACGAAGTGTAACTACCAACAGTAGTGCCTCTTGTTGCAAAAATGGAGAGATCGCTATAAGGAGGTTGCTCATCTATATTGTATCGCATTACCGAAGTATTAACATTGTTTTCTTCTGCAAAGTAAACACTTGAGAAGTATCCCACTTCCTTAAGAGTAAAAGCTTCGGCGATGCAACCTTCAACCCTTGCCCTGTTACCAACCATTGGTTTCAGATATCTAAGTGATCTTTCAATATGATACATCCACCTATATTGCATGGAACCGCCCACTTTCGCTTCAAACGGAAGATGAATTAAGAGATGTTGCATTGGATTGAAAAATCCCGGAGGAAAATTTTTTTCCATCTTACACAAAAGTACCGGAACCTCCTTTTCCAATTTAGTCATCATCTCTGGCATGATTTCTTTAGCACAGAGTTGCCTATAGAAGTGGCTAAGATCGGCTAACTCCTTCCACACTGCATCGTCAAAATAGCCTCGAAACATAACAGGCAGAAGTCTTTCCATGATTATGTGATAATCATGACTCTTCAACCCAATGAGCTTTCCCGTTTTCACATTCACGGCTCGTCTCAGACTAGCTGCGTAACCATCTGGGAATTTCAACCTTTGCAACCATTCGATAACTTCTTTTTTTCTCTTTAGGTCGAAGACAGAAAGGAGCGCGTGGTTTACCACCATTTTCGGAGAGCTCAAGAGTTTGACGGTTACAAAGCTCGGCAAGATCCTTTCGAGCCTTTAAATTGTCTTTTGTTTTGCCCGTCATGTCCATGCATGTGCTTATGATACATTCGGCCATGTTACACTCTTGATGCATAACATCAATGTTGTGCCTTAGAATCAACAACTTCACATACGGTAACTCCCAAAGTCCACATATGTGAGTCCAATTGTGTTTGTCTTCGTAACCTTCGAAATATCAAGGACGACCTTCATCTGGCACCAATTTGTGCAACATATCAGATATTTCTGACCCGTCAAGATGTTTTGGTGGTCCTTTAGTGACAACGGTGTTCTTTCTGAAGACATTCCTCTGTTGTCTAAACAAGTGATTCGGAGGTAGCCAACGTCTATGACAATCGAAGTAAGATATCTTGCCTCCATGGGTAAGTCGAAAGCAATCGGTGTCCGAGGCACATATCGGACACGTCAACCGACCATGAGTGCTCCATCCAGAAAACATGTCGTATGCCGGAAAATCATGAACGGACCACAAATAAGCAACTCGGAGGTTGAATTTCTGTTTCTTGTAACAGTCGTACGCTTCGACTCCTGTCCACAACATTTTCAACTCTTCGATCAACGGTTTCAACATCACGTTGAGACGTGACCCAGGATGATCTGGCCCAGGTACAATGAGGCTAAGAAACATAAACTCATTCTTCATGCAAAAGGTCGGCGGAAGATTGTACGGAATGACAAAGACAGGCCAACAGGAGTATGGTGCGGCGTTTGTGCTGAACGGCGTGAACCCATCTGTCGCCAACCCGATGCGAACATTTCTCGCTTCACGAGCAAATTCTGGGTCGAGCTGGTCCAGAGCCTTCCATGCCTCACCATCGGACGGGTGCGTCATGACTCCATTGTTCTCACGCTCACCTTCTTTGTGCCATCTCATGTGTCTGGCCGTTTTTTTTGAAAGGAACAACCGCTTCAACCTCGGTGTCACAGGTAAGTAACGAAGCTGCTTACGTGCGACTTCCGTCGTCACTGTATTACCATCGTTATTAACAACTTCAACAAACCTCGGTTGACCACATTTCAAACATTTGTTCTCATTGGCATGCTCTCTCCAGAAAAGCATGCAGTTGTCCGGACACACATCAATCTTTTCGTGCTTCATCCTGAGACCAGAAAGAATTTTCTTCGAGTTTTACATATCCTTAGGCACTTTGTTGGGTTGTGGAAGGGCATCTTTGAACAAATCGATGAGCATGTTGTAACAATTGTTAGAAAAGAAGAACTTAGACTTAATTGCCATAAGTCTAGTCACAAAATTGAGGATTGACATTTTAGTGTGTTCATGCAGAGCCTCTTCTGAATCTTTGAGACGTTTGAAGAACTCTTTAACCTCTGCTGTTTGAGTATCTTCTGTAAGCTCTGGTCATATAGCTTCCAGCATCTCATCCATCATATCAACCTCTTGAGCATCATCATTGTCCGCTTCCACTTCTTGTACAGCTTGAGAAGCTGTCTCGCCGTGGAAGTTCCACAACTCATAATGTGACACGTAACCGTTTTGACACAAGTGCAACGTAAGTTCCACTTTGTCCAAAAACGTTCCGTTTCGGCATTTCGTACATGGGCACCGCGCCTTATCGCTATTTGACAATGAAAAAGCTCGTTCCACAAAAGCTTCTGTCTTTGCATACCACTCATCTGAGTGACCACCAGTTCTGCTCTTCCAACCAGTGTACATCCAACTACGGTCTTCGCCCATGTTTGACTCTGCAGTTTAACGCAAAAGAAATTGTCGTTAATGTATTGTTATGTTATGTGTCACGGCCCTACAACCTAGGCAGATAGATCCTAAACCAACCCAAGAGTGACCGAGCGGAGCGCGCTCATGACGAGACACGTGATCCGGATTCAAATGAAATTTCGGCAGCATAACCCCGCTGTTCTCCACTGCACGCCCAAAAATGGTGCAGCAGAGAACAACAGGGTTACACCACCGAAATCTCGTCCAAATCCGGACCCGCATCTCGTCACAAGCCACGCCCCCTCGGTCACTCCGAGGCTGTCCAAAAAGGGACAATTCCGAACCTGCACGTCTCACATGCCAATGGCATGTGAGACGTGCCGATCCGAAACGGTTAATACATTGCTATAGACTACGTTGCTCATTTTCATTTTGAGGTCATTTAAGAGAGAGGAAACAACTAGGGAAAGACTGAGAGGAAAGTTGGTCTTAGAGAAGGAGGCGGAGGACTAAGCCATCGGGGGAGGCGGAGGACTGAGGCGAGTGGGCCTGAGGAGTAAAATCGGCCCAGTTATTGTGAGCCATCGAATCATATTCGACGGTCCACACTTCAGATTGGCCACATAAAAGTCCTCCCTGACCTAACCCTACTCATTTTCCTTTCTCTTCTCCACGATTCCATCGCTCCAGAGTCCAGATACGGCGGTCGCGACGATCCCCTTCTCCTCTCCTCGATACCCCTACTCCAGCGACGGCGGCCGCGGCTATCCAACGATGGCGGTGGAGATTTAGCTACGATGGTGGCAACCTAGCAGCAACGAGGCCTCGAGGGGCGAACAGAGGCAATGGAGAGTGTCGGCGGCAACCAGGCGGCGGCAGCCTGGTCCAGGCGAGTTGACCGGCCATGGCGTCCGGTCCAGAGCGACTTGACGCCTAGGCAACGACTAGGCGTCGCCTAGGCGACGCCTGGACAACACTGGCGCAGGTGCTTGCCATCCTCACCGTCGTCGTTCGCCTTCGTGCCCGTCTACACGCATACTTTACCTTACCACTTAATGGGCCTTGTCGGGCCTTGTAAAGCCTGTCCAAAGCCCATTTATGTATATATAGTACTTGAACACTCAAGCAATCAAAATTAAAATTGTAACCATAATTCAAAAAACTAAGCAATTCAAATAAACCTAAACATAACAATTATCCATTGTAATTCATCAATTTATCAACTCAATTCTAACATAAGCAATTCAATTCAAATGAGAGCACTTCAATAAACCTAAACATAACCATAATTCAAATGAGAGCAATTCAAAACCTAAACATAACCATAATTCAAATGAGAGCAATTCAATAAACCTAAACATAACCATAAGAGCAATTCAATAAACCTAAACATAACCATAATTCAAATGAGAGAAATTTAATTCAAATGACAGCAATTCAATTAAAGTAAATGCATGAGGCGAGGAAATACTTGCAACAAAGATCGGCGGCGAAGTCGGGGGCGCAGGGGCGGCGGCGGCGAGCCGGCAGCGGGGCGGTCGGAGCGGCTCGGGGTCGGGGCGACGGCGCGGGGGCAGTCGGGGCAGCGGTGGCTCGGGGTCGGGACGGCTCGGGGTCAGGGCGGCGGCGGCTCGGGCTCGGGGTCGGGGCCGCGCGGGTCGGGGCGGCGCTGTGGGGGCGGGGCAGCAGGCGGGAGGCGGGTGGCGGCCGGGCGGCGATGGCGGGGCGGCGAGGGGGAGCAGGCAGCGGGGCGGCGGCTCGGGGTCGGGGCTGCGCGGGTCGGGGTGGCGCCGGAGGGGCGGGGCCGCGGCCGGGAGGCGGGTGGCAGTCGGGAGGCGACGGCAGAGCGGCGAGGGGGAGCAGGAGGCGGGGGTGCCGGCGCGGGGTCGGGGCCGCGTGGGACGGGGCGGCGCCGCGGGGGCGGGGCCGCGGGCGGGAGGCGGGGGGCGGCCGGGCGGCGACGGTGGGGCAGCGAGGGGGAGCAGGCGGCGGGGCGTCGAAGCGGGGTCAGGGCAGCGCGGGTCGGGGCCTCGGGCGGGAGGCGGGGGGCGGCCGGGCGGCGAAGGCAGGGCGGCGTGCCGGCGGCGGGGCGGCAACGAGGAGCGGCGGCGGGGCGGCGGCTCGGGGGGCAGGCGATGGCGGCGGGGCAGGCGGCTCGGGGGGAAGGCGCGTGAAATGAAGGCGTGCACCGCTCGCGCGTTTAGGTTAAACAATAACTTACGTCGGCTTATTTAACTTACGTCGGCCTACTTCGCGGCCGACGTAAGTTAGGTCTAAATTACGTTGGTCTCCTTAATTACGTCGGCTTTGGGCCGAGGCCGACATGGGTAATTTTTATTACTGTCGGTCCCTTTACTTACGTCGGTCGACCAACGTAATTTATTTAACTTACGTCGGCTACTAGTAGCCGACGTAAGTTACTTACGTCGGCTGGCCGATGTAAGTTGCCCTGGCCGATGTAAGTGATCGATATTCCTGTAGTGAGATATAAGAAGAACTATAATCACCAGTATGTTACCAGCATGAAAAAGTCTCAAAAGAATAAGAAGTTTATTATTGGTCCTGAAGGTGATGATGACGAGACTTATGTCGATGCAGACGGAAAGAATAAGAGAAAAATTCATGCCTTGGTGATGTGATACCTTCTTATAATTGATCTCATGAAGCGTTTGTTCTCAAACCCTAGGGAGGCTGAATTTATGCGTTGGCATTCCGAGCAGCGTAAGAGGAATGATAAACATATTCGACACCCTGGTGATGCAACACAGTGGAAAATTTTGATATTCAATATCCAGAATTTGCAAAGGAAATCAGAAATGTAAGGTTTGCCTTGAGTACAGACGGAATGAATCCGTTTGGTAAAAAAAGGAGCATACACAGCACATGACCCGTGGTCTTAACGATGTACAACCTACCGACGTGATTGTGTCACAAAAGGAAATATATCTTGTTATCTGTTCTTATCCAAGGTCCAAAACTACCTGACATTGAAATTGATGTTTTCTTGGAACCTTTAATGGAAGATATGGCAAAATCATGGAATGAAGGGGTACGTACATGGGATGAGTACAAGCGGGAGTATTTCATGCTAAGAGCAATGATATTCGTTACCGTGCATGATTACCCCGGACTGTTTACATTATCAGGACAAATGAAAGGAAGAAAGGTTGTGTAAGGTGCGTGGATAGAACTAGATTTCTATACCTCACTTCATCCAGAAAGACGGTGTACATGAGACACCGGCGGTTCTTGACAGATACACACAAGTATAGGAAGATGAAAGAACAATTTGATAACAAAATCGAAAAAAGATACTGTACCAAAACCTTACAGTGGAAAACTTGTGTTCGAAATGGTCAAGAACTTTCATATTGATTTTGGTAAGGGCAAAAGATGTAAAGAAATCAAGAGAAAGAAAAGTACATCTTTGGGACCTAATCATCGAGACTATGTGCAAAATGGTCAAGAAAAGGTGATAGCACGTGAAGATTTAGACTATCTAAAAACATATATCATCGAGACTATGTGCAAGCTTGAGATGTGTTTCCCACCATCCTTTTTTGATATGCAAGTACACCTAATCATACATCTTGTTGATCAGATAAAACCATTGGGGGCACTATATTCACATCATATGTTTTCGGAGAGATATTTAGGAGTATTAAAAGGTTATGTGCGGAACTGTGCTCACCCAGAGGGTTCAATTATGGAAGGATACACCACTCAAGAAGTGATTGAGGGTTGCGTTGATTACATCAAAGATGGAAAACCGATAGGTGTGTATATACCAGTACATGAGGGTAGACTACGTGGGAGAGGCAAAGTGGGTAAGAAAACTCTTATCATTCAAGACTACAAGAATGTACACCGTGCACATTTTGATGTACTACAACAACTCGCAATAGATGAGTCATACATCGAGGAACACCAAATTGAGCTTCATGAAAAAAACCATGACCGCACAGAGGTCTGGATCACAAAAGAGCACAAAAGATGTTTCACTGAATGGTTAATGGACAAAAATATACCATACAAAAACTCTATAGAAGAGGCAACAATGAAGAAGTTAGCTTCTGGCCCATCTGCTTTGGTGACATCATGGCAATCACATGACATCAATGGTTACACATTTTACACTAAAGAAAAAGACGGTAAGAGTGTTGCACAAAATAGTGGTGTGAAAGTGGACAATTACAGGCTGACACTGGTAGACTTGAATAAAGTGGGTTATAAAGATGACCTGTGGGTTCTCGCTGATAGTGTTGCACAAGTTTTTTATGCTCAAGATTCAAAAACTGAGAAGATGCACGTAGTTGTTTCTGGAAAGCAAAATATTGTTGAGGTTGAGAATGTAGGAGATAATGAAGAGGAATATAATCAGTATGAAGAGATGTACCTTTTCACCGATCTAGGAAACATCAAGCGCGTAGAGATAAGCATTAAAAAGGATTTGAAACCCTATATGCAAGAAGATGTCAATGCTGGAAAAAATTTATGATATATATTGTATATATTTGTATCCTCTGAAATCAACTTAGAACAATGCTCTATTTCAGCTTTAGATAGCCTGTTTCGAACATTATTAAATTCAACTTCTGTAGAGATAACTAATTTGGACAAGTGATCCTTTTCGGCTTGTTGACTATCATATTTATCACCTTGACCCGTTCCATAAGTTATCAAATTGTATGTGTATATAAATTTCTTCTGACCTATGATGATCAGGCTTGCCTTTCAACAGCTTGGTTCCAAACAACATCTAGAAGCACAACTCTTGAAGCTCCTGTCAAGCTAATCCCTTCAAGGCAAGCTCTTGTAGATGCAAGTAACACCCGAGACTCATCATTTGGATTTTTTAAAAGCCTCAATTAAAGTATGATGATACTTCTCATCTATTTGAGGGCTTGTTTGGATAGGAGTGGATCCACTTCAATATAAGTGGATTGAGAAGAAAATTAGTTCATTGTTCACTCCAATCCACTTCAATCAAATTAGATTGAGTACACTCAAACAAGCACTGAAAGATTTCTTTCTCTTCTATCCATTTTAAAAACTTACAAAGATGCTACTTTATCAAATCTAATGGCTGAATATATTGACTACAAATCAGTACTATCTCGCTTAGTGCTTCACACAAGCGACGAAGCGAACAACTTCAATCACAAATCTTGATTTTACCATTTTCATAGGAATTTGATATTAATCTTTCAAGCATAGATTTATCAATAAGTGAAGCTTCCTCATCAGACATGTTAATGGCAATTACAAGTGAAGGGTGTGTCGAAGCTAATGAAAATCTCAACGGGACTGAAGACAAAGAGATGCTGCATATGAGTGACAATGTCCAGGTTGGACAACATGAAGCTATAATGGCAGCCTTCAGCAACATGAAAAGTGATGCTAAGGTTATGCTTGCATCAACCAAGACATGTTGTGAGGGCATAACACTTGTTAGAGCATCACGGTTATGCTTGACCCAACAAGTGTTATACCCTCACAACATGCCTTGGTTGATGCAAGCATAACCTTAACATCACTTTTTATGTTCTTGAAGGTTGCCATCATAGCTTCACGCTAACCTACGGGTGTTACTTTTCATGCTTTTAACAATCCAAATTATGAGTCACGGGTGTTACTTGCATCTACAAGAGCTTGCTGTGCAGGGAATAGCTTGATAGGAGCTTATTAGCATCACAGGCGGTTTTTAATTAAAATGCAGTCTGTGAAAATAATGACTTTCCCCAGGCGGTTCTTGAATAAAAACCGCTCGTGATGATTGAACCAGTACATTTGGTTCTTAAACAATGACCGCCCATGAAAATCATGTATTCACCCAGGCATTGGTTAATTAAACCGTCTGTGAAGTTTGTTACATCACAAGCGGTTCTTAATTAATAAACTCCTAAGAAAATCATGTATTTACCCAGGCAGTTATTTTTTAAAATCCGTCTGTGATGTTATGTCATCACAAGCGGTTATTGTTTCATTCGTCATCACAGTCAATTTTTTTACGAACCGTCTGGTTTTGAAAAATCGAGGCGCCTGTGAAAATGCTTTTTATAGTAGTGGTAACAACTTATTAGTTCAGCTGCTTCTCAGAATGAACTAAAAGCAAGACATAAGCACAAGCTGCTTTCCACCAGCTTTTCAAACAAGCTGCTTTTGTAACAAGTTACAGCTGTGCGAAACAGGGCCTTATCATGACAATTTCCACATGATAGTCCTAGAGCTTCTAAAAACATACTAGTTATTATATTTTAGATAAATTGAAACAAACAAACCGATCATCTAACACTAGCTAGATAATAATAAAACTAAGTCACCGATGCATGCATCATTTGTCATCGATCATGTGCAAGGCGATCAGGTTCTTTGAAGTCTTGCGAGATCGCGATGAGAGGACGTCGACAGGGAATGAAGCTACCAGTTGGTAGGTGCGTGGCTATGTTTCTAGGCGAAAATACAAAAACCACCGGCTTGGGATGTTGACACGATCATATCGTGTTCTGTTAAGCCTGGAGGACCTAGTCGCATCATCATATCGTATTTGCATAGCACGTTTTCTGTTTCCCTAAAGCGCAGGCGAGAAGACTGGTTCTGTGGTCACCACGTCCAACGCGGTGAGCTATGCTCGGGTAGTTAAGTAATGGGCGTGATCCACGTTTTCAGCGCATGAAATCCCCACGATGTTGCATGTTTTGATTCCATTGTAATGCATATAACTGATCAATACATTTAGAAAAGCACGACGTTCCCTCGTGCACAAAAATTGCATCGTGTGTTCTTCGATAGTGCGCGTTTGTGCGTTCGACCAGAGCTCGTTGGTGATCGCCGGAGTCGATCTCAAGTCTAACAGTTGGTATCAGAGCCAGGCTGCTCACTCGGCGATCATGGCAGGCAGACATTCTCACTCGCCGGACAATGAGGATCGTCGCAGGAGGTCTCTGTTGTGCAGGCCACGGGGAGGACGCGGCGGCGGTGAACGCATCGTCGTAGATTGAGTCGTGGAGAATGTGGCGTCGGCTGGTCCGGTGAACTATCCACTTCTCACCAAGACAAACTACAACGATTGGGCGTTACTGATGAAGATCAAGCTCGAGGCTCGTCTACTCTGGACGGCAATCGAGTCTGACAATGTGGATTTTCAGGTGGACCGCATGGTGCTCGATGCCATCTGCAGTGCGGTGCCGCCCGAAATGATCTCCAGCCCGGCGACCAAGCCATCAGTGAAGGAGGCGTGGGAGAGCATAAAGTCCATGAGGATCAGGATCGATCAAGTCCGGAAGGCGAGCACTCAGAAGCTTCACCGTGAATACGAGCATTTGGCACTCCGGGAGGGAGAGTCGGTTGAGGATTTTGCCATGCGCCTCACGACCATGACAAATCAACTGGCCACACTAGGCGATCCCGAGCCAAATGACAAGGTGGTCGTGAAGTACCTGCGCGTCGCTCGATCAAGGTACCGTCAACTCGTTGTGTCAATTGAGACTTTGCTTGACATCACTACGATGTCAGTGGAGGAGGGGACGGCACGACTTAAGGCTATCGAGGAAGACGGAGGACAAGGTAGTGGCGGCGGAGACAAACTTTACCTCACTGAGGAAGAGTGGCTTGCTCACTACAAATAGTATGCAGGCGGCCATAGTGGCGGGACTTCTGGAAACAGAAGTGGCGGGGGAGCAAGTCGTGGTAAGAATCGTGGTGGGAAGAAGAGTGCGGCTCCTGGTTCAAATGGAGATCGCGCTCGGCCACCGAGTAGGGGCAAGGACAAATGTCGGAGCTTTGGCAAGACCGGGCAGTAGGACAGAGAGTGTCGCAGCTAAAACAAGAGGGGGGAGCAGGAGCAGGCTCATCTCGCCGAAGACAATAAATCTACAATCATGATGGCAGAGGTACAGGTTTCTCATCCAAATTGCCAGACTCGATCTGTGCAGACGGGCATCGAGACTCAAAAGGCACCTTGCCGGCGTGGTGAGCCGAAGGAGGAGCGTGCGTACACCATCCTGGCAGATGGTGGCGACATGAGTGTAGACAAGAAGTGATGGATCTTCGACACATGGGCCTTGAATCACATGACTGGCCTAAGGGAAGCATTCACAGAGCTTGATACAGGCATTGCCGGAACTGTAAGGTTCGGAGATGGGTCTGTAGTGCAGATCGAAGGGCGCGGTACCGTGATACTCGCCTGCAAGAACAGAGAGCACCGTCCTCTGCACAATGCTTACTATATTCCACGCCTCACAGCTAACATTGTTAGTTGTTGTCAGCTTGATGAAAGCAGGTACCAAATTCATATTGAATGAGGTGTCATGCGGATCCGTGATGAGCAAGGAAGGCTGCTGGCCAAGATACATCGATCTGCAGGACGACTGTATGTGCTCGACATCGCCATTGCACAACCAGTTTTTCTTGCAGCACTCGCCGGTGAGGATACTTGGAAGTGGCATGCGCGTTTGCTCACATCAAATTTGGAGCATTACGCGAGATGGGAAGAGAGGGTCTGGTGCACAGATTGCCGGTGTTGACACAAGTGAATCAAGTTTGTGAGGCTTGTCTTGCCGGCAAGCAGCGAAGAACGCCGTTCCCGCACCAGGCGCTTCGGCGAGCGACAGAGCCACTTGAGCTCGTCCATGGGGACCTTTGTGGTCCCATTACTCCAGAAAATCCTAGTGGTAATCGTTACTTTCTTCTGCTGGTAGATGATTTCAGCAGGTACATGTGGATCGTGCTGTTGTCTACCAAGGACGTTGCAAGGGCGGCCATTAAACGTGTGTAGTCGGCCGCTGAAAGAAAAAGTGGCAAGCAACTCCGTGCTCTGCGTACCGATCGCGGGGGTGAGTTCACTGCGAACTACTTCAACGATTACTTCAAGGAGCTAGGAGTGCAGCGACAGCTCACGGCCCTATTCACCCCCACAGAATGGCGTTGTGGAGCGAAGAAATCAAACTTTGGTTGGAGCAGCTCGAAGCATGCTGAAGGCAAAAGATCTCCAGGGCATGCTCTGGGGGGAGGCACTCACAACGGCTATCTACACTCTCAATCGATCATCATCAAAGGGGGCCGGCGGCAAGACACCCTACGAGCTATGGACTGGGAACATTCCCTCGGTTCATCACTTGCGCACGTTTGGGTGTGTGGTCCATGTCAAGGACACACGGCCGCACCAGAAGAAGCTGGATGATAGGAGCAAGCCCATGATCTTCGTCGGGTATGAACTTGGGTCCAAGGCTTACAGAGCATATGATCCGAACTCAGAGCGAATTTGCATCACACGCGATGTGGTGTTCGACGAAGACCGGAAGGGGAGCTAGAAGGACAGTGAAGTGAGCAAAGATTTCATTGTCGAAGGTGTTCCTACAGATCAACTAGAGGTTGTCATCACTCACCATGAAGATCAAGCCGATGCAGTGCCTGGGGTCAGAACGCCTGTGCATGACCCTAGCACACCCGCTCATGCAACACCGGCAGGAGCACAAGCTTCACCTATGCCAGGGGTTGTGCATGCGACTCCACCACTGGAAGATAATTTAGAGTTGAATGCAGATCATGATGAGGAAGCACTGTTGCGGTTTCGCACGTTGCGGAACATCAATGAAGCAGGGCTAGCGTTTGGTCTGCATCAACCCAATCTCGATGCAAACCTGATGATGGTGGCTGAGCCAATGTCATTTCATGAAGATCAAGCACATGAATGTTGGCTGTCGGAGAGTGATTCTAGCAATTCTCCCGGCACTACCGTTGGCAGCCCACGGAGTTTGTAGTTCGGTTGTGGGTGCGCAGAGATTCAGAACACGATGGCAAGTTGACACGAGGATTTATGTAGTTCGGGCCGCCTAAGCGTAATACCCTACTCCACGGGGTGTGTAGTTGTTGTATTGAGCGTTTGAGCACTTGTGGGCGTGTGTATACTTGTGTGGAAGTCTGGAAGAAGTCTCCCCTGTGTATCGCTCGGCCACTCCTTTTATAGTACAAGGACTGGTCGTTACATCGTTAGCCTGGCCCGACATGTGGCCCTGGTGGTTACTGATGTCTAATACACAATTAATGAGCTTAATTGCCCTTTATAGTGTGGTAACACGCCTTGAAAGTTCCGTTACCGGTAATAAGGGCCCTCCGATCGTGTGTAATAATATAGCATTAATTACACTTAATCGGGTCTTGAAGTCTTTAATGTTCCTTGGAGGTCCGAGCCGTTAGAAGACCACCACACTCCCTGTGGAGGTTGAAGGTCCGGCGGTTGGACATGTGGCAGCTCCGGAGCTTACTGTCTTGGACGAGTAGGTTCGGTGCTGTTGTACACGTGTCGGTACCGGAGCTTCCCTCTGTCAGGGGTTAGGTCCGGGGGTGCCACACAGGTATTTAGTTCGGAGCTTTCCCGTTTAGGGAATGTAGCTCCGTTTAATGATACATGTGGCGGCATTAGGACTAACCATAGAAGGGAGGCAGGTCCGATTCCGTATGGCACGTGGGGCCTTCGGAGGTCTTCAACTCAAGCAGGTGGAATTCCTTTGCTCTTTTTGTAGTCCCAAGGGGTATTCGGTACGCAGGGTACCGACAGTGGCCCCTGGGGCCACCTCTGGAAGAGACCTTTTGGATGAAGCCATTCTGCCGGAGGTGGATCCATCCTTCGGTTTTTGAGCCGTGTCTTCAAGGGTCTTTGGATGTGCCGTTGGTGGTAGTTCGCAGTTAAACCATCGCCGCGTGGCATATCCAAGATGCGGCAGGTGAGATCTGAGCGTGCAGATCTCACGCAATTGAAGGTCGTCGGTTCCCGATACGAAAACCATATCAGTTCCGCGTGCCCTGTCAGGCCGCCGCCTTCGGGCTTCCCGCCTCTCATGATGACAACTGTTCGCCTGGGGTAAGGACCTCGACTTGATCGTCAAGGTGGCCCCGGGCCCCCTTGTCATTGGCAGGGTGAAGTTTTTGAACTGTATTGTCGGCTCCTCTGCGGTTTCCATCCAAGCGTTGCGGGGGTTTACTTAAGAAGGAAAGCGCGCACCGTTTGGGGATTCTTTACGCCTTCATTTGAACTTGCGCTTGAATCCTCCAAACTTTCGCTTACTTTTTACCTCTCGCCCCGCTGTGTTGTGATGGAGTTAGGTCTTCATAAGAGCCGTCTTACGACCGACGGTGATTTGAAGAAGGTACGGACCCTCATGGGGTGGTCCAGCGACTCCTTCAACCGCCTGGTCTGCACCGGCAAGCTCCCGTTCAAGAAGGAGCCCGCTGGCGATATGGTGTACTTCTTCGCATACGCCATGGTGGGACTGATCCCACCCTTCTCCACTTTTCTCTTGATGCTGCTAGACTTCTATGGTCTGTAGTTGTACCACCTCGGTCCTCACTCCATTCTTCTCATGTCCACCTTCGTCCACTTCTGCGAGATGTGGGTGGGTATTCCCCCCTGCGTCGAGCTCTTCCGCACCTTCTTCACTATCCACACCACCGACAAGAGTGACGAGTACCTTGGCTTCTATTATTTTGTGAAGCGCAAAAAGTGATCGTACAAGTACTTGAGGTCCTTCCCTTCCGACAAGTGGGACGACTGGAAGAAGGATTGGATTGTCATCACGGCAGAGGAGCACGAGAAGCTGGAGCTGCCCGAAGGCCTCCCCAATGTCGACACTGAAGCTTGGAGCGAAGTTTCGGTTCTATTGGACGCCTTCAACCCTGCCCTGACCAGGATCCGCCAATGTGTGGAAGGAGGGGTGACTCCCCAGGTGGTCTTTTGCAACTTCCTGGTCAACAGGTGGGCTCCGCTGAAGAAGAGGGAGAAGCTCACCTGGGCCCTCAACAGCGTGATGGACGACGACCGGATCGAGATCGGTTTGAAGTCCAACCTGGAAGGCGCAGCTTTGGAGGTTCACCTCAAGATGTTCCAGCACGGCATCGATGTCGAGGGTGATGACTTGGCTCCGCCGGCGGCTTTCACTTCAAGGATTCTGGTTTATCGCAATGAAAAAATTCGTCGCAATAGGTTGTTTTTCGTCGCAATAGGTCGCTGTTGCAACGAAAAAGAGCGTGGCGATAGTTTTTACGAATCGTTGTAATAATTCTCACGGCGATATGTTATTTGCGACGACTTGGCATTCGTGGCGAATAGTATGGTATTGCAACGATTTTACTTCGGTGGCAAATAGGACGCTATTGCAACGGTTTCATGTATTGCGACGATTTAACGTATCGCAACAAATTGTACAGTATTGCAACGGGTTCACGATCGTGGCAAATAGTTGGGTATTGCAACGATTTCATATTCGTGGCAAATAGTATTTTGTTACAACGATTTAGCGTATTGCGACAATTTAACGTATTGCAACAAACAACATGGTATTGCAATGATTTCACATTTGTGGTAATTGTATGTGGTTGCAATGATTTCACAGGCGTGGCAATGGTACGATATTGTAACAATTTCACATTCGTGGTAAATAGTATGTTATTGCAATGGTTTAGCGTATTGCGACGATTTAACGTATTGCAACGAATAGCATTGTATTGCAACGATTTCACAGGCGTGGCAATAGTACGGTATTGTAACTATTTCACATTAGTGGCAAATAGTATGTTATTGCAACTGTTTACCGTATTGCGATGATTTAACGTATTGCAACGAATAGCATTGTATTGCAACGATTTCGCGTTCATGGTAATAGTACGTGATTGCAACGATTTTCACATTCGTGGTTATAGTACGTGATTGCAATGATTTTCACATTCGTGACAAATACTACAGGATTGCAATGATTTTCACAGACGTGGCAAATAGTAACGTATTGCAATGATTTAACATCCGTGGCAAATAGTATGATACTATGACGGTTTAACGTCCATGGCAAATAGTAGGTTAGTGAAACGAGTCAACAAAGGTGGCGAATAGTACCATATTGCAACGATTTCAAATCCGTGAGAACTAGTCTGGTACCGCAACGATTTCGTATTCGTGGCGAATAGTTGGGTATTGCAACGAGTCCACAAACGTGGCGAATAGTACCGTACTGCAACGATTTCAGATCCGTTGGAACTAGTATGGTACCACAACGATTTTGCATCTGTGGCGAATAGTTTAATATTGCAACGATTTCTTATATGTGGCAATAGTGTTTTAATGCAACGTTTTTTGAGTCGTTGCCAAATGTTTATACTACAACGTTTTGTCATTCTATTGCCACGTTTTATCATCCGTATTGGCAATAGCTTCCTATTGCAACAATTTATCATTCGTGACAAGAAATTCGTAATGCCATGTTTTATAATTAGCGGCAGTAGAACCCGAATGCACCAGGTTTGAAAATTAGTGGCAACAGAATCACGAGTTTAACAATAAACATCCATCAATTTTACAACACGCATAACAACACTCAAGGATTACTTAAGCGACTTGTTTGCATGCTAAGAGTTTTCCTAAGCTGATCGGGACTAATTGTTGGAGCAGGTGGCTTTTGGCGGTTCCTTATTTGTTGGACCTTCTGTGGAGTGGTCGCCATCATCATTTTTTGCATTTCAACCAATGAGGCGCACATGTCCTGCATTTGCTTAGCTTTCTGTTCACGATCAGCTGCTATTTGACCTTGTAAGTTCTGGACTTCAACGATTAACTCTTCATTCTTCTGGTTTATGCAGTCCATCTGGGTGTTTAAGCTATCATTTCTTCCTTCCAAGTCCTGCACTATTTCATTGAGGCCTACATTTCTAACTTCTAAGTTTCGAACTTGGTCATTGAGGTGTTCAGACATCTGGATACGTATACATTCACGTTCGGGACCAGTTGGGTTAGCCATATAACCACGCCCCTGAACCTGTGATCCTGCACAACCGATCGAGGATCTATAAACACGCTGGAAGATGTGGTTTCTCTCCTCATTTGGAATTGGGCCTCTCTGCTCAGCTTCCATGTCGTTCACTTGGGCGCGTACCTGGATCTATATACGAAAAGAAAAGTCATAGGTAATTTGCAAATATTTATTTAATTGGGGATTGTTTGAAGTGTTACTCACATGTACAGCTTCTACTAGCTTGTTTGTCCAGTTACTGTTCAACAAATGGCTTGCCTCCCACAGTTTTATGTCATCGGGTTCTTCTCCGGTCTCTAGTTCTCACTACATAAAATACAAGTAAACTTCAACATGTCGGTATACATATTGTTTGCAGTGCAAAGTAAAAGCGTGATTTATTTTTCATACCTTCTCGTAACTAAGTTGGGCGTAGGATTTGAAGCCAAGCAAGTGACACGCCTTTTATCTTCTTCGATTTTGAGAATTGGTCCTGCTTATTGACTGCAATAATTTTAATAAATAAATCCACGAATGAATGTAAATGAAATATTTTTTGTATGATGCGAAGCTATTAAAAAGTTAGCTGACCTTGAATCACTCAGACCCAAACTATTCTATTAGGTGCAACCACTCAGGCGTCGTTACATCAGCAGGCTGGTTTCATCTACGTTCTTCATCAATAGAATTACTCTTATAGGTGGCATGCAAAGTTGAGCGCCACCCTTGTAGCGCTAACCAGCAATTTTCAAAATTTTTCTTGCACTCTCCGGTGTGTCCTCCATGTCCCAGGAATCCTGTACATTGTATAACAAGTTGCTGTAAATGTACACGATGGAGATTGCAAGAAAAAAGTACTTGTGTGGGGGTGTGACAACACTAACCAGAATGTCTTGTACTATATCTCTCTTGTTACTATGACCAACCTCTGCCCACTTTGTTGCACCGGTGAGGGATGCATGTCTTTTTGTAAACATAACCACATCATCGACAAAGTGCCGCTGATTAATACCAACCGCAACACCCAACCTAGCGGAGAACTGAATTGGTAGCTTCACATGTTGCGTTCTACTAACTTGGGATGCATAGCGTATTCTGGCAACCTTAAGCCCTTTAGCCACACTTCTTCCTAGCTTCCTTCCTTCTATTACATTGATTCAAATAGTAAATGATTAAAGCAAATTACCGCCTGAACAGGTTTAGTATCATGTACAAATAGTGTGAAAATAAGAAAAGTCTGATGTTCATACCATCTTCAGGACGAGTGCGGCAAATACGAGTGTGGGAGGACCGCGTCGTACCAGCACCATTTTGTTCTGTAGTACTCCCTCCTGGTTTATATTAATTGTCGCCTATAAATGAATTAAAAATGAACTACTACAGTAGTTAGGACTGTCCTAACGACACCTATTTTGATGGGGGGGGTTACATTATTGATTTCTTTGTTGCTGTTCATACCCTAAAATGAGCCATCAGGTACACATGTTAGTGGCGGTACACACTCGTAGTACTGCAGAGGATTTTCAGTCCATGGGCGAAGCAGGCAAGACTATGAGGGGCATGCAGCTGGCAACGCTAGACTAGACAAAGATAGGGTTCGCCGGATCAGTCTGGCTGGCATCAGCTGGAGCGCGTCTCGAAGAGAACTATTAGTTGCAGGGCAAGTAATGAACGCCAACGGTAGCAGGTGGCAAATGCAGGATAGATAAGGCAGGCAGCTTGCAGGATTGAAATCCTCCGCAGTACTGCACATGCATTAGCTACCACTGACATGTGGGCCCATGAGAAATCGGGTCTACTTTTCAGTGGCGGCTACTTCAGGTGCAATACTGCATAGTGCCAGGTTGCGACACTCAACATAGAAAGGGTTCGGTCTCGCCGAAACTCTCAAGGAGGATTGGTGGCAGGGCGAGTAATATCCAGGGATTTGCGGGCGACAGGGTAATCATGGCACGCGAAGGATGGGACATGGCGATGAGCGAAGGAGACGCGTCGGGGAGGACACTGAAGTGACCAGTAGCAGGTCGTGGGCGTTGGCGCTGGTGCCGGCCGGAGAGGCCGGCGGCAAGAGAGCACAGCATGGAGGCATAAAAAAATCATGCCATCATCACACATGCTGATGAACTGTTAACTATAAAGACTAAGTACTAATAAGAAAGTAGAATCGCAAGGCATGCTAAAACAATTAGTAGAGACTTGGAAAGAATGCAAATGACCATGATACACCCATCGTCAATATATCTAAAGGACAGAACGTAGTCTCTCAAAATGCTCCAAACTCAATGCCAAAGGAGTAGTGTAAAAACTAACACGCTCTGCCAAAACAAATGGCACGGTAGAGAGGCAGGTAGTAATGTGATGTGATATGGGTAGTTGGAAGCTACTACCGAGGGTAGAGTTGGAGTGGGACATTTTTTAAGCTCCAAAAGTAAAATTACGCTGGGGCGGAAGGAGTTTTTCTGGTTTGTATATCTATACCTGCTGTTGTTTCATGCATCGTAGTAGTACCAGAGAGTGAAGAACCTCGGGGTTCCTGAACATCATGTGCTGCAATATTCTCTACGTACCATGTAAACGATTTAATGTTGTCTAAATTTGTTTAATTTTGATAGTAAACACATTTATAGTTATACCAGGTGCTTGTTGGCCACCATGAATGCTTGTAGACGACATCACGGTTTGATGTCTTGTTCCTAATGTAAAGAGCATTGTAAGTAGTCATTCCAAATAACAGTGATAACGTCAGATTACATGACTGACGTAGATTTCGGATCGGACGGTGTGCTTTCTATAAACTGCAGTGTTTGTTACTAACGGAGGAATTAGAAAAGAAAGAATAGAAAAAAACGTACGACACGAGAAAGCCACTAGAAATAAAAAAGTGAAAACCATGGGAACTAGAAATCATAGGAATACAAATTTGTAAAACAGGAATGAGAGTACAACATTTGGAGTGGTTGATCAGATAACCCGTGCGTCATTTACTTCAAAATCAAGAAATTACATACTAGTACCTCTAGTTTTTAGTATTTGTCGTTCCCGGCCAGTAATTGAACTAGAAATACACTACCGTAATAAGCTGTCGGAGCAACATATATATATATATATATATATATATATATATATATAACTAAATTTGTGAAACAAAATACCACATTTCTTCTTTGTTAATTTATTTAATCTTCGTATATCAGGATGGATCGTGTATAACTTAACTAGGCCAAAACTGCATGGATCATGTACAACCAAGCCAATATAGCTCTATAAAAAGACGGCATGGATCGTGTAGTTTACCTAGCACAAAATTGGAGTCCGGGATGCGATGTCTCAGGGAGGTGTCGGCGACGAAGAGGTTCGGTAGAGCCCGTCAAACTTGGTCGCCCAGCGTTGTACCCAGGAGTCAACACCACTAAGAGCTTCGATGCGTCACTGCGAGATCCATGGGGGAAAAATTGTAAAAACCGTGGGAAATGAAAACACGGTAATTTCTTAGGAATACAAGTATGAAACACAGGACAGAGAGACAACACATTTTGGAGTACCGAGAGATCACCGGAATGGCGGGGCAGCGGTGTGTCGGGAACGAAGACCAGTGTTTCCATTTATACTCATCCTGGCTAAAATAGGGTTACAATAATAGGCGGGACTGAAATTGGAGGCGCAGATAGTGAAAATTGAATTGTCAAAAATTCAAATGTGGCGTGCCAAGTAGAACGAAAAAAATTTCACGGGAGTGGAGAATTTGACGCAGGCCATGCCCTTGTGCACGCATCCAATCGTGATTAATTACATCTCATGTCACGTCGATTCCTGCACATGGCTGGTGCGTGTAGCTAGAGGGGTAGACTTCGTCTTAGTACAACTTGCTTGCTTCTTAATTTATCTTTGTCGCCATGCATGGAGATCAAAATCTAAAAGCAATCTTCTGCTAGCTAGTGGGACATTCCAAAAAAATACGAAAAAAATATGAATCGCCAAATGTATACGTATGTGCTAATGCAAACGATATGCAAATACAGCCAAGTGCACGAAACGATGGTAAACAATCATCATTTTGTAACATTAATCACAATGAAACGATAACATGTAGTATATACTACTACATACTAAAAATACATTTTCCCATGCGCCGACTACAAATGAAAAAATTGAGTGAAAGAACAAAAAAGAGGAAAAACGCAACCTCAACCACGATCTCAATGGAGTTTCAACCAAGAGTCGTTGATTGTGGCAACATAACGAATTCATGGATAGCCATTGAACAACAGTTATCTCGCCCCTTTTTTAGAAAGGAGATGTTTTTCGATACTGCATAGGATGCATTGTTCATGAACAGAAAAGACATTTATCATTAAAATAGAAACAACACATATTACAAACAAGAACTACGAAAGCTCATAGAAGACAATAAAAAGAAAAACTACAAATACTACTCTACTCGGAGTCGTCGGAGATCTCCTCCACCTCTGCCTTCTCCGCCGCCGCCTCCTCCGCCGCCGCCGCTGCTGCCACCTCCTCCGACAATTGAGTCCGAAGCTTCCAGGCGACGGTACGCAGAAGATGCTGGCGGCCCTCCACCCTAGCCGACTCCGCAATCGTCTTGTAGGGGACATTGAGACAACCGTCCACTAACCCTAACCCGAAGCAGTAGTGGCCGGCGGTGTCCATGCTGGTGCAGACGGGAAGTTTCCCAAGACCCAGATGCTCACACAAGCGAGATGTATCGTAAAATACATCCCGCAGCAATATGTCGAGCTTTTTTGCTCGCCCGACGGTGGCGGAAAGGTGCTCGGTGGCCTCCTTCAGGCACCGATCGAGTTCATCGAAGCGGTGTTCGATGAGGCAGACAGTCTCCTGAACCCAAACGGGATGAGGAGGTGCGGGCGCCGCGGGCGGAGAAGGGAACAGAGGAGGTGCGGGTGCTGCCTCCAGTTCCACCGGCATTGGCTGCGACGGAAACGGAGAATAAAGAGGTTCGGAGGACGTCGATGGTCTAGAGTGCTTCGGTGCGGGGCTACCAATTTGTGCGGCAACGGAGTTGCAAAGAAAGAGCGAGAGGTGGTCGGTGATGGTGCGGCGGTGAAGGAAGAGAAGTTTGGAGGCTACGATCGATGGAGATGGAGTGGTGCGGCAGAGACGCAAGAGGACGCGTGTGCCTTTATAGCGGGTCCTCATCCCGTGCGAGTGGAGATGATCGGACGCTTTGAAAACTGCGCTTTTGAATTAATCCAAACCGCGGTTGGCTTCCATCTTCGCTTCACACGCAGTTTTTTAATTTGACATGCAAAGGGTCCACGGTATGCAGTGGCCCACCTGGCATACTTTGTAGGTCTGTCCGGCGGTGTTTCAGTTTTTTAGTTCTAGTTTTTAATTTTGACACGCAAAGGCCCACCGGCCCAAGGTATATGCAATGTTCCAGTTTTTTTCAGTTTGTCACGCAAAATACCTCGATCATGTTTCATGATGTTACGCGTTTTCTCTTATTTTATGAAAGATCGTCATATATATAACACACACACACACACACACATATGCAAAAGACCTCGATCATGCATGTTTATGACGTAAGTGTTTTCTAATTTTGTTGAAAGATCATCATATTTGAGACTCATTGATCATGTTTGGGGTGTAGCAAGCATGCATGGACAAGTAACATATGCACTTGAAAACCTCGCGACGATCATGTTTGATGACAACATTATTACGTGTTTTCTCTGTTTTTTGTTGAAACATCGTCATATATAGTTTGAGGCTCGTTGATCATGTTGGGATTGACAACTAACATGTTATATATATATATATATATATATATATATATATATATATATATATATATACATATATATATATATATATAGTTTGGCTCGTTGATCAGCCTATGTTTGGGGCGTAGGGTAGCATGCATGGACAACTATAATTAACGTGCATGTGTGAGAGACGTCGATGATCATATGTACTCCCCCCGTCTCCATGAACTTGTCACTTTGTCGTAGTTCATTTTTTAACTACAAAAGCTGCATCAGAAGAGCTTGTTTATTGGCTCATGGACAAGGAAAATTATTTGTACCTAGTACAAAAAGTATAAGTTGGTCGGCGTTGCCGCTCGTACACGAAGGATGCGGCCAGGTAGTTGCTCTTGCAGGTGTATAGTAATTACGTGAGTGTTTGGTCGGGTCATGTGGTTAGACCACGATGCACCCTAAACCCGATGTTGAGGCCGTGTATTTGTCATTTGTGCGTACACTCTAGTGACATGTGAAAAAGTGCTCAGTCATCAATTGCGTTTGGTTTGATGTCAAAGTTCGATTGGAGATAGATCATCCATTTCTTTATGTCTTGGATCATCCAAATTAACGTTTGGTTGGATGGATTGGACGATCCAATTTTTTGTTGGCAGGTTGGATGAAACTTGATTGGATTTTTGAATCATCAAAGTTGATAATTTCATAATATTATTCGTGCACATGATGATGGATCATGCACGCCGAGCACATAGTTATTCGGATCGCTGAGCAAAGTTCGGACGTGGAGTTCGTGTGTGCCTGTGCGCCCTGCAAGATTCGGTGCACTCGCGTACGTGGCAATCATCAGGGCAGGGTGGTACAGTCGTGGGAACCGTGCAGTGCACCCTTGGCTGTAAGATTTGGAGTATGAACGTACGTGGCAACTATCTGGGCAGGGTCGCACAGAGATGGCTGTGTGCGGAAGGGCCACAAAGAATTCAATTTTCGTGTTTGGGAACACGGTATTTTTGGAGTTTTAGAGCAATTAGCAATACCATGATATTTAAGATTAGTATGGTACTTTTTACAGAATGGTGTTTGTCAACCAAACAGTCCTATGTATTACAAAATTGTGGTATTACAAAACTGTGTTACTGAAATACGTACTTTGGTATTGCCATGTCATCTTAAAAACTGTGGTTTCCAAAACTTTAGTATTGAAAAACTGTGCTCCCAGACACAGCCTAAAGCTCTGGGCCTACGTGGGCGGAAATAAATTTTCTGCGGCCCTGCTACACAACGTCGCGCATGCGCCCCCACCCTGCGCGCTGTCCCATGGAAATCCCACTGAGATCCTTCGCTTCGCGCTGGGTTTGTTGTCTGGACACCGAAGGATGCAAATCCCGCGTGTCCCGCTCCCACGATTATGCGCGATGCTGTGCGGCAGGGTCGCAAAAAAATTTGTGGGCTACTGCCTAGGGCTAGGCCGCTGGGTGGGGGTGGTCATGTCCTACTAATGTTAGTTCAATTCTTTGTCCAAAACGTCAAGTAAAAGAATAAGGAGGGAGTATTTATTAGATACAATATAATATTACTAATGTGTTAATTTTCCATATGCGATGTTTTTCGACAAAAGGAGGAGTTTTCGTTTGTGCATGTACTGGAGTAGGACACATTGTTCATGAACATAAAATAAAAGACATTTTTCATTAACATAAAAACAACACATATATTACAAACAAGAAAAAACACATAGAAAACAAAAGAAAAAACTACTACTCATCCTACTCTACTCGGAGGAGGACTTGTCCATCTCTGGCGCCGCCGCCGCGTCCGCCGCCCGTGCCTCCGCCTCCGCCGCAACCGTCGGCGGAGCATCCTCCAACACCAGATCGAACTTCTTCCGGCTGACGACCTCCACGAGTTGATCGTGAATCCCCTCCCCAGCCTCCTCACCATTTGCCTCATAGAGGCAGTCGAGACGAGTGGCAACAAAGACTAACCCGAAGATGTAGTAGCCGGCGGAGTCCATGCTGGCATGGTGGGGAAGGAAACCAAGTCCCAGTCGGCGACAGGAGTGAGATGTATTGTGAAATACATCCTGCGCCATTTTGTCGAGCGCTTTTTCTTGCACGCCGGTGGTGAACAGGCTGCCGGTGACCACCTTAAGCTTGCTGTCGAGTTTGTCGATGCTTTCCTCCGTGAGGCGGACAGTCTCCACATAGTTGGACGGAACAGGAGCGGGCGCTGCGGGCGGAGACTTGAGTGGAGGAGGTGCGGGCGCTGCCTCCAGTTTCACCGGCCTTGGTGGCAACAAAAACGGAGGAGGTTCCGAGGACGTCGATGACCTGGAGCACTTCGGTGCGGGGCTACCCATTTACGTGGCGACGGAGGTGCGAACAAAGAGAGAGAGGTGGTCGACGGTGGTGCGGCGGAGAAGCAAGAGGAGAAGTTTGGAGGCTAAAATCGATCTAGAGGTGCGGTAGAGAAGAAGAGGGAGGTGTGCCTTTATAGCGGGTCGTCATCTAAGCGCGTGAGTGGAGATGATCGGACGCTTCAAAAATTGTGCTTTTGAATTGTCGGTCAGAGTTACTGCAAACTGCGGTTCGCCTCCTCTCGGTTATCGCAAGTGTTTTCACAAGTGTGTTCATTTGTTCCTAAAATCATAACACGTAGCGGCTAGCACCTATGCCTGTTGTTTCTTCAAAAGACGAGTACAACGATACATAATGGCAGCATGCGATCGATTAATTTGATGAACCACGTACTTATGTAGTGAGAGCTGTGTGCTTATTAGACGATGGTAGTCCACATTCTATCCTCGTACCGTCAAGGGAACATCCTTGTGTCAAATTTGTTATCTCTATTGATGACAGGATAATATTCTTCATTAGTGTGGTAGTTAAACTGTCATATACTGTAGGTTGAGAGTATACACACATGCATGGTAGAGAATATGATAAATATAGAAATATATATACATGGTAGGAAATATTATTCTATTCTTGGAATACATGTTTGGGACATAGCATATGTACGTCTAACATACATGTGAAATACCTCAATCATGTTTGCTGACGTTATGTGTTCTCTTTTTTGTTGAGAGGTCGTCATGTTTGAGGCTCGTTGATCATGTTTGGGGTGTAGCATGAATGGACAACTAACATGCATGTGAAAGACCTCGATGCATGTGAAATAACATGAATGTTTCTAAAAGCAACATATAGTGTTTCCTCAAGAAAAAATAATTTTATGAGAGATTGGGTGCACAAGAACAAAAGCTAGAACTTGAGCGATGCACCTACGAATTCCATATGCCGGGATGATCGACGACAGCTGATCCGCAAACTCGGTGGTAAGATTAGTAGTCACTGGAGAGCAGCTTGCGGCCGACCTCGAAGGAGACAAAGGCGTCGATGCACGCATAGCTGATCTGCTCGCCTGAGAGATTGTACGCGTCCCAGTTGCTCGTCCTCACCCCGTAAGGCTTCTCCATGTCGGCGCCCATCACGGCGGTCGCGATGTCCTTCAGCCCCGCGCAACGGAGGCTCGAGCGATCCATCTCCACCGCCGTGAGCTCGGCCAGGTCCACCGTTTTGGCCACCTTCAGCTGCCAGTCCTTCCAAAGTCTGTCGGCGTCACCCTCCATGCCGACGCCGACAAAGCGGTAGTCGGAATTGCCGAGGAAATCTTCCAGCTCATTGGGGAAGTAGTCAGCGTGGATAACCTGGAAGATGAGGCAGCGGTGGCCGACGCAGAGCTGCAGAACGGCGGCGGGGTTCTGGTCGACGGAGTAGCTGGGGCGCCACTCGACGTCGAGCCCGACGACGAGCTTGTGAAGGCGCCGACGATGGACGGAGAGGACCTTGTCGATCCAGTCCTCCACGGCCTGGCCGGAGGACGTCACGATGGTGGTGATCACGTCTTCCTCGAATGTCACGTTGTACACCTGAGTCCTCGCCATTGGGTCTCTCTCCTTGTCATCCCTACAGTTGCCGTCTGCGGCGGCGCAATGCAACTCTCTCTCTCTTGTGCAAAACCTTCGTCTACACCTTTAGTTTGGATTTTAATTGGAAACAGGCTTGGATATATAACTGATGCAGTTACGATATGAGCGGAGGAGTTTCTGAATTTGACAGGCCCGAGCCCGAAGTAAAGAGAGTAATGAAGATTTTTGAATCTTATATACTCTTTCTAATTTTTAATTCTTATCGTTATGACCACAAGTTGCATGATCTCAACCTAACACCACGTACAAGAACAACAACATTTCTCAGGAGACCACCCACGGGATATGCCGGGTGGGCCACGGGATACACTGGGTCCAGTCACCAGAGAGTAGCTAGTGTGAATACATGCTGGAGAGATCAGCGGAATTAGGAACTGGCCAATGAAGATGGATGTCAACAGTGTCACGGTTCATGTATCGAAACGTGCACCATCCTTTTTCTTCTTCTCCTTTTTCTTATAAGTTCGTATTATTTTCCACCAATCTTCTAAGAGCATCTCCAACCCGTTTGCTGTTTTTTGTTTGCTATTCTTTCAAATACCAAATATACTGTCCACGTTTTCATCTCATTCTATGGACATCTCCAACCCGTTTGCTATATGATGTGCTATATTAAAAAAATTCATATTTTATTAATATGTAATAATTAATTTAAAATTCAAATAACATTGTTGCAAGGCTATATTGTGACGTTTGTATTTCTAACGGCTATTTTTCCATGGTTATATTTCTAACAACTATTTTTCAACTGTTGTATTTCCAATAGTTAATTTTCAACAACTATTTTGCAACAGAAATGACAATAATGTAGCAGAAATTGGGGATAGCAAACCGGATAGCATTTGCTACTAGAAGCACACCGAGAGCTCCATATAGCAAATGGCTAAAAGTAGCAATCCTAATAGCAAACCGGTTGGAGATGATTTTTGCTCTAAATTTTCTAAATAATAGGATATCACACCATATAGGTAATGTCTAAAAGAGCATCTCCAACCCATTAGCTATATGATGTGCTATCCTATCATTTAGCAAATCTAGAGCAAAAATCATCTCCAACCGGTTTGCTATTAGGATTGCTACTTTTAGCCATTTGCTATATATGGAGCTGTCGGTGTGCTACTAGTAGCAAATGCTATCCGATTTGCTATTCTCGATTTTAGGTACATTATCGTCGTTCTGTTGCAAAATAGTCATTGAAAATTAGCCGTTGGAAATACATCTGTTGAAAAATAGTCATTAGAAACATAACCATTGAAATATAGCCGTTATAAATACAACCATTACAATATAGTCGTTGCAACAATGTTATTTGAATTTTAAAATAATTATTATATACTAATAAAATATGAAAAAAAATTAATATAGGACATCATACAGCAAATGGGTTGGAGATGCTCATGGAATGGGATGCTAAATGTGGATAGCATATTTGTCATTTGAAAAATAGCAAACAAAAAATAACAAAGGGGTTGGAGATGCTCTAACCCTCCTTTATTTGAAGTTGTACGATTGGATCAGGATACGTGGCCGGCGTACACTTTATGACACACTAATGAAAGTAAAACACTGTGACGCCCGGTTCCGAAAATGAACCAAGTTAACGCATATGTGTGCCCAGGATGTTCATCACACATACACGAGTGCAATCACAAAAGAGTATACAGAAAATTACCACAAGACAAGATTAATTAACCAAATTTTATTACACAAACCAGATTATCCTCGAATACAAGCTCTAATGAATATTAATGACAAGTTCAACTAATGCAGCGGAAATAAACTAATTAAGCAAACTAAACAGCTAGGCAGCATAAGCAATAGGGTATAACGCAGCTCCAATAACACCACAGGCAAAGCTGATGGTAGACACGGCCAAGAACTCCGCATTATCGCCATTAAACTCCCAATCCTGACCTGCAACTATTGGGGGGGATTGCAAGAGTGAGTACATGTCGTACTCAGCAAGTGTGGAAAGTATGACATGTGGCTGATTCAAATGACGACAATAATAATGGCTAAGTGCTGAAAAGTACATAAAAAACATTTGAAAAGCAATATATTACATGTATGTGAAATAAACCCATCATAATCATAAGTAATACCATAATATCAGTCCACAATTCACCATCCTCATCCATAATTCCAGATTTCACCATTGCTAATAACCATATTCAATACCAAAAATAAATCCATAACCATTACCAAACCATAACCATTCCAATTACCAATTTCCCTCTAATCATGTAGGTCATCCAGGCACTCATAACCGGGAGCACGGCTATCATGATAGTTTATTTAGACTCTGCAGAGTTTGTACCTCTTTACCCACGCGTTTGTGATTTCATCACCCGTCGGCGACTAAAGAACCTCCCTCATGCCAATTACACTTCCTTTGGTGTATGGCCAAGAGATCACAAAATAGCCTTTACAAAGGGATTACTAGCCTATTTAGACCCCACTGAGGTTTCACCGGTGGCGATGTCTCCCGCAGAGCACATCTTCAACCAAGGGCCCCCTCTTGAGCCATTCGGATCCCAGGGTAGTCCCACCAATCATCAACAAACCCAATCTGACTACCCCTTCCCTGAGCATCCACAATGTTCCAAACAGCACTAGCAAAGCCCTAATTAATCAGCTACGCCACACCCATACTTGGCCTCGTGGTGGCACTGTAGTCCTGGCTTATTCTCGCATGAACCGGTCCTTAGATCTATAGCAAGCAAACCACCATAACATCCAACCCATCCACATACCAGCCTTGCTTAGATCACCCATTACCATACCATATTTAACCAGTTCATGTTAACCATAATCTCATCCATGCATAATTAAATTGAGTGGTATAGTTATTCCCATCCCAGTTGATTAAGCGAAGCAAAAGGTAAAAAAATCCATCCCGACGCTCTACCATAAATTCCAGGTGACAAGGGTGGTTTAGCAAGTCTAGTAAACTTCCTACCATAGGATTCCCATCAAATTGACACAAGCATGCAATTTTACAAACAAAACATTTATTTTAAAACAGGATCAATATGCTTCAAGGACACTTGCCTTGCTCTTGCTGTTGATTAAGGTCAAAGCCTTCAAACTCCTGGTGCTGTAGATCCTCCACGGCACTTTCTAGTGCAAATCCGTCTAATCGACACAATAAACATACAAGACAAGAAACGCAATCAAAGAGTGCACAAATATTACTCAATATGACATGACATGCATGATTGATGCAAATGCAAGGTAGAACTTGTTACTAGATTGCTTTTAATGATCACTAACTAGTTCTAATAGCTTTTAATAAGTTTATACAGGTTTGGATTCGATTAGATTAAATTTTAGAATTAATTCAACACAATTTAGCCAGAAAGATCGGACTAGTCCGCTAGGGACCGGACAAGTCCGCACTCTGCGAGATCAGCGGATTAGGGTCTTCTAGATCGACGTAAATTTGGAGATTAGGGGTTGAATGCACGTAAGGAAAATATAATAGAAGGTATACCAGGTGTTTAGGACTCCAATGAATCAAGAAACTTGGAGGTAGCACTTGGATCATGGTGATCTAGGGTTGGTGATGAACTTGGGAGGAATTAGTGGTGAAGAACGAAACTTGGTGGAGATCTTGATCCTCATTCGTTTCCTCCTCTTCTTCTTCTTGCTTGGGATCTTCTCCTCCCTCCTTGATGGTGGCTCTCCACGAACTAGGGTTTGGGTGGGTGGAAAAGTGGCAAATAGATGTCAAACCAAGGGGTGGGGTTGTTTATATAGAGGTGGAGGCTAGGGTTAGATGGATTTCAAGTTTTGGGATGAGTAGAGGCCGGTTTAGAGTCCCACATGGGCTCTAAAAGAGTTGGGCACGACGTCCCTAGGCCCACTTAACGTGAAACCCAAGAAACAAGTCGTAAAACAAAAGTTCAATTCGGAGTCACGAAATATCGGACAAGTCCAGAAAGGACCGGACTAGTCCGAAGTCGTCCAGAGAGAAAATCGGGCAAGTCTGGCCAAACATCGGACAAGTCCGAATTTGAACAGAAAGGAAAATGGACAAGTCCGCTGGAACACCGGACTAGTCCAGAAAAGTCCAAGGACTTAGCAATTTTTTTCAAGGATTCATGGAACATCGGACTAGTCCGCACAAAATCGGACAAGTCCGAAAGTTTCCAGAGCCAAAGATCGGACTAATCCGCAGCAAAAACGGACAAGTCCGTTTTTAGTCAGAGAGAAATCGGACTAGTCCGTAGCAAAATCGGACTAGTCCGCACTATCCTGCGATTTTAAGTGCGGTTTTGTTCCAAATCAATTTTAAATGCTCCGAATCAATTTTAAACTTGTTCCTCTTGATGTGGGTTAATGTTAAACATGTATATGAGTGTATGCAAGGCATGATGCATGAAAATTAGGGTGTTACAAACACCCTATACATTTTATGACACACTTGTGAAAGTTAAAATGCCCGACACATTTTATTATTATGGAAGTCTATAACTAAGACTCAATCCAAATCGGGCAAAAATTTCGATGACCCTGAGTTCTAGTTTGTTTTTGCAAGCCATTCGGAATCAAGTCTTTTTTGTCTTCACCCTTTTGCAATGACACCCACGAGCATCTAATCTGGGCTAAAGTTGATACGTACTCCAGAAACTGTTGTTGTGTTTTTTATGATTTACTACGTGCTATGCTGTTTGATTGCTCATTATGTTGGATCCGTGTTGGGTTTGAACAGAGAGTGGGCTTCTCCCTGCTGGTCCTGTCAGATAAACTAGTATAGGTGATAGTCACTTTCTGGATCTCCAGCTTAGTAGAGTTGGAAGTGGAAATATATTCCATTCTAAAAGATAAAAGAGATAAATAGTCCACTAGTTTATCGTTAGAACAGCAACATTAGAACTATTTTTGCGCACCAATGAACAAAAATACAAAGTTCAATACCTTAAGACGATACATTACAAACAGGAAAAAAGAAAAACACAAACTACAAACAAGAAAAGATAAACAACACAACTAAAAACAAGAAAAAAACTACTTCTCCACCTCGCTCCACCTACTTCTCCTTCTCCTCCTCCTTCTTGGGCTCCTCGCTGGGCGGGGGCGCCTCCTGCGGCGGTGACGGGAAGCCCAGTATTCTGGATGTCACCACCACCAGGTTGTCATGGCCAGCGACGCCGAGCTCGTCCGCTAGCGTCTCCCAGAGGACGTCGAGGCGACCGACCAAGTGCGTCAAGCCAAAGACGTAGTGGCTCGTGGTCCCCATGGTAGCATACTCTGGAAGGGGACCAAGCCCAAGGCGACGCATGGAGCGCGATGTATTGTCAAATACATCGCGCGCCAGCTTGCGGAGAGCTCACTCCATGTCCGGGGGGAGTCCGGTCGGGGACGCTTCCCCTTGGCGTCCTTCGGCGGGCTTGGCAGCGGCGTTGTCTTGTCAGCCATGGTGTTCTTGGCGCTGTTTTTGGAAGAGAGGAAGAGTGGCTGTGCAGAGAAGATGATGGTGTTCCTGGGTTATCTTATAGCGTAGACGAAATCCCCTGCAGTAACTGCACTTCGGTTACTGCAACTGAGTGGTGGGGCCTCTGCAGTACTGCAGGTGCAGTAGAGGTGGCTGGCATGTGGGTCCCTCATGTCAGCCATGTCTACTGCACCTGCAGTACTGCAGGGGATTTGAACCCGCCTGGCTGTTCGTCTCTCGACGCGTGCAGTAGTGGTGATGGGATGCAGAGCGGTTCCAATTGAATTCAAAGATGCGCATGCGCTGCGCACGTTTAAGGCGCCTTGGTGAATGGCGAGCACGTAAGCTCGGTGCGCCTGGTCGCATCAGCCGCCTGTACAAATGGCTACAGCTTGAACGAAGGACGAAAGCTTATGCGGCAAACAGCAACGTATAATACTTCCTCTGCCCCAAATCAACTCTATTTCTGTTTTGGTCGAACTAATTACCTTTGACAAATGATTTATATGGAATTTATTAACTTCAATAACATGTAGTACTAGATTGTATATTATGGAAATATTTTCATGGTGAATCTAAAAGTACAATTCTTGTATTGTTAAAACAGATCAAAATTGCGTAAATCTTAAAGATAGATTTGACGAAACCTAAGACTTCCTTTTGAAAAAGTTTTATACTTTACATTAGTTTTACATATGTAATATGCACATAGGATATATCACTAAATAGTTTTGCATAACAACATGGAAGAGAAATATGTATATCTCATATGCTACTACTATGTAAATTAGGAGTGGGCAAATAAACCGAGACCGAAAAACCGAAACCGATTAAACCGAGACCGGAACTGAAAAGACCGAAATATCGGGTATCGGGTACTTTTCGGGTAGAAAATATAAATAACTGAAAAATAAATGTTGGGTTCGGGTACCACTCTCGGGTAACTGAAATAACCGAATAGTCGGTCCATCAAATAATAAGTTAAATTATGCGTGCTAAACTATGAACAATTCAAATTTAGATATTTTATTTTCAAGTTGTGATGTGTGAAGTTGTTGTATTTAAACATTTTTTTTATTTTTCATTTGTCAATTTATAATAAATGACCTCATGGGATTAAATTTATCAATCAAATTAAATTTGTGCAAACATGACATGGATATAATGTATAATTCGGATATATCGGGTGGGACCGAAGAGCACACCGGAATTTTGGAACCCAAAATGTTCGGGTAACTAATATTATTACAACAATTTGGGTAGTGATTTCAAGAAACCGAATTTTGAAAAAGACCGAAATAACCGAACTAAAATATCGGGTAGAACGAATGCACACCCCTTAACGTAAATCCATTCGAAATAATTAGCTAGTTTGAGGATGAATGAAGTTGAGCTTGCGAGCTTGATGAGCACCGCCATTGTTTTGAGCCAGGATCATTCTGCCCTAGGGATGAAAATGGTACGACAAATTCCAGAACCGTCCGACGCTGTTTTCAAAAAATTCCGATGCGATTACCATTTTTGACAATTTCCGAAATTTTTTATCCAATTAACATTTTTATCGGACATTGAAATTTGGTAAACGGAATGGAAACGATTTAGACTGATTTCCGACCGAATTGTCGGAATACTATATTTTAATGGAAAATTTCCGAACAATAACCGAATACTTTCCAAATAGTAGGTTGGGTCTAATGGGCTGACATGTACTCTCTCCGTCCCTTGGAATAGAGGATTTTTAAAGGAAACTTCAAAGGAATTCATTCCTACATTGTGCTTATGTCACAGGTGTTTGGAACACAGGAATCATATTTCGTTTCCTGTAGAAAGACTTCCTTTCATATGTAAATTAGAGGAATGAAATAATCCAGTTCAAGTTCTTTGTGGTCTGCTGGTTGGCTATGGAGGGAATATATACGGTGTTAAAAGTCAAATTAACTAACCTAATGATTTGCATGGAGTAATTATTTCTTTTTTTGAAACAAGGGAATAATTATTTGTAAGCTACTGCAATGCAATAGACGTTTTGATGCTAGAAATATAGTAATGAAGTTGTTTATGAAGTAAACTGGTAGTTCATTTTGGCAAGAATTTATGACTTTGATTTATGTATTACAAATAATGATAGTTAAGATTATAAAAATTTTTGTTTATAGTTACTCACTTTCTTCGTTCCTGCATTTTGTCTATTCCTATGTTTTTTCCAATTCCTGTGATTTGGATTCCTACGTTCCAAATGGGGCCGTAGTAAATATCGCTTTGTAGTTTATTTTTGAACTACAAAGCGACAAGTATTTAGAGACGGAGGGAGTAATAAGCTCAATTCTTTAAATTTTTTTATTCAGACACCAGTTTGAATAAGGAGTTGTCAAAGGTAATAAGCTCAATTCCGACCGTTTTCATCCCTATTTTGCCCCAAGTCATCTGGATAAGGACCAGGCAAGAAATCATTGGTCAAAGGTATGTTTGACCAAAGCTAAAAATAGAGTTGAGTTGGGGGGGAGGGAGGAGTACTTCTTGTAGACCGCTTTGCAGGCCCCGCTGCGGGCGATCTCCTGCTTGCTGACAACTCCAGCGGCTAAAGTAGCGTACAGTTGCACTTTAGAAGCCATAACCCCAGTTTTGCAAGTAGCATTCAAAACAGTGCACTTTAGAATCCATAACCATCACTCTGCGCGTCTCATCGTCTTCTCCACGCGTACTAATAAATACACACCATCCTCTTCTTCGCAACACACACAGGCCATTCTCTTCTCCGCGCGTACTCTTCCTCTTCGTGTCCATCGCGCGCGTCCTCATTGGTTCCTTTAGAAGCCCATGGAGTTCCCCTTGCCACACGATATTGCGGTCCTGATCGCGGGGTGGGTCGCCGCAACCTCCCCGCAACCCATGGACGTGGCGTGCCGGGATCGTGCTGTGGGAAGGTGCATGGCGCTAGAGCAGGTGAGCATCTGGAAGTATAACTGAAGCTATTACCGCCTCTTTGAGCGCCTGGAAATCATCGGCAACCCTCATGCGTGCTACGTCACCGGGTTCGACCTCGTCTTCCTGCACGGTCGTGCGCAGCCGGGCACCCAGTTCCTTGCCCGGGCGGCCGCGAACGGCCACATGGTGGCAGCCTATGTCCTCGCCATGCTCCGCTACGACGCCGACCGCGGGGCCCGTGATGCCTTCGAGTATATCCGGCAGGTCGAAGGTGAGGCCCACGTCGGCTACAACGCGGTCGGGTCCGTCGCCATGAAGTGGACCAACAAGGAGTGTTGCTGGTGTCGGCGTGAAGCCATGAATAGTATCGATGGTGTCGCCTGGAGGTTCCTGGGCAGGCCTCGTCTAGAAGCACCGCTGGTGGCGGTGCCCAACATTTATGATGACGCTTGGGGCTGCTCAATAGGGGGGAACCAGGGAACTACCCACTGCGGCAGGCCTACGTGGGAGATGTGGTCAGTCTTCTGTACAGAGAACTGTAGGATTAAGCACGAGCATCACCTGTTCTGTCGTCTGGCGTTGTACTATATGGATTATATTCCCTCCATTCCCGTTTGGATGCACCGCTAGTTCTCCCAATGCTAATTAAAAGAGAACAAAGGGAGTATATAAAATAGACTTATACTAGTATATGTGTTTCCCCTATGCCCGCTTGTCTCTGATGAATGTTGCACTTGTTGTGTTTCCCCTATGCGCGCTCGTCTTATGTTTAGCCCTGTTTGCGTCAAAGGAAAATCACAGAACAATGGATTCTTCCGTAAATGAATACATTCAATCATACAGTAGTTTGTAACGAAGGAAAGGCAACAACTGCTGTGCACTCTAGGCTCCTGTGCAAGCGTGCAATCCGCGAATCTCAGCCGTGTGATGGACATCCAAGGGTGTCATACTTTTTGCACATAGATCCCTCCACCTGCTTGCGCACTTTTTACACATTTATATGTAAAAGGTGCAGCCACCCTTGGATGTCCATCAAACGGCTAAGATTCGCATATTGCACGCTTACACAGAAGTCCGGATTTCACAGCAGTCGGTGCCCAAATGAAATCAGTGTTCCCTTCTCTCTGTTCATTGTCTCTACTTTTCATTCCAGTCGTCGCTAATCGACAGAACTAGCTGTTACATAATCCCCAATAAACACAAAATAAACTAATTGGCACATCTAGTCCGCAGCACTTCCCTTGAAGCAGTGGTAATAACTTCTGGCCGCGTATAGGAATAGTGGTAATGATTACACCGCGTATAGGGGCATAGGGCCAGTGGAACGTTGGAGTTATACCTATCTTTTTCTAACATTTTTCTCGTCCTTTCTTTTCTCTCTGTTCATTGTCTTATCTTTTATTTCCAGTCGTTGCTACCTGTTAGTATTGTATACTACTTTACAGACCGCTTTGCAGGCCCCGCTGTGGGCGATCTCCTGACACCTCCAGCGGCTAAAGTATCGTACAGGCCACTTTAGAGGCCATCGGCGGTGTGGACGGTCGTTCATTAGTAGAGAATACAGATAGAATTAATAGTTTACTAAATAGCAGATTGAAAATAAAATAACAGATGGAACAGCCGAACAACATTGAGTTCATTATCATAAAACATTAATCCCTCCTTCCTATATTACTTGTCGTTAGAACAAGTTTTTTTTAGTTCATATTTGAATTAGAAATAACTTATCCTAATTATTAACAACAGGTAATATGGGAAGGAGGAAGTACAAAACATGAAATACAACATCACAAAACAAGAAAAAATAAAACATCACAAAAACAAGAAGAGAAAAACATCACGACTGGATTAATTTGTGTCAAAAGATTTCCTGTTTTAAAGTTGGGTTTAACTAGAATGTAATCAGATGTTTGGTGCAATCGTGCAATCAACCATCTTCAACCCTTGGATCGATCTACATTACGGTCGTTGAATCTTTTTATTTAACCCCCTCCACCAGGTGGAGGGGTGGTGGTGGTGGTGGAAGGGGTTAAATGAAAAGATGTAATAACCGTAAGATGTAGATCCAACGGATGAAAATCTTTGATTACACGATTGCACCAAATCTTTAATTCCATGTGGGGCTGTCAACGAGTCGAACTTGAGCGAGTTTGTTTCTATCATATATAAAAATTGTGTCCCATATAACATTTTTAATAGAATTATATAGTTTAGTTAATCATACGTACATATCACATATGACAACAACAAATGAGCTTACTCGAACTTTTCGAGCTTGAGCTCATCAAGCTAGCAATACTCAACTTCATCCTCAAACTTTCAATCAAAACTAAGTTTGGTCCTTGAACTTTCAAACGGGTCAATTATTTAGTCTATCAACTTCAAAAGACCGTTTCACTATCATCCTTAGTCTGGGTTGGACATCCACATTGGCATGCCAAATAAGCTATTATGCCATGTACATCATATACCCCGGCCACCTCACTTAGAAAAAGATAATAATTTTTTTTATCATCTTAAAAAATAACTAGCTAATTAATTGGGGTGTATTTACATAGTTGCATGGGATATACATATTTCTCCTCCATTTTTTTGCAAAACCATCAAGTTATATGTCATATGTCATATTACATATGTAAAAATATCATACAATATAAAACTTTTAAGCCTAGGGAAGAGCAAACAAAGCAAAAATAGAGAGGAAGAGCAAACTTTTAAGCCTAGGGAATAAAATATAAAACGAAACTACGTAGCTGACCGGGTACACGTACAGTCCGGGCCGGTGTTGCGGTGCACCTTAAGCCCCGTCGTGAGTCCCCGGTGGTTCTTGGGAAGACCCTTGCAGGCAGACCAGGATCGCCTGACATAGTGAATTTTACTGCATCCTAATTTCAGGAGTCTTTTTAAATATGGTATTTTCTCATTAATTATTGCGGTCGATCTATATGACACTTCATGCTCTAGGCCAAAAAGAAAAAAGATTGTACTTCATGCTGATGCAAACAAGAGGCAATTATAATGGAGGACAGGAATCGAAGCCTACCTGCCTGGACCAGGATCGCCTGACATAGCGATATTTTGCTGCATGCGTGCAGTAAAGGCTGCATCCACCATTTTTTGATGACACTCTCGCTGATGTGTCATCATATTATTTGCTGTGAAGGCATGGTAGTTAAACTAAGCATTAATAAAGGAACTAATAACATTTTGACACATCAGCGGGATGACGCATGGGAGGACAGAACGGGAGGGACAAGGATTGCAGCTAGTTTGTCATCAAGAAATTTGCATGCCACTCTCATCACCGAGGCTTTGCTAGTTTGTCTAGTGGTGAACCGCATGCGTCATTGGAAACCTAGATGTAGTTAGAGGACAGGAATCAGAACATACCTGCAGGGGTCTTCCAACCACCATCGGGGACGCACGACATGGGTTAAGGTACACGCTGGCACACTCGGACTGTACATAATGTGCCGGTGAAGATGAACGGCATTCTGGCTGTGGAAGCACCTGCATGGCTTCTGTTGGAAGGTGACTGACTCGCGGAAGATGTGCAAGGTTGACTACGCCAACATTATTTGTTGTGAAGGTATGGTAGTCAAACTAAGCATTAATATAGGGACCAATAACATTTTGACACATCAGCGGGATGATGCATGGGTGGACAGAACGGGAGGGACACGGCTTGTATACTCCCATTCAGTGCTTCCATGCGTGCTCCTACTTAAGTGTCATGATTTTATTGGCCCTTTCATTTACCTATCATAATGCCTGGTTTAACTTCAACCAATTAGATGATGACACATAAGCGGGAGTACGCATGGAAGCACAAACGGGAGCACCAAAGTTGCATCCGAACGGGCGGACACGACTTGTATACTCCCATTCAGTGCTTCCATGCATGCTCCTACTTAAGTGTCATGATTTTATTGGCCCTTTCATTTACCTAACATAATGCCTGATTTAACTTCAACCAATTAGATGATGACACATAAGCGCGAAGTACGCATGGAAGCACAAACGGGAGCACCGAAGTTGCAACCGAACGGGAGGACATGGCTTGTATACTCCCATTCAGTGCTTCCATGCGTGCTCCTACTTAAGTGTCATGATTTTATTGGCCCTTTCATTTACCTAACATAATGTCTGATTTAACTTCAACCAATTAGGTGATGACACATAAGCGAGGAGTACGCATGGAAGCACAAACGGGAGCACCAAAGTTGCATCCGAACGGGAGGCTTGTATACTCCCATTCAGTGCTTCCATGCGTTCTCCTACTTAAATGAAATGGAGTTCTTGTCAAGTTTACAAAATGAAAGCATCGCAACCCTCCCTAATGTCCTCGATAGTTAATGCGTTTTTAATCCTGTTAATTAGTTATAGAAGTTTGTTTTATTTAGATGTTTGAAGTATGCATCATTATATGAATGTAAATTATTTCTCATGTTGAAGCAAGCAGACAAGAGTTTAAGAAACGATTTGAATAGACCCCTTAGTGGGATAGCTGGGATGTACAACCGTCTGATCAAAACAAACAGTGGATGCAGCCTTTACTACATGCATGCAGCAAAATGTCGCTACATCAGGTGATCCTGGTCCAGGCAATTATGCTCCGATTCCTGTCCTCCAGCTCCATCTAGGCTTCCGATGACGCAGGCAGTTCACCACCAGACTGTAGAAAGGATAAGCACGCACACATGTAACAATCATTGTTCACTGCGTTGGTCTAACGTCATTGCTTGACTGCGTAGGCCTACGTTTAGTCATTAACGCTAGCTTTTGAATCTGTGTAGTGCGAAAGTATTTTGTTTTGGTTTCACACTACACTAGCTAGCCTATATAAAGTGTATCTGTGTTTCCTGATGAATACACAACAAACATTCTCCATATAGAATGAAACTTGCATGCCGCTTTCTTCTGTCGGAGGTTCGAAGGAAACTACAATGCTGGTCGGGTACACATACGGTACAGGTGTGCCGGTGTACCTTAACCCCCCGTACGTCGTTTGTCCCCGGTGGTTGTTGGGAAGAGCCTTACAGGTATGCTCTGATTCCAGACCTCTTACTCCATCTCTAGGTTTCTGATGATGCAGGCGGTTCACCACCAGGCAAACCAAAAATGGTTGAGCGGCATGCAAGTTTTTTGATGAAAAAATGACTGCGGCCTGCTGACACATCCATATCTAGTTTTTTGATGACGCTCTCGCTGACGTGTCATCATATTATTTGTTGTGAAGGTATAGTAGTTAAACTAAGCATTAATAAAGGGACCAATAATATTTTGACACAGCAGCGGGATGACGCATGGAAGGACATAATGGGAGGGATTGGGCTTGCAACCAGTTTGTCATCAAGAAATTTGCATGCCGCTCTCATCAATGAGGCTTTGCTGGTTTGTCTGGTGGTGAACCGCATGCGTCATCGGAAACCTAGATGTAGTTAGAGGACAGGAATCAGAACATACCTGAAGGGGTCTTCCAACCACCACCGGGGACACACGACGGGGGTTAAGGTACACACCGGCACACCCGGACCGTACATAATGTGCCGGTGAAGATGAATGGTGTTCCGACTGTGGAAGCACCTGCACGGCTTCCGTTGGAAGGTGACCGACTCGCGAAAGATGTGTGAGGTCGACTATGCCAACATTACTTGTTGTGAATGTATGGTAGTTAAACTAAGCATTAATAAAGGGACCAATAACATTTTGACACATCAGCGGGATGATGCATGGGAGGACAGAACAGGAGGGACACAACTTTTATACTCCCATTCAGTGCTTCCATGCGTGCTCCTACTTAAGTGTCATGATTTTATTGGCCCTTTCATTTACCTAACATAATGCCTGATTTAACTTCAACCAATTAGATGATGATACATAAGCGGGTGTATGCATGGAAGCACAAACGGGAGCGTCGAAGTTGCATCCGAACAGGAGGACACGCCTTGTATACTCCCATTCAGTGCTTCCATGCATGCTCCTACTTAAGTTTCATGATTTTATTGGCCCTTTCATTTACCTAACATAATGCCTGATTTAACTTCAACCAATTAGATGATGACACATAAGCGCAGAGTACGCATGGAAGCACAAACGGGAGCACCGAAGTTGCATCCGAACGGGAGGACACGGCTTGTATACTCCCATTCAGTGCTTCCATGCGTGCTCCTACTTAACTGTCATGATTTTATTGGCCCCTTCATTTACCTAACATAATGCCTGATTTAACTTCAACCAATTAGATGATGACACATAAGCGCAAAGTACGCATGGAAGCACAAACGGGAGCACCGAAGTTGCATCTGAACGGGAGGACACGACTTGTATACTCCCATTCAGTGCTTCCATGCGTGCTCCTACTAAAATGAAATAGAGTTCTTGTCAAGTTTACAAAATGAAAGCATCGCAACCATCCCTAATGTCCTCAATAGTTAATGTGTTTTTAATCCTGTTAATTAGTTATATAAGTTTATTTTATTTAGATGTTAGAAGTATGCAATCATTATATGCATGTAAATTATTTCTCATGTTGAAGCAAGTAGACAAGAGTTTAAGATACTATTTGAATGGACCCCTTAGTTGGATAGCTGGGAAGTACCACCGTCGGATCAAAACAAACGGTGGATGCAGCCTTTACTGCACGCATGCAGCAAAATGTCGCTACATCAGGCGATCCTGGTCTAGGCAGTTATGCTCCGATTCCTGTCCTCCAACTCCATCTAGGCTTCCAATGACGCAGGCAGTTCACCACCAGACTGTAGAAAGGATAAGCATGCACACATGTAACAGTCATTGTTGATTGCATTGGTCTAACGTCATTGTTTGACTGCGTAGGCCTATGTTTAGTCATTAACGCTAGCTTTTAAATCTGTGTAGTGCGAAAGGGTTTTGTTTTGGTTTCACACTACACTAGCTAGCCTATATAAAGTGTATTTGTGTTTCCTGATGAATACACAACAAACATTCTCCATATAGAATGAAACATGCATGCCACTTTCTTCTGCCGGAGGTTCGAAGGAAACTACACGGCTGGTCGGGTACACGTATGGTATGGGTGTGCCGGTGTACCTTAACCCCCCATACATTGTTCGTCCCCGGTGGTTGTTGGGAAGAGCCTTACAGGTATGCTCAGATTCCAGACCTCTTACTCCATCTCTAGGTTTCCGATGACGCAGGCGGTTCACAACCAGGAAACCAAAAAAGGTTGAGCGGCATGCACGTTTTTTGATGAAAAAGTGACTGCGGCCTGCTAACGCATCCATCTCTAGTTTTCTGATGACACTCTCACTGACGTGTCATCATTATATTTGTAGTAAAGGTATGGTAGTTGAACTAAGCATTAATAAAGGGACCAATAACATTTTGACACATCAGCGGTGACGCATGGGAGGACAGAACGGGAGGGATAGGGCTTGCAGCCAGTTTGTCATCAAGAAATTTGCATGCTGTTCTTATCACCGAGGCTTTGCTGGTTTGTCTGGTGGTGAACCGCATGCGTCATCGGAAACCTAGCTGTAGTTAGAGGACAGGAATCAGAACATACCTGCAGGGGTCTTCCAACCACCACCGGGGACGCACGATGGGGGTTAAGGTACACACTGGCACACCCGGACCGTACATAATGTGCTGGTGAAGATGAACGGCATTCCGGCTGTGGAAGCAACTGCATGGCTTCCATTGGAAGGTGACCGACTCGCGGAAGATGTGCGAGGTTGACTACGCCAACATTATTTGTTGTGAAGGTATGGTAGTTAAACTAAGCATTAATAAAGGGACCAATAACATTTTTACACATCAGCGGGATGATGCATGGGAGGATAGAACGGGAGGCACACGGCTTGTTTACTCCCATTCAGTGCTTCCATGCGTGCTCCTACAAAGTGTCATGATTTTATTGGCCCTTTCTTTTACCTAACATAATGCCTGATTTAACTTCAACCAATTAGATGATGACACATAAGCGGGAGTATGCATGGAAGCACAAACGGCAGCACTGAAGTTGCATCTGAATGGGAGGACACGGCTTGTAAACTCCCATTCAGTGCTTCCATGCGTGCTCCTACTTAAGTGTCATGGTTTTATTGGCCCTTTCATTTAACTAACATAATGCCTGATTTAACTTCAACCAATTAGATGATGACACATAAGCGCGGAATACGCATGGAAGCACAAACGGGAGCACCGAAGTTGCATCCGAACGGGAGGACACGGCTTGTATACTCCCATTCAGTGCTTCCATGCGTGCTCCTACTTAAGTGTCATGATTTTATTGGCCCTTTCATTTACCTAACATAATGTCTGATTTAAATTCAACCAATTAGATGATGACACATAAGCGCGGAGTACGCATGGAAGCACAAACGGGAGCACCAAAGTTGCATCCGAACGGGAGGACACGGCTTGTATACTCCCATTCAGTGCTTCCATGCGTGCTCCTACTTAAGTGTCATGATTTTATTGGCCCTTTCATTTACCTAACATAATGCCTGATTTAACTTCAACCAATTAGATGATGACACATAAGCGCGGAGTATGCATGGAAGCACAAATGGGAGTACCAATGTTGCATCCGAACGGGAGGACACAACTTGTATACTCCCATTCAGTGCTTCCATGCGTGCTCCTATTTAAGTGTCATGATTTTATTGGCCCTTTCATTTACCTATCATAATGCCTAATTTAACTTCAACCAATTAGATGATGACACAAAAGCGCGGAGTACGCATGGAAGCACAAACGGGAGCAACGAAGTTGCATCCGAACGGGAGGACACGGCTTGTATACTCCCATTCAGTGCCTCCATGCGTGCTCCTACTTAAGTGTCATGATTTTATTGGCCCTTTCATTTCCCTAACATAATGCCTGATTTAACTTCAACTAATTAGATGATGACACATAAGCGCGGAGTACGCATGGAAGCACAAATGGGAGCACCGAAGTTGCATCCCCAGATGGTTGGAAAGTACGTTCGCGCTCCAAATCTTACAGCCAAGGGTGCACTGCACGGTTCCCGCGACTGTACCACCCTGTCCTGATGATTGCCACGTACGCGAGCGCACTGAATCTTGCAGGGTGCACGGGCACAAATTAACTACATGTCCGAACTTTGCTCAGCGATCCGAATAACTCGGCGCTCGGCATGCACGATCCATCATCATGTGCATGAATAATATTATGAAATTATCAACTATGATGATTCAATAATCCAATCAAGTTTCATCCAACCTACCAACAAAAAATTGGATCATCCAGTCCATCCAACCAAACGTTAATTTGGATGATCCAAGACATAATGAAATGGACGATCTATCTCCAATCGAACTTCGACGTCAAAAAAAATGCAATTGATGACTGAGCACTTTGTCACATGTCACTAGAGTGTACGCACAATTGACAAATACACGGCCTCAACACCGGGTTTAGGGTGCATCGTGGACTAACCACATGACCCGACCAAACACTCACGTAATTACCATACACCTGCAAAAGCAACCATCTGGCCGCATCCACCAACACATCCTGACCCTGCGAAAGGATGACGAGCAGCGGCAGGTGAACACATTGCTACGGCGGCGCAATGGAAAATGGTGGCAGCGGACCGTGACGTACCTGGATGTTGGCGTAGTCAACCTCACACATCTTCCGCGAGTCGTTCACCTTCCACGGCGAGCTGAACCACACCGGCAGGAACTCCTCGGTTTCAAAGTCGAAGCATGACTTGGAGAAATGAGCCACCAACGCATCTCAACCCTGCGAAAGGATGACGAGCAGCGGCAGGTGAACACCATCCAGCGGCGGCGCAATGGAAAACGGTGGCAGCGGACGGCGACGTACCAAGATGTTGGCTTAGTCGACCTCGCACAAATTCCGCGAGTCGTTCACCTTCCAACGGAAGCCATGCAGGTGCTTCGTCCACAGCTAGAACGCCGCATCTGGCGATGTGACGTTGACAAAGAAGTAGCCCTTGTTGGCATCGAATATTGGCAAATGCAACAAACGAGGTTAAGTATCAATCAGTAAAAGACCGGAGCTTGATTTGTATAATCATATATTTCAAAGCATAGACGTGGTACTTGAAGTCATATGGAACGTGAATAAAATCGTAAAACCGACTTGACGCGGCCCACTGCAATTTTCGGGTTCTTCTTAGCGCAGTTCTGATCAGTGATCCTCCTGTGGAAAATGGTGCAAAAAAAATCAGGTATTAACGCATCAACAAATATGAGGGGGGGGGGGAATACCAACATGCATATTTAAAAGTATGTTGCGGATCATCAGCGTCGTCAGTCCAGAAGCAGGGTTGAAGCGGCGCCGTGGCCGCCGCGAACTCGAGAACAGATGAGGAGAAGACTCATCGCCAACGGATTGAGGGGACGGAAGCTACACGGCCGCTATGGGCGATGAGCCTTCCCCTCGATCCGTTCTCGAGTCAGGGGCGGGCCGGCGGTGGGGGCGCAGGGGCAGCGGGGGCCGCAGAAAATTAATTTCCGCCCGCCTAGGCCCAGAGTCGCGCCTGCCTTTAAGACCATCCGCGGTGGTTCACGGTAAAGCGGTGATGGGACGCGGAGCGGTTCCAATTGAATTCAAAGATGTGCATGCACTGTACGCATTTAAGACACCTCGGTGACTGGCGCGCACGTAAGCTCGGTGCGCCCGGTCGCATCAGCCGCCTGTACAAATGGCTACGGCTTGAACGAAGGACGAAACCTTATGCGGCAAACAGCAACGTATAATATTTCCTCCGCCCCAACTCAACTCTATTTCTGTTTTGGTCAAACTAATTACCTTTGACAAATGATTTATATGGAATTTATTAACTTCAATAACATGTAGTACTAGATTGTATATTATGGAAATATTTCCATGGTGGAATCTAAAAGTATAATTCTTGTATTGTTAAAACAGATCAAAATTGCATATATCTCAAAGATAGATTTGACGAAACCTAAGATTTCCCTTTGAAAAAGTTTTATACTTTACATTAGTTTTACATATGTAATATGCACATAGGATATATCACTAAATAGTTTTGCAAAAAACATGGAGGAGAAATATGTATATCCCGTATGCTACTACTACGTAGGGGTGGGCAAATAAACCGAGACGAAAAACCAAAACCGATAAACCGAGACCGGAACTGAAAAGACTGAAATATCTGGTATCGGGTACTTTTTGGGTAGCAAATATAAATAACTAAAAAATAAATGTCGGGTTCGGACGGATGAAGCGGTTCCACATTTGTGACATGTGTCCACATGAACGGACGGATGAAAAGCAGTTGCATGACTGTGACATGTGTCCACATGAACGAACGAGGTCGTATGATGGCCGGACATGACAGGGATAACGCCAAGGAATCGTATCCTTCTAAAGCATAATTTTTCCCCGCATACGATGAGCCCTTCGTGTGTCAAATTAAAAATTTCTCCTTTTAACGAAAAAGAACTCCTTTAACGACGCCAAATTTTGGTACATGGGCTCACGTGTACATGGGGACGAACACCAAGTGTTCCAGCACAGTTTCGGCCCAGGAATGCAAGTGACTCAGAGCAGTTTCAGCCCATGAATAACAAGCGGCCCAGCGTAGTGTTGGGCCTACTCTGGTAGCTTCACGTATGCTTTGTCTTGGCTGCCTCCCCGCCGGACCCTTCGATCCACAACGACCCCTCTCCCGATTGCACGAAACACGACTGGAGGAGCGTCTGCCGGCCGCCACGCTCTTGGAGGAGCATCCACCAGCCGCCACGCTCTTGGAAGAGCATCCGCCATCCACCGGCGTTGAGGAGCATCCGCCGGCCTCCGCACGTGGAGGAGGAACAACGCTAGGTACAATTGCTCACATAATGTTATTGTAGTTCAATCCTCTTACAGATACGCTGATTGAATTGTAGGAAGTGATGTCAGAAGATAAGACATGGATGGGGAAAGACAGGCGTACGAAGGAGTGGCAGGATGGAATGAAGTCATTTTTAAACTTAGCATTCCAGGGCACTCGTGAAGAAGAAACTAAGCCTTGTCCTTGCACGAAATGTCGTAATATTTGCCACGGGAGACGCAAGGAAGTTCATCTTCACTTGCTGCATAATGGGATGTCATTTGATTATACTTGTTGGGTACACCATGGAGAAAAACGAGTTGAGGAAAAAAATTGCTGAGCAATCAACAAATAATGAGGAGATAATTTCTGATGATGCTGCTATGGAAAATATGTTGTCCAGCCTTCTTAGAGGCACCGGTGATTATGGTGGTACTTCAGCAGGTGTTGATGATCCAGAAAATGCTATAAACAAGCAAAGAGCCAACTAGGTGTGCAAAGGCATTCTATGACTTATTAAATGATGCCAAAAAGGAGCTGTATCCAAGTTGTGAGAAGGTGACCCAATTATGCTTCATTGTCAGGTTGTACCAGATAAAGTGTTTAACAGGTTTGAGCAAAAAAGCGTGTGAGTTCATCCTTGAACTATTCTCATATATGCTTCCAGAGGGCCATTGCATTCCTAATACACTTGATAAATTTCATAAGGTTGTTCGTGACCTCGGGCTGAGCTACGAAAAGATCGATGCATGTGTCAATGACTGTGCGTTATTCCGGAAGGACTCTTCTCGGCTAGATTGATGCCCAAAATGTGGTGAATTAAGATGGAAAAATTGTACTGGTGGGGATGCAAGAGAGGCTTTACCTTGTGGAAAAGCCAAGAATCTTGTAGCACGCAAGATTCTACAATACTTCCCTCTTATTCACCATCTTCAAAGGTTTTATATGGCAGAATCAATGGCATCAAACATGTGCTGGCACAAAGAAGAACGTATTGATGATGGAATATTACGCCATCCTGCAGATTCGAAAGCATGGAAGGATTTTGATACCATTCACCCAAATTTCTCATCTGATCCTCACAACATAAGACTTGGGCTAGCATCTGATAGTTTCAATCCTTTTGGAGTAACGAATGTTTCTTACAGTACATGTTTTGTGATTCTAATCCCTTATAATCTACCACCTTGGTTGTGTATGAAGCAGCCTTATTGGTTGATGTCAATGATAGTTCTTGGGCCAAAGTCACCTAGAAACAACATTCATGTGTATCTGTCGCCTTTGATTGATGAGCTACTGAAATTATGGTCTGATGGTGTTGAAACATACGACAGTTCAAAGAAAGAGACATTTCTCATGCGAGCTTCTATATTGTGGACAATAAATGATTTTACAGCATATGCAATGCTATGTGGATGGAGCACAAAAGCTAGCCTAGCATGTCCATACTGCCATGTAAAAACTGACGCCTTGTGGTTGAAACATGGACGAAAGTATTGCTACATGGGTCATCATCGTTTCCTACCTCAGGATCACCGGTGGCGTTGGGACAAAGCTTCTTTCAACAACAAAATAGAGAATAGAGAGGCTCCAACATCACTCTATGGTCACGAAGTACTCCAACAATCTAAGACTTTTGATCAAGTGAGTTTTGGAAAGATGAATAATAAGAGAAAGCACACTGAGGAAGATAGGTGGCATAGTTGGAAGAAGAAAAGTATATTTTTTCAGCTCCCGTATTGGAAGACTTTGCTAATAAGGCATAACTTGGATGTCATGCACATTGAGAAAAACATTTGTGATAGCATATTGGGTACATTGCTTAATACGGATGGTAAAACAAAAGATTGTCTATAAGCTCGTTTTGATATGCAGGAAATGGGTATACGGCCAAGGCAACATCCGGTGGGTATGAAAGGGAAGTATGATTGTCCATCAGCATCATATACTTTGCAAAAAGATCACAAGACCACCTTGTGCAAGTTTTTGCGGATGTGAAGATGCCTTATGGTTATGCCTCAAACATCAAGAGAAGTGTGGACATAACAGCACGTAAGGTATCAGGTCTAAAAACTCATGACTGCCATATTATATTTCAGAAGCTCCTTCCTATTGCAATAGGTGACATATTGCCTGAAAAGGTTGTTGAACCTTTAATTGAGTTTAGCATATTCTTTTCTGGAATTTGTTCTAAGGAATTGGCAGAACCCGTTATGGATAAGATGATTGAACAATTTTGTGAAACAATTTGTAAGCTTGAGATGTTGGTTCCTCCCGCTTTCTTTGATATCATGGTACATCTTCCAATCCATCTTGTCGAAGAAGCTCGCTTGGGTGGACCTGTTTCTTACAGATGGATGTATCCAATTGAGAGGTACCTTGGTACATTGAAGAGATATGTACGTAACAGAGCTCACCCGAAGGGTTCTATAGCTGAGGGATATATTATGGAAGAGTGTATGACATTTTGTAGCCAGTTTTTGGATAACATCAGCACTAAGCTTAATAGGCCAGAACGTCATGAAGCTGCAGCTAGGAATGAACCTTCTCTCGAGTCTAATATATTTACAGAAGTTGATAATTCTAAAAAAGGGTTTAAATGGGGCGAACTTACTATGGTGGAACTACATAACATCAGGCATTATATTATTTCTAATGTTGAAGAGGTCGCTCCATGGATCAAGTACGTATAACACTCAGATGTTCTATACTATATTAATGGATCATGCTTATTGTAGATGGCTAATTTAATTTTGTACCCTTTTCAGTGAGCATTTTGAAGAGCTGAAAAAGATTCCTTCTCGTGATGTTGAAAAACGTCATAGAGATGAGTTTGTTTATTGGTTTCAGGAACGAGTAAGTACATGCAAGTTTTTACTTTGATGAAATATTGAAGAAATATTTGTTCTGAAGTTGGTTTATCGATGACCCCTTTTATACTAATTACTGTGTACAGATTACGACATTACACAGGAATGCAAAGTAACTGATTATTTGTATGCATTATCTAGAGGACCTGATCGTCAGGCACGTCTTTTTAGTCGATCATTCATAAATGACTTCTTCTTTCGAACATCGGAGGTGGAAAAAAGACTTACGGACGAAAAATAGTGGTGTTTTTGTTCGGGATGGTGATCATGAGTGGTATGGAGTAATCAAGAAAATGGTTTCTGTTGATTTTGAAATAAATCAAGAGGTTATGTTATTTGAATGTGAATGGTTTGATCGGCCTTGTTCCGTTCAGAGCCAAAGCAGAGGCTACAAAATGGATCGATATGGAATGATAGATGTGGACACTACTATTTCTCAATTTAAGTATGAGCCTTACATTCTAGCCACCCGAGCATAACAAGTTTTTTACGTTAGAAGTGTAAAGCAACCTAAATGGGCTACAATTGTTAAAACGTTGTCAAGAAACCTTTTTGCCATGCCCCCTGGAGATAGTGAAAATAATGTCACTGAGACGATGAAGGTTGAGACATTATTTGATGATCGACGACTTACTGATATAAATGAGGATATGACCATATGGGATAGGAATGACATTGACAGAGCAACCGGTGATGCTTCCGATCTTTCAAATGAAGATGACGACGACAACGACCACGACAATGATGATACATATATCAATGATGGTATTGTACCTCCAATATTTAGGGAGGACAGCGAAGATGATGATTTTTTCATATAGGTATTGCGTGAGCTAGCTATACGTGAACACTATATGTAATGCAGTTTGTGTTCCGTGGCAATAGATCTTAACGCCACCAACCGATATTTCGTGGCAACGGATCCTAATACAATGATTGTGTTTTGTGGCGATAGATACTATCGCCACAAACTTGTGAATCGTGGCATAAGTTCCTAATGCAGCGTTTGTGTTTCGTGGTGATAGATCCTAACGCCACGAACTATTGAATCATGGCAACAGATCCTAATGCAATGATCACGTTCCATGGCGATAGATGCTAATGCCATGAACTAGTAAATCGTGGCAACGGATTCTAATGCAACGATCGGGTTCCATGGCGATAGATGCTAACGCCACGAACTATTGAATCGTAGCAACAGATCCTAATGCAACGAACGGGTTCCGTGGCGATAGATGCTAATGCCACAAACTATTGAATCATAGCAATAGATCCTAATGCCACGATCAGGTTCCATGGCGATAGATGCTAATGCCACGAACTAGTGAATCGTGGCAACAGATTCGTGGCGATAGATCCTAAGGCCACGAACTAGTGAATCGTGGCAACAGATCCTAGTGCAACGATCGGGTAACGTGGCGATAGATCCTAATGCCACGAACTAGTGAATCGTGGCAACAGATTTGTGGCGATAGATGCTAAGGCCAGTAACTAGTGAATCGTGGCAATAGATCCTAGTGCAACGATCGTGTTCCGTGGCGATAGATCCTAATGACACGAACTAGTGAATCGTGGATACAAATCCTAGTGCAATGATCGGGTTCCGTGGCGATAGATGCTAATGCCACGAACTAGTGAATTGTGGCAACAGATCCGTGTCGATAGATCCTAATGCCACGAACTAGTGAATCGTGGCAACAGATCCTAATGCAACAGTCGTGTTCTGTGGCGATAGATGCTAATGCCACGAACTAGTGAATAGTGGCAACAGATTTGTGGCGATAGATCCTAATGCCACGAACTAGTGAATCGTGGCAACAGATCCAAATGCAACGATTGGGTTCTGTGGTGATAGATGCTAATTCCACGAACTAGTGAATCATGGCAACAAATTCATGGCGATAGATCCTAATGCCATGAACTAGTGAATGGTTGCAACAGATCCTAATGAGACGATCGTGTTCCGTGGTGATAGATGCTAATGCCATAAACTAGTAAATCATGGCAACAGTTTTGTGGCGATAGATCCTAATGCCACGAACTAGTGAATCGTTGCAACAGATCCTAATGCAATGATCGTGTTCCGTGGCGATAGATGCTAATGCCACGAACTAGTGAATCATGGCAACAGACCAAGCTTACTGCAACAATTTAGTATTCGTTGTAGTACAATCGTTGCAACACAGTGGAATCCTTGTAGTGTTTCCGCCCACTGAACATGGAGGAAGAGTTCAGCAGGGAGCTCCGACGGAAGATGCTAGTGCTTGACGACCTCAGTGAAGTCGAGAGGCGTTAGATCACCGGATTGGCGATCCCCGGAGCTTTCGAGGGTGGTCCCCCTTCCGCCCCGAGATGGAGAGTTAAAGTCGTAGGAAAGGCCAAGGATTGGCTGAGCCCTCTAGCCGCAAGAGGATGTTGAAGCACTCCGACGGGAGGTCCGTCAGACCTGCTCCTTCCGCAGCAGCTCCTTCTCCACGGAGGCGGAGGTCTTTAACGGTGGCAACCACTCCAACATCAGCATCTCCCCGGTACGCTAGCTCTGGCCATGTGGCTCCAGTACCAGGGCCAGCTGAGGGCTTTAGGTCCGAGGGTCCTTCTCGGTCGAGGGGGGCCTCAACCAAGACGTCGCTGGCGGAGGGAGCAAGCTCTGGGCAGCCTTTCGGAGCTACCACGCCAGTGGCGACAGGGTCCGGTCCTAAGCGTCCGGTGAAGAGGTTCCGCGCTAGCTGGAGCGGAAGCCTTTCGAGGTAAATTTGATTTTTTACCTCAGTTGGTTATTTTTGTTGTAACCATATTTTGAGTTTCTTCGTCCTTCATCCACAGGGTACCCAAGAAAGGGGCTGAAGCTCCGGTTCCTGCAGCAGCAACTAATGTTGCGCAGATGGAAGCTCCGGCTCCAATTCCAATGCCGCCACAAGAGGTGGCTGAGGCCGCAGCAGCTCCGGAGCCAGTTGTCGTGGTCCTTGACCTAGAGTCATCCGCTGAAGCTCCCGTGGTAGCGCTGGACCACGTGATTGAAGATGTACCAGCGGCACCAGCTCTCGAGGTTGAAGCTCCGGTTCTGGATGCTGTGATGATGGACGCTCCGGCCTTAGAGCCGGGGGTAGCTGCAGTTCCAGCCCTAGAGCCGGATGTTGTTGAAGCCCCGACGGCGGAGCCGGGAGTTGATGAAGTTCCAGCACCTGAGCCAGTTGTCGCAGAAGTGCTGGCGCCCGAGCTAGTGGAGGTCGAAGCACCAGCGCCTGAACCTGCGGTGGAGGAGGCGCCATCGTTGGAGCCGGAAGTGGCTTCAGCTCCGACCGAACCTTCAACGCCTGTCCCGGAGGTGGTGGTTCTGGAGGTATCTGTGCCTGAGCGAGGGTGCCAAGACGAAGCCGCCGGTCCCCCACCTGAGGGACCAGTTGCTGATGACCTGGCGGTGGGACCTTCGGAGCCGACTCCGGAGGTAGACACTTCCGTTGCAGGACCTTCCTCGGTGGTGACTGAGGCTATCTAGGAGGGTGGCCCTAGTGCCGCGGAAACTCAGTGGACCGCTCCTGTAGAGTGGGACCCGATTTTTGTTACGGAGAATCCGGTGGAGCCAGAGGATAAGACCCCGGCAGGTCCGGATCCAATCCCTTTGTCATTATCTATCAACAACGCCTGCTCCAGTCTTCATCAGGTCTAGCTGGCCTTTTACCACGACAGCAAGGACCTCGAGGAGGAGTGTCAAACCCTTAGGAGGTGGCACAACCGGCTCCAATTCGAGACCAAGATGGCGCAGTCGAGGTTGGCCGACGACAAGGAGTGGGTGAAAAGGGAGAAGGTCCGCAAGGAGTACTGGGGTCAGCTGCTGGATGAGAGGGAAAGCATGACGCAATCCCTTGAAAACCAGTCCTAGGCCATCAACGAACAGGCCATGGCTGCTAATGAAGCAGTGAATGACCGCCAAGAGAAGCTCAGGGCCATAAACGACAGCCTCTTCAAGCGCCAGGAGGCTCTTGAGGAGCGGGAGAAAAAGCTCAAAGATGAAGAGCAAAAACTCCTAGAGCTACATGATGACCTCGTGAAGAGCGAGGAGGAGCTTACTCAGAGGCTGACTCTGGATGACAAGAGTCTCGCGAAGCGCACCAAGAAGCTGGAGGAGCGCTGCGAGAAAGAGGAGAAGGCCTGGCGGCGAGGATAGGACCTCAACAAGAGGGAGAATGAAATTGCTGCCTGGGTGAAGAAAGTGCGGGGCCGGGAGAAAGACCTGGTCAAATGCTGAAACAAGATTCACCTCTGGGAAGAGGAGCTTGGTAAACTCGAAAGGCAGGTTGCTGAAAAGATTCAGCAGAACGCCAAAGAGGTCGAGCGCCTTGCCCGGGAGGATTCGGAGCTTGTGGTGACCAAGAGATCCTTGGAAGAGGTGCGGGGCTCAAGGGCTGTGGAGTCCCAACAAGTTTGGGACTTCTTAGGCAAAGCCAATGACCGCTGGGCTTCAGTCCTGTGCGCCCGAATGATCCAGAGCCGGAGTTGGACCTGGCGTTGAAGGCGTTGAGCTCGGCGGGCAGCAAACTCAACAAGATGGGTGATGTCATCACGAACCAGTTGGAAACCGAAGGACAATCCCTGGCGAAGTACGTCGCAGAGTACATGCTGACATGCTACATAAGACGGGATCCTCACTTCCCACTGGACCCGGTGCTTGAAGGTCCCATCGACGGAGAGGGAGACGCCGCCAAGGCCAATGTGTTGGATGTTGCCCAGAGGGTCGCCTCATTCTTCCACAGGGTTTGGGACTTTCTCTTTGTAGCTCCCGCTTGTATCTTCTCTTCTTTTTCTCAAATTTTGTAATCTCTTGTCTCCAGAATAATGAAATCCAAGAATTTTATGAATTTCATTTTTTTTTCTTCAACACCTTTCTCCCCCTTGCCCCCCTAGTAGATGTACATAATTTGATTGTGAACATGTACCAAGAGGATGTAGCATTTTGTTGAGGACTTTCATGCTTCGAACTTGTAGTTTGTACATCCGAAGTCGTCGATAGTAGGGGCCCCCTGAGGTTGTCGGAGCTTAGTAGCTCCGGCAGTGACCCTTGTCAACACGTAAAACATTGACAGTTAGTCCTCTGGGGTTGTAGAAGCTTGGTATCTCCGGCAGCGACCACTGTCAACACATGGTGCGTCAATAGCAGACCCCACTGGGGAGTCTTCCCACCATCTTTTCCTCACGTTGACGGTTGGCCCTGGATTTGCTAGAACTTTGTAGCTCCGGCGATGTCTACTATCAATGTTTGAAAGATCGACAGCAAACCACCTTAGGGGGTGTCGGAGCTTTGATAGCTCCGGCTTCATCCCACATCATCATGCGATCTTTATTTTTCCTGCACACTGAAGTCAAGAAAAACAGTAAAATCCATTTCTTATCTATAACTTGTTTGCGGCTTACTATTCCTGAAAGAAATTTTTAGGTCGAACGCAATTCTATATACAATCAAGTGCATTTGCTTATGTTCTTCAGGTCCAATCGTATCTTAGACTCACCTTACTTCGGCCTGCCGGGGTGTAGGTAGAGTAGCATACCTAGGGTGCAGGACCAGGCTAAGTCGATAGCACACTCCGGAACTAGATTGGCTTGGCGGCATTCAGGCGAGTAGGCCATTCAACAATGTTAAGACCCAAAAGAATTAACAAAGCGACTTGAATTATATATGAATTGGTCGAGCTAAAGATTCTTGAGAATTGCACAACTTTGTTATAGACAAGAAAGAGAAATAAAAAATATTGAGTTTGTACAAAATAAATGCACGTGGAGTCTGTTTTCACATGATGTCTTTCATTATAGGTCCGGGGTACAGGGTAAACAAGTACACTCTTAGGGTACGGAACCAGGCTAAATGTGTTTCGTTTCTCGTTTGACCCAAGGTAGCTAGCTACACTTTTAGTTCTTAGACTGTGTCAAGTGTTGCCTGAACCTTGCGGACCTTCTGGGGAAGGTCCGGCTGTTCTCCCGAAGGAGCTACCCGACTCTGTACAATGACTCTATAACATACATCACATGTAACTACAGACTCATCTCTGTGATATTAAGCATAGAACTTACGGAGGTGCTCAATTTTCCAAAAATTAGGGAGCGGTGTCCCATCCTCGATTGCCAAGCGAACGCATCCGGGGCGGGATACTTTGATCACTTGAAAGGGTCCTTCCCAGCTGGGGGAGAGTTTGTTTAACCCTTCTCGAGTTTGTATTCTCTATAGCACCAGATCGCCTTCCTCGAGCTGTCGGCTGTGAACATGCCTTTGGTGATAGCGGCGAAGTGCTTGGCGGTATCGGGCATTCTGAACAGCTGCTCGGCACCTTCCCTCTTCAACAAGGTCAATGTCTTCATGCGGGAGCTAGTCCTGCGTGGCATCGTCGAAGGTACGGACCCAGAGCGACCCCAGGGTGATTTCCGGAGGAAGGACTGCTTCAGCTCCGTACACCAAGAAGAAGGGTGTCTCTCCAGTTGACCGGTTTGGAGTTGTCCTGTTGGCCCACAGGGTGAGCGGAAGCTCTTCAATCTAGTTGGCTCCATGTTTTTTCAGGCACTCATATGTGCACGTCTTGAGTCCTTTTAGGATTTCTGCATTTGCTCTCTCAGCTTGGCCATTGCTTGTCAGGTGAGCTACAGAAGCGTAGTTTACTTGAATGGCGAGGTCCTCGCAATATCCTTGGAATGCAGAGCTTGTAAATTGGGTCCCATTATCAGTTATGATCTTGTTTAGGACTCCAAATCTGCATACTATGGACTGCAAGAAGTTGATAGCTGATTGTTTGTTTATTGTCACAACTGGAGTCGCTTCCGGCCATTCTGTGAACTTGTCGATGGCAACGTACAGGAACTTGTAACCTTCGACGGCTCTTGGGAAAGGTCCCAAGATATCCATCCCCCACATAGTGAATGGTCATGTAGGTGGTATCATTTGTAAGGGTTGAGCTGGTGTATGAATTTGCTTCGCATGAAACTGGCATGCTTCACATTTCTTCACTAGCTCGTTTGCATCCTGGACTGCTGTAGGCCAGTAAAAACCATGCTGGAAGGCTTTACCGACCAGCGTGCAGGAAGACGCGTGGTTCCCACACTCACCTCCATGGATTTCTGTGAGGAGCTCGCAACCTTCTTCCCTTGTAATGCACCACATTAGGACGCCGTTGGCACCATGCCGGTAGAGATCCCCTTCTACCAGTGTGTATCTTTTAGCCAATCTGACTATCCGATCAGCGGATACATTGTCTCCAGGAAGGAAATTGTCTTTCATGTAGCTCCGGATCTTTGAGATCCATGCATCAGAGCTAACTTGAGCATTTGAGTCTTGTGTGCTGGGTTGCTTGGAGCTTCCTGCAGCACCTACAACCCTTGATGGACGCCATGGTAACAGGGCCATCGGGACCGCCAGCTTCGAGGTGCTGGTCTCGCCCCCTTCGCTCAGTTCGGCAGGCTGAGCTGTTAGTCTTGACAATCTCCAGACGAAGGTTCCGTCGGGAGCCGAAGCTCCAGTTGAAGCTTTCGTCGAGAGTTCGTCGGCTTCAACGTTGTTGAGACGCTGGGCATGGCAAAGATCTAGGACGTCAAAGTCCTTCGGAAGCTTATGGACTTCAAGTAGGTATGCAACTAGTTGAGGGTTGTTGCAGCAGCATTCACCTTGGACTTGTTTTATGATGAGCTGCGAATCACCCTTTACCGACAGCTGCTTGACACCATATGATAGTGCCACCTTGAGCCCATAGATTAGTGCTTCATACTTCGCCATGTTGTTAATCGCCTTGAAGTCAAGGTGAACCATGCATTTGAACTCCCCCCCCCCCCCCCCCCCCCCCGGTCGGAGCAAGGAGAAGGACTCTAACTCCGATCCCATGCTTCTGCATGGAGCCGTTGAAGTAGAGAGTCCAGTGAGGCTCGGTGAAGACCGGAACCTTGGGTTTTGACTTTTGCTCACTGGGGCCCACAGGATTTGATGGAGAGGGGTTCCATTCTGCTACGAAGCCCGCCAATGCTTGACTCTTAATCGCTTTTCTTGGGATGAATTCAAGATCGAATTCAGCCAATTCTGCTGCCCACTTTGCAATGATCCCAGTAGAATTGGGATTATGCAAGATTGCACGCAGTGGATAAGAAGTTACCACCGAAATCTTGTGAGCTTGGAAATAATGTCAAAGCTTCCTAGAGGCAATAAGAACTGCATAGAGCACCTTATGCACCTCCAGGTACCGAGTCTTGACGTCATGGAGTACTTCACTGATGAAGTACACTTGGCGTCGGACTGTTCGGACCCTCCCGAAGGGGCTCGGAGCTTCCTCTTCATCAACCCGGACCCTCCCGGAGAGTTACGGACCTTCTTCGTGGACCTCCGGGTCCCTTCTAGAGGAACCCGTAGCTTCTTCTGGAGTGACCCGGACCTTCCTGGACGGGTCCAGATCTTATTGTTCTTTAACAGTGACTCCTCCACTTGAAGGAGGTAGCTCCCCTGGCATCTCTCCTTGAGGATTCGGGTCTGGGAGCTGGGACCCAAACTCGCCTTCAGGTAGCTCCGGACCCTCCTGGAGGGGTCTGAACTCTTGAAGCGGGTATGGTTCTGGTCTTTCCACAACCCGGACCATGTTGACAACTTCGTCAGTTGCTGAAATATAAAGCAGAAGTGGCTCACCAAGATTCGGGGCTACCAAGGTTGGTAGAGTGGTGAGGAGCTGTTTCAGCTCCTGGAATGCCTTTTCTACTTCTTCTAACCATTGGAATGGTCCGAACTTCCTCAATAATTTGAAGAAAGGTAGCGCCCATTCTGCCAGTCTTGAGATGAACCGGTTGAGGGCAGCTAGACATCCAGTCAGCTTCTGGACGTCCTTGATGCGAGCTGGTGGTTGCATGTCTTCAATGGCTTTAATCTTCGTCGGATTTGCTTCTATTCCTCGATGGTTCACCAAGAAGCCAAGAAGCTTTCCGGAGCTAACCCTGAATACACACTTGTCGGGTTCAGCTTCGTGCGTGTGATTCGCAACTTGTCGAAGATAGCTTGCAAGGTGTCAAGAAATGGCTCCTTGTTCTTGATCTTAACGACGATGTCATCGACGTACACTACCACTACATCTGTGATAAGCTCTCCAAATGTTTTGTACATAGCTCGCACAAATTTTGAAGCAGCTTTCTTGAGACCGAACGGCATGGCAGTGTAACAATATAATCCATCTACTGTGATGAAGGAAGTATGCTCTTCATCTTCCCTAGACATTTTGATTTGATGATATCCAGAATATGCGTCTAGGAAACACAGTAATTCACACCCGGAGGTGGAATCCACTATCTGATCTATTCTAGGTAGTGGGAATGGATCCTTTGGACATGCCTTATTCAGTGTAGTGTAGTCGATACACATCCGAAGCTTCCCCCCGACCTTAGGTACAAAGACTGGATTTGCCATCCATTTTGGGTGGAAGACTTATCGGATGAAACCATCTTCAAGTAACTTCTTCACTTCTTGACGTATGAAGTTTTGTCGCTCTACTGATTGCTTCCGAGGCTTCTGATGTACAGGCTGAGCGTCGGGATAAATCTTCAGATTGTGCTCGATAACTTCCCTAGGGATCCAAGGCATTTGTGACGGTTGCCAGACAAACACGTCAACATTAGACCAGAGGAAAGTGATGAGCGTGAGTTCCTATTTGTCGTTCAGACCTCCAATATATGGGCGGTTGGAGCAGCGTCGGAACCGATTTGGACAACTTTGACGAGAATGTCGGTGTCGCCACTTGGTTGCACGCGAGGTGCAGAGGTTGAGCCTCAATGACGAATGCTCGGGGGTTTCGGAGCTTGCTCCTTTCCGGATTCTTCTTCTTGCGCTGTAGCAAGTGCATGGAGTTCTTTTAGAGCAGTATCACCGATGGTGCGATCTCCGCGGATCCAGAGAACACCTGCTGGTGTTGGCATCTTCAACACCAAGTAGCCATAATGAGCAGCAGCCACGAATTTGTACAAGGCTGGCCTGCCCAAGATGGCGTTAAATGGCAAGTTCATCTGCGCCACGTCGAAGACAAACTTCTCGGTCCTGTAATTCTCCCGAGTCCAAAAAGGTCACCGGGAGAGTAATGGCGCTGAGTGGAGTGATGGCCCCCGGACCTACTCTAGAGAAAGGTCGGGAGGGGCAAAGATCCAAAGGTCAGAGCTGAAGCTTGATGAAGGCTTTGAAGCTTATGAGGTTCAACCCTGAACCTCCGTCCACCATCACGTGATGGAGCTGGATGTTACTGATGGTCGGAGATACCATCAGAGGAAGTTGGCCAGCTCTGATCATGTTCCGAGGGCAGTCCGAAGCGTCAAAAGTGATGGTAGTGTCCATCCACTTCCAGTGCGGCTCTACCCTAGTAGTGGGAGCTACTGAGGCCTTGTCCCGCTGCATTGTCTTGAGGACACGGTGGGAGGTGATATACCACGAACCACCAAAGATGGTGTTCATGGTCTTCTGACGCTCGTTGTCGGAGACGTCAGAGTCGTTGTCAACGGAGGTGTAAACAGCCTTCAGGACCTTTTTGGAGTCCTGAAAGCCTAACTCCTCTTCAGCTGGAGCTTCGTCGACTTTTTGTTTTCCTTCCCTTTGATGGAAAGGAACTTCTTCCCGGCGCTTGTTGTAGCACTCGACAAGGTTCTGGACCTCTCGGCAACCTTCCAGGTTGTTGCTGTTCGACTTGTGTATGGGACACCACTTCTTGGAGCTGCCACCATCATGAGACGACAGTCGAGGTCGTTTCTCGGGGCGTTGCCCCCGGCCACCCGTAGCTGTAGCAGCTGCAGCAGTGGGTGTGTCGGCTGACGACTTCTTCTTGCCGTTGGACTTTTTGTTCTTCTTGCCACTCCCGGAGAGGCTTCACCCTTGGAGGGCTTTTTGTTGTCCCCCGGAGGTTGTTGCGAGTGCATTTCACGGCCCTCCGCGGCTTTGGCACACTTGTCTGCCAAGCTGAAGAGTTTTGTGATGCTGGTGACTTCCTTGGTCGCCAGCTTCTCCAGCATCTTCTTGTCTCACACGCCTTGTCTGAATGCCACAATAACAAAGGTGCTTGAGATAGAAGGAATGGTGTTTTGTACCTGGGAGAACCTCTGGATGAAAGATCATAAGGACTCTCCCCCCATATGCTTGACAGTGAAGAGGTACAATTCGGTGCGTGGTCAGATGTATGAGCTCCCAAAGTTGGTGGTGAACTGTTGGCACAGCTCTGCCCAACTGCTGATGGAGTCAGGTGGAAGGCTCATGAAACAAGACCTGGCGGTCCCAGTTAAAGCGACAGGGAAATAGTTGGCCATCACTGCCTCATTTCCTCCAGTCGCAAGGATTGCGGTGGAATATATTTGGAGAAACTTAGCGGGATTGATAGTCCCGTCAAATTTCTTCGGCAGGTGAGGTCGGAACTTCTGCGGCCATCTGACCATGCGTAGGTGCATGGCCAGGGCAGAACAGCCTCCTCCTACTCCCTCGGGAGCACGACTGTCTCGAGCCTCTCGCCTTTCGTGAGCACGCTCCATGTGGACACGGCCATCCTATTGTTGATAACGATGATCGAGCTCAACCCAGAGGTCATGAGTCGAAAGCCTTGTTACCGTATGGGTACGCCGTGCCTCGGAAGGCAGCGACGTCGCTTGCTGAGACGCAGCACGACTCCTGTGTTGCAAAGCGTGCGGACCAAGTCTACCCGACAAGGTTCGATGCTGTGATTAGGCCCGCTCCGAGGGGGGAGGACCTTGATTGCTGATATGGTCTGCTACTGCTGCAACCAAATGTTCCACATCAGCTCACCACTGCTCCATTGCACCCTGGGATGCTCCTGGAGGCGGTGGGCGTTGTAGAAGAGCACGCGCAACATGGAGCGCTTGTTCGAGGTTGTTGTTCGCCGATGCAGTAACCGATGCGGACGCCCCATCTCGCCGTCCAGCTTGATTCGACATAGCAGATGGTGGCGGTGGTGGCATGACTCCTGCTGGAGCCACAGCGCCTGCTGGCTGCAGTATGTTGGAGGGATTGCCTCCAGCAGGTTGCGCAGCAGGGTTGCCATTGGAAGATCCAGAAGTAGAATTCACTATCTTTGAATCTCGGGCTCCCCCTACCTGGCACACCAACTGTCGGAGAGTGATTCCGGCAATTCACCCAGTACTACCATTGGCAGCTTGCGGAGTTTGTAGTTCAGTTTTGGACGCGCAGAGATTCAGAACACGATGGAATGTTGACACGAGGATTTACGTGGTTCGGGCCGCCTAAGCGTAATACCCTACTCCATGAGGTGTGTAGTTGTTTTATTAAGCCTCTGAGCACTTTTGGGCGTGTGTAGACTTGTGTGGAAGTCTGGAAGAAGTCTCCCATGTGTATCGCTCGGCCAGTCCTTTTATAGTACAAGGACTGGTCATTACATCGTTAGCCTAGCCCGACATGTGGCCCTGGCAGTTACTGATGTTTAATGCACAATTAATGAGCTTAATTGACATTAATAGTGTGGTAACGCACCTTGACAGTGCCGTTACTGGTAATAAGGGCCCTCCAATTGTGTGTAATTAATATAGCATTAATTACACTTCATCGGGTCTTGAAGTCTTTAATGTTCCTTGGAGGTCCGAGCCGTTAGAAGTCCACCACACTGCCTGTTGAGGCTGAAGGTTCGATGGTTGGACGCGTGGCAGCTCCGGTGCTTACTGTCTTGGACGAGTAGGTCCGGTGTTGTTGTACACGTGTCGGTACTGGAGCTTCCCTCTGTCGGGGGTTAGGTCTGGGGGTGCCACACAGGTATTTAGTCCGGAGCTTTCCTGTATAGGGAATGTAGCTCTGGTTTAACTATACACGTGGCCGCATTAGAACTAACCATAGAAGAGAGGCAGGTCCAATTCCGTATGACACGTGGGGCCTTCAGAGGTCTTCAACTCAAGAAGGTGGAATTCCTTTGCTATTTTTGCAGTCCCAAGGGGTATTCGGTACGCAGGGTACCGACATTGGCGCAAGGCCATGCTTGAGGAGGTGACTGCCATCAAAGAAAATAGAACATGGAGACTGACTGAAGCTCCCATTGGTCATCGACCGATAAGTCTGAAATGGGCGTTCAAAACAAAGAAGAATTCTACGGGAAACGTTGTCAAGCACAAAGCTAGACTCGTGGCAAGAGGTTTTGTTCAGAGACCAGGGATAGACTTCGAGGAGGTGTTTGCTCTGGTGGCAAGGCTCGAGTCAGTTTGTTTCTTGCTGGCTTATGCAGCTGGACAAGGTTGGATGACTCATGATATGGACGTGAAGTCCGCCTTTCTCAATGGAGATCTTCAGGAGGAGGTTTATGTCACTCAACCGCCGGGATTTGTTGTGTGTGGACATGAGAAGAAGGTTCTTCGACTGTCTAAAGCACTATATGGACTTCGTCAGGCTCCTCGTGCCTGTTATGCGAAGTTGGATACGTCCCTGGCGGCGCTGGGCTTTCAGCGTAGCAAGTCTGAACATGCAGTTTACTTGCAAAGAAGGGGATCACAATGCCAGCACACAATCATGGTCGGGGTCTATGTGGATGACCTTGTTATCACTGGAGACAATCAAGCAGAGCTTGCCCGGTTCAAGCATGAGATGCATGGTAAATTTCAAATGGCTGATCTAGGATTGTTGAGCTACTACCTCGGATTGGAGGTAAAGCAGGATGACAGTGGTGTGACTGTAAGCCAAAGAGCTTATGCTCTGAGGATACTGAATGCAGCAAGCATGGAAGGATGCAATCCAAGTCATACCCTGATGGAACCTCGGTTAAAGCTCAGAAAGTTCAGTACTGCTCATCAAAGAATTGTGGCTGCTCTGAGATACCTCGTCAACACAAGGCCAGACCTGGCGTTTGCAGTTGGATATGTGAGCAGATACATGGAACGTCCGACTGTTGAGCATTTGCAAGCTGTTAAAAGAGTGCTCAGGTGTGTGGCCGGGACAGTGAACCTCGGTTGTCTTTACCAGAGAGGTTCAATGACTGTTAGCTTAACTGGATACAGCAACAACGACTTGGCTGGAGATATTGACACACAACAGAGCACAACAAGTGTGTTGTTCTTCCTTAATGATAGCTTGATCACTTGGCAATTTCAGAAACAGAGGGTGGTTGCATTGTCAAGCTGTGAAGTAGAGTATGTAGCCGCTGCAGTCGCTGTTTGTCAGAGAACCTGGTTAAGCAGACTCCTAGCAGAGTTCCAGGGAAGAGAAAAAGCAGAAGTATTCACCCTGAAGATTGATAATCGATCAGCAATACAATTGAGTTGCAATCCAGTGTTTCATGACCGAAGCAAACACATTGACACAAAGTTTCACTTCATCAGGCAATGCGTGTGGAGGAAAACAAGGTCAGTGTTGAGCATGTGGACACTAATCAGCAGTTGGCTGATATTCTGACGAAGCCACTTTGGCGAGATCGCTTCATCGAGCTGCACACAAGACTTGGCCTTGTCAGAGTTGAAGAACATCTCCAGGCTTAAGGGGGGGACTTGTTGACACGATCACATCATGTTCTGTTAAGCCTGGAGGACCTAGTCGCATCATCATATCGTATTTGCATACCACGTTTTCTGTTTCCCTAAAGCGCGGGTCACCACGTCCAGCGCGGTGAGCTCTGCTCGGGTAGTTAAGTCGTGGGCGTGATCCGCGTTTTCAGCGCATACGATCCCCACGTTGTTGCTTGTTTTGATTCCATTGTAATGCATATAACTGATCAATACATTTAGAAAAGCACGACGTTCCCTCGTGCACAAAAATTGCCTCGTGTGTTCTTCGATAGTGCGCGTTCGTGCGTTCGTCCGGAGCTCGCTGGTGATCGCCGGAGTCGATCTCAATTCTAACATGGGATGGGCTCGGCGTCCTTCTACCGGGGCAATGGGCTCAAGAAAGAAGACATTTGCACCTTAAACATCATCGAGCCCATGTTGTAGCATGTAGATATTGCGTGTCGCTCCTAAGTTGTTACAAAATGCATGATAGTTTAACATTTGAGAATTCACGTTCCATCTGTCAGGTTGATGGTATTTTGTTTGCTTTCAGGACAGGTAATTTTTATATGTTCTGTAAATGTTGCTTGTATGTTCAATGTTTTGTGAATGTTATGCGTTCTAAGTTCTGTGTTATGTTTATAGGTTATGAGTTCCAATAAGAAATTTTTTTTACCTGGAATACATATTTGTGTCGGTTCGCAACCAGAACCGCAACAGAAAATATGATTATTGTAACCGGTTGGAAACTGGAACCATTACTAATATGATGCTTATCAATATTGGTTTATAACTGGAACCGGATATAACTGATGGTATGCATAGCTTGTCAACCCGTTTTCCCAAGCTGCTCAAGCTAGAGGGGCTGTTATCCAAAGCTAATATAAATTTAATACGTACCAATAGATTAGATGATAGATCACTAATTAATGGTACAATGAAATTAATAAACCAAGACAGATACTCTGTTCCAGAATATAGAAAGCTTGCTATATTCTGTGTCAAACCTTGTCCATAGCAACAACTCATCAAGATTAACAATATAAGAATGATATTACTACAATGATCAGGAAATAAGTTACCTTAATATATAACTCTTATGCAGTCAATCGTGATACTATTTTGTTACTGATGGCCAGAGTTTAAGAATTCCGTATCTTGCATATGTTGCACGATATTACCTTCCTGCCCTTTGCTGTTGGTACTGATTATTAGTTTAATTTTCCTTTTAACTTAGAACAATCCAAAGACTGGCCATATATTGTGGGGCGGAGAGAGTAGCTAAGTACAAGTCAACATCAGCTATATATTTTGGCTCGTTAACAAACTTTATTATATACATAGTTATGCAATCACATTAATGCAGCTGTATTAGCTTATTTGTGCATACAGAATGTGCTGCGCGAAAATTATTGCTGGGACAGAATGTGCCCTGCAAGAGTTGGTGAGTATTACTATATAATGGCGTATAAATTATTGCTGCGACGGAATGTGCCCTGCAAGAGTTGGTGGAATAGCATAATGGTCAGTTGCTGCATTTACATCAATTTTCTTCTCGATTGTCTTGACGTGTACATTTGACCTTGATTTTTTATCTTACCTCATCCTCATCTCTCTGCCGGCTTTGAAGTTTAGTTTTATGCAAAATAATGTTAAGTCAACCTTGGGCAGGCCACCGCAGTCCAGACCCCAGAGGAAGAATTATGACACGCATCATGCATGTGCTTAGCTCAATATTCCTTCTAAACAATAGTGGATAATTTAATACAATATTCTTCTATAAATTTGGAGGATATAGAAATTTAAATGCTCCTGGTTCATTTTTCCTGGCATTATAAGTGATTCATGGGCCTTTTTTGTGATTATTCAGTAGCGTATGTGATTTCACAGTGCAAGTAGATACTACAATTACTGCAGTTAACACTATGGTTTCAAATAGGAGTTTTATTTATCTGTATGTTGTGCAAGTGATTGAACTCAGATAGTCTTGGTACAACACGATGACATTACTAACCAATCCACATTTCACAAAAACATGATTTCTCTCTCTCCCACACACATAGATATAGATGAATACTTCACAAGGCCTGCTGCAAGAAAAATAATAATAAAACATGAGTTCTATTAGGGAAAAAATTCAAAATATTTGTTATCTGAACTTTGTGGATCTATATATGGTAATCTTTCTACGACCATTAAATCTTGTAAAATATCTTTTGTGGACTGGTTTTCTACAAAAGGAACATATATAAATAAATGAATATATGATAGGTTGTCAACGTCCTATCACTATAATAGCTAGCCGTCCATAAATAAAAATAACTGGACAAGATACTGGACAAGATACTGATGATTGATTGTTAGTGGTACAACTAAAACACTACATGAATCCCGGCGATTTGCGATGGCCAGGGACATCGCAAATAAGGCTGAAACCGTCGCAAATAAGCTATTTGCAACGGCTTCACTTATTTACGACGGTTTATAGCCGTCGCAAGTTTCTTATCGAAATTAAGCCTATTTGCGACGGTCAGCGTCATAAATAAGTTTATTTGCGACGGCTAGCTGCACCCATCGCAAATTAATGCCCGGAGGTCGGTGGGCCCCACGCTTCTAATTGTGACAGCCTGACCGTTGCAATTAAGGTCCTATGTGCGACGGTCAGGCCGTCGCAAATAATACTAGCAGATGGGCCCTATGCGTTGTAGTGAAACACTCCTTGCATCTTCAAACATGTGAGGGTCATTCGGGTCCTCTAAAATATACCTTGTGATAAAGAATATTTGAAGAGATGTTCATTAAAAGAGTTTAAGAGGTAAAACTTAGAAACTTTTTTTAACATACTTACCATAAAATCGGCCCATACGGCCTCCCGAAGGTTGCCGTGCTCCTGGCGATGGACTCATGCGTAGTCCTCTCACTAAAGAGCAGGCACACCGTCGATGACCCCAGGATAGTGCAAACGCACTAAGGACCGAGGACACCGTTTACTGGTCTGTGGTGTCTCTCACCGATGAAAGACGCGTTGTACCAAACCCTGCAAGATGTTTATTGATTCATTTTTGAGACCTATGTATGCTGAATACATTGACTTGTGCTGAATACATTGGTTTTGACGATAAAAGTTTTGAATACTACCAAGACACCTTTATCTTCAAGGTCTGACTTTGGGTTTTTGCTCCAGCAAGGTCCTACGTAAGGTCCGACTTGCTTTGGCTACGTCCGACTTCTTTGTGCAGGTCCAACTAGCTTTGGTTAGCTCCGGCTCTAGGTCCAACTAGCTTTGGTATGCTCCGGCGCTAGGTCCGACTAGCTTTGGTTAGATCCGACGCTAGGTCCTGCTAGATTTGGTAAGTTCTGATGCTAGATCCTGTTAGTTTTGGTAAGATCTGGTTCAAGGTCCGGTTAACTTTGGCAAGGTTCGAAGCTTGATCGCAGTGGTTCTGCTTTTAATTTGCAATGTTTCGAACTTGCTTTTTGGATTATGGAAAGTTTTGCTTAGTATTATTTTACTAAGTTTTTGGTGTGTTTTGGTGGTTATTACTGTTATCAATTTGCTATGGTTTGCAACATGCTTATTTGAGGTGCTTACGTAACGTGTTGTGATTTCGAAATTAACGTGAGTCAAGTAAAGGACTTGTGCTCGGAAGTATTGGTTGTTTATTCATGTGCAGGTGTTGCTTGAGTTCAATACATGGCTAGTGACGGGATCCATTGAACTAGTCTTATGGAGAAAATGAGGTTCCACAACCAAGTTTGGGAGGAATTGTGGTTGAGTTGATTGGGAGGTTGCGCAACATGTATCAATCAAGAACAATGCATATGAAGGTATCGTGGATGTCATTGGAAGATGTTTGCACGTGTGCAAGGAGTGCATGGACGTGGCTACATGGTTCCAAGGCGCGATGAAGAGATGGGGACGTAAAAAATTGGTCGGAAAGGTCCATCCGACTAGGTTATGGACTCAGGATGCGGCTGAGTCGTGTTTGACTCAAATATGGAAAGTTTTGATTTGGTTATGATAGGATTTCGTGTGGTTCTCGAATTTGAGTTTTTTTTAGGAAGGTGGGATACATTCCTAAGGTTTTTGGAAGTCTTAAGATTGCTTCTACCTGTGTATAGAAGAGTCTTGAGCAGTTATGGAAAGTTTCAATTCGTGAATCGAGTATGATTAGAGTCCTAGCTAGGTTTGGGTTGGCCTAAGGGATGGTTATAGAAGCAAGTGAGGCCAGAGCTCATGAGAGACAACATTGGGGCTGTTTCTCTTGTACTTTGATCAATAAAGTTCGACTTATTTCCGTCATGTCTTTCTCGTCGAGTTTCTGCACAGCACTACCTTGCTTCAGTGGTTTTATCATAACTCGAGTTTTACAGATCCGATTGACGTGATTCTTATTGGGTTGTCTTCGAAACTTAATTTTCTATCATCTTTGAAAATTTCACGGTCATTGGATTTGTGTTTTCTGATCTGCATGAGTTTCTTTGCAATGTTCTAGAATTGTTTTTCTTTGGTAAAATAGATTGACCTTTGTTTGATCTTTCGATTGTAACTTGAGTTTTTCTCGACGGATTTTCGTCATTCTTGTTGTGACGTCTTCGTGACTTGATTCTTCACAATCTATAATTGTTTAGATTATTAGTTGATCACTTTTAGATTAGTCGCACACACGATTTCTTTAACAGATCATTTTTTTGCTGAAGGGTTTTTTGTTGCTTCCGCTGAAAATTTTTAATCTACCATTCACACCCCTCTGGTAGATTTACACGTGCTCTTCGATCCTACATCATTACTTAAGTAACCAAAAGAAACTAGAATGGAATACTATGATTTTATTACATGTCTCCGACCCGACGAATCACGATCCTCTGTGAAGGGACCGCATGGGTTCTGACAAAGTGACGACCGGACGAATCACGATCCTCGTCCTTCGCATTTGCTGGGGCACCACGTCAGGTGACCGAGAAGGCTTGTCACTAGCTGAGTCAAAGGGCTCAGGAACAGAAAGCTCGCCAGCCTAGAGCTGGCTCGCCGAGGGCTGGCTCACCGAAGGGTAGCCAAGCTCAACTGGCGCCGTAGCCTATGAGTAGTCGGTGAGGACTACAACATTCAAATAATTTATAAGTAAGTTTAATTGGAAATTGAATTTGAAGAATTTGTCAAAACCAGTGAAATTTACCCGTTACGAAGCTCTAGATCTGCTCAGAACGTGCCCCAGCAGTTGAGAGCGTTTGCTCCCGATCGGTGAGGCACCAACGAAAAGCGTCCTCAAGTCTAGAGGGTAGAACGCCCTCGTCGGCGACACCTTCTTACCCTTCTTTGATGCCATCCTGTTTTAATAGATAATCAGTAAATATGCAAATAAGATATACAAAATTCATGTTTTCATCTTCAAAAAATGTTACTTGTAATCACTTTCAAAATTCATCAACATCATTATCTTGTGCCCTACTCCTTAAACCAGCCCAATGATCTTCCATCGTGACCTGTTCTAATTTCTGTTTTCGCATATCATCTGGCTCAACATCTTCAACATCTCCAACTAATTGATTGAGTCCTGCACCAAGCTCGACGATAAAAGTGTCTGACAACTCTTCTTCTTGGTACACTTCTTCAACGTATTCACTATCATGATAACCGTCATCCCATGGAGTATATAACCGCTCACGAGGATTCACCTTATATACCACCCACCAAGCACTGAACTTCGTGCATGGATAAGGTAGATAATACACTTGCTCCGCTTGATGTGCAAGAACAAATGTATAGCAACCTCGTAGTTGGTCCTTATGTTTCACTTCCACCATTCCAAATTGGTTTTCTCAAGTTCCATGAGTGCGATCAAACCAGTCACAGTCAAAGAAGACAACTCGAAGGGTCTTATTTTTGATAAAAGTAAATTCAAGGATTTTGTTAATGATCCCATCATAATTGGTTACATTCCCTTTAGTGTCAATTTCTCTCATCACAACACCGGAATTTGATGTTGCCGCAAGAGGACGAAGAGCTTCAAAATGAGTTGTACGGAATCGAAAGCCTTTTATGTCATATCAACCATAGCTTCTAACATTCACCAATCCATGCGGCCACCGCCACCTCGCTTTCCCATCACCACGCCGCACAACACCACACAACAGACACACCACTCATATGCGGCCACGTAACCAACCCCCCGACCCGCCCCACCTACCCTCTATCCATCCGACCACCGACCGCCGACGCGCTCGCGCTCGCTGCCCTGCTCTGCCCTGCCGATATCCAAGACTGGCACCACCTTTCGTGTCACGGACATGTGGGACCCGCATGAGGAAGCCCCACCACTCGCCCGTGTGACATCATCTCTCGCTTTTCGTTTGGGTCCATGCGACAGAGACCCCACCGGCAGCGATGATATGGTATATACCCAAGTCACTAGGGGCCCCGCTTGCCAAGATAGACACTCCACCAGGACAGACGCCGCGCAAGGCCACCTCGTCCATTCCTCTCTCCCCGTCTCCTCAGTCCCCGACGACTTCTCCGGTGGCACATCGTCTCCGGGGACCCCAACACATCGGCGAGCTATTCCTCCCCATTTTTTTCCTCAATCGTCGCATTGTTCCTTGCACCCCTATCGCGAGTCATCTTGCCCGGCCAGATCCACCTCGTCACTCTCCAAGGCCCTATCTCGTCTGCCAACCTTTTTTGCACATCCGTCAATCGGCGGGCGGCGGAGGCGCTGCGATCGTCGGAGCGAGACTCGGATTCGAGAATCCGCGTGGCCACCGCATGGGCCAGGGCATGGACGACTTCCAGGGCCTGCTAGTTCACGACTTCGGCCTCCGTCCGCAGGGGAAGGCTATAGAAGACGATAGAGTATTACATAATCTCTTTGTGTAATAATGCATACAAATAATCGGTTACTTTGCCTTCTTTGTGTAATATCGTAATTTGTACACATTAGTATAAAAGGGATTATCGATAAACCAACTTTAGGATACATATTTGTTCAATATTTCATCAAAGTTAAAACTAGCATGTACTTACTCATTTCTTAAACCAATAAACAAACTCATCTCTATGTCGTTTTTCAACATCACGAGAATGAATATTTTTCAGTTCTTCATTATGCTCACTGAAAATGGTACAAAATTAAATTATCCATCTACAATAAGCATGATCTAATATAGTATAGAACATATGACTTATACTACTTGATCCATGGAGCGGCCTCTTCAACATTATAAATGATATAATGTCTGATGTTATGTAGTTCCATCATAGTAAGTTGGCCCTATTTAAACTCTTTTGTAAAATTATCAACTTATGTAAATATATTAGACTCAATAGAAGGTTCATTCCTAGCTGCAGCTTCATGATGTTCTGGCCTATTAAGATCGGTGCTGATGTTATCAAAAAACTAACTACAAAAAGTCATACACTCTTTTCATAATATATCCCTCAGCTATAGAACCCTCCGGGTGAGCTCTGTTACATACATACCTCTTCAATGTACCAAGGTACCTCTCAATTGGATACATCCATTTGTAAGAAACAGGTTCACCCAAGCGAGCTTCTTCGGCAAGATGGGTTGGAGGTTGTACCATGATATCAAAGAAAGCGGGAGGAAGCAACATCTCAAGCTTACAAATTTTTTTTCGGAAATTGTTTGATCATCTTATCCAAATCTGGTTCTCCCAATTCTTTAGAACAAATTCCTGAAAATAATCTGCTAAACTCAATTAAAGGTGCAACTACTTTTTCAGGCAATATGTATGGTATTGCAATAGGAAGGAGCTTCTGAAATATAATATGGCAGTTACTAGTTTTTAGACCCGATACCTTACGCGCTTTTATGTCCGTACATCTCTTGATGTTTGAAGCATAACCAACAGACATCTTCACATCCCCCAAAAACTTGCACAAGGTGGTCTTGTCATCTTTATGCAAAGTATATAATGCTGGTGGACAATCACACTTCTCATTTATAACCACCAGATGTTGATGTGGCCGTATACCCATATCCTGCATATCAAGACGAGCTTGTAGACTATCTTTTGTTTTACCATCCATATTAAGCAATGTCTCCAATATTCTATCACAAATGTTTTTCTCAATGTGCATGACATCATAGTTGTGCATTATTAGCAATGTCTTCCAATGCGGGAGATGGAAAAATATACTTTTTTCTTCCAACTATGCCACCTACTTTCCTCAGTGCGCTTTCTCTTATTATTCGTTTGTCTTATTATTTGTCTGTCCAAAACTCACTTGATCAAAACTCTTGTATTGTACGAGTACTTCATCACCACAGAGTGATGTTGGATCCTCTCTATTCTCTATTTTGTTGTTGAAAGAAGCTTTGTTTTTACGCCACATGTGATTCTGAGGTAGGAAACAACGATTACACATGTAGCAATACTTTCGTCCATATTTCAACCACATGGCGCCATTGTTTATATGGCAGTATGGACATGCTAGCTTACCTTTTGTGCTCCATCCACATAGTATTGCATATAGTGGAAAATTATTTATTTTTCACAATATAGAAGCTCGCATGAGAAATGTCTCTTTCTTTGATCTGTCGTATGTTTCAACACCATCAGACCATAATTTCAGTAGCTCATCAATCAAAGGCTAAAAATACACATCAATGTTGTTTCCAGGTGACTTTGGCCTAGGAATTATAATGGACATCAACCAATAAGGATGCTTCAAACACAACCAAGGTGGTAGATTATAAGGGATTAGAATCACGGGCCATGTACTGTAAGAAGCATTCATTATTCCAAAAGGATTGAAACCTTCAGATGCTAGCCCAAGTCTTATTTTGCGAGGATCAAATGGGAAATTTGGGTTAATGCTATCAAAATGCTTCCATTCTTTTGAATCTACGGGATGGCGTAATATTCCATCATCAATACGTTCTTCTTTGTGCTAGCGCATGTTTGATGCCATTGGTTCTGCCATATAAAACCTTTGAAGACGGGGAATAAGAGGGAAGTATCATAGAATCTTGCGTGCTACAAGCTTATTGTCTTTTCCACAAGGTAAAGCCTCTCTTGCATCCCCACCAGTACTATTTATTCATCTTAATTCACCAAATTTTGGTCATTGATCCAGCAGAGAATAGTCCTTCTGGAATAACACCAGCAGAGAATAGTCCTTCTGGAATAACACAGGGTCCCTAACACATGCATCGATCTTTTGGTAGTTCAGCCTGAGATCACGAACAACCTTCTGAACTTTATCAAGTGTATTAGGAATGCAGGGACCCTCTGGAAGCACATATGAGAATAGTTCAAGGATCAACTCACACGTTTTTTTTTCTCAAACATGTTAAACACTTTATTTGGTACAACCTGATAATGAAGGATAATTGGGTCACCATCTCACAACCTGGATAAAAATCCCTTTTGGCATCATTTAATAAGTCATAAATGCCTTTGTGCGCCCAATTGGGTCTTGCTAGTTTATAGCATTTTCTGTATCATCAACATCTGCTGAAGTACCACCATGATCAGTGCCTCTAAATAGACTGGATAATATATTTTCCATAGTAGCATCATCATAAATTATCTCCTCATTATTTGCTGATCGCTCAGCAATATTTTTTTGAACTCATTTTTCTCCATGGTGTACCCAACAAGTATAATCCAATGATATCCCATTACGAAGCATGTGAAGATGAACTTCCTTCTCTGTCCCATGGCAAATATTATGACATCTCATGCAAGGACAAGGCATAGTTCCTGCTTCATGAGTGCCCTGAAATGAAAAATTTAAAAATAAATTCATTCCATCCCGCCACTCCTTCGTACACATGTCTTTTCCCATCCACATCCTGTCTTCCGACATCGCTTTCTACAATTCAATCTGCCTATCCTTAAGAGGATAGATCTACAATAACATTACGTGAGAAATTGTACCTAGCGCTATTTCTCCTTCACGTGCGGCGGCCGGCGTATGCTTCTCCACGCGCTGTGTCCGGCGGATGCTCTTCCAAGAGCGTGGCGGCCGGTAGATGCTCCTCCAAGAGCATGGCGGTCGGCGGATGCTGCTCCAAGTGCGTTTTGTACAGTCGGGTACCGTAATAAAAAATTATTTTTGTTTCTTATTTTCCTTCTTTATTCAGCATGAAAAAATTGACCGCCGCGGGCAGGCAGCCAGGACAAAGCGTACGTGAAGCTATCAGAATAGGCCCAACACTGCGTTGGGCCACTTGTTTTTCGTGGGGTGAAATTACGCTTAGTCACTTTGTATTCGTGGGCCAAAACTGCGCTGAGACGCTTGATGTTCATCCCTATGACGCGTGAGCCCATCTACGGGTGCGCGTGTGGCTCTCATAATTTATTATCTAAATAAGTTAATGTAGCAATGGAAGTGGTATTCCTATCAAAATAAAGCATATGCATAAAACTCTTGAACTGCAGTAACACAGTGATATAAACAAGGATTAAATACTAGATATAAACATCAACGAAACCAAACAGTAGTGTTCAACGTGCAATGCCAGTCAACAAACTAATGAACTTGAAAAAACTAGCTGTTACATAATCCCCAATAAACACAAAATAAACTAAACGACACATCTAGTCTGCGGCACTTCCCTTCAGGCAGTAGTAATAACTTTCGGCCGTGTATAGGAGTAGTGGTAATGATGACACTGCGTGTAGGGGCATGGGGCCAGTGGTACGTAGGAGTACTACTGTAAGACCTATGTGTGCTGAATACATTGGCTTGTAGTGAATACACTTGGCTTTGATGATAAAAGTTTTAAATATCACCAAAACACCTTTTTATCAAGGTCCGATTCTAGCTCCGAACTACAACAAGGTCCGATAGTAGGTCCGGCTTGTTTTGGGTAGCTCCGGCTACGTTAGATGCTAGGTCCGGCATCTTGGTAAGATCCGACTAGCTTTGGTTAGCTCCGGTGAGCTTTATCTTTAGCTCCGGCATGTCTTTGATAGCTCTGGCATGACTTTGTTAGCTCGGACATATATTTGATAGCTCCGGCATGCTTTTGCTAAGCTCCGACGTACTTTGTCTAGCTCCGGTTTTTGGTTGACTAGTTTTGACTAGTTTTTGGTAAGGTCCAGTGCTAGGATCTACTAGTTTTGATAAGCTCCAGCGCTAGGTTCTACTAGCTTTTGTTAGCTCCGGCTCAAGCTCCGGGTTGCTCTGGCAAGGTCCGAAACTTGACCGCGGTGCTTCTGCTTTTCATTTGCAATGTTTCGTACTTGCTTTACATTGTTGGAAAGATTGCTTAGTATTCATTTGCTAAGTTTTTGATGCATTTTGGATGATATGGATGATATCGTGTTACTATGGTTTTGCAACATGCTTATGTGAGGTTCTCACGTAGGGTATTGTGTTCGGAACTAACTTGAGTCAAGTCGAGGACTTGGGCTCGTATGGATTGTTTGTTTGTTCACGTGCAGGTGTTGCTTGAGTTCAAGTCATGGCTGGTGATGGGATCCATTGGACTAGTCTCAGGAGGAGATGAGGTTCCAACAACCAAGTTCGGGAGGTACTGTGGTTGAGCGGGTCAGGAGGTCGCGCAGGATGATTGAATCAAGGGCAGTGCATATGAAGGTCGAAGGAAGGTGTTTGCACGTATGCATGAGGTGCATGACGTGGAAATATGCTTCTAGAGATGGATTATGGAAGGAATATCTGATCGGAAGGATCGGGTTGTATCGGTTGAAGACTTAGGCTGCTAGCTGAGTTGGTTATGGCTCGGTATGGAAATATCGAGTTGGTTATGTTAGGATTTCGTGTGGGTCACGAATTTGAGTTGTTTAGGAATGTGGGATACGTTCCTAAGGTGTTTGGAAGTCTTAAGATTGCTTCTATCTGCGTATAGAAGAATCTCGAGCAGTTATGGAAAGTTACGATTCGTGATCTGATTAGGATTGGAGTCCCAGTTGTATTGGGATGGCCTATGGGCTGGTTATATAAGCGAGGGAAGGCCAAAGCTCGTGGGAGACGACTTTGGGGCTGTTCCTCTTGTGTTCTATTGAATAAAATTCATAGTTTGAAGGAACTTTTGTGCCTTGTTCGTCCGACTTGTTCTAGACAAGTTTTACTCGTCTTGTTTCTGGACAGCACTAGCTTTCATTGGTGGTTTTATCATAACTCGAGTTTTATTGATCCAACTAACGTGATTCTTTTTGGGTTGTCTTCCCAACTTGATTGTCTATCATCTGTTAAAATTTCACGGTCGTTGGATTTGTGGTTTCTGCGCTACACGAGCTTCTTTGCAGCATTCTAGAAACTGTTTTTCTCGGGTATGTCAGATTGACCATAGTCTGATCTTTCGATCATAACTTGAGTTTTTCTCCACGGATTTGAGTAATTCTTTTTGTGTTGTCTTCGTGACTTGATTCTCTCTGATATCTATCACTTTTGTCATGGTGAAACACGTTTAGATTAGTCTCATACACGATTTCTTTAACAGATAATTTTTCTGCCGAAAGGGTTTGGGGTTTTAATTGTTTCTGCTGTGTAAGATTTTTAAATCTACCATTCACCCCCCCTCTGGTAGCTTTTCACGTGCTCTTCGATCCTACAACTACGTATCTTTTTCTAACATTTTTCACGTCCTTTCTTTTTTGTTTTGCAGTTCATTGTTTCCACTTTTCTTTCCAGTCGTTGCTACTTGTTGCGTTTTCCAATTACTACGTAGTCCTGGATACTACTTTATAGACCTCTTTGCAGGCCCCTCTACAAACAATCTCCTGACACCTCCAGCAGCTAAAGTACCGTACAGGCCCCTTTAGAAGCCACCAGTGGTGTGGAGGGTCGTTCGTTAATGGAGAATACAGATAGAATAGATAGTTCACTGAACAACAGATAGAAAACAAAATAACAGATGGAACAGACAAACAACATTGAGTTCATTAACAGAAAACTTTAGTACAAAACAAGAAAAATGACATCATAAAACAAGAAAAATAACATCACAACCACTACAGGAAAAACAATCATTTGCGACGGCTGAATTTATTTGCGACGGCCAGCCGTCGCAAATAGATTAAATTACGACGGCCAGACCACGGCCGTCGAAAATAAGGCTGCCGTCGCAAATAAGGCCTTGTTTGCGACGGCCCGCCATATAGCCGTCGCAAATAACACCTTATTTGTGACGGCCAACCCTAGTACCATCGCAACCTACTTAGCCGTCGCAAATAAAAGCTTATTTGCGATGGCCGCTGAAAAGGCCGTCGCAAGTAACATTAATTGCGAGGGCTTTGTTGTCCGGCCGTCGCAATTTACGCGGCCGTCGCAAATAAGGGCTTTTATACTGACCCGACGGTTCATTCACGACCACTCAACACTGCCGCCGCCCTCCGCGCCCCGCCGCCTGCCCGCCGCCCTGCCGCGCCCCGCTGCCGGCACGCCGTCGCGGCCCCGCCGCCGCCCCTGCTCGCCGCCCCCGCCTCCCCGGCCCGCCGCCGCCCCTGCTCACCGCCCCCGCCTCCCCGGCCCGCCGCGCCCCCGGCCTCGCCGCCCCGCCGTCGCCGCCCCGCCGCCACTGCCCACGGCCTCAGCCCGCCGCACCGGACTCGCCGGTCCCAGACCGCCGCGCCCCCGGTTCCCGACGCCTCCCCTCCGAGGTGAGCTCAACAACTTGATTGTGTATGCTTGTTTATTGCTACCATCTCATGTGCGTCGCCGGTATTATATTCAATCAGATCACAGAACAGGAGTTTTATCCATAAAACAGCAGCAGTTTGAACCATATATTGCATAAAAACAGTTAAGATTAGTTTGTAAAAAAATCAGAATATTATGTAGCATGAAACATATGACTGAATCATAATTACATACCTATTGTAATGCTGTTTTCTGCTCCATACAATAGCAATTGACTGAACCTGCAATTGAAGGCTGGAAAGTGCAAACATATGACTGTAATTAACTCTTAATTATCCGGTGCCTGATTTTTTGTCAACCTTCAGGCACTCTTAATTATCCGGTGCCCTTGTTTTCATGTTTTGAGCCATTTTGGGTGTCCCTGTCCTTTTGCACTGCTGGTATCTCGTCGGTTAACATATTCACGAGAGTACGCATGGGAGCACCGTAGGAGAGTATAGAATTGTGTCCATAACAGCTAGTGTCTTACGGGTGGTTTGAAGTTGCATGCCAATTTTCTGCCTTCAGGCTTCGTCTTTTCTCCACTCCGCCATGGTGCCCCCCCCACCCCCCACCCCCCATCATCACAGGTGTCCTTAGATCTGATATTGCTTTCTAGAAAACAAATAAATTAGTTTGATAGTAATCTGTTGAAAAATCAGAATACATGAGATTTGGTAGACTTAGATTCGATTTTGATCTGGTTGGTTTGGGAAAGGATCAGAACATGAATGGACTATCGGATTCCATAAGAGATGATATTAATTTCTATCTTCAGAGTACTTAAAATATGGAATGATTCTATATGTAGTTGCCTATATATAACCAGGTATTTCCACGGCTTTGTGCATTTCTCTAAGAATGTAGGGGCCGGAACCTTGGTTCCATTATTAAAGAAAAGCCAGGTATTTCTGGATTTCCAATAGGTATCAGCATGTCTTTTGTTGCCATCTTCGTGCTCCTGCTCGTGTTGTTGCTTATACGGCGCAGCGCCACCGGCGGCCAAAGCGACGGCTACACCAGTCCTACTAGCAGGGCGGGCCGCCTCCCGTCGTTAACTTACACATTGTCACTGAAGCACAACGTGATGCATGGCGGCGACGGCGATGAGGTCTCGACATGCTCCGTGTGCCTCTGCGCGTTCAAGGTCGGTGAGAGGGTGCGGCTGCTGCCGGTGTGCCTCCACCTGTACCACGTCAAGTGCATCGACCCTTGGCTGGTCACGCACTCGACGTGCCCGATCTGCCGGTCGCACTAGATTGGCCTGGTCGTCCAATCGACAGGGAAGGCTAGTCGCCCGACTAATCGCCCAGATCGGACGACTAGTTTTCTGATCGAGCTAGTCGCCTCGCTTGACCTGATCGGCAGCAGGAGACCGATAAGCCCGATTAGTCGCGACTAATCGGATGACTAATGAACACTGGTTTGTTGGTTACATTGACCAGAGAGAGCTTCGTTGATGCCAGCCCAATTGATGGCCTGCATCAAGGGGGCTAGAAAAGCTAGTGTCACCGGCCTTTTGCTAATCTGCCATATCGCGCGCGCAATACTTGCTTAATTATATTCAGTTATTTTAGTGTTCTAGCTATTTTTATCAAATCGGTCTTGACATAATGCATTTTCTTTACATTGCTCAGGTCCCCTCCCCACCGTGCACACTCAGATCCACTTCACTGCTCAGGTATGGCACCATCATTCTTCTCATATTGTATATGACAGAGTACAATGCTTTTAGCTGTATATGATGACTTGTTGCTCTTATAGTAGCTGCCCTGATATGTAAAATGTTTCAACTGTTTTTTTTTTCAAACTTTTAGTGATGTAACACATTTTCTTTAGATTTGCATCACCATGTTACTAGTTCAGCCTATGTCAAGTGTGTGATCTAGATGGTTCTAGATGATTCTGTTTTTTTAGGTTTAGATAACTTTTTGTCATGCTTTGGTAAATATGTTTATTATGCTTTGGTAAATACTTTTTGTCAAGTGTGTGATCTTTTGATTGCGTTAGTGTTTAGAATTAATAGTTTTTTTTCTATTTTGTTTAGTGTATGTTTGGACTTTAGTGCATTCAGATAATGTTTTTGAGTGACTACTTAATATATATAAATAAAGGGGTTTTGGGCCGGCTCGGACCAACCCGGAAGGGCACGACACGCAATAAGTATGATCGTGTCGTGTAGACCATAGTAGTTAAGGAGACATGGAAGCGAACGGGTTGGTAAGGACGTCAATGACCCGCGATTGCGTGGACGGTGGAAATGGATGTGGAATTGTCATCTAAGACCAACTTTCCTCTCACTCTTTCTCTAGTTCTTTCCTCTCTCTTAAATGACCTGAAAATGAAAATGAGCAACGTAACCTATAGCAATTGATTACCCGTTTCGGATCGGCACGTCTCACATGCCATTGGCATGTGAGACGTGCAGGTTCGGAATTGTCCCTTTTTGGACAGCCTCGGAGTGACCGAGGGGGCGTGGCTTGTGACGAGACGCGGGTCCGGATTTGGACGAGATTTCGGTGGCGTAACCCTGTTGTTCTCTGCTGCACCATTTTTGGGCGTGCAGTGGAGAACAGCGGGGTTATGCTGCCGAAATTTTGTTCGAATCCGGATCACGCGTCTCGTCATGAGCACGCTCCGCTCGGTCACTCTTGGGTGGGTTTAGGATCTATCTTCCTAGGTTGTAGGGCCGTGACATAGCACAACAATACATTAACGACAATTTCTTTCGCATTAAACTGCAGAGTCAAACATGGGTGAAGACCGCAGTTGGATGTATACTGGCTGGAGGAGCAGAAATGGTGGTCACTCCGATGAGTGGTTTATCAAGTTAGATCAATTTTTGGATCGAGCATTTTCGTTGTCAACGGAAGATATGGTGCGGTGCCCATGTACAAAATGCCGGAACACTAAGATTTTGAGAAGATTGGAGCTTTCGTTTCACTTATGTCGAAACGGTTTCACTCCACAATATGAAGTGTGGACCTTCCACGGCGAGACTAATTCTCGAGTCATAGCCGAAGTGGATGAGGATGATGATATAACAGAGGTTGATAGGATGGATGAGATGTTAGAAGCTCTTGAAGTGGAGGATCCTCTTTCAAATGAGGCAGAGAAGTTCTTCGAGGAGCTGAAGAAATCACAAGAGCCGTTGCATGAACACACGGCTGTGACCGTACTTGCTTTCTTGACCAAATTTATGGCAATTAAGTCCAAGTACTTTTTTCCATCAACTGCTACAATGATCTCATGAAATTGATCTGCGATATCCTTCCACAACCTCACAAAGCGCCACCAGATATGTATCAGTCAAAGATCAAGATATCTGGTCTCGGTATGAAGTATGAGAAAATTGATGTGTGCCCATACAACTGCATGCTATTCTGGAAAGAGCACGCCAATGAGAAGATGTGCTTGAAATGTGGTAAATCGAGGTATGTCGAAGTTGTTAATGACGATGGCGATAATGTGATGACAGATGTCGCACATAAGCAGCTTCGTTACTTGCCTGTGACACCTCGGTTGAAGCGGATGTTTCTTTCAAAAAGAACTGCAAGACACAAGAGATGGCACAAAGAAGGTAAACGTGAGAACAAAGAATTCTTGACGCATCCGTCCGACGGTGATGCATGGAAGGCGCTAGACCGTTTCGATCCAGACTTGTCTCGTGATGCGAGGAATGTTCGCATCGGATTAGCGACAGATGGATTCTCACCGTCAGTACGAATGCCACGCCATACTCATGTTGGCCTGTCTTTGTCATTCCGTACAACCTGCCACCTGCTTTATGTACGAATAACGAGTTCATGTTTCTCAGCCTCATTGTACCTGGACCTGATCATCCCAGGTCACGTCTCAATGTGATGTTAAAACCGCTGATTGAAGAACTGAAAGTCTTGTGGACAGGAGTCGAAGCGTACGACAGTTACAAGAAGCAGAAATTCAACCTTCGAGCTGCTTATTTGTGGTCCGTCCATGATTTGCCGGCATACGGCATGTTTTCCGGATGGAGCACTCACGGTCGTCTGACGTGTCCGATATGTGCTTCAGACACGGATTGATTTCGACTAACTCATGGAGGCAAAATATCTTACTTCGATTGTCACAGACGTTGGCTGCCCTCGAATCATATATTTAGGCAGCAGAGGCATGTCTTTCAAAAGAACACTGTTGTCACTAAAGGACCACCAAAGCGTTTTAACGGGTTAGAAATTTCTGATATGTTGGACAAACTGGTGCCTGATGAAGGTCGTCCTGGATATTTCGTAGGTTATGGAGAGGAACACAATTGGACTCACATATGTGGACTTTGGGAGCTACCATATGTGAAGTCGTTGATTCTAATGCACAACATTGATGTCATGCATCAGGAGCGTAATATGAGCGAAAGTATCATAAGCACTTGCATGGATATGCCTGGCAAAACGAAAGACAATTATAAAGCTAGACTAGATTTGGCAGACATTTGTCACCGTCCAACTCTTGAAATCTCTGAAAGTGGTGGAAAGCCACGTGCTTCTTTCTGTCTTCGATCGAAAGAAAAGAAAGAAGTTATGAAATGGATGAAAACTTTGAAATTCCCAGATGGTTACGCAGCTAGTCTGAAACGAGCCGTAAATGTTAACACAGGAAACCTCACTGGGTTGAAGAGTCATGATTACCACATTATAATGGAAAGACTCCTACTGTTATGTTCCGAGGCTATCTAGATGATGCGGTGTGAAAGGTTTTAGCCGAACTCAGCTATTTTTATAGACAGCTTTGTGCAAAAGAAATCAAGATCGAGATGATGGATAAGTTAGAGAAGGAGATACCCATACTTTTATGTAAGATGGAAAATTTTTTTCCACCGGGTTTCTTCAATCCAATGCAACGTCTGCTTATCCATCTTCCATTCGAAGCTAAATTTGGCGGTCCTGTGCAATATAGGTGGATGTATCACAATGAAAGAGCGCTACGATATCTGAAACCAATGGTTGGCAACAGGGCAAGGGTGGAAGGGTGCATCGCTGAAGCATATGCTCTTAAGGAAGTTGGATACTTTTCAAGTGTCTACTTTGCGGAAGAAAACAATATCAATACTTTGGCGATGCGGTACAATGTGGACGAAACACCCCCCCTAAGCGACCTTTCAAACGAGAGGTGCCACCGTTGGTAGCTACACGACCTACGAGCTATCCGAACAGGAAAGGACTGTTGCTTTACTCTACATGTACGCAAATATAGAAGGCATGCAAGAATACTTCGAGTAAGTGTTTCTCCTATGTTTATGCTAATCTACATATTTTGCTACACATGTACTCTAAAAGATGTTTTTTCATGTTCAGCGAGTTCCACAGACAATATTGGCCACATAGGCATCAACCTACGGCCAAACAAGTAGAAGCGATGCGAAAGGAAGGAATAAATGGGGGACAGAGTTTTCTATCTTGGTTTCGAGAATATGTAATATTCTCTCATCTTCAATGTATTATAAATTACTATTATTAAAGAAGTATTATGTAATATTCTCTCGTCTTTTATAACAGTGTCGGACTCACAATATCCATGAAGATTTGCGGCAGCTATCTTATGGATTGGTGAATGTTAGAAGCTATGGTCGATATGACGTAAATGGCTTTCGATTCCGTACAACTCATTTTGAAGCTCATCGTCCTCTTGCGGCAACATCAAATTCTGGTGTTGTGACGAGAGCAATGGACACTCAAGGGAATTTAACCGATTATTATGGTATCATTAACAAAATCCTTGAATTTACTTTTACTGGAAATAAGACCCTTCGAGTTGTCTTCTTTGACTGTGACTGGTTTGATCGTACTCATGGAACTCGAGAAAACCAATTTGGAATGGTGGAAGTGAAACATAAGGACCGACTACGAGGTTACGATACATTTGTTCTTGTGCATCAAGTTGAACAAGTGTATTATCTACCTTATCCATGCACGAAGCTCAGTGCTTGGTGGGTGGTATATAAGGTGAATCCTCGTGAGCGGCTATATACTCCTGGGGATGATGGTTACCATGATAGCGAAGACGTTGAAGAAGTGTACCAAGAAGAAGAGTTGCCAGACACTTTTATCGTCGAGCTTGGTGCAGGACTCGATCAATTAGTTGGAGATGTTGAAGACGTTGAAGATGTAGAGGCAGATGATACGCGAAAACGAAAATTAGAACATGCCACGATGGAAGATCGTTGGGCTGGTTTAAGGAGTAGGGCACAGGCACATGACAATGATGTTGATGAATTTTGAAAGTGACTACAAGTAATGTTTTCTTGAAGATAGTAACATGAATTTTATATATTTTATTTGCATATTTACTAATTATCTAATTACAATAGGATGGCGTCAAAGAAGGGTAAGAAGGTGCCGCCGACGAGGGGGTTCTACCCCTCTAGACCTGAGGACGCTTTCGTTGGTGCCTCGTCGACTGGTAGCAGACGCTCTCAGCTGCTGGGGCACGTTCAGACCAGCTCTAGAGCTTCATCACAGGTAAATGTCACTTGTTTTTGACAAATTCTTTAAATTCAAATTCACATTAAACTTACTTATGAATCATTTGAATGTTGTAGTCCTCACCGGCTGACTCAGAGGCTGCGGCGCCTTCGGTGAGCCAGCCCTCGGCGAGGCAGCCCTCTGCCAGCCAGCCCTCGACGAGGCAGCCCTCGGCGAGTCAGCCCTCGGCGAGCCAGCCCTCGGCCAGCCAGCCCCCGGCTGACGATGAGTTTGTTCCTGAGGCCTTTTACTCGGGTGGTGAGGAGCCGTCTGGGTCACCTGACGTGGCGCCCCAGCAGACGCGGAGGACGAGGAGGACTCACTTTGTCAGTCCTCCCGCGGTCCCTTCACAGAGGACCGTGATTCGTCCAGTCGGAGACAGGTAATAAAAATTATAGTTTTCAATTTTAGTTTCTTTTGATTACTTAAGTAATGAATGAATGAATAAATATCTTACAGGGCTTGGGACGACTTGTCTTTCACCGGTGAGAAACACCAAAGACCAGTGAACGGTGTCCTCAGGTCTATAGTGCGTATGCACTATCCCGGGGTCATCGACGGGGTGCCTGCTCTTTCGTGGGAGGACTATGCACGCGTCCATCACCAGGAGCACGGCAACCTTCAGGAGGCCGTATGGGCCGATTTTATGGTAAGTATGTTAAAAAGGTTTCTAAGTTACAACTCTTAAACTCTTTTAGTGAACATCTCTTCAATATATTCTTTATCGCAGGCAAGATATACTTTAGAGGACCCGAACGACCGTCGCATGTTTGAGGATGCAAGGCGAGTGTTTCACTTCAACGCTGCCAAGGCGCTTCGACAAGCTTTGTCGAACGCTCGTGTTCAAATTATTAATGAGCACTTGAAGACGAACCAGCAGCACGTGTTACACTTTCGGCAAGAGAGCGAGAGGCACCTGACGGAGGAGGAGTACGCGCAGGTACGTGGAGTGTAGTAAGTATTTTTTTCTGATAATTTCCTCGATGGTACTTTTAACGACTTCGAACTATGTGCAGGGCCATGTGAGCTGGTTGCAGGGTCGGACCGATGCATTTCGGGCCCTTTGTCGCTACTGGGCTAGCGACGAGTTTAAAGCTAAGTCTGAGAAGGCTCGAGACTGCAGAGGGGTGGAGGGGAAGAGCAGGCACGGGCAAGATAACCACTTGCGTTTAGCTAAACGCATGGTAAGTGTGTGTAACTTATGTTTATATATTAATAATATATTGTTCGTACTAACATGTATTGACAGGAGCGCGAGACGGGGGTGCCGCCCACCCCTGCTGAGGTCTGGAAGAGAGGTCACAGGGACCCTTCTCAGCCGACGGGGTGCAGTCAGGCTTCAGCCGAGCGGTTGGTAAGTTTGAAATCATTCATATTAAATATAACTATATTGATTGTTCAACTTACATGGTTTTATTGTTTTGCAGGCTAAGTACGGGGAGGAGGCTAGGAAGAGACACGGCGAGGATTTCGATTGGGAACGTCAACCGATCGATCCTCAAGCCGCGTATGCAACCGGTGGTGGAAAATCACACGAAAGGTGAGTTTATAAGTCATTTTATCGTTTTCAATTCAAAGTATTCAAGATATTTCAATTTCATATTACTGACTCTCTTTTTTATAGGCTCGCCATATTTGATGGAGTTGTCGACTCGAGGGCGGGTAGACCTGCGAGAGGCAGCTCCACGCAGGCTTCGGGCACGGGAGGTCGCCGCGTATCGCAGAGGGACATTGAGATGCAGTCCCTCCGAGAAACTGTAGAAGAAAACGAAAGGCGACATGAGGAGGAAAGGAGGGCGATGGAGGCCACGATCCAAAGCCAGGCAGCAGCGTTGGCGCAGATGCGGGAAGCAATGGAGGTAACAAAATAAAAACTAAAATTCTCATTAATTCAGCGTAAATGACTTACTAATAGGTAGCATTTAATGTTTGCAATGACAGGCCATCGCTCAGGTGCAAGGTCTGGGAATCCAGCTACCGGTACTACCACCGGTCCTTCCAGGCGATCCTTCTTCAGCGGGTCAGGTAAGTTTCTATGTAATCCTTCTTCTCCAGCGTAATAAGATCGAGATAGATGAAAGAGAGAGATAGTTAAATAGAAGAAAATGATTGAGATAGAAGAAAGAAAGAGATAGAAGAAAGGGAGACAGAAGAAAGAGTGAAAGATAGATAGAGTAGGATGGGAATGAAGAGAGAGAGTAAGATGTAGATGGAGATAGAGAGAGGGGAAGATAGAGGTAGGGAGATGTAGATGGAGATAAAGGGAGGAAGATAGAGGGAAAAGGATAGCAATAGAGAGATAGAGTGAGCAAGAAAGATAGAGTGAGAGACAAAGAGAGAAATGAAAAGAGAGAGGAAGAGAGGGTGATCTAGATGAAGATAGAGGGAGAGGGAGGGAGAGAGATGTTGATGCATTTATATTCTAACTCTAAGTTTTATTAATTGCAGGGATCCGCGACGGCTGCACAAACGCCGTCGCCTTCGCTACCGCCGCCTGGAATGAGGCACGACGACGACGACTTCGACTTCGGAGGTGGCTCCGGAGGTCAGATGGGCGAGTGAGCCCTTTTATTTACTTTGCTGATGACGATGTGAGATGTATCGGAATTTTAGTTTGTGATTGTGATGATGTTTGTGTATGCTATGTATGCTGTGTATATATTGTGCATATTGTGTTTGTTGTGATTCTGGCCATCGAGCCGGGTAGTATTTTCTGTTTTTAAAAAAAAAATAAAAAACCTTATTTGCGACGGCTTTTTATACAGTACCGTCGTAAATAAGGACACAAGCCGTCGCAATTAAACCACTGTTATTTGCGGCGGCCGCGCCGTCGCAAATAAGAATTAATTGCGACGGCCTGGCCGTCGCAAATAGCCTCGTGGGTCCCGGAGGAGGACACGTGGGCCCTGCCCACTGAACTTATTTGCGACGGCCCGGCCATCGCAAATAGAGGCCCTTAATTGCGACGGCCGGGCCGTCGCAAATAAGGTTTAATTGCGACGGCTAGGCCGTCGCAAATAAGTTCGCGGGGGCCACCAGCCCGCAGCAATAACTTGCGACGGCCTCTCCTAGCCGTCGCAAATAAGATTATTTGCGACGGTGGCCGTCGCAAATAAGATTATTTGCGACGCCATATTTGCGACGGCCGAAAGCCGTCGCAAATAAAGAAAGCCGTCGCAAATAGCTTATTTGCGACGGCATCTGGCTTATTTGCGACGGCCCCGGCCGTCACAAATCGTCGGGATTCCTGTAGTGAACCTTATAAGTCTATTTTATATATAGCCCATACCGGATAATACCTCATGGCAGAATGCGACATGCTCATGCCTAATCCTACAGTCTTCACTACAGAAGACCCTACAGGCGCTCCACCCTTGCTTTCCGCAGCCGGCAGCCGTGCACAGGTCAACCTCCTTGTTTGGTAGTGACACCATCGGTGGTCTCGGAGGCGGTCTCCAACACCACCTCCACTCATTGTTGGTCCTCATGATGGAGATGGACCCGACTGCTTTCTCATCGACGTCGACCTCGCCTTCGACCTGTTGGATATACTCGATAGAATCACAGGCCCCACGGTCAGAGTTGTAGCAGGGGATGCCAAGGATGTAGGCCGCCTCCATGTGGCCATCCCCGACCACCTGGTTGAGAAACTGGGCGTACGGCTACGCGTGAACATTCCCAAAGATGAGCATGAACAAGGTGACGTAGCATGCACGAGGGTTGCTGATGATGGCCAGGTTCTCCACGAGGGCTTCATAGCGCCCTGCGTTGCGCCACATCCCCCGGGCCTCCCGCTCCACTACCACGCGCCTGCCCACGGCGCCATCTCGGCACACCGCATGCATGGCCTTGCAGGTAGCACACAAACTGGATAGGTCATCCATGGGTCGCTGGGAGCTTGCGGTGAGGCGCCCCCGATCTTCACCGCAATATCGTGCGTGAACGGCAACTTCATAGGCTTCGGTGTCACCGTGCTGCGAAGGAAACCAATGAACCAATGAAGGTGCGCATGGCGGAGACAAAGAGAAAGCTAGAGTACGCGCATACAACACGATGGTGTGTCTTTAGAGTACACATGGAGAAGACAATAGGGACATTATATAAAGACACACGCCATCGTCTCCTCCGCACTACTGACGGGGGTTGCACATTGTGATGGTTCGGCTTTTGGCGGTGGCTGATTCACATCCTCTGCAGTACTGCAGGTGCATTAAGGGTGGCTGACATGTGAACACCACAACCTATGGGACCAACGTCTCTCTGCATGTACTGATGGGATGCACGAAGTAATGGAACCGCTCTGTTTTCAACATCAACACAAGAATAATATGTTGTCATCAATAGATATATCATACTATGTTTGACAGAATTAAGGCTATGTTTGGGAACACAATATTTTTGGACTTTTGGAGCAATACTTTGGTATTTGAGATTACCATGGTATTTTTTTTTGCAGAATGGTGTTTGGCAACCAACTTAAAAACTATGTATTCGAAACTATAGTTTCGTCTATACTACGGTATATCTTGTGTATAGAAAACTTTGGTCCGAACCAAAGTTTTTCTCTGCTTGCTTGCTCTTGATGCTTGCTACGTTGCTCCCAAACAGTCTTATGTATTGCAAAACTGCGTTATTACAAAACTCATGTATTGAAAACTTTGATATTGTCATGACATCTGAAAAATTGTGGTTTACTGAAACTTTGATATTAAAAACAATGTTCCCAGACACAGCCAATACTGGAGTAAGCAGCGCCAAAAATTTCTCGTTTTACAGTTTGGTTCTCCACGCTCTTTCACCTTAATTCATACGTACTACCTATCTTTTTCTAATATTTTTCTCCTCCTTTCTTTTCTTTTCTCTCTGTTCATTGTCTCCACTTTTCCTTTTAGTCGTCGCTGCCTGTTGCGTTTTCCTGTTACTATACTACTTTACATACCGCTTTGCAGGCCCCGCTGCGGGCAATCTCCTGGCACCTCCAGCGGCTAAAGTACAATACAAGCGACTTTAGAGGCCACCGATGGTGTGGAGGGTCGTTCATTAACCGAAAATACAGATAGAACAAATAGTTTAGTAAACAGTAGATAGAAAACAAAATAACACACGAAACAGATGAACAACATTAGGTTCATATCATAAAACATTACTCCCACATTCCTATATTACTTGTCATTAGAACAAGTTTTTAGTTCATTTTTGAACTAGAAAACTTGTCCTAATTATTAACGACAAGTAATATGGGAAGGATGAAGTACAAAATAAGAAAAACAACAACAAGAAACAAGAAAAAATAAAACATTAAAAAACAAGAGGAGAAAACATCACGATTGGATCAATCTGTGTCAAAATATTTCCTGTTTTAAAGTTGGGAACAACTAGAATGTAATTATATGTTTGGTGCAATCTTGCAATCAACCATCTTCAACCGTTGGATCGATCTACATATTACGACCATTGAATCTTTTTATTTAACCATCTCCACTAGGTGGAGGGGTGGTGGTGAAAGGGGTTAAATTAAAAGATGTAATAATCTTAAGGTGTTGATCCAACAGATGAAAATAATTGATTACACGATTGCACCAAACCTTTAATTGCATCTAGGGCTGTCAACGAGTTGAACTTGAGCGAGCTTGTCTTTCTAAGCTTGAGTTTGATAAAACACTGAGTCGATCTCGAGTCGAGCCCATAATTCATGTATATAAAATAGAATTTACTAAATTTAGGTTCACAAGAAATGGAGTAGGAAGGTCGATGATGTTGCACATTATTTGTTGCTATCATATATAAAAATTGTGTCCTATAAATTTTTTTAATAGAATTATATTGTTTATTTAATCATACATATCATATATAATAACAATAAATGAGTTTACTCGAGCTTTTCGAGCTTATATCATCAAGATCACAAGCTGAAGCTTGCCTTTTTTAGAATTGGCACAATACTCAAATTCATCCTCAAATTTTCAATCAAAAAATCAATTTGGTCCTTGAACTTTCAAATGGGTCAATTTAGTCCCTCAACTTCACACAACCGTTTCACTTTCATCCTTAGTCTGAATTGGACATCCACATTGGCATGCCACATAAGCTATTATGCCACATCATCTACCTCGGCCCACGTCACTTACAAAAAGATAATAATTACCATCTTAAAAATAAGTAGCTAATTAATTGGGGTGGATTTTACGTAGTTGCATCAGATATACGTATGTATCCTCCATTTCTTTTTTTTTTTTTGCAAAACTATCAAGTGATATATCCTATGTCATATAACATATGTAAAAATATTGTAAAAATTAAAACAATTAAGCCGAGGGAAGAGCAAACAGAGGAAAAATAAAGTCTAATTTTTAGCCTAGGGAAGAGCAAACGAGCGAGTTACAATCTTTGAGCTTTATTGATAGTCCTACTTTAAAGATTGGTTCTCCACGAGGCGATGGGACACGCCGCTTCCGTCATCGTGCTCATTATCTCATCCCCTCCCCCTGGTCGCGGATACGGCTTCTCTCCTCCTGTTCTCTACTCTCCCCGCTGACATAATAATTGTATTCCTCATAAACGACCAGCTTCTCTCCTCCCATTCATGGTCCCGCTGATGTGTCATACTTTATTCGTCTCTTCATTTATTTTTAGTCTAATAACCACATGTTGACAACCAATAAAAATATGACACATAAGTGGGAGCACGCACGAGAGGAGAGAAGTTGTGTCTGTCCACGGATATAAATGGCTGGGCATGACCTCTTTCCTTGTGATATTGTCTTCCCTCTTGTCACTTTGCCCCTTTTTTTAGTTACACCTACTTATTGTTTGTGGTCTTGATATCCTTTTTATCCTTTCACCCTTGTTCTTCTGCGTCCATTCGCTCTATTTAGACATGGGTGTGCGGCGGCCGATGTGGTCGACGCGGGCCGCCCAACCGATCGATGCGATTCCGGGAGGAGATCTCGAAGGAGTTCCAAGCTCAGTCGGGCGTGCCATAATGATGTTCCCTCGAGGGTTTGAGGATAGAAGGTACCATCTAGGCAGCTAGCCGGAGGTTCGAAGGAAGCTACACAGCTCGTCGGGTACACGTAAGGTCCGAGTGTGCCAGTGTACCTTAACCACCGTCGTGCGTCCCTGGTGGTGGTGGGGAAGAGCCTTGCAGGTTGTTGATGTTTCCTATGTACTACTAACAATTCATTCCTAGCAGTGGCACCAGAAATGCTTGTTAATAGATTTTAGATTACACATGTAAATTCGCAAGCGCACATAATCTATCGATGTAGCATTTCCCCTCTAAGAGTATTCCCAAAGGGTGTCATTTATATTCTCCCAAAGGAAGGATAGATGGAAGCAACACAATCATCAAAAGGAGAGGCTAGGTTGGTCTAGGTAGGGTTATAGAAAGTATGGATAAATTATATTTGGAGTAGTGTGACACACACAAGAGCATTCTATCCTAAGGGGAGTGAATGAGGTAAAGAGGGACTAGGACAAGAGTTAGGTAGAGATTCCTACTATGCTTCTAATGCACATATACATAGCCTAAGTTAGTTACTAATGATCATATTAATTATGAATTCTCATTCTAAGTGGATTAACACAAAAGGCACGGGTTTACCCCTAGCAACACTAGTACAACTCAACCAAGAGCTTGTGGCATAGCCGAACGTGGAGGATTACAAAGGACAGATAGGGCTATCACCACATACTGCCTACCTCTTCAATCCATGGATGTACGAGACATTCAACGCTACTTTCTATCCTAGAAGCATGCTAGCATATTAAGTAATTACCTTAAGAGCCTAGGCACGAACCATTCTAAGGCAATGAACTAAATCAATGTTGAACCAATGTTAATTCATAGCATAAGTGATTCATATTAACATAATCATGTCATAGCTAATTACACTATAGTGGGGATTTGTAGTGTTTATGATGATATCATGAGAATGGTATAGCATAATCATAAATACTACTCCTACCACATAAATGGAATCCACAATCAAACAAGAAATGCTTCATCCAAGTATATGAACAATACAATACTAAAGATAATATCTTCTTAGAAACAAAGTTACAAATACAAATAGGAATATAAGAGCCATACCTTTCCCAATTAGGAATTGGGAAGAGACTCCTTCTACTCCCTTCCTACTTGGACTATGTACTAAAGGCACTCCTCTCTATAGTGCATAATCCTTTAAACCTATGGAGTTCAGTGGATACAATGGATGAATACTCAAATGGTGTGTGCTAAAGTGAGTGGTCCTATTTATAGCTTGGAGAAGGGATGGTTCCCACCACCAAAAGCGCGAAAATCAGTCACCACTGACTTCTTCAAGCTGGGAGGAGCCAACACGTGGAAGTTGACAGGGTTTGGCGATAGGAAGGGGTCGGTCGAACCACCAGGTCGTCCGACCTGGTCCTGGGTGCAAACAACCTGTGTTTTCTCCAGGTGGCATCTAGGTGGGTCACATTGACTGATATTGGTGCCACACCATTGGATGGCCTCGGATACTTATGTTTGTGGGCCATCTGATCGATGTGGTGCCACATGTTGGCGCTCGATTGGCTGTAGTGATATTTTATAGGATCCATCCCCTTGTTTCACTTCAATTCTGTGTAAAAGACCTTCATGCACTAATTTCTCGAAGGGCAAGTGGAAATAGGTTAAGTAGAAAGGTGACGTGTGCAAGAAATGATATTTTATTCGCATAGTTGAGTTATATTGACGGGTGAATTTGGTATATAACAGCCGTCAACAAACTCCCCAAGCTTATCCTTTGCTCATCCCGAGCAAAGTCAAGACTTTAGGTTGATGATCAGGATTTGCTGTAAAGTTCTACTTTTCAAAAGTACCATGTGCACAATAAAATACTCTACCTAGTATTGCAAATAATTGCACGGTACTTCACCCATCTTAAGTCATTATGGGGCTTATGCCTTCTCCTATTCATGGGTGGTTGAAAGATAGAAAAACAAATGGAGCACACATACCCTAGAAATCAAGTTCCACTCAAATTCCGGAGAGTTTAATTTATATTTTAAGTATATCAATTTTATTCTCTCAGTCTCTCCTTTTTGTGTGCTAGAAATTTATGCTCACCAAGGCATTTTGCCTAAATTCATCCTACCTCTACATAAGGCTTGTATGTGGAGCTTGGTAGGGAATATTGTAGGCATATTTGCAACACATAATATTGCTAAGTCAAAAGAGCAAGCCTTAGGAGAGATCAATTCAAAACAATTTGATTCAAGACTTGTGCATGTGTGATGGAATAAAGTGGATGTGGATATTTGAGATAACTCCTTTTTGAGTGGACTCTCTTATTTCGCAGGGATGAAACATGGCTACTTTTCTTTCTCTTCTTTTTTTTCTCATGCTTATGATGCAAGCATACATTTTCTTTTTCTTGTAGCCATGTCTTCTACTCCCTTTTTATGCAATAAATTTTGGAGAGAGTACAAAGCACGAATGGTATGGATTTTCTCTTTTTATTGTGGAATGGTGGTATGATGGGATTTTGCTTACTTCTAGTGTAGAAGTATAGCATGTGCAAGTGAAGTCTTGAATTCAAAAAGTAATGAATGAAATCTCACATAGGTCTATACTAGTTTGACAAAGCTCAATGTGAAGGCAAATAGCATATGCATAAGGTCTATCAATGTAATGTATCATATTGCTTTGGTAGATATTTCCAATCAAATGAGAGTAACTTAGATCATTTTAGAATTTCTCCAAAAATCTAAGTTTTACTTTCAAACTAGGAATAGCAGCCCTATCACTATATCATATCTCACAAGAACTTAGAATGGATTAAGCTTTTGATACCCACAATTTCCAAATCAAGGAAAAAGCAATTTTCGCCAATGAGAGCAATATGTTGGAGAGTAGTGAGTTGTAAACTAGAGACTTAGGAAAATTAAAACAGAGCAACTATTCATCATTTCATTTATGTGAATTCCAAGTCATTCATACTGCACATCATTTATTTTATTTGAAAAAACACCTATATTGTTTATTATTTTTTTTATATGCAAGGTGGATGATGGGTGAATGGAAAATAAATATGCAAAGGGGTTGATACAATTTACCTCAAGTGGGGGTCCTCCCCCAATCTTGTTCTTCACTCACCTCTGTGATGAGGGTCGAACCCTTTATGATGGAAGTATGCCACGATATCGTCTTGTTGTTGTTGTATCGTGGAGTTGAAGTTGGTGAATTGAGCATCCATGTGTTGTTGCCAGTCTTGGGTACCTTGGACATGCCTTGGTGAGTGTTGTAGATGTCACCCGTTCTCACTTCAAGCTCTTCCATACGTCTAGTGAGATCCGTCATTCCTTGGCTATAGTCATGATGACTTCTAGCTGAAGAGGAATGACATCTTCTCATGGATGTTGGAGGCAAGCTGCTAGAGCTTGAAGTGGATAGGGGCGGCTCCCATGTGGCACCTGGTCATCCATGCCAAGACGGACAAGTGCATCTCCTGTTTGGTTCTCTTCCTCTTCGTACTCATGGACTATGGAGGTTGTCGGGGGCATGGCCGCTCTCCTTGCACGGCTTCTAGTTATCCTACCAGAGACAATAATTCTTCGTGCTTCCTCGATGGGAAGAAGGTCAATGGTTAGCTTCCGGCATTTGTACAAATGATAATTTGGTATAGGTAACCGAATTCAATGACAAAGCTGGGATAATAAAATAACAAAGAGCATCTTGATCATGCTTAAGGGTATGTCCTTGCACTAAATAATCTTCATCAATTAATTCTCTTTCATTTTCAATATTCTCAAATGAAGAATATTATAGTTCTCCTACCCTAGTAGCAGTACGAGTAATCAATGAAGTACATTCAATTGGCCCCGTTCTTGGAATATAATCTAACCAATGTCTTATCATGGCAATAACTGGAGCAACTTTTACTTTTTAATCATGGCACCTAAAAGTTTTATCTCATCATCACGCACTACCCTTACGTCTCCTCTAGAGAACATAGCCATAGCCACCCATCTATGAATGAAGCGTAAAGTAGGGTTGTGTAAGTGGCTATTCCTAGGTGCACTACATCTGACCTCACTAGTTAAGTCTTGCCATAAACTGTGTTTGTTAAACTTAGGCAAAGCGTCTAAATATAGCAAACAACATCTATGGAAGCTTAGGATTTCACTTAATTCTTTCCATAGGATGTTGTATTCTTTTTGAAATAATCTAAAAGTAATACCATCAAATCCTATTTTGAGTGTGCAAAGGAATTGTATGGAGAGAAGGTGTGAACCTCTCTCCTCTATGTGAGCAATATTTTTCCATCCTAATGTACGCCAAATGGAAAAGAATTCGTAATCCATACCTATTTTGAGTTAAAATCCGGATCATAAGCTTTCGTATGAGAAATCTCATGATCTTGGATGAGCTTGCGTGCTTGATCTTCAACTTAACTTTGTATGTCGAGGTTGTCATCGTGAAGAAGTTGATGGAGTTTGCTCCTCTCACCCACGTGAGTGTGTTCACCTACACTCCTCCTCTGTGAACTTGGTGTAGCAACAGAAGAGGGACGTGCACTTGAGTCTGCACCAAGGGTTGAGCTTGCAGCCCCTTCCTCTTTCCAAACAACCTCTTCATTAATTTCATGGCCACAACAAACAAGAACACAACAAGGCAAAAACTTGAATGAGTTGATGTTAGCAAAATGAAACCCCCCGATGAATTCTCCGTTGAAGAACTTGAGATTAAATTGCAAATGCAAACAAAAGCAAAATATTTTTGAGTTGGGAATTAATCAAGAGCACATCAATGAAGAGCAAGAAAAACAATGTGAGCAAGAGTGACTTTGGGAGGTATGAAATGAGGTCAAAAGTGAGGAGAAGTGCTCCTCATGGCCACCATTTATAGTGTGCACTCCCTAATGATCACTAGGGAATCAAATGTATCCATTGGAGGAGAGAGAGCCAAAATGGCTCCTTCCCCGAGTCGGCTGAACAAGGGGTCTGCCGAGCTGACAAGTGGGACCCACTATTCTCCCTTTCGGTAGGTGGCTCCCCAACGGCTATGGAATTAGCACATTGGTGAATTACCACTTTTGCAGCTCAGAAAAATTGTTTTCCAAATAAAAACTTTTTTTTCAAAACCCAACAATTTTATTTTTGTGAAATAAAGAAATAAAAATGATAGCTGAGAATATAAGATTCTCAACTTACTAAGAAAAAGTAAATATGCAGTGGGGAAAAATCAAACTAAATGGGGAAAACCAAATAAAGACAAAAGAAAAGTCAAAGAAAAGGATAACTACCAAGTTAACCTATTGGCTAGGTCTTACCACCGTCCAATGAGATGGACATTCCTCCTTCATTTCTTGACCTTCGGGCCAGACTGATGGGCTCGAACGGCTTTCCTTGCTTCTTCTGACATTCCTCCTTTCGCGGCTTGGTGGACTTGGGCCGTTGGGGAGGCCCGAACTTCTCCATCTTCTTAGGGTGTCGGCGTGGACGATAAGATAAATCAATTTCTTCATGAATGCAATGAGCGGGTCCACCTTTGGAGGTGTGATTACAACCTCTTGGATGTGATTAACATTCGGCCCATACTTGATATGGATCATGGAGCATTGCTCTAACTTTGGGCGAATGTTAAACTTCTCCTCCTTGCCATTGATATGGAAGTAGGTTTCTCCAGCTCCCACATCTATGCAAGCCTTCGCGGTGCTTAGGAATGGTCATCCAAGAATGGGTGGCGTATCCTTCTCGACCTCCTTGTCGAGCACCACAAAATCCACGACTATGAAGCGATTTCGGATTTTCACCAGAATATCTTCTGCGATACCAGCCGGATAACAGACTGAAGAATCAGCCAGTTGGAGCTACGTTGGTGTTGGAGTAAGCTCCATGAAGTTCAGTCGGTCGAAAACCACCTTGGGCATCACACTCACACTTGCTCCAAGGTCACAAAGGGCCTTGTCAGTGGTGAGTTCCAATCGAGCATGAAATTGTAGGACATCTAGGGTCCTTCTGCCAGTTGACTCCTTGTAGAGAAATCATGTTGGCACTTTCCAAGGGCGATTCAGGTTGTCCTGGCATCTTGCCATTGTCCACTTGAGGAACAGAAGCTACCAATTGAGCCATTCCAACATCTTCTTGAAACATAATTGATTCTTAAAGGTTGAGGATAGTCCTTCGGTCTTGTCATTAATGCTCTCTAGGGTCTTGTCATTAGCCGACAACTTCTTGGATAGAGTATCATTGATCTTCAGCTGGCCAATGGCAAGTTCTCTCAAGTTGGGTTGATTTCCATTCATGCCATTGTTGTTGTACCCTCCTTGAAAGAATGGGCGTGGTTGGCCCAACCCTTGACCTCCTGGACGATAGCCATTGTTGTTTTCATTGTTGGCTACATATAGGGCATCCTCATAGGTTTCTGGGCAGTTATTGCCCAAATGGCCTGTGTTGCCAGAGACTTCACAAGTGATATGAGAGTCTAAGGCATAGGCATTGCCACATACCTGATGAGGACATCTCTCTTTTGCATACAATGCAAGGACCGATCACTAGAGCACGTGGGCGACAGTTGGATCTCCACGTATGTTCTAAATTTGTCAATTGTTTTTTCAGAACTTACGCTTGTTTCCATGCATGTTTTATCGATTAGGAACAATGGAGAGGACCAGCAAGGACTTGGAGGAGTCCAAGGAGTCAAGGAGGAGGAGATAGGACGTGCACACCAAAGAGGAGCCCAAGTCCAACTAGACTTCAACTCCACCTCGGGTTCCAGGAGCTACCTTCACCAAAATTGACGTCCCAGATACATACGGAGTCGAATTTGGACGTTCTATATATGGTTGGAACTGTGATTTCATAAAGCTTCCAATGGAACCAGCCCCACCTCAAAATTCTTTCTAAGTTGATGGGAATCGGCGAAACAAGTGACCGTCCAGAATCTGGCCTGTGTATCGTGTGGAAGCCCATTAGGGTTGCTTCCAAGGGTCTTGCACGCCCCTAAACTACTATTTATACAGCAGCCGTCACCACGTTAGGGTGGGGTATTTCTTAGATACAATATGTCATTGAACAATGTCGCTGATCATCGGTTGTGAGACCCCAATTTGTGATCAATTAAGTTTTGATTGCAACTTCTCTGTTCTTGCTTGTTTTCTTGATTGCTCTTGCAGGGATAAGCCTTCGTGGCGAGGTCATTCATGTGACACGGGTGATAACCAACAAATCAGTGGTGTAGTGATTGCGGGGTTTCGTTCGTTTGGAGCCTTGGATCATCAACGTCGAGATCTCCACCAAATCAAGTTTGCCATACCTCTCGGAAGATCGGGACTCATTCTCCTATCAACTGGTATCAAAATTCAAGGTTCACCGTGAGGTATACTTGTGTTCCATTTAGATTTATTTTTTTTCACTCCTATCGTCCATAAAAAGCCACAAAAAAATTAATTTCCCTGACCTACAACCCCCGCTCAGCCTTTTGCACAATTTAGTTTTGGAGTCCGTAGTACTGAGTTCGTGTCCTAGGTCGAGTCTGGTTGCTGGTTTAGATTTTTTTGATTCAGTTTTGTTTCTTCCATCTGCTGCCATCTACAAAAAACCAATCTACAAAAAAATTCCATCCACCGATTCGTTTCTGTTGCAGTTTCCACCACCACCAAAACCTGATTTGGGATATCCTTCTTAAAACAAGCATAACTTTTCGCTCGGAACTATGATTGAGGCGCATTTTTTCCCGGAAAGTTCTCAAAAAATCCACATACGATACACCCGCTACGCCAGTCACAGCGTTTTCAAAAAAATATAAAAAATTTCAGAAGGCCCTCATTTTGAACTCCGAAGTTCTAGCACCAGTTTTTCCAACTGCTCTTGAATTTGTACCAATCACATTTTCATCGGTATGAGCTAATACTTGGTACTGTTTCTATTCTTGTGCACCTGGTTGAGAAAAAATATCAAAAAAATAAATATAAAAAAGATTTTGATTTCTACTAGTGCTTAAAGACAAAAATAGGGGGCTAAGGGGTTTTCTAGTTGTGTTGTTTCCGTGTGAGTGTTGGATACTTGCTGATATTGTCCTTGTTGTTCATCATCATTCGTCCTTGTACTTGCTTGTTGCTACAACTGTTCTAATACATTCTTAGGCCAGCAACTAGGTGAAATTCTTTGGACACTTATTCAACTAGGCCAAGATCCACATTCTCTCGAGCAGAACAGGTAACCTTTGCAATCACACCCACTCTCTGCTTGCTTTCACACCAGTCACCGTTGGCCACCTGAAGTGCTGGTAAGAAACTTGTAAGAGCGAGGTAAGACACATCTTACTGATCGATTTTCCACTTCCACTTCAGAGAGCGTAGTAATAGGGTTCTTCACGATATTTTTGTCTTCGTTTCTGTTTTGTAATAACAATGACAGGAAAGAAGCCTATAGATAAGACCTCTGGTTCTACACCTCTGGATGATGATGAGTGCGTGTCCCATATGGAACTAAGGGACATGATGCGGGCGATGACTACAGCTTTCAACAATTATCAGACCACTAAAACAGCCACCTTTCAGAGGCTCTATACAAGTGTTGCTGGTCTGACCACACGGTTGGATGAGATGGAGATTCGTCTTGCCCAACAAGCTACACCCTCGATCATCCTTGGTGCTGATGCACATGCTCACTACGACACAGAGGATGACTCCAATAATGACGAGGTTGATGCACAGCAGCACCGTCGCCTTCGACGAAATCATCAAGGTATGGGAGGTAGACCTCGTCCTCATGCTCTTGAACAAGATAATGATCCTTACGCTAATATTACATTTTCTATCCCACCATTTTATGCATCTTATGATGCTGAGGCTTACTTGGATTGGGAGATGATGATAGAACAAAAATTTAGCTCTCATCTTGTTCCTGAATGACATAGAGTTAGACAAGCCACTAGTGAGTTTAAAGATGTTGCTATAATTTGGTGGAATGAACTTGTCAACAGACGTAATGCACCACAGATATGGGCTGCTTTAAAAGAAGAGATGTGCGCTAGGTTCGTTCCTCCTTCATATAGATGTGATCTTCTTAAGAAATTGCATTGCTTTGATCAGGGTGACATGACTGTCCAAGGGTACTACCAAGAGTTGCAGAAAGGTATGCTTCGTTGTGGGGTAGTTGAGGATCAGGAAGACCAAATTGTTAGGTTTTATGGGGGCTTGTGGTGTGAGATCCAGGACATAGTTGACTACAAGGAAAATCATTCTATTCAACGTTTATTTCAACTAGCTATGTTAGCATAAAAAGAAGTGCAGGGTTGCCAATAGCAACGGTGAAACAACACCTTCATGCCACGACAGCTTCCTGTGCCATTCAACGCAACGCCCTCCTCGAGCATATGTGCTTCTACACCACCCTCCACCGATGTTGTATGCAGCAGGACCGCACCTTCTACATCATGAGGACAAGATAACAGCAAGTCCTAGATGCCTCCAGGTGTTGCAGCAAAGGCGGCTGCACCCAACATTTTGACAAGTCGCACCTTCGACATCAAGTGCCACCACTGCCAGGGAGATGGCCATATGCAACGAGATTGCCCCAGCAAACGGGAGATCATTGCGACTGCTGATGGTGGGTATGTTAGTGCTTCTGATATTGAAGATGAAAATATTAGTGCAACTAACATTTCAGGTTCTGATGATGGTGCTGAGGAGGTTCTTGGTACATCTGCGACCAACAACTATAGGACTTACAATGTGCAGCGAGCTTTGAGTGCCACGGTCTGAGACGACGACAACCGCCAATGTCACAACTTTTCAACATGTTTCTCATCGTCGAGGACTGCCGTGTACAAACCTTCATTGATGGTGGTAGCTGCAACAATTTGGTGAATGTTGAGGTGGTCAAGAAGCTTGGCTTGACCACACAGGATCATCCCCACCCTTATCATATTCAATGGTTTAACAACAATGGTAAGGTAAAGGTAACACAAACAACAAGGATACATTTTTCCATTGGTTCTTATCATGATTTTGCGGATTTTGATGTGGTACCTATGGATGCTTGCTCTTCTTTGTTGGGACGTCCTTGGGAGTTTGATATTGATGCTATTCACCATGGTCGATCTAATAAGTATACTCTCATGCATAAGGGCAAGAAATTTGTGTTGCTTCCTATGAGTCCCACTGAAATTGTGCAATTTGAGCAGGAGAAAAAGAATAATGCCAAGCAAAAGGGTGTTTTCAATTCTGAAATTCAGCAACCTATTAAGTTGAGAAATCCTGTTTTGCTTGCACTTAAATCTGATCTTGATGATTTATATGCCTCTAATGGAACTTGCTATGCTTTAGTGTGCAAACATGCTTTATATTCCATTGAGGATACATCATTATTTTGCCACTTGCTATTGCTAACCTTTTGCAAGAATATATGGATGTTTTTCCATCAGAGATACCCCCTGGATTACCACCTGTGCGAGGCATTGAGCACAAGATTGATTTGATTCCAGGGCGAGCTTGCCAAACCGTGCCGCCTACAGGTCCAACCCCGACGAGACTAAGGAAATTCAGCAAAAAAGTCCAAGATCTTCGGGACCATGGGTACATTCGTGAGAGCCTTAGTCCTTGTTATGTTACTGTTCTTTTGGTTCCCAAAAAAGACGGCACTTGGCGCATGTGTGTTGATTGTAGAGCCATCAATAACATTACCATTCGTTATCTCTATCCTATTCCTAGATTGGATGACATGCTTGATGAGTTGAGTGGTTCTGTGATTTTCTCCAAGATTGATTTGCATAGTGGGTATCGTCAGATTCGTATGGCTTTAGGTTATGAATGGAAAACTGCCTTTAAAACTAAATTCGTACTTTATGAATGGTTAGTCATGCCATTTGGTTTTACTAATGTGCCCAACACTTTCATGGGGTTGATGAACGAGGTTTTACGTGCTTTGATTGGTAATCTTGTAGAGGTTTACTTTGATGATATCCTTATTTACAGCAAGTCAAATGATGAGCATATTGAACATTTGCGTGCTGTTTTTTAATGTCTTGCGCGATGCACGTTTATTTGGTAACCTTGAGAAGTGCACCTTTTGCACCGATCGTGTGTCTTTTCTTGGTTATGTTGTTACTTCGTAGGGCATTGAGGTGGACGAGGCAAAGATTGTTGCCATCACGAGCTGGCCACTTCCGACTACGGTCACATAGGTTCGGAGTTTTCTTGGTCTCGCAGGCTTCTACCGACATTTCGTGTGGGATTTCAGCACCATTGCGGCACCTCTCCACGAGTTGACAAAGCATGGAGTGCCATTTCGATGGGGACTAGCACAACAAAAAGCTTGATGTTCTCAAGTCGAAGCTCACACAAGCACCATTGCTGAAACTTCTTGATTTTGAGAAGACCTTCGAGCTTGAATGTGACGCGAGTGGTATTGGCATTGGAGGAGTGCTAATTCAAGGAGGTAAACCTGTTGCTTTCTCTAGTGAAAAATTGAATGGCCCTTCGCTGAATTATTCTACATATGACATAGAAATTTATGCTTTAGTGCGTGTTTTGCAAACTTGGCAGCATTACCTATGTTCTGAAGAATTTGCCATACGTTCAGATCATGAGTCTTTGAAGTATCTTAAAGGACAAGCTAACCTGATCAAACATCATGATGAGTTCATAGAGTCATTTCCTTACATCATTAAACATAAGAAAGGGAAAGACAATGTGATTGCCGATGCTTTACCTAGACGTTATACCATGTTGTCCCAACTTTCTCATAAAATCTTTGGTTTGGAAACCATAAAGAGGTTATATGCTACTTATTTGGACTTCAAAGATGCCTTTGAAAATTGAAGAGGTGGAAGAACGTGGCAAAAATTCCTGCTGAGTGAAGGCCTTATCTACCGTGCTAACAAGTTGTGTGTTCCAGCTAGCTCCGTTCGTCTTTTGTTGTTGCTGGAAGTGCATAGAGGTGGTTTGATGTGACATTTTGGTGTTAAAAAGACAGAGGTTGTGCTGCCCGCTCACTTCTTTTGGCCTCGAATGAGGCATGATGTGGAGCGCTACGTTTCACGTTGCACGACATGCAACAAAACTAAGTCTCCACTTAACCCACATGGTCTTTATATGCCTCTTCCTGTTCCTAGGGCACCTTTGGAGGATATTTCTATGGACTTTATTTTAGGATTGCCTAGAACAAAGAGGGGGAGGGATAGTGTATTTGTGGTTGTTGATCGTTTCTCTAAAATGGCTCATTTTATCCCCTGCCACAAGACCGATAATGCTTCACATGTTGCTGATTTGTTGTTTAATGAGGTTGTGCGTTTGCATGGTGTTCCCAATACTATTGTTTCTGATAGGGATGCTAAGTTCTTGAGTCACTTTTGGAGAACTTTATGGTATAAATTGGGAACAAAGTTGTTGTTTTCTACTACTTGTCATCCACAAACTGATGGGCAAACGGAGGTAGTTAATCGTACTTTATCTACTATGTTGCGGGCTTTTTTGAAAGATAATTTGAGGTTGTGGGAGGAGTGTTTGCCACATATTGAGTTTTCTTATAATAGGTCTATTCACTCCACAACCAAGTTAAGTCCTTTTATGGTAATCTATGGTTTCAATCCTCGTGCTCCAATTGATTTGCTACCTTTACCACATACTAAAATTGTGAACTTAGATGCCACACAATGTTCTGAATTTATTATTAAGTTGCATTAAACTAATAAGTTACAAATTGAAAAATGAATGAAAAGTATCGCATTGCCGCTAGTAAAGGTAGGAAGGAGTTAAAATTGGAACCCGGTGATTTCGTGTGGGTTCATTTGAGAAAAGATAGGTTCCCGGATTTGAGAAAGTCCAAACCCATGCCACGTGCTACTGGACCTTTTAAGGTTCTTGAGAAGATAAATGACAATGCATACAAACTTGAGTTGCCTCCAGAGTTTGGGGTTAGTCCAACATTGAAGCCTTAGTTGGGTGAGTAAGATGAGCTTGAGTCGAGGACAACTCCAATTCAAGAGGAGGAGGATGATGATGACATCTCTCCTTTGCATACAATGCAAGGACCGATCACTAGAGCACGTGCGCATTAGTTGGATCTCCAGGTACGTTCTAACCTTGTCAATTGTTTTTCAGAACTTACGCTTGTTTCCATGCATGTTTTTTTGATTAGGAATAGTGGAAAGGACCAGCAAGGGCTTGGAGGTGTCCGAGGAGTCAAGGAGGAGGAGATAGGACGTGCACACCAAGGAGGAGCCCAAGTCCAACTCAACTTCGACTCCACCTTGGGTTCCAGGAGTTGCCTTCACCAAAATTGATGTCCCAGACACATACGGAGTCAGATATGGATGTTCTATATATGGATGGAACTGTGATTACATAAAGCTTTCAATGGAACCAGCCCCACCTCAAAATTCCTTCTAAGTTGATGGGAATCGGCGAAACAAGTGGGCGTCCAGAATCTGTCCGGTGCTGCGCCACTGTCCTTGGGCTGCTAGCCCGTGTATCGTGTGGAAGCCCATTAGGATTGCGTCCAGGGGTGTTGCATGCCCCTAAACTCCTATTTATACAGCAGCCGTCACCACATTAGGGTGGGGTTTTGCTTAGATACAATCTGTCATTGAACAGTGTCGCCTATCATCGGTTGTGAGATCCCAATTCGTGATCAATTCAGTTTTGATTGCAACTTCTCTGTTCTTGCTTGTGTTCTTGATTGCGCTTGCAGGGATAAGCCTTCGTGGCGAGGTCATTCATGTGAAACGGGTGATAAACAACGGAGCAGTGGTGTAGTGATAGCGGGGTTTCATTCGTTCGGAGCCTTGGATCATCAACGTCGAGATCTCCACCCAATCAAGTTTACCATACCTCTCTGAAGATCGGGACTCATTCTCCTATCAATACCCCATCATTGCTTTTTCCATCAATTTTCTTCATAAGAGGTCCAATTTGGCAGCGATCATGTCCACCTCCTTCAAGGTGTTCATGCCTCGTTAGCGGGTATGGAGACGCTCGTCTCTCCAACCCAAATTTGACACCATCTTCTCAATTAAATATTTGGCTTTGGGCACCGTCAATGAGAAGAAGGCATGTACAGTAGTAGCATCAACATGGTCGCTGGCAGAAGGGATCTGCCCGTTGTAGAAGTTTTGGATAATTAGCCAATCATCCATCCCATGGTGGGGACAGGCTAGGATGTACTCCTAAAGCCTTTCTCAAGCCTCGGGAATAGATTCCTTGGCATCTTGCTGGAGGTAGGAAATGTTTCCACGAAGGGCATTGGTCTTGCCCAATGCGAAAAACTTGGCGAAGAATGTCGTGGAACACTTCTCCCAAGTGTCTACAGCACTTCGGTTCGTGTAGAACCACTGTTTCGCTCTCGCAAGAAGAGAGCACGGAAACAGCCTAAGACGAACAACATCAAGAGATACGTCCTTGATCTTAAAGTGATGCAGATCTCAAGGAACTGTTGCAGGTGAGCACTTGCATCCTCGTTAGCCTTCTCACAAAATGGATTGGCTCGAACAACGGTGATAAGGCCAGTCTTGATTTGGAAGTTTACGTCTCCTGTGTTAACAGTGGGCCCAATAGGCACATTGTTAGAAGAGGGGGTCTTCTAGGCCATTAGCGTTTCAGTTGTTGTTGCAGTTGCGCTGGCTTGCTTTGCCACTTGAAGCTTCTTAGGAGTAATGACACGAGGTCAATCTCTTACAAGGGATTTGAGATCTTCAACAAAGTTTTCGATAAGTGTAAACCAGACATACACTACCTGTTTTCATATAAACTGTGAAAACAAAAATGGGTTATCCTACTAAAGCAGACTAGGGTCCTATCCTATTCACTCAATCATGCAATACTTCAGCTGCCTTCCCCGGCAACGGTGCCAGAAATGCTTGTTGAAGTTTCCTATGCACTACTAACAATTCATTCCTAGCAGTGGTGCCAGAAATGCTTGTTAATAGATTTTAGATTACACATGTAAATCCGCAAGCGCGCGGAATTTATCAATGTAGCATTTCCCCTCTAAAAGTATTCCCAAAGGGTGTCATTTATATTCTCCCAATGGAAGGCTAGATGGAAGCAAAGCAATCATCAAATGGAGAGGATAGGTTGGTCTAGGTAGGGTTCTAGCAAGGATGGATAAATGATATTTGGAGTAGTGTGACACACACAAGAGCATCCTATCCTAAGGGTGGTGAATGAGGTAAAGAGGGACTAGGCTAAGAGTTAGGTAGGGACTCCTACTATGCTTCTAATGCACATATACATAGCCTAAGTTAGTTACTAATGATCATATTAATTATGAATTCTCATGCAAAGTGGATTAAAAAATCGGGCACGGGTTTACCCCTAGCAACACTAGGATGACTCCCACCAAGAGCCCGTGGCATAGCCGAATGTGGAGGATTACAAAGGACAGATAGGGCTGTCACCACCTACTGCCTACCTCTTCAATATGTGGGTCTACGAGTCATTCAACACTACTTTCTATCCTAGCACCATGCTAGCATATTAAGTAATTACCTTAAGAGCCTAGGCACAAGCCATCCTCAGGAAATGAACTAAATCATTTTTGAACCAATATTAATTCATAGCATAAGTGATTCATATTAACATAATCATGTCATAGCTAATTAGACTATAGTGGGGGTTTGTAGTGTTTATGATGATATACTGAGAATGGTATAGCATCATCATAAATACTACTCCTACCACATAAATGGAATCCACAATCAAACAAGAAACGCTTCATCCAAGTATATGAACAATAGAAGACTAAAGATAATATCTTTATTAGTAACAATGTCACTAATACAAATAGGAATATAAGAGCCATACCTTTCCCAAATAGGAATTGGGAAGAGACTCCTTCTACTCCTTTCCTAATTGAACTATGGACTATAGGCTCTCCTCTCTCCAGCCTATACTCCTCCAAACCTATGGAGAGTTGTGGATACAATGGATGAATACTCAAGTGGTGTGTGTTGAAGTGAGGGGTCCTATTTATAGCTTGGAGAAGGGTTGGTTCCCGCCACCAAAAGTGCATGAATCAGTCACCACTGACTTCTTCCAGATGGGAGGAGCCAACACATGGAAGTTGAATGGGTTTGGCGCCAGGAAGGGGTCGACCGAACCACTAGGTCGGCTGACCTGGTTCTGGCTCCAAACAGCCTTTATTTTCTCCATGTGGCATCCAGGTGGGTCCCATTGACTGATATTGGTGCTACACCGTTGGATGGCCTAGGGTACTTTTGTTTGTGGGCCATTTGATCTATGTGGTGCCACATGTCGGCACTTAATTGCGACATTGTTCTGTACAAAATACCTGCATGCACTAATTTCTCCAAGGACAAGTGGAAATAGGTTAAATAGAAAGGTGATGTGTGCGATAATTGATATTTCCTTCACATAATTGAGTTATATTAACGGGTAAAATTGGTATATAACATAAGTCAACATAGGTATGCTCTGATTCCTATCCTCCAACTCCATCTAGGCTTCTGATGGTGCAGACGTTTCACCACCAGATGGATCAGCAAAGCCTCGGTGATGAGCGACATGCAAGTTTCTTGAAGAGAAACTGACTACAGGGGTGGTCCCCGACATGCATGTTTGACAGGAAGGATGTTCCCTCGAGGGTTTTAGGATAAAAGGTATACCATCTAGGCAGCCAGTTGGAGGTTCGAACAATGCTACATGGCTGACCGGGTACACGTACGTTCCAGGTGTGTTGGTGTACCTTAACCCCCGTCGTCCATCCCCGATGGTGGTTGGGAAAAGCCTTGCTGGTATGCTCCAGTTCCTGTCTTCCAACTCCATCTAAGCTTCCGATGACGCAGGGGGTTCACCACTAGAGAAACCAGCAAAGCCTTGGTGATGAGCGGCATGTAAGTTTCTTGATGAGAAACTCACTGCAGGGGCGGCACCCGACATGCATGTTTGTCAGGACGAATGTTCCCTTGAGGGTTTGAGGATATAAGGTACCATCTAGGCAGCCAACCGGAGGTTTGAACGAAGCTACACGGCTGGTCGGGTACACGTATGGTCCGGGTTTGCTGGTGTACCTTAACCCCCATCGTGCATTCCAGATGGTGGTTGGGAAGAGCCTTGCAGGTATGCTCCGATTCCTCTCCTCAAACTCCATCCATGCTTCTGATGACAAAGGCGGTTCACAACCAGACAAACCAGCAAAGCCTCGATGATGAGCGGCATGCAAGTTTCTTGATGAGAAAATGACTGCGGGGGCAGCACCCGGCATTCATGTTTGATAGAAAGGATGTTCCCTCGAGGATTTGAGGATAAAATGTATACCATCTAGGCAGCTAGTCAGAGGTTCGAACGAAGCTACACGGCTAGTCGGGTACACATACGGTCCAAGTGTGCCAGTGTACCTTAACCCCCGTCGTGTGTCCTCGGTGGTGGTTCAAAAGAGCCTTGCTGGTATGCTCTGATTCCTGTCCTCCAACTCCATCTAGGCTCTTGATGACGCAGGCGGTTCACCACCAGACAAACCAACAAAGCCTTAGTGATGAGCGGCATGCGAGTTTCTTGATGAGAAACTGACCACGGGGGCGGCCCCTAGCGTGCATGCATGACAGGAAGATGTCCCCTCGAGGGTTTAAGGACAAAATGTACCATCTAGGTAGCGAGCCGAGGGTTCAAACGAAGCTACATGGCTGGCTAGGTACACGTACAGTTTGGATGTGCTGGTGTACCTTAACACGCGTCGTGCGTCCCTGGTGGTGGTTGGGAAGTGCCTTGCAGGTATGCTCTAATTCCTGTCCTCCAACTCCATCTAGGCTTCTGATGACGCAGACTGTTCACCATCAGACAAACCAGCAAAGCCTCAATGATGAGCGGATTCGGCAACCGGCATGCAAGTTTCTTGATGAGAAACTAACTGCAGGGGTGTTTCCTGGCATGCATGTTTGACATGAGGATGTTCCCCCGAGGGCTCAAGGATATAATGTACCATTGAGGCAGCTCACTACGTGGTTCATCAAATTAATCGCATGCCATGTAGTACAATCTAATTTCGAAAATGATGTACTCGTCCTATTGAAGAAACAATAGCCATAGGTGCTAGCCACTACGTGTTTTGATTTATGGAACAAATGAACACACTTTTGAAAACACATACGCCACATCCGATCCTCAACGTCATCAAATAAACATGATCTTCAACAAGGGGGCGCAAAAAAATCCTCAACACGTGATCAAACATGCTTGATCGTGAGCTCTCTTTTATATGCATTATATTCATGTACACCATCATACATGATCACGACAATTATCATCGATTCGATATGGACTCTCGGTCGGTAGCGGTCGAATACTTAAAAAAAAAGATATGGACTCTCAGTCGATTGCCACACGCGTTCACGTCAATCTCCTGCACCTCGTTGAAATTGTTCACACGAAATGTTACAAACATGGTGGGACGGACCTACAAAGTATGCCAAGTGGGCCATTGCATACCCTGGGCCTTTTGCATGTCAAATGAAAAAATGATTGTGTAGCCGATGGGACGCGTCGAGCCATTGCGATAACTGAGAGGAGGCAAACTGCGGTTTGGAGTAACTCTGATCAACCCGCCAATTCAAAAGCACAATTTTCGAATCGTCTGATTGTCTCCACTCGCGCGCTTAGATGGCGACCCTCTATAAAGGCATACTGTCCTCTTCTTCTCTATCGCACCTCTCCATCTATCTTAAGACTCCAAACGTCTCCTCTTGCTTCTCTGCCACACCACCGTTGACCACCTCTTGCTCTTTCTCTGCACCTCCGCCACCGCACAAATGGGTAGCCATGCCCCGAAGCGCTCCAGACCATCGATGTCCTTCGAACCTCCTTCTTCTCCATTTCTGCTGCCGCCAATGCCGGTGGAACTTGAGGCGGCACCTGCTCCTCCTCCGCCCCCGTCTCTGCCCGCAGCGCCCACACCTCCTCTGCCTGCGGCGCCCACACCTCCTCAGCCCGAATGGGTTGAGATTGTCCGCCTCTTCAAGGACCGCATCGACAAACTCGAGCGCTGGCTTAAGGAGGTCATCGACAACCTTTCTATCGCTGACGAGCGTGCAAGATCGCTCGAAAAAATGGTGCAGGATTTATTTGACAATACATCTCGCTCCTGTAGCCGTCTGAGACTTGGAAGCCTTCCCCACCACCCCAGCATGGACTCCGCCAGCTACTACTGCTTTGGTTTAGGCTTTGTGGCCGCTCTTCTCAACTCCCTCTACGAGACAATCGGTGAGGAGTCTGGGGTGGAGTTTCGAAAGAAACAGGTGAACACCATCCGCCAGAAGTATAGTATTGTGTTGGAGGAGGTGCTGCCTGCGGTTGCAACGGAGAAGGAGGAGGAGGTGGACAAGTCCTCTTCCAAGTACAGCAGGTGTTACAGCTGTTATATACCAATTTCACCCATCAATATAACTCAATATGTGAAGGAAATATCATTTCTTTCACAAATCACCTTTCTATTTAACCTATTTTCACTTGTACTTGGAGAAATTGGTGCATGCAGGGAATTTACACGTAATTGAAGTAAAACAAGGGGATAAATCCCATAAATATCATCCCATCCAATCAAGCATCAACACGTGGCACCACATGGATCAAATTGCCCACAAACAGAAGTATCCGACGCCATCCAACGGTGTAGCACCCATATCATGGAATGGGACCCACCTGTCAGTCACCTGAAGGAAGAACTTGCCGTTTTGAGCCAAGACAAGGACGACCGACCCCCCCCCAGTGGGCCGACTAGGTGTTGGCACCAAACACGGTCAAACACCACGTGTTGGCTCCTCCCGGCTTGATGAGGTCATGAGTGACTGATTCGCGAGCTTTTGATGGCGGGAACCGACCCTTCTCCAAGCTATAAATAGGACCCCTCACTTCTCACTTCAGCACACACCACTTGAGCATCATTCTATTGTATACACTAGTTCTATTAGTCCCAAGTCCAAGTTGGAAAAGGTATGGTTCATGTACCTTTTCTTATATTTGTGACTTTATGCATAATAAAGATATTATCTTTAGTCTTCTTTTGTTCGTATACTTGGATGAAGTGTCTCTTGTTTGATTATGGATTCCATGTATGTGGTAGGAGTAGTCTTTATGATTATGCCATACCACTCTTAATCTATCATCATAAACACTACAAACCCCCACTATAGTCCAATTATTTATTATTTGATCATGTTAACACAAATCACTTGTGCTATGTATGAACATTGGTTTAACGATGATTTAGTGCATTGCCTTAGGATTGCTTGTGCCCCGGCTCTTAAGGTATTTACTTAATATGCTAGCATGGTGCTAGCATAGTTAAGTAGCTTTGGATGTCTCATAGAGCCACAGATTGAAGAGGTATGCAGTAGGTGGTGACAACCCTATCTGTTCTTTGTATTCGTCCATGTTCGGCTATGCCACATGCTTTTGGCGGGAGTTGCCTAGTATTGCTAGGGGTAAACCCGTGCCTAATGTCTTGAACAACTAGCATAAGTATTCAATATTGACATGCTCATTTGTACCTAACCTAGGCTATGTATATGTATATTAGAAGCATTGTAGGAGCAACTCCCCAACTCTAGGTCTAACCTCCACTAGGACCCATTTACCCCATCGAATAATTGCTTAGGTGTGTGTCACACTTCCCATATAATATCAACTTACCCCTGTCTTGATAATTCATTAGTATCCCATAGCTTAATCATAAGAGTAGTGCCTACTTACTCCATTGCCTTCCTTTGGGATAAATATGATACCCTTGGGAATACTCTTGGTTGAAATGCTACACGAAAGTTTCCGTGCGCTTGCGGACCTCATGTCTTTCGAGAGATGATCTATGATGTAAGAAACATCAACAAGCATTTTTGGCTCCATTGCCGGGGAAGGCAAAGGAAGTGAAGGATAGCTATCACTTGTGATTAAGCTATAGATACTAGTAGTTTTTAGACAGGATTATCCTTGTTTGTTTTCTCCTTTTGTGGTGAAAACAGGGTAGTGTTGGCTAACCCATTTCATGGGATGGCCAACAAGGACGCTAGCGCTGAACTGCAAGATGGTTCATGGCGTACCACAACAAATGTCTGCTAGGGAACACCATTGCCTCTTGCGGAAAAAATTCATCTTCTAGTAGGAGCCAAAGACAGCCGCTCCCTGGAGCTGAAGGAGTCCTATTCTCATTCACCATGGATGAGAATATGGTATCTACTCAAGGGGTGGATTGAAGAATGCTCTAGTTCCCTTAGCTTGGCATGCACACCACTTAGCAAGGTGGACATGCTGGCCATGGAACTACACTTCCCAGTAAAGTATTATGAAGACCAAACCAATGGAGGAGTATTTGGATGATCTAAGCCATGGGTATTCACATGATTTGTAAAAATCCATGTCATCATGGGCCACTTAGGGAATCATTTCCCTAAAGACCCATAAGCATCCTTCCTTCCAAACACAACTCCAATGGCTATCACCAACAAGGAGGTCAAGGGTGGAATCAACATCACCCTTGCAATCAAGGAGGCTTTGCGGATTTCAAGGAATTTATGTTTAACTAGCCTACCTTGAAGTATCTTGTACATGGACAAACAAGAAATCAAGACAACATTTACATTAAGTTCATGGTCAAGGACAATAAACTTAACGAGCATTCAAGATCCAAGATACCACAAAATCACTTTTTGGGATTCCTGCCCTTTGACCAAGCCAATGCAACCTAGGGCAAGTGACATTGTGGATGAAGCACTTCTTGTTTGATTGTGGAGTCCACATGTCATCATGCTCAAAGAAGCTTTTGATCCATAATCAAGGTATGGGTTTATCTTAGTGAATATCAAGAACGTCGAAGTGACACCCCTAAAACAAGGACAAGCCTCACCATGCTCATGAGAGAATATCTTCAAGAGGGAAAAGACGTCACTACATCAACAAGTCTTCATCAAGATGACGGAGAGGCTCAGGCCACCATGTGGCCGACATGTCTGAATGACATGCAAAAGGAGATTTGGCATGACAAGCAAGAGAAGTTGTCCACATCTTTAACTCCGGGATTGGACAATGAATCATGGCACTAAAATGGATGAAGTTAAGTCCCACTGATCGGACTTTAAAAAAAATCGTTGAGTCCTCGCTAATAGGTTAATTAGTAGTTATCTCATATTTACTTTAACAGTTGCACATTTTAATTTCCCATTAAATCTTGCATTTGCATTTAGCATGTTTGAATTTCGACGCTTGCATGTTGGAGAGTAAAATTTCCAGCCAACATAAACTAAAATATTGAATTAGGAAATAAATTTATTTTGATATGAACCTTGAGCATAACCACTTGAATTTATGTTCCTAATTCAAACCAAAAAAATATTTCTCATAAATATTCATTTCATTTGCAAGTTGTTTCAGGCTGGGCAAAACAATTTGACAAAGGGTGTAACATGCTTTTGACCTAACGTAACCCGTTTTCGAGTTGTTTTGTTCAAACCTGATTTTACTTCAGCCAAGACAAAATTTACAAAATGTTTGGAAGGCCCCATCAAGCACATGTCCCTGCATCGATCTTATTTTGAGTTCATGGTGGAGGAATTCTCAAAATGGTAGCCCAATGGAGCAGCAAGATGAAGCCCATTCAACTCCAACCTCAACTTGGTAGAAGGCATTGATCATGAAGGCTACACCAAATTCATGGTCGTGAGTTTTTCACACAACGACCTTCAACCCCAACTGCATTTCAATTATGGTACAAGTTTAAATTTTTCTGTCGTTTGAATTATATTAAGATTGAATGATTTTTTCTTACATTGGTAAGGAAGGTTTACACCTTGTCATCATTCAATTCTTATGCACCCTCACGAGAGTAAGTGTTGGCATTGCTCTTTTGATTCTTCAAAAAGGAATGTCACCTTACTTAGTAATAAATTTAAACAAGTACCTAGAATTTCATAAGCATTGCTAAAACTGATTCAAACCTTTTTCTGCCTAGGTAATGCTTATGGAATGACTTAATGGTTGAATTGGTATGTAGCAACCTAGGAATAGTGATGTTCATAATTCTGACTTGAAACTCATTCATGCATGGATCACTAAAATTTAAATTCATAGGCAAGAAATTAAAAATGTTCAGGAGGATAAAATTGAGAATTTTGTTTGCCATGACACAAATGATAAATATTTGCTCTTTTTAAAAAAAATTATGTTGGTTAGAAATTTTACAAGATGAAGGGATCCATATAGTATTTATATCATTTACATTTCTATGAGTAGGAGCTTTAAAAATTGTTCAACTTGATTTATCCATAAAGCCCGACTCCTAGCAATGATTCATACATTGTTCGTGGATACACTGGAGATTGGACCCAATGCATCTTTGGTCTTGTTCTTTCCCGTGCGTACAAATGAAGATTTGGTTATCTAACCCGAAAATTTATTTGTACAAGTATCGGGGAGCTAACCATCCCTCTCTATCATAGAGAGGGAGTTGCAGGAGTAAAATAACTATGCAGGCATTCAAAAATCCGATTGTTGGAAACCCTAAGATAATTCCATTTCAATATCTCCTAGCCAAGGAGTAAATGAGGATGGTTGCTACCTACCGAAAATTAAGCCCAAAGGTCAACTATAACTATACGAGGCCGGAGATTTGACATGGAAACCCTCCGCGAGCAACCAATGGGCTGTTATGAATATGTGAGAACATTATGCTCTCTACTATTCTAAGCACTCATTCAAGCTCAAGGGAATTGCCACCATCATTGGGTGTAAGTTATTCCTTTGTGGCTAAAAGCTATGATGTACTTCAACCAAAGAATGAAAAAGATCACATCCAATGTATATTGGGTGCAAGATGTTCCTATGTGGCCAGAAGGTATTTTATACCTTAGCCAAGGAACAACAGATCACACTCAACCCATGTTGAGTACACGTCATACCTTTGTGGTTATAGATATGTTGTATATAATACAAGGAATAGCGGATCGTACTTAAGACATGTTGGGTACAAGTCACTCCTTTGTGGCTAAAGGTTATCATTACCTTAGTAAGGAATTACGGATCACACCCGATGCATGAGAGGTACAAGTTATTCCTTTATGGCAAGAATATATGATACACCTTAGCCAAAGAATGATGGAACACACTCAACCATGCTGGGTGCACATCATTCCTTTGTAGCGAAGGGCTATCATTACCTTAGCCATGGAATAACAAAGTACACCCAACATATGGGAACCTTGAGGTGTGGATGAGCGACATCGACCACACTCTTGGAAGCCATGGAAGGCAACCCAACATCGACACTCAACCCCCTAATGTCAAAGCCATGCTGCAACAACGTTAGGCCAACCTCATGGCCTACATCCCTCGTTAGGGTTTCAACACACGTACCTTGAACAAGATTAAGCTTGGGGGAGGACCCCCACTTGAGGTAACTTGTATCACACACATGCATATTTATTTTCCATTCACCCATCACCCACCTTGCATATAAAAAAACTAAAAAACTAAGTAGAGTTGATTTGCTTCCAAATAAAATAAAAGATATGCAGTAATAATGATTTGGAATTCACATAGATAAAATGATGAATAGTTGCTTTGTTTTAATTTTCCTAAGTCCCTAGTTTACAACTTACTACTCTTCAAAATAATGCTTTCATTGGCTAGAATTACTTTTGCCTTGATTTAGAAATTGCAGGTAGCAAAAGCTTAATCCAATTCTAAGTTGTTGTGAGTTATAATATAGTGATAGGGCTGCTATTCCTAGTTTGAAAGTGAAACTTAGATTTCCGGAGAAATTCTAAAATGATTTAAGTTACTCTTATTTGATTGGAAATACCTATCAAAGCCATATGATACATTATATTGATAGACCTTATGCATATTCTATTTGCTTTCACATTGAGCTTTGTCAAACTAGTATAGACCTATGTGGGATTTCATTCATTACTTTTTGAATTCAAGACTTCACTTGCACATGCTATACTTCTACATTACAAGAAAGCAAAATCTCTTCATACCACCACTACACAATAAAAGGAGAAACTCCATACCATTCATGCTTAGTAGTCTCTCCATGTTTATTGCATAAAATGGAGTAGAAGATATGACTACAAAAAAAAGAAAAAATGAATGCTTACATCATAAGCATGAGAAAAAAAAGAAAAAAAAGATAAAAGTATCAATGTTTCATCCCTGCAAAATAAGAGAGTCCACTCAAAAAGGAGTCATCTCAAATATTCACATCCACCTCCATCCCATCACACATGCACATGTCTTGAATCAAATAGTTTTGAATTGATTTCTTCCAAAGCTTGCTTTTTTGACTTAGCAATATTATGTGTTGCAAATATGCGTACTATATTCCCTACAAAGCTTCACATACAAGCCTTATTTAGTGGTAGGATGAATTTAGGCAAAATGCCTTGGTGAGGACATATTCCCACTACACATAAAGGAGAGTCAGAGAGAAACAAATTGAGGTACTTATAATCTAAATTGAACTCTCTGGAATTTAAGTAGAACTTGATTTCTAGAGTATGTGTGCTCCATTTGCTGTTCTATCATTCAACCACCTATGAATAGGAGATGGCATAAGCCCCATAATAACTTAAGATGGGTTAAGTACCATGCCAATTTGTGCAATACTAGGTAGAATATTTTGTTTTGCACATGGTACTTTTGAAAAGTATAACATTGTAGCAACTCCTGATCATCAAACAAAAGTCTTGACTTTGCTCGGGACGAGCAAAGGATAAGCTTGGGGGAGTTTGTTGACGGCTGTTATATACCAATTTCACCCGTCAATATAACTCAATTATATGAAGGAAATATCATTTCTTGCACACATGACCATTCTATTTAACATATTTCCACTTGTACTTGGAGAAATTTGTGCATACAGGCATTTTACATAGAATTGAAGTAAAACAAGGGGATGGATCCTATAAAATATCATCACAGCCAATCAATCATCGACATGTGGCACCACATGGATCAAATGGCCCACAAACAGAAGTATCCGAGGCCATTCAATGGTGTAGCACCCATATCATGGATTAGGATCCACTTGTCAGTCACCTGAAGGAAGAACTGGCCATTTGGAGCCAGGACTAGGTCGACTGACCCCCTAGTTAGCTGACTAGGTCCTGGCGCAAAATGCGGTCAAACGCCACGTGTTGGCTCTTCCCGACTTGAAGAGGTCATGAGTGACTGATTCACGCACTTTTGGTGGCGGGAACCGACCCTTCTCCAAGCTATAAATAGTGCCCCTCAACACTCACTTCAACACACACCACTTGAGCATTATTCTATAGTATACACTAGTTCTCATTAGTGGAGTTAGGCTATAGAGAGGAGAGCCTCTAGTCCCAAGTCCAAGTTGGGAAAGGTATGATTCATGTATCTTTTCTTATATTTGTGACTTTATGCATAATAAAGATATTATCTCTAGTATTCTTTTATTCATATACTTGGATGACGTGTTTCTTGTTTGATTGTGGATTACATGTATTTCGTAGGATAGTCATTATGATTATGCCATATCACTCTTAATCTATCATCATAAACACTACAAACCCCCACTATAGCCTAAGTAGTTATTGTATGATCATTTTAATATGAATCACTTGTGCTATGTATCAACATTGGTTCAACGACGGTTTAGTTCATTGCCTTAGGATGGCTTGTGCCCGGGCTCTTAAGGGATTTACCTAATATGATAGCATGGTGCTAGGATAGTTATGTAGCGTTGGATGTCTTATAGACCCAAAGATTGAAGAGGTAGGCAGTAGGTGGTGACAATCATATCTGTCCTTTGTAATCTTCCACGTTCGGTTATGCCACAGGCTCTTGGCAGGAGTCGCCTAGTGTTGCTAGGGGTAAACCCGTGCCTGATGTGTTGAAAAACTAGCATAAGTATTCACTATTGACGTGCTCATTAGTACCTAACCTAGGCTATGTATATGTATATTAGAAGCATTGTAGGAGCAACTCCCCATCCCTAGGTCTAACCTCTATTAGGACCCATTTACCCCTTAGAACAGATTGCTTAGGTGTGTGTCACACTACCCATATATTATCAACCTTCCCCTGTCTTGATAATTGATTAGTATTCCATAGCTTGATCATAAGAGTAGTGTTTACTTTACTCCATTGCCTCCTTTGGGATAAGTATGATACCCATGGGAATACTCTTGGGTGAAATGCTACACGACAATTTTCGTTCGCTTGCGGAACTCGTCTCTTTCGAGAGATTATCTGTGACGTAAGAAACGTCAACAACAAGATTAGTAGTAGTTTTTTCTTTTGTTTTCTATGTGTTTTTTTCTTGTTTGTAATATATGTGTTGTTTTATGTTCATGAAAAATGACTTTTATGTTCATAAACAATGTGTCCTATGCATTATCGAAGAATTGCTACTTTTATCGAAAAACATCGCATATGGAAAATAAACACATTAGTAATATTCTATCTAATAAATAAAACACATCAGTAATACTCCCTCTGTTTCATTTTAATTATCGTTGGGACAACCTTTATTACTTCATTTCTAGTTCATTTGGTTGTCTAAAATGATAATTATTTCAGAACGGACGTAGTATTATATTTCAAAAAATTATGAAAATAAAAAGCTAGACAGTGTAACTTTACATCACATATGGATGATGCAAATACTAATTTATTTTATTTCTTTTCTCTTTAACAGCTGACAACGTGGGCCCCTCCCTAGCCTGGCCCTAGGCGGTCGCCGATCCCGTCTAGGCCCAGAGTCGGGCCTGCCTTTAACCCCTTGGTGCGGGAATCAAATTCTCCGTGGCAGGGCCAGACAGCCGTCTCTGTGCGACCCTAACCAGATGGTTGCCACGTACGTCACGCTCCGAATATTACATCCATACAGCCAAGGGTGCACTGTGCAGTTCTCGCGATTGTGCCACTCTGCCCCTATGATTGCCACGTAGGCCAACGCCCCGAATCTTGCAGCGTGCACGGGCACAACGCAACAATCGATGAACGTCATTTCAAATTGTGAAGCGACCCATGCATGGAAAAAGCTGACAAACTGTTAGAACTAATGATGAACGAGTGAGCAAACTATAACAGAGGAAACAAAAAGCACTCTCGGTTGACAGATAGTGTGACACCCGATTCCGACTATGGACCAAGTATAATGTATATGTGTGTGCAGGACGTTCCTCACACATACATAGAAACATCACAAATGATATATAAAATTTAACCATGTCTCAAATAGTAAATAAGTACCTTATTACATTAATCCAATGGTTCACGAATGACAAGCCTCAAACTATTGCAGCAGAAATAAACTAAGCAGCATGCAACCTAGTACTCCACGTGATCCTCAGGGTACCCCCAAGAGTCTCCTGTAGCTGTTGGTGGGAGAATTGCAAGGGTTCGTACATGTCGTACTCAGCAACTGTGGGAAAGTATGACATGTAGCTAAAACAAGGATGGATATAAATGCTTCATTGCAGCAAGCAAATTTTAGTTCGCGACAAGTAAAAGCATCCTGCAATGTCTAGGTGTAAATAAATCTGAACATAACCCAAGTAATTATCATACCCGATCATACTCATAATGACATCCTCATTTACCATCATAATATAATTGTAACCAGCCAACAATTAATATCATCACCATATACTAATTTCACATCCTCCCATGACCCGACCATACTCATGTGACATAATCAAACCATTCCCAAAACCCAAATCCCATTCTAATCATGAAAGTTGTCCAGGTGCTCGTGACCCGAACCATGGCAATCATGATACTTTTTAACACTCTGCAGAGGTTGTACCACTTAACCCACATGTTCGTGATTTCATCACCTTTCGGTGACTAAGAACCTCTATTATGCCTTATCACACTTCTGTTGGTTTGTGTCCAAGAGATCATAAAATAGCCTTTCGAAAGGGACTACTAGTATGTACAGGCCAACTAAGGTTTCACCGGCAGGCTTGAATCTCCATTCTCCCACCCACAGGCCCCCTCGTGTGCCATGCGTATCCAGGGTAGCCCTACTCGACTCTCATTCCCTGCGCCATCCAATGGTCCATACAATACTAGCAGCACTGCTAATATTCAGCTACGCCACACCCATACTTGGCCTTGTGGTGGCACTATTGTCCTGGCGTATATTTGCATGAACCGGCCCTTAGATCTAAGGAAAGCAAACCACCGTACCATTCAACCCATTCCACAAAACCATGCTTTCTTAGATCTCATAAGTTCCATTTTGCTAAATTAATCATCATCTCATTACCATCCCAAATTCTCATTATTAAAGTTGTCAATCATATTATTTCAAGTTACCCATAACCCGTGTAGCGATGCAGTGCAAAAGAGAAAAATATCCATACCCAACTCATTATGTAAATCCCGGCAAGGGTAACATACAACACTAGTAAACTCCTACGTATGGGTTTCCCATCATATTGACACAAGCATGCAGTTTCGCAAACAAAACATTCAAAAACATAGGATCAATATGATCAAGGACACTTGCCTTGCTCCGACGGATAAGATTGCTCAAACGCTTCAAAGTCTTGGTTCTGAAACTCCTAGTACATGGCCTCTTGAGCACGTCCCTCTACTCGCAATCACATAGATACAAGAAAACACATACGAACCAATACAATACACACATATAAATTAACATGCTATGATATAAATGCATGCAAGGTTCAATAATTAATAATCTACGGCTGTTCATTAATTAGATGGAACTAGTTCATATGTGTTCATGCGAGTTTACAGGGGTTTTAGCGATAGTTATTGCTGCTGAAATAAACTAGATGCAAATACGATTTAATTTCGGGTACTAGATCTATTACGTCGTTAAAATTTGTCTCGGAAAACGTATCCTACCATAGATGCAGCCGCCTCGAGGGTCGCGGGACGGAGGTGTAGTGTAGAAGAAGTAGATAGCGCAGTGATCCTCTGGCGACACGACGATCTCCGGCGGACTGCGGCTCCTTCCTTCTTTTCCTTCTCTTCTCCATCCTGCTGGGGCCTTTCTTTTCTTCTCCCTGCGGCTAGGGTTTCCTCTCTTTTTTTCTATGGTACCGAGGGCTAGCGATCTAGTACGAAGGCATTGGACTTATGTAGCATGGCAAGCAAAACCGAGGGCTCACGGTTCCTTATATAAGTGGCAGCACACGGTGCAACACCACCCGTCGGGGGTCCCTGTGCAGCACGAGTCTCGGAACTCAATTCCGCTCGGCCTCGGCCAGCTGCGTTGGCGTGCGGGAGGGCCCCTCGTGGGGGCGCGCAGGCACTAGAGAAGTTTCTCGCTCGGACTCGGGTCCGAGCCGGGCACTGGCGGTTTCTATTGTTCTTTTTCCTTCTTTATGTTTATTTATTTATTATATTTTTTATTTATTCTATGTTATCCATTATTATATGTATATATATATATACATATTTCCTTTCCTCTTATTTTTCTTCCTTTATTACTTACTAATCCCTATTCTTTTATTTAATACATTAATTTATTTTTCTTATCTTTTGCCCTACTAGTAATTTATGCATGAAAATGTATGCAATGCATGATACTAAAAACAAGGATGTTACAAACCTACCCCCTTAAAATGAATCTCGCCCTCGAGATTCGATAGCGCAGAGAAGAGATAAGAGAATACTGCTTTGAGGTCTTCTTCACGCTCCTACGTAGCCTCAGCTTCCATATGGTGGTTCCATTATACTTTACACCAACGAACTCTCTTGTTCCTCGTGACTCTTTCCATCATATTCAGGATTTTGATAGGTTGCTCGACATAGAGCAAATCCTTCTGGAGTTCTAACTTGTCCATCAGCACTTGTTCTTCCGGCACTCTCAGACATTTCTTGAGTTGATACACGTGAAACACGTCGTGTACATCGGAGAGATGCGCCAGAAGCTCGAGTCGATATGCTACCTCTCCTCGCTTGTCCAAAATCTTAAATGGCCGATGTAACTAGGTGCCAGTTTGCCTTTTACGTTAAACCGCCGTTGACCTCGGAGAGGTCACACCTAGAGATACACGAAATCTCCAACATCAAAAGCCAGATTCCTTCGCTTATTATCCGCATAGACCTTTTATCCGTGACTGAGTAGCCCTTAGGTTTTCAAGTATTATTTGAACTTGCCTCTTAGCGTCTTGTAATACATCAGGTACTAATACTTGGTTCTCTCTTGTCTCATTCCAAAACAAAAGTGTCCTACAATTCCTCCCATAATGTGCTTCATAGGGTCACATTTTCAAGTAGGCTTGGTAACTATCATTGTATGAGAATTCAGCATATGACAAACTCTTGTCTCAGCTACGTCCATGTTTCAAAGAACAAGATTTCAACATGTCCTCTAATATATGGTTCGTCCTCTCGGTTTGTCCATCAGTCAGTGGGTTATACGCGAAGCTGAAATTCAACCTGGTACCCATAGCTTCATGTAGTTTCTCCCAGAACCTAAAGGTGAATTGAGAACCTTGGTCCGAGACTATTTTCTTCGGAACTCCATGTCGGCATACGATGTGTTCCATGTAGAGCTCTGCTAGCTTTGCCACTTTGTATTTGGTACGTACATGAATAAAATGAGCAGACTTTGTCAAACGATCCAGAATAACCCATATAGAGTCGTAATCGGACTGAGTATGTGGCAATCCAACCATAGAGTTGATGCCGATTTCATCCCACTTCCACTCGGGTATTTTGAGCGGATGCTATAATCCAACAGGTCGCTGATGCTTAGCCTTTACTCGTTGACACGTGTCACATAGGGCAACAAATTCGGCTATGTCCCTCTTCATGGCATCCCACAATTAGCGAGTTTTCATGTCCTTGTACATCTTCATACATCCGGGATGAATAGAATATGGCATGTCATGTGCCTCCTTTATTATTGTTTCGCGGATGCGCTTCACACTAGGCACATAAATCCGCTTTTCCAACCATAGCGTGCCATTGTCGTATTCGTCAAACCTCCATTCTCTCCCTTCTTGAATTCTTTCCTTGATCTTCTAGATTTCTCTATCTGTCGTTTGACCATCCCGTATCTCTTGTTCTAGTGTCAGATTTACCTCCATCACTCCAATTTCATTTATGAACCAAAGATGCAACCGTTCAAACTCCTTGCATAGCTCGGATGGTAACTCCTGGACCGTGAGCTGGTGACGTGTTCCCTTTCGACTCAAGGCGTCCGCTACTACATTGGCCTTCCCCAAGTGGTAGTTGATCCCTACATTGTAATATTTGATAAGCTCCAACCATCGTCGTTGCCTCAAATTCAGTTCCATTTGTGTGAATATGTACTTGAGGCTCTTGTTATCCGTATAAATCTCACATCGGTGACCAAAAACATAATGTATCCATATCTTCAAGGCGTGCACCACAACTGCGAGTTCAAGGTCGTGTGTAGGATAATTCAGCTCATGTTTCTTTAATTGCCTCAATGCATAAGCTACCACTTGGGCTTCTTGCATGAGCACGCATCCGAGTCATTGTCTTGAGGCGACACAATATATATCAAAGCTCTTGCTCACATCTGGCAATACTAACACCGATGCGGTTGTCAACCTCCTTTTTAACTCCTCAAAGCTATCCTAACAAGCTTGAGTCCATTGGAATTCCTTCCCTTTCATCAGTAATTGAGTCATGGGCTTCGCTATTTTGGAGAAATCCTTGATGAATCAACGGTAATATCCAACCATTCCAAGGAAACTCCGAATTTCCTTCACATTCTGTGGTGGTTCCCACTTAAGCACATCTCTCACTTTCCCCGAGTCAACCGATACTCCTCCTTCGGAGATGATGTGGCCCAATAACGACAGTTCCTGCAACCAGAATTGGCACTTGCTGAACTTGGCATACAACTCGTGTTCCTGTTGTTTCTGCAATGGTAAGCCTCAAGTGCTTCTCATGTTCTTCCTCGCTTCTTGAGTATGTCATAATATCAACAATGAACACTACGACAAACTTATACAAATATTCCATGAAGACATTATTCATGAGATACATAAAGTACCAGGCACGTTTGTCAATCCAAATGACATAATGGTGTACTCATATGAACCATACCGTGTCCAAAAAGTTGTTTTGGGTATATCTGATGGTCTAATCTTCATTTGGAAGTATCCTAATCGTAGGTCGATCTTGGAGGAAATATAGGCGCTCTTCATTTGATCGAACAAATCCTCTATGTGGGGCATCGAGTACTTGTTCTTTATCGTCACCTCGTTGAGAGACCTATAGTCCACACACATCAAATGGGTTCCATCCTTCTTATCTACAAAGACCGCTGTTGCTCCCCACGGTGATAAGCTTGGGCATATAGAACTCTTCTCTAGTTGCTCTTGAATTTGCTTCTTGAGCTCTACTAATTCCTTAGGAGGCATCCTATACGGCCTCTTAGCTATAGATGGAGTTCCGGGCATCAATTCAATAGCAAATTCTATGTCAAGATCAGGCGGCATACCTCGCAACTCATTCAGAAACGCATCTTGGTACTCCTGAACAATCGAGATGCTTTCCAATGTCACACCTTCTAGGTGATTCAACATTGCCTTCTGTGCTACGGGTTGGGCTACCTCAACTTCGATGCAAGTACCGTGCTTGCTTGTCAACTGCACAATACTCTCGGCGCATTGAATGACTCCATTATACTTTCTCAGCCAGTCCATTCCAAGTATTATATCAATTCCTTGGGAGTCCAAGACAATGAGGTTTGCGAGAATGTCTACCCCCCCCCCCTTATTCTAATGCTTACTTTCGGACACACTATATTTGTCCTCATCTCTCCACCAGGATAATTTACTAGCATAGTTTGCTTCATATGAGACATAGGCAGATTATACTTGGCAACATACTTCGATGAGATGCATTAATGAGATTATACAAGGCCCATTATCGCGGGGTTGGAGTTGGGGAGAAGCATACCAATCACAATGTCATCAGCTTGCTAGGCTTCCTCAGTGGAGACATGACTCACATTGCCACGAGCAAAATTCTGTTGTCCATGATTGCCTTGTGGTGCTCCTCCTTTCAGCCGTGGGTAGTTTGGCCTTGGTGCATTATTCATCAGTCCATAGCTTCTTTTGGTGCATTGACTTGCAAAGTGCCCGGCCTCTCAACACACATAGGATGTCTTGCTGCCTGTAACACTAGGAAAGCTTGGACGCATCTGATTTAGAGCATTAGCCGCCATGTTGCTATGTGGTGCGGGTGGCACAGGATAGCGAGGGGCTTCCATGGCGGGGTGTTGATGCGGTGGCTGATTGGGGCGCGGTGGATAAGCAGCGCGGTATACAGAAGCAGGTGGGTTGTAGTATGGTGCAGTTGGTGGTCCATAGCGGGGGCAGACATTGCTCCCTTGCGGATGTACTTGGTATGACATCTTTCTCTTGTTATCTTGTTCCATCTCACAAACTTTGTTGTCAACAACAATTGCCTTGTTCACAAGCTTCTGAAGTTTGGATAATCACCATTAAGCATCTGAACTTGAATCTCATTGCTTAGACCCCTCATGCACAAGTATTGCTTCCTACTATTCGTGTTAACATCTTTTGGAGCATACCTTGACAATTGCGTGAACTTGTTCAAGTACTCATTCACGCTCATCATCCCTTGCTCCAGAGCCTCAAATTCTTGTCTTTTTAGTATCATGACACCTTCAAGAACATAGTAAGAACGAAATCTCTACTTAAATTTAGCCCAAGTAATTGCATCCTGATTAGCTTGAGTGTTGCAAAGGGCTTCCCAATAGTCAGTAGCTGCTCCAACTAGTTAATGTGATGCAAAGAGAACCTTTTCTCGATCACTGCATTGGACAATATCAAGTTTCTTCTTGACGGACTTCAGCCAATCATCAACTTCCATAGGGTCATTGTCTTGTGCAAAGGTAGGTGGCCTAGTTCTCATAAACTCTCCCAATCTGTTGTGAGGCGGTGGTGGCGGCGGTGGTGGTGGCAGTGGCGGTGGTGGTGCAACAACAGGGTGGAGATTGTTTTTGTTGTTGACTTGCATCTGACCCAAGGTTTGCATCATAGTTTGCATGAGTTGGTTCTGCATAGACATCAAGCGCTCAAGGTTGCTTGCATCACCTCCAACATTATTGTTTTAAGGAACTTCCATGCTGTCATCATCACCCTCATGTGTTCTTCTAGTTCCAGCACCACTAGTGTTCCTTTGTTTGCGTGTAGCGTATCCCCTCGACATCTGTGAGAGGGAGAGAATGAGATAAAATTTAGATTTAAAAGAACGATTCCCCAACTATATGCATCAAGGTATCTGACACTAAACAATCAATTATTAATATAATCCTATATAAGGATGTGGACAAGTGCTGAAGCATCCCACAACTCTCTACTAAGCACACAAGCACGCAAGCACAAGCAAACACCATATAAAATTCAGCACATCACACTATTTAACACTAATATAATCTAAGAGTTCTTATTACAAATTACTCATAGGGAACTTAAATTCCTAATTGTGAGGCGGTGAGGGCGTCCTTGACTGCGTGGATGTTATAGGGTTGCGCCATGGTGACGTAGGTGACCAGATTCGCTTGGGTGACCACGGTTCTCCTCTTTCCTCGCATTCCTTCATCTCCATGTTGGTTTCCAAACGAGCTAGCTCCTTGCGGAGGTAGTGGATCTCTCCTTGTGCGGTTGCTCATGTCCAGTAATGCCTTTTGAGACCTATCCATCGCTGGCAAGTTGGGTGTAGCTTTTTGTGGTCCAATTATCTTTTCTGTACCACTCTCCCGCTGAGGGTGCAGCTAAAATGTGGTGTTTTCAAGCTCAAAACGGCGAGTATGGCGCAAAATTTGAGTGCTGCCCATGCAGCATCATCCGTTGCATCCTTTTGAGTAGTCGTCCAGGTGGGAGCATAATGGCGGGAGACCACTTTGTTGGTGAAGAAAATGACAACTTCAGCATGTCTTTTGTCGCGTCTGGGAGAGGGACTTTCTTCACGATGTAATTCGCAAACATGCCACGGGAAAGAAAGAATTCCATTAGTTCCAGCGATGCGTGTCCTCCTTCGACTCCGGTGGTCCAAAGCTCCTCAACTTGGCGGAACTCTGGGCTGTTGTGTCCATTCTCGTTCGGATCTAGTGGTGGTTCCACTTCATGTCCCTCTCCATGTTGCCCCTCATGTGGGGAGGGTGCATAGTACTTATCCTCATAAGGTTCATATCCCATATCCTGTTCATGCGGTTCTTCCTCATAAGGTTCATCTTCCATATCTTCTCCATATGTCTCAAGCTCCTTCGGATCCTCCTCCATAGTTCTTGACGTGTCAGCTCCCTCCACCTCGGGCTTGACATTCTCCTCCTCTTGATTCGGATCATTGCGGTTCTTGTCGGGCCTAAGTGCACTCCCAACGGGTGGCGGACAAGTCCTCATGTGCGCTGTAATCCTAGTGATCGGCATCTATAAAAAACAAGGGTGAATTAGAGGAGAGAGTATTATAACATAAATCTGAAAATTGCTGCAGCCAAAATATAAAGCAAAAGAGGGGTTGCAGCTGTCCAAAAGAAGAGAAAAGAGAGGAAAAATGCAGCAACTCGCAAAATAAGTTTACCCACGCATAGAAGCAGCAAAAACACACACTCTACACAAAGCTTTAAGCAGCAAATACAGCAGCAAGCATAATAAGACATGGCTGAAAATTGCATTGAAAACGCAGCATCAATCAGCACTTTTCGGTGGCTGAAACAACAATATCAAAGCAGCAAAAAGAAATTTCAAAAATAGCATATTAGAGTAGTGTTCCTATGTGCTCTAGAGTGTCCATTCTACCTAGGCTTGCGTCATACGGTCAACGCGGCTCTGATACCAATTTGTGACACCCGGTTCCGAATATGAACTAAGTATATCATACATATGTGCCCAGGATGTTCATCACACATACACGGAAACATCACAATCGATATACAGAATTTAACCATGTCTCAAATAGTAAATAAGTACCTTATTACAATAATCTAATGGTTCATGAATGACAAACCTGTAATTATTGCAGCGGAAATAAACTAAGTAGCACGACTCTAATCCACAGACAATTGACAGCAGCACGCAACTTAGTACTCCACATGATCCTCAGGGTAGTCCCAAGTGTCTTCTGTAGCAGTTGGTGGGGGAATTGCAAGTGTGAGTACATGACGCACTCAGTGTGGGAATGTATGACATGTAGCTAAAATAAGGATGGATATAAATGGTTCATTGCAGCAAACAAATTTTAGTTCGCAGCAAGTAAAAGCATCCTGCAATGTCTAGGTGTAATTAAATCCCAACATAACCCAAGTAATTGTCATACCTCATAATAACATCCTCATTTACCATCATAATATAATTATAACCAGCCAATAATTAATATCATCACCATATACCAATTTCACATCCTCCCATAGCCCGACCATACTCATGTGACATAACAAAACCATTCCCAAAACCCAAGTCCAATTCTAGTCATCGATGTTCACTAGGTGCTCGTGATCCGGAGCAAGGCTATCTTGATAGTTTTTACCACTCTGCAGAGGTTGCACCACTCCACCCACGTGTTCGTGATTTCATTACCTTTCGGTGACTAAGAACCTCTATTATGTCTTATCACACTTCTGTTGGTGTGTGGCAAAGAGATCACAACATAGCGTTTCAAAAGGGACTACTGGTATGTTCGACCCCACTAAGTTTTCACCAGGAGTCTTGAATCTCCATTCTCCCACCCACGGGCCCCCTCGTGTGCCATGCGAATCACAGGCTAGTCCTACACGACGCCCGTTCCCCACGCCATCCAATGGTCCATACAATACTAGCAGCACTCCTAATTATGGTGGCACTGTTGTCCTGGTACATATTTGCATGAACCAGTCCTTAGATCTGTGGCAAGCGAACCACTGTACCATCAAACCCATTCCACAAAACAATGATTGCTTAGATCTCCTAAGTTCCATGTTACTAAATTAATAATCATCTCATTACCATCCCAAATTTTCATTATTAAAGTTGTCAAGCATATTATTTTAAGTTACCCATAACCCGTGTAGGGATGCGGTACAAAAAAGGAAAATACTTATACTCGACTCATCATGTAAATCCCGGTGACAAGGGTGGCATAGAACACTAGTAAACTCCTACGTATGGGTTTCCCATTATATTGACACACGCATGCAGTTTCGCAGACAAAACATTTAAAAACATAGGATCAATATGATCAAGGACACTTAACTTGGTCTGATGGATAGGGTTGCTCAAACGCTTCAAAGTCTTCGTCCTGAAAATCCTTGTACACGGCCTCTTGAGCACGTCCCTCTACTCGCAATCACACACATACAAGAAAACACATACTTAATCAATACAATGCACACATATAAATCAATATGCAATGATATGAATGCATGCAAGGTTCAATAATTAGTTATCTATAGTCTTTCATTAACTAGATGCAACTAGTTCATATGTGTTCAAGCGAGTTTACGGGGGTTTTAGCGATAGTTATTGCTGCTAAAATAAACTAGGTGCAACTACGATTTAATTCCGTGTATTAGATCTATTATGTCGTTAAAATTCGTCTCGGAGGTTTCCTACCATAGATGTAGTGGCTTCGAGGGTCGCAGGACAGAGACGTAGTGTAGACGAAGTAGACCGCGCAGCGATCCTCAGGTGGGACAACGATCTCCAGAAGACGGTGGCTCCTTCCTTCTTTTCCTTCTCTTCTCCTTCCTGCCGTGGCCTTTTTTTCTCCTAGCGCTAGGGTTTCCTCCTTTTTCTTCTACCGTACCTAGGGCTAGCGATCTAGTACGAAGGCGCTGGACTTACGTAGCAAGGCAAGAAAAAATGAGGGCTTACAGTTCCTTATATAGGTGGCAGCACATGGTGCAACACCCCCGTTGGGAGTCCCTGTATGGCACGAGTCTCGGGACTCAATCCCGCTTGGCCTCGGCCAGCTGTTCTAGCATGCGGGAGGGCCCCCGCGGGTGTGTGCGAGCGCTAGAGAAGTCCCGTCGGACTCGGTCCGAGCCGTGCGCTGGCGGTTTCTATTGTTTTTTCTTTTGTTCTTTCTTGCTGTTTATTTATTTATTATATATATTATTATGTTTATTTATTGTATGTTATACATTATTATTTTATATATATACATATATTTCCTTTCTTCTTCCTTCATTACTTACTAATACCTATTCTTTTATTTAATACATTCATTTATTTTTCTTATGTTTTGCTCTACTAGTAATTTATGCATGAAAATAAATGCAATGCATGATACTAAAAATGAGGGTGCTACGGGTAACAAGGCCGGTGACGAACATTGTTTTTCCATTATTCGTACTATCATTTCAACATATGAGTACAACACCTTTTATAGGGTTGGAGCATACAAACTCCACGTCCGAAATTTTCTCAGCGATCCGAATGACACGGCACTCGGCGTGCACTATCCATCATTCGCACGAGCACTACGCGGCCAAAAAGATCATGCATGTACACGCCAACTAACTTTGACTCAGCACTTTGTGACATGTCAATAGTGTACGCACATACACGGCCTCAACACCAGGTTTACGGTGCATCGTGGACCAACCACATGACCCAGCCAAACACTCACGTAATTAACATACACCTACAAGCAACTACCTAGCCGCATCTTTGCGTACGAACGTCAACGCCGGCCAACTTACTTAGTACTACGTACAATGTATTTTCCTTGTCCATGAGGCAAGCAAGCTCTTCTGATTAGGGATGTCAACGGTCCGGGTTCGGGTCGGGTAGTGCAAAAACCCGACCCAAATCGAAATAGGGCTCAGGGTAGAAATTCATGCTTGAACCTGTACCCATGGATAGAATTTCATACCCGAACCCGTACCCGACGGGTTTTGGGCGGGTTCCTGGTACCCATAAGCACGTTCCAGACTGGGAGCTAGGCATTGGCGGCGACGTCCGGTGGGATCAATGGCTAGAATAGGACTCGCGAACACACAAGTCGAGTAGCAGATGACATGGAGGAACGTTGTGTGGAACCGACTGCTAAGGTTTGGATCGAGCTACCTCAGAGGAGGGAGAGGAGGCTCCGAGGCTACTGCTGCAGCTGACGCGGGGAGAGGCATGCGAGGTGCGGTGGAGAAGGTCACCACGGGGTAGCAGCGTCACAAGTGCTCCGTGGAGGTGGCGTCGCTGAAGCCAATGCGGGGAGCGGCGCACAGCGCATGTTGGAGACGGACGCCATGGGGAGAAGTGCCGCAAGCGCTCAAACCTCAGGGGAGGTGGCGCCGACATGATTGGGGAGGCAGTTGCGCACATGATTTGGGGTCATCATTGAGATCTCGGAGGTGGCTGAAGGATGGAGGCGGGATTGAGATCCCGGAGGCAGCCTAAGGATGGTGGCAGAGGAACCATCGAGTCGGCATGTACTTTTATGGGGATAGGAATGAATATTCGACGTGGGATGTGTGTTAACGTGGCCACATGAGCCGTGGAGTAATGGGCCTTTCTAGGTTGAGTTTAAGATGTCCCAAATTTGATATTACACTATTTCTGGGAACCGCGGGTAAGAAATAATACCCAAGCCCGTACTCGCAAAACATTGGGACGCGTACGGGTTGTACCTACGGGTGAAAAATTATACCTGTGCCCGTACCCGCAAAACATTGGGTCGGGTACGGGTTGTACCCGAGGGTAAAAAATCCTACCCGTATTCGCACCCGTCGTGTGCAATAACCGTCGGGTATCTGTACCCATGGGTAGAATTGCCATCCCTACTTCTGATGCGGCAACTAATCAGCACCCGACCACTCTTGTGCATGCACTAACAAACACAACCTGAACTCATCAGGTGTTCATTAGCCCAGCAAGTCAGGATTAGCACTAAAACGAACAATGCAGCAATAATAAGTGGTGTTGAGTTTCCTACGGCTCTGTGACCCTCCTTTGAAAAACTGCCACCATGCAAAGAGCGCTACTGCCTCATCTGCCATGAACTCCGTGCTTGGAGACAGCAAACGCCCCTTGACGTTGTGGCTTGAGTATGAGCATGACATGGGAGGACTTGTGAGTGCATATTGAAGATGAAGTGATTATGCATACCTGAGGAAACAAGTGCTCTTGATGGAGCACATGTTGGAGGAGAGAGACGATGAGCCAATGATAAGAACGAATGGAACTACAACAATAAAGAATATAATGGATAAGGCCTTTGCCTAGACTCTAGATTTTATTCACTCATCAAGAAACTTATTTAGTTTCTATAGTATTTACTGTTTAAATAACACTCCCTCTTGGTTCGAAATATTTGTCACTGGATAGTTCGTTTTTGAACTAATCGATGACAAATATTTCAAACTAGGAGCGAGGCACTAATTTTCCCTTGAACTAAAATATTTTCTAAACTCAAGCACGTAATATTATTTGTTCTCAATTAATGTGCCTTATTCGAGTATACTCATGAGTTCTCTTAAACAAGCCAACAAATTTAATCCTTGCTCTTGTAGCTATCACAAATGAATTCCTCTGATCAATACATATATTCAACACAACAAGGATTTAGTTTATATATCTAACATAATATTATTGTATTCCCTTATAGAAGCAAAAAATATGACAAAACATTCCAGCTAATGCTGTGATGGAAAATATCAATGACATTTGGACAATTAACATGCTGATAAAAAAATTGATTGCACAATCCGGACATGAAAAATTATCACATTTATGATTTTATTTAAGAATTATAAACTTTAAATTTTTTTATTAAATTATTAAATAAACTAACCAGTTATATATATTTTTCAAAGGGCATACCCTTCGGTTAAATCCTAGGTCCGCCATTTTCACATGCATGTTATTTGTCATGCATATGCTATGCCCCAAACATGATCAACGAGCCTCAAACTATATATGACGATCTTTCAACAAAAAGAGAAAACATGTAACGTCGTCATCAAACATGATCGAAGTCTTTCAGGTGCATGTTACTTGTCCATGCTTGCTACGCCCCAAACATGACCAACGAGCCTCAAACATGACGATCTTTTAACAAAAAAAGAAAACGCGCGTTACATCATCATACATGATCGAAGCCTCTCCCACATGCGTGTTAGTTGTCCATGCATGCTACACCCCAAGCATATGATCAACGAGCCTCAAACTATATAGAACGATCTTTCAACAAAAAGAGAGAACACCTAACGTCATCAAACATGCATGATCGAGGTCTTTTGCATGTCAAACTGGAAAACATGATTGAGGGTTTGTAATATATTGTGCTGATAAATGAATGTGTGGTGTGTTCATCGTGTTCCTTAAGAATGACAATTCATAGGGATGGATTTGATTATTTTTTGCACAAATGAATGATTTAGTTACCAAGTGAATGTGCTCTAATTTCAGTGATGTGTTGTCTCTAAGGAGGAGGATTTATGTTTTCTTTTGTTGTTTTTCTTTTCTTGTGTCTTGTATTTTTTTTCTTGTGTTTTGTGACGATCTTTAAACTATATATGATGATCTTTCAACAAAAAGAGAAAACACGTAATGTCACAAAACATGATCGAGGTCTTTTGCGTGACAAAATTGCATAACCTGGGCCCTTTGCATATCAAACTTAAAAACTGGAACTGAAAAACTGAAGCACCGCAGGACAGACCTACAAAGTATGCTATGTGGGCCATTGCATACCTTGGAACCTTTGCGTGTCATATTAAAAAACTGCCTGTGAAGCTGATGGGATGTGTCGAGCCGTTGGGATTACCTAGAGGAGGCGGACCGCGGTTTGGAGTAACTCCGACCCACACAGCGGTTCAAAAGGACAATTTTCAAAGCATCCAATCATCTCCACTCTCACGCTTAGACAACGACCCGCTATAAAACCACACCATCCTCTTCCCTCTCCGCCACACCACTCCATTGATCGTAGCCTCAAACTTCTCCTCTTGGTTCTCCACCGCACCACCGTTGACCACCTCTCGCTCTTTATCCGCACCTTCGCCGCTGAAAAAATGGGTAACCCTGCACCAAAGTGCTCTAGCCTTTGACGTCCTTCGAACCTCCTTCTTCTCTGTTTCCGTCGCCGCTAGTGCCGGTGGAACTAGAGGCAGTGCCCACACCTCCTCCGCCCCATCTCCACCCAAAGTGCATGCACCTCCTCATCCCATTTGGGTTCAGGAGACTGTCTGCCTCCTCCAAGATCACATCGAAGAACTCGATCAGCGCCTGAAGGAGGCCACCAACGACCTGTCCGCCGCCGCCGGGCACGCAAAAAAGCTCGACAAATTGGTGCAGGATGTATTTTTCGATACATCTCGCTCGTGTAACCGTCTTGTTCTTGGGACCCTTCCCGTCTACACCAACATGGACAACACCGGCCACTACTGCTTCGGGTTAAGCCTTGTGGCCTGTCGTCTCGACGTCCTCCACGAGACGATCACATAGGTGGCTGGGGTGGAGGGCTGCATGCAACTTCTGAGACCGTCACCCGAAAGCTTCGGACTCAATTGTCGGAGTAGGAGGAGGAGGCGGCAACGGCGGCAGTGGCAGCGGCAGCGGAGGAGAAGCAGGTGGAGGAAATATCCTCTGGCTCCAGGTAGAGTAGTATTAGGAGTAGTTTTTCTTTTTCTTGTTTTCTATGTGTTTTCATATTTCTTGTTCGTAATATATGTGTTGTTTTTATGTTAATGAAAAATGTCTCCTCTGTTCATGAACAATGCGCAGTATCGAAAAACAACTCCTTTCTGGAAAAGCGGCGAGATAACTGGCGTTCAATGTCTAGCCAAGAATATGTTCTATTGCGACAATCAACGATTCTTAGTTGGGACTCCATTGAGACTGTGGTTGAGGCTGCGTTTATCCTCTTTTGTGTTCTTTCACTCATTTTTTTCATTTGAAGTCGGCGGTTTACTGCAATTTTTATCATCATCATTCCAAAAAGAAGATCTATGGTGACTGATTTTACATAATATTAGCCTGTGAATGATCTGGCAGTCAAACTTCACCAAGGCTAAGATTATTGTTGTCTTCATACTAAAAGTTGATGAAGAACATACTCATGGATCAACATTAAGGATGGGTGACCACTTATGAGTTTGGGGTTCGATCTCTGAATCAGGCACCCAATGTTCTCATCAGTGCATGTCTACAATAAAATTTTAGTTATTGCCTCTCACGCCTGGAGCCACAGAGTGTGACATCCCAGTCACGCATCAAATTCTAAGGATTTCGATAATCTCTTCAAGGACTCGATTTCAAGCAGTTGTTGCTCGTGTCAATGTATTTTTCTTTGGCCCCTTCCCGTCCAGACCAGCATGGACTCTGCAGTGCATGCCACTACTGCTTCGGGTTAAGCTTTGTGGCCGCTCGTCTCGACACCCTCCATGAGACGATCAACACACATACACGGGTGCATTGACAAAAGGATACACAAAAAATTACCACAGCTCAAATTATTAAATAAGTACTTTTATTACACAATTTGTAATATCCTCGAATACAAGCACTAATGAATATTAATGACAAGTTCAACTAATGCAGCGGAAACAAACTAATTAAGCAAACTAAGCAAACTAGGCAATAAGCAAAGGGTATAGCACAGCTCCAACACTCCACATACAAAGCTGACGGTAGACACGGCCTAGAACTCCGTATTATCATCGTTTAACTCCCAATGCTGACCTGCAACTGTTGGTGGGGGAATTGCAAGGGTGAGTACATGTCGTACCCAGCATGTGTGGAAAGTATGACATGTAGCTGATTGAAATGACGAATATAATAATGGCTAAGTGCTGAAAAATACATTAAAACATTTGAAAAGCAATTTATATATCAGGTATGTGAATAAACCCATCATAAACCATAATTAATGATATAGTACCCATCGATAATCCAATATACATCATCCATATACCAAATTTCACCATTACCATCAACATATCCAATATCAGAAACTACATCATAACCAACCAACACCATAAACATATTGCCAAACCTTAACCAAAAACCATCCCAATACCAAGTTCCTTCTAATCATGGAAGTTGTCCAGGTGCTCCTAACCCAGAGCACGAATATCACGATAGTTTTATTAAACTCTGCAGAGTTTGTACCACATTACCCATGTGTTTGTGATTTCATCACCCGTCGGTGACTGAAAAACCTCCCTTAAGCCAATTACACTTCCTTTGGTGTATGGCCAAGAGATCACAAAATAGCCTTTACAAAGGGATTACTATCCTATTTAGACCCCATTAAGGTTTCACCGGTGGCGATGCCTCCAAATGTGGAAATCTTCAACCAAGGGCCCCCTCTTGAGCCATTCGGATCCCAGGGTCGTCCACCAATCACCAACAAACCCAATCTGACTACCCCTTCCCCGAGCATCCTTAATGGTCTTAATAGCACTGACAAAGCCCTAATTAATCAGCTACACCACACCCATAGTTGGCCTCATTGTGGCACTGTAGTTCTAGCTTATTCTCGCATGAACCGGTCCTTAGATATAAATCAAGCAAACCACCATATCATCCAACCCATCCACATACCAGGCTTGCTTAGCTAACCCATTACCATACCATATTAACCAGTTGATGTTAATCATAATCTCATAAATTCATATTAAGTTAAGTGGTATAGTTGTCTTCCTGACCCAATTAAGAGAAGCAAAAAGTTAAAAAGCCCATCCCGACTCTCTACCACGAATTCCAGGTGACAAGGGTGGTTATACAATGCTAGTAGACTTCCTATCATAAGTTTCCCATCAAATTGACACAAGCATGCAATTTTGAAAGCAAAACATTTATTTTAAAAACAGGATCAATATGCTTCAAGGACACTTGCCTTGCTCTTGGGATTGGTTTGGGTCAAAGCCTTCAAACTCTTGGTGCTGGAGATCCTCCACGGCACTCTCTAGCACAAATCCGTCTAATCCACATAATAACATACAAGACAAGAAACACAATCAATAGGTGCACAAATATTACTCAATATGACATGATATTCATGATTAATGCAAATGCAAGGTGAAACTTGTTAATGAGTTGCTTCTAATGATAACTAACTAGTTCTAATAGCTTTTAACAAGATTATACAGGTTTGGAGTTGATTATATCAAATTTTAGAATTAATGTGACACAATTTAACCAGGAAGATCGGACTAGTCCGCTAGGGACCGGACAAGTTCGCACTTCGTAGAATTGGCGAACTAGGGTTTTCAAGATCGACATGAATTTGTAGATTAGGGGTCGAATTCACGTAAGGAAAAGAGAATAGAAGGTATACCAGGTGTTTAGAACTCCAAAGAATCTAGAAACCTGGAGGCAACACTTGGATCCTGATGATCTAGGGTTGATGATGAACTCGGAGATGAATTTTTGACGAAGAATGTGAAGTTGATGGAGATCTTGATCCTCTTTCATTTCCTCCTCCTCTTCTTTTTGTTTGGGATCTCCTCCTCCCCCCTTGATGGTGGCTCTCCACGAACTAGGGTTCAGTGGCGTGGAAAAGTGGCAAATAGATGTCAAGCCAAGAGGTGGGGTTGTTTATATAGAGGTGGAGGCTAGGGTTAGATGAATTTCGAGTTTGGGGCTCTAAAAGAGTTACGCATGATGTCCCTAGGGCCACTTAACGTAAAACCCAAGAAACAAGTCGTGAAACAAAATATCAACTCGGAGTCACGATTTATCAGACAAGTCTAAAAAGGACCGGACTAGTCCGAAGTTGGACAGAGAGAAAATCGAACATGTCCGCTCTGGACATCGGACAAGTCCGAACTTATCCAAGGGGGAAAAACAGACAAGTCTGGTCTAAAATTGGACAAATCCTACCTTAGTCAGAGAGGAAAACGGACAAGTCCGCTGGAATACTAGACTAGTCCGGACAAGTCCAGGGACTTAGCGAATTTTTCAAGGAATTGGAACACCGGACTAGTCCGCACTGGGCTGGACAAGTCCGAAATTGTCCAGAGGGAAAAACAAACTAGTCCGTAGAAAAACGGACAAATCCGTTTGAAGTCAGGGAGAAATCGGACTAGTCCGCACCAAAAAATCAGACTAGTCTGCACTTTCCAGAATCCTTAAGTGCGGTTTTGTTTCTAATTCATTTTAAACTTGTTTCTTTTTATGTTACTAGATTTTAAACATGTATTAGAATGTATGCAATGCATGATCGATGAAAATGAGCGTGTTACAAACCTACCCCCCTTAAAATGAATCTCACCCTCGAGATTCAACACGAAAGAGAAGAGATAGGGAAAATCCTTCTTAAGATCATCCTACAACTCCCATGTTGCCTCTGATTCTGTGTGATGCTTCAATTGAACTTTACACCATCTAATAACCTTGTTCCCTGTGACCCTCTCCTTGTTTTATAAGATTTTGACCGGTTGTTCGACATATGTCAAATCTGCCTCTAGTTCCAGTTCTTCCATTGGCACTTGTTCTTCCGATACTCTTAAACACTTTTTGAGCTGGGAAACATGAAAGACATCATGTACATCTGAAAGATGAGCTGGCATCTCAAACTTATACGCTACTTCTCCTCTTTTGTCCAAAATCTTGAATGGCCCAATGTATCGAGGTGCTAGCTTTCCTCTCATGTTAAACCTCTTATGATCTCTCATTGGTGACACCATGAGGTAGACGAAGTCTCCCACTTAAAAGGCTAGTTTCCTTCTCCTATTGTCTGCATAGCCCTTTTGCCTTGATTGAGCAGCCCTCAAGTTTTCACGAATTATTTGGACTTGCTTTTCAGCTTCTTGCAATACATCCGAACCAAATACTTGAGTTTCTCCTGTCTCATTCCAAAACAAGGGTGTCCTACACTTCCTTCCATATAGTTCTTCACATGGTGACATCTTCAAACTTGCTTGGTAACTATTGTCGTATGAAAATTCTGCATACGGCAAACTCTTGTCCCAACTTTTCTCATGCATCAAAGCACAAGCTCTTAACATGTGCTCCAAAATCTGATTAGTCCTTTCAGTTTGTCCATCCATTTGAGGGTGATATGCTGAACTAAAATTTAACCTTGTTCCTAATGCTTCATGCAATTTCTGCCAAAATCAGGAGGTAAATTGAGAACCTCTATCCGAGACCATCTTCTTTGGGACCCCATGTTGACACACAATATGCTCCATGTATATTTCGGCCAATTGTGCAGTTGTATACTTGGTCTTGACAGGGACAAAATGAGCTGACTTGGTCAACCGATCCACAATTACCCAGATTGGGTCATACCCGGACTGGGTACGTGGTAAACCAACTATAAAGTCCATGCCAATTTTTTCCCACTTCCATTCCGGAATCTTCAATGGTTGCCTTAATCCAGCAGGCCTTTGATGTTCCGCCTTGACTCGTTGACACACATCAAATAATGCTACATATTCAGTTATGTCCTTGTTCATACTAGCCAACTAATAGCAAGTCTTCAAGTCCTTGTACATCTTCGTACAACCAAGGTGAATGGAGTAAGATGAGTCATGTGCCTCCTCTGGTATTGTCTCCCAAATATGCTTCACATTAGGCACAACAATCCTCTTACCAAGCCATAGAGTACCATGTTCATCGTCATCAAACCTGAATTCTCTTCCCTCTTGTGTTCTTTCCTTGATTTCTTGAATTTCCTCATCCTTAGATTGACCTTCCCAAATTTCTTGCTCTAAGGCTGTGTTCAACTCGATCATCTCCATCTCATTTACAAAAGATTCAACCATTCAAACACCTTACATAACTCGGATAGCAACTCTCGAACTATGAGTTGATGACTTACTCCTTTCCTACTCAATGCATCGGCCACTACATTGGCCTTTCCCGGATGATATTTGATCTCCAAATCATAATACTTGATGAGCTCCAACTATCTTTGTTGCCTCAAATTCAGATCCGTTTCATGAAAATATACTTGAGACTCTTGTGATCCGTATAAATCTCACACCTATGTCCAAGAATATAGTGTCTTCAAATCTTCAATGCATGTACAACGGCTGCAAGTTCCAAATCATGCGTTGGGTAATTCTGCTCATGTTTCTTCAATTGCCTCGATGCATAGGCGACCACTTGACCTTCTTGCATCAATACACATCCAAGTCCTTGTCTCGATGCATGGTAATAAATATCAAAATTGTTCACTAGAGGAAAAGCGATCATTTGCGACGGCCATATTTATTTGCGACGGCCCGCCACTGGCCGTCGCAAATAACGTTGCCGTCGCAAATAAGTATTTATTTGCGACGGCTAACACCGGCGCCGTCGCAAATAGCCACTTATTTGCGATGGCGAACCCTAGTACCGTCACAAATAAGGAAGCCGTCGCAAATAAGTTCTTATTTGCGACAGCTGCTAAAAGGGCCGTCGCAAGTAACATTAATTGCGACGGCTACGTGGTCCGGCCGTCGCAATTAAAATGGCCGTCGCAAATAGGGGCCTTTATCCCGACCCGACACTTCAATCTCGTTTCATTCTCACCACTCAACACCACCGCGCGCCGTCGCCGGCCTGCCGCCGCCGGCCCCTGCCCCGCCGTCGCCGCCCCGCCGCCGCCGCCCCGCCGCCCCGCCGCCACCCCGTCCTCGGGTCGCCGCGCCCCCGCCGCCCTGGCCGTCCGCGCCCTCCGCGCCCCGGCTCGCCGCCCCGCCCTCGGGTCGCCGGCCCCCGCCGCCCCGGCCGTCCGCGCCCTCCGCGCCCCAGCCTTGGGTCGCCGCGCCCCGGCCTTGGGTCGCCGCGCCCCCCGCCGCCCCGGCCGTCCGCGCCCTCCGCGTCGCTGCCCCGCCCGCGGCGCCACCCCACCGCTGGCCCGTAGTCGCCGCACCAGCACCGGCCCACCGTAAGTGCCCGCGATTACTGTCATTATGCAGTTTAGTCTCTAGCTTAGTCTCTAAGTTTATCATTATGCAGTTTAATCTCTAAGTTTATCAAATAAGTTTTTGTACCCATATGCAGTTTATCATTATTCAATTGAAAAACATCCTCGCCCTCTTGTGAGCTGCAATATGTTAATGGTTGCTTTTGTTGATTTTGCAATATGTTAATGGTTGTATTCAAAAACTGCAATATGTTAATGGTTATATTCAAAAAATGGTTGCATATGGGAAAAGGATGTGATCATTATTTGTGAGCTGGTTTGCAATCCCGAGAGCCAAGGGCTTGGATGCCATCGCCGCCGCCGCGGGCCTGGACGCCATCGCCGCCGCCTGCTAGCGCCGTCACGCCGCCGTAGAGGAGTGAAGTGAGGAGTTAGGGTTAGGGTAAAGTTGGGATACAGTTTTATATAGCCCATCTACAATGTGGACCGTCGGATCAAGATTGACGGTTCACGTACATCCGACTTAAACAGATCAGGTCCAGTCCGATCCATTCCACCTCGACCCAACTCCAAGCCGCCTTCGCCCTTCATCTGCTCCAAACGTCGCCAGCCGTTTGGCCGCCCGTGTGTGCTGCCATCGCAGGGACGCCCGTCCTCTGTGCGATGCCACTGCCCCTCCACCTCCGTAGCCGCTCGGTGCCCTCCTCCAGTCTCCAACCTCTGTCACCGCTCCGCGTCCGCCGCCGCCAGTCTTCGCCGACGCCCACCGCCATCGTCTGGTCACTGCATGGCCGCCCCTCCCCTGCGAAACACCTCCGCATTTCCCATGCTCGCCGTCTCCGCCTCTCCCCTGCTCTTTATTGACTTGTTACATCTCTAAAAAAGTATAGGACGGCTGAACATCGATTAGGCATCGATTAGGATCGATTAGTTGCCCTAATCAACGACTAATCGTCCTGATCGACCTAATCGACCCTTAGGCGACTAGGGTCGATTAGGCGACTTGAAAACATTGGTGCCTGCGCGGCGAACATCGTCGCCATTGGTTTTGTATGTTTATTTTACAGGCTGGGTTGGGCCGGGTTGATTGATACAGAAAAAATGGATTGGGTTTGGGTTTAGTCCAGGTCCTGGCCGGGTTGAGTTAGTCCACTATCCAAAAAATGGATTGGATTTTAGGCTATCTTTTTTGCTAATACATTTTTTGTCTTGCATAATTGACTAATATGCTTTATATGCTCTCTTGTATTACACTTGTGATTTCACACTTGTCCATTGTGGCTAATATGTTTTTTATTCAGATTTTGTAGTAAATGCATAATTAGATTTTGTAAATGCTTTATATGCTTTATATATTTTTGTCTATAGCTTGGTCTGTCATTCTGAATTTCTATTCTGTTTAGTGTATGTTTGGACTTTAGTGCATTCATATAATGTTCTTGAGTGACTACTTAATATATATAAATAAAGGGGTTTTAGGTCGGCTCGGACCAACCCGGAAGGGCACGACACATAATAAGTGTGATCGTGTCGTGTAGACCATTGTAGTGGTACCGTATGCGTCAAGTCGACACGGAAGCGAACGGGTTGGTAAGGACGTCAATGACCCGCGATTGCGTGGACGGTGGAAATGGATGTGGAATTGTCATCTAAGACCAACTTTCCTCTCACTCTTTCTCTAGTTCTTTCCTCTCTCTTAAATGACCTGAAAATGAAAATGAGCAACGTAACCTATAGCAATGTATTACCCGTTTCGGATCGGCACGTCTCACATGCCATTGGCATGTGAGACGTGCAGGTTCGGAATTGTCCCTTTTTGGACAGCCTCGGAGTGACCGAGGGGGCGTGGATTGTGACGAGATGCGGGTCCGGATTTGGATGAGATTACGGTGGCGTAACCCTGTTGTTCTCTGCTGCACCATTTTTGGGCGTGTAGTGGAGAACAGCGGGGTTATGCTGCCGAAATTTCGTTCGAATCCGGATCACGTGTCTCGTCATGGGCACGCTCCGCTCAGTCACTCTTGGGTGGGTTTAGGATCTATCTGCCTAGGTTGTAGGGCCGTGACATAACACAACAATACATTAACGACAATTTCTTTCGCGTTAAAATGCAGAGTCAAACATGGGTGAAGACCGCAGTTGGATGTATACTGGCTGGAAGAGCAGAACTGGTGGTCATTCTGATGAGTGGTTTATCAAGTTAGATCAATTTTTTGGATCGAGCATTTTCGTTGTCAACGGAAGATATGGTGCGGTGCCCATGTACAAAGTGCCGGAACACCAAGTTTTTGAGAAGATTGGAGCTTTCGTTTCACTTATGTCGAAACGGTTTCACTCCACATTATGAAGTGTGGACCTTTCACGGCGAGACTAATTCTCGAGTCATAGCCGAAGTGGATGAGGATGATGATATAACAGAGGTTGATAGGATGGATGAGATGCTAGAAGCTCTTGAAGCGGAGGATCCTCTTACAAATGAGGCAGAAAAGTTCTTCTAGGAGCTGAAGAAATCACAAGAGCCGTTGCATGAACACACAGCTGTGACCGTACTTGCTTTCTTGACTAGATTTATGGCAATTAAATCCAAGTACTTTTTTTCCATCAACTGCTACAATGATCTCATGAAATTGATCTGCGATATCCTTCCACAACCTCACAAAGCGCCACCAGATATGTATCAGTCAAAGATCAAGATATCTGGTCTCGGTATGAAGTATGAGAAAATCGATTTGTGCCCAGACAACTGCATGCTATTCTGGAAAGAGCACGCCAATGAGAAGATGTTCTTGAAATGTGGTAAATCGAGGTATGTCGAAGTTGTTAATGACGATGGCGATAATGTGATGACAGATGTCGCACATAAGCAGCTTCGTTACTTGCCTGTGACACCTCGGTTGAAGCGGATGTTTCTTTCAAAAAGAACCGCAAGACACATGAGATGGCACAAAGAAGGTAAACGTGAGAACAAAGAATTTTTGCACATCCGTCCAACGGTGATGCATGGAAGGCGCTAGACCGTTTCGATCCAGACTTTTCTCGTGATGCGAGGAATGTTCGCATCGGATTAGCGACAGACGGATTCTCACCGTTCAGTACGAATGCCACACCATACTCATGTTGGCCCATCTTTGTCATTCCGTACAGCCTGCCACCTGCTTTATGTACGAATAACGAGTTCATGTTTCTCAGCCTCATTGTACCTGGACCTGATCATCCTGGGTCACGTCTCAACGTGATGTTAAAACCGCTGATCGAAGAATTGAAAGTCTTGTGGATAGGAGTCGAAGCGTACGACAGTTACAAAAAGCAGAAATTCAACCTTCGAGCTGCTTATTTGTGGTCCGTCCATGATTTGCCGGCATATGGCATGTTTTCCGGAATGAGCACTCACGGTCGTCTGATGTGTCCGATATGTGCTTCATACACGGATTGCTTTCGACTAACTCATGGAGGCAAAATATCTTACTTCGATTGTCACAGACGTTGGCTGCCCTCGAATCATATATTTAGGCAGCAGCGGCATGTCTTTCAAAAGAAAACTATTGTCACTAAAGGACCACCGAAGCGTCTCAACGGGTCAGAAATTTCTGATATGTTGGACAAACTGGTGTCTGATGAAGGTCGTCCTGGATATTTCGTAGGTTATGGAGAGGAACACAATTGGACTCACATATGTGGACTTTGGGAGCTACCATATGTGAAGTCGTTGATTCTAATGCACAACATTGATGTCATGCATCAGGAGCGTAATATGAGCGAAAGTATCATAAGCACTTGCATGGATATGCCTGGCAAAACGAAAGACAATTATAAAGCTAGACTAGATTTGGCAGACATTTGTCACTGTCCAACTCTTGAAATCTCTGAAAGTGGTGGAAAGCCACGTGCTTCTTTCTGTCTTCGATCGAAAGAAAAGAAAGAAGTTATGAAATGGATGAAAACTTTGAAATTCCCAGATGGTTACGCAGCTAGCCTGAAACGAGCCGTAAATGTTAACACAGGAAACCTCACTGGGTTGAAGAGTCATGATTATCACATTATAATGGAAAGACTCCTACTTGTTATGTTCCGAGGCTATCTAGATGATGCGGTGTGGAAGGTTTTAGCCGAGCTCATCTATTTCTATAGACAGCTTTGTGCTAAATAAATCAAGATCGGGATGATGGATAAGTTAGAGAAGGAGATACCCATACTTTTATGTAAGATGGAAAAAAATTTTCCACCGGGTTTCTTCAATTTAATGCAACATCTGCTTATCCATCTTCCATTCGAAGCTAAAGTTGGCGGTCCTGTGCAATATAGGTGGATGTATCACATTGAAAGAGCGCTACGATATCTGAAACCAATGGTTGGCAACAGGGCAAGGGTGGAAGGGTGCATCGCTGAAGCATATGCTCTTAAAGAAGTTGGATACTTTTCAAGTGTCTACTTTGCGGAAGAAAACAATATCAATACTTCGGCGATGCGGTACAATGTGGACGAAACACCCCCTCTAAGCGACCTTTCCATTTTTCAAACGAGAGGCACCACCGTTGGTAGCTACACGACCTACGTGCTATCCGAACAAGAAAGGACTGTTGCTTTACTCTACATGTACGCAAATATAGAAGGCATGCAGGAATACTTCGAGTAAGTGTTTCTCCTATGTTTATGCTAATCTACATATTTTGCTACACATGTACTCTAAAAGATGTTTTTTCATGTTCAGCGAGTTCCACAGACAATATTGGCCACATAGGCATCAACCTACGGCCAAACAAGTAGAAGCGATGCGAAAGGAAGGAATAAATGGGGGACAGAGTTTTCTATCTTGGTTTCGAGAATATGTAATATTCTCTCGTCTTCTATGTATTATAAATTACTATTATTAAAGAAGTATTATGTAATATTCTCTCGTCTTTTATAACAGTGTCGGACTCACAATGTCCATGAAGATTTGCGGCAGCTATCATATGGATTGGTGAATGTTAGAAGCTATGGTCGATATGACGTAAATGGCTTCCGATTCCGTACAACTCATTTTGAAGCTCATCGTCCTCTCGCGGCAACATCAAATTCCGGTGTTGTGACGAGAGCAATGGACACTCAAGGGAATTTAACCGATTGTTATGGTATCATTAACAAAATCCTTGAATTTACTTTTACCGGAAATAAGACCCTTCGAGTTGTCTTCTTTGACTGTGACTGGTTTGATTGTACTCATGGAACTCGAGAAAACCAATTTGGAATGGTGGAAGTGAAACATAAGGACCGACTACGAGGTTACGATACATTTGTTCTTGCGCATCAAGTTGAACAAGTGTATTATCTACCTTATCCATGCATGAAGCTCAGTGCTTGGTGGGTGGTATATAAGGTGAATCCTCGTGAGCATCTATATACTCCTGGGGGTGATGGTTACCATGATAGCGAAGACGTTGAAGAAGTGTACCAAGAAGAAGAGTTGCCAGACACTTTTATCGTCGAGCTTGGTGCAGGACTCGATCAATTAGTTGGAGATGTTGAAGACGTTGAAGATGTAGAGGCAGATGATACGCGAAAACGAAAATTAGAACAGGCCACGATGGAAGATCGTTGGGCTGGTTTAAGGAGTAGGGCACAGGCACATGACAATGATGTTGATGAATTTTGAAAGTGACTACAAGTAATGTTTTCTTGAAGATAGTAACATGAATTTTATATATTTTATTTGCATATTTACTAATTATCTAATTACATTAGGATGGCGTCAAAGAAGGGTAAGAAGGTGCCGCCGACGAGGGGGTTCTACCCCTCTAGACCTGAGGACGCTTTCGTTGGTGCCTCGTCGACTGGCAGCAGACGCTCTCAGCTGCTGGGGCACGTTCAGACCAGCTCTAGAGCTTCGTCACAGGTAAATGTCACTCGTTTTTGACAAATTCTTTAAATTCAAATTCACATTAAACTTACTTATGAATCATTTGAATGTTGTAGTCCTCACCGGCTGACTCAGAGGCTGCGGCGCCTTCGGTGAGCCAACCCTCGGCGAGGCAGACCTCGGCCAGCCAACACTCGGCGAGGCAGCCCTCAGCGAGTCAGCCCTCGGCGAGCTAGCCCTCGGCCAGCCAGCCCCCGGCTGGCGATGAGTTTGTTCCTGAGGCCTTTGACTCGGCTGGTGAGGAGTCGTCTGGGTCACCTGACGTGGCGCCCCAGCAGACGCGGAGGACGAGGAGGACTCACTTTGTCAGTCCTCCTGCGGTCCCTTCACAGAGGATCGTGATTCGTCCAGTCGGAGACAGGTAATAAAAACTATAATTTTCAATTTTAGTTTCTTTTGATTACTTAAGTAATGAATGAATGAATAAATATCTTACAGGGCTTGGGACGACTTGTCTTTCACCAGTGAGAAACACCAGAGACTGGTGAACGGTGTCCTCGGGTCCATAGTGCGTTTGCACTATCCCGGGGTCATCGACGGAGTGCCTGCTCTTTCGTGGGAGGACTACGCACGCGTCCATCACCAGGAGCACGGCAACCTTCAGGAGGCCGTATGGGCCGATTTTATGGTAAGTATGTTAAAAAAGTTTCTAAGTTACAACTCTTAAACTCTTTTAGTGCACATCTCTTCAATATATTCTTTATCGCAGGCAAGATATATTTTAGAGGACCCGGACGACCATCGCATGTTTGAGGATGCGAGGCGAGTGTTTCACTTCAACGCTGCCAAGGCGCTTCGACAAGCTTTGTCGAACGCCCGTGTTCAAATTATTAATGAGCACTTGAAGGCGAACCAGCAGCACATGTTACACTTCCGGCAAGAGAGCGAGAGGCACCTAACGGAGGAGGAGTACGCGCAGGTACATGGAGTGTAGTAAGTATTTTTTTCCGATAATGTCCTCGATGGTACTTTTAACGACTTTCAACTATGTGCAGGGCCACGTGAGCTGGTTGCAGGGTCGGAACGATGCATTTCGGGCCCTTTGTCGCTACTGGGCTAGCGACGAGTTTAAAGCTAAGTTCGGGAAGGCTCGAGACTACAGAGGGGTGGAGGGGAAGAGTAGGCACGGGCAAGATAACCACTTGCGTTTAGCTAAACGCATGGTAAGTGTGTGTAACTTATGTTTATATATTAATAATATATTGTTCGTACTAACACGTATTGACAGGAGCGCGAGACGGGGGTGCCGCCCACCCCTGCTGAGGTTTGGAAGAGAGGTCATAGGGACCCTTCTCAGCCGACGGGGTGCAGTCAGGCTGCAGCCGAGCGGTTGGTAAGTTTAGAAACCATTCATATTACATATAACTATATAGATTGTTGAACTTACACGATTTTATTGTTTTGCAGGCTAAGTACGGGGAGGAGGCTAGGAAGATACACGGCGAGGATTTCGATTGGGAACGTCAACCGATCGATCCTCAAGCCGCGTATGCAACCGGTGGTGGAAAAGCACACGGAAGGTGAGTTTACAAGTCATTTTATCGTTTTCAATTCAAAGTATTCAAGATATTTCAATTTCATATTACTGACTCTTTTTTTATACGCTCGCCATATTCGACGGAGTTGTCGACTCGAGGGCGGGGAGACCTGCGAGAGGTAGCTCCACGCAGGCTTCGGGCACGGGAGGTTGCCGCGTATCGCAGAGGGACATTGAGATGCAGTCCCTCCGAGAAACTGTAGAAGAAAACGAAAGGTGACATGAGGAGGAAAGGAGGGCGATGGAGGCCACGATCCAAACCCAGGCAGCAGCGTTGGCGCAGATGCGGGAAGCAATGGAGGTAACAAAATAAAAACTAAAATTCTCATTAATTCAGCGTAAATGACTTACTAATAGGTAGCACTTAATGTTTGCAATGACAGGCCATCGCTCGGGAGCAGGGTCTGGGAATCCAGCTACCGGTACTACCACCGGTCCTCCCAGGCGATCCTTCTTCAGCGGGTCAGGTAAGTTTTTATGTAATCCTTCTTCTCCAGCGTAATAAGATGGAGATAGATGAGAGAGAGATAGTTAGATAGAAAAAATGATTGAGATAGAAGAAAGATAGAGATAGAAGAAAGGGAGACAGAAGAAAGAGTGAAAGATAGATAGAGTAGGATGGGAATGAAGAGAGAGTAAGATGTAGATGGAGATAGAGAGAGGGGAAGATAGAGGGAGGGAGATGTAGATGGAGATAGAGGGAGGAAGATAGAGGGAAAAGGATAGCAATAGAGAGATAGAGTGAGAAAGAAAGATAGAGTGAGAGACAAAGAGAGAAACGAAAAGAGAGAGGAAGAGGGCGATCTAGATGAAGATAGAGGGAGAGGGAGGGAGAGAGATGTTGATGCATTTATATTCTAACTCTAAGTTTTATTAATTGCAGGGATCCGCGACGGCTGCACAAACGCCGCCGCATTCGCTACCGCCGCCTGGAATGAGGCGCGACGACGACGACTTCGACGGCTCCGGAGGTCAGATGGGCGAGTGAGCCCTTTTATTTACTTTGTTGATGACGATGTGAGATGTATCGGAATTTTAGTTTGTGATTGTGATGATGTGTGTATGCTGTGTATATATTGTGTATATTGTGTTTGTTGTGATTCTGGCCATCGGGCCGGGTAGTATTTTCTGTTTTTTAAAAAAATAAAAAACCTTATTTGCGACGGCTTTTTATACAGTACCGTCGCAAATAAGGAACCATGCCGTCGCAATTAAACCACCGTTATTTGCGATGGCCTGTCCGTCGCAAACAATCATTAATTGTGACGGCCAGGCCGTCGCAAATAGCATCGTGGGTCCCGGAGGAGGACATGTGGGCCCTGCCCACTGAACTTATTTGCGACGGCCTGGCCGTCGCAAATAGAGGATCTTAAATGCGACAGCCTGGCCGTCGCAAATAAGCATTAATTGCGATGGCTGGGCCGTCGCAAATAATTTTGCGGGGCCCACCAGCCCACAGCAATAACTTGCGACGGCCTCTCCTAGCCGTCGCAAATAAGCTATTTGCGACGGCCAGGCTGTCGCAAATAAGCTATTTCTGACGCCATATTTGCGACGGCTAGAAGCCGTCGCAAATAAGGAAAGCCATCGCAAATAGCTTATTTGCGACGGCCCTGGCCGTCGCAAATCGTCGGGATTCCTGTAGTGGTTGCTCATGTCCGACAATATCAAAACTGGGGCTATAGTTAACCTTTTCTTTAACTCCTCAAAACTTTCTTGACAAGCTTGAGTCCATTGGAAAGCTTTCCCCTTCATTAGCAACTCTGTCATTGGCTTGGATATCTTGGAGAAGTCCTTGATGAATCTATGGTAATATTCAGCCATTCCAAGAAAACTCCGTACTTCTTTTACATTTTGCGGTGGCTCCCATTTCAACACGTCTCTCACCTTTCCTGGCTCAACCAATACTCCTCCTCCCGAGATGATATGACCCAAAAACAACACTTCCCTTAACCAAAACTGACACTTGATGAACTTACCATACAATTGATGCTCCCTCAATTTCTGCAATGTAAGCCTCAAGTGTTCCTCATGTTCCTTCTCATCCTTCGAGTAGATCATAATGTCATGAATGAACACTACATAGAACCTATCCAAGTACTCCATGAAGACCTTATTCATGAGGTACATAAAGTACGCAGGTGCATTGGTCAATCCAGAGGACATCACAGTACACTCATAAGATCCATACCTTGTTCTAAAAGCTGTCTTAGGTATGTCCGATGGCCTAATCTTAATTTAAAGTATCCCAACCTCAAATCAATCTTAGAAAAGACACAAGCACCCTTCATCTGATCAAACAAGTCTTCTATGCGTGGCAAGGTGTACTTGTTCTTGATGGTCACCTCATTGAGAGCTCGGTAATCCACACACATCCTTTGAGATATATCCTTCTTATCCACAAATAGAACGGGCGCTCCCCAAGGTGAAGAACTGGGGTGAATAAAACCCTTCTCTAGTTGCTCTTGAATTTGCTTCTTGAGCTCCGCTAATTCCATAGGAGGCATCCTATATGGCCTCTAGCAATAGGTGCAGTTCCAGGTATTAAATCAATAACAAACTCAACATCTCGATCAGGTGGCATACCTCGCAACTCATCTGGAAAAACATCAAAAAATTCACACACCACCAGAATCTCCTCAATTGCGGCACTGTCGATATGATTAAGCTCCAATTGCTTTGGTGCGGTTTGAGATGCTTCAAATTCTACGGTGATTTCTTCCTCATTGGTCAACTTCACCGTCTTCATGGCGCATTCAGTGACCCCATTGTGATTCCTCAACCAATCCATTCCAAGGATAATGTCCAATCCTTGAGAATCCAAAACAATGAGGTTGGTGAGGAAATCTATCCCCCTTATTCTAAGGCTTACTTTTGGACATATGATATTTGTTCTCATCTCTCCTCCAGGAGACTTAACCAATAGAGAAAATTTCATATGAGAGATAGGAAAGCTATACTTGGCAACAAATTTCGATGCAATGAATGAATGCAACGCTCCAGAATCAAATAGCATGGTCGTAGGGTTGGAGTTTACGTGGAACATACCAATGAGCACGTCATCCGCTTGTTGAGCATCTTCTGTAGAGACATGGTTCATGTTGCCATGAGCGAAATTCTGCTGTCCACGGTTTCCTTGCGGCTGTCCTCCATTGGGTCTTGGGTTTTGCCTCGGCGCATTGCTTCCTTGACCAAGGCCTGACTTGGGACATTGATGTGCAAAGTGTCCAGCCTCTCCACAAGTATAGCACTTCCTTACTCCACAAGAATTATTGGGGCGAGCTTGGTTCTGCGCATTAGCACCAGGGAAGTTGGCACGAAGAGCATAAGTCATTGGAGGCTAGGTGCTTGCATAACAGGGCGCTGCTGCACAAGCTGAGTTGGGCGCGTGCAACTCTAGGGCGATGAGCAGGCGCAGAAGAGCTGAAATAAGGCGCATTGGGTGGTGCAAAGCGAGGGCGCACATTACTTCCTTGTTGTCATCCTTGATATGGTGCCTTCCTCTTACTATCTTGCTCCATCTCACTGACCTTGTTCTCCACCACAATTGCTTTGTCCACTAGCCTCTGGAAGTTGACATAATCACAATTGAGAAATTGCACTTGGATCTCATTGTTCAAGCCTCTCATGAACAAATATTGCTTCCAGCTGTCCCGACTAACATCTTCAGGGGCATACCTTGAAAGTTGAGGGAATTTATTGAGATATTCACTCACGCCCGATCTTCCTTGCCTCAAGTTCTCAAATTCATGCCTCTTCGAGATCATAACACCTTCTGGCACATAATGAGAATGGATCTCTCCTTGAATTCCGCCCATGTGATCCTCTCTTGATTCTCATGAGCATTGCATAGCGAGTTCCACCAATCGGCAACTGCTCCAACTTGTTTATGAGAAGCAAATAGCACCTTCTCCCGGTCACTGCATTGGACAATAGCATTCTTTTTCTCCACGGACTTCAAACAATCATCCGCATTCATATGGTCAGTAGCTCGAGCAAAGGTCGACAGCCTAGTCCTCATAAACTCCCCCAACCGGCTATGAGGAGGTGGGGTGGCGGTGGAGGCATGCGGAGCTGATTGTTGATGTTGCCATCCTGAAGCTGTCCTATAGTTTGTATCATGGTCTCCATGATCTGGTTTTGCATCGCCAAAAACTACTCAAGGTTGATAGCTCCTTGGGCAGGTCCTTGTCCATTGTTGTTCTGAGCTGCTCCGTTGTTCTCCTCCTCATCATTGTCATCCCTCTGTTTGCGAGTCCTCACCATCTGAAGGAAAGCAAAAGATAAGAATTTAGAAACGTCCCCAGCTATGTGCATCAAGGGATATGAAACTAAACAACTAACTACACTAGCCTAGGTGGATATGGCAATGCTAAAGCATCCCAAAATCCTCTATTAAGCACACAAGCAAACAATATATAGCAAACAGCACACCAAGCAAAAACACATCGACTACTAAGTGCTCCTATTAGCTCTAAAGTGTCCATTCTATCTAGGCTGCATCCTACGGTCAATCTGTGGTTCTAGTACCAATTTGTGACACCCGGTTCCGAAAAAGAACCAAGTGAACGCATATGTGTGCCCAGGACGTTCAACACACACACACACGAGTGCAGAAAATTACCACAGCTCAAATTATTAAATAAGTACTTTTATTACACAATTTATAATATTATCGAATACAAGCACTAATGAATATTAACAACAAGTTCAACTAATGCAGCGGAAATAAACTAATTAAGCAAACTAAGCAAACTACGCAATAAGCAAAGGATATAGCGCAGCTCCAACACTCCACATGCAAAGCTGACGGTAGACACAGCCTAGAACTCCGCATTATCATCGTTAAACTCCCAATCCTGACCTGCAACTATTGGTGGGGGAATTGCTAGGGTGAGTACATGTCATAGTCAGCAAGTGTGGAAAGTATGACATGTAGCTGATTCAAATGACGAATATAATAATAGCTAAGTGCTAAAAAGTACATTAAAACATTTGAAAAGCAATTTATATATAATGTATGTGAATAAACCCATCCTCAACCACAATTAATTATATAGTACCAGTCCATAACACAATATCTATCATCCATATACTAGATTTCACCATTACCATTATCATATCCAATATTGGAAATTAATTCATAACCAACCAACACCATGACCATATTGCCAAACCTTAACCAAAAACCATCCCAATACCATGTTCCTTCTAATCATGGAAGTTGTCCAGGTGCTCATAACCGGGAGCACGGCTATCATGATAGTTTTATTAGACTCTGCAGAGTTTGTACTAGTTTACCCACGTGTTTGTGATTTCATAACCCGTCGGCGACTGAAGAACCTCCCTTACGCCAATTACACTTCCTTCGATGAATGTCCAAGAGATCAAAAAATAGCCTTTACAAAGGGATTACTAGCCTATTTAGACCTTACTGAGGTTTCACCGGTGGCGATGCCACCAACTGAGCACATCTTCAACCAAGGGCCACCTCTTGAGCCATTCGGACCCCAGGGTAGTCCCACCAATAATCAACAAACCCAATCCCACTACTCCTTCCCCGATCATCCTTAATGATCCAAATAGCACTGGCAAAGCCCTAATTAATCATCTACGCCGCACCCATACTTGGCCTCGTGGTGGCACTGTATTCCTGGCTTATTCTCGCATGAACCGGTCCTTAGATCTAAAGCAAGCAAACCACGATATCATCCAATCCATCCACATACCAGGCTTGCTTAGATCACCCATTACCATACCATATTACACAGCTCATGTTAATCATAATCTCATAAATGCATATTAAGTTAAGTGGTATAGTTGTCTTCCCATCTCAATTAACTAAACGAAGCAAAAAGGTAAAAAGCCCATCCCGACTCTCTAGCACGAATTCCAGGTGACAAGGGTGGTTATACAATGATAGTAAACTTCCTATCATAGGGTTCCCATCAAGTTGACACAAGCATGCAATTTTGAAAGCAAAACATTTATTTTAAAAACAGGATCAATATAATTCAAGGACACTTGCCTTGCTCTTGGGATTGGTTCAGGTCAAAGCCTTCAAACTCTTGGTGCTAGAGATCCTCCGCGGCACTCTCTGACGCAAATCCGTCTAATCCGCATAATAACATAGAAGACAAGAAACACAATTAAAAGGTGCACAAATATTACTCAATATGACATGATATGCATGATTAATGCATATGCAAGGTGGAACTTGTTAATGAGTTGCTTCTAATGATAACTAACTAGTTCTAATAGCATTTAACAAGGTTATATAGGTTTAGAGTTGATTATATCAAATTTTAGAATTAATGCGACACAATTTATCCCGGAAGATCGGACTAGTCCGCTAGGGACCAGACTAGTCCGCACTTCACATAATTGGCGAACTAGAGTTTTCTAGATCGACGTGAATTTGGAGATTAGGGGTCGAATTCACGTAAGGAAAAGAGAATAGAAGGAATACCAGGTGTTTAGAACTCCATTGAATCAAGAAACTTGGAGACAACACTTGGATCTTGATGATCCAGGGTTGATGATGAACTTGGAGATGAATTGTTGACGAAGAACGCGAAGTTGATGGAGATCTTGATCCTCTTTCGTTTCCTTCTCTTCTTCTTCTTGCTTGGGATGTCCTCCTCCCTCCTTGATGGTGGCTCTCCACGAACTAGGGTTTTGGTGGGGTGGAAAAGTGGCGAATAGATGTCAAGCCAGGGGGTGGGGTTGTTTATATAGAGGTGGAGGCTATGGTTAGATGGATTTCAAGTTTGGGGGTGAGTGGAGGCCGGTTTAGAGTCCCACATGGGCTCTAAAAGAGTTAGGCATGACTTCCCTAGGCCCACTTAACGTAAAACCCAAGAAACAAGTCATGAAACAAAAGATCAACTCGGAGTCACGATTTAACGGACAAGTCCGAAAAGGACTGGACTAGTCCGAAGTGGGATAGAGAGAAAATCGGACAAGTCTGCTCTGGACATCGGACAAGTCCGAACTTACCCAGAGGGGAAAAACAGACAAGTCTGGTCTAAAATCAGACAAGTCTGACTTTAGTAAGAGAGGAAAACAGACAAGTCCGCTGGAATACTGGACTAGTCCGGACAAGTCCAGGGACTCAGCGAATTTTTCAAGGAATTGGAGCACCAGACTAGTCCGCACTGGGCCGGACAAGTCCGAAAGTGTCTAGAGGAAAAAACAGACTAGTCCGCAGAAAAACGGACAAATCCGTTTGAAGTCAAAGAGAAATCGGACTAGTCTACACCAAAATCGGACTAGTCCGCACTTTTCAGAATCCTTAAGTGCGGTTTTGTTTCTAATTCATTTTAAACTTGTTTCTTTTTATGTTACTAGATTTTAAACATGTATTACAATGTATGCAATGCATGATGGATGAAAATGAGGGTGTTACATTGGCTGGGGTGGAGGGCCGCGACACCTTCTGCACGCCGTCGTCCGGAAGCTTCGGACACAGGTGCCGAAGGAGGAGGAAGAGGCGGCGGCGGTGAAGGTTGAGGAGACCTCCTCTGAGTAGAATAAGATTAGGAGTAGTTTTTCTTTTTCCTGTTTTCTATTTGATTTCATATTTCTTGTTTGTAATATATGTGTCGTTTTTATGTTAATGAAAAATGTCTTTTATGTTCATGAACAATGTGTCCCATGCAGTATCGAAAAACATCTCTTTTTTTTGAAAAATATCTCCTGTTTGTTTGTAACTTGGGACTGTTTATATTGCATGTGTCTGAAAGACTGAAATCCGGTAAAAAATCATGCAACCTTAGGTAATACTAATCCAGTAAAATTTCATAATTGACAAGATTTTTTTTCTATAGCTCATACATTGGCAAAAAATTATTTATTAATTTGTAACTAACTTAATCTTTATAATTAATATAATTAACAACTAACTGATGCATAATTAACATGATTAGGAAATTACGTCATCTTAATTGCTAATTAGTCCATCGTCTGATGCATCAGGCACCAGAAAAGTAGTTTAACCATTGTAACTAATAATCGATGACATTGTTGAAATATAGTATCTACCTGTGACACTCTCCTATGACAAGCGGCTTTGGATCGACGGCCTGAAGATTAGACATCACAATGGAAATTTTTACGGTTGGTCCGCTTGTATAAAAAAATCATGGTGCACGTGAAAAAGTATTTTTAGTAGTATCTATATATTATCATTTCATTGTGGTCAATGTTACAGAATTCTGATTGTTTACCTTTTACTATACCATGGATTTGCCATCGTCCTTTCATGGACTTGGGTGTTCGGTATTTTCATGTCGTTTGCATTAGCACACATACATTTGGCAATTCATATTTTTGTTCGTATTTTTTGGAATGTCCCACTAGCTAGCACATGACTACTTTTAGATTTTGATCTCCATGCAAGGCAACAAAGATGAAGGGGAGCTAGAGGTTGCACGGCGAGCAAGCAGCTAGGCCATACTGTAATTTAGAAGCGAGCAAGTTGTTCGAAGAAGTCGACCCCTCTAGCTATACGCACCATGTGCAGGAATCGACGTGACATGACATGAATTTAATCATGATTGCATGCGTGCACATGGGGCACCGCTAGCGCCAAATTCTCCACACCTGCAAATTTCACTCCCTGTGCCTCCAATTTCAGTCTTGCCTATTGTAACCCTATTTCAGCCACAATGAGTATAAATGGAAACACTGGTCTCTAATCCCGCAGTACCCTGGCCTCTGTTCCTCACACATTGCTGCCCCGCCCTTCTGGTGATCTCACAGTACTCCAAATGTGTTGTAATCTCTGTTTTGTGTTTCAAACATGTATTCCTAAGAAATTCCCGTGTTTTCAGTTCCCACAGTTTTTACAATTTTTTCCCCATGGATCTCGTAGTGACGCATCGAAGCTCTTGGTGGTGGTGACTCCTGGGTACAACGCTGGGCGACCAAGTTTGACGGCCTCTACCAAACCTCTTCATCGCCAACACCTCCTTGTGACATCCTGGACTCTAGTTTTCTGCTAGGTAAGTTCTACACGATCCATGCCGATATACGAAGATTAAATAAATTAATAAAGAAGAAATGTGCTCTTATGTTTCACGAATTTAGCAATATATATATATATATATATATATATATATATATATATATATATATATATATATATATATATGTTGCTCCGACAGCTTATTACGGTAGTGTATTTCTAGTTCAATTCGTTTCCGGGAATGACAAATATTACAAACCGGAGGTAGTATGTAATACTATGGATTTAGAAGTAAATGATGCAAGGGTTATCTAATCAACCACTCCAAATGTTGTACTCTCATTCCTGTGTTACAAATTTGTATTCCTAAGATTTTTAGTTCCAAAGGTTTTTACACTTTTTTCTTCCTTGTGGCTTTCTCGGATCGTACGTATTTTCGTATTCCGTCATTTCTAATTCCTCTATTCCAAACAAACACTGTCAGTTCATAGAAACTACATTGTTCGATCCAAAATCTACGTCGATCATGTAATCTGACGTTATCACTATTATTTGGAATGACTACTTATAATATATGCTCTTTACTTTAGGAACAAGACACCAAACCGTCATGTCATTTACAAGTATTCATGGTTCTTATTCCCATTACAAAACTGATCTAATGTCCTATGCATGTTATCAAGTTTATTGGACAGATCAAGGCAATTTTCACATGAAGTTTTTCCTTTTAATTTGCAATTGGAACAATATTTAACTTCATGAGAACGTAAAGCATTATTCAATATTGAAATTTCTTTCATAGCATCTTTTAGTTTCTTTTCAATATCATCACAAATAGAACAATGCAAATCAATTGTAGAACAAGAAGCATCTTTTAAGTTTCCAATGTCAAGTGCAGCAAGCTTTTTGTTCTTTTCAATTTCAAGTTCAAGTATATCTAGAGTGGAGGAGCGTGCATTTCTTAGTGTGGACAATTGTTCATAGATTAAATCACATGAGGGACAAGAATCATCACTAGGAATCAAGGTTTTCAAACGGTTAATTTCAGATTCTAGTGATTCAATTTTAGTAGCATTATCCCTAAGCTTTTTGTCCTTTTTCTTAACAATAATAGTTGCACGAGAAAATGCATCACACATTTCATTACAGGTAGAATATACCTCATCATCGTCACTGTTGTGTTCTGCATCCTCCTGACTTGATCTTGATCTTGTTTTGTCTGCTATGAAGCATAAGATGGCCAAATAATCTTCATCTTCGTCAATTCCAATGTCCATGTCGCTTGAGCCAAGTTCCTAGAGTCCGGAGATAAAACTGTTCACCAGTTGGCGACCTGTAAAGCCCTTCTTCTTCTTCTTCTTATCATTTGTTGAGGAGTGCTTCGTCCTTGATTGTTTTTCTTCTCGGGAAGTAGAACCTGAAAGGTTAGGGCATTCTATATGAAAGTGTCCTGTCTTACCACATTCGAAGCATCGTTGAGGTCCGGAGCTTCTTCTCCTTCTAGATCTCACATTTTGCAATGCTTTTGAAAACCTAGTAGAGAGAAGTGTTAGCTCCTCCTCTGGAAATACCTCGATCTGCTCCAGGGTTAGTGACGACAACAAAGCAAGAGTATTGCAAGATGATGATTGGCGGGAGCGAGGCATATCACGTTGTGAGACAAATGCAATAGACTTATTTGGGTTCTTACGTGATAAGATGTCAATTTCATGAGTTTTGAGTTTAGAGTAAAGCACATCTAAAGTAACTGTACTCATGATAGTAGATTCACGAATAGATGTAACTTTCATCTCCCAGATTGACATGTCTAATGCACTAAGAAGTTGCCTAGCATTTTTAGCATCAGAAAATTAACGTTGACACTATGCAAGTTACTGAGAATTTTGTTAAAGCGAGCAAAGAGATCATCGATGGACTCACCGGGTTGCATCTGGAAGCGCATGTATTCTTTCTTGAACATGTCTTGCCTTACCTCCTTGATTGTGTTGGATCCTTCGTGATAGTCACAAAGTGCTCTCCATACACCGTATGCCGATCGGAGATGTGCAACGCGGTCGAAGTCGCTCTGAGTGAGTCCTTGGATGATCATGTTTTGGGCTTTGCTGTTGTTGTCGACGTCCCGTAGGTTTGTAGCCGTAGCTTGATCGTTAGGTGGAACTTCATAAGTCTTGTACACCTTCTCCCATATTGCGAAGCCTTGCGCCTGGATGAAAGCCTCCATGCGTGCCTTCCAAACCTGAAAATCAATACCAGCAAACACACAAGGTTTGGCGGAGTATTTCTCCATGATGATTAGTCAAAAACACATGCAAATCACAATGATTGGAGCACCGTGGCTCTGATACCAATTGTAGGATCGAAGAGAATGTGAAGAGCTACCATAGGGGGGTGAATGGTAGATTTAAAAATCTTACGCAACGGAAACAATTAAATCCCAACCCCTTTGGCAGAAAAATGATCTGTTAGATAAATCGTATATGAAACTAATCTAAATGTGTTTCACCGTAACTAAAGTGATTTATATCATAGAGAATCAAGTCACGAATAAAACAAAAGAAGAATCACTCAAATCCGTCAAGAGAAACTCAAGTTATGATCGAAAGATCGAACAAAGGTCAATCTGTCCTACCAGAGAAAAATAGTTTTGGAACGCTGCAAAGAAACTCGTGTAGATCAGGAACTACAAATCCAATGACCGTGAAATTTTGATAGATAATATATAATCAAGTTGTGAAGACAACCCAAAAATAATCACATAAATTGGATCTGTAAAACTCGAGTTATGATAAAACCACCGACGAAAGGTAGTGCTGTCAAGGAACTCAGCGAGTAAAACTTGTCTGGAACAAGTCGGACGAACAAGGCACAAAAGTTCCTTCAAACTATGAATTTTATTCAATAGAACACAAGAGGAACAGCCCCAAAGTAGTGTACCACAGCTCTGGCCTCCCTTGCTTATATAACCAGCTCGAAAGCCAACTCAACTAAAATCAGGACCCTAATCCTACTCCATTCACGAATCGAAACATTCCATAACTGCTTAGGACTATTCTATACGCAGATAGAAGCAATATTAAGACTTCCAAACACCTTAGGAACGTATCCCACATTCCTAAAACAACTCAAATTCGTGACCCACACGAAATCCTATCATAACCAACTCAAATCTTTCCATATTTGAGTCAAACCCGACTCAACCGAAGCCTGAGTCCATAACCTAGTCAGTTGGACCTTTCCGACCAATTCTTCACATCCACATCTCTTCATCACACCTCAGAACAATGCAACCACGTCCATGCACTCCTTGCACATGTGCAAACATCTTCCAACAACGTCCACGATACCTTCATATGCATTGTTCTTGATTCAAACATGCTACGCAACCTCCCGATCAACTCAACCACAATTTCTCCCGAACATGGTTGTTGAACCTCATCTTCTCCCTAAGACTAGTTCAATAGATCCCGTCACCAGCCATGTCTTGAACTGAAGCAACACCTGCACATGAACAAACAACCAATCCGTACGAGCCCAAGTCTGTGACTTGACTCAAGTGAGTTCCAAACACAACACCTTACGTGAGCACCTCACATAAGCATGTTGCAAAGTATAGCAAAACGATATCATCCATATCAACCAAAACGCACCAAAAACATAGCAGATGAATACTAAGCAAACTTTCCAACAATGTAAAGCAAGTTCAAAACATTTCACATTAAAACCCGGAACATTACGATCAAGCAGCGGACCTTGCCAAAGCTAACCGAAGCTTGAGCTGGAGCTTACCAAAGCTAGCGCTAGAGCATACCAAAACTAGTACAACCTAGCACTGGAGCCTAGCGCTGTAGCTAACCAAAACTAGTCGGAACTAGTCATCCCAAAAGTCGGAGCTAGAAAAATATGTCGAAGCTAACCAACATGTCGGACCTAGCAAAACATATCAGAGTTTAACAAAGACATGCCGGAGCTACCAAAGACATGGCAGAGCTAAAGACAAAGCTCACCGGAGCTACCCAAAAACATGTCGGACCTAGACAAAGAAAGTCGGACCTGTTGTCGGACCTTGCAGATGCTCGGAGCTAGAGTTGGACCTTGCTAAAAAACATGTTTTAGCAGAATTTCAGAACTTTCATCATCAAAGCCAATGTATTCAGTACAAGCCAATGTATTTAGCACACATATGTCTCACACTTGTTAAAAATTTGAAATACAACTTGCTTTCTGTTTACAACTGCTAGATAAAATCTGGAAATTATTTTCACTAAAAATTGCTGCAAAGTTGTAAATTCAAATAGTGAGCTTATTTTTAACGTGTCTTGGTTTGTAAGAGTTTTTAAACCTGATTTTGATATGTCTTCCTCTAAGCATAGGTGTCTAGTTGCTAATGGTCCAAAGGACTTATATTTTTTTGCATCTTAGACTTCGTCACGTAGGCTTTGATCATCTAACACGTGTTAGTGCTCTTAATCACATATGTGGTCTTCCTAAGCTTAAAGGGGACAAAGAAATTGTGTGCTCTTCTTGTAGACATGCTAAGATGGTTACAGGTTCACATACTCCTCTCACAATGATCATGAATACTAAACTAGGTCAACTTTAGCACCTTGACACTGTAGTACCTTCACGTGTTCAATCCATCGGAGGTAAATGGTATGTTCTTGTGATTGTTGATGATTATTCTAGATACTCTTGGGTTTACTTTATGGCATCTAGGAATGAAGCTTTTAGTCACTTTAGAACTTTATTTCTTAGATTATCAATTGATCACCAAGGATATCTAAAAGCAATTAGAAGTAATAACTGAACCGAATTTAAAAATCAATATTTTGATCACTTTTGTGCTGAAAATGGAATAGATCATCAATTTTCTTATGTCTCAAATCCTGTTTTCTTGTGCGCTAAGCTAGGTAAAACACCATATGAGCTCCGGTTTGGGCATAGGCCTAGTGTTACACAATTTCGGGTCTTTGGTTGCAAATTCTTTGTTAAGAAACATGGTAATCTTGATAAATTTGAACCTGGATACATTGATGGCATGTTTCTTGGTTATTCATCTCATACTAGAGGCTACCGTGTGCTTTTACTTGACACTAACAAAATTGTGGAGACTTGTGAGGTGTCTTTTCATAAAGCTAGCTCAGGTACTAGCTCAAACATTGCAGGTCTGGATCTATATCCTCTGGGGGAGGGTATTTTTGAAGAAGAAGAAGAGTCGGTGATATTGCCTGATAGTTCCAAAGTTGACACGTGTCCAGCTATGAACTTTGAACAAGCTCCGACTACTATCTCTGCTAGTCCTGGTCGTCCACAAGCCTCAAGCTCATCAATCTGCGATGAACTTGATGAAGAAGAAGCTTGTGAGACATCTGTTCCCCTACGAATTTACAAGAATCATCCCCCGCAACAGATAATTGGAAGCTTGCATGAACGAGTTACAAGATCCAAGGTTTCCGACCCCAATTCTCATTCTCATTCTGCTTTTGTTGCTTCTTTTGAACCCAAAGATATATCACAAGCACTCACTATTGAATCTTGGATTATTGCCATGCAAGAAGAGTTTGAAAATTTTGAAAGAAATAATGTTTGGAAACTTGTACCTCCACCTCAAGATCACACTTTAATTGGAACTAAACGGGTGTTTAAAAATAAACAAAGTGAGGATGGTTTTGTGGTTAGGAATAACGCTAGGTTGGTTGCTCAAGGTTTCACACAAATTAAGGGTCTAGATTTTGATGAAACTTTTGCTCTTGTTGCTAGACTAGAAGCCATAAAATTTTTGTTAGCCTTTGCTACATCTAAAGGTTTCAAGTTATATAAAATGGATGTTAAAAGTGCTTTTCTTAATGGCCATATAGATGAGGAAGTTTATGTCAAGCAACCACCAAGTTTTGAAAATCCAGATTTTCCTAATCATGTTTACAAACTGTCTAAAGCCTTGTACGGTCTCAAACAAGCCCCTAGAGCATGGTATGATAGTTTAAAAACATTCTTACATGAAAAGGGGTTTACCTTGGGCAAGGTTGATAAAAATGACTCATTATTCGATCAGGTGTATGTGGATGATATTATCTTTGGTTGTGCTTCTCATGATCTTGTGTCCATGTTTTGAGCTATGATGAATTCAGAATTTGAGATGAGTATGATGGGAGAACTCACGTACTTTTTGGGGCTGCAAATCAAACAAACTAAGGAAGATACCTTTGTGCATCAAACGAAGTATACAAGGGACCTTCTCAAGCGCTTCAACATGGCCAAAAGCACACCTCTTCGGACACCAATGGGAACAACATTAACACTTGAACTTGATGAAGATGGTAAACCTGTGGATCAAGAAAAAAAATATAAAAGTATGATCGGATCACTTTTGTACCTCACGGCATCAAGACCGGACATACAATTCAGTGCATGTCTTTGTGCACGGTTTCAAGCTTACCCACATGCTTCACATCGTCAAGCCATGAAAAGAATTCTCAGGTACTTACATGGAACTCAAGAATTTGGGATTTTTCTTCCTTCTCCCTCAACCGTTACTTTGAAAGCTTTTTCGGATGCTGATATTGGGGGTTGGAGGATTTATAGGAAAATACTTCCGGTGCTTGTCATTTTCTTGGTAATTCACTTGTTGCTTCGTCCTCTATAAAACAAAGTTCAGTTGCACAATCTACAGCCGAATCTGAATATGTAGCCACTGCTAGTGCTTGCTCTCAAATTCTTTGGATTGTTCAAACACATAAGGACTATGGAGTTGATCTAGATAGTGTTTCACTATTTTGTGATAACACTAGTGCCATTTGCATTGCTTAAAATCCCGTGCAACATTCTAGAACTAAGCACATTGATATTATGTATCACTTTCTCCATGATAATGTTAAAAAAGGAAACATTGTGCTTCACCATATAGATACCGAACAACAACTGGCTGACATTTTCACAAAACCTTTGGATTTCACTCGTTTTTGTTATATTCGTAGTGAAATAGGGGTTATGCATCCTCATGGCTTAAATTGAGGGGGAGTTTTGAAACTTGGGAAGTCTATGTGTGAATCTGAACTTAAAATAATATAAGCATAGTATTTCATACATATATGACTTTGTGATTCCTTTTACATGCTGAAAGTTCTTACTACATTACTCATGTTATACATTTTGTAGTTTTTTCCATGACTAGTAATTGGAATAATTACTTACACTAAATCTAGTCATGATCGAACTTTCTTGCTGTTTTGAACTTGTTGCATGACCACAAGTGCTTTTAATCATAATTAATTAATCAAGAAATCAACTCCCAAAGTTTAGTTTTATAAAAAAATATAAATTGAGAAAAGATCAAGAGAATATGCATGCATCGCACTTCTTCTTTTGAGATGGCTTATCATTGCACTTAGATATAAACCTGAAAGAAGTTGTGTATGACTAAAACCATGTCCTTAAGCTTCTGATTGTCAAATGACATAGGCTTGTCTAGGTTGGTTAGAATAAGGCAGATGCGCATATAATCTCTTGCAAATATCATATGATCTAAATTTGTGCTTTGAAAAATAATAAAATGCAGCAACAAGTGTCAGACTTTCAACTTCTGAAAGAGTTATGTTTGTGAGATCATGACTTGCTATAATTGAAAATTACATTTGATCTCTAACATGTCCTGCACTACTTTGTTTATCTCATTGTTGTGATAGTGTAAGTTACTTGATAGTATGACTTGGATGAGCTTTGTTTTATATGTATATGTTATAATGTGCTCTTAATAAATTAAAATTTCTCTTTTGTACCTTGCTGAATACATTGTCAAAGGGGGAGAAGTATGCAAGGGGGAGAATTAAGTACAGGCGGAGAAATTTATTCCTATCTCATTTTATTTTCAAAAAGGGGGAGAAATTATTTTCAAAATTTTTCATTTGAATAAGCCAATGTTCGGATCTTAAATTGTGTTGCCAATGCATTCATCAAGGGGGAGAGTGTGAGACCTGTGTGTGTTGAATACATTAGCTATGGCGATAAAATTTTTGAATAATACCAAAACACCTTTATGATCAAGGTCCGAGTCTAGGTCCGAGCTGCAGCAAGGTCCGACGATAGGTCCAACTTGTTTTGGGTAGCTCTGCAAGATCTGATGAAAGGTTCGACTTGCTTTGGCTAGGTCCGACTAGCTTTAGTAAGCTCCGGTGCTAGGTCCGACTAGCTTTGGTAAGTTTCGGCTCTAGGTCTTGCTAGCTTTGGTAAGCTCTGGTTCAAGGTCCGGTTAGCTTTGTTCAGAACATGATCACAGTGGTTCTGATTTTTAATTTGCAATGTTTCGAACATGCTTTTGAATTATGGAAAGTTTTCTTAGATTTTTTTTACTAAGTTTTTGGTGTGTTTTGGTGGTTATGGTTGATATCTTTTGGCTAAGGTTTGCAACATACTTATGTGAGGTGCTCACATAAGGTGTTGTGGTTATTAGAACTAACTAGAGTCAGGTCGATGACTTGAGCTCAGTATTGGTTGTTTATTCATGTGCAGGTGTTGCTTGAGTTCAAGACATGGATGGTGACGGGATCCATTGAACTAGTCTTAAGGAGAAGATGAGGTTCAACAACCAAGTTCGGGAGGAATTGTGGTTGAGTTGATCGGGAGGTTGCACAACATGTTTGAATCAAGAACAATGCATATGAAGGTATCATGGACGTCGTTGGAAGATGTTTGCAAGTGTGCAATGAGTGCATATATGTGTCTTCATGATTTCGAGGTGTGATGAAGAGATGTGGACATAATGAATTGGTCAGAAATGTCCAATCGACAAGGTTATGGACTCGAGCTGCGGCTGAGTCGGGTTTAACTCAAATATGGAAGTTTTGAGTTGGTTATGATAAGATTTCATGTGGGTCACGAATTTCAGTTGATTTAGGAATGTGGGATACATTCCTAAGGTGTTTGGAAGTCTTAACATTGTTTCTATCTGCGTATAGAAGAGTCTTGAGCAGTTATAGAAAGTTCCGATTCGTGAATTGAGTAGGATTAGAGTCCTAGTTAGGTTTGGGTTGGCCTAAGGGCTGGTTATATAAGCAAGGGAGGCCAGAGCTCGTGGTGCACGACTTTGGGGTTGTTCCTTACAAGTTTTGATCAATAAAATTCATAGTCTAAAGGAACTTTTGTGCCTTGTTCGTTCGACTTGTTTTCTTCAAGTCTTTCTCGTCGAGTTTCTGCACAACACTATATTTCTTTGGTGGTTTTATCATAACTCAAGTTTTACAAATCCGATTGACGTTATTATTCTTGGGTTTCTTTGGTGGTTTTATCATAACTCGAGTTTTATAAATCCGATTGACATTATTATTCTTGGGTTGTCTTGACATCTTAATTTTCTATCATCTGTACAAATTTTACGGTCATTGGATTTGTGGTTTATGATCTACACAAGTTTCTTTGCAGTGTTCCAGAACTATTTTTCTTGGGTAGGACAGATTGACCTTTGTTCGATCTTTCGACCGTAACTTGAGTTTCTCGACGGATTTTCATGATTCTTCATGACTTGATTCTCTACAATCTATACTAGTTTTGTCACAGTTGAACACGTTTAGATTAGTTGCATAGACTGTTTCTTTAATAGATCGGTTTTCTGCCGAGGGGTGTTTTCATTGCTTCCGCTGAAAAGTTTTAATCTACCATGCACTCCCCTGGTAGCTTTACACGTGATCTTCAATCCTACAACTACACGTGGAAAAATGTCGAGAACAGAACCATGACAGTGTAGCCACGACATTCCTAAGATAACATCGAGCTTTTGACCCTCGAATATAATTAGAGAAGTCGTATAGATATTCCCATACATCTTAAGTTGTGCTTTATGGAGTTTCATGTCCACTGCTATTTTCCCAACCGTATTGCAAATCAAATATGGACTTTCTGTAGGAGCAAAAGGTAATTGATGCTTGACAACATATGATTGGCTAATAAAATTATGGATGGCACCGGAGTCAAAGTGTATGACTACAGGATGATCAAGTAGAAAAAACGTAACCGCGAGGAGGGGTTCGCCTTCTGACACGTCTTCGATATAAATGTGGTGGATGTTGCCGGGTTTTGGTGCTGGTTTCTTTGGCTGATTGCGGGGTTGAGATGCACCCTGATATGGTGCTTGTCCGCTGCCCTGTCGCTGCTCGGGGGCAGTCCCTCACGAAATGCCCAACACGGCCACACATATAGCACGTGTATTATGTCGGGTTACCTCCAAGTTGTGAACGGAATCCAGGTGCACATGGTGGAGGTGGATATGCACGTGGGACCATCCTTTGCTGCTGCTGCTGCTGCTGTGGGAGTGGTGGTCTGAAACGCGGTGCGTTGTAAGAACGATCGCGGAACTGATGCGGTCGCGCCGGTGGCTGCCATCGTTGACCGGATGGTGAGCGATACACCAAGCAGTACTTCTGTGGACCACCCCCACCTCTGCTCAATGGTGCACTCCGTTTTCTTTTATCTGAAACGAGCTCACATTGATCATCTTCTTTCACTATTGCAGCATTGATGATGTTGTCGAAGGTGCCGCGATTGCATTGTGCAAGTTGGACCTTCATCTTGGGATTAAGGCCCCGGAAGAACGTGTCTCGCTTCTTGCCTTCTGTTCCAACATAATCCAGCGCATACTGCACCAAATGATTGAACATGCGGGAATATTCATGAGCACTCCTCCCTCCTTGCTTCAGCTATAGACACTCTGGAAGCTTCCTTTTCATGATACTGGGAGGTATATGGTAGGCGCGGAACGCCTTGTGGAACTCAGTCCATGTGCCTGCAAGACCAGCCGGCAGTGACACAGTCTGGAAGAATGCTGAGAGGTCTGGAGCCTTGCTGAGCGCTACAACAAGCGCCGGGAAGAAGCTCCTTTCCGCCAGCGGGAAGGAAAACAAAAGGCTGACGAAGCTCCGGCTGAGGAGTAGCTAGGTTTTTAGGACCCCAAGATGGTCCTGAAGGCTGTCTACAACACCGTGGACTACGACTCCGACGTCTCTGACAACGAGCGTCAAAAGACCCTGAACACCATTTATGGTTCTTCTTGGGACATCACCTCTCGCCGCATCCTCAAGACAATGCGGCGACACATGGCCATTGCAGCTCCCACCGCTACGGCGGAGCCTCATCGGAAGTGGATGGACACTCCCATCATTTTCGATGCTTCGGACTGCCCCCGCAACATGATCAGAGCTGGCCAACTCCTGTTGATGGTGTCATGTAATGGTGGACAGAGGTGCAGGACTGAACCATATAAGCTTCAAAGCCTTCGTCAAGCTCCAGCTCTGACCTTCAGACCTTCACCCATCTCGACCTTTCTCCTCTTGGCTCCGTCACACTCCCAGTGACCCGACAGGACTTGGGAGAATTACAGAATCGAGAAGTTGGTCTTCGACATTGCGCGGATCAGTCTGCTGTTCAATGCCATTTTGGGTAGGCCTGTCTTGTACAGGTTCATGGCCGCTGCCCATTATGGTTACTTAGTGTTGAAGATGCAACACCTGTGGGCGTTCTCCGGATCCGCAGAGATCGCACTATAGGAATCACTGCATTGGAATAACTCTATGCGCTTACTACAGCGCATGAGGAAGCATCCGGTAAGGAGCCAGCTCCGAACCCTCCGAGCATTCGTCATCGAGGCTCGACCTCTGCACCTCGTGTGCAACCAAGCGGCAACATCGATGTTCCTGTCAAAGTTGTCCAAATTGGTTCTGATGCTGCTCAGACTAGCCGTATATCGGGAGGTCTGAACAACAAATAGGAACTCGCGATCATCACTTTCCTCCGGGCTAATGTTGACGTCTTTGTCTGGCAACCGTCACAAATGCCTGGGATCCCTAGGGAGGTGATTGAGTACAATCTGAAGATTTATCCCGACGCACGGCCTATACACTAGAAGCCCCGAAAGCAATCAATCGAGCGGCAAAACATCATCCAATAGGAGATCCAGAAGTTGCTCGAAGCTAGTTTCATCCGGGAGGTGTTTCACCCAAAATGGTTGGCAAACCCAGTTGTGGTGCCCAAGGCTGGTGGGAAACTTCGGATGTGTATTGACTTCACCACCCTAAATAAGGCATGTTCAAAGGATCCATTACCAATACCTAGGATAGATGAGATAGTGTACTCCACCTTCGGGTGTGAGCTATTGTGTTTCTTATATGCATATTCTGGATATCATCAAATTCAAATGTCTAAGGAAGATGAAGAGCATACCGCCTTCATAACAGTAGATGGATTGTATTGTTATACTGCCATGCCTTTTGGTCTCAAAACTGTTGCTTCAACATTTGTGCGAGCTATGTAAAAAACATTTGGAGAGCTATTTAGAGACTTGATGGAGGTGTATGTTGATGACATCATCGTGAAGATAAAAAACAAGGAGTCATTCCTGACAATTTACAAGCCGTCTTCGACAAGCTACGCATCACACGCACCAAGCTGAACCCGGACAAATGTGTCTTCAGGGTTAGCTCCGGGAAGCTTTTAGGTTTCTTGGTGACTCAACGAGGAATTGAGGCAAATCCGGCGAAGATCAAGGCTATAGACGATATGAGGCCCCCAGCCCGCATCAAGGATGTACAGAAGTTAACCGGATGTCTAGCTGCGCTCAGCCAGTTCATCTCAAGACTGGCAAAACGGGCGCTACCATTCTTCAAACTTTTAAGAAAGTCAGGACCATTTCATTAATCTAAAGAAGCAGAAAAGGCATTTCAAGAGCTGAAATAGCTCCTCACCACACTACCGATCTTCGTAGCTCCAAATCTTGGTGAGCCTTTAGTGCTTTACATTTCTGCAACCACCAAAGTTGTCAGCATGGTCCTAGTCACAGAAAGACCAGAGCCACATCCAGTCAAGGAGCCCAGACCCCTCCAGGAGGGTCCGGAGTTACCTGAAGGCGTGTTTGGGTCCCATCCCCCAGACATGGAACCTCAAGGCGAAATGCTAGGAGATCAACCTCATTCACCTGTGGGGGTTCACCTGGCCGACCAAGATGATTCAGACCCTTCTAACAAGGTCCGGGTCGAACAAGAAGAAGTTCTGGAACCCTCTGGGAGAGTCCAAGAAGCCCAGCAAGAAGGTCTGGATCCCACCGGGACGGTCCGGATCGATGGAGAAGAAGCTTCGGGTCCTTCCGAGAGGGTCTGGACTGTCCAGCGCCCAGTGTATTTCATCAGCGAAGTACTCCATGATGCTAAGACAAGATACATTGAGGTGCATAAACTGCTTTATGTAGTTCTTATCGCCTCAAGGAATCTTTGCCACTACTTCCAAGCCCACAAAATATCAGTGGTAACTTATTTCCCACTGCGTGCTATTTTGCATAACCCTAACTCTACTGGGAACATTGCAAAGTGGGCAGCGGAGTTGGCCGAATTTGATTCAGAATTCGTGTCACGACAAGCAATCAAAAGTCAAGCTTTGGCTGACTTTGTGGCGGAATGGACTCCCTCTCCATCAAACCCTGGGGGCCCCAGTGAGCAGAAACCAGAACCCAAGGTTCCAGTATTCACTGAGCCTCTCTGGACTCTCTACTTTGACGGCTCTATGCAGAAGCAGGGGGCCGGAGCTGGAATCCTTCTCCTTGCTCCGACTAGGGAAAAGGTCAAATACATGGTTCACCTTGATTTCAAGGCGACCAATAATATGGCGGAGTATGAAGCTCTCATCTAAGGACTCAAGGTGGCACTATCTTATGGTGTCAAACAGCTGTTGGTGAAGGGTGATTCAAAACTCATCATCAAACAAGTCAATGGTGAATGCTCCTATAACAATACCCAACTAGCTGCTTATCTCCTTGAAGTCCAGAGGCTTCAGAAGGACTTCGAAGTCCTGGATCTCCACCATGTTCAGCGTCAACATAACGGTTAAGCTGACGAACTCTCGACGAAGGCTTCAACCGGAGCTCTGGCTCCCGACGGAATCTTCCTCCGGAGGTTGTCAAGACCAACAGTTCAGTGTGCCGAACTGAGCGAAGGGGGCGAGACCAGTACTTCAAAGTTGGCCGTTCTGATGGCCCTGTTATGCAAGACTCAAAAGATCAAGTTAGCTCTGATGCATGAATCTCAGAGATCTGGAGCTACTTGAAATACAATATCCTTCCTGAAGACAGTGTATTCGCTGACCGGATTGTCGGATTGGCTAAAAGATACATGTTGGTAGAAGGGGATCTCTACCGACACGGTGTATATGGCTTCCCAATGCGATGCATTGCAAGGGAAGAAGGTCGCGAGCTCCTCGCGGAAATCCATGGAGGCGAGTGTGGGAATTACACTTCTTCCCGCACGTTGGTTGGTAAAGCCTTCCGACATTGCTTTCACTGGCCTACAGCACTCCAGGATGCGGTTGAGCTAGTGAAAAAGTGTGAAGCATGCCAACTCCACGCAAAGAAAATTCACACACTAGCTCAATCAATGCAAATGATACCTCCTACATGGCCATTCGTTGTGTTGGGCATGGACATCTTGGGACCATTACCAAAAGCCATCAGAGGTTATAGGTTCCTGTATGTCGCCATCGACAAGTTCACCAAGTGGCCGAAAGCAACTCCAGTTGTGACAATCAACAAGCAATTACCAATCAAGTTCTTGAAGTCCATTATATGAAGATTTGGAGTTCCAAATAAAGTCATAATTGATAATGGAACCCAATTCACAAGTGCTGCATTTCAAGAATATTGCGAAGACTTTGGCATTCAACTCAGCTAAGCCTCAGTAGCTCACCCAGCAAGCAATGGCCAAGCCAAGAGAGCAAATGCGGAAATTTTAAAATGACTCAAGACACACACGTATGAGTGACTGAAAAAGCATGGAGCCAACTGGATCGAGGAGCTTCCATCGACATTGTGGGCGAATAGGACAACTCCAAACTGGTCAACTGGGGAGACCACCCTGGCGTCCCTCCAGGTCTGGACCTTCGAAGAAGCCGCGCAGGACCATCTCCGATGTGAAGAATTTGACCTCGTTGACGAGGGAAGGTGCCAAGCAGCTGTTCAGAATGCACGTTATCGCCAAACGCTCCGGCGCTATCATCAAAGGCATGTGCGCAATCGACAACTTGAGGAAGGCGATCTAGTGTTGCAGAAAATACTAACTCGTAAAGGGATGAACAAACTCTCCCCCAGCTGGGAAGGTCCCTTCCGAGTAATCAAAGTATCCAGTCCCGGATGCGTTTGCTTGGCAACTGATGATGGGACTCCGCTTCCTAAGCCTTGGAACATCGAGCACCTCCATAAGTTTTATGCTTAGAATCACAAAGGTGAGTCTGTAATTACACAAAATGTATATTATAGAGTCGCTACACAGAAATGGGTAGATCCATCGGGAGAACATCCGGACCCCTCTGGGAGGGGAAGTTCAAGTACACTTCATACAGTCACAGCACTAAAAGTGTAGCTACCTGCCCGGAGTTAGTACAAGATGTATAGCGCACTTAGCTTGGTCCCGCACCCTAAGTGTGTCCTTATCTCCCCTATAATCCGGACCTATAAAGAAAAATATTGTTGTGTGAAAACAGACTCCACGTGCATTTATTTTTGTACAAGGCTCGATATATCAAATTATTATTTTTATCCTTCTTGTCTATAATGAAGTTGTGCAATTCTTTTTTAAGTTTTAGTCCAAGTAATTCATATGTATTAGAAGTTTTATTGATAGTCTCTTTGGAATGTAACATTGCTGCATAGTCTACTTGCCTGAACGCCAAGCCAACATAGGTCCAGAGTGTGCTATCGTCTTAGCCTTGTCCTGCACCCTAAGTACGCCACTCTACGTACATCCCGGCAGGCCTTAGTAGGATGAGTACTAAAAAAGCATATGGGTCCGAAAAGATTACATCAATATGCTTTTTACCATATCAAGTTTCTTCGGATTTAACTCAAATAAGAATGATAAGTCACAAACAATTTATAAACAAGAGGACAAATTTTACTCTTTTCTTGTATTTATTGTGCAAGAAATACAGAAATTCATAGCGATGTTGGACAATGCCGAAGCTATTAAGCTCCGACATCCTCCAAGAGGGCCCGCCGTCGACATTTAATATGTTGATGGTGGATGATGTTAGAGCTACAAATCTACAATAAATCATAGGGGCCCGCCATCGACGTTTTATACAATGATGGTGGGTGCCGTCGGAGTTACCAAGCTCCGATAATCCCAGGGGGCTAGCCGTCGACGTGTCAGAAATAAAGACTTCGGACCTAAAATCTACAAGTTCGAAGCATTCAAGTAATCAACATACTATAAAATCCTTTTGGTACATGTACACACTTGAATTGTGCACATATACCAGGGGGCCAACAAGACAGAGCACAGTATATTGAAGACAAAACAACAATAGAGTGAAGTTCATGGCAAAGTAAATTTCGTTAATTTGAAGAACTGGATTACAAATGTGGGATTACAGCGGAAGACAAAAGGAAAAAGTCCTAGCTTCTGGAGGATCTAAGTCCTGCGGAAGAATGAGGCGACATTCTTGGGAACTTCTTGGACGCTGGCCCTGGTGACATCCTCCTCTTCAGCAATGAGACCTTGGAGCACCGGGTCCAGGGAGAATTGGGGATCTCGGCTCAGATAACACGTCAGCACATACTCTGCGACGTTCATAGCCAGAGATTTCCCCTCCGTCTCCAGCTAGTCCGCAATGACGTCACCCATCGTGTCGAGCTTGTTGCCAGCAGCATTGAGGGCCACTAGCGCTCGATCCAAGTCCAGCTCCAGATTGTCCGGACGTACAGGACTGAAGCCTAGTGGTGTCAGTGTGTCGTTGGCTCGCCCCAAGAAGTCCCACACTTGAATGGACTCCGTCTCCCTCAAGCCCCACAACTCCTCTAGTGACTTCTGGGTGGCCGCAAGCTCCGAACCTTCTCGAGCGAGGCGCTCGACCAATTTGGCATGCTGCTAAATATTCTTAGCAACTTGCTTCTCGCGATTGGTCAGCTCCGTCTCCCGGAGGTGGATGCGGTTCTGCCTTTCAACCAGGTCTTTGTCCCTCCCTCTCACTTTCCCTTCCCTGGTGGCAACATCAGCTTCTCTTTTCGAGAGCTCCTGCCCCAGTTTTCAATACTTCTCCATTTCCTCTTTACTCCATAGATCTAGCTTTTTGTTGCGATCTGCCCAATTCTGTTCACCCAGAGTCAATTTCCGAGTGACCTCCGCCTCCCTCTTCGAAATATCCTCCTACTGCTCCAGGAGCTTCTATTCCCTCGCCTCAAGGTCCGCTCGGCGGTTCAAGAGGACCTCGTTCAATTCATTGAGGTTTTTGTGATGCTCATCAGCAGCATCACGCCTCTCCTTGGCTTGCTCAAGGATCTCCCTAGAGTTAGCATCGAGTGCCCTAATGGCAGCTTCCTTCTCCTCCAGCAGTTTGTCCCAGTATTCCATCCGGGCCTTTTCCCTCTTGATCCACTCCTTTTTGTCAGCAAGTCTTGTCTGAGCAAGCCTAGTCTCAAAATGGAGCCTGTTACGCCAATGCCTTAAGGTGTTGCGCTCCTCCTCCAGGGCTTTGCTCTCATGATCAATGGCAAGCTGAACTTGTCGAAGGCTCGAGTAGGCGTTGTCTATGGACAACGCCAGAGGGATAGGATCTGGGCCTGTTGGGGTCAATTCTGTTGGCTCCAGGCAGTTTTCCATAACAAAAATAGGGTCCCACTCTACAAGTGTGGTCCCCTGAGCTTCTGTAGCACTAGGGCCGCTCTCCAGAAGCGCTTTAGCAGCAGTAGAGGAAGAACCCACTAGGGGAACTCCCACCTCTGGAGCGGAAGTGGAAGGTGCTGCTTCTGGGTCTTCAGTTACCAGCTCCGAGGGTGGAGGATCTGCCGCCACCTCTTCATGCTGCTGCAGCTTTGGTTCAGGCACCTCCGGGCCAATGATTGAGGCTTCATCCAGTGCCTTTACCGCCGCTGGCTCAGAAGCCGTCGCGTCATCCACTTTCGGTTTACCGACTGGAGCTTCAAACATTTCTGACTCGTCAGCTGGACATTCAATAACTTCTGTCCCAAGGGACGGAGCTTCAACCATCTCCGGCTCGATGGCTGGGGCTTCAATTGTCTCTAGCTTAGCGGCCAGAGCTTCGATGACTTCTGGCTCAAAGGCCAAAGCTTCTGACATCTCTGGCTCCAATACTGGAGCATCAGCCTCCGGCAATGTTGCCGGAGGTACATCTTCAACTTCTCCCCCGTGGTCCGACGCTACCACTGAAGCTTTCAGTGATGACTCTTAATCCAAATCCACGACAGCTGGTGCCAGAGCTGCCGTGACTTCTGCCACCACATGAGGAGGAGGCTCGGTGATCGAAGCTGGAGCTTCAGCAGCGCAACCACAGTCGCTGCAGGAGGTGCCGAAGTCGTTGACTCCTTTCTTGACACCCAGGAAATAAATGGATGAGAAGATTAAAGACACGACAAAAACAAGATTTGCATTTAAGGCAAGCACACGATGCTTACCTAGGTATTCTACCGCTCCAGTCACCACGGAATCTCTTCTTCTGAGGCCCAGAGCCAGAGCCCACCAAGGCTAGCGGACCTCCGCCGGGGACCACTTGCGGCAGCCGGAGTCCTCTCGTCCGGAGCTTCTCTTTGTGGGGAAGAACTCCCAGGCCTAGAGCTCTTAGCTGGCACTGAGGCCGGTGTTGACTCTCCGGAGCTAGCGCCTCTCGAAGATGCCTGCGCTGGAGAAGGTGTAGCTGCAGAAGACCTTCCTCGCGCGGGGGAGAACGAGCTGTTGTAGAGGGAGCAGGCCTGATGGGCCTCCCATCAGCATGCTTCAGTTTTCTCTTCCGGCTAGAGGGTTCGGCTGGCTCCTTGCCCTTGCCCTTGTCGATGTCTTCAAACCTCTGGCTCGGGGCAGAGGCATGCCCTCCTTTAGAAACTCTGGGGATTACGACCCTGGAGGTTCGATGTTGTTCTACCTCACCAAGGTTGTCTAGCATTGGCATCTTCCTCCGGAATCTTGTTCAAGGGCAGGAAAGCAGCCGGCGGAGCCAAGTCATCGCCATCGACTAGCCCGTGCTAAAACTTTTTGAGATGAAGCTTCAGAGCTTCGTCATCCAAGTTGGACTTCAGACCAGTTTAATCCAGTCATCATCCATCATGTTGTTGAGAGCCCAAGCAAGCTTCTCCCTCTTCCTCAGCAGAGCCCACCTGTTGACCAAGAAATTTCCAAAGACAATCTGAGGAGTCACTCCGCCCTGCACGAATTCTCGGATCCTGGTCAGGACAGGGTTAAAGGCATCCGACAGCTCTGGAACTACACTCTAGGTGTCGGTATCAACGTTGGGGAGTCCTTAAGGCAGCTTCAACCTTTCGTACTCCTCCACTGCAATGATGCCCCAATCCTTCTTCCAGTCATCCCATTTGTCGGAAGGGAATGACTTAAAGTACTTGAAGGGGTAGTGCGCTTCACAAAATAGTAGAATCCAAGAAGCTAAGTCCCCTTGCCGGTGGTGTGGACCACGAAGAAGGTACGGAACAGCTCGATGCAGGGGGGAACACCCACCCACATCTCGCAGAAGTGGACGAAGGTTGGCACTAGCAGAAGAGAATGGGGACTAAGATGATATAGCTAGAGATCGTAGAAGTCCAGCACCATTAAGATAAAACTTGAAAAAGGTGGGATCAATCCCACCATGGCGTACGCTGAGAAGTACACCATGCCGCCATTACGCTCCTTCTTGAATAAGAGCTTGCCAGCGCGGATCAAGTGGCTGAAGGAGTCACTGGTCCACCCCATATAGGTTCGAACCTTCATCAAATCATCCTTGCTCTTGAGGCGGCTATTGGGAAGACCCAACTCCATCGTGGCAAAGTGGAGCAAAGGGAAGGAAAGCTAGGCGGAGTTTGGGAGGTTATGAGCGCAAGTTTGATCGAAAGTGTAAAGAGTCCTCAAACCGCTCATACTTTCCTTCTTAAGTAAGCCTCTGCTACGCTTAGATGGAAACCGCAACAAGAGTGGGGTCACATTTCAAAAATCTACCCCGTCCATGACGAATGGGCCCGGGACCACCCGATGAATAGATCGAGGTCATTACCCCAGGCGAACCGTTGTCATGATGGGTGGTGGGAAACCCAAAGGTGGCACCCTGACAAGGCGCTCGGAACCAATACGGTTTTTGTATTGGGAACTGGCGACCTTCAATTGTTGAGATCCGCACACAAAGATCTCATCTGCCGCATTCATAACAAGCCACGCGGTGATGGTTTAATCCTAGACCATCGCCCCAACGGCACATCGGAAGACTTTTGAAGTTGAAGTGCGGGAATCAAGGATATCCTCACCTCCGGTAGAATAACTTAACCCAAAGGGTTTCTCCCATAGGATGGCCCGGGGGCCACTGTTGGTACCCTGTGTACCGGGTACCCCACGGTACCGCAAGAAGTGCAAGAGAGTTCCACCTGTCAAAGTTGAAGGTCCCCTCGGACCCCACACGTCACACTACACCGGACCCGCATCCCTCATATGGGTAGCTCCAGAGATTGACACGTGTAATGTAAGCCCGTAGATAAAACTCCCAACATAGGGAAGATCCATAATCAACACGTGTCTAACGACCCCGAACCTAACCCCCAGCAGAGGGAAGCTCCGGTGCCGAAACGTGTATAGCGGTTCCGTAGCTACCTCCCTATAAGGGGAAGCTCCAAAGCTGCCACGTGTGGGGCCTCTGGACCTTCATCGCCAACGAGTACACCGACGGATCTCTTCCAACATGAACATCCAAGGGACTGTTAAAGCGGCAGTTACAAGACCTGATTATGTGTCATTAATGACACATGATCAGAGCACTGTTAATAGATGTAACACAATCATTAAGGCACGTTATCACACTATTAACCGCTTAATACCCATAGACGCTAGGGCCATATGTCGGGCTAGACAAATGTTGTAACGGTGAGTCCTTGGATTATAAAAGGACTAACCAGACGATAGAGAGGCTAATCCAAGTTGAGTCAAGCACTATGCATACTAGTGATATTCAATACAACAACACATACCCCGTGGAGTAGGGTATTACGCTCAGGCGGCCCGAACCACATAAATCTCTTGTGTCACCATCTTGTTCTTGATCTCTACGTGCCCAAACCTATACAAGAACCTCCGCGGGCTACATTTGGTAGTACTGGGGGAAGTTTCATAGTTACACTTCGACAATAGCAGTAAATGACTCGCTTACATGTTGATCCTTAGTTATGAAATTATTAGCAGCAGATTAAAGGTTCAACAAAAGTAACTTTAGTGAGCATGTTCTATAGCAATCATAGTTGCAAAGCAGTTATAATTCAATACATCATATTTTTTGGGCTTCTTCAGTATTTACTACGTCACAGCGCAGTGTACAAGTGGTACTCAAATAACCGTAAGTGATGGTGATGGCAATCAGTAGACACCCGGATAACACATCACACACACCCGTGCGTAAGAAGCGTGCAGTGCTCCTTACGATGTCATACGCAACAACCTTTCACAAGAAACTCAAATGTCAAACCGGTCCCACCATCGCAGGCATAAGGTCCCCGCACGGAGCGTGTTTGTGCCCGCCGGCAGATTTACACCTTGCTGCCCTCAACCCACCCCTATCAATTGTGGGCTATGCCTCGACACCCAAGTTATCAAGTTACATCGGTTTCCTGGGATCCATATGCCCAGTATGCATCCTGTACAGTTCAAACTTGTCCAGCAGGGATGCACACACATCGGTCCTCAATCAACACAAGCGGGCTACACATGTAAGACCCCGTCTCACTGCATCCTATCCCTCTGCCCAGTCTCATATTCATACTCATAATCCAGTTATGTACTCAAACCAACCCCGTGTGAAATAAACCCTATCTCGCGAGTAGATTCCAACTACTCGACTTCTACCGGATTCCTCAAAACATTAGCATCGCATTTTATACTCTTCAATCTATAGACCTAACCAATACTCCATAGAATTTGTGGGTAGTGCAAGTGGAGTAACAAGCACCTTAGACATAGTGCACATATCCCACCCTAGACATAGGTGATACAAATCAAAATTTTACAAAAGCACTTAAATGCAAACCGGGGCTTGCCTGGCTGCGAGTAAGAGGGGAAGTTAGCTTCTGGTGGTGTACTCTCCAAGGGCTCCGACTCCTCCTCGATCTCGGTCACTATATGATATAAAATATAGAAAGTACATGTGTGATATGAAACTATATAAAAGACTTTCTAAACACTGATCAGCTATGAAAATTATTTTAATTGGCTTTGGTATTTTTACAGTGGATTATAGGTTTTATAATGAGAATTTGGACCAAGAATTGAGGATGTTCAAGGAAGCTCGTTGTTTCTAAAATTCCAACGAGTAAAAAGTTCTCTGAATTTTGGTACTAAATCTGTAACTTTAACATGGATAAAAGTGGATGATCGTGGTAGAGGAGGTCTTACAGGTTATATGGAAATTTGTTTTATAATTTTCTGATCTTCCTACAGAGAGAAATTGATTTTACAAGTTTGCAAGGAATTCTGAAAATGTTTGTGTACATTTCTCATTTTTCAAATGACATAGATAATTGGAACACCAATGCACCCAGTAAATGAAGTCCAATAAACCTGAAATTTTTACTGGAGATCAAGCGTATTTGAGTGAGCATCCTGAGTAAAATTGGGTATTTTCCAATTAGCAGAATCGAAGTAATTTATTTCCCAAGCAAATGGATTAAAGGAATTAATTTTTGAAATTCTGGGACTTACATGTCCAACAAATTGCACCACTGCAACATTGGAACCAAGTTGAGTCTAAAAGAATTTATTCAGAATTATTCTAGAGATTCTACTAAAGTAATTGAATTTTGAATTCCATCAAAATCTGGAATTATTTGTTAAGTGGAAAATTTTGAACTAATAGCAGGCAGGCCCACCGTTTAACTGCCCAGCGGCATTGAAGCCACAGGGATGGCCATGCATTAATCTGCGCAGCCGCACGGGATCATTCTTTTTACCACACCAGATCCTGTCGGTTTCAGCCACTGGCAAGTGGGGCCAGCCCGCCCCTTCTTCAACCTCGCGCCAGGGCCTCTGGCGGCGGCGCCCGACGGTGGCTCGGCGGCACCTCTCGCCAGCTAGCCTTGAGCGTGCGTCTGCCAACCCCAAAATGGCCCCCGGGCCTTAGTTTGCACAAGGAACACGAAGGTGCCCTTGGTTTGGCACCTGACGGCCGGAAAACACAGTGTGATGGATGCGTCGGCGGCTAGGGTTCTGGTGATGTCAGAACCGCCGCCCCGTTGCTCAAACCGCATCAAAATTCGATGGGAAGCTTCTAGAAATCATGGGGAATACGATTGTGGAGAGATAAATGGGTAGAAAAGCCGGCAAGGTCGATTTCAACGATGAACCATGGCCTATTCCACAGTGGCCACAAAAACTCGAAGTCCAGCCTATTCTCTTGATCATTTCCTTTGCTTTTTGGTTGAGCTGATGCGCATAGAGGAGGGAAATCTATTTGCTAACTTGATTAGAGAATTGTTTCATGTACAAATTGAATTAAAGTCATGACCTAGCTCCAAGGTTATGTTCATGCTGTCGTGAAAACTGGAAATACTCGAGTTACAGCCCATGACTCAACCTGAAACATTGTGATCACAAGAATACCGGCTAGGCGCACCTTTTTGTAGTTGACGATGAAGTGTGAAACGGCCAAGAACCTCAGCTTCATAGTGTAACAGAGGAGGTCCAATAGCGGCACTCCCTGATGGGCGAAGAAGTCCTTTACAGTACCTCAAATTTAGGCAAGGAAATGACAAAAGAAATGAAGGAGAGGATGTAGACTCATTATGCGCCTTACTTTGCTTCAAGAAGCTCGATCAATCAGTGGCTGGACGACTCGACGAGTAGGAACATAGGCGTCGAGCTCTGTTCTTGGCGGAAAGAAAGAAAACAGCAGAGGTGAGCTGGTTGCTGTGGGATGAAGGCAGAGATAGAGAGGAGAGCCCATGAGGGAAGTGATAAGACCATCCGCACCAGCATACTCTAAAGCATACTCTAAACACTATTCTCCTTCAGCTTTTATAGTATGTACTCTAAATTACACTGCAAAACAGTGTATCCAGTATGCTTTACAGCATACCACTGCGGATGGTCTAAGGGAGGAAAATTCCACCTCAGAGCACTTGAGTCCTGTCCAGGGCGTCCTTATCACACCCGGTCCCAACAAGACAACCGGATGGCCTCCACATGTATGCCAGGATCGATTCTCATCATACATGTGTAGACGAAAGTGTAATATCATTTATTACAAGCCATGTTCGAGTACATAAATGTCTTACAATAATGACCCGTAGGTCTAAAATAAGCTTACAGAGCAAAACAGCGGTAAAAGTAAACTAGTGTGGCTCCATGCACAGGCGTTGCCCGGGGGTTGCGCCAGCCTAGAACGTCTCCTCCGGATCAGCGAAGAAGTCTTCATTCTCCACCTCTTCTCCATTGTAGACTGAGGAAAGGTAAGCAACAAGCAAGTTTGAGTACCAACGGTACTCAGCAAGTGGGAAAGAGATGACATGAGGGTATTTAGAAAGGAAGGCCAAATTTGGGTTAAGCACTATAGCATTACATCCTATCCTTAGCTTTCATTAGCACCTACTTCTAAGTGTAGGAGCCCAGCCATAGTCCCATTTGCAATCCAAGTCCCAACCAACCAATCCAAACTGAACCACCATTCCCAACATTGGCTAATTATGAATTGGACACCAAGCCGCCCTTGTCCGTGAGCACGGCTGTCATGACAGTTTCTAAATCTCTGCAGAGAATGTACCCTTTACCCACAAGCCGTGATTTCATCCCCTGTTGCCAGGTGGACTAAGGAAACCTCCCTGATGCCCGTGGTCGCGAACCACATTGCACACTTCCTTTGGTGTGAGGCCAGGAGATCACTACGAGGTCTTTACAAAGGATTCTCCCGACGCGTACTAGCCCTCTGAGGTTTCACCCCTGTACAAAAGTGTGAGTCGTTACACCACGACTCAACACCCCAGTTGCCCCCTCTTGAGCCATGCGGATCCCAAGGCAGTACACCCTGAACCAATTCCCCGCACTATCCAACCACTAATACTACGCCGGGAGAGGCCTAATTAATGGACCAAGCTGCCCCATACTCAGTCTTGTGGCGATACTATAAGGCTTAGTGGCTTCTCCATAAACCGGTCCTTAGAATCCGGCAAGGTTCATACCCCAAAACCCGGGTCTCGTGCGTACTGCACCATACCAAGCAAAACCAACCCGCCAGATTCCTATCCACTACAATTCAATTCACCATATCTCAACAAATATAATCACAATAATTTAATGGTAGAGCATGTAATGTAGAGATAATTCCCTCCCAAAGGCTAAGCATGGCTAAGCGTAAAGAAATAATAACATCTACCCAAGCCAACCAGGGGACAAGGAATTATATGGAAGGGTACAGTAAATAGGATTCAATTTATTAAGCATGCAGCTAACTAAAACTTAATACAACAGGTGCAAAATGGTCAAGGAACTTGCCTTCTTCGGAGGATGGATCGGTGAAGTGGTAGTCCTGAAGGTTGTAAGTCGGCTCGGGAACCGACTCTAAACACATCATCGCATGCGGAACGGAAAGTAGTAGCACACAATAAGCACAAGAGAAATAATGCACACCACACATAAATAACACAAAAGAAAACCTACGCAATTACGTTGCTAACACAATGTCCTTAGTTGAAGTTTTAATTAGAGGTGTGGGTGGAAATTTGGTTTTTAGGGTTGAGGTGGGGTTGATTGACAATTTATGGTTTTTATCTTTATTTTAGAGCATTGCATGGGTTTGCTACAATTTTTCTTAGCTAAATTTGAATAATAAAGTAATGAAGTGGTCCACAACAGTATTAAATAAATTACTTTAGTGTAAACAATTTAATAAATAAAGGCCAAGTAATTTCCCTAATTAATTTATGCAAAAGAGAGTGTAGATTCTATGATTTTATGTAAATAAACATGGATGCAGGGGTTTTTGTGCAAAACAGACATGATCAGAGGCTTCAAAATATTTTATAATGTTACCAGGGGGTTTATCATAATTTACAGAGGCTAAAAATATATTTTATGGTGAAATCAGGGGCTAAAATGGTATATTTAATCAATTTAACAGTGCTGACATAATTTAATTAAAGTCCAGGGGCTAGCTCATAAATTTCAGGACCTATCTGTAATTACTTAAATTAAGCGCAGGGGGCTAGGCGCAAAAAGACCAACGTTTAAACTAAATTGAATCTGAGCCGTTGGATTCAAAGGGGGCGGCCCAGATTTAAATGGCCGAAGGGGTACGCCCCCTTCTAATCTCGGCCGTCGGCCTCAGATCGACGGCCGAGGAGGGGCCACGTCGCCCCAGGGGTGGCGCGCACCCAGGGCGCGGCGGCGCGCGCGCCGAGCCGTCGGCGCACGGCGGCGGGGTCGCCGGAAGTTGGCCGGAACGGCCAATTCGGCGTCAAATCCGGGTGCTCGACACATCAAACGGGAGAGGGGGATCGGGGGAGCTCACCGAGGGGGTTTTCGGGGCTTCAAATCGGGCGGAGGAGAGTCGGCGACGGCGAGAGGCGGCGGACTCCGGCGGTGCTCGTCGGAATCGGGGAAGCGGCGGCCAATTCCCCGAGCGACGATGTCCGGCGTGTTCCTGGAGGTGAGGCGCACGTGTTAGACCGAGGGGGAGGGAAAGAAAGCCGGCGAGTCGACGGGAACGGCGGCGACACACCTTGCACCGGCGGCTAGGGTTTGGAGCTTCGGGGAAGGGGAAAATGGGGGGCGCCGGTGGAATTTATAGGGGGATTCGGGGCGGCGAGGGATGGAAAGCAATTTCCCCCCAAAGGAATTCCATCCCGGGGCATTAAACGAGGGGGATTCCATGCCGGGATTTTGAGCGGAGGTGGCGTTCACGGGCGGTGTCGGCGCGGGCGCAGGGAGGAAGAAGGAAAGGGGGAGAGGGGCGCTGACCGGTGGGCCCCAGCGCGCAGAGAGGGGAAAGGGAGAGGGTGGCGCGGCTGGGCCTTGGGCCGGCGGGGAGAAAAGGGAGGGGGGGGATTAAGGCCCAGGGGGGGTTTTCCTTTTCTTTTTCTTTTTGTTTTCTTTTCCCTTTTTCATTCTTTTGCAAATTTGAATTGTTTTTCAAATTCAAACGAATTCTATCGCATTTTGAAACTCAAATGCAAACATTCATGATGCATCCCTAGTCTTTTTCTTTTGTTTTTAAATTTTTGAAAATTTGGGTGTTACAACTCTACCCCCCTTAAAAGGAATCTCGCCCCGAGATTCGGACGTCCTAAGAGAAGAGATCGGGAAACTCGGCCTTAAGGTCTTCTTCTCTCTCCCATGTTGCCTCTGCCTCCGAGTGATGTTTCCACTGCACTTTGCACATGCGAATTGTCTTGTTTCTCATGACACGTTCTGATGTTTCTAGAATCCTGACTGGCCGTTCTGCGTAGGACAGATCCTCTTGCAGATCCACAGCTTCCATGGGCAACTGTTCCTCTGGTACTCTTAAGCATTTCTTTAATTGCGACACGTGAAACACATCATGCACATCCGACAGTTGAGAAGGTAGCTCGAGACGATAGGCCACTTCTCCTCTTCTCTCCAATATCTTGAACGGACCAATGTACCGGGGTGCTAGTTTTCCCTTTACTTTGAACCGTCTTAGCCCTCTTACTGGTGATACTTTGAGATACACAAAGTCTCCGACCTCAAAAGTTAGGTCACGCCGTCGAGCATCTGCGTAACTCTTCTGTCTTGACTGCGCCGTTTTCAAATTATTCCGGATCTCTTGTACTTGTCGTTCGGCTTCTCGGAGTATCTCTGGTCCAAACACTTGACCTTCCCCAGTCTGATTCCAAAATAAGGGTGTTCTGCATTTTCGCCCATAAAGTGCCTCGAACGGGGACATCTTGAGACTAGCTTGGTAGCTGTTGTTATAAGAGAATTCCGCATAAGGCAAGTTTTTGTCCCAACTCTTACTATTCTTCAAGGCACATGCTCGCAACATATCCTCCAAGATTTGATTGGTGCGTTCTGTCTGACCATCTGTTTGCGGGTGATACGCTGAGCTGAAGTTCAGACGAGTGTCCATTGACTCATGCAGCTTCTGCCAGAACCTAGAGGTGAACTGGGTACCTCGATCAGACACTATTTTCTTTGGAACACCGTGTAAACATACAATTCTTGCCATGTATAATTCTGCCAACCGCGAGCCATTGTAACTTTCCTTGACTGGAATGAAGTGAGCGACCTTGGTCAACCGATCCACAACAACCCATATGGAGTCGTATCCTGACTGTGTCCTTGGCAATCCCATGATAAAGTCCATACTTATCTCTTCCCATTTCCACTCGGGTACCTTGAGTGGTTGAAGTAGTCCAGCAGGTCTCTGATGTTCCGCCTTAACCAACTGACACGTGTCACACAAAGCCACATATTCGGCCACATCCCGCTTCATACCAAGCCACCAGTATCTATCCTTAAGGTCTTGGTACATCTTGGTACTCCCAGGATGGATAGAGTAGTACGAGTCGTGGGCTTCTCTCAATATCAACTCTCGGATCCCCTTAACATTCGGCACACATATCCTCTTTCCTAACCACAGGGTTCCATGTTCATCTTCCCTGAAATCTGGAGCTTTTCCAGCCTTCATCAGCTTCTTAAGTTTTTGGATCTTCTTATCCTCTTTTTGGCCTTCTCTAATGTCTTGTTCCAGTGTGGAGTCCACTTCCATGACTACTGCATCTGCATTAGCCACTATGCACAGGTTTAATCTTGCAAACTCTTCACATAGCTCCGGTTGATAAGCCTGGGTCGTCATGCTGTTACACTGGGTTTTCCTACTCAAAGCATCTGCGACCACATTCGCCTTTCCAGGGTGATAATTGATCCCGACATCGAAGTCATTAATGAGCTCTAACCACCTTCGTTGGCGAAGGTTAAGGTCTGGCTGAGTGAATATGTACTTCAAGCTTTTGTGGTCGGTATAGATCTCTGTCCTTTTGCCGATCAGGTAGTGTCTCCATATCTTCAATGCGTGAACCACAGCTGCTAATTCCAGATCATGGGTCGGATAGTTCTTCTCATGCTTCTTGAGTTGTCTCGAGGCGTAAGCCACCACATGTCCTGCTTGCATCAACACACATCCCAGTCCCTGTCCGGAAGCATCACAATAGACCGAGAACTCCTTTTGCATATCTGGCATGACCAGCACTGGGGCAGTGGTCAACCTCTTCTTCAATTCGACAAAGCTTGCTTCACACTCCGGTGTCCACTTGAATGTAGCTCCCTTCTCGAGTAGTTTGGTTAGTGGCCGAGAGATCTTTGAAAATCCCTCAATAAATCGTCGATAATAACCGGCCATCCCCAGAAAGCTCCTGATGTGCCCCACATTTTCCGGTGTCCCCCACTTGAGAACATCTGCCACCTTACCCGGATCCACTGATATTCCTCCTTCTGATATGACATGCCCCAAGAATGATACCTGCTTCAACCAAAACTCACACTTACTGAATTTAGCATACAGTTGGTGTTCTCTAAGTTTCTTTAGTGCCAACCTCAGGTGTTCCTCATGTTCTTCTTCACTCTTGGAGAATATCAGGATGTCGTCAATGAATACGACCACGAATCTATCCAGGTACTCCATAAACACTTTGTTCATGAGGTACATGAAGTAAGCTGGAGCATTAGTCAACCCGAAAGACATAACAGTATACTCATAAAGACCATATCGAGAGACGAATGCAGTCTTGGGAATGTCCGATGGTCGAATCTTCAACTGGTGATAACCCGAACGAAGGTCGATCTTAGAGAACACACATGCTCCTCTCAGCTGATCAAACAAATCTTCGATCCTTGGCAGCGGATACTTATTCTTGATGGTCACTGCATTTAACGCACGATAATCCACACACAACCTTTGAGTGCCATCCTTCTTAGGCACGAAAATGACAGGAGCACCCCAAGGCGATGAACTAGGGCGAATGTACCCTTTCTCCAACAATTCGTTGATGTGATCCTTTAGCTCGGCTAACTGGTTAGTGTCCATTCTATATGGCCTCTTATATATCGGGGCCGTTCCAGGTACTAGGTCAATGATAAATTCAATTTCACGATCAGGGGGCATACTCGGTAACTCTTCGGGGAACACATCTGGGAATTCACTGACAACACGGATCTCTTCGGTGACCTCAGTTTGATTTAGCCTGATCCTCTGGGTTGGAGCTTGATCTGGAGAGAACTCTACCTTAGTACCATCGGGGTGGGTCAAGGAGACTGTTCTTGTAGCGCAGTGGATCACACCATGGTACTTGGCCAACCAATCCATTCCCAGTATAATATCTAGCCCTTGAGATTCCAGGACAATGAGGTTTGCTGGAAAAACTACCCCCCTTATGTCTAGCCTTACATTAGGGCATACTTGCCGGGTTATCATTTCTCCCCCAGGGGAGTGAACTATAAGTTGATGAGTCATTAAGTGCACTACCATGTCATGCCTTCTCATGAATTCCTTAGATATGAATGAATGTGTAGCACCAGAATCAAACAACACTGTAGCTAGATGAGAGTCGGCAGGGAACGTACCGACAACCACATCTGGTGCATTGTGCGCCTCCTCAAGTGCCACGTGGTTAACTCTCGCACGTGTGGGTTGTTGCAGCCGCTTCTTCGGGCAACGGTTGGCGAAATGTCCCATCTCACCGCAGTTATAGCACTGCACGGCTGCATTGTTACCTTGAGCTTTATTACCTCCCTGAGAGTTCTGCTGCGGCTGACCATTAGGACGGGGTGCTGGAGCTGTTGGGCGGGGTGGTTGCATGGACTGGCGTGGAGGCTGTGGTGGTTGGCGCATCTGCGGGTTGTATGGTGCGGGTGGTCTGTAGGAGGAGTTTGGGTACGTTTGTCCTGGGTAAGGGTTCACAGGACGAGCCATAGGTGCCGCAGACTGAGGAGCATAGCGAGGTCGAACATTACTCCCAGAACCGTGTGCTTGGGCCATCTTCCTTTTTCTATCATCATCGTCCAACTCCTTCTTGGTCCTTTCCACTTCAAAGGCCTTGTCCACCAACTTATGGAAACTACTGTAGTCACTGGAGACCATGGCGAACTTCAGCTCCTTGTCAAGCCCCTTCTTGAAACGAAACTGTTTCTTCGAGTCTGTGTCCACATCCTCGGGTGCATAGCGAGACAGTTGGGTGAATTTGTTCAGATACTCTCGCACACTCATGCGGCCTTGCTTTAGCATGAGAAATTCTTCACGTCTCGCCTGGATCTCTCCTTCGGGCACGAAATGACTGCGGAAGTAATTCCTGAACTCATCCCAAGTGATATTATCCGGGTCCTGATGGGCTTCAATGAAGGCAGTCCACCAATCGGCTGCAGGTCCCTGAAGTTGGTGCGAGGCTAACAGCACCTTCTCTCGTCCTTCACATTGAACAATCCTCAGCTTGCCCTCGATGGTTCTCAGCCAATCGTCGGCCTCCATGGGCTCACTAGCAGTAGCAAAGGTGGGTGGATGGGTGTTGAGGAAGTCTCTCATGCGGGATCGGGGTCCTGGTGCCGGCTGTGGGTGGGGCTGATTTGGTGGGGGTGGAGGGGCTTGCTGGGCTTGCTGCATGTTGGCCACCACTTGGGTCAAGTTCTGCATCATTTGCATCTGCATGGCCATCATCTGCTGCATATGATTCATCGCAGGTGCTCCACGGGCACCTCTCCCATTCCATTGCGGTAGCTGGAATCCAGCTTCATCATCACCAAGGGGCATACCACGTCCACGACCACGGCCTCTTCCCCTGCCTGCCATCTGAGTACGAAGAGAGTAGAGTCTTAGATTCTACTATAACTAGTGGAAGACTACTATGCGATACCCTTACTATATGCCACAATCACATCAAACATGCATATAAATGAAAATTCTTTATTAAAAGCTCACTAATTAGAGAAGTAACAAAACGGGGTGGTTGTGGACAAGTCGCCAAGGCGTTCCACAACTCACACGACACACCAAAACAAAAATCATAAAGAGAAATAACACAACTCAAGGTCACACAAGTACGTCTACGTCGCTCTTATTTAACTAATGAGGGTGTGCCTATCCTTGAGTCGTGGCAAAGGTCGGGGACTACTCGTCGTCAAGCGGGAACTCCTCCGGGTCCTCGTCGTCGTCGTCGTCGTCGTCGTCCGCGGGGCCCTCTGGGTCCTGAGGTGGTGAGGCAGCAGGCGGTGGTGGTGCGGCAGACGCCACACTGGAAGGCTCCTCGTCAGAGGACTCCTCAGAAGACGACTCACGCTGGCCGCCACGGCGGTCTGGAGAGTCCGGGGTCCACGTCGAGGTGTCGGACGCGTAGTCGTCAGGGTCCTCGTCGGTGATCCGACGATACCTCCTGATCACTGCCTCGTGGCGCAGGGCGAGGTCACGTCCATCCTGAATCTCCTGCTGTGCCCTCTGGAGTCGGGCACTGAGCTCAGCCATGTCGCCAACAGTCTGACGAGACTGCGGGAGGTCCAAGGGTCTCTCCACGTGCCTGGAGACAAAGCCTGCAGTGCCACTCGGACGCTGCGGAACAAAGGCGTGCACCGTGTCCTCCAGGCGGAAACGGCGGGCGTGACTCCAAAAAGTGGCTGCTTCCCAGCTAGCGTCCTGCTCCGCGTATCGGCGGGAGCTCCTCCAGGCAGGACTGCTGTGGGTCTTCACCAGCTCATCACCATAGTAAATGTAGATCTTGCAGCTCCACTCCGTCCTGCCGGGGCGCTGCACTCCAGTGGTGTGGTAGGAGAGCGAGAGGCTGTGGTGACGGTAGCCAGCCTCGCGGAGTATGGCCCGAAGGCGGAGTCGCAGTCGTCCTGCGGCCTTGCCGTCAGAACGGATCACCACGGGGTGACGGGGGTCGACGGCTGGAGAGCGACCGGCCAGCCTACGCGGGGGCACAAGTCCACCGGTCGACTTACGGGGGGTCGTCTTGGTGCGGGCCATCTACAAATTTTGAAAACAGGAGAGTGTCAGTAACCAAACATATAAATAAAGGAGTAAATAAAACAAGTAGACAAGGTAGGAAGTACAAAGCAATTTTGTAAATTACTTTTTAGAATATAATAGGGTCCTAAGTCATTCCTTTCTAACTAGGCTTGCGTCCTACGGGCAACACGGCTCTGATACCACTTTGTCACACCCGGTCCCAACAAGACAACCGGATGGCCTCCACATGTATGCCAGGATCGATTCTCATCATACATGTGTAGACGAAAGTGTAATATCATTTATTACAAGCCATGTTCGAGTACATAAATGTCTTACAATAATGACCCGTAGGTCTAAAATAAGCTTACAGAGCAAAACAGCGGTAAAAGTAAACTAGTGTGGCTCCATGCACAGGCGTTGCCCGGGGGTTGCGCCAGCCTAGAACGTCTCCTCCGGATCAGCGAAGAAGTCTTCATTCTCCACCTCTTCTCCATTGTAGACTGAGGAAAGGTAAGCAACAAGCAAGTTTGAGTACCAACGGTACTCAGCAAGTGGGAAAGAGATGACATGAGGGTATTTAGAAAGGAAGGCCAAATTTGGGTTAAGCACTATAGCATTACATCCTATCCTTAGCTTTCATTAGCACCTACTTCTAAGTGTAGGAGCCCAGCCATAGTCCCATTTGCAATCCAAGTCCCAACCAACCAATCCAAACCGAACCACCATTCCCAACATTGGCTAATTATGAATTGGACACCAAGCCGCCCTTGTCCGTGAGCACGGCTGTCATGACAGTTTCTAAATCTCTGCAGAGAATGTACCCTTTACCCACAAGCCGTGATTTCATCCCCTGTTGCCAGGTGGACTAAGGAAACCTCCCTGATGCCCGTGGTCGCGAACCACATTGCACACTTCCTTTGGTGTGAGGCCAGGAGATCACTACGAGGTCTTTACAAAGGATTCTCCCGACGCGTACTAGCCCTCTGAGGTTTCACCCCTGTACAAAAGTGTGAGTCGTTACACCACGACTCAACACCCCAGTTGCCCCCTCTTGAGCCATGCGGATCCCAAGGCAGTACACCCTGAACCAATTCCCCGCACTATCCAACCACTAATACTATGCCGGGAGAGGCCTAATTAATGGACCAAGCTGCCCCATACTCAGTCTTGTGGCGATACTATAAGGCTTAGTGGCTTCTCCATAAACCGGTCCTTAGAATCCGGCAAGGTTCATACCCCAAAACCCGGGTCTCGTGCGTACTGCACCATACCAAGCAAAACCAACCCGCCAGATTCCTATCCACTACAATTCAATTCACCATATCTCAACAAATATAATCACAATAATTTAATGGTAGAGCATGTAATGTAGAGATAATTCCCTCCCAAAGGCTAAGCATGGCTAAGCGTAAAGAAATAATAACATCTACCCAAGCCAACCAGGGGACAAGGAATTATATGGAAGGGTACAGTAAATAGGATTCAATTTATTAAGCATGCAGCTAACTAAAACTTAATACAACAGGTGCAAAATGGTCAAGGAACTTGCCTTCTTCGGAGGATGGATCGGTGAAGTGGTAGTCCTGAAGGTTGTAAGTCGGCTCGGGAACCGACTCTAAACACATCATCGCATGCGGAACGGAAAGTAGTAGCACACAATAAGCACAAGAGAAATAATGCACACCACACATAAATAACACAAAAGAAAACCTACGCAATTACGTTGCTAACACAATGTCCTTAGTTGAAGTTTTAATTAGAGGTGTGGGTGGAAATTTGGTTTTTAGGGTTGAGGTGGGGTTGATTGACAATTTATGGTTTTTATCTTTATTTTAGAGCATTGCATGGGTTTGCTACAATTTTTCTTAGCTAAATTTGAATAATAAAGTAATGAAGTGGTCCACAACAGTATTAAATAAATTACTTTAGTGTAAACAATTTAATAAATAAAGGCCAAGTAATTTCCCTAATTAATTTATGCAAAAGAGAGTGTAGATTCTATGATTTTATGTAAATAAACATGGATGCAGGGGTTTTTGTGCAAAACAGACATGATCAGAGGCTTGAAAATATTTTATAATGTTACCAGGGGGTTTATCATAATTTACAGAGGCTAAAAATATATTTTATGGTGAAATCAGGGGCTAAAATGGTATATTTAATCAATTTAACAGTGCTGACATAATTTAATTAAAGTCCAGGGGCTAGCTCATAAATTTCAGGACCTATCTGTAATTACTTAAATTAAGCGCAGGGGGCTAGGCGCAAAAAGACCAACGTTTAAACTAAATTGAATCTGAGCCGTTGGATTCAAAGGGGGCGGCCCAGATTTAAATGGCCGAAGGGGTACGCCCCCTTCTAATCTCGGCCGTCGGCCTCAGATCGACGGCCGAGGAGGGGCCACGTCGCCCCAGGGGTGGCGCGCACCCAGGGCGCGGCGGCGCGCGCGCCGAGCCGTCGGCGCACGGCGGCGGGGTCGCCGGAAGTTGGCCGGAACGGCCAATTCGGCGTCAAATCCGGGTGCTCGACACATCAAACGGGAGAGGGGGATCGGGGGAGCTCACCGAGGGGGTTTTCGGGGCTTCAAATCGGGCGGAGGAGAGTCGGCGACGGCGAGAGGCGGCGGACTCCGGCGGTGCTCGTCGGAATCGGGGAAGCGGCGGCCAATTCCCCGAGCGACGATGTCCGGCGTGTTCCTGGAGGTGAGGCGCACGTGTTAGACCGAGGGGGAGGGAGAGAAAGCCGGCGAGTCGACGGGAACGGCGGCGACACACCTTGCACCGGCGGCTAGGGTTTGGAGCTTCGGGGAAGGGGAAAATGGGGGGCGCCGGTGGAATTTATAGGGGGATTCGGGGCGGCGAGGGATGGAAAGCAATTTCCCCCCAAAGGAATTCCATCCCGGGGCATTAAACGAGGGGGATTCCATGCCGGGATTTTGAGCGGAGGCGGCGTTCACGGGCGGTGTCGGCGCGGGCGCAGGGAGGAAGAAGGAAAGGGGGAGAGGGGCGCTGACCGGTGGGCCCCAGCGCGCAGAGAGGGGAAAGGGAGAGGGTGGCGCGGCTGGGCCTTGGGCCGGCGGGGAGAAAAGGGAGGGGGGGGATTAAGGCCCAGGGGGGGTTTTCCTTTTCTTTTTCTTTTTGTTTTCTTTTCCCTTTTTCATTCTTTTGCAAATTTGAATTGTTTTTCAAATTCAAACGAATTCTATCGCATTTTGAAACTCAAATGCAAACATTCATGATGCATCCCTAGTCTTTTTCTTTTGTTTTTAAATTTTTGAAAATTTGGGTGTTACAGTCCTCATCGTGTGGGAGCGCAGGACACACACGAACAGAGCCAGTTATCTCGATTGGGAGGCTGACCAGTGGGCCCCACCATTGATTCACCCACATCCCTTCTATGGTCCCTTAATTCTCCTACCTACATTGCTCCAAAAATCCTATATATTTACTGTTAGACTAATTTGAATGTGTACAATTTGATTCTTGAATCCAAATTTTTATTTGACATTTTTCATTGAAATTCAAATTTGAATTTGAATTTGTGTGGAATTCGATGTACCCTTTGAATTAAATAGGGAATCATCTTCAAAAATTGTGAAATTTGGCCTGGAGGCTATTTGGATTTTTTGGAAGCCATAAGTGAACTCAGATTTCCATTTTGACTGAGTTTAAATAGTAGCTATATTAGAATTTTTAATTTTCCTTTGAGGTTTGAATTGATATGATTTTCAAATTCCCAATTTAACTTCTTTTCTCATTCTTGTTTTTATCCATTAAGCTGAAACTTTGCACTATGAAACTTAGGGCTTTCACATCCCGATAAAAATAATTGTCGTTCAGACAATCCTAACTAGTTCATTTTTAATTCATTTGTTAGTTTGATACAACAATTAATATAAACCAGGTGGAAGTAATACAGAACAAAATGCTGTTGGGGCGCGGTTGTCCCATTCTTGTATTTGCTGCACTCGTACCGAATATGGTACGAACATCAGAATTTTCTTTATTTTCACACTATTTGTACATGATACTAAACTTGGTCAGGGGGTAATTTGCTTTAATCGTTTACTGTTTGAATCAATGTAACAGAAGGAAGAACGTTTAGAAGAAGTGGAAACTTAGAAGACTGGTTCATGAAGTGAAATGTTCTATATGATGGACACAGAGCAATCAACATCAAATCCCTCTAGTTACACAAGTCCAATGGGTCTGGTACTTTTTCAGTGGCCAATGAGTAACATGACTGGAGCTCTTGACAATTTTGAGCTATGTTCCTGGAAGCCCCTGTTCTCTAAAATTCTACTAAGCTAAACCTTTCCCATAATTTTCTTGCAAAATATTTAGCTCTAACATAGGCAAAAGTTGGTTTTCTGTTTACAGGAGGTCATGTGTGATCCAAAAAAAATGGTTTCACAATTTTCTAATAATTCTACAGGGAGATATTGATTTTAGAAGTTTGGACAATTTTCTAAAAGTGTTTCTGGACATTTTGCAATTTTTCAGGTACATACAGTTTGAGAATTTAATTTGATATATCAAACCAAGTCAAATTGATCTGAAATTTTTACTGGAGCTCAAGGGAATTATCGGGAAGGATCTGGCAAAATTTGAAATTTTTTCCGATAAACGGATCTTCAGGAATTAATTTCTAAGGTTTTTGGTTCATAGAATTATTGAGGCAATCTTAGGTACTTTCATACCGGTTAAGCTGCACTACTAGGAATTATAGATCACCAGGGTTCTAATAATTTTTTTTTTTGAGAATTGTTGGCTGAATAGAATAGGATTTATTGATTTTGAAAGTTTGGATGAGAAGGAGAATTATTTTTGAACTGGGAATGTTTGAATAATAAAGAGGGCCCACGGGTTTGAAAACCAACCAATAGGAAATAAGACACACTGGGCCACAAACTGAATGAATGTGGCTACAGCGGATCCTGCAGCCACAGAAGAGCCAGTGGCGCATGGGTGGCGCGCCATGGCAGCCGACGGTGGTGCCTCACCAGAGGATGTGCGCCACACTCTTCCCAGCTCGGTACATGCCTCCTGGGCCTAAGAAGACATGAGGAACACTATGGGGTAGGTCACACCGGCGATAGGTGACCAAAAATGGAGGTGTGACAGAGGCGGCGGGTCTAGGGTTTCGGTGATGTCAGTTCGCATGGGGGAATGAGTTTCCAACCATAAATCTTGCACCAAAAGGTTCCTCGAAGCTTTGGGAATACAAAATAGGGTGATAAGGGTGGTGAAAAGCCTTGGAGCACAGAGTTTGATGGTGAGCTGTTGGTTAAACGCCAGGGAATAGAAAATTCAGTCATTCGGCATGGTTACACGATTAATTGTTTTTCTTTCTGGTAGAGAGAATGCGGATAGAGGTTAGGAAGGTAAGACCAAACCGGATTAAAGGATGATTACACCTAGAAAGCGAATTGGTACGAATACCTAGCAACGCTGCTATGAACAGTTCGTCGGAAAACTTTGAAATACTAAGGCTAGGAGGCATGGAAAAAGCTGAAACTTTACAAGCATATGCTAGGCGACCAAGCACACCTTTTTGCTTCAAGGAGTGGGGTGAGAAACGACGTGTAGCGCCGGGTTGTCGAGGGAGCAGAGGCGGCAACTGCAAACATGAGAAATGGTGGCTGGCAAGTCGTCACGTCCTGCATAGGGGAGGCTCCACCGTGCAACGAAGATGGTCAGGGAGGTGCACCCGAGCATGATGAGTAATAGAGCTTGATGAAATCTAATCAGAACCGAGTGTGTGGTGGTGATTTTCCTATGCACTGAGGCTTGTCGCCCAAGAACAGAAACGGTGCGCTAGGAACGAACATAGAGAGGGAGCTTCGGCTAAGGCTTGAGAGGAGGATAATTCTGTGAAGATCTTTTGAGTTGCAGCTGGAACTGAACTGGGAAGCTGGCAAGCAAGCACCTCGGTGGCAGATGCATGCCTGGGAGGTGGCGCTCTGTGAAGAAACAGAAAACAGAGGAGAGGGTAGAGCAAGTGACAGGTGGGGTCCACCGATACAAGCATGTTTCTCATCACTGTTGATTTTAAATGAAATTCAAATATTCTCAGAAACTTCTCCACTTTGGCAATTGGGGGAAATCAGATAGTATGAATTCAAATGTGAAACCAATTTGACATTTTTATGAAATGAAGATGAAATTTGAATTTTGAATTCAAATTGAATGCTCTCAATTGGCTTGACCCAAATACAAAGACCACATGGTTAAACATTTATCAAACTTTTAGAGGAGTGATATTGGACTCATGAGAAACACTTTACTGAACTCAAATCTGGAGTTTGGAAATTTTGAATAGAATACTTTGATTTCAATTTGAAACTCCCTTGAATGGCTTAATTGAAATAACTTATGATCACTAGTTATATCTCTCCTCTACATCCCCATTGGATTTATGAGCTGAAAAATACTTTACGGTTTTTAGAGTTTTTACCTTGGCTCATATGTGAATTTGAACTTGCATTTCACTTTGTCTTTTGAATTGTTTTTGGGAATACTCTTTTCCAATATTTATGAGCTTAAGTGCAAGCATAGACTCACATGTTCTCACCTAATTTAAAGTTTTTATAAGTTTCACTTTTAACATCATTTAACAGAAACATAGCTCATGTATGTCCGATTCCCTAATTCACTTTAAAATTAAAAAAATTTAAGTTCACATTTTTTTCGCGTTATTCAAATATGGTCTTTTACAACCCTTCCCCCATAAAGAATCTTGTACCGAGATTCTAGTGAAGGAAAACAGGATTGGACTATGGAATAATTGGTAAAAGATGGACTTCAACCCAAAGATTATGAAATGACTGGTGTGAGATTGCAATGTTGCATGAAAGGATTTTCGATTATCATGTTGTCTTCGTGTAGCGTCTTCGAGGATGCCATTGCTTAAGTATCGCAGGGTTCTCGAACTTTGTATTTTATTTCTATGGATTCAAGTCTCTATCTTTCTTGATACACTTGATGGGTGCTTAAACATTTATTGGCGTCTTGCAATGCTTTCTCTAATATTGAAAAGATATACTTTACTATCCTAACCTTGACTTCAACTCATGCTCTTTGATTCTCATTGTCACTTTGCTAGCTTCAGACTGACACTTCAACGGTTCATGTTTATTTGCTTTGTTTCACATGAGTCCTTACAACCTTAGTATAGTATTTCCCAAACATTAATCAAGGTGTTTCACAAGAATAGTAATGGATTACTAAACTTGCAACTAACGTGTGAAGAAACGATTGAACTCTTTGCAATGTCATAAGAGAATTCAATATTCAGTTCCTCTTATGTCTTCAAAGTGCAAAGAAAATACACATATGGTAACTACAAGGTTTTTGATGTGTCAAAGTCATCATATATTTATTCGAGAATTCAAATCAAGTTCGAGGAGCTTTGCGAAGTTGTCAATTTAATGGTGTCCTCATGAATAAAGAGTAATCAAAGGTTTCACAAGGTTGATCACTTATGTGATGACCACACGATGAAGGATGGTATGGCTTCAACAATCAAGGTACCCGAACCTGTACAATCCAAGGAAGAAGGTTCAAGTTATTGTTTAGCTACAAAGGATGTCGAATACTCAGTTCCCCAAATATTACTTCATGGGATTGAATTAGCAATTTAAGCAATAACACGAAGATGGTGAAACTCTCAAGGTCATTAGACACCACTAATTAGTTTAAATGGAGGTACACAATCTTGCTCAGATCTTTAGTATTAAATATGCATCCCATCTTTGTTCTTTCATTAGTAATGATGCTCCTTGATGCATCACATGGGCTATAGTGCAATTCATATGCACATGGTATGGTGCAAATGGTGCATATGTATGATGCACATGGTGCAGATGTATGGTGCATAATCTTTTAAGTTTGTGCAAGAACGAGTAAAACCACTCACACAAGAATAAGGAATATTTCATGATTTGCAAGGCATGGATACCATGGTCGTGAAAGGCGCTCAATAAGAAAGGTTACTTTCATGATTCAATACGGTCAAGGAATTTACATTAAATCTTGACAAGGAACGTGGGAAAACACTACACCATCTTAACCGTTCCAAAACTTGTACATGTTCAAATTGACTTATCCATATCTTCACATAGGTTCTTGTTGCAGGTGCTGAACCAATGTATCATTCCTTGAATAAAAATCACTAACTAAGTTATCTCAATAATCTAGTATCACTAGACATAGGGTCGAGGCTACTAACATTGTTCTTAATGGTCTTTCATATAACCTTCTCTTCAATCATGTAGTGGCGTTTGACATCTTCCTTGATACACTGTGTGGAGTTTACATTACATTCCCTCTATGCTAAGTCAACCCTTGGCTTGGAGCTTGATTCTCTCGAAGATGTCCTCTCACTTGATTATCTTGTCCTTGATATGTTACATTGCAAAGAGGTTGGTGATGGAACAATTAAGTTATTTGAGCGCACTCCTTCCCCCTTAAGTTCGATCTAGGTGTTCGAGAAACTTACTTCAATGAATCATCATGTGGAGGTGGTGTGCACTCCTGGAGTGAAATCAAATTTGAATGAATTAGCAGTTTCAAAACTGGTTCTGCTGACTACCTCACTGTCCAGACTGACCAGTTTGCACTTACCAAGCTTTTGAGCTAGGTAACAGTAGAATCAGCTCTGGAGTTGCATAAAAAAGTTGTAGTTAACTTCAATAACTTGCAATAAAATATTGTTTTTCCATCATAGCAGTTGTGGTTGAGGATATATAGCTTTGCGAAGTTGACAGTTTTTCTTGATACTTGCAGCAGCATCCCATTTGGAGGTACCCACTTTGATCCATTTATTTCATGCATTTCTGATCCAAATTAGACCAAACTCACAACTAAAAAGTTGTAGTATGACTCATAATCTTATTTTAAATGTAACATGTGACTCTTAGTGATTTTTATTTTGAAGGTTATGAGCAAATAACATAAAAGTATAGAAATAGTTCCCAGATTTGTGGTTTTTGTACAGTTTGTGGTGTTCTCAACTTTTAACATATTTAGAGAGAGATTCTGGTCTTGGAATGAATATAAATATTGTAGATCACTTCCAAAGATTTCCATGTTGTATTTATTTGCCTTCATATCATTTCTGGTTGAAGAGATATAGATTTTTGAAGTTGCACAAAGTTCCCATATTTTTGGAGAAATTTTGATAGCACCTCCTTTATATGTTGTTGATTCGATCACAGTTTTACATATACATATTTGATAGAAATTTAAATTAAAACATTGTTACACATCTCGTAAGATTTCTGTGGATGTATAATAGGAACCCATTTGAATTTACTACAGAGAGTTATGGTCGATTTAGTGAAGGGCCGAGAAACTGTTTCCAGTTTCTGTCCAGATTGACAGTGTTTTGAAATTTGAAATTTTGAATAAGTTAGAGATGGATTCTGCTATGGAGGTGAACATAAACATTTTATAGTACTTTCTAATATTTCTATCCATGTAAGATACACCTTAATTGGAGTTTTCTACTGGGATCTATGGCTTTTCAAATCAGGTCTTTTTCTGGCAGAAAACCGGGCACTCTGGTTTTTGAAACTATTGAGTTCAAACATACTCCAATTTGAAACTTAGTTAAAAATAAGAGGTCAAAAGCTAATACATGAATTCCTAGAAATCTTCATTAATGCATCGATTGGATACATGTCGGTACTACGTGCCTCACAAAAGTGAAAAACCTAACCGGTTATTATCGGCATATACATATCAATCATTGGCGCAATAAACGGTCACTCACAAACATTTTCTAAGCGCAATACGATGAACACGGTCAGTGTACCTGCATAAGATACTCAATTTACAGAAGACTCATTATGGTGCCGTACGGCATGGCCCACATGGGCAATTATTTCAGGCAGTCAAAATAATATATATTAAAGTAAGAACATCCATCATGTATCATTCCATACGGGCCATCCCGAGATGAGCCACGTCTCGAATTACATGACCGGTGTTTCTACCACCCGACAGAGGTCCCACATCTTTGTCTAATGCTGCACCAGTACGAGGCGCTTTCGCTTGTTTATTAAAAAACACACTACGTGCTTTTCTACCGCATGATAGGTGGCCACGTCATTTATCTCCTGCCCTAGGGATCAGCATTGTGTATGGCCCTTTGAACATTGAACGTCCAAGAGTTGCACACTTTGTGTTTTTGGCCACACGATGGGGTATCAACGCTTTTACCTGAAGCACGCCGGGGAGCAGCGTTTTCATATGTTCCCAGAACCATGAGAAGGTTAAGAGACTCATATTAACTCCCATGCCAAGCCACTGGGGACATACCTCTCATACGGGAGGGCTTACCGCAATGGATCCGCTTGCAGTGGTGTACCTTACCTCTTACTTGACGTCGGAGCGTCATTACAGAATATAATAACAAGTATGATAGCTTTGCTACCTTAATAACTACGCTATTGTAGTCCTTATGTGGGCATTTAGACTAATACTCACCCGACTACTTTGGAGTTTTCGAAAATGGGCTCTTTTTGAGCGTGCTATTCCCAATGTAGCTCTGATACAAGACTGTGAGGATCGGGGTCCCGACATTCCAGGAAGCACATTTATTGGTGCCATGCGATGCAACACCCAATAGCACAGACGAAAAGTGATAGTAAAGATACAAAGTTTTCATTTCATAATAAGATATTGATTACTACATAGTGTACAACAGCGGTACACACGCAACAGATAGTACATACTCACACTCTCGACCTATCTATGCACATGAGAAGCCATCCATGCCCCAAGACGCTTCTCACTAGCAACATGAAGATCATAAGGCAGCGGCATGGGGTCACCTGAGAGATACATATCGACAGACCGAGGTCTCACGGACAACCCGTAACAACAACAATATAAGTAAACATGCAAAACTACAAATATAGCCATTGTGAGCACGAAGGCTCAGCAAGACTTAACCGTCTCACCTAAGGCATGGAACTCTACATGCTGGAAACTCTAAAGACTGGAAGAGGAATTTACAGAAATGAACTCGCTGAAACTAAATCCTTACTTGCCAACTTTAGTGTAGCAAATGCGAAATCAGTGGGCATGTGTCATAGTGAACTCCACAATCAAACAAGAAATTGTTCATCCATGATGATACTTGCCCAAAGCTGCACAAGCTTCATTCAAGTTTAAATGTTTGGAAATGATAACTTTAATTATGCAATCTCTAATTCAGCCAAGGTTGCAATACAAAATATTATTCATAGCAACATATTTATATTCATATAACTAGACTTTATTACCATGTCACGATGCAGTGAACAAGCGATACTCAATAACCGCGAGAGATGGTGATTCAAATCAAAGATACCCGGAATACACGACATGTTCACCCGTACTGGAAGTCACATAGTTGCACTCCATGGACGGCTTATGCAACAACCATTCCCAAGTCCCACCAAAGTCTAATCGATTCAATCATCGAGGATAGTATTCCCACTCACGATACACCCTTCACTGTGAAAAATGTCGTGAGCAAGTTTTCGTCTACTGTGTTGTGGCTAAAAGCTTGAGGCGATTGAAAAAGGCTCAACAATGGCATCCCAAGGTACATCGGTTTCCTGGACCCCATATATCTAGTATGACTCTGGTACAGTTCAAACTTGATCAACAGGGCTGCACACAGATCGGTCCTTAATCGACACAAGCAGGGCTACACCTCTTACCCTGCTGCCCGGTCTCATATTCAGTTCATAAACCATTCTCTAAAATAACCAATCCCAGGTGATAACATTGCTATCTCGCGAGTGGATTCCAACCACTCGACTTGTACCAGGTTCCCTACAAAATTATCATGGCAATTCTAGGCGTTGAGCTATAAACCTACCCATATAATCCATTGGTTTGTGGGTCATACATTTGGAGTATTCAAACACAACATACCTAATGCACAATTCATATACTAGTCAACATAGTGATAAAAGTAAAACTTTAGAAAGACACTTAAATTGCAAACTGGGGCTTGCCTTAGGTTGCAACAATGTAAATGTCAAGAAGTTGGTGTCTTGATTTCTCTGGAGAATCCGCCATGGTAGCTCCGATATGGATATCTTCGCCTCCGAGTCGGGCTTCTCATTGATCGCTTTCGTAGTGTTCCCTATCAACATGAATACACGCATAAGTAAATGCAATGTAGTAACTTAGGAAGTGAATGTGTTTAGAACTTGAGAAGCGTTAAACTCAGATAGAAATGGACAGGTCTGCCTCTGTTGTGTGGAGAAATAGAGGAATAATTCAAAGTGGAAGATAGCAAGGTTGTAGAATGAAAGGAAACATTCACCATATGAGAACATATAGTTTAGAAAGGAGGATCATGATATGAATGACAAGAGGAAAACACCCTGCTGTAGAGGGCGTACCAGAAGGTATCTGCTGTGTACAGAAAACAATAGAGGAGAATCCAAATGGAAACTTAGAAGACTGGTTTATGAAGTGAAATGTGCTATGTGATGGACACAGAGCAATCAACATCAAATTGTTCTAGTTACACAAGTCCAATGGGCCTGGTACTTTCTCAGTGGTCAATGGGTAATATGAGAGGAGTTCTGGCCAATATTGAGCGATGTTCATGGAAGCCTATGTTCTCTAAAATTCTACTAAGCTAAACCCTTCCCGTAATTTTCTTGCAAAATATGTAGCTCTAACATAGGACAAAATTGGTTTTATTTTTAAAGGAGGTCAAGAGTGATCCAAAAATTTTTTTTTCATAATTTTCTAACCATTCTACAGGGAGATATTGATTTTAGAAGTTTGGACAATTTCTTGAAAATGTTTCTAGACATTTTGCAATTTTTTCAGGTACATACAGGTTGAGAATTCAATTCGATCTAACAAACCAAGTAAAATTGATCTGAAATTTTTATTGGAGCTCAAGGAAATTATTAGGAAGGATCTGGCAAAATTTGAGATTTTTCCAATAAAGGGATTATCTAAGATTTTTGGTTCATAGAATTATTGAGGCAAACTTATGTACTTTCATACCGATTAAGCTGCACTACTGGAAATTATAGATCACCAGGGTTCTAACAAAATTTATTTGAGAATTGTTGGCTGAGTATACTAGGGGTTATTGATTTTCAAAGTTTGGATGAGAAGGAGAGTTATTTTTGAACCGGGAATGTTTGAATAATGAAGGGGGCCCACGGGTTTTAAAACCAACCAATAGGAAATAAGACACATTGGGCCACAAACTAAATGAACATGGCCACGCCAGATCCTGGAGCCACAGAAGATCCCGGTCGGGGTCACCTCCAACCCCGAGCCGGCGGCGCATGGGTGGCGCACCATGGCAGCCGATGGCGGCACCTCGCCAAAGGAGGTGCGCCGTGCTCCTCCCGGCTTGGTACTTACCTCCTCGGCCTATGAAGAAATGGGGACCGGCGGCGGCAGGTCTAGGGTTTCGGTGATGTCGGTTTCGCATGGGAAATGGGTTTGCAACCTTAAATCTTGCACCAAAAGGTTCTTGGAAGCTTAGGGAAGACGAGACAAGATGATAAGGGTGCTGAAATGCCTTGGAACAAGGAGTTCAGCGGTGAGCCATCGGTTAAACACCGACGGATTGAAAATTCAATCATCAGGCGTGGTTACACGATTAATTCTTTTGCTTTCTGGTCGAGAGAATGTTCATAGAGGTTAGGAAGGTAAGACCAAACCGTATTAAACAATAATTACACCTAGAAAGCGAATTGGTATGAAGACCTGGCAAAGCAGCTATGAACAGTTCGTCGAAAAACTTGGAAATATGAGGGCTAGGAGACATGGAAAAGGCTGAAACATTATGAGCATATACTAGACGACCAAGCGCACCTTTTTGCTTCAATGAGCGGGGTGAGAAACGGCGTGTAGCACTGGATTGTCGAGGGAGCAGAGGCGGCAACAGCAAACAGGAGAAATGGTCGCTGACAAGTTGTAACGTCCTTGTTGGGGAGGCTCCACTGTGCAACGAAGATGGTCTGGGAGGTGCACCTGAGCATGAGGAGTAATAGAGATCGATGAAAGCTAATCAAAACCGAGTGTGTGGTGGTGATTTTCCAATGCACTGAGGCTTGTCGCCCAAGAACAGAAACGGTGCGCTAGGGACGAACGGGGAGAGGGAGCTTCAGCTCTAAGGCTTGGAGAGGAAGATAAGGACGTGAAGATCTTTTGAGATGCAGCTGGAACTGACCTGGGAAGCTGGCAAGCAAGCAACTCGGTGGCAGATGCATGCCTGGGAGGTGGCGCTCTGTGAAGAAATAGAAAACATAGGAGATGATAGAGCCAGTGACAGGTGGGCTCTATTGATACAAGCTAGATTCTCATGGCTGTTGATTTTAAATGAAATTCAAATATGCTCAGAAACTTCTCCACTTTGGCAATTAGGGGAAATCAAATAGTATGAATTCGAATGTGAAACCAATTTGACATTTGAATGAAATAAAGATGAAATTTGAATTTCAAGTACAAATTGAATGCTCTCAATTGGCTTGATTCAAATACAAAGACCACATGCTTAAATATTTATCAAACTTTTATAGGAGAGATATTGGAATCATGAGAAACACTTTACTTAACTCAAATATGGAGGTTGGAAATTTTGAATAGCATACTTTTATTTGAATTTGAAACTCCCTTGAATGGCTGAACTGAAATAACCTATGAGCACTAATTCTATCTCTCCTCTACTTCCCCATTGGATTAATAAGCTGAAAAATACTTTAGGGTTTTTAGAGCTTTTACCTTGGCTTGTATTTGAATTTGAACTTGCATTTCAGTTTGTCTTTTGAATAGTTTTTGGGAATACTCTTTTCCAATAATTATGAGCTTAAGTGAAAGCATAGACTCACATGTTCTCACCTAATTTGAAGTTTTTAATAAGTTTCACTTTTAACATCATTTAATAGCAACATAGCTCATGTATGTTCGAATCCCAGCTTCACTTTAAAATTAAAAAAATTTAAGTTATCATTTTTTTGCATTATTCAAATATGGTCTTTTACACCATGTCTTGACCTCAAGCAACACCTGCAAATAAACAAACAAACAACCTTTCTGAACACAAGTCCTTGTCTTGACTCACATTAGTTCGAAAACCACAACACCATATGTGAGCTCCTCACATAAGAATGTTGCACAAGTAGCAAAATAATATCCACCATGATCAGCCATAACATGAAAAACATAATAAGTGAACACTAAGAAAACTTCTCATAAGCCAAAAAGCAAGTTTGAAACATTGCAAATAAAAACCAGAACAACCGAACATAAACGAAAAGATCAGATAGTCTGAAATGCAGAGGAGTAATTGCTACTCCCAATATGCATTTGAAAAAGTTCAGACAATCCGAACCGACTAAAAGGTAACTGTTACTCTCGATACACATTGAAAAGTTCGAACACTCCAAAGTAAAAACTCATGCAACTCATGTGCGCTAAGTTCAGACAGTCCAAGGTGAGTTCCCACAAGTTCGGACATTCCGAACTGGGCTTCTCAGATATACTCAAAACTTCACATGTAAACCCTGACGTTTAGCCAATTTGCCAATGTATTCAACACCTAGGTCTCACAATATCCCCCTTGATGAATGCATTGGTAACACCACCTAGAATCCGAACATTGGCTCATTCACGTTTCATGAAAAGTTTTGACAAAAAGAAAATTTCTCCCCCTCTAAAAAAATTCTCCCCCTAAGGATGTACACTCCCCCTGTGAAGAACGTGTAAATCAAAATACTTGTGAATGTGCATTGTGTGACCTATGTCTCCCCCTTTGATAATGTATTCAGCAAGGTTAAAAAGAGAAATCTTAATTTTTTATGAGCATAATATGACATATACATATAAACCGAAGCTCAACCTAGCCATACTATCATGTAACTTACACTATCACATCAATGAATACATAAAGTAGTGTAAGCCATGCTAAAGATCAAGTGTAATTTCAATTTTAAGAAAGTCATGATATCCCTAACTCAACTGTTTCAAAATTTGAAAGCATGACACATGTTTCTAGTTTTTATTTTCTTTTAAAAGACAAATTTAAATCATATGAACTTTGAAAGGGATTATATGCCACATCTGCCTAATTCTAACCAACCAAGCCAAGCCTATGTCATTTGACAATCAGAAGCTTAAGGACATGGTTTCAGTCATACACAACTCCTTCCAAGTTCATATCAATGTGCAATTATATGAAATCTCAAAAGAAGAAGTGCGTTGCATGCATATTGTCTTGATCGTTTCTTGATGTTTCATTTGATCATAAAAGCTCAACATGTTGGTTATTGATTGATTAATTTTTCATTATAAAAAGCACTTGTGAGGATTCAACTAGTTCAAAACAACAAGAAAGTTCAATCATGACCAAATTTAGTGTAAGTAAATATTCAATACTAGTAATGGCAAAAACTATAAAATGTATAACACGAGTAATGTAGTAAGAACTTTCTGCATGTAAAAGGAATCACAAAGTCATATATGTATGAAACAATTATTCTCATTCTATCTTTTAATTTCATATTCACACTTAGACTTACTAAGCTACAAAACTACCCCTCAATTTAAACCATGAGGATGCATACTACGAATAAACAAAAACAAGTGAAATTCAAAGGTTTTGTGAAAATATCAGCCAATTGATTTACGCTATTTACATGGTGAAGCAAATGTTTCGTTTATTGACATTATCACAGACTAATGTCAATGTGCTTTGATCTAGAGTGTTGCACGAGGTTTTAGCAATCCAAATAGCACTAGTGTTATTAAAAACAATGGAACACTATCTAGATTAACCCCATAATCCTTAAGTGTTTGACCAATTCAAAGAATTTGTGAGCAAGTGCTAGCAGCAGCTACATATTCAGATTAGGTCGTGGATTGTGCAAGTGAACTTTGTTTTCTAGAGGACCATGCAACAAGTGGGTTACCCAAAAAATGACAAGCACCGAATTACTTTTCCTATCAATCCTACAACCCCCAAATTCAGCATCAGAAAAAGCCTTCAAAGTAACGGTTGGGGAAGAAGGTAGAAAAATATCAAATTCTTGAGTTACATGTAAGTAACGGAGAATCCTTTTGATGGCTTGACAATGTGAAGCGCGTGGGGAAGCTTTAAATCGTGTACAAAGATATATGCTGAATAGTATGTCCAGTCTTTGATCCCGTGACGTACAAAAGTGACCGGATCATGCTTCTATATTCTTCTTGATTGACGGGTTCACCATCTTCATCATGTTCAAGTGTTGTTGTTGTTCCCATGGGTGTGTGAAGAGGCTTGCTATTTTCCATGTTGAAGTGCCTAAGGAGATATTTTGTATACTTTGTTTGATGCACAAAAGTTCCCACCTTAGTTTGCTCGATTCGCAGCCCCAAAAAGTACGTGAGTTCTCCCATCATACACATCTCAAATTATGAACTCATCAAAGCTGAAAACTTGGGAACAAGATCATGAGAAGTACAACCAAAGACAATATCATCCACAAACACTTGATCGAATAGTGAGTCATTGCCGTGCTTAAGCACAAAAAGAGTTTTATGTAATTTTCCCAGGGTAAACCCCTTCTTTAGTAAGAATGTTTTTAACCTATCATACCATATCGTAGGGGTTTGCTTGAAACCATACAAAGCTTTGGATAGTTTGTAAACATGATTAGGAAAATATGGATTTTCAAAACATGGTGGTTGCAATTATGAAAAGCACTTTTAATATTCATTTGATATAAGTTAAGACCTTTAGATGAAGCAAATGCTAACAAAATTCTTATGACTTCTAACCTAGCAATAGGAGCAAAAGTTTCATCAAAATCTAGACCGTCAACATGTGCTAAACCTTGAGCAACCAACCTAGCTTTATTCCTAACCACAACCCCATCCTCACATTGTTTGTTTTTAAACACCCATTTAGGTTCTATCACTGTGTCATCATGAAGTGGAGGTACAAGTTTCTAAACATCATTTCTTTCTAAATTTTCTAACTCTTCTTGCATAGCAATGATCCAAGATTCTTTAGTGAGTGTGTGTGATATATATTTTGGTTCAATAGAAGAAACAAAAGCCAAAGATTTTGGATGAAAAAACCTAGACCATGTGACTCGTTTGTGCATGCTTCCAATAATCTATTGTGGAGGATGAGTTTTGAGAATGCGAAGGGGAGTAGATACTTCACAAGCTTCTTCTTCTTAATGTTCATCACAAGTCAATGAGCTCGTGGCTTGAGTATGATCTGGACCAGCAGTATTGGAATTTGGTGCTGGTTGTGGATCAAAATCAGGAGCGGGAACAACATTATTAGCTTCCGAATTTTTGGGCGGGAGCATGACTTTTTCCTCATCTTCAACAAAAATACTCTCCCCATGATTATATGCATCTTGACTTGCAATGTTAAGGCTAGTACCTGGGCTAGCTTCATCAAAATAAACCTCACAAGTCTCTACAATTTTGTTAGTGTCAAGTAAAAGCACACGATAGCCTCTAGTATGAGATGTATAACCAAATAAAACATGCCATCGACAGATCTAGCTTCAAATTTATCAAGATTACCATGTTTATTAACAAACCATTTGCAACCAAGGACCCTAAAGTGTGTGACACTAGGACTAGTCCAAACTGAAGGTCATATGCGGTTTTTCCTAGCCTAGCTCTTAAAGTGCATCTAGGCACACCGTTTTGGGTTTTGGACGATTGATGACAAACAAGTGGGATCCTAATGAGATTCGCTGAGTTGAGAGCAGGTTTTAGAAAATGGAAGTCACAGTGCTTAAAAAGGTGAAAATGAGAAACAAGAATAAAAGAGCACAAGTGGAAAATAGAAGCGCCAAGTAGTTCAAACTGTATAGGTGTGTGTCAGAGACACACCCAATGATCTCAAACCTTTGTGTAGGGAGTAAGGGCTAAACACTTCATTGAAAACACGGTCAAGGACTGGACTAGTCCGATAATGCGTGGACTAGTCCGATTTCTCTCTGAGTAGAGACCGGACTAGTCCGATATTGTCCGGACTACTTCGTTATCTCTCTGGTGCTCAAATGGACAAGTCCCCAATTGCGGACTAGTCCTTTCCCCTTCACATTCACAATGCACCGGACTAGTCCGAGTTTAGCCGGGCTAGATCGATTCATCTCAGAACACAGAAGAGACTAGTCTGATCTTGTGCGGACTTGTCCAGAACACTTACAAAAGTTAGGGTTTTCAAGTTTGCTGCACATATTCACGTATAATTCACTCAGCACACCGAACTAGTTCGTTCTCCATAGCGGACTAGTTCGGGCGTTGGGATTTGAAATGGTAACTTTTCGAAACATCTATAAATATGTGATGTATGACCCCATAACAAAAGAACCAAGAACCCTAGCACCGTCACACCTCCCAAGAGCACGAAAACACTCATCTGCACACATCTAGGGTCCTAAAAATTTCAATTTTTGGGGATTTGCAATAGGGAGAGTGATCTCCATCACACTCTTGATGTTCTTGTACATAATTTGAGTATGTTTGATCAGCTCTCTCGTTGTAATCTTATGGGAGCCCCCAGCTTGTGAGGTTGCCCCATTGACTTGGTGATTACCCTGTTGATAGTGGACATCAAGTCCGTCTTCATGGTGACTTGACGAGGTAAAGGGTTGGTTGACATCCGGCTCTATATGATATACTCAACGAGGACGCATATCCCTTGTGTATGATTGAACCTTGGTAAAAATCATCGTGTCTTTTGCCTTTTACGTATATCTTTCATACTTGCAATTAGCTAGGGCACAATCCTATCAATCCTCTATTTGGCATTAAATTTGTAATTCTCGTGAATCTTAATTATCATATACCTTTGCTAATTACTCTATAGTAAATTTACATATTCTGCTGCTTTACCATTCAAAGAAAATACCAAAAATAGTTAAGTTCTTGTATGTGTTTCAATAACATCGGATTAGTCCATACCCTACACCAGGCTAGTCCGGCCTTCCTGTTATTTAACCATTTTGCTAAGTGTTGCAGGAAAAGTTTTCAACACCTATTCACCCCCCTCTAGGCCATAATTAATTAGTATCAGAGCCGGACTCTCCATCAAGAGACTAACCGCTCGGAGAGACAAATGGCCAACAACAAGCAAAACAAGATTCTGGAAACGCTCATCAATAGATATGCTCAAGAGACCAAAATTTTTGATGTGCTCAAGTAGTACGAGCACGACGATGAAGAAGTCCACCAGCACAAGGCAGTTCTGAGGAAGAAGCTCTTGAGGCAAAAGTGCAAGAAAGAAGATGCGAAGCCGAAGGGGAGTGGTCAACAAGACTACTCCCGATATCATTTTAATTATGAGCGTCTTAATTCTAACAATCACTATCTTTCTATTCCCATGGGGAGACCTCCATATTTTGACGACAATGATTATACGATGTGGAAGTATAATATGAAAATGCATTTCATTTCCCTAAACCCCGGTCTTTTTCATATTGTGTGTACCGGTACATATATCCCAGATACTAATGATGAACTCGCTTCAGAGCAAGCTCAAGCTGTCCACCACAATGCACAAGATGTCGCGATGATCACCTCATCACTAAGCCAGGAGGAGTTCAACAAGGTTGATGGACTTGAGGTGGCCAAAGACATATGGAACACCCTCAAGACGGCGCATGAATGAAATTGCTCCGTCGGAGAAGCGAAGATTGAAATGATTGTGGGGGTGCTAGGGAGGTTTGCCATCGATGATGGTGAAACTCGCCAAGAGATGTACTATCGCATGAATATTCTCATCGACAATGTCAAAGCCTATGAAGTCAAGAAGTGGGCTGACCATGAAGTGGTCAAAAGAATGATAAGGGTGTTCATGCCTCGAAATGTCACCTTATGCTCCATGATCAGAGAAAGTCCGGGTTTCCATAAAATGACTCTTGATGAACTATTGGGCAAAATCATCAATCATGAAATGATGGAGAAATAAGCTCAATTTGTGAAAAAAAATTTCGAGCTCACCTTATGAAAGAATAAGGAGGTGGCCCTGAAGGAGACATGCAAGTCAATTGGCAAAAAAGTCCATAAGGTGTAAGATGAAGAAGATAGCGACGATGTAAGCACTGACATGGATGACAAAGAAATGGTCCTCTTCATGAAAATGTTTAAGAGAATGATGATGAGGAGAAAAGGCGACAATTCTAGTGGAGGCAAGAGCAAGCACAAAGACAAGTCCAAATCTACGCGGTCATGCTACAACTGTGGTGAATATAGGAACTTCATAGTTGATTTCCCATATGAATAAGATGACAAGAGAAAGAAGGATGCTAAACAACATGACAAGAAGATATTCAAGAAGAAGAAACACGTAGGCCAGGCACACATTGGCATGGATTGGGAATCAAACTATGAGTCCGCCTTCGAAGATGAAGAGAGGGTGGCAACATTGCCATCTAGAAGCCTTTTGTCGACGGCTGTTATATACCATTTTTACCCGTCAATATAACTCAATTATGTGAAGGAATTATCATTTCTTGCACACATCACCTTTGTATTTAACACATTTCCACTTGTCCTTTGAGAAAGTAGTGCATGGAGGGATTCTATAAAATGTCATTCCAGCCAATCAGGCGATGCCACATGGCACCATATGGATCAATGGCCCACTAACAGAAGTATCTGAGACCATCCAATGGCGTAGCACCAATATCATGGAATGGGACCCACCTATCAGTAACCTGGAGGATGAACTGGCTGTTTAGAGCCAGGACCAGGTCGGCCGACCCCCCTAGTCAGCTGAGTAGTTCCTGTCGCCAAACGCGGTCAAACGCCACGTGTTGGCTCCTCTCGGCTTGAAGAGGTCAGGGGTGACTGATTCGCGTGCTTTTGGTGGAAAGAATCGACTCTTCTCCAAGATATAAATAGGACCACTCACCCCTCACTTCAACACACACTACTTGAGTATTCATCCATTGTATCCACTACTCTCCATAGGTTTAGAGGAGTATAGGCTGTAGAGAGGAGAGTCTCTAGTCCATAGTCCAAGTAGGAGAGGTGTAGAAGGAGTCTCTTCCTAATTTCCAATCGGGAAAGTTATGTCTCCCATATTTCTATTTGTATTTGTGACTTTATTCATCATAAAGATCGTATCTTTAGTCTTCTATTGTTCATATACTTGGATGAAGCGTTTCTTGTTTGATTGTGGATTCCATGTATGTGGTAGGAGTAGTATTTATGATTGTGCTATACCATTCTTATTACATCATCATAAACACTACAAACATCCACTATAGTCTAATTAGCTATGATATGGCTATATTAATATGAATCACTTATGCTATGAATTAACATTGGTTCAACGATGATTTAAGTCATTGCCTTAGGATGGCTTGTGCCTAGGCTCTTATGGTAATTTCTTAATATGCTATCATGGTGCTAGGATAGAGATTAGCGTTGAATGTCTCGTAGACCCATGGATTGAAGAGGTAGGCAGTAGGTGGTGACAGCCCTATCTGTCCTTTTTAACCCTCCACGTTCGGCTATGCTAAAGGCTCTTGGCGGGAGTCGCCTAGTGTTGCTAGGGGTAAACCCATGCCCGATGTGTTAATCCACTTAGCATGAGAATTCATAATTAGTAACTAATTTAGGATATGTATATGTACAGTAGAAGCATAGTAGGAGTATCTACCTAACTCTTAGCCTATTTCCTCTATTAACTGATTTACCTCCTTAGGATAGAATGCTCTTGTGTGTGTCACACTACCTCAATTACCCTTTATCTATCCTTGCTAGATGCCTACCTAGGCCAACCTAGTCTTTCCACTGGATGATTTTTTTACTTCCATCTAGCCTTCCTTTGGGAAAATATAAATGACACCCTTTGGGAATACTATTTAAAGGGAAAATGCTACATCGATGATTTTCGTGCGCTTGCGGACATTCATTTGAGATTTACCGGTGTTAGATGAACCGATAAGTTCACTTTATAGAAATCAAAATTTGGGGATGCTTACATTATTTAATAGACAACAAATGTTTTTTAAAAAACTAAAATCCTATGTAGCAAGCATCCTATGCTGTCGGGACATCTAAACTAAGGTGCATTGTAGATGTCGGGCTCCCCGATGGCATTGCACAAGTGCTGCAGTTTGGCGCTCATGCCACGGCGAACGCCGTCAATCTCCTCCTTGAGGGCCATGATGTCGTCCCTCAATTCCGCCCTCTCGATTCGCCCTTCAGCCACCATGTCTGTCAGCTTCATGTTCTCTAGGTGGAGAGAAGCGAGTTCCTTGGTCAGCTGTGCCACTTTAGTGGCACGAGGAGAGTCCTCAACACTGCCCTCGAACTGGCCGAGTGGCCCAATGATGGCAGGTGGTGGGATGTGCCACCTAATTTTGGAGGGTGACGATCCCGTCGACTCCTTTATCTCCAGATTATCCACACGTTTGAATAGGCCCTTAGCGTAGCCTCCTTTGGGTTTGTGCATCCCGTGGATAAGAAAGCGATCTCCCAGGCGTTTCGGTGAGGTACAGGTGGGCGTCTTGTAGTGGTGGCTCACTACATCATCCTTATGAGTCTTCAGTGTGTACATGAACTCCTCACCGGGCTGCAACAATGGGGGAGACTCGTCTTTTCCATGGAAAAGACGTGTCTTGACTGGGTTCAGTCCAGCCAAAGTCAGACGGCATGGCGTCGTCGACTTCATCAGCGTTCTCCGAGGGGAGAGCGACCGGACAGCGCTACGAGGTGTAGGGATGCGCCCGCGTGGAGTTGTCGCAGGCGGGATCATGGCAAGGGCTTGACATCGATCGCCATTACAGACTCCAAGGCGAGGGAAGTTTTGTCGTTGGCCGCCGTAATGTCCCCGCTCAGGTTGAAGGTTGAGCTGGAGGAGGCATGAGGCACAATCTTCTTGTCAGCCCTGACGAGGACGGGAGGAAGATGATGATTCAATTAGGTGTATAACTTTCCTCCCTATTTTCGTCCTTTAAATAGGCGGGGAATGACGCATTTCAGAGAGGATTTTGTGGAGGATATCGAGGAGGATCAACATGAGAAAACAGAACGCGAACGGCGCGAAGGGAGAGTCAGCCGACCCTAGGGTTCGGCCGACCCCCTTCTGGCTCCGTTCGGTCCACATTTTCTCGGGTCGATTAAATGGGCCTCATAGATGAAGAATTGGATGGGCCCATTAGATAGACGTGGAGAATTTAAACAGAATTGAAAGAAGTGGCATGGAAATCGATTAGATTTACCACGTCAAATTTTTTTTCTATATCCTTTTGGGAATCGAGAAATAATTTGAGTTGGTGCCCATTCACTTTGAATAGTTGACTATCATCACCTTGGAGTGTGATTGCTCCATGGGATCAAGTCTCTACTACAATGAATGGTCCTTCCCATTTACGTCTAAGCTTCCCATGTCCAAAGAGTTTAACCCTAGAGTTAAAGAGTAAAACTTTATCTCCAGGTTTGAACTCTTTCAGCGTAATCCTCTTATCGTGCCATCTTTTGGTTCTCTCTTTATAAATTCTGGCACTGTGGTACGCCTTATCTCTCCATTCCTCCAAATCAGATATTTGCTTCAATTGGTGATTTCCAGCTTCGTTAAGATTCATGTTCCACCGCTTGATGGCCCAATACGCTCTATGTTCCAATTCTACGGGAAGATGGCAAGTCTTCCCATAGACAGTTGGAAAGGAGACATGTCGATAGGTGTCTTGTAGGCAGTACGATATGCCCACAATGCGTCGGGTAGCTTTTGCTTCCATCCCGTTCCCATTTCCAAGACAGTCTTTTGCAGAATATTCTTAATTTGCTTATTAGATGTTTCTGCTTGACCACTTGTCTGTGGGTGGTATGGGGTAGCAATGTTATGCTGGACTTCAAGTTCCCTTAAAAAGTTCTAGAAGGTCTTATCTATGAAATGAGACCCTCCATCACTTATGACCATGCGGGGAGTTCCAAAGCGTGGGAAAATGATCTAATGGAACATTTTCCTTGCTTGCTTGGAATCAGCATTTTTGCATGGCAATGCTTCTACCCATTTTGACACATAATCGACGACAACCAGAATATACTCGCAATCATAAGACCTAGGAAAAGGTCCCATGAAATCAATACCCCATACATCAAATAATTCCACTTGGGAGGGGCATCGCATGGCGAGCAGAGATTCCACCATGCTTCTGGCATTTCCAACATCTGCGAATGAATTCCTTGGTATCTTCATACATTGAAGGCCAATATAATCCACTCTACCAGATCTTTGCCTGAGTACGGTATACAACGTAATGACCACCATAGGGGCCAGCATGGCATTTCTCTATGATTTTGGTGCCTTCGATTGATGGGACACACCTTCTAATAAGGCCATCGGCACATACTCGATAGAGGTAAGGGTCATCCCAAAGGTGTCTACGACTCTCATACATGAGTTTCTTTTTGTTCCCCCCTGGTGGTACATATCCCGTGACCATAAAGTTCATGATATCCACATATCAGGGGTGAGAGTCTGTCACCTTGAGGAGCATATCATCTCGTAGGAAGTCATTGATAGGTATTTCCATGGTTTGTGTGACTTCCATACGTGAAAGATGATCCGCTACTGAATTCTCTACTCCTTTCTTATCTCTTATTTCCAGATCCTTGGAGTAGAAGAATCCATCGAATTAGCCTGGGTTTAGCATCCTTTTTGCTAAACAGATATTTCAAAGCAGCATGGTCTGTGTAGACTATGACCTTTGCTCCAACCAAATAGGATCTAAACTTGTCGATAGCAAAAACTACTGCTAGGAGCTCTTTCTCAGTTGTGGCATAATTGAGTTGGGCTCCTGTCAGAGTTTTGCTAGCGTAGGCTATTGCGTGATGCTTTTTATCTTTGGTTTGGCCTAAGACCGCACCAATAGCAAAGTCACTGGCATCACACATGATTTTGAATGGGATCATCCAGTCAGGAGGTTGGATAATTGGAGCTAAGATGAGTGCCTTTTTGAGTATATCAAATTATTTAAGGCATTCATCATCGAAATCAAAGGGAGCTTCTTTAGCTAATAGGTTGGTGAGGGGTCTAGCGATTTTGGAGAAATCCTTGATAAATCGTCGGTAGAACCCCGCATGACCTAAAAAGCTGCGGATTCCCTTAACATTGATAGGAGGTGGAAGTTTTTCAATAACATCAATTTTAGCTTGGTCCACCTCTATCCCTCTCTCGGACACCAAATGTCCAAGAACGATGCCTTCCCGAACCATGAAATGGCACTTTTCCCAATTAAGCACAAGGTCCTTCTCCTGGCATCTTTGTAAGACCCTGTCTAAATTTCCTAGACAATGATCAAAAGTTTTTCCATAGACGGAGAAATCATCCATGAAAACTTCCATGATATCCTCAATCATGTCTGAAAATATAGACATCATGCATCTCTGGAAAGAGGTAAGAGCATTACACATTCCAAAGGACATACGACGGTAGGCATAGGTCCCGTAAGGACACGTGAACGTGGTCTTACTTTAATCATCAGGATGGATAAGAATTTGATGATATCCCGAATACACATCAAGGAAACAGAAGTAGGAGTGTTTTGCCAATCGCTCTAACATCTGATCGGTGAAGGGCAATGGAAAATGGTCTTTCCTTGTTGCCTTGTTAAGTTTTCGGAAGTCAATGCACATCCTCCATCCCGTGACGGTCCGTTAAGGAATTAATTCATTCCTCTCGTTTTGAACGACCGTCATACCTCCCTTTTTAGGCACTACTTGAACTGGACTTACCCATTCACTATGAGGAACAAGGTAAATCATCCCGGCATGCAGAAGTTTCAAGACTTCTTTCTTGACAACTTCCTGCATCGCATTATTCGATCGCCTTTGAGGTTCCCTTGAGGGGACAATCTCGGGGTCGATAGGAATACGATGGGTGCATAACGATGGACTAATTCACTTGAGATCCTGAAGTGAATATCCAAAAACAGCTCTATGCCTTTCTAACATGGCTATGAGTTTGAGCGTTTCATCATCTGAAAGCTTGTCACTTATGATGACAGGGGCTTCCAAATCGCCATTTAGAAAGGCATAACGTAGGCCTGGAGGTAGAATCTTGAGCTCAACAGGAGGTTTTGGGGAGGGCTCTTCTTTTGGCAATTCAATTTCCTCCTAAAATTCATCCTCCTCTTGGACGAAGTCTTCTTCTCCTTCAATTTCAGGGGGTTCTAAAAATTGAAGAGTCCCAACCTCCTCCATTGGCTCATCTTGGATGGGAGATTCTGCAGATGTGTTCTTTGAACACAGAATAGGCATGGAGAAGTTTCTCCCTCCAAGATTGATATTGAGGCTTCCTTCCAAAGGAACTTCCATGAGAAATTTCTCTATGGGAATCCCTAACATGATGTTGAAATCTTGGATTTCGAACACGTGAAAATCTAGGAGAGCCTATACATCTTTGTGTCTAACAGAAACTTGTTGCAGAACCCCACATCCTTCGAGAATCGTTCCAAATGAATCTCAGAAGGATTTGCGTGTTGGTGCCAATGGCACATCGCCAAGAATGGCGAGAGCACAAGAATTGGAAATGAGATTTGCTCCAACAGTAGGGTTGTATAGGATTCTCATTGGTGTCCCTCTAATAGAACATAAAATGGTAGCCAAAGGTGAGGTCACCCGAAGAATTTCGGGTGAATTCTCGACTTCAGCTATCCACTCTCTGCTTAGGATAGAGGTCAACTACTTGACCGTCTGGCAGACGAACACCCCGTCAGGTGGTTCAGGTGGAGTTGGTGGCAATGAAGGCTTCCTATAGCAACAATACTTAGAGGTATTTCCATAATCTTCAAAAAGCTCTTCCTCGAAGTAAAATAGAAACTGCGAGGGTTGAATTTCTTCTACCTTCGTAGTCTCAGGATCGGGAGAGGATTCCTCTGGCAAGGCTTGGGGTAAACAAGAAATGGGTTCATCCTTGTCCAAGAGTGTATCCTCCGTTCTTGACACGACTTCCTCTTGGGAAGGCTCATTAAGACCCATAATGAAGGAAGAATTTTCTAGAATTCTGTCCAGAAGATCCTTGCCTTCTTCTGGAGCCTTATGGAGGAAAGATTCTCCAGCCATAATGTCAAGATATAGGGCAGACTCTTTGTTCAATCCCATGAATAAATGTTGCAAAAGCATTGGATCAGGGATTAACAAATCTGGGCCAGAATTTTTCAAAAGAGAAAATCTGCCCCAAGCTGAACCTACGGATTCCTTCTCCATCTGCTAGAAGCATAGTACTTCCTTTCATAAGGAAACAATTCGGGCAATGGGAAAGAAAGAAAGACAAAATTTGTCTCGTAATTCACTCCAATCACCATTTGTCTTCCTGACGTAGTGGTTGTACCATTGTTTGGCTTTTTCCTTGAGGGAAAAAGGAAACAACTTCCATTTGAGAGTTTCCTGTGTCATACCTTTGATTAGAAGGCATGAACACATTTGCTCGAACTCTCGTAGATGGTGGTAAGGGTTTTCACAATCCGTTCCTAAGAAGGATTTTTCCCGAACCATGGCTATAAAGCCAATGAGAAGTTCATAGCTGGTTGAACAAATAGGTTCCGCCGAAGGCGGTGGCTCACAGAACTTGCCCTTCGGAGCATAATAGGAAAGAATTTTGGGTTGCTCCATTTACATGGTGGTGGTAAGGTAAGAATAAGAAAGGTAAGATGATAGATGAGGGGGATATGATATGAGGGTGATCTTGGTTCGAAGATTAACAGCAACCGTTCCCTGGCAACGACGCTATAAATGCTTGTTGGTATTTCTTAACACCACAGAGTTATCCGCAAGCACAATTCCCAAGGGTATCGAATCCATAGAACGTGTGTGCTAATCTTTCAAACTAGCGCACCCAAGGAAATAAAGTTGTTTGGTAGGTAAGGAACATAGTGGAATTCAAAGTATTGATCCTAATTCAAGATAGTTTGTAGTAGATGCTTGCTTCGGGCACGGGCTTACTCCTAGTCATAGTAGGATGACTCCCGCCAAGAGCCTGTGTCATAGCCGAACCTGGTGGATTACGAAGGACAAGTAGGGCTGTCACCACCTACTGCCTACCTCTTCAATCAGTGGGTCTACGAGATATCCACTAATGATTTATAACCTAAGCACCACGCTTACGTTCTAAATCACTACTCTAGTTGTTTCAAACACAAAGCTACAACTAGAGCCTCTAATGAATTAAAGCAGTGAACCCACAAGTAACTACTTGTGCAAACTACTAAGAATAAAAGATCGAACTTGTATTGAATTCACTAAGGCTTACTTGATTGAGTAAAACCTTTGTAGGGGTACAAGTGTAGAAGAGGGACTTGACAAGCCCAAGCCTCCTTCTCCGAGACTCTTCACCACACTCTCCTTCTACTTTGGTAGCCTCTAGGACTACTCTAAACCTTTGGAGTGTAGCAGTATTCTCAACTTTTGGTGTGTGTGAGAAGTGAGGTGAGGGGGTCTATTTATAGGTGGAGAAGGGTCGGTTCCCACCACAATTAATGCGCGAATCAGTCACCATTGACTCCAGGGAGCCGGGAGGAGTGAACACATGTCATCTGACCAGGTTTGGCACCAGGAAGGGGTCGGCCGAACCCCTGGTTCAGCCGACCTGGTCAAGCCTCCCCACGTGGAGTGCTTCCTCCAGGTGGCTTCCAGGTAGGCCCCCTTGATGTATATGGGTGCAACACCACTGGATCTCCTCGTACCTGTTTGTGGGCCATTTGATCCATGTGTTGCCATGAGTCATCGCTTGACTCGTTGAAATCAATTTTCTTGCATTCATCCCTGCATGTTTTGGTATTTTGGGTAATAATTCACCTTCATACAAATAGACACCAACACTTGTGGAATTGGGTTAGTGTATAGCCCTACCACTATGTTTTGTGTTTCCTTTATGCACATTATGAGGTGAATTGACGGTCAAAATGTGGTACTTAAGAACCGACAACAATGACAAAAGAAGCTCGAGAAGCTCAAGAAGAAAACGACAGCGACAATGAAAGCAGTGACATTGATGAAGAAGATATGATCCTATTCATTAAGAAATTCAAGAAAATGAGGAAAAGAAGACAAGGTGGTAGATCAAATGAAGGAAGACATAGAGATAAACCAAGACCGAAGATCAAGCGTGCTTTCTATAATTGTGGCAAATACGACCACATCATAGTTGATTGTCCCCATGAAGAAAACAAGCAGAAGACCAAGGACAACAAGCCTCAATCCAAGAAGATGTTCAAGAAGAAGAAGCAATTCAGACGTGCGCATATAGTGAAGGAGTGGGACTCAAATGATGAGTCCTCATCCGAAGAGGAAGAGAAGATGGCTACCATAGCCATCAAGAAGACAACCAAGAAATCCACCCTCTTCCCAACCATCGGCACAAGGAAAGACACCGATCATACGTGTCTAATGGCCAAAGAAGGTAAACAGAAGGTAACAACTAAATCTTCATCCTCACATTATTTTAATAGTGATAGTGATAACTCTAGTGATGATGAAGATATGCTTGTTGGTTTAGATAAGAAAATTGCGGCTAAAATGAAATTTTTAATGGATGAGGTTGTTGATAAGGAGGAGCTAGTTGATAGTCAAGAAGATATGATCATCCTCCAAAAGGAAGAATATCTTAAGATCAAAAAGCTACTCGAGCTTGAAAAGGAGCAAAGCAACTCACTGGAACATGAGTTAGTTTCAAGTAATGAAGCTTGTTTGAAGCTAGAATACTCAAACATGGCTATCAAGGATGAACTTGCTAACTTAACCAAAGTTAAGAAGATCCTTGAGGTAAAAGTTGAGTCACTCAAGTCAAGTTGTTATTCATCCTCTTCAAGCTCACCTTCTCAACATATAAAATCTAAAACTACTATTGCTTGTGCATGTGCTAAAATTGACACTAACTTGAAGGAGAAGTCAAACTCAACAAAAGACAAGCATCCTTCCCAATGTGGCATAATTGAGAAGGAGAAGGTCAAGTATGCACGCAGTGCATACTTGGTCACAGGAATTCCTAATGTCAAATATAGTATTGGGTATTCTTATGGTGAAAAGCAAAATGCTGAAAGCCACAAGAATAACATGGAGCGCATTGCCTTTGTCAAGGGAAGCTCCTCTCAAGTTAGAAAACCTAATAATGTTGATAAACATAAAATTGTTAACAGCTATGAGAAACAACTCTTGTTTAGAACTTTTGATGCATCATATGTTCTTATGAAATGTAATTTTGGTAAAGTTTATGCTAAACATGTTGGGCCACACCATGGAAACACCAAGTCTCATGTGTGGGTGCCCAAATCACTTGTGACTAACCTCAAAGGACCCAAGCAAGCTTGGGTACCTAAGACGAAGGCATAATTTGTGTTTTGTAGGCCTATTCATCCGGTGGAGCTAAATGGGTGCTAGATAGTGGATGCACCAATCACATGACCGGAGAAAGAAGGATGTTCGTTGAATATGAAGAAAATGAAGATCCAAGTGAATGCATTTATTTTGGCAATAACAGTCAAGGAAGGGTGCTCGGTACCGCTAAAATAGCAATTTCATCACAAAATACTCTTTCTCATGTTTTACACATTGATTCCTTGGATTATAACCTTTTGTCCATCTCTCAATTATGTGACAAAGGTTATAATTGTTTGTTCACTAATGAGGGTGTGAACATCTTTAGAAGGAATGATAACTCTGATGCATTCAAGGTTGTGTTAAAGGGAAAACTTTATCTAGTTGACTTTAACAAAGATAAAGCCGAACTTGACACATGCTTGATTGCAAAGACCAACAGGGGTTGGCGGTGGCATATAAGGCTAGAACATATTGGTATGAGGAATCTTCAAAAACTTCTAAAAGGCGATCACATCCCTGGTTGAAAGGATGTTGTTTTTGAGAAAGACAGGCCTTGTAGTGCGTGCCAAGCCGAGAAGCAAGTAGGAGCACCCCATCACGCGAAGAACGTCATGACTACAACAAGACCGCTTGAGCTCCTTCACATGGACCTATTTGATCCAATTGCTTACATAAGCACCGGAGCTAACAAGTACGGTTTAGTCATTGTTGATGATTTTTCTCGCTTCACGTTGGTTTTATTTTTTGCATGATAAGACAGAAACTCAAGGAACCCTCAAGAAGTTTCTCAAGCGAGCTCAAAATGAATTTTTGTTGATGATCAAGAACAAACGAAGTGACGATGGAACGGAGTTGAAGAATACACAAGTTGAGGAGTATCTAGACGAAGAAGGGATAAATCACGAGTTTTCAGCACCTTATTCTCCTCAACAAAACAGAGTAGCTGAAAGGAAGAATCGAACACTCATTGAGATGGCGAGGACAATGCTCAATGAGTACAAGACTTCGGATCGGTTTTGGGCTGATGCGGTCAACACCACGTGTCATGCAATAAACCGACTCTATCTTCATCGCCTACTCAAGAAAACATCGTATGAACTACTCACAGGTAACAAGCCAAATATTTCATACTTTCGAGTTTTTGGTTTTAAATGTTATATTTTGAACAAGAAGCCTATGACTTCAAAGTTTGCTTCGAAGTCCGATGAAGGTTTCTTACTGGCTATGATTCAAACTCCTACAACTATCATGTCTTCAACAAGGCCTCCAGACTGTTGAAGTAGCACGTGACATAGTGTTCGATGAAACTAAGGGCTCTCAAGGAGGGCAAGTTGATCAATATGTGCTAGATAGAGAAGAAGCTCCATGTCAAGCATTGGGAAGAATGGTGTTGGGCGATGTTCGACCACAAGCGCCATCTACAAATGCGTATGAGGAAGATGAACCACAAGTGGAGGAAAATGATCAAGGGGGAGCTTCTACACAAGATCAACCTCATGAAGATCAAGGTGATCAACAAATCAATGAGGGCAACCATCATGGGGGAGAAGAAGATGAGGACAATGTAGACACAAGACCACCAGTGCCACACCCAAGAGTACATCAATGCATTCAAAGAGATCACCCCGTCGACAACATAATCGCTAACATCCCAAAGGGAGTAACAACTCGATCTTGTATAGCTAATTTTTGTGAACGTTACTCGTTTTTATCCTCTTTGGAACCACACAGGGTTGATGATGCTTTAAAGGATCCGGATTGGGTGGTGGTGATGCAAGAAGAATTGAAAAACTTCAAATGGAACGAGGTGTGGGAACTTGTTGAAAGACCCAAGTTCAACGTCATCGGCACTAAATGTGTCTTACGCAACAAGCAACATGAACACGGGGTGGTGACAAGGAAGAAGGCGCGACATGTGGCCAAAGGGTATTCACAAGTCAAAGGTTTGGATTTCAACGAGACTTCTGCTCCCGTAGCTAGGCTTGAATCGATTCGAATATTACTTGCATATGCTACTCACCATGATTTCAAGATTTATCAAATGGCTGTTAAAAGTGCCTTCCTCAACGAACTGATCAAGGAGGAGGTGTACATGGAGTAACCCCCCGGGTTCGAAGATTAGGAGTTCCTCGACCATGTGTTCAAACAGCGTAAGGCTCTCAATGGCCTCAAACAAGCTCCTAGAGCTCGGTACGAGTGACTTAGAGATTGTTTTGATTGAAAATGGATTTAAGATTGGTAAAGCTGATTACACTTTCTTTACTAAGAATTTTTATAATGATCTTTTTATCTGTCAAATTTATGTTGATGATATTATATTTGGTTCAACTGACAAATCTTTTTGTCAAGAGTTTAGTAAGATTATGATAGATAGATTCGAGATGTCCATGACGGGAGAATTGAGATATTTCTTGGGATTCCAAGTGAGGCAATGAAACATTCATAAGCCAAACAAAGTACACTCGAGACACACATAAAATGTTTGGAATGGACAAAGAAAAGCCTATAAAGACTCCCATGGCGACAAATGGACACTTGGATCTCAATGAAGACGAACCAAACATGGATCAAAAGGTATATCCCTCCATGATTGGCTCCCTACTTTATTTATGTGCATCTAGGCCTGATATTATGTTGATTGTGTGTTTGTGTGCAAGATTTCAAGCCAATCCTAAGGAATGTCACTTGACAACCGTAAAAAGGATCTTGCGATATTTAGTTCATACACCCAATCTAGGCCTTTGGTATCCTAAAGGTTCAAAGTTCAATCTCATTGGATACTCCGATGCAGATTATGTTGGATGCAAAGTAGATAGAAAAATTACCCCCGGTACCTGCCAATTCGTTGGTAGATCCCTGGTTTCTTGGTCCTCCAAGAAACAAACAAAACTCCATTTCCTTATCCACGACCAAAGCGGAGTATGTTGCAGCCGGGAGTTGTTGTGCACAACTCCTTTGGATGCGAAAAACTATAAGGTATTACGGTTACAATATGAGCCGTATTCCACTCCTTTGTGACAATGAGAGTGCAATTAAAATTGCCCATAATCCCGTTGCGCACTCTAGGACCAAACACATAGACATCCGGCATCACTTTTTGAGAGATCATTCAATGAAAGGCGACATAATCATTTCCCATGTCAATAACAAAAAACAACTAGCTAACATCTTTACCAAGCCACTTGATGAGAAACGTTTTTGTGAGCTCCGAAATGGACTAACAATCCTTGATGCTCGAACATGGTTTGAAAGCTTGCATACATGTATGGTATCTTCAAAATCTATTGATTGTGTTATGAAAATCATCTCTCTTTATTTTTCTCCAAAAACTATGTTAATTACTTGATTTTGGTGAATTATGGTCGTAGCTTGTTTGTTGTATGTTTACTGATCATATTCATCAAGGTTATTTGTGTGTTTTGCCCCCTATTTTCTTTGTAAGCACCTTCTAATATATACTAATGGTCTAACTGCTTCTGTTCTGGTGACTACGGGCTAGTCCAGAGTTACCTGGACTAGTCCGCACAATGCAGACTAGTCCGCAAAGTTCTGGTAGTCCGGACTAGTCCGGTTCGACCACAGACTAGTCCAATTTTTCGACTCCATAACTCTAGGGCTGCCAAAATCTAATCTTCTTCATCCTCACAACTCACCTCATGTTCTCTCTCCTCACTGAAGTGTCCCCAAGGTGATTTGGCAATTTCTCCAACAAACCTTCTCAAATCCGTGGGAAACGATCTTCATCGCAAGGGGATCGAGGACCCCCGACTTGTCCGCATCAGAAACTCCTCCAACTCCACGAATCGAAGGATTTGGTAAATTTTCTCCCAAACCCTAGAACCTTCGATTTCTTTTGTTTTGGACCAAGTAGCTTAGCTCCTCTAGTCTATACATGGTTCCTTGGTGTATTTCAACTATCTCTAGTCACTTTTGCATTGAGAAACTCCATTTCCTTGTAAGTTAGGGTTTGAGCAATTGAATATCGGACTAGTCCGTTCTCAGTGCGGACAAGTCCGGTACTTCGGACTAGTCCGCACTTAAGCACCGAACATGTCTGATTTTTGACTGGACACAACCCTAATTTCCTTCTACTCAATGCATTCCCTTGCCATCAATACTTATCTATGTCATGTATAACCTCCTTATCAGGACAATGTCGAATGAAAACATCTCATACTTTGAAGATGAAATGGATCAAGATGTGTTGCCGCGATTCTCTGAGTCTCGCGCTAACAAAAGGCAAGAGCGTGCTGCCGAGCCTTCGCCCACTCGACCTAGGATGCGACAAAAGGTTGCGGGCAAGAATCCAGCTTCGAAAGCTCAAGATATGGCTGGTTCTAGCTTAGCGGCTCAACGCCAATCCAAAGTGAAAGGTAAAGGGATTGCCTCTGGCTCGATCGACCCTCTCAAGACGAGTGCTCTAAGGCAGGGGAATAGAGACCCCCCGGAAGAAAAATTCAATGGCAATAGGAGTGATTTGGCTTGGAAGCTAAGGAAAGTTGATGCTTATGGAAGTGCTAAGAATGCAGTTGATCCAAGGTTTTGGAGCAGCATTCACGCAGACTACTACAGTTCCGTGTACCTACAGATGAATACTCCAGTAGTCCACAATCAATGGATTGACTGGAGCCACTTTGAAAGAAAAAGTTGTGGTGCCTTTGATGAAGTTGTACAGGCTGCAGAGAGGCATGGCCTGAGGGACTTGTTTGCTTTCAGGTGCAACTGGAATGATGAGGTCATAGCACAGTTCTTTGCAACCTGCTTTTTTGCCAGTGATGAAGAAGAGCGAGTGACTTGGATGACTCAAGGATCCAAGTACACTGTGACATATGATGAGTTTGCTAGACTGCTGCACCTTGGTGACACTTGCAGCAATGAAGTGATTATTCACAACATTGGGATTTTAGAGAAGGACAAGATGGACTTTCTCTATGATACCCGTCTCAAGTACAATACTCCCTCAACCAAGAACATGAAGCCCTTCTTCGTGGTTCTCAATAGGGTGCTTAGGAAGACAATTGCTCCAAAGGATGGAGATACAGGGAGTGTCCAAGGCTACCTGAGGACATTGATGAAGGTGATTAGCAAGAGCGGGAAATTTGACATCTTTCACTACATATGGAACAACATGGTGAATATTTTCTGCACACCTAACCATTCCTGTGGCTATGCGCCTTATATCATGTTCATGATAGAAAAGGTCACAGGGATTGAGTTTGTGAAAGATGTTGAACACACAACCTTGAGGCCCCAGAAGCCTCCCCAAGCCACTCTCCCAGTTTCTCCAACTCTTGTGTCAAGTGAAGAGGCTCCCAAGAGAGCTCAAGGAGATGTAAGGCCTGAATCTAACACTAGGGCCCCTTGCCACAAAGGGTCTCCTAGTGGTATTATGAAGTACCTGGCTGCTATCTTCGGTTCTTGCCGCAAAACGGACATGAAAGTCAACAAGTTAAACAAGGCAAGAAAAGAGGACATGAGGTACATAAAGCAAAATGTCAAAGCAATATGCCAGAAGCTGGAGATTGAGCCTATTGGGTCTCCTGTTATCTTCGAGGACTCTCCTTCTGACTTCTCGGAGCTTCAACCTCTATCTCCCTCCGAGCTTGCATACTTCAGCATTGGGGGCACGACAAGTGGTTCTCATCCTCCTCCTCAGCCTGATGATGAAGACGATGAGAGGACCGACAGTGAGGAATGAGTTGACAGCAACTTCTAGATCCCTCCTCTCCTTCTTTATGGTGCCTTGATGCCAAAGGGGGAGAGATTGAGGGGAGTCACTAGGTCCTAGCAGTAGGTTGAGAGATGAGAGCTCCATTTGTGTTTCTCTTGGATTGTAAAACTTTGATTATGCTCTCTTATGCTTTTGGACATGTGTTGTGACACGTGACTATGTTATGCTTATAATCTATGTCTTATGCTCTGAATTTGATATTCATGCCTGAAAATCTTGATGCTATTATTGCTCACACACATAGTTTTGCACCTCTCCATAAAGAGTGCACATATGTCTTATGTCTGCATTGCCTATTTTGTTCTAAGTTCATATATGCACACTTTATGAAAATCTGAATTTTTATCATATTTGTGAAATCTCAATTGGTTATCATCAATCACCAAAAAGGGGGAGATTGAAAGTGCATCTAAGCATCCCTTTTGGGTTTTGGTTTATTTATGACAAACAAATGAGATCCTAACAAACTGTTGAGATGTGCACAAGTTTTAATTAAATTATGAAGAAAGTGCAAAAAGGAAGGAGTATGTGAATCAATATGGAAAAGAGCTCAAGAGCTGAATAGATTAGATCATTCTGTCTAGAGTGTGTTCGAGAAACACACCCCAAGAGCTCAAGCAAAAGAAAATCTCTGCACAATTCACAGGAAGAACGAACTAGTCTGATATCACCACGTACTAGTTCGATATGTCCCTGACTAGAAACGGACAAGTCTTCCCAGTGCTAACTTGTCCGCTAGTACACCTGTTTTCACAGCACCAGACTAGTCCAATAACACCACGGACTAGTCTGATATCTTGCTGACTAAAAATGGACAAGTCTGCCCCAGTGCAGACTTGTCCTAAGGACATCACACTTTACACAAAAACGGACAAGTCTGAAATCATCAGGGACTAGTCCAAAAACTCTTTGACTAAAATCGAACAAGTCCTCCAATTGTGGACTTGTACTCAATTCTACATGAGGTTCACCACATCAGACTAGTCCAATATGAGACGGACTAGTCCAAACAATTCCAGAGCCCAAATCAGACTAGTTCGATATATCAGAACACTTAGGGTTTCCCACACGCCGCACACCGAACTAGTCCGGAGTCCACCACGGACTAGTCCAGATATCGCAAACCCTAATGGTAACTTTTGATAACCCTAGTATAAACAGAGGTGTACGGCCCTACAACAAACTCTCTCGACCCCCTGCGTCGTCACACCTTCCAAGAGCCTAGAATACACGTCTCTCAACACAATCTAACCCTATAATGATAAAATCTTTGAGGATTGGCCATTGATCAAAGGAGAGACTCGTTCTACATGTCTGGAGCTCTTGGGTTTGAATCTCTCGCACACTCTCGTTGTTTTATTGCATATCTTTCCAGTGTGTTTGGTGGTGTTTTCAATTGTAAATCTTGGCAAGCCCGCAACTTGTGAGAAGGCCCCTTGAACACGGTGATTCGCCCCCTCTGTTATTAGTGGAAGAGAATCAGCGTCCATGGCGATTCGACGAGGGTAGGATTGGTGAAGACCCGGTCCTCTGTGGACTCCTCAATGTGGATGCAGATTTCCTTTATGGAATCGAACCACGGGATAAAATTCTTTTGTCATACTTTCTCTTACTTTTCATCATATTCTAGGGTTTACTCGATCTTATACAACTTACGTTAAAACATTGAAACCAAAGTTACTTTGTGCCATACCTAGTTTCATTGACGTAATACACTCAAGTTACAACTTAATTTCCACTGCATAGAGTACTTGAATTGAAATCATTGATCAAACTTGATCAATCTAGTACGCACACACTGGACTATTCTGCACCCTACCAGACTAGTCCAATTTTTCTGTATTTGATCAAGTTGCTATGTGTTTCAGGATCCGACAAATGTTCAAAAAGCCTATTCACCCCCTCTAGGCTACATTCAAGTAGTATTTATGATTGTGCTATACCATTCTTATTACATCCTCATAAACACTATAAACCTCCACTATAGTCTAATTTGCTATGATAGGACTATATTAATATGAATCACTTATGCTATGAATTAACATTGGTTCAACGATGATTTAGTTCATTGCCTTAGGATGGCTTGTGCCTAGGCTCTTAAGGTAATTACCTAATATGCTAGCATGGTGCTTGGATAGAGAGTAGCGTTGAATGTCTCGTAGACCCACAAATTTAAGAGGTAGGCCATAGGTGGTGACAGTCCTATCTGTCCTTTGTAACCCTTCACGTTCGGCAATGCAACAGCCTCTCGGCAGGACTCGCCTAGTGTTGCTACTGGTAAACCCGTGCCCGATGTGTTAATCCACTTAGCATGAGAATTCATAATTAGTGTAATCATGAGTAACTAACTTAGGCTATGTATATGTACATTAGAAGCATAGTAGGAGTATCTACCTAACTCTTAGCCAAGTTCATCTATTACCTCATCAATCCCCTTAGGATGGAATGCTCTTGTGTGTGTCACACTACCTCAATTACCCTTTATCCATCCTTGCTAGAACCCTACCTAGGCAAACCTAGACTTTCCACTTGATGATTGTTTTACTTCCATCTAGCCTTCATTTGGGAAAATGCTACATCGATAGTTTCTGTGCGCTTGTGGATGTTCATCTAAGATTTAAAACCTACCAACAAGCAATTCTGGCACTACTGCAAGGGATGAATATTTAGTAGTGCGTAGGAAATATCAACACCTTCCATGAAGACCACTCTTCTTCCAAACTTGGCAGGATGGAAGGTCTCGAACCACACTTGCCTTATGGACAAGGAAGGCAAGAAAAAGGTTAAATCTGGACCTTCATCTTTACATTCCTTTAATGCAGATGATTTTTAGCAGCGATGAAAAAGAACACATGCTTAAGGGATTAAGTAAAAGTGCATTAGCTGAAATGAAAATGTTGTCGGATGAGATATTTGAGAAGGAAGATTTTATCAACCGACATGAAGATATGCTCATCCTTGAAAAGGAGAGATATTTTGAGGTTGAAAAGGCTCCCGAGCTTGAAAAGGAAAAGAGAGAAGCACTTCAGCGTGATCATCCATCAGCAAGGAAACTTGCTCGAATCTAAATTATTTTAATGTTGTACTTAAGGATGAGCTTGTTAACTTGACAAAAGTTAACAAGAAACTTCAAGTACAAGTTGAATCTCTCAAGCAAAGTGTTCCCACTCCCTCTAAGAGCACAACAACTAGGCCTTTGTCCCAAACAAGTTGGGGTCGGCTAGAAATAAAACACATTAATTTTTGAAGAAAAGTAATAGAAAATAACATGAGAGTAAAAAATATTTTACTTTTATTTATATTAGAAATGGATTAATAAGAAACAAGATAAGAGTAACAAAATACGAATAAACTAAGATTCTGACCCATGAATTGCTAATTTTTATGTAGTCCTATCATGAGCCAAATCTCTAGGTATGCCCCACTCCTTTAAGTCTCATTTCACCGCCTCCTGCCATGTCAACCTTGGTCGACCTCTACCCCTCCTAAAATTTTCTCTACTCTTTATAATCCCACTATTAACCGATACTTTTGGAGGTCTCCATTGGATATGCCCAAACAACCGTAGGCGATGTTGGACTAGCTTCTCCTAAATCGGTGCCACGCCTACCCTATCACGTACCACCTCATTCCTAATTTTTTTTGTGTGACCCCACATCCACCATAGCATGCGCATCTCAGCAACACTCATTTGTTGGACACGTTGCCTTTTAGTTGGCCAACATTCTTGATGAGATCATGCACATTATTATTGCACCTACAAACATGACACAATATTTATTTGTTTGGGATCCTGGCTCAAGTGAATGTGCACTCTTATTTGATAGACAAGATCAAGATGGCGCACTATGTCGTCCACCACCTTGGCCTCGTCCATTCATGCATACAAGAAGATTTGATGGCGTTGCACACTTGGACCAACACATGAGAGGAGACGAACTTGAGTCGAGGACGACTCCAATTCAAGGAGGGGAGGATGATGAGGACATCACTTATATGGATACAAACAATACTCTACTGAATATACAAGATGCAATCAATAGAGTTCATACACAACAATTAATTTCAGAGGTGAACTCGTTCTTATATATTTCCTTATATGTTTTTGAGCATAGATTGCTACTTAATGATTTATTTGTGATTAGGATCCATGGAGAGGTTCAAGGAGTACTTGGAGGGAGTATTAGGGACGTGAAAGACCAGAGAATTCGTTCAAAGAAGATGGAAACTGAACCAAACTCCAAATCGTATCCAACTCGGAGTCCAGGAGCAGTACGCACTAAAACGGATGCCCAGGACGCATACGAACTCCGTTTTGGACGTTCTACATATGCAAGGAAAGGGGAGAGGATAACCTTTCCAATGGCGCCGGTCCCATGTCAATATATTTCGGATTCGACGGGAATCGTCGAAACAAAATCAAATACAGAATCTGTCAGGGTGCTGCGCCACCATATTGGGCCATTGGGCCTTGTATCAAGTCTAAGTCCATTATTTTCGTGTGTTAGGGTTAGGTCACGACCCCAACACCCCCTTGGACGTCCTCCCACCTATATATACTCCATAGTAGCCACCATGAACAATTGGGTTTTTCTTAGATTAATAATATCGCTGTTGTACAGTTTGTGAAACCCCAACTTCAGCAATTTCAGATTGCTTCTTCTACGTTCTTGCTTGTGTTCTCGGTTGCACTTGCAGGGGTTAGCCTTCTTGGCGAGGTCAATCGTGTGAAGCACGGTTGATAACCAAAGGAGCGGTGGTGTAGTGATTGCAGAGGTTGTTCGTGTTCTACTCGAGAGCCTCGGATCATCAACGTCGAGATCTCCACATCAATCGACTTATCCATTACCTTTCGGAAGATCGGGACTCATCTTTTCCTATCAATTGGTATCAAATTTCCAGGTTGCCCGTTAGGTAATTCACCTATCCATTACATTATTTTTGTTTTTCATACCTAGAGTCCACAAAAAAGCCACAAAAAAACTTGCAGTTTCGTAGATCTGTTAATTACTTTGTCCAAACCACATTGAGCCTTTGCAACTTTGTTATTCAGTTTGGTTTGGTTGAGTTTGTGTCCGTGGTTGAGTCATATTGCTGGTTTAGAAGTGTCTTTAGTCTTAGTTTGAGTTTTGCATTGTGTTGATTCATCCTTTTGAATCACGTCATCACGTCCAGATTAGATTCACCTCTGTCCAGTATGGTATTTTCATCATATCTCGCACATACAAACTCGGATTTTCATTTTCTTGTACTTTCTGGAAAGCTTAAGAAGTGCTCTATAACTTTCATATTCATCATTTTCCCAGAAAATATAGTTATCGATGTATAAATTGCATTAGATCCGAATCTGTTATTGACATAAAAATTCTGAATAGTCTGTATTTCGGGGTTAGTATCTCCTATTGTTCTTTTGCAAAATAGGTCTTCCATATATTGAAATTAAAGAGGAGAGATATATCTACAATCTTGCTGTTCTAAGTTTTCCAATTTAGAGCCTATAAGTGTGCTTATTTGTCCTTGGAAAATTGAGCAGAAAATCTGCGACAGACACACGAGATATCTTGGGTTGATTTTCATTGTGTTCTTCCCTTGCAGCACATTCTGAAAAAAAAGGAAGAAAAAAGAAAAAGGCAAGTGCAAAACAAGAAACAAAAGCCGCACAAAAAAAGGAGGAAAAAAACAACAAAAAAACAGAAGTGCTTGCATTCTTTGTGTCATCTAGTTTTTGTCTCATGTCTTGCTAGCTTGAACTACTAGGAACACATTTAGACCAGCAACTTTGACAAATACTTTGGACACTTATTCAACTTTACTATCTGATTTCATTGTTACTAATCCTTGCTACATAGAAAGTGCCATCCAAGCTACACCTTACTCTTGAGCAGAATTGATACACCTTTGCAATCATCCCACGCTTCATTGGTTTCTTCATACCGTCCACCGTTTGCCACCTGCAGTGTCGGTAAGAACACTTGTAAGAGCGTGGTAAGACGCTTGAGAGTGTGTGATTCCACTTCCACTTTGCCATTATCCTTTGTAGTTGATAGGGATAACATATTTTTTGTGTTGTCTTCTGTTTGCTACTAACAATGTCAGTTAAAAGCAAGAATCATGCATTATATGCTGAGATGATGGACATGATGAAGACGACGATAGAGTTGCTCAGTAAAAATCAAACATCAACCAAGGATTCACATGACATTCAGACCACCTTTACAACACCTTCCACAAGAAGTAATTACATTCTCCCATCTCTTCCTTCTTATGATGGTTTTGGTTACGATGAATATATTGCTTGGGAAATAGAGTTGGATAAAATTTTTGGACAATGTCATATGTGTGAGAAAAGAAAGATTAGAAATGTTGCAAGTGCATTAGTAGGTTGTGCATTGACTTGGTGGAACAACTTAAGTGATTTAGAAAGACCTCGAACATGGAAAGATATGAAAATTCTTATGCGAGAAACTTTTGCTAATATATCTAATTGTAAAGATGAAATACATGAACTTGAGAAGAATTTTCTTGTTGTACCTCCTCCTTTGCCTAACCTTTTGCAGGAACATGAACAAATAAATGGAGATGCAAATGAGAGTGAGGTGTTGAACAACTCTTCTGAATTTTTTGATGAATCAACTCATAATGCATTTGAATTTCTTGCTGAAAATGAGAGTAATGTTAATGGACAATGCTATATAGTTAACCAAGGTATGATATTTTCAGATGTGCTGAATTTTGCTACCAATCATACTATCGATGAGCAGCAAAAAGATGAACCTTTTCATAATACAACTTTACCATTAGTTGATTTTCCCACTGATTCTTATAACAAAAATGAGTTGTGTGCTGATAATTATATTATACCTATGCTAGAACAACCAAATGAATTTGATACTTTATCACTCACTTGTGCTGAAATTAAGCATTTGATCGCAACTACATGTGAAAGGGATGAGCTGAAATTGTTATCTTCTCTAAATACTTTGGGCTATATTGAATTTGACACTCTTTGTGATCTAGATATCGTAGAGAAGATAATATTTTCTCAATCTGAATTGCCTTTGTTAAGTAGAAATATTTTTCATGCTATAGGCAAATATGAACATAGTGGTATGTTTATGGTGCATAAAGTTTACATATGTTCAACTGAGGAAGCTCCTTTTGTGCTGCGACAACATGGTCAAGTAAATGAATGTACTAACGCTAATAATGTATTGTCAAGTTTTTCTAGTATGTTTTCCTTGCAGCAGGGACAACAAAAGCATTATTCACTGTGGTTGTGCATTATGGACAGCACTTACTCTACCTCCAATGCAAGCCTCTTTGCTGGACATACGAGCAAGCCGAGGATGGCTTGTCATAAAGAAGGGGAGAATGATGAGATCATGCACATTATTATTGCACCTACAAACATGACACAATATTTATTTGTTTGGGATCCTGGCTCAAGTGAATGTGCACTCTTATTTGATGGACAAGATCAAGATGGAGCACTATGTCGTCCACCACCTTGGCCTCCTCCATTCATGCATACAAGAAGATTTGATGGCGTTGCACACTTGGACCAACACATGAGAGGAGACGAACTTGAGTCGAGGACGACTCCAACTCAAGGAGGGGAGGATGATGAGGACATCACTTATATGGATACAAACAACACTCTACTGAATATACAAGATGCAATCAATAGAGTTCATACACAACAATTAATTTCAGAGGTGAACTTGTTCTTATATATTTCCTTATATGTTTTTGAGCATAGATTGCTACTTAATGATTTATTTGTGATTAGGATCCATGGAGAGGTTCAAGGAGTACTTGGAGGGAGTATTAGGGACGTGAAAGACCAGAGAATTCGTTCAAAGAAGATGGAAACCGAACCAAACTCCAAATCGTATCCAACTCGGAGTCCAGGAGCAGTACGCACTAAAACGGACGCCCAGGACGCATACGAACTCCGTTTTGGACGTTCTACATATGCACGGAAAGGGGAGAGGATAGCCTTTCCAATGGCGCCGGTCCCATGTCAAAATTTTTTAGTAGTCGACGGGAATCGTCGAAACAATAGCAAATACAGAATCTGTCAGGGTGCTGCGCCACCATATTGGGCCATTGGGCCTTGTATCAAGTCTAAGTCCATTATTTTCGTGTGTTAGGGTTAGGTCACGACCCCAACACCCCCTTGAACGTCCTCCCACCTATATATACTCCATAGTAGCCGCCATGAACAATTGGGTTTTGCTTAGATTAATAATATCGCTGTTCTACAGTTTGTGAAACCCCAACTTTGCAATTTCAGATCGTGTCTTCTTCTTGCTTGTGTTCTCGGTTGCACTTGCAGGGATTAGACTTCTTGGCGAGGTCAATCGTGTGCAGCACGGTTGATAACCAACAGAGCGGTGGTGTAGTGATTGCAGGGGTTGTTCGTGTTCTACTCGAGAGCCTCGGATCATCAACGTCGAGATCTCCACATCAATCGACTTATCCATTACCTTTCGGAAGATCGGGACTCATCTTTTCCTATCAATTCTGCTCCATACAACATCGTTGGTCTTATCACCATCCTATAGTATTTTCCTTTCAATTTTTGTGGAACTTTCTTATCACATAAGATTCCAGATGCTTGCTAGCACTTCTTCCACCCGATCTTGACCCTGTGGCAAACATCTTCGTCAATATCACCATTGCTTTGTAACATTGATCCTAAATATCAAAATGTGTCCCTCCTAGGTACTACTTGTCCTTGTAAACTAACATTTCCATCCTCGCACCCAACATCACTAAAATCAAATCTCATATACTCAATCTTGGATCTACTAAGTCTAAACCCCTTAGACTCTAAGGCCTACCTCCATTGATCCAATTTTCTATCAACACCATCCCTAGTTTCATCTACCAACACTACATCATCAGCAAAGAGCATACACCAAGGGATATCCCGTTTTATATTCTTCGACACCTCATCCATCACTAAGGAATAGATGTATGGACTTAAGGCTGATTCTTGGTGTAGCCCTATTATGACAGGAAAAGTATCGGTCTCACTATCTCTTACGCGCACACTTGTCACCACATTATCGTACATATCCTTCATAAGGTTAATGTACTTTGTTTGGACTTTGTGTTCTCTAGTGCCCACCACATGGCTGGCCTTGGTACCTTATCGTATGTCTTCTCCAAGTCAATTAAAACCATATTTAGCTCCTTCTTTTGCTCCCTATACCTCTCCATAAGATGACGGAGTAATAAATCGCCTCCACAGTGGATCTCCTAGGCATAAAACCGAACTGGTTTTTAGTGACATTGGTCACTTTGCTCAAGCGGTGTTCCTCGGTAAGCTTCATAGTAGATCAAACGTTGCTCAAGCGGTGTTCCTCGGTAAGCTCAAACGTTGCTCAAGCGGTGTTCCACAGTGGATCTCCTAGAGCTTCATAGTATGACTCATAAGCTTAATTCCTCGGTAATTAGTACAACTTTGAACATCTCCTTTATTTTTGAAGATGGATACTAAAATACTTCTCCGCCACTCTTCAAGCATTTTGTTTGACTTAAAAAATGCAGTTGAATAGTTTAGTGAGCCATACTATTGCTATATCGTCGATCCCCCAAAAACCTCTACACCTTAATGGGACATCATCAGGGCCGAGGGCCTTCTCTCCTTTCATCCTTTTTAAGGCCTCTCTAACCTCAGACTCTTGTATCCTCTGCATGAATCGTCTGTTGGAGTCATCAAATGGTTCATCCAAACTGAACCTAAAACTCTCATTCCTGTCGTTGAATAGTCCATTCAAGTAGTCCCTGTAGAAGCCCAAATTTCTATAATGCAAAATTCAGTTAGGACTAAAAATTTTGAATGATAAAAAGAAATAATAAGGAAATGAGAAAAACAAATTAGTCCAAACTCCAAAAGAGGGAATTCAAAAAAATAAAATTAGCTACTGTTCAAATAAAATTAACATGAAGATTTGAGTTGACCAATGGATTTCAAATATTTCAAATACTCTCCCTGAAAAGTTTCAAGATTTTTGAACTTCATTTGTTATTTTATTTGAGACGTATAGAAAATTCAAACCATATTTAAATTCAAATTTTGAATTATGTTCAAACTTATTTGAATATAAGATTTGAACACACCATCATGATAAGCATGACTTGCTGGACTTATCCATGAAGTTTCACAATTTTGGAGCTCATTTACTATTTTAAATTGAATTTACATGTGAGCGGTACATTGAGGTGGCTGGTGGGACCCACTGGTCAGCTTCTACCCACGTGCAGGCGCAAAATAGAGCTCACTGCTCGCGCCAGTGCGAGCGCTGCATGCTCCAGCGCAAAAGCGCGCGAGCGGCGCCCTCCAGCTGCATACAACCCACCCCAAGGCTCCTCCAACTCATCCTTATCCCCCATGGCCGTCAAAGTGGAGCCAACCCCGTTCTTCTTTCTCCTGGCGCAAGAAACCGGCGATCAGTGCCCTTCCCTGCTCAGATCAAAATCGTCGATGCATGGTGCGTTTTACCCTTTTTCTTCGACGTTTTCAGTTCCCTTGCTTGATTTCGCAGCCCCCTAAGTAGTTTTGGTGCTAGTCAGAGCCTACCCATCGACTGATTGTATGAGTTTCGGGCCGCCAGTGAACTCCTCTGCCTTGCCACCTATGCTGCTCCGTGGAACCACAGCTACGGGCCTTATCAAGATTCGATCCTTTAAAGAAAAAGGTTCGCAATCACGTCTAGTTCATGCTCACAAACATTCAGCTTTTGTCATAGCTTGTAGCTCGGGTTTTCCTCGAAGAACCAACACATTGTTCTTTTGCAAGCCTCGGATCTTCACCCAAATTCGATTTGCACATGCCATCTTTCTTCAATTTGTTTAGCAAGTAGCTTCTACACATTCTAGCGCATATCCTTGCCAAAAAAGGCCCAAAAGTTATCGACCACACGCCTAAAAATTGGAGTTCTTGTGGCCCCCAGTTGAAAATTTGTGGGTCGCCATCGAACTTGTCTTTGCGGCCATTTCCACCTCAATAGGAGTTCATTTTGGTCATTCTCATGATCCCACGATGCCCTCCGATATTTTACCAAGTGGTTTTAGCCCTCGCCGAGGCGAATCCGTGTTAGCTAAAACCCTAACCGCCGCCGCCGCCGTCACGGAAGCCTTTCCGGCCATCGCCGGCGTGCGCTGACCCCAACGACGTGCTCAGCACCTCAAAATATAGCTAGGCGGCGAGTTTGGGGAAGAGTTGTGCCATATATTCATGGGCGGCGAGATGCCGGCGAGGCACCGCCACCATGCGCCATTGAGACCGCCGCTGGCACGAGGTGGACGACCCGCAGGCCCCAGCCGTCAGCTTAATACGGCGCGCCCTGATCCGCTGCGGTTATGCGATCGCGTGATGCTACACCCTTTAATTTTGTGGCCCCCGTGTTGCTTCAAACCGATTGGGTGTTTTCAAACCAGTGGGCCCAGCGGGTTTATTTAAACTTTCCCATTGGAAAATAATTCCAGAATTCAATCAAATTTGAAAAATCCATTATTCCTAGTAGAATTGCTCAAATAATTCCAAATAAATTCTGGTAGACTCATCTCAATCTCAAATTTGCAGTGGTGCAATTTGTTGGAAATTAAACTCCCGGAATATTATAAATAATTCCTTTGAACTAACTGCTTAGGAAATTAACTACTTATGTTCTGCTAATTGGAAAATTTCCAATTTTGGCCAGGACACTCTAAAAATTCACTTGCTGTCCAGCGAAAATTTCAAGTTCATTGGACTTCATTTACTGGGTTGATCAGTGTTCCAAATCTCTATGTAATTGAAAAATTGGGAAAAATACAATAAATATTTCAGAAATTCTCCCAAACTTGAAAAATCGATTTCTCCCTGTAGAAAACTTAGAAAATTGTGAAATAATTTTTCCTAGAACCAGTGAGACCCCCTCTTTTTGGTACAACCACTGGTAGCCATGATAGACATACAGAATAACAACCAAAATTCCAAGAAGGCTCAACACTTATGAAAGTTTGTAGACCAATATATTTAATTGCCGTATCTGAAACTTACCTGGTTATTCCTCCATCATCATATGAACTCTCTTTAATTTTCTCAGGCTCAGGGGATCTGTTGAACCTGTATAAATTGAGATCACATCCCTATGTACAAAACAATATCTATTTCACTTCATATGTCCATTGCCTAAGTTCATCTTGTTTCCTTTCTGTTGCTGTCCAGTCTAGCAACAGAACTTCAAGTCCTAACTAATATTAATCATTCTTGAGTTATAATCAACTTCAATTGTTATATTAATAAATTGCAATCTCTTATTTGCATATCATTTCGATAGTGTTCGCTACGAAGGTGGCTGACAAGAAGCACAACCCGGAGCTGAGGATTTCTATAGTGATTCTGGTGTGGCGTGATTTCTCAACGAAGAATACTAATTGATCGTCACTGACTTTTATTCCAACCGAAAGGCAAGCCCCAGTTTGCATTTAAGTGCCTTTTTAAAGTTCTCCTTTATACACACTGTATTGAATAGGCTTGATATGTGCATTAGGTCTATGTTGATTGAATACTCCACCTGCATGACCAAATAATCCTTGGAGTGGATAGGTAGTTTAAGACTCCCTCGGATTATATTGCTATGCTTAATGTTTAGTTAGCTATTCGGTAGAAGTCGAGTATGTTGGACACTACATGCGAGATTGGTCACAATTAATCGACCACAAGTCAAGTAGTTGAATTCTACTTGCGAGAGAAGTTGAGTGAGGGAAACCTACTCGCGAGATGCTTCTATAAGATTCACTCTTTAATATGAGACATGGACGGGGATTTGTGCAGGTTGGTTTGCCCAGATCGTGCCTGGGTCGGTAATGGTGAGGCAGGAGTTAGGAGATGGATTGGTAGCCCCATATGTGTCGGTTAAGGCCCGCCTCGTGCTTGGCCCTGTTGAGCAAGTTTGAATTGTACCAGAAAGCATACTGGCTATATGGGACCCAGGAAACCGATGTACCTTGAGGATCTTATGTTGGAACCTTTTCAATCAGCTTAAGTTGTGGTTGTTAGTACAGTGGGAGTAAACTTACTGAAGAACATCTCACAGCGGAGGTGCACCTTGAGGGGAGCTCGCTATTTGGGTCGATCAAATTGTTTCGATGTGGTTGAATATGGGGAAAGGTGGCTGCGTGAGACATCAGTGGAGTGTGCCAAGGCAACTCCGAGTATGGGCGTACGTGTCATGCCGTCCGGGTGTTTTGATTCGAATCACCGTCGCTCGTGGTTATGGATTGAGCATACTTGGTCACTGAGTCTTGATGTAGTAAGAAAGAGTAATAGAAAGATTATGAATATGCTTCTATGAGTAATTCTTTGTATCGAAATCTTGGCTACTACAAAGATAGCATAATCAAATTTACAATTTCCAAACATTTAACTTGGATAAGGCTTATGGAACCTTGAGCAAGTATCATCGTGGATGAAGCATTTCTTGTTTGATTTTGGAATTTACCATGATGCTATGCCCATGGATCGCGTATGCTACTTTAAAACTGACCACTAAGGATTTACTTTCGGTGAGTCCATTCCTGGAAATTATGCTTCCCAGTCTTTAAAGTTTCTAGCATGTAGAGTTTCATGCTTTAGGAGAGACGGTTAAGTCTTGCTGAGCCTTGTGCTCACGGTTGCTATATTGTGGTTTTTGCAGGTATTATTAGCTTATACTTATGTTGTGGCTGTCCGTGATACCTCGAGCTTGTCGAGATGTATATCTCACGAAAACCTTGCCGCTGCTCCCTTTTTCGTGTTGCTACTGAGAAGCTTCCATGGGCATGGACGTCTTCTCTTGTGCATTGTTAGTTGAGAGTGTGAGTATAGAATACTCCGTTGCATTGTATCTTATATTGTAAAAGAGAATCTTGTGAAATAAAAGATTTGTATTTGTTATTTTGTATGGCTTTTCTTGTGTGCTGTTGGGTGCCGTATCGCACGGCACCACCCAATGTGATTCCTGGAATGTGTGGACCCCGGTCCCCACAGTCCCGCCATCTATTCCTAATCTCTCCATCCTTCAATAGAATTTGTTATGCCACATCCTTAATGCATTTTACTTGGTTGAGATCCCTCACCTTCCTCTCATGAAGTTTCACCATCTTTTATATATCCTTTCTTCGTTCTTTTGTCCCTAGTCTCTCATATAGCGCATCATAGGCCTGCCCCCTTGCTTTAGTCACAACACACCTTGCATTTTTCATAGACTCTTTATACTTTGCCATGTTACTTGCCCTTCTCTCATGATACCAGCTCGTATAAGACTCCTTCTTCTCCTTAATAGATTTTTGTACATCCTCATTCCACCACCAAGTGTCTTTATCTACAAGTTTCTTACCTTTTGTCCCCCAAGCACCTCCCTATCTACCTTCCTAATGTAAGTTTCAATCTTCACCCACATACTATCCACATCTTCCTCTTTGTTCCAAGGTCCTTCCGCGATCATCCTCCTTTTGAATGATTGTTGCGCTTCATCCTTCAACTTTCACCACTTTGTTCTTGAGATTTTAACACCTTTGTCTCATGACACACGCACGTGGAAACGAAAGTCGGCTACCACAAGTTTATGTTGTGGAACAACACATTCCCCTAGGCTCACCTTACAATCTAAACATGCCCCCCTCTCCCTTCTCTTGGTGAGGATATAGTCGATTTGACTAGAATGTTGGGCACTAGTAAAGGTCACTAAGTGAGATAGCCTCTTCTTAAAGAGGGTGTTAGCTACCAATAGTTCATAGGTTACGGCAATGTCTAGGATACCCTTACCCTCCTGGTTTCTATCGCCACACCCAAAACCTCCGTGTACCCCCTCACAACCTACGTAGTTGCACCTACATGGCCATTGAGATCTCCTCCTAAGAAGAGCTTCTCGGCTATCGGTACACTACTAACCATATCCTCCAAGTCCTCCCAAAATTGTCTCATAGTGATCACGTCGAGTCCAACTTGTGGGGCATAAGCACTAATGACATTCAAGATAAGGTCCCCCACAGCTACCTTGACTAGGATGATCCTATCCCCTTGTCTACGGACATCCACTACTCCATCCGTGAGGCTCTTATCTATTAGGATGCCTATGCCATTCCTAGTCCCAGTCGAGCCAGAATACCAAAGCTTAAAACCTGTATTCTCAACCTCTCTAGCCTTTTGACCTGCAAATCTAGTCTCTTGTACACAAACGATATTTACACGCCTCCTAATTGCAACATCCACTAACTCTCATAGCTTTCCCGTCAAGGATCCTACATTCCAACTACCCACCCGAAAGCTAGTTTCCTCGGCTAGCTTCCTTACCCTTCGCATCCGTCGAGTAAGATGCAAAGAACCTTGCTCACTTAACACTACATTTGGGCGATGATGTAGCGCGCCACTAAGGTGGTGGCAGTCCGGCCCTTGCCCACTTAACACCAAACATTGATAACACCAAACATGTTCCTTCCTTACATGAAAAGGCTAAAAATGATCCAAACATCATGTTTCATGACTTTAATGCCTCACATGTTCTTATGAAGAATAAATATAATCATATTTATGCCAAGTATGTTGGTCCACTCCACAAGAGCCCAAAACCTTGTGTGTGGGTGCCCAAGTGTCTTATCACTAACACCAAAGGACCTAAGCAAGCTTGGGTACCTAGAACCAAAGCATAATCCTGTTTTATAGGTGTACCCCCTCGGTTGGAACCAAAGAGGTGTTTGATGGACACTAACTACATGACTGTGGAGAGAAACATATTCATGGTGTATAATGAAAATCCGAGTGAACCAACTTCATCTACACCCGAGCCACCATCAAAAGACTGATGTGCAAAAAATGTACCACACCCGGAGAGCAATGATCAAGGGGGAGCTTCTACACTAGATAAAGCTCAATATGTACAAGATCAATGTCAACAAGATCAAGATAATAAAGATTATGATGGAGGCAATGATCAAGGGGGAGATGACGAAAACGAATAAGATGAAGAGGGAACAAGACCACAAGTGCCTCTCCCAAGAGTACATCAAAAGTTTACAAAGAGATCACCCCGTCGACAACATCATTGGAGAAATTGCAAAAGGGAGTAACCATCTCGTATAACTAAGTTTTGTTAGCACTACTCTTTTGTTTCTTCTTTGGAACCTTATAGTGTTAATGATGCATTGCCAGATCCGAATTGGGTGTTTGCGATGCAAGAAGAATCTCCCAAGCATGTTAAGTTCATAACAAAAAATACACGCAAAACTTCCTCAAAAGTTCAACATGGACAAAGCCAAGCCCATCAAAACTCCAATGAGAACCAATGGGCATCCCAACCTCGATGAAGACGATTAAAATGTGGACCAAGGAGGTATATCGTTCTATTATTGGCTCTCTATTGTATCTTGGTGCATCTAGGCCATATTAAACTGGTATATTGTTCATTGATTGATTATTTATTGTACTCCTGTACATCTAGGATTAATATCATGTTGAGTATATGTTTGTGTGCAAGGTTTCAAGTTGCTCTGATTCTCGATATGTGGCTTCAAAATTGCATACCTGATTGCTTCTTCAAAATTTACTTGTTTTGCAAAAATTTGTCTCCTCTCTCTATTTTCTCCTGTAGACTACTTTAATTATCAAATCATGATGAGTTATGGTCATTGTTTGATTATTGATTGCTTACTTGTCATACTCATAAAGATTATTTGTGAAATGATGTCCTAAAGATCAATTTTAGTTTAAATCTCAATTATCCATTGATTTCCACCTCAATCTGTCTCGTTAACCCCGAACTAGTCCGTGGTCAACAACCGACTAGTCCGTTGATGCAGACTAGTCTGACCTTGGTCTAATGTACCGGACTAGTCCGGTCCCCAGTGAACTAGTCCCTTTCAGGCTTAACCCTAGCCAACCACCAATCCTTTCTTTCTTCTTCCTCACAACTTCCACCATTTTCTCTCTCTTTGTCCGTGAGCTCCCAAAGGGATATTTAGATTCCTCAACCACTGCGTAGATTTTCTCCAAGGGGATCGTTCTCCATCTAAGGGAGACCTGCATCCCAGGCTAATCCAGACCAAGACTCCGCTTCCTCCCTCAAATTGGTGATTTTGGTAAACTTTGCAACTAACCCTAGTTCTTACTATTTCAAAGATCTTGGTACAAAGTATTTATTCTTAGGGGAAGTTCACCTTTCCTTAGAATATTCCTACTATTTCCTATCACATTGTACAATTTCTTGTCTAGATTAGTTTTGATTTTGAAGCTAGGGTTTGAACTGTGCGTACCAGACTAGTTCGGCCCTGGGTGTGGACAGTGGTACTACAGACAAGTCTGCACTCTAAACCCGGACAAGTCTGATCTTGGACAGTTCTACTAACTTGCTTTTAGTCTCAACAAGTCCTTGAATCTTTTCTAAGCATTCAATTGGTATCCTTTCTTACTACTCTATCACTTATCTATTGTGTCAGGCACCATGTCGAGCTCATTGAACGAGAGCATGTTTGATTATAAAGACGAGCATGACCGTGAGAGGATGGCTCGGGCTAAAGAAAAAGGGAGCAAGAAATGACATGATTGTGATGCATCTACTCCACCGCTCATGAACTCTCAGGCGAGGTGTAGGAAGGTTATCACCAAGAAACCCTCCGACAACAAGAGTAAGGGAGTTGTGGGTGCTAGCTCTTTGGCTCCACAGAGGAGCCATGGCAAAGGAAAGGGAACCACAACTAGACCAATTGGTCCCTTGGTGATGTCTGCTCGCATTTAGAGGAACTGAAGACCCTCTTATAATATTTTCACTGGCAAAGGCAGTGACATTGTTTAGAAGCACCAAAAGATGAATGTCTATGAACAAGCCAAGCAAGCAGCTGATCCGAGATTCTAGGGTGACTTCCATACTGATTACTACGACACTGTCTATATGAAGATAAAGACTCCAATAGTGAGAAGTCAATGGGTTGACCTACAGTATCTCGAGTCCAAAAGTTGTGAAGCCTTCCAAGAAGTTTTGGAAGCACTGGAGAGACGGGCTAAAGGATCTCTTTCCTTCGGTTACAACTGGAATGAGGAGGTGATTCCAAAATTCTACTCCACCTGCTACTTCTCTGATAATGATGACGAAGGAATTACTTGGATGAATTATGGCTCCATGTACATGATTCCTACGAGGAGTTTGCTAGGCTGCTTCATCTTGAAGATACCTTGGACAATGAGATTTTCATTCATAACACCAAGGCTTTTGACAAGGATGAACTCACCTTCCTTTGTGACACCCAGATGCCATACAGACCACCCACAACCAAGTACATGAAGCCATTCTTTGTGGTTCTAAACATGATTCCGAGGAAGATAATTGCTCCTAAAGATGGAGATGCTGGCAAGGATTCCTTAGATTCTTGATGAAAGTGATTAGATTTGACGACTGTTATATACCAATTTCAACCCTCAATATAACTCAATTATGTGAAGGATTGATCATTCCTTGCACACATCACCTTTCTACTTGACTCCACTTGTACTTGGAGAAATATGTGTATGCTAATATTTCTACAAGAATTGAGGAAATGTATGGGGAGCAATCCTATAAAATATCATCCCAGCCAATCAGGCGATGACACGTGGCATCACATGGATCAAATGGCCCACAAACAGAAGTAGCCGAGGCCATCCAATGGTGTAGCACCAATATTAGTCAATGGGACCCACTTGGCAGCCACCTGGAGGAAGTACGGGTCGTTTGGAGCCCTGACCAGGTCGGCCAAACCAGGGGGTCGGCCGACCTGGTCCTAGCGCGAAACGCGGTCAACTTCCACATGTTGGCTCCTCCCGGCTCCCTAGAGTCAATGACGACTGACTCGCGCGCTTTTGGTGGCGCAAACCGACCTCAACACTGGTATAAATAGGACCCCATACCCCTCACTTCAACACACACCAGTTGGGCATCATTCTATTGTATACACTATCTTCCATAGTCCTTAGAGGAGTTAGGATGTAGAGAGGAGAGCCTCTAGTCCCAAGTCCAAATTGGGAAAGGAGTAGAAGCAGTCTCTCTTCCCAATTCCACATTGGGAAAGGTATGTCTCATGTATTCCTTCTTGTATTTGTGACTTTGTGCTCAATAAAGATATTATCTTTAGTCTTCTTTTATACGTATATTGGACAAATCATTTCTTGTTTGATTGTGGAGTCCATGTAAGTGGAAGGTCTAGTCTTTATGATTGTACTCTCATGATCACATCATATGGTCATAAACACTATAGACCCCCACTATAGTCTAAGTAGTTATGATATGATTATGTTAATATGAATAACTGTGCTATGCAATCAACATTGGTTCAACGATGATTTAGTTCATTGCCTTAGGATGGCTTGTGCAGCAGCTCTTAAGGTATTTGCTTAGTATGCTAGCATGGTGCTAGGGTATTTCAGTAGCATTAAATGTCTCGTAGACCCACAGATTGAAGAGGTAGGCAGTAGGTGGTGACAACCCCATCTGTCCTTTGTAATCCTCCACGTGCGGCTACGCCACAGGCTCTTGGCGGGAGTCGCCCTAGTATTGCTAGGGGTAAGCCTGTGTCTGATGTGTTGAATAGCATTGCATAGGAATTCATCATTGACATGACCATTAGTATCTACCTTAGGCTATGTATATGTATTAAGAGCATTGTAGGAGCAACTCTCTAACTTTTAATCCAATCTCCATCTAGGACCCATTTACACTTTAGAATAGATTTCCTATGTGTGTGTCACGCTACCCCTATTATCAACTTACCCCCCTGTCCGGATAATTGATTAGTATCCCATAGCTTGACCATAAGAGTAGTATATACTTTACTCCATTGCCTTCCTTTGGGATAAATAAGATACCCTTGGGAATACTCATGGGTGAAATGCTACAACGGTACCTTCCGTGCGCTTGCAGATCTCATCTCTTTATCGGAGATGATCTGTGGTGTTAAGAAATACCAACAAGCATTTCTGGCGCCATTGCCGGGGAAGGCAAAGGAAGTGAAAGATAGCTATCAATTGTGATTAAGCTATAGGTACTAATAGTTATTAGATAGGATTACCCTTGTTTGTTTTCTCCTTTGTGTGAAAACAGGGTAGTGTTGGGCAACCCATTGTATGGGATGGCCAACAAGGACGCAAGTGCTAAACTGCAAGATGATTCAAGGCGTACCTCAACAAATGTCCATTGGGCAACACCATTGCCTTTTGCGGGAGAATTTCAGCTTTCAGTAGGAGCCAAAGTCATCCATACCCAAGCTTGGGGAAGGCTCCAAGAATTTCTTCTTGGTTTACCTCCACCATGGGGTGGATAGTTGGTTCTTCATCCAACAATCGTGTCATGGGTTGGCTCCACCAATCCATGACCACATTCTTGCTGGAGCTGAAGGAGTCCTATTCTCATTCATCATGGATGAGAAGAAGGTCTCCGCTAAAGGGGTGGATTGAAGAATGCCCGAGTTCCCATAGCTTGTCATGCACACCACTTCACAGAGTGGATATGCTATTTATGGAACTACACCTCCCATTGAAGTGTCATGAATATCCAAGTCGTTGGAGATTTGTTTTGATAATCCAAGTCGTGGATATTCACATGATTTGTGAAAATCCATGTCATCATGGGACGCGTGGGAATTATTTCCCTAAGACCCATGAGGACCTTTTTCAAACAACAACTCCCATGGCTACCATTCACAAGGAGGTCAAGGGTGGAATTAACATCACCCTTGTATTCAAGAGGGCTATGGCTTTCCAAGGGATTTGAGTTCAACTAGCCTACCTTGAAGTATCTTGGCCAAGCAGAAATCAAGACAACATTCACGTGAAGATCTTGGCCAAGGACAAGAACTAAAGGAGCATTCAAAGTCCAAGATATCCCACATCACTTGTTGGGATTCCCACACTTCGACCAAACCCATTCAACCTAGGGAAAGTGACATTATGGATGAAGCGTTTCTTGTTTGATTGTGGAGTCCACATGTCATCATGCCTAAGGAAGCCTTTGATCCATGATAAAGGTATGGGTTGATTCAATGGAATATCAATATGGTCAGAGTGGTACCCCTAAGAAGGACAAAGCATCACCATGCTCATGAAGGAATACATTCAAGAGGGAGAACCCGTCACTACAACAACATGTATATATCAGTGCAACGAGGAGAGGCTAGGGCCACCATGTGGCCCACATGTCCAAATGACAGCCAAATGAGTTTGGCATGTCAAAACAGAAGAAATCGTCCACATCTTCAACTCCGGGATTGGACAACAAATCATCGCGCTGGACAGAACGGAGGTAAGTCCTACTCATCGGACTTCAAAAATTTGGTGAGTCCTTGCCAATAGGTTAATTGGTAGTTATCTCATATTTGTTTTCCAAATTACATCAACCCTTGCATTTGCATGTTTGAAATTCCACACTTGCATGTTGGAAAGTAAAATTTCCAACCATCATAAAACTAAAAATTTGAATTAGGGGAGAAATTTAATTGGATATGAACTACGTGCATGACCACTTGAATTTGTCTTCCTAACTCAAACCAAAAAGATTTGCTATGACCCTCATTGCATTTACAAGTTATTTCAAGCTGGGAAAGACAATTTGAAAATTGGGTTCAATTTGCTTTTGGCTAACGTAACCCATTTTTGAGTTGTTTTGTGTGTTCTTGATTAAAGTGCAGCTAGGGCAATATTGTGAAGAGGTGGTATGGCAAGAAAGTGGAAGGTTTAATCAAGCTCAAGTCACCATTGAGAGGATTTGAGAACACTTCTCTCCTTCAAACTCATTTTGAGTTTGAGGAAGAGAAATGGTCAAGATGATGACCCAATGGAGGAGCCAGAACTAAATCCATTGCCAAATCCAATCTCAACTTGGCATTTGACATCAACCATCAAGCCTACGCCGAAAATCAAGGTTGTGAGTTTCTCACACAAAGACCTTCGTCACCAACTGCTCTTCAAATGAGGTATGAGTTTATAATTTTTCATTGTTTGGTTTGCCATAGAATTGAATGTATTTGCTTGCATTTGTGAGGAAGGTTGACACTTCCTCATCATTTAATTCTCATGCCCTCACAAGAGTTAGTGTGGGTATTGACTTTTGGATCTCCAAAAGAAAATCCCACCTTACTTGGAAAAATCTAAGACAAGTACCTAGAATCCATTAAGCATTGTTTTGTACACTTAGTCATTTTTGTCTAGGTTTAGAAAATAAAACTTTTGGGCATGACTTAATTGGTGAATTGGCATATAGAAACTTGGGCATAGTGACAACCATAATTTTTAATTGAGCTTCATGCATAGATGGTGTCACTAGATTTCAAACTCCTAGGGATAAGTGATATCCTTGCTCTAAGATTGAACTGCTTTTTTTGGAGGAGTCACTAAATTTTAAATTCCCAGTGATGTTCAGGAGGATAAAATTGAGAATCTTGTTTTTCATGGTCTAAATGATAAAATTTGCTCTTGAAGGCTAAGATGGTTAGAAACTTTAAAAGATGTAGGGATCCATATAGTATATTTCTATCAAATGCATTGCTATGAGTAGGAGCTTTAGAAAATATGCAACATGAATTATCCTTAAAGCTCCACTCTTATCAATGAATAACACATTGATCATGGATACACTTGACATTGGAACCAATGCGTCTTTGATTTCGTTCTTCCCGTTATTTTACAAATGAAAATTCGGTTACCTAACCCGAACATTCATTTGTACAAGTATCGGGAGCTAACCTTCCCTCTATATTCAAGAGATGAAGTTTGCAGGAGTAATATTACTATGCAGACATTCAAGAAGCTGATTGTTGGGATCACTAGAGGATCCCATTCCAACATCTCTTGGCCAAGGAGTAAATGAGGATGGTTTCTACCTATCAGAAATTATGCCCGAAGGTCAATCATAACTATACGAGGCTAGAGATTTGAAATGGGAACCCTCCATGAGCAACCAATGGGCTGCCACGAATGGGTGAGAGCATTATGCTCTCAACTATTATAAGAACTCATTCAAGCTCAAGGGATTTGCCACCATCATTGGGTACAAGTCATTCCTATGTGGCTAAGAGTTATGATGTACCATAACCAAGGAATGACAAGATCACACCCAATTTATATTGGGTGCAGTTGTTCCTATGTGGCTAGAAGGTATGTGGTACCTTACCAAGGAACAACTGATCATACCCAATGCCTGTTGGGCACATGTCACTCCCTTATGGCAAAAAGATATGATACACCTTAGCCAAATAATGATGAAACATACTCAATGTATGTTGAGTGCACGTCATTCCATTGGATCTAAAGGTTATCATTATCCTAGCCAAGGAATGACAAATCACACCCAACACATGGAGACCCTGATGTGCAGACGATCAACATCGAAAACACTATATTCAACCACACTCATGGTGTCCATGGGAAACAACACAACAATAAACACTCAACTCTCTATTGTCAAAGCCACGCTGCAACAAGGATAGGCCAACTCATGGCCTACCTCCGTCGTTCGGGTTTCAACCCCTATCACGGACCTGATCAAGAATAAGCTTGGGGGAGGACCCCCACTTGTGGTAACTTGTATCACACCCACTGCATTTTTATTTCAAATAATCCATTGCATATTTACTTTCCATTCATCTACCATCCACCATGCATCTAAAAAAACATAAAAATCTGAACTTAGATTTGCTTTGCTTATCAAATAAAGATGTGCGGTAAGAATGATTTAGAATTCACATAGATGAAATGATGAATAGTTGCTCTGTTTTATTTTTCCTAAGTCCCTAGTTTACAACTTGCTACTCTCTGAATATTGCTTAAATTGGCTAAAATTAACTTTGCCTTGATTTAGAAATTGTGGGTAGCAAAAGCTTAATCTACTTCTAGGTTGTTGGGAGATTTGAATTAGTAATAGGGCTGCTATTCCATATTTTGAAAGTGAAACTTGGATTTCCGGAGAAATTCTATCAAGATTTAAGTTTTCCTCATTTGATTGGAAATACCTACCAAAGCCATATGATATTCATACATAGAAAACACCTTATGCATATGCTATTTTCTTTCACATTGAGCCTAGTCAAACTAGTATAGACCTATGTGAGAAATCATTCAATTGTTTTTGAATTCAAGACTTCACTTGCACATGCTATACTTCTACACTAGAAGGAAGCAAAATTCCATCATATCCACCATTCCACAATAAAAAGAGAAACTTCATGCTATTCATAGTTAGCACTCTCTTCAAGTTATTGCATAAAAGGAGTAGAAGACATGACTACAAGAAAATGAAAAAGAAAATGCATGATTATATCATAAGCATGAGGAAAAAAAAGAAGAAAAAAATATGCTTACTCCATATGCATAAAAAAAGGGTAGCCATGTTTCGTCCTTGCAATAAAGAGAGTCCACATCAAAAGGAGTCATCTCAATGTTTCCACATCCACCTCCATTCCATCACACATGCACAAGTCTTTATTCAAAAGTTTGAATTGATTTCTCCTAAGGCTTGCTCTTTTGACTTACCAATATTATGTGTTGCAAATAGGCCTACTTACTTTCCCTACCAAACTCCACATACAAGCCATATTCAAAGAGTAAAAATAGTATAGTCATAATGCCTTGGTGAGGACATATTTCCACTATACACAAAGGAGTGTGGGAGAATCAATTGAGGTACTTATAATCTAATTTGAATCTCTCCGGAATTTAAGTCTGTCGATACCCTAGGTACCGTATACCCCTTGAGATTGCAAAGATCTCAAGGAAATCTCATCTACATGATTTGAAGACCTTTGAAGGCCCACATGTCAGACATGACCGGACCCGCTTTTCCAAAATGGTTAGTCCCAGGGTCACCACGTATACCATCAAACCAGAGCTACCGCCCACAAGGGGGAAGCTCCGGGCTATGTACAATAACGACACCCCCGGACCTAACACCAGACCGAGGGACGCTCCGAAACTGACACGTGTCTGGTGGCACCGGACCTATCTGTTCCCCACAGTATGCTCCAGAGATGCCACGTGTCCAACCATCGGATCTTCAGCCCCAAACCATCGGTAGACTCCACAACGGCTCTGGATCCTCAAAGGGGAATCAAGGACTTCAAGACCCGATTAAGTGTCATTAATACAATGTTAATGACACACGATCGGACGACCCTTATTACCAGTAACAGCGCTGTCAAAACCCGTAACTCGGTCATTAAGGATAATTAAGCGCATCAAATGTGTATCAATATTAGTAACCACCAGGGCCACATGTCGGGCCAGGCTAACTTGTAACGGACTGTCCTTGTACTATAAAAGGACTGACCGATCAATACATAGAGGGATCTGTGATCTGATCTGCTCTGATCTGATCTGGTCTAATCGGCTCACACGCACCCTCAACTCACGTCACCTGAGTTGAGTTCATACATCCAATACAACACCAACACACCCCGTGGAGTAGGGTATTACGCTCAGGCGGCCCAAACCACGTAAATCTTTGTGTCTCCTGTGTCATTTTACATTTCACCTTCTTGAATCTCCGCGCGCCCACACCGAACTTCAAACTCCGCAAACACTTTTAGTTGTGTCGGGAGATCTGCCGGATCAAAACCACCGACAGTTTTAGTAGGGGGCGCCTGAGATTTCAAGAATGGTGAACTCAGCTGCTGAATCATCCAATGGTCATCCCGCTGTTCAAGCTGCTGGGGGCAATCCCTCCAATAAGCAGCCACCAGCGGGAACCTCAGTTCCAGCAGGAGTCACACTTCCACCACCGCCGCCTCCACCAGCAAATCAAGTTGGGCAGCGCGATGGTGCACCGGCATCAATCACTGCATCGGCGAATCATGACAACCTGGAACACGCGCTCCATGCAGCACGTGCTCTCCTTCAGCGCCCACCACCTCCGGATGCATCCCGGGATGCAATGGAGCAGTGGAGGGCCGATGTGGAACACTTGGTTGCAGCAGCAGCCGACTGCATCAGTAACCAGGGTCCTCCTCCTTCAGGACGGGCCAAGCAGCGACACCGACATTCCCGTCAAATTCGTCCAAATCGGTTCCGATGCCGCTCAGACCACCCTTATATTGGGGGGACTGAATGAAAAATAGGAACTCGCGCTCATCGCTTTCCTCTGCGCTAATGTCGACGTGTTTGCCTGGCAACCACCACAAATGCCTGGGATCCCCAGGGAAGTGATTGAGCACAATCTGAAGATCTACCCTGACGCCCGGCCCATGCATCAGAAGCCTCAGAAGCAATCTGTGGAGCAACAGAACTTAATTCGACAAGAAGTGAAGAAGTTGCTCGAAGCTGGATTCATCCGAGAAGTCTTCCATCCAAAATGGCTGGCAAACCCAGTCATTGTGTCCAAGGCCGGCAGGAAGCTTCGGATGTGTATTGACTATACTACACTAAATAAGGCGTGTCCAAAAGATCCATTCCCACTACCTAGAATAGATCAGATAGTGGATTCCACCTCCGGGTGTGAATTACTGTGTTTCCTAGATGCATATTCTGGATATCATCAAATCAGAATGTCTAGGGAAGATGAAGAGCATACCTCTTTCATCACAGTAGATGGATTGTACTGTTATACAGCCATGCCATTTGGTCTCAAGAATGAAGCTTCAACCTTTGTACGAGCTATGTACAAAACTTTTGAAGAACTCATTAGAGACATAGTGGAAGTGTACGTTGATGACATCGTGGTCAAGGTCAAGAACAAGGAGTCACTCCTTGACACCTTACAGGCTGTCTTCGACAAGCTGCGGGTCACCCGCACAAAGCTAAACACAGACAAGTGTGTCTTCGGGGTTAGCTCCGGAAAACTTCTTGGTTTCCTGGTGAATCACCGGGGCATAGAGGCTAATCCGGCGAAGATCAAAGCCATTGAAGACATGTGGCCACCAGCCCGCATCAAGGATGTCCAAAAGCTGACTGGACGTCTAGCAGCCCTCAACCGGTTAATTTCAAGACTGGCGGAACGAGCACTTCCCTTCTTCAAGTTATTGAGGAAGTCCGGACCATTCCAATGGTCTGAAGAGGCAGAAAAGGCGTTCCAAGAGCTAAAACAGCTCCTCACCACCCTACCAACTCTGGTAGCTCCGAACCTTGGTGAGCCATTGCTGCTTTACATTTCAGCAACTGACGAAGTCGTCAGTATGGTCCTGGTTGCGGAGAGACTAGAACTATCCCATGCTCAGGAATCCAGACCCCTCCGGGAGGGTCTGGAGGTTCCTGAATGCGAGTCTGGGTCCCAGTTCCCAGACTTGAGTCCACAAGAAGTTACTTCAGAAGACCCAGACCCTCCGGGAGGGTCCAGGTCGCTTCTGAAGAAGCTCCGTGTCCCTCCAGCAAGGACCCGGAGGTCCCCGAAGAAGGTCCGGATCCTTCCAGGAGGATCCGGGTCAATGAAGAGGAAGCTTCGGGCACATCCGGGAGGGTCCGGACCATCCAGCGCCTAGTGTACTTCATCAGTGAAGTACTTCATGACGCCAAGACTCGATACCTAGAGGTGCATAAGCTGCTCTATGCAGTTCTTATCGCCTCTAGGAAGCTTCGCCATTACTTCCAAGCTCACAAGATTTCAGTGGTGACTTCTTACCCACTTCGAGCAATCTTGCATAATCCCAATTCAACTGGGAATATTGCAAAGTGGGCAGCGGAATTGGCCGAATTCGATCTCGAATTCATTCCAAGACAAGCAATCAAGAGTCAAGCATTGGCAAATTTTGTGGCGGAATGGACCCCCTCACCATCAAACCCTGGGGGCCCCAGTGAGTAGAAGCCGGAACACAAGGCTCCGGTCTTCACCGAGCCTCACTGGACCCTCTACTTCGACGGCTCCATGCAAAAACAGGGGGCCAGAGCTGGAATCCTTCTCCTCGCACCAACTGGGGAGAGGGTAAAATACATGGTACACCTTGACTTCAAGGCGACCAACAACATGGCGGAGTACGAAGCACTCATCTATGGACTAATGGTGGCACTATCATACGGTGTCAAGCAGCTGCTGGTCAAGGGAGATTCACAGCTCATCATTAAACAAGTGAAGGGTGAATGCTCCTCCAACAATCTCCAGCTAGCTTCTTACCTCCTGGAAGTCCAGAGGCTTCAGAAGGACTTCAAAGTCCTAGACCTCCACCACGTCCCACATGTCCACAACGCTGAAGCCGACGAACTCTCGACGAAAGTGTCAATCGGAGCTCCAGCTCCTGACGGAACTTTTGTCCAGAGGTTGTCAAAACCCACAGCTCAGCCTGCCGAACCGAGCGAAGGGGGCGAGATCAGCATCCCAAAGCTGACGGTCCCGATGGCCCTGTTACGATGGCAGCCATCAAGGGTCGTAGGTGCTACCGGAAGCTCCGAGCAACCCAGCACGCAAGACTCAAATGCTCAAGTTAGCTCCGATGCATGGATCTCGGAGATCCGGAGCTACTTAAAAGACAACATCCTTCCTGACGATGATGTATTCACTGACCGAATAGTCAGATTGGCTAAAAGATACATGTTGGTAGAAGGGGATCTCTACCGGCGTGGTGCCAACGGCGTCCTAATGCGGTGCATCACAGGGGAAGAAGGCTACGAGCTCCTCGCGGAAATCCATGGAGGCAAGTGTGGGAACCACGCGTCTTCCCGCACGCTGGTCGGTAAAGCCTTCCGGCATGTATTCTACTGGCCTACAGCACTCCAGGATGCAACTGAGCTGGTGAAGAAATGCAAAGCATGCCAATTTCATGCAAAGCAAATTCACACACCGGCTCAGCCTCTACAAATGATACCTCCTACATGGCCCTTCACTGTGTGGGGGATGGACATCTTGGGACCTTTCCCAAGAGCCGTCGGAGGTTACAAGTTCCTGTATGTCGCCATTGACAAGTTCACCAAGTGGCCGGAAGCAACTCCAGTTGTGACAATAAACAAGCAATCTGCTATCAACTTTTTGCAGTCCATTGTATGCAGATTTGGAGTCCCAAACAAAATCATTACTGATAACGGGACCCAATTCACAAGCTCTGCATTTCAAGGATATTGCAAAGACCTTGGCATTCAAGTTTGCTACGCCTCCGTAGCTCACCCAGCAAGCAATGGCCAGGCCAAGAGAGCAAATGCTGAAATCCTAAAAGGACTTAAAACGCGCACCTATAAGCGCTTGAAAAAACATGGAGCCAACTGGATTGAAGAGCTTCCGCCCACTCTATGGCCAACAGGACAACTCCAAACCAGTCAACTGGAGAGACACCCTTCTTCCTGGTGTACGGAGCTGAAGCAATCCTTCCTCCGGAAATCACCTTGGGGTCATTCCGGGTCCAGACCTTCGATGAAGCCATGCATGACCAGCTCTGGCGTGAAGACCTAGACCTCCTTGAGGAGGGAAGGTGTCAAGCAACTGTTCGGAATGCCTAATACCGCCAAGCCCTTCGGCGCTATCATCAACGGCATGTACACAACCGACAGCTCGAGGAAGGCGATCTGGTGCTACGGAGAATACAATCCAGAGAAGGGTTAAACAAACTCTCCCCCAGCTGGGAGGGACCCTTCGGAGTGATTAAAGTATCCCATCCCGGAAGCGTTCGCTTGGCTACCAAGGATGGGACACCTCTCCCAAATCCTTGGAATATTGAGCACTTCCGTAGGTTCTACATTAATATCACGGAGGTGAGTCTGTAGTAACTTGAGGTGTATGTTATAGAGTTATTGTATAGAGTCAGGTAGTTCCTCCGGCAGAACAGCCGGACCATTCCCAGAAGGTCCGCAAAGTTCATGCAAACACTTGTCATAGTCTCAGGACTAAATGTGTGGCTAGCTACCCTGGGTCAAACGAGAAATGAGACACGCTTAGCCTGGTTCCCTACCCTAAGAGTGTACTTGTTTCCCCTGTACCCCGGACCTATAATGAAAGACATCTTCATGTGAAACAGACTCCACGTGCATTTATTTTGTACAGGCTCAACATTTTTTATTTTTCTCTTTCTTTTCTATAACAAAGTTGTGCAATTCTTAAGAAATTTTAGTTTGACCAGTTCATGTACAATTCCAGCTGTATTGTCAATTCTTTTGGATTCAAATATTATTCATGGCCCACTCGCCTGAATGCCGCCAAGCCAATCTAGGGCCGGAGTGTGCTATCGACTTAGCCTGGTCAAGGACCCTAAGTACGCCACTCTACCTACACCCCGGCAGGTCGAAGTAAGGCGGGTCCAAGTACAATTGGATCTGGAAGAAAGAAGGCAATGCATTCGGTTGTATTAAGAATTGGGTTTGACCTAAAACTTTCTAGGGAATCGTAAGCCGCGACGAAGTTATAGGCAAGGAGCGAATTTTACTATTTTTCTTGGCTTTAGTGTGCAGGAAAAATAAAGAATCCACGTTGATGGAGAATAGCCAGAACTAACAAAGCTCCGACTACCCCTTGTTGGCTTGTGATCGATGTTAAAAATTGAAAACGAGCATTACCGGAGCAACCAAGCTCCGACAAAGCTAGGGGGCCAGCCGTCGACGTAGAATAATAGATGGTGAGAAGACCCCACAAGTGGAGTCTGCTGCCGACAAGCTACGCATTGGCAAAGGTCACCGTCGGAGCTACTAAGCTCCGACACCCCAGAGAGCTAACTATCAATGCACTACACATTGATAGGGACTATTTCCGGGGCTACTAAGCTCCAACGGTAGTCAATGAGCTTCTAAGCTCCAATAACCTCAGGGGGCCTTCACTATCGAAGACTTCGGACCTACACTCTACAAGTTCGAAGCATATGAGTCTTCAACAAAATACAATATCCTCTTGGTACATGTTCACAATCAAATTGTGTACATCTACCAGAGGGCCAAGTGAAGACAGAAGTGTTGAAGACAAAAAAATGAAGTTCATTAACATATTGTGGATTTCATTCATCTGGAGACAAGGGATTACAAAATTGGGGAAGAAAAAGAGAGAATACAAGTGGGAGCTACAGAGATGGTCCTAGACCCTATGGAAGCACTAGGCGACCTTCTGAGCAACCACCGACACGTTGGCTCGGGTGGCTTCACCTTCTCCTTCGACGGGACCTTCAAGCACCGGGTCCAGAGGAAATTGGGGATCCCGGCTGGTGTAGCACGTCAGCATATACTCTGCGACGTTCTTTGCCGGGGACATCCCCTCAACCTCCAACTGGTCCGCGATGACGTCACCCACCTTGGAGAGTTTGCCACCCGCCGAGCTCAACGCTTGCAACGCCAGGTCCGGCTCCGGCTCCGGATCATCTGGACACACGGGACTGAAGCCCATAGGTGTCAGCGCGTTGTTGGCTTTGCTCAGGAACTCCCAAACCTGTAGGGAGTCCGCAGTCCTCAAGCCCTTCAGTTCCTCCAAGGATCTTTTGGCCGGCGCCAGTTCTAAATTCTCACGAGCAAGGCGCTCGACCTCTTTGGCATTTTGCTGAATCTTTTCAGCAACCTGCTTCTCGAGTTTTCCAAGATCCTCCTCCTGGAGGTGGATCTTGTTCCGGCGGTCGACCAAGTCCTTCTCCTGGCCCCTAACTTTCTTCTCCCTGGTAGCGATGGCACACTCTTGCTTGTAGAGTTCCTGCCCTCGCAACCAGGCCTTCCCCTCCTCCTCAACGCAACACTCCTCCAACTTCTTGGTGCGTTCCTCGAGGCCCTTTTCAGCCAGAGCCACCTTTTTGGAGAGCTCCTCCTCCCTCTTCAAGACATCATCCCGTAGCTCTAGGAGTTTTTGCTCTTCATCTTCGAGCTTCTTCTCCCTCTCCTCAAGTGCCTCCCGACGCTTGATGAGGGTAGTGTTAATGGATTCAAGCCTTTCTTGGCGATCATCAGCTGCACTATTAGTTGCCTTGGCCTGCTCATAAATGGCCCGACATTGAGTGTCGAGGGCACGAGTCAAGCTCTCCCTATCATCCAATAATTTGCCCCAATATTCCAGGCGGACCTTCTCCTGTTTGATCCACTCCTTGTCGTCTGCCAGCCTCGACTGCGCCAGCTTAGTCTTGAAGTAGAGCCGATTACGCCACCGCCTAAGGGTTTGGCACTCCTCTTCAAGAGCCTTGCTTTCGTGGTAGAATGCCAGCGGGACTTGATGCAGACTGGAGCAAGCGTTGTCAATGGACAACGACAGGGGAATAGGTTCCGGACCTACTGGGGTCTCCTCCGCTGGTTCCAGCGGGTTCTCGCTTACAAAAATTGGGTCCCACTCCACAAGAGTGGTCCCCTAAGCCTCCACGACACTAGGGCCGTCCTCTGGGATAGCTGCAGTTGACACCGAGGAGGGTCCCACAGAAGAAGTTCCGACCTCCAGAAGGGGTTCCGAAGGTCTTGCCGCTAGGTCTTCATTTGCCCCCTTAGGCAGGGGGCCAGCAACTTCATCAGGGCACCCTGGCTCAGCAGCAGGCACCTCCGCCGTCATCACTTCCGAAGTAGGGGCCACTTCCGGCTCCGGCCTGGGCTCCTCCTCCGCTGGTGGCTCAGGTGTTGGCGCCTCGACCATCATAGGTTCGAGTGCTGATGCCTCCGCAATGACCGGCTTGGGCGCCGGAAGGTCAACAACAATCGTCCCTGAGGCCGGAGCTTCAACCTCAACCGGCTCAGAAGACGGAAGGTCTTCAACTGCAACCAGCTCTGCAGCCGGAGCTTTAGTGGCAACCGGCTCTGAGGCTGGAGCTTTGGAGGTAGCCAGCTCAACCGCCGGGACTACCTCAACATCCGGCTCGCTCGCCGGGACATCAATAACCTCTGGCTCAACCGCCGGGGCTTCGACAATTTGCAGCTCTGGGGCCAAAATCATTGCTTCCTCCGGCTCAGCGGCCGAATCTTCCAACATCTCAACATCAAGACCCGGGGCTTCAACCTTCGGGGCAGGTGCCGCTGGCGCATCTTCTCTCCCGTGGTCCGGCGCTACCACGGGAGTCTCGGGGGATGAGTCGAGGTCCATGACCACGACAGCTGGTGCCGGAGCTATCGAAGCTTCAGCAACCATTTGGGGCGGCACCGAGACAGGAGCAGAAGCCTCCGCCCTCACAGCTTCAACCGCTGTGGCTAAGGGCGAAGCCTCACTCCTCTTCTTGGGGACGCTGCAGATGATGGATGAAGAAACTTAAAAAACAGTTACTACAACAAAACAACTGTCTGAGGTAAAGATTAAAAATTACCTCGGAAGGCTTCCGCACCATCTTGCACGGAATCTCTTACCCCAAGCGTTCTGGACTGACCATGGCCGCCGCCGGCGTGGTAGCTCTGGAAGGCCCCCCGGAACTTGTTGCAGCCGCGGGCATTTCCTTAGTTGAGGCCCCCCCTCGACTGGGAAGGACCTCCGGACCTAGAGGCCTTAGCTAGCCTTGGAACTGGAGTCACATGCCCGGGGCTAGCACCTCGGGAAGACACTGCTGTAGGTACAGTCGCCGCAGTTGTAGAAGACCTCCCCCTCTGGGGAGAAGGAGCTGCTACAGAGGGTGCAGGCCTGACGGATATTCCGCCGGCATGCTTTAGCTTCCTCTTCCGGCTCGAGGGTTCAGCCACCGGCTCCTTGCCCTTGTCGACGACTTCGGTCCTTGGCTTCGGGGCAGGGTCGGAGCCACCTTCAGAAGCCCTAGGGATCACCACCCTGGAAGTCGATCGTCTCTCAATGACACCGAGGTCGTCAAGCACCAGCATCGTCCGCCAGAGCTCCCTGCTGAACTGTACTTCCAAGTTCAGAGGGTGGAAAGCTGGTGGCGGGGTCAAGTCATCACCCGCGATGTCGATGCCGTGTTGTAACTTCTTGAGATGAGACTCCAAGGTTGCCCCCTCCATGTTGGACTTCAGCTTGGTCTCAACCCGGTCGTCGTCCAAGCGAGTTTTTCTCTCCTCTTCAGCGGTGCCCACCTGTTGACCAGGAAATTGCAAAATACTGCCTGAGGAGTTAATCCTCCCTCCACACAATGGCAGATCTTGGTTAGAGCAGGGTTGAAGGCATCCAACAGCACCGGAGCTTCACTCCAGACTGTAGTGTTGATGTTGGGGAGGCCTTCGGGCAGCTCCAGCTTCTCGTGCTCCTCCACCCAGATGACTATCTAGTCTTTCTTCTAATCTTCCCACTTTGCAGAGGGAAACGACCGGAGGTACTTGAATGGGCACTTCTTGCGCTTCATAAAGTAGTAGAAGCCAAGGTACTCATCACTCCTCCCGGTGGTATGGACGGTGAAGAAGGTCTGGAAAAGCTCAATGCAGGGGGGGGATGCCCACCCACATTTCACAGAAGTGGACGAAGACAGACACTAGAAGAATGGAGTGGGGTCCAAGGTGATACAGCTGCAGACCATAGAAGTCTAGCAGCATCAAGAAAAGGGAGGAAAAAGGTGGGATCAACCCCACCATGGCGTACGCAGAGAAGTACACCATCTCACCGGCGTGCTCCTTCTCGAACGGGAGCTCCCCACCGGCGCGGACAAGGTGGTTGAAGAAGTCTGAGGACCACCCCATGAGGGCTCGGACCTTCTTTAGGTCACTTTCGGTCTTCAAGCGGCTCTTGCGGAGACCCAATTCCATCGCAGTACAGCGAGGCAAGGGAGGAAAATCAAGCGCAAGTTTGGGATTTCGAGCGCGAGTTCAGATGAGAGGCGTAAGGAACCCCAGACGGTGCGCGCTTTCCTTCTTAAGTAAGCCCCCGCAACGCTTGGATGGAAACCACAGGAATGCCGAGGATACTATTCAAAAATTCTACCCTGCCGATGACAAAAGGGCCCGGGACCACCCTGACGATCAAGTCGAGGTTCTTACCCAGACGAACGGTTGTCATCATGAAAGGCGGGAAGCCCGAAGGCGGCGGCCTGACAAGGCGCGCGGAACCGATACGATTTTCATATCGGGAATCGGCGACCTTCAATTGCGTGAGATCCGCACGCCAAAGATCTCATTTGCCGCACCTGGGATATGCCACCCGGCAAGGATTTAACTCCAAAACTATCGCCAACGGCACATCTGAAGACCTTTGAAGACTCGGCTGAAAAGTCAAAGGATGGACCCACCTCTAGCGGAATGACTTCACCCAAGGGGTGTTCCCTAGAGGTGGGCCCAGGGGGCCACTGTCGGTAACCTGGGTACCGTATACCCCTTGAGATTGCAATGATCTCAAGGAAATGTCATCTACTTGATTTGAAGACCTTTGAAGGCCCACATGTCATACATGACCGGACCCGCTTTTCCAACATGGTTAGTCCCAGGGTCGCCACGTGTACCATCAAACCGGAGCTACCGCCCACAAGGGGTAAGCTCTGGGCTATGTACCATAACGGCACCCCTGGACCTAACCCCAGACCGAGAGAAGCTCCTGAACTGACACATGTCTGTTGGCACCAGACCTATCTATTCCCCACAGTATGCTCCAGAGCTGCCACGTGTCCACCCGTCAGATCTTCAGCCCCAAACCACCGGTAGACTCCACAATGGCTCCGGATCTTCAAAGGGGAATCAAGGACTTCAAGACCTGATTAAGTGTCATTAATACTATGTTAATGACACACGATCGGACGACCCTTATTACCAGTAACGGCGCTGTCAAAGCCCGTAACTCTGTCATTAAGGATAATTAAGCGCATCAAATGTGTATCAATATTAGTAACCGCCGGGGTCACATGTCGGGCCAGGCTAACTTGTAGCGGCCTGTCCTTGTACTATAAAAGGACAGGCCGACGATACATAGAGGGCTCTCTGATCTGATCTGCTCTGATCTGATCTGGTCTAATCGACTCACACGCACCCTCAACTTACGTCACCTGAGTTGAGTTCATACATCCAATACAACACCAACACACCCCGTGGAGTAGGGTATTACGCTCAGGCGACCCGAACCATGTAAATCTTTGTGTCTGCTGTGTCATTTTACATTTTCCATTCTTGAATCTTCGCGCGCCCACACCGAACTTCAAACTCCGCAAACACTTTTAGTAGTGTCAGGGGATTTGCCGGATCAAAACCACCGACACTCCCTTTGCTATTCTATCTTTCAAGTATCCATGAAGGAAGAAGGCATAACTCTCATATTTACTTAAGAAGGGTGAAGTACCCACCCACTTGCAAGCCAAAGCCAAAGCCATTGCCGCCGCCAGCCATTTCGGCACCCCGGCACCAGCCGCCCCAGCACCTTGGCCTTCCTCATCACCGCCATGTTAAAAGATGGAACTGGAATGAGAATTTGAGTGACCGCTTGGGACCATCGGCGGGGGGAGGAGCGTCGTCGCGCTGCTTCAGCGACTGCGGGCCAGGATGGCGAGGCTCCATCGCGACTGCACGTAGGCCGCGACAGTGAGTGCGCGGTCGGTGGCATTACGAGCCTTAACCCCACGCGCCATGGCGGTGCCCCCGGCACGAACGAGGCACAGCGCGTAGAGAAGCTTGGAGGAGTAGGCCTCCTGCGCGCCACACATGTGCCACTTGGACGGCGGCTGAGACGGGCCATGCTCGTCGGCAGACGACTCCCTCTATTGCTTCTAGGGAGAGGTTGACGATGAGGATACCATCTGCGCAGTGTGTGGAATGGGCGTGAACTGCTCGTCCCTCTCCTCTTCTTGCCCAGCGACATCTGTTCCAGCGACACCCAATGAGGAGGAGCGTCCAGGTCTAGACGTCGGGGCGGCAGCGCGCGGAGGCTAGCATTGCACGCATCCTGTTGAGCATATTGAAGACAAGCGGGAAGAGGCTGTTGCGCGTGCAGCAGAAGTGGAGGCAGGCATTGAAGAGCTCGAGGTCCAGTGCACAGGCCCCCGCAAAGACGTCGTGGACGAGGGCCTCGTCCAGGTCCAGGTCTGAGTATCGCGCCTTTTCCAGGTCCGGGTCCAGTACCGGAGGAGGAATGTAGTGGTGAGGCGGCTGAGGCGCCTCTCCAGATTGATATTTTCATTTTTTTTGTTGTGTATTCAGCCTTATAACCATCGGGGGTGTTAGGGATCGACTGTTATATGCATTAAAGCTGTTGGCGTGCTGCACAAACCGATAGCTATATATTGTTTTAAAAGTGTTGGTTTTTTTGTTGCCGATGGCTATAATGTTTTAAAAGAATATAAATTTTAAAGCTGACAGGATCGACGATTATAATATTTAAAAACATCGAATAAGGGTTGACAGTTAAAACCGTTGGTGTACCAACGTATATAGTTTATGGCTGCCGATTTTAGTAGCCAATCGACACCTATAAGGCCAACGCCCTTTTAATGTTGTCTTGTAGTGATCAATATGTGATCCATCACCCTATAACAAAACAACCAAGAACTCTAGCACCGTCACACCTCCCAAGAGCACAAAAACACTCCTCTCCATACATCTAAGACTATAAAAAGTTCAATCCTTTGGGATTTGAGATTTGGGATAGAGAGAGCGATGTCTACGCGATCTTGAGCTCTTGGGGTTTGATCTCTCTCACACTCTTGCTGTTCTTGTACATCATTTGAGTGTGTTTGATCAGCTCTTTCATTGTAATCTTGTTGGAGCCATCAGCTTGTGAGGTTACCCCATTGGCTTGCTGATTACCTCATTAATAGAGGAGATCAAGTCGGCCTTCGTGGTGACTTGATTAGGTAAAGGGTTGGTTGAGACCCGGCTCTATGTGAGCTCCTCAACGAGAATGTAGATCCATTGTGTGCGATTGAACCTCGGTAAAAATCGTCATTTCTATTGCCTTTTACTTACATCTTTCATACTAGCAATTAGCTAGCGCACAATCCGATCAATCCTCTATTTTGCATTAAATTTGTGATTCTCATGAAACTTAACTATCATATACGTTTGCCAATCACTCTAAACTTAATTTAAATATTCCGCTGCCTTACCATTCAAAGAAAAACCAAAAATAGTTAAGTTCTTGTAGGTGTGGCAATAACACTGGACTAGTCCGTACCCTACACTGGACTAGTCCGACCTTCCTGGTATTTGACCTTTTGCTAAATGTTGCATGAAAAGTTTTCAATGCCTATTCACTCCCCCCTCTAAACCACATTCAAGCTCGCAAGAAAACTCGATTTGAGGCATAATAAGCTGTTGCAATTGCATCTGCCCAAAGTTTCTTGAGAGTTTGATATTCATCAAGCATAATCCTAGCCATCTCAACTAAGGTCTGGTTCTTTCTTTCTACAGCAAAGTTTTGTTGTTGTACATATGATGAACAAAATTGATGATCTATTCCCTTTTCATTATAAAAGTTATCAAATGATTGGTTTCTAAATTCAGTTCTATTATCACTTCTTACTGCTTTTAAGGATCCTAAGTGGTCAAGTGAAAGTCTAAGAACCAAATATCTAAAGTAACTAAAAGCTTCGTGCTTAGATGTCATAAACTAAACCAAAGAGTATCTAGAATAGTCATCAACAATTACAAGCACATGTCATTTACCTTCAAAAGATTGAACACGTGAAGGACCTACTGTTTTAAGATGTAAAAGTTCTACCGGTGCTGTTGTTTTTTTTGACCAATAAAAACTGCAAGGGAGAATCCCGACAGCTATGAAATATATTAAAAAACGAAATAGAGCTTAAGTTACAAAGGCACAACAACACTTGACTAGGTGTTCCAGAGAGAGGAACAACCCTTACAAGCTTTGTAGCCATAGGAGCACCCAATCCCTATCCTCAGGCTTAAAGCGACAAGCTTGAAGCCTGGTAGAAGAAATGAAGGATCTTTTCCAGACATTTACAGTAGGGGGAGAGTTTCTAAAAATGAAGTTGTTACGAGCAATCCAAATCTCCCAAGCCGCTATAGAGAAGATTTCCATGAAGGCTCGACGACTCCAGCTGTTCATGGCCTTCTGTGGAGTGTCGAAGAAAGGGATGTCATGGTCCCAATGAACCCCAAGGACGTTCCAACATGCCATGCTGAAGGAGCAGCTAAAGAAGAGATGGTAAGTGAGTTCCTCCACATCGTCAACACAGAGCACACAGGTGTAGTCATTCCCATCAATGGCTATGTTCTTTCTCTTCAGGAGGTTGTGTGAGTTGAGCCGGTCCCGAAACATAAGCCACATGAAGATCTTCACTTTCTTTACCACCCTCGAAGCCCATATCCAACCAAAGGGTGTTGGTGGCTTGATGTGGTTGTAGCAGTTGTTGTAGATATTCTTGGAGTTGAATATCCTTACTCCCCCTGTCGGACTCCATACGTCTTGCGAGGGGTCCCTGTGGGAAACCTCATCCAGCAGCGCTTCCAGGTTGACCAGTTCCAGCAAGGCTTCATCTGACATTGGTTGGAAGAAATGGCTAAGGTGATCTGACCTGCTGAGGAATTGGGCCATAGAGATGCTGAGGAATAGGGGTTTTTTCGCGAAGGAGTGCAGGCAAGGCATGTCCCTTCTGAGCAAGAGTCCTTCCCACTGATCCTGCCAGAGCCGAATTGTGTCCCCTTTTCCAGCTTTGACATCAAAATTCTTGAGAAGTGAGTCAGATAGTCTCACTACGTCCCTCCACCAGAAAGATCCTTTTCCTTTTGTGCCATGCTAAGGCTTACCATTGTTACAATAACGTTGATGTATGAGATGGACCCAGGGGATGTCAGCTTTGTTATAGATTTTCCAGAGGAATTTCATGAGTAGGGCTTCATTCATTGTAGTGAGGTTTTTGAGACCTAGGCCTCCATTTTACTTTGGTGTTGTCACTTGATGCCAGGCCACCAGAGGTCGGCCTTTGCCATTGATATCTAAGCCTCTCCACAAGCATTGCTTTCTGGCTTTGTCAATTGCTTGAATGACTGGACTTCTCAGTTTGATAGTGCACATGGCATAAATAGGTATAGCGGGTATGATGCTGTTAATGAGTGTGCATCGGCCAGCCATTGATAACCATGTTGCTACTCCGGTTAGCTTCTTCTGTACTCGTGAGACGAGCCCTTCAAAGGCGTCTGCTTTTGGTCTGTCAAGGATCATAGGCAATCCCATGTATGTAAATGGAAATGAGCCAATGGTGCAGCCCAGTGTGGCTGCAAGGATTGTGGTTTTCTCTTCATCAATGTTGATTAGCATGAGGCTTGATTTTCCCCAATTCACTTTAGACCTGTTGCTCCTCCGAAAGATTGCAATAGGTTTTTCAAAAAGAAGAGCTCTCTCTGATTAGCCTTGAGAACTAGGATAGTGTCATCCTACATATTGGACCAACGGGAATTCCACTTTTGTTCCTTGGTGCAGTGGCAATGTCAGAAGCCCCAACTCAACCGCTTTGTTGATTGAAATTTGCAGGAGATCAGCTGCCAATACAAAAAGAAGGGTGGACAGTGGGTCCCCCTGCCGAACCCCTCTTCTGCAATGGAATGTCTTGCCTGGTACTCCAATTAGAAGCACAGAAGAAATGGCAGTTGATAGGATGTCTGCTACCCATTTGATCCATTGATCTGGAAAACCAAAAACTCGCAACATGTGTAATATGAAGTCATGTTCCAGTTTGTCAAAGGCTTTTTCAAAGTCCAGTTTGAGTACTATGATACCTATGTTGGTTTTCCTACATTGGTGGAGGTATTCAAAGACCCATGCCATGCAGTCCTGGATGGTTCTTTTTTTGATGAAGCAGTATTGATTTTTGTGGATGATGGTTGTGATGACTTCCTGCTATCGTACTGAGAGTATTTTGGTGATCAGTTTAGCAGTGGTGTTCAGCAGTGAAATGGGCCTGTAGTCTGCAACCCTGCAGGGATACCGGTGCTGTTGTTATGGTCAATGTGAGTGGAGCATGTGAACCTACAATCGTCTTAGCATGTCTAAAAGAAGAGCACACAATATCTTTGTCATCTTTAAGCTTAGGTAAACCACGTATGCGATCAAGCCCACTAACACGTGTGAGGTTATCAAAGCCTACGTGACCAAGTCTACGATACCAAAAATATAAGTCCTTTGATTCATTAGCAACTAGAAACCTATGCCAGGAGGTTGGCTTATCAAAACTAGTTTTAAAAACTCTTCCAAACTGAGACATGTTAAACATAAGCTCACCATTTTAATCTACAACCTTGCAGCAAAATCTAGTAAAACTAATTTCTAGATTTCATCTAGCAATTGTAAAATAGAAAGCAAGTTGTGTTTCAAAATTTTAACAAGTGCCACATCTTTCAATTTGACATAACGATTTACTCTGACCGAACCTTTAGCAATTATAGGAGTTGAAGAACTATTGGCAAAAGTAATATTTTCTACACGTGACACAAAAGAAAGGGAGGAGAACCATTCTTTGTTACCAATCATGTCGCGTGATCAACCTGAATCTAGAAGCCAAATGTTCTCCTTCCTCAAGTGTGTAATCTATATAGAAGCACAATATGTCGATGACTCAATACTGGGGTTAGTCAAAATGCATTTAGAAATCCAATACTGAGTCGCACAACGTCCAATAGGAATAACACGCAAAAACTATGAAAGTACAGCTGATTTATGAGCCAAAACATGAGAATTCTTGTTCCCAACTACTGATCTACGACGTGTTACATGTGTAGCATGAAAAATAGTAGATTTGGTAGTAAATTTTGCATGTTTTAAACTCATCACAGCAAGTTGCAAGTTTTTAACATTCGATTCAGCACGTGCAACAAGTTTTCTTTGGTTGTTACGTGATCTAGCTATCATTCTTTCCATTTTATGTTATTTATCTACTCTACAACAAAAACTGACATGACCATCTATACCACAGTACGTACAATGAAATTTCACTTTATGTTCCTGTCTAGATGAGCATGCAGCATGTTTGTTAGCATACGAATGAGACAACACCCGTGCTGACCTAAAATCCACCTCTTTTTGTTTAGGAACTATTTTAGTCAAACCACTTCCTAGTGACTTTACAACCTTAGATGGATGTGCCTTTGCATGAGCATGAGAATCCAAACCTAAACCAGTTTTATCATTGCAAGATTTAGAAGAGTTCAGCAGCAAGTTTAGATTATTATTCCCACTACAAAACCACTCTAGTGTCCTATGCATGTCATCAAGGTTCTTAGACAAGTCTAGTTAGTTTTCACATGAAGTTGTTCCTTTCAGTTTGCAATTAGAACAATATTTAACTTCAAGCGAATTTAAAGCATTGTTCAAAACAGAAATCTCATTCATAGCATCATGTAGTTTCTTGTTAAGATCATCACACCTAGAACAATGCAAATGATTTGTAGAATAGCTAGCATCTTTTATGTTTTTATCATTATGTGCAGCAAGCTTTTTGTTCTTTCTAATTTCAAGCTCAGGTTTATCAGGTGTGGAGGTGTGCGCACTTCTTAGAGAGGACAATTGTTCATATATAAGTTCACACGAGGAACAAGAATCATCACTAGGAATCAAAGATTTAGCTAATTAATTTCAGATTTACGTGATTCAGTTTTGGCGGCATTGTTCCTTAATTTTGTTGTCCTTTTTCTTAAGTACAACAGTGACACGAGAAATAATATCACACATTTCTTAACATTTGGGACATACCTCATTATTATCACTGTTAACTTCAGCTTCTATAAAAGCCCTAAATTCAAGGTACAAGTTCATACAAGAGAATTAAAAATTTGAAATGGGGAAAAGAAATCAAATGAGAATTTAGAAATTAAATCAAGTCAAGCTTCAATACAAGGGATTCAAAAATTCAAATGTAGCTCCCATTCAAACTTTGCCAAATTAAAAATCTGAGTTCACCAATAAATTCCAAATATTCCAGATAGCCTCTGTGCCATGTTTCAAAATTTTTTAAACTCATTTGCTATTTAATTCAGTGGCTCCATTGAATTCCATTCAAATTCAAATTTGAATTTGAACTTTACCTGAAACCTGTCCAATTTTGAAATCCAATTTCAGAATCTGAATCTCCATATTCAATTGGCCTCTCCACAAAAATCTTGGATTTTTGGATCAAGTTTGGTAGGGGAATTGAAGTTCAATAGAGGATTGACTTGAAGGGGCAGTGGAACCCACTAGTCATAGAGGCATTACCGTGAGTTCTCTGTTTCCCTGACTCCCCGCTGATCGACGCTCGGTGCGGCAAACAGCTCACCATTGGCAAGCAGCTGCGTGGCACCTCGGTTGCGTGTCTCCCCTCCACTATACTCCTCCTTATCCTCACCTCCCTGGCAGAAGGGGAAGAACCAGTTCATTCTTTGTCCCGAGCGCAACCCACCGCCGCCTCCCTGCTCCCCCAACTAGCTTGAAGTTCTTGCCGAATCCCTTTGTCCTCCCAACAGCAATGTGGTACCTAAGTCTTCCCTCTACCTTCTCAAGCTTTTGGTTCCTTGTTTCATCGGCTACAAGGCGTCATTTTTGCAGTTTTGCCGGTGCCGCTGTTCAGCCGCCGTGAGAACGCTGCTGCCTCGCCATCGCGGCGACCCGTCTCTCAAGCTGCTCCCAGAAGCAAAAAGTATCGCCAGGACCCAACCCTTCTTACGGTACAAAATGTTCTTCGTTTCACTGCATATCGAGCAAATTATTCAAGGTTTGCTTTCGGCCTTTGCCCATGAACTAGCTTGCTTCTCTATTTAATTAGATTTTCACGTGCAACCATTCCTTAATTAGTTCAAGGATATTAATCCATACCTCCCAGTGCACACCTCCGCCAAGAATCAAGGGACATAATCGAGTGAAGGCCGAGCGATTCAAGTTTTCCCCGCCACCAATGAAAAATCCGTCGGTCGACCGTGTGCACCACCTAGTTATCTTCGTCATGCTTTCAGGAACGTTCCTGACCTTTCCCCGAGCTTCCTGCGATATTCCCGAGCGATTTCGGCCATCGCCGAATCCCTAGCTCCGCCGCCGTTGTCGCGCCGCCATCTCCGGCCGTCGCCGCCACGATTGGACCCCACCATTGTCTTGCGCAGTCAATTTTAAGGCTAGGCGGTCACGGCCGAGCCGAGAGGAGGTCGACGCAACCATCCCGGCAAGCTGACCAGTGCTGCACCACCGTGGCCAAGCGGCGCAACGGGAGGTAGACGGAGACCCTTTGGGCCCCTCCCGTTAGCGGCGTTTCCACCGAGCGGATCAGCTGCAGCACCGGATTGGATGCGGCTGCGCGGGTTAACGCCATGGCCCTCGGTGCGGCCCAGCACTGATTGGTCCAATTCAAATAAGTGGGGCCGGCCGCTTTATTTAAACTTTCCGTTGACAAATAATTACAGAATTCAATCAAACTTCAAAAATCCATTACTCCTAGCATATTTGCTCAAACATTTCCAATTAAATTCAGGTAGACTCCTCTTGATCCTAACTTTGCTGTGGTGTAGTTTGTTGGCCATGAAATTCCCAGAATTTTCATAATTAATTCCTTTGAGCTAATTGATTGGGAAATTAATTACTTCTGTTCTGTTAATTGGAAGATTCCCAATTTTGGTCAGAACACTCTTTATAATACACTTGATCTTCAGTAAAAAATTTGAAGTTCATTGGTCTTCATTTGCTGGGTTGATCAGTGTTCCAAATCTTTATGTAGATGAAAATTAGGAAAAGTACAGTAACCATTTCAGTTTTTTCCCCAGACTTGTAAAATCAGTTTCTCCCTGTAGGAAGCTCAGAAAAATGTGAAACAAATTTTCCTACAACCAGTGGTACCCCCTCTACCATAATCAACCACAGGTGGCCATGACGAAGCTACAGATTCAGTCCCAAAATTCAGAGAAGCCTTTTTCTTGTTGGAATTTTAGAGACAACAAGCATCATTGAATATCTCCAATTTTTTGTCCAGATCCTCCTCAAGAAATCTCAAAGGCAATTAAAATCTTTTAAATACATGATCAGTATTTATAAGATCTCTTCTATAGTTTCTATATCACTCATGTACTTTATATATTGCATATCATATAGTGACCAAGACCGAGGAGGACCCTGAGCCCTTGGAGACTCTAATTCCAGAAGCTAACTTCCCCTCTGACTTGCAGCCAGGCAAGCCCCAGTTTGCATTTAAATGCTATTTCAAATTTTCTATTTGTATCACTTATGTCTAGGATGAGTTTTGTGCATTAGGGCTAAGGTGCTTGTTACTCCACTTGTATGACCCACAAATACCATGGAGTATTGGGTAGGTCTAGAGCTTAACGAGTAGACAATGCCATGCTAATGTTTACAGGAATCCAGTAGAAGTGGAGTAGATGGAATCTACTCACGAGATAGGATTTTATCACACGGTATGAATTGAATTAAAGAATGGTTTAGAAATGTGAAATTGAGACCGAGTAGTGGGCCCGAGGATGAGGCGATGCCCTCGTCGGGGTATCCCATCGAATGGGAGCCCTGCACGCCGCAGTAAATTGTGTGTGGCTAGTGTGTAGCGTCCGCGGGCTGGACGACTGCACTTTTGCATAGCTAGGCTGAGACTTTATATTTGAATATTATCATCTGCTGTATATTAAGTATTGTAAAAGACTTCTGCTATTTATATAAATAAAACTTTGTATTTTGTCATATTCTTTTCGTTTGTGTTGTTCGGTGCCGCATTGCAAGGTACAACCCTCTGCAATTCCTGGAATGTGTGGACCTGGTCCCCACAGCTGGTATGAGCCGCATTGGGAATAGCACGCTCGAAAAGAGCCTATTTTGAAAACTTAAGAGTACTCCAGTGAGGATTAGTACTATGCCGACATAAGGTCTATTATAGTATTAGTTACTTAAGGTGGCAAGCTAACTTATGTGTTATTAAGTTATGTAACAACGCTCCAACGTTAGGTAAGAGGTAAGGTACGCCACCGCAAGTGGATCTATTGCGGTAAGCTTGCCATGTGAGAGGTAGCATGTGATTGTTTCCGTGGCTTGGCACGGAAATGTTAATATGAGTCTCTAAAACTTTCCATGTTTCTGAGAACATATGACACGCGGTACCCCAACGTGCTACAAGATTAGTGGGAGCCCCCGTTCGGTGGGACATAACCCGATGCGCCCCCTACTGGTGCAGCACTATGCAAAGACGTGGGACCCTGTCGGGTGGTAGAAAACCCGGTCATGTACCAAGAGACGTGGCTTAACTCGAGGCGGCCCGTATGGAATGATACGAGACAAATGTTTTTACTTTCAAATATATTATTGTGAATTGTTCGCCCGTGCTGGCTGTGCTGTACAGCACCATATGTTTGATCTATCGTTTGTGTGTAGATGCAGTACACTAACCACATTTATGTAGCTCGAGTAGAAAATGTTTGCGAGTGAATGTCATTACTGCCACTATTGAGACGTATGCCGGAATACCGGCTTAGGATTTTCTTTGGTGAGGTCGTAGTACCGGCATTGCATTCGAGTTTCATAAGGCACGTCGACGACATTATCCTTGCTGGTGGTGTGACATAACAACAAGTAAAAATTCCCAATCTAGGACTAAGGTTGAATTTGTAATCTCTGTTTTGGAGCGTGCTGGACAGATTAAAAATTAATCATGGGGTCGCTGCGGTATGCAGGCCTATGATTTGGGAACTTGAGGAAGTCCTCCAAAAATTTCATTTTCAGCTCCAAAGCAGATTTTAAGATTTAAAACTTTAAAACTTCATTTGAACTTAAAGTAACCAGTTCCTGGTTCAAACTGTGAAATGGACAGAAAATCGAATAAGTTTGGAACAGCATAACATCCTGTATATTTTACCCCTGAAGGTCTACCATACATGGTTGAAAATTTTAGAGAGTCCTCTAAAAGTCTTATGTTCAACACCAAATCAGAATACCCCTGTAAACTATTGAAAAATTCAAATTTCCAAACTCTGTTAAATCTGGACAGAGACTGGACAGTTTCTGTACCCTGTTATTGTTTCCATCATATCTCTTCATTGAATCAACGAATGACTTCATATAAAGCATTTCTGTAATCCTGAGGATGTATACAACAATGTTGTAATTTTTTATTTTAGCATATCTTTATATTTGGTATCTGGAAAAATGTGGACAAAATCAGCCTTAAACAGAGGAGGTGCTGTCAAATTTTTTCCAGAAACACTGTCAATTTGCAAAAATCATATCTCCTTATACAGGAATTATCTGGGGGTAAATAAATACATTCTGGAAAGATAGTCGAGTGTAATACAATTTTGTAGTTGAACTCAAGTTTGGAATGTGCCTCTAACTGGATGAACATTTCATGTTTCTCCAAACTGGTCAGATGGAACAGAACAGTGACAGAATTTCAGTGTTATGTTTCATTTGACATTTGAATTTGAATTCACTTTTATAACTCAATTTTCGTATTCCTGATCAGTTTATCAACCAAGTTTGTTGAATTTGAGTATATTACTCATTCAAGTTCTCATTTTGTAGATGACGAATGTGATGCTATAGCCGGACGGATGGATGTTCTCCACGTGCGCCAACCGTCCGGGCTTCCCAAGCCTGCTGTGGGAGGTGCTCCAACAGTTTGGCTTCATTGAGATGCCCTGCTATTGGGGTAAAGAGACTGTTGACAGAGGCGTACTGTCGTGTACCATCCCGGTTGACATTCCGGCAAGTCCGCGTTTCTATGGATGGGCTCCTTTTTCAGTCACGATCCAGGGAGCTCGTTTGGACGATACGTGGGCCTTTGCAGCGGACGAAGCGCTTATGAAGCTTTGTGAGCTTCATCAATATGCCATGTCTGGGACACAATTTCCTCTTCTCCTGGTCCGTGGTGATGCTGGTTTTGAGTGGCAACATCGTATGGTTGCGGCCTATCGACCATATGGCAACACAACCTCGACAACACTTGGGACATTTGCCGCTGCATCTAGCATGGTTGTTCTTGCACAAGGTGCAATCCTGCAGGAGCAAGTCGAAGCCTTGAGGCAAGCAACTGAACGGGGTGACACTCTTGATTATATCAATGAGAACCTACGTTCATTATTGACTCCGACGAATCACCGACTAAATCAATGTGAGGATCAGTTGCATCACACTCGCACTAGACTACGGAAAGCTCGCGCCAAACTGAGGCAAACTCGTTTGGAACTGCAGCAAGCTCGTGTTGGACTGCAGGCGAGTCAGTTGGAGGTGCAACAACAGTAAGAGCAGTAGTTGGTAGTCACCGAGGCACGAGACGCAGCCATCAAGGAAGCTCAGAATTGTGAGCACGAGGCAGAGCAACTTCAGGATAATTTTATTGAGGCCGAAGCACAATTGCAACCAGTTGTGTACCCACCGGCTCATAACATGCCACTGAACATGGGCAAGTTCTTTCGGATCCAGAGGAGGAGGAAGATCCAGAGATAATCGAGTACACCGATGACGATGTATCGGAGTAGGATGGGGCAGCTCTACTGCCATCACGGGGCAACGGATAGTTAGTAGTTGCTCGTGTTTTTTTCGTTGCCATGTAAATGTCATATTATAAATATTAATGGGTGTGTAGAAGATGACAAGGTGTGTATGATGACTCATGTAGACCATGTATAGTTGAGATGCACTTCCATATAGGGAGTCCGTCATTTTAGAAATCACTATTGTACACTTGGTCATGAGATAATATATCTTGTATAAAAATTGTACTTTATCAATATATGTGAATGTTATGCAATTATCACATTGTCATTACTCGCACTAGTATGGTATAAAATGGATGAAGAAAACAAACACGTTGCTGATTTAAATTATGTGGAGACAGAATGGTGCATACGCGCTCTATGCCCGAGATAGGAGGATCTAGCCGTGGTCGTGAGGATGAATATCCGATCCGGGAGGAAACCACGACACCACAGCAACAAGTCCCTCCACCACCACCACCTTAACATCCGAGGACGCTCGTGGAGATTCTGGCCGCAGTACTCCGCTCGCGCGATGAGCAAACCGAGTTACTGCGGATGTTGGTTCAAAATTCGTCCCGTCAAGGGAGACGACAAGACAATGGGCCACGCCAGCCCAACAAAGCGTGTATTCAAATTTCTTGGCGATGCATCCACCGGTCTTTACGGAGGCCGAGGAGCCTCTGGAGGCGGACAACTTCATCCGCACACTTGAGGCGAAGTTCGGTTTACTACGGTGCACCGAACAGCAAAAGGCGTTGTTTGCAGCGCAACAGCCTCAAGGATCCACCAGTGCTTGGAGGGTGCACTTCATCGCCTCACTGCCGGCCAGTCATGCGGTCACCAGAACCGAATTCCGGGAAGCGTTCTGCGCCTACCATATCCCTCCCAGAATAATTAAGAGGAAGCTTCAAGAATTTTTGGAGCTAAAGCAAGGTGGGAGGAGTGCCCACGAATACTCCCACGCGTTCAATCATTTGGCGCAGTACGTGCCCGAATATGTGGGGACAGAAGATAAGAAGAGAGACATATTCTTTCGGGGCCTTAATCCGAAGATGAAGGTCCAACTCGCACAATGCAACCGCGGCACCTTCAATGACATCGTCAATGCCGCGATTGTACAAGAGGATGCTCAGCGTGAGCTCGTTCCTGATAAGAGGAAATGGAGCGCGCTGTCGAGCAGCAGTGGTGGTGGTCCGCAGAAGTACCGTTTGGTGTATCGCTCACCATCCAGTCAGCGATGGCAGCCACTGGCGCGACCGCAGCAATTCCACTGTCGATCTTTCAACACGCCAAGTTTTCAACCGCCATCTCCACAACAGCAGCAGAAGCAAAGGATGGTCCCGTGTGCATATCCACCTCCACCACGTGCACCAGGATTCCGTCCGCAGATTGGAGGGAACCCGACACAGTACACGTGTTATACGTGTGGCCGTGACGGGGATTTTGCGAGGGACTGCCCCGAGCAGCGTCAAAGCAGTGGGCAAGCACCATATCGGGGTGCTGTTCAATCCCACAACCAGCCCAGAAACCAGCACCAAAACCCGGAAACTTCCACCACTTAGATCTTGAAGACGTGCCGGAAGGCGAACCCATTCTCGCGGGTATGTTTTCTCTACTCCAAAATTCCGTAGTCATACGTTTTGACTCCGGTGCCACCCATAAATTCATTAGCCAATCTTATGTTGTCAAGTATCAATTATCTATCACTCTCATACAAAGTACATATTTAATCTGCTCTCTGGGTGTGAAAATAGCAGCGGACATGAAAGTCCATAAAGCAAAACTTAAGAAGGGTGGGAATATCTATCCGTCTAATCTAATTATATTAGAGGGTTAAAAGCTTGATGTCATCTTAGAGATGTCGTGGCTGCACCGTCATGGTGTTGTTCTCGACATTGTTCCACGTATGGTCCATTTGAATTCTCCACTGTATGAACCACACACTCTCATTCCAGACCGCCTTATCCAAGAAATTTCAGCCACCTACAACACGGAAGCCACAAAGCTTGAAGACATTCGTTTGGTCCGTGAGTATCCGGACGTGTTTCCCGACAACCTTTTGGGTATGCCACCGGATAGGGATATCGTGTTCAATATTGAACTCATTCCGGGAACCATACCTATTTCTCGAAGGCCGTACAAGATGGCACCAAATGAGTTGGCAGAATTAAAGGAGCATTTGAAAGACCTGCTGGACAAAGGTCTCATACGCCCAAGTTCATCACCAAGGGGCTGCTCCGCATTATTTGTGATGAAAAAAAGACTAGACATTACACCTATGTGTGGACTATTGTCTGCTCAACGCCGTGACGATCAAAAAAAAGTATCCACTACCGCGCATCAATATATTGTTCGATCAATTAGTGGGTGCTAAATTATTTTGTAAGATGGATCTTCGGTCCGGATATCATTAAATAAAAATCCGATCGGAGGATATACCGAAGACGGCATTCTCGATTAGATACTGCTCTATAAATATCTCGTCACGTCGTTCGGGCTTACCAACGCGCCGGCTCACTTCATGTACCTCATGAATTCTATTTTCATACCGGAGTTTGACAAGTTTGTCGTGGTCTTCATTGATGATATTCTGGTTTATTCGAAATTAGAAGAAGAACATGCAAGACACTTGCATATTGTGCTCCAACGATTGCGAGATCACAAGCTTTATGCAAAATTCAGCAAGTGTGAGTTTTGGATCAAACAAGTACCATTTCATGGTCACATTATTTCAGAAGGGGGCATCGCTGTAGATCCAAGCGAAGTTCTACAAGTGCTGAAATGGAAGTCTCCAACGTCCGTCCACGAAGTTCGCAGTTTCCTCGGGTTAGCGGGATATTATCAGAGGTTCATTCCGAGCTTCTCAAAAATCGCTAAACCAATGACGGAGCTGCTGAAAAGGAAGACTAAATATATTTGGAGCAAGGCATGTGAAGATGCATTCCAAGCATTGGTGAAACATCTCACAACAGCCCCAGTGTTAGCTCAGCCGGATACAACTAAATCTTTTGACATTTATTGTGATACGTCTGGCATTGGTCTCGGCTGCGTATTAATGCAAGACGGCCGCGTGATCACATATGGCTCACGGCAGCTCCGAAATAATGAGCAGAATTATCCAACTCATGACCTTGAACTCGCTGCCGTGGTACTCGCTTTGAAAATGTGGAGGCATTATTTACTCGGAAATTTAGTGCACCTCTACACCGATCACAAGAGTCTGAAATATATCCTCACTCAGAAGGAGCTGAATATGCGGCAGCGAAGATGGTTTGAAATGATCAAAGACTATGAGATTGAAATTCATTACCATCCCGACAAGGCGAATGTAGTTTCCGATGCGCTGAGCCGCAAGTCTCACATCAACAATTTTTCCATCACTCTGGAAGAGGACGAACCGAGTTTATACTTGGTTCCATATGGAGCGCTATATAATCTTGCTCTCATCCCTACCATATGAGAGGAGATTATGGAGGCTCAAAAGAAAGACGTGGCTATGTCGCACATTCGGAGGAGAATGAAGAATGCAGAAATGATGTGCTTCCGAAGGGATGAACATGGTGCCCTGTGGTTCAAGGACTGTATCATGGTACCCCATGACACGACACTTCAAAAGAAAATCTTGGATGAAGCTCACTTATCCAAGTACTCTATTCATCCGGGCAGCAACAAGATGTACCAAGATTTTAAAACAAGATTTTGGTGGACACGGATGAAGAGAGAAATTGCAAAGTACGTATCGGAGTGTCGGGTGAAAGCTGACCACATGAGGAAAGCCAGACAGCTGTAACCATTAAAAATTCCGGCGTGGAAATGGGAAGATATTAGTATGGATTTTATTGTCAGATTACCTCTCACCTTCCACAAGCATGATTCGATTTGGGTGATAGTCGATTGAATAACAAAATCAGCTCATTTCATCCCTGTACATACAAACTACATCGCCAAGAAGTATGCGGAATTGAACATTGCAAGGGTCAAGTGCTTGCACAGAGTTCCCCAAATGATTATTGCCGATCGCGGTGCGCTGTTCGTTGCTTGTTTTTGGGAGCAGCTGCACGCATCATTGGGGATGAAACTGATGCGAAGCTCCACATATCATCCGCAAACTGATGTTCAAACTGAACGGGTAAATCAAGTTTTTGAAGACATGCTACGCACTTGTGCCATCCACCACGGTAAAAGTTGGGATGATCATTTACCGTTGGTGGAGTTCTCCTACAACAATGGCTATCAAGCTAGCATCAAGATGGCGCCGTATGAAGCCCACTACGGCCGGAAAAGTCGTACACCACTCAACTGGTGTGAATCCGGCGAGCGGGTTGTATACGGAATTGATCTTGTAAATGAAGCCGAAGAACGAGTACGAGTAATTCAAGCCAATCTGAAGGCTGCTCAATCTCATCATAAAAGCTATGCTGATAAAAGACGTTGACCTCTTCACTTCGACATTGGAGACCACGTTTATCTCCGTGTTTCTCCGATGAAAGAGATTCATCGTTTCATAGAAAAGGGAAAACTTGCTCCACGATTCATCGGGCTGTTCACTATCATTGAATAATGCGGACCAGTGGCCTAGTGGTTGGAGTTACCGGCATCACTCTTTGGAATCCATAATGTGTTCCACATTTCGCAGCTGCGGAAATGTCTTAAACCCTAAGCTCAAATCCGAACCGAAGACATTGAGGATCTCCAATCGGATCTCACTTATTCTGAGTATCCGATCCAGACTATTGATGAAAAGACTCGCACCACCAGAAACCAGACTCTGTACTTCTACAAAGTATTGTGGAGTAACCATACCGATGAGGAAGCGACATGGGAAAGCGAGGATTATCTCCAATCAAACTTTCAGGATTTATTATCATCGCATATCCGGTAATATTTTTACCTCCGTCTCTTTCTTTATAAACTCAGGATGAGATTCTTTTAAGGGTGGAGGAATGTAAAAGCCCTAAATCCAAAGTACAAGTTCATACAAGAGAATTTAAAATTTTGAAATGGGGAAAAGAAATCAAATGACAATTTAGAAATTAAATCAAGTCAAGCTTCAATAGAAGGGATTCAAAAATTCAAATGTAGCACCTGTTCAAACTTTGCCAAATTAAAAATCTGAGTTAACCAATAAATTTCAAATATTCCAAATAGCCTCTCCGCCAAGTTTCAAAATTTTTGAAGCTCATTTGCTATTTAATTCAGTTGCTCCACTGAATTCCATTAAAATTTGAATTTGAATTTTACCTGAAACCTGTCCAATTTTGAAATCCAATTTCAGAATATGAATCTCCATATTTAAATTGGCTTCTCCATAAAAATCTAGGATTTTTGGATCAAGTTTGGTAGGGAAATCGAAGATCCAGAGAGGATTGACTTGAAGGGGCAGTAGGACCCACTAGTCATAGAGGCATTACCGTGAGTGCTCTGTTTTCCTGACTCCCCGCCGATCGACGCTCGGTGCGGCAAACAACTCACTGTCGGCAAACAGCTTCGTGGCACCTCGGTTGCGTGTCTCCCCTCCATTCTACTCCTCCTTATCCTCAGCTCCCTGGCCGAAGGGAAGAACCAGTTCATTCTTCGCTCCCGAGGGCAACCCACTGCCGCCTCCCTGCTCGCCCGACTAGCTCGAAGTTCTTGCTGAATCCCTTCGTCCTCCCAACAGGAAAGTGGTACCTAAGTCTTACCTCTACCTTCTAAAGCTTTTGGTTCCTGGTTTCGTCGGCTACAAGGCGTCATTTTTGCAGTTTTGCCGGCGCCGCTTTTCGGCCGCCGTGAGAACGCTGCTGCCTCCCCATCGCGCCGATGCCACAGCCCATCTCTTGAGCTGCTCCCAGAAGCAAAAAGGATCGCCCGGACCCAACCCTTCTTACGGTACAAATCGTTCTTTGTTTCACTGCATATCGAGCAAATGATTCAGTTTTGCTTTCGGCCTTTGCCCATGAACTAGTTTGCTTCTCTTTTTAATTTGCTTTCCACATGCAACCATTCTTTAATCAGTTCATGGATATTAATCCATACGTCCTAGCGCACCCCTCCGCTAAGAATAAAGGGAGATAATCGAGTGAAAGCCGAGCGATTCAAGTTTTCCCTGCCGCCAATGAAAAATCCGTCAGTCCACCATCAAAGTCGACATTGCCGTCGATTTCATCCCGTTTGCACCACCTAGTCATCTTCCTCATGCTTCCAGGAACGTTCCGGACCTTTCCCCGAGCTTCTTGCGCCATTCCCGAGCGATTCCGGCCATCGCCTAGCTCCGCCACCGTCGTCACGCCGCCATCTCTGGCCGTCGCCGCCATGATTGGACCCCACCATCGTCTTGCGCGGTCGATTTAAGGCTAGGCGGTCACGGTCGAGCCGAGAGGAGGTCGACGCGACCGTCCCGGCGAGCTCACCGGCGCTACACCGCCACGGCCGAGCGGCGCGTCGGGAAGTAGACGAAGACCCCCTGGGCCCACCTGTCAGCGGCGTTTCCACCGAGCGGATCAGCTGCAGCACCGGATCGGGTGCGGCTCAGCGCTGATTGGCCCTCGGCGCGGCCTAGCGCTGATTGGACCAATTCAAATAAGTGGGACCGGCCGCTTTATTTAAACTTTCCAATTGGAAAATAATTCTAGAATTCAATCAAACTTCAAAAATCCATTACTCCTAGTATATTTGCTCAAAAATTTCCAAATAAATTCTGGTAAACTCCTCTTGATCTTAACATTGCTGTGGTTCAATTTGTTGGGCATGAAACTCCAAGAATTTTCATAATTAATTCCTTTCAGCTAATTGCTTGGGAAATTAATTACTTCTGTTCTGTTAATTGGAATTCCCAATTTTGGTCAGAACACTCCTTATAATACACTTGTTCTCTAGTAAAAAATTTCAAGTTCATTGGACTTCATTTGTTGGGTTGATCAGTGTTCCAAATCTTTATGTAGTTGAAAATTGGGAAAAGTACAGTAACCATTTCAGCTTTTTCCCTAGACTTGTAAAATCAGTTTCTCCCTGTAGGAAGCTCACAAAAATGTGAAACAAATGTTCCCAGTACCAATGAGACCCCCTCTACCATAATCAACCACCGGTGTCCATGACAAAGCAATGGATTCAGACCCAAAATTCAAATAAGCCTTTTTATTGTTGAAATTTTAGAGACAACAAGCTTCCTTGAACATCTCGAATTTTTGGTCCAGATCTTCCTCATATATCCTAGTGTCCACTTTAAAACAATGCCAATTAAAATCATTTATGTACATGATCAGTATTTATAAGATCTCTTCTATAGTTTCTATATAACTCATGTACTTTATATATTGCATATCACATAGTGACCAAGGTCGACGAGAATCCGAAGCCCTTGGAGACTCTACATCTAGAAGCTAACTTCCCCACTGACTCGCAGCCAGGCAAGCCCTCGTTTGCATTTAAATGCTATTTCAAATTTTCTATTTGTATCACTTATGTCTAGGATGGGTTTTGTGCATTAGGGCTAAGGTGCCTGTCACTCCACTTGCATGACCCACAAATACCATGGAGTATTGGGTAGGTCTAGAGCTTGACGAGTAGACAATGCCATGCTAATGTTTATAGGAATCTGGTAGAAGTCGAGTAGTTGGAATCTACTCGCGAGATAAGATTTTATCACACGAAATGAATTGAATTAAAGAATAGTTTAGAAATGTGAATTGAGACCGAGCAGCGGGTAGGATGCAGCGAGACGTGGTCTCAGGCGCGTAGCCCTGCTTCTGTTGATTGAGGACCGATCCGTGCGCAGCCCTGTTGGACATGTTTGAACAGTACCGGATGCATACTATGCATATGGAACCCAGGAAACCGATGTAACTTGATAACTTGGATGTTGAGGCATAACCCATTATCGATATGGGTGGGCTGAGGGTAGTAAGGTGTAAATTCACCGGCGGGCACAGACACGCTCCATGCAGGAACCTTATGCCCATGATGGTGGGACCGGTTCAGCGTTTGAGTTCTCTTGTGAAAGGTTGTTGCGTATGACGTGGTGAGGAGCACGACACGTTCCTTAGGCACGGGTGTACATGACATGTTATTCGGGTGTTTTCTGATTGCAATCACCATCCCTCGCAGTTATTTGAGTACCGCATGTTCACTGTGCTGTGACGTAGTAAATACTAAAGAAGTCAGGAGAATGTGATGTATTGAAATATAATTGTTTTGCCACAATGTTTGGTATAGATTAGGCTCATTAAAGTTACTATTATTGAACATTTAAGCTGCTGCTATTAACTTCAAAAATGCTGATTAAATTATATGCGAGTCATTTACTGCTATATCTATTCCTATGTTAAGTATCTCTGCATATAGAGTTCCATGTTTAGGTGAGACTGTTAAGTCTTGCTGAGCCTTCGTGCTCACGGTTGCTATATTAAGTTCTTTGCAGGTGAGACATATGAGGAAGGGCCCGAGGATGAGGTGATGAGCCCGCCGGGGTATACTGCCAAATGGGAGCCCTGCACGCTGCAGTAAATTGTGAGTGGCTAGTGTGTAGCGTCCGCGGGCTGGATGGCTGCACTTTTGCATAGCTAGGCTGAGAGTTTAGCTATGAATATTATCTTCTGCTGTATATTAGGTATTGTAAAAGACTTCCTCTGTTTATATAAATAAAACTTTGTATTTTGTCGCATTCTTTTCGAGTGTGCTGTTGGGTGCCGCATCGCACGGCACCACCCTCTGCGATTCCTAGAATGTGTGGACCCGGTCCCCACAGCTTCCTCCATACATGAACTTGAGTTGCTCACCATGAAACATGTATTTGCCAAATTTTCTTCATCTCCATCACTTCCTATGTCCGCACTGCTCGAACTGAGTTCTTGAAGTGTAGATACAAAACTGTTTATCAGTTGGTGACCTATAAAACCTTTCTTCTTCTTCTTGTTGTTGTTGGCAGAAGATGACTTAAATTTTGTTCGCTTCTCATCACGGGGAGTAGAACCTTAATAGTTCGGGCAATTTGTACAAAAATGTCCAAACTCATTGATTCGAAGCATCGTTAAGGACCACCACTTCCTCTCCTTCTAGTTATCACCTTTTGCAATGCTTTCGAGAACCCAGTAGAGAGAAATGCTTGTTCCTCCTCTACAAACTCTTCAATCCGTTCAACGGTTAGAGAGGACAGCAAAGCAAGTGTACCACATGCTGAAGATTTGCTAGAACTAGACATGTCACGATAGATGTAACTTCCATCTCCTAGATCTACATGTCTAATGCACATAATAATTGCCTAGCATTTTCAGCATCTGAAAAAGTAATATTTATACTACGCAAATTGCTGATAATTTTATTAAAGCGAGCAAAGAAATCATTGATCGACTCACCAGGTTGCATCTCAAAACGTATGTATTCTTTCTTGAACATATCTTGACATACCTCTTTGATTGTGTTGGATCCTTCATGGTAGTCAAATAGTGCTTTCCACATGTCACACGCAAACTGGAGATGTGCAACACGATCAAAGTCGATTCGAGTCAAACCTTATATGATCAGGTTTCGCACCTTGTTGTTAATGTTGATGTCTCTCATGTTCGCAGCCGTTACTTCATCCTCTGATGGCATGTTGAAGCACTTGAAGGCCCTTTCCCAGATGGTGAAGCCCTACGCTTGTATGTATGCCTCCATTCACGCCTCCAAACCTGAAAATCAATGCCATCAAACAGAAAGTTTTCCGGATTATTTCTCAAGGATGATTAGCAAGAACACATGAAAATCACAAAGATTATAGTATTTTGGTTTTGGTACCAATGGTAAGATTAAAGCGCATGTGAAAAGCTACCGGAGGTGGGGTGAATGGTAGATTAAAGATTTTATGCGGAAGCTACAAAAAGCCATTGGCAAGAATCAATCCGATAAATAAACCATGTATGCAAGTATTTTCAACGTTTTCAAACGTGACCAAACAAGTATAGACTGTAGAGAATCAAGTCACGAATATACCACAATAAGAATCACGTGAAAACATTGAGTAGAACTCAAATTATAGCCAAAACTCTAAGCAAATGTCAATCTGTTCTAACAGAAGAAAAACAGATCTGTTGTGCTGCAAAGAAACTCATGTAACTTGAAAACCACAAATCCAATGGCAGTGAAACTTTCACATATGATAAACAATCAAGCCGTGAACCAGTAAAAAAAGAATCACGACAATTGGATCAGTAAAACGAGAGATATGATCATAACACCTAAGCAGCATCTGGAATGTAGAAACTCGACGAGAAAGACTTTACAAAAACAAGTTGAACGAACAAGGCACAAAAGCTCCTAACAAACTACAAATTTTAATGATCAAAACACAAGAGCAATAGCTCCATGTCGTATACCCATGAGCCCTGGCCTCTGTTTCTTATATAACCAAGCCCTAAGTCAACTCCAATCCAACTAGGACTTCCTACTCCTACGAAACTTTCCACAACTGCTCAAAATTGTAACATACATAGATAGAAGCAATCTTAAGGCTTCGTCCAAACACCTTAGGAATGTCCTCACATTCCTAAAACAACTTAACTATGTACTCGACATGAAATCTAACCAAAACAAACTCCAAACATTCCATAAACAAACCATAACCGCCCCAACCGCAACCTGAGTGCATAATCCAGCCGGTTGGACCTTTCCGCCCATATCTTCACGTCCATATCTCTTCTCCATGTATTGGAACAATGTTTCCATGTCCTTGCAACCATTCCACATGTACGAACACTTTCCAAAATGTTCACAATACTTTTGTGTGCATTGTTCTTGACCCAAACATGTTGCGTGACCTCCCGATCAACTCAACCACAATTCATCCTAAACATGATTGTTGAACCTCAACTTCTCCCTAAGACTATTTCAATGAATTTAAAGTCACTTAGAGGGGGGGTGAATAGGAAATATTACCTACAAGGCTTAATCAAACGAGATTAAATTCCTTAGGCTGGACTTGTCTGCACAGGGCCGGACTAGTCTGCTCAGCACAAGGTGAAAACATAAAAACATGATTTCTACAAGTTTTTTGTGGAATTTAGGTTCCCAAAGGTATATGCAATGTTTAGCAACCTAGTACAATTTAGATTACAAGTGCAAGCAATTAGGTTACAAGATTTCAATGAAGATCAAGGTGAAAAACAATGTGAACGCTAATAGCAATTCTAGGGATTACGAAAAGTAAAGCAACAAGTGAGACAAGATTTATCCCGTGGTTAAGCTCCACAAAGAAGCCTACATCCTCATTTAGAAGTATACACAAGGACCTGGTCTCACTTGACCCTTCTCTCACCAAGCCACCACAATGCCCAGCTTGGTTTCCACTATATCAATGGGTAATCACAAAGATTGTTCGGGGCTGCTCACAAGTTAAGGCTCCCACAAATCAATACAGCAAGGAGCACTTGGAGCTCAACTCACAAAAGCCACAAAACACAACACAAGTGCAAGAGATCAAATCGAGAGCCAAAGCACAATGATCTTCCTTCATTCCCCTTCCCAAACCCTAATCTCTTCAAGATACGATCTTAGAGGCCAGAAGGCAAACTAGAAGGCTTTGGAAGGCTCTAGGTTGGTTGTGGAGATGCTAGAGTTCCAGATTTTTCAAATAGGGGTCGGGCATCTCCTTTTTATAGGGTTCCCGATAGCTAGCCGTTGCAAACAGCACAAACCCAGACTAGTCCGGCCATGTGCCATGGACTAGTCCAACCTCTTGGGACCACCGACAATTTCACATCATTAATCGACAAAACAGATGACGTGCACATGAAACATTTGAATTTCAAACGGTAATGGAAACCCGTACTAGTACGACCATCAATGGACTAGTCCGAAGTGGAACAAAATGGTTTAGTCCACAAGAAAACGGACTAAGTTGGGTAGGTCCGGACTAGTCTAGCCCCACGGGCAGACAAGTCCGCCCCCCAGGACTTGGCTTGGGATCTCACACTAAGTCTCAAATGGACAAGTCCTTACCACAACGTACAAGTCCGAACTCAATCAGAAGCCTTTGGTCCGTTCCAAAATAGATTACTCTCGATGGCCCGGACTAGTCCAGCCTCTGTGGCGGACAAGTCCGGCCTCCCAGGACATAGCTCCAATATTGCTCACCAATGGAAGAACGGACTAGTCTGTACCCATACGGACAAGTCTAAACTCATCCAGAGACTTGTCCGACTCAAAATGGACTAATCTGGCTGCCCGAGGCTAGTCCGGCCTTAGGCCCGGACAAGTCTGGTCACTGGGAGTTTTCTCTCAATTGGGCTTCTCATTTGGGTTTTTCTCTCAACTAACACTTTGAGCCCTCTCTGATGATCTCATTGCACATGATACAATCACCCTAACATATGATACAACTAGTCTAAACTAAACACAATAGAAACCCTAATTTCTATGCTCGTGTCTTCGACGCCTGTTTCAACCTTTTCCTTTTTGAGGGACTTTGTCTCATTTTAATCATCATACATGTGCTTAAGATCAGCTCAACTCATTAGTCTCTTAATTTTCCTCATCAATCACCCAAAACCCACATGGATGCCTAGATGCACTTTCAATCTCCACCTTTTTAGTGATTGATGACAACACATTAAGCTTCAACAAAAAGGATAATAATTTGTTTTCATAACATGTATTTGTATAAGTAACTCCCTCACAATGTATGCATCAAGGGTAAGATAAATTGAGAGAGTTATCATACATATACATGTTTTGGTGGGGTGCCCAAGTGATGTGCTCATAAATTGTGATAAGACAATAAATATGCGAGATAAACAAGTTAAGTCAAGTATAACATCGAAATTAAGCATAGTAGATATGAAACATAGATTAAGTCTTACATAAATTGAAATGCGAGAGTTTTAAAACGATAATACATGTTCAATTAAGGGATCAAAAGAGACAGTGACATAAAAACTCTCTAAGTATCCTAAGTACCCCCTTCCAGTCGCTCTCCCTTTGGCATCAAGACACAAAAAGGAAAAGGGAGAAGGAGAGCCCTATGATCTATTCTTCATCATCGTCGTTTTCATCTCCGCCTTGGTGCCGCTCACTATCACTCTCCTTGGCCTCTAGATCATATGCATCATCATCATCGCCTTCTTCCCTAGATGGATCCGCTGTGGAGGTGCTAACATCACCAAATTGAGCTAGTTCTTTAGCGGTGAACTCCAGGAATGGAGTCATCTCTCCATCACTCTCTGAGGTGGGAGACATGGGGCCTTTGAGCTTGTCGCACATCGCCTTGAGCTACTTCACTCGGCGACGCTCCATGCGACATTGCCGAACTTCCGCCTTTCGGCAAGAGGTGAAGATTGCCTTGAAGCACTTGAAGAAGCTGCTTCTGGAATGTGATGGAGAAGGAGGTGGAGGTGGCGAAGGTTGGAGGTGATAGGATGAAGCGGGAGGATACACGTTCTTCCTTCTAGGTGCAGCTGGCTCCAGAGGAGGGATCTATGGATGGAGTCTTCTATGAATGATGTCCTTCTTGAAAGTTAGCCCCAACACCTTCGCGATCATGAACATAATGTAGGGAGCATAGCCACAAGATTGGTTGGGTGTGTAAGAGATGTTGAAGATGTCATCGAAGATATAGTCCACAACGTTGAGACCGACATCTCCATCAATGAGCACCATCACATGTCTCAAACTGCCTTGGATGATGCCCGCATCTCCATCCTTGGTGGCTATGGTCTTCCGGAGCACACGGTTAAGCACACTATAGAAGGGATTTATGTTCCGAATGTGTCCTGCCTCATATTGAACTCTATGACTTGGATACATGTAGTCCAACACATCTCGATCAACTGGCTGGCGGATGGAAATGATGATCTCATTCTAAAGTTGATCTTCCAAGTCAAGAAACTGAGCGAATTCCCAATAGGTAGTAGAATATTGCTCTCCATGGGTCATCCAAGTGATCCGACAATCTCCATCGGTGTGGAAGTAGACGGTAGAGTAGAATTGGACAATTATTTCCACATTGCAATCATATTGGAAAGCCATAAGCGTCTTCAAACCATGTCGCTCAATGGCTTCAATCATGGTGTTGAATGCGACATGATTCTTTTGTTCCATGTAGTCCCAATCGATCCATTGGGCATCCGTCACTAGGGTTTGCTTCGTCATGTAATAGTCAAAGTTGAAGTCACACCAAAACCAATGGTCGGCTGTGTGTCTATCCCGTTGATACACGTTGACCATCCTTAACTTCATAGTGTGAGACCTATGTGTGCTAAATACATTGGCTATGACAATAAAAGTTTTCAATGCTATCAAAACATCTTTATCATCAAGGTCCGACTCGGTCCGAGATCCAGCAAGGTCCGACGATAGGTCCGGCCTGTTTTGGGTAGCTCCATCATGGTCTGACATAAGGTCCGACTTTCTTTGGCTAGGTCCGACTTCTTTGTCTAGGTCTGACTAGCTTTGGTTAGCTTCGGCTCTAGGTCTGACTAGCTTTGGTAAGCTCTGGCACTAGGTACGACTAGCTTTGGTAAGCTCCAGCGCTAGGTCCTGCTAGCTTTGGTAAGTTCCAGCACTAGATCCTGTTAGTTTTTGTAAGCTCTGGTTCATGGTCCATTTTGCTTTGGCAAGGTTCAGAGCTTGATCGCAGTGGCTCTGCTTTTAATTTGCAATGTTTTGAACTTGCTTTTTTGATTATGGAATGTCTGCTTAGTTTTCTTTTACTACGTTTTTGGTGTGTTTTGGTGGTTATGGTTGATATATTTTTCCTAAGGTTTGCAACATACTTATGTGAGGTTCTCACGTAAGGTGTTGTGGTTATCAGAACTAACGAGAGTTAAGTCGAGGACTTGTTCTCGGAAGTATTGGTTGTTTATTCATGTGCGGGTGTTGCTTGAGTTCAAGACATGGATGGTGACAAGATCCATTGAACTTGTCTTATGGAGAAGATGAGGTTCAACAACCAAGTTCGGGAGGAATTGTGGTTGAGTTGATTGGGAGGTTGCGCAACATGTTTGAATCAAGAACAATGCATATGAAAGTATCGTGGACGTCGTTTGAAGATTTTTTCACGTGTGCAAGGAGTGCATGGACGTGGCTACATGGTTCCAAGGCGTGATGAAGTGATGTGGACGTAAAGAATTGGTCGGAAAGGTCCAACCGACTAGGTTATGGACTCAGGCTGCGGCTGAGTCGGGTTTGACTCAAATATGGAATGTTTTGAGTTGGTTATGATAGGATTTTGTGTGGGTCACGAATTTGAGTTGTTTTAGTAATTTGGGATACGTTCCTTAGTTGTTTGGAAGTCTTATGATTGCTTCTATCTGCGTATGGAAGAGTGTTGAGCAGTTATGGAAAGATTCGATTCGTGAATTGAGTAGGATTAGAGTCCTAGTTAGGTTTGGGTTGGCCTAAGGGCTGGTTATATAAGCAAGGGAGGCCAGAGCTCGTGGTAGACGACTTGGGGCTGTTCCTATAAGTTTTGATCAAAAAAATTTGTAGTCGAAAGGAGCATTTGTGCCTTGTTCGTCCGGCTTGTTTCCTTCAAGTCTTTCTCATCGAGTTTCTACACAGCACTACCTTGCTTTGGTGGTTTTATCATAACATGAGTTTTACAGAACCGATTGACGTGATTCTTTTTGGTTTGTCTTCAAAACTTAATTTTCAATCATTGTGAAAATTTCACGGTCATTCTATTTGTGGTTTCTGATCTACACGAGTTTCTTTGCATTGTTCCATAACTATTTTTCTTGGGTAGGACATATTGACCTTTGTTCGATCTTTCGATCGTAACTTGAGTTTCTCTCAACGGATTTTCGAGATTCTTGTTGTGACGTCTTTGTGACCTTATTCTATACAATCTATACTAGTTTTGTCACAGTTGAACACGTTTAGATTAATCGCACACATGGTTTCTTTAAAAGATCAGTTTTTCTGCCGAGGGGTGTTTTGTTGCTTCCGCTGAAAAGTTTTAATCTACCTTTCACCCCCCTATGGTAGCTTTACACGTGCTCTTCGATCCTACAATTGGTATCAGAGACACAGTGCTCTAATCTTTGTGACTCGCATGTGTTTTGGACTAATCCTCATGGAGAAATACTCGGAAAAACCTTGTGTGTTTGTTGGTATTGATTTTCATGTTTGGAAGGAACGAATTGAAGCTTTTAACCAGATGCAAGGTTTTGCGATATGGGAAAAAGTATACAACCATTACGACGTGCCTAAAAGTTGCCTAGAGGGGGGGTGAATAGGCAATACGAACTGAAATGGCTTAATCAAACAAGATTAAACTCCTGAGGCTGGACTTGTCTGGACAGAGCCGGACTAGTCCGCTCAGCACAGAGTGAAAACCTAAAAACATGGTTTCCATAAGTTATTTGTGGAATCTAAGTTCAACCAAGATGTAAACAATGTATAGTAACTTAGTACAACTAAGATTGTAAGGTTTAAGCACTTAGACTACAGGATTTCAACAAAGATCAAATGTGAAGAGCAATATGAACAATATGAACCCAAATAGCAGTACTAGTGATCACGAAATGTAAAAGACATGTAAGACAAGATTTATCCCGTGGTTCAGTGCCACGAAGAAGCCTATATCCACATAGAGAAGTCCACACAAGGACCGGGTCTCACTTGACCCTTCTCTCACCAAGCCACCACAATGGCCGACTTGGTATCCACTATAACAATAGGTAATTACCAAGTTTGATTAGGGCTGCTCACAAGTTGAGGCTCCCACAAATTAATACAATGAGAAGCACACGAAGCTCAACTCACACAAGCCACAAAACAAAACACAATGTGCAAAGAGATCAAATCGAGAGCCAAAGCGCGATGATCTTCCTTCACTCTCCTCCCCAAACCCTAATCTCTTCAAGATTTGGTCTTAGAGGGCTAGTAGGACGAGTAGAAGGCTTTGGATGGCTCTAGGTCACTTGTGGTGGAGCTAGGGTTCAAGAATTATTAAAATGAGGCCAGGGGTCCCCTTTTTTATAGGGGTCCCAAGCCCCTTCTGCTGACCTTAGCAGAAGGGTGGATTAGTCCAGCCAGTGGCCCCGGATTAGTCCGGCCCAATGGAACCACTGATGTAACACCCTCACTTTCATCCATCATGCATTTCATACATTCATATGTGTGTCTAACATTAATCAACATAAAAAGGAACAAGTTTGAAATGAATTAGAAACAAAACTGCACTTAAGAATTCTCGGAAGTGCGGACTAGTCCAATTTCGGTGCGGACTAGTCCGATTTCTCTCTCACTTCAAACGAACTTGTCCATTTTGTTGCGGATTAGTCTGTTTTTTCCTTTGGACACTTTCGGACTTGTCCGGTCCTATGCGGATTAGTCCGGTGTTCCAAAACCCTTGTAAAATTCGCTAAGTCCCTGGACTTGTCCAGACTAGTCCGGTGTTCCAGTGGACTTGTCCGTTTTCCTCCCTAACTAAAGTCAGACTTGTCCAATTTTTGGCCAGACTTGTCTATTTTTTCCCTCTAGATAAGTTTTGACTTGTCCGATGTCCAGTCTAGACTTGTCCGATTTCTCTCAGTCCAAGTTCAGACTAGTCTAGTTCTTTTGAGACATGTCCGATAAATCGTGACTTCGAATTGATCTTTTGTTTCACGACTTCTTTCTTGGTTTTCACGTTAAGTGGGCCTAGGGACGTCGTGCCTAACTCTTTTAGAGCCGATGTTGGACTCTAAACTGACCCCTACTCATCTCAAACTCAAAATCCATCTAATCCTAGCCTCCACCTCTATATAAACAACCCCGCCTTTTTACTTGACATCGATTTGCCACTTTTTCAACCCCACCCGAACCCTAGCCCATGAATAGCCGCATCCAAGGAGGGAGAAGGGGGGCCCAAGCAAGAAGTAGAAGAGGAGGAAATGAAAGAGGGTCAAGATCTCCATCAACTTTGCGTTCTTCGTCAACAATTCACCATCAAGTTCTTCACCAACCCTAGATCGTTCAAGAGCTAAGGGTTGCCTCCAAGATCTTTGGTTCATTGGAGTTATATACACCTGGTATACCTTCTATTATCTTTTCATTACATGAATTTAACCCCAAATCTCCAAATTCACGTCGAGATAGAAAACCCTAATTTGTCGATCTCGCGAAGTGCAGACTTGTCCGGTCTCTAGGAGACTAGTCTGATTTTCCATGTTAATTTCTTTTGTACCAACTCTAAAATTTGATCAAATCAAATCCAAACCTGTATAAACTTGTCAAAAGCTATTAGAACTAGTTAGTGATCATTAAAAGCAACTCATTAACAAGTTCCACCTTGCAATTGCATTGTCCATGCATGTCATGTCATATTGAGTAATATTTGTGCACTTTTTGATTGTAATTCTTGTCTTGTATGTTTATTGTGCTGATTAGACGGATTTGCACTAGAGAGTGTCACGGAGGATCTCCAACACCAAGTGTTTGAAGTCTTTGATCCACCAAGCCCAAGAGCAAGGCACATGTCCTTGAAGCATATTGATCCTGTTCTTAAAATAAATGTTTCGTTTCTAAAACTGCATGCTTGTGTCAATTTGATGGGAATCCTATGATAGGAAGTTTACTAGTTTTGCTTAACCACCCTTGTCACTTGGAATTTATGGTAGAGTCGGGAAGGGCTTTTTACCTTATTGCTTCGCTTAATGAATTGGGATGGGAAAACAATACTACACAATAATGATGCATTTATGTGATTATAATTAACATGAACTTGTTAATATGATGTGGTTATTGGTGATCTAAGCAAGACTGGTATATGGATGGGTTGGATGATATGGTGGTTTGCTTTCTTTAGATCTAAGGACCGGTTCATATGAGAATAAGCCAAGACTACAGTGCCACCACGAGGCCAAGTATGGGCATGGCGTAGCTGATTAATTAGGGCTTTTCTAGTGCTATTTGGACCATTAGGGATGCTTAGGGAAGGTGTAGTCGGATTGGGATTCTTGATGATTGGTGGGACTACCCTGGGATCCGAAGGGCTCAAGAGGGGCCCTTGGTTGAAGATGTGCTCAGTTGGAGACATCGCCACCGGTGAAACCTCAGTGGGGTCTAAATAGGCTAGTAATCCCTTTGTAAAGGCTATTTTGTGATCTCTTGGCCACACACCAATGGAAGTGTGAGACGGCTTAATAGAGGTTCTAGTCACCGCAAGGTGATGAAATCACAAACGTGTGGGTAAAGTGGTACAAACTCTGCAGAGTCTAATGAACTATCAAGATAGCCGTGCTCCCAATTATGAGCGCCTGGATGACCTACATGATTAGTGGGAACTTGGTATTGGGATGGTTTTTGGGATGGTTATGGTTTGGTAATGGTTATGGTTATGGTTGACAACATGGTTATGGCTGAATAATGGATTAATTTCTGGTGTGGATATGGTTATTGGTAATGAGAAATCTGGAATTTGGATGATGATAATGAATATGGACTGGTATCATGATGATTATATGGTTAATGATGGGTTTACTTCACATACATATGATATATTGCTTTTCAAATGTTTTAATGTACTTTTCAGAAATTAGACTTTATTCATTGTCGTCATTTGTTAAGCTACATGTCATACTTTCCACACTTGCTGAGTACGACATGTACTCACCCTTGCAATTCCCCCCCACCAACAGTTGCAGGTCCGGATTGGGAGTTTAACGGTGATAATACGAAGTTCTATGCCGTGTCTACCGGCAACTTTGCCCGTGGAGTGTTGGAGCCGCGCTATCCCTTATGCTTATTTGCTTAGTTTGCTTAGTTACTCATTTAGTTTATTTCCGTTGCATTAGTTGAACTTGTCATTAATATTCATTAGAGCTTGTATTCGAGGATATTATGGTTTGTGTAATAAAAGTGGTTAATTAATATTGTTTTGTGGTAATTTTATGTATACTCTTTTGTGATTTCACTCGTGTATGTGTGTTGAACTTCCTGAGCACACATATGCGTTCGCTTGGTTCATTTTTTGGATGGGTGTCACATATTGGTATAAGAGCCATAGGTTGACCATAGGACGCAACCTAGATAGAATGGGCACTTTAGAGCACAAAGGAGCACTCAGGAAGCGTTGTGTTTTTGCTTGGTGTGTTGTTTGCTATATATTGTTTGCTTGTGTGTTTAATATAGGATTTTGGGATGCTTTAGTATTGCCATGTCCACCTAGGCTGTATAGTTGTTTAGTTTCATATCCCTTGATGCATATAGTTGGGGACATCTTCTAGATCCTTATCTATTGCTTTTCTTCAAATGGTGAGGACTCGCAACCAGAGGGATGGCAGTGATGAGGAGGAGAACAATGGAGCTCCTCAGAATAACCATGGACAAGGACCTGCTCATGGAGCTATTAACATTGAGCAGCTTTTGGCTATGTGGAACTAGCTCATGCAGACCATGATACATACTATGGGACAGCTGTAGGCTCATAACATCAACAATCAGCCCCACATGCCTCCACCGCCACCCCACCTCCTCATAACCGGTTGGGAGAGTTCATGAAGACCAGGCCACCAACCTTAGCTCAAGCTGCTGACCCTATGGATGCTGATGATTGGCTCAAGTCCATGGAAAAGAAGCTAGCTATTGTCCAATGCAGTGACCAGGAGAAATTGCTTTTTGCTTCTCATCAACTAGTTGGAGCAGCTGCGGATTGGTAGGATTCCTTATGCAATGCTCATGAGAACCAGTAGAGGATTACTTGGGCGGAATTCAAGTAGAGCTTTCATTCTCATTATGAGCCGGAGGGTGTTATGATCTTGAAGAGGCAAGAATTTGAGAACTTGAGGCAAGGAAGATCGATTGTGGGCGAATACCTCAAAAAATTCAATCAACTCTCAAGATATGCGGCTGAGGATGTGAGCCGGAACAACCGAAGTAATATCTATTTAAGAGGGGCCTTAACAATGAGATCCAAGTGCAATTGTTCAACTGTGATTATGCAAACTTCCAGAAGCTTGTGGACAAGGCGATTGTGGTTGAGAAAAAGGTCCGTAAGATGGAGCAAGACAACAAGAGGAAGGTTCCATATCAAGGACAACAACAAGGAAGTAATGTGCGCCCTCGCTTTGCGCCTCCTAATACACCATATTACAGATCCTCTGCTCCTGTACAACGCCTTGGTTATGCACCTCACCCAGCTATGTTCGTGCAGTAGCGCCGTGTATTGCAAGCACCTAGGCCTCCAATGCCTTTTGCACCTCGTGCAATTTTTCCTGGTGCAAATGTTTAGAACCAAGCTTGCCCCAATAATTTTGGTGGAGTAAATAAGTGCTATACTTGTGGAGAACCTGGACACTTTGCACATCAATGTCCTAAGTTAGGCTTTGGTCAAGAAAGCAATGCACCGAGGCAAAACGCAAGACCCAATGGATGACAGCCACAAGGAAATCATGGACAGCAGAATTTTGCTTGTGGCAACGTGAACCAACTCTCTACGGAGGATGCCCAACAAGCGGATGATGTGGTGATTGGCATGTATCTCGCAAACTCCAACCCGGCGACTATGTTATTTGATTCTGGAGCATCGCATTCATTCATTGCATCGTAATATGTTGCCAAGTATAGTTTGCCTATCTCTCATATGAAGTTTACGCTATTGCTTAAGTCTCCTGGAGGAGAGATGAGGACAAATATAGTATGTCCAAAAGTAAGCCTTAGGATAAGGGGGGTAGACTTCTCCGCCAACCTCATTGTATTGGATTCTCAAGGATTAGACATTATACATGGTATGGACTGGTTGAGGAAGCACAATGGAGTCATTGAGTGTGCCACAAAGACGGTGAAGTTGATCAACGAGGAAGGGATCACCGTAGAGTTTGAAGCATCTCAACCCGCACCGAAGCAATTGGAGCTGAACCATATAGATGGTGCCGCAATTGAGGAGATTCCGGTGGTGTGTGAATTTTTGGATGTTTTTTCGGACTAGTTGCCAGGTATGCCACTCGATCGAGATATTTAGTTTGTTATTGATTTAATACCTGGAACTGCACCTATAGCTAAGAGGCCATATAGGATGCCTCCTATGGAATCAGCGGAGCTCAAGAAGCAGATTCGAGAGCAACTAGAGAAGGGTTTTATTCGCCCAAGCTCATCACCTTGGGGAGCGCCCGTGCTATTTGTGGACAAGAAGGATGGGTTGCAAAGGATGTGCGTGGATTACCGAGCTCTCAACGAGGTAACAATCAAGAACAAGTACACCTTACCCCGTATAGAGGACTTGTTTGATCAAATGAACGGTGCTTGTGTCTTCTCTAAGATTGATTTGAGGTCGGGATACTTTTAAATGAAGATTAGACCATGTGACATACCCAAGACAGCTTTTAGGACACAATATGAACCATATTAGTACACCGTGATGTCCTTTGAATTGAAAAATGCGCCTGCCTACTTTATGTACCTCATGAATAAGGTATTCATGGAGAACTTGGATAAGTTTGTCGTGGTGTTCATTGATGACATTATGATCTACTCGAAGGATGAGAAGGAACATGAGGGACACTTGAGGCTCACATTGCGGAAACTGAGGGAGCATCAATTGTAATCCAAGTTCAACAAGTGTTAGTTTTGGTTAAGGGAGGTGTCGTTTTTGGGTCATATCATCCCTGGAGGGGGAGTATCAGTTGACCCAAGAAAGGTGAGAGACGTGTTGAAATGGGAACCACCGCAAAACGTAAAGAAAGTAAGGAGTTTTCTTGGAATGGTTGGATATTACCGTAGATTCATCAAGGACTTTGCCAAGATAGCCAATCCAATGACGGAGTTGCTAATGAAGGGGAAAGCTTTCCAATGGACTCAAGCTTGTCAAGAAAGTTTTGAGGAACTAAAGAAGAGGTTAACTACAACCCCAATTTTAGTTTTGCCGGATGTGAGCAAGAGTTTTGATATTTATTGTGATGCATCGAGACAATGACTTGGATGTGTGCTCAGGCAAGAAGGTCAAGTGGTCGCCTATGCATCAAGACAACTGAACAAACATGAGCAGAATTATCCAACGCATGATTTGGAACTTGCAGCTGTAGTACACGCATTGAAGATTTGGAGACATTATATCCTTGAACATAGGTGTGAAATTTATACGGATCACAAGAGTCTTAAGTATATTTTCACACAAACGGATCTAAATTTGATGCAATGAAGATGGTTGGAGCTCATCAAGGATTATGATTTGGGGATCAATTATCATCCGGGGAAGGCCAATGTAGCGGCCGATGCTTTGAGTAGGAAGGGAGTAAGTCATCAACTCACAGTTCGAGAGTTACCATCTAAGCTATGTAAGGAGTTTGAACGGTTAAACCTTGAATTTTTGAATGAGATGGGGATGATGGAGTTAAATCCAACCTTGGAGCAAGAAATCCGAGAGGGCCAAGCGAAGGATGAGGAAATCCAAGAGATCAAGGAAAGGGCCCAAGAGGGAAGAGAATTCAGATTTGATGAGGATGAACGTGGTACTCTATGTCTTGGTAAGAGAATTGTCATGCCTAATGTGAAGCATATTCGGGAGACAATATTAAAAGAGGCACATGACTCGCCATACTCGATTCACCCTGGTTGTACAAAGATGTACAAAGACTTGAAGACATGTTATTGGTGGGCTAGCATGAAGAAGGACATAGCTGAATATGTAGCATTGTGTGATGTGTGCCAACAAGTTAAGGCGGAACATCAAAGGCCAGCTGGATTACTACAGCCATTGAAGATCCCGAAATGGAAGTGAGAAGAGATTGGCATGGACTTTATAGTTGGATTGCCATGTACCCAGTCCGGATATGAATCAATCTGGGTAATTGTGGATTGATTGACCAAATCAGACCACTTTATTCCTGTCAAGACCACCTATACCACCGCAAAGCTAGCAGAATTGTATATGGAGCATATTGTGTGTTGACATGGAGTACCAAAAAAGATAGTCTCGGATAGAGGTTCTCAATTTACCTCCAGATTTTGGCAGAAATTGCATGAATCATTGAGAACAAGGTTGAATTTTAGTTCAGCATATCACCCTCAAACAGATGGACAAACCGAGAGGACCAATCAAATTTTAGAGGACATGTTAAGAGCTTGTGCTTTAAAGCATGGGAAAAGTTGGGACAAGAGCTTTCCATATGCAGAATTTTCATACCACAATAGCACCAAGCAAGTTTGAGGATGTCACCATACAAAGCACTATATGGAAGGAAGTGTAGGACACCCTTGTTTTGGAGTGAGGCGGGGAAGAATGAAGTATTTGGTATAGTCGTGTTGCAAGAAGTTGAGAAACAAGTTCATATTATTGGGAGAACTTGAGGGCTGCTCAATCAAGGCAGAAAGGCTATGTAGGCAATAGAAGAAGGAAATTAGCCTTTGAAATAGGAGACTTTGTTTACCTCAAAGTGTCACCAATGAGATGTCATAAGAGGTTTAACTTAAGAGGCAAGCTAGCACCTCGATACATGGGGCATTCAAGATTTTGTACAAAAGAGGAGAGGTAGCGTATAAGTTGGAGATGCCAACTCATCTTTCAGATGTCCAAGACGTGTTTCATGTTCCCCACCTAAAGAAGTGTTTGATAGTACCGGAAGAACAAGTGCCAGTGGAAGAATTGGAATTAGAGGTAGATTTGACTTACGCCGAGCAACCGGACAAAATCTTGGAAACCAAGGAGAGAGTCACAAGGAACAAGGTGATTCGATGGTGTAAAGTGCAATGGAAGCACCACACAGAAAAAAAGAGGCAACATGGGAGCTAGAAGATGAGCTCAAGAAGGAATTTCCCTATCTCTTCTCTTCCGCGTCAAATCTCGAGGGCGAGATTCATTTTAAGGGGGGTAGGTTTGTAACACCCTCATTTTCATCCATCATGCACTGCATACATTCATATGTGTGTCTAACATTAATCAATATAAAAAGGAACAAGTTTAAAATGAATTAGAAACAAAACCGCACTGAAGAATTCTAGGCAGTGCAGACTAGTCCGATTTCTCTCTGACTTCAAATGGACTTGTCCGTTTTGCTGCAGACTAGTCTGTTTTTGCCTATGGACACTTTCCACTTGTCCGGTCCTATGAGGACTAGTCCAGTGTTCCAAAACCATTGGAAAATTCGCTAAGTCCTTGGACTTGTCCAGACTAGTCCGGTGTTCAAGCGGACGTGTACGTTTTCCACTTTGACTAAAGTCGGACTTGTCAATTTTTGGCCGGACTTGTCTATTTTTTCCGTCTGGATAAGTTCAGACTTGTCTGATGTCCAGTCCGGACTTGTCTGATATCTCTCTGTCCATCTTCAGACTAGTCCGGTTCTTTTCGGACTTGTCCGATAAATCGTGACTCCAAAATGATCTTTTGTTTTATGACTTGTTTCTTGGGTTTTACGTTAAGTGGGCCTAGGGACATCGTGTCTAACTCTTGTAGAGCCCATGTGGGACTCTAAACCGACCCCTACTCATCTCAAACTCGAAATCCATCTAATTCTAGCCTCGACCTCTATATAAACAACCCCACCTCTTGAGTTGACATCTATTTTCTACTTTTCCCACCCCACCCAAACCCTAGCTCATGAATAGCCGTCGTCAAGGAGGGAGAAGGAGGTCCCAAGCAAGTAGAAGAAGAGGAGGAAATGAAAGAGGAACAAGATCTCCATCAACTTTGCATTCCTTGTCAACAATTCACCATCAAGTTCTTCACCAACCCTTGATCGTTCTGGATACAAGTGTTGCCTCCAAGATCTTTGGTTCATTGGAGTTCTAAACACATGGTATACCTTCTATTCACTTTTCCTTACGTGAATTCAACCCCAAATCTCCAAATTCACGTCGAGTTAGAAAAACCTAATCTGCCGATCTCGCAAAGTGCGGACTTAACCGGTCCCTAGCGGACTAGTCCGATGTTCCTCGTTAATTTCTTTTGTATTAACTCTAAAATTTGATCGTATCAAATCCAAACCTGTATAAACTTGTTAAAAGCTATTAAAACTAGATAGTGATCATTAAAAGCAACTCATTAAGAAGTTCCACCTTGCAATTGCATTGACCATGCATGTCATGTCATATTGAGTAATATTTGTGCACTTTTTTATTGTAATTCTTGTATTGTATGTTTATTGTGCAGATTAAACGGATTTGCGCTAGAGAGTGTGGCGGTGGATCTCCAGCACCAAGAGTTTGAAGTCTTTGATCCTAATCAAGCTCAAGAGAAAGGCAAGTGTCCTTAAAGCATATTGATCATGTTCTTAAAATAAATGTTTTGTTTGTAAAACTGCATGCTTGTGTCAATTTGATGGGAATCCTATGATAGGAAGTTTACTAGTTTTACTTAACCACCCTTGTCATCTGGAATTTATGGTAGAGAGTAGGGAAGGGCTTTTTACCTTATTGCTTCACTTAATTAATTAGGATGGGAAAACAATACTATACATCAATGATGCATTTATGAGATTATGATTAACATGAACTGTTTAATATGATGTGGTAATGGGTGATCTAAGCAAGCCTGGTATGTGGATGGGTTGGATGATATGGTGGTTTGCTTGCTTTAGATCTAAGGACCTGTTCATGCGAGAATAAACCAGGACTACAGTGCCACCACGAGGCCAAGTATGGGTGCGACATAGCTGATTAATTAGGGCTTTGCCAGTGCTATTTGGACCATTAGGGATGCTCGAGGAAGGGGTAGTCGGATTAGGTTTGTTGACGATTGGTGGGACTATCTTGGGATCCGAATGGCTCAAGAGGGGGGCCCTTGGTTGAAGATGTGCTCAGTTGGAGACATCGCCACCGGTGAAACCTCAATGGGGTCTAAATAAGCTAGTAATCCCTTTGTAAATGCTATTTTGTGATCTCTTGGCCACACACCAATAGAATTGTGAGATGGCTTAATAGAGGTTCTAGTCACTGCAAGGTGATGAAATTACAAACACGTGGTTAAATTGGTACAAACTTTGCAAAGCATAATAAACAATCATGATAGCCGTGCTCCGGTTATGAGCGCCTGGATGACCTACATGATTAGTTGGAACCTGGTATTGGGATGATTTTTTGGATGGTTATGGTTTGGTAATGGTTATGGTTATGGTTGACAACATGGTTATGGCTGGATAATGGATTAATTTTTGGTATGGATATGGTTATTGGTAATGAGAAATCTGGAATATGGATGATGATAATGAATATGGACTTGTATCATGACGATTACATGGTTTATGATGGGTTTACTCCACAGACATATGATATATTGCTTTTCAAATGTTTTAATGTACTTTTCAGAAATTATCCTTTATTCATTGTCGTCATTTTTAAGCTACATGTGATACTTTCCACACTTGTTGAGTACGACATGTACTCACCCTTGCAATTCCCCAGCCAACAATTGCAGGTTAGGATTGGGAGTTTAATGATGATAATGCGGAGTTCTAGGCTGTGTCTACCGTCAACTTTGCCTGTGGAGTGTTGGAGTTGCGCTATCCCTTATGCTTATTTGCTTAGTTTGCTTAGTTGCTCATTTAGTTTATTTCTGCTGCATTAGTTGAACTTGTCATTAATATTCATTAGAGCTTGTAATCGAGGATATTATGGTTTGTGTAATAAAAGTGGTTAATTAATCTTTTTCTCTGCTAATTTTCTGCATACTCTTTTGTGATTGCACTCGTGTATGTGTGTTGAACATTCTGGGCACACATATGCGTTCGCTTGGTTCATTTTTGGAACTGGGTGTCACAACTGACCTCTAGTCAGGTCCCGACATGGCTTCGGTGGCTCCCACCGCAAGGGCGGAGCCGCACCGGAAGTGGATGGATACTGCCATCACTTTCGACGCGTCAGACTGCCCTCGGAATATGATCGGAGCTGGCCAACTCCCATTGATGGTATCTCCGACCATGAACAACATACAACTCCACCACGTAATGGTAGGCGGAGGTTCAGGGCTGAACCTCATAAGCTTCGAAGCTTTTGTCAAGCTTCAGCTTTGACCTTCGGACCTTCGCCCCTCCCGACCTTTCTCCGGAGTAGGTCCGGGGCCATAATCCCACTTGGTGCCATTACTCTCCCTGTAACCTTTGGGACTCGGGAGAACTATCACACTGAGAAGTTGGTCTTTGACGTTGCTGAGATCAACTTACCCTTCAACGCCATTCTGGGCAGGCCAGCCTTATACAAGTCATGGCTACTGCTCATTATGGCTACTTGGTGTTGAAGATGCCAACACCAGCTGGTGTTCTCCGGATCCGTGGAGATCGCACCGTCGGAGTGACAGCTCTGGAAGAACTTCACGCCCTTGCCATAGCGCAAGAAGAAGAATCTGGAAAGGAGCGAGCTCCGAAACCTCCGAGCATTCATCGTCGAGGCTCAACCTCCGCGCCTCGCGTGCAACCAAGTAGCGACACCGACATTCTTGTAAAACTCGTCCAAATCGGTTCTGACGCCGCTCATACCACCCGTATATCAGGAGGTCTGAATGACAAATAGGAACTCGCGCTCATCACTTTCCTCCGGGCTAATGTCCATGTGTTTGCCTGACAACCGTCACAAACGCCTGGGATCCCTAGGGAAGTGATCAAGCATAATCTGGAGATCTACCCTGACACTTGGCCTGTACATCAGAAGCCTCGGAAGCAATCAGTATAGTGACAAAACTTCATACGACAAGAAGTGAAGAAGTTGCTCGAAGCTGGATTCATCCGAGAAGTCTTCCACCACAAATGGCTGACAAACCCAGTCGTTGTACCCAAGGCCGGTGGGAAGCTTCAGATGTGTATCGACTACACAACAATGAATAAGGCATGTCCAAAAGATCCTTTCCCACTACATAGAATACATAAGATAGTGGATTCCACCTCCGGGTGTGAATTACTGTGTTTCCTAGACGCATATTCTGGGTACCATCAAATCAAAATGTCTAGGGAAGATGAAGAGCATACTTCTTTCATCACAGTAGATGGATTGTTTTGTTATACTGCCATGCCACTTAGTCTCAAGAATGCGGCTTCAACATTTGTACGAGCTATGTGCAAAACTTTTGGAGAGCTCATCAGAGACGTAGTGGAAGTGTATGTTGATGACATCGTCATCAAGATTAAGGACAAGGAGTCACTTCATGACACCTTGCAAGCTGTCTTTAACAAGTTGCGAGTCACTCGCACGAAGCTGAACCCGGACAAATGTGTCTTCGGGGTTAGCTCCGGAAAGCTTCTTGGTTTCCTGGTAAACCACCGAGGCATTGAGGTAAATCCGGCAAAGATTAAAGCCATTGAAGATATGCGGCCACTAGCCCTCATCAAGGACGTCCAGAAGCTGACTGGATGTCAAGCCGCCCTTAGCCGGGTCATCTCAAGACTGGCGGAATGGGCACTACCCTTCTTCAAGCTATTGAGGAAGTCCGGTCCATTCCAATGGTCTCAAGAAGCAGAAAGGGCGTTCCAAGAGCTGAAGCAGCTCCTCACCACTCTACCAACCTTGGTAGCTCCGGACCCTGGTGAGCCTCTACTGCTTTAGATTTCGGCAACTGCCAAAGTTGTCAGCATGGTCCTGGTTGCGGAGAGACCAGAACCGTTACAAGCTCAGGAATCCAGACCCCTCCAGGAGAGTCAGGAGGTTCCTGAAGGCGAGTCTGGGTCCCAGCCCCGAGACTTGCGTTAACAAGGAGTTACTCTTGTTGAGCAAGAAGAGCTGGACCCTCCTGGGAGGGTCCAGGTCACTCCTGAAGAAGCTCTGGGTTCCTCAAACAATGACCCGACGATTCCCGAAGAAGGTTTGGACCCCTCCGGAAGGGTTCGGGTCAATGAGGAGGAAGCTCCGGGCCCCTCCGGGAGGGTTCAGACAGTCCAACGCCCAGTGTACTTCATTAGTGAAGTACTCCACGATGCCAAAACTCAGTACCTGGAAGTACATAAACTGCTATACGCAGTTCTTATTGCTTCCAGGAAGCTCCGACACTATTTCCAAGCTCACAAGATCTCAGTGGTGACTTCATATCCACTGCGAGCAATTTTGCATAATCCCAACTCCACTGGAAACATTGCAAAGTGGGCAGCGTAATTGGCCGAGTTTGACCTTGAATTCGTCCCAAGACAAGCAATCAAAAGTCAAGCATTGGCGGACTTTGTGGCGGAATGGACCCCCTCTCCATCAAACCCTGGGGGCCCTAGTGAGCAGAAGGCGGAACTCAAGGCTCCAATCTTCACCGAGCCTCACTGGACTCTCTACTTCGACGGCTCCATGCAGAAGCAGAGGGCCAGAGCTGGAGTCCTTCTCCTCGCTCCGACCGGGGAGAAGGTTAAATACATGGTACACCTTGACTTCAAGGCGACCAACAACATGGCAGAGTATGAAGCACTCATTTACGGACTAAAGGTGGCACTATCATATGGTGTCAAGCAGCTGTTGGTCAAGGGAGATTCGCAGCTCATCATTAAACAGGTGAAGGGTGAATGCTCCTGCAACCATCCCCAACTAGCTGCCTATCTCCTTGAAGTCCAGAGGCTTCAGAAGGTCTTCAAAGTCTTGGACCTCCACCATGTACAGCGTCTCCATAACACTGAAGCTACTCTCGATGAAAGCGTGAACCGGAGCTCCGGCTCCTGACGGAACCTTTGTCTAGAGGTTGTCTAAACCGACAGTTCAGCCTGCCGAACTGAGCGAAGGGGGCGAGACCAGCACCTCAAAGCTGGCAGTCCCGACGGCCCTATTACCATGGCAGCCATCAAGGATCGTAGGTGCTGCCGGAAGCTCTGAGCAACCCAGCATGCAGGACTCGAATGCTCAAGCTAGCTCCAATGCATGGATCTCGAAGATCCAAAGCTACTTGAAAGACAACTTCCTTCCTGAAGATAATGTATCCACTGACCGGATAGTCAGATTGGCTAAAAGATACACGCTGGTAGAAGGGGATCTCTATCGGCGCGGTGCTAACGGCGTCCTAATGTGGTGCATTACAAAAGAAGAATGCTACGAGCTCCTCGCAGAAATCCATGGAGGCGAGTGTGGGAACCACGCGTCTTCCTGCACGCTGGTCAGTAAAGCCTTTCGACATGGCTTTTATTGGCCTACAGCGCTCCAGGATGCAACTGAGCTGGTGAAGAAATGTGAAGCATGCCAGTTTCATGCAAAACAAATTCACACACCGGCTCAGCCTCTACATATGATACCTCTTACATGGCATTTCGCTGTGTGGGGGATGGATATCTTGGGACCTTTCCCAAGAGCCATCGAAGGTTACAAGTTCCTGTACGTTGCCATTCACAAATTCACCAAATGGCCGGAAGCAACTCCAGTTGTGACAATAAACAAGCAATCAGCCATAAACTTCTTACAATCCATTGTATGCAGATTTGGAGTCCCAAACAAAATCATAACAGATAATGGGACCCAATTCACAAGATCTGCATTCCAAGGATATTGCGAAGATCTCGGCATTCAAGTCAGCTACGCTTCTGTAGCTCACCCGGCAAGCAATGGCCAAGCCGAGAGAGCAAATGCAGAAATCCTAAAAGGACTCAAGACGCGCACATATGAGCGCCTAAAAAAACACAGAGCCAACTGGATCGAAGAGCTTCCGCCCACTCTGTGGGCCAACAGGACAACTCCAAACCGGTCAATTGGAGAGACACCCTTTTTCTTGGTGTATGGAGCTGAAGCAGTCCTTCCTCCAGAAATCACCTTGGGGTCGCTCTGGGTTTGTACCTTCGACGATGCTACGCAGGACCAGCTCCGGCGCGAAGACCTTGACCTCCTTGAAGAGGGAAGGTGTCGAGCAGCTGTTAGGAATGCCCGATACTGCCAAGCTCTTCGGCGCTATCACCAAAGGCATGTTCACAGCCGACAGCTTAAGAAAGGCGATATGGTGCTACGGAGAATACAATCCATAGAAGGGTTAAACAAACTCTCCCAAAGCTCGGAAGGACCCTTCCGAGTGATTAAAGTAACTCGTCCCGAATGCGTTCGCTTGGCAACCAAGGATGGGACATCTCTCCCTAATACTTGGAACAATGAGCACCTCCGTAAGTTCTACACTTAATATCACAGAGGTGAGACTGTAGTTACACGTGATGTATGTTATAGAGTCATTGTACAGAGTTGGGTAGCTCCCCTGGGAGAACAACCGGACATTCTCTGGAAGGTCCGCAAAGTTCAGGCAACACTTGTCACAGTCTCAGAACTAAATGTTTAGCTAGCTACCTTGGGTCAAACAAGAAACAAAACACACTTAGCCTGGTTCCGTACCCTAAGGGTGTATTTGTTTCCCCTGTACCCCAGACCTATAATGAAAAACATCTTTGTGTGAAAACAGACTCCACGTGCATTTACTTTGTACAAGCTCATTATTTTTTATTTTTCTCTTTCTTCTGTATAACAAAGTTGTGCGATTCTCAAGAATTTTTTAGATCGACTACTTCATGTACAACTTGAGTCGCATTGTTAATTCCTTCGGGTTCTCATGTTGTTGAATGGCTCACTCACCTGAATGCCGCCAGCCAATCTAGGTCCGGAGTGTGCTATCGACTTGGCCTGGTCCTCCACCCTAAGTACGCCACTCTACCTACACCCCGGCAGGCCGAAGTAAGGCGGGTCCTGAAAACAATTGGACTTGGAGAAAACAACTCAGTGCACTTGATTTTATGAAGAATTGCGCTCGACCCAAAAATTTCTTACGAGAATAGTAGTCACAACTGAGTTATAGATAGGAAACGAATTTTACTATTTTTCTTGACTTTAGTGTGCAGGAAAAATAAAGATCTCATGATGATGGTGAATTAAGACGGAGCTATTAAAGCTCCGACATCCCCTAGATCGCTTGTAGTCGATGTTTTAAACATTGATAGCAAGCAACACTGGAACTGCTCAGCTCGGGTAAAGCCACGGGGCTAGCCGTCAAAGTGAATAAAAAATGGTAGGAAGACTCCAGAGGACTAACTGTCGACGCTCTACGCGTTGATGGAGACCACTGCTGGAGCTACCAAGCTTCGATGATGGTCAAGGTTGGAGCCCTCAAGCTCCGATAACCTCAGGGGGCCTTCACTACCGAAGACTTCAGACCTACGCTCTACAAGTCTGAAGCACATGAGTCTTCAACAACTGTTACATCCTCTTGCTACATGTTCACAATCAAATTGCGTACATCTACCAAGGGGCCAAGTGGGACAAAGGTGTTGATGACAAAAAATGAAATTCATAAAAAACTTGGATTTCATTCATCTGGAGACAAGAGATTACAAAATTGGAGAAAAAAAAGAGAGCATACAAGCGGGAGCTACAAAGAGATGGTCCTAGACCCTATAAAAAAATGAGGCGACCTTCTGGGCAACCTCAGAAACGCTGGCCTGGGTAGCTTCTCCCTCTCCGTCGATGGGGCCTTTGAGCACCGGGTCTGGGGGGAATTGGGGGTCCCGACTTGTGTAGCACGGTAGAAGAAATTCTGCGACATTCTTGGCCAGGGATTGTCCCTCGGTTTCCATCTGGTCCACGATGACATCGCCCATCTTGGTGAGCTTGTTGCCTCCCGAACTCAGCGCCTGCAACGCCTGGTCCAGCTCCGGTTCCCGATCATCCGGACGCACGGGACTAAAACCCATTGGTATCAGTGCGTCGTTGGCTTTGCCTAGGAAGTCCCAAACTTGTTGGGACTCCGCAACCCTGCAACTCCGCATCTCCTTCAAGGATCTTCTGGCCACCGCAAGCACTGAGTTCTCCCGAGCAAGACGCTCCACCTCTTTGGCGTTCTGCATAATCTTTTCAGCAACCTGCCTTTCGAGTTTACTGAGTTCTTCCTCCCGGAGTTGGATCTCGTTCTGGCGGTTAACCAGGTCCTTCTCTCGGCCCCGCACCATCTTCTCCCTGGCAGCAACGTCAGTTTCCATCCTGTGGAGTTCCTGTCCTCACTGTTAGGCCTTCATCTCCTCTTTCTCGCAGCGCTTGTCCAATTTCTTGTTGCGCTCCTCGAAACTCTTGTCACCCAGATTTAGCCTCTGAGTAAGCTCTTATTCCCTCTTCACAACGTCGTCCCGCAGCTCTAGGAGTTTTTGCTCTTCATCCTCGAGCTTTCTCTCCCGCTCCTCAAGAGCCTCCCGGCGCTTGACGAGACTGGTGTGGATGGCGTCGAGCCTCTCTTGGCGATCATCCGCTGCGCTATTAGCAGCTTTGGCCTGTTCGTAGATGGCCCGAGATTGGTTGTCAAGGGATCGCGTCATGCTTTCCCTCTCATCCAGCAGCTTACCCCAGTACTCCAGGCGGATCTTCTCCTTCCTCACCCACTCTTTGTCATCAGCCAGCCTCGACTGTGCCAGCTTGGTCTCGATTTGGAGCCGATTGCGCCACCTCCTAAGAGTTTGGCGCTCCTCCTCGAGAGCCTTGCTGTCGTGGTAAAAAGCCAGATGAACTTGGTGAAGACTGGAGCAGACGTTGTCAATAGACAACGACAGAGGGATCGGGTCCGGACCTGACGAGGTCATCTCCGCCGGTTCCAGCGGGTTCTCTGTGACAAAAATTGGGTCCCACTCTACAAGAGCGGTTCCCTGAGCTTCCACAGCACTAGGGCCACTGTCCAGAATAGCCTCGGCCGCCGTCGAGGAAGGTCCTGCTACAGAAGTTTCAACCTCTGGAGTTGGCTCTAAAGGTCCCGTCGCCAAGTTGTCAACCACTGGTCCCTCAAACAGGGGGCCAGCAACTTCATCTCGGCACCCTGGCTCAGGCGCGGGCACCTCCCGGACCACCACCTCTCAGGCAGGCATTGAAGGTTCGATCGGAGCTGAAGCTATTTCCGGCTCCGACGCTGACGCCTCCTCCACTGCTGGCCCAGTCGCTGACGCTTCAACCATCATGGGCTCAAGCGCTGGCACCTCTGCAGCGATTGGCTCAGGCGCCATAACTTCTGCAGCAACCGACTCTACTGCCGAAACCTCTTCGATAACTGGCTAAGGCATCAGAGCTTCATCAACCACTGGCTCAACCGCCGGGGCATTATCAAACACCGGCTGCACCGCCGGGGCTTCAAAAACATCCGACTCTATGACCGGAATCGTAGATATCTCCGGTTCTGAGGCTGGAGCGACCACCATTTTAGCGTCCAAACCCGGAGCTTCAACCTCTGGGGCATGTGCCGCTGGAACATCTTCATTCCCATAGTCTGGCGCTACCAAGGGAGCTTCTGGGGATGAGTCAAGGTCCAAGACCACGACATCCAGCGCCAGAGCTGTCGCAGCCTTATCCACTCCTTGGGGCGGAGCTGGGATTGGAGCCGGAGCCTCCGTCTGCACAACTTCAGATGTTGTAGCAGGAGCAGGAGCTTCAGCCCCTCTCTTGGGTACCTTGTGGATGAAGGATGAAGACACTCAAAACGCAGTTACAACTCAAAAAATTCAATTGAGGTAAAAAACAAAATTTACCTTGGAAGGCTTCCGCACCAGTTAGCACGGAACCTCTTCTCCGGACGCTCAGGATTGGACCATATCGCCACTGGCATGTCAGTTCTGGAAGGTTCCCGGGAGCTCGCCGCAACCGTCAGCGCTGCTTTGGTCGAGGCCCCCCTCGATCGGGAAGAACTTCTGGACCCAGAGCCTTCAACTGGTCCTGGTACTGTAGCCACACGACCGGAACAAGCACCTCGGGAAGGTGCCGATGCTGGAGTGGATGCCGCCATTGAAGACCTCCCCCTCCGGGGAGAAGGAGCCGCTGTGGAAGGAGCAGGCCTGACGGACCTCCCATCAGAGTGCTTCAGCTTCCTTTTTCGGCTCGAGGGCTAGGCCAACTCTTTGCCCTTGCCCGCGACTTCAACTCTCTGTTCCGGGACAGAAGGGGGACCACCCTCGGAAGCTCCGGAGATCACCAACCCGATGGTCGAACGCCTCTCAACGACACCAAGGTCATCAAGCACCAGCATCTTCCGCCGGAGCTTCCTGCTGAACTCTGCCTCCACGTTCAGAGGGAGGAAAGCCGCTAGTGGAGACAATTAGTCGCCCTCGACGTCGATGTCGTGCTGGAACTTCTTGAGGTGAAGCTCCAAGGCTGCGCCTTCCAGGTTGTAATTCAAACCGGTTTCAATCCGGTCATCGTCCATCACGCTGTTGAGGGCCCAAGAGAGCTTCTCCCTCTTTTCAACGGAGCCCACCTATTGGCTAGGAAGTTGCAAAATGCCGCCTAAGGAGTCACCCCTCCTTCCACGCATTGGCGGATCCTGGTCAGAGCAAGGTTGAAAGCGTCCGATAACACCGGAACTTCGCTCCAAGCTTCAGTGTCGACGTTGGGGAGGCCTACGGGCAACTCTAGCCTCTCATGCTCCTCTGTCCTGACGAAAATCCAATCCTTCTTCCAGTCATCCCACTTGCCAGAAGGGAACGACCGCAAGTACTTGAATGGGCACTTCTTGCGCTTCACAAAGTAATAGAAACCAAGGTACTCGCCACTCTTGCCGGTGGTGTGGATGGTGAAGAAGGTGCGGAAGAGCTCGACACAGGGAGGAATACCCACCCACATCTCACAGAAGTGGACAAAGATCGACACCAAAAGAATGGAGTGGGGGCCAAGGTGGTACAGGTGCAGACCATAGAAGTCTAGCAGCATCAAGAGAAAAGAAGAAAAGGGTGGGATCAGTCCCACCATGGCATACGCAGAGAAGTACAACATGTTGCCGGAGTGCTCCTTCTCGAATGGAATCTTGCCAGCGCGGATCTGGTGGTTGAAGAAGTCACTGAACCACCCCATGAGGGCCTGGACCTTCTTCAAGTTGCTGTCGGTCTTAAGTCGGCTCTCGCGGAGACCCAACTCCATCACAGCACAAGCGGGGCTTGGGACGAAAAGCAAGCAAAAGTTTGGAGGATTTGAGCACAAGATCGAATGAAGGCATAAAGAAGCCCCAAACAGTGCACGCTTTCCTTCTTAAGTAAGCCCCCGCAATGCTTGAATGGAAACCGCAGAGGAGCCGACGATACAAGTCAAAAACTTCACCCTGCCAATGACAAGGGGGCCCGTGGCCACCCCGACGATCAAGTCGAGGTCCTTACCCCAGGTGAACGGTTGTCATCATGAATGGCGGGAATCCCGAAGGCGGCGGCCTGACAAGGCGCGCGGAACCGATACGATTTTCATATCAGGAACCAGCAACCTTCAATTGCGTGAGATTCGCATGCTAAGATTTCACCTGCCGCATCCAGGATATGCCACGCGGCGTTGGTTTAACTACGAACTACCAACAACGGCACATCCGAAGATCCTTGAGGACACAACACAAAAATTGAAGGATTGACCCACTTCTGGCAGAATGACTTCATCCAAAAGATCTCTCCCAGAGGTGGGCCCAGGGGGCCACTGTCGGTACCCTGCGTACCGTATACCCCTTGGGACTACGAAAAGACCAAAGGGACTTCACCTGTCTGAGTTGAAGACCTGCGAAGGCCCCACATGTCATAAGGGACTAGACATGCCTGCCATCTATGGTTAGTCCCGGTACTGCCACATGTACACTACAACCGGACCTATATCCCACACATGGGATAGCTCCGGGCTAAACACTTGTGCGGCACCCCAAGACCTAACCTCCGACAGAGGGAAGCTCCAGTATCGACACGTGTACATCTACACCGGACCTACCCGTCCCAGACGAATAGCTGTGAAGCTGCCACGTGTCCAAAGCGTCGTACCTTCAACCTCAGCAATCAAGCTGGTTAACCCCCGACGGCTCGGACCTCCAGGGGGCAATCAAAGACTTCAAGAACTGGTTAAGTGTCATTAATACCATATTAATGACACATGATCAGAAGGCCCTTAATACCATTAACGGCACTATCAGGTCCCATTACCATGCTATTAAGGGTAATTAATCTCATTAATTATGTATTAAACATTAGTAACCGCCACGGCCACATGTCAGGCCAGGCTAACGGTGTAACGACCAGTCCTTGTACTATAAAAGGACTGGTCGACGATACACAGCGGGGGGGGGGGGGGGGGGGACACTCAAAGTCTCTGGGTTGAAAACTCTCTAGAAGCTCTTAGACGCTCAATATAACAGCTACACACCCCGTGGAGTAGGGTATTATGCTCAGGCGGCCCGAACCACGTAAATCCTTGTGTCCATTTGCCATACTCTTCGGAATCTCTGCGCACCTAATATCGAACTACAAACTCCGCGAGCTACCAACAGTAGTATCGGGAGAATTGCCGGAAAAACACTCCGACAGCCGCCGGACAGCAAGTCACTTGGACAGAGTTTCAGAAGGCATTCCACGCTTATCATGTTCCTCCTGCCATTATGAGAAGGAAGCTTCAGGAGTTCCTTGATTTGAAGCAAGGAGAAATGAGTGCTCAAGAATACTACAAAGTCTTTATTAATCTAGTGCAATATGCGTCGGAGTATGTGAGTACGGAGGATCAGAAGCGAGAGTACTTCTTCGGGGTCTAAACCCCATGTTGAAAGCCAAGCTTGCATTTATCAATCGTGGTTCATTCGATGATATGCTTAATGCAGCGATTACGCAAGACGATGCCACATGTGAGCGGATCGCGAAGGAGTCAAAGAAGAGACTTGCTGTGCAGGACAGCACACATAATGTTCCTCAAAAATACCGTGTGGGGTACGGATCACCGTCCGGTCAGATATGGCAACCGGCTGCACAACCGAGTTCATATTGGAGTCATCCGTTTGAAGGATCAGATTTCGATCCAGCATTACATCAGCAGCAAGAACAGTCTCAAATTGTTCCAGTGGCATTTATCTTGCAGCGAGAGGCAGGACAATTCAGGCCTCAAGATAGCGGGACGTTGAATCAGTATGTGTTTCACATGTGATCGTGTTGGGCATTATACCAAGAATTGCACAGAGAATATGTTGAGCAGCGGGCAACTACCAGTACAACGGTGTATTCAGCCCCGTATTCAAACAGAGAGGACAACACTGCAAACTGGAAGTGTTCAACACATAGCGATTGAGAGTGTTCCGGGGGGAGCACCGGTGTTAGCGGGCATGTTTGCTATCAAAGGCATACCCGTCCTCATAATCTTTGATTCCGTTGCTACCCACAATTTTATCAGTAAGTCATGTGTGGATCAGCACCAATTATCCACCAATACTCCCAACAATAGTTATCTTATAAGTTCACCGGGTGGGAGTATCTCTGCTAGTCAGATTGTTCCGCGAGCAGCTCTATATTTGGGAGGAAAGATATATCCAACGTCGCAGATTATATTGGATGGACAGAAGATAGACATAATATTGGAGATGTCATGGTTGAACCATCAAAGTGCTGTTCTTAATATCGGTACCCGGACTGTCCAAATTGACTCTCCGATACACGGACAGCACAAACTGGTTTTGGACAGCATGGAGCGGGACAGTGCAGCTGCATATAACATGGAAGCAACTATTGAAGACATTCCGGTGGTCCGTGAGTATGCCAACGTGTTTCCTGGTGACCTACCCGGCATGCCACCCGAATGTGATGTCGAGTTCAAGATTGAACTTGTACAGGAAACCACACCGATCTCTCGAAGACCGTATCGAATGGCGCATAATGAGCAAGCTGAATTAAAGGAACATTTGAAGGACCTTTTGGGCAAGGGTTTTATTCGCCCAAGCTCGTCACATTGGGGCTGCTCGGCGCTGTTTTTCAAGAAGAAGGATGAAACATTGCGGTTATGCATGGATTATCTACCACTCAACGCTTTGACTATAAAGAACAAGTACCCGCTGCCCCGCATCGACATTTAATTCGATCAAATTGTTGATGCGAGGGTGTTCTCAAAGATGGATCTTCGGTCCGGATATCATCAAATCAAAATCCGACCAGAGGATATACCGAAGACAGCATTCTCGACGCGATATAGATTATACGAGTATCCTGTCATGTCTTTTGGTCTCACCAATGCTCTGGCTCACTTTATGTATCTCATGAACTCAGTATTCATGCCGGAGTCGGACAAGTTCATCGTGGTCTTCATCGATGACATATTAGTTTATTCCAAGTCAGAGAAAGAACATGCTGAACATCTGCATATTGTGCTGCAACAGTTAAGAGACCATAAGCTCTATGCAAAATTCAGCAAGTGTGAATTTTGGATCAGCCAAGTTCCATTCTTGGGACACATTATTTCAGCTGAGGGCATTGCTGTGGACCCAATTAAAATTGTTCAAGTGCTGAAACGGCAATCTCCAAAGTCCGTACATGAAGTCTGATGTTTCCTCGGTTTAGCGGGATATTATCGAAGGTTCATCCCGAGCTTCTCGAAAATCATGAAACCGATGACGGAGCTGCTGAAAAAGGGCATTCAGCTTGTGAAGAAGCTTTCAAGACATTAGTACATCACCTTACAACAGCCCCGGTTCTTGCTCAGCCGGACACGACAAAACCGTTCGACGCTTATTGTGATGCATCCGGCTTCGGAGTTGGCTGTGTTCTTATGCAAGAAGGACGTGTGGTCGCATATGGATCTCGCCAACTACAAGACCATGAGCAGCACTATCCGACCCATGACCATGAGTTAGCTGCCGTGGTATTGGCATTAAAAATGTGGAGGCATTACTTGCTTGGAAATCTTGTACACCTCTACACCGACCACAAGAGTTTGAAATATATTTCCACGCAGAAGGAGCTGAATATGAGACAACGAAGGTGGTTTGAGCTGATCAAAGATTACGAAATTGAAATTCACTACCAACCCGGTAAAGCGAACGTGGTTGTCGACGCGCTTAGTCAGAGAGATCATGTCCACAACATCACCATGGCTGAAATGGAAGATGAGGAACCAAGTCTATATGTGATTCCATTTGGGGATCTCCACAATCTTGCTCTCATTCCCACCATCCAAGAGGAAATTATTGAAACCCAAAATAAGGACAAGGGCATGTCACACGTATGGGAAAAAGTGGACAGCGGGGAGGTAAAATGTTTCCGGAAGGATAATCAAGGTACAATATGGTTCAAGGACCGGATAGTTGTACCCCGAGATGTTAAGCTCCGGAAGAAAATATTGGATGAAGCTCACATGTTGAAATTTTCTATTAATCCGGGCAGCAATAAAATGTATCAAGATTTAAAGACGAAGTTTTGGTGGACAAAGATGAAGCGGGAATTAGCAAAGTACGTATCCGAGTGTGATACGCGTCGGCGACTGAAGGCTGACCATATGAAGAAAGTGGGACAGCTGCAACCGCTGAATATTCCGGCATGGAAATGGGAGGATGTGAGTATGGATTTCATAGTTGGATTGCCACTCACATTCTGAAAGCATGATTCGATTTAGGTGATAGTCGACCGACTAACCAAATCAGCACACTTCATTCCGGTAAATATTGGATTCATGCCAAAAATATGCAGAGTTATACATATCAATAATCTTGTGTCTACACGGCATTCCTCACACAATTATTTCAGATCGAGGCTCACTCTTCCTTGCTCATTACTGGGAGCAGCTGCACGCCTCGTTGGGTACTAAGCTGATTAGAAGCTCCGCATATCACCTGCAGACCGATGCACAAACCGAGAGGGTGAACCAAGTCCTTGAAGACATGTTGTGTGCATGTGCCATCCACCACGGTAAAAAATGGGATGATCATTTACAGTTGGCGGATTTCTTGTACAACAACAGTTATCAAGCGAGTATCAATATGGCACCATACAAAGCTCTCTATGGATGGAAATGCCGCACACCTCTGAATTGGTGTGAGTCCGGCGATAGGTGATGTTCGGGATTGATCTAGTCAACGAAGCCGAGGAACAAGTTCGGATAATTCAATAAAACTTAAGAGCGGCTCAATCTCGAGAGAAGAATTATGCAGACAAGCAGCATCGCCCGCTGCACTTCGACGTGGGTGATCACGTTTATCTCCGCGTGTCACCGATGAAAGGAATTCACCGGTTCGGAGTAAAAGGAAAGTTAGCTCCCCGATTTATTGTCCCGTTTGCTATCACGGAGAAGTGTGGACCTGTAGCTTATCGATTGGAATTACCGGCATCTCTTGCTGGTATACACTACATTTTCCATGTATCTCAGCTCCGGAAATGTCTCAAGTTCACAGCTGCAGTCCACACAGATGAAATCGGGGAATTGGAACCGGATTTTACGTACTCCGAACATTCGGTTCAGATTCTCGACGAGAAGACCCGAACCACGCGGAATCGCGCTCTGTGGTTTTATAAAGTGTTATGGAGTAACGATACTGCTGAAGAAGCAACATGGGAAACTTAAGAATATCTCCGCTCCAACTATCCGGATTCCTTATCATCTCACATCTGGTAATTTCTCTCCTACTTTCGTCTCTTTATTTTAATCTCAGGACGAGATTCTTTTAAGGGGGAAGCAGTGTAAAAGCCCTAATTTCCATAATTCAAACTTCATTTGGACTAAAAATTTTAAATGATAAATAGAATTAAAAAGGAAATGAGAAAAACAAATTTATTCAAACTCTAAATGAGGGAATTCAAAAAAATAAACTTAACTAGTGTTCAAATGAAGTTAACATGAAGATTTGAGTTTACCAAGGGATTAAAAAAATTCAGAGGTCTCTTTTAGTTCAAAAAAATTAAATTCAAAGTTCCAAGATTTTTGAACTTCATTTGCTATTTTATTTGAGACGCATAGCAAATTCAAGCCATATTTAAATTCAAATTTTGAATTATGTTCAAATTGATTTGAACATAAGATTTGAACACACCATCATGATCAGCATGACTTGCTTGACTTATCCACGAAGTTTCACAATTTTCTGAGCTCATTTACTATTTTAAATTTAATTTACAAGTGAGCTGTACTTTGAGGTGGCTGGTGGGACCCACTGGTCAGCTTCTAACCATGTGCAGCCGCAAAACAGAGCCCGCTACTCGCGCCAGCGCGAGCGCTGCATGCTCCAGCGCAATGGCACGTGAGCTGCCCTCTCCAGCTCAGCCGCTCGACTTCAAGGCGCCCTGATCCCTCTACTACCTCCCTTACCTTTTTCCATCCGGGAGGAACTCTCTCGCTCTCGTTTCCCTCTCCTGCGTGCAAGAGCACCACCCTCTCTGTTCTTCAATTTTGCCGGCGATTGAGCCCATGTTGTGTCTATGTACAAACATAGAAAAGTGGCACAACCTTCCTCTCTATCTTATCCATCGATTGGTTCATTGTTTCATGCATTGTGTTGGTTGTATTTCGAGGTTTTCTCGCCACCGATGGGAAGGCCGCCGAGAGGTCTTCTGCTGCTCCGCGGAATTGCAGCTATGGCCATCATCAAGCTTTGATCCTTTAAGGAAAAAGGTTCGCAATCATGTCTAGTTCCTGCTCGCAAATTTTCAGCTCTTGTCATAGCATGTAGCTCGGGTGTTCAGCGAATAACCGACACATAGTTCGTTTGCACGCCTCGGTTCTTCATCCAAATTCGGTTTGCACGTGCCATCGTTCTTCGATTTGCTTAGAAAGTAGCTTCTACACATTCTAGCACACATCCTTGCCAAAAAGGCCCAAAAGTTATTGACCACACGTATAGAAATTGGAGTTCTTGCGGCTACCGGTTGGAAAGCCGCGGGTCGCCGCCGAACTTGTATTTGCAGCCATTTCCACCTCAATGGGAGTTTGTTTTGGTCATCCTCATGATCCCAGAATGCTCTTTGATAATTTACCGAGTGGTTTTAGCCCTTGCCGAGGCGAATTCGTATTCGCCGAACCCCTAACTTCCGCCACCGTCGTCGCCGGACTATTTCCAGCCATCCATCGCCGTCGAGAGGCTCTCCATCACGTTCTATAGCCGATTTTAAGTGGGGGCGGCGAGTACCTAGGGTTACGGATCCCTGGAACGGCTGCCGGTGAGTGGACGCCGTCGGACGCGGCCGCGCGCCGCTGGCGCGAGGTGGAAGAAGACCCCGCGGGCCCCAGCCATCAGCCTAATACGGTGCACCCCGGATCTGCTGCGGTTATGCGATCGCATGTGGCCACACCCTTTAATTCTGCGGCCCCGTGTTTCTTCAACCCAATTGCCCCATTTTAAACCTGTGGGCCCATCCCTTTATTCAAATATTTGCCATTGGAATTTTATTACAGAAATTGCTCCAACTTTGAAAATCCATATCTCCTAGTAGAATTGTCCAAAAATTACCAAATAAATTTTGTTAGAACCAGCATGAAGAATAATTTCTAGTGGTGCACTTGGAATTGTATGAAAGTCAATAGGAGTTGCTCCATATTTCTAATAAGCAAAATGCTTACAAAATTAATTCCTATAGTTCTGCTCTTTGGAAAATTACCAAAATTTTCCAGAACCTTCACTTCAATATCCATGAACTCCAGTAAATATTTCACGGTCATTACACTTCATCTACTTGGTCTGATCACCTGTGTATCCTCTATGCACATAAAAATAGCCAAATTCATTTAGAATTTGTACAGAGACTTATGCAAGCTTCCAAATTGAATATATATTGAAAGGAAACTTCTAAATTTGTCAAACTAACTTTTTTGGTTTTCTCCTTATCCACACTAACCAGAACTACAACCCAATCTTCATGAAAATCCCTAGATTTTCCTGTAGAGGCCTTTAAAGCAAAATCATGTTTGATTTTTATCTGATGATTCACTTCATATAAAAATCTTAAATTTTGCAAAAATGTTCTTTAGTAAGTTTATGAATCCCTTTAAAAATGTCCGATTCATTGGAATTTATTAACCTAGTTCAATCTGGAGATTTTCCTAACTGGTCATAGAATGCCCAAAAACAACAGAAACATTTCAGAAATTTATACAAACATGTAAATTCAATATCTCACAGTAGGATGTTTAGAAAATTATGAAACCAATTTTTGTTGTGTCACTCTTGACCTCCCCTAAATAGAACACCAACTTTTGGCCATGTGAAAGTCCCAGATTGTTACCCAAAATTCTGGGGAGTGTTTAAGTTCTTTGAATTTTATACAACTGTAACTTTGATCCCAATTTTTGGCCACAACCTCACCCATAGTACCTAGTGTCCCCTGTAAAATTTCCAGAACCATTAGGCTTAAATTTATATACTTAACTGTCTTTCCATTAAACTATATCATAGTACCAGTATTGATTAACATGCATAATTCTTTGCATATTGATTAGTTGCCGAGCTCAAGAGGACCCCGGAGATACTTGAAGTCATCCCTCTGGAGATTAACTTTGATACTGTCTCGCAACCAGGCAAGCCCAGTTTGCATTTAAGCGCTATTATTAAATTTTGATTTGTATCACCTATGTCTAGGGTGAGTTATATGCATTAGGGCTAAGGTGATTGAGAATCCACTTGCATGACCCGATCACCCTATGGAGTTTTTGGATAGTTGTCAAGTCATCGTGTAGACTATGCTATGCTAAATGTTGTATAGAATTCGTTAGAAGTCGAGTAGTTGGAATCTACAAGCATGTCTAGGATTTTTTCACATGGGATTGGTTCAAAGAGAATGGAGTAGTAATCTGAAAATGAGACCAGGCAGAGGCGTAGGATGCAGCAAGACGTGGTCTTGGGTGCATAGCCCTACCTGTGTCAGTTAAGGACCGATCCGTATACCGCCCTGCTGAGCAAGTTTGACCTGTACCGGAGTCATACTGGATACATGGGGTCCAGGAAACCGGTGTATCTTCAGAAGCCTTTGTTGAGACTTTTTCGGTCGCCTCAGGCTTTCGGCCGCAGGACAATAGACGGAAACTCACTCACGACATCTTCATAGCTGAAAGGTGCACCGTGAGTGGGAATACTGTCCTAGATGATTGAATCGATTCAACTTGGGCCGAACATGAGAAAGGTGGCTGCATACGACATCCATGGATTCCATCTAGGTGACTTCCAGTATGGGCGTACGTGTCGTGTATTCCGGGTATCATTGATTCAATCACCGTCCCTCGCGGATATGAGTACCACTTGTTCACTGAGTTGTGACATAGTTAATACTTGCACTTGAGATGAGAATATATTGCTGCTGTTATGAACATTATATTATCATGGTCTTGCTATGTTGTATGCATTAGTATAGTGCTCAATAAATTTATTTTCCACCTTTGGCAAGCTGCATCGTGATGAAGTGTTTCTTGTTTGATTGTGGAGTTACGATGTTACCCCGCACAAGGTTTAAGCTGCTGCTATAAATCTAAAAATAAGGACCCACATTTAGGCGAGTCCATTATGCAAATCTTCCATCTATGTTTATGTCTTTACCCTCATGTACAGATTCATGTTTAGGTGAGACGGTTAAGTCTTATTGAGCCTTTGTGCTCATGGTTGCTATATAAGTTGTTTTGCAGGTACTAACCTATGTGCTTATGATTATGGTTGTCCGATGAGACTCGGGACTCCCCGAGTGATATACTCATGTGGAAACTATGCCGCTGCTGTTTGGTCTTCGTGGCTAGTGAGGAGCGTCCGTGGGCTGGACAGCTTCTCTTTTGCTTACTAGACTTGAGTACGAGAGTTGTAATCTTATCATCCGCTGTAGTTTATTTTTATATAAACTATTTGTAAACTGAACATCTTTGTAAATTTCAGCAAATGATTTATTTAATACGTGTTCCTTTACATGTGTGCCATTGGGTGTCGCATCGGACGGCACCACCCAATGCGATTCCTGGAAAGTGTGGACTCCGGTCCCCACACTTGGCCATCGCCAATCCGTCAATACGGTTGAAGTCCTCTCGAGTCAATGAGGAGGTGATTACTCCAACCGCGTGAGCATTGCGATGGAGGAGGACAACTTGCTCCGAAGTAATGTCTTAGTCATTATTGGGAGTATCAAGACAATTTGCCACAAACTAGGGTTTAAGGAAATGAGATGCATCTCATATTATGCTTCCACATAGAGTAGTCATTTCCATCAAATTGAGGGGATTTGCCAATAGGAATAGATAATTAATGATTGCTTGCACTTAATCGCTCATAATTATAAGGATACCGGGAGTAGTCTTGTGAACTGCTCCCATTGTCGGTGTTGGTTGGACCGATCGGCTTGATCTCCTTCTTGGGTGCATTGAGCTTCTGACGAAGCCGCACCTTGAGTAGACAAACTTCCTCGTCTTCTTTTGGATCATCTTGAAGAACATCAACGTTCTTCATCTTGGTGTCATTGACGATCACCGGGACTTCGTTGTCACCCCTTCCGACCATTTCCTCTCCGAGTTGTTAGACTATTTGTGGAGAGGCCTACTCCGATACCAATTGAAAGTTGCCTAGAGGGTGGGTGAATAGGAAATATGACCTGAAATGGCTTAATATATCGAGATTAAATTCTTGAGATCGGACTCGGGCCCGACTAGTCCGCTCAGCACAGGGTGAAAACATAAAAACTTGATTTCTACAAGTTGTTTGCAGAATTTAGATTCACCAAAGGTATATGCAATATTTAGCAACCTAGTACAATTTAGATTAACAAGTGCAAGCAATTTGGTTACAATATTTCAATGAAGATCAAGATGAAGAACAATATGAACCCTAATAGCAATTTTAGAGATTACGAAAAGTAAAGCAACAAGTGAGACAAGATTTATCGCATGGTTCAGCTCCACAAAGAAGCCTACATCCACGTTGCGAAGTCCACACAAGGATCAGGTATCACATGACTCTTCTCTCACCAAGCCACTACAATGGTCGGCTTGGTTTCCACTATATCAATGGTAATCATCGAGTTTGTTTGGGACTGCTCAGAAGTCGAGGCTCCCACAAATCAATATAGCAAGGAGCACTTGAAGCTCAACTCACACAAGGCACAAAACACAACACAAGTGCAAGAGGTCAAACCGAGAGCCAAAGCACGATGATCTTCCTTCACTCCTCTTCTGAAATCCTAATCTCTTCAAGATTTGATCTTAGCGGGCTAGAAGGCGAAGTAGAAGGCTTTGGAAGGCTCTAGGTTGGTTTTGGCGGCGCTAGGGTTCCAGATTTTTCAAATAGGGGTCGGGGTCCCCTTTTTATATGGGTCCCGACAGCTAGACGTTGTAAACAACCCAAATCCAGACTAGTCCGGCCCTGTGCCACGGACTAGTCCGGCCTCTTGGGACCCCCGGCAATTTCATGTCATTGATTGACGAAATAGATGACCTGCGCGCCAAACGTTTGAATTTCAAATGGTCATTGGCAACTCGGACTAGTCCGGCCAACAATGGACTTGTCTGAAGTGGAACAGAATGGTTTAGTGCGGCTGAAAATGGACTTAACTAGGTAGGCCCAGACTAGTCCTTCCTCCCAGGACTTGGCTTGGTATCTCACACTAAGTCTAAAACGGAAGAGTTCGTACCAAAACGTACAAGTACGAACTCAACCAAAATCCTTTGGTCCATTCCAAAATGGATTACTTTGGGTGGCCCGGACTAGTCCGGCCTCTATGGAGGACAAGTCCGGCCTCCCATGGCTTAGCTCCAATTTTGCTCACCAATGGAAGAACAGACTAGTTTGTACCCATACAGACAAGTCTGAACTCATCCATAGATGTTTAGTCCGACTCAAAAAGGACTAATCTGGCTGCCCCGGACTAGTCCGTTCAATGGGAGTTTTCTCCCAGTTGGGCTTCTCACTTAGGTTTTATCTCAACTACCACTTTGAGCCCTCCCTTATGATCTCACAACACATGATACAACCATCCTCACACATGATACAACTAGTCTAAACTCAACACAATAGAAATCCTAATTTCTATGCTTGAGTCTTCGACGCCTGTTTCGACCTTTTCCTTTTTGAGGGATTTTATCTCGTTCTAATCATCACACCTGTGCTTAAGATCAGCTCAACTCATTAGTCTCTTAATTGTCTTCATCACCAATCCAAAACCCACGGCGATGCCTAGATGCACTTTAATGAATCACTGTCCTCAACCATGTCTTGAGCTTTAGCAACACCTGTACATGAAAAAACAAGTAGCTTTTCCGAGCACAAGTCCTCGACTTGACTCATATTAGTATGAAAACCACAACACCTTATGTGTGCACCTCACATAAGCATGTTGCACACATAGCAAAATAATAGCCACCATCATCATCCATAACACATAAAAAACTTAGTAAATGAATACTAAGAAAACTTCACATAAGCCAAAAAGCAAGTTTAAAACATTGCATTTGAAAAACAGAACAGCCAAACATAGACAAAAAGATCGAACAGTCTTTAATGCAGAGCAATAACTGTTGCTCCCAATATTCATTTGAAAAAGTTCAAACAATCTGAACCGACTAAAAGGTAAATGTTACTATCGATACACATTGAAAATTTTGAACACTCCAAAGTTAAAACACGTGCAATTCACGTGCGTTGAGTTGGACACTGCGAGGTGAGTTTCCACAAGTTCAGATACATTGAAATGGGCTTCTCAGATATACTCAAAACTTAGCATGTAAATCCTGACTTTTAGCCAATTTGACAATTTATTCAGCACCTAGGTCTCTCACATACACACGTTGCTAGCTCATTTAGATATGAACATAAGGTTAAATTTTATTGCTCCTACTGTAGTAGAGATGGTCATGTCAGATATTTTTGTTATAGACTAACTAAACATGAAAAGAAGCAAACAATGCTAGCTGGGTCACATAACAATCAAGCAAAATTTGTTGCATGTGCTGAATCGAATCTTAGACACTTGCAACCTGCTTCGATGAGTTGAAAACATGGAAAGTTTGCTTCCAAACTTACTATTTTACGTGCTATAAAAGTCACACCTCGTAGGTCAATAGTTGGGTGCAAGAATTCTCAAACTTTAGCTCATGAACCTGCTTTACTTTCCCAGCTTTCGCGTGTTATTACTGTTGTACGTTGTGTGACTCAGTACTGGACTTTACGAACTCATTCAATGCATATCAAGAGTAACCGTTACTACACAGAGCATTTCAGATTGTCCGATCTTTTTGTTTGTGTTCGGCTATTCTGTTTTTCAACATGCAATATTTCAAACTTGCTTTTGGCTTATGGAAAGTTTGCTTAGTATTCTTTTACTAAGATTTTGATGTGTTTTGGCTGACTATGGTCGATAATATTTTGCTATGTTTGCAATATGGTTATGTGAGTTGCTCACATAAGGTGTTGTGGTTTTGAAACTAACAAGATAATATTGCCAAGTTTATAAAACTCGTACTGAGGCATACAATTCCTTATCATAAGTAGAATAATTCAGAGAAAGACCGTGCAATTTTTTACTAAAGAATGCACGGGTTTACCTCCTTGAATGAGAACGCCTCCAATACCAATGCGGCTTGCATCGCATTCTAGCTCAAAGGTCTTTTCAAAATCAGGAAGTTACAACAATGGTGCTTGTGTAAGCTTCAGTTTGACAACATCCAAAGCTTGTTGATGTTGTTCGCCCCATCAAAACAGCACTACCTTCTTCCTTAGCTCATGTAGAGGTGTTGCAATGGTGCTAAAATTCTGCATAAAGTGGCGACAAAAACTTGCAAGACTAAGAAAACTACGCACCTGCGTGACGGTTGTTGGAGTTGGCCAGCTAGTGATTAATTTTTGCCTCATCCGTCTCAATTCCTCGCGAGGAAACGACATTGGCAAGAAACGAGACTCGATTGCTGCAAAAGACAAACTTTTCAAGGTTACTAAACGAACGTGCATATCTCATAATAGTAAAAACACCATGTAAATGATCAAGATGTTCATCATATGACTTGCTTTAAATGAGGATATCATCGAAGTGAACCACCGCAAATTTCCCAATAAAAGCACGTAAATCATAGTTCATTAATCGCATAAAAGTGCAAGGTGCTTTAGTTGAACCAAAAGGCATGACTAACCACTCATAAAGTCCAAACTTGGTTTTAATACAGTTCTCCATTCATCACCTAGTTTCATTCTAAATTGGTGGTAACCACTACGAAAGTTAATTTTCTTAAAATGATAGCACCACTCAATTCATCAAGCATGTCATCTAAGAGAGTAATAGGATAATGACATCGAATGATGATGTTATTAATCGCTTGACAATAATCATACATGCACCAACTACCATGTTTCTTAGGAACCAAAAGAACAGGAACAAAACAAGGGCTAAGGCTTTCACGAACGTAATGCCACGTTTTATAATTAGCGGCTGTAGAATCCTAATGCACCAGGTTTGAAAAATAGTGGCATCAGAATGAACTTGTTCACACACGATACGTATGGCAAATTTAATAATAAACATTCATCAATTATTGCAACACGCATAACAACACTCAATAATTATTAACGCCACGTTGCTTGATGTTGACAGCTTGCCTAAGAATACTGAGACTAATTGGAACATGTGCCTTTTGTTGGCCCTTTTGTAGGCCCTTTTTTTCTGTAGTAGTAGTTACTTGTGTACCTGTTCGTGGAGTATCCACTACTATTTGGCGCATTTTAGCCATCATTTAGAGGTGCACGTCATGCATTTCCTGACCTCTTTGTGCACGATCAACTACTATCTGACCTTCTATGTTCTGGACTTGAAGGTGTAATTCATCATTCTTCTGGTTTATGCAGTCCACCTGGTTGGTCAAGCTATCATTTCTTACTTCCAACTCCTGCACTTGGTGATTGAGGCCTGCATTTCTCTCTTCTAAGTTTCGAACTTGGTCGTCGAGTTGTTCAGCCATCTGGATATGCATACGTTCACATTCACGACCAGTAGGGTTAGCCATATAATCGCGCCCCCAAACCTGTGATCCTGCACAACCGATTGCGGATCTATAACAACACTGGAAGATGTGGTTTCTCTCCTCATTTGGTATTGGGCCTCCCTGCTCAGCTTCCTTGTCGTTCACTTGGGCAAGTGCCTGGCTCTATGTACAAAAAGAAAAGTCACAGGTAGATTGCAAATATTTATGCATATTGGGGATTGTTTGAAGTGTTACTCACATGTACATCTTCTGCCTACTCGTTTGGCCATTCACCGTTCTTCAAATGGCTTGCCTCCCACAGTTGTATGTCATCAGGTTCTTCTTCGATCATTGGGTCTCGCTACATAAAATAAAAGTAAAATTCAACATGTTGGTATACATATTGATTGCAGCGCAAAGTAAAAGCATGGTTTATTTTTCATACCTTCTCATAACTAATTAGTTGGGCGTAGGATTTGGCCACATTAGACTAGACAAAGATAGGGTTTGCCAGTTTTGTATCACTGACATCATCCGGAGCACGTCTCGAGGAGAACTGGTTGCAGGGCGAGTAATGAACGCTAGTTGTAGAAGATGGCGAATGCAAGAATGATCAGGCCGACGGCTTGAGGGATTGAAATCCTCTGCAGTACTGTACCTGCAGTAGCTGCCAATAACATGTAGGCCCACGAGACATCGAGTCCACTTGTCAGTGGTAGCTACTTCAGGTGCAGTACTGCATAGTCCCAACTTGCGACGCTATAACAAAGCAAGGGTTTGGTCTGGCTGAGATCACCTGGAGCAACTCACGGGAAGATTTGTGGCAGGGCGAGTAAGGGCCAGGGATTTGCGGGCGGTGGGGTCATCATGCACGCGAAGGATGGGACATGGTGATGGGCGAGGGAGACGCGTTGGGAAGGACACTGATGTGACCAGCAGCACGGCGTGGGTGCCGGTGCTGGCCGGAGTTGCCAGCGGTGGGAGAGCACTGCGTGGAGGCATAAAAAATCACTCCATCACAAAGGCTGATGAACTGTTAACTTGGACTTGAAAGTAGAATCACAAGACATGCTAAAACGATTAGTATAGCGTAGTATACATACTCCCTCCATCCCATCTCATCTCTATTCCTAGGATTCAAACATCGTCTCAACAAAGAATCCAAATGACCATGATACCCATCATCAATACACATTTAAAGGACATGACGTAGTCTCTCAAAATGCTCCAAATTCAATGCCAAAGGAGTAAAAAATTAACACGCTCTGCCAAAACACATGGCACAAAAGTGAAGCAGGTAGTAATATGTGATGTGATAAGGGTTGTTGGAAGGTACCGATAGAGTTGGAGTGGTATTTTTTAAGCTCCAAAAGTAACATTATGCTGGGACGGAGGGAGTATTTCTGGTTTGTATGTCTATACCTGCTGTTGGTTCATGCATCGTAGTACCAGGGAATGAAGTATCTCGGGGTTCCTAAACATCATGTGCTGCAATATTCTTTGCATACCATGCAAAGAAATTAAAGTTTTCTAAATTTTTTTCCTTTTGATCGTAAACACATTTATAGTTATCCAGGTGCTTGTTGGCCACCATGAATACTAGTAGATGACATCACGATTTGATGTCTTCTTCCTAAAGTAAAGGGCATAAGTATATCGTAAGTAGTCATTCCAAATAATAGTGATAACGTCATATTACGTGACCGACTAGATTGAGGATCGAACGGTGTGGTTTTTGCAAACTGACAGTGTTTGTTTGGAACGGGGGAATTAGAAATGAAGGAATAGGAAAAAAAATGTACGATCTGAGAAAGCCACAAGAAAGAAAAGAGTGTAAAAATTGTGGGACCTGAAAATCTTAGGAATACAAGTTTGGATCGTGTAGAAAATCTTCTTGGTTAATTTATCTAATCTTTGTATATCAGCATGGATCATGTAGAACTTAACTAGCCCAAAACTGCATGGATATCATGTAGAACCTAGCCAATATAGCTCTATAATAAGACGGTATGGATCATGTAGAACTTAACGAGCACAAAACTGGAGTCTGGGATGTCGCAGGGAGGTGTCGGCGACGAAGAGGTTCGGTATAGCCCGTCAAACTTGGTCGCCTAGCATTGTACCCACGAGTCACCACCACCAAGAGCATTGATGCGTCACTGCGAGATCCATGGGGAGAAAAATTGTAAAAAACGTGGGAAATGAAAACACGGGAGTTTCTTAGGAATACAAGTTTGGAACACAGGCCAGTGAGTATAACACATTTGGAGTACTGTGAGATCACCCGAAGGGAGGGGCAGCGGTGTGTTGAGAATAGAGGCCAGTGTTTCCATTTATACTCTTCGTGGCTGAAATAGGGTTACAATAGGCGGGACTGAAATTGGAGGCACAGGGAGGAATTGTCAAAATCTCAATTGTGGCACACCAAGATGAATCGAAAAAATTTCGTGGGCGTGGAGAATTTGACCCTAGCCGTGCCCCTGTGAACGCATGCAATCATGATTAATTACATGTTATGGTGTGTTGATTCCTGCACATGGTACGTGTAGCTTGAGGCTTTTTTTTCGAAAGCCCCAGACCAGATGGTCTGACATATATTGAAATAAGAAGATTATTTGAAATTTACATGGTTCACAATATTAGCAACCAATAACTCCAAAAACTCTTCTAAGCTCCTAATGTGCTAATCCCTCTGTTCCTATCCAGGATCGTCTATGTGGTGCTGAAAAATAATGTCTAACTTTGCCCCTGCCATTTGCCACTGTCCTGCTTCCACCTTTATCAAGCATGCAACCTGCTCAGCAGTTAGCTCTTGGCTTTCAAAAATGTGGTAGTTCCTCTCCTTCCACTTGCTCGCTTCTTAATTACAGTATGGCTTCGCAGCTTGCTCACCGTGCGCCCGCTAGCTCCCCTTCATCTTTGATGCCATGCATGGAGAACAAAATCTAAAAGCAGTCATCTGCTAGCTAGTGGGACATTCCAAAAAAATACGAACAAAAACACGAATCGCCAAATGTATATGTGCTAATGCAAACGGTATGCAAATACAGAACACACAAATCCACAAAAGGACGATGACAAACAATCAACATTTTGTAACATTAATCACAATAAAATCATAACATATAGTATATACTACTATTAATAATACATTTTCACACGCGCCACAATTTTTTATCAATGTATGGGCTATAGAAAAAAATCTCGCCAATTATGAAATTTTATTGGATTTTTGTTATCTAAGGTTGCCTGAATTTTTATCGGATTTGAGTCTTTTCAGACACATGCAGTATAAACGGTCCCAAGTTACAAACAAACATGAGATATTTTTCGATATTGCATAGGACACATTGTTCATGAACATAAAAGACATTTTTCGTTAACATAAAAAAACACACATATTACAAACAAGAAATACGAAAACACATAGAAAACAAGAAAAAAGAAAAACTACTCCTAATCCTACCCTAATCGGAGGATGGGTCTCCTCAACCTCTGCCGCCGCCGCCCCGGCCTTTTCCTCCTCGTCCGACACCCGAGTTTGAAGCTTGCGAGCGATGGTGTGTGCAGAAGGTGCCGACGGCCCTCCACCCAGCCACCTGAACGATCGTCTCGTGGAGGGCGTCGAGACGAGCGACCACAAAGCTTAAACCGAAGTAGTGGCTGGCACTGCGGAGTCCATGCTGGTGTGGATGGGACGGGTCCCAAGAACCAGACATCGACATGAGCAACTGCTTGAAATCGCGTCCTTGAAGAGATCATCAAAATCCTTAGAATCGAAAGCGTGACATGGATGTCACACTCTGAGGCTACACGTGTGAGAGGCAATAACTATAATTTTATTGTAGACATGCACCGATTAGAACATCAGGAGCCCGACTTAGAGATCGAACCCCAAACTGGTAAGTGGCCATCCATCCTTAATGTGGATCCATGAGTATGTTCTCCATGAACTTTTAGTATGAAGTGTAGTAGTAATCTTAGCCTTGGTGAAGTTTGATCTCTAGATCAATCACAGGCTAGGATTATGTAAAATCGGTCACCATCAGTCTTCACCGCAGACTACAAATGAAAAAATTGAGTTAAAGAACACAAAGAGGAGGAACGTAGGCTCAACCATGATCTCAATGGAGTTCTTTGCTAGACATTGAACACCAGTTATCGTGCCCCTTTTTCGAAAGGAGTTGTTTTCGATACTGCATAGGACGCATTCTTCATGAACAGAAGAGACATTTTTCATTAACAAAAAAACAACACATATATTATAAACAAGAACTACGAAAGCACATAGAAAACAAGAAAAATAAAAATTGCAAATACTACGCTACTCGGAATCAGAGGAGATCTCCTCCACCTCCTTCTCCGCCACCACTGCCTCCTCCACCTCCGCCGCCGCCGTCGCCGCATCCTCCTCCACTGTCGCTGCCTCCTCTGGCAATTGAGTCCGAAGCTTTCGGGCGACAACCTGAAGAAGATGCTAGTGGCTCTCCAACCCAGCCACCTCTCTGATCGTCTCGTGGAGGACGTCGAGACGACCGGGCACAAAGCCTAACCCGAAGCAGTAGTGGCTGGTGGTGTCCATGCTGGTGCAACCGGGAAGTTTCCTAAGACCCATATAGTAATACAAGCGACATGTATCGGAAAATACATCCCGCGCTAATTTGTCGATCTTTTTTCCGCGCCCAACGATGGCAGACAGGTACTCGGTGGCCTCTTTCACGCGTCGATCGAGTTCATTGATGCGGTGTTGCAGGAGGTGGACAGTCTCCTCAACCCAAACAGGATGAGGAGGTGCGGGTGACATAGGCGGAGAAGGGGACGAAGGAGGTGCGGGCGTCGCCTCTAGTTCCACCTGGATTGGCGGAGACAGAAATGGAGAAGAAGGAGGTTCAGAGGACGTCGATGTCCTGGAGCACTTCGGTGCGGGGCTACCCGTTTGTGCGGTGACAGAGTTGCAGAGAAAGAGTGAGTGGTGGTCGACGGTTGTGCGGCAGAGAAGCAAGAGGAGAAGTTTGGAGGCTACGATTGATGGAGTGGTGCAGCGGAGACGCAAGAGGACGGTGTGCCTTTATAGCGGGTCGTCGTCTAAGCGCACGAGTGGAAATGATCGGACGCTTTTAAAATTGTACCTTCGAACCAGTGGGTGGGTCGGAGTTACTCCGACCCGCGGTTTGCCTCCTCTAGGTTATCGCAACGGCTTGACGCGTCCTAACTCAGCTTCACTGGCAGTTTTTTAATTTGACACGCAAAGGGTCTAGGGTATGCAATGTCCCACCTGGCATACTTTGTAGGTTCGTCTAGTGGTGTTTCAATTTTTCAGTTCTAGTTTTTCATGACGTTACGTGTTTTCTCTTTTTGTTGAAAGATCGTCATATATTGTTGAAAGATCATCACGAAACACAAGAAAAAAGTACAAGACACACAAGTAAAGAAATACAACAAAAGAAAATCTAAATCCTCCTCGTCCTTAGACATAACACATCACTGAACTTAGAGCACAATCATTTGGTAACCAAATCATTCATTTGTCCAAAAAATAATCAAATCCTTCCTTATGAATTGTCATTCCTGAGGAACACGATGAACACACACTACACATTCATTCATTAACACACACACACACACACACACACACACACACACACACACACACACACACACACACACACACATATATATATATATATATATATATATATATATATATATATATATATATATATATATATATATATCACAAACTATTGTTCATGTTTTTCAGTTTGACACGCAAAAGACCTCGATAATGCATGTTTGATGACGTTAGGTGTTTTCTAATTTTGTTGAAAGTCCGTCATATATATATTGTTTGAGGCTCGTTGATCATATATTTGGGTCGTAGCATATATGCATGTACAACTATAACACATGCACATGAGAGAGACGTCGACAATCATTTATGACGACGTAACACATGTTTTCTCTCTTTCATGTTGAAAGATCGTCATGTTTGAGACTCGCTGATTATTTTTGGGGCGTATCAAGCATGGACAAGTAACATGCACTTGAAAACGTCTCGATCATGTTCGATGACAACATTACGTGTTTTCTCAGCCTTTTGTTGAAAGAAAGTCATATATATATATATATATATATATATATATATATATATATATATATATATATATATATATATATATAAGGTATATTTTGTAGCCAGCTATAAATTACTTTATTCTGTAGTCAGGTCGGAGGCTCATTGATCACGTGCTGATTATTAGTTGCGACATCAGAAGAGATTGTTTGGCTCATGGACAAGGTAAATTCTTTGTATGTTGTACAAAGTATATATACGTTGGTTGGCGTTGCCGTTCGTACACGAAGGATGCGGCCAAGTAGTTGCTCTTGCAAGTGTATGCTAATTACGTGAGTGTTTGCTGTTTGGCCGGGTCATGTGTGGTTAGTCCACGTACGATGCACCCTAAACATGGTGTTGAGGTCGTGTACGTGTGTACACTAGTGACATGTGACAAAGTGCCCAGTCCATCAATTGTGTTTGGTTTGATGTCAAAGTTGAATTAGATATAGGATCATCCACTTCTTTATGTATTGGATCATCCAAATTAATGCTTGGTTGGATGGGCTTGACGATCCAATTTTTTGTTTGGTAGGTTGGATGAAACTTTGGTGGATTATTGAATCATCTAAGTTGATAATTTCATAATATTAATTAATTATATATTAATTATCATATTACTAGCAATAATGTTAATATCATAATTGTAATTATTAATCAACAATAAACAAGTTAATTATCACTAATTACATTACTAAGAAGCATAATTAGATAAGGTGGATGGACTCATCCAACCAAATTTCCTGGACCATCTCATCCAGCATCTGCGACGAATATTCCTTGAACCTGGATCACCCTGTTCGTCTGACCGTGAAACAAATCACACATGGCTAGACCATCAATTAATCCATGTCAATCCAATCCAGGACAAGGAACCAAACACATATCTTTTTGGCCGTGTCGTGCTCGTGCGCATCATGAATCGTGCACGCTGAGCGCCGAGTCATTCGGATCGCTGAGCAAATTTTGGGTGTGAAGTTTGTGTGCTCCAATACTATAAAAGGTGTCGTACTCATTTATCGAAATGACAGTATGAATAATATAAAAAGCAGTGTTCGTCGCTAGCTAGCTTGCTACCTGTCAAACCGAGAGAGTGTTTCTTGTTTTCTCTATTATACTACCTTCATCCCATGTGAACTCTATTTCTGGGTTTGGTCAAATCTACCTTTGACCAATGATTTATGTAATTTTGATCAATTTTAACAATATAAAAATTGTATTTTTAGATTCATCACAAAAAATATTTCCATAATAAACAATTTATATGTTATCATTAGTTCTAACAGTCCGTCGGCTTTTTCCATGCATGGGTCGGTTCACACTTTGAAACAACGTTCATCAATTATTCGATTGTTGCGTTGTGACCGTGCGCGCTGCAAGATTCGGGGCGTTGCCGTACGTGGCAATCATCAGGGCAGGGTGGCATAGTCGCGGGACAGTGCAGTGCACCCTTTTGGTTGTATGGCTGTAAGATTTGGAGCGTGAACGTACGTGGCAACCTTTTGGGCAGGGTCGCAAAGAGACGGCTGTGCGCCCCTGCCGCAGAGAATTCGATTCCCGCACCAAGGGGTTAGACCATCCGAAGTGGTTAACTCTAAAGCTTACTGGACTGTAAATATAGAGTAGAGTACTTGAAGTATAGAGTAAGTGTCCAGGGTGAAATGTTGGATGTATAGAGGATACACTGGAAGTATAGAGGGGTAGAGACAGAAAGTGAGTTTTAGAGGAAACTATTGTGGATTGTCTTAAAAGCAGGCCCGACTCTTTGCCTAGGCGGGGAGGGGCTACCGCCCAGGGCCACGCTGGGGGGGCGGTAGGGGGCACGATGACAGCTGTTAAAGAGAAAAGAAATAAAATTAGTTAGTATTTGCATCATTCATATGCGATGTACAGTTACACGGTCTAGCTTTTTATTTTTGTAATTTTTTGAAATACAATACTACATCCTAATGTGTTTAATATTTATAAGATATAATATTACTAATGTGTTAATTTTCATATGTGATGTTTTTCGATGAAGGAGTTTTTCATTAATGCATACTGTGGGACATTGTTCGTGAACATAAAAGACATTTTTCATTAACATAAAAAACACATATATTACAAACAAGAAAAACACATAGAAAACAAAAGAAAAAACTACTAATAATACTACTCTACTTGGAGGACATGTCCACGTCCTCCGCCGCCGCTTCCACATCCACCGGTGGTGCCTCCTCTGCTGCCGCATCCGCCGACGGTGCCTCTGCCTCAACTGCCGGCGGCACATCCTCCAACACCAGACCGAATTTCCGACCGACAACATTCACCAGCTGCTCAAGAAACTCCACGCCAACCTCCTCACCGATTGTCTCGTATAGGCAGTCGAGACAAGTTGCCACAAATCCTAACCCAAAAATGTAGTAGTAGACGGAGTCCATGTTGGTGTGGCGGGGATGGATCCTAAGTCCCAGACGGCGACAGAAGGGAGATGTATTTTCAAATACATCCTCCACCATTTTGTCAAGCGCTCTTGCTTGCATGTCAATGGTGAATAGGTTGCCGGTGACCTCCTTAAGGTCATCCTCGAGTTTCTTGATGCTTTTCGCACAGTCGCGGACACCCTCATCATAGTCGGATGGAGGAGGTGCGGGTGATGCGGGCAGAGACGGGGGTGGATGAGGTGCGGGCGCCACCTCCAGTTCCACCGGCATTGGCGGCAACGTAAGCGGAGGAGGACGGAGGACGTCGATGGCCTGGAGCGCTTCGGTGTGAGGCTAACCATTTGTGCAATGACGTAGGTGCGAACAAAGAGAGAGATGTGGTCGATGGTGGTGCGGCGGAGAAGCAAGAGGAAAAGTTTAGAGGCTAAGATCGATCGAGCGGTGCGGCAGAGAAGAAGAGGACGGTGTGCCTTTATAGTGGTTCGTCATCTAAGTGTGCGAGTGGAGATGATTGGATGGCTCGAGAACTGTGCTTTTGAATCGACGGTCGGAGTTACTCCAAACCACGGTTTACCTCCTCTCGAAACGGCTCGACACGTCCCATCGTCCAGATTTTTAATTTGACACGCGAGGGGACCAAGGTATGCAATGGCCCACCTGGCATACTTTGTAGGTCCGTCCAACGGTGTTCGCAACATTTCGTGCGAATGGTTCCAAAGAGGTGCAAAAGATTGACGTGAACGCGCGTGGCAATCAATCGAAAGTCCACATCTTTTTTTTAAGTATCCGACCATTGCCGACCGAGAGTAGATATCAAAACGATTATAATTGTTTTGATAATATATGATGGTGCACATGAATATAATGCATGTGAAAGAGACTCGCGATCAAGCATGTTTGATCACGTGTTGAGGATTTTTGTGCCCCCTTGTTGAGGATCATGTTAATTTGATGACATTGAGGATCGGTTGTGGCGTACGTGTTTTCACAAGTGTGTTCATTTTGTTCCTAAAATCAGAACATGTAGTGGCTAGCCTACGGCTATCGTTTCTTCAAAAGACGAGTACATCGATACATGCAGTAGCATGCGATTGATTAATTTGATGAACCATGTACGTAGTGAGAGTTGTGTGCTTATTAGATGGTAGTCCACATTCTATCCTCGTACCATCGAGGGAACATCCTTCCTGTCAAATTTGTTATCTCTATTGATGTCAGGATAATATTCTATCCTCGTAGCATGCATGGACAACTAACATGCATGTTTTTAAAAGCCCTCGCCTCGGCCCGCACTGCTGATCTAACCGACGGTGGCGGCATGGAGGCTGAAGGCAATGCACCGAGACGGCGGTATGCCAAGGCAAAGGTCGGACAATGATGCATGGCACCGACCCTTTTGGCTCGCAATTTGCAGCCTCACAGTGGAACGTACGCGGAGGCACGTGGAGCTCGGGGCGGCAGCGCTGGAAGGTCACAGATATTATCAGATCAAAATTTTCGGAAATTATCAAAAATGATAATCGCATCGGAAATTTTTGAAAACGTCGTCAGATGATCCGGAAACTTACCGTACCATTTTCATCCCTACACAAGATATAGTGTTTCCTCCAGAAAAAATAATTTTATGAGAGATTGAGCGCATAAGAAGAAAGCTACAACTTGAGCACTGCACCTGCAAATTCCACATGCTGGGATGATCAATGGCAGCCCATCCGCAAACTTGATGGTTAGATTAGTAGTCGCCGAAGAGCAGCTTGCGGCCGACCTCGAAGGAGATGAAGGCATCTATGGCATCGCTGATCTGCTCACTGCAGAGATTGTACGCGTCCCAGTGGCTTGTCGTCACCCGGTAAGGCTTCTCCATTTCGGAGCCCATCACGACATCTGCGATGTCCTTAAGCGCCACGTGGCGGAGGCTCAGGTGATCGATCTCCTTTACCGCGAGCTCGGCCAGGTCCCGCATTTTGGCCACATTCAGCTGTCACCCTCCACGCCTACACCGACGAAGCGGTAGATGGAATCACCGAGGAAATCTTCCAGCTCATCGGGGAAGTAGTCAGCGTGGATGACCTAGAAGATGAGGAAGCAGCGGCCGATGCAGAGCTGCAGAACAGCGACAGAGGTATGGTCGGAGGAGTAGCTGGGGTGCCACTCGACGTCGAGCCCGACGACGAGCTTGTGAAGGTGTCGACGGTGGATGGAGAGGACCTCGTCGAGCCAGTCCCCGCCAGTCACGATAGTGGTGATCACATCGTCCTCGAACGTCACGTTGTACACCTGAGTCCCCACCATTGGGTCCTCTCTCCTTGTCGTCCCTACGGTTGCCGTCCGCGGCTGCCCGGCGCAACTTCTCTCTTGTGCAAACCTTCGTCTACACCTCTAGTTTGGATTTTGGAAACAGCTGCAGATATATAACTGATGCAGTTATGATATGAGCGGAGGAGTTTTTGAATTTGACGGGCCCGAGTAAAGAATGTAATGAAAAATTTTTAATCTCATATACTCTTTCTATTTTTTTAGTTCTTATTGTTATGACCACAAGTTGCATATTGTCTCAACCAAACACCACATACAGCAACAACTTTTCGCAACGGCGCATCCGCTGGGGATGCCGGGTGGGCCATGGGATACCCTGGGTCCAGCCACCAGAGAAGAGCTAGTGTGAATGCATGATGGAGAGATCAGCGGAATCGGGAACTGGCCAATGAAGGAAAATGTTTTATGGGACACAATTTTCATATATTATGGAAATATTTCATGGTGAATCTAAAAGTACAATTCTTATATTGTTAAAACAGATCAAAATTACATAAATCATTGGTCAAAGATAGATTTAACCAAACCTAAAAATAGAGTTGAGATGGGACACACGACGGGGGCTAAGGTGCACCGGCACACCAAGACTATACGTGTACCCGACCAGCCGTGTTGCTTCGTTTTACATTTTATTCCTACGCTTAAAATTTTGCTCTTCCTCTCTGTTTGCTCTGTTTGCTTTTCCCTAGGTTTAAAAGTTTTATGTTTTACAATATTTTTACATATGTAATATGACATAGGATATATCACTTGATAGTTTTGCAAAAAAGAAATGGAGGATAAATATGCATATCCCATGCGACTACGTAAATCCACTCCAATTAATTAGCTAGTTATTTTTCAAGATAAAAATATTACCTTTTTTCTAAGTGAGGTGGTCGGGGTAGATGATGTGGTATAATACCTTATGTGGCATGCTAAGGATGAAAGTGAAACGGTTGTGTGAAGTTGAGGCACTAAATAATTGACCAATTTGAAAGTTCAAGGCCCAAATTGAGTTTTGATTGAAAGTTTGAAGATGAAGTTGAGTATTGTGCCAATTCTAAACGAGCCAAGAGCCTGCGAGCTTGACAATCTCAAGCTCAAAAAGCTCGAGTAAGCTCTTTTATTGTTTTCATCTATGATATGTACGTGGGTATGATTAACTAAACTATATAATTCTGTTAAAAATGTTTTATGGGACAAAATTTTTATATATTATGGAAATATTTTTCATGGTGAATCCAAAATTACAATTTTTGTATTGTTAAAACATATCAAAATTACATAAATCATTGGTCAAAGATAGATTTAACCAATCCTAAAAATAGAGTTGACATAGGACACACAGCGGGGTTTAAGGTGCACCGGCACACCCGGACCGTACGTGTACCCGACCAGCCGTGTAGCTTCGTTTAAATATTTTATTCGCTAGGCTTAAAAGTTTGCTATTCCTCTCTGTTTGCTCTTACCTAGGCTTATTGTTTTCATCTATGATATGTACGTACGTATGATTAACTAAACTATATAATTCTATTAAAAATGTTTTATAGGACACCATTTTTATATATGATAGCAACAAATAATGTGCAACATCATCCACCTTCCTATTCCATTTGTTGTGAATCCTAAATTTAGTAGATTCTATTGTATATACATGAATTCTGGGCTCGACAAGATTGACTCGGTGTTTTATTAAACTCAAGCTTAGAAAGACAAGCTCGCTCGAGTTCGACTCATTGACAACCCTAGATGCAATTAATTGGGTTGACCGACGGCGACCGACGGAGAACTGCAGAACGACGACGGGGTTCTGGTCGGCTGAGTTGCTGGGGCGCCACTCGATGTCGAGCCCGACGATGAGCTTTTGAAGGCATCGACTGTGGACGAAGAGGACCTCGTCGAGCCAGTCCTCCACAGCCTCGCTGGAGGACATCACGGTGGTGGTGATCACGTCGTCCTCGAACGTCACGTTGTACACCTGAGTCTCTGCCATTGGGTCCTCTGCTTGTAATCCCTACATTACGCGAAGCAACTTCTCTCTTGTGAAAACCTTCGTCTACACCTCTAGTTTGGATTTTTGAAATGGGAGGCAGTTACGCTATGAGTGGAGGAGTTTCCGAAGAATTTGACGGGCCCGAGCCTCGAGTAAAGAAAGTAATGAAGATCTTTAAATCTGATATACTCCTATTTTTTAATTCTTATCATTATGACCACAAGTTGCATTGTCTCAACCAAACATCACATACAAAAACAAATTTTCTGAGGGGCGCACCCACAGGATATGCCGAGTTGGCCACGGCATACCCTGGGTCTAGCCACCAGAGACTAGCTAGTGTGAATGCATGTTGCAGAGATCAGTGGAATCGATAACTGACCAATTAAAATGGAAGTCAGCAGTCTCACGGTTCATGGATCGAAACGCGTGCCATACTTTTTCTTCTTCCTTTTTTCTATCCATGAACTATGAGACTGATGAGTTCCATCTTTACTGGCACACGTATGGTTTGGGTGTGCCAGTGTATACCTTAACCTCCGCCCCGCGTCCCTGGTGGTGGTTGCAAAGAGCCTTGCAGGTATGCTCCCATTCCTGTCCTCCAACTCCGTCTAGGTTTTCGATGACGTAGGTGTTTCACCACCAGACAAACCAGCAAATTAAAGCCACGGTGCTGAGCAGCATGCGAGTTTCTTGACAAGAAACTAATTGCGGGGGCGGGCCCCGACATTCATGTTTGATAGGAAACATGTTTCCTTGAGTGGTTGAGGATAAAAGGTATGCCATCATCTAGGCATCCATGCTTTTGCTCTTCCTGAGCACCGAGGCTTTTGCTGGTTTTTGACTCGACGTTATGCATGGCAGAGAAGAAAGCGGAAGCATGCAGGGAAAGATTATTGGACTCCTGATACTATATAGAGAATGGTTACTATACTATTCTGTATGGAGAATGTTTGTTGTGTACACAGGTACACTTTATATAGGCTAGCTAGTGTAGTGTGAAAGCAAAACTAAACCCTATCATGCTACGCAGTTTCAAAGGCTAGCATTAATGACAAAACGTAGGCAGTGGTGTTTTCTTGTTAGCCATGGTGTTCCTGGCACGGGTTATAGGAAGAGAGGAAGAGTTGCTATGCGGAGAAGATGATGACGTGCCCGGGTGATCTTATAGCGTAGTAGCAGCCTGGCTGTTCGTCTCTCTACGCGCAGTAGTAGTGATGGGACGCAGAACGGTTCAGATGGAATTCAAAGATGTCATTGCACTGCGCGTATTTAAGGCGCCTTGGTAACTGGGGTGCACATAAGCTTGGTGTGCCTGATCGCATCAGCCGCCTGTATAATGGGGCTTCAAGGACCAAATCTTATGCGGCAAACGGCTACATAATACTACTTCCACCGCCCCAACTCAACTCTATTTCTAGTTTTGGTCAAACATACGTTTGACCAATGATTTATATGCAATTTATTAACTTCAATAACATGTACAGTACATTGTATATTATGGAAATATTTTTTGTGGTGAATCTAAAAGTACAATTCTTTTATTGTTAAGACAGATCAGAATTACATAAATCACTGGTCAAAGATAGATTTAACCAAACCAAAAAATAGAGTTGGCATGGGACGCACGAGGGGGGTTAAGGTGCACCGGCACACCCGAACCGTATGTGTACCCAGCCACCCATGTAGCTTCATTTTATAATTTATTCCCTAGGCTTAAAAGTTTGGTCTTCCTCTCTGTTTGCTCTTCGCTAGGCTTAAAAATTTTATATTTTACAATATTTTTACATATGTAATATGACATAGGATAATCACTTTATAGTTTGGCAAAAAAAATTGAGGAGAAATATGTATATCCCAAGCAACTACGTAAATCCATCCCAATTAATTAGCTAGTTATTTTTTAAGATAATAAAAAACATTATCTTTTTCTAAGTGAGGTGGCCGGGGTAGATGATGTGGCATGCCAATGTGGATGTCCAACTCAGACTAAGGATGAAAGTGAAACGGTTGTGTGAAGTTTAGGGACTAAATAATTAACCCATTTGAATGTTCAAGGACCAAACCGAGTTTTGATTGAAAGTTTGAGGATGAAGTTGAGTATTGTACCAATTCTAAACGAGCCAAGAGCTTGCGAACTTGATGAGCCCAAGCTCGAGTATGTGCATTTATTGTTTTCATCTATGATATGTACGTACATATGATTAACTAAACTATATAATTCTACTAAAATGTTTTATGGGCCACAATTTCTATATATTATGAAAATATTTTTCATGGTGAATCTAAAAGTACAATTCTTGTATTGTTAAAATAGATCAAAATTACATAAATCATTGGTCAAAGATGGATTTAACCAAACCTAAAAATAGAGTTGACATGGGATGCACGTCGGGGGTTATGGTGTACCGGCACACCCAGACCGTACGTGTATCCGACCAGCCGTGTAGCTTCGTTTTATGTTTTATTTCCTAGGCTTAAAAGTTTGCTCTTCCTCTCTGTTTGCTCTATTTTCTCTTCCCTAGGCTTAAAAGTTTTATATTTTACAATATTTTTACATATGTAATATGACAGGATACATCACTTGATAGTTTTGCAAAAAAAGTGGAGGAGAAAAATGTATATCCCATGCAACTACGTAAATCCACCCCAATTAGTTAGCTAGTTAATTTTTAAGATGATAAAAATTATTATCTTTTTCTAAGTGAGGTTGTCGGGGTAGATGATGTGGCATAATAGCTTATGTGGCATGCCAATGTGGATGTCCAACACAGATTAAGGATGAAAGTGAAAGAGTTGTGTGAAATTGAGTGGCTAATTAATTGACCCATTTGAAAGTTCAAGTATCAAACTCGGTTTTGATTAAAAGTTTGAGGATGAAGTTGAGTATTGTGCGAATTCTAAACGAGCTAAGAGCTTGCGAGCTTGATGTAACACCCTCATTTTCATGCATTATGCATTGCATAAGTTCATATACATGTTTAACATTGAGCAACATAAAAAGGAACAAGTTTAAAATGAATTAGAAACAAAAACCGCACTTAAGAATTTTGGGAAGTGCGGACTAGTCCGTTTTTGGTGCAGACTAGTCCGATTTCTCTCTGACCTTTGTCGGACTTGTCCGTTTTGCTGTGGACTAGTCCGTTTTTCTCTCAAGACACTTTCGGACTTGTCCGGTCGATTGTGGGCTAGTCCGGTATTCCAGAAATCCTTGAAATTTTGCTAAGTCCGTGGACTTGTCTGAACTTGTCTGGTATCCCAGCGGACTTGTCCGTTTTCCCCTCTGATTGAAGTTAGACTTGTGCGATTTTGGCCAGATTTGTCTATTTTTCCCCTCTGGATATGTTCGGACTTGTCCGATGTCCAGTCCGGGCTTGTCCGATATCTCTCCGTCAAACTTCAGACTAGTCCGACCCTTTTTTGACTTGTCCGATAAATCGCAACTATGAGTTGATCTTTTGTTTCACGACTTGTTTTCGAGTTTTACCTTAAGTGGGCCTAAGGACGTCGTGCCTAACTCTTTTAGAGCCCATGTGAGACCCTAAAACCAACCCCTACTCACCCCAAAACTCAAAATCCATCCAAACCTAGCCTCCACCTCTATATAAACAACCCCACCCCTTGGCATGACATCTATTTGCCACTTTTTCACCTCACCCAGACCCAGCTCGTGGATAGCCAGCACCAAGGGGGGAGAAGGAGATCTAGAGCAAGAAGAAGAGGAGGAGGAAATGAAAGAGGATCAAGATCTCCATCAACTTCGCGTTCTTCGTCAACAATTCACCATCAAGTTCTTTATCAACCCTAGATCGTCAAGATCTAAGTGTTGCCTCCAATACCCTTGATTCTTTGGAGTCTTGGACACCTGGTATACCTTCTACTTCCTCTTCCTTATGTGAATTCAACCCCAAATCTCCAGATTCACGTTGATCTGGAAAACCCTAGTTCGCTAGTTACGCGAAGTGCGGAATAGTCCGGTCCCCAGCGGACTAGTCCGACTTTCCTCGTTAAATTATGTTGAATTAATTCAAAATTTTGATTGAATCGACTCCAAACCTATGTAAGACTTCTTAATAACCATTGTAATTGATCAATAAACATTATTAACAACTTATTATCTAGTTTTGCTTCGCATTTGCATTAATCATGCATGTCATATCATATTGAGTAACATATGTGCATCTATTGATTGTAATTCTTGTCTTGTATGTTTATTGTGTGGACTAGACGGATTTGCGGTAGAGAGTGCCGCGGAGGATCTCCAGCACCAAGAATTAGAAGTCTTTGATCGCAATCAAGTCCAAGAGCAAGGCAATTGTCCTTGAACATATTGATCCTATTTCTAAAATAAATGTTTTGTTTTCAAAATTGCATGCTTGTGTTAATTTGATGAGAATCCTATGGTAGGAAGTTTACTAGATTTGTTTAACCACCCTTGTCACTTGGAATATATGGTAGAGAGTCGAGAAGGGATTTTTACCTTTTTGCTTTCCTTAATTAATTGGGATGGGAAAACAACTATACCCTTAAATTATGTATTAATGAGATTATGGTTAATATGAACTGGTTAATATGATATGGTAATGGGTGATCTAAGAAAGTATGGTATGTGGATGGGTTGGATGTTATGGTGGTTTGCTTGCTTTAGATCTAAGGACTGGTTCATGCCAGAATAAGCCAAGACAACAGTGCTACCACAAGGCCAAGTATGGGTGCGGCGTAGCTCACTAATTAGGGTATTGCTAGTACTGCATGGATCATTTAGCACACTGGGGAAGGGGACTCAGATTGGGGTTTGATATGGTTGGCGGGACTCCCCGGGATCCGATGGCACAAGAGGGGGCCCTTGGTTGAAGATGGGCTCAATGGGAGACATCGCCACCGATGAAACCTCAGTGGGTCTGTACATGCTAGTAGTCCCTTTATAAAGGCTATTTTGTGATCCCTTGGCCATACACCTATGGTAGTGTTTTGGCATAATGGAGGTTTTCTTTAGTCGCCAACGGGTGACGAAATCACAAACACGTGGGTAAAGTGGTACAAACTCTGCAGAGTCTATTAAAACTATCATGATAGCCGTGCTCCCGATTATGAGCACCTGGACAACTTCCATAATTAGAGGGTGCTTGGGATTGGGAATGGTTATGGATGGTTTATGGCTTATGTTTATGGATTCGAATTATGGTAACTGGACATGGATAATGATGATGATAGCAATAATTGGATATGATTTCATATTATGTCAATATGATGGATATGATGGGATTATCTCACATAGACATAGTATAATGCTTTTTACTTGTTTTAATGTACTTTTCAGCACTTAGCTATTATTATTTTCGTCATTTAAATCAACTACATGTCATACTTTCCACACTTGCTGAGTATGACATGTACACACTCTTGCAATTCCCCCACAAATAGTTGCAGGTCAAGATTGGGAGTATTACGATGATAATGTGGAGTCCCAACCTTGTCTACCATCAGCTTTGCCTGTGGTGTTGATTGGAGCTGTGCTATATCTTATTTGCTTAGTTGCTTAGTTGTTTTTTTAGTTTATTTCCGCTGCATTAGTTCAAACTTGTCATCATCATTCATTAGAGCTTGTATTCAAGATATTATGAATTTTGTAATAAAAATGGTTAATTAATCTTGTTCTTTGTTAATTTTCTGTATACTCTTTCGTGAATGCACTCGTGTATGTGTGTTGAACATCCTAGGCACACATATGCGTTCACTTGGTTCATTTTTGGAACCGGATGTCACAAATTGGTATCAGAGCCAGATTGTCCGTAGGACGCAACCTAGATAAAATGGACACTTTAGAGCACATAGGAGCACTCAGGAATCAATATGTTTTTGTTGGGTGTGCTATTTTATATATATTACTGCCTGTGTGCTTAGTAGAGGATTTTGGGATGCTTTAGCATTGCCATGTCCACATAGGATAGTATAGGTACTTGTTTAGTTTCATATCTCTTGATGCATATCACTAGAGATGTTTTCTAAATTCATATGTCTTTCTTTTCTTCAGATGGCGAGGACTCGCAACTAGAGGGATGGCAATGATGAGGAGGAGAACAATGGAGGACCTCAGAACAACAATGGAGAAGGACCTGCCCAAGGAGCTACCAACCTTGAGCAGCTTTTGGCTATGCAAAACCAGCTCATGCAGACCATGATAAAACTATGGGACAGCTGCAGGCTGGCAACAACAACGATAAGCCTCACATGCCTCCACCGCCACCCCCACCTCCTCATAACCGGTTGGGAAAGTTCATGAGGACTAGGCCACCGACCTTTGCTCAAGCTACTGACCCTATGGATGCCGATGATTGGCTCAAGTCTGTGGAGAAGAAGCTAGCTATTGTCCAATGCAGTGACCGGGAGAAGATTCTATTTGCTTCTCATCAACATGTTGGAGCAGCTGCCGATTGGTGGGATTCGCTATGCATTTCTTATGAGAATCAGGAGAGGATCACTTGGGCAGAATTCAAGGAGAGCTTCCATTCTCATTATGTGCCATAAGGTGTCATGATCTTGAAGAGGCAAGAATTTGAGAACCTGAGGCAAGGAAGATTGAGTGTGGGTGAATATCTCAACAAATTAACTCAACTTTCAAGGTATGCGCCTGAGGATGTGAGCCGGAACAGCCGGAAGCAATACTTGTTCATGAGAAGCTTGAACAATGAGATCCAAGTGCAGTTGCTCAATTGTGACTATGCTAACTTTCAGAAGCTGGTGGAAAAGCAATTGTGGTTTAAAACAAGGTCCATGAGATGGAGCAAGACAACAAGAGGAAGGTGCCATATAAAGGACAACAACAAGGAAGTAATGTGTGCCCTCGCTTTGCACCACCCAATGCGCCTTACTACAGCCCTTCTTCGCCTGCTCATCGCCCTAGTTATGCACCGTGCCCAGCACAGTTTGTGCAGCAACACCATGTGATGCAAGCACGTAGGCCTTCAATGCCTTATGCACCTCGTGCAAAATTTCTTGGTGCAAATGTTCAAAATCAAGCTCGTCCAAATAATTCTGGTGCAGTTAGGAAGTGCTACACATGTGGAGAAGCTGGACACTTTGCGCATCAATGTCCTAAGTCAGGCCCTGGTCAAGGAAGCAATGCGCCAAGATGGAAGCCAAGACCCAATGGAGGACAACCACAAGGAAATCATGGACAACAAAATATTTCTCATGGCAATGTGAACCATGTCTCTACGGAGGATGCGCAACAAGCGGATGACGTGGTGATTGGTATGTTCCTCGCAAACTCCAACCCAACGACTATGCTATTTTATTCTGGAGCATCGCATTCATTCATTGATCAAAATATGTTGCCAAGTATAGTTTGCCTATATCTCATATGAAGTTTACTTTATTGGTTCTATCTCCTGGAGGAGAGATGAGGACAAATATAGTATGTCCAAAAGTAAGCCTTAGAATAAGGGGGTATACTTCTTTGCCAACCTCATTGTTTTGGATTCTGAAGGATTGGACATTATACTTGGTATGGACTGGTTGAGGAAGCACAATGGAGTTATTAGTGTGCCACGAAGATGGTGAAGTTGACCAATGAGGAAGGGGTCACTGTAGAATTTGAAGCATCTCAACACGCACCGAAGCAATTGGAGCTGAATCACATGGATGGTGCCGCAATTGAGGAGATTCCATGGTGTGTGAATTCTTGGATGTTTTTAGGGCCGAGTTGCCAGGTATGCCACCAGATCGAGACATAGAATTTGTTATTGAGTTAATACATGGAACTGCACCTATAGCTAAGAGGCCATATAGGATGCCTCATAAGGAATTAGTGGAGCTCAAGAAGCAGATTCAAGAGGAACTAGAGAAAGATTTTATTCACCTAAGCTCTTCTCCTTGGGGAGCACCTGTTCTTTTCGTGGATAAGAAGGATGGGCCAACAAGGATGTGTAGACTACCGAGCTCTCAATGAGGTGACAATCAAGAACATGTACACCTTTCCACGCATAGAAGACTTGTTCGATCAGATGAAGGGTGCTTGTGTCTTCTCCCATATTGATTTGAGGTCGGGATACTTTTAAACAAATATCAGACCATCGGATATAGCCAAGACCGCTTTTAGGACACCATATGGATCTTATGAGTACACCGTGATGTCCTTTGGATTGACAAATGCACCTGCCTACTTTATGTACCTCATGAATAAGGTCTTCACGGAGTGCTTGGATAAGTTTGTTGTGGTGTTCATTGAAGACACTATGATCTACTCGAAGGATGAAAAGGAACATGAGGAACACTTGAGGCTTACATTGTAGAAATAAGGGAGCATCGATTGTATGCCAAGTTCAACAAGTGCCAGTTTTGGTTGAAAAGGTGTCATTTTTGGGTCATATCATCTCAGGAAGAGGAGTATCAGTCGACCCAGAAAAAGGGAGGGACGTGTTAAGATGGGGGCCACCGCAAAATGTAAAGGAAATAAGGACTTTCCTTGGGATGGCTGGATATTACCGTTGGTTCATTAAGGACTTTTTCCAAATATCCAAGCCAATGATGAAGTTTCTAATGAATTAGAAAGCATTTCAATGGAGTCAAGCTTGTCCAGAGAGTTTTGAGGAGTTGAAGAAAAGGATAACAAGCTAACAACATCCTTAGTTTTGGTATTGTCGGATGTGAGCAATAACTTTGATATTTATTGTGATGCATCGAGACAAGGACTTGGATGTGTGCTCATGCAAGAAGGTCAAGTGTTCGCCTATGCATCGAGGCAATTGAAGAAACATGAGCAGTATTACTCAACGCATTATTTGGAACTTGCAGCTGTGGTACACACATTGAAAGTTTGGAGACACTACATCCTTGGACATAGGTGTGAAATGTATACGGATCATAAGAATCTTAAGTACATATTCAAACAAACGGATCTAAATTTGAGGCAGCGAAGATTGTTGGAGCTCATCAAGGATTATGATGTGAGGATCAACTGTCATCCGGGAAAGGCTAATGTAGTGGCCGATGCCTTGAGTAGAAAAGAAGTCACCAACTCACGGTTCAAGAATTACCATCCGAGTTATCTAAGGAGTTTGGATGGTCGAACCTCGTATTTGTGAATGAGATGGGAACGATGGAGTTAAAGCCAACCTTGGAGCAAGAGATTCGAGAGGGCCAGGCAAAGGATGTGGAAATCCAAGAGATCAAGGAAAGAACCAAAGAAGGGAGAGAATTCAGATTTGATGAGGACAAACATGGCACTCTATGGCTTGGTAAGAGGATTGTTGTGCCTAATGTGAACCATATTCGTGAGACAATATTAAAGGAGGTGCATGACTCACCATATTCAATTCACCCGGGTTGTACCAAGATGTACAAAGACTTGAAGACTTGCTATTGGTGGGCTAGCATGAAGAAGGACATAGCTGAATATGTAGCCTTGTGTGATGTGTGGCGACGAGTGAAGGCAGAACATCAAAGACCTGCTGGACTATTACAACCAATAAAGATTCAGCAGTGGAAGTGAGAAGAAATTGGTATGGACTTTATAGTCGGATTACCGTGAACTCAGTCCGGGTATAACTCCATATGGGTAACTGTGGAATGCTTGACTAAGTCGGCTCATTTCATCCCTGTCAAGACCAAGTATACAGCTTCACAATTGGCCAAAATATACATGGAGCATATTGTGTATCGACATGGGGTAACAAAGAAGATAGTATCGGATAGATGTTCTTAATTTATCTCCAGGTTTTGGCAGAAATTGCATGAAGCATTGGGAACAAGATTGAATTTCCGCTCAACGTATCGCCCTCAAACGGATGGACAAACTGAGAGGAACAATCAGATTTTAGGGGACATGTTAAGAGCTTGTGCCTTGAACCATATAAGAAGTTGGGACAAGAGCTTGCCATAAGCAGAATTTTCATATAACAATAGTTACCAAGCAAGCTTGAAAATGTCACCTTATGAAGCACTATACGGGGGGAACTGTAGGACACCTTTGTTCTCGAATGAGACAGGAGAAACTCAAGTATTTTGTCCAGATGTGTTACTAGAAGATGAAAAGCAAGTTCAGATTATTAGTGAAAACTTAAGGGCTGCCCAATCAAGGCAAAAGGGCTATGCGGACAATAGGAGAAGGAAACTAACCTTTGAAGTTGGAGATTTTGTTTACCTCAAGGTGTCACCACTGAAAGCTCATAAGAGGTTTAGCATAGGAGGTAAGCTAGCACCTCAATATATTGGACCATTCAAGATTTTGGACAAAAGAGGAGAAGTAGCATATAAGTTGGAGATGCCAGGTCATCTTTCAGATGTTCATGATGTGTTTCATGTTTCCAAGCCCAAGAAGTGTTTAAGGGTGTTGGAAGAACAAGTGCCAATGGAAGAATTGGAATTAGAGGCTGATTTGACTTATGCTGAGCAACCGCTCAAAATCTTGGAAACTAAGGAGAGAGTCACAAGAAACCAGAGTATTCGATGGTGTAAGGTTCAATGGAAGCAACACACAGAATCAGAAGCAACATGGGAGCTAGAGTGGGATCTCAAGAACGAATTTCCCTATCCTTTATCTTCCACGTCGAATATCGAGAGCGGGATTCATTTTAAGGGGGGTAGGTTTGTAACACCCTAATTTTCATGCATCATGCATTGCATAAGTTCATATACATATTTAACACTGAGCAACATAAAAAGGAACAAGTTTAAAATGAATTAGAAACAAAAACTGCACTTAAGAATTCTAGGAAGTGCGGACTAGTCCGTTTTTGGTACGGACTAGTCCGATTTCTCTCTGACCTTCGTTGGACTTGTCCGTTTTGCTATAGACTAGTCTGTCTTTCTCTCTAGACACTTTCGTACTTGTCCGGTCCACTGCGGACTAGTCCGGTATTCCAGGAATCCTTGAAATTTTTCCATGTCCCTGGACTTGTCTTGTATCCCAGTGGACTTGTCCGTTTTTCCCTCTAATTGAAGTCAAACTTGTCCAATTTTCACCAGACTTGTCTAATTTTCCCCTCTAAATAAATTCAGACTTGTCCGATATCCAGTTCGGACTTGTCTGATATCTCTCTATCTAACTTCAGACTAGTCCAATCGTTTTTGGACTTGTTTGATAAATTGCAACTTTGAGTTGATCTTTTGTTTCATGACTTGTTTTCGGGTTTTACCTTAAGTGGGCCTAGGGACATCATGCCTAACTCTTTTAGAGCCCATGTTAGACCCTACAACCGACCCCCACTCAACCCCATACTTGAAATCCATCCAACCCTAACCCCCACCTCTATATAAACAACCACACCCCTTGGCTTGACATCTTTTTACCACTTTTTCACCTCACCCAAACCCTGGCTCGTGGATAGCCACCCCCAAGCAGGGAGAAGGAGATCTAGAGCAAGAAGAAGAAGAGGAGGAAATGCAAGAGGATCAAGATCTCCATCAACTTCGCGTTCTTCGTCAACAATTCACCATCAAGTTCTTCATCAACCCTAGATCGTCAAGATCTAAGTCTTGCCTCCAATACCCTTGATTCTTTGGAGTCTTGGACACCTATTATACCTTCTACTTCCTCTTCCTTACGTGAATTCAACCGCAAATCTCCAGATTTATGTCGATCTAGAAAACCCTAGTTCGCTAGTTCCGCGAAGTGCGGACTAATCCGGTTTCTAGCGGGCCAGTCCGATTTTCCTGGTTAAATTGTGTTGAATTAATTCAAAATTTTGATCGAATCAACTCAAAACCTGTGTAAGACTTCTTAATAACCATTGTAATTGATTAATAAACATTATTAACAACTTATTAACTAGTTTTGCTTCGCATTTGGATTAATCATGCATGTCATGTCTGATTGAGTAACATATGTGCATCTATTGGTTGTAATTCTTGTCTTGTATGTTTATCGTGCGGATTAGATGGATTTGCGCTAGAGAGTGCCACAGAGGATCTCCAACACCAAGAATTTGCAGTCTTTGATCCCAATCAAGCCCAAGAGCAAGGCAAGTATCCTTGAACATATTGATCGTGTTTCTAAAATAAATTTTTTGTTTTCAAAACTGCATGCTTGTGTCAATTTGATGGGAATCCTATGGTAGGAAGTTTACTAGATTTGTTTAACCACCCTTGTCACATGGAATATATGGCAGAGAGTCCGGAAGGGCTTTTTACCATTTTGCTTATCTTAATTAATTGGGATGGTAAAACAACTATACCCTTAAATTATGCATTAATGAGATTATGGTTAATATGGACTGGTTAATATGATATGGTAATGGGTGATCTAAGCAAGCCTGGTATGTGGATGGGTTGGATGTTATGGTGGTTTGCTTGCTTTAAATCTAAGGACCGGTTCATGCGAGAATAAGCCAGGACAACAGTGCCACCACGAGGCAAAGTATGGGTGAGGCGTAGTTGATTAATTAGGGTATTGCTAGTATTGCATGGATCATTTGGTGCACCGTGGAAGGGGAGTCGGATTTGGTTCTGATATGGTTGGTGGGACTCCCTGGGATCCAAATAGCACAAGAGGGGCCCTTGGTTGAAGATGTGCTTAGTGGGAGACATCGCCACCAGTGAAACCTTAGTGGGTCCTTACATGCTAGTAGTCCCTTTGTAAATGCTATTTTGTGATCTCTTGGCCATACAACTATGGTAGTTTTGGCACAACAGAGGTTTTCTTTTGTCGCTGACGGGTGATGAAATCACAAACACGTTGGTAAAGTGGTACAAACACTGCAGAGTCTATTAAAACTATCATGATAGCCATGCTCTCGGTTATGAGCACCTGGACAAGTTCCATGATTAGAGGGTACATGGGATGCGGGATGGTTATGGTTTGGTAATGGCTATGGATGGTTTATGGCTTATGTTTATGGATATGAATTTGAGTTATGGTAACTGGACATGGATAATGATGATGATAGCAATAATTGGATATGATTTCATATTATGTCAATATGATGGATATGATGGGATTATCTCGCATAGACATAGTATAATAATTTTTTCTTGTTTTAATGTACTTTTCAGCACTTAGACATTATTATATTCGTCATTTGAATCAGCTACATGTCATACTTTGCACACTTGCTAAGTACGACATGTACTCACCCTTGCAATTCCCCCACCAATAGTTGTAGTTCAGAATTGGGAGTATTACAATGATAATGCGGAGTTCTAGGTCGTGTCTGCCGTCAGCTTTGCCTGTGGTGTTGATTGGAATTGCGCTATACCCTATTTTCTTAGCTGTTTAGTTGCTTATTTAGTTTATTTCCGTTGCATTAGTTCAAACTTGTCATCATCATTCATTAGAGCTTTTATTCGAGGATATTATGAATTGTGTAATGAAAATGGTTAATTAATCGTGTTCTGTGGTAATTTTCTGTATACTCTTTTGTGAATGCACTCGTGTATGTGTGTTGAACATCCTGGGCACACATATGTGTTTACTTGGTTCATTTTTGGAATTGGGTGTCACACTTGATGAGCTCAGCTCATTTATTGTTTTCATGTATGATATGTACGTACTTTTGATTAACTAAACTACATAATTATATTAAAAAAGTATTATGCGACACAATTTTTATATATTATGGAAATATTTTTCATGGTGAATCTAAAAGTACAATTCTTGTATTGTTAAAACAGATCAAAATTACATAAATCATTGGTCAAAGATAGATTTGACCAAACGTAAAAATATAGCTGACATGGGACGCACGACGGGGGTTAAGCTGCACCAGCAGACCCGTACCGTACGTGCACACGACCAACCTTGTAGCTTTGTTTTATATTTTATTCCCTAAGGTTAAAAGTTTGCTATTCCTCTCTGTTTGCTCTTCCCTAGGCCTAAAAGTTTTATATTTTACAATATTTTTACACATGTAATATTTATGACATAGGATATATCACTTGATAGTTCTGCAAAAAAAATGGAGGAGAAATATGTAGAGCTCATGCAACTACGTAAATCCACCCCAATTAATTAGGTAGTTATTTTTAAGACGATAAAAAATTATTATCTTTTTCTAAGTGAGGTGGCCGGGGTAGATTATGTGGCATAATAGATTATGTGGCATGCCAATGTGGATGTCCAACTCAGACTAAGGATGAAAGTGAAACGGTTGTGTGAAGTTGAAGGACTAAGTAATTGACCCATTCGAATGTTTAAGGACCAAACTGAGTTTTGATTGAAAGTTTGAGGATGAAGTTGAGTATTGTGCCAATTCTAAACGAGCCAAGATCTTGCGAGCTTGATGAGTTCAAGCTCGAAAAGCTCGAGTAAGCTCATTTATTGTTTTCATCTATGATATGTTTGTTTAGTGAAGTATCTGTTCTATTTATATTCTCTGTTAATGAATGACCCTCCACACAGCCGGTAGCCTCTAAAGTGGCTTGTACGTTACTTTAGATACTAGAGGTGTCACAGGAGATCGCCCATAGTTAGGCCTGCAAAACGGTCTGTAAAGTAGTAGTAATAGTAACAGGAAAACGCAATAGGTAGCGAGGACTAGAAAGAAAAGTGGAGACAATGTACAGAGACAAAAGAAATAAAGGACGAGAAAAATGTTAGAAAAAGATAGGTAGTACGTTGTACAAATTAAGGTGAAAGAGCGTGGAGAACCAAACTGTAAAATAAGAATATTTTGGCGCATATTACTCCAGTCTTAGCCTGTGTTTGGGAACACAGTTCTTAATATGAAATTTTTTTGTAAAGTACTACAGTTTTTAAGATGTCATGGCACAATAAAAGTATTTCAATACCACAGTTTTGTAATACCACAATTTCACAATACATAGGTTGTGTTTGGGAACACCGTTTTTAATATCAAAGTTTTTGTAAACTACAAATTTTAAGATGTCATTACGATATCAAAGTATTTCAATACCACAATTTTGTAATATCGTAGTTTCGCAATACATAAGACTGTCTGAGAGTAAAGTAGCAAGCATCAAGAGAAAGCAAGCAGAGAAAAACTTTGGTTCAGACCAATGTTTTCTATACACAAAAAATACCATAGTATAGACAAAACCATAGTTTTAAATACATAGTTTTTGACTTGGTTGCCAAACACCATTCTATAAAACATATATACCATGGTAATCTCAAATACCAAAGTATTGCTCTAAAACTCCAAAAATATTGTGTTCCCAAACAAAGCCCAAGACTGTTTGGGAGCAAAGTAGCAAGCATCAAGAGGAAGCAAACAGAGAAAAACTTTGGTTCGGACCAATGTTTTCTATATATACACAAAAAATACCGTAGTATAGACAAAACCATAGTTTTAAATACATAGTTTTTTAGTTGGTTGCCAAAGACCATTCTGTAAAAAATACCATTGTAATCTCAAATACCAAAGTATTGCTCTAAAAGTCCAAAAATATTGTGTTTCCAAACAAAGACTTAATCCTGTCAAACATAATATGTTATCTCTATTGATGGCAAGATATTATTCTTGTGCTGATGTTGAAAATAGAGCGGTTCCATTACTCCGCTCTACCATCAATGCATGTAGAGAGGAGTGGGTCCCATAGGATGTGGTGTTCACATGTCAGCCACCCTTAATGCGCCTGCAGTATGCGACCCCCATCAGTACACGTCTTCATCGTCTTCTCTGCGCGTACTCCAAAGACACACCACTGTCTTCTTCACACATACTCTAGCTTCCTATTTGTCTCTTCTGTGCGCACTATCATTGGTTCCCTTCGTAGCACGGTGACGCCAAAGCCTATGGAGTTGCCGTTCACGCACGATATTGCGATCGAGATCGCGGGGCGCCTCGCCGCAAACTCCCTGCGACCCTTAGACAACCTCTCCAGTTTGCGTGCCACCTGCAAGGCCATGCATGCAGCATGATGGGATGGTGGCGTGGGCAGGCGCGTGCCGCTGGAGCTGGAGACCCAGAGGATGTGGCACGACCCGGTCCACTACAAAGTCCTCGTGGAGAACCTGGCCATCGTAGGCCACCCTCATGCGTGCTACGTCACCGGGCTCAAGCTCGTCTTTGCGGTGGATCGCGCAGAGCCGAGAACCCAGTTTCTCGCCCTGGCGGCCGGGGCCGGCCACAAGGTGGCAGCCTATGTCCTTGGCATCCTCCGCTACGATGTCGACCACGGGGCACGCGACACTGTCAAGTATATCCGGCAGGTCGAAGGCGATGTCGACGTCGGTGAGAAAGCGTTCTGGTCTGTCACCATCATGAGGACCAACAATGAGTGCAGTCGGCGTCGGGCTCAAGCCTTGGCTGAAATCAGCAATCAGACGTGGACGCATCCACGCCTGCCTAAGAGACCGCCGTTGGTATCGCTTCCCAACAAGGAGGTTTACCCATGCACGGTTGCCGACTGCGGGAAGCAATGGTTGAGCGGCTACAGGGTCTTCTGTAGTTAAGACTGTAGGATTAGGCACGAGCATTTAGCATTCTGCCTTGGGGTGTTATCTGGTCTGTGCTATATACTTATAAGTCTGTGATCGATGTTGTTTTTCTTGTTTCATGATGTCATTTTTCTTGTTTCGTAGTAATGTTTTATGTTGATGAACTCAATGTTGTTCTTCTGTTAGTTCCATCAGTTATTTTGTTTTCTATCTGTTTGTTCAGCGAACTATCTGATATATCTGTATTCTCTGTTAATGAACGACCCTTCACACTACCGGTATGGTACTTTAAGTTGCTGGAGGTGCCAGAGGAGATCGCTCGTAGCATGGCCAGAAAAGTGGTCTGTAAAGTACTGTATTAGTACAATACTCCAGTAACACGAACACGCAACAGGTAGCAATGACTAGAAAGAGAAGTGGAGACAATGAACAAAGAGAAAAGAAAAGAAAGGACGAGAAAAATGTTAGAGAAAGATAGGTAGTACTCCAACATACCACTAGCCCTACGCCCCTATACGTGGTGTCATCATTACCACTAATCTTATACGCTGCCAGACGTTATTACCACTGCTTGAAGGGATGTGCTGTGGACTAGATGTGTTGATTAGTTTATTTTGTGTTTATATGGGATTATGTAACAACTAGTTCTGTCAATTAGTTGGTTGCCTAGAATGGTTATGTTGAATAGTACTGTTTGGTTCCATCGATGTTTATATCTAGTATTTAATCCTTGTTTATGTCACTGTGTTGCTGTGGCTCAAGAGATTTTATGCGTATGCTTTATTTTGATCAGAATACCACCCCCATTGCTACATTAACTTGCCCGTAGATGGGCTCACGCATCATAGGGACAAACACCAAATGTCGCAGCGCAGTTTCGGCCGATGAATACAAAGTGACTCAGCGCAGTTTCAGCCCACAAATCACAAGCAGCCCAGTGCACTATTGGGCTTACTCCGATAGCTTCACGTACGCTTTGTCCTGGCTGCTTGCCCGCGACAGTCAATTTTTTCACGATGAATAAAGAATGAAAATAAGAAATGAAAATAATTTTTTATTACGTACCCTTCGATCCCCAACGGCACCTCTCCCAACTGTACGAAACGCGCTTGGAGGAGCATCCGCCGGCCGCCACGCTCTTGGAGGAGCATTCGCTGGCCACCTCGCTTGGAGGAGCATCCAGTGGCCGCACGTGGAGGAGCAACATCGCTAGGTACAATTGCTCAAATAATGATATTATAAATCAATCCTCTTACGGATAGGCTGATTGAATTATAGGAAGCGATGTCAGAAGATAAGACATGGATGGGGAAAAACAGTTGTACAAAGTAGTGGCAGGATAGAATGAAGTCATTTTTAAATTTTGCATTCGAGGGCACTCCCGAAGGAGGAACTATGCCTTTTCCTTGCATGAAATGTCGTAATATTTGCCACGGGACACTCAAGGAAGTACATCTTCACCTTATTTGTAATGGGATGTCATCGGATTATACTTGTTGGGTACACCATGGAGAAAAACGAGTTGAGAAAAATATTGCTGAGCAATCAGCAAATAATGAGGAGATAATTTCTGATGATGCTGCTATGGAAAATATGTTGTCCAGTCTACTTAGAGGCACTGATCATGGTGGTACTTCCTCAGATGTTGATGTTCCAGAAAATGCTATAAACCAGCAGGAGCCAATTGGGTTTGCAAAGGCATTCTATGACTTATTAAATGATGCCACAAAGGAGTTGTATCCAGGTTGGGAGAAGGTGACCAAATTATCCTTCATTGTCAGGTTGTACCAGATAAAGTGTTTAACTGGTTTGAGCAAAAAATCGTGTGAGTTGATCCTTGAACTATTCTCATATGTGCTTCCAGAGGGCCACTGCATTTCTAATACACTTGATAAAGTTCAGAAGGTTGTTCGTGTCCTGGGGCAGGACTACCAAAAGATTGATGCATGTATCAATGACTATGTGTTATTCCTAATAATATTGAATAGGCCACTACATGGATCAAGTATGTATAACTCAGATGTTCTATACTTAGATGTTCCCCATCACCAATTCATCTCCAAGTTCATCCCCAACCCTAGATCATCAAGATCCAAGTGTTACCTCCAGGTTTCTTGATTCATTGGAGTCCTAAACACCTAATATACCTTCTATTCTCTTTTCCTTATGTGAATTCAACCACTAATCTCCAAATTTATGTCGATCTATAAAACCCTAGTTCGCTAGTTCTGCGAAGTGCAGACTAGTCCGACCTTCTATAGACTAGTCCGATTTTTCTGACTAAATTATGTTGAATTAATTATAAAATTAGATCTAGTCACATCCAAACCTGTATAAACTTGTTAAAATCTATTAGAACTAGTTAGTAATCACTTAAAACCAATCTATTAAAAAGTTCTACCTTGCTTTTGCATCAACCATGCATGTCATGTCATATTGAGTAATGTTTGTGCACTCCTTGATTATGTTTCTTGTCTTGTATGTTTATTATGCGGATTAGACGGATTTGCGCTAGAGAGTGCCGCAGAGGATCTACAGCACCAAGAGTTTGAAGGCTTTGACCCTAATCAACCGCAAGAGCAAGGAAAGTGTCCTTGAAGCATATTGATCCAGTTTTGAAATAAATGTTTTGTTTGCAAAACTGCATGCTTGTGTCAGTTTGATGGGAAACCCTATAGTAGGAAGTTTACTAGTTTTGTTAAACCACCCTTGTCGCCTGGAATTTATGGTAGAGAGTCTGGAAGGGCTTTTTACCTTTTTGCTTCGCTTAATCAACTGGGATGGGAAAACAACTATACCACTCAATTTAATTATGCATAGATGAGATTATGGTTAACATGAACTGGTTAATATGATATGGTAATGGGTGATCTAAGCAAGCCTGGTATGTGGATGGGTTGGATGTTATGGTGGTTTTGCTTGCTTTAGATCTAAGGACCGGTTCGTAGAGCAACCATCCAGGATTTACAGTGCCACCATGAGGCCAAGTATGGGTGTGGCATAGCTGATTAATTAGGGCTTTGCCAGTTCTATTTGGACCATTAAGGATCCTCGGGGAAGGGGTAGCCGGATTGAGTTTGTTGATGATTGGTGGGACTACCCAGGGATCCGAATGGCTCAAGAGGGGGCCCTTGGTTGAAGATGTGCTCAGTTGGAGATATTGCCACCAGTGAAACGTCAATGGGGTCTAAATAGGCTAGTAATCCCTTTGTAAAGGATATTTTGTGATCTCTTGGCCGCACACCGAAGGAAGTGTGAGACGGCATAACTTAGATTCCGTAAGACCTATGTGTGCTGAATACATTGGCTTGTAGTGAATACACTTGCTTTGACGATAAAAGTTTTGAATGTCACCAAAACACCTCTTTATTAAGGTTCGACTAACTGTTGTTAGCTCCAGCTCAAGGTCCGGGTTGCTCTGGCAAGGTCCGGAACTTGACCGCAATGCTTCTGTTTTTCATTTGCAATGTTTCGTACTTGCTTTACATCTCTGGAAAGATTTCTTAGTATTCATTTGCTAAGTCTTTGGTGCGTTTTTGGTTAACATGGATGATATCGTGTTACTGTGGTTTTGCAACATGCGTATGTGAGGTTCTCACGTAAGGTGTTGTGTTCGGAACTAACTTGAATCAAGTCGAGGACTTGGGCTCGTATGGCTTGGTTGTTTATTCATGTGCAGGTGTTGCTTGAGTTCAAGACATGGCTGGTGATGGTATCCATTGGACTAGTCTCAGAGAGGAGATGAGGTTCCAACAACCAAATTTAGGAGGAATTGTGGTTGAGCTGATCAGGAGGTTGCGCAACATGATTGAATCAAGAACAATGCATGTGAAGGTATCGTGGACGTCATTGGAAGATGTTTGCACGTGTGCAAGGACTGCATGGACGTGGCTACATGGTTCCGAGACGTGATGAAGAGATGTGGACGTAAAGAGTTGGTCATAAAGGTCCAACCGACTAGGTTATGGACTCAGGCTACGGCTGAGTCGGGTTTGACTCAAATATGGAAAGGTTTGAGTTGGTTATGATAGGATTTCGTGTGGGTCACGAATTTGAGTTGTTTAGGAATGTGGGATATGTTCCTAAGGTGTTTGAAAGTCTTAAGATTGCTTCTATATGAGTACAGAAGAATTCTTAGCAGTTATGGAAAGTTACGATTCGTGAACAGAGTAGGATTAGGTTCCTGATTTGAGTTGAGTTGGCTTTTGAGCTGGTTATATAAGCAAGGGAGCCCAGAGCTCGTGGCGCACTACTTTTGGGCCGTCCCTCTTGTGTTCTATTGAATAAAATTCGTAGTTTGAAGGAACTTTTGTGCCTTGTTCGTCCGACTTGTTCCTGACATGTTTTACTCGTCGAGTTTCTGGACAGCACTACCTTTCATCGGTGGTTTTATCATAACTAGAGTTTTACAGATCCAATTGACGCGATTCTTTTTGGGTTGTCTTCACAACTTGATTATCTATCATCCGTCAAAATTTCACGGTCATTGGATTTGTGGTCTATGATCTACACGAGTTTCTTTGCAGCATTCCAGAACTATTTTTTTTCGGGTAGGGCAGATTGACTTTTGTTTGATCTTTCGATCATAACTTGAATTTTTCTCGACGGATTTGAGTGATTCTTATTGTGTTGTCTTCGTGACATGATTCTCTCTGATATCTATGAATTTTGTCACAGTGAAACACGTTTAGATTAGTCTCACACACGATTTCTTTTAACAGATCATTTTTCTGCCGAAGGGGTTGGGGTTTAATTGTTTCCGCTGCGTAAGATTTTTAAATCTACCATTCACCCCCCTCTGGTAGCTTTTCACGTGCTCTTAGATCCTACAATTGGTATCAGAGCCACGGTGCTCTAATCTTTGTGATTTGCACGTGTTTTTGACTAATCATCATGGAGAAGTACTCTGCCAAACCTTGTGTGTTCGCTGGTACTGATTTTCAGATTTGGAAGGCACGCATGGAGGCTTTCATCCAGACACAAGGCTTTGCAATATGGGAGAAGGTATACAAGCCTTACGAAGTGCCATCAAACGATCAAGTTACAGCTACAAATCTGAGAGATGTCGACAACAACAACAAGGCTCAGAACTTGATCATACAAAGATTAACACAAAGCGACTTCGACCGTGTTGCACACCTCCGATCTGCATACGATGTGTGGAAAGCACTTTGTGACTACCACGAAGGATCCAACACGATAAAAGAGGTAAGGCAAGACATGTTCTAGAAAGAATACATGCGCTTCGAGATGCAACCTGGTGAGTCTATTGATGACCTTTTTGCTCGCTTTAATAAGATTCTCAGCAACTTGCGTAGTGTCAATTTTAATTTTTCAGATGCTGAAAATGCTAGGCAATTGCTAAGTGCATTAGATATGTCAATTTGGGAGATGAAAGTCACATCTGTTCGTGAATCTACTGTCATGAGTTCACTTACATTTGATGTGCTATATTCCAAGTTAAAAACTCATGAAATTGACATAATCTCACGTAAGAACCCCAACAAGTCTATTGCTTTTGTTTCTCAACGTGACATGCCTAGTTCTGGTCAAACATCATCTTGTGGTACAATTGCTTTGCTGTCCTCTCTAATCCTTGAGCAGGTTGAGGAGTTCCCAGAGGAGGAGCTAGCGCTCATCTCTACCCGGTTCTCAAAAGCATTGCAAAATGTGAGAACTAGAAGGAGAGGATGCTCCGGACCTCAACGATGCTTTGAATGTGGTAAGACAGGAAATTTTCGTTTAGATTGCCCTAACCTTTCAGGTCCTACTTCCCGGGATGAAAAGAAAACAAGAACGAAGCACTCCTCTGCAAAAGATACGAAGAAAAAGAAGGGTTTTACAGGACGTCGATTGGTGAGAAGTTTTATCTCAGCACTCCAGGAACTTGGCTCAAGCGACGTGGACATTGGAAGTGATGAAGATGAAGATGATTTGGCAAACTTGTGCTTCATGGCGGGCATGTCAAGATCAAGTATGGAGGAGGCAGAACACAACAGCGACAATGAAGAGGTATGTCCTACTTGAGAAGAAATGTGTGATGCTATTTCTCATGCCACTGTTATTGTTAAGAAATAGGACAAAAAGCTTAGGGACAATGCTGTTAAAATTGAGTCACTAGAATATGAAATTAATTGTTTGAAATCCTTGATTCCTAGTGATGATTCTTGTTCCTCATGTGACTTAATATATGAACAATTGTCCTCCCTAAGAAGTGCACATACCTCCACACTTGATAAACTTGAACTTGAAACTGAAAAGAACAAAAAGCTTGCTGCACTTAATATTGGAAACTTAAAAGATGCTTCTTGTTCTACAATAGATTTGCATTGTTCTAGTTGTGATGATCTTGATAAGAAACTGCAAGATGCTATGAATGAAATCTCTATATTGAACAATGCTTTACGTCGTCATGAAGTTAAATATTATTCCAATTGCAAATTAAAAGGAAAAACTTCATTTGAAAATTGCCTTGATCTGTCCAATAAACTTGATAACATGCATAAGACATTTGATCGGTTTTGTAATGGGAATAAGAACCTAAACTTGCTGCTGAATTCATCCAAGTCTTGTAATGATAAAACTGGTTTAGGTTTTGATTCTCATGCTCATGCTAAGGAACATCCACCTAAAATTGTAAAGTCATTAGGAAGTGGTTTGATTCAAACAGCTCCTAAACAAAAAGAGGTGGTTTTCAAATCTGCAGGAGTATTGTCTCATTCGGTTTCAAATAAAAATTTTGTTTGCTCATCTAGACATGAACACAAAGTTAAATTTCATTGTACCTACTGTGGTAGAGATGGTCATGTCATAGATTTTTGTTATAGACTAGCTAAACAACAGAAAAGGGAAAGAATGGTTGCTAGATCTCATAACTTTCATGCAAAATTTGCTGCACATATTGAGCCGAATGTACAACCTGCTGTTTTGAGTCAAAAACATTCAAAGTTTACCTCCGGACCTTCTGTTTTTGCCTCCGGAGCTACTGATTTTTGTGCTACACAAGTAACACCTTATAGGTTAGTAGTTAAGAATAAAAAATCTCAAACTTTGACTCATAAACCTTCTGTTTTGTCTCAGCTTTCGCGTGTTTTTCCTGCTGCACGTCGCGTGACTCAGTACTGGATTCCTAAATGCCTTTTGACTAACCCCAGTATTGAGTTATCGACGTATTGTGCTTCTATGTAGGTTACACGTTTGAGAAAGGAGAACATTTGGATTGTGGATTCAGGTTGCTCACGCCACATGACCGGTAACAAAGATTGGTTCTCCTCCATCTCTTTTGTGTCATGTGTAGAGAATGTTACTTTTGTCAATAATTCTTCAACTCCTATAATTGCTAAGGGTTCGGTTAGAGTAAATGATCACTACACTTTGAAGGATGTGGCGCTTGTCAAAAATTTGAAATACAACTTGCTTTTTGTTTCACAATTGCTAGATGAAAATCTGGAAATTATTTTCAATAAAAACTGCCGCAAAGTTGTAAGTTCAAATAGTGAGCTTATTTTAAACATGTCTCGGTTTGGAAGAGTTTTTAAAGCTGAATTTGATATGTCTTCCTCTAAGCATAGGTGTCTAGTTGCTAATGATTCAAAGGACCTATATTTTTGGCATCGTAGACTTGGTCACGTAGGCTTTGATCACCTAACACGTGTTAGTGCTCTTGATCGCATACGTGGGCTGCCTAAGCTTAAAGGGGACAAAGAAATTGTGTGCTCTTCTTGTAGACATGCTAAGATGGTTGCAGGTTCACATACTCTCACAATGATCATGTCAACTGAACTATGTCAACTTTTGCATCTTGACACCGTAGGACCTTCACGTGTTGAATCCTTCAGAGGTAAATGGTATGTACTTGTGATTATTGATGATTATTCTAGATACTCTTGGGTTTACTTCATGACGTCTAAGAATGAAGTTTTTAGTCACTTTAGAACTTTATTTCTTAGATTGTCAATTGATTACCCAGGATCTTTAAAAGCAATTAGAAGTTATAATGGAACTGAATTTAAAAATCAATCTTTGATCTCTTTTGTGCTGAAAATAGAATAGATCATCAATTTTCTTCACCATATGTACCTCAACAAAACGGTGTTGTAGAAAGAAAGAACAGAACCTTAGTTGAGATGGCTAGGACTATGCTTGATGAATATCAAACTCCTAGGAAATTTTGGGCTGATGCGTTAGCAACCGCTTGTTATGTCTCAAATCGTGTTTTCTTGCGTGCTAAGCTAGGTTAAACACCATATGAGCTCCAGTTTGGACATAGGCCTAGTGTTACACACTTTCGGGTCTTTGGTTGCAAATGCTTTGTTAAGAAACATGGTAATCTTGATAAATTTGAACCTAGATCGATTGATGGCATGTTTCTTGGCTATCCATCTCATACTAAAGGCTACCGTGTGCTTTTACTTGACACTAATAAAATTGTGGAGACTTGTGAAGTGTCTTTTGATGAAGCTAGCCTAGGTACTAGCTCAAACATTGCAGGTCCAGATCCATATCCGCAGGGGGGAGCATTTTCGTTGAAGATGAGGAAGAATTGGAGCTGCTGCCCAAAAATTCAGTAGCTAAAGACCTTGGTTTAGCTCCGGATGTTAATTCTCAACCAGCACCGACAACCATCAATGCTGATTCAAATCATCCTCAAGTCACAAGCTCATCGATTTGTGATGAACATGAAGAAGAAGAAGCTTGTGAGACATTTGTTTCCCTATGGTTTTACAAAGATCATCCCCCACAACAGATGATTGGAAGCTTGCACTAACGAGTCACACAGTCCAGGTTTTGCGATCCAAACTCTTATGCTCATTCTGCGATTGATGCTTCTTTTGAACCCAAAGATATATCACACACACTCACCAATGAATCTTGGCATATTGCCATGCAAGAAGAGTTAGAAATTTTTGAAAGAAATAATGTTTGGAAACTTGTACCTCCACCTCAAGGTCACACTTTAATTTGAACTAAATGGGTATTTAAAAATAAACAAAGTGTGGATGGGGTTGTGGTTAGGAATAAGGCTAGGTTGGTTGCTCAAGGTTTCACTCAAGTTGAAGGTCTAGATTTTGATGAAAATTTTTCTCCTATTGCTAGATTAGATGCCATAAGAATTTTGTTAGCTTTTGCTACATCTAAAGGTTTTAAGCTATATCAAATGGATGTTAAAAGTGCTTTTCTTAATGGCTACATAGATGAGGAGGTTTATGTGAAACAACCACCGGGTTTTGAAAATCCAGATTTTCCTGATCATGTTTACAAACTGTCCAAAGCCTTGTACGGTCTCAAACAAGCCCCTAGAGCATGGATGATAGGTTAGAAACATTCTTACTTGAAAAAAGGTTTACCATGGGCAAGGTTGATAAAACTCTTTTTGTGCTTAAGCATGGCAATGACTCATTATTCGTTCAAGTGTATGTGGATGATATTATCTTTGGTTGTGCTTCTCATGATCTTGTGTCCAAGTTTTCAACAATGATGAGTTCCGAATTTGAAATGAGTATGATGGGTGACACTTACTTTTTAGGGCTGCAAATCAAGCAAACAAAGGAGGGTACCTTTGTGCATCAAACGAAGTATACAAAAGATCTCCTAAGGCGCTTCAACATGGACAAAAGCAAGCCTCTTCGGACACCAATGGGAACAACAACAACACTTGGACTTGATGAACATGGTGAACCCGTGGATCAAAAAGAATATAGAAGCATGATCGGATCACTTTTGTACCTCACGACATCAAGACCAGACATACAATTCAGCGTATGTCTTTGTGCACGGTTTCAAGCCTCCCCAAGTGCTTCACATCGTCAACCGTCAAAAGGATTCTCAGGTACTTACATGGAACTCAAGAATTTGGAATTTTTCTTCCTTCTTCGTCAACCGTTACTTTGAAAGCTTTTTCGGATGCTGATTTTGGGGGTTGTAGGATTGATAGGAAAAGTACTTCCGGTGCTTGTCATTTTCTTGGTAATTCTCTTGTTGCTTGGTCCTCTAGAAAACAAAATTCAGTTGCACAATCCACAGCCAAATCTGAATATGTAGCTGCTGCTAGTGCTTGCTCACAAATTTTTTGGATTGTTCAAACACTTAAGGACTATGGGGTTAATCTAGATAGTGTTCCACTATTCTGTGATAACACTAGTGCCATTTGCATTGCTAAAAACCCCGTGCAACATTCTAGAACTAAGCACATTGACATTAGGTATCACTTTCTCCGAAATAATGTTGAAAAAGGAAACATTGTGCTTCACCATGTAGATATCGAACAACAATTGGCTGACATTTTTACAAAACCTTTGTATTTCACTCGTTTTTGTTACATTCGTAGTGAAATAGGGGTTATGCATCCTCATGGCTTAAATTGAGGGGGAGTTTTGAAACTTGGGAAATCTACGTGTGAATCTGAAATTAAAATAATATGAGCGTAGTATTTCATACATATATGACTTTGTGATTCCTTTTACATGCTGAAAGTTCTTACTACATTACTTGTGTTATACATTTTGTAGTTTTTACCATGTCTAGTAATTGGAATAATTACTGACACTAAAACAGGTCATGGTCGAACTTTCTTGTTGTTTTGAGCTTGTTACATTTTCATAAGTGCTTTTAATCATTAAGAATTAATCAAGTAATCAACTCACATGTTGACTTTTTATGAACAAATATAAATTGATAAAGATCAAGAGAATATGCATGCATCGCACTTCTGCTTTTGAGAAGGCTTATCATTGCACTTAGATATGGACTTGGAAGAAGTTGTGTATGACTAAAACCATGTCCTTAAGCTTCTGATTGTCAAATGACATAGGCTTGGCTTGGTTGGTTAGAATAAGGCAGATGCGCATATAATCTCTTGCAAATATCATATGATCTAAATTTATTATTTTAAAAATAATAAAATGCAGCAACTAGTGTCATGATTTCAGGTTTTGAAATAGTTAAGTTTGTGAGATCATGACTTACTTAAATTGAAAATTACATTTGATCTCTAGCATGGCTTACACTACATTATGTATTTCATTGATGTGATAATGTAAGGTACTTGATAGTATGACTTGGATGAGCTTTGTTTATATGTATATGTTATAATATGCTCATAACAACTAATGGGGGAGAGATAATTTGTTTATATGCTCATGACTTGCTGAATACATTGTCAAAGGGAGAGAGATAAGAAGGAAGAAAAAGAGAATATGTGCATAAGGAGAGATAATATTGGATAATTTTTGGATTTTCTTCTCATTTTACTTTTTATTTACAAAGGGGAGAAATTATATTCAAAACTTTTATGTGAATAAGCCAATGTTCGGATTTTAAATGGTGTTGCCAATGCATTCATCAAGGGGGAGATTGTAAGACCTATGTGTGCTGAATACATTGGCTTGTAGTGAATACACTTGCTTTAATGATAAAAGTTTTGAATATCACCAAAACACCTTTTTATTAAGGTTCGACTAGCTTTTGTTAGCTCCAGCTCAAGGTCCGGGTTGCTCTGGCAAGGTCTAGAACTTGACCGCAATGCTTCTGTTTTTCATTTGCAATGTTTCGTACTTGCTTTACATCTCTAGAAAGATTGCTTAGTATTCATTTGCTAAGTCTTTGGTGCATTTTTGGTTAACATGGATGATATCGTGTTACTGTGGTTTTGCAACATGCTTATGTGAGGTTCTCACGTAAGGTGTTGTGTTCGGAACTAACTTGAGTCAAGTCGAGGACATGGGCTCGTATGGCTTGGTTGTTTATTCATGTGCAGGTGTTTCTTGAGTTCAAGACATGGCTGGTGATGGGATCCATTGGACTAGTCTCAAGGAGGAGATGAGGTTCCAACAACAAAAATTTAGGAGGAATTGTGGTTGAGCTGATCAGGAAGTTGTGCAGCATGATTGAATCAAGAACAATGCATGTGAAGGTATCATGGACGTAATTGGAAGATGTTTGCACGTGTGCAAGGAGTGCATGGACGTGGATACATGGTTCCGAGACGTGATGAAGAGATGTGGATGTAAAGAGTTGGTCGGAAAGGTCCAACCGACTAGGTTATGGACTCAGGCTGCGACTGAGTCGGGTTTGACTCAAATATGGAAAGATTTGAGTTGGTTATGATAGGACTTCATGTGGGTCACGCATTTGAGTTGTTTAGGAATGTGAGATATGTTCCTAAGGTGTTTGGAAGTCTTAAGATTGCTTCTATCTGCGTATAGAAGAATCCTAAGCAGTTATGGAATGTTACGATTCGTGAACATAGTAGGATTAGGTTCCTGATTTGAGTTGAGTTGGCTTTCGAGCTGGTTATATAAGAAAGAGAGCCCAGAGCTCGTGGTGCACGACTTTGGGGCTGTTCCTCTTGTGTTCTATTGAATAAAATTTGTAGTTTGAAGGAACATTTGTGCCTTGTTCGTCCGACTTGTTCCTGACAAGTTTTACTCGTCGAGTTTCTGGACAGCACTACCTTTCGTCGGTGGTTTTATCATAACTCAAGTTTTACAGATCCAATTTACGTGATTATTTTTGGGTCACAACTTGATTATCTGTCATCTATCAAAATTTCACGATTATTAGATTTGTGGTCTATGATCTACACGAGTTTCTTTGCAGCGTTCCAGAACTGTTTTTTTTTCGGGTAGGGCAGATTGACCTTTGTTTGATCTTTTGATCATAACTTGAGCTTTTCTTGATGGATTTGAGTGATTCTTGTTGTGTTGTCTTCGTGACTTGATTATCTCTGATATCTATCACTTTTGTCACGGTGACACACGTTTAGATTAGTCTCACACACGATTTCTTTTAACAGATTGTTCTTCTGCAGAAGGGGTTGGGGTTTAATTGTTTCCACTGCGTAAGATTTTTAAATCTACCATTCACCCCCCTCTTGTAGCTTTTCACATGCTCTTCGATCCTACAGATTCTATTGTCATCAAAAGGTGATGAAATAACAAACACGTGGGTAAAGCGGTACAATCTCTGCAGAGTGTGTCTAAAACTATCATGATAGCCGTGCTCCCGGTTATGAGCAACCTGGACTCTCACATGATTAGAGGGAACTCGGTATTGGGATGGTATTATGGTTATGGATGGTTATGAGATGAATTCTGGTATTGAATATGGTTGATGGCAAATGGTGAATCTGGAATTATTGATAATGGTAATGAATTCAGACTGGTATTATGATAGTACTTATGATTATGATGGGTTTACTTCACATACATATATTATATTGCATTTTAAATGTTTTAATGTACTTGTCAGCACTTTGCCATTATTATATTCGTCATTTGAATCAGCCACATGTCATACTTTCCACACTTGCTGAGTACGACATCTACTCACTCTTGCAATCCCTCCTCCAACAGTTGCAGGTCAGGATTGAGAGTTTAATGGTGATAATGCGGAGTTCTAGGCCGTGTCTACCGTCAGCTTTGCCTGTGGTGTTGATTGAAGCTATGCTACCCTATTGCTTATGCTGCCTAGCTGTTTAGTTTGCTTAATTAGTTATTTCCACTGCATTAATTTGAACTTGTCATTAATATTCATTAGAGCTTTTATTCGAGGATATATGGTTTGTGTATTAAAATTTGGTTAATTAATCTTGTTCTGTGGTAATTTTCTGTATACTCTTTTGTGAATGCACTCGTGTATGTGTGTTGAACATCCTGCGCACACATATGCGTTCACTTGGTTCATTTTCGGAACCGGGTGTCACAGGAGGATTACAAAAGACGGATAGGACTTTCACCACCTACGGCCTACATCTTCAATTTGTCGGTCTACACGACATTCAATGCTACTTATCTATCCTAGCACCATTCTGGCATATTAAGTAATGGCCTTAAGAGCCTAGGCACAAGCCATCCTAGGGCCATGAACTATATCATCATTGAACCAATGTTAATTCATAGCATAAGTGATTCATATTAACATAATCATGTCATAGCTAATTAGACTATAGTGGGGTTTGTAGTGTTTATGATGATATAATGAGAATGGTATAGCATAATCATAACTACTACTCCTACCACATATATGAAATCCACAATCAAATACGAAACACTTCATCCAAGTATATGAACAATAGAACACTAAAGGTAACAACTTTATTAAGAGCAAAGTTACAAATACAAATAGGAATATGAGAGCCATACCTTTCCCAATTAGGAATTGGGAAGAGACTCCCTCTACTCCTCTCCTACTTGAACTCTGGACTAGAGGCTCTCCTCTCTACACCCTACACTCCTCTAAACCTATGGAGAATAGTGTATACAATGGATGAATGCTCAAGTGATGTGTGTGCGTGAAGTTAGGGTAGGGGGTCCTATTTATAAGTGAAGAAGGGTTGGTTCCCGCCACCAAAAGCATGCGAATCAGTCTTCATCGTTATGAGGGCACCACAAGGAGTCGACACGTGGAAGCTGACCGAGTTTGGCGCCAGGAAAGGGATTAATTGAACCGCCTAGTCGGCCGAACAGAAACTTGGACTCAGTGTGCTTCCTCAGGTTGACTTCCTGGTGGGCCCCATTGACTAATATTGGTGATACACCGTTGGATGGCCTCGAATACTTCTTTTTGTCGGCCATTTGATCCATGTGGTGCCACATGTCATCGCTCGATTGGCTGAGATGGTATTTTATAGGTTTTTCCCCTCTTTTACCTCATTTCCTGCAATAATTCCTTGCATGCACTATTTCTCCAAGGACAAGTGGAAATAGGTTAACAAGAAATGTGATGTGTGCAAGAAATGACAATTCCTTTACATAATTTAGTTATATTGACGGGTGATATTGGTACATAACAACAGTCATCAAACTCCCCTAAGCTTATCCTTTGCTCATCCTGAGCAAAGTCAACACCTTAGGTTGATGATCAGGAGTTGCTACTGTGTTCTATTTTTCAAATGTACCATGTACACAACAAAATACTCTACCTAGTATTGCAAAAATTTGCATGGTACTTCATCCATTTCAAGTCATTATGGGCCTTATGCCATCTCCTACTTATGGGTGGTCAAAAGATAGAACAACAAATGGAGCACACATACCCTAGAAATCCAGTTCCTCTCAAATTCCGGAGAGTTCAATTTAAATTTTAAGTATCTTAATTTGATTCTCTCGGTCTCTGTTTTATGTATAATTGAAATATGTCCTCACCAAGGAATTGTTCATAATTTCATCCTAGCTCTAAATAAGGCTTTGTATGTGGCGTTTGGTAGGGAGTATAGTAGGCATATTTGCAACACATAATATTTCTATGTCAAAAAAGAAATCCTTAGGAGAAATCAATTCAAAACAAATCGATTCAAGACTTTTGCATGTGTGATGGAATGGAGGTGGATGTGGACATTGAGATGCCTCATTTTTTAGTGGACTCTCTTATTTTATAGGGATGAAACATGGATAACCTTTTTTTCACATGCTTTTGAAGTAAGCATGCATTTTCTTTTGTCTTTCTTGTAGCCATGTCTTCCACTCCATTTTTATGAAAGAAAATTTTGGAGAGAGTATTAAGCATGAATGATATGGAGTTTCTCTTTTTATTGTGGAATGGTGGTATGATGAGAATTTGCATACTTCTAGTTTAGGAGTATGGCATGTGCAAGTGAAGTCTTGAATTGAAAAAGTAATGAATGAAATCATACATAGGTCCATACAATTTTGACAAAGCTCAATGTTAAGACAAATAACATATGCAATAGGTCTATCAATGTAATGTATCATATTGCTTTGGTAGGTATTTTCAATCAAATGAGAGTATCTTAAATCTTTTAGAATTTTTTCAGGAAATCCAAGTTTCACTTTCAAACTAGGAATAGTATCCCTATCACTATATGATATCTCACAACAACATAGAATGGATTAAGATTTTGCTACCCACAATTTCTAAATCAAGGCAAAAGTAATTTTGGCCAATGAGAACAATATGTCAGAGAGTAGTAAGTTGTAGACTAGGGACATAAGAAAATTAAAACAGAGCAACTATTCATCATTACATTTATGTGAATTCCAAGTCATTCTTACCTAACATCTTTTACTTTATTTGAAAACAAATCTATACTACTTTACTTTTTTTATATGCAAAGTGGATGATGGGTGAATTGGAAATAAATATGCATGGGGTGTGATACAATTTACCTCAAGTGGGGGTCCTCCCCCAAGCTTATTCTTTACTCACCTCCGTGATGAGGGTGGAACCCTTGATGATGGAAGTATGTTGTGAGATCGGATTATCATTGTTGTAGCATGGAGTTGAAGTTGGTGAATTGAGCATCCATGTGTTGTTACCTGTCTTGGGTACCTTGGACATGCCCTTGGAGAGTGTTGTAGATGTCACCCGTTCTCACTTCAAGCTCTCCCATATGTCTAGTGAGATCCGTCATTCCGTGGCTATAGTCATGATGACTTCTAGCCGAAGAGGAACGACATATTCTCATGGACAATGGAGGCAAGCTGCTAGAGCTTGAAGTCGACACGGGTCGCTCCCGTGTGGCACCTGCCCATCCATGCCAAGACGGACCTTCAGTCTCATACGATGGAGATTCCATCCAGGTGCATCACCCGTTGGGTTCTCTTCCTCTTCGTAGTCATGGACCGTGGAGGTTGTTGGAGGCATGGCCGCTCTCTTTGTACGACTTCTAGTTACCCTGCCAGAGACATTACTTCTTTGGGCTTCCTCAATGGGAAGAAGGTCAATGGTTAGCCTCCGGCACTTGTACAAATGATAATCCGGGTTAGGTAACCGAATTTCATGACAAAGTCAGGATAATAAATTATCAAAGAGTCATCTTGATCATGCTTAAGGGTATGCTCTTGCAGTAAATAATCTTCATTGATTAATTATCTTTCATTTCAATATACTCAAATGAAGAATATTCTAGTGCATTCAATTGGCCCTGTTCTTGGAATATAATCTAACCATTGTGTCATCATATCAATAACTGGAGCTACTTTACATTTTTAATTGTGGCAAGTAAAATTTTCAGCTCATGATCACGCACTACCCTTACGTCTCCTCTAGGGAACATAGTCATAACCACCCATCTATACATGAAGTGTAAAGTAGGGTTGCGCAAGTGGCTATTCCTAGGTGCACCACATCTGATCTCACTAGCTAAATCTTGCCAAAAACATTGTTTGTTAAACTTAGGCAAAGCATCTAAATCTAGCAAACAACGTTTATGGAAGCCTAGGATTTCACTTAATTCTTTCCATATGATGTTGTATTCCTTTTGAAATAATCTAAAAGTAATACCATCAAATCCTATTTTGAGTATGCAAAGGAATTGCATGGATAGAAGGCATGAACCTCTCTCCTCTATGTAAGCAAAGTTGTTCCATCCTAGTGCACGCCAAATGGAAAAGAATTTGGAGTCCATACCTATTTCGGAGATCAAATCCGGATAATAAGCTTTTGTATGAGAAAACTCACAATCTTGGAGGAGCTTGCATGTTTGATGTTCAACTGCACTTTGTAAGTCGAGGTCGTTGTCGCGAAGAAGTTGGTGCGAGTTGCCCCTCTCACCCATGGGTTTGTCCTCTCCTACACTCCTCTGCCGTGAACTTGGTGTAGCAACAGAAGAGGGGCATGCACTTGAGTCTCCACCATGGCCTGAGCTTGCAGCCTCCTTCCTCTTCCAAAAAAACCGCTTCATTCCTTTCATGGCCAGAACAAACAAGAACATGAAATGGCCCTTTCACTATGTCGGTCGAATAGGGGGATTGGCTGGACTGCAATGTGGGACCCCTATTCTCCCTTTTGGCATGTGGCTCCCCAATGGCTATGGAATTAGCATTTCATGAATTACCACTTTTGCAACACAGAAAAATTGTTTTTCAAATAAAAACTCTTTTTTCAAAACCCAACATTTTTCTTTTTGTGAAAAATAAAGAAATAAAAATGGTAGTTGAGAATAGAAGATTCTCAACGTGCTATGAAATCTAAAATATGCAGTGGGAAAAAAATCAAACTACATGGGAAAAACCAAATGAAGGGAAAAGAGAAAACAAAGAAAGGGGTAACTACCAATTTAAACTTTTGGCTATGTCTCACCACAGTCCGATGAGATGGACATCCCTCCTTCTTCATTTCTTGACATGCGGGCCTTGAGGTATGAGCCCTCAAATTCTCGTGGATTATTTGGACTTGTTTTTCAACTTCTTGCAACACATCAGGTCCAAATACTTGGTTCTCCCCTGTTTCACTCCAAAACAAGGGTGTCCAACACTTCCTTCCATATAATGCTTCATATGGTGACATCATATAACTTGCTTGGTAACTATTGTTATATGAGAATTCCGCATAGGGCAAGATTTTGTCCTAACTTCTTCCATGCTTTAAAGCACAAGCTCTTAACACATCCTCTAAAATCTGATTCGTTCTCTCAGTTTGTCCATCAGTTTGAGGGTGATATGCCGAACTGAAATTCAACCTTGTACCCAATGCTTCATGCAATTTTTGACAGAACCTAGAGGTGAATTGAGAACTTAGAGGTTGGCCCCACCCTTGACCTTCTGGACGATAGCAATTTTTGTTTCCATTGTTGGCTACGTATAAGGCATCCTCACGGGTTTCTCGGCAGTCATTGTCCAGATGGCCTGTGTTACCACAGACTTCACAAGTTATGTGAGAGTCTAAGGCATAGGCATTGCCACATACCTCACCATTGGCTTGTCGATCAATTTTCTTCATAAGGAGGTCCAATTGGGCAGCGATCATGACCATCTCCTTCAAGGTGTGCATGTATTGCTGGCGGGTATGGAGACACTCGTTGCTCCAGCCCATGTTTGATACCATCTTCTCATCAAATCTTTGTCTTCGGGCACCGTCAATGAGAAGAAGCCACCTCCAGTAGCCGCATCAACATGGTCACGAGCGGAAGAGATCAGCCCATTGTAAAAGTTTTGGATAATGAGCCAATCATCCATCCCATGGTGGAGAAAGGCCAGGATGTATTCCTACAACCTTTCCCAAGCCTCGGGAATAGACTCCTTGGCATCTTGCTCCAAGCTGGAAATTCTTCCACGTAGGTCATTGGTCTTGCCGAACGAGAAAAAATTGGCGAGGAATGCAATAGAACACTTCTCTCAAGTGTGTACAACACTTCGGTTCACGTAGAACCACTGTTCCACACTCCCAAGAAGAGAGAACGAAAACAACATAAGACGTACAACATCAAAAGATACGTCCTCGATCTTAAAAGTGTTGCAGATCTTAAGGAACTGTTGTAGGTGAGCACTTGCATCCTCATTCGCCTTCTCACAAAATGGGTTAGCTTGGACCATAGTGATAATGCCAGTATTGATTTCGAAGTTCACGTCTCCCGTGTTAACAGTGGACCCAACTGGTACATTGTTAGCAGAGGGAGCCGAAAACGCATGAAGAGTCTTCTGGCCATTGACGTTTCGGTTGTTTGTGCAGTTGTGCTGGCTTGCTTTGCTGCTTGAAGCTTCTGAGGAGTAACAAGACGAGGTCGATCTCTCAGAAGGGATTCAAGATCTTCAATAATGTTTTCCGGCAAGCAGAAACCAGACATACACTATCCTATTTTCACATAAAAGTGAAAATAGGAAGAGTTATCCTACTAAAACCTACCAGGATCCTATTGTATTCACTCAATCATGCAATACTTTGGCTGCATTCACCGGCAACGTCGCCAAAAGTGCTTGTTGATATTTCCTACGCACTACTAACAATTCATTCCTATCAAGGGTGCCAAAAATTCTTGTTGATAATTTTTAATCGCAGATGTCAATCTGCAAGCGCATGAAATCTATCGATGTAGCATTTCCCCTTTTAGAGTATTCCAAATGGTTGTCATTTATATTCTCCCAAAGGAAGGCTAGGTGGCAGCAAAGCAATAATCAAATGGAGAGGCTAGGTTGGTATAGGTAGGGTTCTAGCAAGGATGATTAAATGATAATTTGGAGGTTGTGTGACACACACAAGAGCATTCTACCCTAACGAGAGTAAATAAGTTGGAGAGGGATTAGGCTAAGAGTTAGGTACATACTCCTACTGTGCTTCTAATGTACATATGCATAGCCTAAGTTAGTTACTAATGATCATATTAATTATGAGTTCTCATGCTAAGTGGATTAACAAATTGGGCACGGGTTTACTCCTAGCAGCACTAAGACGAGTCCCGCCAAGAGCCTTTGCCGTAGCCGAATGTGGAGGATTACAAAGGACAGATAGGGTTGTCACCACCTACTGCCTACATCTTCAATCTCTGGGTCCACAAGACACTCAACGCTACTTATCCATCCTAGCACACTGCTAGCATATTAAGTAATTACCTTAAGAGCCTAGGCACAAGCCATCCTAAGGCAATGAACTAAATCATCGTTGAACCAATGTTAATACATATCATAAGTGATTCATATTAACATAATCATGTCATAGATGATTAGACTATAGTTGGGGTTTGTAGTGTTTATTATGATATAATGAGAATGGTATAGCATAATCATAAATACTACTCCTACCACATATATGGAATCCACAATGAAACAAGAAACACTTTATGCGAGTATATGAACAATAGAAAAATAAAGATAACATCTTTATTAAGAGCAAAGTAACAAATACAAATAGGAATACGAGAGCCATACATTTCCCAATTAGGAATTGGGAAGAGACTCCTTCTACTCCTCTCCTACTTGGACTATGGACTAGAGGCTCTCCTCTCTACAGCCTACACTCCTCTAAACCTATGGAGAATAGTGTATACAATGGATGAATACTCTAGTGGTGTGTGTCTGAAGTGAGCGTAGGGGATTCTCTTTATAGCTGGAGAAGGGTCAGTTCCCGCCACCAAAAGCATGTGAATCAGTCACAACTGACTTCTTCGAGCCGGGAGGACCAACACGTGGAAGTTGACCGAGTTTGGCGCCAGGACTAGGTCGGCCAACTAGGGGGGTCGACCAACCTGGTTTTTGCATCGTTTCTCGTGTGCTTTCTCCAAGTCACTGTTAGGTGGGTCCCATCTCTTGATATGGGTGCTACACTATTTGATTGCCTTGGATACTTCTGTGTGTGGGCCATTTGATCCGTGTGGTGCCACATGTCATCGCTTGATTGGCTAGAATGGTATTTTATAGGATTGCTCCCCCTCTTTTACGTCATTTCCATTAATAATTCTTCGCATGCACTACTTCTCCAAGGATAAGTGGAAATAGGTTAAATAGAAAGGTGATTTGTGCAAGAAATAATAATTCCTTCACATAATTGAGTTATATTGACGGGTGAAATTGGTATATAACAGCCGTCAACAAAAGGCTACATTGTGATCTCTTGGCCACACACCAAAGTAAGTGTGAGACGGGATAATTGAGATACTTTAGTCATCGAAAGGTGATGAAATCACAGACTTGTTGGTAAAGTGGTACAACCTCTATAGAGTGTTAAAAACTATTATGATAGTCGTTCTCCCGGTTATTGTAAAAGCACTAATTTCCATAAAGCAAACTTCAGTTAGGACTAAAATTTTTGAATGATATAAAGAAATAAAAAGGATATGAGAAAAACAAAGTATTTCAAACTCCAAAAGAGGGAATATTAAAAAATAAACTAGCTATTGTTGAAATGAGTTTAGCATGATGACTGCAGAATCAAAGTCTCCACATTCAATTTGGCCTCACCACAAATATCTAGCAATTTTGGAACAAATTAGGGGTGTTAACTGGACTCTACAGTAAAGGGATGAGGATGAGCAAAATGTAGGACCCACCTGTCAATGTAAGAATGTTCTGTTCTTTTCATCCCAGGGCAACACCTCACGCCATGCATTTCTCGGCAGCTACCTCCTTGCGTGCTTGCTCCCCAAGTTGAATCCAGCTGCATACAGAAAGCCCCAGGGCTCCTCCTTATATTCTCCAAGTCCCAGTACAAAAGCTCTGTTCTCTGTTTCACCACCCAGACGCCATTTCTTGCTCCCCATTGAAGTTCTTCCTGTGCAGTCAAAATCCAGCAAGGATCATTGGTATTGATCGATTTCCTTCACACTGAGTTACTCCCAAACATCTTGCACAGCTATGTGCTCATGTTCTTGTGCAGCTAGGCCACCCTGAAGCTCCAGAAACTGAAACCGTGGCCACCGTACTCTGTTTTCTGGTCTCGCCTCTACTCCCTCGGTGCCCCGACGATACAGCCATCATCTCGCCTCGGTTCTTGAAGCAAAAAGGTTCTCCTATGCGTATTCTAGCTGCTGGTAAAATTTTAGCCCATGCCACGGACCGTAGCCCCAGTATTTCCATTTCTTCCGACGAGCTTCATGTATGAACTTATCTAGGTCTCCAATGAAATTTTCATTCTACGTGTAACAATTCTTCATGGACGTGAGCCTTTAATTTATACACATCCAGGCACTTCACCTCAAAGAAAAATCTTCAAGTTTCATTGAGTAACCACGTCGGAATAGCAGTTTTCCCAATCGCCAATTTTTCACCTCGTCGGTTCATCATGGCCACCGTGTTCCAAAGTTTTTCTCTCCTTTTTGTGTCCAAATCATGCTCCCCATGCTTCCATGAAGCTATCTGAAGTTTTCCCGTGCGAAATTATCCACCGTAGGGCCCAGCCAACAGGGCCAGAACCCTAGGTTCCGCCGCCACCGTCGGGTGTCCCTCTCTGGGCATCTATCGCCGTTGGTAACTGTTCCAGCGTTTTCCCCATTGATTTTTAGGTGGGTGCGGCGAGTAAGAGAGGCCGAGATGGCTTAGGATGGGCTGCGGCGAGTGGCCGCTGCCAGGCGGCGCCGCGTGCCGCGCCTCAGTGCTGTGGGCGCGATGTTGAAGAAGGCCCGGTGGGGCCCGTCCGTCAGCCTGTGTGGTGTGTGCCCCGGATTTGCTACGGCATTGGACCAAGTGTGGCCATGTCCATTATCTATATGGTCCCATGTGTCTTGAATGCTACTGGTCCATTTTAAAACCGTGGGCCCCATTTGATTATTCAAAATTTTCAGTTGAAATCTAATTCCAGAAATTGCTCCAACGTTGAAAATAAATATATCTTATAATAATTGTCCATAAATTTTAAAATAAATTTTGTTAGAACCAGAATGACATATCTTTCAAGTGGCGCACTTGGATCTGTGTGAAATTTCATAAATTATCCTCAATAATTCCATGAAGCAAAATGCTATTGGAATTAATTACTGGTGCTACATTCATTCAAAAATCCTCCAACTTGGCTAAATAATTACAAATAATTCCGTTAAGTCGCAGTAAAATTTCAGCTCCATTTGAGTTGACTTGGATAGCCAAATTGTGTTTCCAATCTGCATGTACCCAAAAATTCAAAAATGTCCAGAAACTTTTCAGCAAATTGTCCAAACTTGTAAATTCAATATCTCACCGTATAATGCTTAGTAAATTATGAAACCAATTTTGTTGAGTCACTCTTGGCCCCCTCTAAACAGAACACCAACTTTTGGCCATATTAATGTTCCTGTTTTCCCATGAAAATTCTGGGAATTGTTTATCTTCATTGAATTTTGGACAACAGAGACTTCCATGAATTGATCCCAAATTCGGCTAGAACCTCCCTCATAGAACCTAGTATCCTTTGTAAAATTTCGAGAACTAGTGGGATTAATTTCATATACTTAACTATCTTTCCTTTGAGCTATATAATAATATCGGTATTGATTCACTTGCATTATTCTTTGCATATCCATTAGTTGCCAAGATCGAGGAGACCCCGGAGCCACTAGAAATCATCAACCCAAAGACTAACTTTAATCCCGTCTCGCAGCTAGGCAAGCCCCGATTTGCATTTAACATCGTTTTAAACTTTGATTTGTATCACACTACATGGGTTAGCATGTATGTGCATTAAGTCTAGGTTTTCTTGGAGTTTTCCACATGAATGACCAGAGGACCCATGAGAGAAGGGTAGTTGGTTAAGTCCTCGATATGTCCATGCTATGCTTAATGTTATAGTTGCTTCGGAAGAAGTCAAGTAGTTGAAATCTACTCGCGAGTTTAGGAATTGGGTTCACACGGGATTGGTCTAGTGAGAGATTCACCATTTGGTTAAATATGAGACCGGGCATGGAGTAGGAGCAGAAGGACATAAGGGCCTTTGAGCTATAGCTGTGCCTGTGTCGGTCAAGCACCGATCTGTGTGCGGCCCTGTTGAGCCAGTTTGAATGTACCGAAGGCATACTGGATATATGAGACCCAGTAAACCGATGTAACTTGTCCACCTTAGCGTCGAGGCATACCGTACTGCCTTATAGGTACGGGTTGAGAGCAGCAAGGTGTAAACCTGCCAGCGGGTACGTCGTACTCTGTCTGGGGACCTCCTGCTCGTAGTAGTGGGACCGGTTCGACATGTAGGTAGCGGTTGAAAAGTTGCCGCATACAATATCAGTGGAGTGTGCCTTTGCAGCTCCAAGTGTGGGTGTATGTGTCGTGCTATTCGGGTATCCCTGCAGGTGTATATCGATTCGAGTCGCCAACCCTCGCGGTTATTGAGTACCGTTTGTTCACTGAGTCGTGACATAGTTAATTATTTGGAGCTGAATATTATTGAATCATGCTTTATAGAATAGTTATGTATTGATACTTGTATGTTTAGAACAGGTTGCTCACTAAATTTTAGATTCATGAAGCCTTAATTGGCTGCTAAAAGCTGAAAGTAAGGACTAACATTTAAGCGAGTCTTTTATTGCATACTGCTGTCCTAAATTATGTATATCTTGCATATAGAGTTCCATGCTTACTGGAGACGGTTAAGTCTTGCTAAGCCATCGTGCTCACGGCTGTTATTTTAAGTTTTTGCTGCAGATAATGACGTATATGATGAAGGGTTCACTGGTGAGGTGTTGCCCCCGTCGGGGTACACGGCCGAGGGGGAACCCTGCACGCCGCCGTGATGTGTTCTGTGTGCTGCTAGTGTGATTCCGTTCTAGGACTGAACATAATGACTTTTGCATAGCTTAGGATTGAGTGTCGAGAACTATGAACTTATCTTCCGCTGTAGTGTATTTTAATGTATATTATTTGAAAAAGACAAAGCTTGTATAATATTATGTTGTTTTATGTGATATGATGTACTTTTTCTATGTGCTATAGGGTGATGCATTGCACGGCACCACCCGATTGCGATTCCTGGAATGTCAGGACTCCGATCCTCACGGTTATGAGCTACCTGGACCCTCACATGATTAGAGCTATGGATCTTGAACTTGGTTTAATGGCCGAAATTGATTTGGGAATCAGTATTGTTACAGTAATTGGGTTTTGAACATGAATGGGCAGTTATGAGTTGAATATGGTATATGTAGGATCGAGGAGCACGTGAAAAGCTACCAGAGGGGGGGTGAATGGTAGATTTTAACTTTTTCAGCGAAAGCAACAAAAACCCCTCGGCAAAAAATTGACCTGTTAAAGAAATCATGTGTCCGACTAATCTAAATGTATTCAACCGTGAAAAAATTGGTAGATATTGTAGAGGATCAAGTCACGAGGACAGGACAACAAGAATCATTGAAATCCGTCGAGAGAAACTCAAGTTAGGATTGAATCTATTGATAAAAAACAGATCTGCAACACTGCAATAAAACTCATATAGATCCAAAACCACAGATACAACCACTGTGAAATTTCCACAAATGATAGATAATCTAGTTGTGAAGACAACACAAAATGAATCACATCAATTAGATCTGTAAAACTCGAGTTATGATAAAACCACTAAAGCAAGGTAGTGTTGTACAGAAACTGAACGAGAAAGACTTGACGAAAACAAGTCAGACAAACAAGGCACAAAAGCTCCTTTAGACTACGAATTTTATTGATCAAAACTCAAAAGAATCAGCCCCAAAGTCGTGCATCACGAGATCTGGCCTCCCTTGCTTATATAACCAGCTCTAAGGCCAACCCAATCCTAAGTAGGACTGAAATCCTACTCAGATTCAACTAAAACTTTCCATAACTGCTCAAGACTCTTCTATACGCATATAGAAGCAATCTTAAGACTTACAAACACCTTAGGAACGTATCCCACATTTCTAAAACAACCCAACTTCATGAAAACACAAAATCCTATCGTAACCAACTCAAATATTTCCATATTTGAGTCAAACACGACTCACCCGCAGCCTAAGTCCATAACCTAGTCGGTTGGACCTTTCTGACCAATTTTTTTTGTCCACTTCTCTTCGTCACGCCTCGGAACCATGTATACATGTCCATGCAATCCTTGCACTTGTCCAGACACCTTTCAATGACGTCCATGATACCTTTATATGCATCATTCTTAATTCAAACATGTTGCGCGACCTCCCGATCAACTCAACCACAATTCCTCCCGAACTTGGTTGTTAAACCTCATCTTCTCCCTACGACTAGTTCAATGGATCCTGTCACCAGCCATGTCTTTAACTCAAGCAAGACCTGCACATGAATAAACAACCAATACTTCCGAGCACAAGTCCTCGACTTGACTCTCGTTAGTTCATAAACCACAACACCTTACGTGAGCACCTTACATAAGCATGTTGCACACCATAGCAAAATTATATCAGCCATAACCACCAAAACACACAAAAAAACTTAGTAAAAGAATACTAAGAATACTTCCTGTAGATATAAAGCAAGTTTGAAGCATTGCAAGGTAAAAGCAGAACCATTGCAGGCTAGCACTGATCCTTGCCAAAGCTAACCATACCTTGAAACGGAGCTTACCAAAGCTAGCAGGACCTAGCGCCAGAGCTTACCAAAGCTAGTCGGACCTAGTGCCGGAGCATACCAAAGCTAGCAGGACCTAGCGCCAGAACTTACCAGAGCTAGCAGGACCTAGCACCAGAACTTACCAAAGCTAGCAGGACCTAGCACCGGAACATACCAAAGCTAAACGGACCTAGCGCCGGACTAAGCAAAAACATGTCGGACCTAGCCATAGCAAGTCGGACCTTAGGTCATACCTTCCTGGAGCTACCCAAAACAAGCCGAACATATCGTCGGACCTTGCAGGAGCTTGGACCTAGAGTGGGACCTTGTTAAAAAGGTGTTTTGGTAGTATTCAAAAGTTTTATCGTTAAAGCAATGTATTCAGCACACATAGGTCTCACAATCTCCCACTTGACGAATGCATTGGCAACACCACTTAAAATCTGAACATTGCCTTATTCACATGAAAAGTTTTGAAAACAATTTCTCCCCCCTTTTTTAATATCAAATGAGATAGAAATAAATTTCTCCCCTATACATATTTTTGCATACTTCTCCCCCTTTGACAATGTATTCAGCAAGGTACAAAAGAGAAATTTTAATTTGTTATGAGCACATTATAACATATACCTATAAAACAAAGCTCATCTAGGTAATACAATCAAGTAACTTATACTATGACAACAATGAGATACATAAAAGTAGTTTAAGCCATGCTAGTTATCAAATGTAATTTTCATTTAAGCAAGTCATGATCTCACAAACTTAATTATTTGAAGACCCGAAAGCATAACACTTGTTGCTGCAATTTTTTCTTTTAAGCACAAGTTTTGATCATATGAAATTTGCAAGAGATTATATGCGCATCTGCCTTATTCTAACCAACCAAGCCAAGCCTATGTCAATTGACAATCAGAAGCTTAAGGACATGGTTTTAGTCACACACACCTTCTTCTAAGTTCGTATCTAAGTGCAATGATAAGCCATCTCAAAAAAAGAAGTGCAATTCATGCATATTCTCTTGATCTTTTCTCATATTTATTTGATCATAAAAGCTCAACATGTGGATAGTTGATTGATTAATTTTTCATTATTAAAAGCACTTATGAGCATGCAACAAGTTCAAAACAGCAAGAAAGTTCGATCATGACCCGATTTATTGTAAGTAATTATTCCAATTACAAGTCATGACAAAAACTACAAAGTATATAACATGAGTAATGTAGTAAGAACTTTCAGCATATAAAAGGAATCACAAAGTCATATATGTATGAAATACTATGCTCATATTATTTTAAAATCCAATTCACACATAGACTTCTGAAGTTTAAAAACTCCCGCTCAAGTTAAGCCATGAGGATGCATAACCCCTATTTCACTACGAATGTAAGAAAAACGAGTGAAATCCAAAAGTTTTGTGAACATGTCAGTCAATTGTTGTTCGGTATCTACATGGTGAAGCACAATGTTTCCTTTTTTCAACATTATCACGGAGAAAGTGATACCTAATGTCAATGTGCCTAGTTCTCGAATGTTTCACAGGATTTTTAGCAATGCAAATGGCACTATTGTTATCACAAAATAGTGGAACACAATCTAGATCAACCCCATAGTCCTTAAGTGTTTGAACAATCCAAAGAATTCTTGAGCAAGCGCTAGCAGCAGCCACATATTCAGATTCGGCTGAGGATTGTGCAACTGAGTTTAGTTTTCTAGAGGACCAAGCAACAAAAGAGGTACCAAGAAAATGACAAGCATCCAAAGTACTTTTCCTATCAATCTTACAACCCCCAAAATTAGCATCCGAAAATGCTTTCAAAGTAATGGTTGAGGAACGAGTAAGAAAAATGCCAAATTATTGAGTTTCATGTAAGTACCTGAGTATCCTTTTGATCGCTTGACGATGTGAAGCACATGGAGAAGCTTGAAACCATGCACAAATACATATGCTGAATTGTATGTCCGGTCTTGATGCCGTAAGGTACAAAAGTTATCTAATCATGCTTCTATATTCTTTTTAATCGACCGAGTCACCATCTTCATCAAGTTCAAGTGTTGTTGTTGTACCCATTGGTGTCCCAAGAGGCTTGCTTTTATCTATGTTGAAGCGTTTAAGAAGGTCTTTTGTATACTTCATTTGATGCACAAAGGTTCCCTCCTTTGTTTTCTTGATTAGCAGCCCCAAAAAGTATGTGAGTTCTCCCATCATACTCATTTAAAATTCTGAACCCATCATAGCTAAAAACATGGACACAAGATCATGAGAACCACAACCAAAGATAATATCATCCACAAACACTTGAACGAATCATGGGCATTGCCAAGCTTAAGCACAAAAAGAGTTTTATCAACTTTGCCCATGGTAAACCCCTTTTCAAGTAACAATGTTTTTAACCTATCATACCATGCTCTAGGGGGCTTGTTTGAGACCGTATAAGGCTTTGGACAGTTTGTAAACATTATTTGGAAAATTTGGATTTTCAAAACCCGGTAGTTGCGTGACATAAACCTCCCCATCTATGTAGCCATTAAGAAAGGCACTTTTAACATCCATTTCATATAACTTGAAACATTTAGATGCAGCAAAAGCTAACAAACTTTTTATGGCTTCTAATCTAGCAATAGGAACAAAAGTTTTATCAAAATCTAGACCATCAAATTGTGTGAAACCATGAGAAACCAACCTATCCTTATTCCTAACCACAATCCCATCCTCACTTTGTTTATTTTTAAACACCCATTTAGTTCAAATTAAAGTGTGACCTTGAGGTGGAGGTACAAGTTCCCACACATTATTTCTTTCAAAATTTTCTAACTCTTCTTGCATTGAAATAATTCAAGATTCATTGGTGAGTGCATGTGATATATCTTTGGGTTCAAAAGAAGCAACAAAAGCAGAATGAACATGAGATTTTGGATCGCAAAACCTGGACTGTGTGACTCGTTCGTGCAAGCTTCCAATAATTTGTTGTGGAGGATGACTTTTGAGAACCCGGAGGGGAGTGGACACTTCACAAGCTTCTTCTTCTTCATGTTCATCACAATCGATGAACTTGTTACTTGAGGACGATCTGGAAAAGTAATGGTGGTCGTTGGTACTGGTTGTGAATCAAAATCAGGAGCTGGAACAATGTCATTAGTTGCTGAATTTTCAGGCAGGAGCACCTCTTCTTCATCGTCTTCAATGAAAATACTCTCTCCCTATGGATATGGATCCGGAGCTGCAATATTTTAGCTAGTACCTAGGGTAGCTTCATCAAAAGAAACCTCACAAGTCTCCACAATTTTGTTAGTGTCAAGTAAAAGCAAACGGTAGCCTCTAGTATGAGATGGATAACCAAGAAACATGTCATCAGCAGATCTACCTTCAAATTTGTCAAGATTACCATGTTTTTGAACAAAGCATTTACAACAAAAGACCTGAAAGTGTGTGATACTAGGCCTATGTCTAAACCGAAGTTCATATGGTGTTTTTCCTATCTTAGTGTGCTAGAAAACACGATTTGAGAGATAACAAGCAGTTGCAATTGCATCAGCCAAAAATTTTCTAGGAGTTTGATATTCATCAAGCATAGTCCTAGCCATCTGAACTACGGTTCTGTTCTTTCTCTCTACAACACCATTTTGTTGAGGTAAGTATGGTGAAGAAAGTTGATGATCTATTCCATTTTCAGCACAAAAGTGATCAAAAGATTGATTTTTAAATTCGGTTTCGTTATCATTTCTAATTGCTTTTAAATATCATGGGGTGATCAATTGATAATCTAAGAAATAAAGTTGAAAAGTGACTAAAAGATTCATTCTTAGAGGCCATAAAGTAAACCCAAGAGTATCTAGAATAATCATCAACAATCACAAAAACATACCATTTACCTCCGAAGGATTGAACACGTGAAGGTCCTATTATGTCAATATGCAAAAGTTGACCCGATTCAGTTGTCATGGTCATTGTGAGAGGAGCACGTGAACCTGCAAGCATCTTAGCATGTCTACAAGAAGAGCACACAATTTCCTTGTCCATTTTAAACTTAGGAAGCCCACGTATGCGATCGAGAGCACTAACACGCGTGAGATGATCAAAGTCTAACCAAGTCTACGATGCCAAAAATATAAGTCTTTTGAATCATTAGAAACTAGACACCTATGCCTAGAAGAAGACATATCAAAATCGGCTTTAAAAACTTTTCCGATCCGAGACATGTTAAAAATAAGCTCACTATTTGAACCTACAACTTTGCAGCAATTTTTCCTGAAAATAATTTCCGAATTTTCATCTAGCAATTGTGAAATAGAAAGCAAATTGTATTTAAATTTTTTTTAACAAGTGCCACATCTTTCAAATTGTATTGATCATTTACTTTGACCGAACCTTTAGCAATTATAGGAGTTGAAGAATTATCGGCAAAAGTAACATTCTCTAGACGTGACACAAAAGAGAGGGAGGAGAACCATTTTTTGTTACCGGTCATGTGGCGTGAGCAACATGAATCCACAATCCACATGTTCTCCTTCCTGAAGCTTGTAACCTACATAGAAGCACAATACGTCGATGACTCAATACTGAGGTTAGTCAAAAGGCATTTAGGAATCCAGTACGGAGTCACACGACGTGCAGCAGGAAAAACAAGCGAAAGCTGAGACAAAACAGCAGGTTTATGAGCCGATTTTTGAGGATTTTTGTACCCAACTACTGACCTATGATGTTTTACATGTGTAGCACGAAAAACAATAGGTTTGGGAGCAAACTATGTATGTTTATGACTCATTACAACAAGTTGCATGTTCGTATCATTCAGTTTAGCATGTGCAACAAATTTTGTTTGAATGTTATGAGATCTAGTAATCATTCTATCCTTTTTCAGTTGTTTAGTAAGCCTATTACAAAAGTATATGACATGAACATCTCTACCACAGTAGGTGGAATGGAATTTATCTTTGTGTTCATGTCTAGATGAGCAAGTTTAGATTTTTGTTCCCAATACAAAACTGCTCTAGTGTCCTATTAATGTTATAAAATTTCTTAGACAATTCAGGGCAGTTTTCACATGAAGTTTTACCTTTTATTTTGGAATTAGAACAATATTTAACTTCATGAGAACGTAAAGTATTGTTCAATATAGAAATATCATTCATAGCATCTTGTAGTTTCTTATCAAGATCATCACAAGTAGAACAATGCAAACAAATTATGGATCAGCAAGCATGTCGGTACCCTCCATACCGGATACCTCTTGGGATCGCAAAGATCACGAGGAAACTCCATCTACTAGATTTGAAGACCTTCGAAGGCCCCAAGTGTCAGGCATAGCCGGACCTGCTTCCCCGACATGGTTAGTCCCGGGGTCGCCACGTGTATCACAAGACTGGAGCTATCACCCACACCTGGGATGCTCCGATTAGAATACCAATATGGCACCCCCGGACCTAACCCGAGACAGAGGGAAGCTCGGGTACTGACACATGTCCAACAGCACCGGACCTACCCATCCACGACGGTGAGCTCCAGAGCTGCCATGTGCCAGCCGCTAGACCTTCAACCTCAACTATCGGGCCGATGGACCCCCCAACGGCTCCGGATTTTCAAGGATCAATCAAAGACTTTAAGACCCGATTAAGTGTCATTAATACCATATTAATGACACACAATTGGATGGTCCTTAATACTAGTAACGGCACTGTCAAGTCCCGTTACCGGGCTATTAAGGGTAATTAACTCCATTTATTTTGTATCAAGCGTGTGTAACCGCTGGGGCCACCTGTCGGGCTAGGCTAACGTTGTAATGACCAGTCCTTGTACTATAAAAGGACTGGTCGACGATACACAACGGATGGTTCCAGACCACTACTGAACACTCTAAGATAGACGAGCTTCTTCTTCTAGAGCTTCTTCTAGACTCACAGGCTTAATACATCACCAACGCACCCCGTGGAGTAGGGTATTACGCTCAGACGGCCCGAACCACGTAAATCTCTGTGTACATGTGTCTTTCACCTTCTTGAATCTTTGCGCGCCCATTACCGAACTACAACTCCTCGATCTACCAGAGGTAGTGTCGGGATATCTGCTGGATCAGAACACCGAAAGATGGCGCGCCAGGTACGGGTGCGCCTGAGATTTCGAGTATGGTGAACTCAGCTGCTGGATCATCCAACGGCAACCCTGCTGTTCAACCAGCTGGAGGCAATCCCTCCAACATGCAGCAACTAGCAGGTGCCATGGCTCCAGCAGGAGTCATGCCTCCACCACCACCGCCTACACCAGCGCGTCAAGCTGAGCAGTGTGACGGTGCATCGGCGTCGGTCACTGCATCGGCAAAAAACAACAACCATGAACACGCGCTTCATGCAACGCGTGCTCTCCTCCAACGTCCACCACCTCCAGGTGCATCCCAGGGTGCAATGGAGTAGTGGAAGGTTGATGTGGAGCATCTGGTTGCAGCAGCAGCCGACCGTATCAGCAACCAAGGTCCTCCTCCTTCGGGGCGGGCCACATCACAGCGTCGGACCGTGTCTGGCAGACTTGGTCCGCATGCTTCCCAGAATAGGAGGCGTGCCGCGTCATAGCAAGTTACATCGCTACCGTCCAAGGCGCGACGTACTCATACGGTAACCAGGATGTCAACTCATGACCTCCGGGCAGAGCTTGATCGCCATTACTATCAGCAGGACGGCCGTGTCCATATCGAGCGCGCTCGCGAAAGGCGAGAGGCTCGAGACAGCCCTGCTCCTGAGGGAGTAGGAGGAGGCTGTTCTATACTGGCCATGCACCTATGCATGGTCAAATGGCCACAAACGTTTCGGCCACACCTGCCGGAGAAATTTGACGGGACAGTTAATCCCGCTGAGTTTCTCCAAATTTACACCAACGCAATCCTTGGGCCGGAGGCAATGAGGCTGTAATGGCCAACTACTTCCCAATAGCTTTGACTGGGACCGCCAGGTCCTGGTTCATGATCCTTCCTCAAAACTCTATCAATAGTTGGGAGGAATTGTGCCAACAGTTAACCGCCAATTTCGGGAGTTCATACACCCGACCAGGCACCGAACTGGACCTTTTTGCAGTTGTGCAGAAGGGGGGAGAATCCCTGCGCTCATTTATCCAGAGGTTCTCCCAGGTACGAAATACCATTCCTTCTATCCCTAGTGCTTCTTTTATCGTGGAATTTAGACAGGGCGTAAGGGATAATAAGATGCTGGAGAAGCTGGCGGTCAAGGAGATCACAAGCGTCACGGAGCTCTTCAGCTTGGCAAACAAATGTGCCAAAGCTGCAGAGGGTCGTGAGATGCAATCCAAATCACCTCCGGAGGATAGCAAAAAATCCTCCAAAGGCGAAGCCACTACCTCCGGGAGTGGCAAAAAGAAGAAAAAGTCCATCGGCAAGAAGAAGTTGTCGGCCGACACATCCACCGCTGCATATGCTACAGCTCCGGGTGGCCGAGGGCCACGGCCCGAGAAATGACCTCAGCCGTCCTCTAAAGACGGTGGCAACTCCAAAATTTGGTGTCCTATCCACAAGTCGAACGGCCACAACATGGAGGATTGTCGGGAGGTCCAAAACCTTGCCGAGCGGTACCACAAGCGCCGAGAAGAAGTTCCTTTCTGTCAGAGGGAAGGAAAGAAGAAAGTCGACGAAGCTCCGGCTGAAGAGGAGTTGGGCTCCCAGGAGCCTAAAAAGGTCCTAAAGGCTATGTACACCTCCGTCGATGATGACTCCGACGTCTCTAACAATGAGCGTCGGAAGACCATGAACACCATCTTTGGTGGTTCGTGGGACATCACCTCCCGCCGTGTCCTCAAGACCATGCGGCAGTACATGGCCTCAGTAGCTCCTACAGCCAGGGCAGAGCCTCATCGAAAGCGGATGGACACTACCATCACTTTTGATGCTTTGGACTGCCCTCGGAACATGATCGGAGCTAGCCAGCTACCTTTGATGGTATCACACACCATCAATAACATTCAACTCCACCATGTAATGGTGGACGGAGGTTCGGGGCTAAATCTCATAAGCTTCAAAGCATTTTTCAAGCTTCAGCTCCGACCTTCGGACCTTCGCCCCTCCCGACCTTTCTCCGGAGTAGGTTCGGGGGCCATAACACCACTCGGTGCCATTACTCTCCTTGTGACTTTCGGGCCTTGGGAGAATTATCGCACTGAGAAGTTGATCTTTGACGTCGCTCAGATCAGCTTGCCCTTAACCGCCATTCTGGATAGGCCTGCCTTGTACAAATTCATGGCTGCTGCTCATTATGGTTACCTGGTGTTGAAGATGCCAACACCAGCTGGCGTTCTCCGGATCCGCGGAGACCGTACTGCCGGAGTGACTGCTCTTGAGGAACTGCATGCGCTTGCTACAGCGCAGGAGGAAGAATCCAGGCAGGAGCAAGCTCCGAAACCTCCAAGCATTCGTCAACGAGGCTCGACCTCCGCACCTCGTGTGCAACCAAGCGGCGACACCGACATCCCCGTCAAGGTCGTCCAAATCAATTCCGATGCCGCTCAGACCACCCGTATATCGGGAGGACTGAATGACAAATAGGAACTCGCGCGCATCACTTTCCTCCGGGCTAATGTCGTCGTGTTTGCCTGGCGACCGTCACAAATGCCTGGGATCCCTAGGGAAGTGATCGAGCATAATCTGAAGATCTATCTCGACACTCGGCCCGTACATCAGAAGCCTCGAAAGCAATCCGTAGAGCGACATAACTTCATATGACAAGAAGTGAAGAAGTTGCTCGAAGCTGGATTCATCCAAGAAGTCTTCCATCCAAAATGGCTGGCAAACCCAGTCGTTGTACCCAAGGTCGGCGAGAAGCTTCGAATGTGTATCAACTACACAACACTAAATAAGGCATGCCCAAAAGATCCATTCCCACTACCTAGAATAGATCAGATAGTGGATTCCACCTTCGAGTGTGAATTACAGTGTTTCCTAGACGCATATTCTGGGTACCATCAACTCAGAATGTCTAGGGAATATGAAGAACATACTTCTTTTATAACAGTAGATGGATTGTACTGTTATACTACCATGCCATTTGGTCTCAAGAATACAACTTCAACATTTGTACGAGCTATGTACAAAACCTTTGGAGAGCTCATTAGAGATATAGTGGAAGTGTATGTTGATGACATCGTCGTCAAGATCAAGTACAAGGAGTCACTCGTTGACACCTTGCAAGCTGTCTTTGACAAGCTGCGGGTCACCCGCACGAAGCTGAACCCAGATAAGTGCGTCTTCGGGGTTAGCTCCATAAAGCTTCTCGGTTTCCTGGTAAACCACCGGGGCGTAGAGGAAAATCCGGCGAAGATTAAAGCCAGAGAGGAGATGCGACCACCAGCCCGCATCAAAGATGTCCAGAAACTAACCGGATGTCTAGACGCCCTCAGCCGGTTCATCTCAAGACTGGCAGAATAGGTGCTACCCTTCTTCAAGCTATTGAGGAAGTCTGGACCATTTCAATGGTCTGAAGAAGCAGAAAAGGTGTTCCAAGAGCTAAAGCAGCTCCTCACGACTCTTCCAACCTTGGTAGCTCCGAACCCTAGTGAGCCCTTACTGCTTTACATTTCAGCAACCGACAAGATTGTCAGCATGGTCTTGGTTGCGGAGAGACCAGAACCATCACAAGCTCAGGAATCCAGACCCCTCCAGGAGGGTCCGGAGATTCCTGAAGGTAAGTTTGGGTCCTAGGCCCCAGACTTGGATCAACAGGGAGTTATCCCAGAAGACTTGGACCCCTCCGGGAGGGTCCGGATCACTCCAGCAGAAGCTCCGAGTTCCTCTAGCAGGGACCCGGAGGTCCCCGAAGCAGGTCCGGACCCCTCCGAGAGGGTCCGGGTCGATGTGGAAGAAGCTTCGGGCCCCTCTGAGAGGGTCCAGACAGTCCAACGCCTAGTGTACTTCATCAGCGAAGTACTACATGATGCCAAGACTCGATACCTAGAGGTGCACAAGCTGCTCTATGCAGTTCTCATCGCCTCCAGGAAGCTTCGTCATTACTTCCAAGCTCACAAGATCTCAATGGTGACCTCTTACCCACTGCGTGCAATCTTGCATAATCCCAACTCTACTGGGAACATTGCAAAGTGGGCAGCAGAATTGGCCAAATTCGATCTTGAATTCGTCCCAAGACAAGCGATCAAGAGTCAAGTATTGGCAGATTTTGCGGCGGAATGGACCCCCACTCCATCAAACCCTGGGGGCCCTAGTGAGCAGAAGTCGGAACTCAAGGCTCTGGTCTTCACCGAACCTCACCGGACCCTCTACTTCGACGGCTCCATGCAAAAGCAGGGGGTCGGAGCTGGAGTCCTTCTCCTTGCTCCAACCGGGGAGAAGTTAAAATACATGGTCCACCTTGACTTCAAGGCGACCAACAACATGGTGGAGTATGAAGCACTGATTTATGGACTAAAGATGGCACAATCATAGGGTGTCAAGCAGTTGTTGGTCAAGGGAGATTCGCAGATCATCATTAAACAAGTGAAGGGTGAATGCTGCTGTAACAATCCTCAACTAGCTGCTTATGTCCTTGGAGTCCAGAGGCTTCAGAAGGACATCGAAGTCCTGGATCTCCACCATGTCCAGCGTATCCATAACGCTGAAGCTGATGAACTCTCGATGAAAGCGTCAACCAGAGCTCCGGCTCATGACGGAACCTTCGTCCGGAGGTTGTCAAAACCCACAGCTCAGCCTGCCGAACAGAGCAAAGGGGGTGAGACCAGCATCTCGAAGCTGGCTGTCCCGATGGCCCTGTTACCGTGGCAGCCAATAAGGGTCGTAGGTGCTGCCGGAAGCTCCGAGCAACCCAGCATGCAAGACTCAAATGCTCAAGCAAGCTTCGATGCATGGATCTCGGAGATCTGGAGCTACTTGAAAGACAATATCCTTCCTGACGATGATGTATCCGCTGACCGGATAGTCAGATTGGCTAAAAGATACACGTTGGTAGAAGGGGATCTCTACCGGCGTGGTGCCAACAGCGTCCTAATGCGGTGCATCACAAGGGAAGAAGGTTGCGAGCTCCTTGTAGAAATCCATGCAGGCGAGTATGGGAACCACGCGTCTTTGCGCACGCTGGTCGGTAAAGCCTTCCGACATGGCTTCTACTGGCCTGCAGCGCTCCAGGATGCAACTGAGCTGGTGAAGAAATGCAAAGCACGCCAGTTCCATGCAAAGCAAATTCATACACCGGCTCAGCCACTACAAATGATACCTCCTACATGGCCTTTCGTCTTGTAGGGGATGGACATCTTGGGACCGTCAGAGGTTACAAGTTTTTGTATGTTGCCATCAACAAGTTCACCAAATGGCCGGAAGCAACTCCAGTTGTGACAATAAACAAGCAATCAGCTATCAATTTCTTGCAGTCCATAGTGCAAATTTGGAGTCCCGAAAAAAATCATAACAGATAATGGGACCCAATTCACAAGCTCTGCTTTCCAAGGATACTGTGAAGACCTCGGCATCTAAGTCAGCTATGCCTCTGTAGCTCATCTGGCAAGCAATGGCCAAGCCGAGAGGGAAAATGCAGAAATCCTGGGAGGACTCAAGATGCGCACATATGAGCGCCTGAAAAAGCATGGAGCCAACTGGATTAAAGAGCTTCCGCCCACTTTATGGGACAACAGGACAACTCCAAACCGGTCAACCGGATAGATAGCCTTCTTCCTTGTGTACGGAGCTGAAGCAGTCCTTCCTCCAGAAATCACCTTAGGGCTGCTCCGAGTCTAGACCTCCGACGAAGCCATGCATGACTAGCTCCAGCGTGAAGACCTTGACCTCCTTGAAGAGGGAAGGTGTCGAGCATCTGTTCGGAATGCTCGATACCGCCAAGCTCTTCAGCGCTATCACCAACGACGTGTTCACAGTCGACAGCTCGAGGAAGGCGATCTGGTGCTACGAAGAATACAATCCAGAGAAGGGTTAAACAAACTCTCCCCCAGCTGGGAGGGACCCTTCCGAGTGATCAAAGTATCCCGTCCCGGATGCGTTCGCTTGGCAACCGAGGATGGGACACCTCTCCCAAATCCTTGGAACATTGAGCACCTCTGTAAGTTCTACTCTTAATATCACGGAGGTGAGTCTGTAGTCACATGTGATGTATGTTATAGAGTCATTGTATAGAGTCGGGTAGCTCCTCCAGGAAGACAGCCGGACCTACCCTGCTAGGTCTGCAACGTCCATGCAACACTTGTCACAGTGTCAGAACTAAAAGTGTAGCTAGCTACCTTGGGTCAAACGAGAAACGAAACACACTTAGCCTGGTCCCGTACCCTAAGAGTGTACTTATTTCCCCTGTACCCCGGACCTATAATGAAAGACATCATTGTGTGAAAACAGACTCCACAGGCATTTATTTGTACAGTCTCTATATTTTTTATTTTTCTCTTTCTTGTCTATATCAAAGTTGTGCAGTTCTTAAGAAACTTTAGCTCGACCAGCTCATGTACAATTCTAGTTGCATTGTCTATCCTCTCGGGTTCAAGCATCGTTGATGGCCTACTTGTCTGAATGTCGCCAAGCCAATCTAGGGCCGGAGTGTGCTATCGACCTAGGCTGGTCCTGCACCCTAAGTACGCCACTCTACCTACACCTCGGCAGGCCGAAGTAAGGCGAGTCCAGAAATGATAGGGCCTGGAGCAAGCAAGACGGTGCTCTTGATTGTATTTAGGATTGTGTTCGACCTAAAACTTTCGCGGGAACAGTAAGCCGCAATGAAGTTATAGATAGGAAACGGATTTTACTATTTTTCTTGACTTCAATGTGCAGGAAAAATAAACAATTCAGGACGATGGTGAATGGAGCCGGAGCTACCAAGCTCTGACACCCCAGAGGGTTAACTGTCGATGCTTTACTCGTTGACGGAGACTAATGCCGAAGCTACTAAGCTCCGGCGATGGTCAATGTCGGAGCCACTAAGCTCTGACAGCCTTAGGGGGCGTACACTATCGAAGACTTCGGACCTACAAGTTTGAAGCACGCAAATCTTCAACAACTGTTACATCCTCTTGGTACATGTTCACAATCAAATTGAGTACATCTACCAGGGGGCCAAGCGAGACAAAGGTGTTGAAGACAAAAAATGAAATTCGAATTCTCACAATGGATTTCATTCATCTGGAGACAAGAGATTACAATATTGGAGAAGAAGAGAGAATACAAGCGGGAGCTACAGGGAGACGATCTTAGACCCTATGGAAGAACTGGGCAACCTTCTAGGCCACCTCCGACACGTTGGATCGGGTGGCTTCACCCTCTCCTTCGATGGGACCTTCAAGCACCGGGTCCAGAGGGAATCGAGGGTCCTGGCTAGTGTAGCACGTCAGCACAAACTCTACGACGTTCTTCGCCAGGGACTAACCCTCCGTTTGCAATTGGTCCACGATGACATCGCCCACCTTGGAGAGTTTGTTGTCTCCTGAACCTAGTGCCTCCAATGCCTGGTCCAGCTCCAGCTCCGGATCATCCGGACGCACGGGACTGAAGCCCATTGGAGTAAGCGCGTCGTTGGCCTTGCCCAGGAAGTTCCAAACTTGTTGGGACTCTGCAGCACTTGCACCACGCATCTCCGCCAAGGATCTTTTGGCCGCCGCCATCTCCGAGCTCTCCCGAGTAAGATGCTCCACCTCTTTGGCATTCTGCTGAATCGTTTTAGCATCTTGCCTTTTGAGCTTACTGAGCTCTTCCTCCCGGAGGTGGATCTCGTTCTGGCGGTTGACCAGATCTCTCTTCTGGCCCCACAATTTCTTCTCCCGGGCGGTGATGGCATTCTCCTAATTGTAGAGTTCCTGCCCTCGCTCCCAGGCCTTCTTGTCCTCCTCCTTGCAACGCTCATCCAATTTCTTGGTGCATTCTTCAAGGCTCATGCCAGCCAGAGCTGTCTTTTGGATAAGCTCCTCCTCTCTCTTCACGAGGTCGTCTCGCAGCTCCAGGAATTTCTGCTTTCATCATCGAGCCGTCTTTCCCGTGCTTCAAGAGCCTCCCTGCGCTTGACGAGACTATCGTGGATGGCGGTGAGCCTTACCTGGCGATCATCCGATGCGCTATTTGTAGCCTTGGCCTGCTCATAGATGGCCCGGGACTGGTTGTCAAGGGTCCGCGTCATGCTTTCCCTCTCATCCAACAACTTTTCCCAGTACTCCAGGCGGACCTTCTCCCTTTGCACCCACTCCTTGTCGTCAGCCAGCCTTGATTGTGGCAGCTTGGTCTCGAAATCGAGTCGGTTGCGCCACCTCCTAAGGGTTTGACGCTCCTCCTCGAGGGCCTTTCTGTCGTTGTAGAAGGCCAATTGGACTTGGCAAATACTGGAGCAGGCGTTGTTGATAGACAACGATAGGGGGATCGGGTCCAGACCTGCTGGGGTCCTCTCCGCTGGCTCCAGCGGATCTTTAGCAACAAAATTTGGGTTTCACTTTACGAGAGCGGTCCCCTGAGCTTTAATTAGGGCCGTCCTCCAGGATAGCCTCGGCCGCCGTCGAGGAAGTACCTGCAGCCGAAGTTCCAACCTCCGGAATTGGTTCCGAAGGCCCAGCCGCCAAGACATCAACAACTGGCCCCTCCGGCAGGGGGCCAGCAGCTTTGTCATGGCACTCTGGCTCAGCGGCGGGCACCTCCGGGATCACCTCTTCCGGAGCGGGTGTTGAAGGTTCGGTCGGAGCATAAGCTACTTCTGGCTCCGGCGCAAGCGCCCCCTCCGCCTCTGGATCAGGTGCTGGCGCTTCGACCTTCATGGGCTCGGTCGCTAGCACCGTCGCCTCCACAGCAACTGGCTCGGACGCCGGAACCTCTTCAACGACCGGCTCTACAGCCGGAACTTCTGCAGCAACCGACTCTACCGCCAGAGCTTCCTCGACGACCGGATCAAGTGTCGGAGCTTCATCAACACCCGGCTCTACCCCCAGGACTTCATCAGCCACCGGTTCGACTGCTGGGGCTTCAACAACATCCAGCTATAGGGCCGGAATCACAGCTTCCTCCGGCTCTGCGGTCAGAGCGTCCAACATCACAGCATCCAACCCCGAAGCTTCAACCTCCGAGGCTGGCGCTGCTGGTAAATCTTCAGTCCCATGGTCCGGCGCTACCACGAGAGCCTCTAGGGATGAGTCGTCCAAAACAACGACAGCCGGTGCCAGGGCTACCGCACCCTCAGCCACCTCTTGGGGAGGCGCTAGAATCGAAGCCGAAGTTGCACCCTGCACAGCCTCAACCGCTACTGCAGGGACTGGAGCCTCAGCCCTTTTCTTTGGCACGCTGTGGATGAAGGACGAAGAGACTCAAAATACAGTTAACAATAAAAAAATTGACTGAGGTAAAAAATAAAAAATTACCTCGGAAGGCTTCCGCACCAGTTCCCACGGAACCTCTTCTCCGGACGCTCTAGACTGGCCCCGGCCGACACTGGCATGGTAGTCCCGGAGGGCCCCCCCCGGAGCTTGCTACTGCTGTCGGCGTTGCTCTGGTCGAGGCCCCCCTCGACTAGGAAGGACCTCCGGACCCGGAGCCCTCAGCTGGCCCTAGTACCGGAGTCACCTGGCCAGAGCTAGCACCCCGGGAAGAAGCCGCTACTGGAGTAGACGCCGCCGTCATAGACCTCCCCCTCCGGGGAGAAGGAAACGCCGCAGAAGAAGTATGCTTGGCCCTTCTGTTGGCATGCTTCCTCTTACGGCTCGAGGGCTCAACCAATTCCTTGCCCTTGCCAACGACTTCAGTTCTTGGCTTAGGGGCGGGAACGGAGCCACCTTCCGGTGCTTCGGAGATAGCCAACCCGGTGGTCAAGTGCCTCTCAACGACACCAAGGTCGTCAAGCATCGGCATCGTCCGCCGGAGCTCCCTACTGAATTCTGCTACCATGTTCAGTGGGAGGAAAGCCGGCGGCGGAGCCAAGTCGTCGCCCTCGACGTCAATGCCGTGCTGGAATTTCTTCAGGTGGAACTCCAAAGTCGCACCCTCCATGTTGGACTTCAAACCGGTATCGATCCGGTCGTCGTCCAGCACGCTGTTGAGGGCCCAAGCCAACTTTTCCCTCCTCTTCAGCGGAGCCCACCTGTTGGTCAGGAAGTTGCAAAACACCGCCTGGGGAGTCACCCCTCCTTCCACGCACAGGCGGATCCTGGTCAGAGCAGGGTTGAAGGCATCCGACAGCACCGGAGCTTCACTCGAAACTGCAGTGTCGATGTTGGGGAGGCCTTTCGGCAGCTCCAGCTTCTCATTCTCCTCCACCCTGATAACAATCCAATCCTTCTTCCAGTCGTCCCACTTTCCAAAAGGGAACGACTGCAAGTACTTGTACGGTCACTTCTTGCGCTTCACAAAATAGTAGAAGCCAAGGTACTCGTCGCTCCGACCTGTGGTTTGGACAGTGAAGAAGGTGCAGAAAAGCTCAATGCAGGGGGGAATGCCCAACCACATCTCGCAAAAGTGGACAAAGATGGACACCAGCAGAATGGAGTGGGGGCCAAGGTGATATAGCTGCAGACCATAGAGGTCTAGCAGCATCAAGAAGAAGGAGGACAAAGGTGGGATCAGTCCCACCATGGCATATGCACAGAAGTACACCATGTCACCGGCGTGTTCCTTCTCAAACGGAAGCTTGTCAGCGTGGACCAGGTGGTTGAAGAAGTCAGGGGACCATCACATGAGGGCCCGAACCTTCTTCAAATCATCATCGGTCTTCAGTCGGCTCTGGCGGAGACCCAACTCCATCGCAGCACAGCGAGGAAAGAGAGGAAAGGCAAGAAAAAGTTTGGAAGGTTTGAGCACAAGATCGATTGAAAGGCGTAAAGAACGCCAAACGGTGTGTGCTTTCCTTCTTAAGTAAGCCGGCGCAACGCCTGGATAGAAACCGCAGAGGAGTCGATGATACCAGTCAAGGATTTCACCCCGCCAATGACAAGGGGGCCCAGGGCCACCCCGACGATCAAGTCGAGGTTCTTACCCCAGGTGAATGGTTGTCATCATGAAAGGCGGGAAACCCGAAGTCGACGGCATAAAAGGGCACGCGGAACTGATACGATTTTCGTATCGAGAACCGGCGACCTTCAATTGCGTGAGATCCGCACGTTGAGATCTCACCTACCGCCTTCAAGATACGCCACACGGCGGAAGTTTAACTATGAACTACCGCCAACGGCACAAACAAATACCCTTGAAGACACGGTTCAGAAACCGAAGAATGGACCCACCTCCAGCGAAATGACTTCATACAAAAGGTCTCTCCTGGAGGTGAGTCTAGGGGGCCACTGTCAGTACCCTCCGTACCGGATATCTCTTGGGATCACAAAGATCACAAGGAAACTCTATCTACTAGATTTGAAGACCTCCGAAGGCCACACATGTCAGGCATAGCCGGACCTGCTTCCCCGACATGGTCAGTCCTAGGGTCGCCACGTGTATCACAAGACCGGAGCTATCACCCACACCTGGGATGCTCCAGTCAGAATACCAATATGGCACCCCCGGACCTAACCCCAGATAGAGGGAAGCTCCAGTACTGACACGTGTCCAATAGCACCGGACCTACCCGTCCACGACGGTGAGCTCCGGAGCTGCCACGTGGCAGCTGCTGGACCTTCAACCTCAACTGACAGGCCGATGGACCCCCCAACGGCTCCGGATCTTCAAGGATCAATCAAAGACTTCAAGACCCGATTAAGTGTCATTAATACCATATTAATGACACACGATCAGATGGTCCTTAATACTGGTAACGGCACTATCAAGGCCCGTTACCAGGCTATTAAGGGTAATTAACTCCATTTATTGTGTATCAAGCGTGTGCAACCGCCGGGGCCACCTATCGAGCCAGGCTAACGTCGTAACGACTAGTCCTTCTACTATAAAAGGACTGGTCGACGATACACAAAGGATGGTTCCAGACCACTACTGAACACTCTGAGCTAGACGAGCTTCTTCTTCTAGAGCTTCTTCTAGACTCACAGGCTTAATACATCAACAACACACCCCGTGGAGTAGGGTATTACGCTCAGGCGGCCTGAACCATGTAAATCTCTGTGTACACGTGTCTTTCACCTTCTTCAATCTTTGCGCACCCATTACCGAACTACAACTCCTTGATCTACCAGAGGTAGTGTCGGGAGATCTGCCGGATCCAAACACCGACAAAGCATCTTTAAAGTTTTTATCATTAAGGGCAGCAAGCTTTTTGTTCTTTTCAATTTCAAGTTCTAGTTTATCAAGTGTGGGGGTATGTGCAATTATTAGAGAGAACATATTTTTATATATTAAATCACGTTAGGAACAAGAATCATCACTAGGAATATCAAAGATTTCAAATGATTAATTTCAGATTCTGGTGACTTGATTTTAACAGCATTGTCCCTAAGATTTTAATCCTTTTTCATAACTATAACAGTGGCACGAGAAATAGCATCCCACATTTCTTCGCAAGTAGGACATACCTCTTCAATGTCGCCGTTGTGTTCTTCCTCCATACTTGATCTTGACTTGCCCACTGTCGGTACCCGACATACCGGGTACCCTCGTGTAGAAGCTAGAGCCGCCTAGGTACCCCGCTTCCTAGCAAAGGCGGGGTCTTAGGTCGCCACGTGTTCAAAAGACCCAGACCCATTAGTCTCAGATGGGAGGTCCATGATATTCACAAGAAACCCGAAGGAGAAGCTCATCACGCCCTTTGGAGACGAGCCCCCAGGTAACCACGTGTCCAGCAGGAAAGGATCCCTCCTCCCCGTGAGATAGGGCTCCAGAGCTGCCATGTGGACCAAGACATCAGACGGCCCACCTCCCATATTGGTGGGCTCCAACGCTGCCACGTGTCCCGCAAGAGATGAGCTCCCAAGCTGCCACGTGGCCCGCAAGGCGTGACCTGACCTCCTCCACAGAGGTGAGCTCCAGAGCTGCCACGTGGTCCACAGGGCACGACCTGAGCTCCTCCGCAGAGGTGAGCTCTAGAGCTGCCACATAGTCCAGCCGCTTGCCCTGGATAGAGGGACGTGGGAGTTAAGAGGACATTCCGCCTTGTCCCTATTAAGGATTGAAGATACGCGGCTTCCCCAGACGCATGGCACGGCACACGCCTAATGTATGGTACCGCTACGACCAATCGAATCACAGTGAAGATGCTGCAGGCCTATCCCACTCTGCCAAGTGGGTAGCTTATGACGACAGAGACAGTTGGACAGGACATCCCCTGCCAATGTCACCAACGGCGCATGGGCTACTGATGACGCAGACGGCAAGACGGCGAGTCTTCAAGTCCATGGTCATAGCAAGCATATGGAACAAGCCTTAGATCTTTAGCATAAGATCGCCCCAGGACAACCTGTCAGGGCCTGAGACCCCACTTCTAAGGCATCCGACCTTGTCTATAAAAGGCCCGGACCACCACCGTTACAAAGGACCAAAACATCACACATGCATACACACATACTAGCAATACCATCCACCATGGAGTAGTTTGTTTTGCTCATTGCGACCCAAACCACGTAAAACCATGGTCTCATATTCCCATCCGCTAGAACACTTGATTGAGGCCTAAGCCCTACCGATCAAAGAACCTCCGCGGGCTGCTCCTTAGCAGATCCGGTGGAAAGTGTCACTCTAAGACTTCGACATGGTGTTCATCAGGCCTGTGGAAGGCGGTTTCACGACAGTCGTCCGATGACCAGATTCGTCGCACGAGTTGTGCTCTCTAGTCCATCACGCCCCCGTGCAGGTACAGTTGGCCAAGACGACACGTCAGGACACATCTCGACTTAGTCAACCCTGTCGGCACCACCAACAGCAAGCCCAGAGACCGCTCCGGCAGCAGCCAGAGCTCTTCTCCTCCACCCATCATTGCGGAACGCTTCATAGGGAGCAGCTTAGTAGTGGGTCCAAGACATTGACCATTTTTTCGTCGTAGCCGCCAACTCCCCTAACATGGGAAGGCGCCTCGTGTTGCTATCACGATTGCCATCCATCGACCACTGCACTACCAACTCTCGCTCCTTCAGGCCTACGAGCGTTGGCCGGATACCCACGGAGGACCTCAGGGCTGAGCATGATAGCCGTCAAGCTCACGTGGACGGCTGAGTCATCATCGAGCGGTAGTGAGAGAGGCAGCGCAACCTCGACGCCGAATATGGCCCTCAATGCCCTGTTCAAAAGGCGTCCTCCATCCATGGTGCACAGCAGGTAAACCCTCCGCCACCTGACCAGGAGTATGTTAGCTCGACAGCCAGCCTGCAGTACTTGGTGCACCAGGACATGCAACAACAGTACTTGGTGCAGCCGATACAATTGGAACAACACATGGCACAACTAGTGCCACAACCGCAGGTTCCACAGTCCTCGCACTTCATGCAGCAGACCCCCTTGGGGTATGCTACCCCGTATTCCTCTCCAACGAAACCCATCGGAAGCTGCGCAATGTTGGCTCGAAACCTCCTCATCGCGACGTGGCCACACAAGTTCCGACCACATATGTTGGAGAGGTTCGATGAAAGCATCAACCCAGCCAAGTTCCTGTAGATCTACACCAAGATGCTCCTTGCTGCAAGAGCGGATGAGACCATCCAGGCAAACTACTTCCTAGTCGCCCTGACTGGATCAGCCCGCTAGTGGCTGATGAACCTGCCTGAGGGGTCTATAACCTTTTGGGATGAGCTGTGCCGGCTGTTCACAGCGAAATTCGGAAGCTCCTACACTCGCCCCGACACCAAGCTCGACCTCCATGTCGTGCGGCAACAACCCAAGGAGACGTTGAGGTCATTCATTCAGTGTTTCTCCAAGGTACGCAACTCAATCCCCAACATTCCAAATGCCTCTGTCATAGTGGCATTCTGCCAGCGAGTGTGTGACCACAAGATGCACGAGAAGTTAGCCACGCACAACATACAAGACGTCTCCAAGATATTCTCCATCGCCGACCGGTGCGCCAGGGCTGCAGAAGGTCGCGACTGGCACGCTCAGCCCACCCCCGGGGCGGGCGGGGCTAGCCAGACTGGAGAAGGAGCCGCTACCTCTGGTAGCAGCAAAAAGTAGAACATGAATCGGGGTGGCGGCCAGAAGAAACTGTTGCATGGGTCCCCCAACGCGGCAGCAGCCACAACCGGACGTGGCAAACCCTCACGCTTGGAGAAGCGCCCACGTCAGCCACCTACCACTGATAAAGGCGTAGAGCCCTACTCGGTGCACAAAACTCGCGACTACACCACGAGCGGGTGCCGGGAGATAAAGAGATGCGCCGAACGCTACAAGAGCGGGCGTAACAGCGCCCAGACGGTGCCCCCTTCCGCCAGCGGGAGGGCAAGCAGAAGGTTGACCCACAGGTCGATGATGACAAGGAGATGGAGTACTAGAAGCAAGAGCGGGCTATCATAGCGGTCCACCAAGACGAGGACTTTGACGCCAAAGGCAACCACGAGTGTCGCAAGACCCTCCACGTTATCTTCGAGGGGTCTTGGGATCCCGTGTCCCAAAATGCAGTCAAGACACTTAATCGTGCAGTGGCTTAGATAACCCCTGTACTCACTCTGGCACTGCACCACCACTGCAAGGAGATGCCGATCAGCTTCAATGCCTCTGACTGCCCCAAGAACATGGCTTGGGCAGGGGTTTTACCTCTCCTGGTTGCCCACACCATTGCCAACATCAAGCTCCACACTGTCTTGATAGATGGTGCGGTCAGCCTAAACTCCCTCAACCGCGCAGCCTTTGAGCAGCTGCAGATCCCGGTGTCCAAGCTCACCCCCTCAAGCCCATTCTTAGGGGTGGAACCAGGGATCATCATCCCATACAGCAACATCCATCTCCGGGTGAACTTCAGGACACCCGAAAATTACAAGACGGAGAGCATCCTCTTCGATGTCGCTGATGTCAGGCTCCCCTTCAACACCATCATCGGCAGGCCAACCCTGTATTTATTCATGGTCGTAGCCCACTACGGCTACCTCGTCCTAAAGATGCCAACCCCCTCCAGCATCCTCGGGATCCGCAGAAAACTCACCGCCATGGTGTTATCCTTGGAGCAGCTCTAAGCCCTCTAAGCAGACCCGACACCCACCCCAGACGGCGCTCGATCAAGTCAGCCTCCGTCGAGCTCACGTCAGCACGAAGCACCCGCTGTGCCCCGACTGGAGCTCTCCGGCAACACTAACATCCCCGTCAAAGCTGTAGAGCTCAGTCCTAGCACTGCTCATACCACCTAAAGGACGGGCGGCAGGGGCAGGAAGTAGGGACGCTCGCTCATAGCCCCTCTAGTAGCTATCGACAGCAAGGTTGCACCACAACCATCACAACTTCCTTGGGGCCTTGGGAACCCCTATTATAAATATTAAAATTAGTTGAACAGTGTAAAGGTTTTTGTAGGGCTTAGGAGCAGCACTAAGGGCAACTGAGCACCGGGAGGGTCAGTTCCAGAGTGTGCAGTCAACTTAGCTTGGTTCTGAACCCTAAGGTTGTACACCCTGCCTCCCTCATAATTCGGGAGCAAGCCGTTGCCCTCTTTTGTAAAAGCCTTACTCTCCCTATGAACTCTGATAAAAAAGAATCACTGTTTTACTTAATGCTTTTTTAAACACATTGTTCATTTAATTATGCATTAATTTTATGAACATGATATACTAGACTCGTTTATTGCGTATTACCTTTATATGCATGGTTGTACACTGTGTAACTCACCCATGCAGGAGTCATGAAGTCCTAATATAGACAGGTCTACTTGAGGTACCTATAGTGTGTGAGGGGTTCTCCCGACTCCTCTCATCATTAGGACCCTGTGACACCAGAAGGCTTTCCAGGAATGGCATGTGCCGAGCAGGAGGTCTAAGGAGTGTAAATTGCTTAGCCTGGTCCCATACTTTAAGAATGCACACCCTGCCCCCCAAAGCTACGACCATGTACTGGAGCCAGAAAGCTCACACCCTGAGGACGTTGGGAGCCGGACCACGGAGCAGCAACGCATCGAATTACCCAAGCCCTGTGCGTCGGTCCTAGACAGTAACGCATGACAAAGCTAAGGGAAGAAACAGGTAAACAAGCGAGCAGACAAGTGCCCCCTCTTTCTATGATATGTGCAGGACAAACCGCTAGAGCGTCCGGTTCTAACACCTCCCAGGGAGGCCTGCCATCGACGTCTCAGCAACGATGGTGGGCGAAGCCGGAGCACCCAGCTCCGGCACCTCACAAGGGGCCTACTGTCGATGTCCCAGCATGACAACGACGGCACCAAGAGCCGAAAAGTGAGTAAACTCTCCCGCCCCGCTCTTGTTGCTAATAGGGTTCTCTTGCGATAGCCTGTACACCAGGGGCCTGCCGTCGACGACTCTATGACAATATTGGATGACACCAGAGCATCCAGCTGCAGAACCACCCAAGGGGCCTACCGTCGACATCTCAACAACGATCGTGGACGACGCCAGAGAACCCAGCTCCGGCATCTCCCAAGGGGCATGCGTCGATGTCTCCACGATGGTGATTGGTGACGCAAGAGCGTCTAGCTCCGACACCTTTCAAGAGGCCTGCCGTCGATGCCCCAACAGGACAACGAGATCACCAAGCGCGGATAAGTGAGTAAACACTCCTGCCCCGCTCTTGTTGATAACAGGTTTGTCTTGCGATAGCCTGTACACTAGGGGCCTGCCGCCGCCGACTCTACGACGATGGCGGACGATGCTGGATCATCCAGCTCTGGCACCCGCCAAGAGGCCCGCCGTCGACGTCTCAACTATGATGGTGGGTGACACCGGAGAACAAGCTCCAGCACCTCCCAAGGGGTCTGCAGATGACGTCTCCACAACGGTGGTGAGCGACATCAGAGCGTCCGGCTCTGGCACTTTGCAAGGGGCCTGCCGTCGACGTCCCAGCACGTCAATGATTGCACCAAGCGCAGATAAGTGAGTAAACTCTACTGACCCGCTCTTGTTGCTAACAGGGTTCTATTGTGATGGCCTGTACACGGGCGGCCTGCCATCAACGATACTACGATGATGGTGGACGACACCGGAGCATCCAGCTACAGTACCCCTCAAGAGGCCTGTCGTCGACGTCTCAACGACGATGGTGGGTGACGCCGGAGCACCCAACTCTGGCACCTCCCAATGGGCCTACCGTCGACGTCTCCACTATGGTGGTGGTCGACGCCAGAGCGTCCAGCTCCAACACTTCATAAGGGGACTGCCGTCGATGTCCCAGCACGTCAACGACAGCACTTAGCGCTGATAAGTGAGTAAACTCTCATGCCCCGCTCTTGTTGCTAACAGGGTTCTCTTGTGATAGCCCGTACACTAGGGGCCTGCCGTTGAGGACTCTACGATGATGGTGGACGACGCCAGAGCATCTAGCTCCAGGCATCCCCCAAGGGGCCTACCGTTGATGTCTCAACGATGATGGTGGATGACGCCAGAGTACCCAGCTCCAGCACCTCCCAAGGGGCCTGCTGTCGACGTCTCCACGACGATGGTGGGCGACACTAGAGCGGTCTAGCTAGGGCACTTCGCAACGGGCCTGCCGTCAACGTACCAGCACGTCAACTACAACACCAAGCGCGGATAAGTGAGTAGACTCTCCTGCTCCGCTCTTGTGGCTAACAGGGTTCTCTTGCGATAGCCTGTATAGGCCTGTCGCGATGACTCTACAATGATGGTGGACGATGCCGAAGCATCCAGCTTGGACACCCCCCAAGGGGCCTGCCGTCAACATCTCAATGATGATGGTTGACGACGTTGGAGCATCCAGCCTCAGCACCTCCCAAGGGGCCTACCGTCGATGTCTCCACAATGTTGTTGGGTGATGATGTAGCGTTGAGCTCTGGTACTTCACAAAGGGTCTACCATCGACGCCCCATCATGTCAACGACAACACCAAGGGTGGATAAGTGAGTAAACTCTCTTTACCCGCTCTTGTAACAGGGTTCTCTTGCGATAGCCTGTATACCAGGGGCCTGCCATTGACGACTCTATGACGATGGTGGACTACGCGAGAGCATCCGGCTCTGGCGCCCCCCAAGGGGCCTGTCGTCGACGTCTCAACGACGATGGTTGAAGATACCGAAGCATCTAGCTCCGGCACCTCCCAAGGGGCCTGCCGTCAATGTCTTCACGAGGTGGTGGGCAACGCCGGAGCGTCAAGCTCTGACACTTCGCAAGGGGCCTGTCGTCGATGTCCCAACAAGTTAACGATAGACCAAGCGTGGATAACTGTGTAAACTCTCCTGCCCCGCTCTTATTGCTAACAGGGTTCTCTTGCGTTAGCCTGTATACCAGGGGCCTGCCGTCAATGACCCGACGACGATGATGGACGACACCAGAGCATCCAGCTATGACACCCCCAAGGGTCCTACTGTGAACGTCTCAATGACGATGGTGGGTGACGCAAGAGCACCTAGCTTTGACACCTCCCAATGGGCCTACCATCGATGTTTCCATGACATGATGGGCGACGCCGGAGCGTCCAGCTCTGGCAATTGGTGGCGTTATGACACTCCAACTCCCCTGCTCCATTGGGGGCACGTTGAAGACACCCTACAACTCAAATGGTAGATGTGCCTAGCCAACTAACCACATCTACCAAGGGGCCTCTAAGGGGGTTCCATAGGTAGGGCATCAATGGGGAACACCTCGGCCATATCAATTGTGCAACCGTTGATCCTCAAAAGCCAACGGGCTCGACAAAGGTTATGCAAAACCTTACGCAACTAAGGACTCGGAGCAACAATTGAGAAGCACAAAGACAAGCCAAGAAGCCAAACACAGATTCATATTCATTAAGGAATATTTACAAAGGGGCGAACCCAGGATACAAAGTCGGGCTGCCAGCCTCAGTCCCTAGTGAATTACGCAACAACATGTTTTGCAGCAATCTTAACCTATGCCGCTGCCGCCTCCTCGCGCTCTTCAATCGAACCTTCAAAAACTGGCTCCGGGGCAAATCAGGGTATCAGCTCTGGTAGCACAACAAGACATGGGTTTCCATCGTCTCCGGCACCGCTCTACCTTCAGCTTCCAGGTGTAGAGCCAGCTAACGCTCCTGCAGATCGAGCTCCCTCACGCGGCACTCCATCGAGCACTCCCGGGCTTGGACGTCGAGATCACACAGGAGAAGTTTCTAATGCTCAGCTGAGTGTTGGGCACGATCCCGCGACAAGTCCCTCTTCTAGAGCTCAAGATCTTCAAGGCGGGACTGCAACCTGTCCCGATCAGCGTCAGCCTGAGCCATCATTGCATGGGCCATCACCTCCTGCTCGGCGACAGCAGCCTCCCTCTCGGCAATAGCGGCTTCTTGGTGACTCGGGGCCTCTTGACCTTCTTCAGGGGTGTGCAGGCGGGCATCAATCGTGTCATTGGCTACCTTGGCGTCGGACAGAATCTTCTGGGACAGGGCGTCCGTGGCCTTCACCAAGCGGTGCCTCAGCTCCAGCTCCTTGCTCTCCTTATAGTACGTCACCTTCGCCTCGACAATCGTGGACCTCAGAAGGTCCTCCTAGCCTCGTAGGTGCTCGCCTTCGCCATGCAGCTTCTCCCACTCAGAGGCGAGAGCCTTCTACGCCCGGCAGATGTTGGATTGCACCTGAAGGATGCTAGACTACGTCAACTCCATGATGTCGGAGAGGCGCTCCAGCTGCACTGAAGTCAGGGAAGGTTGTCCAGTGATCATCTCGAGGACCTCTTCCCCCCGTAGCAGTGAAGGTGAGGCCACTAGTACTGGTGATCTTGCCCCCAAAGCTAAGCAGGAGTTGCGACACCACTAGAAGCGGCAACGCCATCATCGCTCAAAGATCCGCCCGCTGGACCAACAGTAGTGTTGGCCAGGCCTTCAGCCCCCAGAGTCGACTTCGACATTGCCTCTTCAACGATGGCCGGAGGTGCCTCTGCCACGAAGGCCAGAGGTGCCTCTAGCGCGATGATTGGAGGTGTCTCTGGCGCGATAGCTGGAGGTGCCTCCGGCGCGACAACTAGAGATGCAATCGGAGATGCTTCACTACCCGCACCGGGCACAGATGCCGGAGCCACACTCCCCTGAACAAGCTTGGCGGGCTTCCCCGCTGGCACAACCGTAGCCTCCTCGGCCACCTTCGAAGTGCTTCCGGGCACTACCCCGAGCGGTAAGGGCCTCACAACAGTTGACGTAGTCCTGCAAATCAAGATCAAACCTTGACCAATCAACAAAGGTAGGTGAGATAATATAGCAAGTGTTAGCTAGAATGCCTCACCGATGTCCCTGGAAGCACCAGCGAGCCTCCACATTCGGTGACCCTGAAGCCGCATGCCAGGACGATGGCATAATAGGCGAGGTCATCCCAGCTGGGCCTCCGCCAAAACCACCAGCAATGCCTCCACCTTGCGCTGGTGTGCCTACACCAACTCCGGCAGAGCCACTCCCGAAGCCTCCTCCCGATCTACCGATGATGTCGGCTCGAGGCCTTTTTGCCTGAGGCTCCGTAGGTGTGATGCTGCTGGAGCCCCCTGTGGCACCCTGGACAACATTGGCGATGGGGATGATGGATGATGTGTCGACCGCTAACATCGGCGGAGCCACCGCTTGACTGACCGAGCGTCCCCACGAAGAACCGCTGATGCCCAATACTGAAGAGGGGCGCACCGAGGGATGTTGATTTGGAGTGAAGGCCACCTTCGGCGGCACCCTCTATGGCCACCGAGGGCGTTTCCACTTCACAACCTCGACAACCAGGGCCTTCCCCTTTCCTGTGTCGGGGACCGGTGCCTTACACTTACTTGCGTCAGGGACCGACGCCTTGCCTTTCCCTCCGACAGCAGGAGCCTCCTCTGCCCTGGAAGCTTTGGAGCCTGAAGAGGGTGCAGACTCCTCTGAAGGGTCAACGATGGCCAGGACCCGGCTCTCATCACCAACCTGCCGCGGTGCAAGACCGATCGCGTCCAGGTTGGGCATCTCCATCAAAACCTTCATCTGAAGGTCTCGATCCGTGCAAAGCGGTGGGCAAGCCCGTGGGAAGTTGAAGACGTCGTCCGACAGCAGGTCGCCGCACACCTTGGACATTGTTTCGAGCACCTCTTTAGGGGTCGTCTCTATGTCGCGACCCTGCACCAGCCGGGTGCCATCCTATAGCCCGAAGTAGAGCCATGCAGGACGGCAACAGTGCTGAAGGGGAGCCAGGCGTTGACAGATGAAGTCCACCATCACCTTCAACTTTGATAGACCATGATCCACCAGGAATATGATCCTCTCCATCTATGGGGTGTAGGCCTGCTCTAACTCCGTCCATTCCTCCCAGGTCTCCTTCCTGATCGTCACCCATCCGCTGGGAATAACCAGGCGGTCATGGGCGTCGACTTGTACGATCACCCAGTCCTTCCTCCAATCAGCCCACTTCGCCGAAGAGAGTGGTGTAATGTACTTGATGGGGTTGTTGGCCCGATGCTGGAAGCAGTAGCTGCCAAGGAAGTTGAATTTGTTCTTCTTCCTGGTCCATCACAGCATGAAGAACTTCCAAAACACTGGTACGCTCGGATGCACCCCGAAGAACATCTCGCAGAAATGCGAGAACACCACCGCCACCACTGGAGAGTTCAGCGGCAGCTGATGAAGCTGAAGCCCAAGGACTTCCAGGAGTGTCACTAGGAATGAGGAAACAGGAGGGACGAACCTAGAGTATGCATACGCCTGGAAGAAGACGATCTCCTTCTCCCCAACTCCTGTGGCAAGGAGCCAGAACAGATCAGGTCATGTCGCTCCTCGTCTTCCCAGCCGAAAAGTCGCCTCACGGGCGAGACATCCTGCATTCGAGAAGGAGGCAGGACTGAGTCCATTAGAGCAAGGGTCGAGAACCTCAAGGGTGGGTAGACGCTCAAGGAGGAATACGAAGGCTCGAATGCTTGGGGTGTGCGGAAGAAAGGAACCTCCATTGCGCACAAAGGTACCCCTTTTAAGCACCCTAGTGGCATTTGGGCACATGGTGCAAATTTGAGCGGGCTCCAAATCAACGTCTCGTACCACGACATCCATGACAAACGGTCCCAGGTCCCCCATTAGAAAAACCGGCCCAGGCAGTTCTCCGCCTAAGAAGGCAACCCGGTGGTTCCAATAAAGGCATATGTGAAACCAGCAGAAGTGCAGCAGGCACCTTGGCAACCGTCGCGATAATGTCGCAGCAATAAAAGATCCCGTCGCCATGACCCCTCAACTAGAGAGGGATGCATGGTCACAGCAGCAGAGGCGCGCACCGCTTCGACTGAGCAAGACAAAATTAAAAGGCCACGCGGGAAAGCAGGATAAAGGGCTCCCCCTCAGGCTCATCGCCTCCACCCAGGGTGGACCTAGGGGCCACTATCAGTACCTGGCATACCGGGTACCCTCGGGCACAAGCTAGAGCCGCCTAGGTACCCAGCCTCCCAGCAAAGGCGGGGTCCTAGGACGCCACGTGTTCAAGAGACCCAGACCCATCAGTCTCATATGGAAGGTCCAAGATATCCGCATGAAAACCAAAGGAGAAGCTCAGCATCCCCATTGGAGAGGAGCCCCCAAGTAACCACGTGTCCAACATGTAAGGATCCCTTCTCCCTGTGAGACAAGGCTCTAGAGCTTCCACGTGGACCAAGTCATCTGTTGGGCCACCACCCATATGGGCGGGCTCCAATGCTGCCACGTGTCCCGCAAGGCAGAACCTAACTTCCTTCGCGGAGGTGAGCTTTCAGCACTGACACGTGTCCAGTAGGACAGGGCCTAGCCTTCCCCTGTGGAGATGAGCTCCTGAGCCGCCACGTGGACCGCAAGGCGGGACCTGACCTCCTCCGCAGAGGTGAGCTCTTGAGCTGCCACGTGGTCCGAAAGGCAGGACCTGACCTCCTTCGCAGAGGTGAGCTCCCGAGCTGTCACATAGTCCAGCCACTTTCCCTGCACAGAGGGACGCGGGGGTTAAGAGGACAATGCGCCTTGTCTTTGTCAAGGGTTGAAGATACGCAGCTTCCCCAGCCGCATGGCGTGGCGCATGCATAATGTCAGGTACAGCTGCAACCAATCACATCACAGTGAAGATGCTGCAGGCCTATCCCACTCCACCAAGTGGGTAGCTTACGGCGATAGAGACAGTTGGATGGGACATCCCCTGTTAATGTTAGCAACAGCGCATGGGCTACTGACGACGCATGTGGCAAGATGGCAAGTCTTCAAGGCCATGGTCAGAGCAAGCTTACGAAAGAAGCCTTAGATATTTAGGATAAGATCGCCCCGGGACCACATGTTGGGCCCCGAGGACCCCACTTGTAAGGCATCTGGCCTTGTCTATAAAAGGCCCATACTGCCACCAACAAAGGACCGAAACATCACACATGCATACACATATACTATCAATACCATCCACTATGGAGTAGGGTGTTATGCTCATTGCGGCCCGAACCACATAAAAACCACCGTCTCATATTCCCATCCGCTAGGACACTTGATTGAGACCTAAGCCTCGCTGAACAAAGAACCTCCACTAGATGCTCCTTAGCTGATCCGGGGGAAGTGTCGCTCTAAAACTTCAACACTTGCCATGAAACACAAGTTTGCAAAATCATATTCATCTTCATCACTTCCAATGTCCACATCGCTCGAGCCAAGTTCTTGAAGTGCAGAGATAGAACTATTCACTAATTGGCGCTTTGTAAAACCCTTTTTCTTCTTCTTCTCGTTTGCAAAGGAGTTCTTCGTCCTTGTTTGCTTTTCATCACATGAAGTAGCACCTGAAAGGTTAGGGCAATCCATGCAAAAATTTACTGTCTTACCACATTCGAAGCATCTTTGAGGTCCGACACTTCCTCTTCTTCTAGTTGTCACATTTTGCAATGCTTTTGAGAATTGAGTAGAGATGAGTGCAAGTTCTTCCTCTGGAAACTCTTCAATCTATTCAAGGGTTAGAGAGGACAACGAAGCAAGTGTTCCACAAGATGAAGATTGGCAGAGCTAAGCATGTCACATTGAGAAACAAATGCAAGGGACTTGTTAGGGTTCTTACGTGAGATTATGTCAACTTAATGAGTTTTCAATTTATAATATAGAACATCTAAAGTAAGTGTACTCATGACAGTAGATTCACGAATAGATGTGACTTTCGTCTCCCAATTTGACATGTCTAATGCACTTAGTAGTTTCCTATCATTCTGAGCATCTGAAAATTTAACATTGACGCTATGCAAGTTGGTGAGAATTTTATTAAAGCGAGCAAAGAGATCGTCGATGGACTCACCTTGTTGCATCTTAAAGCGGATGTACTCCTTTTTGAACATGTCTTGCCTTACATCCTTGATCATGTTGGATCCTTCGTGGTAGTCGCAGAGTGCTTTCCACACATCATATGCAGATCGGAGGTGAGCAACACGATCAAAGTCTCTTTGAGTTAATCCTTGTATGATCAAGTTGTGAGCCTTGTTGTTGTTGTCAAAATCTCTCATGTTGTCATCATGACTTGATCGTTTGATGGCATGTCATAAGACATGTACACCTTTTCCCATATTGCAAGGCCTTGTGCCTGGATGAAAGCTTCCATAGGTGCCTTCCAAACCTGAAAATCTATACCACTAAAAACACAAGGTTTTGTGGAGTATTTCTCCATGATGATTAGTCAAAAACACGTACAAATCACAAAGATTAGAGCAAAATGGCTCTGATACCAATTGTAGGATCGAAGAGCATGTGAAAACCTACCATAGGGGGGTGAATGGTAGATTACAACTTTTTCAGCGGAAGCAACAAACACCCGTCAGCAAGAAATTGATATATTAAAGAAATCATGTGTGTGGCTAATCTAAATGTGTTCAACTGTGACAAAAGTGGTAGATATTATAGAGTATGATGTAACGAAGACACAACAACAAGAATCACTTGAATCCGTCGAGAAAAACTCATGTTAGAATAGAAAGATTGAACAAAGGATTAATCTGTTCTACCCGAGTAAAACCAGATCTGTAACACTGCAATGAAACTTGTGTAGATCCAAAACCACAAATCCAATGACTGTGAAATTTTCACAGATGATATATAATCAAGTTTTGAAGACAACCGAAAAGGAATCACGTCAAGTTGGATCTGTAAAACTCAATTTATGATAAAACCACCGAAGCAAGGTGGTGCTGTACAGAGACTCAATGAGAAAGACTTGACAAAAACAAGTCGGGCGAACAAGGCACAAAAGCTCCTTTAGATGATGAATTTTATTGATAAAAATCAAGGAACAGCCCCAGAGTCGTCCACCACGAGCTCTGGCCTCCCTTGCTTATACAACCAGCCTTTAGGTCAACCCAATCCTAACTAGGACTCAAATCCAACTCATATTCAACTTAAACTTTCCATAACTGCTCAAGACTGTTCTATATGCAGATAGAAGCAATCTTAAGACTTCAAAACACCTTAGGAATGTATCCCACATTCCTAAAACAACCCAACTTAGTGACCCACACGAAATTCTGTTGTAACCAACTCAAATCTTTCCATATTTGAGTCAAACACGACTCGGCCGCAACATGAGTCCATAACCAAGTCGGTTGGACATTTTCGACAAATTTTTTATGTCCACTTCTCTTCATAAAGACTCCTAACCATGTAGCCACATCCATGCACTCCTTGCACACGTGCAAACACCTTCCAACGATGTCCACGATACATTCATATGCATTGTTCCTAATTCAAACATGTTGCGCGACCTCCAGATCAACTCAACCAATATTCCTACCATACTTGGTTGTTGAACCTCATCTTCTCCCTGAGACTAGTTCAATGGATCCCGTCACCGGCCATGTCTTAAACTCAAGCAAACACCTGCACATGAATCAACAACCAATACTTCTGAGCTCAAGTCCTCGACTTGACTCTCGTTAGTTCCACAACCACAACACCTTACATGAGCACCTTACATAAGCATGTTGCACACCATAGAAAAATGATATTAGCAATAACCACCAAAACACACTAAAAACATAGTAAAAGAATACTAAGCATACTTTTCGTAGATGTAAAGCAAGTTCGAAACATTACAAGGTAAAAGCAGAACCATTGCAGACTAGCACCGGACCTTCCCAAAGCTAACCGTACCTTGAAATAGAGCTTACCAAAGCTAGCAGGACCTAGCGCTGGAGCTTACCAAAGCTAGTCGGACCTAGCGCCAGAGCTTACCAAAGCTAGCAGGACCTAGCTCCGAAACTTACCAAAGCTAGCAGAGCCTAGCACCGGAATTTACCAAAGCTAGCAGGACCTAATGCTTGAACATACCAAAGCAAATCGGACCTAGCGCCGGACATAGCAAAAATATGTCGGACCTAGCCATAGCAAGTCGGACCTTAAGTCGGACCTTGTCAGAGCTACCCAAAACAAGCCGGCCCTATCATTGGACCTTGCAGGACCTCGGACCTAGAGTCGGACCTTGTTAAAAAGGTGTTATGGTACTATTCAAAACTTTTATCGTCAAATCCAATGTATTCAGCACACATAGGTCTCACAGTATATTATGGATGGTTTTGGTTATTTACGTTGGAATTATGGTATTGGATATGAAATTAATTGTTTTTGGGTTGATAAAGGATTGACCTCACTTAAGATCATATTATTGCATTTTTAACTATTTTGAATGTACTTTTATGCAAATAGCCATTTAATTAACATTCCTTGTTTAAGCCACATGTCATAATTTTCCACACTTGCTGAGTACAACATGTTCTCACCCTTGCTATTCCCCCGACAAATTCAGTCACAGGCGACTATGTGGAGTACCCGGAGGTCTTTGAGTTCTAGGCGTGCGTGTTACCATCAAGCTTGCCTGTGGAGTTGGTGTCATTAGTGTTTAGTGTTTTCCGCTGCAGTTTTATTAGTGCTTGTATTCAAAACTATTTGGATTTATAATAAGGTAATATTATTAGTATTATTATTCGAGACATGGTTATAATTTGTATATCGTTTGTGATTCACATGTGTATGTGTGTTAAACATCTTGGACACACATATGCATTATGCTTGGTTAATTTTCGAAACCGGGTGTCACACCATCCTACGGTGTATCGCCTATATTAGTAAGGGGGGCCCACTTATCAATGACCTGGAGAAAACACAGCCCCAATGGAGCCCTGACCAGGTCGGCCAACCCCCCTAGTCGGCTGACTTTGTCCTGGAGCCAAACTCGGTCAATTAACACGTGTTGACTCCTCCCACCTTCCTGAAGATGATTATGATTGATTCACACGCATTTTGTGGTAGGAACCGACCCTTTTCCACCTAAAATAGGACCCCCTATCCTCACATCGCACACACTCCACTTGAGCATCATTCTATTGTATACACTAGTTGTCCTAGTCCTTAGTGAAGTTAGGCTATAGAGAGGAGAGCCTCTAATCCCAAGTCCAAATTGAGAAAGGTATGGCTCATGTATATTTTCTTGTATTTGTGACTCTCTACACAAAAAAGATATTATCTTTAGTCTTCTTTTATTCATATACTTGGATGAAGCATTTCTTGTTTGATTTGGGATTACATGTATGTGGTAATAGTCTTTATGATCATGCCTTAATGTCATTATACTATCATCATAAACATTATAAACCAGCACTATAGTCTAAGTAATTATGATATGATCATGTTAATGTGAATAACTTATGCAATGTCTCAACTTTGGTTCAACGATGTTTAGGTTAGTCATTGCCTTAGGATGGCTTGTCTCGCAGCTCCTAGGGTATTTATTTAATATGCTAGCATGGTGCTAGAATAGTTAAGTAGCATCTGATGTCCCGTAGACCCACAGATTGAAGAGGTAGGAAGTAGGTGGGGACAACCCTATTTGTCCTTTGTAATCCTCCACATTCGGCTATGCCACAGGCTCTTTGCTGAAGTCGTCCTAGTATTTCTAGGGATAAACTCAAGCCCGATGTGTTGAACAACTTAGCATAAGGATTCACAATTAACATGCTCACTAGTATCTAACCTAGGCTATGTATATGTGTATTAGAAGCATTGTAGGAGTAACACCTCAACTCTTAGTCTAATCTCCATTAGGACACATTTACCGTTTAGAATAGATTGTTTAGGCGTGTGTCACACTATCAATATTATCAACTTACCCCTATTTTGATAATTGATTTGATCATAAGAGTAGTGTCTACTTTACTCCATTGCCTTCCTTTTGGATAAATATGATACTCTTGGGAATACTCTTGGGTGAAATGTTACACGACAGTTTCCGTGTGCTTTTGGATTTTTTATCTGTGATGCAAGAAACGTCAACAAGTGTTTCTAGCGTCGTTGTTGGGGAAGGCAAAGGAAGTGAAGGATAGCTATCACTTGTGATTAAGCTATACATACAAATAGTTATTAGACAGGATTACCCTTGTTTGTTTTCTCAGTATTGGCTAACCCGTTTCATGGGATGGCCAACGAGGACGCAAGTACCCGCAAGATAATTACAGTCGTACCTCAACAAATGTCTGCTAGGCAACACCATTCCCTTTCTCGAAAGAACTTCAGCTTCCAGTAGGGGCCAAAGTCATCCACCCCAAGCTTGTTTTAGGCTCCAAGAATTCTTCTTGGTTTGCCTCCCCCATAGGGTGGATAGTTTGTTCCTCATCCAACATCCATGTCATGGGTTGGTCCACCAATCCATGACCACCTTTGTGCTAGAGCTGAAGGAGTCCTATTCTCATTCATCATGGATGAGAATATGATCTCTACTCACGGGGTGGATTGAATAATGCTCTAGTTCTCTTAGCTTGGCATGCACGCCACTTAGCAAGGTAGACATGCCAGCTATGGAACTACACCTTCCATTGAAGTATCATGAAGATAAAGCCAATGGAGAAGTGTTTCAAAATATCGAAGCCATGGATATTCACGTGATTTGTGAAAATCCATATCAACATGGGCCACTTGGGGAATCATTTCCCTAAGACCCATGGGAATTCTTCCTTCCAAACACAACTCCAATGGCTATCACCAACACGGTGGTCAAGGGTAGGATCAACATCACCCTTGTAATCAAGGAGGCTATGGGAATTTCAAGGGATTTAAGTTCAACTAGCCTACCTTGAAGTATCTTGTCCATGGCCAAGCAAGAAATTAAGACAACATTTACATGAAGCTCTTGGCCAAGGACAAGAAACTTAAAGTGCATTCAAGATCCAATATATCCCACAACCATCTGTTGGGATTCTTATACATCGACCAAGCCCATGCAACCTAGGGCAAGTGACATTGAGGATGAAACATTTCTTGTTTGATTGTGGAGTCCACATGTCACCATGCCTAACGAAGCTTTTGATCCATGATCAAAGTATGGGTTGACCTTAGGGAACATCAAGAAGGTTGAAGTGAGACCCCTAAACAAGGATAAGCCTCACCATGCTCATAAGAGAATATCTTCAAGAAGGAAAAGTCGTCATTACATCAACAATTCTTCATCAAGACGACGAAGAGGCTAGGGCCACCATGTGGCCCACAAGTCTAACTAACATACCAAAGGAGATTTGGCATGTCAATTAAGAGAAGTTGTCCACATCTTCAACTCCGGGGTTGGACAACAAATCATCACACTAAACAGGACAGAGGTAAGTCCAACTCATCGAACTTTAAGAATTGGGCGAGTCCTTGCCAATAGGTTAATTGGTAGTTATCCCATATCTGTTTTCCCCAATTGCATATTTGAATTTATCATTTGCATTTATCATATATGAATTTTCACACTTGCATGTTGAAAGTAAAATTTCCAACCATCATAAAACTAAAATTTTGATTTAGAAATAAATTTATTTGGATATGAACCTTGGGCGTAACCACTTGAATTCATATTCCTAATTGAAACCAAAAACACTCCCCTTAAATAGTCATTGTATTTGCAAGTTGTTTCAAGTTGGGCAAAACAACTTGACAAAGGGTACAACATGCTTTTAGCTAACGTAACCCGTTTTCGAGTTGTTTTGTTTGTGCTTGATTTTAGTGCAGTCAGGACAAAAGTTTTTGAAGAGGTTGGAATGCCCCATCAAGCGCTTATCCCTCCATCAATCTCATTTCAAGTTCATGGTGGAGGAATGCTCAAGATGGTGGCCCAATGGAGAAACAAGATGAAGCCCATTCAACTCCTACCTCAACTTGGCAGAAGACATTGAACATGAAGGCTACACAAAAATCCATGGTCGTGAGTTTCTCACACGACGACCTTCAACCAAGCCTGCTCTTCAAATTTAGGTACACGTTTAAGATTTTTCCATCGTTTGAATTACATTAGGATTGAATGATTTTTGCTTACATTGGTAAGGAAGGTTTACACCTTCTCATCATTCAAATCTTATGCATCCTCACGAGAGAAAGTGCTGCCATTACTCTTTTGATTCTTCAAAAGGGAATGTCATCTTACTTAGGAATAAATTTAAATAAGTACCTAGAATTTTATAAGCATTGCTAAAATTGACTTAGACACTTTTTGCCTAGGTAATGCTTATGGAATAACTTAATGGTTGAACTGGTATGTAGCAACCTAGGAATAGTGATGTCCATTATTTTGATTTGAATCTCATTCATGCATGGATCACTAAATTTCAAATTCCTAAGAAAGAAATTAAAAATGTTCAGGAGGATAAAATTGAGATTCTTGCTTGCCATGAACCACATGATAAATATCTGCTCTTGTAAAAAACTATGATGGCTAAGAATTTTTACAAGATGAAGGGATCCATATAGTGTATTTATATCTTTTGCATTGATATGGGTAGGAGCTTTAGAAAATGTTCAACTTGATTTATCTGTAAGGCTCCACTCCTAGCAATGATTCATACATTGTTCATGGATACACTAGAAATTGGACCCAGTGCATCTTTGGTCTTGTTCTTCCCCGTGCGTACAAATGAAGATTCGGTTACCTAACCTGAAAATTCATTTGTACAAGTATCGAGAGGTAACCATCCCTCTCTATCATGGAGGGGAAGTTTGCCGGAGTAAAATAACTATGTAGTCATCGAAAGATCCGATTGTTGGAAACCCTAAGAGGATTCTATTTCAATATCTCTTGGACAAGGAGTAAATTAGGATGGTTGCTACCCAACAGAAATTACGCCCGAATGTCAACCATAACTAAACGATGCCGGAGATTTGACATGGAAACCCAACGTGAGCAACTAATGGGCTGCTACGAACATGTGAGAGCATTATGCTCTCAGCTATTCTAAGCACTCATTCAAGCTCAAGGGAATTGCCACCATCATTGGGTGTAAGTTATTCCTTTGTGGATAAAATGTATTATGTACCTTAACCAAGGAATGACATGATCACATCCAATGTATATTGGTGCAAGTTGTTCCTATGTGGTTAGAAGGTATTTTATACCTTAGTCAAGGAACAACGGATCAAACTCAACCCATGTTGAGTGCACATCATCCCTTTGTGGTTATAGGTATGCTGTAGCTTGGCCAAGGAATAACGAATCATACTCAATGCATGTTGGGTACATGTCACTCTTTTGTGACTAAAGGATATCATTACCTTAGTGAAGGAGTGACGAATCACACACAATGCATGAGTGGTACAAGTTATTCCTTTATGTCAAGAAGGTATGATACACCTTAGTCAAAGAATGACGGAACACACTCAATGCATATTGAGTGCACGTCATGCCTTTGTGCTAAGGGTTATCATTACCTTAGCCATGAAATAACCAAGTACATCCAACCTAAGGAAAACTTGAGGTGTGGATGAGCGACATCGACAACACTCTCCTCGACCACATGCAAGGAACCCATGGAAGGCAACCCAACATCGACACTCAACCCCTCCAGTGTCAAAGTCATGCTGCAACAAGGGTAGGCCAAACTCATGGCCTACATCCATCGTTAGGGTTTCAGCCCCTATCGCGAACTTTGAACAAGAAAAAGCTTAGGGGAGGACCCCCACTTGAGGTAACTTGTATCACATCCCATTTACATTCCATTATTTTATATATTTCTTTCCACCACATTCACAACTAAAAAAAGTGATTAATAATAATGTAGTATAGGGTAGGTTAATAAAACAAAAGATGCGCGGAAGCATGATTTGGAATTCACAAAGATGAAAAGATGAATAGTTACTATGTTTTAATTTTCATAAGTCCCTAGTTTACAACTTACTACTCCTCAACATATTGCTCTCTTGGCTAAAATTGTTTTTGCCTTGATTTGGAAATTGTGGGTAGAAAAAGCTTAATCCATTCTAAGATGTTGTGAGGTATGATATAGTGATAGGCTGCTATTCCTAGTTTGAAAGTGAAACTTAGATTTCCTTAGAAATTCTAAAAAGATTTAATTTATCATCATTTGATTGGAAATACCCACCAAAGCCATATGATACATTACATTGATAGACCTTATGCATATGCTATTTGCCTTCACATTGAGCTTTGTCAAACTAGTATAGACCTATGTGAGATTTTATTCATTACTTTTTGAATTCAAGACTTCACTTGCACATGCTATACTTCACACTAGAAGTAAGCGAAATTTCCATCATACCACCATTCCACAATAAAAAGAGAAACTCCATATTCTTCGTGCTTAGTGCTCTCTCCAAAATCCGTTGCATAAAAAGAGAGTAGAAGACATGGATAAAAGAAAAAGAAAAAGAAAATGCATGCTTACATCATAAGCATGAGAAAAAAAAGAAGAAAAGTAGACATGTTTCATCCCTGCAAAATAAGAGAGTCCACTCAAAAATGAGTCATCTCAAGATCCGCATCCACTCCACTCCATCACACATGCACATGTCTTGAATCATATTGTTTTGAATTGATTTCTCCTAAGGCTTACTATTTTCACTTAGCAATATTATGTGTTTCAAATACGCTTACTATATTCCCTACCAAGCTCCAAATACAAGTCTTATGTAGAGGTACGATGAATTTAGGCAAAATGCCTTGGTGAGGATTTATTTACACTACACAAAAAAGAGAGACTTGAGAGAATCAAATTGATTCACTTAAAATCTAAATTGAACTCTCTGGAATTTGAGTTGAACATGATTTATATGGTATGTGTGCTCCATTTGTTGTTCCATCTTTCAACCACCCATGAATAGGAGATGGCATAAGCCCCATAATGACTTAAGATGGGTGAAGTACCATGCCAATTTTTGCAATACTAGGCAGAGTACTTTGTTGTGCACATGGTACTTTTGAAAATTAGGACATAGTAGCAACTCCTGATCATCAAACTAAAGTCTTGACTTTCCTCGGGACGAGAAAAGGATAAGCTTGGGGGAGTTTGTTGATGGCTGTTATATACCAACTTCACCCATCAATATAACTCAATTATGTGAAGGAATTGTTATTTTGCACACATCACCTTTCTATTTAACCTATTTCCACTTGCCCTTGGAGAAAGTAGTGCATGCAGGGATTCTATGCAGAATTGAAGTTAAACAAGGGGATGGATCCTATAAAATATCATTCCAGCCAATCAGGTGATGCCACATGGCACCACATGGATCAAATGGCCCACAAACAGAAGTATCCAAGGCTATACAACGGTGTAGCACCAATATCATGGAATGGGACCCACCCGTCAGTCACCTGGAGGAAGAACTGGTCGTTTGGAGCCATGATCAGGTTGGCCGACATCCCTAGTCGGCCGACTAGTTCCTAGCACCAAACATGGTCAAACACCACGTGTTGGCTCCTCCCGAGTTGAAGAAGTCAGTGTGACTGATTCGCGTGCTTTTGGTGGTTGGAACCGACCCTTCTCCAACTATAAATAAGACCTCTCACCCCTCACTTCAACACACACTACCTGAGCATCATTCTCTTCTATATACTATTTCTCTTAGTCCTTAGTGGAGTTAGGCTATAGAGAGGAGAGCCTCTGGTCCCAAGTCAAAGTTGGGAAAGGTATGGCTCATGTATCTTTTCCTATATTTGAGACTTTATGCATAATAAAGATATGATCTTTAGTCTTCTATTATTCATATACTTGGATGAAGCATTTCTTGTTTGATTGTGGATTCCATGTATGTGGTAGGAGTAGTCTTTATTATTATGCCATATCACTCTTAATCTATCATCATAAACACTACAAACCCCCACTATAGTTATGATATCATCATGTTAATATTAATCACATGTGCTATGTATCAACATTGGTTCAACAATGATTTAGTTCGTTGCCTTAGGATGGCTTGTGCCCGGGCTCTTAAGGTAATCACTTAATATTCTAGCATGGTACTACGATAGGAAGTAGCATTGAATGTCTCGTAGACCCACGGATTGAAAAGGTAGGCAGTAGGTGGTGACAACCCTATCTGTCCTTTGTAATCCTCCATGTTCGGCTATGCCACAACCTCTTGGCGGGAATCACCTAGTGGTGCTAGGGGTAAACCCGTTCCCGATTTGTTGATCAATTTATCATAAGTATTCACTATTGACATGCTCATTAGTACGTAACCTTGGCTATGTGTATGTATATTAGAAGCATTGTAGGAGCAGCTCCCCAACACTAGGTCTAAACTCCACTAGGACCCATTTACCCCTTAGAATAGATTGCTTAAGTTTGTGTCACACCACCCATATATTATCATCTTACCCCCGTCTTGATAATTGATTAGTATCCCTTAGCTTGATCATAAGAGTAGTGTTTACTTTACTCCATTGCCTTACTTTGGGATAAATATGATACCCTTGGCAATATTCTTGGGTGAAATGCAACACGACAGTTTTTGTGCTCTTACGTACCTAATCTCTTTCAAAAGATGATCTGTGACGTTACTAGCCATCAATAACGAGGTGTCCAAAACCTCTTGGGAAGAGCTCTGCCGATAGTTCACATTGAATATCGGCTGCTCCTACACATGTCTCGGCACCGAGCTCGACCTCCACGCTGTGTGTTAGCAACCCGCAAAGATGTTGCAATCATTTATCCAGCGGTTCTCCCAGGTACGCAACTCCATCCCCAGCATCCTGAATGCTTCTGTCATAGTAGCGTTTCGACAAGGTGTGCAAAATAAGAAGATGCTAGAAAAGTCAACCACGCACAGCGCGCAAGACTTCTCCGAGCTCTTTTCCACCGGCTCACCAGGGTGACAGGAGGCCCTGACTAGCACTTATTGCCCGCCTCCGAGGCAAATTAAGCCAGTAATACTCGCGAAGGTGCTGCTACCGAGGGTAGCAACAAAAAGAAAAACAAAATTAAGAACAATGGCGGCGGCCACAACAAGCCGCTGCGGGGTGTGCCTGTCACTGTAGCAGCAGCGGCCAGAGGTAGCAGACCACAACGCCCTAACAAGCGCCTGCAACAGTCACCAACTAGTAATGACAGGAGCGAGCAATGCTCGATGCGCAAGACTAGCAACCACAGCGCTAGCGATCAAGAAGCTTGCTGTGGACATTTCTTACGCCAAATAAAAATTTGAAAGCGCACAAAAACTATTGAAGTAGCATTTCCCCTTTAAGAGTATTCCCAAGGGTGTCATTTATATTTTCCCAGTGGAAGGCTAAGTGGAACCATAGCAATCATCAAATGAAAAGTTTAGACTGGTCTAGGTAAGGTTCTAGTTAGCATGGGCAATAGAAAAGTGAGGTAGTGTGACACACAAAAGAACATCCTATTCTAAGAGAGATAAATGGGTCAAAGAGGGATTAGGCTAAGAGTTAGGGAGTTCCTCCTACAATGTTTCTTGTATACATATACATAGCCTAGGTTGGATACTAATGAACATATCAATGGTGAATTCTTATGCTAAGTTGTTCAACACATCGGCCACGGGTTTACCCCGAGCAATACTAGGACGAATCCTGCAACGAGCCTATGGCATAGCCGAACGTGGAGGATTACAAGGACATATAGGGCTGTCACCACCTACTGCCTACCAGTTCGATCCGTGGGTCCATGAGACATCCAACACTACTTAACTATTATCGCACCATGCTAGCATATTAAGTAAATACCTTAGGAGCCTGGGCACAAGCCATCATAAGGCAATGACTATCCTAGGCATCGTTGAACCAATGTTGGAACATAGCATAAGTTATTCATATTAACATGGTCATGTCATAACTAATTAGACTATAGTGGGGGTTTGTAGTGTTTATAATAATATAATGAGAATGATATGGTATAATCATAAAGACTACTCCTACATCATACATGGAATCCATAATCAAACAAGAGACGCTTCATCAAAGTATTTGAATAAAAGAAGACTTAGGATAACATCTTTATTAAGAATAAATTCACAAATAAAAAGAGGAATATACGAGCCATACCATTCCCAATTTGGAATTGGGAAGAGGGAGACTCCTTCTACTCCTTCCTAACTTGTACTATGGACTAGCGACTCTCCTCTCTATAGCCTAACCTCCTCTAAACCTATGGAGAATAGTACATACAATAGAATGAATACAAAAATGGTGTGTGTGTGAAGTGAGGGTAGGGGGTCCTATTTATAGCTGGAGAAGGGTCGGTTCCCACCACCAAAAGCGCGTGAATAAGTCTTCATCATGATCAGGGAACCACTAGGAGTCAACACATGGATGCTGATCGAGTTTGGCACCAGGAAGGCATTGGCCGAACAACCACATCGGCTGAACAAAAAGTTGGACCAATTCCAGTGTGCTTCCTCGAGGTGACTTCCAGGTGGGTTCTCTTGACTGATATGGGTGATACACCGTTTGATGGCCTTGGATACTTCTGTTTATGGGCCATTTGATCCATGTGATACTACATGTCAGTGCTTGATTGGATGAGATGATATTTTATAGGATTGCCCCCCTCTTTTTACCTCATTTCCTGTAATAAATGCCTGCATGCAGTATTTCTCTAAGGACGAGTGGAAATAGGTTAAATAGAAAGGTGATGTGTGCAAGAAATTGTATTAACTTCACATAATTGAGTTATATTGCCAGGTGAAATTGGTATATAACAGTCGTCAACACTCGTTGAGCGATACCAAGAGTGAGCACAACAGCGTCCCGAAGGCGCACCCTTCCGCCAGCGGGAGGGCAAGCAGAATGTCAACCCGCAGGTCGACGAATACGTGGAGATGGAGTACCAGAAGCCTAAACATGCCATCATGGCAGTCTACCAAGATGAGGACTCCGACTCCAGCAGTGACCACGAGCATCGCAAGACACTCCACGTCATCTACAGGGGGTCTTGGGACCCCGTGTCCCGGAATGCAGTCAGGACTCTACATCGAGCGATGTGAATGTTCCTAGAGGGGAGCGGTGAATAGGCGTTGAAACTTTTTCCTGCAACACTTAACAGAAATGTCAAATATAGGAAGAACAGACTATTCTGGTGTAGGCTATGGACTCGTCCGATGTGCTTGATATACCCACCAAAGGATTAACTATTTTATGTGATTTACTCGAATGTTATAGCAGCGGAATTAGGAAATTATCCTAACACCTTTAGCAAGTGTTTATGATGATCAATTTGCACAAGGAATAAGAGATTAAAACAAGTTGCAAATATAATCAAGCCTATGCCCTAAATGGCGATAATTGCAAAACTAAAGATCTACAACACATGAGACAATGATTTTTTACCAAGTTTTGTTCCCACAAAAGAGATATACGTCCTCGTTGAGGAGCTCACACAGAGTCGGGTCTCAACCAACCCTTTACCTCTTAAAGTCACCACAAAGGCAACCTTGAGTTACACTATCACAGGGTAATCACTGAGTCAATGGGGCAACCTCACACGCTGAGGGCTCCCACAAAAGTACAGAAAGAAAGCGAATAACACTCAAAATATGTACAATAGATGCGAGCGTGTATGATATATCAAACCCCAAGAGCTCAACAATGCGTAGGAAATGATCTCCCTTTCCCAAATCTTGATTCCCAAAAGATATGACCTTTTAGGGCTTTAGATGTGTGGGGAGAGGTGTTTTTGTGCTCTTGAGATGAGTGAAGGTGCTAGGGTTGTAGGATCGAATAGCACATGAAAAGATACTAGAGGGGTGTGAATGGTAGATTAAAACTTTTTTGAGGGAAAGTAACAAAAACCCCTCGGCATAAAATCAATCCATTAAGAAACCCTGTGTGCAACTTATCTAGACGTGTTAAGCCGGGATAAAGTGGTAGATATTATAGAAAGACTCGACAACAAGAATCACAAAATACCGTCGAGAATAACTCAAGTTATGATCAAAAGATCGAACAAAGGTCAATTTGTTCTACCCGAGTAAAAACAAGAATTGCAACACTGCAAAGAAACTTGTGTAGATCAGAAACCACAAATCTGATGATCCTCGAATTTTTACAGATGATAGATAATCAAGATTTTAAGACAAATCCAAAAAGAATGGTTTCAATTGGGTCTGTAAAACTCGAGTTATAGTAAAAACATCAAAACAACATAGTGTTGTGCAGAAAATCAACGAGAAAAACTTGTCCGAAACAAGTTGGATAAACAAGACAGAAAAGCTCCTCTAAAACTACGATCCTTATTCAATATAACACAAGAGGAATAGCCCAAAGTCGTCTCACTTTGTGCTCTGGCCTCCCTTTCTTATATAACCAGCCCTAAGTCCAACCCAATCAAATCTAGGACTCTAATCCTATTTAGTTTCAACCGAAACTTTCAATAACTGCTCAAGACTCTTTCATACGCAGATAGAAGCAATCTTAAGACTTATAAGCACCTTAGGAACATCCTAAACATTTCTAAAACAACTCAACTATTTGATTCACACGAAATCTAAACAAAACAAACTCAAAACTTTTCATAAACAAACCATAACAACCTTAGTCGCAGCCTGAGGCATAATCCAGCCGGTTGGACCTTTCCGACCAATTCCTTACGTCCACTTCTATTCATCACGCCTTGGAACCATGTTGCCACGTCCACGCACTCCTTTCACACGTGCAAACACCTTCCAACAATGTCCACACTACCTTCATATGCATTGTTCATGACCCAATAATGTTGTGTGACCTCCCGATCAACTCAACCACAATTCCTCCCGAACATGGTTTTTGAACCTCAACTTCTCCCTAAGACTAGTTCAATAGATCCCGTCACCAGCCATATCTTTACATCAAGCAACAACTGCACGTGAATAAACGAACAATCTTTGCTAGCCCAAGTCCTCGACTTGACTCTTGTTAGTTCGAAAATCACAACACCTTATGTGAGCACCTCACATAAGCATGATGCAAACATAGTAAGATAATGTCCACCATGATTAGCCAAAACACATCAAAAACTTAGTGAAAGAATACTAAAAAAATCTTCCCATAAGTGTAAAGCAAGTTTGAAACAATGCAAATGAAAAACATAGAAGCCATACGATTGTTTCAACACATAGAAAGATCAGACAGTTCAAAACAGCAGCTATGCATTGTACAATAAAAGTTTGAACAGTGCAATGTGTGTTTCTCGAGTATATTAAAAACTTTGCGTGTAAACCTTCATGTTTAACATAATTGCCAATGTATTCAGCACACATAGTTATCACAATCTCCCCCTTGATGAATGCATTAGCAACACCACTTAAAATCCGAACATTGGCTTATTTAATGAAAGGTATTGAAAACAATTTTCTCCCCCTTTTGAAAATCAAAAATCAAATAAGAAAGAAGTTTCCAAAAAAAATCTCCCAAGGTGTGACATATTTCTCCCACTATACATAGTTCCCCCCCTTTTACAATGTATTTAGCAAGGTTCAAAAGAGAAATTTCAATTGTTATGATCATATTATAACATATACATATAAATCAAATCTCATCTGAGTCATACTATCAAGTAACTTACACTATCACATCAATGAGATGCATAAAGTAGTGTAAGCCATCCTAGAGATCAAGTGTAATTTTCAATTTAAGCAAGTCATGATCTCACAAACTTAACTATTTCAAGACCTTAAAGCATGACACTTGTTGCTGCATTTATATTTTCTTTTAAGGATCAAAATTGATCTTATGATATTTGCAAGAGATTATATGCCACATCAGCATTATTCTAACCAACCAGGCCATGCCTATGTCATTTGACCATCAGAAGCTTAAGGTCATGGTTTTAGTCATACACAACTCTTTACAAGATCATATCTAAGTTCAATGATAAGCAATCTCAAAACAACAAGTGCGATGCATGCATATTCGCTTGATCTTTTCTTAGTTTTTCATTTGAACATAAAAACTAAACATGTGAGTTGATTACTTGATTAATTATTTATGATTAAAAGAACCTGTGAGCTTGCAACAAGTTCAAAACATCAAGTAAGTTTGATTATGACAGATTTAGTGTAAGTAATTATTCCAATTACTAGTCATGGCAAAAACTACAAAATGTATAACACAAGTAATGTAGTAAGAACTTTGAGCATGTAAAAAGAGTCACAAAGTCATATATGTCTGAAATACATACACTCATATTATTTTAAATTCAGATTCACACAAAAAGACTTCCCAAGTTTCAAAACTCCCACTCAATTTAAGACATGAGGATGCATAACCCCTATTTCACTACGAATGAAACAAAAATGAGTGAAATCCAAAGGTTTTGAAAAAATGTTAGCCAATTGTTGTTTGGTATCAACATGCTAAAGCATAATTTTTCCTTTTTCAACATTATCATAGAGAAAGTGATACCTAATGTCAATGTGCTTTGTTCTAAAATGTTGTAAGGCATTTTTAGCAATGCAAATGGCACTAGTGTTATCACAAAACATTCGAACACTATCTAGATCAACCCCATAGTCCTTAAGTGTTTGAACGATCGAAAGAAATTGTGAGCAAGCGCTAGCAGCAGCTACATATTCCGATTCAGCTATGGATTGTGCAACTGAATTTTGTTTTCTAGAGAACCAAGCAACAAGTGAATTACCAAGAAAATGACAAGCACCCGAAGTACTTTTCCTATCAATCCTACAACCCCATAAATCAACATCTGAAAAGATTTTCAAAGTAATGGTTTAGAAAGAAGGAAGAAAAATGTTGAATCCTTGAGTTTAATGTAATTATCTAAGAATCTTTTTGACGGCTTTACGATGTGAAGCACGTGGAGAAGCTTAAAATCATGCACAAAGACATATGCTGAATTGTATCACTACAGGAATCGCGATAATAGATGACGGCTAGAAACTGTCGTCTATAAGGACACAACCGTCGTCTATAAGCTATCGGCGACAGTATATGCTTAGCGACGATGGTTTCTGGCCATCTAGGACAATTAGTTATCGATAATATTATCGACGATGGTAACCGTCATCTATAAGTTTATTGACGACGATTGAATTTAGCTATCGTCCATAAGGACCTCCATCCACGTGGCATCTGGGGGAAGATTATCGACGACGGCGGCCCAGACCGTCGTCTAAAATAGACTTATTGACAAAGGTGCACTGGCCACCGTCGTTGATACGGGACTCTTATCGACGATGGTTTCCTGGCAACCTTCGTCGATAACTTTCTGGTATCGACGATTGCCCGAAAACCGTCGTAAATAAGCTATGCATTAAAAAAACAGAGAATACTGTAGTGGCTCAATGGCCAGATCACACAAGCACTTCAAAACAGATATATATATATCATAATAAGCATGTGAAAACACTGTACTCATGCCACTACTCACTTTGCGAGTTCGGACGAAGCAAAATACAACTGCAAAACATAAAGAGCTTGGTGATGTCTCTGGCTTCCGGCTCTAGCACTGGCATTGCCTCCTCACCTTTGAAATTCCTATGAAATAGATAACACTTTAGTTGCTAGCTAGTAAATTAGGCAAAATGTTATCAGATGAACTGTGAGCATTTATCAATCCTTAGAAAATTAATTATGAGAGCTAGAATCCTTAGAAAATTTTAAAAATTTGATGAGTGGATCTTCATATGCCCTGTAATGTACACTACAAATTTAGTCCAAGTTGACCTACCATCATCCATTTATTATATGCTTTGCAATAACTGCTGTTAGGAATATATAATTTGATAATGGGATAATTAGCCAAATAATCTGATAAATTGACAAAATGGCAACTTATGGCTTCCAATAACTATGTAACTAACTCAAGATTAGATTACATACCCCTTTGTCCTAGTATAATGTGCTTATGTCTTAATTAGGCTATAAGTGAGAAAATGGTCACATGAGTAAAATATTCTAAAGATTAAAGATCTGCAGATAAAATACAACCCATTAACAATTCCTGAACTCCTCTGATCTAATTAAGTCAACACATTGTTATTTCCAATTCCGTTATTTCACTTTTGTGCATTTCCTTAGTCACATGCCTAATTTACTCTCATTGCATTCTTTTGGCATATTGGTAGAGACTCGATATCAGAACATGTATTCAAAATGTTATCAGATGAAGTGTGAGCATTTACGCACATAAGCACATTATGGTTTCTTAACTACTTGATATAATGATGGAAAATTATATTGCTGCACACGATCAGTGATGTTAGAGTAACAAAATACGAGACACTAATAATTTATGATACTAGAGAGCAAAGAATATTGTCCCCTTGTAATGGATGATTTCTAAAGAAATTAGTGCAATGGTTCCTGTAAAATCACAGTTGAATTCTAATGAAATTCCTATCAGAGGCGACCTAAATAATGTTATGTCACAATGTTTTGACAATTTGGATTGTATACTATGCGTTATGAGTATCTGCTACAGAAAAGTGTGGGTCCCATGGAGAAGGTTTGTCGTTCCATCTAGCTAGAAAATTGCTGGTTTACTTAAAACTGAAACTAACAAGCGAGGAGGTGACCTGACTCTTATACGCTACCCCGACCGCTGCCACCAGAGTTCAGAAAGTCCTTCTGCAGTCGTCCAAGCGCCGGAATCTGAGGCGACGGAGTTTGAGACTCCGTTCCCGATCCCTGTGATGTGCAAGTGTGGTTAGACATGTTACAAGTAAAAAATGCATATTTTACTAAATTTTGTACCTGGACTGCTGTCGTCGGCACCAACGGCTGTTTTATCACTGGCGGCACCCATTGCAGAAGGACAGGCGGTTGTCCTTGAAACATAGTCTGCAAACACAAAGCAAATCATTATACATGACATTTATATATTAAAAATGTTAAATACAACATCTAGAATGTACCTGCACGGTATCTTGCATCTGTAGCATGAACGAGTTTTGATACTCGTCCCTAGCCCTCTGCGCCTCGTCCCTAGCCCTCTGTGCCTCATACCTCGCCCTGAGCATTTCTTGAGTCCTCTGGAGCTCCTCTCGAAGACTCTGGAGCTCCAGATCTCGGCTCGCACAGCTGTTGTTGGACCCGCCCTTATGCAAAGAAGAAGCCCTCGAGAAAGCCCGCACCTGCCTCGACTCGACCACTCCATCGAAGATGGCTAACCTGCACAATGAGGTAATATTATTAAATTTTTCTATCTCAAAGTTGGTAACAGTAAATTCAAAATAACAAAGCTCACCATCCGTGAGGTTTCCCACCACTGCTTGCATATGCGGCCTCAGGGACGATTGGCACGCTCTGCCAATCGAACTCTTCGTGCGATTCCTCCGCGCCTCCTCACTGTACATTGCCTTAAAATATAGAAAAATAAGGTCATTAGAACTATTAAAGAGAATTCAATAAAGTTGAAAAAAAAACTCACGAAAGCCTGTGTCGTCGTCTGAGAAGACAGTTGGTCAGGCTACGACGAGTCACTTCCCAAGTGACCCCTCTTCTACACCTCGATAGGTGCCAGCTGCTGACCGCTCTCTTACTCCTATTGATACATGTTAGCACAATGAAGATTATAAAATTACTTAATAAAATGCGAGTAGCACTTACCATCCATTTAGCGAGGCGTATGTACCCGTCCCCACCCAAGGGATGTTTTCCCTCCGTCCCTCTACTCTCTCGACGGGTTTTAGAAAGTGCCTAGAAGCCTTCACTCTCCCAAAGAGCACACAGGCCATGGTACGCGTCCCGGCGGCTCTAAAGCCACGCTACGCTGACCTACACAAATTTATTATTGAATGAAAATATTAATCACAATCACATAATGAAGCAAAGTAAACTAAAAACTTCTGCTCTGCATACTGGGCCTCCATCAAGTACGTGTCACCTAGTTCCTTCCCCGGCTCACGCTCTTTTGGATGCAACTTGAAGTACGCGGTGATAGCTTGAATGCGAGCCGATGATATTGACTGTGTCACCATCTTCCTGGCGCAGTTATGGAAGACGAGACGAGCTTGATTCTTCTGCTCGACTTCATTCTCCATACGATATCGTGCCTGAAAAAGAAATTTAAAAGTAAATGTATGTAAATTATATTATATTTGTATTACACAAATATTGTTTATACTCAGCATGAAGTATTTCCAGACAGCCTCCTGGTGGTTGCCGTGAAGAACGACCTGGGTCCTATAGTAGTCATCCCAAGACGTGGCAGCGCGTCCATTCACTAAACTGAGGTAGCGCAAACGCACTAGACGACCCAGGATGCCGTTCACCAGCGCGTGGTGTCCGTGGCTCGTAAACGAAGCATCCTCCCAAGGTCTGATACATGATTCTCAATTAGTATATATATATATATATATATATATATATATATATATAAGTATAAAAGTATCTAAATTAAATTGTTAGAGATTTACTTACCTATCGCCAATCGGACATATAACGATCCGATCATTTGGGTTTGATGGAGCCGGAGGAGGAGCCACGTAGTTGCTCCTTCTAGTCCGCCACTGTGGAACCTGCTCCAAAGCAAGTGACCCAGAAGTGGGTTCACCCGACTGCAACTGGCTCCGAAGAAGGAGGCTCCAAAGCAGAAGGCATCGAACTAGAAGCCACCGAAGGAGGCACCCTAGCCTCTGTGTCCTCGGACATAGAGTCGTCCTGACAATTTCAAAGATTCATATTATAGAATAAAGAATTAGTTATATCATTTATGTAATTAAATGTTCTTTACCAATCGTGACTGATGTCGCGACGACTCCGGTAAATGGCTCACCAACTGAGCCCGTCTACCCCCACCAAACTTTGTGCCATGGAAGACCTCCTCTCCTCTCGTGATTGTTGGTGACAGAAAGATCCATACTCCTATCCCTTTTCATCTGCTGCTGCTCGATGACATCCTGTTTAAATTAAAATTAGCTAATGAATTTAATGGAAAGCATATAAAAGAAAAGAAGACATGAAAGAAATGTTACATGTACTTCATTTCAAAATCCATCAACATCACGATGTAGTCTACTACGTAAACCGGAACATCAATCTTCTGTCATAATAGTTGCCTGTTTTCAATTTCGCATCTCACTAGTCTCTATGTCTTTTGCATCTCCAACTAAGTCATTGAGTCCTAAATCAGGCTCGACGAAAAAAGATTCCAACAACTCTTTTTCTTGGTAAACAACAACAACCTCATCATCAAGGTATCCAACATCATCTGGTGTATATAACCGCTCACAAGGATTCACCTTGTGTACAACCCACCAAGGTTTAAGCTTTTCGCATGGATATTGTAGATAATACACTTGCTCGACTTGGTGTGCAAGGACGGAGGTGTCGTAGCCTCGTAGCCGATCCTTGTGTTTGCCTTCTACCATGCCAAATACGTTTTGTGGAGTTCCATTCTTAGGATCAAACTAATCGTAGTCAAAGAAGACTACATTAAGGACCTCATTCCCCTCAAAACTAAATTCCAAGATGTTTTTAATGATCCCATAATAATTAATGTCACGTTCTTGGTCGTCAACTACCCTATTCACAACTCAGTTGTTACATGTTGCTCTGAAAGGACGTTGAGCTTCAAATTCAGTTGAACGAAATCAAAACCCGTAGACGTCGCATCGACCGTAGCTTTTAATTTTAATGGATCCTTACGACAGATGTCATAATTCTTCATGGATACCGACTTGTTTTTTGCACTGTGCATTAAATTAGGATACGAAGTTAAGCCCTCCATGTACTCCATAATATCGCATCGATTGTATTTGTCTGCTCGTAGGTTGCTGCTTAGATTTCCAATTTCGTTAATCAAACTCACTAAATAAGGAAAAACAAAATGATTAGCATAGATGTATAACACAACATGCTAATTATTATAGATGTTGAACAAACACGTACTGAAAATATTTGTCCATCCCCTCTATATTAGCATACATGTACATCAAAGAAGCCGTCTTTTCTTCTGGTTCAGCATCATAGCTCGTGCAACTACCAACAGTGGTGCCTCTCATTTTAAAAATGGAGAGGCTACTTCAAGGAGGTGCTTCATCCATATTGTACCGCAACATAGAAACATTAACATTGTGTTCTTCTGCAAAATAGATGCTTAAAAAGTATCCTATCTCCTGAATGGCGTATGTTTCGGCGATGCATCCTTCAACCCTTGCTCGATTGTGAACCATTGTTTTAAGACACCTAAGTGCTCTTTCAACATGATACATCCACCTATATTGCACAGGGCTGCCCACTTTAGCTTCATATGGAAGATGGATTAGGAGATGTTTGCATTGGATTGAAGAACCCTAGAGGGAAAACTTATTCCATCTTACATAAAAGCACTGGTATCTCCATTTCCAACTTCTCCATCATCTCAACTGTGATTTCCTTAGCACAAAGTTGTCTATAAAAGTAGCTAGGCTCGGCTAACACCTTCCACACTGCATCATCAATGTAGCCCCAAAACAAAACCGGCAGAAGTCTTTCCATGATTATGTGATAATCATGACTTTTCTGCCCTGTGAGATTTCCAATCTTAACATTTACGGCATGTCTCAGGCTAGCAGCATAACCGTCTAGGAATTTTAACGTTTTCAACCATTCGGAGATTTCTTTCTTTTCTTTTGGTCAAAGACAAAAAGAAGCACGCGGTTTGCCACCAGATTCATTTAGCTCAAGAGTTGGACGCTTACAAACCTCTGCCAAATCCTTTCGAGCCTTTATATTAACTTTTGTTCTTCTTGTCAAATCGAAGCATGTGCTTATGATGCATTCGCCCATGTTACGTTCCTGGTGCATGACATCAATGTTATGCATTAGGATTAATGACTTCACATACAGTAGCTCCCATAGTGCACATATACGAGTCCAATTGTGGTCCTCTTCGTAACCAACAAAATATATAGGACGATCTTCATCTGCTAGTAAGTTGTTAAACTGTTCAGCAATCTTCGAGCCATTGAGACGTTGCTGTGGTCCTTTTTTGACAATGGTGTCCTTTCTGGAGGCATCTTTCGAGTGCCTAGACATGTGATTAGGCGGTAACCAACATCTGTGGCAATCAAAGTAGCAAATCTTGCCACCATGATTTAAACGAAAACATTATATATCCGAAGCACATATCGTACATGTCAAACGACCATGAGTGCTCCAACCAGAACCATGCCGTAAGCTGGAAAATCATGGACAGACCACAAGTATGCAGCTCAAAGGTTGAATTTTCGTTTTTTGTAACAGTCATACGCTTCAATTCTTGTCAATAACATTTTCAACTCTTGAATCAACGGCTTCAACATCACGTTCAGTCATGAACCACGATCATCTGGTCTAGGTACAATAAGGCAAAGGAACATGAACTCATACTTCATACAAAGAGATGGTGGTAGGTTGTACGGAATTGCGAGCACGGGCCACCAAGAGTATGGTGTTGCATTTGTACTGAACGGTGAGAAGTTATCTGTCGCCAACCCGATGCCAATATTTCTCGCATCATTGGCAAAATCTGGTTCGAAGCGGTCAAGCACTTTCCATGCCTCATCGACGGACGGATGCACCATCATTCAATTGTTCTCACGTCGACCTTTTTCGTGCCACCTCATGTGCCTGACTGTTTTTTTAGAGAAACAAGCGCTTCAACCTAGGTGTGACAGGCAAGTAGTGAAATTGCTTCTGTGCGCCTTCAGTCATTACTTTTGTATCGTCATCATTAACAACTTCGACAAATCTCGCTTTACCATATTTTAAACACTTGTTCTCGTTGGCATGCTCTTTCCAGAAAAGCATGCAGTTGTCTAGGCACATATCAATCTTCTCATAGTCCATACCAAGCCCAAAAATCAATTTTTTAGAATGGTACATATCTTTAGGCAATTTATGAGTCTGTGGAAGGGCATTGCCGATCAATTTAACGAGATCGTTGTAGCAGTTATTGGAGAAGGGATACTTAGACTTAATTGCCATAAATCTAGTTCGAAAACTGAGGATTGTCACTATAGTGTGTTCATGCAACGGTTGTTCAGAAGCTTCAACAAGCTTGAAGGACTCTTTAACCTCCGTTGTAGGAGGATCTTCCATGAATTCAGGATTTATGGCTTCAAGCATCTCGTCCATCCTATCAAACCAATTGTTGTCATCCTCATCTTGATCTTCTATGACTTGAGAAGGTGTCTCGCCATGAAATGTCCACAACTCATAACGTTGCATGAAACCGTTTCCACACAAGTGATACATCAACGTCACATTGTCAAAACCCTTCACATTCTGACGTTTCATACATGGGCACCGCACCTTGGTGTTGTTTGAGAACGAGAAAGCTCATTCTATGAAAACATTCATCTTGGTGAACCACTCATCTGAGTGCCTCCCATTCGTTTTCCAACCAAAATACATCCAAATGCGGTCTTCAACCATGTTTGAGAGTATACGTTCAAAGCAGACAAATAATTATATGTTTCATTGTTATGTCGGCGGCGCAGGGAGAGGGGCAGCAGCGAGGGCGGAGCAAGGGAGGGGAGAGGGCGGAGATAGAAAACTATTCCACACATCTACATACAACCATCAAAACTGAACCTAAGACTCTTGACCCGTGATAGGAAATAGTACCACACATCTACATACTACCATCTTCATACAATATACTCCTCTAAATGGTCATAGCACAACATCACAGACATGATGAATGGGGCCACATCAAAGTCCTTCACCCAGAACTGATTAGGATAGCAAATCCAATTCAAGATTAGGATTGCAAAAGCATTTGTATGGATGAACCTGTGTAGTTCACCCATAACTTTTCCCCTTTACATAGCCAAAAGAACTATTTTATCATGGTCCCAATATATACGAAAACTGATCAGACATTAAAATCAAGAATTTAAAATCACATCGACTGCTCAGAGAATAATATAAAAAGTGAACAACAGATGAAAACACAAACACTAACTATAAATTGTGTTTTTGGTGGATTTTACGAGCAATGATCATGGTACATGATCTTCCGCAATGGAAACAATTCAAATTTAAGTGAAATAGTCCAAAAAAAGAACTAAAATGAAAGGTTAACTGGCATGTGATACATAGAAATCAACACAAGTTACATATACAATCGAAAAAGGTTATTTTTTTGGATCATAAATATTGGTAGGAATAGTGGCCAATTTTCTCTTTGGATCAATACTGTAGTCCTGAAATGGATGAAAATTTTAAAACAACTTGATGGGTGATAATAGTTCGACTATATATTGCCCGTCACACACTAGAGCAATCATATAAATTCAGACTAAGATGAATACCCAAATTGATCATCCAGTTAGGTAGTGTACTGATTCAGTAATTGATCTATAGCATGATATGTGAATTAACTAAGCAAATCAATGAAAACTCTAAGTGGATCACCTACAAAAGGTTGAAAAGCAATTCAAATATTGCTACTAGTTTGCGAGTCCTCTCTCTCTCTCTTCTCTCTCAAAGAAAAAAAGGGAGCCAGCAGCGTCTAGGGGCGGAGGCGGCGGGGAGGGGCGGCACAGCGTGGGCAGGCGGTGGCAGACAAGGGCAGCGGCGTACCTCGACTCGTCGGGTCCTTCACGATTGATGGCAGCGGCGTGACGTTGGGGTGACGGCCCGATGCGGGGTGGCGGCGCGGCTCGGAGCGGGCAGCGGCAGCGCAGCTTGGAGCGGGGCAACGGCATGGCGCGGCGGCAACTAGCTTCGCAGCGGGGTACGCGCGGGTGCGATATTAAAACAAAAGGCCACGTGCTAGGGAAATGATCTCTAGCTCATATAAATGATGGTAACATGTTAACCGTTATCAATTAAGGCCTAATTGACGATGGTTCTTTTAGCCATCGTCTATAACGGCTCAGGTGGGCCTGGTTTGGGCCCATATTGTAGACAGTCTTTAATTGACGATGGCCGACCGTCGTCAATAAGTTATAGACGACGGTACTAGGTCAACCGTCATCAGTAAATAGCTAATTGATGGCGGCTAGATCTAGACTTCATCAATAATTTATATGATGATGGGGTCGTTGTCTATTATTTTGGCCGTCGTTTTTTGCCGTGATTCCTACAGTGTATGTCCGGTCCTGATGTTGTGAGGTACAAAAGTGACCTGATCATGCTTTGGTATTCTTTTTTATCCACGGGTTCACCACACTATCAAGTTCAAGTGTCATTGCTATTCCCATTGGTGTCCGAAGAGGCTTGCTTTTGTCCATGTTGAAGCGCTTAAGAAGGTCTTTCGTATACTTTGTTTGATGCACTAAAATACCCCCCCTTGGTTTGCTTGATTTGCAGCCCCAAAGAGTACATGAGTTCTTCCATCACACTCATCTCGAATTCGGAACTCATCATAGCATAAAACTTGGACACAAGATCATGAGAAGCACAACCAAAGATTAAATCATCCACATACACTTGAACAAATAATGAGTCATTGCCCTACTTAAGCACAATAAGAGTTTATCAACCTTGCCCATGGTAAACCCCTTTTCAAGTAAAATTGTTTTTAACCTATCATACCATGCTCTAGGGGCTTATTTGAGACCGTACAAGGCTTTGGATAGTTTGTAAACATGATTAGGAAAATATGGATGTTCAAAACCTAGTGGTTGTTTGACATAAACCTCCTCATCTATGTAGCCATTAATAAAAGCACATTTAACATACATTTGATATAACTTGAATCTATTAGGTGCAGCAAATGCTAAAAAATTCTTATGGCCTCTAACCTCGCAACGGGAGCAAAATTTTCATTAAAATCTAGACCTTCAACTTGTGTGAAACCTTGATCAACCAACCTATCCTTATTCCTAACCACAACCTAATCCTCACTTTGTTTATTTTTAAACACCGATTTAGATCCAATTAAAGTGTGACCTTGAGGTGGAGGTACAAGTTTCCAAACCTTATTTCTTTCAAAGTTTTCTAACTCTTCTTGCCAGGCAATAATCCAAGATTCATTAGTGAGTGCATGTGATATATCTTTGGTTTCAAAAGAAGCAACAAAAACAAAATGAGCATGAGAGTTTGGATCGCAAAACCTGGACCGCGTAACTTGTTCATGCAAGCTTCCAATGATTTGTTATGGAGGATGACTATAGAGGATGTGGGGGAGTAGAAACATCACAAGCTCCTTCTTCTACATGTTCATCACAGATTGAAGAACTATTTGCTTGAGGACAATATGTACCAGCTGCAGTAGTTATTGGTGCTGGTAGTGGTGCAAAATCAGAAGCGTGATCAATGTCATTTGCTTCTGAATTTTCGGGCAGTAGCACCACGTCTTCATATTCTTCGATGAAAATACTCTCGCCCTACGGATATGGATCTAGACCTGCAATATTAGAGCTAGTACCTAAGCTATCTTCATTAAAAGAAACTCACAAGTCTCCACAATTTTGTTAGTGTCAAGTAAAAGTACAAGGTAGCCTCTAGTATGAGATGGATAATCAAGAAACATGCCATCAACAGATCTAGGTTAAAATTTATCAAGATTACCATGTTTCTTTAAAAAGCATTTACAACCAAAGACTTGAAAGTGTGTGACACTAGGCCTATGTCCAAACCAAAGTTCATATGGTGTTTTTCCTAGCTTAGCACGCAAGGAAACACGATTTGAGGCATAACAAGCGGTTGCAATTGCATCAGCCCAATATTTTCTAGGAGTGATATTCATCAAGCATAGTCCTAGCCATCTCAAGTAAAATTATGTTCTTTCTCTCTACGATACCATGTTGTAGATGTACATAGTGTAAATAAAATTGATGATCTATTCCATTTTCAGCACAAACATGATCAAATGATTGATTTTTAAATTCGGTTCCGTTATCACATCTAATTGCTTTTAAAGATCGTGGATGATTAATTTATAGTCTAAGAAATAAAGTTATTATGTGACTAAAAGCTTCGTTCTTAGATGCCATAAAATAAACCCAAGAGTATCTAGAATAATCATCAACAATCACAAGAACATACCATTTACCTCCAAAAGATTGAACACATGAAGGACTTACAGTGTCAAGGCGCAAAAGTTGTCCCAGTTCAATTTTCATGGTCATTGTGAGAGGAGTATGTGAACCTGCAACCATCTTAGCATATCTACAAGAAGGGCACACAATTTCTTTGTCCCCTTTAAGCTTAGGCAGCCCATGTATGCAATCAAGAACACTAACACGCGTGAGATTATCAAAACCTACGTGACCAATTCTACGATGCAAAAAATATAAGTCTTTTGAATCATTAGCAACTAGACATCTACGCTTAGAGGATGACATATCAAAATCAGCTTTAAAAACTCTTACAAACCGAGACATGTTAAAAATGAGCTCACTATTTGAAACTACAACCTTGCAACAATTTTTAGTTAAAACAATTTCTAGATTTTCATCTAGCAATTCTGAAACAGAAAGCAAGTTCTATTTCAAATTTTTAACAAGTGCCACATCCTTCAAAGTGTAGTGATTATTTACTCTAACCGAACCTTTAGCAATTATAGGAGTTGAAGAATTATCGGCAAAAGTAACATTCTCTACACGTAAAACAAAAGAGAGGGAGGAGAACCATTCTTTGTTACCGGTCATGTGACATGAGCAATCTAAATCCACCATCCAAATTTTCTCCTTCCTCAAGCATTTAACCTACATCGAAGCACAATAGGTCGATGACTCAATACTAGAGTTAGTCAGAAGGCATTTAGGAATCCAGTACCGTGTCACATGATGTTCAGCAGGAATAACACGCGAAGCTGAGATAAAATAGCAGGTTTATGAGCCAAAGTTTGAGGATTTTTCTACCCAACTACTGACCTATAACGTGTTACATGTGTAGCACTAAAAACAGTAGGTTTGGTAGAAAACTTGCATGTTTTTGACTCATAACAGCAGGTTGCATGTTCCTTACATTCGGTTTAGCATGTGCAGCAAATTTTGCATGAGAGTTATGAGATCTAGCTTGCATTCTTTCCTTTTTTTATTGTTTAGCTAGTCTATAACAATAATCTATGACATGACCATCTCTACCACAGTAGGTAAAATGAAATTTAACTTTGTGTTCATGTTTAGATGAGCAAACAACATGTTTTTTTGAAACCAAATGAGACAACACTCCTGCAGATTTAAAAAACACTTCTGTTTGTTTAGGAGCTGTTTGAATCAAACCACTTCCTAATGATGTTACAATTATAGATACATGTGCCTTAGCATGATTATGGGAATCAAAACCTAAGCCAGTTTTATCATTACATGATTTATAGAAATTCGGCAGTAAGTTCTGATTCTTACTCCCATTACAAAACCGCTCTAGTGTCCTATTCATGTCATCAAGTTTCTTAGACGGGTCTAGGCTGTTTTCACATGAAGTTTTTCCTTTTAGTCTGCAATTAGAACAATATTTAACTTCATGAGAATGTAAAGAATTGTTCAATATAGAAATCTCATTCAAGGCATCGTGTAGTTTCTTATCAAGATCATCACAAGTAGAAAAATGCAAATCAATTGTAGACTAGCAAGCATCTTCATGTTTTTATCATTAAATGTAGCAAGCTTTTTGTTCTTTTCAATTTCTAACTCAAGTTTATCAAGTGTGGAGGAGTGTGGACTTAATAGGGAGGAAAATTGTTCATATATAAGCTCATACGAGGAACAAGAATCATCACTAGGAATCAAAGATTTCAAATGATTAATTTCAGATTTGAGTGATTCAATTTTAACAGCATCGTCCTTGAGTTTTTTGTGATTTTTTTCTTAAGTATAACAGCGGCACCAGAAATAGCATCACACATTTCTTCACAAGTGGGACATACTTGTTCATCATCGCTGTTGTGTTCTGCCTCCTCCATACTTGATCTTGAGTTGCCCGCCATGAAGCACATATTTGCCAAATTCTCTTCATATTCGTCTCTTCCAATGTCTACATCGCACGAGCAAAGTTCTTGAAGTGCGGAGACAAAATTGTTTACTATTTGTCGACCTGTAAAACCCTTCTTCTCCTGATTTTTTGCAGAGCAGTGATTCGTCCTTATTTGATTTTCATCATGAGAAGTAGGATCTGAAAGATTAGGGCAATTCATACGAATATGTCCTATCTTACCACATTTGAAGCATCGATGAGAACAACACTTACACTACTTCTAGTTCTCATATTTTACAATGCTTTTTTTGTTAACCGAGTAGAGAGAAATGCTAGCTGGTCCTCTGGAAACTCATCAATTTGTTCTATGGATAGAGAGGACAACAAAGCAAGTGTACCACATGATGAAGATTGGCTAGAGCCAGGCACGTCACGTTGAGAAACAAATGCAAGAGACTTGTTGGGGTTCTTACGTGAGATTATGTCAATTTCATGAGTTTTTAACTTGGAATATATCACATCTAATGTAAGTGTACTCATGACAATGGACTCACGAATAGATCTAACTTTCATCTCCCAAATTGACATGTCTAATGCACTTAGTAATTGCCTAGCATTTTCAGCATGTAAAAAATTAACGTTGATACTATGCAAGTTGCTGAAATTTTGTTAAAGCGAGGAAAGAGGTCATCGATTGACTCACCGGGTTGCATCTCAAAGCGCATGTATTCTTTCTTGAAAATGTCTTGTCTCACCTCCTTGATATTGTTTGATCATTCATGATAATCACATAGAGTTTTCCAAACATCATATGCAGATTGGAGGTGTGCAACACGATCAAGGTCGCTTTGAGTCAATCCTTGTATGATCAAGTTGTGAGCCTTCTAATTATTGTCGACATCTCTCATGTTCGTAGCCGTGGCTTGAGCATTTGGTAGCGCGTCGTAAGGCTTGTACAACTTTTTCCAATATTGGCAAGCCTTGCGCCTGGTTGAATGCCTTCGTATGTGTATTCCAAACCTGAAATCAATGTCACTAAACACACAAGGTTTTGTGGAGTATTTCTCCATGATGATTAGTCAAAAACACGTGCAAATCATACAGATTAGAGCATCGTGGCTCTGATAATAGTTGTAGGATCGGAGAGCACGTGAAAAGCTACCAGAGGGGAGGTGAATGGTAGATTAAAACTTTTTTCAACAGAAGTAACAAAAACCCCTCGGCATAAAATCTCTGTTAAGAAACCTTGTGTGCAACTGATCTAAACGTGTTCAACCATGACAAAAGTGGTAGATATTATAGAGAATCAAGTCACGGAGACACAAAATCTAACCAAAACAAACTTGAAACTTTCCATAAACGAACTATAACCACCTCGGCCGCAGACTGAGGCATAATCCAGCCAGTTGGACCTTTCCAACCAATTCTTTATGTCCACTTCCCTTCATCACGCCATGGAACCATGTTGCCTTGTCCATGCACTCCTTGCACATGTGCAAACACCTTCCAACAACGTCCATAGTACCTTCATATGTATTGTTCTTGACCCAATCATATTGCGTGACCTCCCGATCAACTCAACCACAATTCCTCTTGAACTTAGTTGTTGAACCTCATCTTCTTACTAAGACTAGTTCAATGGATCCCGTCACCAGCCATGTCTTGACCTCAAGCAACACCTGCACATGATTCAACAACCAATCTTTGCTAGCCCAAGTCCCTGACTTGACTCAAGTTAGTTCAAAAACCACAACACCTTATGTGAGCACCTCACATAAGCATGCTACAAACATAGCAAGATAAGGTCCACCATGATCAGCCAAAACACATCAAAAAATTATTAAAAGAATACTAAGCAAATCTTCCCATAAGTGTAAAGCAAGTTTGAAACATTGTAAATGATAAACATAGCAGCCATACAATTATTTCAGCACATAGAAAGATCGGACAGTCCAAACCAGCATCTATGCATTGTACAATAAAAGTTCGGACAGTGCAAAGTGTGTTTCTCAAGTATATTCAAAACTTTGCGTGTAAACTCTCATGTTTAGCATAATTGCCAATGTATTCAGCACACATAGGTGTCACAAAGTTCTTAGTTGATTTTTGTTATGGGGTCTTGGATCACCTATTTATGGTTAATCTAGAAAAGTTAGCCGATGACCGGACACCTAAAAAGTGTAAAAAGTTATCCGGTGTGCTGTGAAATATGTTCATGAAATGTGCAGCACACCCAAAACCCTAATTGCTCTGAGTGAACCGGACTAGTCCGCAAGAAAACAGAATGTTAACCAGACTAGTCCGTGGTGAATCCAGTAACTAAATCTGACAAGTCTGCAATTAAACAGACTTGTTCGGTTCCAAGTGAGATATGAGTGTGTTGGAAAAACATCATAAAGTTGAACGGACTTGTTCATCTCATATCCGGACTAGTCCGTGTGGAAATATAGAGTTGACCGGACTAGTCTGGTTTTGCTCCAGACTTGTCCGTGTGAGAACAGAAAGTGTGTCGGACTAATCCGCTTGTGAACGAACTTGTCCGGTGCATCAGTGAGTTGATTTAATTGTTAAATTTATCCCATACTCTCTACTCAAAGTAGTGATCTCTTAGGATAATCTCTCACACACATCCTATACATTAACAACTACTTTGTGCTTCCATCCACCACTTGGACTTTTTCCTTCTCATTCTTCATTTTTCACCTTTTTTGTGCACTATTAATTCTATTCTTCGTACACCCTCTTTCATCTTAACAAAACTCATTAGGATCTCGTTTGTTTGTCATCAATTGTCCGAAACTCACAAGGGGGTGCCTAGATGCACTTTCAGTCTCCCCATTGTTGATGATTGATGACAACCATTTGACATTTCACAATTAAGAGTAAAATTAATTTTCATGAAGTCTGCATATATGAGAATGACATATGAACAAGCATTATTTCTCATATATACGCACTCTTTATGTTGGGGTGCCTATAGAGTGTGTGTGAGCAGATATTGTGATGTGCATAATTGAATATTTTGATGTGCATAATTGAAAATACAGTAATTACAATGAACAATCATCACAAGAGTGTCATAATGAGCATCACACATCCATAGTAGACAAAATAGGCATCATCCAAATAGAAATTACAATAGTTTGAAACCTAAAGGATAAAAGAGATACATGTTCATGATCACTAGTCCTTAAGGCTAAAAATAGACTCCTAGTCTCAATCTCCCCCTTTTGCATCAAGGCACCACAAAGGGAAAAATTGAGGGAAGTTACTCTCTTTCATTCCCTCTCTCACTTTCTGTCTTGTCCTCATCTTCATCTTTATATTCAGGTTCATGCTGAGGAGGGAGAATAGAGAGACCTGCAAGTCCAGAAGAAGCTAGTTCCAGTTTTGTGAGGGGTCCAAGCTCATTGAAGTTCTTCTAGGAGTTTTTGGATATCTGAGAAGATACCACTGGTTCAATGTCCAAATTCTCACATATAGCCATTATATTTGCCTTCATGTACCTTCGTTGCCTCTTCATAGCCAAACTTTCCTTGTGTTGCTTCACTTCCACATTGCGGCAGAATGCAAAGATGGAGGAAAGCATCTTTAAAACACCACTTGAGGACTCTCTGGAGGGTGGAGGAGCAGATGTAGCAGCTGGAACCCATGTGCCTTCATTTGCTTCTTTTGACCTTTGTTCCCTTGCAGGTGAAGCAGGTGCATTGGGAACACTGTAGGCTGTGGGCTTCTAAGGCATGAGACCAGCATGCTCAACATCCTTGACAAACTCAAGGCCGGTAACCTTCTCAATCATGTACATAATGTATGGCGCAAAGCCACACGACCTGTTGGGAGTGATTGAGATGTTCACTATATCATTGTAGATATACTCAAACACACTGAAGGTATGTCTCTTGCTTATCACTTTCATCAAGGTCCTTAGAGTTTCTTGAATTGTCCATGCATCTCCATCCTTTGGAGCAATGGTCTTCCTTAAAATCCTTTTTAGCACTGCAAAGAATGGCTTCATGTATTTTGTGGTAGGTGGCTTGTATGGCATTGTTGTGTCATAGAGGAATGTGAGCTCATCCTTCTCTAAAGGCTTCAAGTTGTGAAACACAATTTCATTTTCTGAAGTGTCTTCAATATGGAGTATCCTGGCAAACTCCTCATACATGATGATGTATTTGGATCCATGTTTCATCCAAGTGATTCCTTCCTCGTCATCACCCGAGAAGTAGAGGCTAGAATAGAATTGGGTGATAACTTCAGAGTTCCAATTGTTTTGGAAGGATAGATCTTTCAGACCATGTCTCTCCAAAGCTTCTAAGACTTCATGATTGGCCTGGCAATTCTTGGATCCCATATATGTCACATCCACCCACTGGCTCACCACAACTGGATTTCTCATCTTCCTGTACACATGCTCATAATAAAGTGACTCCAAAATCTTTGATCATCAGATTGCTTTGGCTGCTCATAGACATTGATCTTCCCTATTTTATCTGCCAGTCATTGCCTTTGCTAGAGAAATCATTTTCAGAGGGTTGCTTGTTTTGCTGCACAGGTGATTTCATCTTTAGTGGCCCAATAATTCAACTTGCAAGTCCCCTACTTTGGCTCGTGCTTCTTCTTGGCACCGTGGAGCTGGCACTAGCACTATCCTTGCTTGATGCCTTGTTCACTACCACTTTCCTCTTGGGAGCACGTAGTGAGGAGGAGAAGTCTTCACATCATGGTCATGGCGCTTTTTGCTTCTTAGTTCTTTTGCCCTGGCTACTCTCTCGCGAAAACATTCGGCTTCAGAGTCAAACATGCTATCATCTGATGGGGACAACATCGTGACTGACATAGAGAGTACAAGGTGTGGAAAAAAATGATGTGATTTAGACTTTGTAGACACAAGAGTTTAGAGGTTCAAACTGTCAAGGGGTCGGACTTGTCCTGTTTTAGAGTGCGGACTTGTCCGGAGTACCGGACTTGTCCGCACCAAGGATCTGACTAGTCCTGATGGCCGTATGAAACCCAACTTCTTATATCAACAAATCTAACCAAGACTGATGCAAAAAGGTATGAGGACTATAGGAATACATATAGTAACGCAATGTATACCCTAGGAATCAAGAAAACTGAGCAAAACTTGAGAGAAGATAAGAACTAGGGTTTGAAATGATTTATACTGAGATTTAAGTATTCGAGGAGGGAGGTGCAGAGCAAATCTGAATTAGTCCGTAGGAGGGATGCTTCGCTCCGAGGGGAATGATTCCTGTGGAGGAACTTTCGATTTTGGTGGCTACAAGTGAAAATCGACTTGGGAGCTTGAGCTTGAGGAGAGAGAGTGTTGTGGTGATTGTGAGGAGGTGGAAGAGAGGTTTTGGCGGCAGGCTAGGGTTAAGCCCGACACTAGTGCACTAGTCCGCACAAGGACCGGACTAGTCCAATACACCGGAATATAGTGGGACTAGTCCCGGTGCTGACCACGTACTACTTCGGGGCAGCTGGACAGAATTGAATTAGAACAAGATATTTTTAGGATTTGGACTTATGTTGATCTAATGGACCACATTTCATAAATAGTCTTGATGAATATGACCAGTAAGCAATCAACAATCATAAAATGGCCATAATTCACCACGATTCAATAATTAAAAATGTTTTCTAGAGAAAAGTGAGATAAGGGATGAATTTTCGCAAAATAAGAAACTTTGAAGAGCCAATCAGGTATGCAGTATTTCAAGCCATATTTTGAGAATTGGAGTGACTTGAATAAAGGCAAACAAAACATATACTCAGTATGATATTGAGACTGGATGCACAAGAGTATAATAAATTATGAAGAAAGGTAGATATACCAGTTTTAATATGGCCTAGATGCACCAAGATACAATAGAGCAAAAAATAGAATGATATACCTCTTTGGACCATATTTAGATTGACTTCGTCGTGGTGGGGATGCAAGCTGTTTCTCATTTGAGCTTGTCTTTATCCATGTTGTACTTTTGACGAAGTTCTTGATGCACTCTTGGGTGATGCATTTATGGTCTTGTATCCACTTTTTCTTCTTCATTTTCTTCAGTTTCCCCCTGATCCTTGCCTCCATTGTTATATTGATTATCCTTATCTTGTTGAGGTTGATCATGTAAAAATTGAGCTTTTTCTTTTGTAGAAGCTCCCCCTCGATCATTGCTCTCTGGTTGTTGTACACTTTGAGTCTTGTAATGATGGTTCGGGTGGAAATGAACTTGAATTTTCATTATGCTCCATGAATATTTTCTTTCCTCCACTCATGTGGTTGGTGCTTATCAAGCACCTCTTTGGATCCTTTTAGGTTAGTGAAGAGACACTTGGGCACCCACACACAAGATTTTTGACTCTTGTGGAGGGGCCCAACATACTTGGCGTAAACATGATTAAATTTATTCTTCATATGGATGTATGAGGCATTAAAGTCATGAAATGTGATGTTTGGTCCATTTTTAGTTTTTTCATGAAAGGAAGGAACATGGTTGGTGTTCTTAACTTTATTTGAGCTTTCCTTGACAAAAGAAATTGATTCCTTTTCATTCTTCGGGTTTGTAGTGTTAAACTTTTCACCTCGAGAATATCCAAAGCCATCCTTGACATTAGGAGCTCTAGTAACCGAGTATACACTTCGTGCAAACTTGATTTTATCCTTAAAAAATGCCACCTTTAGGTTAATGTTTGCTTTCTTCCATTTCAAGCTCATTTTTCAGGTCAAGAACCAAATTAGCACAACTACAAGTTTTAGGTTGAATATACTCGATATTTGGAGAAAGTGAGCTCATAGAAGAGGAGGGAGCATGCTGCTTGAAAGATTAAAAATGTACTTGAAGGTTTTTGTTAACTTTTGTCAAGCTAACAAGCTCATCCTTAAGCACAACATTCAAATCATTTAGATTTGAGCAAGTTTCCTTGCTCAAAGCTAGCTCATGCTCAAGTGCTTCTCTCTTTTCCTTTTCAAGCTCAAGATCCTTTTTGAACCTCAAAATATCTCTCCTTTTGAAGGATGCACATATCTTCTTGACGGTTGATATGGTCTTCCTTCTCAAATATTTCAACCGACACCTTTTTAATTTTAGGTAATGCACTTTTACTTAAGCCCTTAAGAATATGTTCATTTTCATCACTGCTATCAAACTCATCATCAAAGTATTGTAAGATGAGAGTTTAGATATGACTTTTCTTGCCTTCCTTCGCCATGAGGCAAGTGTGGTTCGACTACTTCCATATTCACATGTTTGGGAAGAGAGATGACTTAATGGAAGGCTTCTTTATGGCAATGGTTGCCACCCTATCTTCATCTTAGGAGGAGAACTCATCATTTGAGTCCCACTCCTTGTTGATGTGTGCTTGGCCTACTTGTTTCTTCTTCTTAAATGTCTTCTTAGCTTGTTGTTTAGCTTCCTTCCTTTTCTTGTCATCTTCTTCATACGGGCAATCACCTATGAAGTGCCCATATTCACCACAATTGTAGCATGACCTCCTAGTTCTGGACTTGTCTTTATTCTTGCTCTTGCCTTCACCAGAGTTGTCTCCTTTTCCTCTCCTCATCATTCTTTTAAATCTTTTTATGAAGAGGACCATGTCTTCGTCATCCATGTTGATGCTTACATCGTTGACATCTTTTTCATCTTGCACCTTATGGATTTTCTTGCCTTTTGATTTGCAAGTCGCGATGAGGGCCACCCCCTTATTCTTTGATGAGGTGAGCTCTGCAAGATTCTTCACATTTTGGGCTTCCCTTTCCATCATCTCGTGATTAATGATTTTGCCCAATAGTTCATCTGGAGTCATTTTATGGCACCCCGGACTTTTTCAAATCATAGAGCATAATGTGACATTGTGGGGTATCAATGCTCCTATCATCCTCTTGACAACCTAATGATCGGTCCACTTCTTGCTTCCAGAGGCGCGGATCTTGTTGATAAGTGCCTTCATCCGGTTGTAAATTTCTTGAGGGGATTCACCATCTTCAATTGCAAATCTCCCCAATTTCGGTTCAAGCATTTTAATTTTTGCTTCGCGAACAGAGTGATTTCCTTCATATGCGGTCTTGAGGGTATACTGAAAGTGCATCTAGGAATCCCTTGTGGGTTTTGGATGATTTATGACAAGTAAATGAGATCCTAACCACTTTGTTGAGATGAGCACAGGTTCTAATGATAAAATAAGCAGAGTGCCAAAAAGAAAGGAGAATGAGGAACAATGTGGAAAAGAGCTCAAGAAACAAGTGTAGTAGATCATTGTGTATGGAGTGTGTTAAGGAAACACACCCCAAGAGCTGAAGCACAAATAATCACACACATTGTACAAGTTTATACAGAACCGTACTAGTCCGACCGACACCAGACTAGTCTGATATCTTTCTGCACAAGATCGGACAAGTCTGATAACACCATGGACTAGTCCGATATCTCTCTAACTAGAATCGGACTAGTCCTCACCAGTGCGGATTGGTCCTCCAGACACTTCACAAGTTGCACAAAATCGGACAAGTCCGATATTAGCACGGACTAGTCTGAAAAACCCTCTAACTAAATCGGACAAGTCCTCCAAGTGTGGACTTTTCCCCAATTCACTTAGGGTTCCACTTTTCCGGACAAGTCTGATATCCATCGGACTAGTCTTATGATTTCCAGAACCAAAATCAGACAAGTTCGCTGTCAGCCGGACAAGTCCGATATTTCGGGACAGCTAGGGTTTGCTACACACAGTCCGGTGTCCACCACGGACTAGTCCTATATTCCTAAACCCTAATGGTAACATTTGGTAACTCCATAAAAATAGTTGTTCCCGGCCCATCTTAAAAAACTCTCTCAACCCCCTGCACCGTAACACCTCCCAAGAGCCTAAATAACACATCTCTCCACGAAATCAAACGCATCAAAGAACAATCCTTTGAGGATACACTTTAGATTATTGGAGAGACACGGTTAATCACTTATTGAGCTCTTGGTTTGTTTCCCTAACACACTCCTGTGGTTTTCATTGTGACCTTTTGAGTGTGTTCTTGGTCGTGTTCTTGTTGTAATCTTGGGGAGCCCTCAACGTGTGAGAAGGCCCCTTGAATTTTGTTATTTCCCTTTGTGATTAGTGAAGTGTATTGGCCTCTGTGGTGATCCGACGAGGGTAGGGTTGGAGAAGACCTGATACTTTTGTGGACTCCTAAACGTGGACGTAGGTTGCCTCTATGGTAACCGAACCACGAGATAAAATTATTGTGTTCTTTTTTTGCTCCCATTATTCTTACATTTCATATATATATCTAGGGTTTCGATCAATCGTGCTCACTTTACATTGAAACATTGAGTTTAAGATTAAATTGTGATACACCCTAGTTCATAGTTGTGCAATACTTAAATTACAAGTATAATTCCGCTGCTTACATCCTAGGATCAAGTTAATCGATCAAATTTGATTAACCTAGTCAGTACACACCAGACTAGTCCGCACTTGACCGGACTAGTCCGATATCTTGAGATTTGATCTGGTTGTTGAGTGTTGCAGGTTCCGATAGAAAATCAAAAAGGCCTATTCACCCCCCCCCCCTTCTAGGCCACATTCAATTGTATGAGAGCAAGGTTCTTCAAAAAGATACTAATTGCTCGAAGAGATCATGTCGGACATGAAGGACATGCACAAGAGCAACAACCAAGAGAAGGTTGATGAAGACAAGAACCGGAAATTGGAGAAGCTCCTCAAAGCTATTCAAGACTCCGAGGATAACGATGAGGAGATGCTGGAACTCAAGGCGCTCCTAAGGAAGAAAACCCTTTCCAAGGGAAAGGTGAAGATCAAAAATGAGAACAAAAAGAAGGGGAGTAGTCACACTGACTACTCCCGATATCCTTTTAATTATGATCGCCTAAATTCTAACAACAATCATTATCTATCTATTCCGCTTGGAAAAGGCCCACACTTCGACGGCAATGACTACTCAATGTGGAGGCAAAACATGAAAATGCATCTAATTTCTCTCAATCCAAGTTTCTGGCACATCGTATGCACAGTAATAGATATTTCGGATGATGATGAGGAGATCACACCTAGCCAAGAGCAAGAAATCCATCAAAATGCCCAAGCTGCTGTAGTCATCACTTCATCACTCAGTCGTGATGAGTTTACGAAGGTAGATGGACTCGAGATCACAAAGGTGATATGGGATGCATTGCAAACCGCACATGAAGGCGATCGTCATGTGCGAGAAATCAAAATCGAGATGATTGAAGGCGAGCTGGGAAGGTTCGCAAGTGAAGAAGATGAGTCGCCACAATACATGTACAACCGATTAAAGACGCTCATCAACAAGGTTCGAGCATGCGGAAGCATGAAGTGGAACGACCATGAGGTAGTGAAGCTCATCCTTAGAGCCTTCATGCCTCGCAATGTCACCTTGTGCTCGATGATACGAGAAAGCCCCAGATACAAGAAGATGACCTTGGATGAGCTACTTAGGAAAATCATCAACTTTGAGATGATGGAAAAACAAGCCAAACATGTTAAGGAAATTGCCGATCTCACCTCGACAAAGAAGAAAGGGGTCACTCTAAAGTCCACACTTAAGCCCTTGTCTAAAGAAGCTCGAGAAGCTCAACTAGAAGAAGACGGTGATGATGAGAGCAGTGACTTGGATGAAGATGACATGATACTATTCATGAAGAAATTCAAGAGAATGATGAAGAAGAGACAAGGGGCTAAATCGAGTGAAGGGAAGTACAAGGAAAAATCAAAACCGAAGTTGAGGCGGGCATGCTATAATTGTGTTGAGTATAGCCACTTTATAGTTGACTGCCCATATGAAGAGAATAAGAAGAAGACCAAAGAAGTGAAGCCTCAACCCAAGAAGTTCTTCAAGAAGAAGAAGCAAGCTGAACAAGCGCATCTTGGGAATGAATGGGACTCAAATGATGAGTCCTCATCCGAAGAAGAAGAGGAGATGGCTAGCATAGCCATCGAAAAGACATCCATGAAGTCCACTCTCTTCCCCACTCTTGGCGCACGAAAGGGGAATGGCACTTGCCTCGTGGCAAAGGAAGGTAAACGCAAGTTAACTACCAAATCCTCTTCTGTGCATTCCTATTCTAGTGATAGTGAAATTAATAGTGATAATGAAGATATGCTCATTGGATTAGATAAGAAAGCTACCACAAAAATGAAATTTTTACTTGATCAACTTGTTGAGAAGGAGAAGCTAATACATCGTCAAGAAGACATGATTATCTCCCAAAAGGTGGAACATGTTGAACTTGACAAGCTTCTAGAACTTGAAAAGGAGCGAAGCAAGTCACTAGAGCTTGAGTTAGCTTCAAACAAGGAAGCTTGCTTGGAGTTAAACGATTCAAATGCTACAATCAAGGATAAACTTGCTAACCTAATCAAGGTTAACAAGATCCTTGAAGTACAAGTTGAGTCACTCAAGCAAGGTGACCCTTCATCCTCTTCAAGCTCACCTTCTCAACCACTTAAAATTGAAACTATCATTACTAGTTCATGTGGTAGAGTTGACACCAGTTTGAAAGACAAGTCAACCTCTACTAAGGATATGCATCCTGCCCTAAGTGGCATATTTGACAAGGAGAAGGTCAAATATGCACGTAGAGCATACTTGGCCACAAGACCTCCTAATGTCAAGTATGGCATTGGGTATTCATATGGTGGAAAGCAAAAAGCTAGAATCCATAAGAATGACAAGGAAAGCATTACCTTTGTAGAAGGAAGACCCTTTGAAACTGGAAAATCCAAAGTTACACATCCAACTCGCATGATCACCGGACTAGTCCGGTCGGGGTCTGGACAAGTCCGGTCCTCCAGACAAGTCCGATTTCCCAGACTAGTCCTGTTTATAAACAACAACAGTTACTATTTAGAACTTTTGATGCATCTTATGTGTTAATGATAATTTATATTGGTAAAATTTATTCTCATTATGTTGGGCCACGCCATGGGACACCAAGTTTCATTTGTGGGTGCCCAAATCCCTCCTGAGTAACCTAAAAGGACCCAAGCAAGCTTGGGTACCTAAAACCAAGGCATGATTTGTTTTTGTAGGCCTATTCCTCCGGTGGATCAAAATGGGTGCTAGACAGTGGTTGCACCAACCATATGACCGGAGAATGAAGGATGTTCGTTGAGTATGAAGCAAAAGAGGATCCAAGCGAGGGCATCTATTTTGGAGACAATAGCCAAGGAAAGGTGCTCGGTACTGGTAAAATTTCCATATCATCTAAACACATTCTTTCTCGTGTATTACATGTTGATTCCTTAGATTATAACCTGATGTCCATATCTCAATTATGTGACAAAGGTTATAATTGCTTGTTCACTAACGAGGGTGTGACCATCTCTAGAAGGAGTGATGGTTCCATTGCATTCAAGGGTATGTTAAAGGGAAAGCTTTACCTTGTTGACTTCAACAAAGATAAAGGCGAACTTGACACATACTTGATTGCAAAGACCGACATGGGTTGGCTGTGGCATAGACGGTTATCGCATGTTGGTATGAGGAACCTTCAAAAACTCATCAAGGGTGATCACATCCAAGGTTTAAAGGATGTTGTTTTTGAGGAAGACAGACCCTGTAGTGCGTGCCAAGCCGAAAAGCAAGTTGGAGCACCTCATCCCGCTAAGAACGTCATGACTACAACAAGACCGCTCGAGCTACTTCACATGGACTTACTTGGTCCAATTGCTTACATAAGCATCAGCGGTAACAAATATTGTTTAGTAATTGTCGATGATTTTTCTCGCTTCACTTAGGTTTTCTTTTTACATAATAAGGCAGAAACACGAGGAATCTTGAAGAAAATTTTCAAGCGTGCTCAAAATGAGTTTTATTTGACGATCAAGAACATTCGAAGCGACAATGGCACGGAGTTCAAGAACACACAAGTTGAAGAGTACCTAGATGAAGAAGGCATAGCATGAGTTTTCAGCTCCTTACTCCCCTCAACAAATGGAGTTGCTGAAAGGAACAACTGAACCCTCATAGATATGGCTAGAACAATGCTCGATGAGTACAGACCTCGGATCGATTTTGGGCGGAAGCCGTCAACACCGCTTGCCATGCCATAAATTCACTTTATCTCAATCCACTACTCAAAAAGACATCTTATGAGCTACTCACCAGTAACAAGCCTAATATTTCATATTTTTGAGTTTTCGGTTCCAAATGCTATATTTTGAACAAGAAGCCTAGGACGTCAAAGTTCGCTTCAAAGTCCGATGAAGGTTTCTTGCTTGGTTATGATTCGAACACTTACGCATATCATGTCTTCAACAAGACCTTCGGACTTGTTGAAGTAGCACGTGACGTAGTGTTCGATAAAACTAATGGCTCCCAAAAGGAGCAAGTTGATCCATGTGTGCTAGATAAATAAGAATCTCCTTGTCAAGCATTGAGAAGAATGGCATTAGGCGAAGTTCGACCACAAGAGCCACCTCTATATATGCATGAAGAAAATGAACCACAAGAGGAGGCCAATGATCAAGGGGGTGCTTCCATACAAGATCAACCTCAAGAAGACGAAAATGATCAACAAGTCAATGAGAGCAACCATTTAGGGGGAGAATAAGATGATCATGAAGATTCAAGACAGCAAGTGCCACACCCAAGAGTGCAACAATGCGTCCAAAGGGATCACCCAATCGACAACATCATCGGTGACATCCAAAAGGGAGTAACTACTATATCTCGCATAGCTAATTTTTGTGAGCATTACTCGTTTGTGTCCTTTTTGGAACCGCGTAGGGTTGAGGATGCATTAAAGGATCCGGATTAGGTAGTGGCCATGCAAGAAGAACTCAACAATTTCAAGCGGAACGAGGGGTGGGAACTAGTCTAAAGACCCAAGTCAAATGTTCTCGGCACCAAATGGGTCTTCTGCAACAAACAAGACGAACACGGGGTGGTGACAAGGAACAAGGCACGACTTGTGGCCAAAGTGTATTCACAAGTCGAAGTTTTTGATTTCGATGAGACCTTTGCTCCCGTAGCTAGACTTGAGTCCATTAGAATATTACATGCATATGCTACTCACCATGATTTCAAGCTCTATCAAATGGATGTGAAAAGCGCCTTCCTCAACGGACCAATCAAGGAGGAGGTGTATGTGGTGCAACCCCCCCCCCCCCCCCCGGGTTTGAAGATGAAGAGTTCCCCGACCACGTATTTAAATTGCGTAAGGCTCTCTACGGCCTAAAACAAGATCCTAGAGCTTGGTATGAGTGTCATAAAGATTTCTTAATTGAAAATGGTTTTAAGATCAGTAAAGTAGATTATACATTGTTTACAAAGAACTTTGACAATGATCTCTTTATTTGTCAAATTTATGTTGATGATATCATCTTTGGTTCAACTAACAAATCTTTTTGTGAGGAATTTAGTAAAATTATGATAGATATGTTTGAGATGCCTATGATGGGAGAGCTAAAGTACTTCTTGGGATTCCAAGTGAGGCAACAAAAGGAAGGGACGTTCATAAGTCAAACCAAGTACACCCAAGACATACTCAAGAAGTTTTGAATGGACAAGGCGAAGCCCATAAAGACTCCCATGGCAACAAATGGCCACATGGATCACAATGGAGATGGACCAAACGACGATCAAAAGGTATATCGCTCCATGATTGGATCTCTACTCTACTTATGTTGAGTGTATGCTTGTGTGCAAGATTTCAAGACAACCCAAAAGAGTGTCATTTGACAGCCATTAAGAGAATCTTGCAGTATTTAGTTCATACACCCAACCTAGGCCTTTGGTATCCCAAAGGTTCCAAATTCAATCTCATTGGCTACTCCGATGCAGATTATGCTGGATGCAAGGTAGATAGAAAAAGTACATCCGGTACATGCCAATTCCTAGGTAGATCCCTAGTTTCTTTGTCCTCCAAGAAACAAAACTCCATTGCCCTATCCACGGCTGAAGCGGAGTATGTTGCAGCCGGGAGTTGTTGTGCACAACTCCTTTGGATGCATATCATCGACGTTCACATCGACGTTCACAACTCCTTTGGAGGCATTACTAGGTCACAACGACGTGCCTTGTCACCTCAGGAAGATCATATCATCGACGTTCACATCGACCCAGACTCGTCCATGGTGGTGGGCGGAATCCCGAACACCACCTTATGAGCCACAAGTTTAGTGATGTCGACTCGATTGTCGGCAAGTGACTCGACGAACCTGTCGTCGATGAAACGGCCCACCTAGTTAAGAAATTGTGCGGATGGTTTGGAAACATCGTCGACCTGAACAAGAAACTCTTATCCAAGGTTTTAGCACCTTGGATAAGAGTTGTGCTTGTGTTTCAGCACCACACTCATCACAGGCATCCTTCATTTCGGTGACAGGGAACAATGATGGCTCGGAACGTCACGACAACATCATGTGGTCAACGAGTAGACGCGGCTCATGGTGGAACATCACGATCACGCACAGACAGGCCAACGTGATACAAACGACACAGGAGGTCAACTTGGGGATTTCTATAGGAATGATATCAATGCGGAAAATGGACGTATGGCTTGACGACACATAAGTACCATTAGGAGTCACGACGAACGGACTTCGATGACGTCAAGCAAGGCATTTCAGGGCAAGGCTCATCTTGTAGGCATTTTGCCAAACATCTTAGGTGTGTACTTGATTCCGTCGCTTCGTCACCATTCAAAGGTATTTTGGCACATTTCCTTGTCGATTGCCACATCATTCTACCCCTGCATCACAAACCAGCTCTAAACATCAACAAAGTTGGTTCTTCCCTCGTAAACATTTCATCGAACACCTTAGCTACAGTCACTGATCCAATCAATCTTGCAAAATCAGAGCTAACCTTGGACCAATTGTCGATACCATTGTGTCAAAGGTGTGTTCCTGCATCTTATCCATCACACACATCACATTCATCACTGGTTGGGCGCTGCCACAACGCGGAACGGGGCGACGATGTCGGGCGTCAACCACCGGTTGAGGTGTTGGACAGAGACAAGGTGCTGTAGCAGGGTGAGGCGTGGGCGAGCATGGTCATCGCCGTTGCTGGCCTGAGTGTGGGCGCGGCAAGGCAGGGGCGAGGAAGGCGCATGGGTGAGGTGCACCAGCCAGGTCCTAGTGTCAAGGAGCCGGACGGCGGCCATGGCAGGGTGCATGCGACGCTGTTGGGCACCAGGGAGTAGGGTGTCGCCGTGGCTGGGAGAGAGAGGGGATGAGGCCGGTAGTGCGGCGAGCAGTAGGCTTCGGTGCTAGCGTGGTGCACGGAAGGAGCGGCGAGTAGGGCGGTTGAACGAGAGGAGCGGGCGATCGTCGCCGTGGCTGGGCGCGAGCGAGCAGAGGCACGGCGTGGCGGCGAGCGGCGGTGTGGCGCTAGCGCGGCTGGGAGAAGCTGGGGCGACGCGCGCGGGCAGGCGGCCAGGAGGCGGGCAGAGGCGGCGCGGGAGCACTCGGCGCTGCGGTCGGGCGGGCGTGATGCAGGCCAGCGGGGCACGACGCGGTTGCAGGTGGGGGCACGGCGCCAGCGAGGAGCACGCGCACAGAGGCGATGGCAGGGGAGCGACGGCCAGAAGCGCGGTCGGAGGGAAGCGGAGTGGCACGGGCACCGGCGAAGCGCGGCCAGAGCGAGCGGCGAACTATGGATAGGAAGGAGTCAGGCGTGGTAGATAAGACCGGGAGAGGAAGAAGCGAAGTCGGTTTTGTGGCCATGAGGATAAACATGACATGTGGGACCCACTCTCTCCTCCCTTCTCTTTTCCAATTTCAAATAGGGCTAGCAAACATGCTTCAGAAATATTCAACTTTGGCCCAATGACTAAATAAAATGTGAAGAATTTATGGTGCAATCAGACTTCAGAACTGAGCAAGTTGAATTTTAAACTCAGGTTTGAATTTTTAATTCAAGAGGTGATACTTGATTCAATGAAATAAATGGTAGATTAGGTTCAAAAATCCTGAAACTTTGAAGTTAACCTTTTTGAACCATAAGGTACCTCATTAAAAATTTGGAGTGGATTTGGATAAGATTAAGTACAAAGTTTATGTTTGAAGTCGACTATGATTGAACTCTCAGTACGTGTCCAATAAATGGAAAACGTGCTTCAAAATTTTTGAAACATTACCGAGAGTCAATTTGGAATATTAGAAGGTCATGGAAAAATTTACAGCCGTAGATTTGAATTTTCTTTTTGAATGTCTCATCTTAGGGTTAGAATAATTCCTTTTTCTTTCTCTCTATTTTGTTTCTTTTCTCCTTTAATTTTTCATTGAAAATGTGAATACTTGGAAATTAAGTATTTTACACCTTAAGTTCCAATATACATTAGCAATCATGTTCTATATGTAAAATTTTAACAGGTTCCTATTTTTAGTGAACATTGGTTAACTCATATGGTTCATGTGAGTTTGAATTTTCATGTCCATTTTCAAAATTTTTATGTTCGTATTTTTGCGTTTTTGTTCTTCCGAAAAGTGGGCTTTTACAATCCTTCCCCCTTACAGGAGTTTCGTCTCGAGATTCTAACAAGTAGAATAACAGGAACGATGAGGGGATGATCCATAAAAGAGGGTAATTGACTAAGGAAAATGGCAATGCCCTTAAAGACTTGGGTTCTATGAAATAGTGATTATTTTCAGGCATCTTAAGAAACTCTAATGTTTGCTTCAAGTGATTCCAGTCTTTAGGTTGATAACCTTGACGGGATGCTCAACATGACAATATCACATCGTAAAACTTTCACGTCTGTTACTGACCGTTTATTGCTGTACTCTTATACTGACATGACATCTTGTTTTGTCCTAGTCTTGACTTGAAGAATTAGCACTTGTTCTTTGCTTCTCTGGGTCACCTCGATAGTTTGAAACTATCCTTGCATGGATTCTTGGTTGCTTGCTTGTTTTTGCATAGGTCCTTATAACTTAATATGGTATTTCCCTTGACATGAGTTAAGATTGTTTACGAGGTTAAACAACAATCATTAACCTCGTTTGATGTTTAGTCAACCATAGGATCCCTTAGCTATATCATAAGAGTAGCAAAGCACTCAACACTCTTATGTGATGAAAACAGCAGGAATACGGAAGATATGGCGACTACAAGGTTTTTGGGTATATCAACATCTTCAAACAATAGAAATAGAAGATAAAGACCCTTTGCGGTGGCACACGAGGATTTAAGGATTCAACATCCTCATATGTTTCCAACACAGTAAAGAACTCAGTCTTATGGTAACTACAAGGTAATTAGTGTAGCAAGGTTACCATATAACACCGCAAGATCCTAGATGGACCCAAAGAGTTTCATGAGGTTGACAATCGAACGGTATCCTCGCAAGTAAGGAGATTTCATGGATTTTACAAGGTCGATCATCGAACTGATGACCACTCGATGACAAACGGTATAGTTGCAACAATCAAGGTACTTGAACCTAACAAGTCAAGAATGGAAGTCCAAGTGTTTGTTTAGTTGCAAGTGAGGTTGAGTAATTGGTTTCCCATGTATTACTCAATGGAAAGGAGATCAACAATGGAAGAAGTCAAATTAAGATGGTGAAATGATCATAGTCATCAGACACCTTAGCATAGTTTGAATGGGGTACACAATCTTGCTCTAAATTTTAGTATTACCCTGCATTCTATCATTGGTGTTTCATTGGTAATGATGCTTCATGATGCACTGCATGTTAAATGGTGCAATGAATATGCACATGGTATGGTGCAAATGGTGCATATGTATGGTGCAAATGATGCATATGTATGGTGCAAATGGTGCACATGCATGGTGCAGTAGCTTTTATAGTTTGAGCAAGACTAAATGAACCACACCCACAAAACTCAAGTATTGTCTGATGATTTGCAAGGATTGGGTACCGTGGTCATGAAAGACACTCAATGAGTAGCGTTCCTTTCATGACTAGACCATTGTTATGGAATTCATAACAGAAAGATTGACAAGGAATGTGGGAAATATACCACGTTACCTCGACCTTTCAAAAGCTTGTTCATGTACTACTCAACTTTCTTGTATCTTCAACTAGGTCTTAGAGTTACCAGTTGACTTGAGGAGTATCTTCATCAGAAGAAAAATAACTACTATATGTCGAAGGTTATCCCTAGACACCTGGTCGAGATCACTATACACAGCTCTAGTGATACTTCACTTAACCTTCGCTTCAATCAGTCAGGAGGAACGGATATTCTTCTCAATCACTTTTAGTGGAGTTGAAGTCATACTATTCTTAGAGTAACTGAATCTGGTGGTGGATGTTGGATCTTCTTGAAGACGTAATCTTAATTGATCGTCTTCTTGTTGACACGACTCGTTGTAACCAAGGTTGATGGTTGAACACCACCATTACTTGAGTGTCCTCCTTCCCCCTTAAAGTTTCAAACCAGGATGTCGAAGCGTACTTCAAACAATCCTCATGGGAAGAAGAGATGCAACTCGAGTAATTGAGACGTTCAACATCACAAGATGTGATATGGCAAGTCCCATAAATCAGACAATAGTATGTCTATCCAAGGGGGAAAAAAGGCTTCAATGAGTTTAACACTCCATTCAACTTGGTAAATAGTTAATTCCTAACTCTTGGTCAGTTAGGACACTCCTCGAGTTGAAATCGAGAACCGAATGCCTAACAAAAACCAAAAGGTTCAAACTGACCAGGCTATGGTGACAAACGACCAGCCTGGACGCAAACTCGATTTTGATCCAGTTAATGGCAAAATCAGATCTCGAGATGAATAACAAAGTTAATCTAAACTTCAAGACCTTTCCAAAAATTATTGGTTTGCCTCTATATCATCCATGGTTTGCATGTTATGCTATTTTAAAGTCAGCAGAATTTTCTGCACTTTCAGCAGAACCTGCTTAACAAGTAGCACTTTCGATCTAAAGTTTTCAGGCTGTTCTGATGGAAATCTGGAAATCTTCTTATATTAAAAGCTGTAGACAATGTAATAATAATTCCAGAATGTACTTACTTGTCTTCATATCAGTCCTGGTTTAAAAGATATGAATTTTTGAAGCTGGGTAAAATTTCAGCATTCAGAATTTGAATTCAGTTCAGATTGACCACTCTGCATTCAAACTCGATTTGGAATAGGTAGATGACCGATTCAGGTCTGGAGCCAATTGAAAAAATTGTATCTTACTCTCTAACCTTTCTAACGGTTACCCGCGCGACACCATTGGATCAAGGGTCTGCTACTTATGGATTAAACTCAGAGGTGTACAGATTGCTGTCCAGTTTGGGTGTGCCTGGACAGTCTCTGCGATTATCCAAATTTCACCCACATAGAAAAGGATTTTGGTCTTTAGCTGAATAGAGAACTTGTAAAGTACTTCAAAAACTTTCTAAATCATACTTACCTGCCCTCGTAGCACTTTTGGTTGAGAAGATATGGCATTTGCAAGTTGACAGTTTTTTCTGAAAATTTGGATAGCACCTCCTTCGTTTAAGGCTGATTTTGTCCACAATTTTCAGATCAAATATCAACATTTGCAAAAATAACACATAGCAAAATGTTTTCATACATTCTCAGGATTCCAGAAATGTAAAACCCGAAGCCAATCGATGAGTCTACTAGAAATTACGATCCGAACAGTAACTGAATATATAGCGGTCCATATTCTGTACTGTTTCGACACCTTAAACGATACTTCGATTTAGACTTGGTTATTGCGAGTTTTAGCCTTTGTGTTGAATAGGAAGTTGATAGAGGACCCTTTAAGCTTTCCAGTAATGTATAAATATGCCCAGGTTGCCTTTCTAGTTTAAGAGTTATGGCTGTTCAAAGTTCAGAATTTTTCTTGCTGTTTCAGATAGCACCTATATATATGTACTATCTTCAACTAAAGTTTCTAATTAGTTCTAAACTGAATTTGAGGTAACATTGAATAATAAAGTTGTATAATAGCTCTTCCCCTTTCCTGAAATGTATCATAATGGAATATAAGAGCTTTCTACAAAGAGTTATGGCAAAAATTCAGATGCTGTCTTACACAGTTTCAGAACAGCAGCTGAGTTAGTTGGAGAGGATTTTCACCATCTTATATTGGTCTTTTGGTTGGGGGATCAATAGAAAACTTATAGAAGACTTGAGAAGCTTTCCAAAAAGTATTCATTTGCATCCATAGCCCTTCCGGTTGAAGAGATATGGAATTTCAAAGTGAGGTCAATTCTGTTCGAAAACAGAACTTACCGGCTTCGAAACACAAGAATTGGGAACAAACTCAAATTTTGAAACTTAGCTCAAAACTCAAATAATATAGCTAGAACTTGCTTTAAAACTAATCATATGCTTCAGAACGAAATGGAATCTTAAAAGAGATCTTGACGACCTTCTTATCCATAGCATATCACTATGGATCTTCATGCTTAACCAAAGTCTTACTCCAGCGAAGTCGAGCTAAACTCTCGCTAGGAAACAAAGAACTTTGGTTCGCCAAATCTTGACGAGATACATTGTATACTGTCCATAAGATACCAGCAACTGATACTTGGACTTAATATGAATATGTAGCCATTGCTTTCGTGGGGGGTGGTCAAAGTATCAAATGTGATATTGACGGTACTACGTGCCTTACCAAAAGAAAAGTCTAACACGATATATCCGGATACGTCTATAGGTGGTCCCAATATCGATCGCTCACAGACGTTTGCTACACGGGTAGCTACCAGAGTTAGTGTACCTGCAGAAGACAAACAATCCCCTTTCACACCTTGACACCTCAAGGGCGGCACGGGGAAACACGACAGGCAGTCACAATAATATATATGAAAGTAAATACATACGACACTGGTGTGAGTCGCCCTCGAGCGAAGTCATGTCTCGAGGTACATGGCTGTACTACGTCTGTACAGCAAACACTTCCGTTTGAACCAGCTTATACATGCTCGGGCATACGTGTTTCGCATGATCCCATAGAACATGAATAGTTCTAGAGATGCATACTATCGGGTTATACACCACCCGACGGGGGCTCCCACTAATTTTGTGTCACACTGGGGTACTGCGTGTCATATGTTCTCAGTAACATGGAAAAGTTTCAGAGACTCATATTGACTTTTCAGGCTAAGCCACAGAAATATCACATACACCATCTCGTATGCAGAGCTTATCAAGATTGATCCGCTCTCGGTGGCGTACCTTACCTCTTATCTTGAAGACGGAGCGTCATTACAGAATAATATAACAAGTTAGTTCACCACCTTTATAACCTATACTAGTAATAGTCCTTAATGGGCATATAGCTAATCCTCACTCGACTACTTTGGAGTTTTCGAAAATAGGCTCTTTTCGAGCGTTCTATTCCCAATGAAGCTCTAATACCATGTCTGTGGGGACCGGAGTCCACACATCCAAGGATCTCATTGGGTGGTACAGAGCGATGCGGCACCTAACAGCACACACGAAAAGAATACAAAAACATGTAAAGTTTTCATTTCATAATAAGAAGTGTTTACAAAAGAGTGTACAACAGGGGTACACACATAGCAGAAAATACATACTCATAATCTCACCTAACTAAGCAGGAGAGAAGACGTCCATGCCCTAGGACGCTTCTCACTAGCAACAAGAAGAACTTTCAGCAGCGACGTGGTTCACATGAGATTTATCTCGATACCTCGAGATCTCATGTACATCGTGAACAGCAGAAATAAACCTAATACCTGCAAAAATCGTTAAAGCGCAAACGTGAGCATAAGGCTTAGCAAGACTAACCCATCTCACTAGACATATGCAGGGTGAATACTAAGCATAGGTAAGGAATATAAAAGTGCATCTAGGACTACCTTGTGGGTTTTGGATGATTTATGACAAGCAATTGGGATCCTAATCCTTTTGTTGAGATGAATGCAGGCAAATAATGAAAAATGAGCAAAATGCCAAAAAGAAGGGAAATGAGAAGCAAAGTGAATTTGAGCTCAAGGAGAAGAAAATAGTAGATTATTATGTATGGAGTGTGTTAAGGAAACACACTCAAGAGCTCAATCACTTTCAAGCACACACACACAATGCACAAAGTTATACAGGACCGGACTAGTCCGATATCAGCCGGACTAGTCCGATATCACTTTCTGCACTAGATCAGACAAGTCCGATATCCACTGGACTAGTCCGATATCTTTCTGATCCACTTCGGACTAGTCCTTCCCAATGCGGACTAGTCCTCAACACAATGCACAAGTCACACAAAATCGGACAAGTCCGTTGTGATCCGGACTAGTCCGATATTCTTTCTGATCCACTTCGGACAAGTCCGGTGTCTACACGGACTAGTCCGATATACACACTGATCTAAATCGGACAAGTCCTCCAAGTGCAGACTTGTCATCCTAAACACTTAGGGTTTCATATGTCCGGACAAGTCCGATGGCAATCGGACTAGTCCAAAGATTTCCAGTAGTGAAATCGGACAAGTCCGTTTTCAACCGGACTAGTCCGATATTCCTGGACACTTAGGGTTTGCTACACACAGCACACCGAACTAGTCCGGTGACCACAACTGACTAGTCCGATCTTTCTGAACCCTAACGGTCACTTTTAGAAAAACCATATAAATAGAGGTGCACGGCCCACTTTTACAATTGCTCGAACCCTAGCGCCGTCACACCTCCCAAGAGACTCAAAAACCACCTCTCTCCACGAAATTAAGTGCAAAATCGATCAATCTATTGAACATCACTTCTAGATCATTGGAGAGACACTTGGCACACATCATTGAGCTCTTGGTTTGATTCTCTAACACACTCTTGTGTTTCAATTTGTAATTTTCGAGTGTGTTATTGGTGGCTATGTAAGTTGTAATCAAGGGAGCTCGCAACGTGTGAGAACGCCCCTTTAACTTGGTTATTTACCCTTTGTGATTAGTGGAAGAGGATTGACCTTCGTGGCGATCCGACGAGGGAAGGGTTGGAGAAGACCTGGTCCTTTTGTGGGCTCCTCAACGTGGACGTAGGTTGCCTTCGTGGTAGCCGAACCACGGGATAAATCGTGTGTCTTGTCCTTTTGCGTTCTTCATCTTAATTGATCAACTTAATCTAGGGTTTGATTCACTTTGTTCAATTTGAGTTAAATTGTTGAACAAGAGCCTTAATTGTAATAGAATTTGACATAGAACTATTAAACTGTCATTCAAGTTTATATTTCCGCTGCAAACATTAACGAATCAATCAAATTGACTGAACTTGATCAACTTAGCCCGTAAAAACCGGACTAGTCCGCACTTTACCGTACTAGTCCGATATCTCTGGTATTGACTTTGTTGTTGAGTGTTACAGGAACCGAGAAAATTCAAGAAGGCCTATTCACCCCCCCCTCTAGGCCTACATTCAATTGGTATCAGAGCAGGTTCTTCAAGAAAGAGTGCAACTACTCGAAGAGATAATGTCGGACATGAAGGAAGTTCAGAAAATCAACAACCAGGAAGAAGTGAACAACGACAAGAACCAAAAGCTGGAAAAGTATCTCGAAGCAATTCAAGACTTCGATGATGATGACGAGGAGACGCTGGAGCTGAAAGCACTCCTCAGAAAGAAAGCACTTTCCAAAGGGAAAGCTAAAGTTGAAGAAAAGAAGAAGGGGAGTAGTCACACCGACTACTCCCGATATCCTTTTAACTATGATCGTTTAAATTCAAACAACAGCCAGTACCTATCTATTCCTCTTGGAAAAGCCCCACACTTCGATGGGAGTGATTACTCCATGTGGAGGCAAAATATGAAGATGCACTTAATTTCCCTTAACCCAAGTTTATGGCATATTTTGTGCACAGGAATAGACATCCCAGATGACGACGAAGAGCTCACCCCAAGTCAAGAGCAAGCCATCCACAGAAACGCTCAAGCCGCAGCCGTAATCACCTCCTCTCTAAGTCAAGATGAATTCACAAAGGTGGACGGACTGGAGATTGCCAAGGAAATATGGGACACACTACAAACAGCCCATGAAGGTGACTGACATGTGCGGGAGGTGAAAATTGAAATGATCGAAGGCGAACTAGGAAGGTTCGCAATTGAGGAAGACGAGTCTCCCCAGGACATGTACAACCGATTGAAGACACTTGTAAACAAGGTTCGATCATATGGGAGCAAGAAGTGGAATGACCACGAGGTTGTAAAGCTCATCCTTAGAGCCTTTATGCCTCACAATGTCACACTATGCTCTATGATCAGAGAAAGTCCCGGGTACAAGAGGATGACTCCAGATGAATTGCTTGGCAAAATCATCAACTTTGAAATGATGGAGAAACAAGCCAAGCACGTCAAAGAAATAGCTGACCTCACATCGGCCAAGAAGAAGGGAGTTGCCTTAAAGTCCACACTCAAGCCTCTATCCAAAGAAGCAAGAGAAGCATAGCTTGAGGAGGACAGCGATGATGAAAGCAGTGAGCTGGACGAAGAGGATATGATTTTGTTCATGAAAATGTTCAAAAGAATAATGAAGAAAAGACAAGGAACAAAATCAAGTGAAGGCAAGTACAAGGAGAGGACAAAGCCGAAGATGAGGCGGGCGTGCTATAATTGTGGTGAGTATAACCACTTTATAGTCGATTGCCCGTATGAGGACAACAAGAAGAAGAATAAAGAAGCCAAGCCTCAATCGAAGAAATTCTTCAAGAAGAAGAAACAAGCTGAACAAGCACACATTGGAAAGGAGTGGGACTCAGACGATGAGTCCTCATCATCCGATGAAGAAGAGATGGCTAGCATAGCCATTGAAAGCACGTCCAAGAAACCCACACTCTTCCCCACGCTCGGGACAAATAAGGGAAATGGCACTTGCCTCATGGCAAAGGAAGGTAAACGCAAGGTAAACATCAAAACTCCTTCCATGCATTCCTACTCAAGTAATGATGAACTAGATAGTAATGATGAAGATATGTTAATTGGATTAGATAGAAAAACTGCTGCTAAAATGAAATTTTTACTTGACCAACTTGTTGAGAAGGAATGGCTAATTGATCGTCAAGAGGACATGATTATCTCCCAAAAGGAGAAGTATGTCGAACTTGACAATCTTCTAGTTCTTGAAAAGAAGAAAAATAGCTCACTAGAGCTTGAGCTAGCTTCAAGCAAGAAAACTTGCTTGGAGTTAACCAATTCAAACGTTGCAATCAAGGATCAACTTGATGACCTGATCAAGGTTAACAAGATCCTTGAAGTGCAAGTTGAGTCACTCAAGCTAAGTGAATCTTCCTCCTCTTCAAGTCTACCTTCTCAACCCACTTCAACTAATCTTGTTCATATGTGCAAATGTGGTAAAATCAACACAAGTTTGAAGGAAAAGTCTACCTCCACAAAGGATAAAAATCCTACCCAATGTGGAATATTCGACAAGGAGAGGATCAACTATGCACGTAGTGCATACTTGGTCCAAAGACCTCCAAATGTCAAGTATGGCATTGGTTACTCTTATGATGGAAAGCAAAATGCTGGAAGTCATAAGAATAACAAGGGAAGGATTACCTTTGTGAAGGGAGGACCCTCACAACTTGGTAACTCAAAAATTAAGAACCCGAACTCTCATGAACACCGGACTAGTCCGGTTGTGGTCCGGACAAGTCCGGTCATCCGGACAAGTCCGGTCACCCAGACTAGTCCGATCCATAAGCAACAGCAACTTTTGTTCAAAACCTTTGATGCCTCTTATGTATTAATGAGAAATAATCTTGGTAAAGTTTATGCTTATTATGCTGGGCCACGCCATGGGAACACAAAATCCCATGTGTGGGTGCCCAAATGTATTGTAACTAACCTCCAAGGACCCAAGCAAGCTTGGCTACCTAAAACCAAGGCATAATTTGTTTCTGCAGGCCTATTCCTCTGGTGGATCCAAATGGGTGCTAGACAGTGGATGCACCAACCACATGACCGGAGAAAGGAGGATGTTCTTGGAATATGAAGAAAACGAGGACCCAAACGAAGGCATCTACTTCAGAGATAATAGTCAAGGAAGGGTGCTCGGTAATGGTAAAATAGCAATATCCTCTGAACACACTCTTTCTCATGTTTTACATGCTGTCCATATCTCAATTATGTGACAAAGGTTATAATTGCTTGTTCACTAACGAGGGTGTGACCGTCTCAAGGAGGAGTGATGGTTCCGTTGCATTCAAGGGTATGTTGAAGGGAAAGCTTTACCTTGTTGACTTCAACAAGGATAAAGCCGAACTCGACACATGCTTGATTGCAAAAACCAACATGGGTTGGCTGTGGCATAGATGGCTAGCACATGTTGGTATGAGGAATCTTCAAAAACTCCTCAAGGGCGATCACATCCGAAGTTTGAAAGATGTTGTTTTTGAGAAAGACAGGCCTTGTAGCGCGTGCCAAGCCGGGAAGCAAGTTGGAGCACATCATCCTGCAAAGAACATCATGACTACGACAAGACCGCTCGAACTACTTCATATGGACTTGTTTGGTCCAATTGCTTACATAAGAATCGGCGGTAATAAATAAGGTTTAGTCATTATTGATGATTTTTCCCGCTTCACTTGGGTGTTCTTTTTGCATGACAAGTCAGAAACACAAGGGACACTCAAGAAATTCTTCAAGCGAGTTCTCACTATGGATCAAGAGTATTCGGAGCGACAACGGCACGGAGTTCAAGAACATACAAGTGGAGGAGTACCTTGATGAGGAGGGAATCGAGCATGAATTTTCAGCACCATACTCTCCACAACAAAAAGGAGTTGCCGAAAGGAAGAACCGAACGCTCATAGAGATGGCAAGAACAATGCTCGATGAATACAAGACTTCGGATCGATTTTGGGCGGAAGCAATTAACACCGCTTGCCACGCCGCAAATCGACTCTACCTTCATCGACTACTCAAGAAGACTCCTTATGAGCTACTCACCGGTAACAAACCAAACATTTCATATTTTCGAGTTTTCGGCTCTCCATGTTATATCTTGAACAAGAAGCCCAAGACTTCAAAGTTCGCTTCGAAGTCCGATGAAGGTTTCTTGCTTGGTTATGATTCGAACACTTACGCCTATCGTGTTTTCAACAAGGCCTCCGGACTTGTTGAAGTGGCACGTGACGTAGTGTTCGATGAAACTAATGGCTCCCAAAAGGAGCAAGTTGATCAATGTGAATTAGGTAAAGAAGAAGCTCCTTATCAAGCATTGAAGAGAATGACTCTAGGCGAAGTTCGACCACAAGAGTCATCGTCACAAATACAAGAGGAAAGTGAACCACAAGAGGAGATCAACAATCAAGGGGGGCTTCGATACAAGATCAATCACAAGAATATGAAGATGATCAACAAATCAACGAGGGCAACCACTCAGGGGGAGAAGAAAATGATCACCAACACACAACTCTCCAAGTGCCACACCCAAGAGTACACCAATGCATTCAAAGGGATCACCCAATCGACAACATCATCGGTGACATCCAAAAGGGAGTAACCCTAGATCTCGTATAGCTAATTTTTGTGAGCATTACTCGTTTGTCTCCTTTTTGGAACCACGCATGACTGAGGATACATTGAAGGATCCGAACTGGGTGGTGGCAATGCAAGAAGAGTTGAACAACTTCAAGAGAAACGAGGTTTGGGAACTTGTGGCAAGACCCAATGCAAATATAGTGGGCACCAAGTGGGTCTTCCGCAACAAGCAAGACGAACACGGAGTGGTGACAAGAAACAAGGCACGACTTGTGGCCAAAGGTTACTCACAAGTCGAAGGTTTGGATTTCGATGAGACTTTTGCTCCAGTAGCAAGGCTTGAATCAATTAGAATATTACTTGCATATGCTACTCACCATGATTTCAAGCTGTATCAAATGGATGTGAAAAGCGCCTTCCTCAACGGACCGATCAAGAAAGAGGTGTACGTGGAGCAACCACACGGGTTTGAAGACGAAGAGTTCCCCGACCACGTATATAAACTGCGTAAGGCTCTCTATGGCCTCAAACAAGCTCCTAGAGCTTGGTATGAGTGTCTTAGAGATTTCTTAATTGATAATGGTTTTCAAATTGGCAAAGTAGATTATACATTATTCACAAAGAATCTAGATAATGATCTTTTTATTTGTCAAATCTATGTTGATGATATAATTTTTGGGTCAACTAACCAATCTTCCTGTGAAGAATTTATTAGAATTATGACAGACAGGTTTGAAATGTCAATGATGGGAGAATTGAAGCACTTCTTGGGATTCCAAGTGCGGCAACAAAGGGAAGGAACATTCATAAGCCAAACCAAGTACACGCAGGACATACTCAAGAAGTTTGGCATGGACAAGGCAAAGCCCATAAAGACTCCCATGGCTACGAATGGCCACTTGGATCTCAATGAATATGGACCGAGCATCGACCAAAAGGTATATCGCTCCATGATTGGATCTTTACTCTACTTATGTGCATCTAGGCCAGATATTTTGTTGAGTGTATGTTTGTGTGCAAGATTTCAAGCCAACCCTAAGGAATGTCACTTGACAGCCGTAAAAAGAATATTGAGATATTTAGTTCATACACCCAACCTTGGTCTTTGGTACCCAAAAGGCTCCAAATTCAATCTCATTGGTTACTCCGATGCAGATTATGCCGGGTGCAAAGTTGATAGAAAAAGCACCTCTGGCACATGCCAATTCCTAGGAAGATCTTTGGTTTCTTAGTCATCTGAGAAACAAAATTCCATTGCATTATCCACAGCCGAAGCGGAGTATGTTGCAGCCGGGAGTTGTTGTGCACAACTCCTTTGGATGCGACAAACTCTAAGGGATTACGGTTACAATATGAACCGTATTCCTCTCCTTTGTGATAATGAGAGTGCCATTAAAATAGCCCACAATCCAGTTGAGCACTATAGGACTAAACACATAGACATAAGACATCATTTCTTGAGAGACCATTCCATGAAAGGAGACATAACCATCTCACATGTCAACACCCAAAAACAATTGGCCGACATATTCACCAAGCCACTTGATGAAAAGCGTTTTTGCGAACTCCGAAATGAGCTAAATATTCTTGATTCTCGGAGTGTGGCTTGAAAAGTTGCATACCTGTATGATTGCTTCAAAAATGTTGATTGAATTGTGAAAATCATCCCTCTCTATTTTTCTCTCAAAAAACTATGTCAATTATTAGATCTTGATGAATTTTGATCATTGTATGATTGTTGTATGCTTACTGGTCAAATTCATCAAGATTACTTGAATTGTTTTGCCTCTCTATTCTCTATTATTGAACCTTCAAATATATATGAATGGGCTATGCAATTCTTTCCTGGTGACCACGGACTAGTCCGTGGTTACCCGGACTAGTCCGCCCATGCATACTAGTCCCCAGAGTGCCGGTTAGGCCGGACTAGTCCGATAGACCACGGACTAGTCCGATATAGGTCTCTGGATGACTTCGGACTAGTCCGGTCATGTCCGGACTTGTCCGATTTTTCGTGTCCATAACCCTAGCCGCCACCAAACCCTAATCTCCTCACCCTCACATTCGCTCTAGGCTTCCTCTCTCTTGTGCTCGAGCTCCCAAGGCGATCTTTTGCATCCTCCGTCGAAAAGCCACTCATTTGGGCGGAGATCAAGCTTGAAGACTTGGGGATTGAAGCTAGCGGACTAGTCCGGCCTCCAACCCCCAAAACTTCGAGCCTCCATCGATTTCTTCGGTAAAAATCTTCAAAATCCTAGAAATCGTGTTTTTTCTCAATTGTTGATCGTTTGGCCTAGCACCCTTCACTAGTTACATGTTTAGTTGATGTACTACGTGTATGCTAGACTAGATTTGCATTAGGGATTGTATCCTGTCCAATCTGTTAGGTTTTTGAGGATGAACACCGGACTAGTCTGGTCCATGCACGGACAAGTCCGGTACCCCGGACTAGCCCGTGCCTGAGCACCAGACAAGTCCGATGTTTCTGAACCTGAAACCTAATTCCTTAATTCCTTAATGCCATCCATTGCTATCTTGTCTTACCTATGCCTTGTATAACTTGTCACTATTCTTGCTCAATCATTCTCAGATCATGTCTAGCTCTGACAACGAGATCTCTGACTTTGAGGCCGAGTTGGACCACGAGGTGGCACCTCGGTCCTCGGCGGGTCTTGGCAAGAAACGCCAAGAAAGACCTTCCGAGCCTGCTACCTCCCCTCCCCAGGTTCGGAGGAAGGTCTGTGTCAAGAAGCCCTCCTCGAAGGCTGCTACGTCTTCAAGCGGCCTTCGTCAAGCAAAGGGAAAGGGCAAGGGAGTCGCAACGGGGCCAGTTGAGCCCTTGAAGCTTCATGCTCCCAGAGAAGGGGTCCGGGACCCCAATGAAGAGAAATTCAATGGGAAAGGCAGCGATGTGGCAGCCAAGCTAAGAAGCATTGATTGCTATGGAAGGCCAAAGCAGGCAGCTGATGGAAGGTTTTGGTCAAACTTCCATGCAGATTTCTACAGGCTGGTTTACCTGCCGATGAAGACTCTCGTGGTGCGCAGTCAGTGGATTGACTGGGCCCACCTAGAGAAGAAGAAGTGCTCAGCTTTTGATGAGGTCATTGCTGCAGCAGAAAGGCATGGTCTGAAGGATCTGTTTGCCTTCAGACACAATTGGAATGATGAAGTGATTGCACAATTCTATGCAACGTGCCACTTCTCGAGTGAAGATGAAGAGAGTGTGACTTGGATGACCCATGGATCCAAGTACTCCATCACTCAGGAGGATTTTGCAAGCTTGCTCCATTTAGACTCTGCTGGACATGACCACCTGATCATCCACAACATAGGGGTCATTGAGAGACAGAATGAAGTTCTTGTATGAGCCCAACTTTAAGTATGTTCCTCCCTCCACAAAGAACATGAAGCCCTTCTTTGTGGTTCTGAACAGAGTTCTCCGGAAGACCATTGCCCCCAAGGATGGGGATGCAGGCAGTGTACAGGGCTACCTCCGGACTCTAATGAGGGTCATAAGCAAGAAGAGACAGTTTGATGTTGCAGATTACATATGGAACGACATGGTCAACATCTCAAGCACCCCCAACCGGTCCTGTGGCTATGCTCCCTACTTGATGTTCATGATTGAGAAGGTCACAGGAATAGAATTCGTGAAGGATGTAGAGCACACTCCCCTGAGGCCTCAGAAGCCTCAGCCTGTGAGTGTCCAGGCTGCTCCCTCGCTGGCCTCAAGTCCTAAGGCACCGGCAAGAGAAAGAGATGCTGCTAGGGCTCCTCCCCCCTCCAGGGAAGCCCCTCGGAGAGGATCCGCCAGTGGGATCCTCAAATACTTGTCCGCGATATTCTCCTCCTGCAAGAAGACTGAAGTAAAGCTTCATAAACTCAATCAGAAGAGGAAGGAGGATATGAGATATATCAAATCCAATGTGAAGCAACTGAGTGAAAAGCCAGAGATCAACCCCATTGGATCTCCAGTAATTTCTGAAGATTCTGATCTTGACATCTCCGAGCTCGGGCCCTTTTCCCCCTCCGAGCTTGCCTATTTTGGCATTGGGGGCTCGAGCAGCTCCGCTCCTCCTCCTCCCTCTCCTCCTCGTCAAGCGGAGAGCGAAGAAGACGAAGAAGATGACGAGAGGACAGACAGCGAAGAGTGAAGAACCTAGGACCTTCCTCTCTCTCTTTTTGGTGTCTTGATGCCAAAGGGGGAGAGATTGAGGGGGAGTCAAGTCTTAGCTTTAGCTGTAATAGGATGCGAGGGGAGAAACTTCTCTGTTCTTTTATTTGTGATTGTAATAGTTTAACACTGTTTTCATATTAAGTTTGGTCTTGTGATGAATTGCTCAATTTATTTGCGAGTATGTGATGAAAACTGCATTTTTGCTCCTGTAATGTCATATGCACTTGGTATCGGTTGATTAATGTAAATTCTGTCATTCTCAATGTATTCATGCACTTAGTATGCATCCCACCATAAAGAATGCACATATGGATAATTCTCTTGTTGCTTGATGTATTTTTGAGTCATATGTGCATACTTTATGAAAATCTCATTTTTTGCCTTATTTTGTGAAATCTCAATTGGTTGTCATCAATCACCAAAAAGGGGGAGATTGAAAGTGCATCTAGGACTCCCTTGTGGGTTTTGGATGATTTATGACAAGCAATTGGGATCCTAATCCTTTTGTTGAGATGAATGCAGGCAAATAATGAAAAATGAGCAAAATGCCAAAAAGAAGGGAAATGAGAAGCAAAGTGAATTTGAGCTCAAGGAGAAGAAAGTAGTAGATTATTATGTATGGAGTGTGTTAAGGAAACACACCCAAGAGCTCAATCACTTTCAAGCACACACACACAATGCACAAAGTTATACAGGACCGGACTAGTCCGATATCAGTCGGACTAGTCTGATATCACTTTCTGCACTAGATCGGACAAGTCCGATATCCACCGGACTAGTCTGATATCTTTCTGATCCACTTCGGACTAGTCCTTCCCAATGCGAACTAGTCCTCAACACAATGCACAAGTCACAGAAAATCGAACAAGTCCGTTGTGATCCGGACTAGTCCGATATTCTTTCTGATCCACTTCGGACAAGTCCGGTGTCTACACGGACTAGTCCTACACACTGATCTAAATCGGACAAGTCCTCCAAGTGCGGACTTGTCATCCTAAACACTTAGGGTTTCATATGTCCGGACAAGTCCGATGGCAATCGGACTAGTCCGAAGATTTCCAGTAGTGAAATCGGACAAGTCCGTTTTCAACCGGACTAGTCCGATATTCCTGGACACTTAGGGTTTGCTACACACAGCACACCGGACAAGTCCGGTGACCACCACAGACTAGTCCGATCTTTCTGAACCCTAACGGTCACTTTTAGAAACCCCATATAAATAGAGGTGCACAGCCCACTTTTACAATTGCTCGAACCCTAGCGCTGTCACACCTCCCAAGAGACTCAAAAACCACCTCTCTCCACGAAATTAAGTGCAAAATCGATCAATCTATTGAATATCACTTCTAGATCATTGGAGAGACACTTGGCACACATCATTGAGCTCTTGGTTTGATTCTCTAACACACTCTTGCGTTTCAATTTGTAATTTTCGAGTGTGTTATTGGTGGCTTTGTAAGTTGTAATCAAGGGAGCTCTCAACGTGTGAGAACGCCCCTTCAACTTGGTTATTTACCCTTTGTGATTAGTGGAAGAGGATTGGCCTTCGTGGCGATCTGACGAGGGAAGGGTTGGAGAAGACCCGCTCCTTTTGTGGGCTCCTCAACGTGGACGTAGGTTGCCTTCGTGGTAGCCGAACCACGGGATAAATCGTGTGTCTTGTCCTTTTGCGTTCTTCATCTTAATTGATCAACTTAATCTAGAGTTTGATTCACTTTGTTCAATTTGAGTTAAATTGTTGAACAAGAGCCTTAATTGTAATAGAATTTGACATACAACTATTAAACTGTCATTCAAGTTTATATTTCCGCTGCAAACATTAACGAATCAATCAAATTGACTGAACTTGATCAACTTAGCCCGTGAAAACCGGACTAGTCCGCACTTTACCGGACTAGTCCGATATCTCTGGTATTGACTTTATTGTTGAGTGTTACAGGAACCGAGATAATTCAAGAAGGCCTATTCACCCCCCCCTCTAGGCCTACATTCAGAATAGCATAAAGGACTCGCCAACAAGTGGATTCTTATATTCATATTTTAAGTAGCAAATGACATTCTTCAAGCACGACACATCATAGACTCCACAATCAAACAAGAAACGCTTTGCCGATGATATGACATGCCCAAAGCACATAATGCTATTACAGGTAAAGTATGGGGAAACTGTAAACTTTTAATTGTACTATCTCTAAACCATACAAGGTTTCAAAGCAATTATAATTCAATATATCATATTCTTTTGACTTCTTCAGTATTTACTACATCACGACGCAGTGAACAAGTGGTACTCTATTACCGCGAGGGACGGTGATTGCAATCAGGACACCCGGACAACACTACACATACGCACGTTCAGAAGTTTCAGTGAGTACATCAGTACCTATGTAACACTTCAGTACTAGTCATATATGGCCACCTTTCACAAGAAACCTGAACGCCGAACCCGTCTCGCCTCCGCGAACAGAAGGTCTCCGCACGGAACACCTCTTGTGTCCGCCGACCGATTTACACCTTACTGTCCTCAACCCACCCCAATCGATGGTGAGGGAATGGGCCTCGACATCCCAGTTATCGAGTTACGTCAGTTTACTGAGCCCATATATCTAGTATGTCGCCGGTACAAGTCAAGCTTGTTCGAAGGGGCCACATACAGACGGGCCTTAATCGACACAGGTAGGGCTATGCGACCGAGACTCCGATTCTCGTCGCTTCCTATCCATCCCCTGCCCGGTCTCAGATTCATTATATTAAGCCATTGTCTATCTAACCAATCCTGTGAGATATGTCCTACATCTCTCGCGAGTACATTCCAGCTACTCAACTTCTACCGGATTTCCTATACATTAGTAAAGCAGTTACAACAGGTCAAATTGTAACCTGTTCCAACCAACCCCTGGGATTTGTGGTCATGCAAGTGGAGTATAAATCACCCTATACGTAATGCACATATGAAACTTAAGACGTAATGTGAGAAATACTGCAAAAATCTATAAAGCTTTTAAATGCAAACCGGGTCTTGCCTTAGTTTGCGATTCGATTAAATGTCAATTGTTAGGGCTTGGTCTTCCTTCGAAGAGTAAGCCATGGAACTTCATGCTGGAAGACCCTGGCCTTCTCCTCCAAGTGAAACTCCTCATCGATCACCTACCATCACGTTCCTACCGACATGATATGCATATATGTACATAATGTAATATACTTAAGACTAAACAAGTTAAACAACTCTAAGACTGGTGAGACTAACTAAAAGGAATAGGTATGCCTCTGTTGTGGGGATAAACAAAGGATGGAGTCAAGTGGTCATAGTAGTATCGAGATGTGGATTTCAAGGTGCAATGTAAGCACACATTGCAACATGACACTCAACACTCGACGCTATGCCACTCAAGGACGATAAAGCAGAATGGTGTGGAAGTATTGGGCTGGTAGTGTAAGGATGACTAATGAATCAAGGGGGGCCCTCGAAAGCTTAGGCATGAGTGAACTGTGTAACAAGAGGTCACAACTCAGAAGGCGACCACTGAAGTTACACAAACTCATTACAGAGTAAACCTATTTAAGTGACCAGTGTGGTCGCAGGGTTCTGAGTTAGGATGGATCGATGTGAAACCCTAGCGACAATTGGAAAAGATGTGAGATCGGCATTGCTAGGACTCAAAGAGTCATCACAAGCACTGTTAACTTGACGTGAGTACCAAGACAAGTTCAGAGGACCTTTAGGTAAATCAATCGCTACGACTATCTTCACAAACATCGTCCAAGTTCTTACATGACACTATTGCAGTGTCATTTGCAAGATTTTCCAAATGAGCTCGATGAACTCTTGGAACTTGAACATAAGGCATTACTAGGTCGCGACGACGTGCCTTGGCACCTCGGGAAGATCATCTCATCGACGTTCACATCGACCCAAACTCGTCCATGGTGGTGGGCGGAATCCCGAACACCACCTTATGAGTCACAAGGTTAGTCATGTCGACTCGATCGTCGGCAAGTGACTTGATGAACCTGTCATCGATGAAACAACCCACCTAGTTAAGCAATTCTACGGATGGTTAGGAAACATCATCGACCTGAACAAGAAACTCTTATCCAAGGTTTCCCTTGGTCTAGTTTTACGTGTCGGTCGCAATGTTCTCGCATTACACAACCACAGGTCCTCGGTGATCACCAACCACCTTGGTTCGACCTGGAAGCCATTTTATCGAGCACCTTGGCTATACCTAAGACTCTATCACTCTCACAGTGACTAAAACCTAATTTGGCTTGACCTCTATTGTCCAACGAGTCATGCTTGTGTTTCAGCACCACACTCATCACAGGCATCCCTCATTTTGATGATAGGAAATGATGACGGCTCGGAACGTCACAACGACGTCATGTGGTCAACGACGTCGACACAGCTCATGGTGGAGCATCACGAGCACGCACGGACAGGCCAACGTGATACAAACGACACAGGAGGTCAACTTGGGGATTTCTATAGGAATGATATCAATGCGGAAAATAGACGTACGACTTGACGACACATGAGTACCATTAGGAGTCACGACGAGCGGACTTCGATGACGTCAAGCAAGGCATTTCAGGGCAAGGCTCACCTTGTAGGCATTTCGCCGAACATCTTGGGTGTGTACTTGATTGCGTCGCTTCATCACTATTCAAAGGTATCTTGGCACATGTCCTTGTCGAGTGCCACATCATTCTACCGCTGCATCAAAGATCAGCTCTAAACATCAACAAAGTCGGTTCTTCCCTATTAAACATTTCATCGAACACCTTAGCTGCAGTCACTGATCCAATCAATCTTGCAAAATCAGAGCTAACCTTGGACCAATTGTCGATACCATTGTGTCAAAGGTGTGTTCATGCATCTTATCCATCACACACATCACATTCATCACTGGTTGGGCGCTGCCACGACGCGGAACGGGGCGACGATGTCGGGCATTGACCACCAGTTGAGGTGTTGGACGAAGACGAGGTGCTGTAGCAGGGTGAGGCGTGGGCGAGCATGGTCATCACCGTTGCTGGCCTGAGTGTGGGCGCGGCAAGGCAGGGGCAAGGAAGGCGCATGGGTGAGGTGTAGCGGCCAGGTCCTGGCATCAAGTAGCCGGACGGCGGCCATGGCAAGGTGCGTGCGATGCTGTTGGGCACCAGGGAGCAGGGTGTCGCCATGGCTGGGAGAGAGAGGGGATCAGGCTGGTAGTGCGGCGAGCAGCAGGCAGCGGTGCTGGCGTTGTGCACGGAAGAAGCGGTGAGTAGGGCAGCCGACGGGAGGAGCGGGCGACCGTCGCCGTGGATGGGCGCGAGTGAGCAGAGGCACGGCATGGCAGCGAGCGGTGGTGTGGCGCTGGTGCGGCAGGGAGGAGCTGGGGCGGCGCACGCGGGCTGGCAGCCAGGAGGCAGGGCAGGTGCGGCGCGGGAGCGCTCGGCTCTGCGGTCGGGCGGGCGTGATGCGAGCCAGCGGGGTGCGACGCGGTTGCAGGTGGGGGCACAGCGCCGACAAGGAGCACGCGCACAGAGGCGATGGTAGGGGAGCGACGGCCAGAAGCACGACTGGAGGGAAGCGGAGTGGCGCGGGCACTGGCGAAGCGCGGCCAGAGCGAGCGGCGAGCTATGGATAGGAAGGAGTCAGGCGCGGTAGATAAGACCGGGAGAGGAAGAAGCGAAGTCGGTTTTGTGGCCATGAGGATAAACATGACATGTGGGACCCACTCTCTCCTCCCTTCTCTTTTCCAATTTCAAATAGGGCTAGCAAACATGCTTCAAAAATATTCGACTTTGGCCCAATGACTAAATACAATGTGAAAAATTTTATGGTGCAATCAGATTTCAGAACTGAGCAAGTTGAATTTGGAACTCAGGATTGAAATTGAATTCAAGTGGTGATACTTGATTGAATGAAATAAATGGTAGATTAGGTTCAAAAATCCTGAAACTTTGAAGTTAACCTTTTTGAACCATAAGGTACCTTAGGAAAAATTTGGAGTTGATTTGGACAAGGTTAAGTACAAATTTTAAGTTTGAAGTCGACTTTGATTAAACTCTCAGTACTTGTTCAATAAATGGAAAACGTGCTTCAAAATTTTTGAAACATTACCGAGAGTCAATTTGGAAAATTAGAAGGTCATGGAAAAATTTACAGCCGTAGATTTGAATTTTTTTTTGAATGACCCATCTTAGGGTTGGAATAATTCCTCTTTCTTTCTCTCTATTTTGTTTGCTTTTCTCCTTTATTTTTTCATTGAAAATGTGAATACTTGGAAATTAAGGATTTTACACCTTAAGTTCCAATATACATTAGCAATCATGTTCTATATGTAAAATTTTAACCGGTTCCTATTTTTAGTGAACATTGGTTAACTCATATGGTTCATGTGAGTTTGGATTTCCATGTCCATTTTCAAAATTTTTAAGTTCGCATTCTTGCGTTTTTGTTCTTCCGAAAAGCGGGCTTTTACACAATGTGATCATACAAAACATTGCTGTCATCGAGAAAGACAGGATGAAGTTTCTTTATGAACCCAACTCCAAGTTAAACCCCCCTTCTACCAAGAACATGAATCCCTTCTTTGTGGTGTTGAACAGGGTTCTAAGGAAGACTATTGCCCCCAAGGATGGGAATGCAGGAAGAGTGCAGGGATACCTCAGGACCTTGATGAAGGTCATAAGCAAAGACAGGAAGTTTGATGTCTTTAACTATATCTGGAACGACATGGTCAACATCTCCTGCACGCCGAACTGGTCCTGTGGCGACGCACCTTACCTCATGTTTATGATTGAGAAGGTCACAGGAATAGAGTTCGTCAAGGACGTGGAGCACCTTCCATTGAGGCCCCAGATGCCTCAAAAGCCAAGTGTTCAAGCTGCTCCATCTCCGGCCTCCAGCCCTGAGGCTCCAGCGAGAGCCAGTGCCGGTGCTAGGGCTCCTCCCGCCACTAGGGCCCTCCTCAAAAGGGGTCCCCAAGTGGCATCTTGAAGTACCTGTCTGTTATTTTTGCCTCTTGCAAAAAGGCCGAGGTGAAGGCCCACAAGCTCAACAGGAGAAGAAATGCTGACATGAGATATGTCAAGGAAAATGTGAAGCAGATTTGCCAAAAGCTGGAGATCGAGCCCATTGGATCTCCAATAATTTCTGATGACTCCGACTCTGATTACACCGAGCTCGGGCCCTTGACTCCCTCCAAGCATGCCTGTTTTGGCATTGGGGACTCGAGTGGCTTCGTTCCTCCTCCTCCTCATTAGCCAGAAGATGAAGATGAAGACGATGAGAGGACCGACAGCGAGGCTTGAAGACTTTAGGTCCCTCCTCTCCTTCTTTTTGGTATCTTGATGCCAAAGGGGGTGAGATTGAGGGGGAGTCTTAGGTTTTAGCTGTAGGATGCGAGGAGAGCTTGTTTTTATGTCTTTTGTCTATTTTGTGGGTTGTAAAACTTTTAATATGCTCTTATGATACTTATGGTCCTGTGATGCAATGTTTTGAACTACTTATGAAGTAATTGATGAAATTTGTGATTTTGCTCTAAGAATGACATATATGCTTGTTGTTGAAGTGTTGATGTCAATCATGTCATTCTCATCATGATTATTGCTTCTATACACTTAGTTCTGCATTCCACCATAAAGAGTGCACACATGGATCATGTTTTCATTGCTTAATGTGTTTTAAACTCATATGTGCACACTTTATGAAAATCTCATCTTTTTATCATATTTTGTGAAATCTCAATTGGTTGTCATCAATCACCAAAAAGGGGGAGATTGAAAGTGAATCTAGGAATCCCTTGTGGGTTTTGGATGATTTATGACAAGCAAATGAGATCCTAACCACTTTGTTGAGATGAGCACAGGTTCTAATGAGAAAATGAGCAAAGTGCCAAAAAGAAAGCAGAATGAGGAACAGTGCGGAAAAGAGCTCAAGAAACAAGTGTAGTCGATCATTGTGTATGGAGTGTGTTAAGGAAACACACCCCAAGAGCTCAAGCACAAATAATCACACACATTGCACAAGTTTATACAGGACCGGACTAGTCCGATATCTTTCTGCACAAGATCAGACAAGTCCGATAACACCACAGACTAGTCTGATATCTCTCTGACTAGAATCACCCTAGTCCTCCCCAGTGCGGACTAGTCCTCCAAACACTTCTCAAGTTGCACAAAATCGGACAAGTCCGATATTAGCACGGACTAGTCCGAAAAACCCTCTGACCTAAATTGGACAAGTTCTCCAAGTGCGGACTTGTCCCCAATTCACTTAGGGTTTCACTTTTCCAGACAAGTTTGATATCCATGGACTAGTCCGAAGATTTCCAGAACCAAAATCGGACAAGTCCGCTCTCAGCCGGACATAGCACACCGGACTAGTCCGGTGTCCACCACGGACAAGTCCGATATCCTAAACCCTAATGGTAACTTTTGGTAACTCCACATAAATAGGTGTTCACGGCCCATCTTAAGAAACTCTCTCGACCCCCTGCGCCGTCACACCTCCTAAGAGCCAAAAACACATCTCTCCACGAAATGAAACGCAACAAAGATCAATCCTTTGAGGATACACTTTGGGTCACTGGAGAGGCATGGTTCATCACTTATTGAGCTCTTGGTTTGTTTCCCTAACACACTCCTATTGTTTTCATTGTGATCTTTCGAGTGTGTTCATGGTGGTGTTCTTGTTGTAATCTTGGAGAGCCCTCAATGTGTGAGAAGGCCCCTTGAATTTGGTTATTTCCCTTTGTGATTAGTGAAGAGGATTTTCCTCCGCGACGATCTGACGAGGGTAGGGTTGGAGAAGACCCGGTCCTTTTGTGGACTCCTCAACATGGACGTAGGTTGCCTCTGTGGGAACCGAACCATAGGATAAAATCATTGTGTTCTTTCTTTGCTCCCATTGTTCTTACATTTCATATATATATCTAGGGTTTTGATCAATCGTGCTCACTTTACGTTGAAACATTGAGTTTAAGATTAAATTGTGATACACCCTAGTTCATAGTTGTGCAACACTTAAATTATGAGTATAATTCTAGGATCAAGATAATTGATCAAATTTGATTAACCTAGCCGGTACACACCGGACTAGTCCGCACTTGACTGGACTAGTCCGATATCTCGAGATTTGATCTGGTTGTTAAGTGTTGCAGGTTCCGACAGAAAATCAAGAAGGCATATTCACCTTACCTCTAGGCCACATTCATATACCATATTTCCTTGGCACTTTCCAAGCCATCCATCTTGGTAAACTCTTCTAAACTCAAGGATGAAGTGATCACCGCAACGACTTTTGCATTGCAGTGTATTGCTTGCTCTTGCCCTGAGGGTGAGTTCATTGGCGGTGTCTGGGATATCTATGCTTGTACATACAACATTCCAAAGACTGGGCTTTAAAGAAAAACGATGCATTTTCATATTGTATTTCCACATTGTGTAATCATTGCCATCAAAATGTTGAGGTCTTCCCATAGTAATAGAAAGATAGTGATTACTAGAATTAAGACGGTTGTATAAAAGGATATTGGGAGTAGTCATGATGAGCACTCCCCGTCGGCTTTTCATCTTCCTTCTTTCCCTTTTGGCTTGAGAGTTTCTTCCTTAGAAGTGCCTTGAGTTGACGTACTTATTCATCGTCGTGTTCGTGCTCCTTGAGCACATCGAACACCTTGGTGTCTTGTTCGTCTCCAATGATGGGCATTTCCGAGATCTCGTTGGTCTTGTCGGTGGCCATTTGTCTCTCTGAGCGGTTAGTCTCGTAAATGGAGATCCTCACTTTGATACCAATTGAATGTGGCCTAGAGGGGGTGATTTGGCATTGCAACTTTTTCCTACAACACTAAACAGAAATGTCAAATACAGGAGGGACGGACTAGTCTGGTGTGCATGATATACCTACCAAAGGATTAACTGTTTTATGTGATCTACTTGAATGTTATAGCAGCGGAATGTAGGAAATTATACTAAAACCTTTAGCAAGTGTTTAGGTTGAGAAATTTGCGCAAGGAATACGAAATTAAAACCAGTTGCAACTATAATCAAGACTATGCCCTAGATGGTGATAATTGCAAAAGTAAAGACCTAGAACACACGAGATAAAGATTTTTTTACCGAGGTTTGATCCCACAAAAAAGATGTACGTCCTCATTGAGGAGCTCACACAGAGTCGGGTCTCAACCAACCCTTTACCTCTTCAAGTCACCACAAAGGCCGACTTGAGTTCCACTATCATAAGGTAATCACCAAGTCAATGGAACAACCTCACACGCTGAGGGCTCCCACAAAATTACAGTGAGAAAGCGAATCAAATACAATGAAAAGATGTACAATAGATGCAAGAGTGTATGGGCGATCAAACCCCAAAAGCTCAACAATGCGTAGCAGACGATCTGCCTTTCCCAATCTTGATTCCCAAAAGATTTAACCTTTTAGCACTTTAGATGTGTGGGGAGAAGTGTTTCTGTGCTCCTGGGGCGTGTGATGGTGCTAGGGTTCTTAGTTGATTTTTTTTGGGGTCGTAGATCACCTGTTTATAGATAATATAAAAAAGTTATCATTAGGGATCTGTAAAATCCCTAATTTTCATAATGCAAACATCAGTTAGAAAGACTAAATTTTTTAAATAATAAAAATAAATAAAAAGGAAATGAGAAAAACAAAGTAATCTGAACTCCAAAAGAGGGAATTCAAAAAATAAATTTAGTTACTGTTCAAATGAGTTTAATATCAATATTTGATTTTCCAGTGGTTTACAAATATTTCAAATAGTCTCCTTGCAAACTTTCTTAATTTTTGAAGCAAGTTTGCTATTAATTTAATGGCTACATTGAATTCCACTCAAATTCAAAATCAACTTTGACTTCAAATGAAACTTGGTTAAATCAATAATTTGAATTCAGAATCAAAATCTCCACATTAAATTTAGACTTCCCACAAATATCTAGCAATTTTTGGACTGAATTAGGTGGGAGAATTGACTACCAGTGAAGATGAGGATGAGCAACAGTGGGACCCACCTGTCATAGACTCTTCCTCTGTTTTCTCTGTTGCTTCTCAGTGTGACACCACACGGCATGCAATTGCCACTGAGGTGCTTGCCTACCTGCTTGACTCCAGCTTCATACAGCAAGCCCAAGGCTCCTTATCTTCCTCCAAGCCCCAAAGTCGAGCACTTCTCCTCTGTTCAGTTCCCTGGCGCAGAAATTCATTTCCCAGCGAGTTCCTCTCCTCCAAACTGAAATCCAATGAGACCAGTGAGTTTGATCAAATTTCTTCGAGCTCTGCTCCTCCTCATGCTCGGGCGCACATCCCTGACAAATTTTTGTGCAGTTTGAGGCCTCCCCTAAGCTCCAGAAAGTGAGACCGTGGCCGCCGTCTTCTGTTCCTCGCAGCCGCGCCTCTGCTCCACCACGGAACTGAGGATAAAAGCCTTATCTCACCCAGCTCAGTGAAGGAAAAAGGTTAGCCTATGCATATACTAGCTGCTGGTAAAATTTGAGCCCATGCCATGGACGTAGCCCCTGTATTTACGTTTCTTCTGACGAGCTTCATGTATGAACATATTTAGGTCTTCCATAAAATTCATTTTCTATGTGCAAGCAATCGTCATGGTCATGAGCTTTTACCTTCCTTAGGTCCAGGCGCACATTCTCAAGCAAACCCCATTGAAAACGATCGATTGAACACATCGGATTATGAGTTTTTCCTAGCCGCTGAGTTAGCTCCTCACCTCGCCGGCGAACTCTTGTTTCCCAACCTTTTGACAGGTTTTGGCACCTTCTTCCACGTTCCCTATGATCTCAGGAGCATTTTTGAGGTCTTCCCATGCAAAATAGTGCACCGTAGGGCTGGGCCGACATAGCCGCCATCGCACCTCACTTTCCAGCCACCTATCGCCGTTGGGGGCTGCAGCATCGTTCTCTCCATTGAAACGTAGGTGGGGGCGGTGAGCTTCAAGGGCCGCCATGCCCTGTGTTGCACGCGGTGTGCGAGTGCCCATGAGCGCCGCTGCAGCCACCCCTGGCGCGGCCAGTCGCGAGGTGAAAGACCAGCGGGTGGACCCTACCTGTCAGCCTTATGGTGCTAGTCCCAAATCAAATTGTGGCCGTGGCGATCCAATGTGGCCACAGGCAACCAATGTGGACACTGTGTTGCTTAATTCCCATTGGTGCGTTTTAAATCCCATGGGCCCTTTGTTTAATTCAAACATTTCTATTTAGATTTAATTCCAGATTTCCATCAATCTTTGAAAATCAATATCTCTTAGTATATTTGGCAAAAAACTCTCAAATAAATTATGTCAGAACCAGGATGATATGTGACTTCAAGTGGTGCATTTGGATCTGTATGAAAATCCTTAATGTGTTCTCAATAATTCCATGAAGGAAAATGCTATTGAAATTAATTACTGGTACTCCATTCATTCAAAAATTCTCAAAATTGGTCGGGTCATTCTAAATAGTTTCCTTGAGTTCCAGTAAAAGTTTCAGGTCCATTAAATTGATTTGTGTAGCCAAATTATGTTTCCAATCTGTACGTACCTGAAAATTCAAAAATGTCTAGACACATTTCAGCAAATTGTCGAAACATGTAAATTAAATATCTCACAGTAGAATGCATAGAAAATTATGAAACCCATTTTGTTGAGTCACTCTTGACCTCCTCTAAACAGAACATCGACTTTTGGCCAGGTTAATGTCCAAAATGGCCCACGAAAATTCTGGAAATTGTTTAACTACATTGAATTTTAGACAACAAAGACTTCCGTAAACTTAGCCCTATTTTGGCCAGAACCTCACTCGTAGTACCTAATATCCTCTGTAAAATTTCCAGAACTAGTGGCCATTATTTAATATACTTAACTGTGTTCCCATTCAGCTATGCAATAATACCAATTTTGATTCACTTGCATTATTCTTTGCATATCAAATAGTTGTCGAGCTCGAGGAGACCCCGGAACCACTAGAATAAATCAACCCGGAGACTAACTTTAATCCCGTCTTGCGGCCAGGCAAGCCCCGGTTTTCTTTTAACAGCGTTTTGAAATTTTATTTGTATCACACTATATGGGTTAGAATGTATTGTGCATTTGGTCTAGGTTTTCTTGGTGTTTACCACATGCATGACCAGAGAACCCATGAGAGTAGGGTAGATGTTTAAGTCCTTTGATGTGTCCATGCTATGCTCAATGTTTTATTTGCTTCGGTAGAAGTCGAGTAGTTGGCATCTACTCGCGAGTTCAGTAATTGGGTTCACACGGGATTGGTCGAGTAAGAGATTCATTTTTTGTTAAATATGAGACAAGGAATGGAGTAGGAGTAGCAGGACATAGGGGCATGTGAGCTGTAGCTGTGCCTATGTCGGTGAAGGACCGATCCGTGTGCGGCCCTGTTGAGCAAGTTTGAATGTACCGAAGGCATACTGGATATATGGGACCCAGTAAACCAATGTACCTTGTCCACCTTAGTGTCGAGTCATACCCCACCGTCTTATAGGTGCGGGTTGAGTGCAGCAAGGTGTAAGCCTGTCAGCGGGTACGTCGTACTCCGTGTGGGGGCCTCGTGCTCGTAGCGGTGGAACCGGCTCGGCGTGTAGGTAGTGGGTGAAAGGTTGCCGCATAAAACATCAATGGAAGAGTGTGCCTTTGCAGCTCTGAGTGTGGGTGTACGTGTCGTGCTATTCGGGTATCTCTGCAGGTGTATATCGATTCGAGTCGCCGTGCCTCTCGGTTATTGAGTCCACTTGTTCACTGAGTCGTGACGTAATTAATTATTTGGAGCTGAATATTATTGAATCATGCTTTTATGGAATAATTATGTATTGTTACTTGTATGTTTAGAACAGGTTGCTCACTAAATTTCAGATTCATGAAGCCTCAATTTGCTGCTAAAAGCTGAAAGTAAGGACTAACATTTAGGCGAGCCTTTTATTGCAAACTGCTGTCCTATATTACGTATATCCTGCATATAGAGTTCCATGCTTAGTGGAGACGGTTTAGTCTCGCTGAGCCTTCGTGCTCACGATTGCTATTCTAAGTTTTTGCTACAGATGATGACGTATATGATGAAGGGTTCACCTGTGAGGCGTTTCCCCTGTCGGGGTACATAGCCGAGTGGGAACCCTGCATGTCACCGTGATGTAATTTGTGTGGTGCTAGTGTGATTCTGTTTGCGGCCTGAACGGAATGACTTTTGCATAGCTTAGGCTTGAATGTCGAGAGCTATGAACTTATCTTCCGCTGTAGTGTATTTTAATATATATTATTTGTAAAAGACAATGCTTGTATAAAACTATGTTGTTTTATGTAATATGTTGTGCCTTTCCCCTGTGTGTTGTTGGGTGCCGCGTCGCATGGCACAACCCAATTGCGATTCTTGGAATGTCGATACTCCGGTCCCCACAGCCTGGTATCAGAGACGAATTGGGAATAGCACACTTAGAAAGGATCGTATTACGAGAAAATTTAGGTTTGCGATGAGGAATTGATAGTAGCCCACATAAGGACTATTATTAGCATAGGTACTTAAGGTGGCAATGCTAATATATGTGTTATTATATTCTGTAATGATGCTCTGATGTCAGGTAAGAGGTAAGGTACGCCACCCCATGTGGATCAATTGTGGTAAGCTTTTCGTACGAGAGGTAGTACGATAAATGTTCCCCGTGGCTTGGCACAGAAATTAATATGAGTCTCTGAACCTTCTTGTGATTCTGGGAACATAGGAAAATGCTGTTCCCCGGGGTGGTTAAGGCAAAAGCGAGGATACCCCATCGTGTGGTCAAAAACACGAAGTATGCAACTCTTGAACGTTCAATGTTCAAAGGGACATACACAACGCTGATCCTTAGCACAAGAGATAAATGATGTGAGCCCTATCATGCGGTTGAAAGGCACGTAGTGTGTTTTTTAATAAACACGCAAAAGCGCCTCCTACAGTGCAACATTAGGAAAAGACGTGAGATCCCGTCGGGTGGTGCATAACCCGATGCGCCTCCTACGGGTGCAACATTATGCAAAGATGTGGAACCCTCATCGGGTGGTAGAAAACCCGTTCATGTACCTCGAGATGTGGCTCAGCTCGAGGCAGCCCGTATGGAATGATACGGGACGGATGTCTTCCTTTCATATATATTATTGTGATTGTCTAAAATGATCACCCGTGCGGGCTGTGCCGTACGACACCATAATGAGTATTTTGTAAATTGATTGTCTTATGCAGCTACACTGACCGCGTGATCATATTGTGCTAAGAAATCGTTTGCGAGTGAACATCATTAAGGTCACCATTTAGACATATGCCGGAATACCAGCTTAGAATTTTCACTTTTGTGAGGCACATAGTACCGGCACGTATCCCATTGATGCATTAACCACCTTGCTGTAAAATGGAACTGAGAAGATGTAAAAATACTTATATTAGCTATCGAGCTCTGATTTTGAACTATGTATTCAAAATTGGAGTAGGTTTTGAAGTCATCGATTCAAAAACAGAGTGTTCTGTTTTCGGCCAGAAAAGACCTGAATTTGAGAAACCATATCTCCCAGTAGTGAACTCAAATGAAGGTGTATATTACATGGATGAAAATTTTAGGAAGTCCTTTAAAACTGTTATGTTCAACTCCAGAGCGGAATTCCCCTCTAACATGTTCAAAATATAAAAGTTATAAAATCTGCCAAACTGGACAGAGACTGGAACCCTCTCTGGACTCCATATTGTTTTGACCATATCTCACTCTAGAAAATTCGAACCGGGCCGTGCAAGACTTTTGTGGAATCCTTATAATATGTATAACAATATGTTAATTTTTGGATGTTGTAAATTGTTAAGTTTTATATCTGGAAATTGTAGCCCAAAATCAGCATAAACAAAGGAGGTGCTGTTAAAAATTTTCTCAAATACTATGAGGTTTACAATGCCATATATCCTCAACCAGAAACTATCTGGAGGCAAACCAATAATTTTTGGAAAGTTTCTGAAGTGTACTTCAACTTTGTAGTTCACCTCAAGATCTGATTCGGCAATTTACTGGACTAAATTTGTGTTTGAGTACAGGCTAGTCAGGTTTCAACAGAAACTTCATCGGTTTGACATAGTTTTGTTTTGTTATGAATCTGGTCCACGATTTCACTTCAAGAAGTGTCGTAACAGAACAGATGTAGATACTCAACCATTTACCAGTAGAATTAAGGGTTTGACCCACTCAAACCTCTTTTCTTTTTATGACCATGTTTGTATTGTATTGAAGATAAGAGAGTGTATTCACACGATAACGCGCATAACATCCAGTCGCGACCAACAATAGTCAAAATGAACTTCAATCCATGGAATTCATACTTTGGAGTTCACTATTGTACCATTGGTCCAGGGATGATGTATTTTGTATAAATTCTATACTTTATCAATATATGTTACCGTTATGCAGGTTCGGTTATTAATACGCACACTATTGTTTTTATCCTTGAGTGATTTTACAATATCACGTCGCATGTTGTATTCATGGCTGTGACTGCAGAATGGTACACACCTGTAACACGGTAGAGATCGGTGGCTCAATCAAGGGAGGTGATGACTCCCAGCAACAGAGAACTCAGGATCAGCGACAGCTGACACCGCCACGGCCACCTCCTCCTCCGCTTATGTTGGCATATGTGATTGCAGCAATGGTGGGTTCGCACGACGAGCAGAATGAGCTGCTGCGAATGCTCGTGCAGAATACATCCCATCAGCGGGGGCGTCCAGACGGAGGCAATCATCAGCCTCAACACAGCACCTACTCGGATTTCTTGGCGACTCATCCAGCGGTCTTCATGAAGGCCGATGAACCTCTTGAGGCAGACAACTGGCTCCACACAACCGAAGCGAAGTTCGGGTTGCTCCAATGCACCAAACAGCAGAAGGCACTCTTCGCGGCACAGCAACTTCACGGCCCCGTCAGCGCATGGTGGGCGAATTACATCGCGTCTCTGCCAGCTGGTCATGTTGTGACTTGGACTGAATTTCGGTAGGCGTTCCGCGCCTATCACATACCTCCCGGGATTATGAACAGAAAGCTTCAAGAATTTCTTGAACTCCAGCAAGGCGGGAGGAGTGCTCACGAGTACTCCAAGGATTTCAATCACTTGGCACAATATGCGCCGGATCATGTGAACACGGAGGAGAAGAAACGGGACTGCTTCTATCGGGGCTTCAATGCAAAAATGAAGGACAAGTTCGCTTTGTTCAATCGCGGCACATTCAATGAATTTTCAATGCAGTGATTGTACAAGAGGATGCAACACGCGAGCTGGTGACTGAGAAGAAGAGGAGTTCTCCGCAGGGCAGAAGCGGTGGGGCTCCACAAAAGTACCGAATGGTGTACCGATCACCGTCCGGTCAAAGGTGGCAGCCACCAGCACGACCGCCGATGTTTTGTGGCTGCCCGTTCAATGCACCGAGCTTCTGACCACACCTGCCACAGCAGCAGCAGCAACAGAGGATGATACCTCGTGCACCCCCACAGCAGCAGCATGCACCGGGTATCCGTCCTCCGGCCTATGGTGATCTGAACAAATACACGTGCTACAACCGTGGACGTGTCGGACACCTCTCCTACAACTGTCTAGACAAGCAAACCAGCAGACAAGCATCGTACCAGGGTGCTAATAAGCCCCGCAACCAGCCCAAGAAATCAAATCCCATTCCCGGCAACAGCCACCACATCTCCATTGAGGATGTATCGAAAGGCGAACACGTGCTCACAGGTACGTTCACTCTCATCGATCACCCCATTATCATACTTTTGATTCTGGAGCCACCTACAATTTCATTACTAGTTCATATGTTGTCAAGTACCAACTGCAAATACTTCCTACAAAATATCCATACATGATTTGTTCACCGACGGAAAAATATCAGCTTATAGTATGATTCCTAAAGCACAACTGTGCATGGGTGGAAAAATATATCCAACCACTCTCATTATCTTATATGACCAAAAGATCGATGTCATATTAGGTATGTTGTGGATACTTCACCACGGTGCTGTTTTGGACATCGTTCCTCGAACCGTTCATTTGGATTCTCCACTACACAGTCCACAAACTCTCATTCTTGATCGACCCATTCAAGAAATTGCAGCAGCGTACCACTCTGATTCCATTAAGTTGGAAGACATTCCGGTAGTCCATGAATATCCTGATGTGTTTCCCGATTAACGTCGAGTTCACAATTGAACCTGCACCGGGAACCACACCGATCTCTTGACGACCGTATCGAATGGCACCCAACGAGCTAGCTGAATTAAAGGAACATTTCAAGGACCCACTGAACAAGGGCTACTACGCGCTGTTCGTTAAGAAGAAGGATGAAATGTTACAGTTAGGTGTGGCCTATCAAGAACAAGTGTCCACTACCTCGTATCGACATTCTCTTCAATCAATTAGTGGGTGCTAAGGTATTTTCCAAGATGGATCTTTGGTCCGGATATCATCAAAACAAAATTCGATTGAAGATATACAAAAGACAGCATTCTCAACACAATATGGACTATATGAATATCTCGTTGTGTCATTTGGTCTCACCAACGCTCCGGCCCACTTTATGTACCTCATGAACTCAGTGTTCATGCCGGAGTTGGATAAGTTCATCGTGGTCTTCATTGATGACATCTTGGTTTATTCCAAATCGGGGGAAGAACATGCCGAACACTTGCATATCGTGCTCCAACAATTGCGAGACCATAAGCTCTATGTAAAATTCAGCAAGTGTGAATTTTGGATCAGTCAAGTGCCATTCCTGGGACACATTATTTCGGCTGAAGGCATCGCTGTGGACCCAAGTAAAATTCTTCATGTGCTGAAATGGCAATCTCCAGAGTCCGTACATGAAGTTTGAAGCTTCCTTGGTTTAGCTAGTTATTATCGGAGGTTCATCCCAAACTTCTCGAAAATTGCTAAACCTATGACGGAGCTGTTGATGAAAGGCACCAAATATATTTGGAGTGAAGGTTGTGAGTAGGCATTTCTAACATTGGTGAAGCATCTCACAACAGCCCCGGTTTTAGCTCAACCGGATACGACAAAACCATTTGATGTTTAATGCGATACATCCGGCATCAGACTTGGCTGTGTGCTTATGCAAGTAGGATGTGTGGTTGCTTATGGATCACGGCAGATCCACAATCATGAACAGCACCTACTCACGACTTGGTGCTTGCTACCGTGGTGCTTGCTCTAAAAATGTAGAGGCATTTTTTGCTTGGAAATCTAGTGCACCTCTACACCGACGACAAAAGTTTGAAGTATATCTTCACTCACAAGGAGATGAACATGAGGCAAAGAAGATGTTAGAATTGATCAAGGATTATGAGATTGAGATTCACTATCACCCCGGAAAAGCTAACGTGGTTGCCGATGCGCTTAGCCGCAAATCTCATGTCAATAATTTGACCATCATGCCTATGGAAGAAGAAGAACCGAGTCTATACTTAGTTCCATATGGAGCTTTATACAATCTTGCTCTCATTCCCACAATCCGAGATGAGATTATTGAAGCTCAAAAGAAGGAAAAGGGTATGTCTCACATACTCAAAAGAATGGACAGCGGTAAGATGAATTGCTTTCAGAGAGATGAGCATGGTGCTCTATGGTTTAAAAATCAAATTGTAGTGCCACGTGACATGGACCTTCGGAAGAAAATATTGGATGAATCTCACTTGTCTAGATATTCCATTCATCCGGCAGCAATAAAATGTATCATGACTTGAATACTAAGTTTTGGTGGACACGGATGAGGCGCGAGATTTCTAAGTACGTATCTGAGAGTGATATGTGTCGGCGAGTGAAGGCCGACCATATGAAGAAAGCAGGATAACAGCAACTGTTGAATATTCCGGCACGGAAATGGGAGGTTGTGAGTATGGATTATATCATCAGATTCCCACTCACATTCCGAAAGCATGATTCGATTTGGCTGATAGTCGACCGACTAACCAAATCAGCACACTTCATTCCGGTAAATGTCGGATTCAATCCTAAGAAATATGCGGAGTTGTACATATCAATAATCATGTGCCTACACGGCATTCCTGGCACAATTATTTCAGATCGAGGTTCCCTATTCGTTGCTCGTTTCTGGGAGCAGCTGCATGCCTCGTTGGGTACTAAGCTGATTAGAAGCTCCGCCTATCACCCACAGTCCAATGGACAAACTGAGTGGGTGAACTAAGTACTTGAAGACATGTTACGCGCGTGTGCTATCAACCACGGTAAAAATTAGGATAATCATTTGCTGTTGGCAGAATTCTCGTACAACAATGGTTATCATGTGAGTATCAAGATGGCACCATATGATGCCCTCTATGGCCGGAAATGTCGTATCCCGCTGAATTGGTGCGAGTCCGGTTAAAGAGTGACCTTCGAGATTGATCTAGTCAATGAAGCCGAGGAACAAGTTTGGATCATTCAAGCAAACTTGAGAGCGGCTTAATCTTGACAGAAGAATTATGCAGACAGGAATTTTGCTTTGGATTTCACATGGTTGGGTTGGCACCAGAGAGATCTGCAACATTTGGAGAGGCAAATTTCAGAGGAAGAAGTACAGAAAGTAGTAAAAGAGATGCCGAAATGTAAAGCGCCAGGTCCAGATGGGTTTTCCGGTCTCTTTCTTTCCACATGCTGGGACATTATTAAATCTGACTTTCTTGCAGCAGTAAACCAATTTTTTCAAGCCAACCAGCAAGGCTTGAGAATTTGAACTCTGCATTTGTGGTCCTCATTCCTAAGAATATGGAACCAAGGAAGATTACGGACTATAGGCCTATTAGTCTAATCCATATTTTTGCCAAAATCATTTCTAAAGTGCTCGCCAACAGACTTGCCCCAGAACTCGACAACATAATCTCCATGCACCAGAATGCATTCATTAAAAGGAGATGCATACATGATAATTTCTTGTTCGTCCAACATACACTGCGTCATCTCCACAAAAAGAGATCGCCAACCTTATTTATCAAATTAGACATATCCAAGGCATTTGATACAGTTAACTGGCCATATATGCTTGATGTCATGAGGCACCTAGGCTTTGGAAGTAAATGGATTGAATGGGTTGCTGCACTTTGGGGAATGGCCTCCTCATCTTTTTTGCTGAACGGTTCACCGGGTGCAAGAATTGCTCATGCGAGAGGAGTTAGACAAGGTGACCCTCTCTCTCCAATGATTTTTCTAGATTCTATGGAGCCTTTGATCAAATTATTCCAAGTGGCTCAACAGAAGGGGATCTTATCTCCTATACCAGAACTTGGAGAACAACTCCGTGCTTTACTATATGCAGATGATGCAGCCATTTTCATTCGGCCCTCCCCCCAGGATCTTATGACCACAAAGTTTATTCTACACATCTTTGGGCAAGCGTCCGGCCTCATCACCAACCTGGAAAAAACTGAGTTATTTCCCACTCGTTGTCAAGACACGGTTTTGAGCTCAGTTTTGGGACCAGAACGCCAGCTGGGCACCTTCCCATGTACTTATTTGGGACTGCCATTGCACTACAAAAAACTGCCAAGAACCTATATACAACCTATTATCCAGGGGGTTGCTACCAAAATAGCAGGGTGGAAGAAGAACATGCTCTCATATTCAGGAAGAGAAACCTTAATCAAGTCAGTTCTAACAGCTAAACCGACCTATTTTATGACTGTTTTTCATCTTCCTACATTGGCTGTTCAGCAAATTGATAAATTTAGAAGGAGCTTCTTATGGAAAGGTGAAGATCCAGATAAGGTTTATGGTGGGAGATGTCTGGTAAAGTAAAGGCAATGCACGCGACCAAAAAAATTAGGAGGTCTTGGTATCAAGGATCTTGACAGATTTGGACGAGCTCTGCGACTTAGATGGCTCTGGTTTTGTTGGGATCAGAAAGCTAGACCATGGAAGACGATGTTCAAGTATCACAATCTCATTGACAGACAACTTTTCTTTGCTTCCACCATTATTTCGGTCGGCAATGGCAAGAATACCCCGTTCTAGGAAGGACGTTGGCTTAATGGCCAAGCTCCGAAAAAATCTGGCTCCTAACCTGTTTTTGCAGACACGACTCAAGAAACGAACCGTGGACAAGGAATTGTCAAACTTTAATTGGATTAAGAACATTAAATCCCTGGGGAATGAAGAGCTAATGGAGGAATTTGTCCTTCTATTTCAAGCACTAAGGGAGGTCACCTTAACAGAAGAGACTGACACCATAATTTGGCGCTGGACCCCAAACGGAAAATACACGACAGCCTCGGCTTATGAGGTTCAATTCACTGGATGAGCCTCATCCAGCTGGGCACCATCACTTTGGGCTGCAAAAACCCAACCACAGTGTCGATTCTTTGCATGGCTTGTAATGCTCAACAAGGCGCTCACAGCTGATAACCTTGCGAAAAAACAATGGCCTCATCAAGTAAGCTGCACACTTTGTAATGAATTCCCGGAAACCACAGATCATCTGTTGGCCCAATGCAGGTTCACTGAAGCCTCATGGCATGCTTTGGCTCAACTGCTACAAATCCCGACTGCGTTTCCACATGCATCTTCTACCGGCGCAGCAGGATGGGTGCAAAATATTGTTTGTTCTTGTCCCAAGGCTCAAAGGATCAAAACACTGGGATATTTATTTTATTTTTGGTGGCAGATATGGAAGGAACATAACAGGCGTATTTTTCAACAAAAAGAACTACCATATCAACAAGTTGCTCAGCTGGCATTGGAGGACATCGGATCCCATTCAATAGCTACGTTCTGTCCACACTAGTAGTGTTATGTCCTTTAAAATGCATTTTGTGGTAGGTTACCCGCTGGATGTTGTATCCTCGGATTATTTCTCTTTGCTTAATGTAATCTATTAGCTCCTGTACCCTTAGGTTGTAACCCCTCTCTGCTTAATACAAAGGCAGCCCTCCTGCCTTCCTTTTTCAAAAAAAAAAAGAATTATGCAGACAAGCAGCATTGTCTGCTGCTGTTCGACGTCGGGATCACGTATACCTACGCGTGTCTCTGATGAAAGGAATTCGCCGATTCAGAGTAAAAAGAAAACTAGCTCTATGTTTTATTGGTCCGTTTGCTATCACAGAGAAGTGCGGACCTGTGGCCTATTGATTGGAATCGCCGGCATGTCTTGCCTGTATTCACCCATTTTCCACATATCTCAGCTCCTGAAATGTCTCAAGTTCACAGATGCAGTCCACACGGATGAAATCGACGAGTTGCAACCGGATCTCACATACGCCGAACATCCGGTTCAGATTCTCGACGAGAAGACCCAAACAACACGGAACTGCACGCTGTTGTTCTATAAAGTGTTATGGAGCAACCATACCACTGAAGAAGCGACATGGGAATCCGAAGAATATCTCCGCTCCAATTATCCGAATTTCTTATCGTCTCATATCTTGTAATTTCTCTCCTACTTTCATCTCTTCATTGTAATCTCGGGACGAGATTCTTTTAACGGGGGAGGAATCCTGATTTTCATAATGCAAACTTGAGTTAGAAAGACTATTTTGAATAATAAAAAGAAATAAAAAGGAAATGAGAAAAACAAAGTAATTCAAAATCCAAAAGAGGGAATTCAAAAAAATAAACTTAGCTACTGTTCAAATGAGTTTAACATGAAGATTTGAGGTTACTATTGGTTTCCAAATATTTCAAATAGTCTCCCTGCAAACTTTCTTAATTTTTGAAGCAAGTTTGCTATTTAAATCAATGGCTACATTGAATTCCACTCAAATTCAAAATCAACTTTGACTTTAAATGTAACTTGGTCAAATCAATAGCTCGAATTCAGAATCAAAATTCTCCACATTAAATTTAGCCTTCCCACAAATATCTAGCAATTTTATGACTGAATTAGGTGGGAGAATTACTGTCCAGTGAAGATGAGGATGAGCGACATTGGGACCCACCTGTCATAGACTCTTCCTCTGTTTTCTAGGTTGCTTCTCAGTGTGACACCACACGGCATGCAATTGCCACTGAGGTGCTTGCGTACCTGCTTGACTCCAGCTGCATATAGCAAGTCCAAGGCCCCTCCTTATCTTCCTCCAAGCCCCAAAGTTGAGCACTTGTCCTCTATTCAGTTCCCTGGCACAGAAACTCGTTTCCCGGCGAGTTCCTCTCCTCCAAACTGAAATCCTTTGAGGACTAGTGTGTTTGATAAAATTTCATCGAGCTCTACTTCTCCTCATGCTCGGGCGCACCTCCCTGACCAATTTTTGTGCAGTTTGAGGCCTCTCCGAAGCTCCACTATGTGAGACCGTGGCCGCCATCATTTGTTCCACACGGTCGCGCCTCTGCTCTGCTGCGGAACCCAGGATAAAAGCCTTATCCCACCCAGCTCAGTGAAGCAAAAAGGTTAGCCTATGCATATACTAGCTGCTGGTAAATTTTGAGCCGATGCCATGGACCGTAGCACCAGTATTTCCATTTCTTTCGACGAGCTTCATGTATGAACATAGTTGGGTCTTCCATAAAATTTGTTTTCTACATGCAAGAAATCATCGTAGCCGTGAGCTTTTACCTTCCTTAGGTCCAGGCGCACATTCTCAAGCAAACCCCATCGAAAACTGTCGATTGAACACATCCGAGTTGAGCTCCCCACCTCGCCAGAGAACTCGTGTTTCCCAACCTTTTGACCGGTTTTGGCACCCTATTCCATGTTCCCTTTGATATCAGGAGCATTTTTGAGGCCTTCCCGTGCAAAATAGTGCACCGTAGGGCTGGGCCGACATCTCCGGAACCCTAGTTCCGCCCGCCGCCATCGCACCTCCCTATCCGGCCATCTATCGCCGTTGGGGGCTGCAGCATCATTCTCTCCATTGAAAAGTAGGTGGGGTCAGCGAGTTTCAAAGGCCGCCGTGCCCCGTGTTGTACGCCGGCGTGCGGCTGCCGACGAGCGCCGCCGCGGCCGCCCCTGGCGCTACCAGTCGGGAGCTGGAAGATAGGCAGGTGGACCCTTCTTGTTAGCCTCCAAGCGCCAGTCACAGATAAAATTGTGGCCTTGGCAATCCAATGTGGCAATAGGCAACCCATGTGGCTCCTATGTTGCCTAATTCCCATTGGTGCATTTTAAATCCCATGGGCGCACTGTTTAATTTAAACTTTTCTATTTAGATTTAATTCCAAATTTCCATCAATCTTTGAAAATCAATACCTCTTAACATATTTGGCCGAAAATTCACAAAAAATTTTTGTTAGAACCAGGATGATCTATACTTTCAAGTGGTGCACATGGATCTGTATGAAAATCATTAATGTGTCCTCAATAATTCCATGAAAGAAAATGCTATTGAAATTAATTATTGGTACTCCATTCATACAAAAATTCTCAAACCTGGCCGGGTCATTATAAATAATTCCCTTGAGTTCCAGTAAAAGTTTTAGGTCCATTTGAGTTGATTTGTGTAGCCAAATTATGTTTCCAATCTGTACGTACATGAAAATTCCAAAATGTCCAGAAACTTATCAGCAAATTGTCCAAACTTGTAAATTCAGTATCTCACAGTAGAATGATTAGAAAATTGTGAAACCAATTTTGCTGATTCCCTTTTGACCTCCTCTAAACAGAACATCCACATTTATCCATGTTGAAATCCCAAATGGCTCGTGAAAATTCTGGAAAATGTTTACCTATATTGAATTTGAGACAACAGAGACTTCCATGAACTTAGCCCAATTTTGGTCAAAACCTAACTCATAGTAATTAATATCCTCTGTAAAATTTCCAGAACCAGTGGTCATTATTAATATACTTAACTGTGTTCCCATTCAGCTATGTAAAGATACCAGTTTTGATTCACTTGCATTATTCTTTGCATATCGAATAGTTGCCGAGCTCGAGGAGACCCTGGAGCCACTGGAATTCATCAACCCAGAGATTTACTTTAATCCCGTATCGCAGCCAGGAAAGCCCCAGTTTGCATTTAACAGCGTTTTGAAATTTTAATTGTATCACACTATGTGGGTTAAAATGTATTGTGCATTTGGTCTAGGTTTTCTTGCTGTCTTCCACATGCATGACCAGAGAACCCATGAGAGCATAGTAGATGTTTAAGTCCTTGATGTGTCCATGCTATGTTTAATGTTATAGTTGCTTCGGTAGAAGTCGAGTAGTTGGAATCTACTCGCAAGTTCAGGAATTGGGTTCTCACGGGATTGGTCAAGTGAGAGATTCATCAATTGGTTAAATATGAGACTGGGTATAGAGTAGGAGCAGCAGAACATAGGGGCCTGTGAGCTGTAGCTGTGCCTGTGTCGGTCAAGTACCGATCCGTGTCCGGCCCTATTGAGCAAGTTTGAATGTCTCGAAGGCATACTGGATATATAGGACCTAGTGAACCGATGTAACTTGTCCACCCATAGCGTCGAGGCATATCCCACCACCTTATAATGCATTTAGAGCTGAATATTATTCGGTTCCAAAAATGAACCAAGTGCGACGCATATGTGTGCTCAGGATGTTCAACACACATACACGAGTGATTCACAAACGATATACAAAAAATTATCACAACACAAATTAATTAAGTACCTTTATTATAATATTCTAATAATCCTCAAGTTACAACTCTAATGATCATTAATGATAATACTACTGCAGCGGAAATAATATAATTAAGCAACTAAGCATACTAAGCAAACTGAGCGCATAGGGTAGTGCGGCTCCAAGCAACACCAGAGGCAAGTTGACGGCAGCACACAGCCTAGTACTCCGCATTATCCTCGGGATACTCCCAAATATCACCTGAAACTGTTGGTTGGGGAATTGCAAGGGTGAGTACATGTTGTACTCAACAAGTGTTGGAATGTATGAAATGTAGCTTAAACAAGGCATGATAATAAACAATGGCTAATTGCCGAAAAGTACATTTAAAACGTGTAAAAAGCATCATACTATGTCTATGTGAAGTAATCCCATGATATCCCACATAATTAACATAATACAAAACCATAATTAATTATACATCCATATACCATATTATTACCATCATCATCATCCATGTCCATTTATAATAACCCAATCCATAACCATAACCATAACCAGCCATCCCAAATCCCAAGTTTGCTCTAATCATGGAAGTTGTGAGGTGCTTATAACTGGGAGCCCGACTATCATGATAGTTTTTAACACTCTGCAGAGGTTGTACCACTTTACCCACAAGTTTGTGATTTCGTCACCCGTCGGCGACTAAAGAAACCTCCCTTGTGCTAATTACAATTCTTTAGGTGTATGGCCAAGAGATCACAAAATATCCTTTACAAATGGACTACCAGCATATTAAGACCCAATAAGGTTTTACCGGTGGTGATGCCTCCAACTGAGCACATCCAACCAAGGGCTCCCTCTTGCTCCGTTCGGATCTTAGGGCAGTCCTGCCACTATTGCAAACCCATCCGACTCCAATTCCCCGCTCCTCCAAATGATCCAAATCAATGCTGGTAATACTCCTAATTAATTGGCTAAGCCGCATAAATAATTAGCCTTTTGACGGCACTGTTGTCCTGACTTATTCTTGCATGAACCAGTCCTTAGATCTAAGGCAAGCAAAACCACCGTACTATCCAACCATTCCATATGCCATGCTTGCTTATATCACCTATGTTCCATGTTGCTTATTTAATCATGATTCCAATACCATCCTAATTTCTCATAATTGAAGTTGTCAAGTATATTATTTAAGTTACTCATAACTCGTGTAGCGATGCGGTGCAAAAATAAAAATACCCATACCCGATTGATCATGTATATCCCGGTGACAAGGAGTGGCATACACGCTAGTAAACTCCTACGTATGGGTCTCCCATCATATTGACAAGAGCATGCAATTTCGCAAACAAAACATTTAATAAAAACGGTATCAATTTGATCAAGGACACTTGCCTTGCTCCGATGGGTTGGGTTGCTCAAGAGCTTCAAAGTCTTGGTTCTGAAAATCCTCGTATATGGCCTCTTGAGTACGTCCCTCTACTCGCGATGATACACATACAAGAAAACACATACGAATCAACACAATGCACACATTTTAATCAATATGCAATGACATGAATGCATGCAAAGTGCGATAATTAATTATGTACGGTTGTTTATTTATTAGGTGCAACTAGTTCATATGTGTTTGAATGTGGCCTAGAGGGGGGTGAATAGGCTTTGAAAATTTCATGCACACTTAATCAAATGATCAAAATCTTGATAGACCGGACTTGTCCGGTTGGATGTGTGGACTAGTCCGGTGTGCGAAATGTGTGTTGATTTGACTAAGTGTTGATTAAGGATTTAAACTATAAAGCAGCGGAAAGGTGAACAACAAGTAAGATCACTTGAATTAGCAATTGATGTTGTGAAGTTATGCATGAGAAGCAATTTGCGATTCAAATTCTGATATTGACGAACTATGTGCCCTAATCAATTAAGATGCAAAAGTAAAGAAGCACGCGAGACACCAATTTTTACTAAGGTTCGATCTCACCAAAGAGATCTACTCCTCGTTGAGGAAGCCCACACAGAGCCGGTCTCTTCCAACCCTTTCCCTCGTCAAGTCACCACACGAGGCCGACTTGATTCCACTATCACGGGCAATAACCGAGTTTATGGGGCAACCTCACCCATTGAGGGCTCCCACAAGAATTACAATGAGAAGGTGATCAAATACACTCGAAAAGATTACAAGTAAGAGCAAGAGTGTAAAGAGATCAAACTCCAAGAGCTCAACGATGTGTAGACAACAATCTCCAAACTCCAAATCTGAGTGTTCAATTGATTTCCACCTTTTTGCACCCTAGATGCATGGGGAGATGTGTTTTTTGGCTCTTGGGACACGTGGCGGCGCTAGGGTTTGAGTTCACAACAGTAGAATACGTCTTTAATTTTTGTGGGGCCGTGGATCTCCTACTTATAGGGTTTCCAAATAAGATACTGTTAGTGATCTTGATGATCGAACTAGTTCGTACTAGGGACCGGACATGTCCGGTGTGCCGTGTAAGAGTCTGCATGAAATGTGCAGCACACTAGAAACCATAATTGTGTGAGGTATAGCGGACTAGTCCGGTTGGTATTCGGACTTGACCGGTGCAAGTGAAATTAAACTCCATAGAGTAGAACGGACTAGTCCGATCCAATAATGGACTTGTCCGGTGCTATCTGTTATTGAACATCAGAGAGTTAAACAGACCAGTCCTGTCCTATGGACGGACATGTCCGAAGTGTAGTGAAAAGGATTTAGAGAGACTTGAACGAACTAGTCCAGTCTGACATCGGTCTAGTCTGGTGCACTATGTTATGTGGTTCCGGAAAGTTTATCGGACTAGTTCGTTCCATTGTCGGACTAGTCCGGTGCACAGTGTATTTGGACAACAGAGAGTTAAACGGACTAGTCCGGTCCATGAACGGACTAGTCTGGTGCTCAGTGAATTTTTAGGTGTTTTAAGCCCTTACTCCTATGCAAAGACTTGAGCTCTTGTGTTGTGTCTCTCACACACATCCTATACATTTAAATCTACTTTGCGCTTCTACTGTCAGTGGGGCTTTTCTCTTTTATACACCACTTCATTATTCTCCTTTTTGAGTGCACCAAACTATCTCAATTTGCTTAACCTGCAGTCATCCCAACAAGTTCAATAGGATCTCATTTCTTTGTCATCAATCATTCAAAACCCACAAGGGATTGCCTCGAAGCACTTTTAATCTCCCCCTTTTTGGTGATTGATGACAACCATTTGATATTTCACAATTAAGAGTAAAAGATTGATTTTCATAAAGTGTGCATATACTAGAATAATGAATGAGCAACAAATAAAATTCTCACATATATGCACTCTTTATGGTGGGTTGCCTAACAAGTGTGTGATCAAAAGATGTGATGAGCAGTACATAAGCACTTGACAGTTATAACAACAATCATCACATTACAATTAACTAAAAATCACAAAATAAGTAAAGTAGGCACATCCAAAATAAATTACTATAGTTTGAAAATTAGTACATGTCCTTGACCACATGTCCTTAATGGCTTAGAGGCTACAAACTAGACTACTGGTCTAAATCTCCCCCCTTTGGCATCAAGGCACCAAAAAGGGAAAATTTAAGTGGAATCACTCACCGTCCCTGCCTCTCTCACTACCAGTATTCTCTTCATCTTCTTGTCCATCTTCAGGTGATTGAGGAGGAGGAGGAGGAGCAGAGGCACCAGCCAGTCCAAATGAGGCCAACTCTTGGTCAGTTAGAGGAGCCATCTCAGTGATATCTTCTTTAGAGTCTTCAGAGATATGAGGTGACCCCACTGGCTCTATTTCTAGCTTCTCACAAATTGTTTGATACTGGCCTTCACATATCTTTGATGCTTCTTTCTGGCCAGACACTCCTTATGCTGCTTGATATCCACTTTGCGACAAGAGGCAAAAATGGATGAGAGCATCTTCATTGTCCCACTGGAGGATCCTCCAGAAGGTGGAGGAGCAGGAGTAGAAGCCTCAAATCTTGTCCCTCCTTGAGCCCTCTTACATCTTCTTTCCTCAACTGGTGAGGTAGGAGTAGAGGGAACAATGTAGATAGTAGGCATCTGAGGACTGAGTCTTGTATGAGGCAAATCCTTGACAAATTCAAGTTATGTCGCCTTCTCAATCGTATACATGATGTAGGGTGCATAGCCACAGTACCTGTTTGGAGTGATAGAGAAGTTCACAATGTCGTTGTACATGTACTCAAAGACATTGAAAGTCCGTTTCTTGCTAGTGACCTTCATCAATGTCCTAAGGGTGCTTTAAATAATCCCTGCATCTCCCTCCTTGGGAGCTATGGTCTTCCTCTGATCCTGTTAAGAACAACAAAGAAAGGCTTCAAGTACTTCATAGTTGGAGACATGAATGGCATATTTGTATCATAGAGAAAGTCAAGCTGATCTTTCTCTAGAGGCTTCAGGTCGTGGATTATGATGTCATTCTACAAAGAATCTTCCAGTTGAAGAATCCTAGCAAACTCCTCATATGTGACATTGTACTGTGCTCCATGTGTCATCCAAATCATCCTATCACTGTCATCACGAGCAAAATAGAGAGTTGAGTAGAACTGAGTGATCACCTCATTATTCTAGTCCCACTGGAAGGAGACTAGATCCATCAGTCCATGAAGCTCCAAAGCTTCCAAAACCTCTTGATCTCTTGGACTGGGGGAAGTGATGTGACCCATTTACTCTTGATATCTGGGTTCCTCATTTTTAGATACACATGCTCATAGTAGTCAGCATAGAAATTGCTCCAGAATCTGGGATCAGCTGACGGTTTGGGCTGACCATAGACTTCTATCTTTCTGAACTTGTCAGCTAGCTCACACCCTTTGTCTATAACATCATCGTTTGATGGCTTCCTTTTGCGGTGAGTAGGTCCTTTCATCTTCATAGGGCTAATAGGACCACCAGCAAGCCCTTTGCCCTTGTTGAGAGTTCTCTTCGACCCTAATGAACTCCCAGCAGCATCCTTGCTCATTGTTTTCTTAATCACCACTTTCCTCTTCTTAGGAAGTAACTCACCGGGAGAAGAGGAATGAGAATTCATGCCTTTTCTTCATCACCCTTTCCTTGGCTCTTTGCGCTCGAGCACACTCAACCTCTTCATCATAGTGAAATGAGTTGTCATCTGAACCTGAAGACATCATGACTGACAAGGAGGTTCAAGGATTAGATAAGAATGGATTGGAGACTAAATTTAGAAGTTCAAATGTCAGATACCGGACTTCTCCGTTTTCAGAGTGCGGACTTGTCCGTACCTGAACACCAGACTAGTCCGGTCTGGCATAAGAACCGTGAATTTCCTATTCGAACCAAATCTGGATCAAATCAATTCACAAGGACTAGGAAACTGTAGCAATTCGTCTAGAAGAGTTATTCATATCTTAGGAGAAAAGTAAACTAAGCAAAAATCAAGGAAAGTTTAGAGCTTGGGTTTTATTAAAATTTTACTGAAAAGTTGAAGATTCGCATCGAAGGAGCGGAGTGGGGGCCGGATTCGTCCGGGGTGGACAAAATCCGCACCGAGGGGGAGATTTCCGTTGGAGAAATCCGCTTTTTTGGTGGCTAGATGTGGAAATCCCCTTTGGAGCTCACGAATGAGGAGAGAGAAAGCAAAGCAGGTTGTGAAGGGTGGAAGATGAGCCCCTGGTGGTGGATTAGGGTTAACTTCGACAAATTCGGACTAGACCGATCTACACCGGACAAGTCCGGTGTGTCGGACTAGGGCCGGACTAGTTGGTTACAACGGACTAGTCCGGTGTCAACTGAACAGAACTGAATTGAAACAACTAGATTTTGGTTGTTTAATCTAATAGTGATATAAAGGACATTATTTCACAAATAATTTTGATGAACATGACTAGTAAGAAATCAACAATCATACAATGGCCATAATTCACCAAGATATACTCATTTAAATAGTTTTCAAGAGAAAATCAAGGTAAGGGGTAATGTTTTGCAAAAAATGAGTAAACTTTTAAATCACAATAAGGTATGCAATGTTTTAAGCCACATTTCTAGAGTCAAATATATTTATCTTGTTTCTTAGTTCAAAAAAACCTGTTTTCATCTAGTGGCTTTGTGAAAATGTCTGCAAGTTGTTTTTCAGTTCTAACATGTGAGATTACTATGCCACCTTTTAATGAATGATCTCTTCGAAAATGATGACGAATATATATGTGCTTAGTTCTTGAGCGCTCTATTGTGTTGTGTGCTATTTTTATACCACTCTAATTATCACATAGGAGTGGAATATGATTCAGATTGTAACCATAGTGCCTTAGAGTTTGTTGCATCCAAAGTAATAGTGCACAACAACTACCAGCTGCAACATATTTCGCTTCGGCTGTGAAAAGAGCACTGGAGTTTCGCTTTTTAGATGATTAAGAAACTAGGGATCTACCAAGGAACTGACAAGTCCCTGACATGCTCTTTCTATCGACTTTGCATCCTGCATAGTTGGCATTGGAATAACCTATCAAATTAAACTTGGATCCTATGGGATACCAATGGCCCAGGTTGGGTGTGTGCACAAGGTATCTTAGGATTCTTTTTACATCTATTAAATGGCACTCTTTAGGTGTGGCTTGAAACCTTGCACACATACACACACTAAGCATAATATCTGGCCTAGATGGACATAAATAGAGTAATGAGCCAATCATGGACCAATATACCTTTTGATTCACATTTGGGCCATCTTCGTTGATGTCGAGATGTCCATTAGTTGCCATGGGTGTCTTGTTGGGCTTGACCTTGTCCATATTGAACTTCTTGAGGATCTTCTGCGTGTACTTGGTTTGGCTTATGAACGTGCCCTCTCTTAGTTGCTTCACTTGGAATCCCAAGAAGAACTTCAATTCACCCATCATCGACATCTTGAACCTATCTGTCATAATCTTGTTAAACTCTTCACAAAATGACTTATTAGTAGAACAAAAGATAATATCATCAACATAGATTTGACATACAAATAGATGATCATCAAAGTGTTTTTTATCAGAGTATAATCAGCCTCTCCAATCATAAAACCATTTCGTGTCAGAAAATCTCTAAGGCATTCATACCATGCTCAAGGAGCTTTTTTGAGGCCACAGAGAGCCTTACGCAATTTCTAAACATGGTTGGGGTACTCTTGATCTTCAAATCCTGGTGGCTACTCTACGTACACTTCCTCCTTAATTGGACCATTGAGGAAGGCACTTTTGACGTCCATTTGATACAACTTGAAATTATGGTGAGTAGCATATGCCAATAAAATACGAATGGACTCAAGTCTAGCTACGGGAGTGAAAGTTTCGTCGAAGTCCTAACCTTCGACATTTGAGTAACCTTTAGCCACAAGCCTCGCTTTATTTCTCGTTACCACTCCATGTTCATCTTGTTTGTTCTAAAAGACCCATTTGGTTCCAACAATGTTCGCCCTTGATCTTTCCACTAGTTCCCACACTTCATTTATCTTGAAGTTGTTCAACTCCTCTTGCATTGCAATCACCCAATCTAGATCTTTTAAGGCTTCTTCTACCCTGTATGGTTATTGAAAAGAGACAAATAAGTAATATTCACAAAAATTTGCTATGTGAGATCTAGTAGTTACCCCCTTAGCAATATCTCCAATGATGTTGTTGACAGGATGATCTCTTTGTACCCTCTGGTGTATTCTTTTGTGAGGGACTTGTGAAGTTGCTTGCTCTTCATTGTCTTCATGTTCATTGTCTCCCCCTAAATCATTGCTTCCGTGGTTATATGGATATTCTTGCTCTTCCTGATTTTGATCTTGTGCATGAGCTCCCCCTTGGACATTGCTTCCTTGTTGAGGTTCATCTTGTGCACTTGAGTTTTGTGGTTGCTCTTGAGGTAGAATATCACCAAGTGCCATTTTCCTCAACGTTTGACATGGGGCTTCTTCTTAATTAAGCACACACTTATCAACTTGATCCACTTGGGAGCTGTTAGTTTAATCGAACAATACATAACGTGCTACTTCAACAAGGCCAGAGACTTTGCTGATGACACAATAGGCGTAGGCGTTCGAATCATAACCGACTAAGAACTCTTCATCAGATTTTGAAGCAAACTTCGAAGTCCTCGGTTTCTTGTTCAGAATAATACATTTAGAACCAAATACTTTAAAATATGAAACATTTGATTTGTTACTGGTAAGAAGCTCATATGGCGTTTTCTTCAAGAGTCGATGAAGATACAACCGATTTGTGGCGTGACAAGGGGTGTTCACAGCTTCAACCCAAACTAATCCGATGTCTTGTATTCATCTAGCATTGTCCTCGCCATTTCAATTAGTGTCCTGTTTTTCCTTTTGTCCACCCCGTTTTGTTGAGGGGGGTAGGGTGCCGAAAATTCGTGCTTTATTCTTTCTTCATCAAGGTACTTCTCAACTGGTGTATTCTTGAATTTTGTCCCGTTGTCACTTCTAATGTTCTTCATAGTTGAGGAGAATTCATTCTGAGCTCTTTTCAGGAATTTCATGAGGATTCCCTGAGTTTCTGATTTATCATACAAGAAAAATACCCAAGTGAATCTTGAAAAATCATCTACAATGACAAAACCATATTTGTTATCGCCGATGCTTATATAAGCAATTGGACCGAAGAGGTCCATGTGAGGAAGTTCTAGCAGTCTCGAGAACATTCCCTTGAATGCAATCGAGCCATCGCTTCTTCTAAAAATGGTCACACCCTCATTAGTGAATAAATAGTTATAACCTTTGTCACATAGCTGAGAAATTGACAGAAGGTTATAATCTAAAGAATCTACATGTAAAACATTCGAGAGAGTATGTTGAGAAAATATTTCAATTTTACTGCTACCAAGGACCTTTCCTTGGCCGTTGTCTCCAAAGTATATCCCTTTACTTGGATCTTTGTTGCACTCATACTCCACAAACATGTTGCTCTCCAGTCATGTGATTTGTGCATCCGCTGTCTAGCATCCATTTTGATCTACCGGAGGTGTAGGCCTGCAAAACAGCATTATTCATTTGTTTTGGGTACCCATGCTTTCTTGGGTCCTCTCATGTGAGTCACAAGAGTCTTGGGCACCCATACACAAGTTTTTGAATTCTTGTGGCGTGGCCCTGCATATTTAGCAAACACATTTCCGATTATTTCTTTCATAAGGACATAAGAAGCATCAAAAGTACAAAATTGTATTTGCAAGTCAGATTCATGCGATTTTTATTTAACAAAAGTGATTTTCTTCTTATCATGAACATTGGGGGACATGTGTTTGTTCTTGTTAAACCCAAGAGCATCTTTGATGTTAGGAGGTCTAGTGACCATATATGCACTACGTGCATATTTGATCTTCTCCTTATCAAAGATGCAACTTTGGGAAGGATGCTTTGCATGAGAAGTAGAAGAATCAAATTTGACAACATTTTTCTTAATAGAACATGTGCAGGTTGCAATTGTTGTCAAACTTACACCTTTGGAAGGTGAGATTTTGGAGGAGGGGGAGTCACTTTGCTTGAGTGCTCAACTTGCACTTCAAGAATCTTGTTAACTTTTGACAAGTTAGCAAGTTCATCCGTGATTGCAAGGTGTGAGTCTTCTAGCTTTGAGTAAGTTTCCTTACTCAAGGCTCAATCATGCTCAAGTGACTTGCTCTTCTCTCTTTCAAGCTCAAGGAGTTTCTCAACATCTTGATACCTCTTCCTTTCACGGATGAGCATATCTTCTTATCGGTTGATAAGCTTCTCCTTTTCAAAGATTTCATCCAACAACATTTTCATTTTCTTTAGTGCAATTTTACTCAAACCCCTAAACATCTCCTCATTTTCACTAGAACTATCAAAATCACCAATAGAGGAATTTAGCGAGGGAGGAGTGAGTCAAACCTTTTTCGTGCCTTCCATAGCCATAAGGCAAGTGTGATTGTAAGTATCCCGTCCTCCCATGTTTGGGAAGAGTGTAGACCTCTTGGTGGGTTTCTTGATGGCAATGGTGGCCATCTCCTCTTCTTCATCGGAGGAGGACTTGTCTTTTGAGTCCCACTCCTTGCCAATATGCGCTTGATGAGATTGTCGCCTTTTTTTTGAAGATCTTATTTTCTTGAGGCTTCATTTCCTTCTTCCTCTTATTTTCGCCATAGGTGCAGTCAACCATGAAGTGACTGTACTTGCCACAGTTATAGAAAGTGCATCGAGCCTTGGATTTTCCTTTCTCTCTGCTTTCCCTTCATTTGAGTTGCTGCCATGTCTTCTTTTCATCATACACTTGAATTTCTTGATGGAGAGTACCATCTCTTCATCATCTAGGTTGGTGCCCACGTCACATGTATCTTCTTCGTTTTGAGCTTCATGAGTTTTCTTTCCTTTGGGCTTGCAAGTTGCTTTGAGAGCAACTTCCTTCTTTTTGGAGGAGGTGAGCTCAACTAGATCTTTGACCTATTGGGCTTCCTTCTCCATCATCTCATGGGTTATGATTTTACCCAGTAGTTCATCTGGGGTCATTTTTTGAAACCCGGGGCTTTCACGGATCATTGAGCATAAAGTGATGTTTCTTGGCATAAAGGCTCTAATCATCCTTTTGACCACCTCATGGTCATTCCACTTCTTGGTTCCATAGGCGTGGATCTTGTTGATAAGCGCCTTCATCCGGTTGTACATGTCTTGAAGTGATTCAGCTTCTTTAATGGCAAATCTCCCCAACTCTCCTTCAAGCATATCAATCTTGGCTTCTCGGACTGACCTATTTCCTTCATGAGCTGTTTTGAGTATGTCACATATTTCTTTTGCACTTTCTAATCCATCAATCTTAGTGAACTCCTCCCGGCTTAGTGATGAGGTGATCACTGCAACGGCTTGTGCATTGTGGTGAATTTCTTGTTCTTGCTAAAGAATGAGTTTTTTGTCCGCATCCGGGATATCTACACCTGTACACAACATATGCCAAAGACTGGGATTCAAAGAGATTAGATGCATTCTCATATTATATTTCCACATGGTGTAGTCGTTTTCCATCGGATTGCGGAGGCTTTCCCATGGGAATAGAAAGATAATGATTATTTGAGTTAAGACGGTTGTAATTGTAAGGATATCGGGAGTAGTCGTAATGACCACTCCCCATCGTCTTCTCGTCCTCCTTTCCCTTTTGGCTTAGAAGTTTCTTCCTCATAAGGGCCTTCAATTGATGCACTTCGTCATCATCATGTGGATTTTCCCTTAGTACATCAAAGGCTTTTGTATCTTGCTCTTCCTCGGTGTTGAGCACCTTTGGGATCTCATTGTTCTTCTGAGACGCCATTGATCTCTCTGAGCGGTGAGTCTCGTTGATGGAGAACCTGCTCTGATACCAATTGAATTTCTCCTAGAGGGGGGTGAATAGGCTTTGAAAATTTCCTGCACACTTAATCAAATGATCAAATTCATGATAGACTGGACTTGTTCGATTGAATGTGCAGACTAGTCCGATGTGCGAAATGTGTGTTGATATGACTAAGTGTTGATTCAAGATTTAAACTTTAAAGCAGCGGAAATGTGAACAACAAGTAAGATCACTTGAATTACCAATCGACATTGAAGTTATGCGTGAGAAGCAATTTGCAATCAAATTCGAATATTGATCAACTATGTGACCTAATAAATTAAGATGAAAAAGAAAAGAAGCACAAGAGACACCAATTTTTATCGAGGTTCGCTCACCAAAGAGATCTACTACCTGTTGAGGAAGCCCAAACAGAGTCGGGTCTCTTCAAACCGTTTCCCTCGTCAAGTCACCACACAAGGCCGACTTGATTCCACTATCATGGGCAATCACCGAGTTTATGGGGCAACCTCACATGTTGAGGGCTCCTACAAGAATTACAATGAAATTATGATCAAATACACTCAAAAAGATTACAAGTAAGAGCACGAGTGCAAAGTGATCACACCCCAAGAGCTAAATGACCTGTGGACAACGATCTCCCAACCCCAAATCTGAGTGTTCAATTGATTTTCACTTTTTAGCACTCTAGATGTGTGGGGAGATGTGTTTTGGGCTCTTGGGACAAGTGGCGACACTAGGGTTTGTGTTCTCAACAATAGAATACGTGTCTAATTTTTGTGGGGCCGTGGATCTCCTATTTATAGGGTTTCCAAAGAAGTTACCGTTAGAGATCCCGCTGACCGGACTAGTCTGTACTGGGGACCGGACATGTCCAATGTGCTGTGTATAAGTCAGCGTGAAATGTGCAACACACTAGAAACCCTAATTGTGTGATGTATAACGGACTAGTTCGGTTGGTATCCGGACTTGTCTAGTGCCAAGTGAAATTGAACTTCAGAGAGTTGAACGGGCTAGTCTGTTCCAATAATGGACTTGTCCGGTTGTATGTGTTATTGAACATACAGGTGGTTCAACGGACTAGTCCTGTCCTTTGGACGGACTTGCATGGAGTGTAGTGAAAAGGGTTTATAGAGACTTGAATGGACTAGTCCGGTCTAACATAGGACAAGTCCGGTGCACTGTGTTTTGTGGTTCTAGAATGTTTAGCGGACTAGTCCATTCCATTGTCGGACTAGTCCGGTGTACAGTGTATTTAGACAACAGAGAGTTAAACGGACTAGCCTGGTCCATGAACGGGCTACTCCGGTGCTCAGTGAATTTTTAGGTGTTTTAAGCCCTTACTCTTCGCAAATACTTGAGCTCTTGGAATGTGTCTCTCACACAATGCCTAAACATTTAAATCTACTTTGCGCTTCTGTTGTCAGTTGGGCTTTTCTATTTTATACACCACTTCATTATTCACATTTTTAAGTGCACCAAAGTATCTCATTTTGCTTAACCTGCAGTCATCTCAACAAGTTCATTAGGATCTCTTTTTTTTATCATCAATCATCCAAAACCCACAACGAATTGCCTAGATGCGTTTTCAGTGTTCATGCGAGATAATTGGGGTTTTAGCGATAATTAGGGTTGATGAAATAAAATAGATGTAGATGCAACTATGATTTAATTATTGGTATTAGATCTATGATGTCGCTAAAATGTGTCTCGGAAAACGTATCCTACCATAGGTGCAGCGACTCCGAGGGTCATGGGACGGAGGTGTGGCATAGACAAAATAGATGGCGTAGCGATCCTTTAGTGCAATGATCTATGGTGGACGGCGGCTCCTTCCTTCTTTTCCTCTTCTTCTTCTCTTTTCCCTCCTCCTTTTTCTCCTTGTTGCGGCCTCCCTTTTTTCTTCCCTGGCAGTTAGGGTGTTTCTCTCCCCTCTTTTCCTAGCGGCTACTAGAACATGCGATCGCTGGTGTTGAAAAACAGGGGTCGTGTGGCTCCTTATATTGCCGGGCGCACGCCATGCACAGGAGAGTCCTGGCGAGCCACGGGACGTAGAGCCCCCAACCAGCTCAGCCTCAACCGCGCCGAGCGCGCTGGCGCTCGGAGAGGCCCTGCTCGGGCGCGCCTGGGCGCCAGGGTCAAGTCCCGGTCACACCCGGAGCCTTACCTTGACCTTCCGGGGATGGAAGGGAAGCTTCCCCAGAAACTTCTGGAAGGTTCTGAAAATTATTTTTTTCTTCCTTTATAAATTATATATATATTTCTTATATATATATATATTTCCATTTGTTTATATTATTTTTCTAATATATATTTTATATTATCATTCACTTTTATTATTACCTACACATATTTATATTTATGTTTTTTTATTTTTCTTCTCTTTTGTTCTACTAATGTTCTATGCATGAAAATGTATGCAATGCATGATGCTAAAAATGAGGGTGTTACAAACCTACCCCCTTGAAATGAATTGCGCCCTCGAGATTCGATAGCGTGGAGAAAAGATGAGGGAATTCGGCCTTGAGGTCTTCTTCACGCTCCCACGCAGCTCCAGCACCCTAATGGTGGTCCTATTGTACTTTACACCAACGAACTCTCTTGTTCCTCGTGACTCTTTGCTTTATATCCAGGATTTTGATAGGTTGCTCAGCATAGGTCAAATATTCTTGGAGTTCTAGCTCGTCCATCATTACTTGCTCTTTTGGCACTCTCAGACACTTCTTGAGTTGAGACACGTGAAACACATAATGCACATCGGAGAGATGTGCCGACAGCTCGAGTCAATAAGCTACCTATCCTCGCTTGTCCAAAATCTTAAATGGCCTGATGTAACGAGGTGCTAGTTTGCTTTTGATGTTAAACCGTCATTGACCTCAGATAGGTGACACTTTGAGGTATACAAAATATCCAAATTCAAACGCCAGATTCTTTCGCCTATTATCCGCATAGCCTTTTTCCCGAGACTGGGCAACCCTTAGGTTTTCACGTATTATTTGAACTTGCTTTTCAGCGTCCTGTAAAACATCAGGCCCAAATACTTGGTTCTCTCCTGTCTCATTCCAAAACAAAGGTGTCCTACACTTCCTCCCGTATAGTGCTTCATAGGGTGACATCTTCAAGATGGCTTGGTAGCTATTGTTGTACGAGAATTCAGCACACGGCAAGCTCTTGTCCCAGCTACGTCAATACTTTAGGGCGCAAGCTATCAACATATCTTCCAATATTTTGTTGGTCCTCTCGGTTTGTCCATCGGTTTGGGGGTGATATGCAGAGTTGAAATTTAACCTTGTACCCATAGCTTCATGCAGTTTCTGCCAAAACCTAGAGGTGAATTGAGAACCTCGGTTAGACACTATTTTCATGGGTACTTTGTGTCGGCATACATTTTTCTCTATATACAACTCAACTAACTGTGCAGCGGTATACTTGGTCTTGACAGGAATGAAATGAGCTAATTTCGTCAACCGATCCACAATAACCCATATCGAGTCATAGCCAGACTGGGTTCACGGTAATCCAACTATTTAGTCCATACCAATTTCTTCCCACTTCCACTCCAGAATCTTTAATGGCTGTAATAATCCTGCTGGCCTTTGATGTTCGGCTTTGACTCGTTGGCATACGTCACACAAAGCTAAATATTCAGCTATTTCCTTTTTCATGCTGACCCACCAATAATAGGTCTTCAAGTCCTTGTACATCTTTGTATAGTCGGGATGGATGGAGTAAGGTGAGTCATGTGCCTCCTTCAATATCGTTTCCCGAATATGCTTAACATTGGGCACAACAATCCTCTTTCCAAGCCATAAAGTACCATGTTCCTCTTCATCAAAACTGAATTCTCTCCCTTCCTGGGTCATTTCCTTGATTTCCTGAATTTTTTTGTCCTTGGTCTGTCCTTCCTGAATTTCTTGCTCTGAGGTCCGATTTAGCTCCATTATTCCCATCTCATTCACAAATCCAAGATTCAACCATTCAAACTCCTTTCATAGCTCGGATGGTAACTCTCGAACTGTGAGTTGGTGACTTACTCCTTCCGACTCAAAGCATCAGCCACTACATTAGCCTTTCTAGAGTGATAATTGATTCTAATATCATAATCCTTGATGAGCTCAAACCATCTTCGTTGCCTCAAATTCAGGTCCGTTTGTGTGAAAATGTACTTGAGGCTCTTGTGATCCGTGTAGATTTCACACCTATGACCAATAATGTAATGTCTCCATATCTTCAAATCGTGCACCACGGTTGCAAGTTCGAGATCATGCGTAGGATAATTATGCTCATGTTTCTTCAATTGCCTCGATGCATAGGCTACTACTTGACCTAATTGCATGAGCACACGTCCAAGTCCCTTCCTTGAGGCATCACAATAAATATCAAAACTTTTTCTCACATCCGGCAAAACCAAGGCAGGTGTTGTTGTCAACCTCTTCTTAAGCTCCTCAAAACTGTCCTGACAAGCTTGAGTCCATTGTATTGCTTTTCCCTTCACCAACAACTTAGTCATGGGCTTGACTATTTTGGAGAAATCCTTGATGAACCAACGGTAATATCAAGCCATTCCAAGAAAACTCCGGATTTCCTTCACATTTTGCGGTGACTCCCATTTCAGCACATCTATCACTTTTCCTGGGTCAACTGATACTCCTCCTCCCGAGATGATATGGCCCAAGAACAACACTTCCCTTAACAAAAACTGGCACTTGCTGAATTTGGCATATAATCGGTGTTCCCTCAATTTCTGCAATGTGAGCGTCAAATGCTCTCGTGCTCCTCTTCACTCTTCGAGTACATCATAATATCTTCAATGAACACAACGAACTTGTCGAATAACTCCATGAAGACCTTAATCATGAGGTACATAAATTATGCAGGTGCATTCGTCAATCCAAAAGACATAACGATGTTCACATAAGACCCATATCGTGTCCGGAATGCCATTTTGGGTTTGTCCGACATTCTAATCTTCATTTGGAAGTAGCCTGACCTCGTGTCAATTTTGGAGAAAACACTAGTGCCCTTCATTTGACCAAACAAATCCTCTATATGGGGCAATGTATACTTGTTCTTAATCATCACCTCGTCGAGAGCTCGGTAATCCACACACATCCTTCGAGATCCATCCTTCTTGTCCATGAAGAGCACTGGTGCTCCCCAGGACAAAGAACTTGGGTGAATAAAACCCTTCGCTAGTTGCTATTGAATCTGTTTCTTGAGCTCCACTAACTCCATAGGAGGCATCCTATAGGGACTTTAGCTATGGGTGCAGTTCAAAGTGTTAATTTAATAACAAACTCTATGTCACGATCAAGTGGCATACCTGGCAACTCATCCGGAAACACATTTGAAAACTCGCACACTACTGGAATCTATTCAATTGCGGCACCGTCCATTTGATTGAGCTCCACTTGCTTAGGTGCGTGTTGAGATGCTTCATATTCTATGTTCACCCCTTCCTCATTTTTCAACTTCACCATCTTCGTGGAAAATTGAATAATTCCATTGTGCTTCCTTAACTAGTCCATACCAAGTATTATGTCTAATCCTTGAGAATCCAGAACAATGAGGTTGGCAAAGAAGTCTAACCCCCTTATTCTAAGCCTTACTTTTGGACATACTATATTCGTCCTCATCTCCCCTCCAGGAGACTTAACCAAGGTCTGACTTCGGGCATTGAGATGCAAAGTGTCCCACCTCACCACAAGTATAGCATGACCTTGCTGTACCAGAATTGTTTGGACGTGCTTGGCTTCGAGCATTTGCAGGAAAATTAGCATGAGATGCAGGAGGCATTGGGAGGCGAGGTGCTTGCTTACCAGGGCGTTGTTGTGTGGGCTGAGGCTGAGCTGGGCGCGGTGGAACAACAGCGCGATATGCAGGAGCAGAGGTGTTGTAGTATGATACATTTGGGGGTGCAAAGCGGGGGCGAACATTACTTCTTTGTGACTATCCCTGATATGACATCTTCCTCTTGTTATCTTGGTTCATCTCACAAACCTTGTTTCTAACTACAATAGCCTTGTCCACAAGTTTCTGGAAATTTGCATAGTCACAATTTAGCAATTGGACTTGAATATTATTGTTTAGTACCCTCATTAACCAATATTGCTTGAGGCTGTCCCGATTAACATCCTCCGAAGCATACCTTGAGAGTAGAGTGAATTATTGAGGTACTCCCTCACGCTTGACTTTCTCTGCCTTAAGTTCTCAAACTCCTGCCTCTTAAAGATCATAATACCTTCAAGAACAAAGTGAGAGCAGAATTTCTCTTTGAATTCAGCCGAAGTGATCCTCTCTTGATTTTCATGGGCATTACATAGCAAATAAAACAAATCCGCAGCTGCTCCAACTAATTGGTGGCACGCAAAAAGAACCTTCTCCCTGTAATTGCATTGGACAATAATGAGCTACTTCTCCATAGATTTCAGCCAATCATCAACTTCCATAGGATCAGTGGCTTGAGCAAAGGTGGGTGGCCTAGTCCTCATAAACTCTCCCAATCTATTATGAGGTGGTGGGAGTGATGGTGGTGGAGGCATGTGGGCCTGCTTTTGATTATTGGCCTGCAGCTGTCCTAAGGTCTGCATCACAGTCTGCATAAGTAGATTCTGCATAGCTAATAAGGGCTGAAGGTTGACAGCCTCAAGTCCAGGTCCATTATTATTTTGAGGTGCTCCATTGTTTTCCTCATTCTTATTGGCATCCCTCTGGTTACGTGTCCTCGACATCTGAAGGAAAGAGCAAGAGATAGAAAGATTTATAAAATGTCCCCAACTATATGCATCAAGGGATATGAACTAAGCAACTACCTATACTAGCCTATATGGATGTGGCAAATGCTAAAGCATCCCACAATCCTCTACTAAACAGACAAGCATACCAGCAGCATTAACTAGCAATCAACACACCAACCAAACCGCAATGATTCCTGAGTGCTTTTATGTGCTCTAAAGTGTCCATTCTATTTAAGTTGTGTACTATGGTCAACCTGTGGCTCTGATACCAATTTGTGACACCCGGTTTTGAAAATGAACCAAGTGTGACGCATATGTGTGCCCAGGATGTTCAACACACATACATGAGTGATTCACAAACGATATACAGAAAATTACTACAGCCCAAATTATTTAAGTACCTTTATTACAATATTCAAATAATCCTCAAGTGACAACTCTAATGATCATTAATGATAATACTACTGCAGCGGAAATAATCTTATTAAGCAACTAAGCAGACTAAGCAAAATGAGCAAATACGGTAGCACGACTCCAAGCAACACCACAGGCAAGTCGACGGAAACACACATCCTTGTACTCCGCATTATCCCCAGGATACTCTCAAATATCACTTGAAACTGTTGGTGAGGGAATTGCAAGGGTGAGTACATGTCGTTCTCAGCAAGTGTGGGAAGGTATGACATGTAGCTTAAGCAAGGCATGATAATAAATAATGGCTAATTGCTCAAAAGTACATTTAAAACATGTAAAACGCATCGTACTATGTCTATGTGAAGTAATCCCATCATATTCCACATAACTAACATATTACGAAACTATAATCAATTATCCATCCATATATCAAATTATTACCATGATCATCATCCATGTCCATTTATCATAACTCAATCCATAACTATAACCAACCATCCCAAGTTCCCTCTAATCATGGAAGTTGTCCATGTGCTCATAACTGGGAGCACGACTATCATGATAGTTTTTAACACTCTGCAGAGGTTTTACATCTTTACCCACGAGTTCATGATTTCGTCAACCGTCGGTGACAAAAGAAACCTCCTTTATGCCAATTACACTTCCTTAGGTATATGGCCAAGAGATCACAAAATAGCATTTACAAGGGGACTACCAGCATATGCAGACTCACAAAGGTTTCACCGGTGGTGATGCCTTCAACTGAGCACATCCAACTAAGGGCCCTCTCTTATGCCATTCGGATCCCAGGGCAGTCCTGCCACTGTTGCAAACCCATCCGACTCCCAGTCCTCGCTCCTCCAAATGATCTGAATCGATTCTGGTAATACTCATACTAAGACGCAGCCGTACTTGGCCTTGTGGTGGCACTATTGTCATAGCTTATTCTCGCATGAACCGGTCATTAGATCCAAGGCAAGCAAAACCACCATACTATCCAACCCATTCCACTATGCCATGCTTGCTTAGACCACCTATGTCCCGTGTTGCTAAATTAATCATCATTCCATTACCATCCTAATTTCTCATAACTGAAGTTGTCAAGTATATTATTTAAGTTACCCATAACCCGTGTAGCGGTGCGGTGCAAAAAGAAAAATACTTGTACCCGACTCATCATGTATATCCCGACGAAAAGGAGTGGCATACAACGCTAGTAAACTCCTACGTATGGGTCTCCCTTCATATTGACACGAGCATGCAATTTTGCAAACAAAACATTAAATAAAAACAGGATCAATATGATCAAGGACACTTGCCTTGCTCGGATGGGTTGGGTTGCTCAAGAGCTTCAAAGTATTAGTTCTGGAAATCCTCGTATACAGCCTCTTGAGTACGTTCCTCTACTCGTGAGCATACACATACAAGAAAACACATACGAATCAACACAATGCGCACATTTTAATCAATATGCAATGACATGAATGCATGCAAAGTTTGATAATTAATTATCGACAGTTGTTTATTAATTAGGTGCAACTAGTTCATATGTGTTCATGCGAGATTATGGGGGTTTTAGCGATAATTAGGGTTGCTGAAATAAAATAGATGTAAAAGCAACTATGATTTAATTCCGGGTATTAGATCTATTATGTTGCTAAAATTTGTCTCGGAAAGCGTATCCTACTGTACGTGCAGCAGCTTCGAAGGCCGCGGGGTGGAGGTGTAGTGTAGATGAAATAGATGGCACAGCGATGCTTCGGCGGCACGTCGACGGCGGCGCGACGATCTCCGGTGAATGACGGTTCCCTCCTTCTCTTCCTCTTCTTCTTCTTCTCTTTTCTCTCCCCCTTTTTCTCCTTGTTGCGGCCTCCCTTTTTTCTTCCCTGGCAGCTAGGGTTTTTCTCTCCCTTTTTTTCCTGGCGGCTGCTGGAACATGCAATCGCTGGTGTTAAAAATCAGGGGCCGCGCGGCTCCTTATATAGCCAAGCACCATGCCACGCATGGGAGAGTCCCGGCGGGCCACAAGACGCAGAGCCCCCAACTGACGCCTTACCCGGAAGCTTCTCGCGGTGGAAAGGAAGCTTCCCCCGAAAACTTCTGGAAGGTTCCGGAAATTCTTATTTTTCTTCCTTTATAGATTTTATATAAATTTGTTTTATATTTTTTAATATATATATTTTCCATTTGTTTATATTTTTCTAATTTATATTTTATATTCTCTTTTACTTTTCTTATTACCTACAGATATTTACATAAATGTTTTATCTTTTATTTTTCTTCTCTTTTGTTCTACTAATGTTTTATGCATGAGAATGTATGCAATGCATGGTGCTAAAAATGAGGGTGTTACACATGCTTAGTGGAGACGGTTAAGTCTTGTTAAGCCTTCGTGCTCACCGTTGCTATTTTAAGCTCTTGCTGCAGATGATGACGTATATGATGAAGGGTTCACCGGTGAGGTATTGCCCCCGTCGGGGTACACGACCGAGTGAGAACCCTACACGCCGCCGTGATGTAATTTGTGTGCTGCTAGTGTGATTCTGTTTGCGGGCTGAACGGAATGACTTTTGCATAGCTTAGGCTTGAGTGTCAAGAGATATGAACATATCTTCCAATATAGTGTATTTTAAACTACATTATTTGTAAAATACAAAGATTGTATAACACTATGTTGTTTTATGTAATATGATGTACCTTATTTTGTGTGCTGTTGGGTGCCGCATCGCACGACACCACCCAATTGCGATTCCTGGAATATCGGGACTCTGGTCCCCACAGGGACTCTGGTCCCCACAGGATCATGACGACCGGACTAGTCTGCTCAAAAGACAGGACTAGTCCGAAGTGCTGTGTAATATGTGCATGAAAATTGCAGCACACCTGAAACCCTGATTGCATTGAGAACAGGACTAGTCCGCACGAAAACAGAAAGTTGACCGGACAAGTCCATGGTGAATCCAATAACTAAATCGGACTGGTCCATAATTAAACAGACTTATCCAATGTCAAGTGAGATGTGAGTGTGTTGGCAAAACATAAAAAATTTGAACGGACTTGTCCCGCTCATATCTGTACTCGTCTGTGTGGAAAGAAAGAGTTGACCGGACTAGTCCGACTCTGCTACGGACTTGTCCTTGTGAGAACAGAAAGTTTGTTGTACTAGTCCGCTTGTGAACGGACTTGTGCGGTGCTTCAGTGAGTTGCTTAAATTGTTATCTTTAGCCCTTACTCTCTACGCAAAGTCATGCGCTCTTGAGATGTGTTCTCACACACATCTTATACATTAAAAACTACTTTGCACTTCCATCCTTCACTTGGGCTTTTCCCTTCTCATTCCTCATTTTTCACTTTTTTGTGCACCATTAGTTCTATTCTTCATATACCTACTTTCATCTCAACAAAACTCATTAGGATCTCATTTGTTTACCATCAATCGTCCAAAACCCACAAGGGAATGCCTAGATGCACTTTCAGGTGGCCTTGGTAGCTCCTACCCCCACTCCGACGCTGCACCACAAGTGGAAGGAGATGCCGATCAGATTCAACACCTCCAACCACCCCAAGAACATGCTGGGAGCCGAGATCTTGCCGCTCCTCATCGCCCCCACCATCGCCAATGTCAAGCTCTACCACATCTTGATAGATGGCGGGACCGACCTCAACCTCATTAGTTGTGTGTCCTTCGACAAGCTGCAGATGCCTATGTCCAAGCTCACCCCCTTGAGCCCGTTCTCGAGAGTGGGACCGGTGAACATCATCCCGTACGGCAATATCCACCTCCAAATGACCTTCGAAGCATCCGAGAGCTAAAGGACGGAGAACATCCTGTTCAACGTCGTAGAGGTCAGCCTCCCCTTCAACGGTACCATTGACAAGCCCGCCATGTAGCGATTCATGGCTGTAGTCCACTAAGGCTACCTCGACTTGAAGATGCCAACTCCCTCCAGCGTCATCAAGATTCATGGAGACTGCACTACTGTGGTGTCAGCCTTGGAGAAGCTCCAAGCACTTGCAGCAGCTCCAGCACTCGCCCCGGGCGGCGCTGGACAAAGTCAGCCTCCACCGAGCTCGCTCCAGCATGACTCAGCCGTTACACCCCGTGTGCAGCACAATTACAGCAATGATGTCCCCGTCAAAGCGGTCCAGACAAGCTCTGATGCTGCCCAGATCACCCGTATAGCAGGGCGTCTATGCAGCAAATAGAAATATCCACTCGTCGCGTTCCTGCAGGTTAATGTCGAGGTTTTTGCTTGGCAACCATCATGGATACCCTTAAAACAGAGAGAACCTCCATAAGTTACACCTAGTATAATGGTACAGTAGTGTGAGGGTGTCATGGAGTCCAGGAGCAGAGCTCATCACAACCAAGCTCCAGGAGCATCAGGTCCAGAGTGTTCAGTCTGCTTACCCTAGTCTAGTACCCTAAGCCTGTACACTCTGCCTCCTTTGTGATCTAGAGCGGGTTGTTGCCTTCTTGTAAAGCCTGTCTCCTCCTATGAATGCCAATTTGAAAGAATCACTGCTTTGCCCTTTGTTTCTCTTATGTTCATCTAATTACCCATTAATTTTATGATCATCAAACTATGCTTGTCTTCACATATCCTCTTCATATGCCTGGTCAATTTTTCTCTATGTATCCTTCCCGGTGGAGTTATGCAATCCTACTGCAGGTGGACTTGTTTGGGCTACATGCCATGTGTTTTGGGATCTTAGGGTTGCCCCTTACTTGGGGTCCTGTGGCGCCGGATGGTCCCCCACGAAAGGCCTACATCGAGCCGGAGGTCCAGGGTGTTCAGCTTGCTTAGTCGAGTCCTCTATCCTAAGCATGCACACTCTACCTCCCAGCGCTATGGCTAAATACTGGGGGCCACAAGGCTCACACCCTGGGTTAGGCGAGAGTCGGATCTCGGGTGCTAACGCATCGAATTACCCAAGCCTCGCATACCAGCCTGGGACCGTAAGACGTAACAAAACTAAAGAGAAAAGAGAGGTAACCAGCAAGCAAAGTTATCCCTCCCCTGCCGTGTGTGCAGGACATAAAAGGCAGGTTGGTTCAAGCGCTATTAGTAGCACTGCCGATAGTAGGAGACGCCGGAGCATCCACATCCGGTACCTCCCAAGGAGCCCGCTGTCAACGTCTCTGCACGTTGATGATGGCAACAAGAACCTACTCGTGAGTACACCCCATTCCGCTCTTGTTGCTAATGAGGTTTCTCTTGCTTTCCTGTATGCCACGGGCCCACTGTTGACGTTTCTCCATGTTGATGGTGGGCGATGCCAGAGCATCCAGCTCTGGCACCTGCCAGGGGGCCCGTCGTCGACATTTCTAACACGTTGAGGGTAGGAAACAACGGAGAAGCCAGCTTTGACACCTCCCAAGGGACCTGCTGTCAATGTTTCTACATGTTGATGGTGGGCGGCGCTAGAGCAGCCAGCTCCGGCACCTTCCAAGGGGCCCCACGTCAACGTTTCTCCATGTTGATGATGGCGACGCCGGAGCATCAATCTTTGGCACTTCCCAAGGGCCCGCCGTCAATGTTTGTAACACATTGAGGGTGGGCAATGCTGGAGCAGCCAGCTCTGGCACCTCCCAAGGGGTTGCTGTCGACGTTTCTACATGTTGATGGTGGACAACGCCGGAGCAGCCAGGTCCATCATCGCCCAGGGAGCCTGCCATCGACGTTTCTACGCACATTGATGGGGCCCGATGTTAATGTTTCTACATGTCAATGGTGGGTGGCGCCGGAGCATCCAGCTCCATCACTTCAAAGGGGGCCCGCCGTTAATGTTTCGTAACGTTGTGGGTGGGCGCCGCCTGGCTCGGCAGCTGCCTTTTCAACAACGCCGTCAAAGACCTCTTCGATATCGACCATGCATTTCAAATAAAGTCTGGCAACCCCAGGGGTCCTTCCCGCATCAACCTCTAAAGTTTGACGCTCCCCAGGGGGCACACCAGCATCATCTACTCAAGCTCCCGCTCTCCACTGGGAGTTTGTCGATGACATCCTGTGTTCAAGTGGTAGGCATGCCCAACCAGTTTACCACGACTACCAGGGGGCCTCTAAGGGGTCCCATAGGTAGGACGTCAAATGATGCAAAGTGGCTACATCATGTGTTCGAATGTTGGTTCCTAAAAAGCTAATGGAGTCAACAAGGTTTTTTGGGTCCTTACGATGCTAAAGACCCGGATGGAAAAGTAGAGAAGCACAGGACAGAGCCAAGAAACTGGACATGAATTCAAATTCGTAAAAAGTTATTTACAAAGGGGGCAAGACTGGGATGTAAAGGTGCCCGACCTAGGGGCTACCAGCCTCACTCCTGCACGAACTGTGCGGCAACATATTTGGCATAGTCCTCGTCATCAACATTTGCCACTTCTTTGTGCGTCTTGAGGGGACCGTCGACTATCGGGTCTTGGGTGATTTCTAGGTACTCACTTCGGTAGCACACTATGACATGGGATGCCACTGCCTTCGCCAACTCTCTCCCCTCGGTCTAAAGATAGCAGGCTATGACTATGCCCACAGCTTGCATCTTGCTGCTGGTAGAGTCAAGCGCAAAGATCACTTTACACGCCTTGTTTGCGAGCTCCCCACTCCGCATAGGGATAAAGTCAAAGGGTCGTAGTGCCTCCTCGGTGCGGCCCAAGAAGTCCCATACCTTCTGCGCCTCAGCTGCACGAGATGCTTGGAGGTCACTAACCTCCTGCTGCACTGCCATGAGTGCCTCTACCCCGCTTTTGGCGAGCTTCTTCTCCCAGGAGGCTAACTTCTTCTGTCGCACATCACCCCCCCTGGCACCACGGTTCACAGCTTCCTCCCAGGCGTCGACATCAAGCTCGTGCAATAGGAGACCCTTGTGCTCTTCTAGGTGTCACTCCTGATCCCGCGCAGGTTACCCTAGCAGAGCTCAAGATCTCCGATGCAGGACTGCAGCTCGCCCCGGTCTGCCCCAGGATGTGCCTTCATATTTTGGGCTGCCATATACCACTCGACAACGATAGACTCTTGGAATTCTAGAGCCTCCCGGAGCTCCTCAACAGAGCTCAGTCATGCATTGGCTGCTAGGTTGGCCCCTTTGGCTTCGATCAGAATCTTATGTGGTTTGGCATTCGAGGCCTACACCAGGCAATGCTTTAGCTCCAGCATCTCATCCTTCCTCCAAATCATCTCCCTCACCTCATCAATTCTGGACCCCAGTACGTGGTTCCAAGCTCGAAGAAGTTTGACTTCCTTTCACAGTCTCTACCACTCCAGGGTGAGAGCACGCTACACCTGGCAAAGGCTGGGCTGTGCCGAGTCGTTGACATCATAGAGTGTTGGGTCGGCTAAAACTATGGAGGGCCGCCCAGTGATCGTCTGAGGCTTATCGTCCTCCTATGGCAAGGGTGGCAAAGCCACCAGCGCCAGGGACCTCGTCGATGAGGGTCATGCAAAAGTTACAGCACCACCCAGAGTGGCACCACCACCATTGGTCGAGGCACCATCGGCTGGAGCAGCAACCTCAAGAGCGAGATCCTCAGCGTGTTGTGCGGCCACTAGCAACACGTTTAGGGAAATAGAGTGGGGCACTTCGCCGCCCGCGCAAGGCGCGAGCACCAAAGGGACGGTCTCCCACACAGACCCGGGGGCTTGCTCCACCGTCACAACTGTGGCTCCCGTTGAGGTGGGAGCACTCCCCACCATAACCCCCGGTGGCAAGGGTGTCACAACAGCTGACAACGACCTGCAGGATTGAGTCAGGGACTGCTCAAACAAAAGAATAGGAGAAAGAATGATACAAGATTCGGTAAAAGTAGCTTACTGATATCCCTTAAAGCTCCAACAGACGTCAATCTTTGGTTGCATTAAGACTGCGGGCGCCGCTATTGATATGGCAGATGGGGTGGAACCAACCAAGCTTGTGGCACAGAGCTCTGTAGTCCTTTGTTGCATGCCGACCATTGACCCAATTGCGGCACCTTTGGTGCTCCCTCCAGAGCTGCTCCAAACATCTATCGCCACGCCCGCGACAAGGATGCTTGCGGCCCGAGGCCTCTTGGCCTCCGGCTCCACGAATGCAGCACTTTCGGTCTCCTCACTAGCTCCTTAGACTCCACCAGCGATGGGGACGTCGGCGGGCCAACGCCCGTCAGACCACCAGAGGAAAGCTGGTGCACTATCTTTAATCAACAACCGACTTGCCACGGGATGGGCGGGCTCCTTGCTTGAAGAACCACCAACAATTGAGGCTAGGAATGGGCACTCCGTCAGACACTGGCTTGGGGTAGACAGCCCTCGATGGTGCCCTCGGTGGTGATCGAGGGCACTTATTCTTTACAACCTCAACCACCGGCAATTTTCGCTTTCCCGTGTCGGGGGCCGGTGACTTCCCAACCGTAACACCCTAATTTTTCATGCATAATGCATAGCATACATCCTCATACATGTTTAACATTAAGTAACATAAAATGGAACAAGATTGAAATGAATTTAGGATTAATCAGGAATTCCACTCGGATTCTATTATCCCCCCACAATTGGTTATTGGGTAATTGCCTTAATTGGATCCAAGAACTTCGTGCCCAACCCCATAGGAGCCCAATTGGACCCCATAGAAATCCATTTGGAATTCACCCCAAAACCCTACCTCTCCACCCTTATATAAGCAACCCAATACCCGACACCTCTCCGTCACCATTGAAAACCCTCGCTGCCTATTGATGTTTCTTAACATCACAGATCATCGCTAGTAAGAGATGAGGTCCGCAATCGCACGGAAATTGTCGTGTAGCATTTCACCCAAGAGTATACCCAAGGGTAACATATTTATCCCAAAGGAAGGCAATGAAGTAAAGTAAACACTACTCCATGGGATACTAATGAATTATCAAGATGGGGGTAAATCGATAACATTTGTAGTGTCACACACACCTAAGCAATCTCAATCTATCCTAAGGGTAATTGGGTCCTAGTGGAGATTAGACTAAGAGTTGGGGAGTTTCTCCTACAATGCTTCTAATATACATATACATAGCCTAGGTTAGGTACTAACGAGCATGTCAATGGTGAATACTTATGCTATGTTGTTCAACATATCGGGCACGGGTTTACCCATAGCAATACTAGGACGACTCCCGCCAAGAGCTCGTGGCATAGACAAACTTGGAGGATTACAAAGGACAGATAGGACTGTCACCACCTACTGCCTACCACTTCAATTCGTGAGTCTACGAGACATCCAACGTTACTTAACTACCCTAGCACCATGCTAGCATATTAAGTAAATACCTTAAGAATCATGACATCTTAAGGCAATGAATAACCTAAAATTCGTTGAACTAATGTTCAAACATAGCATAAGTTATTCATATAAACGTGATCATATCATAACTAATTAGACTATAGTGGGGGTCAGTAGTGTTTATGATAATAGATTAAGAGTGATATGACATAATCATAAAGACTACTGCTACCACATACATGGAATCCACAATCAAACAAAAAACACTTCATCCAAGTATATGAATAAAAGAAGACTAAAGATAATATCTTTATTATGCATAAAGTCACAAATATAAGAAAATATACATGAGCCATACCTTTCCCAACATGGACTTGAGACTAGAGGATCTCCTCTCTATAGCCTAACTCCACTAAGGACTAGTGTATCCAATAGAATGATGCTCAAGTGGTGTGTGTTGAAGTGAGGGGTTAGGGGTCCAATTTATAGGTGGAGAAGGGTCGGCTCCTACCACCAATAGTTAGCGTACGACTCAGTCACCACTGACTTCTTCAAGACAGGAGTAGCCAACACGTGGAAGTTGACCGAGTTTGGTGCCATAAGCACTTCGGCCCAACCACCACTTCGGCCGAACAGAAAAGTTGACCAAATCCACTGTTCTTTCTCGGGGTGACTTCCAAGTGGGTCCCATTGACTGTTATAGGGTGTAAACCGTTGGATGGCCTCGAATACTTCTGTTTGTGGACCATTTGATCCATGTGGTGCCATGTGCCAACGCTTGATTGGCTGGGATGGTATTTAGAGGATTGTTCCTCCATTTTAATCCGAATTCCTGCATAAAATGTCTGCATAAACAAATTCTTCAAGGACAGGTGGAAATAGGGTAAATGGAAAGGTGATGTGTGCAAGAATTGATAATTCCTTCACATAATTGAGTTATATTGACAGGTGAAATTGGTATATAACAGCCGTCAACGAACTCCCCTAAGCTTATCCTTTGCTCGTCCCGAGCAAAGTGAAGACTTTAGGTTGATGATCAGGAGTTGGTACAATGTTCTATTTTTTCAAAAGTACCATGTGCACAACAAAATACTCTACCTAGTATTGCAAAAATTGGCATGGTACTTCACCCATCTCAAGTCATTCTGGGTCTTATGCCATCTCCTATTCATGGGTGGTTGAAAGATAGAAAAGCAAATAGAGCACACATACCCTAGAGATCAAGTTCCGCTCAAATTCTGGAGAGTTCGATTTAGATTTTAAGTATCTCAATTTGATTCTCTCAAGTCTCTCTTTTACGTGTAGTGGAAATATGTCCTCACCAAGACATTTTGCCTAAATGCATCCTACCTCTACATAAGGCTTGTATGTGGAGCTTGGTAGCAAGTATAGTAGGCATATTTGCAACTCCTAATATTTCTAAGTCAAAAGAGCAAGCCTTAGGAGAAATCAATTCAAAACAATTTGATTCAAGACTTGTGCATGTGTGATGGACATGGAGTGGATGTGGATAATTAAGATTACTCCTTTTTAGTGGACTCTCTTATTTTGCAAGGATGAAACATAGTTACTTTTCTTTTTTTTCTTTCTTTTTTCTTTTTTTGTCATGCTTATGATGTAAGCATCAATTTTTTTCTTGTATCCATGTCTTCTAATCCCTTTTTATGCAATAAATTTTGAGAGAGTACTAAGAATGAATGGTATGGAGTTTCTCTTTTTATTGTAGAAGGATGGTATGATCGGATTTTTGTTTACTTCTAGTGTAGAAGTATAGCATGTGCAAGTGAAGTCTTGAATTCAAAAAGTAATGAATGAAATCTCACATAGGTCTATACTAGTTTGACAAAGCTCAATGTGAAGTCAAATAGCATATGCATAATGTCTATCAATGTAATGTATCATATGGCTTTGGTAGGTATTTCCAATCAAATGAGAGTAACTTAAATCTTTTATGAATTTCTCTAGAAATCTATGTTTCACTTTCAAACTAGGAATAACAGCCCTATCACTATATCATATCTCACAACAACTTAGAATTGGATTAATCTTTTTCTACCCACAATTTCTAAATCAAGGCAAAAGTAATTCTAGTGTGAGACCTATTTGTGCTGAATACATTGGCTTTGACAATAAAAGTTTTGAATGCTGCCATAACATCTTGTTAGCGAGGTCCGAATCTAGCTCCGAGCTTCTGCAAGATCTGACAATAGGTCCGACTTTCTTTGTCTAGATCCGACATGTTTCTGGGTAGCTCCGATGAGCTTTGTCTTTAGCTACGACATGTCTTTGATAGCTCCGGTATGTCTTTGATAGCTTTTGCATGTCTTTGTTAAGCTCCGATATGTTCTGCTAGGTCCGAGTTATGTTGGTTAGCTCCGACATGTTATTCTAGCTATAACTTTTGGGATGACTAGTTCCGACTAGTTTTGGTTAGATCCGGCGCTAGGTCCGACTAGCTTTGGTAAGCTCCGGCGCTAGGTCCGACTAGCTTTGGTAAGCTCCGGCGCTAGGTCTGACTAGTTTTGGTAAGCTCCAGCGCTAGGTTGTACTAGCTTTTGTAAGCTCCAGCTCAAGCTTCGGTTAGCTTTGGCTAGGTTCAGAGCTTGATTGCAATGTTCATGCTTTTACTGTGAAATGTTTTGAACTTGCTTTACATTGTTGGAAAGATTTCTTAGTATTCTTTTGCTAAGTTTTTGGTGCGTTTTGGTTGATATGGCTGATATCGTTTTGATATGCTATGCAACATGCTTATGTGAGGTGCTCACGTAAGGTGTTGTGTTCGGAACTGACTTGAGTCAAGTTGCGGACTTGGGCTCGTACGGATTGGATGTTTGTTCATGTGTAGGTGTTGCTTGAGTTCAAGTCATGGCTGGTGGCAGGATCATTTGGACTATTCTCAGGGAGGAGATGAGGTTCCAACAACCAAATTCAGGATGAATTGTGGTTGAGCGGGTCAGGAGGTCGCGCAGGATGATTAAATCAAGGGCAGTGCATATGAAGGTTACTGGACGTCGAAGGAAGGTGTTTGCACATATGCATGCGGTGTATAACGTGGCAACATGGTTCCTAGGATGGTCTATGGATGGGAAGATCTGGTTGGAAGGATCGGATCATACCGGTTGATGACTTTGGCTGCGGCGGAGTCGGTTATGGCTCGGTATGGAAAGTATCGAGTTGGTTATGATAGGATTTCATGTGGGTAACAAATTTAGTTGTTTTAGGAATGTGGGATATGTTCCTAAGGTGTTTGGAAGTCTTAAGATTGCTTCTATCTGCATATAGAAGAGTCCTAAGGAGTTATGGAATGTTTTGATTCGTGATCTGAGTAGTATTAGAGTCCTAGTTGAGATTGGGTTGGCCTAAGGGCTGGTTATATAAGCAAGGGAGGCCAAAGGTCGTGGTAGATGACTTTGGGGATGTTTCTCTTGTGTTCTATTGAATAAAATTCGTAGTTTGAAGGAACTTTTGTGTCTTCGTCGTCTGACTTGTTCCAGACAAGTTTTACTCATCGAGTTTCTGGACAGCACTACCTTTCGTCGTTGGTTTTATCATAACTTCAGTTTTACAAGTCCAATAGACGTGATTCTTTTTGGGTTATCTTCACACCTTGATTATCTATCATCTATAAATACTTCACGGTCAGTGGATTTGTTGTTTCTGATCTACACGAGTTTCTTTGCAGCGTTTCAGAACTATTTTTCTCGGGTAGGACAGATTGACCTTTGTTTGTTCTTTTTATCATAACTTGAGTTTTTCTCGATGGATTTTAGTGATTCCTATTGTGTTGTATTCATGAATTGATTATCTATTATATATATATCACTTTTGTCACGGTGAAACACGTTTAGATTAGTCTCACACACGATTTTTTTGACAAATCGTTTTTATACCGAAGGGGTTGGGGTTTATTTGTTTCCGCTGCGTAAGATTTTTTTTAAATCGACCATTCACACCCCTCTGGTAGCTTTTCACGTGCTCTTCGATTCTACAATTGGTATCAGAGCCACGGTGCCCTAATCATTGTGATTTGCACATGTTTTTGACTAATCATCATGGAGAAATACTCCGCCAAACCTTCTGTGTTTGCTGGTATTGATTTTCAGGTTTGGAAGGCACGCATGGAGGCTTTCATCTGGGCCCAAAGCCGTCAAACAATCAAGTTACGGCTAAGAACCTACAGGACATCGACAACAACAACAAAGCCCCAAACTTGATCATCCAAGGACTCACTCAAAGCGACTTCGACCGCGTTGCACACCTTCGATCGACATACGATGTATGGAGAGAACTTTGTGACTATCACGAAGGATCCAACACGATCAAGGAGTTAAGGCAAGAAATGTTCAAGAAATAATACATGCGATTCGAGATGCAACCCGATGAGTCCATAGATGATCTCTTTGCTCACTTTAACTTGCGTAGTGTTAACTTTAATTTTTCTGATGCTGAAAATGCTAGGCAACTTCTTAGTGCATTAGACATGTCAATCTGGGAGATGAAAGTTACATCTATTCGTGAATCTACTGTCATGAGTACACTTACTTTAGATGTGCTTTACTCTAAACTCAAAACTCATGAAATTGACGTCTTATCACGTAAGAACCCAAATAAGTCTATTGCATTTGTCTCAAAACGTGATATGCCTAGTTCCGGCCAATCATCTTCTTGCAATACTCTTGTTTTGTTGTCCTCACTAACCCTGGAGCAGATCAAGAAATTTCCAGAAGAGGAGTTAGCACTAATCTTCACTAGGTTCTCAAAAGCATTGCAAAATGTGAGAACTAGAAGGAGAGGAAGCTCCGAACCTCAGCGCTGTTTTCAATGTGGTAACACAGGACACTTTCGTACAGAATGCCCTAACCATTTAGGTCGTACTAACCTTGAAGAAAAACAGAACAAGGTCAAGACCACCTCTGGAAACCCCAACAAGAAAAAGAAGGGTACCATAGGATGCAAGATGATTAACAGCTTCATCACTGCACTTCAAGAGCTCGGTTCAAGCGATGTAGAATTTGAAAGTGATGAAGATGATGACGATCTGGCCAACTTATGTTTCATGGCGGTCAAAACAAGATCAATATCAAGTCAGGAGGATGCAAAACACAACAGTGACGACGATGAAGTATGTCTACCTGTAATCAAATGTGTGATGCAATTTCTCGTGCAACTATTATTGTTAAGAAAAAGAAAAAAAAATCTTAGGGATAATGCTGCTAAAATTGAATCACTAGAATTTGAAATCAACCGTTTGAAACCTTGATTCATAGTGATGATTCTTGTCCCTCATGTGATTTAATCTATGAACAATTGTCCACACTAAGAACTACACACTCCTCCACTCTAGATAGACTTGAACTTGAAATTGAAAAGAACAAAAAGCATGCTGCACTTGACATTGGAAACTTAAAAGATGCTTCTTGTTCAACAATTGATTTGCATTGTTCTAGTTGTGATGATCTTGAAAAGAAACTAAAAGATACTATGAATAAAATTTCAATATTAAATAATGCTTTACGTTCCCATGAAGTTAAATATTGTTCCAATTGCAAATTAAAAGGAAAAACATCATGTGAAAATTGCCTTGATCTGTACAATAAACTTGATAACATGCATAGGACATTAGATCGGTTTTGTAATGGGACTAAGAACCTAAAATTGCTGTTGAATTCTTCCAAGACTTGCAATGATAAAACTGGTTTAGGTTTTGATTCTCATGCTCATGCTAAGGCACATCCTCCTAAAATTGTAAAGTCATTGGGAAGTGGTTTGATTCAAACGGTTCCTAAACAAAAAGAAGTGGTTTTCAAATCTGCAGGAGTGTTGTCTCATTCGATTTCAAATAAAAATATTGCTTGCTAATCTATACATGAACACAAAGTTAAATTTCATTGTACCTACTGTGGTAGAGATGGTCATGTCATAGATTTTTGTTATAGACTAGCTAAACAACAAAAAAGGGAAATAATGATTGCTAGATCTCATAATTTTCATGCAAAATTTGCTGCACATATTAAACCGAATGCCAAGAATATGCAACCTGCTGTTTTGAGTCAAAAACATTCAAACTTTATCCCCGGACCTTTGGTTTATGCCTCCGGAGCTACTGATTTTTGTGCTACTCAAGTAACATCTTATAGGTCAGTAGTTAAGAGTAAAAAACATCAAGTTTTGACTCGTAAACCTGCTGTTTTATCTCAGCTTTCGTGTGTTTTTCCTGCTGCACATCGTGTGACTCAGTACTGGATTCCAAAATGCCTTTTGACTAACCCCAGTATTGAGTCATCGACGTATTGTGCTTCCATATAGGTTACACGTTTGAGGAAGGAGAACATTTGGATTGTGGATTCAGGTTGCTCACGCCACATGACCGGTAACAAAGATTGGTTCTCCTCCCTCTCTTTTGTTTCATGTGTAGAGAATGTTACTTTTGCCGATAATTCTTCAACTCCTATATTTGCTAAGGGTTCAGTTAGAGTAAATGATCACTACACTTTGAAGGATGTGGCACTTGTCAAAAATTTGAAATACAGCTTGCTTTCTGTTTCACAATTGCTAGATGAAAATCTGGAAATTATTTTCAATAAAAACTGCTGCAAAGTTATAGGTTCAAATAGTGAGCTTATTTTTAACATGTCTCGGTTTGGATGAGTTTTTAAAGCTGATTTTGATATGTCTTCCTCTAAGCATAGGTGTCTAGTTGCTAATGATTCAAAGGACTTATATTTTTGGCATCATAGACTTGGTCACGTAGGCTTTGATCACCTAACGCGTGTTAGTGCTCTTGATCGCATACGTGGGCTGCCTAAGCTTCAAGGGGACAAAGAAATTGTGTGCTCTTCTTGTAGACATGCTAAGATGGTTGCAGGTTCACATACTCCTCTCACAATGATCATGACAACTGAATCGGGTCAACATTTGCACCTTGACACCGTAGGACCTTCACGTGTTCAATCATTCGGAGGTAAATGGTATGTTCTTGTTATTGTTGATGATTATTCTAGATACTCTTGGGCTTACTTTATGGCATCTAAGAATGAAGCTTTTAGTTACTTTAGAACTTTATTTCTTAGATTATAAATTGATCACCCAGGATCTTTAAAAGCAATTAGAACTGATAACGGAACTGAATTTAAAAATCAATCTTTTGATCACTTTTGTACTGAAAATGGAATGGATCATCAATTTTCTTCACCATATGTACCTCAACAAAACGGTGTTGTAGAAAGAAAGAACAGAACCTTAGTTGAGATTGCTAGGACTATGCTTGATGAATATCAAACTCCTAGAAAATTTTGGGCTGATGCGATTGCAACCGCTTGTTATGTCTCAAATTGTGTTTTCTTGCGCGCTAAGCTAGGTAAAACACCAAATGAGCTCCGGTTTGGACATAGGCCTAGTGTCACACACTTTCAGGTCTTTGGTTGCAAATGCTTTGTTAAGAAACATGGTAATCTTGATAAATTTGAACCTAGATCCATTGATGGCATGTTTCTTGGTTATCCATCTCATACTAGAGGCTACCGTGTGCTTTTACTTGACACTAACAAAATTGGAGACTTGTGAATTGTCTTTTGACGAAGCTAGCCCAGGTACTAGCTCAAACATTGCAGGTCTGAATCCATATCCGCAGGGGAGAGCATTTTCATTGAAGATGAGGAAGAAGTTGTGCTGCTGCCCAAAAATTCAGCAACTAATGACATTGTTCGAGCTCCGGATGTTAATTCTCAACCAGCACCGACAACCACCATTGCTGGTCCAGATCCTCCTCAAGTCACAAGCTCATCGATTTGTGATGAACATGAAGAAGAAGAAGCTTGTGAAGTGTCCACTCCCCTCCGGGTTCTCAAAATTCATCCTCCACAATAGATTATTGGAATCTTGCACGAACGAGTTACACGGTCCAGGTTTTGCGATCCAAACTCTCATGCTCATTATGCTTTTGTTGCTTCTTTTGAACCCAAATATATATCACACGCACTCAAAAATGAATCTTGGATTATTGCCATGCAAGAAGAGTTAGAAAATTTTGAAAGAAATAATGTTTAGAAATGTGTACCTCCACCTAAAGGTCACACTTTATTTGGAACTAAATGGATGTTAAAAATGCGTTTCTTAATGGCTACATAAATGAGGAGGTTTATGTCAAACAACCACCGAGGTTTGAAAATTCAGATTTTCTTAATCATGTTTACAAACTGTCCAAAGCCTTGTACGGTCTCAAACAAGCCCCTAGAGCATGGTATGATAGTAAAAACATTCTTACTTGAAAAGGGGTTTACCATGGGCAAGGTTGATAAAACTCTTTTTGTGCTTAAGCATGGCAATGACTCATTATTCGTTTAAGTGTATGTGGATGATATTATCTTTGGTTGTGCTTCTCATGATCTTGTGTCGAAGTTTTTAGCCATAATGAGTTCAGAATTTGAGATGAGTATGATGGGAGAACTCACATACTTTTTGGGGCTGCAAATCAAGCAAACCAAGGAGGGTACCTTTGTGCATCAAACAAAGTATACAAAATACCTCCTAAGGCGCTTCAACATGGAGAAAAGCAAGCCTCTTCGGACACCAATGGGAACAACAACAACACTTGAACTTGATGAAGATGGTGAACCCGGGGATCAAAAAGAATATAGAAGCATGATCGGATCACTTTTGTACCTCACGACATCAAGACTGGACATACAATTCAGCGTATGACTTTGTGCACGGTTTCAAGCTTCCCCACGTGCTTCACATCGTCAAGCCGTCAAAAGGATTCTCAGATACTTACATGGAACTCAAGAATTTGGCATTTTTCTTCCTTCTTCCTCAACTGTTACTTTGAAAGCTTTTTCTGATGCTGATTTTCGAGGTTGTAGGATTGATAGGAAAAGTACTTCTGGTGCTTGTCATTTTCTTGGTAATTCACTTGTTGCTTGGTCCTCTAGAAAACAAAATTCAGTTGCACAATCTAGAGCTGAATCTGAATATGTAGCTGCTACTAGTGCTTGCTCACAAATTCTTTGGATTGTTCAAACACTTAAGGACTATGGGGTTGATCTAGATAGTGTTCCACTGTTTTGTGATAACACTAGTGCCATTTGCATTGCTAAAAACCCTGTGCAACATTCTAGAACTAAGAACATTGATATTAGGTATCACTTTCTCCGTGATAATGTTGAAAAAGGAAACATTGTGCTTCACCATGTATATACCGAAAAACAATTGGCTGACATTTTTACAAAACCTTTGGATTTCACTCGTTGTTGTTTCATTCGTAGTGAAATAGGGGTTATGCATCCTCATGACTTAAATTGAGGGGGAGTTTTGAAACTTGCGAAGTCTATGTGTGAATTTGAACTTAAAATAATATGAGCATAGTATTTCATACATATATGACTTTGTGATTAATTTTACATGCTGAAAGTTCTTACATTTTGTAGTTCCTGCCATGTCTAGTAATTGGAATAATTACTTACACTAAAACTGGTCATGGTCAAACTTTCTTGCTGTCTTGAACTTGTTGCATGCTCACAAGTGCTTTTAATCATAAAGAATTAATCAAGTAATCAACTCACATGTTGATTTTTTATGAACAAATATAAATTGAGAAAATATCAAGAGAATATGCATGCATCACACTTCTTTTTTTTGAGATGTCTTATCGTTGCACTTAGATATGAACTTGGAAGAAGTTGTGTATGACTAAAACCATGTCCTTAAGCTTCTGATTGTCAAATGACATAGGCTTGGCTTGGTTGGTTAGAATAAGGCAGATGCGCATATAATCTCTTGCAAATATCATATGATCTAAATTTGTGCCTTGAAAAATAATAAAATGCAGCAACAAGTGTCATGCTTTTAGGTACTGAAATAGTTAAATTTGTGAGATCATGACTTGCTTAAATTGAAAATTACATTGGATCTCCAGCATGGCTTACACTACTTTATGTATCTCATTGATGTGATAGTATAAGTTACTTGATAGTATGACTTGGATGAGCTTTGTTTTATATGTATATGTTATAATATGCTCATAACAATTAAAATTTCTCTTTTGAACCTTGTTGAATACATTGTCAAAGGGGGAGAGATAATATGTGAATTTTTAAAAACAAATATGCAAGGGGGAGACATTTATTACACATTGCACATGTTCATAATTGTTTTTGGCATGATTCTTCTCAGGGGGGAATTTTTTTTCTCATTTTATTTCTGTTTTACAAAGGGGGAGAAATTGTTTTCAAAAATTTTAATGTGAATAATCCAATGTTCGAATCTTAAGTGGTGTTTCCAATGCATTCATCAAGGGGGAGATTGTCAGACCTATTTGTGCTGAATACATTGGCTTTGACAATAAAAGTTTTGAATGCTGCCATACCATCTTGTTAGCAAGGTCCGACTCTAGCTCTGAGCGTCTCCAAGGTCTGACAATAGGTCCGACTTTCTTTGTCTAGATCCGACATGTTTTTGGGTAGCTCCGGTGAGCTTTGTCTTTAGCTCCGACATGTCTTTGATAGCTCCAGCATGTCTTTGATAGCTCCGGCATGTCTTTGTTAAGCTCCAATATGTTCTGATAGGTTCGACTTATGTTGGTTAGCTTCGACATGTTTTTCTAGCTCCGACTTTTGGGATGACTAGTTTTGACTAGTTTTGGTTAGATCCGGCGCTAGGTCCAACTAGCTTTGGTATGCTCCGGCGCTAGGTCCGACTAGTTTTGGTAAGCTCCGGCGCTAGGTTGTACTAGCTTTTGTAAGATCCAGCTCAAGCTCCGGTTAGCTTTGGCTAAGTTTGGAGCTTGATCGCAATGTTCCTGCTTTTACTGTGAAATGTTTCGAACATGCTTTACATTGTTGGAAAGATTGCTTAGTATTCTTTTGTTAAGTTTTTGGTGCATTTTGGTTGATATGTCTGATCTTGTTTTGATATGCTATGCAACATGCTTATGCGAGGTGCTCACGTAAGGTGTTGTGTTCGGAACTGACTTGAGTCAAGTCGCGGACTTGGGCTCGTACGGATTGGATGTTTGTTCATGTGCAGGTGTTGCTTGAGTTCAAGTCATGGCTGGTGACAGGATTGTTTGGACTAGTCTCAGGGAGGAGATGAGATTCCAACAACAAAATTCAGGAGGAATTGTGGTTGAGCAGGTCAGGAGGTCGCGCAGGATGATTGAATCAAGGGCAGTGCATATGAAGGTTACTGGACGTCGAAGGAAGGTGTTTGCACGTATGCATTCGGTGGATAACGTGTAAACATGGTTCCAAAGATGGTCTATGTATGGTAAGATCTGGTTGGAAGGATCAGATCGTACCGGTTAATGACTTTGGCTGCGGCGGAATCGGTTATGGCTCAGTATGAAAAGTATCGAGTTGGTTATGATAGAATTTCGTGTGGGTCATGAATTTGAGTTGTTTTAGGAATGTGGGATATGTTTCTAAGGTGTTTGGAAGTCTTAAGATTGCTTCTATCTGCGTATAGAAGAGTCCTAAGCAGTTATGGGAAGTTTTGATTCATGATCTGAGTAGGATTAGAGTCCTAGCTGAGATTGGGTTGGCCTAAGGGCTGGTTATATAAGCAAGAGAGGCCAAAGCTCATGGTAGATAACTTTGGGTCTGTTCCTCTTGTGTCCTATTGAATAAAATCCGTAGTTTGAAGGAACTTTTGTGCCTTGTTCGTCCAATTTGTTCCAGACAAGTTTTACTCATCGAGTTTCTGGATAGCACTACCTTTCATCTGTGGTTTTATCATAAATCAAATTTTAAAGATCCAATTAACGTGATTCTTTTTTGTTTGTCTTGATTATCTATCATCTATAAAAATTTCATGGTCAGTGGATTTGTGGTTTCTTATCTACACGAGTTTCTTTGCAGTGTTCCAGAACTGTTTTTTCTCGGGTAGGACAGATTGACCTTTGTTCGTTCTTTTGATCATAACTTGAGTTTCTCTCGACGGATTTGAGTGATTCTTCTTGTGTTGTATTCTTGACTTGATTCTCTCTGATATATATCACTTTTGTCATGGTGAAACAGGTTTAGATTAGTCTCGCACATAATTTCTTTAACAGGTCGTTTTTCCGCCGAAGGAGTTGGGGTTTAATTGTTTCCGCTGCGTATGATTTTTTAAAAATCTACCATTCACCCCCCTCTGGTAGCTTTTCATGTTCTCTTCGATTCTACATCTAGCCAATGAAAGCAATATTTTGAAGAGTAGTAAGTTATAAACTAGGGACTTAGGAAAATTAAAACAGAGCAACTATTCATCATTTCATCTATGTGAATTCCATATTATTCTTACCGCACATCTTTTATTTTGTTAACCTAACCTATACTACACTATTATTAATCTTTTTTAGATGCAAATGTGGTGGAAAGAAATAAATAAAATAATGGTATGCAAATTTAATGTGATACAAGTTACCTCAAGTGGGGGTCCTTCCCCAAGCTTGTTCTTGTTCAAGGTCCGCACCAGCGGCTGAAACCCTAACGACGGATGTAGGACATGAGATTGGCCTAACCTTGTTGCAGCATGGCTTTTACAATGGAGGTGTTGAGTGTCGACGTTGGGTTGCCTTCCATTGATTCTACGAGTGTGGTCAAGGAGGTGTCGCTCATCCACACCTCGAGATTCCCGTAGGTTAGATGTACTTTGTTATTCCATGGCAACCCTTTGCTACAAAGGAATGACGTGCACTCAACATGGTTGAGTGTGTTCCATTCTTTTGCTGAGGTGTATCATACCTTGTTGACATAAAGAAATAACTTGTACCGCTCATGCATTGGGTGTGATCCGACACTCCTTGGCTTAAGTTAATGATAACCTTTAGCCACAAAGGAGTGACATGTACCCAATATGTGTTGAGTACGATCCTGTTATTCCTTGGCTAAGGTACAACATACCTATAACCACAAACTGATGACGTGCACTCAACATGGGTTGAGTGTGATCCATTGTTCCTTGGCTAAGGTATAAAATACCTTATAGCACACATAGGAACAACTTGCACCCAATATACATTGGATGTGATCTTGTCATTCCTTGGTTAAGGAGCATCATACCTTTTAGCCACAAAGGAATAACTTACACCCAATGATGGTGGCAATTCCCTTGAGCTTGAATGAGTGCTTAGAATAGTTGAGAGCATAATGCTCTCACATATTCGTATCAGCCCATCGGTTGCTCACGGAGGGTTTCCATGTCAAATCTTCGGCCTCGTATAGTTATGGTTGACCTTCGGGCTTAATTTTCTATAGGTAGCAACCATCCTAATTTAGTCCTTGGCGAAGAGATATTGAAATGGAATCCTCTTAAGATTTCCAACAATTGGATCTTTTAATACCTGCAAAGTTATTTCACTCCTGCAAACTTCCTCTCTATGATAGAGAGTGATGGTTATCTCCCGATACTTGTACAAATGAATTTTTGGGTTAGGTAACTGAATCTTCATTTGTACACACGGGGAAGAACCAGACTAAAGACGCATTGGGTCCAATTTCCAGTGTATCCATGAACAACGTATGAATCTGTAGGATTGGAGAGCACGTGTAAAGCTACTAGAGGGGGGTGAATGGTAGATTAATACTTTTCAGTGGAAGTAACGAAAGCACCCCTCGACAGAAAACTGATCTGTTAAAGAAACCGTGTGTGCGACTAATCTAAACATGTTCAACTGTGACAAATCTAGTATATATTGTAGAGAATCAAGTAGCGAAGAAGTCACAACAATAATCATGAAAATCTGCCAAGAGAAACTCATGTTACGATTGAAAGATCGAACAAAGGTCAATTTGTCCTACGCGAGAAAAACAGTTCTGGAACACTGCAAAGAAACTCGTGTAGATCAGAAACCACAAATCCAATGACCTTTAAATTTTGACAAATGATAGAAAATTAAGTTGTGAAGACAACCCTAAAAGAATCACGTCAACCAGATATGTAAAACTCGAGTTATGATAAACCCACAGAAGAAAGGAAGTGCTGTGTAGAAACTCGATGAGAAAAACTTGTCTGAAACAAGTCAGACGAACAAGGCACAAAAGTTCCTTTCAACTATGAATTTTATTCAATAGAACACAATAGGAACAGCCCCCAAAGTCGTCTACCACGAGCTTTGGCCTCCCTTGCTTATATAACCAGCCCTTAGGCCAACCCAAACCTAACTAGGACTCTAATCCTACTCAATTCACGAATCGAAACTTTCCATAACTGCTCAAGACTCTTCTATATGCAGATAGAAGCAATATTAAGACTTACAAACACCTTAGGAACGTATCCCAAATTACTAAAAAACTCAATTTTGTGACCCACACAAAATCCTATCATAACCAACTCAAAACATTCCAGATTTGAGTCAAACACGACTCAGCCGCAGCCTGAGTCCATAACCTAGTCGGTTGGACCATTCTGACCAATTTTTTACGTCCACATCTCTTCATCATGGTTCGGAACCATGTACCCACGTCCATGCACTCCTTGCACACGTGAAAACATCTTCCAATGACGTCCACAATACCTTCATATGCATTGTTCTTGATTCAAACATGTTGTGTAACCTCATGATCAACTCAACCATAATTCCTCGCGAACATGGTTGTTGAACCTCATCTTCTCCCATCACCAGCCATGACTTGAAATCAAGCAACACCTACACATGAATAAACAACAAATACTTCCGAGCACAAGTCCTCGACTTGACTCTCGTTAGTTCTGAAACTACAACATCTTACGCAAGCACCTCACAAAAGCATGTTGCAAACCATAGCAAAATGATATCAACCATAACCTCCAAAACACACAAAAAACTTAGTAAAAGAATACTAAGAAATCTTTCTAACAGTGTAAAGCAAGTTAGAAACATTGCAAGATAAAAGCAAAACAATTGCAATCAAGCTCCGAATCTTGCCAAAGCTAACCGCACCTAGATAAAAAGATGTTTTGGTAGGATTCAAAACTTTTATCATCAACGACAATGTATTCAGCACACATAGGTCTCACAGAATTATTGCTAGGAGTGGGGATTTATGGATTAATCAATTTGCACATTTCTAAAGCTCCTACTCATAGTGATGCAATTGATATAAATACACTACATGGATCCCTTCATCTTGTAAAATTTCTAACCATCATAGTTTTTTTTACAAGAGCAAACAAGATTCCCAATTTTATCCTCCTAGACATTTATAGTATCTTGGCTAGGAAATTGAAATTTAGTGATCCATGCATGAATGTGTTTCGAATCAAAATTATGGGCATCACTATTCCTAGGTTGCTACATACCAATTCAACCACTAAGTAATTCCATAAGCATTACCTTGTCAGAAAATGTCTAAGTCAATTATAGCAATGCTTATGAAATCCTAGGTACTTGTTTAAATTTATTCCCATGTAAGTTGACATTCCTTTTTGAAAAATCAAAAAGAGTAATGCCAGCTCTTACTCTCGTGAGGATGAATACAAATTGAATGATGCAAAGGTGTAAACATTCCTTAGCAATGTAAGCAAAAATCGTTCAATCCTAATGCAATTCAAACGACAGAAAATTTTAAACTTGTACCTCAATTGAAGAGCAGTTCGGGTTGGTCGTTGTGTGAGAAACTCACTGTTGATGGCTGTTATACACCAATTTCACCCGTTAATATAACTCAATTATGTGAAGGAATTGACATTTCATGTACACATTACCTTTCTATTTAACCTATTTACACTTGTCCTTGGAGAAGTAGTGCATGTAGGGATACTATGCAGATATGAAGTGAAACGAGGGGATGGATCCTATAAAATATCATTCCAGCCAATCAGGCGATGCAACGTGGCACCACATGGATCAAATGGCCTACAAACAGAAGTATCTGAGGCCATCCAACGGTGTAGCACCAATATCAGTCAATGGGACCCACCTGTCAGTCACCTGGAGGAACCACACCGCGAAAGGGGCCAAGACCAGGTCGGCCGACCCCCCTAGTCGGTTGACTAGGTACTAGAACCTTTCTCGGTCAAACTCCACGTGTAGACTCCTCGCGGCTTGAAGAGGCCATGGGTGACTTATTCGCGTGCTTTTGTAGGCGGGAACCGACCCTCCTCCAAGCTATAAGTAGGACCCCTCACCCCTCACTTCAACACACACCACTTGAGTTTTCATCCGTTGTATACACTACTCTCCATAGGTTTAGAGGAGTTTTTAGTCCATAGTCCAAGTAGGAGAGCAGTAGAAGTAGTCTTTTCCCCATTGGGAAAGGTATGTCTCCCATATTCCTATTTGTATTTGTGACTTTATTTGTAATAAAGATGATATCTTTAGTCTTCTATTGTTCATATACTTGTATGAAGCATTTCTTGTTCGACTGTGGATTCCATGTATGTGGTAGGAATAGTATTTATGATTGTGCTACACCATGCTAATTACATTATCATAAACACTATAAATCTCCAAATATAGTCTAATTATCTATGATATGACTATGTTAATGTGAATCACTTATGCTATGAATTAGCATTAGTTCAACGATGATTTAGTTCATTGCCTTAGGATGGCTTGTGCCTAGGCTCTTAAGGTAATTACTTAATATGCTAGCATGGTGCTAGAATAGAGAGTAGCGTTGAATGTATCATAGACCCACGAATTGAAGAGGTAGGCAGTAGGTGGTGATAGCCCTATCTATGCTTTGTAATCCTCAACATTCGGCTATGCCACAGGACCTTGGCGGGAGTCGCCTAGTGTTGCTAGGGGTAAACCCGTGCCTGATCTGTTAATCCACTAAGCATGATAATTCATAATTAATATAATAATTAGTAACTCACTTAGGCTATGTATATGTACATTAGAAGGATAGTAGGAGTCTCTACCTAGTTATTAGTCTAATCCCTCTTTACCTCATTTATCCCTTTAGGATTGAATACTTTTGTGTGTGTCACACTACCTCAACTTATCATTAAACCCATCCTTGCTGGAACCCATCTAGGCCAACCTAACTTTTCCACTCAATGATTGTCTTACTTCCATATAGCCTTCCTTTGGGAAAATATAGATGACACCCTTTGGGAATACTCTTTATAGGAGAAATGCTACATTGATAGTTTCCGTGCGCTTGTGGACTTTCACTTCAGAATTAAACCAACCAACAAACATTTCTGGCACCACTGCTAGGGATGAATTTTTAGTAGTGCATAGAGAATATCAACAAGAATTTCTGGCGCCGTTGCTGGGGAAGGCAGTCGAAATATTACATTATTGATTGAATAGGATAGGACCCTAGTATGTTTTAATAGGATGAACCTTCTTTATTTTCGCATTTTATGTATAAACAGGGTATTGTATGTCTGGTTTCCGCTTGTCGGAAAATTTTGTTGAAGATCACAAATCCTTTCTGAGAGATCAACCTCGTGTCGTGACCCCTCAGAAGCTTCGAACGGCAAAGCAAGCCAGCACAACTACACCAACAACCGAAACACCAATGACCCAGAAGACCCTTCGTGTGTTTTCGACTCCCTCTACTAACAATGTGCCTGTTGAGAAAAATTTTATGATGGGGGACGTGAACATCAAAATCAAGACTGGCCTAATCACTATGGCACAAGCAGCCCATTTTGTGGGAAGGCTAACGAGGATGGAAGTGCTCACCTGCAACAGTTCCTTAAGATCTGTAGCACTTTTAAGACAAATGACATATGTCCTGATGCTGTCCATCTTAGGTTGTTCCGTTCTCTAATCTTTGGAGAGCAAAATAGTGGTTCTATGTGAACCAAAGTTCTATAGACACATGGGAGAAATGTTCTACGACATTCCTCGCCAAGTTTTTCCCGTCAGACATGACCAATGCCCCACGTGGAAGAATTTCCAGCTTCAAGCAAGATGCCAAGGAATCTATTCCCAATGCTTGGGAAAGACTTCAGAAGTATATCCTAGCCTTTCCCAACCATGGCATGGATGATTGGCTCATAATCCAAAACTTTTATAACGGGATGATCCCTTTTGCTCGTGACCATGTTGATACTGCTGCTGGAGGTGCCTTCTTCTCATCGACGGTGCCGAATAACAAAGATTTGATTGAGAAGATGGTGTCAAACATAGGTTGGAGCGACAAGCGTCTCCATACCCCGTAGCGAGGCATGCACACCTTGAAGGAGGTGGACATGATCACTACCAAATTGGACCTCCTTATGAAGAAGATTGATGGACAATGCAATGGTGAGGTAGGTGGCAATGCCTATGCCTTAGACTCTCACATCACTTGTGATGTCCGTGGAAACACGGGCCATTTGGGTAATGACTACCCAGAAACCCGTGAGTATGCCCTATACCTAGCAAACAATGGAAACAACAATGGTTATCATCTAGGAGGTCAAGGGTGCGGCCAACAATGCCTATTCTTTCAAGGAGGGTACAACAACAATGGCAACAATGGAAATCAGCATAACTTGAGAGAACTTGCCATTAGCCACCTGAAGATCAATGATGCTCTATCCAAGAAGCTATCGGCTAATGACAAGACCTTATAAGACATAAATTCCAAGATCGAAGGACTATCCTCAGCCTTCAAGAATCAATTGAGTTTCAACAAGATGTTGGAGACTCAGTTGGCTCAACTGGTAGCTGTTGTTCCTATTGTGGAGAATGGCAAGATGCCAGGACAGCCCGAACCCCCTGTGGAAAATGTCAACATGATTTCTCTACAACGAGGCAACTGGCTGAAGGACCCCGGATATCCTGCACTCTCATGCCTAATCAGGGCACACCACCATGACAATGCCCTTTGTGACCTTAGAGCAAGTGTGAGTATGATGCCCGAGGTGGTTTTTGACCAGTTAAATTTCATGGAGCTTACTCCAACACCAATGCAGCTCTAACTGGCTGATTCTTCAGTCCGTTATCCAGCAGGTATTGCCTAAGATGTCCCGATGAAAATCCAGAACTACTTCATACTCGTGTATTTCTTGGTGCTCAACATGGAGGTCGATAAGGATATGCCGCATATTCTTGGACGCCCGTTCCTAAGCACCGTGAAGGCTCACATAGATGTGGGAGCTGGAGAAATCCACTCCATATAAATGGAAAGGAGGAGAAGTTTATCTTTCATCCAAAGTTGGAGCAATGCTCCATGATCCATATCAAGAATGGGCTAAATGTTAAGCACGTTCAAGAGGTCGAAATCACACCCCCAAAGGTGGACCCGCACATTGCATTCATGTGGAAATTGATCTATGTGGAAAACCCGTCTTATCATCCACGCCGACACCCCAAGAAGACGAAGAAGTTCGGGCCTCCTCAAAGGCCCAAGTCCACCAAGACGCCAAAGAACGAATGGTAGAAGAAGCAAGAAAAGCCATCCGAGCCCATCCCTCTGGGCCCGTATGTCAAGAAATGAAGAAGGAGAAATGTCCATCTCATCAGATGATGGTGAGATCTAGCAGAAAGGTTAAATTGGTAGTTATCTTTTATTTAATTTCTCTTTTCTCTTCTCATTATTTTATTTTTCCACCATTTAGTTTGATTTTCCCCACTGCATATTTGGTTTTCTTAGTAAGTTGAGAATCTTATATTCTCAACTATCATTTTTATTTCTTTATTTTTCACAAAATGAAAATTGTTGGGTTTCGAATAAGGAATTTTTATTTGGAAAACATTTTTTCTGAGCTGCAAAAGTGGTATTTCACCAACGTGCTGATTCCATAACCGTTGGGGAGCCACCTACCAAAAAGGGAGAATAGAGGCCCACCTGTCAGGTCGGTCGACCCCCCTACTCGGCCTACTAGGGGAAAGAGCCATTTTTGCTCTCTCTCCTCCAACGACCACATTTGGTTCCCTAGTGACCATTGGGGATTGCACATTATAAAAGGTGGTCGCGATGAGCTCTTCTCCTGAAACTACACCTCATTTCATACATCCCCAAAGTCACTCTTGCTCACATTGTTTTCTTGCTCTTCATTGATGCACTCTTGCTCAAAACAAAACCCAAAAAGATTTGCTTTTGTTTGCATTTGCAATTTGCTCTCAAGTTCTTCATGGGAAAATTCGTCGAGGTTTTGTTTTCGCTAACATCACCTCTTTTGAGTTTTTGCCTTGTTGTGTTCTTGCTTGTTGTGGCCATGAAAGGAATGAAAAGGTTGTTTGGAAAGAGGAAGAAGGCTGCAAGCTCAAGCCATGGTGGAGACTCAAGTGCACGCCCCTCTTCCGTTGCTACACCGAGTTCACAGAGGAGGAGTGTAGGAGAGGACACTCCCATGGGTGAGAGGAGCAACCCTCACCAACTTTTTCACGACGACAACCTCAACATCAAAAGTGAATTTGAAGATCAAGCACGCAGGCTCCTTCAAGATCATGAGTTTTCTCATACGAAACCTTATGATCCGGATTTGTACTCCAAAATAGGTATGGATTCCGAATTCTTTTCTATTTGGCGTGCACTAGGATGGGAAAATTTTGCTCACATAGAGGAGAAAGGTCCACACCTTCTCTTCATACAATTCCTTTGCACACTCAAAATAGGATTTGATGGTATTACTTTTAGATAATTTCGAAAGTAATACATCCTATGGAAAGAATTGAGTGAAATCCTAGGCTTCCATAAACGGTGTTTGCTAGAGTTAGACACTTTGCCTAAGTTTAACAAACAAAGTTTTTGGCAAGATTTAACTGGTGAGGTAAGGTGTAGTGCACTTAGGAATAGACACTCCCACAACCCCACTTTACACTTCATGCATAGACGGGTGTCTATGACTATGTTCCATAGAGGAGATGTAAGGATAGTGCTTGATGATGAGTTGAAAATTTTATTTGAAATGATTAAAAAGATAAAAGTTACACTAGTTATTGCCATGATGACACAATGGTGAGATAACATTCCAAGGGTTGGGCCAATTAAATGCACTTCATTGATTACCCGTATTGCTACTAGGGTAGGAGCACTAGAATATTCTTCATTTGAGTGCATGGAAAATGAAAGAAAATAATTGATGAACATTATTTAGTGCAAGGACATACCCTTAAACATGATCAAGATGGCTCTTTGATATTTTATTATCCTGTCTTTGTCAATGAAATTCGGTTACCTCACCCGGATTATCATTTGTACAAATGTCGGAGTCTAACCATTGACCTACTTCCCATCGAGGAAGCCGGAAGAAGTAATGTCTCTGGCAGGGTAACTAGAAGCCGTAGAAGGAGAGCGGCCATGCCCCCAACAACCTACGCGGTCCATGAGTACGAAGAGGAAGAGAACCCAACGGGTGATGCACCCGGATGGACTCAACCTCCATCGTATGAGACTTAATGTCCGTCTTGGCACGGGTGGCCATGTGCTACATGGCAGACACCCCTATCCACTTCAAGCTCTAGCAGCATGCTTCAACCATCTATGAGAAGATGTCATTCCAGTTCGGCTAGAAGTCATCGTGACTATACCCATGGAATGACGGACCTCTCTAGACGTATGGAGGAGCTTGAAGTAAGGACGGGTGACATCTACAACACTCTCCAAGGGCATGTCCAAGGTACCCAAGACTGGCAACAACACATGGACGCTCACTTCACCAACTTCAACTCCATGCTATAGCAACAACAACAAGCCGATCTCGCGGCATACTTCTGTCATCAAGGGTTCAACCCTCATCACGGAGGTGAGTAAATAAAAAGCTTTGGGTGGACCCCCACTTGAGGTAAATTGTATCAACCCCCTTTTGCACATTTATTCTCCATTAGACCACCACCTACCTTGCATCTATAAAAAAATAAAAAATAAAAATGAAAAATAGGATAGATTTTATTTTCAAATAAAATAAATATGTGACGTAAGAATGACTTGGAATTCACATAGATGAAATGATGAATAGTTGCTCTGTTTTGATTTTCCTAAGTCCCTAGTTACTCTCCAATATATTGCTCTCATTGGCTAAAATTGCTTTTGCCTTGATTTGGAAATTGTGGGTAGAAAAAGCTTAATCCATTCTAAGTTGTTGTGAGATATGATATAGTGATAGGGCTTCTATTCCTAGTTTGATAGTGAAACTTAGATTTCAGCAGAAATTCTAAAAAGATTTAAGTTATCCTCATTTGATTGGAAATACCCACCAAAGCCATATGATACATTATATTGATAGACCTTATGCATATGCTATTTGTCTTCACATTTAGCTTTGTCAAACTAGTATAGACCTATGTGAGATTTTATTCATTACTTTTTTAATTCAAGACCTCACTTGCACATGCTATACTTCTACACTAGAAGTAAGCAAATTTCCATCATACCACAATTCCACAATAAAAAGAGAAACTCCATATCATTCATGCCTAGTACACTCTGCAAAACTCATTGCATAAAAAGGGAGTAGAAAACATGGCTACAAAAAAAAAAGAAAATAAAATGCATGCTTACATCATAAGCATGGGAAAAAAATAAGTAGCCATGTTTCATCCCTGCAAAATAAGAGAGTCCACTCAAAAAGGAGTCATCTCAAAATATCACATCCACTCCATTCCATCACACATGCACAAGTCTTGAATAAAATTGTTTTGAATTGATTTCTCCTAAGGCTTGCTCTTTTGACTCAACAATATTATGTGTTGCAAATATGCCTACTATATTCCCTACCAAGCTCCACTACAAGCCTTATGTAGAGGTAGGATGAATTTAGGCACAATGCCTTAGTGAGGACATATTTCCACTACACACAAAGGAGAGACTTGAGAGAATCAAATTGAGATACTTAAAATCTAAATAGAACTCTCCGGAATTTGAGTGGAACTTGATTTTTAGGGTATGTGTGCACGATTTGCTGGTATATCTAACAACCAACCATGAATAGGAGATGGCATAAGCCCCATAATAACATAAGATGGGTGAAGTACCATGCCAATTTTTGCAATACTAGGTAGAGTATTTTGTTGTGCACATGGTACTTTTGAAAAATAGAACATAGTAGCAAATCCTGATCATCAACCTAAAGTCTTGACTTTGCTCGCGATGAGCAAAGGATAAGCTTGGGGGAGTTTGTTGACGGCTGTTATACATAAATTTCACCCGTCAATATAACTCAATTATATGAAGGAATTGACATTTCTTGCACACATTACCTTTCTATTAAACCTATTTCCACTTGCCCTTGGAGAAAGTAGTTCATGTAGGGATACTATGCAGAAATGAAGTGAAACAAGGAGATGGATCCTATAAAATATAATTCCAGCCAATCAGGCGACACTACGTGTCACCACATGGATCAAATGGACCACAAATAGAAGTATGCGAGGCCATCTAACGGTGTAGCACCAATATCAGTCAAAGGAACCCACCTGTCAATCACCTGGAGGAAGCGCACCGCGTAAGTGTCCAAGACTAGGTTGGCCAACCCCCCTAGTCGGCCGACGACTGGCACCATTCTTGGTCAAACTCCACGTGTAGGCTCCTCCTGGCTTGAAGAGGTCATGGGTGACTGATTGGCGTGCTTTTGGTGGCGGGAACCGACCTTTCTCCAAGCTATAAATAAGACCCCTCACTCCTTAGTTCAACACACACCACTTGAGTATTCATCCATTGTATCCACTACTCTCCATAGTTTTAGAGGAGTTTAGGCTGTAGAAAGGCAAGTCTCTAGTCCATAATCCAAGTAGAAGACGAGTATAAGGAGTCTTTCCCAATTGGGAAAGGTATGTCTCCCATGTTCCTATTTGTATTTGTGACTTTATTCATAATAAAGATTATATCTTTAGTCTTCTATTGTTCATATAATTTGATGAAGCGTTTCTTGTTTGAATGTGGATTCCATGTATGTGGTAGGAATAGTATTTATGATTGTGCTATACCATGCTCATTACATTATCATAAACACTATAAACCTCCACTATAGTCTAATTAGCTATGATATGACTATGTTAATGTGAATCACTTACGCTATGAATTAACATTGGTTCAGCGATGATTTAGTTCATTGCCTTAGGATGGATTGTGCATAGGCTCTTAATGTAATTACTTAATATGCTAGCATGGTGCTAGGATGGAGAGTAGCATTGAATGTCTCATAGACCCATAGATTGAAGAGGTAGGCAGTAGGTGGTGACAGCCCTATCTGTCATTTGTAATTCTCCACGTTCGGCTATGCCACAGGCTCTTGGCGGGAGTCGCCTAGAGTTGCTAGGGGTAAACTCGTGCCCAATGTGTTAATCCACTTAGCATTAGAATTCATAATTAATATAATCATTAGTAACTAACTTAGGCTATGTATATGTACATTAGAAGTATAGTAGGAGTTTCTACCTAGTTCTTAGTCTGATCCCTCTTTACTCCATTTATCCCCTTAGGATTGAATGCTCTTGTGTGTGTCACACTACCTCAACTTATCATTAAACCCATCCTTGCTAGAACCCTATCTAGGACAACCTAACATTTCCACTCGATGATTGTCTTTCTTCCATATAGCCTTCCTTTGGGAAATAAATGACACCCTTTGGGAATACTCTTTAAAGGGGAAATGCTACATCGATAGTTTCGTGCGCTTACGGACTTTCACTTGAGAATTAAACCTAACAACAAACATTTCTGGCACCACTGCTAGAGATGAATTTTTAGTAGTGCGTAGGAAATATCAACACTCACGGCTATGAATTTTGGTGTAGCCTTCATGTTCAATGTCTTCTGCCAAGTTGAGGTTGGAGTTGAATTGGCTTCATCTTGTTTCTCCATTGGGCCACCATCCTGAGCATTCCTCCACCATGAACTCAATATGAGACAGGTGGATGGATATGCGCTTGATGGGGCCTTCCAACCTCTTTACAAATTTTGTCCCCGCTGCACTAAAAATCAAGAACAAACAAAACAACTCAAAAACGGGTAACGTTAGCTACAAAGCATGTTGTACCCATTGTCAAATTGTTTTGCCCAACTTGAAACAACTTGCAAATGCAACGAATATTAAGAGAAATTTTTTTTTGAATTAGGAACATGAATTCAAGTGGTTACGCCCAAGGTTCATATCCAAATAAATTTATTTCCTAATTCAAAATTTTAGTTTTATGTTGGTTGGAAATTTTAGTTTCCAACATGCAAGGGTGGAATTCAAACATGCTAAATGTAAATGCAAAGATTTGATGGGAAATTCAAATATGCAATTATGAAATAAAATATGAGATAACAACCAATTAACCTATTGTCAAGGACTCTGAATTTTTGATGTCCGATGAGTGGGACTTACCTCCGTCCTATTTAGTGCGAGGATTTGTTGTCCAATCTCGGAGTTGAAGATGTGGACACCTTCGCTTAATTGACATGCCAAGTATCCTTTGGCATGTAAGTTGGACATGTGAAACACATGATTGTCCTAGCCTCTCCGTCATCTTGATGAAAATTTATTGATGTAGTGATGGCTTTTCCCTCTTCAAGATATTCATTATAAGCATGGTGAGGCTTGTCCTTCTTTAGGGGTGTCACTTTGACTTTTTTGATATTCCTTAAGGTAAACCCATACTTTGATCATGGATCAAAAGCTTTCTTGGGCATGATGACATGTTGACTCCACAAGCAAACAAGAAACACTTCATCCACAATGTCACTTGCCCTAGGTTGCATGGGCTTGGTCGAAGGGTAGAAATCCTAATAAGTGATTGTGGGACATCTTGGATCTTAAATGCTCTTTAAGTTTCTTATCCTTGGCAAGGAGCTTCATGGTTCCTTTATTTCTTGATTGCCATAGATAAGATACTTCAAGGTAGGCTAGTTGAACTTAAATCCCATGAAATCCTCATAGACTCCTTGTTTACAAGGGTGATATTGATTTAACCCTTAAACTCCTTGTTGGTGATAGCCATTGAAGTTGTTGTGTGGAAATGATCTTCATGGGTCATTGGGAAAATGATTCCCCAAGTGGCCCATGTTGACATAGATTTTCACAAATCATGTGAATATCCATGGCTTGGATCATCCAAACACTTCTCCATTGGCTTTATCTTCATGATACTTCACTGGGAGTGTAGTTCCTTAACTAGCATGTTTATCTTGTTAAGTGGTGTGCATGCCATGATAAGGGAACTAGAGCATTCTTTAATCCACACCTTGAGTAGATACCATATTCTCATCCATGATGAATGAGAATAGGTCTTCTTCATGTTGTGCACAAAGGTGGTCATGGATTGATGAAGCCAACCCATGATATGAGTGTTGGATGAAAATCCAACTATCCACCCTATGGTGGAGGCAAACGAAGAACAAATCTTGGAGCCTCCTCAAGTTGGGGATGGATGACTTTGGTTCCTGATGGAAGCTGAAATTCTTCCGTGAAAGGCAATGGTGTTGACTAGCGGATTTGTTGAGGTACGCCTTCAATCATCTTACAGTTGAGCACTAGCGTCCTCATTGGCCATCCCATGGAATGGGGTAGCCAACACTACCCTGTTTTCACCCCAAAAGGAGAAAACAAACAAGGATAAACTTGTGTAATAACTACTGGTACCTATAGCTTAATCAAAAATGATAGCTATCCTTCACTTCCTTTGCATTCCCTGGCAACGGCACCAGAAATGCTTGTTGACATTTCTTAACATCACAGATCATCTCTAGTAAGAGATGAGGTCCGCAAGCGCACGGAAACTGACGTGTATAATTTCACCGAAGGGTATTCCAAAGGGTATTGTATTTATCCCAAAGGAAGGCAATGAAGTAGAGTAAACACTACTCTTATGATCAAGCTATGGGATACTAATCAATTATCAAGACAGGGGTAAGTTGATAACATGGGTAATGTGACACACACGTAAGCAATCTAGCCTATGTGTAAATGGGTCCTAGTGGAGATTAGACTAAGAGTTGGGGTGTTGCTCCTACAATGCTTCTAATATACATATACATAGCCTATTTTACATACTAACGAGCATGTCAATGGTGAATACTTATGCTAAGTTTTTCAACGTATCAGGTACGGGTTTACCCCTAGCAATACTAGGACGACTTCCGCCAAGAGCCTATGGCTTGGTCGAACGTGGTGGATTACAAAGGATAGATAGGGTTGTCACCACCTACTGCCTACCTCTTCAATCCGTGGGCCTACTAGACATCTAATGTTACTTTGCTACCCTAGCACCATGCTAGCATATTAAGTAAATACCTTAAGAATCATGACATCTTAAGGCAATGACTAACCTAAACATCATTGAACCAAAGTTGATACATAGCATAAGTTATTAATATTAAAATGATCATATCATAACTAATTAGACTATAGTGGGGGTTGGTAGTGTTTATGATGATAGATTAAGAGTGATATGACATAACCATAAAGACTACTCCCACCACATACATGGAATCCACAATCAAACAAGAAACGCTTCATCCAAGTATATGAATAAAAGAAGACTAAAGATAATATCTTTATTATGCATAAAGTCAGACATATAAGAAAAAGACACATGAGCCATACCTTTCCCAACTTGGACTTGGGACTAGAGGCTCTCCTCTCTATAGCCTAACTCCACTAAGGACTAAGAGAACTAGTGTATACAATAGAATGATGCTCAACTGGTGTGTGTTGAAGTGAGGGGTGAGGGGTCCTCTTTATAGGTGGAGAAGGGTCGGTTCCCACCACCAAAAGTTAGCGACTCAGTCACCACTGACTTCTTGAAGCCAGGAGGAGCCCACATGTGGATGTTTTGACCGAGTTTGGCGCCAGAAGCACTTCGGTCGAAGAGAAAAGTGGACCAATTCCACTTTGCTTTCTCGGGGTGACTTCCAGGTGGGTCCCATTGACTGTTATAAGGTGTACACCATTGGATGGCCTCAGATACTTCTGTTTGTAGGCCATTTGATCCATGTGGTTCCACGAGTCGACGCTTGATTGGCTGGCATGGTATTTGTAGGATTGCTTCCTCCCTTTTACCTCAATTTCTGCATAAAATATCTGCATACACAAATTCTCCAAGGACAAGTGGAAATAGGTTAAATGGAAAGGTGATGTGTGCAAGAAATGATAATTCCTTCATATAATTGAATTATATTGACGGGTGAAATTGGTATATAACAACCATCAACACTACCACCTTTTGCCTTGCGCCGACGTCAAGAGGAAGTCCAGGAGCAAGGAGAAGGAGGAGAAGAGGGAGAGGGATCAATCAAGATCGATCTTCGTCAACTTTTCTACAATTGACATTCTTCATCATTAAATATTCATCAACTCATCTCCACCAACTAGAGAGGGGCAAAACTCAAGTTTCACACCATATTCTTGATCTTTGGATCTCTAAATACGTGGTACACCCTCTACATCCACTTTTCAACAGGAAATTAACACCCAATCCTCACTGATTAGAAAACCCTAAATCACAGTCTGATCAGGGCGGACTAGTCAATTCCAAACTTGTTCAAACAAGTCATAAACTATGGTAACTAGTTAGTAAACATTAATAGCAACTCATTAACAAGTTCTACTTCACAATTGCACAAATCATGCATATCATAGCATATTTAGTAATATATGAGCATTTATTGATTGTAATGTTTGTTTTGCATGTTTGTCGCGTGGAATAGAAGGTCTCGCTGTAGAGAGTGCTTTCGAGGATCTGCAGAACTAGAACTTCGAAGCTTTTGATCCAAACCAGGCTCAAGAGCAAGACAGGTTCCATTGATCATTTTGATACAAGTTTTTAAAATGTTTTGTTTGCAACATTGCATGCTTGTGTCCATTGATGGGAAAACTCAATTACAGGAGTTTACTAGTCTTGTATGACCACCCGTGTCGCTTGAACACTATGTAGAGAGTCGGGAAGGGTATTTTTTCACTTTTGCTTCGCCATACTCAAATTGCATTTGGGAAATAATCATATTGCCTAATTGTGAACTATTGAACACATGAATGGTGAAATTTGATAATAATGATCCTTTAGCAACATGGTGCCTAGGGATCTAAGCAAGCCGGTTATGTGGAATGGTTGTACTGTTTTGATGGCTTTGCTTGCTTCAGTTCTAAGGACTGGTTCGTGGAGCGACCATCCAGGATTTATGGTGCCACCATAGGGCCATGTATGGGTGCGGCTTAGCTGACTAATTAGTGTATTGCCGTACTATTTTGACCATTAAGAATGCACAAGGAAGGGGTAGTTGGATGGGTTTGTAGAGATTGGTGTGAGTACCCTGGATCTGAATGACTCAAGAGGGGGCCCTTGGCTGGATGTGCTCAGTTGGAGACATCACCACCGGTGAAACCTTAGTGGTGGTACAACTATTTTGTGATCTCTTGGCCACACAACTAAGGAAGTGTGAGACGACATAATATAGATTCCATAGTCATCGAAAGATGATGAAATCTTGAACTTGTGGGTAAAGTGGTACATCCTCTGGAGAGTGTATTTAAAACTATAATGGTAGCCGTGCTCCCGGCTATGGGCAACCTGGACCCTCACACGTTTAGAGTTTTGGACCTTGAACATGGTTTAATGGTTGGAATTGAATTGGGAATTGGTAATGGTTTAGTAATTGGCTTTGGTACATGGAATTGATGAAATTGAGAAAGATAAGCAGTTATGAGTTGATTATGGAGTATACATGCTGGTATTTGTTATCTAAGTTGAAATTGATGTTATATGGGATATTTTCGGAAGGACCTCACTTAATGATGATTTAATTGCGGTTTCAACTGTTTTTAATGTACTTTCATGCAACTAGCTCATTTATTCATCATTCATTTGTTTAAGCTACATGTCATACTTTCCCACACTTGTTGAGTACGAGATATAATCACCCTTGCTATTACCCCAACAAATTCAGACGCAGGCGACAACGTGGAGTACGAGGAGGTCTTTGAGGAGTTCTAGGCGCGCGTGTTACTGTCATGCTTTCCTGTGGAGTTTAGAGTCTTTAGTGTTTATTATTTTCCGCTGCAGTTCCTTAGAGCTTGTATTCGAGACTATTTGGTTTGTAATAAGGTACTATTATTAGTATTATTATTCGATACATTGTTATAATTTGTTTATTGTTTGTGAATCACTTGTGTATGTGTGTTAAACATAGTTGACACACATATGCATTATGTTTGGTTTGTTTTCGGAACCAGTGTCACAAATTGGTATCAGTGTCGTGTTCGACCGTAGGATGCATGTCTAGGTAGAATGGACACCACAGATCACTTATGACTTCTTTCATATTCAAAAATTTGCCTGTTTTGCACTACTTTTGCCCCACCAACTATATAATGTGGAAAATGTGTGTTTTTGCTGCTGCTGTAATTTTTGCCATTTTTCCATCTTTTTGATCAAATGCACATCCTCTCATCTAAATTTATGACTCTTGTAATTTCAGAACTGATATTTGTGTTTTCTTCTATTTTCTCATGTTTTCTTGTAGATGGCTCACACCAAAATGACAGCATGCAAGAGAGCTCGTTTGTGACCCCTTGGAAGCAAGCTTAGGCCTCACAAGGAGCAGCAAATGGAACCAGCCCAAGAGGTGGAAGAGGTGAATTCTCCCACAATGGAAGTTGAGCATGAACACTCCAACACAATGGAGGGGGAATCCTATGAAGATGAGGAAGAGGAAGACCCTGAGATGGTGGAAGTCTATGATATTGAGGAAGAGGAAGGTGAAGCACATGAGGATAATGAAGATGAAGCCCAAGATGAGGAGGAACAGCAAGAAGAGGAGATGGCAGGTCCAGAAGAGGTACCCGAGGCCCAATGAATGCATCATAGCCTAGTGAAGCCAGTAAGGAGGGCAAATGCCTAGTGTATCGTGATGCCCAAGAATTCTGTTCCGATGGTAGTGATGGAGGATTTGCAGCCAAGAAATTAAAGGAGTTTCTTGATTTAGGCAAAATGCACCAAGAATACTATGCTAAGAGGATTTCTCACTATGGACGTGAAGAATGGAGGGCTCAAGTTACTGTTCTTGCCAAAGATGAGGTGGTCACCCAACCTTTTGTGTCCACATGGAGAAGCACCTTGGAGCAAGCTATTGATGATGTGGCATGGGATGCACTTACTAGATTGTGCCACATCTATCGAGAGTAGGTTGGAGGTACTAGTTCTCGCTGCACCCACAATGCAATAAGGGAACAATGGAATTATTAAGATCACAAGATGGAGCTCAGATCAGTTCTCGTGCCATTGACAAATCTCAGGAGGTACTGGTGAACATGGGAAACCGCTATGCTGACGCCATGGAAGAGATCCACTACCTCCATAAGAAGTTGTTCATCATGGAGAAGCAATAAGAAGTCCATGCCATCGTGGAGGTCAATGGTGTAGCTACCTCTCCAGTGCCTACATGTACAACCAACTCGCCTTGGCGTGAGCCCGTGTATGCCTCGCCATTACCGTCGCCTTCGCCGCCTCACGGCCAGGACAACTATGACTCACAAAATTAAGTCTAGGTCTCCTGTTTAGAAGTTAGTAAAGCTTTTAGATCACCTTGGTCATATTTAGTGTGTTGTGCTGAATTTTCTTGGTTTGTGCTTGTGCTTGTGTGCTCGGTGCGAGTTGTGGGACGTCTATCGTTTTGTCCACATCCACACGTAGTTGAGTGTTGTGGCATCCTTGTCCACATCCTCTAATAGGGTTATTAGTATTAACAAAGGAGTTGCTTAGTTACACATTACTTGATGCATATAGTTGTGGCATTTCTTTTTCAAATTCTAAATTCTTCCGTATCTACTATTCTTTCACCAACAGATTCCAAGAACTCGCAACCAAAGGAAAGCCAATGGTGAGGAGGATAAGCCCGGAGCACCTCAAAACAACTAGGGACCTGCACATGGAGCTATCAACCATGAGCACATGTTGGCTATGTAGAACCAGCTCATGGAGACCATGATACAGACCATGGGACAGATGCAAGCTGTCAACAACAACTATCCTCACATGTGGCTGCAACCACCACCCCCTCCACCCCAAAACCGGTTGGGGGAGTTCATGAGGACCGGGCCGCCTACATTTGCTCAGACCATAGACCCTATGGAAGCTGATCATTAGCTGAAGTCTATTGAGAAGAAACTTGCCATAGTCCAATGCAGTGAAAGGGAGAAGGTTATTTTTGCCTCACACCAGGTTGTTGGAGCTGCTACAGACTAGTGGGAATCCCTTTGTAATGCTCATGAAAACCCAGAGGGAATCACCTGGGCTGTATTTAAAGAGAACTTCCGTTCTCACTATGTACCTAAGGGAGTCATGATACTGAGAAGACAAGAATTTGAAAACCTCGGGCAAGGGAAGATGAGTGTGAGTGAATACCTCAATAAATTTGCTCAACTGTCTAGATATGCTCCACAGGACATCGACATTCATAGCAGGAAGCAATATCTGTTCATGAGGGGTCTCAACAATGAAATTCAAGTTCAGTTGCTCAATGCTGACTATGCAAATTTTGCCATTATAGTTAAGAACAAGATTCGTGAGATGGAACTAGACCACAAGAGGAAAATGCCATATCAAGGACATCCACAAGGACGCAACGTTCTTCCTCTCTATGCACCGCCTGCTGCACCCAGCTGCTGCTGCATACCGCCCTGCTTATCCATCGCGGCCGCAACAGCCAATGCAGCAACGACCGCCCATGGAAGCACCTCGCTTACCTATGCAGCCTGCGCCATGCCCAAATATGCCTGCCTATGCTCAGAATCAGCCTCGCCATAACTTTGCTGGTGCCACCGGTGGAAAGACATGATATACTTGTGGTCAAGTGGGTCATTTTGCAAATCAATGTCCAAGATCAGGTCAAGGACAGATGAACAATGTTTTAAGGCAGAATCCTAGAACCAATGGAGGAGCAACTCAAGCCAATCGGGGACCGCAAAATTTCGCTCGTGGCAAGGTGAACCATGTATCTGTAGAAGAGGCTCAGCAAGCTGGAAATGTTGTGATTGGTATGTTTCTCGCAAACTCCAACCCTGCTACTATATTATTCGATTCTAGAGCATCCCATTCATTAATGTCATCAAAGTACGTAACAAATCATAGCATGCCTATATCATACTTCAAGTATACTCTGTTGGTTAAATCCCCTAGGGGAGAGATGAGGACGAATATAGTATGTCCAAAAGTAAGTATTTCAATAAGGGGGTAGATTTCCTTGCCAACCTCATAGTTTTGAATTCGCAAGGCTTGGACATCATACTGGGAATGGATTGACTAAGGAAGAATAATGGATTAATCTAGTGTGCCACTCAGACAGTGTAATTGACAAGCAAAGATGGAGTCAATATAGAATTCAAAGCATTTCAGCCGACCACTGTGAAGGCAATGGTAAATCACGCAGAAGGAGTAACTTTGGAGGAAATTCCGATTGTTCAGGAGTACCCAGTGTGTTCCCTGAGGAATTGCCATGTATGCACCTGATCGTGACATCGAGTTCGTCATTGATTTAATACCTGGAATTGCACCTATAGCAAAGAGGCCATATAGGATGTCTCCTAAGAAATTAGCGAAGCTCAAGAAGTAGATTCAAGAGCAGTTAGAGAAGGATTTTATGCGCCCAATCACATAGCCATGGGGATCATCAGTGCTTTTTGTAGATAAGAAAGAAGGATCCCAAAGGATGTGTGTGGATTACGGCTCTCTCAACGAGGTGTCGATTAAGAACAAGTACACGCTGCCCCGCATAGAGGATCTGTTTGACCTAATGAAGGGAGCCAGATTATTCTCTAAGATTGATCTTTGGTCGAAATATTTCTAATGATGATTACACCATTGGACATACCCAAAATAGCTTTTAGGACACGGTGTGGATCCTATGAGTATATGACCATGTCATTTAGATTGACTAATGCACCAGCATACTTCATGTATCTCATAAATAAGGTTTTCATGGAGTATCTGGATAAGTTCATGGTAGTGTTCATTGACGACATCATGATCTACTCGAAGAGCAAAGAAGAGCACGAAGAGCATCTAAGGTTGACGTTTCAGAAATTGCGAAAACATCAGTTGTATGCCAATTTTAACAAGTGTCAATTCTGGTTGATGGATATATCATTCCTAGGTCATGCCATATCTGGATGAGGAGTGTTAGTTGACCCAGTCAAAGTTACAGATGTGCTAAAGTGGGAACCATTGCAGAATGTGAAGGAGATAAGGAGTTTTCTTGGAACGGTTGGATATTACCGTCGGTTCATCAAGGAATTTTCCAAGATAATGAAGGCCATGGTAGAACTGTTAATGAAGGAGAAGCCTTTCAAGTGGACTCAAGCTTGTTAAGATAGTTTTGAGGAGCTAAAGAAGAGGTTAGCAATAGCACCTGTGTTGGTATTGTCAGATGTGAGCAAGAGCTTTGACATCTATTGCGATGCGTCCAGACAAGGACTTCGTTGTGTATTGATGCAAGAGGGCCAAGTAGTGGCTTATGCATCTAGGCAATTGAAGAAGCATGATTAAATTTATCCTACACATGATCTCGAACTTGGAGTCATAGTGCATGCGTTGAAGACTTGGAGACATTATGTTCTTGGCCATAGATGTGAGATTTATACGGATCATAAGAGTCTCAAGTACATATTCATGCAAACGAATCTGAATTTGAGGCAACGGCAATGGTTTGAACTCATTAAGGATTACAATGTGGGAATCAATTATCATCTAGGAAAAGCCAACGTAGTGACTGATGCTTTGAGTCGAAGTGGACCAAGCTACCAACTTACCGTTAGAAAGTTCCCATCCGAGCTATGCAAGGAGTATGAACGGTTGAATCTTGGGTTTGTCTATGAGATATGAGCAATGGAAGTGAATCCAACCTTGGAACACAAAATCCGAGAAGATCAAACGGAGGACAAGGAAATCTAGGAAATCAAGGAAAATACCCAGGAAGGGAGAGAATTCAGATTTGGTGAGGATGACCATGGTACTTTTTGGCTTGGAAAACGAATTGTTTTTCCTAATGATAAGAATCTCCAACAATTGATGTTAAAAGAGGCACATGACTCACATTACCCCATCCATCCCGGTTGTACGAAGATGTACAAGGATTTGAAGACGCGCTACTGATGGGATGGTATGAAAAGGTACGTAGCTGAATATGTCGCGTTATGTGATATATGCCAATGAGTCAAGGTTGAACCTCAAAGGCCAGCAGGATTATTGCAGCCATTGAAGATTCCGGAATGGAAGTTGGAAGAGGTTGGTATGGAATTCATAGTTGGTTTACCTTGCACTTCTACAAATTATGATTCAATATGGGTTATTGTGGATTGATTGACGAAATCAGCGCATTTCATTCCTGTCAAGACAACATATAGTGGAGCGAATTTGGCATAATTCTACATGGGGAGAATAGTGTGCTTACACGGAGTACCGAAGAAAATAGTGTTCGATAGAGGTTCCCAATTTACCTCGAGGTTTTGGCAAAAGCTGCACGTGTCTATGGGAACTCAATTGAATTTCAATTTCGCATATCACCCACAAACAGATGGACAGACAGAGAGAACAAATCAGATATTGGAGGATATGCTAAGAGCTTGTGTGCTCAAGTATGGAGAATGTTGGCACAAGAGCTTGCCATATGCTGAATTTTCCTACAACAACAGTTATCAAGTAGGTTTGAAGCTGTCGCCATATGAAGCATTGTATGGGAGAAAGTGTAGACACCCTTGTTTTGGAATGAAACAGTAGAAACTAAAGTATTTGGACCTGATGTGTGTTGATAGCTCTTATATAGCAATTTCACCCATCAATATAACTCAGTTATGAGAATGAATTGTCATATCTTGCACATATCACCTTTCTATTTAACCTATTTCTTGCACACATCACCTTTCTATTTAACCTATTTCCACTTGCCCTTGGAGAAAGTAGTGCATGCAGGGATTCTATGCAAAATTGAAGTGAAACAAGAGGATAGATCCTATAAAATATCATTCCAGTCAATCAGGTGATGCCACATGGTACCACATGGATCAAATGGCCCACAAATAGAAGTAGTTGAGGCCATCCAACGGTGTAGCACCCATATCATGGAATGGGAACCACCTGTCAGTCAGCTGGAGGAAGAACTGGTCGTTTGGAGCCCGGACAAGGTCGGCCGACCCCCTAGTAGGCCGACTAGTTCCTGGCACCAAACATGATCAAACGCCTCGTGTTGGCTCCTCCTGGCTTGAAGAGGTTAGGGGTGACTAATTCGCGCGCTTTTGGTGGCGGGAACTAGCCCTTCTCCAAGCTATAAATTGGACCCCTTGCTCCTCACTTCAACACACACCACTTGAGTATTCATCCATTGTATCCACTACTCTCCATAGGTTTAGAGAAGTATAGGTTGTAGAGAGGAGAGTCTCTAGTCCATAGTCCAAGTAGGAGAGGAGTAGAAGGAGTCTCTTCCCAAATACCGATTGGGTAAGGTATGTCTCCCATATTCCTATTTGTATTTGCGACTTTATTCATAATAAAGATGATATCTTTAGTCTTCTATTGTTCATATACTTTGATGAAATGTTTCTTGTTTGATTGTGGATTCCATGTATGTCGTAGGAGTAGTATTTATGATTGTGATATACCATTCTTATTACATCATCATAAACACTATAAACCTCCACTATAGTCTAATTAGCTATGATATGACTATATTAATAAGAATCAATTATGCTATGAATTACCATTGGTTCAACGATGATTTAGTTCATTGCCTTAGGATGGCTTGTGCCTAGGCTCTTAAGGTAATTACTTAATATGCTAGCATGGTGCTAGGATAGAGAGTAGCATCGAATGTCTCGTATGCCCACGAATTGAAGAGGTAGGCACTAGGTGGTGACAACCCTATCTGTCCTTTGTAATCCTCCACGTTCGACTATGCCACAGGCTCTTGGCAGGAGTATCCTAGTGTTGCTAGGGGTAAACCCGTGCTCGATGTGCCACTTAGCATGAGAATTCATAAGTAATATAATCATTAGTAACTAACTTAGGCTATGTATATGTACATTAGAAGCATAGTAGGAGTATCTACCTAACTCTTAGCCTAGTTCCTCTATTACCTCGTTTATCCCCTTAGGATATGATGCTCTTGTGTGTGTCACACTACCTCAATTGCCCTTTATCCACCTTGCTAGAACCTTACCCAGGCCAACCTAACCTTTCCACTTGATGATTGCTTTACTTCCATATAGCCTTCCTTTGGGAAAATATAAATGACACCGTTGGGGAATACTCTTAGAGGGGAAATGCTATATTGATAGTTTTTGTGTGCTTGCGGATGTTCATCTGAGATTTAAAAACCTACCAACAAGAATATCTGGCACCACTGCTAGGGATGAATTTTTTGTAGTGCGTAGGAAATATCAACAAGAATTTCTGGCGCCATTGCCGTGGAAGGCAGCCGAAGTATTACATGATTGAGTGAATAGGATAGGACCTTGGTAGGTTTTAGGATGACCCTTCTTTGTTTTCGCATTTTATGTGAAAACAGGGTAGTTTATATCTGGTTTCCACTTGACGGAAAAATTTTGAAGATCCTGAATCCCTTTTGAGATATCGAACTCATGTCGTTACTCCTCAGAAGCTTCGAGCGACAAAGCAAGCCAGCACAACTACACCAACAATCGAAACACCAATGGCCCAAAAGACCCTTCGTGAGTTTTCGGCACCCTCTGCTAACAATGTGCCTGTTGGGCATACTGTTAACACAGGAGATGTAAACTTTGATATCAAGACTGGCCTTATCACTATGGTGCAAGCCAAACACTTTGTCCGAAGGCTAACAAGGATGCAAGTGCTCACCTGCAATAGTTCCTTGAGATCAGCAGCACTTTTAAGATAAAGGACATATCTCCCAATGCTGTTCGTCTTAGGCTATTTCTGTTCTCTCTTCTTGGGATGCCAAAACAGTGGTTCGATGCAAACTGAAGTGTTGTAGATACATGGGAGAAGTGTTCTACGACATTCCTCTTGAAGTTTTTCCCATTGGGCAAAACTAATGCCATACGTGGAAGAATTTCCAGCTTCCAGCAAGATGTCAAGGAATCTATTCCTGAGGGTTGGGAAAGGCTTCAGGAGTACATCCTAGCCTGTCCCCACCATGGGATGGATGACTGGCTCATCATACAAAACTTCAACAATGGGTTAATCCCCTCCGCCCGTGACCATGTTGATGCTGTTGCTGGAGGAGCCTTCTTCTCATTGACGGTTGCTTGATTTGCAGCCCCAAAAAGTACATGAGTTCACCCATCATACTCATCTCAAATTATGAACTCATCATAGCTGAAAACTTGGACCCAACGAGGCATGCACACCTTGAAGGAGGTGGACATGATCGCTGCCAAATTGGACCTCCTAATGAAGAAAATTGATGGACAAGGCAATGGTGATGTATGTGGCAATGCATATGCCTTAGACTCCCGCATCACCGGTGAAGTCTGTGGCAACACGGGCCATTTGGGCAATGATTACCTAGAAACCCATGAGGATGCATTATACCTAGCCAACAATTGAAACAACAATGGCACTCGTCCGGGAGGTAAGGGTGGGGCCAACCACGCCCATTCTTTCAAGGAGGGTACAACAACATTGGCAACAATGGAAATCAACCAAACTTGAGAGAACTCACCATTTGCCAGCTGAAGATCAGTGAGGCTATATCCAAGAAGCTCACGGCCAATGACAAGACCCTAGAGAGTATAAATGCAAAGATTGAAGGACTATCCTCAGCCTTCAAGAATCAATTGAGTTTCAACAAGATGTTGGAGACTCAGTTGGCTCAACTGGTAGCTGATGTTGCTCTAGTGGAGAATGGCAAGATGCCACGACAGCCCGAACCCCTTGTGAAAATTGTCAACATGATTTCTCTACAAGGAGGCAACTGGCTGAAGGACCTCAAATGTCCTACAATCTCATGCTCAATTGGGGAACACCACTTTGAAAGGGCCCTTTGTGACCTTGTATCAAGTGTGAGTGTGACGCCCAAGGTGGTTTTCAACCAGCTGAACTTTACGGAACTTACTCAAACACCAATGCTGCTCCAACTGGCTGATTCTTCATTCCATTATCCAGCGGGTATTGCCGAAGATGTCCCGGTGAAAATCCGGAACTGCTTCATACCTGTGGATTTCGTGGTGCTCGACATGGTGGTTGAGAAGGATACGTCGCTCATTCTTGGGTGACCATTCCTAAGCACCACGAAGGCTCACATAGATGTTGGAGCTGGAGAAACCCACTTCAATATCAATGGCAAGGAGAAGTTTAACTTCTTCCCATAGTTGGAGCAATGCTCCATGATCCGTATCAAGTATGGGCGAATGTTAAGCACATTCAAGATGTCGAAATCACACATCCAAATGTGGACCTGCTCATTGCATTCATGAGGAATTTGATCTATGCAGGAAACCCATATTATCGTCCACATCGACACCCCAAGAAGACGGAGAAGTCTGGGCCTCCTTAAAGGCTCAAGTCCACCAAGCCGCCAAAGAAGGTATGGTGGAAGAAGCAAGACAAATCCTCCAAGCCCATCCCTCCAGGCCCGTATGTCAAGAAATTAAGAAGGGGGAATGTCCATCTCATAGGACGCTGGTGAGACCTAGCCAATAGATTAAATTGGTAGTTATCCTTTTCTTTGTTTTTCTTTTCTCTTTATTTGGTTTTCCCCATGTAGTTTGATTTTTCCCACTGCATATTTGATTTTCTTTGTAAGTTGAGAATCTTATATTCTCAACTATCATTTTTATTTATTTATTTTTCACAAAAAGAAAATTATTGGTTTTGAAAAAAGGAGTTTTTATTTGGAAAACAATTTTTTGAACTGCAAAAAAAGTGGTATTTCACCAACGTGCTAATTTCATAGTTGTTGGGGAGCCAGTTGCCAAAAGGGGGAACAAGGGGGCCCACCTCAACATCCAATGTGAAGTTGAAGATCAAGCACGCAAGCTCCTCCAAGATTGTGAGTTTTCTCATACGAAAGCTTATGATCCGGATTTGATCTCCAAAATAGGTATGAATTCCGAATTCTTTTCCATTTGGCGTGCATTAGGATGGGAAAACTTTGCTCACGTAGAGAAGAAAGGTTCATGCCTTCTTTCCGTACAATTCCTTTGCGCACTTAAAATAGGATTTGATGGTATTACTTTTATATTATTTAAAAAATAATACAACATCCTATGGAAAGAATTAAGTGAAATCCTAGGCTTCCATAAACGTTGTTTGCTAGATTTAGACACTTTGCCTAAGTTTAACAAACAAAGTTTCTGGCAAGATTTAACTTGGGAGGTCAGATGTAGTGCACCTAGGAATAGCCACTTGCACAACCCTACTTTACACTTTATGCATAGATGTGTGGCTATGACTATGCTCCCTAGAGGAGATGTAAGGGTATTACGTTATGATGAGCTGAAAATTTTATTTGCCATGGTTAAAAAGGTAAAAGTTGCTCCAGTTACTGCCATGATCACACATGGTTAGATTACATTCCAAGGGTAGGGCCAATTGAATGTACTTCATCGATTACCGGTATTGCTACTAGGGTAGGAGTGCTAGAATATTATTCATTTGAGTATATTGGAAATGAAAGAGAATTAATTGATGAAGAATATTTAGTGCAAGGACATACCCTTAAGCATGATCAAGATTGCTCTTTGATATTTTTTTATCCCGGCTTTGTCAATGAAATTTGGTTACCTAACCCAGATTATCATTTGTACAAACGTCGAAGGCTAACAATTCACCTCCTTCATATCGAGGAAGCCGGAAAAAGTAATGTCTCCGGCAGGGTAACTGGAAACCGTACAAGGATAGCGGCCATGCGCCCAACAACCTCCATGGTCTATGAGTACAAAGAGGAAGAGAACCCAACGAGTGATGCACCCAGATGGACTCAACCTCCTTCGTATGAGACCGAAGGTCTGTCTTGGCATGGATGGCCAGGTTCCACATGGGAGACACCCCTATCCACTTCAAGCTCTAGTAGCTTGCTTCCAACATCTATGAGAAGATGTCATTCCATTTCGACTAGAAGTCATCATCACTATAGCCAAGGAATGACGGATCTCTCTAGACGTATGGAGGAGCTTGAAGAGAGGACAGGTGACATCTACAACACTCTCCAAGGGCATGTCCAAGGTACCCAAGACTCGCAACAACACATGTACGCTCAATTCACCAACTTCAACTCCATGTTACAGCAACAACAAGCCGATCTTGCGGCATACTTCCATCATCAAGGGTTCAACACTCATCATGGAGGTGAGTGCAGAACAAGCTTGGGAAAGGACCCCCACATGAGGTAATTTTTATCGACCCTTTTGCACATTTATTTTCCACTTACCCATCATCCACCTTGCATCTAAAAATATTGGATAGATTTTCTTTCAATAAAATAAATGATGTGCAGTAAGAATGATTCATCATTTCACATAGATGAAATGATGAATAGTTGCTCTGTTTTGAATTTCCTAAGTCCCTAGTTTACAACTTACTACTCTCCAACATATTGCTCTCATTGGCTAAAATTGCTTTTTCCTTGATTTGGAAATTGTGGGTAGCAAAAGATTAATCCATTCTAAGTTGTTGTGAGATATGATATAGTGATAGGGCTGCTATTCCTAGTTTTATAGTGAAACTTAGATTTCCGCAGAAATTCTAAAAAGATTTAAGTTATCATCATTTGATTGGAAATACCCACCAAAGCCATATGATACACTACATTGATAGACCTTATGCATATGCTATTTGTCTTAACATTGAGCTTCATCAAACTAGTATAGACCTATGTGAGATTTCATTCGTTACTTTCGGAATTCAAGACTTGACTTGCACATGCTATATTTCTACACTAGAAGTAAGCAAAATGCCCATCATACCACCATTCCACAAAAAAAAGGGAAACTACATATCATTCATGCTTAGTACTCTCTGCAAAATCCATTGCATAAAAAGGGAGTAGAAGACATGGATACAAGAAAAAGAAAAATAAAATGCATTCTTACATCATAAGCATGAGAAAAAAAAAGTAGCCATGTTTCATTCTGCAAAATAAGAGAGTCCACTCAAAAAGGAGTCATCTCAATATCCACATCCACTCCATTCCATCACACATGCACAAGTCTTGAATCGAATTGTTTTGTACTGATTTCTCTTAAGGCTTACTCTTTTGACTTAGCAATATTATGTGCTGCAAATGTGCCTACTATATTCCCTACCAAGCTCCACATAAAAGCCTTATGTAGAGGTATGAGAATTTAGGCAAAATTCCTTGGTGAGGATTTATTTCCAATACACACAAAGGAGAGACTTGAGAGAATCAAATTGAGATACTTAAAATCTGAATTGAACTCTCCGGAATTTGAGTGGAACTTGACTTCTAGGGTATGTGTGCTCCATTGGCAGTTCTAACATTCAACCACCCATGAATAGGAGATGGCATAAGCCCCATAATGACTTAAGATGGGTGAAGTACCATGCCAATTTTTGTTATACTAGGTAGAGTATTTTGTTGTGCACATGGTACTTTTGAAAAATAGAATATAGTAGCAACTACTGATCATCAACCTAAAATCTTGACTTTGCTTGGGACGAGCGAAGGATAAGCTTAGGGGAGTGTGTTGACGGCTGTTAGATATCAATTTCACCCGTCAATATAACTCAAATATGTGAAGGAATTATCATTTCTTACACACATCACCTTTCTATCTAAACTATTTGCACTTGTACTTGGAGAAAGTAGTGCATGCAGGGATTCTATCCAGAATTTAAGTGAAACAAGGGGATGGATCCTATAAAATATCATTCCAGCCAATCAGGTGACTCCACATGGCACCACATGGATCAAATGGCCCACAAACAAAAGTATCCGAGGCCATCCAACGGTGTAGGACCCATATCATGGAATGGGACCCACCTGTCAGTCACCTGGAGGAAGAATTGGTTGTTTGGAGCCAGGACCAGGTCGGTCGACCTCCCCCCCCCCCCCCCCCCCCCCAGTCGGCCGACTAGTTGCTGGCGCTAAACGTGGTCAAATGCTACGTGTTGGCTCCTCTCGGCTTGAAGAGGTCAGGGGTGACTGATTCGCGCGCTTTTGGTGGTGGGAACCGCCCCTTCTACAAGCTATAAATTGGACCCCTCACCCCTCACTTGAACACACACCACTTGAGTATTCATCCATTGTATCCACTACTCTCCATAGGTTTAGAGGAGTATATGCTGTAGAGAGGAGAGTCTCTAGTCCATAGTCCAAGTAAGAGAGGTGTAGAAGGAGTCTCTTCCCAAATTGCAATTTGGAATGGTATGTCTCCCATATTCCTATTTGTATTTTTTACTTTATTCAAAAAAAAGATGATGTCTTTACTCCTCTATTGTCCATATACTTGGATGAAGTGTTTATCGCTTGATTGTGTATTCCATGTATGTGGTAGGAGTAGTATTTATGATTGTGCTATACTATTCTTAATACATCATCATAAACACTATAAACCTCCACTATAGTCTAATTAGCTATGATATGACTATAATTAACATTGGTTCAACAATGATTTAGTTAATTGCCTTAGGATGGCTTGTTCCTAGGCTCTTAAGGTAATTACTTAATATGCTAGCATGGTGCTAGGATAGAGAGTAGCGTTAAATGTATCATATGCCCAGGGATTGAAGAGGTAGGCAGTAGGTGGTGACAGCCCTATCTGTCCTTTGTAATCCTCCACGTTCGGCTATGCCACAGGCTCTTGACGGGAGTCGCCTAGTGTTGCTAGGGGTAAACCCGTGCCCGATGTTTTAATCCACTTAGCATGAGAATTCATAATTAATATAACCATTAGTAAGTGACTTAGGCTATGTATATGTACATTAGAAGCATAGTAGGAGTATCTACCTAACTCTTAGCCTAGTTCCTCTATTACCTCAATTATCCCCTTAGGATAGGATGCTCTTGTGTTTGTCACACTACCTCAATTGCCCTTTATCCATCCTCGCTAGAACCCTACCTAGGCCAACCTAGCCTTTCCACTTGGTGATTGTTTTACTTCCATCTAACCTTCCTTTGAGAAAATATAAATGATACCCTTTGGGAATACTCTTTAAAGGGGGAAATGCTACATCGATAGTTTCCGTGATGTGAGACCTATGCATGCTGAATACATTGGCTTGTACTAAATACATTGGCTTTGATTATATAAGTTCTAAAATTCTGCCAAAACACCCATTTTAGCAAGGTCCGACTCTAGCTCCCAACTTCTACAAGGTCCGACAATAGGTCCGACTTGTTTTGTAAAGGTCCAACATGTTTTCTGGTAGCTCCGGTGAGCTTTGTCTTTTGCTCCGGCATGTCTTTGATAGCTCCGGCATGTCTTTGATAGCTCCGGCATGTTTTGCTAGGTCCGACTTATGTTGGTTAGCTCCGACACGTTTTCTAGCTCTGGCGCTAGGTTGTACTAGCTTTGGTAAGCTCTGGTGCTAGGTTGTACTAGCTTTGGTAAGCTCTAGCTCAAGCTCCGGTTAGCTATTGCAAGATTTGGAGCTTGATCGTAATGTTCTTGCTTTTACTGTAAAATGTTTCGAACTTGCTTTACATTGTTGGAAATAGTGCTTAGTATTAATTTTCTAAGTTTTTGGTAGTTTTGGTTGATATGGCTGATATCATTTTACTGTGGTTTTGCAACATGCTTATGTGAGGTTCTCATGTAAGGTGTTGTGTTCGGAACTAACTAGTGTCAAGTCGTGGACTTGTGCTCGGAAGTATTGGTTGTTTATTCATGTGCAGGTGTTGCTTGAGTTCAAGACATGGCTGGTGACGGGATCCATTGAACTATTCTTAGGGAGAAGATGAGGTTCAACAACCAAGTTCGGGAGGAATTGTGGTTGAGTTGATCGGGAGGCCGCGCAGCATGTATGAATCAAGAACAATGCATATGATGGTAATGTGGACGTCGTTGGAAGATATTTGCACATGTGCAAGGAGTGCATGGACGTGGGTACATGGTTCCGAGGCGTGATGAAGAGATGTGTATATAAAGAATTGGTCGGAAAGGTCCAACCGACTAGGTTATGGACTCAGGCTGCTGCTGAGTTGTGTTTGACTCAAATATGGAAAGGTTTGAGTTGGTTATGATAGGATTCTGTGTGGGTCATGAATTTGAGTTGTTTTATGAATGTGGGATATGTTCCTAAGGTGTTTGGAAGTCTTAAGATTGCTTCTATCTGCATGTAGAAGAGTCTTGAGCAGTTATGGAAAGTTTCGATTTGTGAACTGAGTAGGATTAGAGTCCTAGTTAGGTTTGGGTTGGCCTAAGGGCTGGTTATATAAGCATGGGAGGCCAGAGCTAGTGGGGGACGACTTTGGGGCTGTTCCTTTTGTGTTCTATTGAACAAAATTTGTAGTTGAAGGAACTTTTGTGCCTTGTTCGTCCGACTTGTTCCAGACAAGTTTTTCTCGTCGATTTTTCTACACAGCACTACCTTTCTTCGGTGGTTTTATCATAACTCGAGTTTTACAGATCCGATTGACGCGATTCTTTTTTGGTTGTTTTCAAAACTTAATTTTTTATCATCTGTGATAATTTCACGGTCATTGGATTTGTGTTTCCTGATCTACATGAGTTTCTTTGTAGTGTTCCAGAACTATTTTTCTCGGGTAGGAGAGATTGACCTTTGTTCGATCTTTCGATCGTAACATGAGTTTCTTTCGACGAATTTTTGTGATTATTATTGTGACGTCTTCGTGACTTGATTATCTCTGATATCTATCACTTTTTTCTCGGTGAAACACGTTTAGATTAGTCCCACACACGATTTCTTTAACAGATCATTTTTCTGTTGAGGGGTTTTCATTGCTTCCGCTGAAAAGTTTTAATCTACCATTGACTCCCCCTCTGGTAGTTTTTCACGTTCTCTTCGATCATACAATTGGTATCAGAGCCACAGTGCTCTAATCATTGTGTTTTGCATCTGTTTTTACTAATCATCATGGAGAAATACTCCACCAAACATTGTGTGTTTAGTGGTATTGATTTTCAGGTTTGGAAGGCAAGTGTGGGAGCCTTCATCCAGGCACAAGGCTTCGCAATAAAGGAGAAGGTGTACAAGCCTTACGAAGTGCCATCAAACGATCAAGTTACAGCTACAAATCTGAGAGATGTCGACAACAACAACAAGGCTTGCAACATAATCATACAAGGATTAACTCAAAGCGACTTCGACCGTGTTGCTCACTCCCAATCTTCATACGATGTGTGGAAAGCACTCTGCGACTACCATGAAGGATCGAACACGATCAAGGAGGTAAGGCAAGACATGTTCAAAAACGAGTATATGCGTTTTGAGATGCAACCAGGTGAGTCCATCGATGATCTCTTTGCTCGCTTTAATAAAATTCTCAGCAACTTGCGTAGTGTCAATGTTAATTTTTCAGATGCTGAAAATCCTAGGCAAATACTAAGTGCATTAGTTATGTCAATTTGGGAGATGAAAGTCACATCTATTCGTGAATCTACTGTCATGAGTACACTAACAATAGATGTTCTTTATTCTAAATTGAAAACATATGAAATTGACATTATCTCACGTCAGAACCCCAGCAAGTCTCTTGCATTTGTTTCTCAATGTGATATGTCTAGCTCCGACCAATCTTCATCTTGTGGTACACTTGCTTTGTTGTACTCTCTAACCCTTGAACAGATTGAGGAGTTTCCAGAGGAGGAGCTAGTACTTCTCTCTACTAGATTCTCAAAAGCATTGAAAAATGTAAGAACCAGAAGGAGAGGAAGTTCCGGACCTCAACGATGCTTCGAATGTTGTAAGACAGGACATTTTCATTCAAATTGCCCTAACCTTTCAGGTCCTACTTCCCTGGATGAAAGCAAAAAAGGACGAAACACTCATCTGCAAACGATAAGAAGAGAAAGAGGGGCTTTATAGTACGCAAATTGGTGAGCGGTTTTATCTTTGCACTTCAAGAACTTGGCTCAAGCGATGTGGACATTGGAAGTGATGAAGATGAAGATGATTTGGCAAACTGGTGCTTCATGGTGGGCAAGTCAAGATCAAGTATGGAGGAGGCTGAACACAACAGTGACAATGAAGAGGTATGTCCTACTTGCAAAGAAATGTGTGATGCTATTTCTCGTGCCAATGTTATAGTAAGAAAAAGGAAAAAAACCTTAGGGACAATGCTGTTAAAATTAAGTCAATAGAATCTGAAATTAATTGTTTGAAATACTTGATTCCTAGTTATGATTCTTGTTCCTTATGTGATTTAATATATGAACAATTGTTCTCATTAAGAAGTGCACACACCTCCACACTTGATAAACTTGATTTAGAAATTGAAAAGAATAGAGAGCTTGCCGCACTTAATGATAAAAACTTGAAAGATGCTAGTTGTTCTACAATTGATTTGCATTTTTCTACTCGTGATGATCTTTATAAGAAACTACAAGATGCTAAATGAAATTTCTATATTGAACAATGCTTTACATTCTCATGAAGTTAAATATTGTTCCAATTGCAAATTAAAAGGAAAAACTTCATGTGAAAATTGCCTTGATATATCCAATAAACTTGATACATGCATAGGACATTTGATCGATTTTGTAATGGGAATAAAAACCTAAACTTGCTACTGTATTCTTCCAAATCTTGCAATGATAAAACTGGTTTAGGTTTTGATTCTCATGTCAAACTAAGGCACATCCACCTAAAATTGTAAAGTCATTAGGAAGTGGTTTGATTCAAACAGTTCCTAAACAAAAAGAAGTGGTTTTCAAATCTGTAGGAGTGTTGTCTCATTCGGTTTCAAATAAAAATGTTGCTTGCTCATCTAGACATGAACTCAAAGTTAAATTTCATTGTACCTACTATGGTAGAGATGGTCATGTCATAGATTTTTGTTATAGACTAGCTAAACACTAGAAAAAGGAAAGAATGATTGCTAGATCTCAGAACTTACATGCACAGTTTGCTCTCAAACCTACTGTTTTTCCCACTACACATGTAACATCTCGTAGGACAGTAGCTGTGTACAAAAATCCTCAAGCTTTGGCTCATAAACCTGCTGTTTTATCTCAGCTTTCGTGTGTTTTTCCTGCTGCACGTCGTGTGACTCAGTACTGGATTCCGAAATGCCTGTTGACTAACCCCAGTATTGAGTCATCGACATATTGTTCTTCTATGTAGGTTACACGCTTGAGGAAGGACAACATTTGGAATGTGGATTCGGGTTGCTCACGCCACATGACCAGTAACAAAGAATGGTTCTCCTCCCTCTCTTTTGTCTCATGCGTAGAGAATGTTACTTTTGCCGATAATTCTTCAACTCCTTTAATTGCAAAGGGTTAGGTTAGTAAATGATCACTACACTTTGAAGGATGTGGCACTTGTTAAAAATTAGAAATACAACTTGCTTTCTGTTTCACAACTGCTAGATGAAAATCTGGAAATTATTTTCACTAAAAATTGCTGCAAAGTTGTAAATTCAAATAGTGAGCTTATTTTTAACATGTCACGGTTTGGAAGAGTTTTTTAAGATGATTTTGATATGTCTTCCTCTAAGCATAGGTGTCTAGTTGCTAATGATTCAAAGGACATATACTTTTGGCATCATAGACTTCGTCACGTAGGCTTTGATCACACGTGTTAGTGCTCTTGATCGCATATGTGGGCTGCCTAAGCTTAAAGGGGACAAAGAAATTGTGTGCTCTTCTTGTAGACATGCTAAGATGGTTTCAGGTTCACATACTCCTCTCACAATGATCATGACAACTGAACCGGGTAATCTTTGGCACCTTGACACCGTAGGACCTTCACGTGTTCAATCCTTCAAAGGTAAATGGTATGTTCTTGTGATTGTTGATGATTATTCTAGATACTCTTGGGTTTACTTTATAGCATCTAAGAATGAAGCTTTTATTCACTTTAAAACTTTATTTCTTATATTATCAATTGATCACCTAGGATCTTTAAAATCAATTATCACGGAACCGAATTTAAAAATCAATCTTTTGATCACTTTTGTGCTGAAAATGGAATAGATCATCAATTTCTTCACCATATGTACCTCAACAAAACGGTGTTGTAGAAAGAAAGAACGGAACCTTAGTTGAAATGGCTAGGACCATGCCTGATGAATATCAAACTCCTATAAAATTTTGGGCTGATGCGATTGCAATTGCTTGTTATGTCTCAAATTGTGCTTTCTTGCGTGCTAAGCTAGGTAAAACACCATATGAGCTCTGGTGGTGACATAGGCCTATTGTTACACACTTTCGGGTCTTTGGTTGCAAATGCTTTGTTAAGAAACATGGTAATCTTGATGAATCAATTGATGGCATGTTTCTTGGTTATCCATCTCACACAAGAGGCTACCATGTGCTTTTTCTTGACAATAACAAAATTGTGGAGACTTGCGAGGTGTCTTTTGATGGAACTAGCACAGGTACTAGCTCAAACATTGCAGGTCTAGATCCATATCCGCGGGGGGGACAACATTTTCGTTGAAGATGAGGAAGAAGTGGTGCTGCTGCCTGAAAATTCAGCAGCTAATGACATTGTTCCAGCTCCTGATTTTGATTCACAGCCAGCACCGATGACCACCATTGCTGGTCTAGATCATCCTCAAGTCACAAGCTCATCGATTTGTGATGTACATGAAGAAGAAGAATATTGTGAAGTGTCCACTCCCCTCCGGATTCTCAAAAGTCATCCTCCACCACAAATTATTGGAAGCTTGCACGAACGAGTCACACGGGCCAGGTTTTGTGATCCAAACTCTCATGCTCATTCTGCTTTTGTTGCTTCTTTTGAACCCAAAGATATATCACACACACTCACCAATGAGTTTTGGATTATTGCCATGCAAGAAGAGTTAGAAAATTTTGAAAGAAATAATTTTTGGAAACTTGTACCTCCACCTCAAGGTCACACATTAATTGGAACTAAATGGGTGTTTAAAAATAAACAAAGTGAGGATGGGGTTGTGGTTAGGAATAAGGGTAGATTAGTTGCTCAAGGTTTCACTCAAGTTGAAGGTCTAGATTTTGATGAATCTTTTGCTCCTGTTGCTAGATTAGAAGTCATAAGAATTTTGTTAGATTTTGCTGCATCTAAAGGTTTTAAGCTAGATCAAATGGATGTTAAAAGTGCATTTCTTAATGGCTACATAGATGCGGAGGTTTATGTCAAACAACCACCTGGTTTTGAAAATCCAGATTTTCCTAACCATGTTTACAAACTGTCCAAAGCCCTGTACGGTCTCAAACAAGCCCGTAGAGCATGGTATGATAGGTTTAAAACATTCTTACATGAAAAGGGGTTTACCATGGGCAAGGTTGATAAATCTCTTTTTGTGCTTAAGCATGGCAATGACTCATTATTCGTTCAAGTGTATGTGGATGATATTATCTTTGGTTGTGCTTCTCATGATCTTGTGTCTAAGTTTTCAGCTATGATGAGTTCAGAATTTGAGATGAGTATGATGGGAGAACTCACGTACTTTTTGGGGCTCCAAATCAAGCAAACCAAGGAGGGTACCTTTGTGCATCAAACAAAGTATACAAAATACCTCCTAAGGCGCTTCAACATGGACAAAGGCAAGCTTCTTCGGACACCAATGGGGACAACAACAACACTTTAACTTGACGAAGATGGTGAACTCGTGGATCAAAAATAATGTAGAAGCATGATCGGGTCACTTTTGTACCTCACAGCATCAAGACCGGACATACAATTCAGCGTATGTCTTTGTGCACAGTTTCAAGCCTTCCCACGAGCTTCACATCGTCAAGCCGTCAAACGTATTCTCAGGTACTTACATGGAACTCATGAATTTGGCATTTTTCTTCCGTCTTCCTCAATTGTTTCTTTGAGAGCTTTTTCCGATGCTGATTTCGGAGGATGTAGGATTGATAGGAAAAGTACTTCAGGTACTTGTCATTTTCTTGGTAATTCTCTTGTTGCTTGGTCCTCTAGAAAACAACACTCAGTTGCACAATCCACTGCTGAATCTGAATATGTAGATGCTGCTACTGCTTGCTCAGAAACACTTTGGATTGTTCAAACACATAAGGACTATGGGGTTGATCTAGATAGTGTTCCACTGTTTTGTGATAACACTAGTACCATTTGCATTGCTAAGAACTCGTGCAACATTCTAGAACTAAGCACATTGATATTAGGTATCACTTTCTCCGTGATAATGTTGAAAAAGGAAACATTGTGCTTCACCATGAAGATACCGAATAACAATTGGCTAACATTTTTACAAACCTTTGGATTTCACTCGTTTTTGTTGCATTCGTAGTGAAATAGGGGTTATGCATCCTCATGGCTTAAATTGAGGGGGAGTTTTAAAATTTGGAATGTCAATGTATGTGAATTAGAATTTAAAAATATGAGCATAATATTTCATATATATATATATATATATATATATATATATATATATATATATATATATATATATATATATGACTTTGTGATTCCTTTTACATGCTGAAAGTTCTTACTACATTACTCATGATATACATTTTGTAGTTTTTGCTATGACTACTAGTTGGAATAATTACTTACACTAAATCTGGTCATGATCAAATTTTCGGGCTGTTTTGAACTTGTTGCATGCTCACAAGTGCTTTTAATCATGAAAAATTAATCAATCAACTCACATGTTGAGCTTTTATGATCAAAAAAATTGAGAACAGATCAAGAGAATATGCATGCATCGCACTTCTTCTTTTGAGATGGCTTATCATTGCACTTAGATATGAACTTGAAACAAGATGTGTATGACTAAAACCATGTCCTTAAGCTTCTAATTGTCAAATGACATAGGCTTGGCTTGGTTGGATAGAATAAGACAGATGCGCATATAATCTCTTGCAAATATCATATGATCTAAATTTGTTCTTTGAAAAATAATAAAATGCAGCAACAAGTGTCATGCTTTTAGGTTTTGAAATAGTTAAGTTTGTGAGGTCATGACTTTCGTAAATTGAAAATTATATTTTATCTCTAGCATGGCTTACACTACTTTATGTATCTCATTGATGTGATAGTGTAAGTTAATTGATAGTATGACTTGGATGAGCTTTGTTTACATGTATATGTTATATTATGCTCATAAAAATTAAAATTTCTCTTTCAAACCTTGCTGAATACATTGTCAAAGGGGGAGAGAAAATATGTGAAGAGAAGTATGCAAGGGGGAAAATTGATTACACATTGCACATATTCACATGTGTTTTTGGCATGATTTTTCTCAAAAAAAATGTTTATGTGGTGATGCCAAAGAAGGGGAAATTGTTTTCAAATTTTTTAATGTGAATTAGCCAATATTCGGATTTTAAGTGGTGTTGCCAATGCATTCATCAAGGGGGAGATTGTGAGACCTATGCATGCTGAATACATTGGCTTGTACTGAATACATTAGATTTGATGATATAAGTTCTAAAATTCTGCCAAAACACCCTCTTTAGCAAAGTCCGACTCTAGCTCCGAGCTTCTACAAGGTCCGACAATAGGTCTGACTTGTTTTGTCAAGGTCCAGCATTTTTTTGGTAGCTCCGGTGAGCTTTGTCTTTAGCTCTGGCATGTCTTTGTTAAGCTCTGATATGTTTTGCTAGGTCCGACTTATGTTGGTTAGCTCCGACATGTTTTTCTAGCTCTGGCACTAGGTTGTACCAGCTTTGGTAAGCTCCAGCGCTAGGTTGTACTAGTTTTGGTAAGCTTCGGCGCTAGGATGTACTAGTTTTGGTAAGCTCTGGCTCAAGCTCCGGTTAGCTTTGGCAAAATTCAGAGCTTGATCGCAATGTTCCTGGTTTTACTTTGAAATGCTTCGAACTTGCTTTACATTGTTGGAAGGATTGCTTAGTATTCATTTGCTAAGTTTTCGGTGCGTTTTGGTTGATATGGCTGATATCGTTTTACTGTGGTTTTGCAAGATGTTTATGTGAGGTGCTCACGTAAGGTGTTGTGTTCAGAACTAACTAGAGTCAAGTCGTGGACTTGTGCTCGGAAGTATTAGTTGTTTATTCATGTGCTAGTGTTGCTTGAGTTCAAGACATGGCTTGTGAAGGGATCCATTGAACTAGTATTAGGGAGAAGATGAGGTTCAACAACCAAGTTTGGGAGGAATTGTGGTTGAGTTGATCGGGAGGTCGCACAACATGTTTGAATCAAGAACAATGCATATGAAGGTATCGTGGACGTTGTTGGAAGATATTTGCACGTGTGCAAGGAGTGCATGCACGTGGGTACATGGTTCTGAGGTGCAATGAAGAGATGTGGACATAAAGAATTGGTCGGAAAGGTCCAACCGACAAGGTTATGGACTCAGGCTGTTGCTGAGTCGTGGTTGACCCAAATATGGAAAGATTTGAGTTGGTTATGATAGGATTTCGTGTGGGTCACGAATTTGAGTTGTTTTAGGAATGTGGGATACATTCCTAAGGTATTTGGAAGTCTTAAGATTGCTTCTATCTGAGTCAGGAGAGTCTTGAGCAGTTATAGAAAGTTTTTATTCGTGAACTGAGTAGGATTAGAGCCCTAGTTAGGTTTGGGTTGGCCTAAGGGCTGGTTATATAAGCAAGGGGGGCCAGAGCTCATTGGGGACGACTTTTGGGCAGTTCTTCTTGTTTTATATTGAATAAAATTCGTAGTTGAAGGAATTTTTGTGCCTTGTTTGTCCGACTTGTTCTAGGCAAGTTTTTCTCATCGAGTTTTGTGCACAGCACTACCTTTCTTCGGTGGTTTTATCATAACTCCAGTTTTACAGATCCAATTGATGTGATTCTTTTTGGGTTGTCTTTAAAACTTAATTTTCTATCATATGACAAAATTTCACAGTCATTGGATTTGGTTTTTTTTGATCTACACGAGTTTCTTTGCAGTGTTCCAGAACTGTTTTTCTCGAGTAGGACAGATTGACCTTTGTTCAATATTTCGATCGTAACTTGAGTTTCTCTCGGCGAATTTTCATGATTCTTCTAGTGTCATCTTCGTGACTTGATTCTCTCTGATATCCATCACATTTGTCTCGGTGAAAAACATTTAGATTAGTCCCACTCACGATTTCTTTAACAGATCATTTTTCTGCCGAGGGGTTTTTATTGCTTCCACTGAAAAAGTTTTAATCTACCATTCACCCCCCTATGGTCGCTTTTCACGTGCTCTTCAATCCTACACGTGCTCTTGCGGATTTACTTGTATAATATAAAACCAACAAACAAGCATTTCTAGCACCCCTGCTATGGATGATTTGTTAGTGGTGTTTAAGAAATATCAACAACGTGATCCAGAATGCCGAAAAGCATGTCCAAACAATCCGCGAGAATTTGAGAGCTGCCCATTTGAGACAACAGGGTTATGCAGATAATAGACGAAGAAGCTTAACTTTTGAGGTGTGAGACTTCGTATACGTCAAAGTGTCACTTATGCGAGGTCACAAGCGGTTTAACATCAAAGGCAAATTGGCACCTCGCTCTATTGGACCATTCAATATTTTGGACGGACGAGGAGAAGTAGCATAAAAATTGGATATGTCATCGCATGTTTCCGATGTCCATGATGTGTTTCAGGTTTCTCAGCTCAAGAAGTGGTTGAGGGTTCCGGAAGAGCAAGTGCTGATGGAAAAGTTGGAACTTGAGGAAGACTTGACCTATGCTGAACAGCCTGTCAAACTTTTGGACGCCAAGGAAATGGTCACAAGGAACAAGGTTATTAGATGGTGCAAGGTGCAATGGAAGCATCATACAGAATCATAATCAACTTGGGAGCGAGAAGATGATCTCAAGAAGGATTTTCCCTATCTTTTTCCTTCCGCGTCGAATCTCGAGGGCGAGATTCATTTTAAGTGGGGTCGGTTTGTAACACCCTCATTTTCATGCATAATGCATTGCATACATCCTCATACATGTTTAACTTTAAGCAACTTCAAATGGAACAAGATTGAAATGAATTTAGGCTTAATCAAGAATTCAATTCTGTCAGGGTACGGACTTGTCCGACCCCAAAACTTTACCAGTCCAGTATTCCCCTTGTGTTCATAAAATTTAGTCTTCTTCAGAGCCTTGACTTGTCCGGCACAATGCACAGATTAGTCCGTTTGAGGTTCTAATGTTTTTCTGGACTTGTCCAATTTTGAGCGGTCTTGTCTGATTGTGTCTAAATTTCAGTCCCGATCAGCCTTACTAGCCACCTGGACTTGTCTGGCCATACATACCGGAGTTGTCCGAAAACCTTTCTGTTGACAAATGGACTTTTCTGGACCATAGAACCGGACTTGTCCGAAATAGTTTATTTTTTAAAATGGACTTGTCTGGTCCCTATTGCGGACTAGTCCAGCCTACTGAATTCCACTCAGATTCTCATATTCTTCCACCATTGGTTATTGGGTAATTGCTTTAATTTGGCCCAAGAACTTTGTGCCCATTCCCAGAGGAGCCCAAGTTGACCCCACCTCGGCCCCTACATGTCCGCCACCGAAATCCACTTGGAATTCACCCCAAAACCCTACCTCTCCACCCATATATAAGCAACCCAATACCTCACACCTCTCCATCACCATTGAAAACCCTCTCTACCTCCTTTTGCCTTGCGCCGATGTCAAGAGGAAGTCCAGGAACAAGGAGGAGGGGAGGAGAAGAGGGAGAGGGATCAATCAAGATTGATCCTTGTCAACTTTTTGACAATTGACGTTCTTCATCACCAAATCTTCATCAACTCATCTCCATGAACCCTAGATCGTCAGGACTCAAGTTTCACACCCAATTCTTGATCTTTGGATCTCTAAATACATGGTACACCCTCTACATCCAATTTTCCATGTGAAATTAACTCCCAATCCTCGCTGATCAGAAAACCCTAAATCACAGTTCCGATCAAGGCGGACTAGTCCAGTCCTAATAGCGAACTTGTCCGGTGTTTGAATTTGTTAGTGCTGAATTGAATCCAAATTGACTCAAATCAATTCCAAATTATTTCAAACTTCTCATAAACTATGGTAACTAGTTAGTAAACATTAATAGCAACACATTAACAAGTTCTACTTCAAAATTGCACAAATCATGCATATCATGTCATATTGAGTAATATATGAGCATTTATTGATTGTAATATTTGTTTTGCTTGTTTGTTGCACGAGATAGAAGGTCTCGCTGTAGAGAGTGCTTTTGAGGACCTACAGAACAAGAACTTCGAAGCTTTTGATCCAAACCAAGCGCAAGAGCAAGGCAAGTGCCGTTGATCATTTTCATCCAGGTATTTAAAAAGTTTTGTTTGCAAAATTGCATGTTTGTGTCAATTGATGGGAAAACCCAATTATAGGAGTTTACGAGTCTTGTATGACCACCCTTATCGCTTGAACACTATGTAGAGAGTCGGGAAGGGTATTTACACTTCTGCTTCGCTATACTCAAATTGGTTTTTAGAAATAATCATATTGCTTAGTTATGAACTATTGAGCACATGAATGGTGAAATTTGATACTATTGACCCTTTAGCACTATGGTGCCTAGGGATCTATGCAAGCCGGTTATGTGGAATAAGTTGGACTGTTTTGGTGGTTTCGCTTGCTTCAAATCTAAGGACCGGTTCGGTGAGCGACCATCCAGGTTTTACAGTGCCACCATAGGACCAGGTACGGGTGTAGCTTAGCTGACCAATTAGTGTATTGTTGGTACTATTTGGACCACTAAGAAAGCTCAAGGAAGGGGTAGTCGGATGGGTTTGTAGATTTTGGTGGGACTACCTTGGGATCTGAATGGCTCAAGAGGGGGGCCTTGGTTGGATGTGCTCAGCTGGAGACATCACCACCGGTGAAACCTCAATGGGGTCTAAATATGCCAGTAATGACTTTGTAAAGGCTATTTGGTGATCTCTTGGCCACACACCTAAGGAAGTGTGAGGTGGCATAATTGAGATTCCATAGTCATCGAAATGTGACGAAATCACGAACTTGTGGGTAAAGCGGTACAACCTCTGCAGAGTGTTAAAACTATCATGATAGCCATGAACCAATGTTATGAGAACCTGGACAACTTCTATGAATAGAATTGGACTTGGATTTTGGGATATTTCGAGATAGGATTGGTTATGTCATATGGGTTGGTTGGTTATGAGAGAGATTGGCATATGGTGATGATATTAGTTGTTGACCGATTATAATTGAATTGTGATAGTGAATGAGAATGTTGGAAATGGATTATGATAACTACATGGGATATGATGGGAATTAAACTCGCATAGACATTTTAGTCTCCTTTCACAAGTTTATGAAATGTATGTTTCTGCAATTGGCCATTTATTATCATCCTTGTTTTTAGCTACATGTCATACTTTCCCACACTTGTTGAGTACGACATGTACTCACCCTTGCGATTCCAACACTAAAACAGCTACAAGAGATGCTTAGGAGTACCACGAGGATCATATGGAGTACTAGGTTGCATGCTATCGTCAATTGCCTGTGGAGTGGAGTCGTGCTACTTAGTTTATTTGCGCTGCAATATTTAGAGATCTGTAATTCGAGAACCATTGAATTATTGTAATGAGGTACTTATCTACTTATTGTGACATGGTTAATTTCCAAATATGAATTGTGAAGTTGTAGTGTATGTGTGATGAAAATCCTGGGCACACATATGCGTTCACTTGGTTCATTTTCAGAACCGTCACAAATTGGTATCAGAGCCGCATTGACCATAGGACTCTACCCAAGGTAGAATGGACACTCTAGAGCACATAGGAGCATTTCGTAATAGCTATAGTTAGTATGGTGTGCTGAATTCTATGTGATGATTGCTTGTTTGTGTGCTTGTGTGCCTAGTTGAGAGTTGTGGGATGGATGGGCATTTGTCCACATTCTCACATAGGTTTGTTAATAAGAGAGTTGCTTAGTTTCATACACCTTGATGCATATAGTTGGGGATTCATTCGATCTCTCTTGTCTATCTTGTTTGACCTCCACTTCAATGGAAGATGGACACAACTAGAAGATTCACTAATTCAAACGAAGCTACATGGAAGATGAGGACAAATGTAGTATGTCCAAAAGTAAGTCCTAGAATAAGGGGGGTAGAATTCCTCGTGAACCTTATAGTATTGGACTCGCAAGGATTGGACATAATACTCGGAATGGATTGGCTACGGGAGCATAAGGGAGTGATCCACTGTGCTAAGCGAACAGTGCATTTGACAAATGACGAGGGAGCCAGTATGGAATTCAATTTAACCAACATCTGGAAAGACAATGCTAAAACATGTGGAAGGTGTGACATTGGAGAAAACTCTGGATTTCCACATTGAAATTAAGGCATTACAATACACATCGAAGGACGTGTTTATGTAGAAACCACTATAGAAGGTGAAGGATGTTAGAGTTTCCTTGGAATGGCAGGGTACTGCCGCCGATTCATCAAGGATTTCTCCAAAATAGTGAAGCCCATGACTGTACTAATGAAAGGGAATGCATTCCAATGGACTCAAGCTTGTAAAGCTAGCTTTGAGGAGTTAAAGAAGATGTTGACAACCGCACCTGTGCTAGTATTGCCAGACATGAGCAAGATTTTTCATATATATTGTGACGCCTCAAGACAGGGCCATGGGTGCGTGCTCATGCAAGAAGGCTAAGTGGCAGCTTATGCATTGAGGCAATTGAAGAAACATGAGCTGAACTATCCTACGCATGATCTCGAACTTGCAGTCATGGTGCATGCCTTGAAGATTTGGAGGCACTACATCCTTGGTCATAGATGTGAGATTTATATGGATCACAAGAGTCTCATGTACATATTCACACAAATGGATCTGAATTTGAGGCAATGACGATATTTGGAGCTCATTAAGGATTATGACGTGGGAATCAACTATCACCCAGGAAAGGCTAATGTAGTGGCTGATGCCTTTAGTCAAAAGGGAACATGTCACTAGCTCACGATCCAGGAATTACCACCCGAGCTAGGCAAGGAGTTTGAACAATTGCATCTTGGATTCGTGAATGAGATGGGAATGATGGAGTTAAATCCGACCCTAGAACAGGAAATACAAGAAGGTCAAACAAAAGATGTGGAAATCCAGAAGATAAAGGGAAGGGTCCAAGATGGAATGGAATGGAGATTCGACGAAGACGACAATAGCATGCTATGGCTTGGAAAACGCATATGTGTTCCTAATGTGAAGCGTATTCGTGGCACAATCCTGAAGGAGGCACATGACTCACCCTATTCCATCTGCCCCAGTTGTATGAAGATGTACAAGGACCTGAAAACTTGCTATTGGTGCGATGGCATGAAGAAGGACATAGCCGAATATATTGACCTATGTGACACGTGTCAACGAGTGAAGGCTAAGCATCAGCAACCTGCTGGATTATTGCAGCTGCTAAAATTACCCGAGTGGAAGGTGGAAAATATTGGTATGGACATCGTAGTTGGATTACCACGTACCCAGTACAGTTATGACTCTATATGGGTTATTGTGGATCGGTTGATGAAATCTGATCACTTTATTCCTATCAAGACCAAGTATATCACGGCACAGTTAGCCAGGTTGTATATGGAGAATATTGTATGCCGAAATGGAGTTCTGAAAAGGATAGCTTTGACAGAGGTTCTCAATTCACCTCTATGTTTTGGGAGAAACTACACAAAGCTATGGGCACCAGGTTGAATTTTAGCTCAACATATCACCCACGAACTGATGGGCAAACCGAGAGGACGAATCAAATATTTGAGGATATGTTGAGAGCTTGCGCCTTGGAACACGGACGTAGCTGTGACAAGAGTTTGCCGTATGCTGAATTCTTGTACAACAATAGTTACCAAGCCAGCTTGAAAAATTCACCCTATGAAGCATTATATGGAAGAAAGTGTAGGACACCCTTGTTTTGGAATGAGACAGGAGAGCACCAAGTACATGGACCTGACGTGTTACGAGATGCTAAAAGGCAAGTTCAAATAATACATGAAAATCTAAGGGCTGCTCAATCACGGCAAAAAGGCTATGCGGATAATAGGCGAAGGGATATGGCTTTTGAAGTTGGGGATTTTGTGTATCTCAAAGTGTCACCTATGTGAGGTCATAAGTGATTCAACATTAAAGGCAAACTGGCACCTCACTACATCTGGCCATTCAAGATTTAGGACAAACGTAAAGAAGTGGCATATCAATTGGAGATGCTAGCACATGTTTGCGAGGTTCATGATGTATTTAACATTCCCAAGCTCACGAAGTGCTTAAGGGTACCGGAAGAGCAAGTACTAATGGATCATTTACAGCTTGAGGAAGATTTGACTTATGTCGAGCAACCTATCAAAATCTTGGAAACCAAGGAAAGAGTCACAAGAAGCAAGACGATTCGATGGTGCAAAGTGGAATCAAAACAACATACTTAATCTGAAGCAACTTGGGAGCATCAAGATGATCTCAAGAAATAATTTCCCTATCTTTTTACTTCAACATCGAATCTCGAGGGCAAGATTCATTTTAAGGGGGGTAGGTTTGTAACACTTTCACTTTCATCCATCATCTGTTGCATACACTCTCATACATGTTTATTATAATGCAACAGAAGAGGGAACAAGATTAAAGTGAAATAGAGGCAAAACAACAATTAAAATCTGTTTGGGTACGAACTTGCCTGGACCTGAAACCGGACTTATTCGATATACTCGTCAGCCCTGGCCTAAATCAGTTTTCTTCAGGGCAACAGACTTGTCCGCTATTTGATAAGGACTAGTCCGGTTTTGCTACCTATGTCGTCTGTATTTGTCTATTAATTATTACGGACTAATCCCGTTTTGTTTCTATTCCCATCTAGACTTGACCGTTAATGCCTACGGACTAGTTTGAAGATCTTTACTAGAACCCTTCAAAGTTGTTTGGTAAAATCACAAACTTAGTTAGGTTTTGGAATTGTAAAACCCCAGTCTTGTCTGTTATAGCACCGGAAATGTCCGTTGAACTTGCACGGACTTGTCCGGCACCAAGCCGGACTTGTCTAGCCTCTTTGAGACTATTCCAGTTTCTAGGGTTTTGACTCGGATTCTATTTTTCCTCCATGATGAGTTATTGGGTAATTGCCTTAATTGGTCCCAAGAACGTCGTGCCTCACCACTGACGAGCCCAAGTGGGACCCCACCAAGGCATTACTTGTCCCCACTGACATTTACTTGGATTCCACCCCAACCCCACCACTCTCCTCCTATATAAACACACCACCCCCACCCTTACCCCTTTGCCCACATTGGAAGAAACCACAACTCCTGTTTCTTCTGTGAGCCGCCATCAAGAAGGAAAATTCTCTCACCACATGGAAGGGAAGAGAAGCAAGGAGAAGCAGAGGTTGGAATCAGACGAGATCATCGTAACTGCTGCGATCATCATCAACTCTTCATCACCAACATTCTTCTCCACAAATCCTTCATCTTCAACTGATCTAAACGTCAAGATTCACGTGATACACCAAATTCTCAACCATTTAACCATTGTATTCATGTTAACTATCCTAGATCCAACTTTCCACGTCAATTCTGATCCCAATCTTGCTTTAAACCATGCCCTAGTTGGGATGTTCGCAAAATCCTAGACATAGCAGACTTGTCCGTCCTGTGCGGACTAGTCTGATGATCTTTTTGGTCTAGAGCGGACATGTTCGGCCCATTGTGCGGACTAGTACGGCCTCTCGGTGCTGGAATTACTGTAACTTCTTCAGTTTATACCAAAATGACTCGAAACTTTCTCAAACATGTAAAACTTAATTTTACCTAGTTAGTAAGCAACAGTAGTAACTTAATAACATGTACTATCTCATAAATTGCATCAGTCATGCATGTCATGGCATATTGAGTACTATATGAGCATTTATTGATTGTAATGCTTGTTTCGCATGTTTGTCGCATGGAACAGAAGGAAACGCTCTAGGAGGTACTTACGAGGACCTTCAGCACCAAAACATGGAAGTTTTTTATCCAAACCGGCCTCAGGTGCAAGGCAAGTGTCCATGAACATTTTGATCCTATTTTTAAGTGTTTGGTTTGTAAACTGCATCTTGTGTCAAATTGAAGGGAAACCCATGAACAGGTGTTTACTAGACTTGTAAGCCCATCCTTGTCGCCCGAGATATTATGCAAAGATTCGGGAAAGGTATTTTCCAGTTTTGCTTTGCTTAACTTTATTGGGATTGGAGATAATCAAATGGCTTTATTAAAAACTAATGAACATATGGACTAAGTGAATTGGTAATAATGACTATTTTGGCAATATGGAACTTGGGTGATCTAAGCAAGCATGGTTTGTTGACTTGGTTGGATGAGATGGTGGTTTTGCTTTCCTTAGATCTAGGGACTGGTTCATGCGAGAATAAGACAGGACAATAGTGCCACCACAAGGCCAAGTATGGGTGCGGATTAGCCAACTAATTAGGTGTACTCCCGACATTTTTCGGATCATTTAAGGGAGCGAGGAATGGGAGTCGGTTGGGTTTGCAATAGTGGCGGGTTTGCCCTGGGATCCGAACGGCATAAGAGGGGGCCCTTTGGATGGATGTGCGCAGTTGTGTGACATCGCCTCCTGTGAGACCTTAGTGGGTCTAAACATGCTGGTAGTCCATTTGTAAAGGCTATTTTGTGATCTCTTGGCCGCACACTGTCGGAGGTGTGTAATGTGACTAACGGGTCACGGGCATAATATAGGTTCTTTAGTCACCAAAAGGGGGCGAAATCATGGACTTGTGGGTAAAGTTGTACAACCTGTGCAAAGTGTTAAAACTATTATGATAGCCGTGCTCCCAATTATGAGCACTTGGAAAACTTCCATGATTAGAAATGGGCTTGGGTTTTGGATGGTTCGGTATGGGATTGGTTTTATCATATGGGTTGGTCGATTATGAGAAGAGAGTCAATTGGCATATAATGATGTTATTAGTTGTTGACTAGTTATAATTGAATTCTGATGGTGAATGAGAATGTTGGGAATGGACTATGATAATTACTTGGGATATTATGGGAATTAAACTCACATAGAAATTTTTTTGTTGCTTTTACAAGTTTATGAAATTTACTATCATCCTTGTTTTTAGCTACATGTCATACTTTCCCACACTTGCTGAGTATGAAAGGCACTCACCCTTGCTATTCCCACACTAAAACAGCTACAGGAGACGCTTGGGAGTACCACGAGGATCATGTGAAGTACTAGATTGTGTACTTAGTTTTTTTCCACTGCAATCTTTAGACATTTGTAATCCAAGAAACATTGAATTATTGTAATGAGATACTTATCTACTTATTGTGATGTGGTTAGTTTTTGAATATCAATTGTGAAGTTGTCGTGTATGTGTGATGAACATGTTGGGCACACACATGCGTTAACTTGGTTCATTTTTGGAATCGGGTGTCACAGCTCCTGGATATTGCCCAGTCGATAGGCCGGGTCATGCAGTCATGAATGCCAGCACATATGGTGACCCAATCTTCCCTCTAGCCTTCCCACCTCCTGGACGAAAGGGGGGTGATGTATTTGAACGGACAGCTTGGCCACTGCTGGAAGTAGTAAGCCCCAAGGAAGTTTGTCTTGCTCTTCCCGGACCGCCTCACCACGAAGAACTGCCGGAACACTATCACGAACGGGTGGACTCCCACGAACATCCCGCAAGAAGTGTAAGAAGACCGCCGCCATCACCAAGGAGTTTGGAGACAAGTCATGAAGCTGGAGCCCAAAGATCTCTAGCAACATCACAAGAACGGATGATACGAGCAGAACAAACCCAGAGTAAGCGAGCCAAGTGAAGAAGACGATATCTCCAGTCTTCACGTAGAGAGGGAGAAAGCCGAGGAAGATCTGATCCCACTACTCCTCATCTTCCTAGTCAAGTAGCGGCCTCACTGGCTCCACGTCCTCGATGTGGGAGAGGGGCAAGATCGCAGCCATTAAAGCAGACGAAATCAAGAACTTTGCAGGTGGTGGAGGATCAGACACTAAAGGAAGAAGATGAAGCCTCGAGCGTAGGGGTGTCAGAATGGAAGGAACTGTCCTTGCCTGCAAAGGATTCCTTCTAATTACCATTGCGGCGCTTGGGCACATCGTGCGGGTCGCAACGACCCAACACGTGCTGCACAGCACGCAGCGCCCATGACAGTGTTAACGGCTGTTATATAACAATTTCACCCATTAATATAACCCAATTATGTGAAGGAATTGTCATTTCTTGCACACATCACCTTTCTATATAACCTATTTCCACTTGTCCTTGGAGAATTTAGTGCATGCAGAGATTCTGTGCAGAATTGAAGTGAAACATGGGGATGGATCCTATAAAATATCATTCCAGCAAATCAGGCGATGCCACATGGCACCACATGGATCAAATGGCCCACAAACAGAAGTATCCGAGGCCATCCAACGGTGTAGCACCCATATAAAAGAATGGGACCCGCCTGGCAAGGACCTGGTGGAAGCACAACCCCATCAGGGCCAAGACCAGGTCGGCCGATCCCCCTAGTCGGCTGACTAGGTCTTACTGCCAAACACGATCAAATGCCACGTGTTGGCTCCTCTTGGCTTGAATAGGTCAGGGGTGACTGATTCGCGCGGCTTTCATGGCGGGAACCAACCCTTCTCCAAGCTATAAATAGGACCCCTCACCCCTCACTTCAACATAGACCACTTGAGTATTCATCCATTGTATCCACTACTCTCCATAGGTTTAGAGGAGTATAGGTTGTAGAGAGGAGAGTCTTTAGTCCATAGTCCAAGTAGGAGAGGAGTAGAAGGAGTCTCTTCCCAATTGGCAGAGGTATGTCTCCCATATTCCTATTTGTATTTGTGACTTTACTCATAATAAATATGATATCTTTAGTCTTCTATTGTTCATATAATTGGATGAAGCGTTTCTATTGGATTGTGGATTCCATGCATGTGGTACGAGTAGTATTTATGATTGTGCTATACCATTCTTATTACATCATCATAAACACTATAAAACCCCACTATATTCTAATTATCTACGATATGATTATGTTAACATGAATCACTTATACTATGAATTAACATTGGTTCAACGATGATTTAGTTCATTGCCTTAGGATGCCTTGTGCCTAGGCTCTTAAGGTAATTACTTAATATGCTAGTATCGAGTTAAGATAGAGAGTAGCTTTGAATGTATCGTATGACCACAGATTGAAGAGGCAGGCAGTAGGTGGTGACAGTGTAACACCCTCATTTTCATGCATCATGCATTGCATAAGTTCATATACATGTTTAACATTAATCCACACAAAAAGGAACAATTTTGAAATGAATTTAGAGTAAAACCGCACTTAAAAATTCTGGGAAGTGCGGACTAGTCCATTTTTTGTGCGGACTAGTCAAATTTCTCTCTGACCTCCATCAGATATGTCCGTTTTCGTGCGGACTATTCTTGGTTTTTTCCTCTGTACATTTTTGGACTTGCCCGGTCCAATTTGGACTAGTTTGGTATCCCAATTTCTTGAAATTTTGCTAAGTCCCTAGACTTGTCCGGACTTGTACGACATCTAGTGGACTTGTCCGTTTTTCCACTTACTAAAATCGGACTTGTCCGATTTTTGCCAGACTTGTCTGATTTTCCTCTGACAAAATTCGGACTTGTCCAATATAGTTCGGACTTGCCCGTTTCCTCCTCTGTCAATCTTCGGACTAGTCCGACCTTCTTGCGAACTTGTCCGGTAAATCACGATTTCGAGATGATCTTTTGTTTCACGATGTGTTTTTCGTTTTTTCCTTTAGTAGGCCTAAGGACGTCATGTCTAACTCTTTTTGGAACCCATGTGCGACCCAACACCGGCCTCAACCCACCCCAAACTCGAAATCCATCAAACCCTAGCCCTCCACCTCTATATAAACAACCCCACCCCTTGACGTTACATCCTTTTGCCTCAATTGAAGTCCACAAATCCTAGTTCGTGGAGAGCCGCCTCCAAGGAGGGGGAAGGAGATACCGAGCAAGAAGAAGAGGAGGAAACGAAAGAGGATCAAGTGATCAAGATCTCCATCAAGTTTTCATTCTTCATCAGCAATCCACCAAGATGTTCCTTCATCAACCCTAGATCGTCAAGATCCAAGTATTGCCTCGGAAACCCTCGATTCATTGTAGTTCTAAACACCTGGTATACCTTCTAATTCCTCTTTCTCACGTGAATTCAACCCCGTTTCTCTAAATTCGCGTTGATCTAGAAAACCCTGGTTTGCTATTTCTACGAAGTGCGGACTAGTCCGATTTTATATGTTTCCTGCTGAATTAAATCTATATTGATTTGAATCAATTCCAAAGCTGTCCAAACTTGTTAAAAGCTATTAGAACTAGTTAGTAAACATCATTAGTAACTCATTAACTAGTTATACTTTGCATTTGCATTAATCATGCATGTCATGACATATTGACACTACCAGGATTCCGGTTTATTGCGACGAAAAAAATCGTTGCAATAGGTAAAAATTCGTCTCGATAGGTTGTTCTCGCAACGAATAGAACGTCACGATAGTTTTTCCGACTCGTGGTGATAACAGCTATGGCAATAGGTTATTGCGATGAATTGATATCTGTGGCAAACAGTATGGTATTGCGACGACTCCACGTTGGTGGCAAATAGTATGGTATTGCAACGGTTTAACATGCGATGATTTAACGTATTGCGATGAAAATATCGGTGTTGCAACGATGTCACATTCGTGGCAAAAAGCATGGTACTGCAACGACTCCACGTTCGTTGCAAATGGTATGGTATTGTAGCGGTTTAACGTATTGCGATGATTTAACGTATTACAACGAAAATAACGGTGTTGCAACGATGCCACATTCCTGGCAAAATGTATGGTATTGCAACGACTCCACGTTCGTGGCAAATAGTATGGTATTGCAACGGTTTAACGTATTGCGACAATTTAACGTATTGCAACAAAAATAACGGTGTTGCAATGATGCCACATTCGTGGCAAAAAGTATGGTATTGCAACGACACCACATTTGTGGCAAATAGTATGGTATTGCAACGGTTTAACGTATTGCGACGATTTAACGTATTGCAATGAATAGTACGTTACTTGCAACGATTTCACATCTGTGGCAATAAGTATGGTATCGCGATGATTTCATACTTGTGGTGAATAGTATGGTATCGCGATGTTTTCACATTCGCGGCGAATAGTACGGTGTTGCAACGATTTCACATCTGTAGTGAATAGTATGGTATGGCAACATTTTTACATTCGTGGCGAATAGTATGGTGTTGCAATGATTTCACATCCGTGGCGAATAGTACGGTATCGCAACGATTTCACACTCGTGGCAAATAATATGGTATCGCGACGTTTTCACTTCCGCGGCGAATAGTACAGTATCGCGACGATTTCACACTCGTGGCGAATAATATCATATCGCGACGTTTTCACATTCGTGACGAATACTACGGTGTTGCAACGATTTCACTTCCGTGGCGAATAGTACGGTATCGCGACGATTTCACACTCGTGGCGAATAATATGGTATCGCGACGATTTCACAGCCGTGGCCAATAATACGGTATTGCAACGATTTCACGTTCATGGCGAATAGTATGGTATTTCAACGATTTCAAAACCATGGCAACAGTATTGTATTGCAATGATTTCTGATGTGTGGCAATAGGTTTGTAATGCAACATATTCAAATCTGTTGCAACAGGGTCGTAATGCGACGTTCTCTGGGTGGTGGCAATAGCAGTCTAGTGCAACGCTTTTTTGGTCGTAGCCAAATGTTTGTAGTGCAACGTTTTATAATTTGTGGCAATAGTTAGCTTCCTATTGCAATAGTTTATTTTCGTCGCAATAATCTGTTAATGCCACGTTTTATAATTAGCGGCACTAGAATCCAAATGCACCAGGTTTGAAAATTAGTGGCAACAGAATCAATTTATTCGCACACGATATGTCTGTCGACATAACAACAAACATCCAGCAATTGATGCAACGCTCAAGGACCCTTGTGTCATTGCGAGACGATGTTATTTACACTTTTTTCAGTTTGCAACATTGCACCCATTAAAATAGCACCGCGGCGAGTTGTAGTATTAGGAATTGTTTCTTGAACATCCGGCTTCGACTTGGTGCGAGCAGGAGGCTTTTGTATAGTTGCTGCTAGCCATTGTTGATTTTGCAAGAACTCCATCATTCTACGCATGTCTGCTAGCTCCTTTTCTTGCCGTGCAGAATTGGCTGCCATCTGATCATGTAAAGCCTAGACTTCCTGGATGAGCTGTTCATTTGCTTGGATGAAGCCCTCCATCTGGGAGGTCATATGATCATTTCTTCCTTCCAACTCTTGCACCTGAGAGCTGAGGTCTTCATTTCTATTTTGCAAGGATCGAACTTGCTGGCCGAGCTGGTCAGACATCTGGATATGCAGTCTTTCAGAAACATTAGGATTAGCCATATAATCATGCCCCCAAAACTGTGATCCTCCAGAACCGGTTGCGGATATATAAGTAAGATGGAAGATGTTGTTTCTTTCCTCATCTGGGATTGGGACTCCCAGCTCAGCTTCCTTGACGTTGATTTCGGCACGTGCCTAGGTCTATATACAAAAAGAAAAGTCACATGTACATTGCAAATATTTATTTAAATGGGGACTGTTTGAAGTGGTTCTCACATGTACAGCTTCTACCTGCTCGTTTGCCCATATTGACCGTTCTTCACATGGCTTGCCTCCCATAGTTCTATGTCATCGGGTTCTTTTCTGGTCTCTGGATCGCGCTATATCAAATACAAGTAAAATTTGATTGAATGATTGCAGTGCAAAGTAAAAGCATGATTTAGTTTTCATACCTTCTCGTAACTCAGTTGGGCATAGGATTTCGAGCCAAGCAAGTGTTTTGTCTTTTGAGTACTTTGATTTCGTGAATTGGTTCTACTTATTGACTGCAATTTCAAGAATTAATTTCACTAATGGGTGTTATCAAATAGTTTTTGTAGGATATGAAGGTATTAGAAAGATAGCTGACCATGAATCGCTCGGACCCAAAATAGTCCATAAGCGCCAACCAATCGGAATCTGCTACGTCAACAGGCTTGTTTTGTATACGTTCCTCATCGGTCAAATACTTCTTATATGTGGCATGCAATATTGATCGCCACCCCTTGTAGCACTCACCAGCAATCTTCAATATTTTTCTTCTAGTATCATCTGTGTCCTCCAAGTCCCAAGCATTCTGTACATTGTATATCACACTGTTATAAACGTACAAGATGGTGGTCGCTAGAAAAAATACTTATGTGGGGTGTCACAACACTAACCAGAATGTCTCTCACTATATCGCTCTTCGAAGTATCGCCAACCTCTGCCCACTTCCATACACCAGCGAGGGGTGCATTTTGTTTATTTTAATAACCACATCATCGACAAAGTGCCGCTGATTAGGACGAACCGCAGCACCCAACCTATCGGACCACTGAATTTATAGCTTCCAATTCTGATCATTTGTTCTATTTGCAGATGCTAGATAGCGCAATTTAGCAACCTTAAGTCCTTTAGCCACCCCTCTTCCAAAATTCTTTCCTTCTGTTAGTGTCATTTAAATGGTAACTGTTTAAAGCAAATTAGCAACTGACCAAGCCTAGTATCATGTACAAATAGTGTGAAAGAAGAAGAAGTCTGATGTTTTACCATCTTCAAGACGAGTGCGGCAAATACGAGCGTGGGAACACCGCGTCGCAACAGCATTTTGCTCCATATTGGGCGATGCATCGACTTGTTGACTTCTTTGTTGCTGTTCATACCCTACAATCAGGCATCAGGCAATAGTCAGTGGTGCTACAGCAACCGTAGTACTGCAGGGGATTTTCATTACAGCTGCGAAGCAGGCAAGACAGTAGCTGGCGATGCTAGAGAAAGAGAGGGTTCGCCGGGTGCTCATCATCTGCAATACTGCCAGTTCGGTCTGACTGACATCAGCAGGAGCACGTCTCGAGGCGAATTGGTGGCAGGGCGAGTCATGGACGTCAACGATATTAGCAGGTAGAGGATGCAAGACAGATGAGGCAGCCAGCTTGCGATGTTTAACAAAGCTAGGGTTCGGTCTGGCACTGCAGTGACCACATTTAAGTCAGGGGATCGACGTCCAAATCACACCGGTGATCTCACGTGACTTACGTTTTTACTGCAGGCGATGCAGTAAAGATCCAATGGTGTGATTCCGTTGGATCTTTACTGCATCGTGTGCAGTAAAAATGTATAAGTCAGGTGATCTGCGTCCATTGATATCACCCCGGAGCAAGTTACGAGGCTAGGAGGACAGTGTGGCATATCTAGGAATTAAATTTAGGTGGATTGCATACTGATATTTTGCTCTGCATGTTAGCATCTCGCCCTAAAGTGCTAGAACGGATACATGAATATAATCTTGCATTAATTACCAGACATCAGCAATGCATTTGGCAGTGTAAAAAACGGAATTGAGATCATATAAGCAGCAATGAACCCTCATGTACATGCATCTCTAAACTATATGATACTAACATTTCTTAGTGGACAGGGGTTAATGATATGAGACTATTTTTTCCAGGGTATGCCATGTCATATGGGGCATAGCATGTAGGTACGCCGTAATGGCCAGGGGTTTGCGGGCGGCGGGGTCATCATGGCACGCGAACGATGGGACGTGGAGATGGAGGGAGACGCGTCGGCGAGGACAGTGAAGTGACCACCAGCAGGGCGTGGGCGCCGGCCGGTGCCGGAGTGACCGGCAGTGACATGGGTTTGTGGGCGGCGGGGTCATCATGACACGCGAAGGATGGGACGTGGCGATGGTCGAGGGAGACGCGTTTCTGAGGACACTAAAGTGAGCAGCAGCAGGGTGTGGTCGCTGGTGCCGGAGTGGCGGCGGCGAGAGAGCCCAGCGTGCGCGTGTAGGCATCAATAAATCACACCATCACATATACTAACCAGCAGGGTGTGGGTGCCGACTGGTGCCGGAGTGACCGGCGGCGATAGGGGTTTGCGGGCGGCGGGGTCATCATGACATGCGAAGGATGGGACGTGGCGATGGTGGAGGGAGACGCATCGGGGAGGACACTGAAGTGAGCAGCAGAAGGGTGTGGTCGCCGTTGCCGGAGTGGCCGGCGGCGAGAGAGCCCATCGTGCGTGTGTAGGCATCAATAAATCACTCCATCACATATACTGATTAACTGTTAACTGGGACTAGGAAACTACAATCGCAAAGCTAAAATATTTAGTAGAGCCCGATACATATTTATACTCATAGTACCAGCGTACGAATCTCGGGGTTCCTGAGCATCATGTGCTGCAATATTCTCAGCATACGATGCAAATGAATTAACGTGTTATAAATATGTGTATTTTAATAGTAAACACATTTATAGTTATTCCAGGTGCTTGTTGCCCATCACGATTACTTGTAGATGACATGACGGTTTGGTGTCTTGTTCCTAAAGTAAAGAGTATATATAGTAAGTAACAGTGATAACGTCAGATTACACGAGGATGTGTATTTTAGATCGGGCGGTGTGGTTGCTATGAACTGAAAATGTTTGTTTTGAGCGGAGGAATTAGAAATGAAGGAGTAGGAAAAAAACCATACAATCCGAGAAAGAAAAACAAGAAAAACGTGTATAAACCGTGGGAACTGAAAATCTTAGGAATACAAGTTTGGAACACAGGAATGAGAGTACAACATTGGGAGTGGTTGATAAGATAACCCTGGCGTCATTTACTTCTAAATCAAGAAATTACATAGTACATGCGGTTTTTAATAGTTATCTTTCCTGACATGGAAATGTACTAGAAATACACTACCATAAACTGTCGGAGCGACATTTATTTTGGGGCAGAAGTGTATTGTATTTTATATATGAAAAAAGTAGAATGCAATCAGATGCTAGGGTAAAATAAAAAGATGAATCGATTGTAGGATGCAGATCTAACGATTGAGGATAGTTGATTGCACGATTGCACCATTAATCAGATTTTATACTAGACATTCATGAAACATAAGAAGGAGTTGGGACGACAACTAGGAATGAACTGGCTGCAGCTGTTGGGATGACAACTAAAGAGATAAGGAGGGAGTAGCTCTATAAAAAGACGGCATGGATCGTGTAGAACTTACGTAGCACAAAACTGGAGTCCAGGATTTCGCAGGGCGGGGTCGGCGACAAAGAGGTTCGGTAGAGCCCGTCAAACTTGGTCGCTCGACGTTGTACCCACAGTCACCACCACCACTCACATGAGAATTTCTTAGGAATGCAAGTTTGGAACACAGCACTAAGAGGAGAACATGTGTGCCGGGAACGGAAGCGACTGCAGGATTAGAGGGAGACGCACATTTATATTCGTCGTGGCTAGCTACAAATGGGCGGGACTGGAATTTTGGGCGCACGGAGTGAAGTTTCAATTGTGAAAATCTCAATTGTGCGCGCCAAGAAGAACGAAAAATTTTTTGAGGGCGTGCAGAATTTGGCGCCGTGCCCCTCTGCATGCATGCAATCGTGATTAAATTCATGTAATGTCGCGACGATTCCTGCACATGGTTTTACTCTTCACCGGTACGTCTACCTAGAGCTAGAGGGGTAGACCTCTTCGGACTGCTGCCTCGCCGTGGGACCGCTACCTGCCGTTCATCTTTGTTTTCATGGAGATGTAAAAGCAGTCATGTGGTAGTGGGACATTCCAAAAAAAATACGAACAAAAATATGAATCGCCAAATGTATCATTGTGCTAATGCAAACGACACGCAAATACAGAACACCCAAGTCCACGAAAGGAGGACGGCAAATCCATGGTCCAGTAAAAGGTAAACAATCAGCATTTTATATATAACATTCGTCGCAATGAAATGATAACATATACAGAGTATATACTACTACTAGAAAAAAATATTTTCCCCTGTGATGTCTAATCTTTAGGCCGTCGATCTGAAGCCGTCTGTGATACGAGTATCACAGGTACATACGATGTATATATCAACAATGTCATCGGATATTAGTTACAACGGATAAAGTACTTTTCATGCACCTGTTGCATCAGGCGATGGACTAGTTAGCAATTTAGATGACGTAATTTCCTAATCAAGTTAATTATGCATCATGTATGTTGTTAGTTCTATTACTTGTAAGGATAATGTTTACCGGATTTCATTCATTCAGCCACATGAAATATAGACGGTCCCAAGTTACAAACATATAGGACATGTTTTCGATAAAAGAAGTTTTTTGATACTGCATATACAGAACACATTGTTCATGAACATCAAGACGTATTTCATTAACAAACAAGTAATAGGAAAACACGTAGTAGACACCAAGAACAAGATAAACTACACCTAATACTACTCTACTCAGAGATCACGAAATAGATAAACTACTCCTAATACTACTCTACTGGGAGAAAACCACGTCCTCCTCCTCTGCTGCTGCCGCCTCTGCCACCGGTGCCGCCTCCTCCTCCTCCTCCTCCTCCTATGCCGCTGTCGCCACTGCTGCCGCCTCCGCCGCCGCCGCTGCTGCCGCCTCCTTCTGCTCCTCCTCCGCCGCTGCCGCCGCCTCCATAGCCGCATCCACCTCCGCCTCATGTGATGCCTCTTGCTTCGCATCCTCCGCTGCCCAAGCCGCCTCATACTCCTCAACCTCCGTCACAGTACGAAGCTTCTCGGCGACGCGGTGCAGAATCTTCAGGAGGCCCTCTACCCCAGCAACCTCCGCGATCGTCTTGTGGAGGGCGTCGAGACGACCGACCACAATCATCAACCCGTAGCAGTAGTGGCCCACGATGTCCATGCTCGTGTGGAGGGGAAGGGTCCCAAGACCCAGAAGGCGACACGAGCGATCTGTGTCGGAAAAGACCTTCCGCGCCACTGCGTTGAGCACTAGTGCGCTATGAGCGGCGGCGGACTTGGCATCGGTGGCCACCTTAAGGCGCCGATCGAGTTCGTCGATGCAGTCGGTGAGGAGTTTGAGAGTCTGCTCAACCCAACCGAGATGAGGAAGTGCAGGCGCCACGGGCGGAGATGCGGGTGCTGCCATCAGTTCCACTGGCATTGCCGGCGGTGATGGAAACGGAAAAGGTTGTTCAAAGGACGTCGATGGCCTAGAGCGCTTCGGCGCGGGGCTACCCATTTGTGTGGCGACGGAGGTGTAGAGAAAGAGCGAGAGGTGGTCGACGGTGGCGGGGGGAGAAGTTTAGAGGCTAGGATCTAAGGAGTGGTGCGGCGGAGAAGCAAGAGGACGGTGAGCCTTTATAGCGGGTCGTCCTCTAACCGGGCGTGTCGAGATGATCGGACGCTAGAAGAAACCGCGCTTAATTATGAACCGGTCGGTGGACCTGGTTTCCTCGAAACCGCGGTTTGCATCCTCTCGGTCCCAACGGCTCGACGCGTCCCATCGGCTTCAGAGGCATTTTTTTAGGAGTAAATTTACACGCAGGGAAAAACAATTTTTTCGTTATATAAAAAAAAATCCGTCCGTACACGCCTAAGCCAACTTCGTGACCGCGCGTCCGTGCCAGCGGATGCCTTGCAGCGAACATGGGCCTAGTCCTGCACCCATTACATTCATTCGGATTTTTAACTGCAGCTGTGCGCCATGCCTTATAACGTCGGTGCACCGACCTCAACTTTCTGTGGTGGGACTAATCCTTTGCACCTGTTCCATATGTTCTTTTCTTCTCTGTCCGTTGTCTAATACTATTTCTGTTCTATGTTCAACATGCATGTGCGACCTCGATCCACGATAATGTTTCACGATGTTATACGTGTGTTTTCTCTTTTTGTTGAAAGATCGTCATGTACTTTTTGAGGTATATATATATGCATGCATGTTAGTGTTGTTAAACATGACATAGGTGTTTTAATTCTAGCTATGTCTAACATGCACAGACCGTAAACATGATCAACCAATTACACTACGTAAGAAACCCAAATAGGAGACAACGATGGGCGACAAATCGGATGTCCATCGATCACAAAGTGATGCGAGACGCGCTTAAAGTCATTGTTTGTCTCCTTTAGCTTTGCAATTACAAATCGAGACGAGCTTCAAACCCTAAGTTATTTTGTTTTTGTCCAATTTGCTTGGTTCACTTGTGATAGATTAACACATCACTAAACTTAGTGCACATTCACTTGATTGAAATTCAGAAATTCTAACACACCAGTATTCATTGACACGAATGAACACATATATATTACAAAACACAAGAAATATGTACAAGAACAGAATTGAAGCTAAACATGTACAAGAACTCCTAAAACTACAAAAGAAATACGTACAAGAACTCCTAAAACTACTCTGCCGGACCCGCCTCCTCCTCCCTCTCCCCCAACTTCTCAAACCATGAAAAGAGGTCCTCCTCCTCCTCGTCGTGGTGGTGGTGGTGGTGGTCGCTGTCGTCGTTGCCGTCGTCATCATCGTCGTCATCATCGTCGTCGTCGTCGTCATCATCGTTGTCGTCGTCGTCTTCGTCATCGTCGTCGTTGTCCTCCTCCTCCTCCTCCTCCTCCTCCTCCTCCTCCTCCTCCTCCTCCTCCTCCTCCTCCTCCTCCTCCTCCTCCGGCGACGATGCAGCAGGAGAGTGGGCCGGCAGCTTCGGCTGAGCCGATTGCTCCAGCTGCACCGGTGGCTCCGGCTGCACCGGCGGTGGAACCCCGCCGCGATGGAAGTTTCTCTCTGTCGCTGCCACCAGGGCACTACGGCCCTCGGCGCCGAGCTCCTGGGCCATCGTCCCAGACAAGATGTCCAGGCGATCGGCCACACTCGTGAGGGCGTAGAGGTAGTGGCCGGTGGTATCCATTCTCGGAAACTCGGGAAGGGTACCAAGACCCAAGGCGTCCAAGGCCCGAGACATGCTGTTGTACGCCTCTCGCGCCATAATGAGGCGCTGGTCGTCGTCACCCTCTCGGGGGAGCTACAACATTATCCGCTTACAGGGTGGCTACCTCGGCGGGCTAGGAGGACGAAGGTTGGCCATGGCTGTGGTGATTCATCGGCGCCGGGCTAGGAGGTGGAACGATAGAAGAATAAGAAAGGAGTGCAAAAGTTTTGTGCTTATACATAACCGACGACGCGCCTTATATATGGTCTGTGCGGAGTAGACGAGGTAGCAGTTCGTTTCCCGCGCATTGAACTCTTTGCAGACCTCGTGCGGCGCAAATAAACCACTGTGGAAGATGATCTTCAGAGATCCTTCCGTCTCTCTTGTATCCATGTGGAACATCGCGCATGCGTCCCTGCACCACGGCTTCTTAACTTCTCCGCAGACCTCGTGCGGCGCGTCAGTTACTTGGCGGACTGGAAAGGCCAGCGGCGAGATCTCCGGCGAGCCCCACCACGGCGGAGCCGCACGCGCGCCCTCGGCACAAGGAAGAAGAAATGGTATGTGATGTTGGTTTTCATGTTTCGTGATGTTGTTTTCCTTGTTTTGTAGTAATGTTTTATGTTAATGAACTCAATGTCATTATTTTATGTTAATGAACTCAATGCGGGTGAAGCTTCCCAGACCCGCCCCTACTCCAGCATCGACAAGCCGGAGGTAGCCTCTACAGGCCCCGACTTCTATAAGGGAAAGGTGTGTTATCGCGCCTTAAGCATGCTCACCAAGTTTCAAGCCATGCCATGCCTTGTAGCGTCTTTATTGCCAGTTTCCCCGATGATAGTTCATACCTATGTCTCTAGGTCATGGATTTAATTCTTTTTATACATCTAATAATTATTGACCATAGTTGAGGGATAGTTTACCTATCTCCCTGCGAACACTCCGGATCGAAAAGATTTGAAAACCATCGACGAGTGATGACCGATCGAGATAGCCAAGTTTTGGTCGCCGCCTGTGAGAAAGCCGCGTTTCACCGTCGAGCTCCTAGTTTCCAGCCGTTTTTCTCCTTAATTTCCTAGTCCTGGTTCATGATCCTCAAGGCACAAGAAAGCTTTTGGAGGAGAAACCAAGTCGTTTGAGCTAGAGATAAGGGAGTTCTACCCTGCCGGAGTTGTGGCCACCGCCGCCGCCATCGCACCACCGTTTCCAGCCGTCGGCAAGCCCCAGGGGCAACACCGACGTGCTCCGCGTGGTGAAAAAACCCCAAGCGGCAAGATTGGCGAAGCTTGGCGCACTGGAAACGCCAGCGGCGAGATCTCCAGCGAGCCCCACCACGGTGGCGCCGCGCGCGCGCCCTCTGCGCGAGGAGGAAGAAAGGGTCTGTGATGTTGGTTTTCTTGTTTCGTGATGTTGTTTTTCTTGTTTTGTAGTATTGTTTTATGTTAATGAACTCAATGTCATTGTTCCTCTGTTCCATCTTTTATTTTGTTTTCTGTCTGTTATTTAATGAACTATCGGTTCTATATATTTGTATTCTCTATTAATGAACGACCGTCGCGTACGTGCGTATTTTTGTTGTCAAAGTTGGATTCGATAGGATCATCCATGTTTTTGTATACTGGATCTCGATCCATGCTAGTTGATGTTTCATTTGATGTATGACGATAAAAAAGTTTTTCTTTCGTAGGTTGGATTGGACCATCCATGTTGATATTTCATATGATAATATTTATTTATATATTAATTCTTTATTTTACTAATGTATATTAATAATATACAAATAATAAATATGACGATCGTTTTTCAACAAAAAGAGAAAACACTTGTATAACACCATCAATTTAACATGATCGTGGATCGAGGTCTTGCACATGCATGTTAAACATAGAACACAAATATGGAGTACGTAGTTCATTAGGCAACGGGCAGAGAAGAAAATAACATATGGAATAGACGAACAACATTGAGTTCAGTAACATAGAACATTACAAAACAAGAGAAATGTCATCATGAAACAAGAAAGTCAACATCACAAATCCTCATCAACAAGTGATCAATCATGCATGAAATATGATGTAGACCTTGCTGGCTCTCTTTCAAAAGCATGCATGCATGGTCGGCCATCATACATGATCACGACAAAGCATTAATGCTCGGATAGTCGAACGTGTGGTGTACACGTGTTAATTTTCTCTTATGCCGATGGGACGCGTCGAGCCATTGGGACCGAGAGGATGCAAACCGCGGTTTGGATTAAACCGGGGCCACCGACCAGTTCATAAGCACGGTTTCCTCTAGCGTACGATCATCTCCACACGCCCACTTATACGTGTGTTTTCTCTTTTTGTTGAAAGATCGTCTTGTTTGAGGTATGCATGTTAATTTTGTCAAACGTGACTGGGGTCTTTTCTATGTCTAACTTGCATGCACCCCAAACATGTTCAACCAATTAATACGTGTTTAATTTCTCGTTTTGATGATGGATATCGTCAGAGTATGAGGCCTTGCCGATGTATGCTACGCCCCAAACATGCATGATCAAGGAGCCTACAACTCTAGACGATATCCAACATCAAAAAGAGGAATTAGTACACATTAAAAAGAGGAATTAGTACAACTCTAGCTAGCTCGGTTCCTCTCTTCTCTTTCGCGTTTTCTGCCCCGCTCGTACGCCGCCGACCTCACTTTGGAACTCCAATGATCGCTTGCCAACTAGGCAAGGATCGATCGGGAGTCCTTTAGCAATGTTGTTCACAACTTGCTTGCGCACCTTCTCAACCTTTTGTTTCGGTGTTTCCTCAACCGGTTGGGCGGTATTTCGCAGTTTCCCGACTACCGCGGGTGAAGCTGCCGAGACCCGCCCCTACTCCACCGTCCACAAGCCGGAGGAAGCCTCTACAGGCCCCGACTTCTATAATGGAACGGTGTGTTATCGTTCCTTAAGCATGCTCACCAAGTTACAAGCCATTCCATGCCTTGTAGCGTCTTTATTGCCAGTTTCCCCGATGATAGTTCATACCTATGTCTCTAGGTCATGGATTTAATTCATTTTATACATCTAATAATTCTTGACCATAGTTAGGGGATAGTTTACCTATATCCCTGCGAACACTCCGGATCAAAAAGATTTGAAAACCATCGACGAGTGATGAACGATCGAGATAGCCGAGTTTTGGTCGCCGCCTGTGAGAAAGCCGCGATTCACCGTCGAGCTCCCAGTTTCCAGCCGTTTTTCTCCTTAATTTCCTAGTCCTGGTTCATGATCCTCATGGCACAAGAAAGCTTTTGGAGGAGAAACCAAGTCGTTTGAGCTAGAGATAAGGGAGTTCTACCCTGCCGGAGCTATGACCGCCGCCGCCGCCATCGCACAGCCGTTTCCAGCCATTGGCAAGCCCCGACGGCAACACCGACGTGCTCTGCGTGGTGAAAAACCACCCAAGCGGTAAGATTGGCGAAGCTTGTCGCACTGGAAAGGCCAGCGGCGAGATCTCCGGCGAGCCCCACCACGGCGACGCCGCGCGCGCGCACTCGGCGCGAGGAGGAAGAAAGGGTCTGTGATGTTGGTTTTCTTGTTTCGTGATGTTTTTTTCTTGTTTTGTAGTATTGTTTTATGTTAATGAACTCAATGTCATTGTTCCTCTGTTCCATCTGTTATTTTGTTTTCTGCCTGTTATTTAATGAACTATCGGTTCTATATATTTGTATTCTCTCTTAATGAACGACTATCGCGTACGTGCATTTTTTTTGTTGTCAAAGCTGGATTCGATAGGATCATCCATGTTTTTGTATACTGGATCTCGATTACTGCTAGTTGATGTTTCATTGGATGTACTAGACAATCAAAAAGTTTTTGTTTCGTAGGTTGGAGTGGACCATCCATGTTGATATTTCATATGATAATATTTATTTATATATTAATTCTTTATTTTACTAATGTATATTAATAATATACAAATAATAAATATGACGATCGTTTTTTCAACAAAAAGATAAAATACTTGTATAACACCATCAATTTAACATGATCGTGGATCGAGGTCTTGCACATGCATGTTACACATAGAACACAAATACGGAGTACGTAGTTCATTAGACAATGGATAGAGAAGAAAATAACAAATGGAATAGACGAACAACATTAAGTTCAGTAATATAGAACATTACAAAACAAGAGAAATGTCATCATGAAACAAGAAAATCAACATCACAAATCCTCATCAACAAGTGATCAATCATGCATGAAACATGATGGAGACCTCGCTGGCTCTCTTTCAAAAGCATGTATGCATGTCTGACCATCATACATGATCACGACAAAGCATTAATGCTCGAATAGTCGGACGTGTGGCGTACACGTGTTAATTTTCTCTTATGCTGATGGTACGCGTCGAGCCGTTGGGACTGAGAGGATGCAAACCGTGGTTTGGAGTAAACTGGGGCCATCGACCAGTTCATATTCCTTTAAGCTGGAGGACTCTGTCCATCCGACCGTGGAGAACCAAACTGCAAAACAGGAAATCAATTGACGCAGATTAATCCAGTCCTGATGTTGTTTTTCTCTTCTTGTTTTTAATGTTTTTCTTTTCTTGTTTTGTGATGCAACGGCTGGAACCAGCCGGAAGTACTTATTACCACTGGCCCTATGCCCCTATACACGGTGTCATCATTACCAGAACTCCCATCGCCCTCGTCGAGCATGCAGTTGCGATACCCGAGAGGATGTAAACAAGATTTAATTTTCTCTTTTTGTTGAGAGATATATATAGTCATCCAATAATATATATATATATTATTGTTTGAGGCTCGATGATCATGTTTGCGGTGTATATATAGCATGTGAACATGTCATGAAAGATGACCCTCGATCATGCACATGTCGATATGAATTATATATGATGGGCCCTTTGCGTGTGAAATTACTCCTAAAAAACTGCCACTGAAGCCGATGGGACGCGTCGAGCCATTGGGACCGAGAGGATGCAAACCGCGGTTTCGAGGAAACCGGGGCCACCGACCGGTTCATAATTAATCGCGGTTTCCTCTAGCGTCCGATCATCTCCACACGCCCGCTATTAGATGACGAACCGCTATAAAGGCTCACCGTTCTCTTGCTTCTCCGCTGCACCGCTCCTTAGATCCTAGCCTCCAAACTCCTCCCCCCGCCACCGTCGACCACCTCTCGCTCTTTCTCTGCACCTCTGTCTCCACACAAATGGGTAGCCCCGCGCCGAAGCGCTCCAAATCATCGATGTCCTCCTTCTCCATTTCCATCGATGCCGGCAATGCCGGTGGAACTGATGGTGGCGCCCGCATCTCCTTAGCCCGACTAGTTACAGGAGACTGTCCGGCTCTTTACCGCCCGCATCGAATTAACACGCCGAATTAAAGATGTCGAAGACGACGTGTCCTCCACCGTCGATCATGCAAGAGCGCTGGACACAATGTCGCGGGATGTATTTAACAATACATCTCTCATATGTTGCCGTTTGGGTCTTAGGAGGCTTCCCCAGCTGTGACACCCTAATTTTCATGCATCATGCCCTGCATACACTCATATACAAGTTTTACATTAACCCAAAACAAGAGGAACGAGTTTAAAATTGATTCGGGGCATTTAAAATCGATTTGGAACAAAACCGCACATAAAATGCAGGAAAGTGCGGACTAGTCCGAATTCTCTCTGGCTAAAAACGGACTTGTCCGTTTTTGCTGCGGACTAATCCAATTTTTGGCACTGGAAACTTTCGGACTTGCCCGATTTTGTGCGGACTAGTCTGATATTCCAAGAATCCTTGAAAATTTGCTAAGTCCTTGGACTTTTCCGGACTAGTCCGGTGTTCCAGCGAACTTGTCCGTTTTCCTCTCTGTTTAAAGTCGGACTTGTCCGATGTTTGTCCAGACTTGTCCGATTTTCTCTCTGGACGACTTCGGACTAGTCCGATCCTTTCCAAACTTGTCCGATATTTTGCGACTCCGAGTTGATCTTTTGTTTTACGACTTGTTTCTTGGGTTTCACATTATGTGGGCCTAGGGACGTCGTGCCTAACTCTTTTAGAGCCCATGTGGGACTCTAAACCGGCCTCTACTTATCACAAACTCGAAATCCATCTAACCCTAGCCTCCACCTCTATATAAACAGCCCCACCGCTTGGTTTGACATCTATTTGCCACTTTTCCATCCACCCAAACCCTAGTTCGTGGGGAGCCACCATCAAGGAGGGAGGAGAAGATCCCAAGCAAGAAGAAGAGGAGGAGGAAACGAAAGAGGATCAAGATCTCCACCAACTTTTCATTCTTCACCACCAATTCATCCACATGTTCATCACCAACCCTAGATCATCAAGATCCAAGTGCTACCTCCAAGTTTCTTGATTCATTGGAGTCTTAAACACCTGTTATATCTTCTATTCTCTTTTCCTTACGTGAATTCAACCTCTAATCTCCGAATTTACGTCGATCTAGAAAACCCTAATATGCTGATCTCGTAAAGTGTGGACTTGTCCGGTCCCTAGCGGACTAGTCTGATCTTCCTGGTTAAATTGCATCAAATTAATTCTAAAATTTGATCCAATCAACTCCAAACCTGTATAAACTTGTTAAAAGCTATTAGAACTAGTTAGTTATCATTAAAAGAAATCTAGTAACAAGTTCTACCTTGCATTTGTATTAATCATGCATGTCATGTCATATTGAGTAATATTTGTGCACTCTTTGATTGTGTTTCTTGTCTTGTATGTTTATTGTGTGGATTAGACGGATTTTCGCTAGAGAGTGCCGCAGAGGATCTCCAGCACCAAGAGTTTGAAGGCTTTGATCCTAATCAACAACAAGAGCAAGGAAAGTGTCCTTGATGCATATTGATCCTGTTTTTAAAATAAATGTTTTGTTTTCAAAACTGCATGCTTCTGTACATTTTGATAAGAATCCTATGATAGGATGTTTACTAGACTTGTTAAACCACCCTTTGTCACCTGGAATTCATTGTAGAGAGTCGGGAAGGGTTCTTTAACTTTTGCTTTGCTTAATCAACTGGGATGGAAAACAACTATACCACTCAATTTAATTATGCATGGATGAGATTATGGTTAACTTGAACTGGTTAAATCTGATATGGTAATGAGTGATCTAAGCAAGCCTGGCATGTGGATGGTTGGATGTTATGGTGGTTTTCTTGCTTTAGATCTAAGGATCGGTTCATGCGAGAATAAGCCAGGACTACAGTGCCACCACGAGGCCAAGTATGGGTGCGGCATAGCTGATTAATTAGGGCTTTGCTGGTGCTGTTTGGACCAATGTGGATGCTCGGGGAAGTGGTAGTCGGATTGGGTTTGTTGATGATTGGTGGGACTACCCTGGGATCCGAATGGCTCAAGAGGGGGACCTTGGTTGAAGATGTGCTCAGTTGGAGGCATCGCCACCGGTGAAACCTCAGTGGGGTCTAAATAGGCTAGTAATCCCTTTGTAAAGGCTATTTTGTCATCTCTTGGCCATACACCAAAGGAAGTGTAATTGGCGAAAGGGAGGTTCTCTAGTCGCCGACGGGTGATGAAATCACAAACACGTGGGTAAAGCGATAGAAACTCTGAAGAGTCTAACAAAACTATCATGATAGCCGTGCTCCCAGTTATGAGCACCTGGACAACTTCCATGATTAGAGGGTACTTAGCATTGGGATGGTATTTGGGATGGTTATGGTATGGTAATGGTTATGGCTGGTTATGGATTTATTTCTTGTATTGAATATGGTTATTGGCAATGGTGAAATCTGGAATTATTGATGATGGTAGCGAATTCAGATTGGTATTATGATATTACTTATGATTATGATGGGTTTGATTCATATAAATATAATATATTGCTTTTCAAATGTTTTAATGTACTTTTCAGCACTTTGCCATTATTATTGTCGTCATTTGAATAAGCCACATGTCATACTTTCCACACTTGCTGAGTATGACATGTACTCACTCTTGCAATCCCCCCCAACAGTTGCAGGTCAAGATTGGGAGTTTAATAGTGATAATGCGGAGTTCTAGGCCGTGTCTACCGTCAGCTTTTGCCTGTGGTGTTGATTGGAGTTGTGCTATACCCTATCCCTTATGCTTAGGTTGCTTAGTTGCTTAATTAGTTTATTTCCGCTGCATTAGTTGAACTTGTCATAAATATTCACTAGAGGTTGTAACCGAGGATAATATGGCTTGTGTAATAAAATTTGGTTAATTAATTTTGTTATGTGGTAATTTTTTGTATACTCTTTTGAGATTGCACTCGTGTATGTGTGCTGAACATCCTGGGCACACATATGCGTTAGCTTGGTTCATTTTTCGGAACCGGGCGTTACAGATTGGTATCAGAGCCACAGGTTGACCGTAGGATGCAGCCTAGATAGAATGGACACTTTAGAGCACATAGGAGCACTCAGGAATCGATGAGTTTTTGCTTGGAGTGTTGTTTGCTATATATATATTGTTTGCTTGTGTGCTTAATAGAGGATTTTGGGGTGCTTTAGCATTGCCATGTCCACCTAGGCTAGTGTAGCTAGCTGTTTAGTTTCATATCCCTTGATGCATATAGTTGGGGATGTTCTCTAATTCATACCTATTGCTTTTCTTTAGATGGTGAGGACTCGCAACCAGAGGGATGGCAATGATGAGGAGGAGAACAATGGAGTGCCTCAGAACAACATCGGACAAGGATCTACTCATTGAGCTATCATCATTGAGCAGCTATTGTCTATGCAAAACCAGCTCATGCAGACCATGATACAAACAATGGGACAGCTGCAGGCTGGCAACATCAACAATCAGCCCCACATGCCTCCACCGCCACCCCCGCCTCCTCATAACCGATTGGGATAGATTATGAGGACAAGGCCACCAACCTTTGCTCAAGCCGCTGACCCTATGGATGCGGATGATTGGCTCAAGTCAGAAGGTCTTGTTTGCTTCTCATCATCTAGTTGGAGCAGCTGCGGATTGGTGGGATGCCTATTGCAATGCTCATGAGAACCAAGAGAGAATTACTTGGGCCAAATTCAAGGAGAATTTTCATTCTCATTATGTGCCCGAGGGTGTTATGATTTTGAAGAGACAAGAATTTGAGAACTTAAGGCATGGAAGATCAAGCGTGGGTGAATATCTCAACAAGTTCACTCAACTCTCAAGGTATGCGCCTGAGGATGTTAGTCGGAACAGTCAGAAGCAATACTTGTTTATGAGAGGCCTCAATAATGAAATTCAAGTGCAATTGCTCAATTGTGACTACGCAAATTTTCAGAAGATTGTGAACAAAGCAATTGTGGTTGAGCACAAGATTCGTGAGATGGAGCATGACAACAAGAGGAAGGCTCTATATCAAGGACAGCAACAAGGAAGTAATATGCGCCCTCGCTTTACGCCGCCCAATGTGCCTCATTACAGCTCATCTATTCCTGCTCAGCGCCCTGGTTATGCACCACGCCCAACTCAGTTTGTGCAGCAGCGCCCTGTTATGCAAGCACTTAGGCCTCCAATGCCATATGCGCCTCGTGCTAATTTTCCTGCTGCAAATGTTCAAAACCAAGCTCGTCCCAATATTTCTAGTGGAGTTAAGATGTGTTATACTTGTGGAGAAGCTGCACACTTTGCGCATCAATGTCCTAAGTCAGGCCTTGGTCAAGGAAGCAATGCGCCGAGGCAAAACCCAAGACCCAAAGGAGGAGCGCCACAAGGAGGTCATGGACAGCAGAATTTTGCTCGTGGCAACGTGAACCATGTCTCTACGAGGGATGCTCAACAAGTGGATGACGTGGTCATTGGTATGTTTCTCGCCAACTCCAACCCGCGACTATGTTATTTGATTCTGGAGCATCGCATTCATTCATTGCATCGAAGTATGTTGCCAAGTATAGTCTGCCTATCTCTCGTATGAAGTTTACTCTATTGGTTAAGTCTCCTGGAGGAGAGATGAGAACAAATATAGTATGTCCAAAAGTAAGCCTTAGAATAAGGGGCGTAGACTTCTCCGCCAACCTCATTGTTTTGGATTCTCAAGGGTTGGATATTTTACTTGGTATGGACTGGTTGAGAAAGCACAATGGAGTTATTGAGTGTGCCACGAAGACGGTGAAGTTGACCAATGAAGAAGGGATCACTGTAGAATTTGAAGCATCTCAAACCGCACCTAAGCAATTGGAGTTGAATCATATGGACGGTGCCGCAATTGAGGAGATTCCGGTGGTGTGTGAATTTTTGGATGTTTTTCCAGACGAGTTGCCAGGTATGCCACCTGATCGAGACATTGAGTTTGTTATTGATTTAATACCTGGAACTGCACCTATAGCTAAGAGGCCGTATAGGATGCCTCCTTTGGAATTAGCGGAGCTCAAGAAGCAGATTCAAGAGCAATTAGAGAAGGGTTTTATTCGCCCTAGTTCTTCACCTTGGGGAGCGCCTGTGCTGTTTTTGGACAAGAAGGATGGATCCCAAAGGATGTGCGTGGATTACCGAGCTCTCAACGAGGTAACAATCAAGAACAAGTACACCTTGCCATGCATAGAAGACTTGTTTGATCAGATGAAGGGTGCTTGTGTCTTCTCTAAGATTTATTTGAGGTCAGGATACTTTCAAATGAAGATTAGACCATCGGACATACCCAATATAGCTTTTAGGACACGGTATGGATCTTATGAGTACACCGTGATGTCTTTTTGATTGACAAATGCGCCTGCCTACTTTATGTACCTCATGAATAAGGTCTTCATGGAGTACATGGACAAGTTCGTCGTGGTGTTTATTGATGATATTATGACCTACTCGAAGGATGAGGAAGAACATGAGGAACACTTGAGGCTTATGTTGCAGAAATTGAGGGAGCATCGATTGTATGCCAAGTTCAACAAGTGTCAGTTTTGGTTGAAAGAGGTGTCATTTTTGGGTCATATAATCTCAGGAGGAGGAGTATCGGTTGATCCTGGAAAAGTGAGAGACGTGTTGAAGTGGGAACCACCGCAAAATGTTAAGGACATAAGGAGTTTTCTTGGGATGGCTGGATATTACCGTAGGTTTGTCAAGGACTTTTCCATGATAGCCAAGCCTATGACGGAGTTGCTAATGAAGGGAAAGGCGTTCCAATGGACTGAAGCTTGTCAGAATAGTCTTGAGGAGTTGAAGAAGAGGTTGACAACAGCGCCAGTTTTTGTACTCCGGATGTGAGCAAGAGTTTTGATATTTATTGCGATGCATCGAGACAAGGGCTTGGATGTGTATTGATGCAAGAAGGTCAAGTGATCGCCTATGCATCAAGACAATTGAAGAAACATGAGCAGAATTACCCAACACATGATCTTGAACTAGCAGCCGTGGTACATGCATTGAAGATTTGGAGGCACTATATTCTTGGACATAGGTGTGAAATTTATACGGATCATAAGAGTTTGAAGTATATTTTCACACAAACAGATCTGAACTTGAGGCAACGAAGATGGTTGGAGCTCATCAAAGATTATGATTTGGGGATCAACTATCATCCGGGAAAAGCAAATGTAGTGCCCAATGCTTTGAGTAGAAAAGGAGTAAGTCATCAACTCACAGTTCGAGAGTTACCATTCGAGTTATGCAAGGAGTTTGAACGGTTCAACCTCGGGTTTGTAAATGAGATGGAGATGATGGAGTTAAACACAACCTTGGAGCAAGAAATTCGAGAGGCACAAACCGCAGATGAGGAGATCAAGGAAATAAAGGAAAGGATCGAGGAAGGGAGAGAATTCAGATTTGATGAAGATGAACATGGTACCTTATGGCTTCGAAAGAGAATCGTTGTGCCTAATGCAAAGCATGTTCGGGAGACAATATTAAAGGAGGCACATGACTCGCCTTACTCAATTCACCCTGGTTGTACAAAGATGTACAAAGACTTGAAGACTTGCTATTGGTGGGATTGCATGAAGAAGGACATAGCTGAATATGTAGCATTGTGTGATGTGTGCCAACGAGTCATGGCAGAACATCAAAGGCCAGCTGGATTATTGCAACCATTGAGAATCCCGGAATGGAAGTGGCAAGAAATTGGAATGGACTTCATAGTTGGGTTACCACGTACTCAGTTCAGGTATGACTCAATTTGGGTAATTGTGGATCGCTTAACCAAGTCAGCTCATTTTGTCCCTGTGAAGGCCAAATATACAGCCGCACGATTGGCCGAAATATACATGGAGCATATTGTGTGTCCACACGGAGTACCGAAGAAGATAGTCTCAGATAGAGGTTCTCAATTTACTTCTAGGTTTTGGCAAAAATTGCATGAAGCTTTGGGAACGAGGTTGAATTTTAGTTCAGCATATCATCCTCAAACGGATGGACAAACCGAGAGGACCAATCAGATTTTGGAGGACATGTTAAGAGCTTGTGCTTTAAAGCATGGGAAGAGTTGGGACAAAAGCTTGCTATACGCAGAATTTTCATACAACTATAGTTACCAAGCAAGTTTGAAGATGTCACCGTATGAAGCGCTTTAAGGGAGGAAGTGTAGGACACCTTTATTCTGGAATGAGGCAGGAGAAACTCAAGTACTTGGTCCGGATGTGTTGCAAGAAGCCGAAAAGCAAGTCCAAATAATTCGTGAGAACTTGAGGGCTGCCCAATCAAGGCAAAAAGGTTATGCAGACAATAGAAGAAGGAAACTAGCCTTTGAAGTGGGAGATTTTGTTTACCTCAAGGTGTCACCAATGAGGGTCGTAAGAGGTTTAACATAAGAGGAAAGCTAGCACCTCGCTATATTGGACCATTCAAGATTTCGGACAAAAGAGGAGAAGTAGCGTATAAGTTGGAGATGCCAGCTCATCTTTCAGACGTGCATGATGTCCTTCATGTTTCCCAGCTCAAGAAGTGCTTGAGAGTACCGGAAGAACAAGTGCCAATGGAGGAATTGGAACTAGAGGAATATTTGACTTATGCCGAACAACCGATCAAAATCTTGGAAACCAAGGAGAGAGTCACAAGGAACAAGGTCATTAGGAGCACCACACAGAAAAAGAAGCAACGTGGGAATTGGAGGATGATATCAAGAAGGACTTTCCCTATCTCTTCTCTTCCGCGTCGAATCTCAAGGGCGAGATTCATTTTAAGGGGGGTAGGTTTGTGACACCCTAAATTTCATGCATCATGCCCTGCATACACTCATATACATGTTTAACATTAACCCACAACAAGAGGAACGAGTTTAAAATTGATTCGGAGCATTTAAAATTGATTTGGAACAAACCGCACTTAAAATGCAGGAAAGTGCGGACTAGTCCGATTTTACTGAGGACTAGTCCGATTTCTCTCTGGCTAAAAATGGACTTGTCCATTTTTGCTGTGGACTAATACGATTTTTGGCACTGGAAACTTTCGGACTTATCCGATTTTGTGCGGACTAGTCCGATATTCCAAGAATCCTTGAAAATTTGCTATGTCCTTGGACTTTTCCGGACTAGTCCGGTGCTCCAGCGGACTTGTCCATTTTCCTCTCTGTTTAAAGTCAGACTTGTCCGATGTTTGGCCAGACTTGTCCGATTTTCTCTCTGGACGACTTCAGACTAGTCCGATCCTTTCCGGACTTGTCCGATATTTCGTGACTCCGAGTTGATCTTTTGTTTTATGACTTGTTTCTTTGGTTTCACATTAAGTGGGCCTAGGGACATCGTGCATAACTCTTTTAGAGCCCATGTGGGACTCTAAACCGGCCTCTACTTATCCCAAACTCGAAATCCATCTAACCCTAGCCTCCACCTCTATATAAACAGCCCCACCGCTTGGTTTGACATCTATTTGCCACTTTTCCATCCACCCAAACCCTAGTTCGTGGGGAGCCACCATCAAGGAGGGAGGAGAAGATCCACAGCAAGAAGAAGAAGAGGAGGAAACGAAAGAGGATCAAGATCTCCACCAAGTTTTCATTCTTCACCAACCCTAGATCATCAAGATCCAAGTGCTACCTCCATGTTTCTTGATTCATTGGAGTCCTAAACACCTAGTATATCTTCTATTTATTTTCCTTACACGAATTCAACCTCTAATCTCCGAATTTACATCGATCTAGAAAACCCTAATCTGCTGATCTCGTAAAGTGCAGACTTGTCCGGTCCCTAGCAGACTAGTCCGATCTTCCTGGTTAAATTGCATCAAATTAATTCTAAAATTTGATCCAATCAACTCCAAACCTGTATAAACTTGTTAAAAGCTATTAGAACTAGTTAGTTATCATTAAAAGCAATCTAGTAACTTGTTCTACCTTGCATTTGCATTAATCATGCATGTCATGTCATATTGAGTAATATTTGTGCACTCTTTGATTGTGTTTCTTGTATTGTATGTTTATTGTGTGGATTAGACGGATTTGTGCTAGAGAGTGTCGCGGAGGATCTCCAGCACAAAGAGTTTGAAGGCTTTGATCCTAAACAACAGCAAGAGCAAGGCAAGTGTCCTTGAAGCATATTGATCCTGTTTTTAAAATAAATGTTTTGTTTGCAAAACTGCATGCTTGTGTCAATTTTGATGGGAATCCTATGATAGGAAGTTTACTAGACTTGTTAAACCACCCTTGTCACCTGGAATTTATGGTAGAGAGTCGGGAATGGCTTTTTACCTTTTGCTTCGCTTAATCAACTGGGATGGAAAACAACTATTCCACTCAATTTAATTATGCATGGATGAGATTATGGTTAACCTGAACTGGTTAAATCTGATATGGTAATGGGTGATCTAAGCAAGCCTGGTATGTGGATGGGTTGGATGTTATGGTGGTTTGCTTGCTTTAGATCTAAGGATCGGTTCATGCGAGAATAAGCCAGGACTACAGTGCCACCACGAGGCCAAGTATGGGTGCGGTGTAGCTGATTAATTAGGGCTTTGCTAGTGCTGTTTGGACCAATGTGGATGCTCGGGGAAGGGGTAGTTAGATTGGGTTTGTTGATGATTGGTGGGACTACCCTGGGATCCAAATGTCTCAAGAGGGGGCCCTTGGTTGAGGATGTGCTCAGTTGGAGGCATCGCCACTGGTGAAACCTCAGTGGTGTCTAAATAGGCTAGTAATCCCTTTGTAAAGGATATTTTGTGATCTCTTGGCCATACACCAAAGGAAGTGTAATTGGCGAAAGGGAGGTTGTCTAGTCGCCGACGGGTGATGAAATCACAAACACGTGGGTAAAGCTGTACAAACTCTGCAGAGTCTAACAATACTATCATGATAGCCGTGCTCCCAGTTATGAGCACCTGGACAACATCCATGATTAGAGGGTACTTAGTATTGGGATGGTATTTGGGATGGTTATGGTTTGGTAATGGTTATGGCTGGTTATGGGTTTATTTCTGGTATTGAATATGGTTATTGGCAATGGTGAAATATGGAATTATTGATGATGGTAGTGAATTCAGATTGGTATTATGATATTACTTATGATTATGGTGGGTTTGATTCATATAAATATAATATATTGCTTTTCAAATGTTTTAATGTACTTTTCAGCACTTTGCCATTATTATTGTCGTCATTTGAATAAGCCACATGTCATACTTTCCACACTTGCTAAGTACGACATGTACTCACTCTTGCAATCCCCCCCAACAGTTGCAGGTCAGGATTGGGAGTTTAATGGTTATAATGCGGAGTTCTAGACCGTGTCTACCGTCAGCTTTGCCTGTGGTGTTGATTGGTGATGCGCTATACCCTATCCCTTATGCTTAGGTTGCTTAGTTGCTTAATTAGTTTATTTCCGCTGCCTTAGTTGAACTTGTCATAAATATTCATTAGAGGTTGTAACCGAGGATAATATGGCTTGTGTAATAAAATTTGGTTAATTAATTTTGTTCTGTGGTAATTTTCTGTATACTCTTTTGTGATTGCACTCGTGTATGTGTGATGAACCTCCTGGGCACACATATGCGTTAGCTTGGTTCATTTTTCGGAACCGGGCGTCACACCAGCTCCTCAGCATGGACTCCGCCGGTTACTACTTGTTCGGGTTAAGCTTTGTGGCCGCTCTTCTCGATGCCCTCCACGAGACGATCGCGGAGGTTGCTAGGGTATAGGGCCGCTGGAAGATTCTGCACAGCGTCGCCTGTAAGCTCGGTGTGGAGACGGAAGAGGAGTCGCCACCGCTGTCGGAGGCAGAGGCGTAGCCGCCGGAGGATGCGTCGGCCGCGGCGCGCGCGGCGGCGGAGGTGGACGAGGCCTCCGAGTAGAATAGGATTAGGAGTAGTTTTGTTCTTGTTTCCACAGGTTTTTTGTCCATGTTTTCTTTACTATTGTTTGTAATATATGTGTTGGTAGTATGTTAATGTAATATGTCTTTTATGTTCATGAACAATGTGTTTGATGCATTATCAAAAATTATCCTTTTATCGAAAAACATCTCCTTTAGTGACGCCAAGTTTTAACCTCTAACCCACTTTGTGCATGAATCGAAAAACATCTCCAGTCGTGATGTTGTGTTTCTCTTGTTTTTTTTTTTTTGATATTTTTCTTTTCACGTTTTGTCATGTTGTTTTCCTGCAAAAATCTGAACAGTCGCGAGACTCACGATGTTATTATTGCATGGACTGGAATAGGCCGGAAGTTACCCCTATACGCGGTGTCATCATTACAATGTCACGGCATCCCCTGCAATACTGCAAGTGCAGTAGCAGGGGCTGACATGTGGGTCCTATGATGTGTGGGGCCCACATGTCAGCCCCTGCTACTGCACCTGCAGTACTACAGGGGATGTGCGGCGCTTCCATGTTGTTTCGCTTTATTATATAGGAGTACTCCAGAGACTCCCAAGAAACCGCAACCTCCAAATACTAGTAGTACATCCAAGATCAGGCAAGAATGCACGTAGTTACTTACGGTGCACATCCCCATGGGATTGGCATGTACTACAAGTTAAGAAATAAACTGGAGAGAGATGCTTTGGTCCTAGCAAATCCCCACGTGGTCGGGAATCGGAGTTCAGATTTGAAAAACATGATGAGGCAAGTCTTAATATGCGTCGTGCTCAGTTTACTAGAAGGTGTTGGATTTTGCTACTTGGTTATCCTCTGGATCTAAAGGAGCGAAGGTTTATTGAACAAACCTGCTACAATTTTGGCCAGTTGCTTCATTGGGATGAAAATGATCCAAACCCGACTAGGGTCATTCTGCCGGTGATGGTGGATAATCCACTTGACATCCCTCGAAGCCTTGTTCTCAGGAGAGGCAACGAAGTCGGTGGGGAATGACGTTCATGGACTGTACCAGTTTACGTCTAAGGTCTTGATTTTGTGGACCACCTTCCGGGTGATGAGGAGGACCCTCCGCCTTTCAATGGCAACCCCCACCCTTACCATGGACCAGTCTTGCCTGGTCCTTATCCTGATGATCAAGGTCCTCCACCTGCTGCCCCAGATGACTTGGGGCAGAATGATCCTGGCGACTAGAATAATGAAGCGTCGGATATGTTGTCCACGGCGCAGGTAGCATATAATATCCTAATCTTTCTCCTCATATATAGCGTGTTAACTATGTTTTCAACCCCAAATGATCTAGAAAAATTACTCCAAATTTGATTATGCCATAAACTAATTGCTGCTGAAAACAATGACGGTGGTCCAAGCAAGGTTGTCGTGATGCAGGATGCATGGAGGTAGACCTAAGCTATGTGGTGGTGCAGGACGATGCATGGAGCTAGCTGACGGACTGAAGGTGCTGCTTGAAGAGATGTGGTGCGGACTAGATGTGCCAATTAGTTTATTTTGTGTTTTTTGATTACGTAAGAGCTAGTACTGTCAAATTAGTTTGTTGCGTGGAATGGTACGTTGAACACTACTGTTTGGTTCCGTCGATGTTTATATCTAGTATTTAATCCTTGTTTATATCACTGTGTTGCAAGTTGAAGAGATTTTATGCGTATGCTTTATTTTAATCCTTGTTTATATCACCGTGTTTATATCTAGTAGTACTTAATTATGAACCTGTATAGAAGTAGCAATTTATACAACTTTATAATTAGTGAAGCCAAAATTTATAGAACCTAGATTTTTTAAAGCACATGTGTCACTTCTGGAGGAATCCATTCCTTTAAATTGCCCCGTGAGTTTCCTTTGATGCATACGGGGCTAAAAAAAAGACGAGCGCGCATAGGGGAAACACAACAAGTGCAACATTCATCAGAGACGAGCATGCATATATAGGAGAAACACATCAACATGCCTTATACAAGTCTATTTTATATACTCCCTTTGTTCACTTTTCATTGGCGTTGGGAGAACTAGGGGTAGCACATCCAAAAGGGAATGGAGGGATTATAACCCATAGAGTACAACACGTTATGGCAGAACAGGTCATACTCGCGCTCAATCCTACAGTTCTTAGTACAGAAGACGGTCCACTCGTACCACCCACGCCGGCCGCAGCGGGCAGGCCCCTGGTTCCCCCCTGTTGGGAAGCGGCAAACGTCATCGTCAATGTCGAGCAGTGCCACCGGCGGCAGTCCCGTAGGAGGCCTACGCAGTAACCTCCAGCTCACGAAAACGTCGAGCCTCTGCATGGCTTGATTCCGACACCGGTAGCACTCCGTGTTGGTCCTCTTCATCGCGACGGACCCGACCACGTTGTCGCCAACGTGGGCCTCACCTTCGACCTGCCGAATATACTCGAGGGCATTGCGGTCCCCGCGGTCGGCGTCGTAGCGGAGCATGGCGAGGCCATAGGCCGCAACCTTGTGGCCGTTCGCGGTCGCCCGGGCAAGGAACTGGGGGCCCCGTTGCGCCTGCGCGCGGCCGTAGTTGAAGAAGAGGTCGAACCCGGTGATGTAGCACGCATGAGGTTTGCCCACGTTGGCCAGGCGCTCCACGAGGGCGTCGTAGCTCCCGTTCCCGTGCCGTTGGAACCACTCCCAGCTGCTCTCCCGCTCCAACGCCACGCGCCTGCCCACGGCGGGATCACGACACGCCGCGTGCATGGCCTTGTAGGTTGCGTGCAGACTGGAGAGGTCATCCATGGGCTGGGTGGAGGTTGCGGCGACCCACCCCGTGATCAGGACTGCAATATCGTGCGTCAAGGGGAACTCCATGGGCTTCGAAGGGAACCAATGAGGGCGCGCGCGACGGAGAGGAAGAGTACACGCGGAGAAGAGGATGGTGTGTGTGGTGGAGTAGAGGATCGTGTGTCGTCTTACTACTCTTTATTAGTACGCGCGGAGAAGACGATGAGATGCCCAGTGATTTTTAGTACGCGCGGAGAAGAGGGATGGTGGTGTGTGGGCAGTTACTGCAGAGGATGTGAACGCATGGTGTGTGTGGGGGGGGAAGAGGATGGTGTGTGACGTGTGTCTTTAGTACGCGCCGAGAACACGATGAGACGCGCGTAGACTACTGGAAAACGCAACAGGCCAGTAGCGACGACTTGAAAGAAAAGTGAAGACACTGAACTCCAAAGCGGTTTGTAAAGTAGTAGTACTAATGGAAAACGCAACAGGCCGGTAGCGAAGACTGGAAAGAAAAGTAGAGACAATGAACTCCAGAAAATAAAAGAAAGGACGACAAAGATGTTAGAAAAATATAGGAAGTACTCCTATATGTTAGAACAATATAGTTCTAAAAATATAGTTCTAACAAAAATGTTAGAACTAGTTCTAAAAACTTCATACTTTTGGGGATGGAGGGAGTACGTAGTGCACGATTTAAGGTATAACACCGTGGAGACCCAAAATGTGAAACAAGAAATCTTTTTGCGAAACTGATGCGACCGGGTGCGCAGAGCGACCGTGCGCGCCAGTAACTGAGGCGAGTAACACGCACAGCGCATGCGTGTCCTTTGAATTAAATTTGACGCATCCCCTCCCCTTACCACTGCTACAATGCTACTACCTCCGTCCCAGCTGAAGATTATTTGCAGCCAATTTTTTTTTGTCCCAGCTCAACTTTACTTTCACTATATGGTCATGTCAGCTATGTGCTCTGCACATTTTCAGCTACTGTCCTCTGTTGCCGTAGCAACTTGCTGGCATTGAATGGAAAGTGGGAGGATATGTATTGATGAAGGGTGTTAGGGTAATTTTATGTGTTGACTAATGTGTGGTTTCAATCCTAAAAATAGAGTTCACTTGGGACGGAGGGAGTAGAAGATGGTCACCCGCGCCATCGTCTTTTCCGCACAACCGTTCCAACATCCTCTCTTCTCTCCACAAAACCTAGCCGCGGCTAGTATACAGCAAATGCTTTCGAGCTCGAGCAACCCTCCGCCATCGAGCCCGCCGAGGGACCCGGCCTCCGGTAAGCGGCCGCGGCGGGGCCCCCCCTCGTTGCCGTGCATGAAGGATACCCTCCTGTTCAACATGGGCCGAGATGTATTTACGGATACATCTCACACCATGGAACGCCTTGGGCTTGGTACCCTTCCACAAAGTACTGGAATGGACACCACGGGCCACTACGTCTTCGGCCTCTCGCACGTGGCCTCTCGTCTCGACTCCCTCTGGGAGACGATGGCGTCCGAGCTCGGTGTCGCGGGTCGTCGCAACCTCGTCGTGGAGGCGGCCTTGAGACTGGGTCCTTCCGCTGCTGGAGCCCGAGGCGCTAGAGGAGGATCAGGAGCCCGAGGACCCACCCGAGGAGGAGGAGGTGGAGGCTAAGTAGAGTAGTATTTAGGTGTTTTCTATTCATGTTTTTAGTTGTAGTTTTTCGTTTCATGTTTTTTGTTGTAGTTTTTCGTTTCATGGTTTTAGTTGTAGTTTATCTTTTCTTGTGTTTGTAATATACTCACTACATCCAAAGCAACAAGTATTTTGGGACGGAGATACTCCCTCCATCGAAAGGGACAAGTATTTTGGGACGGAGGGAGTAATGTTTTTAAGTTAAATGTACTTGGTGTTCTTGTTCATGGATGTAGTATCTGTGCAAAATTAGTTCGAATTTTCCGATCGCCAAACCCTCCTTGTCCCCAAACCGGTGGAGTTGCCAGGAGATCGCCCACATTGGGGCCCGCAAAGCAGTCTGTAAAGTATTAGTAACAGGAAAATGCAACAGGCCGGTAGCTAGGACTGGAAAGAAAAAAGTGAAGACAATACGAGAAAGAAAATGTTTGAAAAAAAAAGAAGGACAACCGAAATGTTAAATAGGAAATCTTTTCACGGAAATTAATCCAGTCGTAATCCTCTCAAACATAGGCTCCCTTTGAAGGACAGGATTTGTAAAGGATTTTTAGTTTCAATAGGAAACATTACACATAAGCTAGGACACTTTGGTACTAAAAGAGCTGCTTATCCGCGTCATCCACTTCCCCACGCCGCCAGTAGAATCTCTTTGGCTGCAGGAAGGTGTCCCCCGAAGAGTTCGAGGACACCGAGGAGTGTCCGTCAGAAGAGTCGCCTAATGATGAGGAGGCCGGGGAGTTGGGGTGGACCAACGGCGTATAGTCGAGGTAGTGATCCAGGTGGATGATGAGCTCCGTCGTGAGGCCGCTGGGCCGGACCACTGCGGCATGGTTGAAAGGTTTCGCCGGCGGCCCGCTGTCACTCCCAGTCCGACCATCACTTCCAGCAAAGAGGGTGGCCATTTTGTCCCAAGGCAGGAGGCTTGGGTCTTTCATCCACCCAACGACTGTGCACAGGTCAGCACGCTCCCGGTGGTAAGTGCAAGCATCGAAGTGATCAAAGAGGAAGACGTCACCCAGAACCTGTCTGATGCCCTCCGCAGACCATACATGCAGAGTAAGGTTCTCGATGACAACCTACACATGGAAGAACCACCCGACGATCGGCACAGCGACGCCAAAGATCCATGGCCGGAAGTAGTGGTTATCATCCGGCATGGAGATGATTGCCGTCTCGATGGCGAGCTCTCGATAGTCATCACGGGTGAACCGCACCAGGAACTCACTATCCCCAAACGTGGACACGGTGAAAGCCCAATGCGGGATTTCAAGTTGGTGATGGATGGCCAGGGTGATCTCCATGGGCGTCGCCTCGCTGCGACCTCCTCTGGGTCCTAGAACAGCTGCTTGGCGGCGCAAATGAATAAACTCCGTCGTCATGAGGCGGTTGTTGACCACCGTGCATTGCCCCTCACGAGGGTGCAGGGATGGTGAGCCTGTAGGTACCAGCTCGCGTCTAACATGGTTGCGAGGCATGGCGCTGCGACAATAGAGGCAAAGGACTTCTCAGGCAACACACGGGAGCATGGATGGGAATCAGTCGGGAACTTGAGCCTGGAAGCAATAGGGGGGGTGGTTTAAGAAGGCGAGGATGAAGAGGCCTCTTGCCATCTGGCCCCTTGGGAACATGGCACCGACTAAAGCGGTGACCAAGGAAGTAGCAGGCCGACTTTAATTGTGAAAGGGCCCATGGGCCGACCAGTCCCAGACACAGCGGGTCACGGCACGCTGCCGCAATGTGACCATGCGCCAAACATCGGAAGCAACATCCCTTGAGGATATCACGAAAATCCGGTGATAGGACCAGACCTTTCGAGGCCTTCGGATCTGTGCAAGCGTCATGAATGTGCGAAGGCCCAGCTTGAATATAAAGTGAATCAGCGCAGTTTCAGCCCACAAATAACAAGTGGCCCAACTTTTTTGTCCTGCCTGCCTGCCTGCCCGCGGCGAGAAATTTTTGTCACGCCGAATGAAGAAGGAAAATAAGAAATGAAAATAATATTTTATTACGGTACCCTTCGACTCGCAACGCCGGCCCCCTCTTCGCAACACGCTTGTAGGAGCATCCGCTGGCTACCACGATTGTAGGAGCATCCGTCGGCCGCCGCGCTTGTAGGAGCATCCGCGGGCTGCCACGCTTGGAGGAGCATTCGCCGGCCGCCACACTTGGAGGAGCATCCGTCGGCCGCCACGCTTGGAGGAGCATCCACCGGCTGCCAAGCTTGGAGGAGCATCCGCCGGCCGCCACGCTTGGAGGAGCATCCACCGGCTGCCAAGCTTGGAGGAGCATCCGCCGGCCGCCACGCTTGTAGGAGCATCCGCCGGCTGCCACTTTTGTAGGAGCATCCGCCAGCTGCCAAGCTTGGAGGACCAACCACCGGCCGCCACGCCTGGAGGAGCATCCGCCGGTCGCCACGCTTGTAGGAGAATCTGCCGGCCGCAGCACGTGGAGTAACAACAGCTAGGTACAATTTCTCACATAATGTGTTCTTGTACATCTATCCTCTTACGGATAGGCTGATGGCTGATTGAATTGTAGGAAGCGATGTCAGAAGATAAGACATGGATGGGAAAAGATAGGCATACGAGGGAGTGGCAGGATGGAATGAAGTCATTTTTAAATTTTGCATTTCAGGGCACTCGTGAAGGAGGAACTATGCCTTGTCCTTGCACGAGATGTCGTAATATTTGCCACAAGACACGCAAGGGAGTTCATTTACACCTGCTCAGAAATGGGATGTTATTGGATTATACTTGTTGGATACACCATGGAGAAATACGAGTTCAGGAAAATATTGCTGAGGAATCAGCAAATAATGAGGAGATAATTTCTGATGATGGTGCTATGCAAAATATGTTGTCCAGTCTACTTAGAGGCACAGATCATGGTGGTACTTCAGCAGATGTTGATGATCAAGAAAATGCTATAAACCAACAGGAGCCAACTGGGGATGCAAAGAAATTCTATGACTTATTAACTGATGCCAAAAAGGAGTTGTATCCAGGTTGTTCGTAGTTGACACAATTATCCTACCATGTCAGGTTCTACCAAATAAAGTGTTTAACTGGTATGAGCAAAATAGCTTGTGAGATGTTACTTGAACTATTCTCATTTGCGCTTCCAAAGGGCCACTGCATTCCTTATACACTTGATAAACTTCAGAAGGTTGTTCGTGACCTCGGGCTGGACTACCAAAAGATCGATGCATGTGTCAATGACTGTGTATTATTCCGGAAGGACTATTCTCTGCTGAATAGTTGCCCAAAATGTGGTGAATTAAGATGGAAAAATAGTACTGCTGGGGATGCAAGAAAGGCTTTACACCTTGTGGAAAATCCAAGAAGCTTGTAGCACGCAAGATTCTATGTTACTTCCCTCTTATTCCCCATCTACAAATGTTTTATATGGGAAAATCAACGGCATCAAACATGCGCTGGCACAAAGAAGGTCATGCTGATGATGGAATATTATGCCATCCCGCCGATTCGAAAGCATGGAAGCATTTTGATATCATTCACCTAAATTTCTCATCTAATCCTCGCAACATAAGACTTGGGCTAGCATTTGATGGATTCAATTCTTTTGGAGTAATGAATGTTTCTTACAGTACATGGCCTGTGATTCTAATCCCTTATAATCTACCACCTTGGTTGTGTATGAAGCAGTCTTATTGGGTGATGTCAATGATAATTCCTTGGCCAAAGTCACCTGGAAACAACATTGATGTGTATCTGCAGCCTTTGATTGATGAGCTACTGAAATTATGGTCTGATGGTGTTGAAACATATGACAGTTTAAAGAAAGAGACATTTGCCATGCGAGCTTCTTTATTGTGGACAATAAATCATTTTCCAGCATATGCAATGCTATGTGGATGGAGCACAAAAGGGAAGCTAGCATGTCCATACTGCCATATAAACACTGACGTCTTCTAGTTGAAATATGGACGAAAGCATTGTTACATGGGTCATCGTCGTTTCCTACCTCAGGATCACAGATGGCGTCGAAACAAAGGTTCTTTCAACAACAAGGCGGAGAATAGAGAGGCTCCAACATCACTCTCTGGTGACGAAGTACTCCAACAGTATGAGTGTTTTGATCAAGTGAGTTTTGGACCGACGAATAATAAGAGAAAGCACACCGAGGAAAATAGATGGCATAATTGGAAGAAGAAAAGTATATTTTTCGACCTCCCTTGTTGGAAGACATTGCTAATAAGGCATAACTTGGATGTCATGCATATTGAGAAAAACATTTGTGATAGCACATTGGGGACATTGCTTACTATGGATGGTAAAACAAAATATAGTCTACAAGCTCGTCTTGATATGAAGTATATGGGTATACGGCCAGATCAACATCCGAAGTTCATAAAGAGCAAGTACACATTCCCACCAGCATTATATACTTTGGGCAAAGATGAGAAGACCACCTTGTGCAAGTTTTTGGGTAATGTGAAGGTGCCCGATGGTTATGCCTCAAACATCAAGAGATGTGTGGACATAAAAGCATGTAAGGTATCGGGTCTAAAAACTTATGACTGTCATATTATATTTCAGAAGCTCCTTCCTGTTGCAATACGTAACATATTGCCTGAAAAGGTTGTTGCACCTTTAATTGAGTTTAGCATATTTTTTTTGGAATTTGTTCTAAAGAATTGGCGGAACCAGATTTGGACAAGATGAGCAAACAAATTCCTGAAACAATTTGTAAGCTTGAGATGTTGTTTCCTCCCGCTTTCTTTGATATCATGGTACATCTTCCAACCCACCGAAGAAGTACGGTTGGGTGGACCTGTTTCTTACAGATGGATGTATCCATTTGAGAGGTACCTTCGTACATTGACGAGGTATGTACGTAACAAAGCTCACCCGGAGGGTTCTATAGCAGAGGGATATATTGCCGAAAAGTGTATGACTTTTTGTAGTCAGTTTTTGGATAACATTAGCACCAAGCGTAATAGGCCAGAACGTCATGAAGCTGCAGCTACAAATGAGCCTTCTGTTGATAATTCAAACATATTTACAGAAGTTGATAGTTCTAAAAAAGGGTATAAATGGGACCAACTTACCATGGTGGAACTACATAACATCAGGCATTATCTTATTACTAACGTTGAAGAGGCTGCTCCATGGATCAAGTAATAACGTATAACTCAGATGTTGTATACTATATACATGGCTTATTCTAGATGGCTAATTTAATTTTGTACCCTTTTCAGTGAGCATATTGAAGAACTGAAAAAGATTCATTCTCGTGATGTTGATAAACGCCATAGAGATGAGTTTGTTGATTGGTTTCAGAAACGAGTAAGTACATGCAAGTTTGCACTTTGATGAAATATTGAACAAATATGTGTTCTGAAATTGGTTTGTCATCGATAACCCCTGTTATACTAATGTGTACATATTACGACATTACACAAGGAAGGCAAAGAAACCGATTATCTGTATGCATTATCTAGAGGACCTGATCGTTGGGCACGTTTTTTAGTCGGTTATTCATCAATGGCTTCTTCTTTCGAATTGCAGATGTGGAAAAAGATTTACGGACCCAAAACAATGGTATTGTTGTTCGGGGCACTGATCATCATTGGTTTGGAGTAATCAACAAAATCATTGCTGTTGATTTTGAAAAAAAAAATCAAGAGGTTCTGTTATTTCAGTGTGAATGGTTTGATCGGCCTTTTGGAAGCAGTCAGAACCAAAGCAGAGGCTACAAAAAGGATCAATACGGAATGATAGATGTTGCACTACTCTGTTTTTATTCCAATATGAGCCTTACATTCTAACCACCCAAGCAGAACAAGTTGTTTATGTTCCAAGTGTGAAGCATCCTAAATGGGCTACAGTTGTTAAAACGAAGCCACAAAACCTTTTTGCCATGCCCCTGGAGACAGTGAAAATAATGTGACCGAGACGATGGAGGCTGAGACATTTCATGATGATCTGCCTACTGATGATATCAATAATGAGGATACGACCGCATGGGCTAGGATGACATTGAGGGAGCCAGCGGTGATGCTTCCACTCTTATAATGACAACGTCAAGTGATCGGTTTGAGGTAGATGGAGTTGCATCAGAAAATGAAGACGATGACGACGACGATGATACATATACCAATGATGGTCATGTAGCTCCATTGTGGGGGGACGACAACGAAGATGATGATTTTTAGTATAATTAAGTACGTACTGCATGTATACGTGTGTGAGCTGTGAACTGGAGTACTATTTGTGACGATAGGCTAATATATGGAAGTGTGACTAATTAATAATTTATTACATGTGGGACTAATCATTTATTACATCCCCGCTGTTGCATTAATTTGTGGGTGCTTATCTCGATCGTTTTGGCGTCAGCACCCTCGGCCGCGTTGGATCCCTTTGCCTTTGGTGCATGAACTACTGAATCGTGGCAACAGAACTTAATGCAACGATTGCATTTTGTTGCATTAGTATCCTGACGCCACGAAACAGTGAATCGTGGCCACACATCCTAATTGCAATGATTGGGGTCCGTGGTGATAGATCCTAACGCCACGAACTAGTAAATCGTGGCAACACATCCTAATGCAATGATTGTGGTCCGTGGCAATAGATCCTGATGCCATGAAAAAGTGAATCGTGGCAGCACATCCTAATGCAACGATTGTGGTCCCGTGGCGATAGATCCTAATGCCACGAACCAGTGAATCGTGGCAAGACATCCTAATGCAACGATTGTGTTTTGTTGCATTAGTATCCTGACGCCACAAAAAAGAGAATCGTGGCCACACATCCTAATTGCTATGATTGGGGACTGTGGCCATTGATACTAACGCAACGAACCAAAGTATTGTGGCAACACATCCTAATGCAACTATTGTGTTCCGTGGCGATGGATCCTGTAACGCCACGAACCAGTAATTCGTGGCAACAGATCCTAATGCAACGATTGTGGTTTGTTGCATTAGCATCCTGACGCCACGAACCAGTGAATCATGGGAAAACATCCTAATGCAACGATTGTGTTTCGTTGCATTAGCATCCTGACGCCACGAAAGAGTGAATCGTGGCCACACATCCTAATTGCTACGATTGGGGTTCGTGGCCATTGATACTAACGCCACGAACAAGAGTATCGTGGCAACACATACTAATGCAACGATTGTGTTCTGTGGCAATAAAGCTGTAACGCCACGAACCAGTAATTCTTTGCAACAGATCCTAATGCAACGATTATGTTCCGTGGCAATAAAGCTGTAACGCCACAAACCAGTAATTCGTGGCAACAGATCCTAATGCAACGATTGTGGTCCGTGGCGATAGATCCTGTAACGCCACGAACCAGTAATTCGTGGCAACAGATCCTAATGCAACTATTGTGGTCCGTTGCATTAGCTCCCTGATGCCACGAACTAGTGATTCATTGCAACAGATCCTAATGCAACGATTGTGTTTCGTTGCATTAGCATCCTCACGTCACGAATAATTGAATCGTGGCCACACATCCTAATTGCTACGATTGGGGTCCGTGGCCATTGATACTAACGCCACGAACCAGAGTATCGTGGCAACACATCCTAATGCAACGATTCTGTTTGATTGCATTACGGTCCAAATGCAACCGTTTGCTGATTCGTGGCAACAGATCCTAATGCAACGATTGCGTTCTGTGGTAATAAAGCTCTAACGCCATGAACCAATAATTCGTGGTAACAGATCCAAATGCAACGATTGTGTTCCGCGGCGATAGATCCTGTAACTCCACGAACTAGTGATTCGTGGCAACAGATCCTAATACAATGATTGTGTTCCGTGGTGATAGATCCTGTAATGAAATGAACCAATAATTCATGGCAACAGATCCTAATGCAAAGATTGTGGTTCGTGACGATAGATCCTGTAATGCCACGAACCAGTAATTCATGGCAACATATCCTAATGCAACGATTGTGGTCCGTTGCATTAGCATCCGGACGCCACGAACTAGTGATTCGTGGCAACAGATCCTAATGCAACGATTGTGTTTTGTTGCATTAGCATCCTGACGCCACGAAAAAATGAATTGTGGCCACACATCCTAATTGCTATGATTGGGGTCCGTGGCCATTGATACTAACGCCGCGAACCAGAGTATCGTGGCAACACATCCTAATGCAACGATTCCGTTTCGTTGCATTACGGTCCAAATGCAACTGTTTGATGATTCGTGGCAACAGATCCTAAAGCAACAATTGTGTTCCGTGGCAATAAAGCTGTAACGTCACGAACCAGTAATTCGTGGCAACATATCCTAATGCAACAATTGTGTTCCATGGCGATAGATCCTGTAACGCCATGAACTAGTGATTCGTGGCAACAGATCCTAATGCAACGATTGTGTTCCGTGGCGATAGATCCTGTAATGCAACGAACCAGTAATTCGTGGCAACAGATCCTAATGCAACGATTGTGTTCTGTGGCGATAGATCCTAGTGCCACAAACTAGTGAATCGTGGCAAAAAACCAAGCTTACTGCAACGATTTAGTATTCGTTGCAGTACAATCGTTGCAACAGGTCGGAATCCTTGTAGTGTGAGTAATATTTGTGCACTTATTGATTGTAATTCTTGCCTTGTATGTTCGTTGCACGGTTTAGAAGGATTTGCGCTAGAGAGTGCTGCGGAGGACCTCAAGTACCAGAAATTTGAAGGCTTTGACCCAAACCAAGCTCAAGAGCAAGGCAAGTGTCCTTTAACATAATGATCCTGTTTCGACAATAAATGGTTTCTTTCCAAAACTGCATGCTTGTGTCAATTTGATGAGAATCCTATGATAGGAAGTTTACTAGCTTTGTTTAACCACACTTGTCACCTGCAATAAATGGTAGAGAGTCGAGAAAGGGCTTTTACCTTTTTTCTTCGCTTAATTAATTTGGATGAGAAAACAACTATACTATTTAATTATGCATTACTGAGGTTATGGATAATATGAACTGGTTAATATGATATGGTAATGGTTGCTCTAAGCAAGCATGGTATGTGGATGGGTTGGATGTTATAGTGGTTTCGCTTTCTTTAGATCTAAGGACCGGTTCATGCGAGTATAGGCCAGGACAATAGTGCCACCACGAGGCCAAATATGGGTGTGGCTTATTAATTAGGGTATTGCTAGTATTGCAGGGATCATTTGGCGCACTGGGGAAGGGGAGTCGAATTGGGTTAGATTTGCGGTGGGACTCCTTGGGATCCGAATGACACAAGAGGGGGCCCTTGGTTGAAGATGTGCTTAGTTGGAGACACCGCCACCGGTGAATCCTCAATGGGTCCGTACGTGCCAGTAGTCCCTTTGTAAAGGCTATTTTGTGATCTCTTGGAGATACACCTATGGTAGTGTTTTGGCATTATGGAGGTTTCCTTTAGTCACCGACGGGTGATGAAATCACAAACACGTGGGTACAGTGGTACAAACTCTGCAGACTAATAAAACTATCATGATAGTCGTGCTCCCAGTTAAGAGCACCTGGACAACTTCTATGATTTGAGGGAAACTTGGTATTGGTTTGGTAATCGCTATGGTTGATATTATGGTTATGACTGGTTATGAATTGAATTATGATAATTGGACATGGATGATGATGATGGTAATAATCCGGTATATGTATGGATAATTGATTATGGTTTCGTATTATGTTACTCATTGCGGTTTATAATGGGTTTACTTGACATACATATAATATACTGCTTTTCGAAGGTTTTAATGTACTTTTCAGCACTTAGCCATTATTATATTCGTCATTTGTATCAGTTATATGTCATACTTTCCATACTTGCTGAGTACGACATGTACTCACCCTTGTAATTCCCCCACCAATAGTTGCAGGTTAGGATTGGGAGTATAACGATGATACTGAGGAGTTCTAGGCCGTGTGCTGTGGTCAGCTTGCCTGTGGTGTTGATTGGAGCTATGCTATCCCTTATGCTTATTTTGCTTAGTTGCTTAATTAGTTTATTTCCGCTGCATCAGTTCAAACTTGCCATTAATATTCATTAGAGCTTGTATTCGAGGATATTATGAATTGTGTAATAAAAGTGGTTAATTAATCTTGTTCTGTGATAATTTTCTATATATCCTATTTTGATTGCACTCGTGTATGTGTGTTGAATGTCCTAAGCACACATATGCGTTCACTGGGTTCATTTTTTGGAACCGAGTGTTACAAATTGGTATCAGAGCCACAGATTTACCGTAGGATGCAGCCTAGATAGAATGGACACTTTAGAGCACATAGGAACACTTAGGAATCGATGTGTTTTTGCTTGGTGATTCGTTTGCTTTGTATTGCTGCTTGTGTGCTTAGTCGAGGATTTTGGGATGCTTTAGCATTTCCATGTCCACATAGGCTACTATAGTTAGTTGCTTAGTGTCATATCCCGTGATGCATATAGTTGGGGACGTCTTCTAAATTCTTCTCTCTTGCTATTCTTCAGATTGTGAGGACTCACTACCAGAGGTATGCCAATGATGAGAAGGAGAATAATGGGACACCTCAGAACAACAATGGACAAGGACCTGCCCAGGGAGGTATCAATCTTGAGTAATTATTGGCCATGGAAAACCAGCTCATGAAAACCATGATACAGACTATGGGACAGCTGCAGGCTAGCAACAACAATAATCAGCCTCACATGCCTCCACCGCCACCCCCGCCACCTCATAACTGATTGGGAGAGTTTATGAGGATTGGGCCATCGCCCTTTGCTCAAGTTGCTGACCCTATGGATGCTGACGATTGGCTCAAGTCCGTGGATAAGAAGCTTGCAATAGTTCAATGCAGTGATCGGGAGAAGGTGTTATTCGCATCTCATCAACTTATTGGAGCGGTTGCCTATTGGTGGGACTCGCTATGCAATTCTCATGAGAATCAGGAGGGGATTACTTGGGCTGAATTCAAGGAGAGCTTTCATTCTTATTATATGTCAGAAGGTGTTATGATCCTAAAGAGACAGGAATTTGAGAACTTGAGTCAAGGAAGATCGAGAGTGGGTGAATATCTAAATAAATTCACTCAACTCTCAAGATATGCGCCTGAGGATGTGAGCCGGGACAGCCGAAAACAATACTTATTCATGAGGGGCCTTAATAATGAGATCCACATACAATTGCTCAACTGTGATTATCCAACTTCCAGAAGCTTGTGGACAAAGCAATTTTGTGGATAACAAAGTCCGTGAGATGGAGCAAGACACCAAGAGGAAAGCGCCATATAAAGAATAGCAACAAGGAAGTAATGTGGGTCCTCACATTGCACTACCTAATGCGCCTTACTACAGCTCTTCTGCTCCTGCTCAACGCCCTGGTTATGCATTGCACAAAGCTCAGTTTTGTGCAGCAACGCCCCGTCATGCAAGCACCTAGGCCTCCAATGCCTTTTGCACCTCGTGCTAACTTTCCTGGTGCAAATGTTCAGAATAAAGTTCGTCCCAATAATTCTGTTGCAATTAGGAAGTGTTATACATGTGGAGAAGCAGGACACTTTGCACATCAATGTCCCAAGTCGGGCCTTAGTCAAGGAAGCAATGCCCCAAAATAGAACCCAAGACCCAATGGAGGACAGCCACAAGGGAACCGTGGATTGCAGAATTTTGCTCGTGGCAACGTGAACCATGTCTCTATGGAGGATGCTCAACAAGTAGATGGCGTGGTCATTGGTATGTTTCTCACAAACTCCAACCCGGCGACTATGTTATTTGATTCGGGAGCATCACATTCATTCATTGCATCAAAATATGTTGCCAAGTATAGTTTGCATATCTCTCATATGAAGTTCACTCTATTGGTTAAGTCTCCTGGAGGAGAGATGAGGACAAATATAGTATGTCCAAAAGTAAGCCTTAGACTAAGGGCGGTGGACTTCTTTGCCAACCCCATTGTCTTGAGTTCTCAAGGATTGGACACTATACTTGGTATCGACTGGTTAATAAAGCACAATGGAGTCATTGAATGTGCCACAAAGACGGTGAAGTTGACCAATGAGGAACAGATCACCATAGAGTTTCAAGCATGTCGACATGCACCGAAGCAATTGGAGCTGAATCACATGGACAGTGTCACAATTGAGGAGTTTCCGGTAGTGTCTGAATTTTTGGATGTGTTCCCGGTTGAGTTGCTAGGTATGCCACCTGATTGAGAAATTGAGTTTGTTATTGATTTAATACCTGGAACTGCACCTATAGCTATGAGGCCATATAGGACGCCTCCTAAGGAGTTAGTGGAGCTCAAGAAGCAGATTCAAGAGCAGTTAGAGAAAGATTATATTCGCCCAAGTTCTTCACTTTTGGGAGCGCACATTCTTTCTGTGGATAAGAAGGATGGATCACAAAGGATGTGTGTGGACTACCGAGCCCTCAACGTGGTGACAATCAAGAACAAGTACACCTTGCCACGCATAGAAGACTTGTTTGATCAGATGAAGGGTGCTTGTGTCTTCTCCAAGATTGATTTGAGTTTGGGATACATCCAAATGAAGATAAGATCGTCGGATATACCTAAGACAACTTTTCAGACACGGTATGGGTGGTTACTGGAGTCCCGACATCCAAGGATCTGATTGGGTGGTGTCGTGTGATCCGATGCCCAACAATATACAAGAAAAGAACGATAATAAAATACAATACCAAGTCTTTATTTATAACATAGCGGAAGTTTTACAATACTAAGCGAAAAGGAAAGTGACCTATACATCATAGCTACTTTCTCAGCACTAGATATGCAAAAGCAAAGTCATCCATGCCCTGGATGCTTCGCACTAGCAACCCTCGCTCACAACACTTACAGCGGCGTGCAGGGCTCCCACTCGGCTGTAAACCCCAGAGGGGGTGCAGCCTCGTCGTCGAACCCGTCATCAGTCGTGTGATCTGCAAAGACTTGTTAACTGCAAATGTGAGCTTAAGGCTCAGCAAGACTAACCCGTCTCACTAGACATATGCAGGATGAATACTAAGCATAGGTAAGGTAAAGCAGTAAAGACTTGCGTACAAGTGGATCCTTATGGTCATCTTTTATGTAGCAAATGACATTGCCCAGGCATGGCACATCATAGACTCCACAATCAAACAAGAAACACTTTGTCGATGATATGTCATGCCCAAAGCACATAATGCTATTACAGGTTAAGTATTTGGAAACTGTAAATTTTTAATTGTGCTATCTCTAAGCCACACAAGATTGCAAAACAATTATAATTCAATACATCATATTCTTCTGGCTTCTTCAGTTTTTACTACATCACGACATAGTGAACAAGTGGTACTCTATTACCGCGAGGGACGGTGATTGCAATCAAGACACACCCGGACAACATGACAAATACGCACTTTCGGAAGCGCCAGCGAGTACTTACAGCAGTACCTACATAACACTTCAGTACTAGTCGTATATGGCCACCTTTCACCCAACACTCGAATGTCGAACCGGTCGATCTGTCACAGGCAGGAGGTCCCTGCGTGGGGCATACTGTAACGTGCCCACCAGGTGATTTACACCTTGCTGCCCTCAACCAATGCCTATAAAATGGAACGGTATGCCTCGACAAACCAATATCAAGCTACATCAGTTTGCTGGAGCATATATTCTCCATTATGTCACCGGTACAATTCAAGCTTGTCCAGCAGGGCCGCATACGGCGTGGGCCTTAATCGACACGGTCAGAGCTATGCAACCAAGACCACATAATGTCGCTTCCAACTCAGCTCTGACTGGTCTCCAGTTCATATTAACAGCCATTCTTTATATTAACCTGACCCAGTGTAGATGAGTGTCATCTTTCTATCTCGCGTGTAGATTCCAACTACTCGACTTCTACTGGTTTCCTGACAACATTAGCATGGCAGTTGCTACACGAATCTATGAGCTATTCTAACCACTCCTGGGTTATTTGGTCATACAAGTGAATGTCAAACACCTTAAACGTAATGCACAAACATCTGAAGATATAAGGTGAATGAAAATGCAAAAACACTATACGGAACTTAAATGCAAACCGGGGCTTGCCTCAATGCGACTCCAGGTCTACGTTAGTCTCCGACAGGTGTACTTCCAAGGCCTCCGGCTCCTTCTCGACTTCAGTTACTACCCGATATGCTTATACTATACATGAATGACTTTGAAAATAAATAATATGTTTAAGGTCACAAGCTAATATCCTGTGATCAATATAAGATAATGATTTTAATTGGCTTTGGGAATTTTATAGTAGATACTAGGGACTATAATGGAGACTCTTGCAAAGAACAGGAGATGATCAAAGAAGTTTGTTGTCTCTAAAATTATGGCAAGCAATAACCTTCTCAGAATTTTAGAGGAGAAACTGTAACTTTAACATAGCCACCAGTTGATGACCAATATAGAGGATGTTGTCCTGGTTCTACCAAAATTGGTTTCATAATTTTCTAAGCTTCCCACTGGGGGAAATTGATTTTACAAGTTTGGGAGAAATTCTGAAATGGTTACTATATTTTTCCCAGTTTTTCGATTACATAGAGATTTGGAACATTGATCAACCCAGTATATGAAGTCCAATGAACATGAAATTTTTACTGGAGATCAAGTGTATTTGTATGAGTGTTCTGACAAGAATTTGGAATTTTCCAATTAACAGAACAGGGGTAATTAATTTCCCAAGCAGTTAGATCAAAGAAATTAATTATGAAAATTCTGGGAGATTCATGTCCAACAAATTGAACCACTGCAAATTTGAGATTGAGATGAGTCCACCAGAATTTATTTGGAAATTTTTGAGCAATTCTACTAGGAATCACGCCATCTTTGCTTTTTGCATCGAAGGGAAACAAGGAAAGGACGAGGCGCTCACCGGGGAGGAACGGAGACGGCGGTGCTGTGCGACGGCGGTGCAAACAGAGCAAAAAGGGGCGCTGGTTTTTACCACATGGGTTAGGGACGACGATAAGGGCAAGGAGGGAGTGATCTAGACGCCAGAAACGCCATGCAGCTGCTTGCCGACGGTGAAGTGTTGCCCTTACCGCGCGTCGATCGTAGGGGAGTCAGAAAACAGAGCGCTCACGGTAATGGTTCACTGACCAGTGGGTTCCACATCCCCTTCCAAGTCTATCCTCTCTAGAACTTCAATTCCCCTACCAAACTTGATCTGAAAATCCTAGATTTTTGTGGAGAGGCCAACTTAAATATGGAGATTCAGATTCTCAAATTGGATTTCAAATTTGTACAGGTTTCATGTGAAGTTCAAATTCAAATTTGAATTTGACTTGAATTTGCTAAACATCTAAAATAAAATAGGAAATGGAATTCACAAATCTTGAAAGTTTGCAGGAAGGCTATTTGGAATATTATGAGGCTCTGGATAAATGTATAGCCTCAGATTTGAATATTTTGACAGAGCCTAAATGTACAGTAGCTATATTCAAGTTTTTGAAATAATTTGAATATATTTAGTACTGCATATTGTTTTGCCCTAGCAAATTTCCATTTAATAAATTCCAAAATTTACAGAAAGGTCACTTGAATTATCCTAGGGTCATTGGTGAAGTCCATTCCCCATGTTAATAAAATTTAAGTATGGGTGAAAGAAAGATTTTTGATGAAATCAAGTTCATGTGCACAACCATAATTGATCTCCACTATGGTTGATAACAAACTTGTAATTGAACAATATATTAAGGAAAAACTGGGATTTTATAGTATGGATCCTATGAGTACAACGTGATGTCCTTTGGATTAACGAATGCACCTGCATATGTTATGTACCTTATGAATAAGGTCTTCATGGAGTACCTGGATAAGTTTGTAGTGGTGTTCATTGATGATATTATGATCTACTTAAAAAGTGAAAACAAACATGAGGAACACTTGATGCTCACATTGCAGAAATCAAGGGAGCATCAATTATATGCCAAGTTCAGCAAGTGCCAATGGAAGAATTGGAATTAGAGGCAGATTTTACTTATGCCGAGCAACCGGTCAAAATTTTGGAAACCAAGGAGAGGGTCACAAGGAACGAGGTGATTCGACGGTGTAAAGTGCAATAGAAGCATCATACAGAATTGGAAGCAACATGGGAGTTGGGGGATGATTCAAGAAAGAATTTCCCCATCTTTTCTCCTTCGCGTCGAATCTCGAGGGCGAGATTCATTTTAAGGAGGGTAGGTTTGTAAAACCCTCATTTTCATGCATCATGCATTGCATAAGTTCATATATATGTTTAACGTTAATCCACATAAAAAGGAACAATTTTAAAATGAATTTAGAGTAAAACCGCACTTAAATTCTCAGAAGTGCGGACTAGTAAGTTTTTGCTGCGGACTAGTCTGATTTCTCTCTAACCTCCATCGGATATGTCTGTTTTTGTGAGGACTATTCCGGGATTTTGCCTCTGTATATTTTCAGACTTGTCCGGTCCAATGCGTACTAGTCCGGTATCCCAATTCCTTGAAATTTTGCTAAGTCCTTAGACTTGTCCGGACTTGTCCGACATCTAACGGACTTGTCCATTTTTTCTCTTACTACAATCGGAATTGTCCGGTTTTGGCCAGAATTGTCTGGTTTTCCTCTGACCATGCTCGGATTTGTCGGATATAGTCCAGACTTGTCCGTTTCTATCTCTGTCAATCTTTGGACTAGTTCTGCCTTCTTGCGGACTTGTCTGGTTAATCGCGATTCCGAGTTGATCTTTTGTTTCACGATGTGTTTTTTGGTTTTGCCTTAAGTGGGCCTAAGGACGCCATGTCTAACTCTTTTTGGAGACCATGTGGGACCCCACACCGGCCTCAACCCACCCAAACTCGAAATCCATCAAACCCTAGCCCTCCACCTCAACATAAACAACCCCACCCCTTGACTTTACATCTTTTTGCCTCAATTGAGGTCCACAAACCCTAGTTCGTGGAGAGCCACCACCAAGGAGGGAGAAGGAGATCCCGAGCGAGAAGAAGAAGAGGAGGAAACAAAATAGGATCAAGTGATCAAGATCTCCATCAAGTTTTCGTTCTTCATCAACAATCCACCATCAAGTTCCTTCATCAACCCTAGATCATCAAGATCCAAGTGTTGTCTCTGAAACCCTCAATTCATTAAAGTTCTAAACACCTGGTATACCTTATACTTCCTCTTTCTCATGTGAATTCGACCCCTTTTCTCCAAATTCACGTTGATCTAGAAAACCCTAGTTCACTATTTCTGCGAAGGGCGGACTAATCTTGCCCTACAGCGGACTAGTCCAATTTTGTTTTATGTTTCCTTCTGAATTAAATCTAAATTTATTTGAATCAATTCCAAACCTATCCAATTTTGTTAAAACCTATTAGAACCAGTTAGTAAACATCATTAACAACTCATTAACTAGTTTTACTTTGCATTTGCATTAATCATGCATGTCATGACATATTGAGTGATATATGTACACCTATGGATTGTAATTCTTGCCTTGCATGTTAGTTGCGTAGTTTAGACGGATTTGCGCTAGAGAGTGCTGCGGAGGACCGCCAGTACCATGAATTTGAAGGCTTTAACCCAAACCAAGCTCAAGAGCAAGGCAAGTGTCCTTGAACATATTGATCCTGTTTCAACAATAAATGTTTTGTTTCCAAAACTGCATGCTTTTGTCAATTTGATGGGAATCCTATGATAGGAAGTTTACTAGCTTCGTTTAACCACCCTCGCCACCTGGAATACATGGTAGAGAGTCGAGAAGGGCTTTTTACCTTTTTTTGCTTCGCTTAATTAATTGGGATGGGAAAACAACTATACTTTTTAATTATGCATTACTTAAGTTATGGTTAATATGATATGGTAATGGGTGATCTAAGCAAGCATGGTATGTGGATGGGTTGGATGTTATGGTGGTTTCGCTTGCTTTAGATCTAAGGACTGGTTCATGCGAGAATAGGTCAGGACAACAGTGCCACCACGAGGCCAAGTATGGGTGCAGCGTAGCTGATTAATTAGGGTATTGCTAGTATTGCTTGGATCATTTGGCACATCGGGGAAGGGGAGTCGGATTGGGTTGTATTTGTGGCGGGACTCTTTGGGATCCGAATGGAACAAGGGGGGCCTTGGTTGAAGATGTGCTCAGTTGGAGACATCACCACCGGTGAGACCTCAGTGGGTCCGTACATGCTAGTAGTCCCTTTGTAAAAGCTATTTTGTGATCTCTTGGCCATACACCTATGGTAGTAGTTTGGCATAATGGAGGTTTTCTCTAGTCGCTGACGGGTGATGAAATCACAAACATGTGGGAAAAGTGGTACAAACTCTGCAGAGTATTAAAACTATCACGATAGCCTTGCTCTCGATTAAGAGCACCTGGACAACTTCCATGATTAGAGGGAAACTTGGTATTGGTTGGTTAATGGCTATGGTTGATATTATGGTTATGACCGGTTATGAACTGAATTATGATAATTGGACATGGATGAGGATGATGGTAATAATCTTATATATGGATGGATAATTGATCATGGTTTCATATTATGTTAATCATTGTGGTTTATATGGGTTTAATTCACATACATATAATGTAAAAGCCCTAATTTCCATAGTTCAAAGTTAAGTTAGGACAAAAATTTTGAAAGATAAAAAGAATTAAAAAAGGAATGAGAAAAACAAATTAATTCAAACTCCAAATGAGGAAATTCAAAAAATAAACTTAACTAATGTTCAAATGAAGTTAACATGAAGATTTGACTTCACCCATTGTTTCCCAATATTCCAAAAACCCTCTCTGCAAAGTTTCAAGATTTTTGAGCTTCATTTGCTATTTTATTTGAGACACATAGCAAATTCAAGCCATATTTAAATTCAAATTTTGAAATCTGTTCAAACTTATTTGAACATAAGATCTGAACACACCATCTAGATCAGCATGACTTACTTGACATATCCACAAAGTTTCACAGTTTTTACAGCTCATTTACTATTTTAAATTGAATTTACAAATGAGCTATACATTGAGGTGGCTGGTGGGACCCACTGGTCAGCCTCTGCCAACGTGCAGCCACAAAACAGAGGCCGCTACGCGTGCCAGCGCCAGCGCTGCATGCTCCATCGAGACAGTGCGCGAGCGACTGCCTCCAGCTGCATACAACCACCCCAAGGCTCCTCCTTATCGTCTCCTCAGTCCACAAGTCGAGTCTCTCATCCTTGTTTCGTCCCTGGCGCTGAAACTCCACTCCCGGCGAGTTTTTTCCCCGACTTCTCTGTTCTTTGGCTTTGCCGGCAATCGAGCCCATGCCGCACTGAGGTACAAACATAGAGTAGTGGCACAACCTTCCTCTCTATCTTATCCACAAATTGGTTCCTTGTTTCATGCCTTGTGTTGGTTATATTTTGAGGTTTTCTCACCGCCGACGGGGGGGGGCCGCCGAGAGAGTCCTCTGCTGCTCCGTGGATCTGAAGCTATTGCCACAATCAAGATTCGATCCTTTAAGGAAAAAGGTTCACAATCACGTCTAATTCACGCTCACAAACTTTCAGCTTCTGTCATAGCTTGTAGCTCGGGTTTTCCTCGAAGAACCGACACATAGTACTTTTGCACGGCTTGGTTCTTCACCCAAATTCAGCTTGCACATGCAATAATTCTTCGAATTGCTTAGCAAGTAGTTTCTAAACATTCTCGCGCACACCCTAGCCAAAAACGCCCAAAAGTTATCGACCACACGCATAGAAATCAAAGTTCTTGCGGCCGCCAGTTGAAAATCCGCGAGTCACCGTCGAACATGTCTTTGCGGCCATTTCCACCTCAATAGGAGTTCTTTCTGGTCATCCTCGTGATCCCACGATGCTCTCCGATCAATTTCCGAGTGGTTTTAGCCCTTTCTGAAACGAAATTTGTGTTGGCCAAAACGCTAATCGCCGCCGCCGCTGTCGCGCAAGCCTTTTGGCCATCGACGGCGTGCGTTGACCCCACCGGCGTGATCAGCACCTTGAAATAGGGTTAGGCGGCGAGTTTGGTTAGGAGCCGTGCCGTGGATTGGCGGGCGACGAGAGTTCCGGCGAGGCGCCGCCGCAGTCGCGCGCCTGGCGGGAGGTAGACGACAACCCCGTGGGGCCCAGTCGTCAGGGAGTGTAACGCGCGCGCCCGGATCTAGTGTGGACAAGGATCCCATGTGGCTACATCTCTGAACCCTGTGGCTCGGTGTTGCTTCAACCCGATTGGAACATTTTAAATCCTGTGGGCCCAGCCATTATTCAAACCTTTTTCCAATTGAAATTAAATTTCAGATTTAGTTCCCACTCCAAAAATCCATATATCCTAGTAGAATTGTCCAAAATATCCCAAATAAATTTCGTTAGAACTAGCATGAAGAATAATTTCCAGTGGTGCACCTGAATTTGTATGAAAGTCCATAGGAATTTCTCCATAATTCAAATAAGAAAAATGCTTATAGAATAAATTCCGTAGTTCTGCTCTTTGGAAAATTACCAAATTTTCCACAACCTTCATCTGAATATCCTTGAACTGCAGTAAAAATCTCAGGGTCATTAGACTTAATTTACATGGTCTGATCACTTGTGTATTCTCTATGCACATAAAAATAGTCAAATTCATTTATAATTTGTATAGAAACATGTGCAAACTTCTAAATTGAATATCTCTCAGTATAAAGCTTCAAAATTTGTGAAACAAACTTTATTGGTTTGATCTTTATCACACACTAACCAGAACTACAACCCAATCTTCATGAAAATCCCTAGATTTTCCTGTAGAGCCCTTCAAAGCAAAATTATGTTTGATTTTTATCTGATGCTTCACTTCATAGAAACATCTGAACTTTTTCCAAAATTTTCTTTACTAAGTTTATGAATTTCTGTAAAAATTTCGGCTTCATTGGACTTTCTTAACCTAGTTCAATCTGAAGATTTTCCTAACTGGTCACAGAATGCCCAAAACCAACAGAAACAACTCAGTAAAATATCCCACTTGTAAATTCAATATCTCACAATATAATTCTTATAAAATTATGAAACAAATTCTCATAGAACCAGTGAGACCCCCTATGTACGGTACAACAACCGGTAGCCATGATAGACCTCCAGAATTACAATGAAAATTCAAAGAACCCTATGCACTTATGAAATTTTGTAGACCAATATATTCAATTGCTGTACCTGAAACTTACCTGGTTATTCCTACATGACCATGTGAACTCTCTGTAATTTTCTCAGTCTTAGGGGATCTGTTGAACCTGTATAAATTGAGACCACATCCCTATGTACAAAAAAAATATCTATTTCACTTCATATGTCCATTGCCTAAGTTCATCTTGTTTCCTTTCTGTTGGTGTCAAGTCTAGCAACAGAACCTCAAGTCCTGACTAATATTAATCCTTCTTGAGTTATAATCAACTTCAATTGTTATAATAATAAATTGCAATCTTTTATTTGCATATCATTTCGATAGTGTTCGCGACGAAGGTGGCCGACAAGAAGCACAACCCGGAGCTGAGGATTTCTATAGTGAGTCTGGTGTGGCATGATTTTCTCATCAAAGAATACTAACTAATTGTCGCTGACTTTTATTCCAACCGAAAGGCAAGCTCCAGTTTGCATTTAAGTGCCTTTTTAAAGTTTTGCTTTATACACACTGTACTGATTAGACTTGATATGTGCATTAGGTCTATGCTGATTGAATACTCCACATGCATGACCAAATAATCCTTGGAGTGAATGGGTTGTATAAGACTCCATCGTATTATTATTGCTATGCTTAATGTTAAGTTAGAAGATCAGTAGAAGCCGAATATCTTGGACACTACTCGCGAGATTGGTCATATTTTATTGACAACAAGTCAAGTAGTTGAATTCCACTTGCAGGAGAAGTCAAGTGAGGGAAACCTACTCGCGAGAGCTTACTATAACATTCACTCTTTAGTACGAGACGTGGATGGGGATTTGTGTAGGTTGGTTTGCCCACATCATGACTGGCTCGGTAATGGCGAGGCAGGTGTTGGGAAGATGGATTGGTAGCCCTGTCTGTGTCGGTTAAGGCCCGTCTCGTGCTTGGCCCTATTGAGCAAATTTGAACTATACCGGAAAGCATACTGGCGATATGGCACCATGTAAACTGATGTACCTTGAGGATCCTATGTTGGAACCTTTTCAATCGGCTTAAGTTGTTGGCTGTTAGAACAGTGGGAGGTAACTTACTCAAGAACATCTCACAGTGGAGGTGCACCTTGAAGCGAGCTCACTGTTCGGGTCGATCGAACTGTTTTGATGTGGTTGAATCTGGGGAAAGGTGGCTGCATGCGATATCAGTGGAGTGTGCCGATACAACTCCGAGTATGGGCGTACGTGTCGTGCAGTCCGGCTGTTTTTGATCCGAATCACCGCTGCTCGCGGTTATGGAATGAGCATACTTGGTCACTAAGTCTTGACGTAGTAAGAAAGAAAAATGGAATGATTATGAATATGTTGCTATAAATAATTCTTTGTATTGCAACCTTGGCTTCTATAGAGATAGCATAATTAAATTTACAAATTTCCAAACATTTAACTTGAATGAAGCTTATGCAACCTTGAGCAAGTATCACCATGGACGAAGCATTTCTTGTTTGATTGTGGAATTCACAATGATGCTATGCCCATGGATCGTGTATGCTACATTAAAACTGACCACTAAGGATTTACTTTCGGTGAGTCCATTCCTGCAAATTCAGCTTTCGAGTCTTTAATGTTTCCAGCATGTAGAGTTCCATGCTTTAGGTGAGACGGTTAAATCCTGATGAGCCTTGTGCTCACAGTTGCTATATTGTGGTTTTTGCAGGTATTATTATCTTATGCTTCTAATATGGTTGTCCATGAGACCTCGTGCTTGTCGAGATGTTTCTCTCATAGAAACCTTGCCGCTGCTCTCTGTTTTCGTGTTGCTAGTGAGAAGCGTCTGTGGGCATGGACGACTTCTCTTGTACATAGCTAGTTGAGAGTATGAGTATGTATATTCCGTTGTGTTTTATATTATGTTGTAAAAGAGGATCATCTTGTGAAATAAAATAATTGTGTTGGTTATTTTGTGTGGCTTTTCGTGTGTGTTGATGGGTGCCGCATCACACGGCACCACTCAATGCAATTCCTGGAATGTGTGTACCCCGGTCCCCACAGCTTGGTATCAGAGCCGTGTTGGGAATAGCACGCTTTAAAAGCACCTATTATTGAAAACTACGAAGTAGTCGAGTGAGGATTAGTTATATGCCCACATAAGGTCTATTATAGTATTAGTTACTTAAGGTGGCAAAGCTAACATATGTGTTATTATATTCTGTAACAACGCTCCGACGTCAGGTAAGAGGTAAGGTACACCATCGCAAGTGTATCAATTGCGGTAAGCTGACCATGCGAGAGGTAGCATGTGATTATTTCCGTGGCTTGGCACGGAAACGTCAATATGAGTCTCTCAAACTTTCCATGTTTCTGAGAACATATGACACGGGGTACCCCAACGTGCTTCAAAGTTAGTGTGAGCCCCCGTCGGGTGGGACATAACCCGATGCGCCCCCCTACTGGTGCAGCACTATGCAAAGACGTGGGACCCCGTTGGGTGGTAGAAAACCAGGTCATATACCTCGAGACGTGGCCTAACTCGAGGCGGCCTGTATGGAATGATACGGGACGAATGTTTTTACTTTCATATATATAATTTTGAATTGATCGCCCGTGCGGGCTGTACCGTACGATACCATATGATTGATTAGTGTTTGGGTGTAGTGACATGTATACTAACTGCTTTATTCATAGGTCGAGTGGAAAACATTTGCGAGTGAACATCATTACTGCCACCATTGAGACGTATGCCGGAATACCGGCTTAAGATTTTTATTTGGTGAGGACGTAGTACCGGCATTGCATTCGGTTTACATCGGTACATCGGCGGTTAAAATCCATGCCGAAGGTGTAGCTCGCCACAAAAGTGTCAAGTTAATATCCAAAGAAGATTCCTATCTTCAAATCACAAAAATGAAATTTGAACCAAAACTGTCAACCTCAGTTCTTCCCTGTGTTATTCTGGCAGAAACTTAGCTCCAGTTTGAAAAGTCATATCTCCTGATCGAATTATCCCATGAAGGTGTTCCATACATGGTTGGAAATGTATGTGAGTCTTCTAAATAATTTATGTTCATGACCAGAGAAGGATCCCCCTGGATAATAACTAAATTTTGAAAATTCCAAAACCTGTCAAAACTGGACAGAAACTGGAACAGTTTCTGTACTCCTCACCATTTTGATCATAACTCTCAGTAGTAACATCGAATGAGGGCATATAATATATTTCTGGAAATTATATGAGATATGTGACAATGTTGTTATTTACAATTTTGGCAAATTTGGATATTTTGTATAAGAAAAACTGTGAACAAGACAGCCATATACAAAAAAAAAGATGCTCTCAAAATTTCACAGAAAATCTGGGAACATTGTCATCTTTGGAAATTCGTATCTCGTCAACCAGAACAGATATTGAAGCAAATAAATACATTTTGGAAATTACAGGAAGTGAACTACAACTTTGTTGTTCACCTCAAAGCAGGATTGTGCCCTAACTGGATGAAATTCTCAAATTTCTCCAGACTGGTCATTTCTGGCAGAACAGTTCATCATTGAAGCATAAGTTTGAAAATTTGCGCGAACATGAATATTGTTATACTTTCACAAAGTTCTTGACACGTTCATGTTTTCCTTATCTTCACTTACTGCTGAGATCGAACTTTGACTCATCCCAAATTCATTTGTGCAGTATGGTTCCTACTCGCTCATCGACTAAGGTCGGAAGTTCTCGTCGAGACGGTGATAATCCGAATCCACCGCAGGCACCACCATCAACGGTATTGGTGAATGTCATGTAAAAAATGTTTGAGTCTCGCCAAGAGAACACTAAGTTACTTCAAGCTTTGGTGCAGCAGGGCCTAATTCATCAAACACAGTAACTTATTCCACCTCAAAACAGTTATTCGGATTTCTTGGCAACACAACCGCCAATCTTCACGGAAGCAACTGAACCATTAGAATCAGATCATTGGCTTCGTGTAATGGAATCCAAATTTGGTGTGTTTCCCTGTAACGATTATCAGAAGACATTGTTCGCTGCTCAACAACTTCATGGAGCTGGAAGAGCTTGGTGGGCAGAATATAGTGCAACTCGCCCTGACGGTCATCGGATAGCATGGATTGAGTTTCGTGAGGCTTTTCGTGCTTGTCATATTCCGATAGAAATTATAAAGACCAAGTATGAGGAATTCGTTGAACTCAACCAAGGAGACAAGAGTGTCCAAGAGTATTTTAAGGAGTTCAACCGTTTGGCACAATATGCGCCCAATTATATAAATACAGAAAAGTTGAGATGTGATCATTTCTTCAAAGGGCTAAGAGTCAAACTTCGAGCTAGGTTTGCATTGTTCAATCATGGCAAGTACAACGAATTAGTCAATGCCGCTATCCTACAAGAAAAGGAAGATCTTTTTCTCCAAGCAGATAAGAGAAAGCAGAGTATTTCGCAAGACAACACTAGTTTGGTTGCTCAGAAATATCGGTTGGTATATCGTTCGCCATCCGGTCAAGAATGGCAGCCATCTGTCCCACCATTATATCAAAGTCGCCCGCTGCTTGCATCAAGTTTCGAATCACCCCCACAGCAGCACATAAGTTCTTATCCATCTTCACCGCAGCCAAAGATACCCAGTTCTCATCCACAAGTCAGCGCTGAACCGATTAAATATCCGTGCTTCACTTGTGGACTTATGGGTCACTTTACTAGATATTGTTCAGAGAGAAATAAAAGCTGCAGCCAGTCATTGTTTCAACATTCAAGTCAGTTTCCTAATCAGCAGCAAAAGAAATCAAAGCTGGGCAGTGTCCACTATACTACCATTATGGGTGTACCGGAAGGAGAACCCGTGTTAACGGGAATGTTCACTCTCAACCATGTACCTGTATTGATTCTCTTTGATTCCGGCGCTACACATAATTTCATAAGTCAATCCTTTGTGTTCAAGCACCAGCTTCCAACCACTACCACAAAACATCGCTATCTTATATCTTCACCCCGGAGGTAATATTACCGCAAGTGATGTTATCTCCCGAGCACCATTATGTCTGGGTGGTAGAATATATCCCACTACTCTTATCATCCTTGAAGGTCAAAAGATCGATGTAAGCTTGGGAATGTCGTGGTTAAGCAACCATGAAGCTGTTCTAAACATCAGTCCTCACACCGTTGAGCTCAACTCTTCAACTCACGGCCACCACACCTTAATTCTTGAGAACATGGTTCAAGAAAGCGCAGCGGTGTATCATTCTGAAACAAGTAAGTTGGAAAACATTCCAGTGGTCCATGAATTCCCGAATGTATTCCCTGATTATCTGTCGGGTATGCCGCCCGACCGAGATGTGGAATTCAAGATTGAGTTAATACCCGGAACTACACCTATCTCCCGACGACCATATAGAATGGCACCTAAGGAGTTAGCTGAATTGAAGGAGCAGCTCAATGACTTATTGAGTAAAGGTTTCATTCATCCAAGCTCATCACCTTGGGGATGCTTGGCTCTCTTTGTCAAAAAGAAGGACAAAACAATACAACTATGCGTGGATTACCGTCCGCTTATGTAACACCCTCAATTTTCGCATCCCGCATTAAACATTTGTACGATAAAAGAAAAATAATAAAACATAAAGGATGGAGCATATATATACAAATGTATGTAGCAAAAGAAGAAATAGAAAATAATAATTATAGCCTAAATCATGTATTAGGGAATAAATATCAATAATAAAATAATAATATATAAAAAGAAATATATATAAATAAATTATATATATAATAATAAATATATATATATAAAAATATAAATAAAATGAATAAGATAAATAAAATAAATAAAAAAATAATAAAATATAAAGAAAAAAAGGGGGGGCTGCTGGCCAGCGGCCGAGCCGCCAGCCCTGGCTCCCGCGCTCGGTCGCCCGGACGACCCCACGCCGCGCGCTTGCCCGCCCCCCCCCCCCCCCCCCCCGTCGTACCGCGCTGGCCCCCAGCGCCTGGGCCCGGCCCCGGCCTCCCGCGTCCAGCCTCCCGCTCCCGCCCCCCCCCCCCCCCCCCCCCCCCCGAAAACCCCGCCAGCCGCCCACGCACGCCCCGCCTGCCGCACCGCTCCCACCACCACCTGGATTCCCGCGTTGCCCCACGAATCCCGCTCTGCGCCTCGCTCCCTATTCGCCATACCGCACCAGACGCCGACCCCGACGCGCCTCGCTCCGCGTTCCCGTACCGAGTCGGTACCGAGCCGGACTCTCCGATCGAGCTCCCACGCCCCTATAAAAAGGACCGTAGGTCCTCGTGAGTTCCCCCGATCCAGCAAACCGCAGCCGCCGGTACAGAGGGAAAAAGCACCAGAAAACAGAGCTGCTCCCAGGGAAGAAAAGGAAGAAAAAAAGAGGGGAAGAAGAGGAAGAAAAAGAGGAGGGTGCCACCGTCCGCCGGAGATCGTCGCCGTCGTCGTGCCGCCGGAGGACTGCTGCGCCATCCACTTCGTCTACGCGTCGCATTCGTTCCGCGACTGTCAAGCCGTCAGATCTGCGGTAGGATTCGTTTTTACAATGCGAATTTTAGCGACGTATTGAATCTAATAGACGTGAATTGATTTTATTTGCACCATAATTTTATTTTCAGCAGCATTAATTCTCGCTAAAACCCTCGTAAACTCGTATGAACACGTATGAACTAGTTGCATCAAATTAATAAACAACCGTAGTGAATTAATTATTGTACTTTGTATGCATGCATATCATCGCATGTTGATTAATGTGTGTGCATAATATTGAATTGTATGTATATTCTTGTATGTGTGATCACGAGTAGAGGGAAGTGCTCAAGAGATCGTGTGCGAGGATTTCCAGAACCAAGACTTCGAAGCGCTTGAGCAACCCTATCCGCCGGAGCAAGGCAAGTGTCCATGAAGTATATTGATCCTGTTTTAAAATAAATGTTTTGTTTGCAAAACTGCATGCTGTGTCAATTTGATGGGAATCCTATGATAGGAAGTTTACTAGATTTGTTTGACCACCCTTGTCACCTGGAATTTATGGTAGAAAGTCGGGAAGGGTTTTTACCTTTTTGCTTCGCTTGATTAATTGGGATGGGAAAGGGACACTACATATTTAATTATGCATCAATGATATTCTAGTTAATGTGAATTGGTCAATACGATGGGTGATCTAAGCAAGCCTGGTATGTGGATGGGTTGGATGTTATGGTGGTTTGCTTGCTTTAGATCTAAGGACCGGTTCATGCGAGAATAAGCCAGGACTACAGTGCCACCACGAGGCCAAGTATGGGTGCGGCGTAGCTGATTAATTAGGGCTTTGCTAGTGCTGTTTGGACAATTGTGGATGCTCGGGGAAGGGGTAGTCGGATTGGGTTTGTTGATGATTGGTGGGACTACCCTGGGATCCGAATGGCTCAAGAGGGGGCCCTTGGTTGAAGATGTGCTCAGTTGGAGGCATCGCCACCGGTGAAACCTCAGTGGGGTCTGAATAGACTAGTAATCCCTTTGTAAAGGCTATTTTGTGATCTCTTGGCCATACACCAAAGGAAGTGTAATTGGCATAAGGGAGGTTCTTTAGTCGCCGACGGGTGATGAAATCACGAACACGTGGGTAAAGAGGTACAAACTCTGCAGAGTTAATTAAAACTATCATGATAGCCATGCTCCCGGTTAAGAGCGCCTGGATGACCTACATGATTAGAGTTGGAAATTTGGATTTGGGATGGTTATGGTTTGGTAATGGTTATGGTTGATATTATGATTATGTTTATGGTTATGGATGGAATTATGGTTTATGACATTGATTATGGTTATTGGTAATGGTGATTTATGGACTGGTATTATTATGGTTACATGGTTTATGATGGGTTTACTTCACATAAATATAATACGTTGCTTTTCAAATGTTTTACTGTACTTTTCAGCACTTAGCCATTGTTATTGTCGTCATTTGAATCAGCCACATGTCATACTTTCCACACTTGCTGAGTACGACATGTACTCACTCTTGCAATCCCCCCCCAACAGTTGCAGGTCAGGATTGTGAGTTTAATGGCGATAATGCGGAGTTCTAGGCCGTGTCTACCGTCAGCTTGCCTGTGGTGTTATTAGAGCTGCGCTATCCCTTTTGCTTAGCTGCTTAACTAGTTTATTTCCGCTGCATTAGTTGAACTTATCATTAATATTCATTAGAGCTTGTATTCGAGGATAATATTGTTTGTGTAATAAAATTTGATAATTAATCTTGTTCTGTGGTAATTTTCTGTATACTCTTTTGTGATTGCACTCGTGTATGTGTGTTGAACATCCTGGGCACACATATGCGTTAGCTTGGTTCATTTTTCGGAACCGGGCGTCACAGATTGGTATCAGAGCCACAGGTTTACCGTAGGATGCAGCCTAGATAGAATGGACACTTTAGAACACATAGGAGCACTCAGGAATCGATGTGTTTTTGCTTAGTGTGCTGTTTGCTATATATATTGTTTGCTTGTGTGCTTAATAGAGGATTTTTGGATGCTTTAGCATTACCATGTCCACCTAGGCTAGTATAGCTAGTTGGTTAGCTTCATATCCCTTGATGCATATAGTTGGGGACGTTTCTAAATTCTTACCTATTGCTCTTCTTCAGATGGTGAGGACTCGCAACCAGAGGGATGCCAATGGTGAGGAGGAGAACCATGAAGTACCTCAAAACAACAATGGACAAGGACCTGCTCATGGAGCTATCAACATTGAGCAGCTACTGGCTATGCAAAACCAGCTCATGCAAACCATGATACAAACAATGGGACAGCTGCAGGCTGGCAACAACAACAATCAGCCCCACATGCCTCCACCGCCACCCCCGCCTCCTCATAACCGACTGGGAGAGTTTATGAGGACTAGGCCATCGACTTTTGCTCAAGCTACCGACCCTATGGATGTGGATGATTGGCTCAAGTCCGTGGAGAAGAAACTTGCTATTGTCCAATGCAGTGACCGGGAGAAGGTCCTATTTGCTTCTCATCAACTTGTTGGAGCAGCTGTAGATTGGTGGGATGCTTATTGCAATGCTCATGAGAATCAAGAGAGGATCACTTGGGCAGAATTCAAGGAGAGTTTCCGTTCTCATTATGTGCCGGAAGGTGTTATGATCTTGAAGAGGCAAGAATTCGAGAACTTATGGCAAGGAAGATAAAGCGTGAGTGAATATCTCAACAAGTTCACTCAACTCTCAAGGTATGCGCCTGAGGATGTTAGTCGGGACAGCCGAAAACAGTATTTGTTCATGAGAGGATTGAACAATGGGATCCAAGTGCAACTACTCAACTGCGATTATGTCAATTTTCAGAAGCTTGTGGACAAAGCAATTGTGGTTGAGAACAAGATCCGTGAGATGGAGCAAGAAATCAAGAGGAAGGCGCCATATCAAGGACAGCAACAAGGAAGTAATGTGCGCCCTCGCCTTGCACCACCAATGCACCCCATTACAGCTCCCCTATTCCTGCTCAGCACCCTGCTTTTGCACCGCGCCCAACTCAGTTTGTGCAGCAGCGCCCTGTCATGCAAGCAATGCCTTATGCACCTCGTGCTGATTTTCCTGGAGCCAATGTTCAAAACCAAGCTCGTCCCAATAATTCTGGTGGAGTTAAGAGGTGCTATACTTGTGGAGAAGTTGGACACTTTGCGAATCAATGTCCTAAGTCAGGCCTTGGTCAAGGAAACAATGCGCCGAGGCAAAACCCAAGACCCAATGGAGGACAGCCACAAGGAAACCGGGGACAGCAGAATTTTGCTCGTGGCAACGTGAACCATGTCTCTACGGAGGATGCTCAACAAGCAGATGACGTGGTCATTGGTATGTTTCTCGCCAACTCCAATCCTGCGACTATGTTATTTGATTCTGGAGCATTGCATTCATTCATTGCATCGGAGTATGTTGCCAAGTATAGTTTGTCTATCTCTCATATGAAGTTTACTCTATTGGTTAAGTCTCCTGGAGGAGAGATGAGAAAAAATATAGTACTTCCAAAAATAAGCTTTAGAATAAGGGGGGTAGGCTTCTCCGCCGACCTAATTGTTTTGGGTTCACAAGGAATAAGAGGATCCGTTGGTGCAAAGTGCAATGGAACCACCATACGGAAGCCGAAGCTACGTGGGAACGTGAAGAAGACTTGAAGGCAGAATTCCCTCACCTTTTCTCCACGCTATCGAATCTCGAGGGCGAGATTCACTTTAAGGGGGGTAGAATTGTAACACCCTCAATTTTCGCATCCCGCATTGCATACATGATCATGCATTAAACATTTGTAGGATAAAAGAAAAATAATAAAACATAAAGGATGGAGCATATATATACAAATGTATGTAGCAAAAGAAGAAATAGAAAATAATAATTATAGCCTAAATCATGTATTAGGGAATAATGCCCGCCCCTCCCCCCCCCCCCCCCGCTGTACCGCGCTGGACCCCAGCGCCTGGGCCCGGCCCCGGCCTCCCGCGTCCCACCTCCCGCTCCCGCCCCCCCCCCCCCCCCCCCCCCGCCGAAAACCCCTCCAGCCGCCCACGCGCGCCCCGCCTGCCGCACCGCTCCCACCGCCGCCTGGATTCCCGCGCTGGCCCGCGAATCCCGCTCCGGCCTCGCTCCCTATTCGCTGTACCGCACCAGACGCCGACCCCGACGCGCCTCGCTCCGCGCTCCCGTACCGAGTCGGTACCGAGCCAGACTCTCCGATCGAGCTCCCACACCCCTATAAAAAGGACCGTAGGCCCTCGTGAGTTCTCCCGATCCAGCAAACCACAGCCGCCGGTACAGAAAGCACCAGAAAACAAAGCTGCTCCCAGGGAAGAAAAGGAAGAAAAAAAGAGGGGAAGAAGAGGAAGAAAAAGAGGAGGGTGCCACCGTCCGCCGGAGATCGTCGCCATCGTCGTGCCGCCGGAGGACTGCTGTGCCATCCACTTCGTCTACGCGTCGCATTCGTTCCGCGACCGTCAAGCCGTCAGATCTGCGGTAGGATTCGTTTTTCCAATGCGAATTTTAGCGACGTATTGAATCTAATAGATGTGAATTGATTTTAGTTGCACCATAATTTTATTTTCAGCAGCATTAATTCTCGCTAAAACCCTCGTAAACTCGTATGAACACGTATGAACTAGTTGCATCAAATTAATAAACAACCGTAGTGAATTAATTATTGTACTTTGCATGCATGCATATCATCGCATGTTGATTAATGTGTGTGCATCATATTGAATTGTATGTATATTCTTGTATGTGTGATCACGAGTAGAGGGAAGTGCTCAAGAGATCGTGTGCGAGGATTTCCAGAACCAAGACTTCGAAGCGCTTGAGCAACCCTATCCGTCGGAGCAAGGCAAGTGTCCTTGAAGCATATTGATCCTGTTTTAAAATAAATGTTTTGTTTGCAAAACTGCATGCTGTGTCAATTTGATGGGAATCCTATGATAGGAAGTTTACTAGATTTGTTTGACCACCCTTGTCACCTGGAATTTATGGTAGAAAGTCGGGAAGGGTTTTTACCTTTTTGCTTCGCTTGATTAATTGGGATGGGAAAGGGACACTACATATTTAATTATGCATCAATGATATTCTGGTTAATGTGAATTGGTAAATACGATGGGTGATCTATGCAAGCCTGGTATGTGGATGGGTTGGATGTTATGGTGGTTTGCTTGCTTTAGATCTAAGGACCGGTTCATGCGAGAATAAGCCAGGACTACAGTGCCACCACGAGGCCAAGTATGGGTACGGCGTAGCTGATTAATTAGGGCTTTGCTAGTGCTGTTTGGACCATTGTGGATGCTCGGGGAAGGGGTAGTCGGATTGGGTTTGTTGATTATTGGTGGGACTACCCTGGGATCCGAATGGCTCAAGAGGGGGCCCTTGGTTGAAGATGTGCTCAGTTGGAGGCATCGCCACTGGTGATACCTCAGTGGGGTCTGAATAGACTAGTAATCCCTTTGTAAAGGCTATTTTGTGATCTCTTGGCCATACACCAAAGGAAGTGTAATTGGCATAAGGGAGGTTCTTTAGTCGCCGACGGGTGATGAAATCACGAACACGTGGGTAAAGAGGTACAAACTCTGCAGAGTTAATTAAAACTATCATGATAGCCGTGCTCCCAGGTAAGAGCGCCTGGATGACCTACATGATTAGAGTTGGAAATTGGGATTTGGGATGGTTATGGTTTGGTAATGGTTATGGTTGATATTATGATTATGTTTATGGTTATGGATGGAATTATGGTTTATGACATTGATTATGGTTATTGGTAATGGTGATTTATGGACTGGTATTATTATGGTTACATGGTTTATGATGGGTTTACTTCACATAAATATAATACGTTGCTTTTTAAATGTTTTACTATACTTTTCAGCACTTAGCCATTATTATTGTCGTCATTTGAATCAGCCACATGTCATACTTTCCACACTTGCTGAGTACGACATGTACTCACTCTTGCAATCCCCCCCCCAACAGTTGCAGGTCAGGATTGTGAGTTTAATGGCGATAATGCGGAGTTCTAGGCCGTGTCTACCGTCAGCTTGCCTGTGGTGTTATTAGAGCTGCGCTATCCCTTTTGCTTAGTTTGCTTAGCTGCTTAACTAGTTTATTTCCGCTGCATTAGTTGAACTTATCATTAATATTCATTAGATCTTGTATTCGAGGATAATATGGTTTGTGTAATAAAATTTTATAATTAATCTTGTTCTGTGGTAATTTTCTGTATACTCTTTTGTGATTGCACTCGTGTATGTGTGTTGAACATCCTGGGCACACATATGCGTTAGCTTGGTTCATTTTTCGGAACCGGGCATCACAGCTTAATGCCGTGACTATCAAGAACAAGTATCCACTACCACGTATTGATCTGCTCTTCGATCAATTAGTGGGTGCTAAGGTATCTCTAAAATGGATCTTCGGTCCGGTTATCATCAGATTAAGATACGATTGGAGGATATACCGAAGATGGCATTCTCAACTAGATATGGACTTTATGAGTATTTGGTTATGTCTTTTGGTCTCACAAATGCCCCAGCGCATTTCTTGTACATAATGAATTCAGTATTCATGCCAGAGTTAGACAAGTTCGTCGTGGTGTTCATCGACGATATTTTGGTCTACTCCAAGTCAGAAGAGGAACATATTGAACAATTCAAGATCGTGCTTCAATGACTGCGTGATCACAAGCTATATGTAAAATTCAGTAAATGTGAGTTCTGGATTAATCAAGTTCCATTCCTTGGTCATATTGTTTCAGTGGAAGGCATAGTTGTGGATCTGAGTAAAGTGGTACAAGTGCTGAAATGGAAATCTCCCACCTCCGTACATGAAGTCCGTAGTTTCTTGGGTTTAGCAGGTTATTATCGGAGATTTGTTCCAAGTTTCTCTAAAATTGCAAAGCCTATGACAGACTTATTGAAGAAGGGCAGCAAGTACGTATGGAGTGAATCATGTGAGGAAGCCTTCAAAACTCTAGTGAAGCATCTTACAACAGACCCAATCTTGGCTCAACCCGATACAATGAAATCGTTTGATATTTATTGTGATGCATCCGGCATCGGATTGGGCTGCATACTTATGCAAGATGGAAGAGTAATTGCATATGGATCAAGGCAACTATGAAATCATGAGCACAACTATCCGACACATGATTTAGAGTTGGCAGTAGTAGTTCTTGCACTAAAGATGTGGAGGCACTACTTTATGGGAAATCTAGTGCATCTCTACACAAATCATAAAAGTTTGAAGTACATATTTACTCTGAAAGAATTAAATATGAGACAACGGAGATGGTTAGAGTTAATCAAAGACTATGAACTTGAGATTCATTATCATCCCGGCAAGGCCAATGTGGTTGCCGCCGCACTTAGTCAAGAGTCTCACGTTAATAATTTGACCATCGATCCTATGGAAGAAGATGAACCAAATCTACGTGTGATTCCTTATGGAGCTTTGTATCACCTTGCTCTAATACCTACAATCAGAGATGAGATTGTAGAGGCTCAAAAGAAAGAAAAGGGAATGTCTCATATTCAGAGGAGACTTAAAAGTGGAGAAATGAAATGTTTCCGAGAAGACGAACAAGGAACTCTATGGTTCAAAAATCGAATTGCGGTACCCCGGGACATGGAGCTGTGGAAAAAGATTTTGGATGAGGCTCACTTGTCCAAGTATTCCATCCACCCAGGAAGCAATAAAATGTACCAAGATCTCCGTACTAAATTTTGGTGGACACGTATGAAGAGAGAAATAGCAAAGTATGTATCCTAGTGTGATACATGTCGGAGAGTGAAAGCGGACCACATGAGGAAAAGCGAACTGCTGCAACCACTGAAAATACCGGCATGGAAATAGGAGGATCTGAGTATGGATTTCATTGTCGGATTGCCTATCACCTTTCAAAAGCACGATTCTATTTGGGTGATCATTGAACGGTTAACTAAGTGAGCACACTTTATCCCAGTGCATAAGGCATACAATGCGAAGAAATATGCGGACCTATATATATCAAGAATTATGTGCTTACATGGAGTTCCCCGCACCATTGTATCGGATAGAGAATCACAGTTTGTATCTCGATTCTGGGAGCAGCTACATGCATCAGTGGGGACAAAGTTAATTCGTAGTTTCACATATCACCCTCAAACTTACGGACAAACCGAGAGGGTAAATCAGATACTTGAGGATATGTAGAGAGCATGTGCCATACACCACGGTAAAAATTGGGATGACCATTTACCGTTGGCGGAATTCTCGTACAACAACAGATATCAATCTAGTATCAAAATGGCACCCTATGAGGCTCTCTACGGCAAGAAGTGCCGCACACCACTCAAGTGGTGCGAATCTGGTGAACGAGTGGTATATGGAATTGATCTGGTAAATGAACCCGAAGAGCAAGTAAAATTTATTCAAACTAATCTAAAAGCTGCTCAGTCTCGACAAAAGAGTTATGCGGATAAGAGGCGTCGTCCTTTAAGCTTCAGCATCGGAGACCACGTGTATCTCTGTGTCTCTCTGATGAAAGGAATTCATCGGTTTGGAGTAAAAGGAAAGTTGGCTTCGCGATTTATCGATCCATTTGCTATCACTGAAAGATGTGGTCCTGTTGCATACAGATTGGAGTTACCAATAACTCTAGCTGGTGTTCATGACATTTGCCACATATCCCAATTAAGGAAATCTCTCAAACCATCTACCGACATCCGCATTTAAGAATTGGAAGGATTAAAACCGGATCTCACCTACGTCGAGCATCCAATCCGGATTATCGATGAAATGTCTCGTGTCACAAGGAATCGGACGATGTGGTTTTATAAAGTTCTATGGAGTAACCACACCGACGAGGAGGCAACATGGGAGAGTGAAGATTTTCTCCGCACAAAGTATCCGAACATGTTATCATCATATCTCCGGTAATCTTTTACTTCTGTCTCATTCATTTGAAATCTAGGGACAAGATTCTTTTAAGGGAGGAGGAATGTAAAAGCCCTAATTTCCATAGTTCAAAGTTAAGTTAGGACAAAAATTTTGAATGATAAAAAGAATTAAAAAGGGAATGAGAAAAAAAAATTAATTCAAACTCCAAATGAGGAAATTAAAAAAAAAATTTAACTAATGTTCAAATGAAGTTAACATGAAGATTTGAGTTCACCCATTGTTTCCCGATATTCCAAATACACTCTTTGCAAAGTTTCAAGATTTTTTAACTTCATTTGCTATTTTATTTGAGACACATAACAAATTCAAGCAATATTTAAATTCAAATTTTGAAATCTGATCAAACTTATTTGAACATAAGAGTTGAACACACTGTCTGGATCAGCATGACTTACTTGACTTATCCACAAAGTTTCACAATTTGTAGAGCTCATTTACTATTTTAAATTGAATTTACAAATGAGCTATACATTGAGGTGGCTGGTGGGACCCACTGGTCAGCCTCTGCCCACGTGCAGCCGCAAAACAGAGGCCGCTGCACGCACAAGCTCGAGCGCTGCATGCTCCAGCATGACAGCGCGCGAGCGACCGCCTCCAGCTGCATACAACCACCCCAAGGCTCCTCCTTATCGTCTCCTCAGCCCCCAAGTCGAGTCTCTCATCCTTGTTTCGTCCCTGGCGCAGAAACTCCACTCCCGGTGAGTTTTTTCCCCGCCTTCTCTGTTCTTCGGTTTTGCCGGCGATTGAGCCCGTGCCGCTCTGAGGTACAAACATAGAGTAGTGGCACAACCTTCCTCTCTATCTTCTCCACCAATTGGTTCCTTGTTTCATGCCTTGTGTTGGTTATATTTCGAGGTTTTCTCGCCGCCCACGGGGAGGCTGCCGAGAGAGTCCTCTGCTGCTCTGTGGAACCATGGCTACGGCCACAATCAAGATTCGATCCTTTAAGGAAAAACGTTCAAAATCACGTCTAGTTCATGCTCACAAACTTTCAGCTTCTATCATAGCTTGTAGCTCAAGTTTTCCTCAAAGAACCGATGTTTAGTACTTTTGCACGCCTTGGTTCTTCACTCAAATTCGGTTTGCATGTGCAATAATTCTTTGAATTTCTTAGCAAGTAGCTTCTAAACATTCTCGCGCACACCCTAGCCAAAAACGCCCAAATGTTATTGACCACACGCATAGAAACCAAAGTTCTTGCGGCCGCTGGTTGAAAATCTGTGGGTCACCGTCGAACTTGTCTTTGCGGCCATTTCCACCTCAATAGGAGTTCTTTTTGGTCATCCTCGTGATCCCAGGATGCCCTCTGATCAATTTCCAGTTGGGTTTAGCCCTTGCCGAAGCGAATTCGTGTTGGCTGAAACCCTAATCGCCACCGCCACCGTCGCGCAAGCCTTTCTGGCCATCGCTGGCATGCGCTGTCCCCACCGGCGTGCTCAGCACCTCGAAATAGGGTTAGGCGGTGAGTTTGGCAAGGATCCGTGCCGTGGATCGGCGGGTGGCGAGAGTTCCGGCAAGGCACCGCCGCGGTCGCGCGCCTGGCGGGAGGTAGACGACAACCCCATGGCGCCCAGTCGTCAGGGAGTGTAACACGCGCGCCCAGATCTGGTGCGGACAAGGATCCCATGTGGCTACATCCCTGAACCCTGTGGCCCGGTGTTGCTTCAACCCGATTGGCCCATTTTAAATCCGATGGGCCCAACCATTATTCAAACCTTTTTCCAATTGAAATTAAAATTCAGATTTAGTTCCCACTTCAAAAATACATATATTCTAGTAGAATTGTCCACAAATTCCCAAATAAATTTTGTTAGAACCAGCATGTAGAGTAATTTTCAGTGGTGCACTTATATTTGTATGAAAGTCCATAGGAATTTCTCCATAATTCAAATAAGCAAAATACATATAGAATAAATTCCATAGTTTTGCTGTTTGAAAAATTACCAAATTTTTTCAGAACCTTCCTTTGAATACCCTTGAACTCCAGTAAAAATCTCAGGGTCATTAGACTTCATTTACATGGCCTGATCACCTGTGTGTTCTCTATGCACATAAAAATAGTCAAATTAATTTATAATTTGTACAGAAACTTGTGCAAACTTCTAAATTGAATATCTCTCAGTATAAAGCTTAAAAATTTGTCAAGCTAACTTTATTGGTTTTCTCTTTATTCACAATAACCAGAACTACAACCCAATCTTCATGAAAATCCATAGATTTTCTTGTAGAGCCCTTCAAAGCAAAATAATGTTTGATTTTTATCTGATGCTTCACTTCATAGAAACATCTGAAATTTTTGAAAAATGTTCTTTACTAAGTTTATGAATTTCTGTAAAAAGTTAAGCTTCATTGGACTTTATTAACCTAGTTCAATCTGAAGATTTTCCTAACTGGTCACAGAATGCCTAAAAACAACAGAAACAACTCAGTAAAATATCCCCACTTGTAAATTTAATATCTCACAATATAATGCTTATAAAATTATGTAAAAAATTTTCATATAACACGTGAGACCCCCTATGTATGGTACAACAACCAGTAGCCATGATAGACATCCAGAATTACAATGAAAATTCAGAGAAGGCTAAGCACTTAAGAAATTTTGTAGACCAATATATTCAATTGCTGTACCCGAAACTTACCTGGTTATTCTTACATGACCATGTGAACTCCCTATAATTTTCTCAGGCTCAGGGGATCTGTTTAACCTGTATAAATTGAGACCACATCCCTATGTACAAAACAATATCTATTTCACTTCATATGTCCATTGCCTAAGTTCATCTTGTTTCCTTTCTGTTGCTGTCCAGTCTAGCAACAGAACTTCAAGTCCTAACTAATATTAATCCTTCTTGACTTATAATCAGCTCTAATTGCTTTAATAATAAATTGCAATCTTTTATTGCATATCATTTCGATAGTGTTCGCAACGAAGGTCGCCGACAAGAAGCACAACGCGGAGCTGAGGATTTCTATAGTGATTCTGGTGTGGCGTGATTTTCTCATGAAAGAATACTAACTGATCATCGCTGAATTTTATTCCAACTGAAAGGCAAGCCCCGGTTTGCATTTAAGTGCCTTATTAACGTTTTGCTTTATACACTCTGTACTGAATAGACTTGATATGTGCATTAGGTCTATGTTGATTGAATACTCCACATGCATGACCAAATAATCCTTGGAGTGGATGGGTAGTATAAGACTCCATCGTATTATTATTGCTATGCTTAATGTTAAGATAGAAGATCGGTAGAAGTCGAATATCTTGGACACTACTCGTGAGATTGGTCTTATTTTATCGACCACAAGTCAAGTAGTTGAATTCTACTTGCGAGAGAAGTCGAGTGAGTGAAACATACACGCGAGAGGTTAATATATCATTCACTGTTTAATATGAGATGAGGACGGGGATTTGTGTAGGTTGGTTTGCCCACATCATGCCTGGGTCGGTAATGGCGAGGTAGGTGTTGGGGAGATGGATTGGTAGCCCCGTTTGAGTCGGTTAAGGCCCGTCTCGTGCCTGGCCTTGTTGAGCAAGTTTGAACTGTATTGGAAAGCATACTAGCGATATGGAACCCAGGAAACTGATGTACCTTGAGGATCCTATGTTGGAACTTTTTCAATCAGCTTAAGCTCTCGGCTGTTAGTACGGTGGGAGGTAACTTACTCAAGAACATCTCACAACGGAGGTGCACCTTGAAGTGAGCTCACTATTTGGGTTGATCTAACTATTTCGATGTGGTTGAATCTGGGGAAAGGTGGCTGCGTGCGAGATTACTGGAGTGTGCTGATACAACTCCGAGTATGGTCTTACATGTCATGCAGTCCGGGTGTTTTTGATTCGAATCAACGTAGCTCGCGGTTATGGATTGAGCATACTTGGTCACTGAGTCTTGACGTAGTAAGAAATAAAAATGGAAAGATTATGAATATGTTGCTATAAATAATTCTTTGTATTGCAACCTTGGCTGCTATAGATATAGCATAATTAAATTTACAAATTTCCAAAAATTAAACTTGAATAAAGCTTATGCAACCGTGAGCAAGTATCATCGTGGATGAAGCGTTTCTTGTTTGATTGTGGAATTCACAACGATGCTATGCCCATGGATCACGTATGCTACATTAAAACTGACCACTAAGGATTTACTTTCGGCGAGTCCATTCCTGCAAATTCAGCTTTCTAGTCTTTAAAGTTTGCAGCATGTAGAGTTCCATGCTTTAGGTGAGACAGTTAAGTCTTGCTGAGCCTTGTGTTCACAGTTGCTATATTGTGGTTTTTGCAGGTATTATTAGCTCATGCTTCTGTTATGGTTGTCCGTGAGACCTCGAGCTTGTCGAGATGTATCTCTCACGGAAACCTTGCCGCTGCTCTCTGTTTTCGTGTTGCTAGTGAGAAGCGTCCTCGAGCATGGACGACTTCTCTTGTGCATAGCTAGTTGAGAGTATGAGTATGTATATTCCGCTGCGTTGTATGTTATGTTGTAAAAGAGGATCATCTTGTGAAATAAAATAATTGTGTTGGTTATTCTTTGTGGCTTTTCTTGTGTGCTGTTGGGTGCCGCATCACATGGCACCATCAAATGCGATTCCTGGAATGTGTGGACCCCGGTCCCCACATATAATATACTGCTTTTCAAATGTTTTAATGTACTTTTTAGCACTTTGCCATTATTATATTTGTCATTTGTATCAGTTACATGTCATACTTTCCACACTTGCTGGGTACGACATGTACTCACCCTTGCAATTCCTCCACCAACAGTTGCAGGTCAGGATTGGGAGTATAAGGATGATAATGAGGAATTCTAGGCTATGTTATGCCGTCAGCTTGCTTGTGGTGTTGATTGGAGTTGCGCTATCCCTTATTTTTATTTTGCTTAGTTTGCTTAGTTGTTTAATTAGTTTATTTCCGCTGCATTAGTTCAAACTCGCCATTAATATTCTTTAGAGCTTGTATTCAAGGATATTATGAATTGTTTAATAAAAGTGGTTAATTAATCTTGTTATGTGGTAATTTTCTGTATATCCTTTTGTGACTCACTCGTGTATGTGTGTTGAACATCCTGGGCACACATATGCATTCACTTGGTTCATATTCGGAACCGGGTGTCATAGACAGCCCTATCCGTCCTTTGTAATCGTCCACATTTGGCTATACTACATGCTCTTGGTGGGAGTTTCCTAGTGTCGCCAGAGGTAAACCCGTGCCTGATGTGTTAATCCACATAGCATGAGAATTCATAGTTCATATAATCATTTATAACTAACCTAGTCTATGTATATGTACATTAGAAGCATAGTAGGAGTATCTACTTAACTTTTAGCCTAGTTCCTCTACTACCTCATTTATCCCCTTAGGATTGAATGCTCTTGTGTGTGTCACACTACCTCAATTACCCTTTATCCATCCTTGTTAGAACCCTACCTAGGCCAACCTATCCTTTCCACTTGATGATTGTTTTACTTCCATCTAGCCTTCCTTTGGGAAAATATAAATGACACCCTTTGGGAATACTCTTGAAAGGGGAATTGCTACATCGATAGCTTTCGTGCGCTTGCTGACGTTCACATGAGAATTAAAAACTACCAACAAACATTTCTGGCACCCCTACTAGGGATGAATTGTTAGTACTGCGTAGGATGTATTAACAAGCATTTCTGGCGCCGTTGCCGGGGAGAGACAGCCGAAGTATTACATGATAGAGTGAATAGGATAGGACCTTGGTAGGTTTTAATAGCATGACTCTTCTTTGTTTTTGCATTTTATGTGAAAATAGGGTAGTGTAGATCTAGTTTCCGCTTGTTGTAAAACTTTGTTGAAGATCCCGAATCCCTTCTGAGAGATCGACCTCATGTCGTTACTCCTCAGAAGCTTCGAGCAGCAAAGCAAGCCAGCACAACTGCACCAACAACAGAAACACCAATGGCCCAGAAGGCCCTTCGTGAGTTTTCAACTCCCTCTACTAACAATGTGCCTGTTGTACCCACTGTTAACACGAGATAAGTAAATTTGAAATCAAGACTGGCCTTATGACCATGGTGCAAGCCAACCCATTTTGTGGGAAGACTAACGAGGATGCAAGTGCTCACTTGCAACAGTTCGTTGATATCTGCAGCACTTTTAAGATAAAGGACGTATCTCCTAATGCTATTCGAACTAGGCTGTTTCCATTCTCTCGTCTTGGGAGAGTGAAACAGTGATTCTACGCGAACCGAAGTACTGTAGATACTTGGGAGGAATGTTCTACAACATTCGTCGCCATATTCCTATTGGGCAAAACCAATGCCCTACGTGAAAGAATTTCCAGCTTCCAGCAAGATGCCAAGGAATCTATTCCGGAGGCTTGGAAAAGGCTGCAGGAGTATATCCTAGCCTGTCCCACCATGGGATGAATGACTGGCTCATGATCCAAAACTTTTACAACCGGCTGATCCATTCCGCCAGTGACCATGTTGATGTTGTTGCTAGAGGTGCCTTCTTCTCACTGACTGTGCCCAAGGCTAAAGATTTGATTGAGAAGATGGTGTCAAATATGGGTTGGACCGATGAGCCTCTCCATACCCATAAGTGAGGCATGCAGACTTTAAAGGAGGTGGACATGATCGCTGCTAAATTGGACCTCCTTATGAAAAAGATTGATGGACAAGGCAATGTTGAGTTATGTAGCAATGTCTATGCCTTAGACTCTCACATCACTTGTGAAGTCTGTGACAACATGGGCCATTTGGGCAATGACTGCGCAGAAACCCATGAGGATGCCCTATATGTAGCCAACAATGGAAACAACAATGGCTATCGTCCAGAAGGTCAAGGGTGGGGCCAACCACGCCCATTCTTTCAAGGAGGATACAACAACAATGGCAATAATGGAAATCAACCCAACATGAGATAACTTGCCATTGGCCAGCTGAAGATCAGTGAGGCTATATCCAATAATTTGTCGGCCAATGACAAGACCCTAGAGAGCATAAATGCCAAGATTGAAGGATTATCCTCAGCCTTCAAGAATCAATTGAGTTGCAACAGGATGTTGGAGACTTAGTTGGCTCAACTGGCAGCTGTTGTTCCTACTGCAGAGAATGGCAAGGTGCTAGGACAGCCCAAACCTCACGTGGAAAGTGCCAACATGATTTCTCTACAAGGAGGCAACTGGCTGATGGACCCTGGATGCCCTACAATCTCATGCTCAATTGGGGCCCACCACTTTGACAAGGCGCTTTGTGACCTAGGAGCAAGCGTGAGTGTGATGCCCAAGGTGGTTTTTGACCAAATGAACTTCACGGAGCTTACTCCAACACCAATGTTGCTCCAACTGGCTGATTCATCAGTCCGTTATCTGGCGGTATCACTGAAGATGCCCCGGTGAAAATCTAGAACTGCTTCATACCCGTGGATTTCATGGTGCTCGACATGGAGGTCGAGGAGGATACGCCGCTCATTCTTGGTCGCCCGTTCCTAAGCACCGCGAAGGCTCGCGTAGATGTGGGAGCTGGAGAATTCCACTTCCATATCAATGGCAAGTAGGAGAAGTTTAACTTTTGTCCAAAGTTGGAGCAATGCTCCATGATCCGTATCAAGTATCGTCTGAATGTTATACAAATTCCAGAGGTCAAAATCACACCACCAAAGGTAGACCCGCTCATTGCATTTATGAGGAATTCGATCTATGTGGAAAACCCGTCTTATCTTCCATGTCGACACCCCAAGAGGACGGAGAAGTACGGGCCTCCCCAAAGGCCCATGTAAACCAAGCCGCCAAAGAAGGAATGGCAGAAGAAGCAAGACAAGCTGTCCGAACCCATCCCTCCAGGCCCAGATGTCGAGAAATGAAGAAGGAGGAATGTCCATCTCATCGGATGATGGTGAGACCTAGCCAATAGGTTAAATTGGTAGTTATCCTTTTATTTGTTTTTCTTTTCTCTTTATTTAGTTTTCCCCATTTAGTTGGAATTTTCCCACTGCATATTCGATTTTCCTAGAATGCTGGGAATCTTATATTCTCAACTATCATTTTTATTTATTTATTTTTCACAAAAAGAAAATTGTTGGATTTTCAAAAAAGAGGATTTGCATTTGGAAAACAATTTTTCTGAGCTGCAAAAGTGTTATTTCACCAACGTGCTAATTTCATAGCCTTTGGGGAGCCACTTGCCAAAAGGGAGAACAGGGGGCCCTCCCGTCATGTCGGCAGACCCCCTGTTCGGCTGACTAGGGGAAAGAGCCATTTTGGCTCTCTCTCTCTCTCTCTCTCTCTCTCTCTCTCCCCTCCAACGGGTACATTTGGTTCCCTAGTGACCGTTGGGGATTGCAATTTATAAATGGTGGCCGTGAGGAGCTCTTCTCCTCACACTTCACCTCATTTCATACCTCTCCAAAGTCACTCTTGCTGATTGTTTTCTTGCTCTTCATTGTAGCACTCTTCCTCAAAATCCAACTCAAAAAATTTGCTTTTGTTTGCATTTGCAATTTGCTCTAAAGTTCTTCAAGGGAAAATTCATCGGGGTTTTGCTTTCGCTAACATAACCTCTTTTGATTTTTTTCCTTGTTGTGTTCTTGTTTGTTGTGGCCATGAAAGGAATGAAGAGGGTGTTTGGAAAGAGGAAGGAGGCTGCAAGCTCAAGCCATGGTGAAGACTCAAGTGCACGCCACTCTTCTGTTGCTACACCAAGTTCACGGAGGAGGAGTGTAGGAGAGGACACTCCCATGGGTGAGAGGAGAAACCCACACCAACTTCTTCACGATGACGACCTCGACATCCAATGTGAAGTTGAAGATCAAGCAAGCAAGCTCCTCCAAGATTGTGAGTTTTCTCATACGAAAGCTTATGATCCGGATTTGATCTTCAAAATAGGTATGGATTCTGAATTCTTTTCCATTTGGTGTGCATTAGGATGGGAAAAGTTTGCTCACATAGAGGAGAAAGGTTCACGCCTTCTCTCCATACAATTCCTTGTCACACTCAAAAAAGGATTTGATGGTATTTGTCAGTACCCTGCGTACCGTATACCCCTTGGGACTATAAAAAGACCAACGGGACTTCACCTGTCTGAGTTGAAGACCTGCGAAGGTCCCACACGTCATACGGGACTGGACATGCCTCCCATCTATGGTTAGCTCTAGTACTGCCACGTGTACATAGCAGCCGGAGCTATACCCCACTCATGGGATAGCTCCGGGCTAAACACTAGTGCAGCACCTCCGGACCTAACCTCCGGCAGAGGGAAGCTCCAGTATTGACACGTGTGCATATATACCGGACCTACCTGTCTTAGATGAATAACTCCAAAGCTGCCACATGTCTGAACCACCGGACCTTCAACCTTGACAATCAAGCTGGTGAACCCCAAACGGCTCGGACCTCCAAGGAGCAATCAAAGACTTCAAGACCTGATTAAGTGTCATTAACACCATATTAATGACACATGATTAGTAGGCCCTTAATAATAGTAATGACACTGTCAAGACCTGTTACCACGCTATTAAGGGCAATTAACCTCATTAATTACGTATTAAACATTAGTAACTGCCAGGGCCACATGTTGGGCCAGGCTAACTATGTAATGAATAGTCCATGAACTATAAAATGATTGGTCGACGATACACAGAGGGGACTCTTGGACGCCCTCAGACACACACAATCTCTGACTGAAAGTTCTTAGACACTCAATACAACAGCTACACACCCCCTGGAGTAGGGTATTACGCTCAGGCGGCCCGAACCACATAAATCCTTGTGTCCATTCGATATATTCTTTGGAATCTCTGCGCACCCAATACCGAACTACAACTCCTTGAGCTACCAACGGTAGTATCGGGAGAATTGACAGAAAAACACTCCGACAGTTTGGCGCGCCAGGAAGGGGTGCTGCCCGAGATTTCAAGAATGGTGAACTCAGCTATTGGATCGTCCAATGGCAACCTCGCTGCGCAACCTGCTCAAGGCAATCCCTCCAACATGCAACAACCAGCAGGTGCCGCGGCTCCAGCATGACTCATGCCTCCACCGCCACCGTCTGCACCAGCAAATCAAGATGGACAACGGGACTGAGCATCTGCGTCGGTCACAGTGTCGCGAATAACAACAATCTGGAACACACGCTCCATGCAGCACGTGCTCTCCTCCAATGCCAACCACCTCCAGGTGCATCCCAGGGTGCAATGGAGCAGTGGAGGGCTGATGTGGAACATTTAGTTGCAGCAGCAGCCGATCACATCAGCAACCAAGGTCCTCCCCCTGGGGCGGGCCCCATCGTAGCATCGGACTTTGTCGGGCAGACTTGGTCTGCACGCTTCCCAGAATAGGAGTCGTGCTGTGTCTCAACAAGTTACGTCACTGCCTGCCGGGGCGCGACACACCCATACAGTAACCAGACTTTCAACTCATGACCTCCGGGCGGAGCTTGATCGCCATTACCGTCAGCGGGACGCCCGCGTCCATATCGAGCGTGCTTGCGAAAGGCGAGAGGCTCGAGACAGTCCTGCTCCTGAGGGACTAGGAGGAGGCTGTTCTGCCCCTGGCCATGCACCTACGCATGGTCAGATGGCCACAAAAGTTCCGGCCTCACCTGCCGGAGAAATTTGACGGGACTGTCAATCCTGCAGAGTTTCTCCAGATTTACTCCACTGCAATCCTTGCAGCCAGATGTAACGAGGCCGTAATGGCCAACTACTTCCCAGTGGCTTTAACTGGGCTGCTAGGTCCTGGTTCATGAGACTTCCTCCCAACTCTATCAATAGTTGGGCAGAACTGTGCCAACAGTTCACTGCCAATTTTAGGAGTTCATACACCCGACCAGGCACCGAACTGGACCTTTTTGCTGTCACACCGAAGGGGGGAGAATCCCTGCGTTCCTTCATCCAGAGGTTCTCCCATGTACGAAACACTATTACATCTATCTCTAGCACCTCGGTTATTGTGGCATTTAGACAGGGCGTACGAGACAAGAAGATGCTGGAGAAGCTGGCGATCAAGGAGATCACCAGCGTCACGGAGCTCTTCAGCTTGGCAGACAAGTGTGCTAAAGCTGCAGAGGGCCGTGAAATGCACTCCAAACCACCTCTGGAGGATAACAAAAAATCCTCCAAGGGCGAATCCACTACCTCTGGGAGTGGCAAAAAGAAGAAAAGTCCAATGGCAAGAAAAAGCTGTCGGCTGGCACACCTACTGCTGCAGCTGCTGTAGCTCCGGGTGGCCGGGGCCACGCCCCGAGAAACAACCTCGACCTTCATCTGAAGATGGTGGCAACTCCAAAATGTGGTGTCCTATTCATAAGTCGATCAGCCACAACTTGGAAGGCTACCGAGAGGTCAAGAACCTTGCCGAGCGCTACAACAAGCGCCGGGAAGAAGTTCCTTTCTGACAAAGGGAAGGAAAACTGAAAGTCTACGAAGCTCCAGCTGAAGAGGAGTTAGGCTTTCAGGACCCTAAAAAGGTCTTGAAATCCGTTTACACCTCCGTTGACGACGACTCCGACGTCTTCGACAATGAACGTCAGAATACCATGAACACCATTTTTGGTGGTTCATGGGACATCACCTCCTGCCGTGTCCTCAAGACCATGCGGCAGGACATGGCTTCGATGGCTCCCATCGACAGGGCAGAGCCGCACCAGAAGTGGATGGATACTTCAATCACTTTCGACGCGTCAGACTGCCCTCGGAATATGATTGGAGCTGGTCAACTCCCCTTGATGGTATCTCCGACCATCAACAACATACAACTCCACCACGTGATGGTAGACGGAGGTTCGGGGCTGAACCTCATAAGTTTTGAAGCTTTCGTCAAGCTTCAGCTCTGACCTTCGGACCTTCGCCCCTCTCAACCTTTCCCCAGAGTAGGTCTGGGGGCCATAACCCCACTTGGTGCCATTACTCTCCCCGTATCCTTTGGGACTCGGGAGAATTATCACACTGAGAAGGTGGTCTTTGACGTTGCTCAGATCAAATTACCCTTCAACGCCATTCTGGGCAGGCCAGCCTTATACAAGTTCATGGCTGCTGCTCATTATGGCTACTTGGTGTTGAAAATGCCAACACCAGCTGGTGTCCTCCGGATCTGTGGAGATCGCACCACCGGAGTGACAGCTCTGGAAGAACTTCACATGCTTGCCACAGCGGAAGAAGAAGAATCAGGAAAGGAGCAAGCTCCAAAACCCCCGAGCATTCGTCATCGAGGCTCAACCTTTGCACCCCGTGTGCAACCAAGCGGCGACAACGACATTCTCTTCAAAGTCGTCCAAATTGGTTCCAACACCGCTCAGACCACCCGTATATCGGGAGGTCTGAATGACAAATAGGAACTCGCGCTCATCACTTTCCTCCAGGCTAATAATGACGTGTTTGCCTGGCAACCGTCACAAATGCCTGGGATCCCTAGGGAAGTGATCGAGCATAATCTGAAGATCTATCCCGACGCTCGGCCTGTACACCAGAATCCTCAGAAGCAATCAGTAGAGCAACAGAACTTCATACGACAAGAAGTGAAGAAGTTGCTCGAAGCTGGATTCATCTGAGAAGTCTTCCATCCAAAATGGCTGGCAAACCCAGTCGTTGTACCCAAGGCTGGCGGGAAGCTTCGGATGTGTATCGAATACACAAAACTGAATAAGGCGTGTCCAATGGATCCATTCCCACTACCTAGAATAGATCAGATAGTGGATTCCACCTTCGGGTGTGAATTATTGTGTTTCCTATACGCATATTCTAGGTACCATAAATCAGAATGTCTAGGAAAGATGAAGAGCATACTTCTTTCATCACAGTAGATGGATTGTATTGTTATATTGCCATGCCATTTGTCTTAAGAATGCAGCTTCAACATTTGTACGTGCTATGCACAAAACCTTTGGAGATCTCATCAGAGACGTAGTGGAAGTGTATGTCGATGACATCGTTGTCAAGATTAAGGACAAGGAGTCACTTCTTGACACCTTGCAAGCTGTCTTCGACATGTTGCGAGTAACTCGCATGAAGATGAACCCAGACAAATGTGTCTTTGGGGTTTGCTCCGGAAAGCTTCTTGGTTTCCTGGTAAACCACCGAGGCATAGAGGCTAATCCGGCGAAGATTAAAGCTATTGAAGATATGCATCCACCAGCCCGCATCAAGGACGTCCAGAAGCTGACTGGATGTCTAGCTGCCCTCAGCCGGTTCATCTCAGGACTAGCAGAACGGGCACTACCCTTCTTCAAGCTATTGAGGAAGTCTAGACCATTCCAATGGTCTGAAGAAGCAGAAAAGGCGTTTCAGGAGCTGAAACAGCTCCTCACCACTCTACCAAACTTGGTAGCTCCGAACCCTGGTGAGCCTCTACTGCTTTACATTTCGGCAACTGACGAGGATGTCAGCATGGTCCTGGTTGCTGAGAGACTAGAACCGCTACAAGCTGAGGAATCCAGACTCCTCCGGGAGAGTCAGGAGGTTCCAGAAGGCGAGTCTGGGTCCCAGCCCCCAGACTTGGGTCAACAAGGAGTTACTCTTGTTGAGCAAGAAGAGCCAAACCCCCCTGGGAGGGTCCAGGTCACTCCTGAAGAAGCTCCGGGTTCCTCCAACAAGGACCCAACGATCCCAGAAGAAGGTTCGGACCCCTCCGGGAGGGTCCAGGTCGATGAGGAGGAAGCTTCGGGCCCCTCTGGGAGGGTCCGGATAGTCCAACACCCAGTGTAATTCATCAGTGAAGTACTCCACGACGCCAAAACTCGGTACCTGGAAGTACATAAACTGCTATACGCAGTTCTTATTGCTTCCAGGAAGCTCCGACACTATTTCCAAGCTCACAAGATCTCGGTACTTCATATCCACTGCAAGCGATTTTGCATAATCCTAACTCCACTGGGAACATTGCAATGTGGGCAGTGGAATTGGCCAAGTTTGACCTTGAATTCGTCCGAAGACAGGCAATCAAAAGTCAAGCATTGGCCGACTTTGTGGCGGAATAGACCCCCTCTCCATCATACCCTGGGGGCCCCAATGAGAAGAAGCCGAAAATCAAGGCTCCGGTCTTCACTGAGCCTCACTGGACTCTCTATTTCAACGGCTCCATGCAGAAGCTGGGGGCCAGAGCTGGAGTCCTTCTCCTCGCTCCGACCGGGGAGAAGGTTAAATACATGGTGCACCTTGACTTCAAGGCGACCAATAACATGGCTGAGTATGAAGCACTCATTTACGGACAAAGGTGGCACTATCATATTGTGTCAAGCAGTTGTTGGTTAAGGGAGATTCATAGCTTATCATTAAACAGGTCAAGGGTGAATGCTCCTGCAACAATCCCCAACTAGCTGCTTATCTCCTTGAAGTATAGAGGCTTCAGAAGGATTTCAAAGTCCTGGACCTCTACCATGTACAACGTCTCCATAACACTGAAGCTGATGAACTGTCGATGAAAGCGTCAACCTGAGCTCCAGCTCCCGATGGAACCTTCGTCCCGAGGTTTTCTAAACCGACAGCTCAGCCTGCCGAACTGAGTGAAGGGGGTGAGACCAGCATCCCGAAGCTGGCGGTCCCGATGGCCCTGTTACCATGGCAGCCATCAAGGGTCGTAGGTGCTGTCGGAAGCTCCGAGCAACCCAACACGCAAGACCCGAATGCTCAAGCTAGCTCCAATGCATGGATCTCGGAGATCCGGAGCTACTTGAAAGACATCCTTCCTGAAGATGATGTATCCGCTGACCGGATAGTCAGATTGGCTAAGAGATACACGTTGGTAGAAGGGGATCTCTACCGGCGTGGTGCCAATAGCGTCCTAATGCGGTGCATCACAAAGGAAGAAGGCTGCAAGCTCCTTGCAGAAATCCATGGAGGCGAGTGTGGGAACCCTGCGTCTCCCCGCACGCTGGTCGGTAAAGCCTTTCGTCATGGCTTTTACTGGCCTACAGCGCTCCAGGACGCAACTGAGCTGGTGAAAAAATGTGAAGCATGCCAGTTTCATGCAAAACAAATTTACACACCGGCCCAGCATCTACAAATGATACCTCCTACATGGCCTTTTGCTGTGTGGGGGATGGATATCTTGGGACCCTTCCCAAGAGCCGTCGGAGGTTACAAATTCCTGTACTTCGCCATTGACAAATTCACCAAATGGCCAGAAGCAACTCCAGTTGTGACAATAAACAAGCAGTCAGCTATCAACTTCTTACAGTCCATCGTATGCAGATTTGGAGTCCCAAAAAAAATCATAACCGATAATGGGACCCAATTTACAAGCTCTGCATTCCAAGGATATTGCAAAGACCTTGGCATTCAAGTCAGCTACGCTTCCGTAGCTCACCCGACAAGCAATGGCCAAGCCGAGAGAGCAAATGCAGAAATTTTAAAAGGACTCAAGACGTGCACATATGAGCGTCTGAAAAAACATGGAGCCAACTGGATTGAAGAGCTTCTGCCCATTCTATGGGCCAACAGGACAACTCCAAACCGGTCAACTAGAGAGACACCCTTCTTTTTGGTCTATGAAGTTGAAGCAGTCCTTCCTCCAAAAGTCACCTTGGGGTCGCTCCGGTTCGGGACCTTCGATGATGCCGCGCAGGACCAGCTCCAGCGTGAAGACCTTGACCTCCCTGAAGAGGGAAGGTGCCGAGCAGCTGTTCAGAATGCCTGATACCGCCAAGCTCTCTGGCGCTATCACCAAAGGTATGTTCACAGCCGACAGCTCGAGGAAGGCGATCTGGTGCTACGGAGAATACATTCCAGAGAGGGGTTAAACAAACTCTCCCCCAGCTGGGAAGGACCCTTCCGACTGATTAAAGTATCCCGTCCCAGATGTGTTCACTTGGCAACCGAGGATGGGACACCTCTCCCTAATCCTTAGAACATTGAGCACCTCCATAAGTTTTACGCTTAATATCACGGAGGTGAGTCTGTAGTTACACATGATGTATGTTATAGAGTCATTGTACAGAGTTGAGTAGCTCCTCTGGGAGAATATCCAAACCTTCCTCGGAAGGTCCGCAGAGTTCAGGTAACATAGTCTCAGAACTAAAAGTTACCTTGGGTCAAACAAGAAACAAAACACACTTAGCCTGGTTCCGTACCCTAAGGGTGTACTTGTTTCCCTTGTACCTCGGACCTATAATGAAAGACAACTTTGTGTGAAAACAGACTCCACGTGCATTTACTTTGTACAAGCTCAATATTTTTTATTTTTCTCTTTCTTGTCTATAACAGAGTTGTGTGATTCTCAAGAATTTTTTAGATTGACTAATTCATGTACAACTCGAGTCGCATTGTTAATTCCTTTGGGTTTTCATGTTGTTGAATGGTTCACTTGCCTGAATGTCACCAGCCAATCTTGGTCCGGAGTGTGCTATCGACTTAGTCTAGTCCTGCACCCTAAGTACGGCATTCTACCTACACCCCGGCAGGCCGAAGTAAGGCGGGTTCTGAAAACAATTGGACCAGGAGAAAACAACTCGGTGCACTTGATTATATGAAGAGTTGCGCTCGGCCTAAAAATTTCTTACGAGAATAATAAGTCGCAACTGAGTTATAGATAGGAAACGAATTTTACTATTCTTCTTGACTTCAGTGTGCAGGAAAAATAAAGATCTCATGATGATGGTGAATTCAGACGGAGCTACCAAAACCCCAACATTCCCTAGAAGGCTTGTAGTCGATGTTTTAGACATTGATAGAAAGCATCGCTAGAGCTACTCAGTTCCGGTAAAACCATGGGGCTAGCCGTCCAAGTGAACAAAGGATGGTGGGAAGACTCTAGAGGACTAACTGTCGACACTACGTGTTGATGGAGACCACCGCTGGATAGGGCTGTCAACGAGTCAAACTCGAGCGAGCTTGTCTTCGTAAACTTGAGTTTGATAAAAAATCGAGTCGATCTTGAGTCGAGCCCAAAATTTGTTCGATCTTATGATCAGGCTCAAGCTTGGCTCGTTTAGAATTCGAGCCGAGCTTGAATCGAGCCTAGAACGAATCGAACACGAGCGAGTTACGATCCTCAACTTTATTAACAGTCCTCTAATTGTCATTCTCATGTAGATACAATAAAATCTTCTGAATTTTGGTTCACAACTAATGGAGTAAGAAGGTGGATGATGTTGCACATCATTTGTTGCTAGCATGTATAAAAAATATATCTTATAAAATGTTTTAATAGAATTATATAATTTAGTTAATCATACATATCATATATAACAACAATAAACGAGCTTATTCGAGCTTTTCGAGCTTGAGCTCATCGAGCTTGTGAGCTTGTACGCAAGCTCAAGCTTGGCTCGTTTAGAATTCGAGCCGAGCTTGAATCTAGCTTAAAATGAATCGAACATGAGCGAGTTACGATCTTCAAGCTTTATTGACAGCCCTACCGCTGGAGCTACCAAGCTCCGATGATGGTCAAGGCCGGAGCCCTTAAGCTCCGACAACCTCAGGGAGCCTTCACTACCGAAGACTTCCGACCTATGCTCTACAAGTCTGAAGCACGCAAGTTTTCAACAACTATTACATCCTCTTGGTACATGTTCACAATCAAATTGTTGACATTTACCAGGGGGCAAGTGGGACAAAAGTGTTGAAGACAAAAAATGAAATTCATAAAAAACTTGGATTTCATTCATCTGGAGACAAAAGATTACAAAAATGGAGAAGAAGAAGAAAGAATACAAGTGGGAGCTACAAAGAGATGGTACTAGAACCTATGGAAGAATGAGGCGACCTTCTGGGCAACCTTAGAAACGCTGGCCTGGGCAGCTTCTCCCTCCCCGATGATGGGACCTTGAAGCATTGCGTCCAGGGGGAATTGAGGGTCCCGGCTTGTCTAGCACGATAGAATAAATTCTTGGCCAGGGATTGTCCCTTAGTTTCCACCTGGTCCGCAATGAAATCGCCTATCTTGGTGAGCTTGTTGCCTACCAAACTCAGCGCCTAAAATGCCTGGTCCAGCTCCGATTCTGGATCGTCCGGACAAATGGGACTAAAACCCATTAGCGTCAGCGCATTGTTGGCTTTGCCCAGGAAGTCCCAAACTTGTTGGGACTCCGCAACCCTGCCGCTTCACATCTCTTCCAATGATCTTTTGGCCGCCACAAGCTCCGAGTTCTCCTGAGCAAGACGCTCCACCTCTTTAGCGTTCTGTTGAATCTTTTCAGCAACCTGCCTTTCAAGTTTACTGAGCTCTTCCTCCCAGAGATGGATCTCGTTCTGGCGGTTAACCAGGTCCTTCTCTCAGCCCCGCACCATCTTCTCTCTGGCAGCAACATCAGTTTCCCTCCTGTGGAGTTCCTGTCCTCGCTGCCAGGCCTTCTTCTCCTCTCTCTCGCAGCGCTCATCCAGTTTCTTGGTGCGCTCCTCGAGACTCTTGTCACTCAGAGTTAGCCTCTGAGTAAGCTCTTCTTCCCTCTTCACAACATCATCTCGCAGCTCCAAGAGTTTTTGCTCTTCATCTTTGAGCTTTCTCTCCCGGACCTCAAGAGCCTCCCGGCGCTTGACGAGACTGGCGTGGATGGTGTCGAGCCTCTCTTTGTGATCATTTGTTGCGCTATCAGCAGCCTTGGCCTGCTCATAGATGGCCCGGGACTGGTTGCCAAGGGATCACGTCATGCTTTCCCTCTCATCCAGCAGTTTACCCCAGTACTCCAGGCGGACCTTCTCCTTCTTCACCCACTCTTTGTCGTCAGCCAGCCTCGATAGTGCTAGCTTGGTCTCGAAGTGGAGTCGGTTGCGCCACCTCCTAAGAGTTTGACACTCCTCCTCGAGAGCCTTGCTGTCGTGGTAAAAAGCCAGCTGAACCTGGCGAAGACTGGAGCTGGCATTGTCAATAGACAACGACACAGGGATCGGGTCCGGACCTGCCAGGGCCATCTCCGCCTGTTCTAGCTTGTTCTTCGTGAAAAAAATTGGGTCCCACTCTACAAGAGCGGTTCCCTGAGCTCCCGTGGCACTAGGGACACCCTCCAGAATAGCCTCGACCGCCGTCGAGGAAGGTCCTACTACAGAAGCTTCAACCTCCGGAGTTGGCTCCGAAGGCCCCTCCGCCAGGTCGTCAACAGCTGGTCCCTCCAGCGCGGGGCCAGCAACTTCATCTCGGCACCCTGGCTCGGGGCGGGCACCTCTGGGATTAACACCTCCGGGGCAGGTGTTGAAGGTGCAGTCGGAGCTGAAGCCATTTCCGGCTCCGACGCTGGCGCCTCCTCCGTCATCGGCCCAGGCGCTGACGCTTCGACCATCATAGGCTCGGGCGCGGCACCTCTGCAGCGATTGGTTCACGCGCCGGAACCTCTTCGACCACCAGCTCTACCGCCGAAACTTTTGCAGCAACTGTCTCTACCGCCAGAACTTCTTCGATAACCGGCTCAGGTGCCGGAGCTTCATCAACCACCGGCTCTATCGTCGGGGCAGCATCAAACACCTGCTCCACTGGCGGGGTTTCAATGACATCCGGCTCTAGGGCCGGAGTCACATATATCTCCGTCTCTGAAGCTGGAGCGTCCACCATTTCAGCGTCCAGACCCGGAGCTCCAACATCCAGGGCAGGTGCCACTGGTGGATCTTCGTTCCCGTGGTCCGACGCTACCACAGGAGCCTCTGGGGATGAGTCAAGGTCCAAGACCACGACAGCCGGCACCGAAGCTATCGCAGCCTCATCCACCCATTGGGGCGGCACTGGAATTGGAGCCGGAGCTTCCATCTCCACAGCATCAGTTGTTGTCGCAGGAGTCGGAGCTTCAGTCCTTTTCTTGGGGACACTGCAGATGAAGGACGAAGAAACTCAAAACACAGTTACAACACAAAACAACTAACTGAGGTAAAAAATGAAAATTACCTTGGAAGGATTATGCACTAGTTAGAACGGAACCTCTTCTCCGGATGCTCAGGACTGGATCCAGGTGCCACTGGTATATCTGTTACAGAAGATTCCCCGGAGCTCGCCACAACTGTCGGCGCTGCTTTGGTCGAGGCTCCCCTCGATCAGGAAGAACTTCCAGACCTAGAACCTTCAATTGGTCCTGGTACCGTAGCCATATAGCCGGTACTGGCACCCTGAGGAGATGCTGATGCTAGAGTGGATGCCGCTGTTGAAGACCTCCCCCTTCGGGGAGAAGGATCCGCTGGGGAAGGAGCAGGCCTGACGGACCTCCCATCAGAATGCTTCAGCTTCCTTTTCCGGCTCGAGGGCTCGGCCAACTCTTTGCCGTTGCCCGAGACTTCAACTCTCTGTTCCGGGACAGAGGGGGGACCACCCTCGGAGGCCCCAGAGATCAACAACACAGTGGTTGAACGCCTCTCGACGACACCAAGGTCATCAAGCACCAAGATCTTATGACGGAGCTCCTTGCTGAACTCTGCCTGCATATTCAGAGGGAGGGAGCCGCCGGCGGAGACAAATAGTCACCCTCGACGTCGATGTTGTGCTGGAACTTCATGAGGTGAAGCTCCAAGGTTGCGCCTTCCAGGTTGGACTTCAAACCGGTTTCGATTCGGTCATCGTCCATCACGCTGTTGAGGCCAAGCAAGCTTCTCCCTCTTCTTCAGCGGAGCCCACCTGTTGGCCAGGAAGTTGCAAAATACCGCCTGAGGGGTCACCCCTCCTTCCACGCATTGGCGGATCCTACTTAGAGCAGGGTTGAAAGCGTCCGAAAACACCGAAACTTCACTCCAAGCTTCGGTGTCGACGTTGGGGAGGCCTGCAGGCAACTCCAGCCTCTCATGCTCCTATACCCTGATGACGATACAATCCTTCTTCCAGTCGTCCCACTTGCCAGAAGGGAACGACCGCAAGTACTTGTGCGGGCACTTCTTGTGCTTCACAAAACAATAGAAGCCAAGGTACTCGTCACTCTTGCCGGTGGTGTGGATGGTGAAGAAGGTGCGGAATAGCTCGACACAGGGAGGAATACCCACACACATCTCGCAGAAGTGGACAAAGATCGACACCAAAAGAATGGAGTGAGGACCGAGGTGGTACAACTGCAGACCATAGAAGTCTAGCAGCATCAAGAGAAAATAATAAAAGGGTGGGATCAGTCCCACCATGGCGTACGCGGAGAAGTACACCATTTCGTTGGCGTGCTCCTTCTCGAACGGAAGCTTGCTGGCACGGACCTGGTGATTGAAGAAGTCACTGGACCACCCCATGAGGGCCCGGACCTTCTTCAAGTTGTCGTCGGTCTTGAGTCAGCTCTCGCGGAGACCCAACTCCATCGCAGCACAAGCGGGGCTAAAGATGAAAAGCAAGTGAAAGTTCGGAAGGTTTGAGTGCAAGATCGAATGAAGGCGTAAAGAACTCCCAAACGGTGCCTGCTTTCCTTCTTAAGTAAGCCCCCGCAACACTTGGATGGAAACCATAGAGGAGCCGACATTACAAGTCAAAAACATCACCCTGCCAATGACAAGGGGGCAGGGCCACCCCGATGATCAAGTCAAGGTCCTTACCCAGGCGAACGGTTGTCATCATGAATGGTGGGAACCCGAAGGTAGCGGTCTGACAAGGCATGCGGAACCAATACGATTTTTGTATCAGGAATTAGCGACCTTCAATTGTGTGAGATCCGCACGCTAAGATCTCACCTGCCGCATCTAGGATATGCCACGCGGCGGTGGTTTAACTATGAATTACTGGCGACAACACATTTGAATATCTTTGAATACATGACACAAAAATCAAAGGATGGACCCACCTCCGGCAAAACGACTCCTTTCAAAAGGTTTCTCCCGGAGGTGGGCCCAGGGGGCCACTGTCGGTACCCTGCGTACCGTATACCCCTTGGGACTATAAAAAGACCAACGAGACTTCACCAATCTGAGTTGAAGACTTGCGAAGGTCCCACACATCATACGGGACTAGACATGCCTCCCATCTATGGTTAGCTCCGGTACTGCCACGTGTACATAGCAGCTGGAGCTATACCCCACTCATGGGATAGCTCTGGGCTAAACACTGGTGCAGCACCTCTGGACCTAACCTCCGGCAGAGGAAAGCTCCAGTATTGACACATGTGCATCTATATGGACCTACCCGTCCCAGACGAATAACTCCAAAGCTGCCACGTGTCCAAAACGTCGGACCTTCAAACTTGACAATCAAGCTGGTGAACCCCCAACGGCTTGGACCTCCAAGGAGCAATCAAAGACTTCAAGTCCTGACTAAGTGTCATTAATACCATATTAATGACACACGATCAGTAGGCCCTTAATACTAGTAACGACACTGTCAAGACCCGTTACCATGCTATTAAGGGCAATTAACCTCATTAATTACATATTAAACATTAGTAACCGCCAGGGCCACATGTCGGGCCAGGCTAACTATGTAACGACCAGTCCTTGAACTATAAAAGGACTGGTCGACGATACATAGAGGGGACTCTTGGACGCCCTCAGACACACACACAGTCTCTGACTAAAAGTTCTTAGACACTCAATACAACAGCTACACACCCGGTGGAGTAGGGTATTACGCACAGGCGGCCCGAACCACTTAAATCCTTGTGTTCATTCGCCATATTCTTTGGAATCTTTGCGCACCCAATACCAAAATACAACTCCTTGATCTACCAACGGTAGTATCAGGAGAATCGCCAGAAAAACACTCCAACAATATTACTTTTAGATTATTTCAAAATTAATACAACATCCTATTGAAACAATTAAGTGAAATCTTAGGCTTCCATAGACGTTGTTTGCTAGATTTAGACGCTTTGCCTAAGATTAACAAAGTTTTTTGCAAGATTCAACTAGTGAGGTCTGATGTAGTGCACCTAGGAATAGCCACTTGCACAACCCTACTTTACGCTTCATGCATAGATGGGTGGCTATGACTATGTTCTTTAGATGAGATGTAAGGATAGTGCATAATGATGAGATGAAAATTTTATTTGCCATGATTAAAAAGATAAAAGTTGATCCAGTTATTGCCATGATGACACAATGGTTAGATTACATTCCAAGGGTACGGCCAATTGAATGTACTTCATTGATTACTCATATTGCTACTAGGGTAGGAGCACTAAAATATTCTTCATTTGAGTGTATTGGAAATGAAAGAGAATTAATTGATGAAGATTATTTAGTGCAAGGACATACCCTTAAGCATGATCAAGATGGCTCTTTGATATTTTATTATTCCAGCTTTGTCAATGAAATTCGATTACCTAAACCGAATTATCATTTGTACTAATGTTGGAGGCTAACCATTGACCTCCTTCCCATCGAGGAAGCTGGAAGAAGTAATGTCTCTGGTAGGGTAACTAGAAGCCATACAAGGAGAGCGGCGATGCCTCTAACAACCTCCACGGTCCATGAGTACGAAGAGGAAGATAACCCAACGGGTGATGCACCGAAATGGACTCAACATCCATCGTATGAGACTGAAGGTCCATCTTAGAATTGATGGCCAGGTGTCGCATGGGAGCCATCCCTATCCACGTCATGCTCTAGCAGCTTCCCTACAATGTCTATGAGAAGATGTCGTTCCTCTTCGGCTAGAATTCATCGTGACCATAGCCAAGGAATGACGGACCTCCCTAGATGTATGGAGGCGCTTGAAGTGAGGACAGGTGACATCTACAACACTCTCCAAGGGCATGTCTAAGGTACCCAAGATTGGCAACAACACATGGACACTAAATAACCTCGTTTGCATGCTACAACAACAACAAGCCGATCTCGCGACATACTTCCGTCATCAAGGGTTCAACCCTTGACACGGAGGTGAGTGAAGAACAAGCTTGGAGGAGGACCCCCACTTGAGGTAAATTGTATCAACCCCTTTGCATATTTATTTACCACTTACCCATCATCCACCATGCATTTAAAAAAAAAGAAAAAAGGATAGTTTTATTTTCAATAAAATAAAAGATGTGCGGTAAGAATGATTTGGAATTCACATAGATGAAATGATAAATAGTTGCTTTGTTTTAATTTTCCTAAGTCCCTAATTTACAACCTACTACTCTCCAACATATTGCTCTTGTTGGCTAAAATTTCTTTTTCCTTGATTTGGAAATTGTGTGTAGCAAAAGCTTAATCCATTCAAAGTTGTTGTGAGATAAGATATAGTGATAGAGCTGCTATTACTAGTTTGATAGTGAAACTTAGATTTCTGGAGAAATTCTAAAAAGATTTATGTTATCCTCATTTGATTGGAAATACCCACCAAAACCATATGATACATTATATTGGACCTTATGCATATGCTATTTGTCTTCACATTGAGCTTTGTCAAACTAGTATAGACCTATGTGAGATTTCATTCATTACTTTCTGAATTCAAGACATTACTTGAATCTAGGCAATCCCTTGTGAGTTTTGGAAGATTGATGACAAACAAATGAGATCCTTATGAACTTATTGAGATGACTGCAGGTTAAGAAAAATGAGATAGTTTGGTGCATTCAAAAAGGTGAAAATGAAGTGGTGTACAAAAGAGAAAAGCCCAGCTGACAACAGAAGCACAAAGTAGATTTAAATGTATAGGATGTGTGTGAGAGACACATCCCAAGATCTCAAGTCTTTGCGTAGGAGTAAGGGCTTAAAACACCTAAAAATTCACTGAGCACCGGATTAGTCCGTTCATGGACCGGACTAGTCCATTTAACTCTCTGTTTTCCAAATGCAGTGCACCGGACTAGTCCGACCATGGATTGGACTAGTCCGATATACTTTCTGGAACCAAATAACACAGTGCACCGGACTGGTCCTATCTTGGACCGGACAAGTCCATTCAAGTCTACGTAAACCTTTTTCACTACACTCCGGACAAGTCCGTCCACACGACAGGACTAGTCCGTTGAACACTCAAGAGTTCAATTTCACTTGGCACAGGACAAGTCCGATTACCAACTAGGCTAGTCATGTATAACTCACACAATTAGGGTTTCCAGTGTGCTGCACATTTCATGCCGACTTTTACATAGCACACCGGACGAGTCCGGCCCTCAGTACGAACTAGTCCAATCGTCGGGATCTCCAATGGTAACTTTTTTGGAAACCCTATAACCACAGCCCCATAGATTCAATTCACGTATTCTACTGTTGAGAACATAAACCCTAGTGCCGCCACTTGTCCCAAGAGACAAAAAAACACTTCTCCTAATGCATCTAAAGGGTAAAAAGGTGAAAACCAATTGAACACTCAGATTTGGGGTTGGGAGATTGTTGTCTACACGTGGTTGAGCTCTTGGGGTTTGATCTCTTTACACTCGTGCTCTTCCTTGTAATCTTTTCGAGTGTATTTGATCATCTTTTTGTTGTAATTCTTGTGGGAGCCCTCAACGTGTGAGGTTGCCCTATAAACTCTGTGATTGCCCGTGACAGTGGAATTAAGTCGGCCTTATGTGCTGACTTAATGAGGGAAGGGGTTTGAAGAGACCCGGCTTTGTGTGGGCTTCCCCAACGAGGAGTAGATCTCTTTGGTGAGATCGAACCTCAGTAAAAATTGGGGTCTCACATTCTTCATTACTGTTGCATCTTAATTTATTAAGGCTCATAGTTGATCAATATTATAACTTGAATTGCAAATTACTTCTCACGTGTAACTTCATAATATCAATTGTTAATTCAAGTGATCTTATCTGTTTTTCACATTTCCGCTGCTATAAAAGTTGAAATCCTGAATCAACACTTAGTCAAATCAACACACACCTAGCACACCGGACTAGTCCACACTGTGGGGACCGGAATCCCGACATCCGAGGATCTCATTGGGTGGTGTCGTTCGATGCGACACCCAACAGTATAAAAAAACAGAACGAGAATAAAACACAAGACGAAGACTTTTATTTATCTTACACCGGAAGTTTTACAATACTAGTGGAAGGAAAGAAATATATATATATATATATATATATATATATATATATATATATATATATATATATATATACCATAGCTACGCTCTCAGCACTAGCTATGCAAAAGCAAAGTCATCCATGTCCTGGATGCTTCGCACTAGCAACACGCAAGTCACGGCGGCGTGCAGGGTTCCCACTCGGCTGTACACCCTGGAGGGGGTGTAGCCCCATCATCGAACCCTTTATCAATTGTATAACATGCAAAAACTCGTTAACTACAAACGTGAGCATAAGGCTCAGCAAGACTAACCCGTCTCACTAGACATATGCAAGGGGGACACTAAACATAGGTAAGGTGAAGCAAAAACGACTCGCCTACAATTGGATCCTTATAATCAAGTTTTAAGTAGCAAATGACATTCTCTGAGCACGGCGCATCATGGGTTCCACAATCAAACAAGAAACGCTTTGCCGATGATATGACATGCCGAGAGCACATAATGCTATTACAGCTAAAGTATGGGGAAACTGTAAACATTTAATTGCACTATCTCTAAATCATACAAGGTTGCAATGCAATTATAATTGAATACAATATATATCTCTTACTTATTTAGTATTTACTACGTCACCGCTCAGTGAACAAGTGGTAATCTATTACCGCGAGGGACGGTGATTGCAATCAGAACACACCCGGAGACACATACATCGTTTGGAAGTGTCAGTGAGTACACCTGTACCTACATAACACTTTAGTACTAGGCATATATGGCCACCTTTCACAAGAAACCCGAACTCCGAGCCTGTCTCACCTCCGCAAACAGAAGGTCTCCACACGGAACATCTCATGTGTCCGCCGACCGATTTACACCTTACTGTCCTCAACCCACCCCTATCGATGGTGAGTTAATGGGCCTCGACACCCCATTTATCGAGTTACAACAGTTTATTGGATTCCATATGTTCATTGTGTCGCCGGTACAATTCAAGCTTGTCCGAAGGGGCTGCATACGGACGGTCCTTAATCGACACAGGCAGGGCTATGCGACTGAGACTCAATTCTCGCCGCTTCCTATCCATCCCTTGCCCGGTCTCAGTTTTATTATATTAAGCCATTAACCAATCCTGTGAGATATGTCCTACATTTCTCGCGAGTAGATTCCAACTACTCAACTTCTACTGGATTTCCTATACATTAGCAAAGCAGTTACTACAGGTCAAACTGTAACCCGTTCCAACCAATCCCTGGGATTTTTGGTCATGCATGTGGAGTATCAATCATCCTAAATGTAATGCACATTTCATATGCTAATCATCATAGTGATAAAGTAAAATTTTATAAACGACTTAAATGCAAACCGGGGCTTGCCTGGTTGCAGGTCAGAGTCGGGGTTAATCTCTGGAAGGTGCTCATCCAAGGCTTCTGGTTCCTCCTCGACTTCGGTCACTATACGATATGCATATAACATGTATATAAATGACTTTGAAAAATAATTATTACCAAAACCATAATTTAATCCAAGGTGATCATTATATGATAGGGACCTTAATTGGCTTTGGAACTTTGATGGTAGATACTAGGGAATATGATCAAAGCTCTTGCAAAGAACAGGAGATGATCAAAGTATATTGTTGTCTCTAAAATTATGGCAATTATTAAATTTCCAAGAATTTTAAAGAAGAAACTGTAGCTTGAACATAGCTGCCAGTTGATAATCATGATAGAGGAAGTTGTCCTTGTTCTAGCAAAATTTGTTACATAATTTTCTAAGCTTTGGTGAAGGAGTTATTGAATTTCTAAGTTGGCAAGAATTTCTGGAATTTTTTATATTTGAATTTTAGCTTTTAAATAAATATTCAGTTTGTAACTGAATTAGGACTATGATATTAGGTCAATTAAATCCAAAATTTCTACAGGAACTAGTATATGACAAACGGAAGGTTCAGTCCAAATTTGGGACATTATAAAGCAACTGAATGTCTGTAAAAACTCAATAACTGAAAAAGGTAATTGAACTATACAGAGTGTTAAACAGGTGCAATGACTCCCAAACTTTTTCTGGTTGTCAAGAATAGGACAGTTCATTTTATGTGAATTTTGGGGATTTTTCCAGCGCAAGTTCACCTGGAAAAATTGCATTTGCATCTGGAAACATTGTTTTATACAGAATTTAACTCTGGGTTTCACAGCACCTAATTGGTACTGATAGAAACTAGAGCTCAAGGGCTTTCAAACAAAATTTGTTTGAATATTTTTGAAGCATTCTACAGAATGTTATGGATTTTCTAAGTTGGAGCCAAATCTGGAATTAATTTCTAATTTGAATTAAACCGTGGGTCCCACTATTTTAAAATGGACCAATGGCATTTAAACCACACGGGGACCACAGAGATACAGCACGTAGCCAGGACAGATCCTGGAGCCACACCTTATCCACGAGTTACAAGACGCTGACACACGGGGCCCACCGTGTCGTCTTCCTCCTCCCGACGCGGGCGGCGCGCGGGGCTCCTGCGGCGGCGTTCTCCAGCGAGCCTCGCCGGATCTGCGTTCCCGGCCACCGCAGCATCTACATTTTGGCGCCCAACCTTAATTCACGCGCTGAGCACGATGGTAGGGTCGGGGAGGCTCGCCGACGATCGGAATCGGTGGCGCATCGGCGGCGGCGACAGCTAGGGTTCCGGCCATGTCAGAACCTTTGCTTCGTGGCTAAACTCTTCTAAAAATGCTGGTTAAAGACTCCTAGAACCACTAGGAAGGTCTTGGGAAGGTGAGATGGTCGTGCAACGGTCGGCAAAACCATCATCGATGGTGACCGAAGCAACTTCTTAACGGCGGAGGGGTGAACTCGTGATTCTCGAGCTACGGTTGATTATTTTTGGTGATTCCAGTTCGAGAGGGTGCGCAAATAAGTGTAGAAGCTATTTTCTAGCAATTGTGGAGAGTGATCAAGTGTGGAACTCGAATTGAAAGAATAACCGAGCGAGTTCATAAGCTTCGGCCGAAAGTAAAACCTAGCTAACTTGCTCGATACTCACGTAAACAAGGAGCAGCTTTCACCAACGTGTAGAGCGTGTCTCAGCGCACCAGTTTGCTATAGGAGTCGAAGCGCGAAACTGCGTGTAGCGGCCTGGCACCGTGGAGCAGAGACGGCGTGTGGTGAACACGACGGCGAGCTTAGGTGTCACTTCGAAATAACGGCTAAAACCTCAACGAACGGTCGACAGAAGTGAACCAGATGGTAGAAGAGAGAGTGGGGAACAACCTTGTCGTCGAGAGCTTGGCGCGAGAGGCCTTCGGCTGGCCGGCGGTCGGAAACTTGCGCGTGGGGCGAAAATGGTGTAGCTCGTCGGCTCAGCGTGAGGGAAGGCGATAAGGACGACCGTGGAGCGATAAGGAGGAGCCAGGGCACTATTTATAGAGCTCAAACGGCGGTGTCTTGCTGCTGTCACGCTGGGCATGCACGCCATCACGGTGTCGCCCAGGGAAGGAAAGCAGAGGCGGTGAATCGGTTTCACCGTCTGACCTGTGGGCCCCACCTCTCTCCCTTATCCCCTCCTCCAAATTCCAGCTAAAACATTGTCCAAAAATTCCCAAAATTTACAGGTAGGCTAAGAAAAATATGGGGAATCCAATTCTGCAATCATATTTCAATTTGGACATAATTTGCATCAAATGCAAATTCAATTTTGAATTCATATATGGGTATAAACCTTATTATATTAAATAGTACCTGAGGTCCAAAAATCTCCAAACTTTGAAACCATGTTCCCTGAACAATAAAAGGTCTTAGGAAAAATTAGCGATTGATTTGGGAAAAGTTTAGTGTAAAGCTAAGTTTGATGTTGACGCAAAATGAATCCTTTGTACGTGTCCAAACAAATGGAAGATGTACCTCAAAAATCTTGAAAATTTTCTGAGAAGCTATTTAGATATTTAAGAGTCCAAGGAAAAATTTGAAGCCTTGGATTTGAATCTTTTTGGCAGGGCCTAATATGCATAGAAACATAATCAAATTACATTTGTTTTGATTTTTATATTGCTGCCATATAATTTTCCCTAGTCATTGCAATCAATAACTTCCCAACTTTGTAGAAAGGTTTATTTAAAATGTTCTAGGGTTAGGGTGAAGTCCAGTCCTCATGTTTATGTGCACAATTATGTTGACCCCCATTATGTTTTATAAATCACTTGTAGTTGAACTTCACATAAAAGGAAAAAGTGGGATTTTACATTCCTCCCCCCTTAAAAGAATCTCGTCCCGAGATTACAAAGGAAGGACAAAAGATAATGATCTACTAAACATGTGCCACTAACAAGTACGGATAGTTCGTTTTAAGATATTCCTCGCTTCCCCACGTGGCTTCTTCAGCACTGTGGTTGCTCCACATGACTTTGTAGAAATGCAAAGTGCGCCTTCTTGTGGTGCGAGTTTTCTTATCAATGATTTGGGTTGGATGCTCGGAATACGCAAGATCTGGTTGGAGAGTTTCCAACTCCTCAATACGTATATTCGCTGGGGCTTTGAGACATTTCCGCAACTGAGAAATGTGAAACACATTGTGGACCCCTGCCAGCGACGGCGTTAACTCCAATTGATATGCCACAGGTCTACATCTTTTAATTATTGTGAATTGCCCAATAAAACGTGGAGCTAGCTTTCCTCTTACTCCGAATCGATGAATTCCTTTCATCGGGGATACCCGGAGATAAACTTGATCTCCAACCTCGAAGTGAAGAGGTCGACGTTGTTTGTCCGCATAGTTCTTCTGACGAGACTGAGAGGCTTTGAGATTGGCTTGAATAAGACGTACTTGTTCTTCGGCTTCATTTATTAAGTCGATGCCATATACCACTCGTTCACCATATTCGCACCAGTTCAAGGTTGTGCGACACTTCCGGCCATAAAGAGCTTCATATGGCGCCATCTGGATACTAGCCTGGTAACCGTTGTTGTACAAAAATTCCGCCAATGGTAGATGATCATGGTGGATGGAACAAGCACGAATCATATCCTCAAGCACTTGGTTTACCCGTTCAGTTTGTCCATTAGTTTGAGGATGATAAGCCGAGCTTCGAATCAGTTTGGTACCCAATGCATCGTGGAGATGCTCCCAAAAGCGAGCAACGAAAATTGATCCATGATCTGAAATGATAGTGCGGGGTACTCCATGTAGGCACAAAATTCTGGAGATATAAAGTTCTGCATACTGCTTTGCATCATAATCCACACTGACTGGTATGAAATGAGTTGATTTTGTCAATCGGCCAATGATCACCCAAATTGAGTCGTGCTTATGGAGAGTGGGAGGCAACCCAACACTAAAATCCATGCTGATATCCTCCCATTTCCAAGTCGGTATGCTTAAAGGTTGAAGCTGTCCAGCTGCCTTCATATGGTCAGCCTTAACTCGTCGACACGTATCACATTCGGATACGTATTTTGCTACTTCTCTCTTCATGCATCTGAGTCCACCAGAACTTCTTTCTCAAGTCTTGGTACATTTTGTTACTTCCCGGATGAATGGAATACTTTGATAAATGAGCTTCATCTAGTATCTTGTTCCGAAGTTCCATGTTTCGGGGTACCACTATGCGGTTTTTAAACCAGAGGGTACCTTCATCGTCACATTGGAAACATTTCATCTCCCCCTTCTCCATTCTTTGTCGAATGTGCGACATCCCTTTATCCTCCTTCTGAGCTATCATAATATCCTCCCTGATAGTGGGAATGAGAGCTAGGTCGTAGAGTGCCCCATATGGAACCAAGTAGAGACTCGGTTCTTCTTCTCCCATTGAGGTAATGGAAAGATTGTTGACATGGGACTTGCGGCTCAGAGCATCTGTGACTACATTCGCCATACCGGGATGGTAGTGGATTTCAATCTCATAATCCTTGATTAATTCCAACCATCTACGCTGTCGCATATTTAGGTCCTTTTGGGTGAAGATGTAATTCAAACTCTTGTGATCGGTGTAAAGATGTACTAGATTACCTAGTAGATAATGTCTCCACATCTTCAATGCTAGTACCACAGCCGCGAGTTCTAGATCATGAGTTGGATAGTGCTGCTCATGATTCCGAAGCTGCCATGATCCATAAGCGATCACTCGTCTGTCCTACATCAACACACAACCCAAACCAATTCCTGATGCATCACAATATACGTCAAAAGACTTGGTTGTGTCCGGTTGAGATAATACTAGTGCTCTTGTGAGGTGTTTTACCAATGCATGAAAACCTCCCTCACATGCCTCAGTCCATACATACTTCGTCCCCTTCTTCAGAAGTTCTATCATTGGTTTAGCTACCTTGGAGAAACTGGGAATGAACCTCTGGTAATACCCAGCCAAACCTAGGAAACATCGAACTTCATGTACAGACTTTGGAGACTCCCATTTGAGTACTTGCTTTATCTTGCTTGAATCAACTGCAATCCCTTCTACTGATATGATGTGCCCTAGAAATGGCACTTGGCTGATCCAGAATTCACACTTGCTGAACTTAGCAAATAGCTGGTGGTCCCGTAATCATTGAAGGATGATACGCATGTGTTGAGCATGTTCTTCTTTGGATTTTGAATACACAAGGATGTCGTCAATGAAGACCACGACAAACTTTTCCAATTCCGGCATGAACACCGAGTTCATGAGATACATGAAATGAGCCGGTGCATTGGTCAATCCGAAGGACATAACAAGGTATTCATACAGTCCATACCTTGTCGAGAATGCTATCTTTGGTATGTCTTCTGGTCGGATTCTAATCTGATGATAACCAGAACGAAGATCCATCTTTGAAAATACTTTAGCACCCACTAGTTGATCGAAAAGAATATCAATGCATGGTAGTGGATACTTGTTCTTGATAGTGACAGCATTGAGTGGACGATAGTCCACACACAGTCTCAAGGTATTATCTTTCTTCTCTACGAACAATGCACAACAACCCCATGGTGATGAACTTGGACGAATGAAACCCTTGTTCTCAAGTTCTGTTAACCGCTCCTTAAGCTCTGCAAGTTCCTTGGGTGCCATCTTGTAGGGTGGTCTTGAGATTGGCACTATTCCCGGTACAAGTTCAATCTTGAACTCTATATCTCTTTCTGGGGGCATACCAGGAAGATCTTCGGGAAATACATCCGGGTATTCACATACTACCGGAATATCCTTAAGTTCCATAACCTTGGTATTGTGAGTAGATGAATTCACTAGAATGGCTCTCTCAAGATTGAGGACTTGAGAGGGATGAAGTGGAGAATTTAGATATATTTTTCGAGGAACGAGATCTAGAATAGCACCATAGTATTGTAACCATGCCAATCCCAAGATGACATCTAACTTATGATTCTCTAATATCAGAAGTGAAGTAAGATATATGGTTCCATCTAGGTTAAGTGGTATCCCATGAACCAACTCATTTGTTATTGTTTTCCCTGCCGTAGTGCTAATCACATACGGAGTTTTTGTGGAGATTGTAGGCAATTGACTTTTAATGACAAAAGACTTGCTAATGACATTGTGTGAAACTCCGGAGTCAAATAGTATGACTACGGAATGGTCAAACATAGAGAACGTACCCGTGAGTACGGGTGCGCCTTCCGGAACGTCCTCAATGGCGAGGTGGTGGACGTTGCTGAGTCTGGGAACTGGCTTCTTGGGCTGGTTGCAGGATTGGTTGGCGCCCTAGTATGATGACTGTCTTCCGCTCTGCCTACTCTGTGGGCAGTCCTTGGCGAAATGCCTCGTGCGTCCACACGTGAAACACGTGTACGGGGTTTGGCCGGTACGAATGGGAGGACGGAATCCCAATGCACGTGGTGGAGGTGGAAGTGCACGTGGGATCATCCCCTGCTGTTGTTGCGGTCGGAAACCAGAGTTGCCGAACTGGCGACAACTGAACATTGGTGGTCGTGATGGCGGTTTCCACCTCTGGCCGAATGGTGATCGATACACCATTCGGTACTTCTAAGAAGCACCACCCCCGCTGCCCTGCGGAGCACTCCTCTTTTTCTTGTCTGTGGACAGCTCTCGAGTAGCATCCTCTTGCATGATCGCAGCGTTGACAATGTCGTTGAAGCTGCCGCGATTGAACAAGACAAGCTTGTCCTTCATCTTGGGGTTCAACCCCCGGTAGAAGCACTCTCGCTTCCTATCTTCCGTGTTCACTTGGTCCTGTGCATACTGGGCCAAGTGGTTGAAGGTCTTGGAGTACTCGTAAGTGCTCCTTCCTCCCTGCTTCAGCTCCAAGAACTCTTGAAGCTTCCTCATGATATTCCCAGGAGGGATATGGTAGGCGCGAAATGCCTCCCGGAATTTCGCCCGGCTCACGACATAGCCTGCGGGACATGCGGCGAGGTAGTTTGCCCACCACGCACCAACAGAACCCTGTAGTTGTTGAGCTGCAAATAGAGCTCTCTGTTGTTCAGTTATCTCGAGTAAACCGAACTTCCCTTCAATGGTGCGGAGCTAGTTGTCCGCCTCCAAAGGTTCGTCGGCCTCTCTGAAGACTGGCGGAAGTGTCGATGCGAAATCCGAGTAGGAACTCGGATATGACTGACGTGGCCCACCAGCATGTCGCCCCCCTTGACGGGACGAGTGCTGTACAAGGGTCCACAACAACTCGGTTTGCTCGTCGCGCGAGCCGAGTACTGCTGCGAGAACCTCCGCGAGACTTCTGGGAAGTGTAGGTGGAGGTGGTGGAGGTGGTTGCGTCTAGGGCGTGTTCTGTCCCGGGGGTGGTGTGTCGTCCCCCTGCCCTCCACTTGAGCCTCCCACTTCCGAGGCTGTACGTGTACGCACCATGCTGCAATACATCGATTTACACCATAAGTCTCATTGCCTCAAGTTCATCCTTCCATATAAGTAGTAATGCGGTAGACCACGATAAATAATATACAACATCAACATATATTGATAAAGTATAAGCTTTATACAAGATATATTATCTCTGACCAAGTTTACAGTAATAAACTCCAAAATGATGGACTCCCACTATGGAAATACATCTCTACTATACTTGGTCCCCATGAGATGTCGTACATATCTTGTCATTGTAGACATAAACACTACTACTCTTAATATGACACAAACATGGTCACAAAAGAAAAACACGAGCAACTATTAAACTATATGTTGCCCCGTGTCAGCAGAAGTGCTGCCACATCCAACTTCAATACGTCCTACTAGACGTATTCAAGTTCCTCGGGATCTGCTTCTTCTTCTTCGTCCTCCGAAGGCAATTGTTCACCCATAATTAGTGGTATGTTATGGGCCGGTGGATACACCACTAGTTGTAATTGTGCCTCGGCCTCAATTACATTATCCTGCAGTTCTCCTGCCTCATACTCCCAATTTTGAGCTGTCTCAATGGCGGTGTCCCGCTCTTCAGTGACTACTAACAGCTGCTCTTGCTGTTGTTGCACCTCCAACTGACTTGCTTGCAGCTCACCACGAGCTTGCTGCAGTTCAGTGCGAGTCTGTCATTGTACGGCACGAGCTTTCCGTAGCCTAATGCGAGCATAATGCAATTGACTCTCGCACTTATCTAGCCGGTGATTTGCTGGGGCTATGAGCGAATGTAGACCCTCGTTGATATAATCAAGGGTATCACCCCGCTCTGTTGCTTCCCGCAAGGCTTCAACTTGTTCCAAAATAATGGTGTCTTGCATAGCAACTACCATATCGGAAGCAGCCGCATATGTCCCAAGTGTCGTCGCGGTTGTGTCGCCATGCGGTGTATAGGAAGCAATCATACGACGTTGCCACTCAAATCCGGCCATACCACGGACTGGAATAAGGGCAAATTGAGTCCCTGCCATAGCATCCTGATGAAGCTCACAAAGCATAAGTGCTTCGCCTGCAGCGATTGCCCAAGTGTCCTCTTACTGAGCCCCCTCGATGGTAATCGAGAAAGGAGCCCATCCATATTGACGTGGACTAGCCGGGATGTCTACCAATATGGTGCACGACCGAACACCTCTGTCGATTGTTTCTCTACCCCAATAGCATGGAATCTCGATGAAGCCAAACTGCTGGAGCACTTCCCGTAGCATACTTGGGAAACCAAGATGGTTAGCGCAAGCGGAAAATACCCATCCGTCTGGTAGCAGCATCCTCACTCCCGTCATCTATAAAAAAGAATACTGGAACAATGAGAAGGTTCCCAACTCTCCACAGTTTTAAGAAAATTTAAAACTGGAGCTGTAATCGCAGTTTGTTCCAGCTGACCTCTCTGTATAAATCCCACAGTTTCATACAGTAAACTTCAGAATCAAAGGTGGAGTTGAATATAAAAGTTGTAGTATACTTTCCAAGCTTTACAGATTGTACTCATACAGCTACATGTGAGCTACGGAATAGAATCTATACAGGTTTTAATTTGACCCATATTTTCTGGAAATTTTGACAGAACCTCCCATGTATATGTAGTGATGTCCACAATTTATACAGGGATATCATGACAATATTTTGAGGTAATGACAAAAGAAACTTTGTATAACATCAAGTTAAAAATCCAGAAGTAAAAGAGTTACCGCCTGAAAAGTTTGTTATACAGGTATTGCGCGCGAATTCACAAATAGGTGCAAACTGTTTTCTGTTCTGGACTCTCAGAACCAAGTTTGCGACAAATAGAATTAGACACCGCTATACCTATATTCAGATCATGAATGCCAAATAAAGTTGATAGAGGACTTCCTAAGATTTTTAGAAATGTATATATGTGACTATATCACTATTCTGGATTTAAAACTTTTAACTATCCAAACAAAACAGTTGAACTGACTGGTTTGCACCAGCAGTCCTACAGTCCACTGTTTTGACTTCCAAATTTAATTTGACTCAAATTCGAATTTGGAAATACTCTAAACATCAAACCTGTAGATCTGCCTCTTCCCTTTTGATACATGTGTCACAATAAGGCAGAAAATGTTTCTACAGTGAGTTAGGGCAATATTTCTGGAACTGGTACACTGGTTGGGTCATCTGGAGTAGTTTTTGTATACTCCAAATTTCAACGGATTATCAAACTTTTCTCCCCTGATGGTCAACAGAAAAGTTGTAGAGGTCTTCACGAAATTTCCATCCACATATGATACTCTAATGTTATCTATACGATAAACAAGATTAAAATCTGTTGAAGTCGAGCCAACTTCAGCCAGAAGTCAAGAATCTTGATTTTATTTACCCTATCGAGTCGGAGTCCCTTTTTACGGAGTCCAACCCTACCATCATCTGATATTTGGACTCTCCAAAACATTATGCATCCATTCTGTCGTTGGGGATGGTCTAGTATCATGTTTGATACTAACGGTACTACGTATCTCACCAAAGAAAATTCTATCTGGTACATCCGGTTACGTCTATAGGTGGTTCCTATATAGTTCTCTCACAAACGGATTTTACACGGTCTTCTACAGTAGTTAATGCTGCAAAAGTCAAACAATCCCCTTTCACACATTTCACACCTCAAGGGTGGTACGGGGAAACACGACAGGCAGTCACAATAATAGATATGAAAATAAATACATACGACTCTGGTGTGAGTCGCCCTCGAGCGAGTTCATATCTCGAGGTACATGGCTGTAAATATGTCTGTACAGCAAAGACTCCCGTACGATCCGGCTTATACACGCTCGGGCATACGTGTTTCGCATGCTCCCATAGAACATGAATGGTTCTAGAGAGGCATACTATCGGGTTATACACCACCCGACGGGGGGCTCCCACTAACTTTGAAGCACGCTGGTGTATCGCGTGTCATATGTTCTCAGAAACATTGAAAGCTTTAGAGACTCCTATTAACTTCCCGTGCCAAGCCACGGAAAATTCACATACCACTCCTCGTATGCTGAGCTTACCAAGATTGATCCGCTCTCGGTGGCGTACCTTACCTCTTACCTGACGTCGGGGTGTCGTTACAGAATATAATAACACATAGTTAGTTTACCACCTTTATATCTTATACTAATAATACTCCTTATAAGGGCATATAGCTAATTCCTCACTCAGATCCTAATTTTTTTTGAAAATATGTTCTTTCAAGTACACTGTTCCCAACGATGCTCTGATACCATGTCTGTGGGGACCGGAATCCTGACATCCGAGGATCTCATTGGGTGGTGTCGTGCGATGCGACACCCAATAGTATAAAAGAACAGAACGAGAATAAAACACAAGACGAAGACTTTTATTTATCTTACAGCGGAAGTTTTACAATACTAGCGGAAGGAAAGAAATATATATATATCATAGCTACACTCTTAGCACTAGCTATGCAAAAGCGAAGTCATCCATGCCCTGGATGCTTCGCACTAGCAACACGCAAGTCACAGTGGCGTGCAGGGTTCCCACTCGGCTGTACACCCTGGAGGGGGTGTAGCCTCATCATCAAACCCTTCATCAATTGTATAACCTGCAAAAACTCGTTAACTGCAAACGTGAGCATAAGGCTCAGCAAGACTAACCCGTCTCACTAGACATATGCAAGGGGGACACTAAACACAGGTAAGGTGAAGCAAAAACGACTCGCCTACAATTGGATCCTTATAATCAAGTTTTAAGTAGCAAATGACATTCTCCGAGCATGGCACATCAGGGGTTCCACAATCAAACAAGAAACGCTTTGTCGATGATATGACATGCCCAGAGCACATAATGCTATTACAGCTAAAGTATGGGGAAACTGTAAACTTTTAATTGCACTATCTCTAAATCATACAAGGTTGCAAAGCAATTATAATTGAATACAATATATTTCTCTTACTTCTTTAGTATTTACTACGTCATCGCTAAGTGAACAAGTGGTACCCTATTACCGCGAGGGACGGTGATTGCAATCCGGACATACCCGGACAACACGACACATACGTCGTTCGGAAGTGTCAGCGGGTACACCTGTACCTACATAACACTTCAGTACTAGGTGTATATGGCCACCTTTCACAAGAAACCCGAACGCCGAGCCCGTCTCACCTCCGCAAACAGAATGTCTCTGCACGGAACACCTCATGTGTCCGCCGACCGATTTACACCTTACTGTCCTCAACCCACCCCAATCGATGGTGAGTTAATGGGCTTCGACACCCCAGTTATCGAGTTACGTCAGTTTATTGGATTCCATATGTCCATTATGTCGTCGGTACAATTCAATCTTGTCCGAACGGGCTGCATACGGACGGGCTTTAATCGACACATGCAGGGCTATGCGACCGAGACTCAATTCTTGCCGCTTCCTATCCAACCCTGCCCGGACTCAGTTTTATTATATTAAGCCATTACCCAATCCTGTGAGATATGTCCTACATTTCTCACGAGTAGACTCCAACTACTCTACTTCTACCGGATTTCCTATACATTAGCAAAGCAGTTACTACAGGTCAAACTGTAACCCATTCCAACCAATCCCTGGGATTTTTGGTCATGCAAGTGGAGTATCAATCATCCTAAACGTAATGCACATTTCATATGCTAATCATCATAGTGATAAAGTAAAATTTTATAAACGACTTAAATGCAAATCGGGGCTTGCCTGGTTGCAGGTTAGAGTCAGGGTTAATCTCTGGAAGGTGCTCTTCCAAGGCTTCTGGTTCCTCCTCGACTTCGGTCACTATATGATATGCATATAACATGTATATAAATGACTTTGAAAAATAATTATTACCGAGACCATAATTTAATCCATGGTGATCATTATATGATAGGGACCTTAATTGTCTTTGGAACTTTGATGGTAGATACTAGGGAATATGACTGAAGCTCTTGCAAAGAACAGGAGATGATCAAAGTATATTGTTGTCTCTAAAATTATGCCAAGTATTAAATTTCCAAGAATTTTAATGAAGAAACTGTAGCTTGAACATAGCTGCCAGTTGATAATCATGATAGAGGATGTTGTCCTGGTTCTAGCAAAATTTGTTTCATAATTTTCTAAGCTTCGGTGAAGGAGTTATTGAATTTCTAAGTTGGCAAGAATTTCTGGAATTTTTTATATTTGAATTTTAGCTTTTAAATAAATATTCAGTTTGTAACTGAATTAGGACTATGATATTAGGTCAATTAAATCCATGATTTTTACAGGAACTAGTATATGACAAAAAGAAGGTTCAGTCCAAATTTGGGACATAATAAAGCAACTGAACATATGTAAAAATTCAATAACTGAAAAAGGTAATTGAACTATACAGAGGGTTAAACAGGTGCAATGGCTCCCAAACTTTCGCTGGTAGTCAAGAATAGGACAATGCATTTTATGTGAATTTTGGGGATTTTTCCAGTGCAAGTTCATCTGGAAAGATTTTTTTTATACATAATTTAATTGTGAGTTTCACAGCACCTAATTGGTACTGATAGAAACTAGAGCTCAAGGGATTTCAAACAAAATTTGTTTGAATATTTTTGGAGCATTCTACAGAAAGTTATGGATTTTCTAAGTTGGAGCCAAATCTGGAATTAACTTCTAATTTGAATTAAACTGTGGGTCCCACTATTTTAAAATGCACCAATGGCATTTAAACCACACGGGGACCACAGAGATACAGCGCGTAGCCACAGTAGATCTCGGAGCCACACCTGATCCAACGGGTTACAAGACGTTGACACGTGGGGCCCGCCGCGTCGTCTTCCTCCTCCCGACGCGGGCGGCGCGTGGGGCTCCTGCGGCGGCGTTCTCCGGCGAGCCTCGCCGGATCTGCGTTCCCGGCCACCGAAGCATCTAAATTTTGGTGCCCAACCTTAATTTCACGCGCTGAGCATGATGGTAGGGCCGGGGAGGCTCGCCGACGATCGGAATCAGTGGCGCATCGGCGGCGGCGACAGCTAGGGTTCCGGCCATGTCGGAACCTTCGCTCCGTGGCTAAACTCTTCTAAAAATGCTGGGGAAAGACTCCTGGAACCACTAGGAAGGTGTTGGGAAGGTGAGATGGTCGTGCAACGGTCGGCAAAACCATCATCGATGGTGACCGAAGCAACTTCTTAACGGCGGAGGGGAGAACTCATGATTCTCGAGCTATGGTTGATTATTTTTGGTGATTCCAGTTCGAGAGGGTGCGCAAAGAAGTGTAGAAGCTATTTTCTAGCGATTGTGGAGAGTGATCAAGTGTGGAACTCGAATTGAAAGAATAACCGAGCAAGTTCATAAGCTTCGGCCGAAAGTAAAACTTAGCTAACTTGCTCGATACTCATGTAAACAAGGAGCGGCTTTCACCAACGTGTAGAGTGTGTCTCGGTGCACCAGTTTGCTATAGGAGTCGAAGCGCGAAACTCAATGTAGCAGCCTGGCACCATGGAGCAGAGACGGCGTGTGGTGAACACGACGGCGAGCTTCGGTGTTGCTTCGAAATACTGGCTAAAACCTCAACGAACGGTCGACAGAAGTGAACCAGAGGGTAGACGAGAGAGTGGGGGAACAACCTTGCCATTGAGGGCTTGGCGCGAGAGGCCTTCGGCTGGTCGGCAACGGGTGCGCGGCGCCGGCGGTCGGAAACTTGCGTGCGGGGCGAAAATGGTGTAGCTCGTCGGCTCAGCGTGAGGGAAGGTGATCAGGACGACCGTGGAGCGATAAGGAGGAGCCCGGGTGCTATTTATAGAGCTCAAATGGCGGTGGCTTGCTGCTGTCACGCTGGGCATGCACGCCGTCGCGATGTCGCCCGGGGAAGGAAAGCAGAGGCGGTGAATCGGTTTCACCGTCTGACCTGTGGGCCCCACCTCTCTCCCTTATCCCCTCCTCCAAATTCCAGCTAAAACATTGTCCAAAAATTCCCAAAATTTACAGGTAGGCTAAGAAAAATATGGGGAATCCAATTCTGCAATCAGATTTCAATTTGGACATAGTTTGCATCAAATGCAAATTCAAATTTGAATTCAAATATGGGTATAAACCTTATTGAATTAAATAGTACCTGAGGTCCAAAAATCTCTAAACTTTGAAACCAAGTTCCCTGAACCATAAAAGGTCTTAGGAAAAATTAGGGATTGATTTGGGCAAAGTTTAGTGTAAAGCTAAGTTTGATGTTGACGCGAAATGAATCCTTTGTACGTGTCCAAACAAATGGAAGATGTACTTCAAAAATCTTGAAAATTTTCGGAGAAGCTATTTAGATATTTAAGAGTCCAAGGAAAAATTTGGAGCCTTGGATTTGAACCTTTTTGGCAGGGCCTAATATGCATAGCAACATAATCAAATTACATTTGTTTTGATTTTTATATTGCTGCCATATAATTTGCCCTAGACATTGCAATCAATAACTTCCCAACTTTGTAGAAAGGTTTATTTAAAATGTTCTAGGGTTAGGGTGAAGTCCAGTCCTCATGTTGATAAGATTAAAACATGAGTAGAAAGAAAACTTTTTAGTGAGGTCAAGTTTATGTGCACAATTATGTTGACCCCCATTATGTTTGATAAATCACTTGTAGTTGAACTTCACATAAAAGGAAAAAGTGGGATTTTACACACACATACAATCGGACTAGTCTGGTCTATCAAGCATTTGACTATTTGATTAAGTATGCAGAAAATTTTCAAAGCCTATTCACCCCCTCTAGGCCATATTCAATTGGTATCAGAGCAGGTTCTCCATCAACGAGACTCATCGCTCGGAGAAATCATTGGCCTGTAAGAACAACAACAAGATCCCGAAGGTGCTCAACACCGAGGAAGAGCTAGATACGAAATCCTTCGATGTACTAAGGGAAAAACCACATGATGATGAAGAAGTACGTCAACTGAAGGCACTTCTAAGGAAGAAACTTATGGCACAAAAGGGAAAAGAGGACGAGAAGACGATGGGGAGTGGTCATCATGACTACTCCCGATATCCTTACAATTACAATCTTCTTAATTAAAATAATCATTGTCTTTCTATTCCCATGGGAAAGCCTCGACAGTTCGACAGAAACGACTACACCATGTGGAAATACAATATGAAGATGCATCTAATCTCTTTGAACCCAAGTCTTTGGCATATTGTGTGCACAGGAGTAGATATCCCGGATACAGATGAAGAACATACTCTAGAACAAGAACAAGAAATCCACCACAATGCACAAGCTGTTGCAGTGATCACCTCATCACTGAGCAAGGAGGAGTTCACCAAGATTGATGGATTGGAAAGTGCAAAAGAAATATGGGATACACTTAAAACAGCTCATGAGGGAAATAGGTCAGCCCGAGAAGCCAAAATTGAGATGCTTGAAGGAGAGTTGGGGAAATTTGCTATTGAGGAAGGCGAATCACCTCAAGACATTTACAACCGTATGAAGGTGCTTATCAACAAGATCCGCCCCTATGGAAGCAAGAAGTGGACTGACTATGAGGTGGTCAAAAGGATGATTAGAGCCTTTATGCCAAGAAAAGCCACTTTATGCTCAATGATCCGAGAAAGCCCCAGGTTACACAAAATGACCCCGGATGAACTATTGGACAAAATCATAAATCATGAGAAGATGGAGAAGGAAGTCCAACACTACAGGAATCGCGACAATAGACGACAGCCAGAATAATAGACGACGGGGCCGTCGTCTTTAACATAATTAAGGACGATGAAATTTAGCCATCGTCAATATTCCCATAACTGATGACGGTTGACCTAGTACCATCGTCATTTAATTAAGGACAACGGCTTATCGTCGTCAGTTATTGTCCGTCGTCAATTACGTTCTAAACCGGGCCCACTCGATGCTGTAATAGACGACGGTGACCTGCGGCCGTTGTCTATTAGATGTTATAGGCGATGGTGACCTACTACCGTCATCATTTAGAGGCTATTTCCAGCCCGCGGGCGTCTAAGCCCTCATTTTCCTCGATCTTTCGCGCTCGAGGGCCGCTGTCGCTGCTTTTCCCGCCGTGCCGCCTCCACTGCTACTTCTCCGCCGCGCCGCCGCCTCGTCGCCCTGAGGGTCGCCGTCGCTGCTTTTCCCTCCGCGCCACCGCCGCTGCTGCTTCTCTCGTCGCGCCACGGTCTCGCCGTCCCGAGGGCTGCCACCGAGGATCACCATCTGTCGAGGAAGACCACCGTCGCCCCCTCCCCGATGCGAGGTATGCCTCCCCTCTCAGCCGCCTTCTCCCCACCGCCTCTACCAACCGCGCGCTGCCTCTTCCCGCTGTGCGTGCCCCATCCCAACGGTGGTGTTCATATAACTTGCGGTTGAAATATTATGTCTCCTTCGTATGAAAATTTTGCCAAAGCAAGGCAGTGATGCTTACTCATTGAAGCATCACAGATTTGATTTACTGTCTTTTGTAGTTTATTTTTACTTGTTGAATCAGCATATGGATTACTTCATTGAATTTCTTGGGCTTACAATTAGGTTTGTTGTCCAGTTTCATTGAATCCACCTCCACTTTCTGAAGCATCATAGATTAGATTTACTGTCTTTTGTAGTTTATTTTTAGTTGTTGAATCAGCATATGTATTACTTCATTGAATTTCATGGGCTTACAATAAGGTTTATGGTCTAGTTTTATTGAATCCACCTCCACTTTCATTGGATGTTTGTTGTCAAGTTTCGTTGTATTGGTAGCCTTAACACGAACATAGCTTCATATCAAGTTCCACACTTTGTTGAGTCATTCAACTGAAATTATTCTAGGGCATACAATAAGGTTAATAGTGTTTATGGCTAATTAGTTTCCCAAGAAAATACTAAAGCTTTCATGGCTTTATAACTGTACAGATGGGTTGTACTGGTTATTGTGAATCCAACAAAATTGGTTTCACAATTTTTGGTTTATTCTGGAGAGTTATGTATTTTCAAAGTTGGAGCTAAATTTTGGAATTATTCATGTAACACACCCTTCTTAGTCAATCAACCTTGTAACTGGAAGCTGAATGTGTTGGATATGCTAGTAAAAGTTCATATCCTACCAGTTCTTATTGGTTGAGTGTGCAACATATTTACACAAACAAATGGTATAGTATAGTTGTTGTGAGCCGTGGCTTCTGCTCTTTTCAGTTGTACTGAACGTGTATTTGTTTATTAGTTGGTTTGTTTATTAATATGTAAATAAACGGGTTTTGAGCCGGGCCGGCCTGACCTGACACAACACGACATGCAATAAATGTGTTCGTGCCGTATAGGCAGTTGTAGTCATAACGTATGCGTCGAGACGACACGAAAGTGAACAACGATGGTGAGGACGTCAATCACCCGCGATTGCCCAGACAATGGATCCAGATGTGGAATTTTCATCTAAGACCAACTTTCCTCCTCTTTTTCTCGTTCTTTCGTCTCTCAGAACTGACTTAAAAATGAAAATTAGTAACGTAACCTATAGCAATGTGTCACTCGTTTCGGATCGGCACATCTCACATGCTATTGGCATGTGAGACGTGAAGGTTCGGAATTGTCGCTTTTTGGACAACCTGGGTGTGACCGAGGGGGCGTGGCTTGTGATGAGACGCTGGTTTGGATCTAGACGAGATTTCGACGGCATAACCCTATTGTTCTCTACTGCACCATTTTCGGGCGTGCAGTGGAAAAAAGTGGGGTTATGCTGCCGAATTTCGTCCGAATCCAGACCGCGCGTCTCGTCATGAGCACGCTCCACTCGATCACTCTTGGGTGGGTTTAGGAACTATTTACATAGTTGTAGGGCTATGACATAACATAACAATGAAACTAATAATGATTTGTCTGCTTTGAAGGTATACCCTCAAACATGGCTGAAGACCGCACTTGGATATATACTGGTTACAAAAAGGATTGGAGTCATTCAGAGGAGTGGTTCACCAGGACGGATGCTTTCATACAGCGAGCTTTTTCATTGTCAAACAAAAGCAAGGTATGGTGTCCATGTATCAAATGTCAGAATACGAAGTGTTTCGACAAAGTGACATTGACGTTCCACTTGTGTCAAATAGTTTCATGCATTGTTATGAGTTGTGGAGCTTTCACGGTGAGACACCTTCTCAAGCCGTAGAGGATCGAGAAAGGGATGACAACACTGGGGTCAATAGGATTGATGAGGACATCACAACAGCGGAGACACACATTGAAATGCAAGGACCAATCACAAGAGCACGAGCACGGTTAATAAATCAGCAGGTGAACTCGCTCCTAACTTCTTTTGCATGTGAGTCTGAGAATAGATTACTATGTGATGATTTAATTGTTATTAGGAATAATGGAGAAGATCAACAAGAGAAGGAAAGAGGCCTTGAGAGCGTGGAGAACCAGCTGGGACATCCACAAGTTGATGGAAGCAGTTTACAACTCGGACTCGAGTTCAACTCGAGTCCAGGAGCAGTCCACCATAAAACGGATGCCCAGGAGGCATACGACTCCGTTTTGGACATTCTACATATGCACGGAAAGAGGAGAAGATAAACTTTCCTATGGTTCTGATCCGGCCTCAAAATTCCATCGGAGTCATAGGGAACCGTTGAAACAAGTTGAGTCCAGATTGTTGTCCAGTGTCGCGCCACCGAATCGGGCCTTTGGGCCTTGTATCCCATATGTGTCCATTAGGGACGCGTCTAATCTTGTTTTATATGAACCCTATGCTTTAAATACTGCAGCCGCTGGTCATATTCGGTGGGTTTCGCTTAGAATAACAATTTTTCCGTTCTACGGTTTGTGAGATCCCAACTTCTAAATTTCAGATCGTGTCTTCTACGTTCTTGCTTGTGTTCTCGGTTCACTTGCAGGGGTTAGCCTTCTTGGCGAGGTAAAGAGTGTGCCACACGGTTGATAACAAACGGAGCAGTGGTGTAGTGATTGCAGGGGTATTCGAACTTCTCGAGTGTCGCGGATCATCAACGTCGAGTTCTCCACCCCATCGACTTACCTTACGGAAGATCTGGCCTAAAACTACTCATAAATTGTTATCAGATTTCCAGGTTGCCTATGAGGTATCTTTGTTTTCCTTCCATTAGATCGATTTTGTTTTGTACCTATAGTCCACAGAAAAGCCACAAAAAAATTAGATCGTTTTTGCTGCTTCCTAGACTATAGTGCTTGCAGTTTCGTTTTTCAGTTTGCATTGTTGAGTTTGCATTCGTGTGGTCGAGTCTTGATGCTGGTTTAGCTTTGTGTTTTGGGTCCTAGTTATCGTGTTTTGTCCTTGTTTTCTGGTTGTTCTACACCTATTCCACAATTCCTAAATAACAAATCGATCCACCACGTTCATCGGTTTGACCTAGCTAGCGGTCTTGCGTGAACTCCCGCATCGCTACTCCTATATTAGATGACAAACCTTTGTTACACTCATCCTTGAATCATCACACACCACCCCATTAGTTGCTGTGCAAATTCCTGATCGTTTTCATATCCGATTGCGAGTTCTGTTCTCAAACCGAGTTGGAATCAACATCCAAAAATCGTAACTCGGACAGCCTACCTTAAAACAGCCATAACTTTCACACAGGAACTCGAAATCGCGCGATTTTTTTTCAAATTCATCTATGCGAAATTTTTCATCTGATTTTCTGCCGTATAGCCGCGTTTGGTGAAATTAGATTGCCCGAATTCCCCTCAGAAGATAGGCTATCCGGCCTCTGAAGTTTCAACACAAATTTTAAAGAATCTTCTTGATTTACTATAGGCCGCATATTACATCCAATTGAGCTGCTTGTGTGCTTCCTATCTTCGTGCTCCTGAGTAATGAAAAAATATCAAAACAAAAAAGAAAAGAAAATAGTGAAGAGCATGCATATTAAATCAATTGGCCTATACTACTTGGTGCTATTTTGTTGGTTATATCATTCTGTCTTTCGTTTGCCTTGCAACTTCCTTGTGTTGTGCTAGGCCCTAGAGCACTTGGTTGACCATCAATAGTTTCCTACATTGAATACTTATTCAGCTTTGTTTACTGTTAACGATTTTCTACTTATTAGCCACCATATTATGCCATCCAAGCTCCACCTTTCTATTGAGCGTAACAGGTACTTTTGCAATCATCCCACGCTTCATTGGTTCATCTAACTATCCACACCACCTGCTGTGTCGGTAAGAACACTTGTTAGAGTGTGGTAAGATGCTTGAGCGAGAGAGATTGTTTTCTTCCACCTTTCACATTGTCACTGTAGTTGATAGGGATAACAAATTTTTGTTGTCTTTTGTTTCCTACTAACAATGGCAGGAGAAGACAATGATGATGAATTTGTTGAACATGCTGAGTTACGTGATATGATGAAGACCATGACAGATATGTTCGCCAAATACAACGCATCAATGGAGGAGTCTTTGGCGAACTTGACTCGCCAACTTGATGACCTTGCTCTACAGATGAGTACTTTTGAGGCTCGATTGCCTCTCGCTAAAAGACATGAAGAAAATCCTTATGATGATATGGAAGATCACAACAATCAGCTAAGACTGCCACTTTATCATCGAGGTATGAGAGGTAATAATCATAACAATTATAATCGTCCTCCTGATGATCCTTTTGCTAAAGTGAAATTTACTATACCCTCTTTTTTTGGTGCTTATGATGAATGAGGCTTATCTTGATTGGGAGATGACAGTAGAGCAAAAAATTAATGCCCATCTTGTTCCTGGACAACATAGAGTTTGTTGAACCACTAGTAAGTTTAAGGACTTTGCTATCATATGGTGGAATGAACTTGTTAAAACTAGAACTGATCCTCAAACATGGGATAGATTAAAGGAAGCTATGCGTGTTCAATTTGTTCCTCCATCTTTTCAGCGGGACCTTCGCAAAAAATTGTGGTGCTTAGACCAAGGTAACATGTCCATAGAGGAGTATTATCAAGAGTTACAAAAGGGTATGTTGCACTGTGGGGTAGTAGAAGACATGGGTGATAAAATGGCTCGTTTTTATGGAGGGTTGAGGCATGAAATTCAGGAAATTGTTGATTACAAGGAATATGATACTGTTAATAGATTGTTTCAGCTTACTATGTTGGCAGAAAAAGAATTACAGGGCCGACAACAACAGCAACAATGCACAAGGAGCAACTTCACGCCACGTTCGATGCCCACACAATCCAAAACAGCACCATCTTCGACCCCCCGCGCAGCGACTACACCATCCAATGGTGGCCAACGAACTATACCTGCTGCTCCACCTACTCGCGTGCTGGAGGGCAACAAAGTGACATCATCCAAGCCTTCGTCATCCACTCCTTCTACGAGTCGTACTTTCGACATTAAGTGTCACCACTACCAGGGACTTGGTCATATGATGAGAAATTGCCCGAGCAAACGAGCATATATAGCACGCGACGACGGCGGATATGATAGTACTTCAAATGTTGAAGATGAATATTCTCTTGCTACTAACTTTACAGATCCAAATGACGAACACACCGAAGAAGAGGTACTTGGTATAGCGGCGACGAAGAACTATAGGAGCATCATTGTGTAGCGTGCCTTGAGCTCCAAAGTGGAGACCGACGACAAGCTACAACAACACAACCTCTTCCACATGTTTCTCGTCGTCAAGGACTGCCGTGTAGACACTATAATTGTTGGAGATAGCTGCAATAACTTGGTGATCACGGACGTCATCAAGAAACTTGGTTTGACAACAAAGGGCACACCCTCATCCATACCACATCCAATGGTTCAACAACAGCGGTATGGATCGGGTAACACAAACAGCGAGAATACATTTTTCAATCGGTTCATACCATGATTTTGCTGATTTTGATGTTGTTCCAATGGATGCTTGTTCTCTTTTATTGGGTCATCCTTGGGAATTTGATACAGTTGCTATTCATCATGGTAGAACTAATAAATATACTCTCATGCATAAGGGAAAGAAAATTACCTTGCTCCCCATGACTCCTGCTGAAATTGTGCATTTTGAGAAGAGTAAAATTTGTGATGGAAAAACAACAAAACTAGAATCTGAAAAACAGCAAGTCATTAAGTTAAAATCACCATCGTTGCTCGCAACTAAATCTGACCTTACTGATTTATTCGATGCTAAGGGGATGTGCTATGCTTTAGTATGCAAAGAAGCCATGTTTTCACTTCATGAATTGTCTATTGCATTGCCCCCTGCTGTTGCTAACCTTTTTCAGGAGTTTGAGGATGTGTTTCCCTCCGAGATACCCCCTGGTTTACCACCGATGAGAGGCATTGAACACAAGATCGATTTGATTCCAGGAGCAAGTTTGCCAAATCGTGCAGCATACAGGGCGAATCCAGAGGAAACTAAGGAAATTCAGCGACAAGTCCAAGATCTTTTGGACCGCGTGTACATTCGTGAAAGCCTTAGCCCTTGTTCCATTCCTGTTCTTTTGGTTCCTATGAAAGATGGTAGTTGGCGCATGTGTGTTGATTGTCGAGCGATTAATAACATCACCATTCGATATCGTTATCCTATTCCTCGCTTAGATGACATGCTTGATGAATTGAGTGGTGCTATCATCTTAAAAAAAATTACTTGCATAGTTGTTATCACCAAATTAGAATGGCACTAGGAGATTAATGGAAAACTGCATTTAAAACCAAGTTTGGACTTTATGAGTTGTTAGTCATGCCTTTTGGTTTAACTAATGCACCCAACACCTTTATGTGTTTAATGAACGAGGTTTTACGTGCTTTCATTGGACAATTTGTGGTGGTTTACTTTGATGATATCCTCATTCACAGCAAGTCATATGATGAACATCTTGATCATTTACGTGCTATTTTTACTATTTTGAGAGATGCATGTTTGTTTGGTAACCTCGAAAAGTGAGTCTTTTGCACCAATCGACTCTCGTTTCTTGGCTATGTCGTTTCCTCGTAGGGAATTGAGATGGATGAGGTAAAAATTGAAGCGATCACTAGCTGGCCAGTCCCAACAACTGTCACGCAGGTTCGTAGTTTTCTTAGTCTTGCAGGTTTTTACTGCCGTTTTGTGCGAGATTTCAGCACCATTGCAGCACCTCTACATGAGCTAACGAAGAAGGGAGTGCCGTTTCAATGGGGCTAAAAGCAGCAACAAGCTTTTGATGCTCTCAAATCGAAGCTTAACAAGCACCATTACTACAACTTCCTGATTTTGACAAGACCTCTGAGCTAGAATGCGATGCAAGCGGCATTGGTATTGGAGGCGTTCCCATACAAGGAGGTAAACCCGTTGCTTTATTTGGTGAAAAACTTCATGGTCCTTCTCTGAATTATTCTACTTATGATAAGGAATTGTATGTCTTAGTGCGAGTATTACAAACTTGGCAACATTATCTTTTGTCTAAGGAGTTTGTCATACATTCCGATCATGAATCATTGAAGTATCTTAAGTGTCGAACCATTCTGAATAAAGGAAGTGCTAAATGGATTGATTTCATAGAGTCGTTTCAGTACATCATTAAGCATAAGAAAGGGAAGGAAAATTTCATTGCCGACGCATTATCTAGACGTTATACCATGCTGTCCCAACTTGATCATATAATCTTTGGTTTGGAAACAAGAAAAGCATTATATCATACTGATTTGGACTTCAAAGATGCTTTTAAAAATTGTAGAGAAGGAAGAACTTGGAATAAATATGTGCTGCAAGAGGGTCTCCTCTATCGTGCTAACAAGCTATGCGTTCCAGCTAGCTCTGTTCGTCTATTACTTTTGCAGGAAGCACATGGAGGAGGTTTGATGGGACATTTTGGAGTGAAGAAAACTTAAGATGTGCTATCCACACACTTCTTTTGGCCGAAGATCAGGTGTGATGTTGAGTGCTACGTGTCGCGATGCACTACATGCAATAAAGCTAAGTCTCGCCTTAACCCACATGGTCTTTATATGCCTCTTCCTGTTCCTAGTGTACCTTGGGAGGATATTTCTATGGACTTTGTTTTGGGATTGCCTAGGACTAAGAGGGGGAGGGATAGTATTTTTGTAGTTGTTGATCGTTTCTCCAAAATGGCACACTTTATACCTTGTCATAAGAATGACAATGCCTCACACATTGCTGATTTATTTATGATGGAAATTGTTCGTTTACATGGTGTGCTGAATACCATTGTTTCTGATCGTGATGCAAAAATTTTAAGTCATTTTTGGAGAACTTTGTGGTATAAATTGGGGACCAAGTTGCTGTTTTCAACTACATGTCACCCACAAACGGATGGACAAACCGAGGTAGTTAATCGTACTTTATCCACTATGTTGCGGGTTGTCTTGAAAACAAATTTGAAGTTGTGGGAGGAGTGTTTACCACATATAGAATTTGCTTACAACAGATCCGTTCACTACATGATAAAGGTAAGTTCATTCCAGGTAGTGTCTTGTTTCAATCCCCGTGCTCCTATTGATTTACTACCTTTGCCTCCTTCTGAAACTACAAATTTGGATGCTGCACAACAATCTAAATTCATTCTTAAGATGCATGAAACTACAAAGAAAAATATTGAAGTGATGAATGAGAAGTATAGGATTGCAGGTAGTAAAGGTAGAAAAGAAGTAAAACTAAAAACGCGTGATTTGGTGTGGTCACATTTGAGAAAAGAGCGATTCCCCGACTTGAGAAAATCTAAACCTATGCCACGAGCTGCTGGTCCTTTTATGATTGTTCAAAATTTTAATGATAATGCATATGAGCTTGAATTGCCTCCCAATTTTGGGGTTAGTCCTACATTTAACATTTCAGATTTGCGACTGTACTTGGGAGAAGAAGATGAACTTTAATCGAGGACGACTCCAATTCAAGTGGGGGAGGATGATGAGGACATCACAACAGTGGAAACACACATTGAAATGCAAGGACCAATCACAAGAGCACGAGCACAGTTAATAAATTAGTAGGTGAACTCACTCCTAACTTCTTTTGCATGTGAGTTTGAGAATAGATTGCTATGTGATGATTTAATTGTTATTAGGAATAATGTAGAAGATCAACAAGTGAAGAAAAGAGGCCTTGGGAGCGTGGAGAATCAGATGAGACGTCCACAAGTTGATGGAAGCAGTTTACAACTCGGATTCGAGTTCAACTCGGAGTCCAGGAGCAGTCCACCTTAAAACGGATGACCAGGAGGCATACAGACTCCGTTTTTGACATTCTACATATGCACAAAAAGAGGATAATATAACTTTCCAATGGTTCTGGTCCCATGTCAAAATTCCTACGTAGTCATTGGGAATCGTCAAAACAGGTCGAGTCCAGATTTCTGTCTGGTGCTGCGCCACCGAATAGGGCCTTTGGTCCTTGTATCCCATATGAGTCCATTAGGGATGTGTCTAATCTTGTTTTGGCCGAACCCTAGCCTTTAAATACTGTAGCCATCGGTCATTTTCGGTGGGTTTCAGTTATAATAACAATTTCTCCGTTCTACGGTTTGTGAGACCCCAACTTCTCAATTTAATATCGTGTCTTCTACGTTCTTGCTTGTGTTCTCGGTTCACTTGTAGGTATTAGCCTTCTTGGCAAGGTCAAGTGTGTGCTGCATGGTTGATAACCAACGAAGTAGTGGTGTACTGATTGCAGGGGTATTCGAACTGCTCGAGTGCCGCGGATCATCAATGTCGAGTTCTCTACCCCAATCGACTTACCTTTTGGAAGATCGGGCATAAACCTACTCATCAAGGATGGACGAGATGCTTGAGGCCATAAATCCTGAATGGATAGAGGATTCTCCTACTATGGAGGCAAAGGAGTTCTTCGAGCGTCTTAAGATACCAGAACAACTGGTGCACGAACACACCAAAGTGATGATCCTCAATTTCATAACTAGATTTATGGAAATTAAGCTGAAGTATTTCTTCTCCCATAACTGCTACAACGACCTCAATAAATTGATCAGCGATGTCCTTCCGCAGCCCCATAAATTGCCTAAGGATATGTATCATTCTATGAAATTGATTTCTAATCTTGGTATGAACTATGAGAAGATTAATATGTGTCCATACCACTGCATGCTTTTCTAAAAAGAGCATGCCAGGGAGAACAAGTGCTTAAAATGTGATAAGGCGAGATTTTTTGAAGTTGTTAAGGAAGAGGGTACAAAAGTAATGATTGAAGTTGAACAGAATTAGCTTCGCTACTTGCCTGTCAAACCTAGGTTGAAGCACTTGTTTCTCTCAAAAAAAAACAGCCAGACACATGGGGTGGCACAAAGAAGGTGTAAGTGAGAATGACGGAATGATGGTGCACCCGTCCGACGGTGAGACATGGAAAGCGCTTGACCGCTTCGATCCACATTTCGCCAATGACGCGAGAAATGTTCGCATCAGTTTGGCAACGGATGGCTTTTCACCGTTCAGTACAAATGCAACACCATACTCTTGTTGGCCCTTGTTCGCTATTCGATACAACTTACCACCATCTCTTTGTATGATGTACAAGTTCATGTTCCTTTGACTTATTGTACCAGGACCGGATTATCCTGGTTCACGACTAAACGTGATGTTGAAACCATTGATTGAAGAGTTAAAAATGTTATGGACAGGAATTGAAGCATACAACTGCTACAAAAAATAGAAATTCAACCTTCGAGTTGCATACTTGTGGTCTGTCCATGATTTCCCAGCTTATAGCATGGTTTCTGGATGGAGCACTCATGGTCGTTTGACATGTCCAATATGTGCTTCGGACATGGAATGTTTTTGTTTAAAGCATAGTGGCAAGATTTGCTACTTTGATTGCCACAGACGTTGGTCACCGCCCAATCACGTATTTTGGCAACATAGAAATGCCTTCAGGAGGGAGACCGTTGTAAAAAAAAGGACCACCGCAATGTCTAAATGGCTCGGAGATTGCTGAACAGTTGAACAACTTAGTGCCAGATGAAGGACATCCTGGATATTTTGTTGGTTACAGAGAGGACCACAATTGGACTCATATATGTGCACTATGGGAGTACCGTGTGTTAAGTCCTTAATCTTAATGCATAACATTGATGTCATGCATCAGGAATGTAACATGGGCGAATGCATCATAAGGACATGCTTCGATGTGACGGGAAGAACAAAAGACAATATAAAGGCTCATAGGGATTTGGCAGAGGTTTGTAATCTTCCAACTCTTAAGCTCTCTGAAGTTGGTGGCAAACTGCGTGCTTCTTTCTGTCTACGACCAAACAAAAAGAAAGAAGTCTTCAAGTAGTTGAAAGTTTGAAATTCCCAGACGGTTATGCTGCTAGCCTGAGACAAGCTGTAAATGTTAGGACTAGAAATCTCACAGGGTTGAAGAGTCATGATTATCACATAATCATGGAAAGACTTCTACCAGTTATGTTTCGAGTCTACATTGACGATGCGGTGTGGAAGGTGTTAGCCGAGCTTAGCTACTTTTATAGACAGCTTTGTGCTAAAGAAATCACAAGGGAGATGATGGAGAAGTTGAAAAGGGACATACCAGTGCTTTTATGTAAGATGGAAAAAGTTTTCCCTCCAGGGTTCTTCAATCCAATGCAACATATCCTAATTCATCGTCCATATGAAGCTAAAGTGGGCGGCCCTGTGCAATATAGGTGGATGTATCACGTTGAAAGAGCACTCAGGTGTCTTAAACCAATGGTTCGCAATCGGGCATGGGTTGAAGGATATGCCATTCAGGAGATAGGATACTTTTCAAATGTCTATTTTACGGAAGAAAACAATGTTAATGCTTCCACGTTGCGGTACAATATGGATGAAGCACCCCCTTGTAGCAACCTCTCTATTTTTCAAACAAGAGGCACTACTGTTGGTAGTGGCATGAGCTATGATGTTGAAACAGAAGACAAGACAGTTGCTTTGCTATACATGTACGCTAATATAGAGGGGATGGAAGAATATTTTCAGGAAGCGTTTGTTCAACATCTATAATAATTAGTGTGTTGTGTTATACATATATGCTAATTATTTTTTCCTTATTTAGTGAGTTCGATCAACAAAATCAGAAATCGAAGCAGCAACCTACGCTTCGACAAATACAATCGATGCGATATTATGGAGTACAAGGAGGTCCTAACTTCCTATCCTGGTTTCATGCACAAGTAACGTGTTATGTCTTGTTTCTCTTAGTAATTACGTGTATAGCATAAAATAGTCTTCTAACTTCATATGTTGAATAGTGCAAAAAACGAGCAGGCGTACATGAAGATTTGCTACAATTGTCCTACGGGTCCATTAGAATTAAAAGTTATGGTCGATACGACGTCAATGGGTTCCGATTTCGTTCAACTCAATTTGAAACTCAACGTCCTTTTAGTGCAATATGTAACACTGGAGTTGTGACGACGGCAGTTGACGCCAAAGGGTGTGAAACTAATTATTATGGGATCATTAAAAATATCCTTGAATCCAGTTTTACAGGGAATAATGTCCTTAAAGTAGTCTTCTTTGACCGTGATTGGTTTGATCATAACCATGGAACTCGACAAAATCAATTTGGCATGGTAGAAGTCAAACACAAGGACCGCTACAAGGCTGTGACACCTTCGTCCTTGCACACCAAGTCGAGCAAGTGTATTATCTACATTATCCATGTGAACAGCTTAATGCTTGGTGGGTTGCACACAAGGTGAATCCTCGTGAGCGGTTATATACACCAGACAATGATAGATACCTTGATGATGAGGTTGATGTTGTTTACCAAGAACAAGAGTTGTCGTACTCTTTTGTCGTCGAGCCTGATTTAAGACTCGATGACTTAGTTAGAGATGCAGAAGATGTAGAAACTCCTAAGATGAAAAAAAATGAAAACGGACAACTACCACGACTGAAGATCGATGGTCCGGTTTATGCAGTAGATTACATGATCGTGATGCTGATGAATTTTGAAATTGAGTACAAGTAACGTTTCCTTCATCTCTTCTTTCTTCTTCTATACTTTCCATTACATTCATTAGACATTTTTTTAGACAGGATGTCGTCGAGTTGCAGCAGACGACGAGGGACAGAGGCACGGAGCTTTCTGCCATCAAGAGCCACAAGAGGAGACGAGGTCTCCCAGGGCAGTCAGCTTAGCGGAGGTAGACGGGCTCAGTTGGTGAGCCATCTACCAGAGTCGTTACGTGGACAGGTAAAGAACATTTAATTACATAAATTATATAATTAATTCTTTATTCTACAATATGAATCTTTAAAATTGTCAGGACGACTCTGCGTTCGATGACTCAGAGGCTAGGATGCCTCTTTCCGTGCCTGCTTTGGAGCCTCCCTCTTTGGTGCCTGCTTTAGAGCCTTGTTCTTTGATGCTTCCTTGTTTGAAGCCAGTGCAGTCAGGTGACCCCGCTTCTGGGTCACCTGATATGGAGCCGGCTCCACAGCGGCGGACTAGGAGGAGCCACTACTTGGCTCCTCCTCCGGCTCCTGCAAACCCAAACGATCGGATCATTTTTCGTTCGATTGGCGAGAGGTAAGTAAATCTTTAACAATTCAGATATTTAAAGTCTTATATATATATATATATATATATATATATATATATACTGGTTGAGAATCATGTATCAAGACTTGGGAGTATTGTTCGTTCATGGGGCAGGGACACCACAAGCAGGTGAACGATGTCTTGGGCCGTCTAGTCCGTTTGCACTACCTCGGTGTAGTGAACGAATGCCCTGCCACGTCTTGGGACGATTATGCTACGGCCCAGGACCTTGCTTACGGCAACCACCACGAGGTTGTGTGGCACGACTTTATGGTAAGTATGAACAAATATTTGTGTAATACAAATTTATTATAAATTAAATAAATTTACTTGTATATTTGTTCTTCCAGGCACGATACCGTTTGGAGAATGAGGCCGAGAAGACAGATCACACACGTCTCGTCTTCAATAACTGTGCCAGGAAGCTCGTGATTCAGTCACTATCGACGGCTCGCATTCAAGCTACGAAGGCGTACTTCGAGTTGCATCCAGATGAGGGTCAGTCGTGTAAGTACAGGGAAGCGACCGACAAGTACTTGACGGAGACGCAGTATGCAAAAGTAAAGTGTTTATTTTACTTAACTTCATTATCTGATTGTGATCAATGCTTTCATTTAATAATAAATGAGTGTAGGTTGGTGTGGCGTGGCTTGACAGCCGTCCGGACGCGTACTGTGCCTTGTGTGCTCGTTGGGGGAGCAATAGCTTCTAGGGTGTGTCTAAAACCCGTCGAGAGAGTAGTGGGACGGATGGAAAACACCGTTTGGGTGGGGACAGCTACATACGTCTCGTAAACGGATGGTAAGTGTGACTTGAATTCTATTTAAGTAATTTTATAATCTTTCATTGTGCTAACATGTATCGATAGGAGAACGAGAGCGGTAAGGAGCCATCACCTATCGAGGTGTGGAAGAAGGGTCACTTGGAAAGTGACCCGTCACAACCTAACTAGCTGTCTTCTCAGACGACGAATCAGCCGTTTGTGAGTTATTTTGTTAACCTATTTGAATTCTCTTAAATGTTTCAATAATGTTATTTTACTATATTTCCAGGCAAAGTACGGGCAGGAGGTGCGGAGGATTCGAGGAGAAGAGTACGATTGGCAGAGCGCCATAATTGTCCCCGAAGCCGCGTATGCAATCGGTGGCGGGAATCCTCACGGACGTTGAGTTTTATTAATTTTATTTTACTGTCACAAACTTTGAGTTACAAAAATTTAATAATCTTACTTCGTTGTGCAGGTTGGCCATCTTCAATGGAGTGGTCGACTCAAGGCAGGCGCGGGCTTCCTCGAGAGCCTCTTCATCGCAGCACGACGGGACCAGCAATAGACGTACAGGTTGAGATCTGGAGCTCCAGAGTGTTCGGGTGGAGCTCTAGAGGATGCAAGAAGCACTCGGGGCTGGGTACGAGATGCTCCAAGCGGCGCTCAGGGCTAGGGACGAGATGCAAGCAGTCGCGCTTAGGGCTAGAGACGAGTATCAAATCTCGTACATGCTACACTGGCAAGCTGCCTTCCAGGTAAGTTGTAAATGTTGTACTTAACATTTTTAATATACAAATGACATCTATAATGATTTGATTTGTATTTGCTGTCTTTGAGTGCAGGACAGCAGGCTGTCTTTACGTAGTGGGCGCTGCCATCGACGGAGTTGCCACTTGCGCTAATGACAGGAGCACGGGTACAAAATTATTCAAAATAACTGAAACTAGTTAAACTTGTTCAAATTTAGTAAAATATGCATTTTTATACTTATAACTTGTCTAACCACACTTGCATATCACAGGGATTGGGGACGGAGGCTCAAACTCTGTCGCCCCAGATTCCGGCGCTTGGACGACTCCCGGAGGATGACTTTTTGAACTCCAGCGGCATCGGACAGGGTAGAGTGTGATACTCAGGTCGGTATTCTTCTATCTCTAATTTCGCCGGAGTTGTAGGACAAGCACCTTGGTGACTAACTTTAGCCAGAGTTGTAGTGACTGCACCTTTTTTTATATATTTAGCTAGAGTTGTAGCACAAGCACCTTGGGGACTAACTTTAGCTAGGGATGTAGTGAGTGCACCTGGCTGCAATAGAAGGAACTAGATTTGTTCTTTGATACTGCATTACCAGATTTGTTCTTTGATAATTGCATAATGAAATAAAAGTTGACAATTGTATTACCAAATTTGTTCTTTGATACTGCATTACCAGTTTTGCGTAAATGATACTGCCAATGTTGACAATTGCATAATGAAATAGAAGGAACCAGACTTGTTCTTTGATACTGCGTTACCAAGAACTCATGTATATCTAGGTAGTGAGTCAACAAAAGCAAATTAAATCATTGGCTCCAAAGGCTGAATCAGTAGAACAAATATTTTGCAAAACTATTGGTTGTGTTTGCATGCCCTTTGCTGTAACAAGCATCATCATATCGATCCATAATTTACAGACAGTCAGGAACAGAGCATTTGATACTTAATTTACAGACAGTCAGGAACAGAGCAGTTAACTTGTTTTGATGTAACTGCAGTACTGTAGTTTTATGTAGTTGTTATGCTCTACCAGGATTCCGGGTTATTGCGACGAAAAAAATCATTGCAATAGGTCGAAATTCGTCGCGATAGGTTGTTGTTGTAACGAAATAGAATGTCACAATAGTTTTTCCGACTCGTGGTGATAACAGCCGTGGCAATAGGTTATTGCGACGACTTGACATCCATGGCAAATAGTATGGTATTGCGACGACTCCACGTTGGTGGCAAATAGTATGGTATTGCAACGGTTTAACATATTGCGACGATTTAACGTATTATGATGAAAATATCGGTGTTGCAACGATGTCACATTTGTGGCAAAAAGTATGGTACTGCAACGACTCCACGTTCGTTGCAAATAGTATGGTGTTGCAACGGTTTAACGTATTGCGACGATTTAACGTATTGCAACGAAAATAACGGTGTTGCAATGATGCCACATTCGTGGCAAAAAGTATGGTATTGCAACGACTCCACGTTCGTGGCAAATAGTATGGTATTGCAATGTTTTAACGTATTGCGACGATTTAACATATTGCAACGAAAATAACGGTGTTGCAACGATGCCACATTCGTGGCAAAAAGTATGGTATTGCGACGACTCCACATTTGTGGCAAATAGTATGGTATTGCAACGGTTTAACGTATTGCGATGATTTCACATCTGTGGCGATAAGTACGGTATCGCGACGATTTCATACTCGTGGCGAATAGTATGGTATCGCGACGTTTTCACATTTGCGCCGAATAGTACGGTGTTGCAACGATTTCACATCCGTAGCGAATAGTACGGTATGTCAATGTTTTTACATTCGTGGCGAATAGTATGGTGTTGCAACGATTTCACATCCGTGGTGAATAGTACGGTATCGCCACGATTTCACACGCGTGGCGAATAATATGGTATCACGACTTTTTCACATCCGCGGCGAATAGTACGGTATCGCGACAATTCCACACTCGTGGCGAATAATATCGTATCGCGACGTTTTCACATTCGTGGCGAATACTATGGTGTTGCAACGATTTCACTTCCGTGGCGAATAATACGGTATCGCGACGATTTCACACTCGTGGCGAATAATATGGTATCGCGACGATTACACAGCCGTGGCCAATAATACGGTAATGCAACGATTTCACGTTCATGGTGAATAGTACGGTATTGCAACGATTTCAAAACCGTGACAACAGTATTGTATTGCAACGGTTTCTGATGTGTGGCAATAGGTTCGTAATGCAACATATTCAAATTTGTTGCAATAGGGTCGTAATGCGACGTTCTCTGGGTGGTGGCAATAGCAGTCTAGTGCAACGCTTTTTTGGTCGTAGCCAAATGTTTGTAGTGCAACGTTTTATAATTTGTGGCAATAGCTAGCTTCCTATTGCAACAGTTTATTTTCGTCGCAATAATTTGTTAATGCCACATTTTATAATTAGCGGCACTAGAATCCTAATGCACCAGGTTTGAAAATTAGTGGCAACAGAATCAATTTATTCACACATGATACGTCTGTCGACTTAACAACAAACATCCAGCAATTGATGCAACGCTCAAGGACCCTTGCGTTGTTGCGAGACGATGTTATTTACAGTTTTTTCAGGTTGCAACATTGTACCCATTAAAAGAGCATTGCGACGAGTTGTAGTATTAGGAATAGTTTCTCGAACATCCAGCTTCGACATGGTGCGAGTAGAAGCCTTTTGTGGAGTTGCTGCTAGCTGTTGTTGATTTTGCAAGCTCTCCATCATTCTGCGCATGTCTGCTAGCTCCTTTTCTTGTCGTGCAGAATTGGCTGCCATCTGATCATGTAAAGCCTGGACTTCCTGGTTGAGCTGTTCATTTGCCTGGACGAAGCCATCCATCTGGGAGGTCATATAATCATTTCTTCCTTCCAACTCTTGCTCCCTAGAGCTGAGGTCTTCATTTATATTTTGCAAGGATCGAACTTGCTAGCCGAGCTGGTCAGACATCTGGATACGCAGTCTTTCAGAAACATTAGGTTTAGCCATAAAACCACGCCCCCGAAACTGTGATCCTCCAGAACCGGTTGCGGATATATAAGTAAGCTGGAAGATGTTGTTTCTTTCCTCATCTGGGATTGGGACTCCCAGCTCAGCTTTCTTGATGTTGATTTGGGCACGTGCCTGGGTCTATATACAAAAAGAAAAGTCACATGTACATTGCAAATATTTAATTAAATGGGGACTGTTTGAAGTGTTTCACACATGTACAGCTTCTGCCTGCTCGTTTGCCCATTGACCGTTCTTCACATGGCTTACCTCCCACAGTTCTATGTCATTGGGTTCTTTTCCGGTCTCTGGGTCTCGATACATCAAATACAAGTAAAATTTGATTGAATGATTGCAGTGCAAAGTAAAAGCATGATTTATTTTTTATACCTTCTCGTAACAAAGTTGGGCGTAGGATTTCGAGCCAAGAAAGTGTTTTGTCTTTTGAGTACTTCGATTTCGTGAATTGGTTCTGCTTATTGACTTCAATTTTAAGAATTAATTTCACGAATGGGTGTTATCAAATAGTTTTTGTAGTATATGAAGGTATTAGAGAGCTAGCTGACCTTGAATCGCTCGGACCCAAAATAGTCCATAAGCACCAACCAATCGGAATCTGCTACGTCAACAGGCTTGTTTTGTATATGTTCCTCATCGGTCGAATACTTCTTATAGGTGGCATGCAATGTTGATCGCCACCCCTTGTAGTGCTCACCAACAATCTTCAATATTTTTCTTCTAGTATCATCTGTGTCCTCCAAGTCCCAGGCATTCTGTACATTGTATATCACACTGTTATAAATGTACAAGATGGAGGTCGCTAGAAAAAAATACTTATGTGGGGTGTCACAACACTAACCAGAATGTCTCTCACTATATCGCTCTTCGAAGTATCGCCAACCTCTGCCCACTTCCTTACACCAGCGAGGGGTGCATTTTTTGTTGTAATAACCATATCATCGACAATGTGCCGCTGATTAGGACCAATCGCAGCACCCAACCTATCGGACCACTGAATTTGTAGCTTCCGATTCTAATCATTCGTTCTATTTGCAGATGCTAGATAGCGCTTAGCAACCTTAAGTCCTTTAGCAACCCCTCTTCCAAACTTCTTTCCTTCTATTAGTGTCATTTAAACAGTAAACGTTTAAAGCAAATTAGCAACTGACCAAGCCTAGTGTCATGTACAAATAGTGTGAAAGAAGAAGAAGTCTGATGTTTTACCATCTTCAGGACGAGTGCGGCAAATACGAGCGTGGGAACACCGCGTCGCAACAGCATTTTGCTCCATATTGGGCGATGCATCGACTTGTTGACTTCTTTGTTGCTGTTCATACCCTACAATCAGGCATCAGGCAGTAGTCAGTGGTGCTACAGCACCGTAGTACTGCAGGGGATTTTCAGTCCAGCTGCGAAGTAGGCAAGACAGTAGCTGGCGATGCTAGAGAAAGAGAGGGTTCGCCGGGTGCTCATCCTCTGCAGTACTACCGGTTCGGTCTGACCAACATCAGCAGGAGCGCGTCTCGAGGCGAATTGGTGGTAGGGCGAGTCATGGACGTCAGCGATATTAGTAGGTAGAGGATGCAAGACAGATGAGGCGGCCAGCTTGCGACGTTTAACAAAGCAAGGGTTCGGTCGGGCAGTGCAGTGACCACATTTAAGTCAGAGGATCGACGTCCAAATCACACCAGTGATCTCACGTGACTTACGTTTTTACTGCAGGCGATGCAGTAAAGATCCAACGGTGTGATTCCATTGGATCTTTACTTCATCGCGTGCAGTAAAAACGTATAAGTCAGGTGATCTGCGTCCATTGATATCACCCCGGAGCAAGTCTCGAGGCTAGGAGGACAGTGTGGCGGATCTAGGAATTAAATTTAGGTGGATTGCATACTGATATTTTGCTCTGCATGTTAGCATCTCGCCCTAAAGTTCTACTAGAATGGATACATGAATATAATCTTGCGTTAATTACCAGACATCAGCAACACATTTGGCAGTGTAAAAAAACAGAATTGAGATCATATAAGTAGCAATGAACCCTCATGTACATGCATCTCTAAACTATATGATGCTAACATTTCTTAGTGGACAGGGGTTAATGATATTGGACTATTTTTCCAGGCTATGCCATGTCATATGGGGCATAGCATGTAGGTACGCCGTAATGGCCAAGGGTTTGCGGGCGGCGTGGTCATCATGGCATGCGAACGATGGGACGTGGAGATGTAGGGAGATGCGTCGGGGAGGACAGTGAAGTGACCACCGGCAGGGCGTGGGCGCTGGCCGGTGCCGAAGTGACCTGCGGCGACATGGGTTTGCGGGCGGCAGGGTCATCATGACACGCGAAGGATGGGATGTGGCGATGGTCGAGGGAGACGCATTTCTGAGGACACTGAAGTGAGCAGCAGCAGGGCGTGGTCGCCGGTGCCGGAGTGGCGGCGGCGAGAGAGCCCAGCGTGCGCGTGTAGGCATCAAGAAATCACGCCATCACATATACTCACCAGCAGGGCGTGGGCGCTGGCCGGTGCCGGAGTGACCGGCGGCGACATGGGTTTGTGGGTGGCGGGGTCATCATGACACGTGAAGGATGGGACGTGGCGATGGTGGAGGGAGACGCGTCGGGGAGGACACTGAAGTGAGCAGCAGCAGGGTGTGGTCGTCGGTGCCGGAGTGGCCGGCGGGGAGAGAGCCCATCGTGCGTGTGTAGGAATCAATAAATCACACCATCACATATACTGATTAACAGTTAAGTGGGACTAGGAAACTACAATCACAATGCTAAAATATTTAGTAGAGCCCGATACACATTTATACTCGTAGTACCAGCATGAGATGACGAATCTCGGGGTTCCTGAGCATCAGGTGCTGCAATATTCTCTGCATACGATGCAAAGGAATTAACGTGTTATAAATATGTGTATTTTGATAGTAAATACATTTATAGTTATACCAGGTGCTTGTTGCCCTTCACGATTACTTGTTGACGACATGATGGTTTGGTGTCTTGTTCCTAAAGTAAAGAGTATATATAGTAAGTAACAGTGATAACGTCAGATTACATGAGGATGTGTATTTTAGATCGGGCGGTGTGGTTGCTATGAACTGAAAATGTTTGTTTTGAACGGAGGAATTAGAAATGAAGGAGTAGGAAAAAAACCGTACAATCCGAGAAAGAAAAACAAGAAAAACGTGTATAAACCGTGGGAACTGAAAATCTTAGGAATACAAGTTTGGAACACAGGAATGAGAGTACAACATTGGGAGTGGTTGATAAGATAACCCTAGCGTCATTTACTTCTAAATCAAGAAATTATATAGTACATGCGGTTTTTAATAGTTATCTTTCCTGACATGAAAATGTACTAGAAATACACTACCATAAACTATCAGAGCGACATTTATTTCGGGGCAGGTGTAGTGTATTTTATATATGGAAAAAAGTAGAATGCAATCAGATGCTAGGGTAAATAAAAAGATGAATCGACTGTAGGATGCAGATCTAATGATTGAGGATAGTTGATTGCACGATTGCACCATTAATCAGATTTTATACTAGACATTCATGAAACATAAGAGCATATAAGGAGAAGGAGTTGGGATGACAACTAGGAATGAACTGGCTGCAGCTGTTGGGACGACAACTAAAGCGATAAGGAGGGAGTAGCTCTATAAAAAGACGGCATTGATCGTGTAGAACTTACGTAGCACAAAACTGAAGTCCGGGATGTCGCAGGACGGGGTCGGCGACGAAGAGGTTCGGTAGAGCCCGTCAAACTTGGTCGCTCGACGTTGTACCCACAGTCACCACCACCACTCACACGGGAATTTCTTAGGAATGCAAGTTTGGAAAACAACACTAAGAGGAGAACATGTGTGCCGGGAACGGAAGCCACTGCGGGATTAGAGGGACGCACATTTATATTCGTCGTGGCTAGCTACAAATGGGCGGGATTGGAATTTTGGGCGCACGGAGTGAAGTTTTAATTGTGAAAATCTCAATTGTGCGCGCCAAGAAGAACGAAAAAAATTTCGAGGGACCGCTACCTGCCATTCATCTTTGTTTTCATGGAGATGTAAAAGGAGTCATGTGGTAGTGGGACACTCCAAAAAAAATACAAACAAAAATATGAATCGCCAAATGTATCATTGTGCTGATGCAAACGACATGCAAATACAGAGAACACCCAAGTCCACGAAAGGAGGACGGCAAATCCATGGTCTAGTAAAAGGTAAACAATCAACATTTTATATATAACATTCATCACAATGAAATGATAACATATACAGAGTATATACTACTACTACAAAAAAAAACATTTTCCCCTTTGATGTCTAATCTTCAGGCCGTCGATCCAAAGCCGCCTGTGATATGAGTATCACAGGTACATACGATATATATATCAACAATGTCATCGGATATTAGTTACAACGGATAAAGTACTTTTCATGCACCTGATGCATTAGGCGATGGACTAGTTAGCAATTTAGATGATGTAATTTCCTAATCAAGTTAATTATGCATCATGTCTGTTGTTAGTTCTATTACTTGTAAGGATAATGTTTACCGGATTTCATTCATTCAGCCACAAGAAATATAGACGGTCCCAAGTTACAAACATATAGGAGATGTTTTCGATAAAAGAAGTTTTTTGATACTGCATATATAGAACACATTGTTCATGAACATAAAGACATATTTCATTAACAAATACGTAATAGAAAAACACGTAGTAGACAGCAAGAACAAGATAAACTACACCTAATACTACTCTACTCAGAGATCACAAAATAGATAAACTACTCCTAATACTACTCTACTGGGAGAAAACCACGTCCTCCTCCTCCGCCGCTGCCGCCTCCTCTGCCTCCGCCACTGGTGCCGCCTCCTCCTCCTCCGCCGCTGCCGCCGCTGCTGCCGCCTCCGCCTCTGCCTCCGCCGTCGCTGCCGCCTCCTCCTGCTCCTCCTCCACCGCTGCTGCCGCCTCCATAGCCGCGTCCACCTCCGCCTCAAGAAACGCCTCCTGCTCCGCCTCCTCCGCTGCTGCCGCTGCCCAAGCCACCTCATACTCCTCAACCTCCGTCACAGTCCGAAGCTTCTTGGCGACGCGACGCTTAATCTTCAGGAGGCCCTCTACCCCAGCAACCTCCGCGATCGTCTCATGGAGGGCGTCGAGATGACCGTCCACAATCATCAACCCGTAGCAGTAGTGGCCCGCGGTGTCCATGCTCGTGTGGAGGGGAAGGGTCCCAAGACCCAGACGGCGACACGAGCGATCTGTGTTGGAAAAGACCTTCCGCGCCACTGCGTTGAGCGCTAGTACGCTATGAGCGGCAGCGGACTTGGCGTCGGTGGCCACCTTAAGGCGCCGATCGACTTCGTCGATGCGGTCGGTGAGGAGTCTGAGAGTCTGCTCAACCCAACCAGGATGAGGAAGTGCAGGCGGCAAGGGCGGAGATGCGGGCGCCACCGTCAGTTCCACCGGCATTGCCGGTGGCAGTGGAAATGGAGAAGGAGGTTCCGAGGACGTCGATGGCCTAGAGCGCTTCGGCGCAGGGCTACCCATTTGTGTGGCGATGGAGGTGCAGAGAAAGAGCGAGAGGTGGTCGACGGTGGCGGGGGGAGAAGTTTAGAGGCTAGGATCTAAGGAGTGGTGCGGCGGAGAAGCAAGAGGACGGTGAGACTTTATAGTGGGTCGTCGTCTAAGCGGGCGTGTCGAGATGATCGGACGCTAGAGGAAACCGCGCTTAATTATGAACCGGTCGGTGGCCCCAGTTTCCTCGAAACCGCGGTTTGCATCCTCTCAGTCCCAACGGCTCGACTCGTCCCATTAGAAGTAAATTTACACGCGGGGAAAAACAATTTTTTTGTTATATAAAAAAAATATGTCCATACAAGCCTAAGCCCACTTCGTGACCGCGCGTCCGTGCCAGGGGACGCCTTGCAGCGAACATGGGCCTAGTCCTGCACGCACTACCGAGGTTTGAGGTATATATATATGCATGCATGTTAGTGTTGTTAAACATGACCGAGGTGTTTTAATTCTAGCTATGTCCAACATGCACGGACCGCAAACATGATCAACCAATTACATTACGTAAGAAACCCAAATAGGAGACAACGATGGCGACAGGTCGGATGTCCATCGATCACAATGTGATGCGAGACGCACTTAAAGTCATTGTTTGTCTCCTTTAGCTTTGCAATTACAAATCAAGACGAGCTTCAAACCCTAAGATCTTTTGTTTTCGTCCAATTTGCTCGGTTCACTTGTGACAGATTAACACATCACTAAACTTAGAGCACATTCACTTGATTGAAATTCAGAAATTCTAACACACCAGTATTCATTGACACGAATGAACACATATATTACAAAACACAAGAAATATGTACAAGAACAGAATTGAATCTAAACATGTACAAGAACTCCTAAAACTACAAAAGAAATATGTACAAGAACTCCTAAAACTACTATGCCGACCCCGCCTCCTCCGCCCTCTCCCCCAACTTCTCACACCACGACAAGCGGTCCTCCTCATCCTCGTCGTCGTCGTCATCGTCGTGGTGGTGGTGGTCGCCGTCGTCGTCGCCGTCGTCATTGTCATCGTCATCATCGTCATCATCGTCGTCGTCGTCGTCGTCCTCCTCCTCCTCCTCCTCCTCCTCCTCCTCCTCCTCCTCCTCCTCCTCCTCCGGCGACGATGCAGCAGGAGAGTGGGCCGGCTGCTTCAGCTGAGCCGATTGCTCCGGCTGCACCGGTGGCTCCGGCTGCACCGACGGTGGAACCCCGCCGCAACGAAAGTTCCTCTCCGTCGCCGCCACCAGGGCACTATGGCCCTCGGCGCCGAACTCCTAGGCCATCGTCCCGGACAAGATGTCCAGGCGATCAGCCACACCCGTGAGGGCGTAGAGGTAGCGACCGGTGGTATCCATTCCCGGAAACTCGGGAAGGGTACCAAGACCCAAGGCGCCCAAGGCCCGAGATGTACTGTTGTACGCCTCTCGCGCCATAATGAGGCACTGGTCATCGTTCACCCTCTCGGGGGAGCTGCAGCATATCCGCTTGCAGGGTGGCTGCCTCGGCGGGCGAGGAGGCGGAAGGTTGGCCATGACTGTGGTGGTTCGTCGGCGCCGGGCTAGGAGGTGGAACGACGGAAGAAGAAGAAAGGAGTGCAAAAGTTCTATGCTTGTACATAACCGACGATGCGCCTATATGGTCAGTGCAGAGTAGACGAGGGAGTGTTTCGTATCCCGCGCATTGAACTCTTTGTAGACCTCGTGCGGCGCAATTAAACCACTATGGAAGACGATCTTCAGAGATCCTTCCGTCTCTCTTATGGAACCGAATCCCCTGCAGTACTACAGGTGCATTACAGGTCACTGACATGTGGGCCCGATGCTCTGTGAGACCCACATGTCAGTGACTTCTAATGCACCTGCAGTACTGCAGGGGATTTTAGTATCCATGTGGAACGTCGCGCACGCGTCCCTGCACCACGGCTTCTTAACTTCTCCGCAAACCTCGTGCGGCGCGTCAGTTACTTGGCGCACTGGAAAGGCCAGCGGCGAGATCTCTTGGCCCGGCGAGCCCCGCCACGGCGGTGCCGCGCAAGCGCCCTCGGCGCGAGGTAGAAAGGGTCTGTGATGTTGGTTTTATTGTTTCGTGATGTTGTTTTTCTTGTTTTGTAGTAGTAATGTTTTATGTTAATGACTCAATGTCATTGTTCCTCTGTGAAGACCTTTTACACGAGCCGGTTTCTACCATAACAGTAACCGCCTGAGATAATTAGGTTATCACAGATGGTTCTTTACTTGTATCTAGCCGTCTTTGATAATTGTTTTTCATAGACATGCCTAGACGTTGGTTAATAACCGCCTATAATAAGGTATAACCTATGCAGTACTACTGCTGTTATTTCTAATTTCTATGTCAATTCAATATAATCACAGAACAAAAATCAATAATATCATCACAGAACAAAAGTCAACAATATTATCACCACATAAGTCAATTTCACTAAAAAAATATACATATATACAAGTTACAGATACAATTCATCTCAAAGTTTACAAGTTTTCACTAAAAACTGTTTCTATTGGCATAGTCGCAAAGTTCTGGCACATCAGCTGCTGCACCATCCTCATCAAAGAACTCCCCTCTTTTGTGCAAAATTTCGTGACGAATGAATTGACAGAGTTCATCAGCAATCCTGTCGGCTCCTCCAATAGGAATACTTCTACAAACCGGCCATTCTTCGTCCAGATTCTTCGTGTGCTGCAATATAACACATAACAAGGTTTAGAATGTATTGGTTTGAACAATATCAAAGTATAGATCAAATTGAGAGTATACAGGAATTTATTTGGTATTTTTGGAGCAGTTGTACTATGAGCAATTGAATTTTGATGTTGGAATCAAAATATTAAAATAATGTTTCTGGTAATATTGAACAGCAGAGAATATAAGTATTAAACTATGCTAGTTACAATGAAAATTAAACACAAAAGTAAGAAAATAAGGTATCGATATTAAGGATAACTTACATCCTCACGATTCACTCTATACACGCCGGCGGTCCGAAGATGCTCGCATACATAATACCCGCATAAGACACTCCCAGCAGGCTGCTTCGGACAAGCATAATACGTTTTAATGTCCAATGCATTCGTATTGGAAGGTCTCTCACCGCCAAGCCATTTCGCGTAAAACCACCAAGCGCTGTAATACAAGAAATGTCATATAAAACTTGTCAACACATTCTAAATGTGCGTAAATTAAAATTATTGAATAAACGTACGATTTCAAAATGAAAAGGAAATCTTTGTAACGATCTGATGAGAAATCGGCCGAGTCCAAGACTGTTGTCATTCCCTGCGTTGGCTTGATGAAGATCATTAAGTAGTGATTACTACAAACATACAAACACACGTGTTAACAATTAAAGTTAAACATCGCATGTCCTATGTAAGCTGCAACTTCTATCCTTTTATCCTTCTTAAATTTTGCGATTGCTTTTTCAAAATCTTTTCTTTTCATGTGTTTGAACTGTGCTGAGTCTTGATCCGCCTGGACGTCGAATAACACCTTTGCAATCCTAGTAGGGTCAAGGATACCTGTCTTGCGCTCAAACTTTTCATTATCCATGTATTGCATCCTATTGAAAAACTCCATAATTGTTATAATCTCATGAAATGTGTATGCGTGTAGTAAGAAAAGCAAATACAAAATATTAGAGCACTTACAAGCACCAGACGAGCAGCAGGTTGATTTCGAGCATGCCTCGATGGAAAAGGGCATGCAGCTCTTCAAATTAAATGACTCGTCTATCCACTCCAGTGCTCCAGAATGCTTCTTTTGGAATACGAAATGTGACGCAATTAAGACCATATTTTTTGCTGGCAAGGATGTACCACTGATGCATTCTTCTGAGCTTGACGGGTTGTTTGCTAAGTTGTACGGATGTCATGAACGGCTTCCCATTCTTAAATTTAGGAGGAACATCCTCAAGATTGTATATTGGAACTCCTGGTTTAACTAAAGCCGTCCGCCGATTATACATGACACCGTCTTCTTCCCACTCCTCGATATCTCCTAATGATGGCTCATGAGAAGAACGAGATGCACTCGATTTTATAATATTTTCCTTCATAGTTTCCAAATATTTTGACACTTCTGATGAAGGTTTCTTATTTTCGTATGAGGTAACTTTGATAGGCACTGATGATCGAGGAGTAGTCGTCGGAAGTTGGACACTGGCTTGTTGTTGAACCTGTTGTTCAACTGATTGCTCTTTACTCCGAGCATTTGGCTCTAGTACTACTTCAATCTGTTGCTCAACTGATTGCTCTTTACTAGCAACAGCTTGCTCTAGTACTGCTTGAAGCTGTTGTCCAACTTGTTGCTCTTGGACATCATCCTTGCTGAGACACAGGGGGAGTGGATCTTCCTGGACTGGGAGTGGATCTTCATGCACTTTCGCCTTAGAAGATGGGGTTGCAGTATTTGGAGATGCGACGGGTCTAGAAATTGGCTCATTGTCCAACACGATATCGCGTCGGTGCCAAAGGATTAATTGGTTGACAGCCTGCCCCAGAGTCGCGATCCCCTCAGGTGTGACGTGGTCTATTTCATAATCTTCATAATCATTATCAATGATCTGAAGAACTTGCACCACAGCATAATACAACGGAAGTGGATTCCCGTTGAAGTTACGATCAGGCTTTGCCATAGCAGTGGCAACCTGTTTGGTTTTGTTCCCTGCTCTGCCTATCGGGACAAGAAGACAACAAGATTTGTCGTTAGCAATATCATCGACAGGGAAATTATGGGTTGACCCTGAGCCTGGCACGGAACCAACGCTGGTAGGGTAGGCAGTTGGAGATACTAATTGCTCCTTTTGCACCAGAACCATCACTATACTCGGTGCCACAAATTGTCCCGATTGTCTAGGTTGTTCCATTATTTCTTGCATATTTTCTTTGACCTTTTGAGCAATCGTTTCATCAAGTGTTTTCTAAAACTTCTCACGTCTTCTATATGTGTCTTTATCTTTAGGGAAACCATCTAGCCAAGACATTTGAGAAGAGACCGCTCGAACCCGTCCGCTGTGTTCAGGGTTTCCTAAGATAGCGGTAAGTTGGTCATTCTCCCTCTTCGGCTTGAAGAGACCCTTTTGTTGCTTTTCAATTACTTCTGTCACTTTATCCTGTACTTCATACAGAGAGTCGGGCTTTTCAAGTTTGCCCTCGCTAGTCAAACCTGACCGAGCAAAGACCCAGCGTTGAGTTGGCTCATCGCACCCTTCTAATGGGTGAGGATTGCCCTTATTGGTAATTTCATCTAATATCTTATTCCATTTCTGGACTTTGGGGGCATATCCGGCAGACCCCAAGCGATGATGGTATTTGTTCTTTTTTGCAAGCTCTGACCTAGTTGCACTTAGAGCTTTAGCATCAGGTGTGCTCTTTTGACGAACAAACTCTTGCCACTGAGCTTGTGTGGTTTTTCCCATCTTCCTCGGGCTAGGTACCTTATCGGCCTTAACATAAGCATTCATTTCACTCTTCCAGCATCCAAACTTCTTGCCGCAAGAGACCAATGTTGCTTTCTTTACAGCTTCTTCTGTGCCTTTCGGGAACATGAATTGTTTCTTTATTCTTTCCCACAACTCATTCTTGGTCTGCTCGGGTAATTTCCTCCAATTCTCGGTTGTGATCGGCACAACCTCTCTAACAAGAAAACCGCATGCATTACGGTACTTGGTAACTGAATCTTGTGGTTCATGGGAAATCCCACCTGGACCGACCCTTGTTATGTACATGATGCGGTCCAATGGACCCTTATTGGGACCTCGTTGCCCTCGTTTCCGCTTGAGTGAAGTTGAGGATTCATCCATTCGAGAACCTTCTGCGGTTTTAGGAGCCGATGTCACCTCATTGTCTTCGCGATTAATCTAGGTAGAAAAAAATTATAAGACTTCGTATACTTGACAACCAACATTAACTTGAACTGCTGAAGTTAAGATTCGTGATCCATACCTCGTCGGCAGGATCATATTCCGGGTCTAGATCCACTGAAGTCCTTTTAATTTTTATACTCGGAAAATGATCTGATGGACTGTGATAGGAGCCTGAACTGCTGGAGTCAGTAAACTCCATATTGTCTTCTTTATTTTTACTACCAGAACCAGTCTTCTTAGGGCTTTCCATGCTAGAACTAATAAGACAAAAATCTAATAAATGGCATATTAACTCTACATGAAGTGTTGCATGAAGAAAAAGATGGAAGCATTCTTGGATTTGATAAGGCATTCTAGGGTTTAAGGCGACTGACCAAAAGGTTCGTATACATTGTGAGGGTGACAAGCATGTTAAAGTTGCTCACCAGCAATGGCAATTTTATCTTCTTATTCTAAATAGGCTAGCTTCATTCAGAGTGGCGACCACGTTCTTGAGGTTTACTAGGCGGCGCCTAGCTCCGGACCTATAACTGACCAAGCAAGGGACAAAAAGCAAATCCTCCAGCCTTTTTCTAGTATCAAGAATCGCAATGTGTGGCACGTGGATTTGGATGGTGAGGTGAGGCAAGGCGAGGTAGCTGCAGGCGAGAAGAGACACTCTTTTTTAGCGATGAGGGCGTACCTAGAAGTGACTAGGGCGAAGCTCGGCGGTGACAGCGAAGCTCAGCGGCCTACCTGGAAGTAACGAGGGCGAACACTTGACTGCCGAGGGTATATATAAACTCCAATTTTCTCAGATGGATTTTAAGTACCGACCGTCTGAGAAGATGGTTACCTCAGGCGGGTTTACTTACCAACCGCCTGAGAAGATAAAATTATCTTAGGCGATTGGTTAGTAACATTCGAGATTAGGCGGTTGGTTAGTAACATCTGAGATAAACATCTTCTCAGGCAGTTATTAAGTATCAACCGTCTATGAAGATATTTACTTCTTCTTAATTAATATTCTTGATTAAATGTGGGTCCTTTAAAAAGGCAAAATTCCACTTTCTTGTAATATTATTGATATGTAAAGGTTACCATTAAATTTCACTTCATAAATCATTTGAAATTGGTCATAACATAAAAAACATACAACAAATGCTATTTTTCATTTTTCTACCTTGATGAATATAATGCTTTTTTCATTTATTTTTCAGTGGACATTTTTACTCATCATACCAACCTCTATTAATTTTTTCAGATTTTTTAAAATTTTTTGAATCAATGTGGGTTCATAATTTGATGAGCGCCTACATAAAGACCCCTCACCAACCTCCTGTGAAGACGTGTCGATGACCGTGCGCGACCTTTCTTTTCCCCGAGGCGCGACCTTTCAATGCGCGGTAAACCAACTGCTCCATCTTCCACTCCGCGCGGCCTTAAAGACGCGCTATCACCCGTTAGTTCTCCACAAGTGCGTCGCTCACTTTGAATCCTCTTCTTTTCTTCGTCTTCCTCCGCTCCGACGACCCAACACCACTATGGCCGACCTTCCGCCGCCAAGCCCTCCGAAGGAGCCACCATGCAAGAAACTATATTGCAGCTCCCCCGAGAGGTTCAACACCCAGCAGCGCCTCCTCATGGTGCGAGAGGCGTACAACAATACGTCTCGCGCCATGAGTGCCATGGGGCTGGGTACCCTTCCAGAGTATACTGGAATGGGTACCATCGGCCACTACCTCTACGCCCTCACGGGGGTGGCTGATTGTCTCAACATTCTGTTCGCGACGATGGCCCAGGTTCTTGGCCCCGAGGGCCGCAGAACGCTGGTGGGGGCGACAGCTAGCAACTTCGGGGTTGCATAGCCGGTGCAGCCGGTGCAGCCGGTGCAACCGGCCCCTATTGCACCGACGCAGGAGGACGAGGAGGAGGAAGAGGAGTAGGAGTAGGAGTAGGCTTTAATTAGTTTTTCTTTGTTGTTTTTAGTTGCTTCTGTTTTGTAAATATTGTTAATGAATGAAATCTATCTTTGCTCATCTATGTGACTGAATATTACTTGTGTATCTTGTGTTCTTTTGTGAGATGCGTGATTGAATATTGTTAATGAATGAGTATCTTGTGTGTTTTTCAACTGTGTGAATGAATGAATGTGTAGTATGTTCATCGTGTTCCTCAGACTCGGGTATCATAAGGTAATTATCTTAGGTGGTTGGTAATTCAAACTCGTCTGAGAAGAAGATTATCTCAGGCGGTTGGTAAGTAATACTCAACTGAGATAAACATCTCAGAAGGTTATTAAGTACCAACCGCCTGTGAAGATATTTACTTCTTCTTAATTAATATTTTTGATTAAATGTGGGTCCTTTAAAAAAGGCAAAATTCCACTTTCTTGTAATATTATTGATAAGTAAAGGTTACCACTAAATTTCACTTCATAAATCTTTTGAAATCGATCAGAACATAAAAAACATACAACAAATGATATTTTTCATTTTTCTATCTTGATGAATATAATGCATTTTTCATTATTTTTTTTAGTGGACATTTTTACTCATCATACCAACCTCTATGAATTTTTTCAGATTTTATTAAATGTTTTTGAATAAATGTGTGTTCATAATTTGATGAATGCCTCATATGTATATGAGCATTTAGTTAGAATGATGGATAATTTGTAGTTTGACATGTTGGAATGCTTTTAAAAAATTAACAAAATTCATACATGTATAAATGATACAAATATGTTCATACAGACAAATTTGAGTGAAGGATCTTTTTTTTACGAGATACACAAATGTGAATAATATGTGAGTAGAAATTAATTTGATATTTACCAAAACATTACAATGTCGGCTATACAAGTTTTAAAATTTTTTGTTCAGGTGGTAGATTTTAATTTTATACAAATGTAGAAGAAAGAATCATATAATTTGGACACAATTTGCAGAATCTAAACATGTTTGAGTATTTATATTGGAATCTAAATAAAAAAGAAGCAAGGGATAAGGAAACTGAAGAACAGTATCGGACATTATCTAAGACGGTTGGTAAATAATAACCGACTAAGATAAAAATTTTCCTTGACGGTTATTAAGTACCAATCGCCTGTGAAGATATTTACTTCTTCTTAATTAATATTCTTGATTAAATGTGGGTCCTTTAAAAAGGCAAAATTCCACTTTCTTGTAATATTATTGATAATTAAAAGTTACCATTAAATTTCATTTCATAAATCTTTTGAAATCGGTCAGAACATAAAAAACATACAACAAATGATATTTTCAGTTTTCTATCTTGATGAATATAATGCCTTTTTCATTTATTTTTTCAGTGGACATTTTTACTTATCATACCAACCTCTATGAATTTTTTCAGATTTTTTTAAATTTTTTTGAATCAATGTGTGTTCATAATTTGATGAATGTCTCGTATGTATATGAGCATTTAGTTACAATGATGGATAATTTGAAGTTTGACATGTTGGAATGCTTTTAAAAAAATTAACAAAATTCATACATGTATAAATGATACAAATATGTTCATACAAACAAATTTGAGTGAAGGATCTTTTTTTTTACGAGATACACAAATGTGAATAATATGTGAGTAGAAATTAATTTGATATTTACCAAAACATTACAATGTCAGCTATACAAGTTTTAAAATTTTTTGTTCAGGTGGTAGATGTTAATTTTATACAAATGTGGAAGAAAGAATCATATAATTTGGACACAATTTGCAGAATCTAAACATGTTTGAGTATTTACATTGGAATCTAAATAAAAAAGAAGCAAGAGATAAGGAAACTGAAGAACAGTATCGGGCATTATCTAAGACGGTTGGTAAGTAATAACCGACTGAGATAAACATCTTCCTTGACAGTTATTAAGTACCAACCGCATGTCAAGATATTTACTTCTTCTTAATTAATATTCTTGATTAAATGTGGGTCCTTTAAAAAGGCAAAATTCCACTTTCTTGTAATATTATTGATAAGTAAATGTTACCATTAAATTTCACTTCATAAATCTTTTCAAATCGGTCAGAACATAAAAAACATACAACAAATGATATTTTCATTTTTCTATCTTGATGAATATAATGCCTTTTTCATTTATTTTTTCAGTGGACATTTTTACTCATCATACCAACCTCTATGAATTTTTCAGATTTTATAAAAAAAAATTGAATCAATGTGTGTTCATAATTTGATGAATGCCTCATATGTATATGAGCATTTAGTTACCATGATGGATAATTTGAAGTTTGACATGTTGGAATGCTTTTAAAAAAAATTAACAAAATTCATACATGTATAAATGATACAAATATGTTCATACAAACAAATTTGAGTGAAGGATCTTTTTCTTACGAGATACACAAATGTGAATAATATGTGAGTAGAAATTAATTTGATATTTACCAAAACATTACAATGTCAGCTATACAAGTTTTAAATTTTTTTGTTCAGGTGGTAGATGTTAATTTTATACAAATGTAGAAGAAAGATTCATATAATTTGGACACAATTTGCAGAATCTAAACATGTTTGAGTATTTATATTGGAATCTAAATAAAAAAGAAGCAAGGAATAAGGAAACTGAAGAACAATATCGGGCATTATCTAAGACGGTTGGTAAGTAATAACCGACTGAGATAAAAATATTCCTTGACGGTTATTAAGTACCAACCGCTTGTGAAGATATTTACTTCTTCTTAATTAATATTCTTGATTAAATGTGGGTCCTTTAATAAGGCAAAATTCCACTTTCTTGTAATATTATTGATAAGTAAAGGTTACCATTAAATTTCACTTCATAAATCTTTTGAAATCGGTCAAAACATAAAAAACATACAACAAATGATATTTTCATTTTTCTATCTTGATGAATATAATGCCTTTTTCATTTATTTTTTCAGTGGACATTTTTACTCATCATACCAACCTCTATGAATTTTTTAAGATTTTTTTAAATTTTTTTGAATCAATGTGTGTTCATAATTTGATGAATGCCTCATATGTATATGAGCATTTAGTTACAATGATGGATAATTTGAAGTTTGACATGTTGGAATGCTTTTAAAAAAATTCATACATGTATAAATGATACAAATATGTTCATACAAACAAATTTGAGTGAAGGATCTTTTTTTTACGAGATACACAAATGTGAATAATATGTGAGTAGAAATTAATTTGATATTTACCAAAACATTACAATGTCAGTATACAAGTTTTAAAATTTTTTGTTCAGGTGATAGATGTTAATTTTATACAAATGTAGAAGAAAGAATCATATAATTTGGACACAATTTGCAGAATCTAAACATGTTTGAGTATTTATATTGGAATCTAAATAAAAAAGTAAGGAAACTGAAGAACAGTATCGGGCATTATCTCAGGCGGTTGGTAAGTAATACACGTATGAGATAAAAATCTTCTCAGAAGGTTATTAAGTACCAACCGCCTGTGAAGATATTTACTTGGGATGGAGGGAGTATAAGATGGTCACCCACGCCATCCTCTTTTCCGCACAACCGTTCCAATATCCTCTCTTCTCTCCACAAAACCTAGCCGCGGCTAGTATACAACAAATGCTTTCGAGCTCGAGCAACCCTCTGCCACCGAGCCCGCCGAGGGACCCGGCCGCCGGTAAGCGGCCGCGGCTAGACCTCCCCTCGCCGCCGCGCGTGAAGGATACCCTCCTGTTCAACATGGCCCGAGATGTATTTACGGATACATCTCACTCCATGGAAGGCCTTGGGCTCGGTACCCTTCCACAAAGTACTGGAATGGACACCACGGGCCACTACGTCTTCGGCCTCTCGCACATGGCCTCTCATCTCGACTCCCTCTGGGAGACGATGGCGGTCGAGCTCGGCGTCGTGGGTCGTCGCAACCTCGTCGTGGCGGCAGCCTTGAGACTGGGTCACCTTCCGCCACCGGAGCCCGAGGCGCTAGAGGAGGGTCAAGAGCCCGAGGACCCACCCGAGGAGGAGGAGGTGGAGGCTGAGTAGAGTAGTATTTAGGTGTTTTCTTTTCATGTTTCTAGTTGTAGTTTTTCGTTTCATGTTTTTAGTTGTAGTTTTTCGTTTCATGGTTTTAGTAGTAGTTTATCTTTTCTTGTGTTTGTAATATACTCCCTCCATCCAAAGCGATAAGTATTTTGGGACGGAGATACTCCCTCCATCGAAAGGGACAAGTATTTTGGGACGGAGGGAGTAATGTTTTTAAGTTAAATGTACTTGCTGTTCTTGTTCATGGATGTACTATCTGTGCAAAATTAGTTCGAATTTTCCGATCACCAAACCCTCCTTGTCCCCAGACCGATGGAGTTGCCAGGAGATCGCCCGCAGTGGGGCCCGCAAATCGGTCTGTAAAGTAGTAGTAACAGGAAAATGCAACAGGCCGGTAGCTAGGACTGGAAAGAAAAAAGTGACGGTTATTAAGTACCAACCGCCTGTGAAGATATTTATTCTTCTTAATTAATATTCTTGATTAAATGTGGGTCCATTAAAAAGTCAAAATTCCACTTTCTTGTAATATTATTGATAAGTAAAGGTTACCATTAAATTTCACTTCATAAATCTTTTGAAATTGGTCAGAATATAAAAAACATACAACAAATGCTATTTTTCATTTTTCTATCTTGATGAATTTAATGCCTTTATCATTATTTTATCAGTAGACATTTTTACTCATCATACCAACATATATGATTTTTTTCAGATTTTTTTAATTTTTTTTGAATCAATGTGTGTTCATAATTTGATGAATGCCTCATATGTATATGAGCATTTAGTTAGAATGATGGATAATTTGAAGTTTGACATATTGGAATGCTTTTAAAAAAATTAACAAAATTCATACATGTATAAATGATACAAATATGTTCATACAAACAAATTTGAGTGAAGGATCTTTTTTTATGCGATACACAAATGTGAATAATATGTGAGTAGCAATTAATTTGATATTTACCAAAACATTACAATGTCAGCTATACAAGTTTTAAAATTATTTGTTCATGCGGTAGATGTTGATTTTATACAAATGTAGAAGAAAGAATCATCGAATTTGGACACAATTTGCAGAATCTAAACATGTTTGAGTATTTATATTGGAATCTAAATAAAAAAGAAGCAAGGGATAAGGAAACTGAAGAATAGTATCGGGCATTATCTCAGGCGGTTGGTAAGTAATACACGTATGAGATAAAAATCTTCCTTGACGGTTATTAAGTACCAACCGTCTTTGAAGATATTTACTTCTTCTTAATTAATATTCTCTATTAAATATCTTATCAGGCGGTTGGTAAGTAAAACCCGCCTGAGATAAACTTAAAAACCGCCTCTGAAAAACCAACGCCGGGACGGGGACCCCTCACCACACGCCCGCTATTAGACGACCACCCGCTATAAAGGCTCACCGTTCTCTTGCTTCTCCGTCGCTCCGCTCCTTAGATCCTAGCCTCCAAACTTCTCCCCCGCCACCGTCGACCACCTCTCGCTCTTTCTCTGCACCTCCGTTGCCACACAAATGGGTAGCCCCCCGCCGAAGCGCTCTAGGCCATAGACGTCCTCCGAACCTCCTTCTCCGTTTCCATCGCCGCCGACAATGCCGGTGGAACTGATGGCGGCGCCCGCATCTCTTCAACCCGACTGGTTACAGGAGACTGTCCACCTCTTTACCGCCCGCATCGATGAATTAACGCGCCGAATTAAAGATGTCAAGGATGACGTGTCCTCCACCGTCGAACGTGCAAGAGTGTTGGACACAATGTCGCGGGATGTATTTAACAATACATCTCTCATCTGTCGCCGTCTGGGTCTTGAGAGGCTTCCCCAGCTCCCTAGAATGGACTCCGCCGGCTACTACTTGTTCGGGTTAAGCTTTGTGGCCGCTCGTCTCGACGCCCTCCACGAGACGATCGCGGAGGTTGCTGGGGTACAGGGCCGCTGGAAGATTCTGCACAGCGTCGCCTGTAAGCTCGGTGTGGAGACGGAAGAGGAGTCGCCGCCGCCATTAGAGGCGGAGGCGGAGCCGCCGGAGGATGCGTCGGCCGTAGCGCGCGCGGAGGCGGAGGTGGACAAGGCCTCCGAGTAGAATAGGATTAGGAGTAGTTTTTTTTCTTGTTTCTACGTGTTTTTCGTCCATGTTTTCTTTACTCTTTGTTTGTAATATATGTGTCCGTAGTATGTTAATGTAATATGTCTTTTCTGTTCATGAACAATGTGTCTGATGTATTATCGAAAAATTCTATTTTTATCGAAAAACATCTCATTTAACGACGCCAAGATTTAACCTTTAACCAACTTCGTGCGTGAATCGAAAAACATCTCCAGTCGTGATGTTGTGTTTCTCTTGTTTTTTTTTGATATTTTTTCTTTTCACATTTTTTCATGTTGTTTTCTTTGATGCAAACGGGGCTAAACAAAAGACGAGCGCGCATAGGGGAAACACAAGAAGTGCAACATTCATCAGAGACGAGCATGCATGTATAGGAGAAACACATCAACATGCCTTATACAAGTCTATTTTATATACGGTACTCCCTTTGTTCACTTTTCATTGGCGTTGGGAGAACTAGGGTAGCGCATCCAAAAGGGAATGGAGGGAATATAACCCATAGAGTACAACACGTTATGGCGGAACAGGTCATACTCGCGCTCAATCCTACAGTTCTCAGTACAGAAGACGGTCCACTCGTATCACCCTCGCCGGCCACAGCGGGCAGGCCCCTGGTTCCCCCCTGTTGGGCAGCAGCAAAAGTAATCGTCAATTTCGGGCAGCGCCACCGGCGGCGGTCCCGGAGGAGGCCTACGCTGAAACCTCCAGCTCACGAAAACGTCGAGCCTCTGCATGGCTTGATTCTGACACCGGAAGCACTCCGTGTTGGTCCTCTTCATGGCGACGGACCCGGCCGCATTGTCGCCGACATGGGCCTCGCCTTCGACCTGCCGGATATACTCGAGGGCGTCGCGGTCCCCGTGGTTGGCGTCGTAGCGGAGCATGGCGAGGACGTAGGCCGTCACCTTGTGGCCGTTCACGACCGCCTGGGCAAGGAACTGGGTGCCCCGCTGCGCCTGCGCACGGCCGTAGTTGAAGATGAGGTCGAACCCGATGACGTAGCACGCATGAGGGTTGCCCATGTTGGCCAGGTGCTCCACGAGGGCGTTGTAGCTCCCGTTCTCGTGCCGTTGGAATCACTCCCAGCTGCTCTCACGCTCCAGCACCACACGCCTGCCCACGGCGGGATCACGCCATGCCGCGTGCATGGCCTTGCAGGTGGCGCGCAGACTGGAGAGGTCGTCCATGGGCTGGGTGGAGGTTGCGACGACCCACCCCGCGATCAGGACCGCTATATCGTGTGGCAAGGGGAACTCCATGGGCTTCGAAGAGAAGCAATGAGGGCGCGCACGACGGAGAGGAAGAGTACGCACGGAGAAGAAGATGGTGTGTGTGGCGGAGTAGAGGATGGTGTGTCTTCTTACTACTCTTTATTAGTACGCAGAGAAGACGATGAGACGCCCCGTTATTTTTAGTACGCGCGGAGAAGAGGGATGGTGGTGTGTGGGCAGTTATTTCCAGCCAATTTTTTTTGTCCCAGCTCAACTTTACTTTCACGGTATGGTAATGTCAGCTGTGTGCTCTGCAAATTTTCAGCTACTTTCCTTTGTTGTCGTAGCAACTTGCTGGCATTGAATGGAAAGTGGGAGGATATGTATTGATAAAGGGTGTTAGGGTAAGTTTATGTGTTGACTAATGTGCGGTTTGAATCCTAAAAATTAGTTTTTCTTTGTTGTATTTAGTTGCTTCTGTTTTGTAAATATTGTTAATGAATGAAATCTATCTTTGTTCATCTATGTGACTGAATATTACTTGTGTATCTTGTGTTCTTTTGTGAGATGCGTGATTGAATATTGTTAATGAATGAGTATCTTGTGTGTTCTTCAACTGTGTGAATGAATGAATGTGTAGTGTGTTCATCGTGTTCCTCAAACTCGGGTATCATAAGGTAATTATCTTGGGCGGTTGGTAATTCGAACTCGTCTAAGAAGAAGATTATCTCAGGCAGTTGGTAAGTAATACCCGGCTGAGATAAAAATCTTCCTTGACGGTTATTAAGTACCAACCGTCTGTGAAGATATTTACTTGTTCTTAATTAATATTCTTGATTAAATGTGGGTCCTTTAAAAAGTCAAAATTCCACTTTCTTGTAATATTATTGATAAGTAAAGGTCACCATTAATTTTCACTTCATAAATCTTTTGAAATTGGTCAGAACATAAAAAACATACAACAAATACTATTTCTTATTTTTCTATCTTGATGAATATAATGCCTTTATCATTTATTTTTTCAGTGGACATTTTTACTCATCATACCAACCTCTATGAATTTTTTTCATATTTTTTAATTTTTTTTGAATCACTATGTGTTCATAATTTGATGAATGTCTCATATGTATACGAGCATTTAGTTAGAATGATGGATAATTTCAAGTTTGACATGTTGGAATGATTTTAAAAAATACAAACAAATTTGAGTGAAGGATCTTTTTTTTACGAGATACACAAATGTGAATAATATGTGAGTAGAAATTAATTTGATATTTACCAAAATATTACAATGTCAGCTATACAAGTTTTAAAATTTTTTGTTTAGGTGGTAGATGTTAATTTTATACAAATGTAGAAGAAAGAATCATATAATTTGGACACAATTTGCAGAATCTAAACATGTTTGAGTATTTATATTGGAATCTAAATAAAAAAGAAGCAAGGGATAAGGAAACTGAAGAACAGTATCAGGCATTATTTAAGACGGTTGGTAAGTAATACCCAACTGAGATAAAAATCTTCCTTGACGGTTATTAAGTACCAACCGCCTGTGAAGATATTTACTTCTTCTTAATTAATATTCTAGATTAAACGTGGGTCCTTTAAAAGGAAAAATTCCTCCTTGTCCCCAAACCGGTGGAGTTGCCAGGAGATCGCCCGCAGCGGGGCCCGCAAAGCGGTCTGTAAAGTAGTAGTAATAGGAAAATGCAACAGGCCGGTAGCTAGGACCGGAAAGAAAAATATGAAGACAATACGAGGAAGAAAATGTTTGAAAAAAGGAAGGACAACCGAAATGTTAAACACGAAATCTTTTCACGGAAATTAATCCAGCCGTAATCCTCTCAAACATAGGCTCCCTTTGAAGGAATGGATTTGTAAAGGATTTTTAGTTTCCATAGGAAACGTAACACATGAGCTAGGACACTTTGGTAGCCATACTAAAAGAGCTGCTTATCCGCCACATCCACTTCCCCACGCCACAAGTAGAATCTCTTCGGCCGCGGGAAGGTGTCCCCCAAAGAGTTGGAGGACACCGAGGAGGGTCCGTCAGAAGAGTCGCCTGATGAAGAGGAGGCTGGGGAGTTGGGGTGGGCCGGCGGCGTATAGTCGAGGTAGTGATCCAGGTGGATGATGAGCTCCATCGTGAGGCCGCCAGGCCGGACCATTGCGACATGGTTGAAAGGTTCCGCCGGTGGCCCGCCGTCACTCCCAGTCCGGCCATCACTTCCTGCAAAGAAGGTGGACATTTTGGCCCGAGGCAGGTGGCTTGGGTCTTTCATCCACCCAACGATCGTGCACAGGTCAGCACGCTCTCGGTGGTAAGTGGAAGCATCGAAGTGATCAAAGAGGAAGACGTCACCCAGAACCTGTCTGATGCCCTCCGCAGACCAGACATGCAGAGGGAGGTTCTCGATGTCAACCTGCACGTGGAAGAACCACCCAACGATCGGCACACCGACACCAAAGATCCATGGCCAGAAGTAGTGGTTATCATCCGGCATGGAGATGATTGCCGTCTCGATGGCGAGCTCCCGATAGTCATCACGGGTGAACCGCACCAGGAACTCACCATCCCCAAACGTGGACACGGTGAAAGCCCAATGCGGGATTTCAAGTTGGTGATGGATGGCCAGGGTGATCTCCATGGGCGTCGCCTCGCTGCGACCTCCTCTGGGTCCTAGAACAGCTGCTTGGCGGTGCAAACGGATAAACTCCGTCGTCATGAAGCGGTTGTTGACCACCGTGCATTGCCCCTCACAAGGGTGCAGGGACGGTGAGCCTACAGGTACTTGCTCGCGTCTAACATGGTTGCGAGGCATGGCGCTTCGACAACAGAGGCAAAGGACTTCTCAGGCAACACACGGGAGCATGGATGGGAATCAGTCGGGAACTTGAGCCTTGAAGCAATAGGGGGGGGGGGGGGGTGGTTTAAGAAGGCGAGGATGAAGAGGCCAAACATCGGAAGCAGCGTCCCTTGAGGATCTCACGAAAATCCGGTGATAGGACCGGACCTTTCAAGGCCTTCGGCCCACAAATAACAAGCGGCCCAGCTTTTTCGTCCTGCCTGCCTGCCTGCTCGCGGCGGGAAATTTTTGTCACGCCGAATGAAGAAGGAAAATAAGAAACGAAAAAAATATTTTATTACGGTACCGTTGGACCCGCAACGCCGGCCCCCTCTCGGCAACGCGCTTTTAGGAGCATCCGCCGGCCGCCATGATTGTAGGAGCATCCGCCGGCCGCCACGCTTGGAGGAGCATTCGCCGGTCGCCACGCTTGGAGGAGCATCCGCCGACCGCCACGCTTGGAGGAGCATCCGTCGGCGGCTACGCTTGGAGGAGCATCCGCCGGCCACCATGCTTGTAGGAGCATCTGCCGGCCGCCACTCTTGTAGGAGCATTCGCCGGCCGCCAAGCTTGGAGGACCAACCGCCAGCCGCCACGCTTGGAGGAGCATCCGCCGGCCACCACGCTTGTAGGAGAATCCGCCGGCCGCAGTGCGTGGAGTAACAACGGCTAGGTACAATTGCTCACAAAATGTGTTCTTGTACATCTATCCTCTTACGGATAGGCTGATGGCTGATTGAATTGTAGGAAGCGATGTTAGAAGATAAGACATGGATGGGAAAAGACAGGCATACGAGGGAGTGGCAGGATGGAATGAAGTCATTTTTAAATTTTGCATTTCAGGGCACTCGTGAAGGAGGAACTATGCCTTGTCCTTGCACGAGATGTCGTAATATCTGCCACAAGACACGCAAGGGAGTTCATTTACACCTGCTCAGAAATGGGATGTTATTGGATTATACTTGTTGGATACACCATGGAGGAATACGAGTTCAGGAAAATATTGCTGAGGAATCAGCAAATAATGAGGAGATAATTTCTGATGATGGTGCTATGCAAAGTATGTTGTCCAGTCTACTTATTGGCACTGATCATGGTGGTACTTCAGCAGATGTTGATGATCAAGAAAATGCTATAAACCAGCAGGAGCTAACTTGGGATGCAAAGAAATTCTATGACTTATTAACTGATGCCAAAAAAGGAGTTGTATCCAGGTTGTTTGCAGCTGACCCAATTATCCTACATTGTCAGGTTCTACCAGATAAAGTGTTTAACTGGTATGAGCAAAGTAGCTTGTAAGATGTTTCTTGAACTATTCTCATTTGCGCTTCCAAAGGGCCACTGCATTCCTAATACACTTGATAAACTTCAGAAGGTTATTCGTGACCTCGGGCTGGACTGCCAAAAGATCGATGCATGTGTCAATGGCTGTGTGTTATTCCGGAAGGACTATTCTCTGTTGAATAGTTGCCCAAAATGTGGTGAATTAAGATGGAAAAATAGTACTGCTGGGGACGCAAGAGAGGATTTACCTTGTGGAAAATCCAAGAAGCTTGTAGCACGCAAGGTTCTACATTACTTCCCTCTTATTCCCTGTCTACAAAGGTTTTATATGGGAGAATCAACGGCATCAAACATGCGCTGGCACAAAGAAGGTCATACTGATGATGGAATATTACGCCATCCTGCCGATTCGAAACCATGGAAGCATTTTGATAGCATTCACCCAAATTTCTCATCTGATCCTCGCAACTTAAGACTTGGGCTAGCATCTGATGGTTTCAATCCTTTTGGAGTAATGAATGTTTCTTACAGTACATGGTCTGTGATTCTAATCCCTTATAATCTACCACCTTGGTTGTGTATGAAGCAGTCTTATTGGGTGATGTCAATGATAATTCATGGGCCAAAGTCACTTGGAAACAATATTGATGTGTATCTGCAGCCTTTAATTGATGAGCTACTGAAATTATGGTCTGATGGTGTTGAAACATATGATAGTTTAAAGAAAGAGACATTTGTCATGCGAGCTTCTTTATTGTGGACAATAAATGATTTTCCAGCATATGCAATGCTATGTGGATAGACACAAAAGGGAAGCTAGCATGTCCATACTGCCATATAAACACTGACGCCTTCTGGTTGAAATATGGATGAAAGCATTGTTACATGGGTCATCATCATTTCCTACCTCAGGATCACAGATGGCGTCGAAACAAAGGTTCTTTCAACAACAAGGCAGAGAATAGAGAGGCTCCAACATCACTCTCTGGTGCCGAAGTACTCCAACAATACGAGTGTTTTGATCAAGTGAGTTTTGGACTGACGAATAATAAGAGAAAGCACACCGAGGAAAATAGATGGCATAATTGAAAGAAGAAAAGTATATTTTTCGACCTCCCTTATTGGAAGACATTGCTAATAAGGCATAACTTGGATGTCATGCACATTGAGAAAAACATTTGTGATAGCATATTTTGGACATTGCTTGCTATGGATGGTAAAACAAAAGATAGTCTACAAGCTCGTCTTGATATGAAGGATATGGGTATACGGCCAGATCAACATCCGATGGTTATGCCTTGGGCAAAGATGAGAAGACCACCTTGTTCAAGTTTTTGGGGAATGTGAAGGTGCCCGATGGTTATGCCTCAAACATCAAGAGATGTGTGGACATAAAAGCATGTAAGGTATTGACTGCCATATTATATTTCAGAAGCTCCTTCCTATTGCAATACATAACATATTGCCTGAAAAGGTTGTTGCACCTTTAATTGAGTTTAGCACATTCTTTTGTGGAATTTGTTCTAAAGAATTGGCGGAACCAGATTTGGACAAGATGAGCAAACAAATTCCTGAAACAATTTGTAAGCTTGAGATGTTGTTTCCTCCCGCTTTCTTTGATATCATGGTACATCTTCCAATCCTTCTTGCCGAAGAAGCACGGTTGGGTGGACCTATTTCTTACAGATGTATATATCCAATTGAGAGGTACCTTGGTACATTGAAGAGGTATTTACGTAATAAAACTCACCCAGAGGGTTCTATAGCTGAGGGATATATTGCCAAAGAGTGTATGACTTTTTGTAGTGAGTTTTTGGATAACATCAGCACCAAGTGTAATAGGCCAGAACGTCATGAAGCTGCAGCTACAAATGAACCTTCAGTTGATAATTCTAACATATTTACAGAAGTTGATAATTCTAAAAAAGGGTATAAATGGGACCAACTTACTATGGTGGAACTACATAACATCAGGCATTATCTTATTACTAACGTTGAAGAGGCCGCTCCATGGATCAAGTAATAATGTATAACTCAGATGTTGTATACTATATATATGGCTTATTGTAGATGGCTAATTTAATTTTGTACCCTTTTCAGTGAGCATATTGAAGAGCTGAAAAAGATTCATTATCGTGATGTTGATAAACGCCATAGAGATGAGTTTGTTGATTGGTTTCAGAAATGAGTAAGTACATGCAAGTTTGCACTTTGATGAAATATTGAACAAATATGTGTTCTGAAATTGGTTTGTCATCGATAACCCCTGTTATACTAATGTGTACAGATTACGATATTACACAAAGAAGGCAAATCAACCGATTATCTGTATGCATTATCTAGAGGACCTGATCATCGGTCACGTTTTTTTAGTCGGTTATTCATCAATGGCTTCTTCTTTCGAACTGCAGATGTGGAAAAAGATTTACGGACCCAAAAGAGTGGTATTGTTGTTCGGGGCACTGATCATGATTGGTTTGGAGTAATCAAGAAAATCATTGCTGTTGATTTTGAAAAAAATCAAGAGGTTTTGTTATTATAGTGTCAATGGTTTAATCGGCCTTTTGGAAGCAGTCAGAACCAAAGCAGAGGCTACAAAAAGGATGAATACGGAATGATAGATGTTGACTACTACTCTGTTTCGATTCCAGTATGAGCCTTACATTCTAGCCACACATGGAGAACAAGTTTTTTATGTTCCAAGTGTGAAGCATCCTAAATGGGCTACAATTGTTAAAACGAAGCCATAGAACCTTTTTGCCATGCCCCCTGGAGACAGTGAAAATAATGTGACTGAGACGATGGAGGCTGAGACATTTCATGATGATCTGCTTACTGATGATATCAATAATGAGGATACGACCGCATAGGCTAGGAATGACATTGAGGGAGCCAGCGGCGATGCTTCCAGATCGGTTTGAGGTAGGTGGAGTTGCATCAGAAAATGAAGACGACGACGATGACGATACATATACCAATGATGGTCATGTAGCTCCAATGTATGGGGACGACAACGAAGATGATGATTTTTAGTATAATTAAGTACGTGACATGTAGCTCCACAATGAATTCATACGTCTGAACCCGACATTTATTTTTCAGTTATTTATATTTGCTACCCGAAAAGTACCCGATACCCGATATTTCGGTCTTTTCAGTTCCGGTCTCGGTTTTATCGGTTTCTGTTTTTCAGTCTCGGTTTATTTGCCCACCCCTAATTTACATAGTAGTAGCATATATATGGGATATACAGTATAAAACTTTTTTAAAGGGAAGTCTTAGGTTTTGTTAAATCTATCTTTCAGATTTACGCAATTTTGATCTATTTTAACAATACAAGAATTGTACTTTTAGATTCACCATGAAAAATATTTCCATAATATACAATCTAGTACTACATGTTATTGAAATTAATAAATTCCATAAAAATCATTTGTCAAAGGTAATTAGTTCGACCAAAACAGAAATATAGTTGAGTTGGGGCGGAGGAAGTATTATACGTTGCTGTTTGACGCATAAGGTTTCGTCCTTCGTTCAAGTCGTAGCCATTTGTACAGGCGGCTGATGCGAGCAGCGCATGCGTTGAAATCACCTACGGTACTTTTAAATTTGCGCATTGGTATTCTCCCCCTCATATTTGTTGATGTGTTAATACCTAATGTTTTACATCGTTGAGTATGTTACAGATCATCAGCGTCGTTAGTCCAGCACTGAGTCGTCAGGAGGCAAAAAGTAATGAACATCATTGATTAGCACTGCGCCGAGGAGAACGCGAAAATTGTTTGCTAATTCGTGTCAATAGATCCTAATGCAACGACTGTGTTCCGTGGCAATAAAGTTGTAACGCCACGAACCAGTATTTCGTGGCAACACATCCTAATGCAACGATTCTGTTTCGTTGCATTACGGTCCAAATGCAACTGTTTGCTGATTCATGGCAACAGATCCTAATGCACCGACTGTGTTCCGTGGCAATAAAGCTGTAACACCATGAACCAGTAATTCGTGGCAACAGATCCTAATGCAACAACTGTGTTTCGTGGCAATAAAGCTGTAACGCCACTAACCAGTAATTCGTGGCAACAGACCCTAATGCAACGACAGTGTTCCGTGGCAATAAAGCTGTAACGCCATGAACCAGTATTTCGTTGCAACACATCCTAATGCAATGATTCTGCTTCGTTGCATTATGGTACAAATGCAACTGTTTGCTGATTCGTGGCAACAGATCGTAATGCAACGACTGTGTTCCGTGGCAATAAAGCTGTAATGCCACGAACCAGTATTTCGTGGCAACAGACCCTAATGCAACGACTGTGTTCCGTGGCAATAAAGCTGTAACGCCACGAACCAGTATTTCATGGCAACAGATCCTATTGCAACGACTGTGTTCCATGGCAATAAAGCTGTAACGCCACAAGTCAGTAATTTGTGGCAACAGATCCTAATGCAATGATTGTGTTCCGTGGCAATAAAGCTATAACGCCACGAACCAGTATTTCGTGGCAACACATCCTAATGCAACGATTCTGTTTCATTGCATTACGGTCCAAATGCAACTGTTTGCTGACTCGTGGCAACAGATCCTAATGCAATGACTGTGTTCCGTGACAATAAAGTTGTAACGCCACGAACCAGTATTTCGTGGCAACAGATCCTATTGCAACGACTGTGTTCCGTGGCAATAAAGCTATAACGCCACGAACCAGTAATTCGTGGCAATAGATCCTAATGCAACAATTGTGTTTCGTGGCAATAAAGCTGTAACGCCACTAACCAGTAATTTGTGGCAACAGATCCTAATGCAACGACTGTGTTTCATGGCAATAAAGCTGTAATGCGACGAACCAGTATTTCGTGGCAACAGATCCAAATGCAACGACTGTGTTCCGTGGCAATAAAGCTATAACGCCACGAAACAGTAATTCGTGGCAACAGATTCTAATGCAACGACTGTTTTCCATGGCAATAAAGCTGTAACCCCACGAACCAGTATTTCGTGGCAACAGATCCTAATGCAACGATTGTGATCCGTTGCATTAGCATCCTGACGCCACGAACTAGTGAATCGTGGCAACAGATCCTAATGCAATGATTGTGTTCCATGGCGATAGATCCTAGTGCCACGAACTAGTGAATCGTGGCAAAAAGCCAAGCCTACTGCAACGATTTAGTATTCGCTGCAGTACAATCGTTGCAACAGGTCGGAATCCTTGTAGTGATGCTTATGCTGATTATTAGCTGGTAGTTTACCTATTGCTTGAGCTGCTCTATTTCTTTGAGGATTCAGAGTGTGTTGTTGCTTTGAAGCAGGGGCAAGGCAAGTCAACAGGAGGTTGACAAAAAAACCATAATGTTGCAGGTAGACTTCTACTTCGAACATGACAAGTGTAATTACGAACCTATTTTTTAGAGTGTCTGATAGTGTAATATTTGTTTTGCAATCTGTGAATCTGTGTAATGTCTAATAGTGTCTTTGCGAATATGTGAGTCTATGAAATTTGTGTTATATCTGTTTTCTGTTTTTTTTTAAAGCAAAACTTATAGACGACAGTTTTGAAGATGTCGTCTATAAGGAACTATTATAGATGACGGTCTTTGTGAAACCGTCGTCTCTTGGGGTCCTTATAGATGGCGGTTTGTTCGTGACCGTTGTCTATAATGTACCTTATAGACGACGGTTCTTCTGCAGCTGTCGTCTATAATTGTCTTTATAGACGACAGTTTCTCTGTGGTCGTCGTCATAAGGTTTCCACGCTGCCACGTGGATGGAGCTAACTTATTGACGACAGCTAAGTTTGACCGTTGTCAATTAGTTAATTGACGATGGTAACCTGCGTCTATAAGGTTATAGACGACAAATAATTGTAGACAGCCGAGAATTGTCGTCTATAAGTGTATACCATCGTCTATAACTTATCGACAACGGTATGGCCCTTATAGATGATGGTTCTTGGCTGTAGTCGGTTATCGCGACTCCTGTAGTGAATACATCAAAGATCTAGCGGAGCTCACCTCCTCCAAAAAAAAAGGAAGTTGCTCTCAAAGCAACTTGCAAGCCTAAAGGAAAGGAAACTTGTGAATCTCAAGACAAAGAAGATATAAGTGATGTGAGCACTGACCTAGATGATAAAGAGATGGTACTCTTCATCATGAAATTCAATCGCATGTTGAAAATAAGACATGGCGGCAACTCAAATGAAGGGAAGAGCAAAGAGAAAGAAAAATCCAAGGCTCGACGCACTTGCTATAACTGTGGCGAGTACGATCACTTCATGGTTGACTGGACCTATGAAGAAAATAAGCGAAAGAAGGAAACGAAGCCTTAAGAAAAGAAGATCCTCGGAAAAAAACTGCAAGCTCATCAAGCGCATATTGGCAAGGAGTGGGACTCAAACGACAAGTCCTCCTCCGATGAAGAAGAGGAGATGGCCACCATTGCCATCAAGAAACCTACCAAGAGGTCTACACTCTTTCCAAACATGGGAGGACGTGAGACTCACAATCACACTTGCCTTATGGCTAAGGAAGGCAAGAAAAAGGTCTGAATCACTCCTTCCTCGCTAAATTCCTTTGTTGATGATTTTGATAGTTCTAGTGAAAATGAGATGTTTAGGTGATTGAGTAAAACAGCATTAAAGAAAATGAAAATGTTGTCGGATAAAATCTTTGAGAAGGAGGAGCTTGTCAACCAACAAGAAGATATGCTCATCCATGAAAGGAAGAGGTACCAAGAGGTTGAGACACTCCTTGAGCTTCAAAGAGAGAAGAGCAAGTCACTTGAGCATGAGCTAGCCTTGAGTAAGGAAACTTACTCAGAGCTAGAAGACTCACACCTTGCAATCAAGGATGAACTTGCTAACTTTTCAAAAGTTAACAAGATTCCTGAAATGCAAGTTGAGTCACTCAAGCAAAGTAACGCCACCTCCTCCAAAAGCTCACCTTCCAAAGGTGTAAGTCCGACAACAATTGCAACCCGCACATGTTCTATTAAGAAAAATGTTTTCAAATCTGATTCTTCTACTTCTCATGCAAAACATCCTTCCGAAAGTGGCATCTTTGACAAGGAGAAGATCAAATATGCACGTAGTGCATATATGATCACTAGACCTCCTAACATCAAGGGTGGTCTTGGGTTTAACAAGAACAAACACATGTCCACCAGTGTTCATGCTAAGAAGAAAATCACTTTTATTAAGGAAAAGTCGCATGAATCTGACCTGCAAATACTATTTTGTTCTTTTGATGCTTCTTACGAACTTATGAAAGACAAATTTGGAAATGTGTTTGCTAAATATGCAGGGCCATGCCACGAGAATTCAACAACTTGTGTGTGGGTGCCCATGACTCTTGTGACTACCCTGAGAGGACCCAAGCAAGCTTGGGTACCTAAAACCAAGGAATAATGTTGTTTTGCAGGCCTACTCCTCCGGTGGATCAAAATTGGTTCTAGACAGCGGATGCAAAAATCACATGATCGGAGAGAGAAACATGATCGTGGAGTATGAGCACAACGCAGATCCAAGTGAAGGGATATACTTTGGAGACAACAGCCAAGGAAAGGTCCTTGGTAGCGGTAAAATTGAAATCTCTTCTCAACATACTCTCTCGAATGTTTTACACGTAGATTCTCTACATTATAACCTTTTGTCAATATCTCATCTATGTGACAAAGGTTATAACTATTTATTCACTAATGAGGGTGTGAACATTTTTAGAAGAAGTGATGGCTCGATTTCATTCAAGGGAATGTTGAAGGGAAAGCTTTATCTTATTGACTTCAACAAAGATAAAGTTGAACTCAACACTTGCTTGGTTGCTAAAACTAACATGGGATGGCTGTGGCACAGATGGCTAGCCCATGTTGGGATGAGAAATCTAGAGAAACTTCTAAAAGGTGGTCACATCCGAGGTTTAAAGGATATTTTTTTTGAGAAAGACAGGCAGTGCAGCGCTTGCTAGGCGGGAAAACAAGTTGGAGCACCGCACCCCGCCAAGAACGTGATGACTACTACAAGACTACTGGAACTTCTTCATGTGGACCTTTTCGGTCCAATTGCGTATATAAACATCAGCGGTGACATATATGGTTTAATTATCGTTCATGATTTTTCAAGATTCACCTGGGTATTTTTCTTGTATGATAAATCAGAAACTCAGGGAATCCTCAAGAAATTCATGAAAAGAGCTCAGAACGAATTCTTCTCGCTTGTGAAGAGCATTAGAAGTGACAACAGGACAAAATCCAAAAATACACAAGTTGTGGAGTACCTTGATAAGAAGGAATAAAGCACGAATTTTTGGCATCGTACTCCCCTCAATAAAAGGGGGTGGCCGAAAGAAAAAACGTAATGCTAATAGAAATGGCGAGGACAATGCTGGATGAATACAAGATATTGAACCAGTTTTGGGCGGAAGCGGTGAACATCGCTTGTCATGCCACAAATCGGTTGTATCTTCACCGACTCTTGAAAAAAAACGCCATATGGGCTTCTTACCGGTAACAAACCAAATGTTTCATATTTTAAAGTATTTGGTTGTAAATGTTTTATTTTGAACAAGAAACCGAGGACTTCGAAGTTCGCTTCAAAATCTGATGAAGGGTTCTTGCTCGGTTATGATTCGAATGCCTACGCCTATCGTGTCTTCAAAAAAGTCTCTGACCTTGTTGAAGTAGCACGTGACATAGTGTTCGATGAAACTAATGGCTCCCAAGTTGAGCGACTTGATAAGTGTGTGCTAGATCAAGAAGAAGCCCCATGTGAGCGTTGAGGAAAATGGCACTTGGTGATATTCTACCTCAAGAGCAACCACAAGAGTCAAGTGCACAAAATGAACCTCAACAAGGAAGCAATAATCAAGGGGGAGCTCATGCACAAGATCAAAATCAGCAAGATCAAGAAGATCCATATAACCACGAAAGCAATGACTTAGGGGGAGGCAATGAACATGAAGACAATGAAGAGCAAGCAACTTTAAAAGTCCCTAACCCAAGAGTACATTAGAGTGTACAAAGAGATCGTGCAGTCAACAACATCATTGGAGATATTGCTAAGGGAGTAACTACTAAATATCGCATAGCAAATGTTTGTGAATATTACTCTTTTGTCTGTTTTCTGGAACCATATAGGGTAGAAGAAGCCTTAAAAGATCCAAATTGGGTGATTGCAATGCAAGAGGAGTTGAACAACTTCAAGAGAAATTAAGTGTGGGAACTGGTGGAAAGATCAAAGGCGAACAATGTTAGAATCAAATGGGGTCTTTTGGAACAAACTAGATGAACATGGAGTGGTAACGAGAAATAAAGCGAGACTTGTGGCTAAAGGTTACTCACAAGTTGAAGGTTTGGACTTCTATGAAACTTTCTCTCATGTAGCTAGACTTGAGTCCATTCGTATTTTATTGGCATATGCTAGTCACCATAAGTTGTTTCAAATGGATGTCGAAAGTGCCTTCCTCAATGGTCCGATTATGGAGGAAGTGTACGTGGAGTAGCCACCATGATTTGAAGATCAAGAGTGCCCCTACCATATTTATAAACTGCGTAAGGCTCTCTATGTCCTCAAACAAGCTCCTCGAGCTTGGTATGAGTGCCTTAGAGATTTTCTAACTCAAAATGGTTTTAAGATTGGAAAAACTGATTATACTCTGTTCACAAAACATTTTGATGATCACCTATTTGTATGTCAAATATATTTTGATAATATTATCTTGGTTCTACTAATAAGTCATTTTGTGAAGAGTTTAACGAGATTATGATAGATAGGTTCAAGATGTCAATGATGGGCGAATTGAAGTTCTTCTTGGGATTCCAAGTGAAGCAACTATGAGAGGGCACGTTCATAAGCCAAACCAGGTACACGCAGGACATCCTCAAGAAGTTCAATATGGACAAGGCCAAGCCCATAAAGACACCCATGGCAACGAACGAACATCACGACCTCAACGAAGATGGTCCAAATGTGGATCAAAAGGTATATTGGTCTATGATTAGCTCATTACTCTATTTATGTGCATCTAGGTCAGATATTATGTTTAGTGTGTGTATGTGTGCAAGGTTTCAAGCCGCTCCTAAAGTGTGCCATTTAGTAGCTGTAAAAAGAATCTTAATATACCTTGTGCACACAACCAACTTGGGCCTTTGGTATCCCAAAGGATCCAAGTTTAAATTGATAGGTTATTCCGATGCTGACTATGCGGGATGCAAAGTCGATCGAAAGAACACGTCAGGGACCTGTCAATTTCTTGGCAGATCAGTTTCATGGTCATCTAAAAAGCAAAACTCCATTGCTTTCTCCACAGCCGAAGCGGAGTATGTTGCAGCCAGTAGTTGTTGTGCACTACTACTTTGAATGCGACAAACTCTAAGGGACTATGGTTACAATTTGAACCATATTCCACACCTATGTGATAATGAGAGTGCTATAAAAATTGCACACAACCCAATAGAGCACTCAAGAACTAAGAACATAGATATTCGTCACCATTTTCTAAGAGATCATTCATTAAAAGGTGACATAGTAATCTCACATGTTAGGGCTGAAAAACAACTTGCAGACATTTTCACCAAGCCACTACATGAAAAGAAGTTTTGTGAGCTAAGAAACGAGCAAAATATACTTGACTCTAGAAATGTGGCTTGAAACATTGCATACGTGATTGTGATTTCATAGTTTACTCATTTTTGAAAACTTTACCCCTTATCTCGATTTTCTCTTGAAAACTATTTATATGAGTAAATCTTGGTGAATTATGGCCATTGTATGATTGTTGATTGCTTACTGGTCATGTTCATAAAGATTATTTGTGAAATAATTTCATTTAGATCACTAATGATCAAACAACCAAAATCTAGTCGTTCCAATTCAGTACTGTTCTGCTGACACTGGACTTGTGCGGTGCCAGCACCGGACTAGTCTATTGTCACAGACTAGTCCGGCCCTAGTTCGACACACCGTACATGTCAGGTGTAGACCGGACCAGTCTGGATTTGTCGGGGTTCACTGTTATCCACCACCAAGAGCTCATCTTCCACCCTTCAAAACCTCCTTTGCTTTCTCTCTCCTCATCCGTGAGGTCCGAAGGGGATTTTCACATCTAGCCACCAAAAATGTGGATTTCTGCGAGGGAAACTTCCCCCTCGGCGCGGAGCTTGTCCACCCTGGACTAATCCGGCCCCCATTCTGCTACTTCAACGCGAATCTTCAACTTTTCATTAAAATCTCAATAAAACACTAACTCTCAACTTTACTTGGTTCTTGCATAGTTTACTAGTCTTCTAGGACATGAATTACTCTTCTAGATGAATTCCTACAGTTTCTTAGTCCTTGTGAATTGATATGAGCTCGATTTGGTTCGAATAGGAAAGTTAGGGTTCTCATGCCAGACTGGACTAGTCTCGTGTTTAGGTACAGAGAAGTCCAGTACATCGGACAAGTCCGCACTCTGAATACGGACAAGTCCAGTATCTGACATCTGAACTTCTAGATTCCTGCACATAGTCTCCAATCCATTCTTATCTAATCCTTGAACCTCCTTGTCAGTCACGATGTCTTCAGGTTCAGAGGACAGCTCCTTTCACTATGATGAAGAGGTTGAGCGTGCTCGAGTGTAAAGAGCCAATGAAAGGGTGATGAAGAAAATGCATGATATCAATGCTCATTCCTCTTCTCGCGATGAGTTACTCCATAAGAAGAGGAAAGTGGTGATTAAGAAACCAAGGAGCAAGGATGCTACTGGGAGTTCAACGGGGCCTAAGAGAACTCTCAACAAGGGCAATGGGCTTGCTAGTGGTCCTATTGGCCCCCTGAAGATGAAAGCACCTACTCACTACAACAAGAAGCCATCAGATGATGACTTTACATGCAAAGGGGGTGAGCTAGCTTACAAGTTCAGAAAGGTATAAGTCTATGGTCAGCCCAAACAGTCAGCTGATCCTACATTTTGGAGCAACTTCTATGCTGACTACTATGACCATGTGTATTTGAAAATGCGGAACCCAGTTATTGAGAGTCAATGGGTCGACATCACTTACCTCCAGTCTAAGAGATGCCAAGCCTATCAAGAGGTTTTGGAAGCTTTGGAGCTTCATGGATTGAAAGATCTAGTCTCCTTCTAGTGGGACTGGAATAATGGGGTGATCACTCAGTTCTACTCAACTTTCTATTTTGCTCGTGATGACAGTGACAGGATGATTTGGATGACACATGGAGCACAGTACAGTGTCACATATGAGGAGTTTGCTAGGATTCTTCACCTGGAAGATTCTTTGGAGAATGACATCATGATCCACAACCTAAATCCTCTGGAGAAAGATCACCTTGACATTCTATATGATACTAAGATGCCATTCAAGTCTCTAACTACAAAGTACTTGAAGCCTTTCTTTGTTGTTCTTAACAGAATCCTGAGGAAGACTATAGCTCCCAAGGAGGGAGATGCAGTGACTATTCAGGGCACCCTCAGGACATTGATGAAGGTCATTAGCAAGAAAAGGACCTTCAATGTCTTTGAGTACATGTACAATGACATTAGGAACATCTTTATCACTCCCAACAGGTCCTGTGGTTATGCACCCTACATCATGTACATGATTGAGAAGGTGACAGGACTAGAATTTGTCAAGGATGTGCCTCATACTAGACTCAGACCTCAAATGCCTACAATCTACATTGTCCCCTCTGCTCCTGCCTCACCTGCAGAAGTAAGAAGATCCAAGAGGGCTAATGAAGGAACAATACCTAAGGTTACTGCCCCTACTCCTCCACCTTCCAGAGGATCCTTAAGTGGGATACTGAAGATGCTCTCGTCCATCTTTGCTTCTTCTTGCAAAGTGGAAATCAAGCAGCATAAAGAGAGTCTGGCCAGGAAGAAGCATCAAAGGTATGTGAAGGCCAACATAAAATCCATCTGTGACAAGCTAGAGATTGAGCCAGTGGGGTCACCTCATATTTCAGAGGACTCAGAAGAAGATATTACTGTGATGCCTCCTATAACTGAGCAAGAGTTGGCTTCATTTGGACTAGCTAACACCTCTGCTCCTCCTCCTCAAGCACCTGAAGATGAAGATGAAGATGAAGAAAGGACTAAGAGTGAGAGAGGCAGTGACGATGAGTGATTCCACTCAATTTTTCCCTTTTTGGTGCCTTGATGCCAAGGGGGGGGGGGCAGACTGAGACTAGTTGTTGTCTAGTTTGAAGTCATTAATCCATTAAGGAATTGGGATCAAGGACATGTGCTCATTTTAAAACTATTGTAATTTATTTTGGATGTGCTTAATTTACTTAATGTGTGATGCTTAGTTAATGTTAATTTTATGATTGTTGCTATAACTGTCAAATGCTTATGTATTGCTCATCACATCTTTTGACCACATACTTGTTAGGCACCGCACCATAAAGAGTACATATATGTGAGAAGTATTTTGTTACTCATTCATTATTCTCATATATGCACAATTTATGAAATCAGTTTTTTACTTTTAATTGTGAAATCTCAAATGGTTGTCATCAATCACAAAAAAGGGGGAGATTGAAAGTGCATCTAGGCAATCCCCTGTGGGTTTTGGATGATTGATGACAAACAAATGAGATCCTAATGAACTTGTTTAGATGACTGCAGGTTAAGATAAATGAGATAGTTTGGTGCATTCAAAATGGTAAAAAATGAAGTGGTGTACAAAAGAGAAAAGCCCAATTGACAACAGAAGTGCAAAGTAAATTTAAATGTATAGGATGTGTGTGAGAGACACATCCCAAGAGCTCAAGTCTTTTCATAGGAGTAAGGGATTAAAACACCTAAAAATTCACTGAGCACCGGACTAGTCCGTTCATGGACTGGACTAGTTCGTTTAACTCTCTGTTGTCCAAATGCATTGTGCACCCAGATTAGTCCGACCATGGACCGGACTAGTCTGATATACTTTCTTGAACCAAATAACACAATGCACCAGACTAGTCCGATCCTTGACCGGACTAGTCCTTTTAAGTCTATGTAAACCCTTTTCACTACACTCCGAACAAGTCCATCCACAGCACAGGACTAGTCCGTTGAACTCTCTGGATTTCAATTTCACTTGACACCGGAGAAGTCCAGTATACCTCACACAATTAGGGTTTCTAGTGTGATACACATTTCACACCGACTTTTACACAGCACACCAGACAAGTCCGACCCTCAGTACGGACTTGTCTGGTCATCGAGATCTCCAACGGTAACTTTTTTGGAAACCCTATAAACAGTAGATCCACGGCCCCACAGATTCAATTCACGTATTCTACTGTTGAGAACTAAAACCCTAGTGCTTCCACTTGTCCCAGGAGCCCAAAAAAACACATGTCTCCACGCATCTAAAGGGCAAGAAGGTGAAAATCAATTGAACACTAAGATTTGGGGTTGGGAGATCGTTGTCTACACGTTGTTGAGCTCTTGGGGTTTGATCTCTTTACGCTCGTGCTCTTCCTTCTAATCTTCTTGAGTGTATTTGATCATTTTTTCATTGTAATTCTTGTAGGAGTCTTAAACATGTGAGGTTGCCCCATAAACTCGGTGATTGCTCCTGATAGTTGAATCAAGTCGCCCGGGTGTGTTGACTTGACGAGGGAAAAGGGTTTGAAGAGACTAGGCTCTGTGTGGGCTTCCTCAACAACGAGTAGATCTCATTGGTGACATGGAACCTCGGTAAAAACTGGTGTCTCGCGTGCTTCATTGATTTTGCATCTTAATTGATTAAGGCTCATAGTTGATCAATATTATAACTTGAATTGCAAATTACTTCTGACGTGTAGCTTCACAATATCAATTGTTAATTCAAGTGATCTTATCTATTGTTCACATTTTCGCTGCAGTAAAAGTTTAAATCCTGAATCAACACTTAGTCAAATCAACACACACCTAGCACACCTGACTAGTCCGCACATACAACCGGACAAGTCCGGTCTATCAACCATTGACTATTTGATTAAGTGTGCAGGAAATTTTCAAATCCTATTCACCCTCCCTCTAGGTCACATTCAAGAATGCTATTGTGTGTGTCACACTACCTCAATTACCCTTTATCCATCCTTGTTAGAACCCCACCCAGGCCAACCTAGCCTTTCCACTTGATGATTGTTTTACTTCCATCTAGCCTTCCTTTGGGAAAATATAAATGACATCCTTTGGGAATACTCTTAAAAGGGTAAATGCTACATCGATAGTTTTCGTGCGCTTGCGAACGTTCATCTGAGAATTAAAACCTACCAACAAACATTTCAAGCACCCCTGCTAGGGATGAATTTTTAGTAGTGCATAGGAAATTTCAACAAACAGCGGGGCCCAGGTCCCCTGTCAGAAGGGCTGGCTCGAGCGATCAGCCACATGAGAAGACAACATAACGGTTCCCATAAAGGCAGAGCAGCAGAAGCGCTGTAGCCACATTGGGAACCACCGTAGTTAAAGATAATGCGACAAGCAGAGATACTGCGGCAAGCAGAGTTCGCGTCACCCTGACCCCTCAACCAAAAGTGGATGTGTGGCCATGGTGGTAGAGGCATGCATCGCATCGATTGGCCAAGTTGGAAATCAGAACGCAGCGCGGGAAATCAAGGTTAGGGCTCCACCCGCGGACTCATCACCTTCCCAGGGTGGACCCGGGGGCAACTGTCGGTACACAGGATACTGAGTACCCCCGCACACATGATAATAATGCCTAAGTACCATGCCTCCTCGCTAAAGCAGGGTCTGATGGTGCCACGTGTCCAGCAGGCCCAGATCCCGTCCCTCCTCAAGAGCAGTCTTCAGTACTGCCACGTGGACCTCAATACGGGATACGGGCTCCCAAGTCGCCATGTGTTCAGCAGAACAGGACCCTGATCCCCAAAAGGAGCGGGCCCCAGTGTTGCCACGTGGACCGAAGATTCATGTCGGCCTCCCCCGCCGAGACGGCCTCCAGAACCACCACGTGCCTAGCGGTCCTGGACCCCCGGCTCTCCTCAGAGACGGGCTCCGGGGCTACCATGTGGCCCGTAGTACAGGACCAGCCTCCCCCATAGAGGATGGCTCCGGTGCTACCATGCATCCTGCAACTTGTCCTGACCGGTAGGTTACAGGAGTAAATGGGCGGTGCGCCTTGTCCAAGTTGGGCATTGAATACACGCGCCTTCCCCAGGCGCATATTGTAGTGCACGCCTCCAGTCAGGTACCGCTGCACCCAATAGCATCATAGTGAAGGCATTGCAGGCCTACTCCACTCCTCCAAGTGGGTAGCTTACGGCAAAAACATAGTTGGATGGGACATTCCCTGCCAACATCAACGATTACACATGGGTTCTTAGTGCCCAAGGCAGCAAGACGACGAGTCTGCAAGCCATGGTCAGAGGCAGCATAGAGGATAAGCTTTAGATCTTTAGGATAAGATCGCCCCAGGACTGATTGTCAGGTCTCGGGCCCCACTTGTAAAGGTGCTCGGCCATACTATAAAAGGATCGGGTAGTCATCATTACAATGGGACTTTTTAGATGCTCACACACACTCTCAAGCAAAACATCTGTTGATATTTCATACGCACTACTAACAATTCATCCCTAGCACGGGTGCCAGAAATGTTTGTTGGTAGGTTTTAATTCTCAAATGAACATTCGCAAGCGCACGAAAACTATTGATGTAGCATGTCCCCTTTTAAGAGTATTCCAAAAGGGTGTAATTTTATTTTCCCAAAGGAAGGCTAGATGGAAGTAAAACAATCATCAAGTTGAAAGGCTAGGTTGACCTAGGTAGGGTTCTAACAAGGATGGATAAAGGGTAATTGAGGTAGTGTGACACACAAGAGCATTCTATCCTAAGGAGATAAATGAGGTAATAGAGGAACTAGGCTAAAAGTTAGGTAGATACTGCTACTATGCTTCTAATGTACATATACATAGACTAAGTTAGTTACTAATGATTATATCAACTATGAATTGTCATGCTATGTGGATCAACACATCAGGCACGGGTTTACCCCTAGCAACACTAGGCGACTCCCACCGAGTGCATGTGTCATAGCTGAACGTGGAGGATTACAAAGGACAGATAGGGCTGTCACCACCTACAGCCTACCACTTCAATACGTGGGCATACGAGACATTCAACGACTCTCTATCCTAGCACCATGCTTGCATATTAAGTAATTACCTTAAGAGCCTAGGAACAAGCCATCCTAAGGCAATGAACTAAATCATCGTTGAACCAATGTTAATTCATAGCATAAGTGATTCATGTTAACATAATCATATCATAGCTAATTAGACTATAGTGGGGGTTTAAAGTGTTTATGATGATGTGATAAGAATGGTATACCACAATAATAAATACTATTCCTACCACATACATGGACTTCACAATCAAACAAGAAACGCTTCATCCAGGTATATGAACAATAGAAGAGTAAAGATATCATCTTTATTATGAATAAAGTCACAAATACAAATAGGAATATAAGAGCCATACCTTCCCGAATTGGAAATTGGGAAGAGACTCCTTCTACTCCTCTCCTACTTGGACTATGGACTAGAGACTCTCCTCTCTACAGCCTATACTCCTCTAAACCTATGGAGAGTAGTGGATACAATGGATGAATACTCAAGTGGTGTGTGTTGAAGTGAGAGGTGAGGGGTCCTATTTATAGCTCGGAGAAGAGTCGGTTCCCGCCATCAAAAGTGTGCAAATCAGTCACCCCTGACCTCTTCAAGCCAGGAGGAGCCAACATGTGGCATTTGACCGCGTTTGGCAGCAAGACCTAGTCGGCCGACTAGGGTGGTCGGCCGACCTGGTCTTGGCCCCGTTGGGGTTTTGCTTCCTCCAGGTGACTGACAAGTGTGTCCCATTTCAAGATATGGGTGCTACACCGTTGGATGGCCTCGGATTCTTCTGTTTGTGGGCCATTTGATCCATATGGTGTCATGTGGCATCGCCTGATTGGCTCAAATGATATTTTATAGGATCCACCCCCTTGTTTCACTTCAATTTTGCATAGAATCCCTGCATGCACTACTTTCTCCAAGTACAAGTGGAAATAGGTTAAATAGAAAGGTGATTTGTGCAATAAATGACAATTCCTTCACATAATTGAGTTATATTGACGGGTGAAATTGGTATATAACAGCCATCAACAAACTCCACCAAGTTTATCCTTTGCTCATCCCAAGCAAAGTCAATACATTAGATTGATGGTCAGGAGTTGCCACTATGTCCTAATTTTCAAAAGTACCATGTGCACAACAAAATACTCTACCTAGTATTGCAAAAATTGGCATAGTACTTCACCCATCTTAAGTCATTATGGGTCTTATGCCATCTCCTATTCATGGGTGGTTGAAAGATAGGACAACAAATGGAGCACACAAACCCTAGCAATCAAGTTTTACTCAAATTCCGGAGAGTTTAATTTAGATTTTATGTGCCTCAATTTGATTCTCTCAGGTCTCTCCTTTTTGTGTAGTGGAAATAAATCCTCACCAAGGCATTTTGCCTAAATTCATCCTACCTCTACATAAGGCTTGTATGTGGAGCTTGGCAGGGAATATATTAGGCATATTTGCAATACATAATATTGCTTAGTCAAAAGAGTAAGCCTTAGGAGAAATCAATTCAAAAAGATTTTATTCAAGTTTTGTGCATGTGTGATGGAATAGAGTGTGGATATTGAGATGACTCCTTTTTGAGTGGACTCTCTAATTTTGCAGGCATGAAACATAGCTACTTTTTTTCTCATGCTTATGATGTGAGCATGCATTTTCTTTTTCTTTTTCTTGTAGCCATGTCTTCTACTCCCTTTTTATGCAATGAATTTTGGAGAGAGTACTAAGCATGAATGATGTGGAGTTTCTCTTTTTATTGTGGAATGGTGGTATGATGGGAATTTGCTTACTTCTAGTGTAGAAGTATAGCATGCGCAAGTGAAGTCTTGAATTCAAAAAGTAATGAATGAAATCTCAAATGGGTCTATACTAGTTTGACAAAGCTCAATGTGAAGACAAATAGCATATGCATAAGGTCTATCAATATAATGTATCATATGGCTTTCGTGGGTATTTCCAATCAAATGAGGATAACTAAAATCTTTTTAGAATTTCTCCAAAAATCTAAGTTTCACTATCAAACTAGGAATAGCAGCTCTGTCACTGTATCATATCTCACAACAACTTAGAATGGATAAAGCTTTTGCTACCCACAATTTCCAAATCAAGGCAAAAGCAATTTTAGCCAATGATAGCAATATGTTGGAGAGTAGTAAGTTGTAAACTAGGGACTTAGGAAAAATAAAAAAGAGTAACTATTCATCATTTCATCTATGTGAAATCCATATCATTCTTACTGCACATCTTTTATTTTGTTGAAAATAAAACTATCCTATATTTATTTTTATATTTCTTTTAGATGCAAGGTGGATGATGGGTAAGTGGAAAATAAATATGCAAAGGGTTGATACAATTTACCTCAGATGGGGGTCCTCCCCCAAGCTTGTTCTTCAATGACCTCCGTGGTGAGGGTTGAACTCTTGATGACGGAAGTATGCCATGAGATCGGCTTGTTGTTGTTGTAGCATGGAGTTGAAGTTGGTGAATTGAGCGTCCATGTGTTGTTGCCAGTCTCGGGTACCTTGGACATGCCCTTGGAGAGTGTTGTAGATGTCACCCGTCCTCACTTGAAGCTCCTCCATACGTCTAGAGAGGTCTGTCATTCCATGGCTATAGTCACGATGACTTCTAGCCGAAGTGGGACAACATCTTCTCATAGATGTTGGAGGGAAGATGCTAGAGCTTGAAGTGTATAGGGGTGTTTCCCATGTAGCACCTGACCATCCATGCCAAGACGGACCTTTGGTCTCATACGATGGAGGTTTAGTCCATCCACGTGCATCACACATTGGGCCCTCTTCCTCTTCGTACTCATGGACCGTGGAGGTTGTCGGGGGCGTGGCCGCTCTCCTTGCACGGCTTCTAGTTACCCTATCAGAGACATTACTTCTTCGAGCTTCCTCTATGAGGATAAGAATCAATGGTTAGCCTTCGGCATTTGTACAAATGAAAATCCGGGTTAGGTAACCGAAATTCATTGACAAAGCCAGGATAATAAAACATCAAAAAGCCATCATGATTATGCTTAAGGGTATGTCCTTGCACTATATAATCTTCTTTAATTATTTCTCGTTTGGTTTCAATACATTCAAAATAAGTATATTCTAATGCTCCTACTCTAGTAGCAATGTTGGTAATCAATGAAGTGCATTCAATTGGCCCTGTCCTTGAAATGTAATCTAACCATTATGTCATCATGACAATAACTGGATCAACTTTTATCTTTTTAAACATGGCAAATAAATTTTCTTGTTCATCAACACAGATTATTCTTACATCTCCTCTAGGGAACATAGTCATAGCCACCCATCTATGCATGAAGAGTAAAGTAGGATTGTGCAAGTGGCTATTCCTAGGAGCACTACATCTGACCTCACTAATCAATTCATGCCAAAGACTTTGTTTGTTAAACTTAGGCAAAGTGTCTAAATCTAGCAAACAACGTTTACGGAAGCCTAGGATTTCACATAATTTTTTCCACATGATATTGTATTCTTTTTGAAATAATCTAAAAGTAATACCATAAAATACTATTTTGAGGGTGCAAAGGAATTGTATAGTGAGTAGGTGTGAACATTTCTCCTCTATGTGAGCAAAATTTTCCCATTCTAGTGCACACCAAATGGAAAAGAATTCGGAATCCATACCTATTTTGGAGATCAAATCCGGATCATAAGCTTTAGTTGAGAAAACTCACAATCTTGGAGGAGCTTGCGCGCTTATGTAACACCCTCATTTTCATCCATCATGCAGTGCATACATTCTTATACATGTTTAGCATTAAGCAACATAAAAAGGAATAAGTTTAAAATGAATTAGAAGCAAAACAACAATTAAAAACCTATATAGTTGCAGACCTGTTCGGTTTGGACCCCGGACTAGTCCGGTTTTGCTCTCTGTTGACTCTCCGGACTTGTCTGCTTGTACTGCGGATTAGTCTGAATGAGCTTCTGTTGAATGTTTGAACTTGTCCGTTTTCATATACGGACTAGTGCCTTATTTGATACTTGAACTTTACGGAGTTGTCCGGTTTTTGGAAAATTGCCAAAATCCCCAGACTTGTCCGTTTTCCTCTCTGGACAATATTGGACTAGTCCGGAACCAGAACAGACTTGTCCGTTTTGGTCTCTGTTTGATATCAGACTAGTCCGGCCCCTAGCAAACTTGTCTGGTGTGCCCGACTCGGATTCAATCTTTTCCTCCATGATTTGTTATTGGGTAATTGCCTTAATTGGGCTAAAGAACTCGTGCCCAACCACTGTGGAGCTCATGTGGGACCCCTACACGGCCTCCACAAACTTGAACTCGAAATTCATCAAACTATACCACCTCCACCTCTATATAAACACCCCAACACTCACCCCTTAACCTCTTTGCCAGAAACGCCAAACCCTAATTTGTGAGAGCCGCTGTCAAGAGGAGTGCACCATAGCCAGGAGGAGGGAAGGAGGAAGGAGAGGGATCAAGCAAGATCAATCTTCATCAACTCATCATCATCATCATCATCATCAGTTCTCCACCAATTCTCCATCCTCTTTGGATCCAAATGCCAAGATCTCGAGTTTCATCGAATTCTCGACCCTTGAGTTGTTGAATTCATAGTAATTATCTTAGATCATCTTTCTACTTCAATCTTGGTCCCATAATTCAACTCAAACTATACTCTAATTGGAATTTCATCAAAAACCCTCGCCGAGCACATTTGTCCGGCCAAGTGCGGACTAGTCCAATCAACTTTCTGGTCCAGGGCGAACTTGTCCACCCCCCTGAACGAACTAGTCTGGTCTACCTGTCTGCTTTGTGCTGAATTAATTCCAAATTGATTCGAATCAACTCGAAACCTGTTCAAACTGGTTAAAAACCATTGTAACTAGTTAGTAAACATTAATAGCATCTCATTAACAAGTTCTACTTCATAATTGTATTAATCATGCATATCATGTCATATTGAGTAATATATGAGCATTTATTGATTGTAATGATTGTTTTGCATGTTTGTCTCGCGTAATAGAATGTTTTGCACAAGAGGGTGCTTTCAAGGACCTCCAGCACAAGAACATCGAAGCTTTCAACCCTAACCAATCTCAAGAGCAAGGCAAGTGTCCTTGATCATTTTGATCCTGTTTTTAAATGTTTTGTTTGCAAAATTGCATGCTTGTCTGAAATTGATGGGAAACCCAAGATAGGAGTTTACTAGTCTTGTTTGACCATCCTTGTCACTTGAGACTTGTCGTAGAGTGCCGGGAAGGGCATTTTTTACCTTTTCGCTTCGCTCTAATTAATTGGGTTGGGAAAACAACCAAATGGCTTAACTACGAATTAATGAGCACGTATATGATGAGTATTGATGAATATGGATAATGGGTAACATGGGTCTTGAGAGATCTAAGCAAGCATGGTCTGCAGATTGGGTTGGATGAGATGGTGGTTTGCTTGCCTTGGATCTAAGGCCCGATTCATGTGAGAATAAGCCAGGACAACAGTGCCACCACAAGGCCAAGTATGGGTGTGACGTAGCTGAATAATTAGTTATGATGTTGGTATTGTATGGACCATTGGATGGTGCGGGGAATGGGAGTCAAGAAGGTCTACCCTGGGAACCGCATGGCACATGAGGGGGCATGTGGGTCTGTGAGACCTATGTGTGCTGAATACATTTGCTTTGACAATATAAGTTTTGAATACTACGGAAACCCTTTTTTAACAAGGTCCGGCTCTAGGTACGATCTCCGTCATGGTCCGACGATAGGTCTGACTTGTTTTGGGTAGCTCCGGTGAGCTTTGTCTTAGTTCCGGCATGTCTTTAATAGCTCTGACATGTCTTTGTTAAGCTCTGACTTGCTTTTTCTAGCTCTGGCTTTTGGGTAGACTACTTCTGAATAGTTTTGGTAAGCTCCGACAGATGCTAGTTCTGCTAACATTGGGAAGATCCTATTGGTTGTAATTCAACTGAGTTTGTTTTAGCTTCCGGTAGCTTTTGCAAGTTTCAGAACTTGATTTTATTGTTTCTCCAAATTGTTTCAAACTTTTTTTACATTCTAAAATGTTGCTTAGTATTTATTTACTATGTTTTTGTTTCGTTTTGACTGTTATAAAAATGTCCACTTTTACTTTGGTTTGCAACATGCTTATGTAAGGTGCTCACGTAAGGTGTTGTGGTTTAGGAACTAATGAGAGTCAAGTCGAGGACTTGAGCTCGGAAGTATCGGTTGTTTGTTCATGTGCAGGTGTTGCTTGAGTTCAAGACATGGCTGGTGACGGGATCAATTGGACTAGTCTCAGGGATTAGATGAGAATCCAACAACCAAGTTTGGGAGGAATTGTGGTTGAGCTGATCAGGAGGCCACGCAGGGTGATTGAATCAAGGGCAGTGCATATGAAGGAAACTGGATGTCAAAGGAAGGTGTTCGCACGTATGCTTGTAGTGCATGACATGGAAACATGGTTCCGAAGACGGGTTATGGAATGAAAGATCTGGTTTGAAGGATCGGATCGTATTGGATAATAACTTCGGCAGCGGAGAAGTCGGTTATGGCGCGGTGGAATATATCAAGTTGGTTATGGTAGGTTTCGTAAGTTACACAAAAATAGATTGTGTTTAGGAATACAGGATGTGTTCCTGTGTTTAGTAGGAAGTCTCAAGATTGTTTCTATCTGCGAATAGGAATATCTTGAGCAGTTATGGAAAGTTTCGATTCGTGGAAGGATTAGAGTCCTAGTTTGAGTAGAGTTGGCCTTCAGGTTGGTTATATAAGCAAGGGAGGCCAGAGCTCATGTTGGATGACTTTTGGGCTCTTCCTCTTGTTTTCTATTGAATAAAGATCGTAGTTTCAAGGAACTTTTGTGTCTTGTTCGTCCGACTTGTTGTCAACAAGTTTTTCTCGTCGAGTTTCCACATAGCACAACCTTTCTTCGGTGGTTTTATCATAACTCGAGTTTTACAATTCCAATTGATGTGATTCTTTTTGATTTGTCTTCATAACCTGATTATCTATCATATTTGAAAATTTCACTATCATTGGATTTGTGGTTTTGGATCTACACAGGTTTCTTTGCAGTATTGCAGAACTGTTTTTTTACTCGGTAGAACAGATTGGCCTCTGTTTGATCTTTCGATCGTAAGTTGAGTTTTTCTCGACGGATTTCCGTGATTCTTGTCTTCGTGTCTTCGTGACTTGATTATCCACAATGTATACTACTTTTGTCATGGTTGAACATGTTTAGATTAGTCGCACACACGGTTTCTTTAATATGTCATTTTTCTACCGAGGGGTTTTCGTTGCTTCCGCTAAAAAAAGTATATACCATTCACCCCCCTCTGGTAGCTTTTACGTGCTCTTCAATCCTACAATTAGAATCAGAGCCACGGTGCTCTAATTTCTTTGATTTGCATGTGTTTTGACTAATCATCATGGAGAAATACTCCGCCAAACATTGTGTGTTTAGTGCTCAATCACCTCCTTAGGGATCTCAGGCATTTGTGACGGTTGCCAGGCAAACATGTCAACATTCGCCCGAAGGAAAGTGATGAGCGCGAGTTCCTATTTGCTGTCCAGACCTCTCGATATACAGGTGGTCTGGGCAGGATCTGAACCAATTTGGACGACTTTGACGGGAATGTTGGTGTCGCCACTTGGCTGCACACGTGGTGCAGAGGTTGAGTATCAGTGACGAGTGCTCAAGGTTGAGCAGCTAGCTCCTTGCCGGATGCTTCCTCCTGCGCTATTGTAAGCGCGTGGAGTTCTTCCAGCGCAGTGACTCCTGCAGTACGGTACCCGTGGATCCGGAGAACGCCCGAAGGTGTCGACATCTTCAACAGCAAGTAGCCATAGTGGGCTACGGCCATGAAACTATACAGGGCACGCCTGCCTAGGATGGATTTAAAGGGTAAGCTAATGTGAGCCACGTCAAAGACCAGCTTCTCAGTTCTATATTTCTCCCGAGTCTCGAAGGTCACCGGGAGAATATTCTAGCCGAGAGAACTGATGGCCCTCGGACCTACCCCAGAGAAAAGACATGAGGATCGAAGGTCCGAGAGTCAGAGCTGGATCTGGACGAAAGCTTCATAGCTTAGGAGGTTGAGTGGTGACCCTCCGTCCACCAAGACATGGTAGAGCTAGACATTGTTTATAGTAGGAGATACCATCAACGGTAGTTGACCAGCACCAATCATGTTCCTAGGGCAGTCTGTAGCATCAAAAGTGATGTTAGCGTCAATCCACTTCTGATGGGATTCTGCCCTGGCGGTCGGAGCTGTGGTAGCCATCTTCCAATACATTATCTTGAGGATGAGGCGAGAGGTGATATCACAGGACCCTCCATAGATGGTATTGAGGGTCTTCCAACGCTCGTTGTCAGAGATGTCAGAATTGTCGTCGACTGTGTAGTACACAGCTTTCAGGACCATCTTTGGGGTCCTGGAAGCCTAGCTCTGAATCAGCCGGAGCTTTGTTGACTTTCTGCTTTCCTTCTCGCTGGCGAAAAGGAGCTTCTTCCCGGCACTTGTTGAAGCGCTCAACAAGGTTCTGGACCTCGCGGGAATCTTCAAGATTGTGAGTGTCCGTTTTGTGGAGTGGACACCACATCTTTGGACCGCTGCCATCTTCAGATGAAGGTCGAGGTCACTTTTCAAGCGTGGCCCCTGGCCACCCGGAGCTATAGCAACTGCGACGGCAGGCATGTTAGCCGATGGCTTCTTCTTGCTGTTGGGTTTTTTCTTCTTCTTTGCACTACCAGAGGTAGTTGCTTCAGCCTTGGAGGACTTTTTGTTAGCCTCCGGAGCTGGCTTGGAGTGCATTTCACGGTGCTCAGTAGCCCTGGCGCATTTGTTGTCCAGGCTGAAGAGTTCTGTGACATTGGCGACTTCTTTCATTGCAAGCTTCTCCAGCATCTTCTTATCTCGGACGCCCTGTCAAAATGCTACAACAACAGATGTGTTGGAGATAGAAGGAATGGTATTCCATACTTGGGAGAAGACTCCCCTGACTTATGTTGTACGGTAAATAGACCCCGTTTCGTGCCACACAAGGTGTAAGCACTCCCAAAGTTGGTGGTGACCTAGATGCATAGCTCCGCCCAACTGTGGATGGAGTCAGGCAGAAGGCTCATGAACCAGGACCTGGCGGTCCCAGTTAGAGCCACAGTGAAATAATTGGCCATTATGGCCTCACTGCCCCCCGCCGCGAGATTAGCGGTAGAGTAGATTTGGAGGAACTCGACGGGGTTGACTGTCCTGCGGCAGATGAGGCTAGAACTTCTGCGGCCACCGGGCCATGCATAAGTGCATGGCCAGGGCTGAACAACTGCTCCCTACTCCCAAAGGAGAAGGTTTTTCCCAAACCTCTCACCTTTCGCGAGCGTGCTCGATGTGGACATGGTCGTCATCCTTCCTGTAACGGCGGTCATGCTCTGACCGTAGATCAGGGGTCGAGAGCTTTGACGCAGTATTAGTGCGACGTGCCCCAAAGGGCAGTGACGTCACTTGTTGGGACACATCACATCTCCTGTTCTATGAAACTTGAGGACCAAGTCTACCAGACAGGGTCCTCCGCTGTGAAGTTGCCTACCCAGCACGGGGTGGGCCTTGGTTACTGATGGCATCAGCTGTTTCTGCAACCAGATGTTCGACATCAGTACGCCATTGTTCCATGGCTGCCGGAGGAGCTCCAAACGCTGGAGGGCACTGGAGCAGAGTGCGTGCAGCGATTAGCGCATTCTCCGGGTTGTTTGTTGATGCAGTCACTGACACAAGGGCACCATCCTATTGTCAGGCATTGGCAGCCAGAGCAGGTGGTGGTGGTGGTGCAGCAACACCCATCGGGACAACAGCGCCTACTGGTTGTTGAACATTGGAGGGATTTCCTCTATCAGGGTGTCCGGCGTTGTCGTTGGACGATGCTGCTACGGAGTTCACCATCTTGAAATCTCAAGGCTGCCCCTACCTGGCGTGCCAAATGTCAAAGTGTGTGATCGACACTTCCCCCGTTACTACTAGATTGTAGCCCACGGAGGTTCGTGATTGGTTGGGGCATGCGTGAGATTACGAACAAGACAGTAACACAAGGACTTTTACGTGGTTTGGGCCACCTGAGCGTAAAACCCTACTCCACTGGATGTGTGTTGATGTATGAGTATGTGGTGGCTTGTGTGCGTATGAGCTTAGTTGTCTCTGTACCATGCAACACAACCCTTTTATAGTCCAAGGGCTGGCCGTTACATTGTCAGCCTGGCCCAACATGTGGCCCTAGCGGTATTTAATTGCCTAATACATGATTTGTATGTATTAAGCGTAATTAACAGTGTTATAACTCGCCTTAATAGCGTCATTACCGGTATTAAGTGTCCTCTGATCGTGTGTCATTAATATGGCATTAATGTCACGTAATCAATTCTTGAAACTGTAGGTTTAACTGCCCCTTGAATAAGTGTGTCGTTGGAGATCCGCCAGTCCTCTCGTTGCTGTCTTATGTCAGGAGGCTCTACACGTGGTGGCCCCGGAGCTTCCCATTGTGGGGAGGAAGGTCCCGAGCCACGATACATGTGGCAGCACTGGAGCTTCCTTCTAATGGGGGTTAGGTCCGGGGTCACTTGACACGTGGTAGGAATGGAGCTTACCTATGAAAGGAAAATTGGGTCCGGCCTTGTGTTACACGTGGCGGTGCTGGAGCTACCCAAATTAGCGAGGCGGGTCTAGTGCGGTGCAACACATGGAGCCTTCGGAGGTCTTCAACTTGAACGGGTGGAACTTCGTGGAAACAATTTGGTTCAAGACTTGTGCATGTGTGATGGAATGAAGTGGATGTGGATATTTGAGATGCCTTCCTTTTGAGTGGACTCTCTTATTTTCCAGGGATGAAACATGGCTACTTTTCTTTCTCTTTTTTTTTCTCATGCTTATTATGCAAGCATGCATTTTTTTTTCTTTTTCTTTTTCTTGTAGCCATGTCTTCTACTCCCTTTTTATGCAATAAATTTTAGAGAGAGTACTAAGCATGAATGGTATGGAGTTTCTCTTTTTATTGTGGAATGGTGGTATGACGGAATTTTGCTTACTTCTAGTGAAGAAGTATAGCATGTGCAAGTGAATTCTTAAATTCAAAAAATAATGAATGAAATTTCACATAGGTCTATACTAGTTTGACAAAGCTCAATGTGGAGGCAAAAGCATATGCGTAAGGTCTATCAATGTAATGTATCATATGGCTTTGGTAGGTATTTCCAATCAATTGAGAGTAACTTAAATCTTTTTAAAATTCCTCCAGAAATCTAAGTTTCACTTTCAAACTAGGAATAGCAACCCTATCACTATATCATATCTCACAACAACCTAGAATGGATTAAGCTTTTTCTACCCACAATTTCCAAATCAAGGAAAAAGCAATTTTAGCCAATGAGAGCAATATGTTGGAGAGTAGTGAGTTGTAAACTAGGGACTTAGGAAAATTAAAACAGTGCAACTAATCATCATTTCATGTATGTGAATTCAAAGTCATTCTTATCACACATCATTTATTTTATTTGAAAACAAATCAATCCTACTTATTATTTATATTTTTTTTATGTAAGGTGGATGATGGTTGAATGGAAAATAAATATGCAAAGTGGTTGATACAATTTACCTCAAGTGGATGTCCTCCCCCAAGCTTGTTCTTCAGTCACCTCCGTGATGAGGGTTGAATCCTTGATGATGGAAGTATGCCTAGAGATCTGTGAGGCCCGGTTCCGAAAATGAACCAAGAGAACGCATAAGTGTGCCCAGGACATTAAACACACATACACGAGTGCAATCACAAAAGGATATACAATAAATTACCACAGAACAAGATTAATTAACCACTTCTATTACACAATTCATAATATCCTCGAGTACAAGCTCTAATGAATATTAATGACAAGTTTCAACTAATGCAACTGAAATAAACTAAATAAGCAAACTAAGCAGCATAAGCAAATAGGGTATAACGCAGCTCAAATCAACACCACAGGCAATGCTGATGGTAGACACGGCCTAGAACTCCACATGATCATTATTAAACTCCCAATCCTGACCTGCAACTATTGGTGGTGGAATTGCAAGGGTGAGTACATGTCGTACTCAGCAAGTGTGGAAAGTATGACATGTAGCTGATTCAAATGACGAATATAATAATGGCTATGTGCTGAAAAGTACATTAGAACATTTGAAAAAAGCAACATATTATATGTATGTGAAATACCACATCATAAACCATAATTAATATCATAGTACCAGTCCATATTTCATTACCACCATCCATATATCAGATTTCACTATTACCATTAATCATATCCAATACCAGAAATTAATCAATAACCATTACCAAACCACCCCAATACCAAGTTTCCTCTAATCATGTGAGGGTCCAGGTTGCTCATAATTGGGAGCACGGCTATCATGATAGTTTAAGACACTCTGCAGAGGTTGTACCACTTTACCCATGTGTTTGTGATTTCATCACCTTTCGATGACTATAGAATCTCAATTATTTCGTCTCACCCTTCCTTAGGTGTGTGGCCAGGAGATCACAAAATAGCCTTTACAAAAGGATTACTTACTTTTTTAGACCCCACTGAGGTTTCACCAGTGGAGATACCTCCAACTGAGCACATCTTCAACCAAGGGCCCCCTCTTGAGCCATTCAGACCCCAAGGTAGTCCCTCCAATCATCAACAAACCCAACCCGACTACCCCTTCCTCGAGCATCCTTAATGGTCCAAATAGCACTGGCAAAGCCCTAATTAATCAGCTATGCTGCACCCATACTTGTCCTTGTGGTGGCACTGTAAATCCTGGATGGTCGCTCCACGAACCGGTCCTTAGATATAAAGCAAGCAAACTACCATAAAATCCAACCCATCCACATACCATGCTTGCTTAGATCACCCATTACCATATCATATTAACCAGTTTTGTAAACAAAAACATTTATTTCAGAAACAGGATTAATGTGCTTCAAGGACACTTGCCTTGCTTTTGGGATTACTTCTGGTCAAAGTGTTCAAACTCTTGGTGTTGGAGATCCTCTGCGGCACTCTCTAATGCAAATCCGTTTAATCCGCACAACAAACATACAAGACAAGAAACTCAATCAAAGAGTGCACAGATATTACTCAATATGACATGACATGCATGATTAATGCCAATGCAAAGAAAAACTAGTGAATGAGTTATTCATGATGTTCACTAATCATTTACAGTGGTTATTAACAGGTTTATATAGGTTTGGAAATTATTCGAAACAATTTAGATGTAATCCAACAGGAAATAGATTGCAAAAATTAGACAAGTCCGCAGGAGGCCGGACTAGTCCGCACTGCGCAGGAACAACAGATTAGGGTTTTCTAGATCGACGTGAATTTGGAGATTTAGGGTTGAATTAACATAAGGAAAAGAGAATAGAAGGTATACCTGGGGTTTAGGACTCCAATGAATCAAGGATCTTGGAGTCAACACTTGGATCTTGACAATCTAGGGTTGATGAAGAACTTGATGGTGAATTGGCGATGGAGAACGTGAAGTTGATGGAGATCTTGGTCCTCTTTCGTTTCCTCCTCTTCTTCTTCTTGCTCTAGATCTCCTTCTCCCTCCTTGGTGGCGGCTATTCAGTAGCTAGGGTTTGGGTGAGGTGAAAAAGTGACAAATAGATGTCAAGCCAAGGGGTGGTGTTGTTTATATAGAGGTGGAGGCTAGGGTTAAAAGGATTTCGAGTTTGAGATGAGTAGAGGCCGGTTTAGAGTCCCTCATGGGATCTAAAAGAGTTAGGCACGACGTTCCTAGGCCCACTTAACATAAAACCCAAGAAACAAGTCGTGAAACAAAAGATCAACTCAGAGCCGCGATTTATCAAACAAGTCTGAAAAGGGCCGGACTAGTCCAAAGTTGGATAGAGAGATATTGGACAAGTTCAGACTACATCGGACAAGTCTGAACTTGGTTAGAGGAAAATCAGACAAGTCTGGCCAAAACCGGACAAGTTCGATTTTATTCAGAAGAAAAAATGGACAAATCCGCTGGAATATCGGACAAGTCCGGACAAGTCTAGGGACTTAGCAAATTTTCAAGGAATTGGAACACCGTACTTGTCCGCACAGGAGCGGACAAGTCCAAAATTGTTTAGAGGCAAAAATAGACTAGTCCGCAGCAAAACGGACAAGTCTGATCGAAGTTAGAAAGAAATTGGACTAGTCCGCACCAAAATCGGACTAGTCCGCACTTCCCAGAATTCTTAAGTGCAGTTTTGCTCTAAATTCATTTTAAACTCATTCCTTTTTATGTGGGTTAATGTTAAACATGTATATGAATGTATGCAAAGCATGATGGATAAAAATGAGGGTGTTACAAACCTACCCCCCTTAAAATGAATCTCGCCCTCGAGATTTGACGCGGAAGAGAAGAGATAGGGAAATTCCTTTTTGAGGTTTTCCTCCAACTCCCATGTTGCTTCTGATTCTGTGCGATGCTTCCATTGAACTTTACACCATCTAATAGTCTTGTTCCTTGTGACCCTCTCCTTGGTTTCCAAGATTTTGACCGGTTGCTCGGCATGAGTCAGGTCTGCCTCTAATTCCAATTCTTCCATTGGCACTTGTTCTTCCAGCACCCTTAAACACTTCTTGAGCTGGGAAACATAAAACACATCATGAACATCTGAAAGATGAGCTGACATCTCCAATTTATAGGCTACTTCTCTTCTTTTGTCTAAAATCTTGAATGGTCCAATGTAGCAAGGTGGTAGCTTGCCTCTTATGTTAAACCTCTTATGACCTCTCATCGGTGACACCTTGAGGCAAATGAAGTCTTCCACTTCAAAGGCTAGTTTCCTTCTCCTATTGTCCGCATAGCCTTTTTGCCTTGATTGAGCAGCGCTCAAATTTTCATGAATTATCTGAACTTGTTTTTCAACTTCTTACAACACGTCAGGTCCAAATACTTGAGTTTCCCCTATCTCATTCCAGAACAAAGGTGTCCTACACTTCCTTTCATATAGTGCTTCATAAGGTGACATTTTCAAGCTTGCTTGGTAACTATTGTTGTATGAGAATTCTGCATATGGCAAGCTTTTGTCCCAACTTTTCCCATGCTTCAAAACACAAGCTCTTAACATGTCCTCTAAAATTTGGTTGGTCCTCTCAGTTTGCCCATCCGTTTGAGGATGATATGCTGAGCTGAAATTCAACCTTGTTCCCAAAGCTTCATGCAACTTTTGCCAAAATCTGGAGGTAAATTGAGAACCTCTATCTGACACTATCTTCTATGCATCTCCATGCAAACACACTATTCTTCCCATATACAGTTCCGCCAACTTCTCTCCAATGAAGGTGGTCGTGACTGGAATAAAATGAGCTGAGTTTGTTAACCGGTCCACAATTACCCATATTAAGTCATACCCGAACTGAGTTCGCGGTAAGCCAACTATGAAGTCCATACCAATTTCTTCCCACTTCCATTTCGGGATCTTCAATGGCTGCAGTAATCCCGCTGGCCTTTGATGTTCTGCCTTGACTTGGTGACACACATCACATACTATGTCCTTTTTCATGCTAGCCCACCAATAACAAGTCCTCAAGTCTTTGTACATCATCGTACAACCGGGGTGAATCGAGTATGGAAAGTCATGTGCCTCCTTTAATATTGTCTCCTGAATATGCTTCACATTAGGCACGACAATCCTCTTACCAAGCCATAGAGCGCCATGTTCATCCTCATCAAATCTGAATTCTCTCCCTTCTTGGGTTCTTTCCTTGATTTCTTGGACTTCCTCATCATTTACCTGACCCTTTTGGATTTCTTGCTCCAAGGTCGGATTTAACTCCATCATCCCCATCTCATTCACAAATCCGAGATTCAACCGTTCAAACTCCTTACATAACTCGGGTGGTAATTCTCGAACCGTGAGATTGTGACTTACTCCCTTTTCTACTAAAGGCATCGGCCACTACATTAGCCTTTCCCGGGTGATAGTTGATCCCACATCATAATCCTTGACGAGCTTCAACCATCTTTGCGGCCTCAAATTCAGGTCCGTTTGTGTCAATATGTACTTGAGACTCTTATGATCTGTGTAAATTTCACACCATGACCAACAAATGTGGTGTCTCCAACTTTTCAATGTGTGTACCATGGTTGCAGTTCCAGATCATGCGTTAGGTAATTCTGCTCATGTTTCTTCAATTGTCTCGATGCGTAAGCAACCACTTGACCTTCTTGGATCAATACACATCCAAGTCCTTGCCTTGATGCATTACAATATATGTCGAAACTCTTGCTTACATCCGGCAAAACCAAAATTGGGACTGTTGTTAACCTTCTCTTCAACTCCTCAAAACTTTCTTGACAAGCTTAAGTCCATTGAAATGCTTTCTCCTTCATTAGCAGTTCCGTCATTGGCTTGGGTATCTTTGAGAAGTCCTTGATGAATTGATGGTAATATTTAGCCATCCCAAGAAAACTCCTTATTTCCTTTATGTTTTGTGGTGGCTCCCACTTTAGCATATCCCTCACTTTTCCCAGGTCGACCGATACTCTTCCTCCTGTGATGATATGACCCAAAAATGACACCTCTTTCAACCAAAGTTGGCACTTGCTGAACTTGGCATACAATTGGTGCTCCCTCAATTTCTGCAATGTGGGCCTCAAGTGTTCCTTATGTTCCTTCTCATCCTTTGAGTAGATCATGATGTCATCAATTAACACCACAACAAACTTATACAAGTACTCCATGAAGACCTTATTCATGAGGTGCATAAAATAGGCAGGCGCATTGGTCAATCTGAAGGACATAACGGTATACTCATAAGATCCATATCGTGTTCTGAAAGCGGTTTTGGGTATGCCCGATGGCCTAATCTTCATTTGAAAGTATCCTGATATCAAATCAATCTTGGAGAAAACACAAGCACCCTTCATCTGATCAAACAAATCCTCTATGCAGGCAAGGTGCATTTGTTCTTGATGGTCACCTCATTGAGAGCTCGGTAATCCACACACATCCTTTGTGATCCATCCTTCTTATCCACGAAAAGAATAGTCGCTCCCCAAGGTGAAGAATTGGGGCGAATAAAACCCTTCTCTAGTTGCTCTTGAATCTGCTTCTTAAGCTCTTCTAATTCCTTAGGTGGCATCCTATATGGTCTCTTAGATATAGGTGCAACTCCAGGTATTAAATCAATAACAAATTCAATGTCTCGATCAGGTGGCATACCTGCCAACTCATCAGGAATCACATCCAAAAATTCGCACACCACTAGAATCTCCTCAACTGCAGCACCGTCCATGTGATTCAGTTCCAAATGCTTTGGTGAGTGTTGAGATGCTTCGAATTCTACGGTGATCCCTTCCTCATTGGTCAACTTCACCGTCTCTGTGGCACACTCAGTAACTCCATTGTGCTTCCTCAACCAGTCCATACCAAGTTAATGTCCAATCCTTGAGAATCCAAAACAATGAGGTTGGCGAAGAAATCTACCCCCCTTATTCTAAGGCTTACTTTTGGACACACTATATTTGTCCTCATCTCTCCTCTAAGTGACTTAACCAATAGAGTAAACTTCATATGAGAGATAGGCAAACTATACTTGGCAACATATTTCGATGCAATAAATGAATGCGATACTCCATAATCAAATAACATAGTCGCCGGGTTGGAGTTTCCGAGAAACATACCAATCACCATGTCCTCCGCTTGTTGCGCATCCTCCGTATAGACATGGTTCATGTTGCCACGATCAAAATTCTGCTGTCCACGCTTCCCTTGTGACTATCCTCCATTGGGTCTCGGGTTTCGCCTCGATGCATTGCTTCCTTGACCAAGGTCTGACTTAGGAAATTGATGTGCAAAGTGTCCAGCTTCTCCACATGTATAGCACTTCTTTGCTATGCTAGAATTTGGACAGACTTGATTCTACGCATTGGCACCAGGAAAGTTGGCACGAGGTGCAAAAGGCATTGGAGGCATAGGTGCTTGCATGACAGGGCATTGCTGCACAAACTGAGTTGGGCGCGGTGCATAACTAGGGCGCTGTACAGGAGCATAAGAGCTAAAATATGGCACATTTGGTGGCGCAAAGCGAGGGCGCACATTACTTCCTTGTTGCTATCCTTGATATGGCGCCTTCCTCTTGTTTTCTTGCTCCATCTCACGGACCTTGTTCTCCACAACAATTGCCTTGTCCACAAGCTTCTGAAAGTTGACATAATCACAGTTGAGCAATTGCACTTGGATGTCATTGTTCAAGCCTCTCATGAACAAGTATTGCTTCCGGTTGTCCCGACTAACATCTTCAGGGGCATACCTTGAAATTTGAGTGAATTTATTGATATATTCACCCACGCTCGATCTTCTGTGCCTCAGGTTCTCAAATTCTTGCCTCTTCAAGATCATAACGCCCTCCGACACATAATGAGAACGGAAGCTTTCCTTGAACTCAGCCCAAGTGATCCTTTCCGGATTCTCATGAGCATTGCAATAAGCATCCCACCAATCCACAACTGCTCCAACTAGTTGATGAGAAGCAAATAGAACCTTCTCCCGATCACTGGATTGGACAATAGCTAGCTTTTCCACATACTTGAGCCAATTATCAGCATCCATAGGGTCAGCGGCTTGAGCAAAGGTTGGCAGCCTAGTCCTCATAAACTCTCCCAACCGGTATGAGGACATGGGGGTGGCGGTGGAGGCATGTGGGGCGGATTGTTGACGTTACCAGCCTGCAGCTTCCCCATAGTTTGTATCATGGTCTGCATGAGCTGGTTCTGCATCGCCAATAGTTCTTCAATGTTGATAGCTCCATGAGCAGGTCCTTGTCCATGGTTATTCTGAGGTTCTCCATTGTTCTCCTCCCCATCATTGCCATCCCTCTGGTTGCAAGTCCTCACCATCCGAAGAAAAGCAAGAGACAAGAATTTAGAATGCGTCCCCAACTATATGCATCAAGGGATATGAAAATAAGCAACTACCGATACTAGCCTACATCGACATGGCAATGGTAAAGTATCCCAAAATTCTCTATTAAGCACACAAGCAAACAATATATAGCAAACAACACACCAAGCAAAAACACATCGATTCCTGAGTGCTCCTATGTGCTCTAAAGTGTCCATTCTATCTAGGTTGTGTCCTACGATCAACATGTGGTTCTGATACCAATTTGTGACACCCGGTTCTGAAAATGAACCAAGTGAACGCATATGAGAGCCCAGGACGTTTAACACACATACACGAGTGCAATCACAAAAGGATATACAGAAAATTACCACAAAACAAGATTAATTAACCACTTTTATTACACAGTTCATAATCTGCTCGAGTACAAGCTCTAATGAATATTAACGACAAGTTTCAACTAATGTGGCGGAAATAAACTAAATAAGCAAACTAAGCAAACTAAGCATCATAAGCAAATAGGGTATAACGCAACTCCAATCAACACCACAGGCAAAGCTGACGGTAAACACGACCTAGAACTCCGCATTATCATCATTGAACTCCCAATCTTGATCTGCAACTGTTGGTGGGGGAATTGCAAGGGTGAGTACATGTCGTACTCAACAAGTGTGGAAAGTATGACATGTAACTAATTCAAATGACGAATATAATAATTGCTAAGTGCTGAAAAGTACATTAAAACATTTGAAAAAAAACCAACATATTATATGTATGTGAAATAACCCATCATAAACCATAATTAATATCATAGTACCAGTCTATATTTCGTTACCACCATCCATATACCAGATTTCACCATTACAATTAATCATATCCAATACCAGAATTTAATCCATAACCATTACTAAACCATCCCAATATCAAGTTTCCTCTAATCATGTGAGGGTTCATGTTGCTCATAATTGGGAGCACGGCTATCATGATAGTTTAAGACATTCTCCATAGGTTGTACCACTTTACTCACGTGTTTGTGATTTCATCACCTTTCGATGACTATATAATCTCAATTATGCCATCTGACACTTCCTTAGGTGTGTGGCCAAGAGATCACAAAATAGACTTTACAATGGGATTAATAGCCTATTTAGACCCCACTGAGGTTTCACCGGTGGCGATGCCTCCAACTGAGCACATCTTCACCCATGGGCCCCCTCTTGAGCCATTCAGATCCCAGGGTAGTCCCACCAATCATCAACAAACCCAATACGACTACCCCTTCCCCAAGCATCCTTAATGGTCCACATAGCACTGGCAAAGCCCTAATTAATCAGCTACGCCGTACCCGTACTTGGCCTCGTGGTGGCACTGTAAATCCTACATGGTCGCTCCACGAACTGGTCCTTAGATCTGTAGCAAGCAAACCACCATAACATCCAACCCATCCACATACCATGCTTGCTTAGATCACCTATTACCATATCATATTAACCAGTTCGTGTTAACCATAATCTCATTAATGCATAATTAAGTTAAGTGGTATAGTTGTGTTCCATCCCAAATAATTAAGCAAAGCAAAAAGGTAAAGATCCCATCCCGCCTCTCTACCAAAAATTCTAGGTGACAACGGTGGTCAAACAAATTTAGTGAACTTCCTATCATAGGGTTCCCATCAAATTGACACAAGCATGCAGTTCTGTAAACGAAAACATTTATTTCAGAAATAGGATCAGTATGCTTCAAGGACACTTGCCTTACTCTTGGGATTTGTTCGGGTCAAAGTCTTCAAACTCTTGGTGCTGGAGATCCTCTGCGGCACTCTCTAGCTCAAATCCGTCTAATCCACACAATAGACATACAAGACAAGAAACACAATAAAAGATTGCACAAATATTACTCAATATGACATGACATGCATGATTAATGCTAATGCAAAGCAAAACTAGTGAATGAGTTATTAGTGATGTTCACTAATCATTTACAATGGTTATACAGGTTTGGAACTTATTCGAAACAATTTAGATTTAATCCAACAGGAAATAGATTGCAAAAATCAGACAAGTCCGCACGAGGTCGGACTAGTCTGCACTGCGCAGGAACAACAAATTAGGGTTTTCTAGATCAACGTGAATTTGGAGATTTCGGGTTGAATTCACGTAAGGAAAAGAGAATAGAAAGTATACCAGGGGTTTATGACTCCAATGAATCAAGGATCTTGGAGTCAACACTTGGATCTTGACAATCTAGGGTTGCAGAAGAACTTGATGGTGAATTGGCGACGGAGAACGCGAAGTCAATGGAGATCTTGGTCCTCTTTCATTTCCTCCTCTTCTTATTCTTTCTCTAGATCTCCCTCTCCCTCCTTGGTGGCGGCTATTCACGAGCTTGGGTTTGGGTGAGGTGAAAAAGTGGCAAATAGATGTCAAGCCAAGGGGTGGGGTTGTTTATATAGAGGTGGAGGCTAGGGTTAGATGGATTTCGAGTTTGAGATGAGTAGAGGCCGTTTTAGAGTCCCTTATGGGCTCTAAAAGAGTTGGGCACGACGTCCCTAGGCCCGCTTAACGTAAAACCAAAAAAAAGTCATGAAACAAAAGATCAATTCGGAGTCGCGATTTATCAGACAAGTCCGAAAAGGGCCAGACCAGTCCAAAGTTGGATAGAGACATATCGGACAAGTCCAGACTATATCGGACAAGTCTGAACTTGGTCAGAGGCTAGTCAGACAAGTATGGCCAAAACTGGACAAGTCCGATTTTAGTCAGAGGGAATAACGGACAAGTTCTCTAGAATACCGGACAAGTCCGAACAAGTTCAGGGACATAGCAAATTTTCAAGCAATTGGAACACTAGACTAGTCCGCACAGGACCGGACAAGTCCAAAATTGTCCAGAGGCACAAAAAACTAGTCTGCAGCGAAACGGACAAGTCCGATCGAAATCAGAGAGAAATCAGACTAGTCCGCACCAAAATTGGACTAGTCCGCACTTCCCAAAATTCTTAAGTGTGGTTTTTCTCTAAATTCATTTTAAACTCATTCCATTTTATGTGGGTTATTATTAAACATGTATATGAATGTATGCAATGCATGATGGATGAAAATGAGGGTGTTACAAGATCGGCTTGTTGTTGTTGTGGCGTGGAGTTGAAGTTGGTCAATTGAGCATCCATGTGTTGTTGCCAGTCTTGGGTACCTTGGACATGCCCTTGGATAGTGTTGTAAGTGTCACCCGTTCTCACTTCAAGCTCTTCCATACGTCTAGTGAGATCCGTCATTCCTTGGCTATACTCACCATGACTTCTAGCCGAAGAGGAATGACATCTTCTCATGGACATTGGAGGCAAGCTCGTAGAGATTGAAGTGGATAGGGGCGGCTCCCATGTGGCACCTGGCCATCCATGCCCAAACGGACCTTCAGTCTCATACGATGGAGGTTGAGTCCATCCAGGTGCATCACCCGTTGGAGCCAGGACCAGGTCGGCCGACCCCCCCCCCCTAGTCGACCGACTAGGTCCTGGCGCCAAACGCTGTCAAACAACATGTGTTGGCTCCTCCTGGCTTGAAGAGGTCATGGGTGAATTATTCGCGCGCTTTTGGTGGCAAGAACCGACCCTTCTCCATGCTATAAATTGGACCCGTCACCCCTCACTTCAACACACACCACTTGAGCATCATTCTATTGTATACACTAGTTCTCTTAGTACTTAGTGGAGTTAGGCTACAGAGAGGAGAGCCTCCAGTCCCAAGTCCAAGTTGGGAAAGGTATGGCTCATGTATCTTTTCTTATATTTGTGACTTTGTGCATAATAAAGATATTATCTTTAGTCTTCTTTTATTCATATACTTGTATGAAGTGTTTCTTGTTTGATTGTGGATTCCATGTATGTGGTAGGAGTAGTCTTGATGATTATGCCACAACACTCTTAATCTATCATCATAAACACTACAAACCCTCACTATAGTCTAATTAGTTATGATATGATCATGTTAATATGAATCACTTGTGCTATGTATAAACATTGGTTCATTGATGATTTAGTTCATTGCCTTTAGGATGGCTTGTGCCCGGGCTCTTAGGGTAATTACTTAATATGCTAGCATGGTGCTAGAATAGGAGGTAGCATTGAATGTCTCGTAGACCCACGGATTGAAGAGGTAGGCAGTAGGTGGTGACAGCCCTATCTGTCCTTTGTAATCCTGCGCGTTCAGCTATGCCACAGACACTTGGCGGGAGTCACCTAGTGTTGCTAGGGGTAAACCTGTGCCCGATGTGTTGAACAACTTAGCATAAGTATTCACCATTGGCATGCTCATTAGTATCTAACCAGGCTATGTATATGTATATTAGAAGCATTGCAGGAGTAACTCCCCAACTCTAGGTCTAACCTCCACTAGGACCCATTTACCCCTTAGACTAGATTGCTTAGGTATGTGTCATACTACCCATATATTATCAACTTACCCCTTTATTGATAATTGATTAGTATCCCATAGCTTGATCATAAGAGTAGTGTTTACTTTACTCCATTGTCTTCCTTTGAGACAGATATGACACCCTTGGTACTCTTGATTGAAATGCTACACGATAGTTTCCGTGCGCTTGCGGACCTCATCTCTTTCGAGAGATGATCTGTGATGTAAGAAACGTCAACAGTAATCGAATTTAAATGACAAAGTCGAGATGATAAAATAACAAAGAGCCATCTTGATCATTCTTAAGGGTATGTCCTTGCACTAAATAATCTTCATCAATTAATTCTCTTTCATTTTCAATATACTCAAATGAAGAATATTCTAGTGCTCCTATCCTAGTAGAAATACGAGTAATCAATGAAGTGCATTCAATTGGCCCTGTTCTTGGAATGTAATCTAACCATTGTGTCATCATGGCAATAACTGGAGAAACTTTTATCTTTTTAATCATGGTAAATAAAATTTTCAGCTCATCATCATGCACTACCCTTATGTATCCTCTAGGGAATATAGTCATTGCCACCAATTTATGCTTGAAGCGTAAAGTAGGGTTGTGTAAGTGGCTATTCCTAGGTGCACTACTTCTGACCTCACAAGTTAAATCTTGCCAAAAACTACGTTTGTTAAAATTAGGCAAAGCGTCTAAATCTAGTAAACAACGTCTATGGAAGCCTATGATTTCACTTTATTCTTTCCATAGGATGTTGTATTCTTTTTGAAATAATCTAAAAGTAATAACATCAAATCCTATTTTGAGTGTACAAAGGAATTGTATGGAGAGAAGGCGTGAACCTCTCTCCTCTATGTGAGCAAAGTTATCCCGTTCTAGTACACTCCAAAAGGAAAAGAATTCAAAATCCTTAACTATTTTTGAGATCAAATCTAGATCATAAGCTTTTGTATGAGAAAACTCACAATCTTGGAGGAGCTTGCGTGCTTGATCTTCAACTTCACTTTGTATGTCGAGGTCATCGTCGTAAAGAAGTTGATGAGGGTTGCTTCTCTCACCCATGGGAGTGTCTTCACCTACACTCCTCCACCGTGAACTTGGTGTAGCAACAGAAGAAGGCGTGCACTTGAGTCTCCATCGTGGCTTGAGCTTGCAGCCTCCTTCCTCTTTCCAAACAACCTCTTCATCCCTTTCATGGCCACAACAAACAAGAACACAACAAGGCAAAAACTCCGAAGAGGTGATGTTAGCAAAAGCAAAACCCCTCGACGAATTTTCCCTTGAGGAACTTGAGAGAAAATTGCAAATGCAGACAAAAGCAAAATCTTTTTGAGTTGGGAATTGATCAAGAGCACTTCAATGAAGAGCAAGAAAAAAAATTGTGAGCAAGAGTGCCTTTGGGGAGGTATGAAATGAGGTGAAGTGTGAGTAGAAGTGCTCCTTGGCCACCATTTATAGTGTGCACTCCCCATGGTCACTAGGGAATCAAATGTAGTCGTTCGAGGAGAGAGAGCCAAAATGGCTCCTTCCCCTAGTTGGCCGAATAGGGGGGGGGGGGGGGGGGGGGTTGGCTACACTAACAAGTGGACCCCAGAGTTCTGTATCCCCAACGGCTATGGAATTAGCACATTCGTGTGTTACCACTTTTGCAGCTTAGAAAAATAACAATTTTCTTTTTGAGAAATAAAGAAATAAAAATGATACATGAGAATATAAGATTCACAACTCACTATGAAAAACCAAATATGCAGTTGGGAAAATCAAACTAAATGGGGAAAACCAAATAAATAGAAAAGAAAAATCAAAAAAAAGGATAACTACCAAGTTAACCTATTGGCTAGGTCTCACCACCATTCGATGAGATGGACATTCCTCCTTATTCATTTATTGACATCTGGGCCCAGAGGGATGGGCTTGAACGGCTTGTCTTGCTTATTCCGCCATTCCTTCTTTGGCAGCTTGGTGGACTTTGGCCTTTGGGGAGGCCAAAACTTCTCCGTCTTTTTAGGGTGTCGGTGTGGATGATAAGATGGGTTCTCCGCATAGATCAAATTCCTCATGAATGCACAGAGCGGGTCCACCTTTGGAGTGATTTCGACCTCTTGAATGTGCTTACATTCGGCCTATACTTGATACGGATCATGGAACATTGCTCCAACTTTGGCGAAAGTTAAACTTCTCCTCCTTGCCATTGATATGGAAGTGGATTTCTCCAGCTCCCACATCTATGTGAGCCTTTGCGGTGCTTAGGAATGATAGCTCAAGCATTAGTGGGGTATCCTTCTCCAACTCCATGTCGAGCACCACAAAATACATGTGTATGAAGCAATTTTGGATGTTCACCAGAACATCTTCAGCAATACCCGCTGGATAATGGATTGAAGAATCAGCCACTTGGAGCTGCATTGGTGTTGGAGTAAGCTCCGTGAAGTTTAGCTGGTCGAAAACCACCTTGGGCATCACACTCACACTTGCTCTAAGGTCACAAAGGGCCTTGTCAAAGTGGTGAGCCCCAATGGAGCATGAAATTGTAGGACATCCGGGGTCCTTCTCCAAGTTACCTCCTTGTAGAGAAATCATGTTGGCACTCTCCAAGGGAGGTTCGGGCTGTCCTGGCATCTTGCCATTCTCCACTAGAGGAACAACAACTGCCAGTTGAGCCAACTTAGTTTCCAACATCTTGTTGAAACTCAATTGATAATTGATGGTTAAGGATAGTCCTTTGATCTTTGCATTAATGCTCTCTAGGGTCTTGTCGTTAGCCGACAACTTCTTGGATAGAGCATAATTGATCTTCAGTTGGCCAATGGAAAGTTCTCTCGAGTTGGGTTGATTTTCGTTATTGCCATTGTTTTTGTACCCTCCTTGAAAGAATATGTGTGGTTAGCCCCACCCTTGACCTCCTAGACGATAGCCTTTGAAGTTTCAATTGTTGGCTACATATAGGGCATCCTCACGCGTTTCTAGGCAGTAATTTCCCAAATGGTCCGTGTTGCCACAGACTTCACAAGTCATGTGAGAGTCAAGGGCATAGGCATTGCTACATACCTCACCATTTCCTTGTCCATCAATCTTCTTCATAAGGAGGTCTAATTTGGCAGCGATCATGTCCACCTCCTTCAAGGTGTGCATGCCTCAATGGCGGGAATGGAGACGCTCATCGCTCCAACCCATGTTTGACACCATCTTCTCAATCAAATCTTGGCTTTGGGCATCGTCAATGATAAGAAGGCACCTGCAGTAGCAGCATCAACATGGTCACGGGCAGAAGGGATCAGCACGTTGTAGAAGTTTTGTATAATTATCCAATCATCGATCCCATGGTGGGGATAGGCTAGGATGTACTCCTGAAGCCTTTCCCAAGCCTCGGGAATAGACTCCTTGGCATCTTGTTGGAAGCTGGAAATTCTTCCACGTTGGGCATTGGTCTCGCCCAGCGGGAAAAGCTTGGCGAGGAGTGTTGTAGAACACTTCTCCCAAGTTTCTAAAGCACTTCGGTTCGCGTAGAACCATTGTTTCGCTCTCCCAATAAGACAGACAGCATCACGAGATACGTCCTTAATCTTAAAAGTGTTGCAGATCTCAAGGAACGGTTGCTGGTGAGTACTTGCATCATCGTTAACCTTACAAAATGGGTTGGCTTGCACCATAGTAATAAGGCCAGTCTTTATTTCGATGTTTATGTCCCCCGTGTTAAAAGTGGGCCCAACAGGCACATTGTTAGCAGAGGGAGCCGAAAACTCACGAAGGGTCTTCTAGGCCATTAGCATTTCAGTTGTTGGTGCAGTTGCCCTGGCTTGCATTGCCACTCAAAGCTTTTAAGAAGTAACAACACGAGGTCGATCTCTCTGAAGGTATTCGGGATCTTCAACAAAGTTTTGTGGCAAGCAAAAACCAGACATACACTACCCTGTTTTCACATAAAATGCGAAAACAAAGAAGGGTTATTCTACTAAAACCTACAAGGGTCATATCCTATTCACTCAATAATGCAATACTTTGGTTGCCTTCCTTGGCAATGACGCTAGAAATGCTTGTTGATGACTCCTAAGAAACACCAACAAATCATCCCCGGCAATGGCACTAGAAAAACTGGTTGACGTTTCCTACGCACTACTAACAATTCATTCCAATCAATGGTTCCAGAAATGCTTGTTAATAGATTTTAGATTACACATGTAAATCTGCAAGCGCACGAAATCTATTGATGTAGCATTTCCCCTCTAAGAGTATTCCCAAAGGGTGTCATTTATATTCTCCCAAAGGAAGGCTAGATGGAAGCAAATAAATCATCAAATGGAGAGGCTAGGTTGGTCTAGGTAGGGTTCTAGCAAGGGGATGGATAAATGATATTTGGAGTAGTGTGACACACACAAGAGCATTCTATCCTAAGGGGGGTGAATGAGGTAAAGAGGGACTAGGCTAAGAGTTAGGTAGAGACTCCTACTATGCTTCTAATGTACATATACATAGCCTAAGTTAGTTACTATTGATCATATTAATTAAGAATTCTCAAGCTAAGTGGATTAACACATCGGGCACGGGTTTACCCCTAGCAACACTAGGACGACTCCTGCCAAGAGCATGTGGCTTAGACGAACGTGGAGGATTACAAAGGACAGATATGGCTGTCACCATCTACTGCCTACCTCTTCAATCTGTGGGCCTATGAGACATTCAGCGCTACTTTATATCCTAGCACCATGCTAGCATATTAAGTAAGTACCTTAAGAGCCTAGGCACAAGCCATCCTGAGGAAATGAACTAAATCATCATTGAACCAATGTTAATTCATAGCATAAGTGATTCATATTAACATAATCATGTCATAGCTAATTAGACTATAGTGGGGGTTTGTAGTGTTTATGATGATATAATGAGGGTGGTGTAGCATAATCATAAATACTACTCGTACCACATAAGTGGAATCCACAATCAAACAAGAAACGCTTTATCCAAGTATATGTACAATAGAAGACTAAAGATATCATCTATATTAGGAACAAAGTCACAAATACAAATAGGAATATAAGAGCCATACCTTCCCCAATTAGGAATTAGGAAGAGACTCCTTCTACTCCTCTCCTACTTGGACTATAGACTAGAGGCTCTCCTCTCTACAGCCTATACTCCTCTAAGCCTATGGACAATAGTGTATACAATGGATAAATACTAAAGTGGTGTGTGTTGAAGTGAGGGGTGAGGGATCCTATTTATAGCTTGGAGAAGGGTCAGTTCCTGCCACAAAAGTGCGTGAATCAGTCACCACTTACTTCTTCAAGCCGAGAGGAGCCAACACGTGGAAGTTGACCAGGTTTGGCACCAGGAAGGGGTCGGTCGAACCACTAGGTCGGCCGACCTGGTCCTGGCTCCAAACAGCTCGTGTTTTCTCCAAGTGGGTCCCATTGCCTGATATTGGTGCTACACCATTGGATGGCCTCAGACAGTTCTATTTGTGGGCTATTTGATCCATGTGGTACCACATGTCAGTGCTCGATTGGCTGGAATGATATTTTATATGATCCATCACCCTGTTTCGCTTCAATTCTGTGTAAAATATCTGCATGCACTAATTTCTCCAAGGACAAGTTGATATAGGTTAAATAGAAAGATGGTGTGTGCAATAAATGATATTTCCTTCACATAATTAAGTTATATTGACGGGTGAAATTGATATATAACAGCCGTCAACAGGCGTGCATGTTCGGAATTGTCCCTTTTTGGAAAGCCTGAGAGTGACCAAGGGGTGTGGCTTGTGAAACATGCGGGTCTGGATCCGGACAAGATTTTGACGGCATAACCCTGATGTTCTCAGCTGCACCAATTTCGGGCGTGCAGTTGGAGAATAGAGGAGTTATGCTACCAAAATTTCCCGGATCCAGACCACGCATCTCGTCATAAGAACGCCCCCTCGGTCACTCTTGGGTGGGTTTAGGTCCTATTTTTTAATAGATATAGGGACGTGACATTGAAAAAGTATAAAGTAACCATAATTTCTCTGGCTTTAAACTGCAGAGTCAAACATGGATGAAGACCGCAGTTGGATGTATGAGCAGAACTGTTGTCACTCAGATGAGTGGTTCGCCAAGATAGAAGCTTTTGTAGTCTCTATCAAAAATCGTTCAAGTGTGGTGCCCATGTGCGAAATGTCGTAACGAGAAGTTTTTGGACAAAGTGGAACTTTTGATACACTTGTATTGAAACGGTTACATGTCACATTATGAGTTGTGTACCTTCCACGACGAGACAGATTCCCAAGATGTACAAGAAGTGGAAGCGGACAATGCTAATGACACGAGGGTGGATATGATGGATGCGATGTTGGAAGCTATACAAATAGAGCTTATGGAGGATCCTCCTACAAAGGAGGTTGAAAAGCTCTTTGAGCTTCTTGTTTGTATTTCTTAACATCACAGATCATCTCTAGTAATAGATGAGGTTCGCAAGCGCACGTAAGATACGTTGTAGCATTTCACCCGTGAGTATTCCTAAGGGTATCATATTTATCCCAAAGGAAGGCGATGCATTAAAGTACACACTACTCTTAATGATCAAGCTATGGGATACTAATAAGTTATAATAATAGGGGTATGTTGATAATATGGGCAGTGTGACACACTCCTAAGCAATCTATTCTAAAAGGGTAAATAGGTCCTAGTCAAGATTAGACTAAGAGTTGGTGAGTTGCTCCTAAAATGGTTCTAGTATACATATACATAGCCTAAGTTAGATACTAATGAGCATGTCAATGGTGAATCCTTATGCTAAGTTGTTCAACTCACGCCAAGAGCCTGTGGCATAGTCGAACGTGTAGGATTACAAAGGACAGGTAGGACTATCACCACCTACTGCCTACCTATTCAATTTGTGGGTTGCGAGACATTCAACGCTACTTAACTGTCCAAGCGCCATGCTAGCATACTAAGAAAATACCTTAGGAGTTGCGACACAAGCCATCCTAAAGCAATGAACTAAATCATCATTGAAACCAATGTTGATACATAGCATATTTATTCAAATTAACATGATCATATCATAACTACATAGACTATAGTGGGGTTTTATAGTGTTTATGATGATAATATATTAATATTAAGGCATGATCATAAAGACTATTCCTACCACATACATGGAATTCACAATCAAACAAGAAACGCTTCATCCAAGCATATGTATAATGGAGGACTAAAGATAATACTTTATTATGCATAAAGTCACAAATACAAGAAGGAATACATGAGCCATACCTTTCCCAATTTGGTACTGGGAAGAGAGCCTCCCTCTACTCCTTTCCCAATTTTGACTTGGGACTATAGACTCTCCTCTCTACAGCCTAACCCCTCTAAGGACTAAGAAAAGTAGTATATACAATTGAATGATGCTCAAGAGGTGTGTGTTCAAGTGAGGAGTAGGGGGTCCTATTTATAGCTGGAGAAAGGTTGATTCCCACCACAATTAGCATGTCAATCAGTCTTCATCGTTATCAGGACACCACAGGGAGTCGACACATGGAAGAAGATTGGGTTCGGCGCGAAGAAGAGGTCGGCTGAATAGGGGGTTCGACTGACCTCCCTGTTCGGCCGACTTGGTCAGTGCCCCATTTCTCATGTGCTTTCTCCATACCACTGACTGGTGGGTCCCCTTGACTGATGTCGGTGATACACTGTTGGATTTCCTCGGATACGTCTGTTTGTTAGCCATTTGATCCGTGTGATGCCACATGTCGTCGCCTGATTGGTTTTGATGGTATTTTTCAGGATTGCTCCCCATACTTTGCCTCAATTCCTATATAAAAAGTTTGCATGCACTATTTTTTCAAAAACAAGTGGAAATAGGTCAATTAGAAAGGTTATGTGTGCAAGAAATGACATATCTTTCATATAATTCAGTTATATTGACTGGTGAATTGGTATATAACAGCCGTCAACAAACTCCTCCAAGCTTATCCTTTGCTCGTCACGATGCAAAGTCAAAACTTTAGGTTGATGATCAGGAGTTGCTACTATATTCTAACCTTTCAGAAGTACCAAGTGCACAACAAAATACTCTATCTAGTTCTGCAAAAATTGGCTATGGTACTGCACCCTTTGTAAGTCATTATGGGGCTTATGCCTTCTCCTATTCATAGGTAGTTGAAAGATAGAACAGTAAATGGAGCAAGATTAGCCTAGATATCAAGTTCCACTTAAATTCCAGAGAGTTCGAATTTAGATTCTAAGTACCTCAATTGATTCTCCGAATCACTCCTTTGTGTGTAGTGGAATATGTCCTCACGAAGGCATTTGCCTATACTAATCCTACCACTAAATATGGCTTATATGTGGTGCTTGGTAGAGAATGTAAGTAGGCATATTTGCAACACATCATTTTGCTAGGTCAAAAGAGTAAGCCCTAGGAGAAAATAATTCAAACTTCTAAATCAAGACTTGTTACTCCGTCAGCTTATGGAGAAGTATAGGGAGCAAAAGAAGGATCTATATATGGTGTTCATTGACTTAGAGAAGGCATACAATAAGGTACCAAGACCGGTCATGTGGTGGACGCTAGAGAAACACAAAGTCCCAACAAAGTACATTAACCTTATTAAGGATATGTACGATAATGTGGTGACAAGTGTGCGCTTAAGAGATAGTGAGACCGATACTTTTCCTTTCACAATAGTGATACACCAAGGATCAGCCTTAAGTCCATACATCTTTTCCTTAGTGATGGATGAGGTGTCGAAAGATATACAAGGGGATATCCCTTGGTGTATGCTCTTTGCTGATGATGAAGTGTTGGTAGATGAAACTAGGGATGGTGTTGATAGAAAATTGGAGCTATGGAGGCAGACCTTAGAGTCTAAGGGGTTTAGACTGAGTAGAACCAAGACCGAGTATATGAGATGCAACTTTAGTGATGTCGGGTGCAAGGATGGAAATGTTAGTTTACAAGGACAAGTAGTACCTACGAGGGACACTGTCGAAGCGTACGAACGACACTTCCCCCCATACTACTAAATTGTAACCCGTCGAGGTTCTTGTATCGGTTTGGACGCGTGAAGATCTTAGACAAGATGATGACACAAAGGATTTACGTGGCTCAGGACGCCTGAGCGTAATACGCTACTCCACGGGGTGTGTGTTGTAGTATTGAGGATTCACTGGTGCTTGTGTGCGTATGAGCTTAGTTTGCTTGTATCATGCAGCACATCCCTTTTATAGACCAAGTGAGTGCTGTTACATGAGTTTCCTGGCCCGACATGTGGCCCCGACGATTGTTACTGCTTAAACAAAATTAATTGTGTTTAAGCACCATAATAGCATGATAACACGCCTTAATGGTGGCATTACCAGTATTAAGGGTCTTTTGATCGTGCGCCATTAATATTGTATTAATGTCACATAATCAGGCCTTGTAACTGTAGCAATCACTGTCCTTTGAATGTTCGTGCCATTGGAGATCCGTCAGTATTCCACTGGTGTCGTAGGTCTGGAGGTTCAACACGTGGCAGATCCAGAGCTTCTCCAAGAGGGGAGGTAGGTCTGGAGCCGCTACACACAAGGTGGCACTGGAGCTTCCCTCTACTGGGGTTAGGTCCGAGGTCACTGTACACGTGTCAAGCACGGAGCTCTCCTATGTAGGGAGTTTAGCTCTGGTCTTATATTACATGTGGTAGTCCCGGAGCCACCCATATGAAGGAGGCGGGTCAAATGTCGGGTGACACATGGGGCCTACGGAGGTCTTCAACTTTGACAGGTGGAACTCCCTTGTACTTCTTACGGTATCATGGGGTACCCGGTACGCAGGGTACCGACAGACACATTTCGGTATTTAGGATCAATATTACAAAGCAATGGTGATATTGACGAAGATGTTTTCCACAGGATCACAGTCGGGTGGATGAACTGGCAACAAGCATCTGGAATCTTATGTGACAAGAAAATTCCACAAAAATTGAAAGGAAAATTCTATAGGATGGTGATCATACCTGCGATGTTGTATGGAGCAGAATGTTGGCCAACTAAAAGGCAACATGTCCAACAAATGAGTGTTGCAGAGATGCGCATGCTACGGTGGATGTGCGTTCTCACAAGAAGAGACAAAATTAGGAACGAGGTCATACGTGATAGGGTAGGGGTGGCACCAATTGAGGAGAAGCTAGTTCAACATCGCCTACGGTGGTTTGGGCATATCCAGCGGATACCTCCAGAAGCACCGGTTAACAATGAGATTATAAAGAGTAGAGAAAATTTTAGGAGGGTAGAGGTCGACCAAGGTTGACATGGCAGGGGGCGGTGAAACAAGACTTAAAGGAGTGGGACATACTGTAACGCCCCAGATATCACCTGGACACTACTAAAACCATCTAAACAATTCCTAGTAAGGGAATATTAAAAATTTTGGCATAGTCTCCTTTGAATACTCTATCATTCGGGGCAACAAAACACCTTAATAGGCATAATATTATATAGCAATACTACTAAACTCAAATTCAATCTCCCACAAGTGAATCAATGACCCAAATGATCACACCACAATCTCAATGGCACAAGATTATGCAATTAACGAAGAACATTGATAAACTAAGTTTATTTGATAGTTCGCGTGCTCAAGTGCATATGCTACCCTCTTCCCAATGCATGCTTGATCAACGGGTACCTAAAAACCAAATAAAACAAGAGTGAGTAAAAACACTCAGCAAGTACACTTAGAGCTTGAAGAACATTAGAATCAACTGAATGAAACATAGCAATTCATGATCTTGAAATAAGCAATAATGAAATAGTAGTTTTCGTCTGAAACGGACAACACTTGAATTCTCCTTAGCATTTACCGGTAAAGCCGAGCAAGTGGGGCCAACACTTACTCATAGGAACTTGAATATAAGAACGACTCCGGACTTAACCGGTGCTTGAATGACAATTAAATGAATAACTTGAATCTTGAACGTGAATAAAATAGAGTGATGAAGCAATTGAATCTTGAAACCACAAATAACGAATTAAGGCACAAGAAAGCTTAACCACAAGCAATTCACATATATTAGAATGAACCCGTCATGCACTTGCCTTAACCTCGACGAAAATCGGAAGACACTCTAGACACTGGAACCTCCAAGCCTCACTCTACAAGGTGATGCGCAACTAACAATTAGCAACACGGCAAGACAACAAACAATTAAAATCAGACAGACTATAGCTAATTACTGCAGCCAACAGCAAAATCACACAGCCAGGCAAATAAAACAAGTGGCAGGAGAAGCAATTAAATTTATCAGTGGCAGCACAGAGAGATTAAGCAGCGGTAGCAGCAGCTAGTAAAACAGGAACGCTGGAGCATTGCAGCACTCAAGGAGTAGATCAAGCAGTTGACAGCCAACTCATCTCATGGCAAGAAGAAAATAAAACAGCTGTGAGAATCAGCACCTTCTCTCTTCTCTAAACCTCAGCGAGCAGGAATAATCAGTTGCAACCAGCAGCTAAGCAAACATGAAAGAGTTGTACAGATCATCAGCTTAAGTCAATGGCAAACCTGCAACAGCTGGCTGTTTTTTTTCTTTCCTTTCCCTAACGGCAGAATCTGCTTTCCCTACGGCAACACCAGTCCAATCCACCGATCAAGGAGCCAACCAGCCGCAGATCCACCAAAATTGAAGGAATCAGCGGCAGCACGAGGACCTACGCTGAGAGCAGAGCAGGCATGGAGCATCAAGGCATAGAGCAGCAACTGTCTAGGAGGAGGATTGGCGTGGAACTTGGAAGGAGGATTGGTGTGGACGAGAGATGAGGGTTGGCGTGGAGTAGGAAAGCTGGAGGTGGCGGTGCTGGGTATCTGTTATTCAAAGAAGCCTACCGTAGTTTTCTAGTCCACCTAACCTAATATTCATCCAACGGCCCAAAATAAATTGATTCATATCTAACTTACCCAATCTCCAAATCAAACCTATAAATAGTGAAACGAAATCATCTCGACGAGCTCTACGCATCTACAGTCTCCGATCGTCCATCTGATCAAGGATTCAAAAAGTCAAACTTTGGTCAACCATCTAGTGTTTCTCGTCACAAAATTTTGCGTAAATGATTTCGATTAACTCAACACACATACAGTCTCTGATCGACCATCGGTGGAACCGTTCAATGAGTCAAAGTTTGGTCAATCGTTTATTGTTTCTGATGTGATTTGTTTTCCTTAAGTATTCAGGATATTACATTCTCCCCCCTTCAACAGAATTCGCCCTCGAATTCTTTATTATCATTATAGCGAAATGATGTGAAACTGATAATTTGAAGAAACTATAAATGCTCACCGGATTCGAATAGTTCAGGGTATTTCTCTTGCATCTCAAATTCAAGCTCCCAGGTTGCTTCACGCTTGGTTTTATTCGTCCAAAGAACCTTCACAAACTTGATTGACTTGCGTCTAAGCACCCTCTCAGATGATTCCAAAATCCTCACAGGACGAGGCTCAACTGATAGATCTTGTTCAATAGTCGCTGGCACTACGACTATGTGATGCTCTGGATCCCTCAGATACTTTCTCAACATTGAAACATGAAATACATTGTGAATTCCTCTCATTGACTCTGGCAACTCTAATCAATATGCTAATTTTCCCACTCGTTCCTTGATAACAAAAGGTCCAATATATCTTGGACTAAGCTTTACCTTAGTATCAAATCTCACAACACCCTTGGTAGGCGACACCCTTAGAAGAATCTCATCACATTCTTGAAACTCCAAGTCTCGCCTTCTAATGTTGGCATAACTCTTCTGCCTACTTTTTTCTGCTAGCATGTGTTCTCGAATTTCAGCAACTCGCCGAGTCGATTGTTGAACCCAATCTGGACCCAAAACAGCTTTCTCACCAACCGTGTCCCAACAAAGGGACGACCTACACTTTCTTCCATAAAGAGCCTCGTATGGTTCACATCCAATGCTAGAGTGATAGCTGTTATTATAAGAGAACTCCACAAGAGATAAGTGATCCTCCAAGCTTCCTTGCCAAGATAGTACGCATGATCTAAGCATATCTTCCAGGGTTTGAATCGTACGCTCTGACTGTCCATTAGTTTGAAGGTGGAATGCAGTGCTCATCCTTAGTGTTGTGCCCAATGCTAATTGTACGCTCTCCCACAGCTTAGAGACAAACTTTGCATCCCTGTATGAAACAATGGTGCGAGGTACACCATGCAGTCGCACTACTTCTCTCATATAAATAGGCACCAAATCGCTCGCTGAACTAGTTGACCGAATAGGAATAAAATGAGCCACCTTACTAAGACGATCAACTACGACCCAAATAGTATCTCGTCCTCTTGGAGAACGTGGTAAGCCAACAACAAAATCCATAGCGATATCCTCCCATGGCCACACGGGAACCTCGAGAGGCTGTAATTTCCCAGCGACACTCTTATCCTCATCCTTCAGTCTTTGGCAAACCCCACATGAAGCCACATACTTTGCTACATCCACCTTCATTCTCTTCCACCAATAGATTTTCTTCAAGTCATGGTACATCTTATTTTCCCCAGGATGTATGGTATAACGAGCACGATGTGCCTCCTTAAGGATATCTTCTTTAACTTGAGATCTTTGTGGCACGCATAAGCGACCACGAAACCGAACGGCCCCAATGGCGTCCGAAGTGAAATCTCCTACCTTTCCTTCCTGAATTCGTTTCTTAACATCTAGCAACAAGCGATCTCATTTTTGTGCCTCTAAGATTCGTTCTGGAATATCTGATGATAAGATTAGTTAAGTATCTACCTCCACAACTCCAACATAGCAATAAGAAATATCCATCCATTCAAAATCAGCTATTAGGGAATTCATAGTAGGAGGAGTAGCTCTACGACTTAATGCATTAGCCACCACATTTGCTTTACCATGTGTGTATTGGATATTCAGGTCATAGTCCTTGATGAACTCCAACCGTCTCTGTTGCCTCAAATTTAAGTCCTTGTGAGTGAATATATACTTCAGACTCTTATGATCGGTGAAAATGTCACATGACTCCCCATATAAATAATGTCTCCAGATTTTCAACAATGAAACTACAGCAGCAAGATCTAGATCTTGGGTGGGATAATTCTACTCATGCGTCTTTAACTGTCTTGAGGCATAGGCAATCACTTTTCCTTCTTGCATAAGTACACAACCAAGTACTACCCGAGAGGCATCTGAATAAATAGTGAAGCGTCTACCCGGCTCAGGAAGGGCAAGCATAGGGGCAGTGACCAACTTCTCCTTCAATAACTGGAAGCAACACTCACAATCCTAAATCCACACAAATTTGACATTCTTTTGGGTAAGTCGTGTCATAGGCTTAGCAATGCTAGAGAAATCCTTTAGAAAGCGTCGGTAATAACCAGGAACCTAAGAAACTTCTAACCTCCTTGACATTGGTTGGTCTTTCCCATTCAACTATTATAGAGACCTTGATTGGATCAACCGAGATGCTATGTTGATTAATTACATGACCTAGAAAGCAAACTTCCGAGAGCCAAAACACACACTTCTTCAATTTGGCATACAACTTATGACTCCTCGGAGTCTCAAGAACTCTTCTCAAATGGTTCTCATGTTCTGCATCAGTCTTGGAGAAGACGAGTATATCATCAACAAAGACCACTACAAACTCCTCCAATCCATATTATTCATCGCCTCTATAAAGTATGCGGGTGCATTAGTGAGTCCAAAAGACATAACTTTGAACTCATAATGACCATACATAGTGGAAAAGGTTGTCTTCTCAATATCCTCCTCTCGAACAAGAATTTGATTATAGCCAGATTGAAGGTCAATTTTAGAAAACAATGGCACCTATTAATAGATCAAATAACACATCAATGCGAGGTAATGTATACTTGTTCTTAATTGTCACAACATTAAAGCCACGATAATCCACACACATACGCCAACTTCCATCTTTCTTCTTGGTGAACAATACTGGAGCTCGCCATGGTGAAACACTACGGCGTATCAACTTCTTAGCCAATAGATCATACAAGTGTTTCCTCAACTCCTCTTGAAAAGGACAAGATAATTGGTAGGGAGCTATGGATACAGGGCGGGTACCAGGTATAAGATCAATGCAAAACTCAACTTCTCTCTTAGGTGGTATTCCTAGAAGCTCATCAAGGAAGACATCAGAATAGTCTCGCACTACTGGAATATCCCCAGTCCCCAATGTCCTTGTCTGCTTTCCAACAAGGCTCCATAGAAAGCCTGTCTTTATAGGATAACAACCAGGAAAAATATTTGCCATCACAGACAAAGAACGAAGAGGTGCATCATCTTACAAAGTGATAATCTTCCCAGATGGCACTTCTAAGGTCTTCCAAAAATAAGATATAATGGCTCGATAGTAGTATACACAATCTATGCCAAGGATAACATCAAAAATCGATAGTGGAATCACTATTAGATTAGCTACGAATTTGTCATCACCTATGGAAATAGTGCAACCAGAACACACCACAAAACTAGAAACCAAGCTTTCGGGAGAACAAACACAAACTGACTGAGATATCTCTTGACTGAAAAGATTTGCCTTTCTTATGAAATCAAGTGAAATGAAAGAAACGGTGGTACTCGAGTCAAATAAAACATGAGCGTCATGAGAGTCAACAATGAGAGTACTTGAAACCACATCTGGGCGGATCAGAGAAGATTGTTTTGGCATAGGGTAGATTCTAGCAGGAGTGGAAGAAGAACCGCCTACAACATGCTGAGCAGGCTGAGCTGGTGGAGCAGGAGGAGCAAGCAGCTGTAGTGGAACATATGAGGCAGGAAGTTCAGGCATGGGTTAGTAGTAGATTGACGGGGGAAAATACTATTGTGGGAACTAATAATGTGGGGCTTGAGGACCAGTCATCATCAGAATGGTTCTACGAGGAGCATAAACCGTGGAAGTTGAATCTCTAGAACTAGCCATAGGTGTGGGTCTTGATGAGAACGAGTTTGGATTTTGTCACTTGATAATAGAATCTAGGTTTTTCTTGGAAATCAGAGCCATATGGCATGACCCAGAAAACCTTACTCTGAAGCACGATGAGACTTCCCACACTTGAAAAAAAGCAAACCCTATCCTGGAACTGGATGCATAAATGAGGCACTGGAAGTGTGTTGTCCCTTGTAAGAGTAAGCACCTGACTGTTTGGTTTTTAATGATTGTTGAGAAGAATTGTTTATTTGGTTTTTAGAAAACCGTTGAGAGAATTGTTTGTCTTAGGCTTCTTGACATAGTGTTGGTGAGGGTGGACTCTTCTCCATTCTGGTGAACCCTTTTGTGATCACCTCTTATGTTACTTGCATTTCTGCTACATCTATGTTGTAAAACTGCAACATGAAACTGGTTCTACGTACTTCTAGCCTCCTTAACTGTCATATTGTATGTGGTGGGAGGATTTCTTCTATCACCTCCCTATATCGAGCATTAAGTTTCAAAAACTTTCTAGGCTTCTTATGCTCACCCAAAGAGAACAATGTTGTTGGAATATCTTCACCATGACCTCTACCACGCGTTATAGCATGTGCCCTCCTCCTTGGAGGCATAGTTTTAATAATTTGAAATATAAATAAGAGCAAGAATAACATAATATTGTCATGACAGAAATAAACACAAGAGAAAATATGCAACAAAACAAAGAATGAAAGATATGGCATGAACCCATCCTATTGTGCATGTGTGTCAATTTTAATTGTAGATCTATGTTAAATTATTTTTATACTTGCTAGACATTAAAATCTATAATTAAACTATAAAACCTGGCTCTGATACCAACTGTAACGCCCCAGGTATGAACACACCTGGACACTACTAAAACCATCTAAACAATTCCTAGTAAGGGAAATATTAAAAGAATTGGCATAGTCTCCTTTGAAAACTCTATCATCCACGGCAACAAAACACCTTAATAGGCATAATATTATATAGCAATACTACTAAACTCAAATTCATTCTCCCACAAGTGAATCAATGACCCAAATGATCACACCACAATCTCAATGGCACAAGATTATGCAATTAACAAAGAACATTGATAAACTAAGTTTATTTGATAGTTCGCGTGCTCAAGTGCATATGCTATCCTCTTCCCAATGCATCCTTGATCAACGGGTACCTAAAAACTAAATAAAACAAGAGTGAGTAAAAACACTCAGCAAGTATACTTAGAGCTTGAAGAACATTAAAATCCACTGAATGAAACATAGCGATTCTTGATCTTGAAGCAAGAAACAATGAAATAGTAGTTTCCATCTGAAATGGACGACACTTGAATTCTCCTTAGCATTTACCGGTAAGGCCGAGAAAGTGGGGCCAACACTTACTCACAGGAACTTGAATATAAGAACGACTCCGACTTAACCGGTGCTTGAATGACAATTAAATGAAAAACTTGAATCTTGAATGTGAATAAAATATAGTGATGAAGCAATTGAATCTTGAAACCACAAATAACGAATTAAGGCACAAGAAAGCTTAACCACAAGCAATTCACATATATTAGAATGAACCCGTCATGCACTTGCCTTAACCTCGGCGAAAATCGGAAGACACTCTCTAGACACTGGAACCTCCAAGCCTCAGTCTACAAGGTGATGCGCAACTAACAATTAGCAACATGGCAAGACAACAAACAATTAAAATCGGACAGACTATAGCTAATTACTGCAGCTAACAGCAAAATCACACAGCCAGGCAAATAAAACAAGTGGCAGCAGCAGCAATTAAATTTATCAGTGGCAGCACAGAGAGATTAAGCAGCGGTGGCAGCAGCTAGTAAAACAGGAACGCTGGAGCATTGCAGCACTCAAGCAGTAGATCAAGCAGTTGACGGCCAACTCATCTCACGGCAAGAAGAAAATAAAACAGCTGTGAGAATCAGCACCTTCTCTCTTCTCTAAACCTCAGCGAGCAGGAATAATCAGTTGCAACCAGCAGCTAAGCAATCATGAAAGAGTTGTACAGATCATCAGCTTAAGTCAATGGCAAACCTGCAACAGCTGGCTGTTTTTTTTCTTTCCTTTCCCTGACGGCAGAATCAGCTTTCCCTACGGCAACACCAGTCCAATCCACCGATCAAGGAGCCAAGCAGCCGCAGATCCACCAAAATTGAAGGAATCAGCGGCAGCGCAAGGACCTACGCTGAGAGCAGAGCAGGCATGGAGCATCAAGGCATAGAGCAGCAACTGTCTAGGAGGAGGATTGGCGTGGAACTTGGAAGGAGGATTGGTGTGGACGAGAGATGAGGGTTGGCGTGGAGTAGGAAAGCTGGAGGTGGCAGCGCTGGGTATCTGTTATTCAAAGAAGGCTACTGTAGTTTTCTAGTCCACCTAACCTAATATTCATCCAACGGCCCAAAATAAATTGATTCATATCTAACTTATCCATTCTCCAAATCAAACCTATAAATAGTGAAACGAAATCATCTCGACGAGCTCTACGCATCTACAGTCTCCGATCGTCCATCCAATCAAGGATTCAAAAAGTTAAACTTTGGTCAACCATCTAGTGTTTCTCGTCAAAAGGTTAACTTTGCGTAAATGATTTCAACGAACTGAACACACATACGGTCTCTGATCGACCATCGGTGGAACGGTTCAATGAGTCAAATTTTGGTCAACTTTTTATTGTTTCTAATGTGATTTTTTCCTTAAATATTCAGGATATTACACATACCTAGAGATTTGGCTTATGACAGGACTGCATGGAAATTAGCAATTTATGTGCTAGAATCTTAGTTTATTTAAATTTTGTTACTCTTATCTTCTTTTTTATTAATCCATTTCTAAAATAATGAAATGTAGAATCTTATTTATTTGTATTTTTTATTTTTTTATTTTTTACTCTCATATAATTTTCTATTGTTTTTCTTCAAAAATTGTTGGGTTTCATTTATAGTTGACCCCAACTAATTTGGGACAAAGGCTTGGTTGTTGTTGTTGTTTTGAATCAAGACTTGTGCATGTGTGATGTAAGTTGAAGTGGATGTCAAATTGTTGAGATAACTCCTTTTGATGTGGACTCTCTTTATTGCAAGGATGAAACATGGTTACTTTCTCTCCTTTTTTTCTCATGCTTATGATGTAAGCATGCATTGTCTTTTTATTTTTCTTCCAGCCATGTCTTCTACTCCTTTTTATGCAATAAACTTGGAGTACTACACATGAAAGGCATGGGGTTTCTCTTTTTATTATGGTATGATGATATGATGGAATGTTGCTAACTTCTAGTGTACAAGTTTTTGCATGTTCAAGTGAAGTCTTGAATTCAAAAGAAATGAATTAATTCTCACATAGGACTATACTAGTTTGACTAGGCTCAATGTGAAAGCAAATAGCATAAGCATAAGGTGTATCAATGTAAAACATCATATGGCTTTGGTAGGTATTTCCAATCAAATGAGGGGAACTTAAATCTTTTTAAGAATTTCTTCAGAAATCTAAGTTTTACTTTCAAACTAGGATAGAAGCCGTATTACTATTTTAAATCTCACAACAACCTAGAAATTGGATAAAGCTTTTGCTACCCACAATTTCTAAATCAAGGCAAAGTTAATTCTAGCCAATAGAAATAATATTTGGAGAGTATCAAGTTGCATACTAAGGACTTAGGAAAAATAAAACTGAGCAACTATTCATCATTTCATCTATGTGAAATCTAAATCATTCTTACCGCACATCTTTATTTGATTAAGCAAATCTGAGTTATTGTTTATATTTTTAATTTTTTTTAGATGCAAGGTGGATGGATGGATGAAAGATAATTGCAATGGGTGTGATACAAGTTACCTCAAGTGGGGGTCCTCCCCCAAGCTTATTTTGATCAAGGTCCACGATAGGGGTCGAATCCCTAGCGATGGAGGTAGGCCATGGGGTTGGTCTATCCTTGTTGCAGCATGGCTTTGACAATGGAGGATTGAGTGTTGATGTTGTGTTGCCTCCCATGGGTTCCATTAGTGTGGTTGAAGAGAGTGTTGCTGATGTTGCTTGTCTGCACCTCAAGGTCTCTCATGTGTTGGGTGTACTTTGTTATTCATGGCTAAAATAATGATAACCTTTAGCTACAAAGGAATGACATGCACTCAACATGCGTTCAGTGTAATCCCTCATTCTTTGGCTAAGGTGTAACATTCCTTCTTGCCACAAAGGAATAACTTATACCATCATCCATTGGGTGTGATCCATCATTCCTTGGCTAAGGTAATGATAACATTTAGCCACAAAGCAGTGACATGTACCCAACATGTGTTGAGTATGATTCGATGTTCCTTGGCTTAGGTACAACATAACTATAACCACAAAGGGATGACATGCACTAAACATGGGTTGAGTGTGATCCATTGTTCCTTGACTAAGGTATAACATACCATTTAGCCACATAGGAACAACTTGCACCCAATATACATTGGGTGTGATCTTGTCATTCCTTAGTTAAGGTACATCATTCTTTTTAGCCACAAAGGAATAACTTACACCCAATTAGGGTGGCAATTCCCTTGAGATTGAATGAGTGCTTAGAATAGTTGAGAGCATAATGCTCTCACATATTCGTAGCATCCCATTGGTTGCTCATGGAGGCTTCCCATTTCAAATCTCCGGCCATGTATAGTTATGATTGACCTTCGGTCTTAAATTTCGATAGGTAGCAACCATCCTCACTTATTTCTTGGCTGAGAGATGTTGAAATGGAGTCCTCTATGGATTCCAACAATCGGCTCCTTGAATGCCTGCATAGTAATAGTACTCCTGCAAACTTCCTCTCTTTGATAGAGAGGGATGGTCAGCTCCCGATACTTGTACAAATGAATTTTCGGGTTAGGTAACCAAATTTTCATTTGTACATACGGGGAAGAACATAATCAAAGATGAATTGGTTCCAATTTCAAGTGTATCCATGAGCAATGTATTATTTATTGAAAAGAGTGGGGCTTTATAGATAAATCAATTTGCACATTTTCTAAAGCTTCTACTCATATCAATGCAAGTGATATAAATACACTATATGGGTCCCTTCATCTTTTTCAGTTTCTAACCATCATAGCTTCTTACACAAGAACAAATGTTATCATTTAGATCATGGCAACAAGGTTCTTTTTTTACCCCCTGAACTTTTCTCGGAATTTGAAATTTAGTGATTCCGCATAAACATGCAATTCAAATTTAGATCATGGATATCACTTATTCTCCTAGGAGTTTGAAATCTAGTGAAACCATATATGCATGAAGCACAAATTAAAATCAAGGTCATCCCTATGACTAAATTGCTACATGCCAATTCACCCATTAAGTTATGCTCAAAAGTTTTGTTTTCTAAACCTAGCAAAAATGACTAAGACTATAAAACAATGTTTAAGGATTCTAGGTACTTGTTTTAGCTTTTTCCACCTAAGGTGGTATTTCCTTTTGGAGATCTAAAAGACAATACCAACACTTACTCTTGTGAGGATGCATGAGAATTGAATGATGAGGAAGTGGCAACCTTCATCACAAATGCAAGAAAGGGTATTCATATCTAAGGCAAACCAAACAATGAAAAATTTTAAACTCATACCTCATTTGAAGGCCTTTGTGTGAGAAACTCACAACCTTTTATTTTGGAGTAGACCTGACGTTTGACGTCAAATGCCATGTTGAGGTTGGATTTGGCGATGGATTTGGTTGAGGCTTCTTCTTGCTCCTCCATTGGGTCATCATCTTGAACATTTCTCTACCTCAAACTCAAAATGAGTTTGAAGGAGATATGTGTTCTCAAATCCTCCCAATCACTACAAAGATTCTGCCCTGTTGCAACGATTGTACTGCAATGAATACTAAATTGTTGCATTAAGCTTGGTCTTTTGCCACGATTCACCTGTTTATGGCATTGGCATCTATCACCATGGAACACGATTGTTGTATTAGGATCTGTTGCCACAATTCACTAGTTCATGGCATTAGCATCTATCGCCATGAAACACGATCGTTGCATTAGGATCTGTTGCCATGATTAACCAATTTGTGGCGTTTGGATCTATCGCCACGAAACACAATCGTTGCATTAGGAACTATTGCCACGATTCACCAGATCGTGGTGATAGGATCTATCGCCACGGAACACAATCATTGCATTAGGAACTTTTGCCACGATTAACTAGTTCATTGCGTTAGGATCTATCACCACGAAACACAATTGTTGCATTAGGAACTTTTGCCATGATTCACCAGTTCATGGCATTAGGATCTATCGCCACGGAACAAAACCATTGCATTAGGAACTTTTGCCACGATTCACCACTTCGTGGCATTAGGATCTATTGCCACGGAACACAATCGTTGCATTAGGAACTTTTGCCACAATTCACCAGTTTGTGGCGTTAGGATCTATCGCCATGGAACATCATTGCATTAGGAACTTTTGACACAATTCACCTGTTAGTGGCGTTAGGATCTATCGCCACGGAACAGAATCGTTGCATTAGGAAGTTTTGCCACGATTCAGCAATTTTTGGCGCTAGGGTCTAGATCCACGGAACACAAATGTTGCATTAAGATCTGTTGCCACGATTCACAAGTTCATGGCGTGAGGATCTATCACCATGAACACAATCGTTGCCTTGGGAACTTTTGCCACGATTCACCAATTCGTGGCGTTAGGATCTATCACCACGGAATACAATTGTTGCATTAGGAACTTTTGCCATGCTTCACCAGTTCGTGACGTTATGATCTGTCGCCACAGAACACAATTGTTGCATTAGGAACTTTTGCCACGATTCACCAGTTAGTGGCGTTAGGATCTATCGCCATGTAACACAATCGTTGCCTTAGGATATGTTGCCACGATTCAGCAGTTTGTGGCGTTAGGATCTATTGCCACGGAACACAATCGTTGCATTAGGATCTGTTGCCGTTATTCACCAGTTCATGGCATTAGGATCTATCGCTATGGAACACAATCGTTGCATTAGAAACTTTTGCCACGATTCACCTGTCTGTGGCGTTAGGATCTATCGCCACAGAACACAATCGTTGCATTAGGATTTGTTGCCACGAGTCACCAGTTCGTGGCATTAGGATCTATCGTTATGGAATACAATCGTTGCATTAGGATATGTTGCCACAATTCACTAGTTCGAGGCATTAGGATCTATCGCCAAGAGACACAATTATTGCATTAGGATTTGTTTCCATGATTCACTAGTTCATGATGTTAGGATCTATCATCACAGGAAACAATCGTTGGCCTCATGATATATTACAAAACGTTGGCCACTTTGTGAACGAATGAATGTGTGGTGTGTTCATCGTGTTCCTCAGGAATCATAAGGAAGGATTTGTTTATTTTCTAGACAAGTGAATTATTCAGTTATCAAATGAATGTGCTCTAAGTTTAATGATGTGTGATATCAACAGTGAGCTGAAGCAAAATGGAGAAAATAATGAAGCTAAAGGAGACATGGGGAGGACGTGCTTTTCATATAAGAAACACACTTCACTGCTAATTAAGTGCATCTCCATTTTGCTTGTCCGCACAGACTAAGGCACCATCAGCCTCTCCTCTTCTCTCTTCATTCATCTTCTCCGCGCAGACAACCCACCATGGCTAACGTTCTACTACGAAGCCCGCCGAGGGAGCCACCCTGCAAGAAATTGTGTTGTCGCTCCCCCGAGAGGCTCAACAACGAGCTGCTCGAGATGTTGTTCGACATGCTGCTTGATCGGTTCTAGAGGCTGCTCGAGATGATGGCCGAGGTGCTCGGCGCTGAGGGCCGCGGTATCCTTTTGGCGGCGATGGCGAGGAAACTCGATCACGAGGTTGCACTGCCGAATCCGGATCAGCTGGAGCAACCAGTGGAGCAGCCGGAGGAGGAGGGGGAGGAGGAGGAGTAGGATTTAGGTTTTCTTTTTTGGTTTTTTAGTCGATGTTGTTTTTATTTTCTTGTGTCTTGTACTTTTTTCTTGTGTTTTGTAATATATTTGTTAATGAATGAATGTGTTATCTGTGTTCATTTGTGTGATGAATAATTTTGTGTGTTCAACTGTTATGTATCGCCACAGAACAATATTGTTGCATTAGGATCTGTTGCCATGATTGTACTAGTTTGTGGCCTTAGGATCTATCGCCACGGAACACACTCGTTGCATTAGGATCTGTTGCCAGGAATCACTAGTTTGTTGCATTAGGAATTTCTGCAGGAGCGTCATTTCAAATTCTGGGTATCTTATCAAAAAAATTAAATAGTTCACAGCTAGCTCACATAGTACTTATATAAAAAAATCATCATGTTCGCTGTTGCCCCCCCCCCCCAAATATTGGAGCTACAAGACCATCATTGATATATGTATCATCGTCGTCGTCGTCATCTTCATTTTCTGATGGAACTCCATGTGCATGAAACTGAACACATGTTCTCGTTTGAAGAGCGGAAGCATCACCGGTTGCTCCCTCAATGTCATTCCTAGCCCATGCGGTCCTATCCTCATTTATGTGTGGCATATTGATATCAGTAAGTCATCGATCATCAAATGTATCAGCCTCCATCGTCTCAGTGACGCTATTTTCACTATCTCCAAGGGGCATGGCAAAAAGGTTCCGTGGCTTTGTTTTAACAACTGTAGCCCATTTAGGTTGTTTCACACTTTGAATGTAAATAACTTGTTCTGCTTAGGTGGCTAGAATGTAAGGCTCATACTTAAATTGAGAAAGAATAGTGTCAACATCTATCATTCCGTAATGATCCATTTTGTAGCCTCTGCTTTGGCTCTGACGGAACAAGGCTGATCAAACCAGTCACATTCAAATAACAGAACCTTTTGATTTTTTTCAAAATCAATAGAAATCATTTTCTTGATTACTCCAAACCACTCATGATAACGATCCTGAACAAGAACACCACTATTTTGTGTCTGTAAATCATTTTCCACCTCTGCAGTTGTGACACCCGATTCTGAAAAATGAACCAAGTTCAGTGTATGTGTGCCCAGGATGTTCATCACACATACACAAATGCATCACAAACGGAAATCAGAAATAATCATGTCACAAATAGTAAATATACCTTGATTCTATTGCAGTGGAAAATAATCTAGCGTAGGTGACTCCAACTCCAGAGGCAATCGATGGTAGTACGCACGCCTAGTACTCCATGTTGTCTTCCAAAATATCTCATGCAGCTGAATTAAGTGGGGGAATAGCAAGAGTGAGCACATGTCGTACTTAGCAAGTGTGGAAAAGTATGACATGTAGCTAAAAACAAGGATGATAATAAATAGTGGCTATTTGCAGAAAAGTACATTGTAAAACATATAAAAAAGCATCCTACAATGTCTATGTAAATTTAATCCCGTCATAACCCAAGTAATTATCATAACTTGTGTCCAACAGTTTCATTTACCATCATACCTCATCCATCAATTCAATAATCATCCATATACCAATTTCACACTTTCATAACCAACCATATCCATTTATTATAACATTATAACCCAAACCATAACCCAACCAATATCAATACATCCAAAATCCAAAGTTCCACTCTAATCAAAGAAGTTGTCCAGGTGCTCGTGACTGGGAGCACGGCTATCATGATAGTTTTACACTCTGCAGAGGTTGTACCACTTTATCCACATGGTCCTGATTTCATCACCTTTTGGTGACTAAGAACCTCTATTATGACTTATCACGATTCCATATGTGTGTGGCCAAGAGATCACAAAATAGCCTTTCAAAAGGGACTACTAGTATGTACGGGTCCACTAAGGTTTCACCGGCAGGCTTGAATCTCCATTCTCCCATCCACAGGCCCCCTCGTGTGCCATGCGGATCCCAGGGTAGCCCACCTCGACTCCCATTCCCCATGCCATCCAATGGTCCATACAATACTAGTAGCACTCCTAATTATTCAGCTACGCCGCACCCATACATGGCCTTGTGGCGGCACTGTAGTCCTGGCCTATTCTCGCATGAACCGATCCTTAGATCTAAATAAAGCAAACCACCATGTCTTCCAACCCATCCACATACCAGACTTGCTTAGATCACCTATTACCATATAATACTAACCAGTTCATATTAACAATAATTTCATTAATGCATATAAATAGTGTAGTTGTTTTCCCGTCCCAATTAAGCGAAGAAAAGGTGAACAAAAACCCTTCCTGACTCTTTACTATGTATCCCAGGTGACAAGGATGGTTAAACAAATCTAGTAAACTTCCTACCATAAGATTCCCATCAATTTGACACAAGCATGCAATTTTGCAAACAAAACATTTATTTTAAAAGTTGGATCAATATGGTCAAGGACACTTGCCTTTATATCCCACAATTTAATGGCTCAAGCAATCAAGGTATCGCGCATGAAGATCCTCGGATAATCGCTTCTCAATCATAACTTCTTGAGGAAACCGTCTACTCGCAATCAACCACATACACAAGCAAACATACATAATAAATGCATTGCAACCACTAATCAATATGCAAAATATGGATACATGCAGAAAATATGTTCATATTAATGTTATATATATTTCTTTGGCTTTTTAATAATTTTCGATATTGATTTCCTATTTATTTGAGCAAGTTTGGAATTAATTAAAATTTATTCAGAAGCAAAATATTTCTTACAGAACATTAAATATGCTGAAAATAATATTATTACTAAATTTATTCTAAATTTTCTGGAATTTTTCTACATTTATTTTGATACTTTATGAATTAATTAGACTTTAATCTCATTTATTAAATCTAAAAAACAGATTAAATAATACTGAAAATATGATATTTAGTAAATCTAGAATAACCTATTAGGTGTTGCTTGATTTAATCTAACTTGTGAGTTCGAAGTGATTTAATGATTTGACAATGATTAAAGGCCGCTCAATTAAAACACATCCTACACGTGATTTAATTCAAATACTAGAACCAAAATAATAGTCTAGATCTAAATTGTAATACCTACCGTGCGTGCATCTAGTCTGGATGGTCGTGGAACAGCGGCGCGACCTGTGTCTGGGATCTAGAGTTCTGTTGATGAAGATGATGATGACATGACGTAGATGAAAGACGAAGGCGTGACGTAGATAAAGTAGACGGCGCGGCAGCACGACGACGGGGGCGCGACGATCTCCGGCGTACGACGGCACCCTCCTCTTTTTTCTTCCTCTTCTTCCCTTTTTTTCTTTTCTCTTTCTCTCTGGCGGCGCCTCTGATCTCACCTTTTTCTTTTCCAGCGCTAGGTTTTTCGTGCCGGCGCTGGCTCTCAGTGCAAGAATTTACGGGAGAAGCAATGCATTTTTATAGGTAGTGGGGAGGGCTTGACCTAGGTGCAGGAGTCCCGGTGGGACCCGGAGGCGTACGTGCTGGGCCCGCGCGGGGCGCTGCGGCACGGCTGCTGGGGTGGGCCGGCTTGGACGGCCTGACCGCTGGCCCTGCGGCTGCTCGTTTTTTTTCTTTTTTTCTTTTTATTTTTCATATACAGTTTTTTTTCTTCTTCTTTTTTTCTTGTTTTATATCTTTTTTTTTCCTATTCTCTGCGTCTACTGCCAAATCGGGACTTCAGTCCCGTTGTGCATGGTTGGAAGTTTCCCCCGGTTCTAGAAGATTTCCCAGGTTCCCCAAGAAGGTTCTAGAAGATTCCCCAAAAGGTTCTAGAAGGTTCCCCCAGAAGGTTCTAGAATGTCCCAAAAACATCTAGAAGGTTCCAAGAAAATTCTAGAGACATCCAGAAGGTTCCAGAAACATCTAGAAGGTCTCAAAAGTTCTAGAAAATTCTGAAACTTTCTGGAAGGTTCTGACAACTTCGAGAAAGTTTTTTTCCTCTTTTTGCATGGAGGTGCCTGTCTGTGGTTGACTCTTGTTTTATTATTTTATTCTTCTTGATTTATTTTTTTGTTTTATTCTTATTAGTTTCTTATTTATTGACTATTTTCTTTTCTTTATTATTTGTTATTTATTTTTCCTATTAAATTATTTATTATTTCTATAATATATACACACTTCTCCATCTTTTATTGTTATTATTCATCTTCTTCTATAATCATCTTTTCTAATTACTTTTAATGTATTTGTTTTGGTAAATAAATTTTAATATCTAAGAATGAATGCAAAATGCAAGATGAGATACATATATTTTATATTTTTTTATAAAAACAATTTCTTCCTATTATCAAATTCTAAACATTTTCGTACTTTTCCGATTTTGTGCGGACTAGTCCAATATTTCAAGAATCCTTGAAAATTTGCTAAGTCTCTGGACTTTTCCGGACGAGTTCGGCGTTCCAGCGGACTTGTCCGTTTTCCTCTCTCACTAAAGTTAGCCTTGTCTGATTTTTAAACTTGTCCGATTTCTTTCTGACTAACTTCGGACTAGTCCGGTCCTTGTCGGACTTTCCGATATTTTGCGACTCCGAATTGATCTTTTGTTTTACGACTTGTTTCTTGGTTTTCACATTAAGTGGGCCTAGAGACGTCGTGCCTAACTCCTTTAGAGCCCATGTGGGACTCTAAACAGGCCTCTACTCATCTCAAACTCAAAATCCATCTAATCCTATCCTCCACCTCTATATAAACAACCCCACCCCTTGGCTTGACATCTATTTGCCACTTTTCCACCTTACCCAAACCTTAGTTCGTAGAGAGCCACCACCAAGGAGGGAGGAAGAGATCGCAAGCAAGAAGAAGAAGAGGAGGAAACGAAAGAGGATCAAGATCTCCATCAAGTTTGGTTCTTCATCACCAATTCATCTCCAAGTTCATCGTCGACCCTAGATCATCAAGATACAAGTGTTACCTCCAAGTTTCTTGATTCATTGGAGTTCTAAACACTTGGTATACCTTCTATTCTCTTTTCCTTACATGAATTCAACGCCTAATCTCCAAATTTACGTAGATCTATAAAACCCTAGTTCGCTAGTTCTGCGAAGTGCGGACAAGTACGGCCTTCTGTAGACTAGTCCGATTTTACTGACTAAATTGTGTTGAATTAATTTTAAAATTAGATCTAATCACATACAAACCTGTATAAACTTGTTAAAATCTATTAGAACTAGTTAGTGATCATTAAAAGGAATCTATTAACAAGTTCTACCTTGCATTTGTATCAATCATGTATGTCATGTCATATTGAGTAATATTTGTGCACTCTTTGATTCTATTTCTTGTATTGTATGTTTATTGTGTGGATTAGACGGATTTGCGCTAGAGAGTGCCGCGGAGGATCTACAACACCAAGTGTTTGAAGGCTTTGACCCTAATCAACCACAAGAGCAAGGCAAGTGTCCTTGAAGCATATTGATCCTGTTTCTAAAATAAATGCTTTGTTTGCAAAACTGCATGCTGGTGTCAAATTGATGGGAATCCTATGATAGGAAGTTTACTAGTTTTGTTAAACCACCCTTGTCACATGGAGTTTATGGTAGAGAGTCGGGATGGGATTTTTAACTTTTTTTCTTCGCTTAATCAATTGGGATGGGAAACCACTATATTATTTAATTATGCATTAATGATATATTGATTATCATGAACTGGTTAAAAAGATGGGTGATCTAAGCAAGCGTGGCTGCTTGATTGGGTTGGATGTCATGGTGGTTTGCTTTCTTTAGATCTAAGGACTGGTTCATGCGAGAATAAGCCAGGATTACAGTACCACCACAAGGCCAAGTATGGGTGCGGCGTAGCTAATTAATTAGGGTTTCGCTAGTGCTATTTGGACCATTAAGGATGCTCGGGGAAGGGGTAGTCGGATTGGGTTTGTTGATGATTGGTGGGACTACCCTGGGATCCGAATGGCTCAAGAGGGGGCCCTTGGTTGAAGATGTGCTCTGTGGGAGACATCGCCACCGGTGAAACCTCAGTAGGGTCTAAAGAGGCTAGTAATCCCTTTGTAAAGGCTATTTTGTGATCTCTTGCCCATACACCAAAGGAAGTGTAATTGGCATAAGGGAGGTTCTTTAGTCGCCGACGGGTGATGAAATCACAAACACGTGGGTAAAGTGGTACAAACTCTGCGGAGTCTAATAAAACTATCATGATAGTCGTGCTCCCGGTTATGAGCACCTGGACAACTTCCATGATTAGAGGGAACTTGGTATTGAGATGGTGTTTGGGATTGTTATGGTTTGATAATGGTTATGGCTGGTTATGGATTAATTTCTGCTATTGAACTATGGTTATTGGAAAATGGTGAAATCTGGAATTATTGATGATGGTAATGAATTCAGACTGATATTATGATATTACTTATGATTATGATGAGTTTACTTCACATACATATAATATATTGCTTTTCAAATGTTTTAATGTACTTTTCAGCACTTAGCCATTATTATTGTCGTCATTTGAATCAGCCACATGTCATACTTTCCACACTTGCTGAGTACGACATGTACTCACTCTTGCAATTCCCCCCCCCCAGCAGTTGCAGGTCAGGATTGTGAGTTTAATGGCTATAATGCGGAGTTCTAGGTCGTGTCTACCATCAGCTTTGTCAGTGGTGTTGCATGGAGCTGCACTATCCCTTTTGCTTAGTTTGCTTAGTTGCTTAATTAGAGTATTTCTGCTGCATTAGTTGAACTTCTCATTAATATTCATTAGAACTTGTATTCGAGGATAATATGATTTGAGTAATAAAATTTGGTTAATTAATCTTGTTCTGTGGTAATTATATGTATATCGTTTGTGATGCACTCGTGTATGTGTGATGAACATCCTGGGCACACCTATGCATTCACTTGGTTCATTTTTCGGAACCGGGTGTCACAAATTGGTATCAGAGCCACAAGTTGACCGTAGTACGCAGCCTAGATAGAATGGACACTTTAGAGCACATAGGAGCACTCAGGAACTGATGTGTTTTGTTTGGTGTGCTGTTTCTATATATTGTTTGCTTGTGTGCTTTATAGAGGATTTTGGGATGCTTTAGCGTTGCCATGTCCACGTAGGCTAGTTAGTTGTCTAGTTTCACATCCCTTGATGCATATAGTTGGGGACGTTTTCTAATTCTTACCTATTGCTTTTCTCCAGATGGTGAGGACTCGCAACTAGATGGATGCTAATGATGAGGAGGAGAACCATGGAGGACCTCAGAACAACAATGGACACAGACCTGCTCAGGGAGCTATCAGCATTGAGCAGCTTTTGGCTATGCAAAACCAGCTCATGCAGACCATGATACAGACTATGGGACAGCTGCAGGCTGGTAACATCAACCATTAGCCCCACATGCCTCCACCGCCACCCCCACCTCCTCATAACCGGTTGGGAGAGTTTATGAGGACTAGGCCGCCAACCTTTGCTCAAGCCGCTCACTCTATAGATGTGGACGATTGGCTCAAGTCCGTGGAGAAGAAGTTGGCTATTGTCCAATGCAGTGACCGGGAGAAAGTGCTATTTGCATCTCATCAACTAGTTGGAGCAGGTGCGGATTGGTGGGGTTCCCTATGCAATGCTCATGAGGATCAAGAGCGGATCACCTAGGCGGAATTCAAGGAGAGTTTTTGTTCTCATTATGTGTCGGAAGGTGTTATGATCTTGAAGAGGCAAGAATTTGAGAACTTTAGGCAAGGAAGATCGAGCGTGTGTGAATATCTCAATAAATTCACTCAACTCTCAAGGTATGCACCTGAGGATGTGAGCCGAGAGAGCCGGAAACAATACTTGTTCATGAGGGGCTTGAACAATGAGACCCAAGTGCAATTGCTCAACTGTGATTATGCTAATTTCCAGAAGCTTGTGGACAAAGCAATTGTGGTTGAGAACAAGATCCATGAGATGGAGCAAGACAACAAGAGGAAGGCGCCATATCAAGGACAGCGACAAGGAAGTAATGTGCGCCCTCGCTTTGCGCCACCTAAGGTGCCATATTACAGCTCCTCTACTCCTATACAGCGCCCTGGTTATGCACCACACCCAACTCAGTTCGTGCAGCAGTGCCCACAAGTACCTAGGCCTCCAATTCCATATGCACCCCGTGCTAATTTCCCTGGTGCAAATGTTCAAAACCAAGCTCGTCCCAATAATTCTGGTGGAGTTAAGAAGTGCTGTACTTGTGGAGAAGTTGGACACTTTGCGCATCAATGTCCTAAGTCGGGCCTTGGTCAAGGAAGCAATGTGTCAAGGCAAAACCCAAGATCTAATGGAGGACAGCCACAAGGGAACCATGGACAGCAGAATTTTGCTCGTGGCAACGTGAACCATGTCTCTACGGAGGATGCTCAACAAGCGGATGACGTGGTCATTGGTATGTTTCTTGCCAACTCCAACCCCGCGACTATGTTATTTGATTCTGGAGCATCGCATTCATTCGTTGCATCAAAGTATGTTTCCAAGTATAGTTTGCCTATCTCTTATATGAAGTTTACTCTATTGGTTTACTCTGATGGAGGAGAGATGAGGACAAATATAGTATGTCCAAAAGTAAGCCTTAGAATAAGGGGGGTAGACTTCTCCGCCAATCTCATTGTTTTGGATTCTTAAGGATTGGACTTTATACTTGGTATGGACTGGTTGAGGAAGCATAATGGAGTTATTGAGTGTGCCACGAAGATGGTGAAGTTGACTAATGAGGAAGGGATCACCGTAGAGTTTGAAGCATCTCAAACCGCACCGAAGCAATTGGAGCTGAATCATATGGACGGTGCCGCAATTGAGGAGATTCAGGTGGTGTGTGAATTTTTGGATGTTTTTCCGGATGAGTTGCCAGGTATGCCACTTGGTCGAGACATTGAGTTTGTTATTGATTTAATACCTGGAACTGCACCTATAGCTAAGAGGCCGTATAGGATGCCTCCTATGGAATTAGCGGAGCTCAAGAAGCAGATTCAAGAGCAACTACAGAAGGGTTTTATTCGCCCAAGCTCTTCACCTTGGGAAGCGCCTGTGCTATTTGTGGACAAGAAGGGTGGAACCCCAAGGATGTGTGTGGATTACCGAGCTCTCAACGAGGAGACAATCAAGAACAAGTACACCTTGCAATGCATAGAGAACTTGTTTGATCAGATGAAGGGTGCTTGTGTCTTCTCTAAGATTGATTTGAGGTCGGGATATTTTCAAATGAAGATTAGACCATAGGACATACCCAAGACAGCTTTTAGGACACGGTATGGATCTTATGAGTACACCATGATGTCTTTTGGATTGACAAATGTGCTTGCCTACTTTATATACCTCATGAATAAGGTCTTTATGGAGTACTTGGATAAGTTCATTGTGGTGTTTATTCATGACACTATGATCTACTCAAAGGATGAAAAGGAACATGAGGAACACTTGAGGCTTACGTTGCAGAAATTGAGGGAGCATCAATTGTATGCTAAGTTCAACAAGTGTCAGTTTTGGTTGAGAGAGGTGTCGTTTTTGGGTCATATCATCTCAGAAGGAGGAGTATCAGTTGACCCCCGAAAAGTGAGAGACGTGTTGAAATGGGTACCTCCACTGAATGTAAAGGAAATAAGGAGTTTTCTTGGGATGGTTGGATATTACCGTAGATTCATCAAGGACTTTTCCAAGATAGCCAAGCCAATGACGGAATTGCTAATGAAGGGAAAGGCATTCCAATGGACTCAAGCTTGTCAAAACAGTTTTAAGGAGTTGAAGAAGAGGTTGACAACAGCCCCAGTTTTGGTACTTCCGGATGTAAGCCAGAGTTTTGACATATATTGTGACGCATCAAGACAAGGACTTGGATGTGTGCTTATGCAAGAAGGTCATGTAGTAGCCTATGCGTCGAGACAATTAAAGAAACATGAGCAGAATTACACAACGCATGATTTGGAACTCACAGTCGTGGTACACGCATTGAAGATATGGAGGCACTATATCCTTGGACATAGGTGTGAAATTTATACGGATCACAAGAGTCTTAAGTATATCTTCACACAAACGGATCTGAATTTGAGGCAACGAAGATGGTTGGAACTCATCAAAGATTATGATTTGGGGATCAACTATCATTCGGGAAAAGCCAATGTTGTTTCCGATGCTTTGAGTAGAAAAGGAGTAAGTCATCAACTCATAGTTCGAGAAATAACATCCGAGTTATGTAAGGAGTTTGAACGGTTGAACCTCAGATTTGTGAATGAGATGGGAATTATGGAGTTAAACCCAACCTTGGAGCAAGAAATTCGAGAGGCACAGACCAAGGATGAGGAAATTTAGGAAATTAAGGAAAGGACCCAAGAGGGGAGAGAATTCGGATTTGATGAGGATGAACATGGTACCTTATGGCTGGGAAAAAGGATTGTTGTGCCTAATGTGAAGCATATTCGGGAGACAATATTAAAAGAGGCACGTGACTCACCTTACTCAATTCAACCTGGTTGTACGAAGATGTACAAAGACTTGAAGACATGCTATTGGTGGGCTAGCATGAAGAAGGACATAGCTGAATACGTAGCATTGTGTGATGTGTGCCAACGAGTCAAGGCGAAACATCAAAGGCCAGCTAGACTATTACAACCATTAAAGATTCCGAAATGGAAGTGGGAAGAAATCGGTATGGACTTCATAGTTGGTTTACCGCGTACCCAGTCTGGGTATGACACAATTTAGGTAATCGTGGATTGATTAACAAAGTCAGCTCATTTTGTTCCTGTCAAGACCAAATATATATCTGCACAATTGGCCGAAATATACATGGAGCATATTGTGTGTCGACGTGGAGTCCCTAAGAAGATAGTCTCAGATAGAGGTTCTCAATTTACCTCCAGGTTTTGCCAAAAGTTACATGAAGCATTGGGAACACGGTTGAATTTTAGTTCAGCATACCACCCTCAAATGGATGGACAAACCGAGAGGACCAATCAGATTTTAGAGGACATGCTAAGAGCTTGTGCTTTAAAGCATGGGAAAAGTTGGGACAAGAGCTTTCCATATGCAGAATTTTCATACAACAATAGTTACCAAGCAAGTTTGAAGATGTCACCATATGAGACACTATACGGAAGGAGGTGCAGGACGCCCTTGTTCTGGAATGAGACAGGGGAGAATCAAGTATTTGGACCCGATGTGTTGCAAGAAGCAAAAAAGCAAGTCCAAATAATTCGTGAAAACTTGAGGGCTACCCAATCAAGACATAAAGGCTATGCGGACAATAGGAGGAGGAAATTAGTTTTGAAGTGGGAGATTTTGTTTACCTCAAGGTGTCACCGATGAGGGGTCATAAGAGGTTTAACATAAGAGGCAAGCTAGCACCTCGCTACATTGGACCATTCAAGATTTTGGACAAAAGAGGAGAAGTAGCGTATAAGTTGGAGATGTCAACTCATCTTTCAGACGTACATGATGTCTTTGATGTTTCCCAACTCAAGAAATGCTTGAGAGTACCGGAAGAACAAGTGCCCATGGAAGGATTGGAACTAGAGGAAGATTTGACTTATGCCGAACAACCAATCAAAATTTTGGAAGCCAAGGAGAGAGTCACAAGGAACAAGGTTATTAGATGGTGTAAAGTTCAATGGAAGCACCACACAGAAAAAACAAGCGACGTGGGAATTGGAGGATGATATCAAGAAGGAATTTCCCTATCTCTTCTCTTTCACGTCGAATCTCGAGGGCGAGATTCATTATAAGAGGGGTAGGTTTGTAACACCCTCATTTTCATGCATCATGCCCTACATACATTCATATACATGTTTAACATTAATCCACATCAAGAGGAATGAGTTTAAAATTGATTTGGAACGAAACTGCACTTAAAATGCTGAAAAGTGCAGACTAGTCCAATTTTGGTGAGGACTAGTCCGATTTCTCTCTGACTAAAATCAGACTTGTCCATTTTTGCTGCGGACTAGTCCGATTTTGCCTTTGGACATTTTTGGACTTGTCCGATTTTGTGCGGACTAGTCCGATATTCCAAGAATCCTTGAAAATTTGCTAAGTCCCTGGACTTTTCTAGACTAGTCCGGTGTTCCAGTGGACTTGTCCATTTTCCTCTCTGACTAAAGTCGGACTTGTCTGGTTTTTGGCCAGACTTGTCTGATTTCTTTCTGATTAACTACAGACTAGTCCGGTCCTTGTCGGACATGTCTGATATTTCGCGACTCCGAATTGATATTTTGTTTTACGACTTGTTTCTTGGGTTTCACGTTAAGTGGGCCTAGGGACGCCGTGCCTAACTCCTTTAGAGCCCATGTGGGACTCTAAACCGGCCTCTACTCATCTCAAACTCGAAATCCATCTAACCCTAGCCTCCACCTCTATATAAACAACCCCATCCCTCGGCTTGACATCTATTTGCCACTTTTCCCCCCCACCCAAGTTCGTGAAGAGCCACCACCAAGGAGGGAGGAGGAGATCCCAAGACAGAAGAAGAAGAGGAGGAAACGAAAGAGGATCAAGATCTCCATCAAGTTTCGTTCTTCATCACCAATTCATCTCCAAGTTCATCGTCAACCCTAGATCATCAAGATCCAAGTGTTACCTCCAAGTGTCTTGATTCATTGGAGTTCTAAACACCTGATATAACTTCTATTCTCTTTTCCTTACATGAATTCAACCCATAATCTCCAAATTTACGTCGATCTAAAAAACCCTACTTCGCTAGTTCTGCGATGTGCGGACTAGTCCGACCTTCTGCAGACTAGTCCGATTTTGCTGACTGAATTGTGTTGAATTAATTCTAAAATTAGATCTAATCATATCCAAACCTGTATAAACTTGTTAAAATCTATTAGAACTAGTTAGTGATAATTAAAAGCAATCTATTAACAAGTTCTACCTTGCATATGCATCAATCATGCATGTCATGTCATATTGAGTAATAGTTGTGCACTCTTTGATTGTGTTTCTTGTCTTGTATGTTTATTGTGTGGATTAGACGGATTTGCGCTAGAGAGTGCCGCGGAGGATCTACAGCACCAAGAGTTTGAAAGCTTTGACCCAAATCAACAGCAAGAGCAAGGCAAGTGTCCTTGAAGCATTTTGATCCTATTTCTAAAATAAATGTTTTGTTTGCAAAATTGCATGCTTGTGTCAAATTGATGGGAATACTATGATACGAAGTTTACTAGTTTTGTTAAACCACCCTTGTCACCTGGAGTTCATGGTAGAGAGACAGGATAGGATTTTTACCTTTTTGCTTCGCTTAATCAATTGGGATGGGAAACCACTATATTATTTAATTATGCATTAATGATATACTGATTATCATGAACTGGTTAAAAAGATGGGTGAACTAAGCAAACGTGGCTATTGGATTGGTTTGGATGTTATGGTGGTTTGCTTGCTTTAGATCTAAGGACCTGTTCATGCGAGAATAAGCCAGGATTACAATGCCGCCACGAGGTCAAGTATGAGTGCAGCGTAGCTGATTAATTAGGGCTTTGCTAGTGCTATTTGGACCATTAAGGATGATCGGGGAAGGGATAGTCGGATTGGGTTTGTTGATGATTGGTGGGACTACCCTGGGATCCGATTCGCTCAAGAGGGGGCCCTTGGTTGAAGATGTGCTCTGTGGGAGACATCACCACCGGTGAAGCCTCAGTGGGGTCTAAATAGGCTAGTAATCCCTTTGTAAAGGCAATTTTGTGGTCTCTTGGCCATACACCAAAGGTAGTGTAATTGGCATAAGGGAGGTTCTTTAGTCGCCGACGGGTGATGAAATCACAAACACGTGGGTAAAGTGGTACAAACTCTGTAGAGTCTAATAAAACTATCATGATAGCCTTGCTCCTGGTTATGAGCACCTGGACAACTTCCATGATTAGAGGAAACTTGGTATTGGGATGGTGTTTGGAATGGTTATGGTTTGATAATGGTTATGGCTGGTATGGATTAATTTCTGGTATTGAACATGGTTATTGGCAAATAGTGAAATCTGGAATTATTGATGATGGTAATGAATTTAGATTGGTATAATGATATTACTTATGATTATGATTATGATGGGTTTACTTCACATACATATAATATATTGCTTTTCAAATGTTTTAATGTACTTTTCAGCACTCGGCCATTATTATTGTCGTTATTTGAATCAGCCACATGTCATACTTTCCACACTTGCTGAGTACGACATGTACTCACTCTTGCAATTCCCCCCCCCCCCCTCAACAATTGCAGGTCAGGATTGTGAGTTTAATGGCGATAATGCGGAGTTCTAGGTCGTGTCTACCGTCAGCTTTGCCTGTGGTGTTGCATGGAGCTGCGCTATCCCTTTTGCTTAGTTTGCTTAGTTGCTTAATTAGAGTATTTCCGCTGCATTAGTTGAACTTGTCATTAATATTCATTAGAACTTGTATTCGGGGATAATATGGTTTGAGTAATAAAATTTGGTTAATTAATCTTGTTCTGTGGTAATTATCTTTATATCGTTTGTGATGCACTCGTGTATGTATGATGAACACCCTGGGCACACATATGCGTTCACTTGGTTCATTTTTCGAAACCGGGTGTCACATATGTATGCATCAAGGTATATGATCCTAAAAAATGCATTAATGGATGAGGACGTGGATATATATAAGTATTCCACAATGCATATCCAAACACACAAACATAAAAGCAAGCAATGATACAGTCATCACACCAACCTAAACACGTGCACTAACAATTTAAGCGTTTATTACTCACTTATTCAAGGGTAGACTTAAATCCTAATGACAAGGCCCAACATTATCGTAACTACGGGATGGTAAAGTATCATATTATGGAGAACGACTTGAGACGGGTCCATACGAAGCTCTTCAGCATGAAGCGCATCTCGAAAGTCTTCTCCCTGAGGTGTGTTCCTTTCGGTCCCTCTTCGAATGCTCCTACATCTGGATTCTTAGAATTGCTAGGGTGGTCATCTAAAAATTTTCTCAAAAGAAATGTTGAATATGAAAGGGGGAAAGAAAGAAGTCGAAATAAGTAAGAGAGTGGAAAATTTCAAAAGACAATTTTCAAAAAACAAATCCTATGTTCTTAACGAAAGATCATTAGAGATGAAAGGTGAAATAGTCCGAAGATCGCAGCAGCAATTAAGAGAAAAGAAAGAGAGTGCTAGGCAACAATAGGGAGGGAAAAAAAGAAAAATTGCAGCAGCAAGCAAGGCAAATAATCAAAATAATGCAGCAGCAACAAGTATATTTTCACAAGAAACTTTAGTGGAGGAAGTGTGCAAAACGCCACAGCAACATGTTTAAAACGCACCTGAATTAGAAGGAAAAATGCAGCAGCAAGTAATGTTTTTAAGTTGCCGAATTTGTGAAAATAAATGCAGCAGCGATGCAATTAGACAAATAGTTTTTAGAAAATAGTTTCTATGTGTTTCTAAGTGTCCATTCTACCTAGGCTTGCGTTCTACGGTCGACACGGCTCTGATACCAATTTGTGACACCCGGTTATGAAAAACGAACCAAGTGCAGTGTATGTGTGCCCAGGATGTTCATCACACATACACAAATGCATCACAAATGGAAATTGGAAATAACCATGTCACAAATAGTAAATATACTTTGATTCCATTGCAGCGGAAAATAATCTAGCGTAGGCGACTCCAACTCCACAGGCAATCGACGGTAGTACGCATGCCTAGTACTCCATGTTGTCTTTCAAAATATCTCATGCAGCTGAATTAAGTAGGGGAATAGCAAGAGTGAGTACATGTCGTACTCACTATGTGTGGGAAAGTATAACATGTAGCTAAAAATAAGGATGATAATAAATAGTGGCTATTTGCAGAAAAGTACATTGTAAAACATATGAAAAAGCATCTTACAATGTCTATGTGAATTTAATCCTGTCATAACCCAAGTAATTATCATAACTTGTATCCAACATTTTCATTTACCATCATACCTCATCCATCAATTCAATAATCATCCATATACTAATTTCTCACTTTCATAACCAACCATATCCATTTATTATATCATTATAACCCAAACCATTACCCAACCAATATCAATCCATCCCAAATCCAAAGTTCCACTCTAATCATGAAAGTTGTCCAGGTGCTCCTGACCGGGAGCACGGCTATCATGATAGTTTACACTCTGCAGAGGTTGTACCACTTTACCCACATGTTCGTGATTTCATCATCTTTCGGTGACTAAGAACCTCTATTATGCCTTATCAAACTTCCATAGGTGTGTGGCCAAAAGATCACAAAATAGCCTTTCAAAAGGGACTACTAGTATGTACGGGCCCACTAAGGTTTCACCGGCAGGCTTCAATCTCCATTCTCTCACCCAGGGCCCCCTCGTGTGCCATGCGGATCCCAGGGTAGCCCTCCTCGACTCCCATTCCCCGCGCCATCTAATGGTCCATACAATACTAGCAGCACTCCTAGTTATTCAGCTACGCCGCAACCATACTTGGCCTTGTGGTGACACTGTAGTCCTGGCCTATTCTCGCATGAACCGATCATTAGATCTAAAGCAAGCAAACCACCATATCTTCCAACCCATCCACATACCAGGCTTTCTTAGATCACCCATTACCATATCATACTAACCAGTTAATATTAACCATAATCTCATTAATACATAATTAAATAGTGTAGTTTTTTCCCATCCCAAATAAGTGAAGCAATGGTAAACAAAACCCTTCCCGACTCTCTACTATATATTCCAGGTGACAAGGATGGTTAATCAAAGCTAGTAAACTTCCTACCATAAGATTCCCATCAATTTGACACAAGCATGCAATTTTGCAAACAGAACATTTATTTTAAAAACTGGATCAATATGGCCAAGGACACTTGCCTTTATATCCCACAATTCAATGGCTCAAGCAAATCAAGGTCTCGCGCATGAAGATCCTCGGATAATCGCTTCTCAATCATAACCTCTTGAGCAAACCGTCTACTCACAATCAACCACATACACAAGCAAACATACATAATAAATGCATTGCAACCACTAATAAATATGCAAAATATGGATACATGCAAAAAATATGTTCGTATTAATGTTATATAAATTTCTATGGCTTTTTAATAATTTTCGATAATGATTTCCTATTTATTTGAGCAAGTTTGGAATTAACTAGAATTTATTCAGAGGCAAAATATTTATTACAGAACATTAAATATGATTAAAATAATATTAGTAACTTACTAGAATTTATTCTAAATTTTCTGGAATTTTTCTAGATTTATTTTGATACTTTATAAATTAATTAAACTTTAATGTCATTTATTAAATCTGCAAAAAAGATTAAATAATACTGAAAATATGATATTTAGTAAATCTAGAATAACCTATTAGGTGTTGCATGATTTAATCTAACTTATGAGTTTGAAGTGCTTTAATGATTTGACGATGATTAAAGGCCGCTCAATTAAAACACATCCTACACTTGATTTAATTCAAATACTAGAACCAAAATAATAGTCTAGATCTAAATTGTAATACCTACCGTGCGTGCATCTAGTCTGGAACGGTCGTGGAACGGCGGCGCGACGTGTGTCTCCGGGATCTAGAGTTATGTTGATGAAGATGATGACGGCATGACGTAGATGAAGAGAACGAAGGCGTGACGTAGATGAAGTAGACGGCGCGGCGGCACGAGGGCGCGACGATCTCTGGCGGACGACGGCACCCTCCTTTTTTTCTTCCTCTTCTTCCCTTTTTTTTCTTTTCTCTTTCTCTCTGGTGGCGCATCTGGTCTCACCTTTTTCTTTTCCAGCGCTAGGTTTTCGGTGGCGGCGCTAGCTCTCGGTGCAAGAATTTATGGGAGGAGTGATGTATTTTTATAGGCAGTGGGGAGGGCATGAACTAGGTCTAGGAGTCCCGCTGGGACTCGGAGGCGTACCTGCAAGGCGAGCGTAGAGTGCGGGGTGCTGCGCGACCGCTAGGGTGGGCTGGCTCGGGCGTCCTGACTGCTGGCCCTGCGGCTGCTTGTTTTTTTTTTTTGTTTTCTTTTTTTCTTTTTATTTTTCATATACAATTGTTTTTTTCTTCTTTTTTCTTTATTTTATTTCTTTTTTTTCTATTCTCTACGTCTGCTGCCAAATCGGGACTTCAATCCCGTGGTGCATGGCTGGAAGTTCCAACCGGTTCTAGAAGATTCCCCAGGTTCCCCCAGAAGGATCTAGAAGATTCCCCCTGAAGGTTCTAGAAGCTTCCCCCTGAAGGTTCTAAATGTCCCAAAAACATCTGGAAGGTTCCAAGAAAATTCTAGAGGCATCTAGAAGGTTCCAGAAACATCTAGAAGGTCTCAAGAGTTCTCGAAAATTCCGAAAAATTCTGGAAGGTTCTCACAACTTCAAGAAAGTTCTTTTTTATATATTTTTTTCCTCTTTTTGCATGCGGCAGGGAGGTGCCTGTCCGTGGTTGACTCTTTTTTTTTATTATTTTACTCTTCTTTGTTTATTTCTATTTTCTATTTATATTTTTTTATAATTTTTTTTCAGATTAATTGTTTCTTATATATTTACTATTTTCTTTTTCTTTATTATTTGTTATTTATTTTTCCTATTAAATTATTTATTATTTCTATAATATATATATATATATATACGCATTTCTCCATCTTTTATTGTTATTATTCATCTTCTTCTATAATCTTCTTTTTTAATTACTTTTAATGTATTTGTTTTGGTAAATAAATTTTAATATCTAAGAATGAATGCAAAATGCAAGATGAGATACATATATTTTATATTTTTTATAAAAACAATTTCTTCCTATTATCAAATTCTAGCTTCCTATTTAAATTCTAATTTGCTAAAGTTTGAAAAATCGGGATGTTACAATTCTACGCCCTTAACATGAATCTCGCCCTCGAGATTCGGATGGATCGGAGAAGAGATTTTGAAATAAAATTAGAGTTCTTATTTAAATTTAAATTAGCCAAATTTTGAAAATTGGTGATGTCACAATCTACCCTCAAAAGAAGGAGCTTGTGAAGTGTCCACTCCCCTGCGGATTCTCAAAAGTCATCCTCCGCAAAAAATTATTGGAAGCTTGCACGAACGAGTCACATGGTCCAGGTTTTGCGATCCAAACTCTCATGCTCATTCTGCTTTTGTTGCTTCTTTTGAACCCAAAGATATATCACACGCACTCACTGATGAATCTTGGATTATTGCCATGCAAGAAGAGTTAGAAAATTTTGAAAGAAATAATGTTTGGAAACTTGTACCTCCACCTCAAGGTCACACTTTAATTGGAACTAAATGGGTGTTTAAAAATAAAAAAAAGTGAGGATGGGGTTGTGGTCAGGAATAAGGCTAGGTTGGTTGCTCAAGGTTTCACTCGAGTTGAAGGTCTAGATTTTGATGAAATTTTTGCTCCTGTTGTTAGATTAGAAGCCATAAGAATTTTGTTAGCTTTTGCTGCATCTAAAGGTTTTAAGCTTTATCAAATGGATGTTAAAAGTGCTTTTCTTAATGGCTACATATATGAGGAGGTTTATGTCAAATAACCACCGGTTTTTGAAAATTCAGATTTTCCTAATCATATTTACAAACTATCCAGAGCCTTGTACGGTCTCAAACAAGCCCCTAGAGCATGGTATGATAGGTTAAAATCATTCTTACTTGAAAAGGGGTTTACCATGGGCAAGGTTGATAAAACTCTTTTTGTGCTTAAGCATGGCAATGGCTCATTATTCGTTCAAGTGTATGTGGATGATGTTATCTTTGGTTGTTCTTCTCATGATCTTGTGTCTAAGTTTTCAGCTATGATGAGTTTGGAATTTGAGATGAGTATGATGGGAGAACTCACGTACTTTTTAGGGCTGCAAATCAAGCAAACCAAGGAGGGTACCTTTGTGCATCAAACAAAGTATACAAAAGATCTCCTAAGGCGCTTCAACATGGGCAAAAGCAAGCCTCTTCGGACATCAATGGGAACAGCAACAACACTGAACATGATGATGATGGTGAACCCGTGGATCAAAAAGAATATAGAAGAATGATCGGATCACTTTTGTACCTCACGGCATCAAGACCAGACATACAATTCAGCATATGTCTTTGTGCGTGGTTTCAAGCCTCCCCACGTGCTTCACATCGTCAAACCATCAAAAGAATTGTCAGGTACTTACATGGAATTCAAGAATTTAGCATTTTTCTTCCTTCTTCCTCAACCGTTACTTTGAAAGCTTTTTACGATGCTGATTTTGGGGGTTGTATGATTGATAGGAAAAGTACTTTGGGTGCTTGTCATTTTCTTGGTAATTCACTTGTTGCTTGATCCTCTAGAAAACAAAACTCAGTTGCACAATCCACAGCTGAATCTGAATATGTAGCTGTTGCTAGTGCTTGCTCACAAATTCTTTGGATTGTTCAAACACTTAAAGACAATGTGGTTGATCTAGATAGTGTTCCACTGTTTTGTGATAACATTAGTGCCATTTGCATTGCTAAAAACCCCGTGCAACATTCTAGAACTAAGCACATTGACATTAGGTATCACTTTCTCCGTGATAATGTTGAAAAAGGAAACATTGTGCTTCACCATGTAGATACCGAACAACAATTGGCTGACATTTTTACAAAACTTTTAGATTTCACTCGTTTTTGTTCTATTCGTAGTGAAATAGGGGTTATGCATCCTCATGGCTTACATTGAGGGGGGGTTTGAAATTTGAGAAGTCTATGTGTGAATCTAAAATTAAAATAATATGAGCATAGTATTTCATACATATATGACTTTGTGATTCCTTTTACATGCTGAAAGTTCTTACTACATTACTCGTGTTATACATTTTGTAGTTTTTGACATGTCTATTAATTAGAATAATTACTTACACTAAATCTGGTCATGGTCGAACTTTCTTGCTGTTTTGAACTTGTTGCATGCTCACAAGTGTTTTTAATCATAAAGAATTAATCAAGTAATTAACTTACATGTTGAGCTTTTATGGTCAAATATAAATTGAGAAAAGATCAGGAGAATATGCATGCATCACACTTCTTCTTTTGAGATGGCTTATCATTGCACTTAGATATGAACTTGAAAGAAGTTGTGTATGACTAAAACCATGTCCTTAAGCTTCTGATTGTCAAATGACATAGGCATGGCTTGGTTGGTTAGAATAAGGCAGATGCACATATAATCTCTTGCAAATATCATATAATCTAAATTTATGCTTTGAAAAATAATAAAATGCAGCAACAAGTGCCATGCTTTCACGTTTTGAAATAGTTAAGTTTGTGAGATCATGACTTTCTAAATTGGAAATTACATTTGATCTCTAGCATGACTTGCACTGCTTTATGTATTTCATTAATGTGATAGTGTAAGTTACTTGATAGTATGACTTGGATGAGCTTTGTCTTATATGTATATGTTAAATATGCTCATAACAATTAAAATTTCTCTTTTGAACCTTGCTGAATACATTGTCAAAGGGGGAGACATAAGACATAATATGTGAATTTTTAAAGATAAGTATGCAAGGGAGAGAAATTGATTACACATTGCACATATTCACAATTGTTTTGGCACGATTCTTCAATTCTTCTCAGGCGGGGAATTTGTTTTTCTTCTCATTTTATTTCCGTTTTACAAAGGGGGAGAAATTTTTTTCAAAATTTTCATGTGAATAAGCCAATGTTCCGATTTTAAGTGGTGTTGCCAATGCATTCATCAAGGGGGAGATTGTGAAACCTATGTGTGCTGAATACATTAGCTATGGCGATAAAAGTTTTGAATAATACCAAAACACCTTATCATCATGGTCCGACTCTAGGTCCGACTAGCTTTGGTTAGCTCCGGTGCAAGGTCCTGCTAGCTTTGGTAAGCTCCGGTTCAAGGTCCGGTTAGCTTTGGCAAGGTCTGGTGCTTGACCGAAATATTCCTGCTTTTACTGTGAAATGTTTCAAACTTGCTTTACATTGTTGGAAAGATTGCTTAGTATTCATTTGCTAAGTTTTTGGTGTGTTTTGGTGGTTACGGTTGATATCAATTTGCTATGTTTTGCAACATGCTTATGTGAGGTGCTCACGTAAGATGTTGTAGTTTCAGAACTAACGTGAGTCAAGTTGTGGACTTGGGCTCGTACGGATTGGTTGTTTATTCATGTGCAGGTGTTGCTTGAGTTCAAGACATGGCTGGTGACGGGATCCATTGAACTAGTCTTAGGGAGAAGATGAGGTTCAACAACCAAGTTCGGGAGGAATTGTGGTTGAGTTGATCGGGAGGTTGCGCAGCATGTTTGAATCAAGAACAATATATATGAAGGTATCGTGGATGTCGTTGGAAGATGTTTGCATGTGTGCAAGCAGTGCATGGACGTGGATACATGGCTCCGAGGCGTGATGAAGAGATGTGGACATAAAGAATTGGTCAGAAAGGTCCAACTGACTAGGTTATGGACTCAAGCTGCGGTTGAGTCGTGTTTGACTCAAATATGGAATGTTTTGAGTTGGTTATGATAGGATTTCGTGTGTGTTACGAATTTCAGTTGTTTTAGGAATGTGGGATACGTTCCTAAGGTGTTTGTAAGTCTTAAGATTGTTTTTATCTGTGTATAGAAGAGTCCTAAGCAGTTATGGAAAGTTTCGATTCGTGATTTGAGTAGGATTAGAGTCCTAGTTGAGATTGGGTTGGCCTAATGGCTGGTTATATAAGCAAGGGAGGCCAGGGCTCCTGGGAGACGACTTTGGGGTTGTTCTTCTTGTGTTCTATTGAATAAAATTCGTAGTTGAAAGGAAATTTTGTGCCTTGTTCGTCCGACTTGTTCCAGACAAGTACTGCAGATGCAGATGGCGCATTCACATCCTATGCAGTACTGCAGATGCATTAAGGGTGGCTGACATGTGAACACCACATCCTATGAGACCCACGCCTCTCGCATGCACCGATGGGACGCGCGAAGTAATGGAACCGCTCTAGTTTCAACATCAGCACAAGAATAATATCCTTACATCAATAGAGATAACATACTATGTTTGACAGGATTAAGGCTTTGTTTGGGAACACAGTATTTTTGGAGTTTTAGAGCAATACTTTGGTATTTAAGATTACCATTGTATTTTTTACAGAATGGTGTTTGGCAACCAACTCAAAAACTATGTATTTAAAACTATGGTTTTTTCTATACTAGGGTATTTAAAACCAAAGTTTTCCTCTGCTTGCTTCCTCTTGATGCTTGCTAAGTCTTATGTATTGCAAAACTGCAGAATTATAAAATTGTGGTATTGAAATACTTTGATATTGTCATGACATCTTAAAAACCGTGGTTTACAAAAACTTTAATATTAAAAATTGTGTTCCCAAACACAGTCTAAGACTAAAGTAATCCGCGCCAAAAATTTTAAGATTTACACTTTGGTTCTCCATGCTCTTTCACCTTAATTCATACATACTACCTATCTTTTTCTAACATTTTTCTCATCCTTTCTTTTCTTTTCTCTCTGTTCATTGTCTCTACTTTTCTTTCCAGTCATCGCTACCTGTTGTGTTTTCCTGTTACTATGTATTAGTATTGTATACTACTTTACAGACCGCTTTGCAGGCCCTGCTACAGGCGATCCTCGCTGGCTCCTCCAGTAGCTAAAGTATCAAATCGGCCACTTTAGGCTGTGTTTGGGAACACAGTATTTCAATACCAAAGTTTTGGAAACTATTGTTTTTCAAATGACATGACAATACTAAAGTATTTCAATACCACAGTTTTGTAATACCACAGTTTTGCAATACATAGGATTGTTTGGGAGCAAAGTAGCAAGCATCAAAAGCAATGTAACATTCTCATTTTTATTCATCATGCATTGCATAAGTTCATATACATGTTTAACATTAATCCACATAAAAAGGAATGAGTTTAAAATGAATTTAAAGCAAAACCACACTCAAAAGTTCTGAGAAGTGCGTACTAGTCCGTTTTTGGTGCGGACTAGTTCGATTTCTCTCTGACCTCCCTTGGACATGTCCGTTTTTGCTGCAGGCTAGTCCGTTTTTTCTCTCTGTACCGTTTTCGGACTTGTCCGGTCGATTGCGGACTAGTTCGGTCATCCCAACCTTGAAAATTTTGCTAAGTCCCTGGACTTGTCCGTTTTCCGTCGGACTTGTTCGTTTTCCTCTCTGACTAAGTTCGGACTTGTCCGATTTGGTACGGACTTATCTCATTTTTCTGTGACTAATATTGGACTAGTCCGGCCTTGCGCGGACTTGTTCGGTGATCGCGATTCCAAGTTTGTTCCACGACATGTTCCCCTACATAAATAACCCCACACCCTATTTTCACATCTCTTTGCCACTTTTGAATCACACCCAAACTCTAGCTTGTGGATAGCCGCCGCCAAGGAGGGAGAACGAGATCAAGAGAAAGAAGAAGAAGAGGAGGAAACGAAAGAAGATCAAGAGGCCAAGATCTCCATCAACCTTGCATTCTTCATCCACAATGCACCATCAAGTTCTCTTCATCGACCCTAGGTCATCGAGATCCAAGTGTTGCCTCCAAAACCCTTGATTCATTGGAGCTCTAACACCTGGTATACCTTCTACTTCCTATTTCTCAAATGAATTCAACCCCGTTTCTCCAAATTCACATCATCTAGAAAACCCTGACTCGCTAGTTCTGTGTAGGGCGGATAGTCTGGCCAACAGCGGACTTGTCTGGTCTCCAAATTCGTTTAATAATGAATTGATTCCAATTTGATGTAATATCAACATGACCTGTGTAAACTTGTTAATAACCGTTGTAAATGATTAGTGAACATTAATAGTAACTCATTAACTAGTTTTGCTTTGCATTTGCATTTGCATTAATCATGCATGGCATGGCATACTGAGTAACATATGAGCATCTATTGATTGTGATTCTTGTCTTGTATGTTTGTTGCGCGGTTTAGACGGATTTGCGCTAGAGAGTGCTGCGTAGGACCTCCAGCACCAAGAATTTGAAGACTTCGACCCAAACCAAGCCCAAGAGCAAGGAAAGTGTCCTTGATCAGATTGATCCTGTTTTTAAATATTTTGATTGCAAAACTGCATTGCTTGTGTCAAATTGATGGGAAACCCAAGATAGGAGTTTACTAGTCTTGTTTAACCACCCTTGTCACCTGGGATACATGGTAGAGAGTCAAGAAGGACTTCTTACCCTTGCTTCACTTAATTAATTGGGATGGGAAACAACTATACTATTTAATTATGCATTAATGAGATAATGGATAATGTACACTGATGAACATGGTTAATATGATATGGAAATGGGTGATCTAAGCAAGCCTGGTATGTGGATGGGTTGGAAGACATGGTGGTTGCTTGCTTTGGATCTAAGGACCGGTTCATGCGAGAATATGTCAGGATAACAGTGCCACCACGAGGCCAAGTATAGGTGCGGTGTAGCTTATTAATTGGGGTAGTGCTAGTGTTGCGCGGATCATTTGGAGCACCAGAGAAGGGGAGTCGGATTGGGTTTGTATGAGTGGTGGGACTCCCTGGGATCCGAATGGCACAACAGGGAACCCTTGGTTGAAGGTGTGCTCAGTTGGAGGCATCGCCACCGGTGAAACCTCAGTGGGTCCGTACATGCTAGTAGTCCCTTTGTAAAGGCTATTTTGTGATCTCTTGGCCACACATTAACAGAAGTGTGAGACGGCATAATGGAGGTTCTTAGTCACCGAAAGGTGGTGAAATCACAAACACATGGGTAAAGTGTTACAACCTCTACATAGTGTTAAAACTATCATGATCACTGTGCTCCTAGTTATGAGCACCTGGATAACCTACATGATTAGAGAGGTTTTGGATTGGGATGGTTTGGTACTGGTTATGGGATGGTATTATGGTTTATGGCAATGGATATGGTTAACGGTAATGAGAAATCTGGTATATAGATGATGGTAATAGAATATGGACTGGTATTATAATAACTACATGGTTTATGATGGGTTTACTTCACAAACGTACAATATGATGTTTTCAAATGTTTTAATGTACTTTTCAGCACTTAACCTTTCTTATTTTCGTCATTTGTATCAGCTACATGTCATACTTTTCCACCCTTATTGAGTACGACATGTACTCACCCTTGCAGTTCTCCCACCAACAGTTGCAGGTCAGGATTGGGAGTATCACGACGTTAATGAGGAGTCCTAGGCTGTGTGCTACCGTCAGCTTTGCCTGTGGTGTTGCTTTGAGCTGCGCTACCCTTTTGCTTAGCTTTCTTATTTTGTTTAGTTCAGATTTAGTTTATTTCCACTGCATTAGCTCAAACTTGTCATTAATGTTCATTAGAGCTGTAATTTGAGGATTATTCTGAATTCTATAATAAACAGTGCTTAGTTAATCCTGTTCTATGGTAATTTTCTGTATATCCTTTTGTGAATGCACTCATGTATGTGTGTTGAACGTCCTAGGCGTACATATGTGTCGCAATTGGTTCATTTTCGGAACCTGGTGTCACAAGCAAGCAAGCAGAGAAAAACATTGGCTCGGACCAAAGTTTTCTATACCCAAAAAATACTGTAGTATAGATAAAACCTTGGTTTTAAATACATAGTTTTTGCATTGGTTGCCAAACACCATTCTGTAAAAAATACCATAGTAATCTCAAATACCATAGTATTGCTCTAAAACTCCAAAAATATTGTGTTCCCGAACATAGCCTTAGAGGCTATTAGCGGTGTGGATGGTCATTCATTAATAGAGAATACAGATAGAACAGATAGTTCACTAAACAAACAAATAGAAAAAAATAACAGTTGGAATAGATGAACACCAATGAGTTCATCAACATAAAACATTACAACAAAACGAGAAAAACGACATCATGAAACAACAAAAACAACATCATAGCCTTATAAGTATAAAGTCCATACCGCATGACAAAATATGAAATGCTCGTGTTTAATCCTACAATCTTCACTACAAAAGACACTGCAACCACTCCATCCTTGCTTCCCACAGCTGGCAGTCGTGCATGGGTCAACCTTCTTGTTGGGCAGCGACCCCATCGGCGGTCTCGGAGGCAAGCGCCGATGCGCCCATGTTAGATTACCAATTTCAGCCGGGGCTTGAATCCGAGACCACCTACACTCATTGTTGGTCCTCATGATGGTGACGGACCCGACTGCTTTCCCATCGACGTCAACCTCACCTTCGACCTGCCAAATATACTCGACGGCATTGTGGGGCCTGTGGTCGGTGTCGTAGCGGAGGAGGCCAAGGACGTAGGCCGCCTCCATGTGGCTGGCCTTAGCCGCCCGGGCGAGAAACTGGGTGCCCTGCTGCGCGTGATGGACCACAAAAACGAGCTTGAGCTCGGCGACGTATCACGCACGAGGGTGGTCGACGATGGCCAGGTTCTCCACGAGGGCTTCGTAGCACCCCGGGTCGCGCCACATCCTCCGGGTCAACCGCTCTAGCGCCACGCGCCTGCCCACGGCGCCATCCTGGCATGTCGTATGAATGGCCTTGTACGTGGCACGCAGACTGGAGAGGTCGTCCAAGGGTCGTAGGGAGCTTTCGACGACGCACCCCACGATCTCGACCACGATATTGTGCGTGAATGGCAACTCCATATTCTTCGGCATCACCGTACTGTGAAGGGAACCAATGAGGGTGTGCGCGGCGGAGACAAAGAGGAAGTTAGAGTACGTGCGGAGAAGACGGTGGTGTGTCTTTATAGAGTAAGCACGGAGAAGACGATGCAAACAATATATAAAGAGACACGCCATCATCTTCTCCGTGCGTACTGATGGGGGTCGCGCGCAATGATGGTTCGGCTTCCTGTGGTGGCAAATTTACATCCTCCGTAGTACTGCAGGTGCATTAAGGGTGGCTAACATGTCACCACCACAGCCTATGGGACCCACGCCTCTCGCATGCACTGATGGGATGCGCGAAGTAATGGAACCTCTATGTTTTCAACATCAGCACAAGAATAATATCCTGTCATCAATAGAGATAACATACTATGTTTCACAGTAATCTGCACGCTCTTTCACCTTAATTTGTACGTACTACTTACCTTTTTCTTATATTTTTCTCATCCTTTCTTTTCGTTTCTCTTTGTTCATTGTCTCCACTTTTCATTCGAGTCGTTGCTAATTGACAGAACTATCTGTTACATAATCCCCAATAAACACAAAATAAACTAATCATTACATCTAGTCCGCATTACTTCCCTTCAAGCAGTAGTAATAACTTGTCGCGTATAGGAGTAGTGATAATGATGACATCGCGTATAGGGCATAGGGCCAGTGGTATGTTGGAGTTATACCTATCTTTTTCTAACATTTTTGTCATCCTTTCTTTTCTTTTCTCTCTGTTCATTGTCTCCACTTTTCTTTCCAGTCGTTGCTACTTGTTGCGTTTTCCTGTTACTACATACTAGTACTGTATAGTACTACTTTATAGACCGCTTTGCAGGCCCCGCTGCAGGCGATCTCCTGGCACCTCTAGCTGCTAAAGTATCGTGCAGGCCACTTTAGAGGCCAGTGGTGGTGTGGAGGGTCGTTTATTAATAGAGAATACAGATAGAACAGATAGTTTACTAAACAGCAGACAGAAAACAAAATAACAGATGGAACAGACGAACAACATTGAGTTCATTATCATAAAACATTACTCCCTCCTTCCTATATTACTTGTCGGTAGAACAAATTTTTTAGTTCATTTTTGAACTAGAAAACTTGTCCTAATTATTAACAACAAGTAATATGGGAATGAGGAAGTACAAAACAAGAAAAACAACATTATGAAACAAGAAAAAATAAAACATCACAAAACAAGAAGAGAAAAACATCACGACTGGATTAACCCATGTCAAAAGATTTCCTGTTTTAAAGTTGGGTTCAACTAGAATGTAATCATATGTTTGGTTCAATCGCGCAATCAACCATGTTCAACTATTGGATCGATCTACATTATGGTCGTTGAATCCTTTTATGTAACCCCCTCCACCAGGTTGAGGAGTGGTGGTGGTGGAAGGGGTTAAATAAAAAGATGTAATAACTGTAAGATGTAGATCCAACGGCTGAAAACCTTTGATTACAAGATTACACCAAAACTTTAATTGCATATAGGGCTGACAACGAGTTGAACTTGAGCGAGCTTGTCTTTCTAAGCTTTAGTTTGATAAAACACCGACTTGATCTCGACTCGAGCCAAGAATTCATGTATATACAATAGAATCTACTAAATTTAGGTTCACAACTAATATAATGCAGTGGTAAGGTGGACGATGTTGCACATTATTTGTTTCTATCATATATAAAAGTTGTGTCCCATAAAATATTTTTAATAGAATTATATAGTTTAGTTAATCATACATACATATCATAGATGACAACAATAAATGAGCTTACTCGAGCTTTTCGAGCTTGAGCTCATCAAGCTCGCAAGCTCGGGCTTGGCTCGTTCAGAATTGGCACAATACTCAACTTCATCCTCAAACTTTCAATCAAAACTCAGTTTGGTCCTTGAACTTTGAAATGGGTCAATTATTTAGTCCCTCAACTTCACACAATCATTTCACTTTCATCCTTAGTTTGAGTTGGACATCCACATTGGCATGCCACATAAGCTATTATGCCACATCATCTACCCTGGCCACCTCACTTTGAAAAAGTTAATAATTTTTTATCATCTTAAAATAACTAGATAATTAATTGGGGGGTGGATTTACGTAGTTGCATGGGATATACACATTTCTCCTCCTTTTTTTGCAAAACTATCAAGTGATATATAGTATGCCATATTACATATGTAAAAATATTGTAAAATATAAAAATTTTAAGCCTATGGAAGAGCAAACAGAGAGGAAGAACAAACTTTTAAGCCTAGGGAATAAAATATAAAACGAAGCCACACGGCTGGCCGGGTACACGTACGGTCCGGACCGGTGTGTCAGTGCACCTTAACCCCGGTCGTGTGTCCCTAGTGGTTGTTGGCAAGACTCTTGCAGGTATGCTCCAATTCCTATCCTCCAACTCCAACTAGGCTTCCGATGACGAAGGTGGTTCACCACAAGACTGTAGAAAGGATAAGCACGCACATATGTAACAGCCATTGTTGACTGCGTTGGTCTATGTTAACAGTCATTGTTTCACTATGTTGGCCTATGTTTAGTCATTAACACTAGTCTTTGAATCTGTGTAGTGTGAAAGAGTTTAGTTTTGGATTCAAACTACACTAGCTAGCCTATATAGAGTGTACTTGTTTTCCCTGATGAATACACAACAAACATTATCCATACACAATAGTCTAGTAACCATTCTCTATATGGTATCACGAGACCACAATAATCTTTCCCTGCAAGCTTTTGCTTTCTTCTGCCATGGCGTCGAGCAAAGCCTCGGTGATGAGCAGCTTGGAAGTTTCTTGATGAGAAACTGACTTCGGGGGCAGCCTCCGGCATGCATGTTTGGCAGGAAGGATGTTCCCTCGAGGGTTTGAGGATAAAAGGTATATCATTGTCTAGGCAGGAAGCCGGAAGTTCGAAGGGAGCTACACGGTTGGCCGGGTACACGTACGTTCTGGGTGTACTGGTGTACCTTAACCCGCATCGTGCGTCTGGTGGTTGGGAAGAGCCTTGCACGTATGCTCCGATTCCTGTCCTCCAACTCCATCTAGGTTTCCGATGAAGCAAGCGGTTCGCCACCAGACAAATCGGCAAAGCCTCGGTGATTAGCGGCATGCAAGTTTCTTGATGAGAAACTGACTGTGGGGATGGCCCCCGGCGTGCATGTTTGGCAGGATGGATGTTCCCTCGAGGGTTTTAGGATAAAAGGTATACCATCGTCTAGGCAGCCAGCCGGAGGTTCGAAGGAAGCTACACGGGTGGTCGGGTCCATGTACAGTCCGGGTGTGCTGGTGTACCTTAACCCCAATCGTGCATCCCTGGTGGTGGTTGGGAGGAGCCTTGCAGGTATGCTCCAATTCCTGTCCTCCAACTCCATCTAGGTTTTCGATGACACAGGTGGTTCACCACCAGACAAACCAGCAAAGCCTCAGTGGTTAGCAGCATGCAAGTTTCTTGATGAGAAATTGACTGCGGGGGCGGCCCTAGCATCCATGTCTAGCGGGAAGGATGTTCCCTCGAGGGTTTGAGGATAAAAGGTATACCATCGTCTAGGCAGCTAGCCGAAGGTTCGAAGGAAGCTACACGGCTGGTCGAGTACACGTACGGTCCGGGTGTGCCAGTGTAACTTAACCCCCATCGTGCATCCCCGGTGGTGGTGGGAAGAGCCTTGCAGGTATGATCCGATTCGTGTCCTCCAACTCCATATAGGTTTTCGATGACACAGGCGGTTAACCACCAGAAAAACCAGCAAATCCTCCGTAATGAGCGGCATGCAAGTTTCTTGATGAGAAACTAACTGTTGGGGTGGCCCCCGGCATACATGTTTGGTAGGAAGGATGTTCCCTCAAGGGTTTGAGGATAAAAGTTATACCATCATCTAGGCAGCCAGTCGGAGGTTCGAAGAAAGCTACACGGCTGGTCGGGTACACGTACGGTTTGGGTGTGCTTGTGTACCTTGACCCCCGTCGTGCGTCCCTGGTAGTGGTTGGGAAGAGCCTTGCAGGTATGCTCCGATTCCAGTCCTCCAACTCCATCTAGGTTTCCGATGATGCAGACGGTTCACCACTAGGCAAAAAAGCAAACCTCGATGATGACCAGCATGCAAGTTTCTTGATGAGAAACTGAGTGCAGGGGCGGCCCCCGACATGAATGTTTGGCAAAAAAGATGTTCCCTCGAGGGTTTGAGGATAAAAGGTATACCATCGTCTAGGCAGCCAATCGGAGGTTCGAAGGAATCTACATGGCTGGTCGGATACACATATGGTTCGGGTGTGCTGGTGTACTTTAACCCCTATCGTGCGTCCCCGGTAGTGGTTGGGAAGAGCCTTGCAGGTATGCTTCGATTCCTGTCCTCCAACTTCATCTAGGTTTCCGATGACGCAGGCGGTCCACCACCAAACAAACCAGCAAAGCCTCGTAATGAGAGGCTTGCAAGTTTCTTGATGAGAAACTGACTTTGGGGGCGGCCCTCGGCATGCATGTTTGGCAGGAAGGATATTCCCTCGAGTGTTGAGGATAAAAGGTATACCATCGTCTAGGTAGCCAGCCAGAGGTTCGAAGGAAGCTACACGGTTGGCCGGGTACATATACGGTCCGAGTGTGCCGGTGTACCATAACCCCCATCGTGTGTCCCCGGTGGTGATTGGGAAGAGCCTTGCAGGTATGCTCCGAATATTGTCCTCAAACTCTATCTAGGTTTCCGATGACACAGGCAGTTCACCACCAGACAAACTAGCAAAGCCTCAGTAATGAGCGGCCTGCAAGTTTCTTGATGAGAAACTGGTTGCGAGGGCGGCCCCCGGCATGCATGTTTGGCAAGAAGGATGTTCCCTCGAGGGTTTGAGGATAAAAGGTATACTATCGTCTAGGCAGCCAGCCGGAGGTTCGAACAAAGCTACACAGGTGGATGGGTACACGTAAGGTCCGGGTGTGCCGGTGTACCTTAACCCCCGTCGTGTGTCCCCGGTGGTGGTTGGGAAGATCCTTGCGGGTATGCTCTGATTCCTATCCTCCAACTCTATCTAGGTTTCTTATGACACAGATGGTTTACTACTAGACAAACCAGCAAAGCCTCGGTGATTAGGAGTATGCAAGTTTCTTGATGAGAAACTGACTACGGGGGCGGCTCCCGGCTTCCATGTTTGGCGAGAAGGATGTTCCCTCGAGGGTTTGAGGATAAAAGGTATACCATCGCCAAGGCAGCCAGCCGAAGGTTCGAAGGAAGCTACGCGGCTTGTCGGGTACACGTACGGTACGGGTGTGCCGGTGTACCTTAATCCCCATCGTGCGTCACCTGTGGTGGTTGGGAAGAGCCTTGCGGGTATGCTCCGATTCCTATCCTCCAACTCCATCTAGGTTTCCGATGCAGGCGGTTCACCACCAGACAAACTAGCAAAACCTCAGTGATGAGCGGCATGCAAGTTTCTTGATGAGAAACTGACTGCAAGGGCGGCCCCCAACATGCATGTTTGGCAGGAAGGATGTTCCCTCGAGGGTTTGAGGATAAAAGGTACACCATCGTCTAGGCAGCCAGCCGGAGGTTCGAACGAAGCTGCACGGCTGGCCTGGTACATGTACGGTCCGGGTGTGCCGGTGTACCTTAACCCCCGTCGTGTGTCCCTGGTGGTCGTTGGGAAAAGCCTTGCAGGTATGCTCTGATTCCTGTCCTCCAACTCCATCTAGGTTTCTGATGACGCAGGCGGTTCACCACAAGACAAACAAGCAAAGCCTCTGTGATGAGCAGCATGCAAGTTTCTTGATGAGAAAATGACTGCAGGGGTGGCCCCTGACATGCATGTTTGGCAGGAAGGATGTTCCCTTGAGGGTTTGAGGATAAAAGGTATACCATCGTCTAGGCAGCCAGCCAGAGGTTCGAAGGAAGCAACATGGTTGGTCGGGTACACATATGATTCGGGTGTGCTGGTGTACCTTCACCCCCGTCGTGCGTCCCCGGTGCTGGTTGGGAAGAGCCTTGCAGGTATGCTCCGATTCCTGTCCACCAACTCCATCTAGGTTTCCAATAACGCATGCGGTTCACCACCAGAAAAACCAGCAAAGCCTCGATGATGAGCGGCATGCAAGTTTCTTAATGAGAAACTGATTTTGTGGGTGGCCCACGACATGCATGTTTGGCAGGAAGGATGTTCCCTCGAGGGTTTAAGGATAAAAGGTATACAATCGTCTAGGTAGCCAGCCAGAGGTTCGAAGGAAGCTACACGGTTGGTCGGGTACATGTACGGTCTGGGTATGCCGGTGTACCTTAACCCCCGTCGTGCGTCCCCGGTGGTGGTTGGGAAGAGCCTTGCAGGTATGCTCCGATTCCTATCCTCCAACTCCATCTAGGTTTCCAATGACGCAGGCGGTTCACCACCAAACAAACCAGCAAAGCCTCAGCACTTAGCAGCATTCAAGTTCCTTAACGAAAAACTGGCTGCGGGGGCGGCCCCTGGATGCATGTTTGGCAGGAAGGACGTTCCCCCGAGGGTTTGAGGATAAAAGGTATACCATAGTCTAGACAGCCAGCCGGAGGTTCAAAGGAAGCTACACGAGTGGTAGGGTACACGTACGGTCCAGGTGTTCCTATGTACCTTAACCATCGTTGTGCATTCCCGGTGGTGGTTGGGAAGAGCCTTGCAGGTATGCTCCAATTCCTGTCCACCAACTACATCGAGGTTTCCGATGACACTGGTGGTTCACCAGCAGACAAACCAGCAAAGCCTCGGTGATGAGCTGCATGCATGTTTCTTGATGGAAACTCACTGCGGGGGCAGCCTCCGGCGTGCATGTTTGGCATGAAGGATGTTCCCTTGAGGGTTTGAGGATAAAAGGTATACCGTCGTATAGGTAGCCAGTCGGAGGTTTGAAGGAAGCTACAGGGCTGGACGGGTACACGTACGATCCAGGTGTGCTGGTGTACCTTAACCCCCGTCGTGCATTCTCGGTGGTGGTTGGGAAGAGCTTTGCAAGTATGCTCCAATTCCTGTCCTCCAACACCATCTAGGTTTCTGATGACGCAAGCGGTTCACCACCAGACAAACCAGCAAAGCCTCGGTGATGAGCGGCATGCAAGTTTCTTGATGAGAAACTAACTGCGGGGGCGGCCCCCAGCACGCATGTTTGGGAGGAAGGATGTTCCCTCGAGGGTTTAAGGATAAAAGGTATACCATCGTCTAGGCAGCCAGCCGGAGGTTTGAAGGAAGCTACACGGTTGGCCAGATACGCATACGGTCCGGCTGTGCCGGTGTACCTTAACCCCTATCGTGCATTCCCGGTGGTGGTTGGGAAGATCCTTGCATGTATGCTCCGATTCTTGTACTCCAATTCCATCTAGGTTTTTGATGATGCAGGCGGTTCACCACCATAAAAACCAGCAAAGCCTTGGTCATGAGCGGCATGCAAGTTTCTTGATGAGAAACTGACTGCGGGGGCGACCCTCGGCATGCACATTTGGCAGGAAGGATGTTCCCTCGAGGGTTTGATGATAAAAGGTATACCATCGTCTAGGCAGCTAGCCGGAGGTTCGAAAGATGCTACACAGATGGTCGGGTACACGTACGGTTCGGTAACATCAAGCGGAGCCCTCTGTTCCTTTTGGAGCCTGATTTTTTAATGGTTCATCAGATTAATTGCATGCCTCGTACAATATAATTTCCAACATGTTGTACTCATCCTTTCAAAAAAACGACGACCGTAGGCGCTAGCCGCTACGTGTTCTGATTTTAGGAACAAATGAACACACATGTGAAAACACGTACACCACATCCGATCCTCAACATCATCAAATTAACATGATCCTCAACAAGGGGAGCAACATCTCTCCACGACGTTCAGCCTGGTATTGCACACACGGCTCTCACCTCACGCCGACCACATATCCTGATCCAACCGTACAACTTCAAATAAAGGAGGGCTAGAAATTGGTGGAAAAATAATATAAGAAAAAAGGAAGAAGAAAAGGAACGGCGCGCGTTTTGATCCCTGAACCGTGAGACTGCTGACTTCCATCTTCATTGGCTAGTTCCCGATTCCGCTGATCTCTCAAGCATGCATTCACACTATCTACTCTCTGGTGGCCGGACCCAGGGTATCCCGTGGCCCACCCGGCATACCCAGTGGGTGCGCCCCTGAGAAAAGTTGTTGTTGTTGTACGTGGTGTTTAGTTGAGACAATGCACCATGTGGTCAGAATGATAAGAGTTCAAAAATAGAAAGAGTTTTTTTTATGGGAAGGAGAAGATTGGACAATAACTAATTTTTTAGATTAAGGAGACGGTCCGTACTTGGACTTTTGCGGGAGCCCCCGCATAGATCTCCTGAAGGGTCTTGGATGCCTATTTTTCTTTGGTACTGTTTTAGGTGTCTTTCGTTTTCTTTTTCGGTGCTCAACTTGTGTTATCAATTTGTTTTTGTATGACTCTGACTTTGTACCTTTTATTTCTTGCTTATGATAATGGTTGAGCGTCGGCTTAGAGCTTTCTAAAGAAACAAAATAGAAATAGTTTATTAGATTCAAGAATATTCATTACATACTCGGGGCTCGGGCATGTCAAATTCGGAAACTCCTCCACTCATATCGTAACTGTATCAGTTATATATACGTCCATTTCCAAAATCCAAACTAGAGGTAGAGAAAGATTTGCACAAGAGAGAAGTTGTGTCGTGCCGCCGTAGACCGCCAACTGTAGGGACAAGGAGAGGACCCAATGGCGGGGACTCAGGTGTACAACATGACATTCGAGGACAACATGATCACCACCACCGTGACATCCTCCGGTGAGGCCGTGGAGGACTGGCTCGACAAGGTCGTCTCCATCCACCATCGGCGCCTTCACAAGCTTGTCATCGAGCTCGACGTCGAGTGGCGCCCCAGCTACTCCGCTGACCAGAACCCTGTCGATGTTCTGCATCTCTGCGTCGGCCGCCGCTGCCTCATAATCCAGGTCATCCACGCTGACTACTTCCCCAAGGAGCTGGAAGATTTACTTGGCAATTCCGACTACCTCTTCTTCCGCGTGGGCATGGAGGGTGATGTCGACCGACTTTGGAAGGACTGGCAGCTAAAGGTTGCCAAAACGGTTGACCTAGCTAAGCTCGCGGCGTAGGAGATGGACCGCTTGAGCCTCTGCCGCGCGGGGCTGAAGGACATCGCGAGTGCCGTGATGGGCGCCGACATGGAGAAGTCTTACCGGATGAGGACGAGCAACTGGGACATGTACAATCTCTCTGGCGAGCAGATCAACTATGCATGCATCAACACCTTCGTCTCCTTCGAGGTCGGCTGCAAGCTACTCTTTGGCGACTACTGATCTAACCACCGAGTTTGCGGATCGGCTGCCTTCGATCATCCCGACATGGAATTCGTAGGTGCAGCGCTCAAGTTCTAGCTTTTCTGCTTGTGCGCTCAATCTCTCATAAAATTATTATTTCTTGAGAAAACACTATCTTGGGTTCATATCACATGTGTGCCCCACTGTTGTCAGGTCCACATGTCAGCTGCAGTAATAACTGCAGGGCAGAGGATTTTATCGCCACTGTCTTGGCATTTAAGGTAATGTGTTAGTAGTTTTTGTGATGATTGTTCAAAAAAGGAATAGTTTTTGTGATGGAAGAATTAGTTGGAGTCTATTTGTCATGTGTCTGAAATTTGAGAAAATTTTAGCAATAGATCATTAGAAGGTAATAATTACAGTCATTAGTCACTTATTTTGCAATTAATCATTAGTCATTATTCTATAGTTAAGCAATTACAAATTAACACAGTCCTTACAATTACAGAATTACAACTACTCCCTCCATTCTAAATTACTTGTCACTCTTTTTAGTTCAAAAATGAACTAATTAAATAAAGAGCGACAAGTAATTTGGGAGATGGAGGGAGTACATATTAATAATTTTGAATAAGTAAGAAACTTACTTCACCCTTCTTAGATTCCGGCCGGTCAGCTAGCGGTGGCGCCACCTCTGCGAGCTTTGAGCACTGCCGCCCCGAGCTCCACGTGCGCCACTGCGCGCTGTGCCCTGCCTCCGCTTCCACCGTGAGGCTGCAAACTATGAGCCAAAAGGTCGGCACCGCGCGCCATTGGTTCAGCCTCCGCCTCGTCATCGCCTCGGCGTGCTGCCGTCTCAACGCGCTGCCTTCGGCCTCTGTGCCGCCACTGTTGGTTAGATCAGCGGTGCGGGCCAAGGCGACAGCTTTTGAAAACTTGCATGTTATTTCGCATGCATCGAGATCTTTCACATGATCAATCATTGTCTTTCACATGCATGTTAGTTGTCCATACATGCTGTGCCCCAAACATGATCAACGAGCCTCAAATATGACGATCTCTCAACAAAAAGAGAAAACATGTAACGTCATCAAACATGATCAAGGTCTTTCACATGGATGTTAGATGTTCATATGCGTACTCATCCCAAACATGTAGTCCAAGAATAGAATATTTCCTACCATGTATTGATATATATTTCTATATTTATCGTATTCTCTACAATGCATGTGTATACTCTCAACCGAAATGGCAGTTTACCTACCATACTAATGAAGTATTATCATGTCATCAATAGAGATAACAAACTATGTTTGAGAGGAAGGATGTTCCCTCGAGGGTACGAGGATAGAATGTGTACTACCATCTAATAAGCACACAGCTCTCACTATGTATGTGGTTCATCTAATTAACCAATCGCATGCTGCCATGTATATAGTATACTTTCAAACATGTATGCGCTGCACTCGTCTTTTGCAGAAACGACAGTCGTAGGCACTAGCTGCTACGTATTGTGATTTTAGGAACAAATAAAAACACTTGTGAAAACACGTATGCCACATACGATCATCAACGTCATTAAATTAACATGATCCTCAACAAGAGGCACAAAAATCCTCAACACGTGATCAAACATGCTTGATCGTGAGTCTCTTTCACATGCATTATATTCATGTCCACCATCATATATATGATCACGACAATTATCATCGGTTCGATATGGACTCTCGGTAGGCAACGGTCGGATCCTTGAAAAAAAGATATGGACTCTCGATCGATTGCCATGCGCGTTCACGTCAATCTTCCGCACCTCGTTGAAATCGTTCGCACAAAATGTTACGAACACCGCGGGACGGACCTACAAAGTATGTCAGGTGGGCCATTGCATACCATGAGCCCTTTGCGTGTCAAATTACAAAACTGCCAGGTGGGCCATTGCATACCCTGGGCCCTTTGCGTATCAAATTAAAAAACTAGCCGATGGGACATGTCGAGCCATTGCGATGACCGAGAGGAGGCAAAACCGCGGTTTGGAGTAACTTTGACTGTCGATTCAAAAGAACAGTTTTCGAGGCCTCTGATCATCTCCACTCGCGCGCTTAGACGACAACCCACAATGGCACACCGTCCTCTTCTTCTCCGCCACACCTCTCCATCGATCTTAGCCTCCATACTTCCTCTCTTGCTTCTCCGCGCACCACCGTCGACCACCTCTTGCTTTTTCTCCGCACCTTCGTCACCGCAAAAATGGGTAGCCCCGCACCAAAGCGCTCCAGGCCATCGACGTCCTGTGAACCTCCATCTCTATTTTCGTGGCCACCAATGACGGTTGAACTGGAGGCGGCGCCAGCACCTCCTCTGCCCCCGTCTTTGCCCGCGGTGCCCGCACCTCCTCCGACCGAATATGATGAGATTGTCCGCCTCTTCGAGGACCGCATCACCAAACTCGAGGTCCAGCTTAAGCAGGTCATCGGCGACGTGTCCACCGTCAACGTGCAAGCAAGCGCGCTCGACATAATGGCGCGAGATGTACTTGAGAATACATCTTGCCCTCTCGCCGTCTGGGACTTGGGATCCTTCCCCACAACACCAGCATGGACTCCGTCGGCTACTACATCTTCGGGTTAGGCTTTGTGGTCTCTAGTCTCGACTTCCTCTACGAGATGATCAGTGAGGAGTCTGGGGTGGAGGTTTGCGAGCAACGGGTGAACGCCGTCGGCTGGATTTTCGGTCTGGTGTTGGAGGAGACGCTGCCGGCGGATGCGGTGGCGGAGGCGCCACCATCGGATGTGGAGGCGCCGCTGGTGAAAGCGCAGTCGGCGGCGGAGGAGGTGGACAAGTCCTCCTCCGAGTAGAGTAGGATTAGTACTAGTTTTTCCTTTTGTTTTCTATGTGTGTTTTTTCTTGATTATAATATATGTGTTGCTTTTATGTTGATGAAAAATGTCTTTTATGTTCATGAACAATGTGTCCTACAGTATGCATTAATGAAAAAGTCCTCCTTTTATCGACAAACATTGCATATGGAAAATTATCATATTAGTAATATTATCTCTAATAAATATTAAACACATTAGGATGTAGTATTATATTTCAAATAATTACAAAAATAAAAGGATAGACCGTGTAACTGTGCATCACATACGAATGATGCAAATACTAATTAATTTTTATTTCTTTTCTCTTTAACAGCTGACATTGTGGGCCCCTCCCTGGCCTGGCCCTAGGCGCTCGCCCCTCCCGCCTAGGCCCAGAGCCCTGCCTTTGACTATCTACAGAAGTTTCCTCTAAAACTTACTCTATCCCTCTATACTTCTAGTATAGCATCTCACTTGGACACTTACTCTATACTTCTAATAATCTACTCTATAGTTATAGTCCAGTAAGCTTTACAGTTAACCACAAAGAATGGTCTAACCCCTTGGTGCGGGAATCGAGTTCTCTACGGCAGGGCCGCACTGCCGTCTCTGTGCAACCCTTCCCAGATGGTTGCCATGTACGTTCACGCTCCAAATCTTACAGCATACATCCAAGGGTGCACTGCACGGTTCCCACGTCTGTGCCACCCTGACTTGATGGTTGCCATGTACGCCAACGCCCCGAATCGTGCAGCGCACACGGGCACAACGCAACAATCGAACAATCAATGAACGTCGTTTCAAAGTGTGAAGCGACCCATGCATGGGAAAAGCCGATGGGCTGTTAGAACTAATGATGAACGAGTGAGCGAACTATAAACAGAGGAAACAAAAAACACTATCCAACCAAACATTAATTTGGATGATCCAATAAATAAAAAAATTGATGATCCTATCCAATCCAACTTTGACATCAAACCAAACACAATTGACTAAGCACTTTCTCACAAGCATGTCACTAGTGTACGCACATACACGGCCTCAACATTGGGTTTAGGGTGCATCGTGGACTAACCACATGACCCGGTCAAACACTCACGTAATTAGCATACACCTGCAAGAGAAACTACATGGCCACATCTTCGCGTATGAACAGTAACGCAGACCAACTTACTTTGTACTACGTACAAAGTATTTTCCTTGTCCATGAGCCAAACAAACTCTTCTGATGCGGCAACTAATAATCAGCACCAAACCACTCTTGTGTGCACGAACTCACGAACACAACTTGAACTCATCAAGTGTTCATTAGCCCAACAAGTCAGGATTAGCACTAACACGGACAAAGCAACAATAATAAGCGGTGCTGGGAGTTGCCTACGGCTCCGTGACCCTCGGTCGAAAAAACTGCCACCATGCAAAGAGCGCTACAGCCTCACCTGCCATGAACTTCGTGCTTGGAAACAGCAAACACCCCTTGATGTCGCGGATTGAGTATGAGCACGACACGGGAGATCGAACTCGTGAGTGCATCTTGAAGACGAAGTGATTATGCAGACTTAGCTTGAGGAAACAAATGCTCTTGATGGAGCACACGTTAGAAGAGAGAGACAATGAGCCAAGGAAAAGAACGAACAGAACTACAACAATAAAGAATAGAATGGATAAGGCATTTGCCAAGACTCTAGATTTTATTCACTAATCAAGAAATTTATTTAGTTTCTATAGTATTTACTGTTTAATTAATACTCCATCTTGGTTCGAAATATTTCTCACCGAGGCACTAATTTTCCCTTGAACTAAAATATTTTATAAACACAAGCACATAATATTATTTGTTCTCAATTAATGTGCCTTATTTGAATGTACTCATGTGTTCTCTTAAACAAGCTAGCCAACAAATTAAATCCTTGCTTCCTGTAGCTATCACAAATGAATTCTTCTAATCAATACATATTCAACACAAAAGGATTTAGTTTATATATCTAACATTTCTTGTATTCCCTCATATAAGCAAAAAAATGACAAAACATTCTAGCTAATACTGTGACGGAAAATTTGAATAACATTTGGACAATTAACACGCTGATAAAAAAATTGATTGCACAATCTAAATCATGAAAACTTGTCAAATATATGACGTTATTTACTACATGTATATCGAATTATAAACTTTATATTTTTTATTAAATTATTAACAAGTTGTATATATTTTTCAAAGCGCATACCTTTTGGTTAAATCCTAGGTCCGCCATTATTTTGACATGCATGTTAGTTGTCATGCATATGCTACGCCCCAAACATGATCAACGAGCCTCAAACTTCGTTATCAAATATGACTGCGAGGTCTTTCAAGTGCATGTTACTTATCCATGCTTGCTACGCCCCAAACATGCTCAACGAGCCTCAGACATGACGATCTTTCAACAAAAAGAGAGAAAACACGTGTAACATCATCATACATGATTGTCGACATCTCTCTCACATGCATGTTAGTTGCCCATGCATGCTACGCCCCAAACATATGATCAACGGGTGTATATATATATATATATATATATATATATATATATATATATATATATATATATATATATCATGCTACGCCCCAAACATATGATCAACGGGTGTGTATATATATATATATATATATATATATATATATATATATATATATATATATATATAGACAAGCTTTCAACAAAAAGAGAAAACACCTAACGTCATCAAACATGCATGATCCAGGTCTTTTACAGGTCAAACTGAAAAACATGATTGAGGGTTTGTGATATATATATATTGTGTTAATGAATGAATGTGTGGTGTGTTAATTGTGTTCCTCGGGAATGACAATTCATAAGGAAGGATTTGATTATTTTCTGGACAATGAATGATTTAGTTATCAAGTGAATATGCTCTAAGTTCAATGGTGTGTTGTCTCTAAGGAGGAGGAGGAGGAGGATTTAGGTTTTCTTTTGTTGTTTTTCTTTTCTTGTGTGTGCTTGTAGTTTTTTCTTGTGTTTTGTGATGATCTTTCAAAATATATGATGATCTCTCAACAAAAAGAGAAAACACGTAACGTCATGAAACATGATCGAGGTCTTTTGTGTGACAAACTGAAAACTGGAACATTGCATACCCTAGGCCCTTTGCGAGTCAAACTTAAAAATTGGAACTGATAAATAAAACACCGCGGTGCGGACCTACAAAGTATGCTAGGTGGGCAATTGATACCTTGGACCCTTTGCATGTCAAATTAAAAAACAGCCAGTTAAGCGAGGATAGGACGCGTCGAGCCGTTGCGATAACCTAGAGGAGGAAAACCACGGTTTGGAGTAACTCCGACCCACTCACCAGTTCGAAAGCACATTTTTCGAAGCATCTGATCATCTCCACTCTCGCGCTTAGACAACGACCCTCTATAAAGGCACACAATCCTCTTGCTTCTCCGCCACAACTCTCCATCGATTATAGCCTCCAAACTTCTCCTCTTGCTTCTCTACTGCACCACCATCGACCACCTCTCGCTCGTTCTCCGCACCTCCGTCGCTGCACAAATGGCTACATTGCATCGAAGCGCTCCAGGCCATCGATTTCCTCCGAACCTCCGTCTCTGTTTTCATCATCGCCAATACTGATGGAACTGGAGGTGGTGCCCGCATCTCCTCCGTCCCCTTCTCCGCCTGCTGCGCCTGCACCTCCTCATACCGTTTGGGTTCAGGATAATGTGTGCCTCCTCGAATACCGTGTCATGAACTCGATCGGCGCCTGAAGGAGTCCACCGAGCACTTGTCCTCCACTGCCGAGCGCGCGAAAAAGCTCGAGAAATTGGCGCGGGATGTATTTTCTGATACATCTTGCTCGTGTGACCGTTTGGGTGTTGGGAAACTTCCCGTCTACACCAGTATCGACACTGCCAGCCACCACTGCTTCAGGTTAAGCTTTGTGGCTAGTCGTCTCCACGTCCTCCACAAGATGATCGGGGAGGTTGCTGGGGTGGAGGGCTGCCAGCAACTTCTGCAGACCGTTGCCCGGAAGCTTCAGACTCAATTGTCGCAGGAGGAGGCGGTGGCAGCGGCAGCAGCGATGGCGATGGAGAAGGAGGTGGAGGAGATCTCCTCCGACTACGAGTAGAGTAGTATTAGGAGTACTTTTTCTTTTTCTTGTTTTCTATGTGATTTTGTAGTTCTTGTTTGTAATATATGTGTTGTTTGTCTGTTGCAAAAAATGTCTTTTCTGTTCATGAACAATGCATCCTATGCAGTATCGAAAAACAACTCCTTTCTGAAAAAGGGGTGAGATAACTGGCATTCAATGTCTAGCCAAGAATTTGTTGTGTTGCGACAATCGAAGACTGTTGGTTGGGACTCCATTGGGAGCATGGTTGAGGCTACGTTTCTCCTCTTTTGTGTTCTCTCACTCAATTTTTTCATTTGTAGTCAGTGGTTTACGTACTGCAATTGTTATCATCATCTTTCCAAAAAGAAGACCGATGGTGAGCGATTTTACATAATTTTAGCCCGTGATTGATCTGGCAATCAAACTTCAACAAGGCTAAGATTATTGTTGTCTTCATACTAAAAGTTCATGGAGAACATACTCATGGATCAACATTAAGGATGGATGGCCACTTATCAGTTTGGGGTTCAAGCTCTGAATCGGGATCCCGATGTTCTCATCAGTGCATGTTTATAATAAAAATTTAGTTATTGCCTCTCTCGCGTGGAGGCATAGAGTGTGACATCCCTGTCACACATCATATTCTAAAGATTTCGATGATCTCTTCAAGGACGCGATTTCAAGCAGTTGCTCACGTCGACGTCTGGTTCTAGGGACCCTTCCAGTCCACACCAACATGGATTCCACAGCGCTGGCCACTACTGCTTGAGGTTAAGCTTTGTGGCCGCTCGTCTCGACGCCCTCCACAAGGCGATCGCGGAGGTGGTTGGGGTGGAGGGCCGTCGGCACCTTCTGCACACCGTCGCCCGAAAGCTTTGGACTAAGGTGCCGGAGAAGGAAGAGGCGACTGCGGCGGTAGCGGTGGAGGTTGAGGAGACCTCCTCCGAGTAGAGTAGGATTAGGAGTAGTTTTTCTTTTTCTTGTTTTCTATGTGTTTTCGTATTTCTTGTTTGTAATATATGTGTTGTTTTTATGTTAATGAAAAAAGTCTTTTATGTTCATAAACAATGTGTCCTATGCAGTATCGAAAAATATCTCATGTTTGTTTGTAACTAGGGATCATTTATATTGCATGTGTCTGAAAGACTGAAATCTAGTAAAAATTCAGGCAACCTTAGGTAACACTAATCCGGTAAAATTTCATAATTGATGAGATTATTTTTTTTCTATAGCTCATTCATTGATAAAAAATTGTGGCGCGTGTGAAAATGTATTTTTAGTAGTAGTATATATTGTATGTTATCATTTCATTGTGATCAATGTTACAGAATGCTGATTGTTAACCTTTTACTATACCATGGATTTGCCATCATTGTTTCGTGGACTTGGGTGTTCTCTATTTGCATGTAATTTGCATTAGCACATATACATTTGGCGATTCATATTTTTATTCGTATTTTTTGGAATGTCCTACTAGCTAGCACATGACTGCTTTTAGATTTTGATCTCCATGCATGGCAACAAAGATGAAGGGGAGCTAGCAGTCGCACGGCAAGCAAGCAGCTAGGCCATACTGTAATTAAGAAGCGAGCAAGTTGTTTGAAGAAGTCTACCCCTCAAGATACATGCACCATGTGCAGGAATCGACACAGAATGACATGTAATTAATCATGATTGCATGCATGCATAAGGGCACAAATAACGTCAAATTCTCCATGCCCGCGGAATTTTTTTCGTTCTTTTTGGCGTGCCACAATTGAGATTTTGACAATTCAATTTTCACTCCCTGGGCCTCCAATTTCTGTCCCGCCTATTGTAACCCTATTTCAGCCACGATGAGTATAAATGAAAACACTGGCCTCTTTACCCGACACACTGTTGCCCTGCCTTTCTGGTGATCTCGCAGTACTCCAAATGTGTTGTCTCTCTATCCTGTGTTCCAAACTTATATTCCTAAGAAATTCCCGTGTTTTCATTTCCCACGTTTTTTACAATTTTTTTCCCAATGGATCTCGTAGTGGCGCATTGAAGCTCTTGGTCGTGGTGACTCGTTGGTACAACGTCGGGCGACCAAGTTTGACGAGCTCTACCAAACCTCTTCGTCGCCAACACCTCCCTGCGACATCCCGGACTCTAGTTTTGTGCTAGGTAAGTTCTACACGATCCATGTCGTCTATTTATAGAGCTATATTGGCTAGGTTCTACAGGATCCATGCAGTTTTGAGCTAGTTAAGTTCTACACGATCCATGTTGATATACGAAGATTAAATAAATTAACAAAGAAGAAATGTGCTCTTATGTTTCACAAATTTAGTTATAGATATATATATAGCATATACTAAATCTTTCCTGAAATAAATGTCGCTCCGACAACTTATTACGGTAGTGTATTTCTAGTTCAATTCTTGTCGGGAATGACAAATATTAAAAACTGGAGGTAGTATGTAATTTCTGGATTTATAAGTAAATGACGCACGGGTTATCTAATCAACCACTCCAAATATGTTGTACTCTCATTCCTGTTTTACAAATTTTTATTCCTAAGATTTTCAGTTCCCATGTTTTTTACACTTTTTTCTTTATTGTGGCTTTCTCGGATCGTACATTTTTTCCTATTCCTTAATTTCTAATTCCTCCGTTCCAAACAAACACTATCAGTTTATACAAACCACATCGTCCGATCCAAAATCTACATTGATCATGTAATCTGATGTCATCACTATTATTTGGAATGACTACTTACAATGCTCTTTACTTTAAGAACAAGACATCAAACCCTGATATCGTCTACAAGCATTCATGGTATAACTATAAATGTGTTTACTATCAAAATTAAAAAAAATAGAAACATTAATTCCTTTGTATGGTATGCAGAGAATATTGTAGTACAGGATGTTTAGGAACCTAAAGATTCTTCATTCCCTGGTACTACGATGCATGAACCAATAGCAGGTATATATATACAAACCAGAAATACTCCTTCTGTCCCAGCGTAACTTTACTTTTGGAGCTTAAAAAATGTCCCACTACAACTCTATCAGTAGCTTCCAGCTACCCATATCACATCACATTACTACCAGCCTCTCTACCGTGCCTTTTGTTTTGGCAGAGCGTGTTAGTTTTTTACTCCTGTGGCATTGAATTTGGAGCATTTTGAGACACTACGTTATGTCCTTTTAATGTATTTATGTTGGGTGTATCATGGTCATTTGCATACTTTCCTAGGCTCTACTAATTGTTTTAGCATGCCTTGCAATTCTACTTTCTTCGTCTTTGCAGTTAACAGTTCATTAGCCTCTGTGATCGCGTGATTTTTTATGCCTCCACGTTGTGCTCTCTCGCCGTCGGCCGCTCCGGCTGGCACCGGCGCCCACGCCCTGCTGCTGGTCACTTCAATGTCCTCCCTGACGCGTCTCCCTCGTCCATCGCCACGTCCCATCCTTCGCATGCCATGATGACCCTGCCGCCCGCAAATCCCAGGCCATTACTCGCCCTGCCACCAATCCTCCTCAAGAGTTGCTCCTGGTGATCTCGGCCAGACCGAACCCTCACTTTGTTAAGCGTCGCAAGCTGGGACTATGCAGTACTGAACTTGCAGTAGCCGCCACTAACAAGTGAACCTGATGTCTCATGGGACTACATGTCAGTGGCAGCTACTGCAGGTGCAGTATTGCAGAGGATTCCAATCCCGCAATCTTCCTGCCTTATCTGTCTTGCATTTGCCACCTGCTACCACTGGCATTCATTACTCGCCCTGCAACCAATTCTCTTCGAGACGCGCTCCGGCTAATGTCAGTCATACCGAACCATCGCACCCTATCTTTGTCTATTCTGGCATTGCCAGCTCCATGTCCGCCCCCTCAGTCTTGCCTTCTTCGTTGCTCGACTAAAAATCCTCTGCAATACTATGAGTGCAGTTGTGCCACTGACATGTTTACCTGATGGCTCATTTTAGAGTATGAACAGCAACAAAGAAGTCAACAATGTACTCCTCCCTCATCAAAATAGTTGTCGTTCACACAGTCCTAACTAGTTTATTTTTAATTCATTTGTTGGTCTCATACGACAATTAATATAAACCAGGAAGGAGTAATACAGAACAAAATATGCTAGGACGCGGTCGTCCCATGCTCGTATTTGCCGCACTCGTCTTGAAGATGGTACGAACATCAGACTTTTCTTCTTTTCACACTATTTGTACAAGATACTAAAATTGGTCAGGCAGTAATTTGCTTTAATCGTTTACTGTTTGAATTAATGTAACAGAAGGAATGAACTTTGGAAGAAGTGTGGCTAAAGGACTTAAAGTTGCCAGAATACACTATGCATCCAAGTTAGTAGAACGGAGCATGTCAAGCTATCAATTCAGTTCTCCACTAGGTTGGGTGTTGCAGTTGGTATTAATTAGCGGTACTTTGTCGATGATGTGGTTATGTTTACAAAAAAACATGCATCCCTCAGCGGTGCAAGGAAGTGGGCAGAGGTTGGCGATAGTAACAAGAGAGATATAGTACAGACATTCTTGTTAGTGTCGTCACACCCCACACAAGTATTTTTTTCATGCAATCTCCATCTTGTACGTTTATAGCAACTTGTTATACAATTTACAGAATTCCTGGGACGTGGAGGACGCACAGAAGAGCACAAGAAAATTTTTGAAAATTTTTGGTGAGCACTACAAGTGGTGGCGCTCGACTTTGCATGCCACCTATAAGAGTTACTCGACCGATGAAGAACGTATATGAAACAAGCCTGCTGACGTACCGGCACCCGAGTGGTTGCACCTAATAGAATATTTTGGGTCTGAGCGATTCAAGGTCAGCTAACTTTTTAATAGCTTCGCATCATACAAAAACTATTTGATTTACATTCTTTCGTGGAATTAATTCTTAAAATTATTGCAATCAATAAGCAGGACCATCTCAAAATCGAAGAAGACAAAAGACGAATCACTTGCTTGGCTCCAAATCCTATGCCAAACTTAGTTACGAGAAGGTATGAAAAATAAATCACGCTTTTACTTCGCGTTGCAATGAATATGTATACCTACATGTTGATTTTACTTGTATTTTATGTAGCGAGACTGATAGACCGGAGAAGAACTCGATGACATACAACTATGGGAGGCAAGCCATTTGAAGAACGGTGACTAGGCAAAGGAGCAGGCAGAAGTTGTACATGTGAGTAACACTTCAAACAATCCCCAATTAAATAAATATTTGCAATGTACCTGTGACTTTTCTTTTCGTATATAGAGCCAGGCACGTGCCTAAGTGGATGACAAGGAAGCTGAGCAGGGAGGCCCAATTCAAAATGAGGAGAGAAACCACATCTTCTAGTGTTGTTATAGATCCTCAATCGGTTGTGCAGTATCATAGGTTCGGGGGCGTGGTTATATGGCTAACACTACTATTCCTGAATGTGAACATATGCGTATCCAGATGGCTGAACACCTCAATGACCAAGTTCAAAACTTAGAAGATAGAAATGCAGGCCTCAATCATATAGTGCAGGAGTTGGAAGGAAGAAATAATAGCTTAACCACCCAGATGGACTGCATAAACTAGAAGAATGAAGATTTAAACCTTCAAGTCCAGAACTTAGAAGGTCAGATGGCAGCTGATCGTGAACAGAGAGCTCGGGAAATGGAGAACATGCAGCTCTCAATGAGGGTTGAAATGCGCAAAATGAAGGAGACCACTCCACAAAAGGTCCAACAAAAGGGCCGCCAAAAGCCACCTGCTCCAACAATTAGCCCCGGTCAGCTTAGGCAAACTTTTCACATGCAAAGGTGTCGCGTTAGTAGTACTTGAGTGTTGTTATGCGCGTTGCAATATCAATTTATGGATGTTTATTGTTAAACTCGTGATTTTGTTGCCACTAATTTTCAAACGTGGTGCATTAGGATTCTACTGCCACTAATTATAAAACGTGACATTACGAATTTATTGTCACGAATGATAAATTGTTGCAATAGGAAGCTATTTCCATAAATTACAAAATATTGCAGTATAAACATTTGGCCAGGAATCAAAAAATGTTGCACTAGGCTGCTATAGCCACCACGCTAAAAACGTTGCATTACAACAATATTGCCATAGGTGAGAAAATGTTGCATTACACCTCTATCACCACAAATCCTTAAATGTTGCATTACAACCATACTGCCACAGATCAGAAAATGCTGCATTACGGACCTATTGCCAGAGATTAGGAAACATTGCATTAGAAATTGTCGGTACCCTGCGTACCGGGTACCCCATGATACCGCAAGAAAGGCTAAGGAGTTCCCCCATTCAAGTTGAAGACCTTTGAAGGTCACATGTTTTGCACAGTACTGGACCCGCCTCCCTTGTTTGGGTAGCTCCGATACTGACATGTGTATCACAAGGCCGGACCTAACACCCGTCATAGGGAAGCTCCAGTCTTGCCACGTGTCCAGTGACCCCGGACCTAACCCCGAGTAGAGAGAAGCTCTGGTGCTACCACGTTTATAGTGGCTCCGAACCTGCCTACCCACGACGGGAAGCTCCGGAGCCGCCATGTGTCGAACCTCCAGAGCTATGACTTCAACGGAAGACAGAGAGACCTCCAACGGCTCGGGCCTTCAAGGGACAGTTAAAGCGACAGTTACAAGACCTGATTACATGTCATTAATGCCATATTAATGACACGCGATTAGTAGACTATTAATAGGGGTAACGCCATCATTAAGGCGTGTTATCACCCCATTAACCACAATTAATATTCAGCGATCGTGTATTGGACAGTTAACAATGCCAGGGCCACATGTCGGGCCAGGCAAGTGATGTAACGGCCAGTCCTTAGACTATAAAAGGGTTGCGTCGCACAATACACAGGCAAGCAAGCTCACAAGCTCACAAGCGCCAAACATCTTCATAAATACAACACACAACCCGTGGAGTAGGGTGTTACGCTCAGGCGGCCCGAACCACGTAAAATTCCTCATGTCATCATCTTGTCCAAATTTCACGCGCCCCAACCAATCAAGAACCTCCACGGGCTATGATCTAAGTAGTACCGGGGGAAGTGTCGATCGCACACTTCGACATTTGGTGCGCCAGGTAGGGGCCTAATTGAGATTTCAATATAGAACTCCGCCGCAGGGTCATCCAACGGCAATGCTGCACAACCTGCTGGGGGGAATCCCTCCAATGTGCAACAGACAGCATGCGCTGTTGTCCCGAGGGGCATCGCACCACCTCCACCTGCTCAAGCTAACAATGTTGGGCAACAGGATGGAGTCCTTGTGTCGGTCACTGCATCAACACACACAACCCTGAGAACGCGTTGATTGATGCGCGTACTCTTCTGGAGCACCCACCTGCGCCCGGGACACCTCAGGGTGCTATGGAGCCATGACGCGCTGATGTGCAACATCTAGTTGCAGCCGTAGCTGATGCCATCAGCAACCAAGGTCCTCCCCCTTCTGGGCAGTCACCTTCTGAGCATAGGACCTTGTTTGGAAGACTTGTTCCTCACGCATCACAGCACCGGAGGCGTGCTGTGTCTCAGTAGGTGACTTCCTTGCCCTTTGGGGCGTGTCGCACCCACACTGTGTTGAGACTCTTGACGCGTGACTTGCAGTCAGAGCTTGACCGTCGTTACAGACAGCAGTACGATCGCGTCCACATCAAGTGTGCTCGTGAAAGGAGGGAGGCTCGAGAAAACCCTCCTCCTTCGGGAATAGGGGCGGCTGTTCATCCTTGGCCATGCACTTGCGCATGGTCCATTGGCCCCCAAGTTCCAGCCTCATCTGCCGGAGAAATTTGGCGGGACTGTTAACCCTGCAGAGTTTTCCAGAATACTACACCGCCATTCTAGCAGTGGGTGGCAATGAGGTCGTGATGGCCAACTACTTCCCGGTGGCTCTGATTGGGACCGCCATGTCCTGGTTCATAAGTCTGCTGCTCGACTCTATCAACAGTTAGGTTGAGCTATGCCAAAAGTTCACCGCCAACTTCGAGAGCTCCTACACCCGACCAGACACCAAACTGGACCTTTTTGCTGTGAAACAAACACAGGGAGAATCGCTGCGGTCCTTCATCTAGCAATTTTCTCAGGTACGCAACACCATTCCCTCCATCTCCAACACATCTGTCATCATGGCATTCAGATAGGGTGTCGGAGATAAAAAGATGTTGGAGAAGCTGGCGACAAAGGAGGTCACCAGCGTCATGGAGTTATTCAGCTTGGCTGACAAGTGCGCTCGGGCTGCAGAGGGCCAGGAATTGCACTCAAAGCCAGCTCTGGAGACTAATAAAAAGCCCTCCAAAGTTGAAGCCACTACCTCCAGCGGTAGAAAGAAGAAGAAAAAGTCCAATGGCAAGAAGAAGTCGTCGATCAGCACACCTAAGGCTACAGCAGCTATAGCTCTGGGTGGCCGGGGGCCACACACTGAAAAGTGACCTTGAATTTAGTCAGAAGACGGCGGTGGTTCAAAGGTGTGGTGTCTGATCCACAAAAAGGACAAACACAACTTAGAAGACTGCCGGGAGGTCCAAAACCTTGTCGAGCGCTACAACAAGCGCCAATAAGAAGCTCCTTTCCACCAACGGGAAGGAAAACAAAAGGTCGACGATGCTCTGGCTAAAACGGAGCTAGTTTTCTAGGACCCCAAGAAGGTCATGAAGGCTTTGTACAACACAGTCGATGACGACTCTGACATCTCCGACAATGAGCGTCGAAAGACCATCAACACCATCTATGTAGGGTCCTGGGACATCACCTCGCGCTGCGTCCTCAAGACCATGCGGCGGGATATGGCCTCAGTAGCCCCTACCACCAAGGTAGAACCATATCAGAAGTGGATGGACACTCCCATCACTTTTGATGCAGTGGACTGCCCCTGGAACATGGTCAGAGCTGGCCAACTACCACTGATGGTGTCTCCAACCATCAATAACGTTCAGCTCTACCATGTCTTGGTAGACGGAGGTGCAACGCTCAACCTCTTGAACTTTGAAGCGTTCAAGAGGATCCAGCTTCAACTCAAGGACCTTCACCCCTCAAGACCTTTCTCAGGGGTAGGTCCGGGGGCCATCAGCCCTCTCGGATCCATTACGCTCCCAGTGACCTTCGGGACTTGGGAGAAGTATAGGACCATGAAGCTGGTCTTCGACGTTGCTCACATCAGTCTGCCCTTCAACGCTATCTTAGGCAGGCCTGCCCTGTATAGGTTCATGGCCGCAGCTCACTACGACTACCTGGTGTTGAAGCTGTCGACACCTTCGGGCATTCTTCGGATCCGCGGAGATCGCACCGCCAGAATTACTGCACTGGAATAACTCCACGTGCTTGCAACGGCGCGGGAGGGAACCTCTGACAAATAGCTAGTTGCTCAACCTCCAAGCACTCGTCATCGAGTCTCTACCTCTGCACCACATGTGCAACCAAGCAGCGACACCGATGTTCCCATCAAAGTTGTCCAAATCAGCTCCGATGCTGCCCAGACCACCCGTATATCGAGAGGCCTAGATAACAAATAGGAACTCGCGCTCATCACTTTCCTTCAGGCGAATGTTGACGTGTTTGCCTGTCAACCGTCATGAATGTCTGGGATCCCTAGGGAGGTGATTGAGCACAATCTGAAGATTTATCCCGACGCATGGCCTGTACACCAGAAGCCCCGGAAGCAATCAGTTGAGCGGCAAAACTTCATCCATCATGAAATCAAGAAGTTGCTCAAAGCTGGTTTCATTCGGGAGGTTCATCATCCAAAATGGCTTGCAAACCCAGTCGTTGTACCCAAGGCCGGTGGGAAGCTTTGGATGTGTATCGACTACACCACCTTAAATAAGGCATGCCCAAAATATCCATTTCCACTACCTAGAATAGATCAGATAGTGGACTCCACCTCTGGGTGTGAGCTATTGTGTTTCATAGATGCCTACTCTGGATATCATCAAATCCAGATGTCTAGGGAAGATGAAGAGCATACTGCCTTCATAACAGTAGATGGATTGTATTGTTATACTGCCATGCCATTTGGTCTCAAAAATGATGCTTCAACTTTTGTGCGAGCTATGCACAAAACCTTTGGAGAGCTAATCAGGGACTTGGTGGAGGTGTATGTCGATGACATCGTCGTTAAGGTCCGGAACAAGGAGTCACTCCTTGACAACCTGCAAGCCATCTTCGACAAGTTGCGCATCACACGCACCAAGCTGAACCCGAACAAGTGTATCTTCAGGGTTAGCTCTGGGAAGCTCCTTAGTTTCTTAGTGACTCATCGAGGAATTGAGGCAAACCCAATAAAGATCAAGGCTATTGAAGATATGCGGCCCCCAGCCTGCATCAAGGATGTCCAGAAGCTAACTGGATGTCTAGCTGCGCTCAGCGGTTCATCTCCAGACTGGCGAAGCGGGCACTTCCCTTCTTCAAGCTATTGAGGAAGCCTGGGCCTTTCCATTGGTCTGAAAAAGTAGAAAAGGCGTTCCAAGAGCTCAAGCAGCTCCTCACCACACTACCAATCTTGATAGCTCCAAACCCTGGTGAGCCTCTACTGCTTTACATTTCTGCAACTACGGAGGTTGTTAGCATGGTCCTCGTCGGGGAAAGACCGGAGCCACTTCCAGTTCAGGAGCTCAGACCCCTCAGGGAGGGTCCGGAGCTTCCTGAAGGCGAGTCTGGGTCCCAGCCCCCAGGCACAGATCTTCAAGGCAAAATGCTAGAAGTCAACCTCTCTCATCTGTGGGAGTTCACACAACTGATCAAGAAGATCCAGACCCCTCCGGGAGGGTTTGGATTGAACAAGAAGAAGTTATGGACCCCTCCGGGAGGGTCCGGGAAAATCAACAGGAAGGTCCGCACCCCTTCGGAAGGGTTTGTATCGATGGAGAAGAAGCTCCGGGCCCCTCTAAGAGGGTCTGGACCGTCCAGCGCCCAGTGTACTTCATCAGCGAAGTACTCCACGATGCTAAGACTTGATACATTGAGGTGCATAAGCTGCTTTACACAGTTCTAATTGCCTCAAGAAAACTTCATCATTACTTACAAGCCAACAAGATATCAGTGGTAACTTCCTATCCACTATGTGCTATATTGCATAATCCTAATTCTACTGGAAACATTGCCAAGTGGGCAGTGGAGCTGGCAGAATTCAATCTTGAATTCTTGTCGTGGCAAGCTATCAAGAGTCCAGCCTTGGCTGATTTTGTGGTGGAGTGGACTCGTTCTCCATCAAATCCTGGGGGCCGCAGTGAGAAGAAGCCGAAACCCAAGGTCCTGGTCTTCACCAAGCCTCATTGGAACCTCTACTTTGACGGCTCCGTGCAGAAGCAGGGGGCCGGAGCTGGAATACTTCTCCTTGCTCTGACTAGGGAGAAGGTCAAATACATGGTGCAATTTAATTTCAAGGCGACCAACAACATGGCAGAATATGAAGCTCTCATACATGGGCTCAAGGCGGCACTATCTTATGGCATCAAGCAAATGCTAGTAAAGGGTGACTCGCAGCTCATCATTAAGCAAGTCAAAGGCAAATGTAGCTACAACAACCCTCAACTCACTGCTTATCTCCTTGAAGTCTAGAAGAGGATTTCCACGTCTTGGACCTCTGCCATGTCCAATGTCTCAACAACACAGAAGCTGACGAACTCTCGACCAAGGCTTCAATCGGAGCTCCAGCTTCGACGAAGTTTTTATATGGAGATTTTCAAGACCAACCGCTCAGCCCGCCGAACTGGGTGAAGGGGGCGAGACCAGCACCTCGAAGTTGGTGGCCCCGGTGGTCCTGTTACCATGGCGTCCAAAAGGGGTCGTAGGTGCTGCAGGAAGCTTTGGGCAACAAAGCATGCAAGATTTAGATGCTCAAGTTAGCTCCTATGCATGGATTTCGGATATCCGGAGCTACCTAAAAGACAACCACCTTCCTAAAGACAGCGTATCCGCTGACTCGATCGTCAGATTGGCTAAAAGATACACGCTGGTAGAAGGGGATCTCTACCGGAGTGGTGACAACGGTGTCCTAATGCGGTGCATTGCAAGGGAAGAAGGTCGTGAGCTCCTCGCGGAGATCCATGGAGACGAGTGTGGGAACCATGTGTCTTCCCACACGCTGGTCGGCAAAGCCTTTCGACATGGCTTCTACTGGCCTACAGCACTCCAGGATGCCGTAGAGTTGGTGAAAAAGTGTGAAGCGTGCCAGTTCCATGCAAAACAAATTCACACACCAGCTTAGTCACCGCAAATGATTCCTCCTACATGGCCATTCGCTGTGTGGCGCATGGACATCTTAGGACCTTTCCAAAAGGCCGTCTGAGGTTACAGGTTCCTATATGTCTCCATCAACAAGTTCACCAAGTGGTCGGAAGCCACTCCAGTTGTGACTATCAATAAGCAATCAACAATCAAGTTCTTGAAGTCCATAGTCTACAGATTTGGAGTTCTGAACAGAGTCATTACTGACAACGGAACCCAATTTATGAGTGCAGCATTTCAAGAGTATTGCGAAGACCTCAGCATTCAAGTCAGCTACACATTAGTAGCTCAACAACAAGTAATGGCCAAGCCCAGAGAGCAAATGCAGAAATTTTAAAAGGACTCAAGACACGCACTTATGAGCGCCTGAAAAAACGTAGAGCCAACTGGATCAAGGAGCTTCCGTCCGCACTGTGGGAAAGTAGGACTACACCTCACTGGTCTACTAGAGAGACACCCTTCTTCTTGGTATACAGAACTAAAGCAGTCCTTCCTCCAGAGATCACCATGCAGTCACTCCGGGTCCGGACCTTCGATGAAGCCACGCAGGACCAGCTCCAGCGTGAAGACCTTGACCTCATCGATGAGGGAAGGTGCCAAGACACAGTTCGGAATCCACGTTATCGCCAGGCGCTCCGGCGCTATCATCAAATTCATGTGCATAACTGACAGCTCGAGGAAGGCAATCTGGTGCTGCGGAAAATACTGACTCGAGAAGGGATAAACAAACTTTCCCCCAGCTGGGAAGGTCCCTTCCAAGTGATCAAAGTATCCCGTCCCGGATGCGTTCGCTTAGCAACTGAGGATGGGACCCCGCTTCCTAATCCTTGGAACATTGAGCACCTCCGTAAGTTTTATGCTTAGTATCACGAAGGTGAGTCTGTAATTACATACAATGTAAATTATAAAGTTTATACACAGAGTCGGGTAGGTCCTCCAGGAGAACATCCGGATCCCTCCGGAACGATCCGGGAAGTTCAAGCAACACTTGACACAATCGCAGCACTAAAAGTGTAGCTACCTATCCTGGGTTAGTACAAGATGTATAGCACGCTTAGCTTGGTTCCATACCATAAGTGTGTCCTTGTCTCCCCTGTAATTCGGACCTATAATGAAAAGCATTGTTGTGTAAAAACAGGCTCCACATGAATTAATTTTGTGCAGACTCATTCTCTTTTATTTATCCTTCTCCTTCTTGTCTACAACGAAGTTGTGCAATTCTTTTTGAGTTTTAGTCTGAGTTATTAATATGTTGTACAAGTTATATTGTTGGTCTCTTCAGATCTTAGCATTGCTGCATGGTCTACTCGCCTGAACGCCAAGCCAACACAAGTTCGTAGTGTGCTATCAACTTAGCCTGGTCCTGCACTCTAAGTATGCCACTCTACCTACATTCCGGCAGGTCTCAGTAGGGCGGGTCCTAAAAGCATTCGGATCTGGAAAGATTACATCAATGTGCTTGTTATCATATCGATTTCCTTCGAGTCTAAAATGCAAACAAGAACAGTAAGTCGCAAATGAGTTATAGACGAGAAGACGAATTTTACTGTTTTTCTTGTCTTTGATGCACAGGAAAAATGAAAACTCATGACGATGGTGGACAATGTCAGAGCTACCAAGCTCTGACATCCCACAAGGGGGCCGCCATTGACGTTTTAAATGTTGAAGTGGGTGTCGTCAGAGCTAACAAGATCCGACAACCCTCCATGAGGGCCCGCCGTCAACGTAAAGCATAATGGTAATTCAAGTGAAGATGGTGAAACCACCCGAGGGGATTCGCCAATTGATGGTGGATATCATCAAAGCCAAGAAGCTCTGACGACCCAGGGGGGCCGCCGTCGATGTTTCACGCGTTGACGATGGGTGTCGTCGAACCTACCAAACTCCGACAACCCCAAGGGTCCCGCCGTCGACGTTTCACGCGTTGACAGTGGGTGTCGTCGGACCTACTAAGCTCCGACAACACCAGGGGGCCCGCTGTCGACGTTTTATGCGTTGACAATGGATGCTGTCGGACCTTTCAAGCTCTGACAACTCCCAGGGGGCTCGCCGTCGACGCAACAAAAGATCCCAATCCTACAAACTACAAGTTTGAAGCGTTCAAGTCTTCAACACATCATCATATCCTTTTGGTACATATTCACAATCAAATTGTGTACATCTACCAGGGGGCAAACAAGATAAAGGACAATGTATTGAAGACAAGGACAAAATGGAATTCATTTCATTAAGATTGGATTTCATTCATTCGAGGATAGGAGATTAAAAAATTGGAGAGTTACAAGTGGGAGCAAAAGAGAAAAGTCCTAGGTTCTGCGGAAGTATGAGGCAACTTTCTGGGCAACCTCCTAAACGTTGGCCTTGGCGGCGTCTTCCTCTTCATCAACGGGCCCTTCGAGTACCGGATCTAGAGAGAATTGGTGGTCTCGGCTCTTATAACACGTCGGCACATATTCTATGACGTTATTGGCCAGAGATTTCCTCTCCGTCTCTAGCTGGCCCACGATGACATCACCCATAGCATCGAGTGTGCTGCCAGCGGAGCTGAGTGCCACCAGCGCTTGGTCCAGCTCTGGCTCTAGATTGTCCGGACGTACTGGACTGAAGCCCAGAGGCATTAGAGCGTCATTGGCTCGCCCCAAGAAGTCCCATACCTTCTGGGACTTAGTCTCCCTCAAACTCCGCAGCTCCTCCAGTGACCTCCTGGTGGCTGCAAGTTCCAAGCTTTCACGGGCAAGGCGCTCAACCTCTTTGGCATAATGCTAAATGCTTTCAGCATCTTGCTTTTCTTGTTTGGTGAGCTCCGACTCCCGGAGGTGGATGCAGTTCCGCCGGTTGGCCAGGTCCTTCTCCCTGCCCCGCACTTTCTCCTCTCTGGTGGAGACTTCGACCACTCTCTTGTTGAGGTCTTGTCCCTTCTGCCGGAGCTTCTCTTCCTCCTCCTTGCACCGCAGATCAAGCTTTTTCGTGTGGTCAGCCAAGTTTTGCTTTCCTAGATACAGTTTCTGGGAGAGCTCCTCCTCTCTCTTCAAAATATCCAATTGTTGTTCCAGAAGTTTCTCTTCCCTCGCATCAAGTTCCGCTCGGCGCTTCAGGAGAATCTCGTTTAATGTACTGATGCTAGCATGACGTTCATCAGCAGCATTGTTGCTTTTCTTGGCATGCTCGAGAATCTCCTGAGAATTAACATCGAGGGCCCTGATGGAGGCCTCCCTTTCATCTAGCAACTTTCCCCAATATTCCATCCGAGCTTTTTCCTTCTCGACCCACTCCTTTTGGTCCGCAAGCCTTGTTTGCGCCGGCTTGGTCTTGAAGTGAAGCCTGTTGCGCCAACGCCTTACGGTGTGGTGCTCTTCCTCGAGGACCTAGCTTTCATGGTCGAAGGCGAGTTGGACTTGACGTAGGCTTGGGCAGGCGTTGTCAATTGACAGCACCAAAAGGAATAGGCTTCGGACCTATTGGGGTCTTCTCCGCTGGCTCTAGGGGGTCTTCAACTACAAAAATCGGGTCCCATGCCACAAGCGTGGTCCCCTCTGGTCCTGCGGCACTAGGTCCACCCGCATGGAATACCTCAGCCTCCTCTGCCGCCGAGGAAGGCCCTGCCGAAGGAACTCCAACAACTCCAGAGCTGATGACGAAGCCCCCCCCCCCCCACGCCGGAATATCCACCGTTGGCTCGGCGGGTGGAGGGCCTACCACTGACTCTTCTGGGTGCTCCGGGGCGGACGTTGGAGTTTGGATTGGAACCCCATCACCTATGGCTCAGGCGCCGGTACATCAACCAACTTCGACATGGAGGTCTGAGCTTCGACTATCTCCGGCGCAAAGGTCGGGACTGCGGGCACCTCCAGCTCGATTGTCGGCTCTTCAACAACTTCTGACATAAGCGTTGGAGCTTTGGTTTCCTCTGGCTCAACTGCTGGAGCTTCCACCATCTCCATGTCTTGTGTCGGAGCTTCAGCCACTGGCGCTACCATTGTTGGAGCATCTTCAAAAATGTCTTCCCCATGGTCTGGCACTACCACGGGAGCCTCTGGTGTCTCTTCGAGATCCAGATCCACGACAGCAGGCGCCGGAGCTGTCATGACCTCAGCCACCACTTGGGGAGACGTAAGGGTCAGAGTTGGAACTTCCACATGCATAGCCTCAGTTGTTGGGGCGGGTGTCAGAGCTTCCGATCCCTTCCTCGTTGCTCTACAAACAAAGAATCAAAAGATTCAATACATGACAAAAAATAAAAATAGCAACTCAAGGTGCGGATGCAATGTCTACCTTAGAAGGTTACTGCTCCAACTAGCGCGGAACTTCTTCACTGGGCGATTGGAGCCAGAGCCCGCAGTGGTCGGTGTGGCCAGAGCTCCGAATTGCTGCCCGGAACTTGTCACCGTCTTCGTCATTGACTCAGCTGGGACCACCCTCGGATGGGAAGGACCTTTGGACTCGGAGCCCACAGCTAGCCTCGGAGCCGGAGTTGATCTGCTGGAGCTGGCGCCCCTCAAGGACTCCTGCACTAGAGGAGGCGTGGCTGTCAAAGATCTACCTCGCCGGGGAGAAGGCGCAGTTGTAGTCGGAGCTGACCTGACGTGGCTCCCGTCAGCATGCCTCAACTTTCTCTTCTAGCTAGAAGATTCGGCTGGCTCCTTGACTTTACCCTTGCTCTTGTTGACGTCATCAACTTTCTGGCTCATGGCAGGGGTAACCACCCTCTCAAAAGCTCCGGGGATCGCAACCCTAGAGATAGGGCTCCTCTCTACCACACCCAAGTCATCCAATGCTGGCATTCTCCTACGGATCTCCCTGCCAACCTTTGGAACCATGTTCGGAGGCAGGAAGGCAGCCGACGGACTCAGGGTGTCAAGGGAGATACCTCCATTTTGAAATTATTTTGAGATGGATCTTCAAAGCTTCATCATCCAAGTTGGTGTTCAAACTGATTTCAATTTGTTTATGATCCATCTCACTATTGAACGCCCATGTGGGCCATTCCCTAGTCTTCAGCGGGGCCCACCTGTTCACCAAGAAATTGCCGAAGACCATATGGGGGGTCACACCTTCCTCTATGCATTCTTCAATCCTTTCCTGGATGGTCTTGTATGCATTCGACAGCTCCAGAACTACGTTCGAGGCGTCGGTGTCGACATTGGGAAGGCCCTTGGGCAGCTCCAGCTTCTCATACTCCTCCAAAGTGATGATCACCCAATACTTCTTCCAATCATCCCACTTATCGGAGGGGAAGGACTTCAAGTACTTGAAGGGGCAATTCTTCCACTTCACGAAATAGTAGAAGCCGATGAGCTTCGTCCCCTTGCCAGTGGTGTGGACCATGAAGAAGGTTCGGAACAGCTCGATGCAGGGAGGCACCCCCACCCACATCTCGCGGAAGTGGACGAAAGTCGCCACAAGCAAGAGGGAGTGGGGGCCAATATGATAAAGCTGGAGGCCGTACAAATCCATCAACATCAATAGGAAGCTTGAGAAAGGCGGGATTAGACCCACCATGGTGTACGCCGAAAAGTACATCATATCTCCGGTGTGCTCCTTCGTGAAGGGGAGCTTGCCGAAGCGGATGTCCTTGTTGCAGGAGTCGCTGGACCAACCCATGTAGGTCCAGACACTCGCCATCTCCTTATCGGTCTTGACCTTGCTGCGGGGAAGACCCAACTCTATCACGGCAAAGTGGAGCAAAAGTTGGAAGGCTATGCTGGGGTTGGGAGGCTCTGAGCGTGAGTTTGATTGAAAGCATGAAGAGTCCTGAAACTGTGCGGGGTTTCCTTCTTAAGTAAGCCTCCACAACGCTTGGATGGAAACCACAATGGGACCAAGGTTACTCTTTCAAAAATCTACCCTGCCAATGACTAATGGGCCCGGGTCCACTTTGGCGGAAAGGACGAAGCTATTGCCCCAGGTGAACCATTGTCATGATGGGAGGTTGGAAGCCCGAGGGCGGCGGCCTGACTGGCGCGCGGAACCGATACCGTTTTGCATCAGGAACTGGTGACCTTCAATTGCGTGAGATCCGCACACAAAGATCTCACCTGCCACATTCAAAAGAAGCCATGTGGCGATGGTTTAACCATGGAGAATCGCCCCAACGGCACATCAGGAGACCTTTGAAGCCGCAGTGCGGGAATCGAAGATGGCCCCACCTCCAATAGAATAACTTAACCCAAAGGGTTTCTCTGGGGGGTGGGCCCGGGGGCCACTGTTGGTACCCTGCGTACTGGGTACCCCATGATACCGCAAGAAAAGCTAAGGAGTTCCCCCCATTCAAGTTGAACACCTCTGAAGGCCACACGTGTTGCACAGTACTGGACCTGCCTCCCTCGTTTGGGTAGCTCTGACACTGACATGTGTATCGCAAGGCCAGACCTAACACCCACCATAGGGAAGCTCCTGTCTTGCCAAGTGTCCAGTGACCCCGGACCTAACCCCCAGTACAGGGAAGCTCCGGTGCTACCACGTGTATAGTGCCTCTAGACCTAACTACCCACGATGGGAAGCTCTGGAGTTGCCACGTGTCGAACCTCCGGAGCTAGGACTTCAATGGAAGATAGAGAGATCTCCAACGGCTCGAACCTTCAAGGGACAGTTAAAGCGACAGTTATAAGACCTGATTATGTGTCATTAATGCCATATTAATGACATGCAATCAGTAGACTGTTAATAGAGGTAACGCCATCCTTAAGGTGCGTTGTCACCCCATTAACTACACTTAATATTCAACGATCGTGTATTATCAACGATCGTGTATTAGACAGTTAACTACGCCAGGGCCACATGTCGGGCCAGGCAAGTGATATAATGGCCAGTCCTTAGACTATAAAGGGTTGCGTTGCACGATACACAGGGAAGCCAGCTCACATGCTCACAAGCGCCAGACATCTTCATACATACAACACCCAACCCGTGGAGTAGGTTGTTATGCTCAGGCGGCCCGAACCACGTAAAATCTCTTGTGTCATCATCTTGTATAAATCTCACGCGCCCCAACCAATCAAGAACCTCCTCGGGCTATGATCTAAGTAGTACCGGGGGAAGTGTCGATCGCACACTTCGATAGAAATCTATTGCAACAGATCAGGAAATGTTGCATTACAAAACTATTGTCACAGATAAGAAATCATTACAATACCAAACTATTCGCCATGGATGCGAAATCGTCGTAGTACCATACTATTTTCCATAGATCTAAAATCGTGGCAGTACAGTACTATTCGCCACATTTAAGAACTCATTGCAATAACATACTATTGCTACAGATGTTAAACCGTCGCAGTATCATAGTATTTGCCACGGCAGGGACATCGTTGCAGTAACATACTATTTGCCACGAATGTGAAATCATTGCAATATTGTGATATTCGTTGCAATACCTTAAATCGTCGTAATACAATAAATCGTTGCAATATCATACTATTTGCCACGGTTGTGAAATCGTTGCAGTAACATACTATTGCCACGAATGTGGAATCATTGCAATACCCTGCTATTCATTGCAATATGTTAAATAATTGTGATACGCTAAATTGTTGCAATACTGTATTATTTGCCACGAATGTGAAATCATTGCAATCACATACTATTACCACGAATGTGAAATCGTTGCAATACCATGCTATTCGTTGCAATACGCTAAATCATCTCAATACGCTAAGTCGTTGCAATAACATACTATTTGCCACGAATGTGAAATCGTTGCAATACCATACTATTTGCTACAATTGTGAAATCGTTACAATACCGTACTATTCATTGCAATACGTTAAATCATCGCAATATGATAAATCGTTGCAATACTATATTATTTGCGACCGATGTGAAATCTTTGCAATACCATACTATTTGCCACGGATGTGAAATTGTTGCAATACCATGCTATTCGTTGCAATACGTTAAATTGTCGCAATACGATAAAACGTTACAATAACATACTATTTGCCACGAATGTGAAATCATTGCAATATTATCCTATTTGCCACGATTGTGAAATTGTTGCAATACCGTACTATTCGTTGCAATACGTTATATCGTCGTAATACGTAAAATCATTGCAATAGCATACTCTTTGTCACCGATGTGAAATTGTTGCAATACAATACTATTTGCCATGGATGGCAAGTCGTCGCAATAACCTATCGCCACGCGACTTATTTCGACGATTCGTAAAAACTATCGCCACGCTCTTTTTTGTTGCAACAGTGACCTATTGCGACGAAAATGACCTATTGCGACGAATTTGTTTGTTGCGATAAACCAGAATGCTTGCAGTGAATGGTGGCATGAGCTTGATGTGGCCTCTTCTTTCTTGCCAAACTACCTCTTTACAATTTTTGTCCTACTGCAGTTCAATCAAGAATAAACAAAACAACTTGAAAACGGGTTATGTTAGCCAAAAGCAAATTGAACCCTATTATCAAATTTTCTTGCCTAACTTGAAACAACTTGTTAATGCAATGAGGTATAAAGCAAATCTTTTTGGGTTGTATTAGAAAAATAAATTTAAGGGTTCATGCCCAAAGTTCATATCAAATTAAATTCTTTCCCTAATTCAAATGTTTAGTTTTATGATGGTTGAAAACTTTACCTTCCAACATGCAAGTGTGGAAACATAAACATGTTGAATGCAAATGATGAGAAATTCAAATATGCAATTGGGAAACAAATATGATATAACTACCAATTAACCTATTGGCAAGGACTATCCGAATTTTCGAAGTTCGATGAGTGGGATTTACCTCCGTCCTGTTTTGTGTGATGATTTGTTGTCCAATACCGAAGTTGTACATGTGGACAACTTCTCCTACTTGACATGCCAAAATTACTTTGGTTATCATTCGGACATGTGGGCCACATGGTGGCCCTAGCCTCTTCGTCGCCTTGATGAAGACTTGTTGATGTTCCGACGGCTTTTCCCTCTTGAAGATATTCTCTTATGAGCATGGTGAGGCTTGTCCTTTTTTAGGGGTGCCACTTCGACCTTCTTGATATTCCTTGGAGTTAACCCATACTTTGATCATAGATCAAAGGCTTCCTTGGACATGATGACATGTAGACTCCATAATCAAACAAGAAATACTTCATCCACAATGTCACTTGCGGGTGTGGTCGAATTGTAGGATCCCAACAAGTAATTGTGGGATAGTTTGGATCTTGAATGCTCTTTCAATTTCTTATCCTTGGCCAAGATCTTCATTTGAATGTTGTCTTGATTTCTGCTTGGCCATGGACTAAATACTCCAATGTAGGCTAGTTGAACTTAAATCTCTTGAAATCCCCATAGCCTCCTTGATTACAAGGGTGATGTTGATTCCACCCTTGACCTCCTTGTGAATGGTAGCCATTGGAGTTGTTGTTCGAAAGGAAGAATCCCCATGGGTCTTAGGGAAATAATTCCCCAAGTGTCCCATGTTGACCTATATTTCCACAAATTATGTGAATATCCATGGCTTGGATCATCCAAACACTTCTCCATTGGCTTGATCTTGATGTTACTTTAATGGTAGGTGTAGTTCCATACCTAGCATGTCCACCTTGTTAAGCGGTGTGCATGCAAAGCTAAGGGAACTAGAGCATTCTTCAATCCATCCCTTGTGTGGAGACCATCTTCTCATCCATGATGAATGAGAATAGGGCTCCTTCAGCTTCAGCATAAATGCAGTCATGGATTGGTAGAGCCAACCCATGACATGAGTGTTGGATGAAGAGCCAACTATCCACTCCATGATGGAGGCAAACCAAGAAGAACTCTTGGAGCCTCCCCCAAGCTTGGGAATGAATGTCTTTGGCTCCTGCTGGAAGCTCAAATTCTTCCGCGAAGGGCAATGGTGTTGCCTAGCAGACATTTATTGAGGTACACCTTGAAGCATCTTGTAGTTGAGCACTCGCGTCCTCGTTGGCTATCCCATAAAATGGGTTAGCCAACACTACCCTGTTTTCACACAAAAGGAGAAAACAGGCAAGGGAAATATTTTTTAATAACTATTAGTACCTATAGCCTAATCACAAGTGATAGCTATCCTTCACTTCCTTTGTCTTCCCCGGCAACAGCGCCAGAAATTCTTGTTGGTATTTCTTAACACCACATATCATCTCTAGTAAGAGATGAGGCCCGCAAGCGCACGGAAGATACCGTTGTAGCATTTCACACATGAGTATTCACAAAGATATCATATTTATCCCAAAGGAAGGCGATGGAGTAAGGTACAAACTACTCTTATGATCAAGCTATGGGATACTAATCGGTTATCATGATAGAGGTAAGTTGATAATATGGGTAGTGTGACACACACCTAAGCAATATATTCTAAAAGGGTAAATAGGTCCTAGTGAAGATTAGACTAAGAGTTGGTGAGTTGCTCCTCCAATAATTCTAGTATACTTGTACATAGCCTAAGTTAGGTACTAATGAGCATGTCAATGGTGAACCCTTATGCTAAGTTGTTCAACACATCGGGCACGGGTTTACCCCTAGCAATACTAGGATGACTCCCGCCAAGAGCCTGTGGCATAGCCAAACATAGAGGATTAAAAAGGACAGGTAGGGCTGTCACCACCTACTGCCTACCTCTTCAATTCGTGGGTCTATGAGACATTCAACGCTACTTAACTATCCTATCACCATGCTAGCATAATAAGCAAATACCTTAGGAGTCGCAGCACAAGCCATCCTAAAGCAATGAACTAAATCATCGTTGAAACCAATGTTGATACATAGCATATTTATTCATATAAACATGATCATATCATAACAACGTAGAATATAGTGGGGTTTATAGTGTTTATGATGATAATATATTAACATTAAGGCATGATCATAAAGACTATTCCTACCACATACATGGAATTCACAATAAAACAAGAAGCGCTTCATCCAAGCATATGTATAATGGAAGACTGAGGATAATATCTTTTTTATGCATGAAGTCACAAATATAAGAAAGAATACATGAGCCACACCTTTCCCAATTTGGTGTTGGAAGAGAGACTACCTCTACTCATTTCCTAATTTGGACTTGGGACTAGAGACTCTTCTATCTACAACCTAACTCCTCTATGGACTAAGAAAAGTAGAGTATACAATAGAATGGTGCTCAAGTGGTGTGTGTTGAAGTGAGGGATAGTGGTCCTATTTATAGCTGGAGATGGGTTGGTTCCCGCAACAATTATCACGCGAATCAGTCTTCATCGTTATTAGGACACCACAAGGAGTTGATATGTGGAAGAATATTGGGTTTGGCACGAAGAAGAGGTCAGCCGAACAGGGGGGTTCGGCCACTCTGGTCAGTGCCCCATTTCTCGTGTGCTTTCTCTAGGTCACTAATTGGTGGGTCCCCTTGACTGATGTGGGTGATACACCGTTGGATCTCCTCGGATACGTCTATTTGTGGGCCATTTGATCCATGTGATGCCACATGTCATCGCCTGATTGGCTAGTATGGTACTTTTCATGATTACTCCCATACTTTGTCTCAATTCCTGTATAAAAAGTTTGCATGCACTATTTTTCAAAGGACAAGTGGAAATAGGTCAGGTAGAATGGTGATGTGTGCAAGGAATTACATATCCTTCACATAATTGAGTTATATTGACGGGTCAAATTGGTATATAACAGCCGTCTCAAAGCTTCAGAAGAGCCGTTGCATGGACATACTGAAATGACCCTCCTCACTTTTGTGACTAGACTTATGGTAATTAAGTCTAAGTACTTATTTTCTAATAATTGCTACAACGACCTCATCCAATTGTTCAGTGATGTCCTTCCACAACCCCACGAAGTGCCTAAAGATATGCATCAGGCGAAGAAAATTATTTCTGGTCTCGGTATGAAATACGAGAAGATTGATGTGTGTCTGGAAAACTACATGATTATCTGGAGAGAGCATTCCAATGAGAACAAATGCTTAAAATGTGGTCAACTATGGTTTGTCGAAGTTGCTAATAACGATGGTGATACTATGATGATAGAAGTCACATATAAGCAGCTTCGTTACTTACCTGTGACACCTCGGTTGAAGCAGTTGTTCCTTCCAAAAAAATCACCAGACACATGAGACGGCACAAAGAAGGTGTACGTCAGAACAATGGAGTCATGGCGCACCCTTCGATGGTGAGGCATGGAAGGCGCTAGACCAGTTCGATCCAAATTCGGTCGTGAAGCGAGAGATGTTGGCATCGGGTTGGTGACAGATGGATTCTCACCATTCAGCACAAATACCACACCATACTCATGTTGGTTTGTCTTTGTAATTTCGTACAACCTATCATCAGCTTTCTGCATGAAGTATGAGTTCATGTTTCTTAGCCTCATTGTACTTGGACCGGATCATCTTGGGTCACATCTCAACATAATATAGAAACCATTGATCAAATAATTGAAAATGTTGTGGACAGGATTCGAAGCATACAACTATTAAAAGAAGCAGAAATTCAACATTCGAGCTGCTTATTTGTGGTATGTCCATGATTTCCAGGCATACGGCATGTTTTCTGGATGGAGCACTCATGGTCATTTGACGTATCTGATATGTGCTTCATACACTGATTTCTTTCGACTTACTCATGGAGGCAAGATAAACTACTTCGGTTGTCACAGACGTTGCCTGCCTCTAAATCACGTGTTTAGGAAACAGAGGAATGTCTTCAGAAAGGACACCGTTGTCACTAAAGGACTATTGAAACGTCTTAACAGGTTAGAAACATCTGATATGTTGGACAAATTGGAGTCGTATGAAGGTCGTCCTGGTTATTTTGTAGGTTACGGAGACGAACACGATTGGACTCACATATGTGGACTTTGGAAGCTACTGTATGTGAAGTCGTTGGTTCTAATGCACAACATGGATGTCATGCATCAAGAGCGTAACATGGGCGAATGTATGATAAGAACATGCACGAACATGATGGGCAAAACAAAAGATAATTTAAAGGCTCGAAAGGATCTGGTTGAGCTTTGTAACCGTCCAACTCTTGAGCTCTCGAAAGTGGTGGTAAACCATGTGCTTCTTTGTGCTTCGACCTAAAAAAAGAAAGAAGTTCTCAAATTGTTGCAAAGTTTGAAATTCTCAGATGGTTATGCAGCTAGTCTGAGATGAGCCGTGAATGTGAAAACAGGAAAGCTCATTGGATTGAAGAGTCATGATTATCACATAATCATGGAAAGACTTCTGTCTGTTTTGTTTTGGGGCTACTTTGACGATGCAGTGTGGAAGGAGTTAGCCAAGCTTAGCCACTTCTATAGACAACTCCGTGCCAAAGAAATCACCACAGAGATGATGAGTAAGTTGGAGGAGATGCCAGTACTATTGTGTAAGTTGGAAATTTTTTTCCTCCAGGGTTCTTCAATGCAATGCAACATCTCCCAATCCATCTTCCATTTGAAGCGAAAGTGGGCGGTCCCGTGCAATATAAGTGGATGTATCATATTCAAAGAGCACCAAGATATCAGAAACTAATGGTTTGTAACAGCACAAGGGTTGAAGGGTGCATCGCCAAAGCTTTTACTCTTAAGGAAGTAGAATACATATCAAGTGTTTACTTTGCAAAGTAACATAATGTCAATATTTTGGCAATGCGGTACAATATGGATCAGCAACCTTCTTGTAGCGATCTCTCCTTTTTTGCTTCAAGAGGCACTACTGTTGATAGTTACACTTTGTAAGACGTTAGCGAATATGAAAGGAGTGATGCTTTCCTCTACATGTACGCGAATATAGATGAGATAGACAAATATTTCAAGTAAGTGTTTGTCTTACATTTATGCTAATCAGCATATTTTTGCAACACATCTATTCTAAAAAGTTCTCTTTTCGTACATTGAGTTCCACAAGCAAAATTGGACACATAGATAACAACCTACGAGCAAACAAGTAGAAGGGATGTGACGGGGTGGAATAAATGGAGGGCCTAATTTTCTATCCTGGTTTCGAGATCATGTAAATTTTCTCCTTAATTTATCAGTATTAACAACATTTTATAATAATTTATGAATATTTACAAATTTTCCTAATAATTTCATATCTTGGACAGTGCATGAAAGATGCCAACGTCTATGAAGACTTGCGACAACTATCCTATCAATTAGTTGAAGTTAGATGCTATGGTCGATATGATGTCAACGGCTTTTGATTCCGTACAACTCAATTTGAATCTCTTCATCCTCTCGTAGCAACATGTAATACCGGAGTTGTGACGGGGCAACAGATTCTAAAAGACATGAAACTAATTACTATGGGATTATTAAAAAATCCTATAATTTGATTTTGTCAAAAACAAGGATATTCGAGCAGTATTCTTTGACTGTGGTAAGTTTGATGGCAGTCATGGAATTCGACTAAAACAGTTTGGCATGATCAAAGTAAAACACATGGAACGATTGAAAGGATTCAATTCATTCGTTCTTGCACACCAAGTGGAGCAAGTGTACTATATACATTATCCATGCAAAAAAACTCAAAGCTTGGTGGGTGGTACATAAGGTGAATCCTTTTGAGCAGTTATACACTCCAGGATTTGATGATTACCATGAGGAAGATGAGGTTGATGAGGTTTACCAAGAGTAAGAGTTGCTAGACTCGTTCACAGTCGAACCTGGTGTAGGATCTGATGACTTAGTTGAAGTCGCTCAACATATCAGGACTGCTGCTATGCCGCAACGGAAATGGAAATGAAATGCAATCGAGACGGTCACAGAAGAAGAAGATTGATGGGCTGGTTTAAGGAGTAGGGTGCATGACTGTGACGTTGATGAATTTTGAAATTTATGAAGTAAAGTTTTCATCACTAATTTAACATGAATTTTGTATATTATCTTAATATATTAATCAATTATTCCTTACAACAGGGTGTCGTCATCCAAGGGAAAGAATAAGAAGGGAGTAAGAGTGATGAGTACATCACTTCTATGGATACAAACAACACTCCATTGAACATACAAGATGCAATCAATAGAGTTCACACAAAACAATTAGTTTCAGAGGTGAGCTCGTTCTTATATGTTTCCTTATATTTTCTAGAATAGATTGCTATCTAATAATTTAATTATGATTAGGATACATGGTGAGATTCAAAGAGTAATTTGAGGAAGGTTTAGGGGTGTGGAGGACAAGAGAATACGTTCAAAGAAGATGGAAACCGACCCCAACTCAAAATCGTGTCCAACTCCGAGTCCAGGAGCAGTTCGCATTAAAACGGACGCCCAGGACGCATACGTACTCCATTTTGGACGTTCTACATATGCATGGAAAGAGCAGAGGATAAAATTTCCAATGGTGCTGGTCCCATGTCAAAATTCCTTCGGAGTCAACGGGAATCGTTGAAACAAAATCATGTTGAGAATCTGTCAGGGTGATGCGCCACCGTATTGGGCCATTGGGCCTTGTATCAAGTCTAAGTCCATTATTTTCGTGTCTTAGGGTTAGTTAAAGACCCCAACACCCCTTTGGACGTCCTCCCACCTATATATACTCCATGGTAGCCGCCATATACAATTGGATTTTGCTTAGAATAACAATCTTGCCATTCTACAGTTTGTAAGACCTCAACTTCTCAATTTCAGATCGTGTCTTCTACGTTCTTGCTTGTGTTCTCGGTTCACTTGTGGGGATTAGACTTCTTGGCGAGGTCAAGCGTGTGCCGCACGGTTAATAACCAACGGAGCAGTGGTGTAGTGATTGCAGGGGTATTCGAACTGCTCGAGTGCAGCAGATCATCAACGTCAAGTTCTCCACCCCAATCGACTTACCTTTCGGAAGATCGGGCTTATCCCTACTTATCAATTGGTATCAGATTTCTAGGTTGCCCATTAGGTAATTAATCTATCCATTACATTAGTTTTGTTTTTCATACCTAGAGTCCATAAAAAACTTGCATTTTAGTAGATCTATTCATTAATTTGTCCAAACCACCATTGAGCCTTTGCAACTTCCGTTTTCATTTTGGTTTTATTGAGTTTGTGTCCGTTGTTGAGTCATATTGCTGGTTTAGAAATTGTTTTTGGTATTAGTTTGAGTTTTGCATTGTGTCGATTCATCTTTTTGAATCGCGTCATCACGTCTAGATTTTATTCATCTCTGTCCAGTTCAGTATTTTGATCATATCTCACATATACAAACTTGTAATTTGGAGTTATTATACTTTCTAGAAATCTTAAGAAGTTCTATACAATTTTTGTATTCATAGGCTTTCCAGAAAACGGAGTTATAATGGTCAAAAGTGGATTAGATCTGAATCTGTTCTCGACCTAGAATTTCTGAATAGTCTGTGTTTCGGGGGGCAATATCTCCTATTGTTCTTGTCCAAAATAGTTATTCCATATATTGTAATTAAAGAGGATAGATATATCTACAATCTTGCTGTTATAAGTTTTTATTTGGAGCCTCTATGTATGCCTATTTGTCCTTGGACGATTGAGCAGAAAATCTGTGACAGACCCATGAGATATTTTTAATTGCTTATCATTGTGTTCTTCTTTTGCAGCACATTCTGAAAAAAAAAGGAAGAAAAAAGAAAAAGGCAATTGCAAAACAATATACAAAATCCGCACAAAAAAGGAGAAAAAAATAAAAAAAACATAAGTGATTGCATTCTTTGTGTCATCTAGTTTTGTCTCATGTCTTGCTAGCTTGAACCACTAGGAACGCATATAGGCCAGCAACTTTGACAAGTACTTTGGACACTTATTCAACTTTACTATCTGATTGCATTGTTGCTAAACCTTGCTACATATAAAGTGCCATCCAAGATACACTTTACTCTTGAGCAGAATCCATACACATTTGTAATCATCCCACGCTTCATTGGTTTCTTCATACCGGCAACTGCTTGCCACCTGTAGTGTCGGTAAGAACACCTATAAGAGCGTGGTAAGATGCTTGAGAGTGTGTTATTCCACTTCCACTTTGCCATTATCCTTTGTTATTGATAGGGATAACATATTTTTTTTGTTGTCTTCTGTTTGCTACTAACAATGTCAGGTAAAAGCAAGAATCATGTAATATATGCTGAGATGATTGACATGATGAAGACGACGATGGAGTTGCTCACTAAGAATCAAACATCAACCAAGGTTTCACATGACATTCAGACCATCTTTACAACTCCTTCCACAGAAAGTAATTACATTCTCTCATCTCTTCCATCTTATGATGGTTTTGGTTTCGATGAATATATTGCTTGGGAAATAGAGTTGGATAAAATTTTTGGACAATGTCATATGTGAGAGGAGAAAGATTAGAAATGTTGGAAGTGCATTAGTATATTGTTCATTAACTTGGTAGGGGCTGGAGTGCTCACGTTGCTTGTGGCCCCAACCATTGCCAATGTGAAGCTCCATTATGTGATGATCGAGGGCGGTGCAGGCCTCAACCTCATCTCAACTGCTGCCTTCCGGAAGCTGCAGATACTCATGTCCCGGCTCACACCTTCGAGCCCGTTCTCAGGCGTGGGCCCAGGGCAAATCATGCCAAGTGGTAGCATCCACCTCCCGGTAACCTTCGGTACTCTAGAGAACTACCACACAGAGAGTGTCCTGTTCAATGTGGCGGATGTCGAGCTTCAACGCCATCATCGGAAGGCTGGCGCTGTACCAGTTCATGGTTGTAGATCACTACGGCTATCTGATTCTGAAGATGTCGACGCCATCCGGAGTCCTCAAGGTCCGGGGAGACCGCACTGTGGTGGTGTCAGCCTTGGAGCAACTCCAAGCACTCGCAGCAGGGCGGGTGTCGAGCCTTGACTGTACAAGGGAATTCCGACCAAGCCAAGGCCCATCCCAACGGACCTCCACCGCAGCTCCATGTGTGCTGCCCGCCGAAGACGATGTCCCAGTCAAGGTCATCAGAATCAGCTCCGAGGCTTCCCAGATGACCCACATAGCGGGTAACCTGGACAGCAAATAGGAACTCGTGCTCATCACCTTCCTCTGGGACAATGTCAATGTGTTTTCCTAACAACCATTGTAGATGCCCGGGATCCCCAGGGAGGTGATCGAGCATCATCTGAAGATCTACTCGGACGCCCGCCCGATACAACAGAAGCCCCGGAAGCAGTCCGTCGAGCGCTAAAACTTCATCCATAAGGAGATTAAGAAGTTGCTTGACGCTGGCTTTATCCGGGAGGTCCACCATCCTCGGTGGTTGGCTAATCCTTTTGTCGTCCCCAAGGCAGGCAGGAAGCTCCGGATGTGCATCGACTACACCAACCTAAACAAGGCATGTCTAAAAGATCCATTCCCATTCTCCAGGATAGATTAGATTGTAGACTCTACATCAGGCTGTGATCTGTTGTGTTTCCTAGACGCGTATTTCGGTTTCCACCAGATACCCATGTCTAGAGATGATGAAGAACACACTGCTTTTGTAACAGTAGATGGCTTGTATTGTTATGTCTCCATGTCTTATTGTCTTAAGAATGCTCTCCCTACTTTTGTACATGCAATGCATAAAACATTTGGGGACCTCATTAGAGACCTGGTAGAAGTGTATGTCGATGACATCGTGGTAAAAATCAGAAACCGTGCATCTTTGCTAGACAGCCTAGCGCAAGTCTTCAGCAGGTTGCACATCACGCGCACAATGCTGAACCCCAAAAAGTGTGTCTTCGGGGTCTCTTCTTGGAAGCTGCTTGGTTTCCTAGTCTCTCACCGTGGAATCGAAGCTAATCCTGAGAAGATTAAGGCGATAGAGCTGATGCGGCCTCCGACTCGCATCAAGGATGTGCAGAAGCTCATAGGGTGCCTAGCGGCCCTCAGCCGGTTCATCTCGAGGTTGACAGAGCGAGTGCTCCCCCTCATCAAGATTCTGCGCAAGACAAGTCCCTTTGCATGGACCGAGGAGGGGGAAATGGCGTTCCAGGAGCTCAAAAGAGACCTGACATCCCTCCCCGTTATGGTGGCGTCGGAGCCCAGTGAGCCCTTGCTGTTATATATCACCGCGACAACTGAAGTGGTTAGCATGGTCTTGGTCGCAGAGCGGTCGGAACCACAACAGCAGCATACGCGGGAAGGAACTCACGACACAAGCGTTGAGCCTCAGAGCTCGGACCAGGCCATGGACCTCTCCCTGGGGAGCTCCGGAAACTAGGGAACCCTCGGGTCCCAACCTCCGGAGGATGACACGCATCCTGGGGGCCTGGGGCCCCGGGTCCTGGACCCGCTGCGAGGAGCACCGGACCTCTCAGACGGAGTTCGGACCACTCAACGGCCAGTCTACTACATCAGCGAAGTCCTCCATGAAGCAAAAACAAGGTACCTGGAGATACACAAGCTGTTGTATGCCGTTTTGATAGGATAGAGGAAGCTCTAACACTATTTCCAGAGCCATAAGATCTCGGTGGTCACCTCCTTTCCCCTGAGAACGGTGCTCCACAGCCCAAATGCTACCGACAATATCGCCAAGTGGGCAGCGGAGCTAGCAGAGTTTGAGCTTGAGTTCCTCCCTCGGCACGCGGTCAAGAGTCAGGCACTTTCTAATTTCTTGGTTGTGTGGACTCCATCACCTAGCAACCTAGAGGGCTCGGACAGCAGAGAAACAGTGCCCAGTGCACTAGTCTTCACCGAGACCCCATGTACACTTTACATCGATGGTTCCGCGTGGACGCAGGGGGCCGGAGCTGGGGTGATGGTCATTACCCCGACTGGGGAGCAGTTCAAGTATATGGCGTCTTGACTTCAAGGCCACCAACAACATGGTAGAATATGAAGCCCTTATCTTCGGGCTGAAGACGGCGTTGACCCTCTATGTTCGCCAGCTCCTTGCCAAAGGTGATTCCCAGCTAATTGTCAAGTAGGTCAAGGGAGAGTGCAGTTGCAATGACCCCCAACTGGTAGCATACTTGTTGCACATCAGGAAGATGGAGAAAGACATCGAAGTCTTGGATCTGTGCCGTGCCACGAGCTAAAAACTCAGTCACAGACGACCTATCAACAAAGGCCTCCACAGAGGCCCTGGTGCCCGAAGGAGTCTTTACAAGGACGTTATAGCGACCAACCGCCCGAGCTACCGAACCGGGTGAAGGGGGTGAAGCTAGCACCTCGAAGCTAGCCATCTCGACGGCCCTGCAACCATGGTGCTCGCCGAGGTTCTTATGCACCACCGGCAGCTTCGAGCAGCCGGGCGCCCAAGACCCATAGGCTCAAGGAGGTCCTGATGCATGGATCTCGGAGGTCCGGGACTACTTGAAAGACAATTTCCTTCCCAAATAACATGCCCTGGCAGAACGGATTGTGCGTATGGCTAAGAGATACATACTGGTTGAGGGGGATCTCTAACGGCGTGGCGCCAACAGCATCCTACTGTGATGCAGTACCCAGGAGGAAGGCTACAACTTGCTCGTAGAAATCCATGGAGGTGAGTGCAGGAACCACGCATCATCCTGCACACTGGTCGGCAAAGCCTTCCGGCACGGCTTCTACTGGCCAAAGGCACTCCAGGATACCGCTGAGATGGTCAAGAGATGCAAGGCATGCCAGTTCCATGCCAAGCAGATCCACACACCAGCTCAAGCGCTGCAGATGATCCCCCCCTCGTGGCCATTCGTCGTGTGGGGCTTGGACATTCTGGGACCATTCCCTAGAGCCATCGGGGGATTCGGTACCTCTACGTCGCTGTAGACAAGTTCACCAAGTGGCCAGAAGCCACCCCAGTTGTTACCATTAACAAGCAGTCGGCAGTGAAGTTCATCAAGTCAATCATCTGCAGGGTCGGGGTCCTAAACGGGATCATCACCGATAACAGGACCCAGTTCACGAGTGCAGTGTTCCAAGAATACTGCAAAGACCTTGGGATCCAAATTTCTTATGCCTCTGTTGCTCACCCTGAGAGCAACGGACAGGTAGAGTGGGCAAACGCGGAGATTCTCAAGGGCCTCAAGACTCATACATACTCAAGCCTTGGGAGGCATGGTGCAAATTGGGTGGATGAGCTGCCATATGTGTTGTGGGCTAGCCGGACATCAACCAGCCAGGCTACGGGAGAAACGCCCTACTTCTTGGTGTTTGGGGCGGAGGCCGTCCTTCCCCCAAAGATCACCATGGGCTCCCCCCGTGTTCGGAGGTACAACGAAGCCACGCAGGACCAGCTCAGGCGTGAAGACATTGACCTCGTCGACGAGGGACGGATACGAGCAGTCCTCCGAAATGCATGGTACAGGCAAGCGCTCCGACGCTACCATCAGCGGACCATGCGCAGTAGGGAGCCGAAGGTAAATGACCTGGTGCTGCGACATATACTCTCCCGTGAAGGAGCAAATAAGCTCTCCCCCGACTGAGAGGGGCCCTTCCAGGTAATAGAATTTTGTCGCCCCGGGTGCATTCGCCTAGCTACGGAGGATTGAGAACGAGTGCCCAACCCATGGAATATCGAACACCTCCATAAGTTTTATCCATAGTCCAGCGGTAGGACATTTTCTTCTTTCGTTATAAAGGAAGCATAGTGTATAGAGACAGCACTTGGGTTAACCAAGGCCAGGGATGTGAGCTCCGGGTGTACGCCTTACTTGCCATGGTCCAGTACCCTGAGTAGGTACACTCAGTTCCTTGTCACCCAGGTCGGGTCATTCTTCTTGTAAAGTCTGTTCTCTCCTATGAAAGCTATAATGAAAGAATGCTTGCCCTACCCTAAAGTGTTTTATTCATTTGAAATTACCTTTAGTTCTTGTGAATATCAGTGTACGTTCACCTTGGCTCATCACCTAGCGTGGGTGCAGTCAGATTTTCCTTCATCTCTGCAAATAGTGGGAGTTTTGTTGTCCGATTGCAGGTGGGGTTACTTGAGGTACTTGTTATGTATCTGGAGCCTTCAAACTCACTCCCTTCCCACGGTGGGTATTGAGTTCTGGGTGTAGAGGCATTGAGTTACTCAAGTTCCCCGTGTCAGCATAGGATTATAAGACAAACGACACTGATAGAGCGTGGGAGAAGAGTGACTGGAGAGCAGAATTACTTTTTATCTGTCATGTGTGCAGGCTGTTAAGGTTGTGACGCTGGTAAAGCCACCTGCTTAGTACCGTTGATGGATTGTTGCCTCATCAGAAGTAGGCTTGGGGGCCCGACATCAACGTCCTCTACGTTGACGATGGGTGTCGCCATAGCTCCTAAGTTCCGAAAACCCCAGGGGGCCCAGCGTCGACATTCTCTACGTTGACGATGGGTGTCTCCAAAGTTCCTAGCCTCCAACAACCCTAGGGGGGCCAGCGTCGATGTTCTATAATGACAATGGGTGTCGTCTATCTCGAGCTGGCACTACGCATCAAATTGCTTACGATGGTCTGCCAAGCTCTGTTCACCCAGTGATAAATTCCGGGAGAGCTCTTCCTCCTTCCAGCCCAAACCCTTCTGCACCTCAGAAAGTTTAGCCTCCCTCCTATCAAGCTCCTGACGACGCCTCTGGAGAGTCTCATGCCAGGCAGATAGACCTTCTTGGCGCTTGTCTGCAGCCCTATGGCTTTCCACAACATCCTCATATATCTTCTGAATTCTCGCGTCAAGAGCCTTGAGGGCGGCCTCCCTCTCGCTGAGTAGTTCACCCTACTCGAGTAGTCGGGATTTCTCCCTCTCGATCTAGTCCCCGCGTCGACAAAGCCTCAACTGTGTTCGCTTAGTTTGCTTGTAAAGCCTATCACGCGAGCATCCAAAGGTGATGCACTCTTCTTCCAAGGCCTTGCGATCATGCTCAAAGGACAGTGCGACCTGCTACAGACTAGAGCAGGCGTTGTCGATGGACAGCGCCAGTGGAATGGGTGCCGGGCCTTATGGGGGCACCTCCTCGTCCATCTCCTCCAGGATGTCCGGCGTCATCAGGAAGGGGCCCCACTTCGCAAGCGGGGGCCCCCGCGAGCTTGAGGCGTCTGGGGTGCCCTCTAGAAGCCCCGTGGTACTAGCGGCGCCTAGAGGAGGTTCGGCCCAAACAGCGCCAGTCTCCGTCGGGCCCCCCGGTACGGTCGCAGATGCCTCCGGACCAGTCTCTGCTAGGGGAGAGGCAGGAAGCTCAACCGGAGCCTCTGCGACTTGCAGCTCGGACGCAGGCGCGCTAGACGCCACTGGCTAAGGCACCAGGGCCTCAACCACCTCTGGCACTGGGGCAGGAGCTTCAACAACCACCGTCGGACCGGTCACCAAAGCCTCCACTGTAGCCGGCGAGGGGAACGGTTCTTCAACTGCTTCTGGCTCGTGAGCCAGAATCGCTCCCACAATCGATGTGGGGGCTGGCCCCTCAGCTATGCCCAGCTGGGGTACCAGAACCTTTCTGAAGACGACATGGGGGTCAACCCTTCAGAGGCTCCCGGCATGGGAGGTAGAATCTCCGTAGACACCGGAGCACACACTAGAATTGCATTGGCACCTGGCAACTCTACCAAAGCTCCAGTAGATACTGGTGCCGACGCCGGAACTCCGGGCATCTTGATTTCGGGAGTCGGGGTCATGGTTGTCGGCACGGCCGTATCTGCATTTGGCATTGTCCTTACGCCACCCGTAGCGTCCAGGTTTGCCAGTGCAGGTGTGGGGACCAAAGCTAAAGAATCTGCCTGCTCAGCCCTTTGCACTACCACGGAAGTGGCGGCCTCCTCTCCCTTCTTGGAAACGCTGTACACTAGAGACAGAAACATTTGAAGAGTGATCCTAACCCGAAGATAGATCAAGGAAAGAGCATAGTCGTTTACCTTGGAAAGCCCCAGGTACCGCGAAAGAAAAGACGCTTTGGAGCAGGGCGAGAGCCAGAGCCCGATGGAGTCGATGTGGCCGGCGCTCCTGACCTCTCGGGGGCCTGTGCCGGAGTCTTCTTGATCGAGTTGTCCCCCGACTGGGAGGGACTTCCGGAGCTTGGCTCCACGCTTGGCGCCAAGGTGGGAGGTGGCCACCCGGAGCTGGCGCCCCTTGGAGGTTCCTGAGCTAGAGGTGGTCCTGCCGCCGGGGACCCGACATGGCTTCTGTCGCTCCGCACCAGTTTCCTCTTTTGGCTGGGGGGCTCCGCTGGCGTCTTGCCCTTGCTAGGGCTAACAGTTTCACCCCCTAGCTTGTGGCAATAGGGGCTGGCTCCTCGGTGACCCCAGGAATTGTGACCGCAGAAGGAGCCCGCCTCTTTGCAACCCCAATCTCGTCTAGCATTGGCATCGTCTTCCGGAGCTCCCAGCAGAACTCGGGAACTAGGTTCAAAGGCGGGAAGGCCTTGGGGAATCACGGAGTCGAGAGGAATGGATTTGCACTAGAATTTCTTCAGCAGGGTCCTTAGAACTTCGTCCCTCAACTGGCAATCGGCATCACGCTACGTGAACATCCACACAGGTCGTTCCCTGAACTTTAGTGGGGCCCATCTGTTCCTCAGGAAGTTCTTGAAAACCATTTGAGGGGTCACTCCAGCGGCGAAGCAACTCTCAATCCTCGCCACAACCGGCTTGTATGCCGCTGACAACTCTGGGAGCTCGTTCCAGACATCAGTGTCTACGTTGGGCAAGTTCTTTGCCGGCTCCAGTTTCTCGTGCTCGTCCACGGTGATGATCACCCACTCCTTTTTCCAGTCATCCCATTTGCTAGAGAGAAATGTTTCCAAGTACTTGAAGGGGGACCTCTTCCACTTCACAAAGTAGTACAGTCCAATCATGTGTTCCCTTTTCCGGTGGTCTGTAGCGTGAAGATAGACCAGAAGAGTTCTAGGTTGGGCCGCACCCCCACCCACATCTCGCAGAAGTGGATGAAGGTGGCTACCAACAAATGGGATTGGGGGTCGAGGAATTGCAGCTGGATGCCATAGAATTCTAGCAGTGTAATAAGGAAAGATGAGAAGGGTGGAAGCAGGTTGACCATGGCATATCCTTGGAAATAGACCATATCCCCGACGTTCCTCTTCTCAAAGGGAAGCTCTCCTAGGCGAATCTTTTCATTGAAGGAGTCATGGGACCACCCCATGTAGGCGCGGACCTTCTTCAGCTCCTTCTCGCTCTTGATCTTGCTGGCGGGGAGGCCCAACTCCATTGCAACAAGGTGAAGCAGGGGAAATGTGGTTGTGCGAGGGTTAAGGCGCAAGGTCGGAGGATGCAAGAAAGTAGTAAGGTCCTGAGCGCATATGAGAATGGAAGCGTAAAGAGCCCACAACCTATGCTAGCTCCCTTCTTAAGTACACGTTCGCGACATTTGGGTGGAAACCACAGTAACTGCGATGATGGAGCTACCCACAGGGTGACTGGTGGGCCAGGGTCCGATTCAGCGGGAAAGCCAAGGTTACCACCTCGGAGCAACCGCTCCCGTAGAGGGAAGTTCAAACCTGAGGGCGTCGACATAACGAGCACGCGGAACCAAAACAAAATTCGTATTGGGAACTGACGCCTGTTGATAGCGTAATATCTACAATCAAAGATTTTATCCGCCGCATTGAAGGGAAGCCCTTAAAGTCGCGGCATGAGGGTTCAAAATGGCCCCACCTCCGGTATAACCACTTAACAAAGGAAGTTCCTCCTCGAGATGGGCTTGGGGGCCACTATCAGTACCTGGCGGATCGGGTACCTATAGATACAAGGAAGAGGACATGTTGGGCCCCGCCTCACATGGAGGCAGGTCCTGGCATAAGCCACGTGACGCGCAGCTCCTGGACCAACCTCCACGCTGAGGGTAGGCCTGACCCCGCCACGTGTCCTATACCTCCGGACCCGCCTCCACACTGAGAGGAGGCCCGGAGCTTCTGCATGCATTGCAACTCCAGTCCGAACCTCCCCATTGAGGACGCGGCCAGCGCTGCCACGTCTCCCGTAGCTCCGGACCTGCCTCCCTGCAGGGGGAAGGTCCAGCGCTGCCACGTGTCCTGCAGCTTCGGACCCGCCTCCCCGATGAGGAGAGGTACGGTGCAGCCACGTGTCCCGCAGCTCCGGACCCGCCTCCCTGACGAGGAAAGGCCCGGCGCTGCCACGTGTCCTACAGCTCCAGACCCACCTCCCCACTGAAGAGAGGTCCGGCGCAGCTACGTGTCCTGCAACGTCAGGCATAGGCCTCCCTGCGGAAGCGGGCCCCAGCACAGCCACTTGGTTAATGGCTACTCGGGGTGGAAAGAAGCAGGAGTAAAGTAAGACATGTCCACTGTGTCCAAGCAGTAAGTGCGCGCACCTTCCCTCGGTAAGCAGGGGTGCGCGCTCATATGTCAAGGGGCCAGTACCCAGTCTTGTGATGACAGGCTAGTGCTGAACTACTACGTACGGCAAACGAATGGGAGGCCGCGACAAGACAGACAGGATGCGCCCAACCATCATGAGGGGCTATGTGTAGCCCTGCTGCAGGGCATGGCCAGGCGGCACATTGAATCCATTGTCAGTAGATAGCATTTACACCCAGATCTTATATTGGATTTGGTTACTCCCAGGGCCACCTATCGGGCCCCGGGCCCCACTTGTAAGTTATCTGGCCTTGGACTATAAAAGGATCGGATAGCCATTGACTTAGACATCTTCGCTCAGACCAGACGGACTCTTGGGCAATACAACACACAAAAACCCCGTAAATCCCTTGCATTCATCGTCCACTGCATTCGATCTTACTAGGACTAGCCCCCCGAAAATACATCGAACCTCCGCGGGCTGCTTCCGAGCAGGTCCGGGGGAGGTGTTAGTTAGACACCACGACAGGCATACACCCTGTATGGATGAGAAGGGTATTTTGGTACATTTGGATGTGTTTTTGAGTTATTAGTGATGAAAGTCTATTTCGATGGTAAACGAGCAAGTCTTCCTCTATTATAATGGTATTTGGGCGTGTCACCTGTTGGGAATAGCGTTCTGGCGAAGCCCCTTGTTGAGAGTAGCAAAATTTCAATTTTCTCACGGCTCCGTACCAAGTCCGCTCCTCCGGCTATAAGAGCGCCCTGCTCTGTAGCCCCTTTGTAAAAACTTTCTAGCGATCGTAAGTTCCAGCGTCGCCAGAAGAAAAAAAAAGCAAATCGTAGTCGCTAGAGGGGAAAAAGGAGGAGGAAGAGAAAGAAGGAGCCGCCGTTGTCGTGCCACCGGAGGATCACTGCGTCGTCTACTTCGTCTATGCTACACCTTTGTCCCGTGATCTTCGAAGCTATCGCATCTACGGTAGGATACGTTTTCTAACACGAATTTTAGCGACGTATTGGATCTAATAAACGGAATTTAACCGTATTACGCGTACATCTATTTTATTTCAGCAACCTTAATTCTCACTTAAACCCCCATAAACTCGCATGAACATGTATGAACTAGTTACATCTAATTAATAACAACCATGGATAATTAATTATCGAACTTGCATGAATTCATATCATTGCATATTGAGTAATATGTGTGCATTGTGTTGATTCGTATGGTAATCTTGTATGTGTGTGATCACGAGTAGAGGGACGTGCTCAAGAGGTCATGTACGAGGATTTACAGAACCAAGACTTTGAAGCGCTTGAGCAACCCCATCCGTCGGAGCAAGGCATGTGTCCTTGAACATATTGATCCTAGTTTTTAAATGTTTTGTTTTCGAACTTACATGCATGTGTCAATTTGATGGACTCCTATGATAGGAAGTTTACTAGACTTGTTTAACCATCCTTGTCGCTTGGAACACATAGTAGAGAGTCGGGAAGGGCTTTTTACCTTTTGGCCTCGCTCAAATTAATTGGGATGGGAAAACAACCAAGTTACCTAATTATAAATAATTGAGATTATGGATAATGTACATTGATGAACATGGTTAATGGTAACATGGTAATGGGTGATCTAAGCAAGCATGGTATGCGAATGGGTTGGATGTAATGGTGATTTGCTTGCCTTAGATCTAAGGACTGGTTCATGCGATAATAAGCCAGGACAATAGTGCCACCGTGAGGCTAAGTATGGGTGCGGCGTAGCTGATTAATTAGGGTATTGGTATTGCGTGAACCATTTAAAAGAGCGGGGAAGGGGAGTCAGATTGGGTTTGTATGAGTGGCGGAACTCCCTGGGATCCGAACGGCACAAGAGGGGGCCCTTAGTTTAGAATGTGCTTTGGAGACATCACCACTGGTGAAACCTCAGTGGGTCCGTACATGCTAGTAGTCCCTTTGTAAAGACTATTTTGTGATCTTTTGGCCACACACCAACAGAAGTGTGTAATGTGACCGACGGGTCATGCGCATTAGGGAGGTTCTTAGTCACCGAAGGGTGATGAAATCACAAACACGTGGATAAAGCGGTACAACCTCTGCAGAGTGTTAAAAACAATCATGATAGTCATGCTTCCGGTTAAGAGCACCTGGACAACTTCCATGATTAGAGGAAACTTGGGATTTGGGATGGTTATGGTTATGGTAATGGTTATGGTTATGAATTGAGTTATGATAAATGGACATGGATGATGATAATGGTAATAATCTGGTATATGGATGGATAATTGATTATGGTTTTGTATCATGTTAATTATGTGAGATATGAAGGGAATACTTAATATAGACATAGTGTGATGCTTTTTACACGTTTTAAATGTACTTTTCAGCAATTAGCCATTGTTTATTATCATGCCTTGTTTGAGCTATATGTCATACTTTCCACACTTGTTGAGTACGACATGTACTCGCCCTTGCAATTCTCCCACCAACAGTTTCAGGTAATGTTTGGGAGTATCCTGAGGATAATGCGGGGTACTAGGCTGTGTGCTGCCGTCGACTTGCCTGTGGTGTTGCTTGGAGTCGTGCTACCCTATTTGTTTAGTTTGCTTAGTTGATTAACTAGATTATTTCCGCTGCAGTTATAGTTCAATAATGATAATTAGAGTTGCAATATGAGGATTATTTGGATATTGTAATAAAAGTACTTATTTAATAATTTGAGTTGTGGTAATTATTTGTATATCATTTGTGAATCACTTGTGTATGTGTGTTAAACATCCTAAGCACACATATATTGCACTTGGTTCACTTTTTGGAACCGGGTGTCACACACCGACATAGGTAATAAACTCTTTCTTTAATATTTTCGTATTCATTTTAGTATTTCACATATGGAGAGAAGGAGGTAGAACATAGGTGAGGGAGAGGATGAGATAGAGGTGGAGTAAGAGAGACAGAGATAGGTTGAGAGAGAGGGGGTGAGATAGGGGTGGAGTAAGAGAGACATAGATAAGGAGAGATAGAGTGCAAGAGAGAGGTAAAGTGAGAGAGAGGACGCTAGAGAATGAGAGGGAGAAGAAGAGAGTGGGAAAATGAGAGAAAGAGAGAGAGGAAGAAGGAAAGTGTGATACAAAGAGGTGGAGTGAAGAGAGTGAGAGAAAGTGAGGAATAGGAAGAGAGTGAGAGAATGAGAGAAAGAGGGAGAGGATGAGAAAAAGTGTGACATAAAGAGAGGGAGAGGAAGAGAGTGAGACAAAGTGAGGGAAAGGAAGAGAGTGAGAGAAAGAGAGAAAGAGAGAGAGGGTGAGGGAGAGAGTGTGAGAGAAAGAAAGAGAGAGAGAAAGAGGGAGAGGAAGAGGGTGACCAAAAGAGAGACATGGAGAGGAAGAGAGTGAGAGGATGCAAGCTAGAGAGAGAGGAAGAGTGTGAAACAAAGAAAAAGAGAGATGCATGTGTAACATGTTTAACTCTAATGTTTTTTTTTTGCAGGGTTCGGCGACTGAAGTGCAAACTCCTTCAGCAAAGGTACCAGCACCCGGAGAGACACGCGGAGATGAGACTTTTAGCTCCGGAGGTAGTCGAGGTGCTAGCGTGTAGCCCAATTTTAATGTATTCTGGTGAATGTACCGTAGACACTATATATTGTTGCAGTGTTGAATCTGTGATATATATTGCTGCTGGTTGTTTGAATCTGTGAGCTTGCCATTGTGTGAGGTAGGCAGTTTCTTTTTTTTTAGAAATAATTACAAACTTAACTTACGTTGGCTATGACATTGCCGACTTAAGTTAGCCCAAGTTAACTTACGTCGGCCTGATCATGCCGACGTAAGTTATCCCAGGAAACTTATGTCGGCATTGCCATAGCCGACATAAGTTGGGAAGCTTACTTACGTCAGCCTGCCGTGGTTGACGTAAGTCTCCTGGCCCAGCCCGCGCCCAGCTCGGAAAGGTACTTACGTCGGTTGCAGGACGCCGACATAAGTTAGCTAACTTACGTCGACGAGCGATGTAAGTTAGCTTACTTACGACCAAACCTTAATGTCAGCCAATAACTAACGTAATTAAGGGCAAACTAACATAAGTTACTAACTTACTTCTCTTTTGACCTTAATTACATCAGCCTCAGCCGATGTAATTGGTCATGATTCTTGTGTAATGGAGAGCCACGACACAAGAATGGACACGAGCATCATAGAGTTTATCTCTGACATCATCTCATCTGGATTCTACGATGCAACCAACAGTAGCAGTGCAAACCTCGAGTAGTGGTGCGTGGAGGCACTGTATGCCATGAGCCACGGTAGGCTGGAAAAGCGGCGACGGTCTGGAGTTTGGTGGGAGCATTGTTTCGGACGGTCTCATGTCCTTCCGGCGTCGACAGCGGGAGCTGGGCATGTCCTCTTGCTGCAACACCGACAGTGATAGGCATGTTGTGCCTCTTGCAAGACTACGAATAAAAAGTCTCTTGTTTTGGAATGGTCATCTGTGTGATGAAGTAGTTGAAAACTAATCCGTCGCAAATCACTACGTAAGAAACTCATATAGGAGACAAAGATCAGCGACGAGTGCAAAGGTGATCGTCACTGATATGGGTAAACGAGATGGGGCCGCTTCAGTGAGGATGTTGGTTCACGAAAGAAAGGCGCGAATGAGTGTAAAAGGAGACGTGCTATATATGGCTCCTATCATTTAAGAAAATATTCGAGACGCGCCCGCACCTCTAACAAACGGGAGACGCGCTTCTGTCAAAGTTCGTCTCCTATTGACAAAAGAAAATGAGACGGATTTTACTGAAAGATTGTCGCACCCGCTCCTCTGCCAAAAGGGAGACCTGCTTAATAACAAAGTGCATCTCCTATTCTCGTCCTCTCCTTTGGCTTCATGATTTTCTCCATATTTTTTCTTTGGTTCACTTCATATCACACATACATGAATGCATCATTGAACTTAGTGCACATTCACTTGATAACTAAATCATTCCAATGTAGAGCACCTTCACTATAGTCCGATTTAAATAAATAATAATAAAATCCCTCCTTATTTATGAATTTTTATTCCTAAGGAACACCATGAAAACACCACACCTTCATTTATTCACATGATTGAACACACAAGATAATATTCATTCACACAAATGAACATAGAGAAATTTCATTCATTAAAAAAATATATTACAAAACACAAGAAAAATGTACAAGAAGACACAAGAAAAGAAAAACATCAACTAAAAACAACAAAAGAAAAACTAAATCTTACTCCTCCTCCTCCTCTTCCTCCTCCTCCTCCTCCTTCGACGGCGACTCCAACACCGGTGCAACGGGATCCTGCGCCGGTTGCTACGGCTACACCGGCAGTGCAACCCCGCAATTGAGGTTCCTCTCAGACGCTGCCACCAAGTTATTGCGGCCCTCAGCGCCGAGCACCTGAGCCATCGTCTCGAACAGAATGTCGAGACGATCGGCCACACCCGTGTGGGTGTAGAGGTAGTGGTTGGTGGTACTCATTCCAGTAAACTTTGCAATTTCATGGCTCGTTATTTGCGTCACATATTTGTCCAATTCTTCTGCATAGGGTTTCTATGTGATGCCTGAGACGGGAGATTTATTGAAGTGACAGTGCGTCATCCCCGGTAAAGAAGGGGTAAGTCATGAAGAATAAGCACAATCATATCTAGTATAACATCGTACCATATTAATAAATTTCATTTGTAGACTGACTGGGAAGGTGGTTACTACCCCTTGACAATCTCTTCCTCAGAGGACTATCCGTTGGTGCCTCCACGATACGCCTTTCCACGTGGTTTCTTCCACCCGAATGTCCATCGCTAGCACTCTGCCTTGGGTTTCTTGATCAAGAGACTTAAGATAGACTTATTTTGCTGAAGTAATTAGTAATTGTTGTTGAACTTATTTGAAGTGGTTTCTTGTGTTGCTTAAATTGATATTTCGTAGGGGTGGTGGTTTGGTTTTACAATCAAAACTATACTACTTGAAGTTCAGCGTTTGCTTTATCACCCAAATGCGCCCGATGTTGAAAATGATTGCTATAATCTACTTATCAAGGTTAGTAACTTTGGTTAGTGACCAACGTAGGTTATATATCATTCCTCATTCGATTTTTGTTAATTTAAAGAATGTTGATATTTTCAGGATCCAGGGGAATATAAGAGACGTGTTCGGAAGCAAGTTGAATGGTACAATTTAGATTGATCGATGGGAGCTTTATGGGAATATAATTTAGAAATGTATAGTTTAGAGGGCACGCCATGTGTATGAACTATGAAATTCATTGAGCTGCAAATTATCTCTGAATAGCAATGTCATTGCGCTTGTTTATCTCTGAATTCCATTATATCTCTGTGCACGAGTGGCAACAGACGCTCACGATGTTGCACGAGTGGCAAAAGGGAGACGAACAAATAAGAGACGAGCATTATAAAGGACCATCGCCGTATTTTGACCTCTAGCAAATGGAGACGAGCGAATGAGAGACAAGCATTATGAATGCCCATCTCCAATTTTTGACCTAGCTACTTTTAGCTCTCATGTGCTCTCTCTCAAAATTTGATGAAAATTTTCAAGCTCGACCAAAGGGAGACGGGCAATTGAGAGACGGGCACTATACAGGCTTGTCTCCGGCACCTCCCAAGGGGCCTGCCGACGATGTCCCTACGGCGATGGTGGTCGACGTTGGAGCATCCAACTCCGGCACCTGCCAAGGGGCCTGCCGTCGACGTCCCTACGACAGTGGTGGATGACGTCGGAGCAGCCAGCTCTGGAACTTCCCAAGGGGCCCGCCGTCGATGATGTCGTGACTATGGTGGGCGACATTGAAGTACCCCAACTCCTCTACTCCACTGAGGGCCCGCCAAAGACATCCTGCAATCAAGTTGTAGATGTGCCCAGCCAACTAACCACACCTACCAAGGGCCCCGTAAGGGGGTTCCATAAGCAGGAAGTCAAAGGACAACACTTCGGCCATATTAATTGTCTAATCGTTGGTCCTCACAAACTAACGAGCTCGGAAAAGGTTCTGCAAACCCTTACACAGCTAAGGACTCGGAACAATAGTTGAGAAGTGCAAAGACAAGCCAAGAAGTCAAACACAAATTCAGATTCATTAAGGAATATTTACAAAAGGGCGAACCACAGATACAAAGTCGAGCTCCAGCCTCAGTCCCTGGTGAATTACGCGACAACATGTTTCGTGACATTCTTGACCTGTGCCGCTGCCGCCTCCTTGCGCTCTTCAACAGGACCTTCAAAATCTGGCTCCATTGGCAGATCAGGGTACCGGCTCTGGTAGCACACCAGGACATGGGATGCCACCGTCTCCGTCATCGCCCTACCCTCGGCTTCCAGGTGCTGAGCCAGCTAACGCTCCTGCAGTTCGAGCTCTTGAGCGTGGCGCTCCATCGTGCACTCCCGGGCTTGGACGTCGAGATCACGCATGAGAAGTTTCTAACGCTCAGCTAAGTGTTGTGCCCAATCCTGCGCCAAGTCCCTTTCCCGGAGCTCAAGATCTTTAAGGCAGGACTGCGGCCTGTCCCGATCAGCCTCAGCCGAGGCCATCATCGCCTGGGCCGCCACCTCTTGCTCGGCGACAGCAGCCTCCGGCTCAGTAATAGTAGCTTTGCAGTGATCCAGGGCCTCTCGACCCTCCTCAAGGGCGCGCAGATGGGCATCGACCGTATCGTTGGCCACCTTGGCATTGGTTAGGATCTTTTGGGACATTGCGTCCAGGGCCTTCACCAAGCGGTGTCTCAACTCCAGCTCCTTGCTCTCCTTCTGGCACTTCGCCTTCGCCTCGGTGATCCTGGACCTCAGAAGGTCGTCCCAGCCTTGGAGGCCCCTCAGCACGCATCTTCTCCCATTCCACGGCGAGAGCCCCCTGTGCCCGGTGGAGGTTGGATTGCACCTGGAGGATGCTTGACTGTGCCAAGTCCATGATGTTGGAGAGGCGCTCTAGCTGCGCTGAAGTTATGGAGGGCCGCCCGACAATCATCTCGGGGACCTCGACCCCCCGAAGCGGCAAAGGAGAGGCCACCAGTACCGAATACCTTCTCCCCGGAGGCTGGGTAGGAGTGACGGTGCAGCCCAAGGCGGCAGCGTCACCATCACCAAGAGAGCCGCCCGCCAGATCATCAGCAGCGGAGGCCAAGCCCTCAGCCCCCTGAGCCGAATCTGGCATAACCTTTGGAGCAACATCCGAGGGTACCTCCGGCACGACAGCCGGAGATGCAACTGAAGAAGCTTCAACCCCCGCGCGGAGTACGGACATCGAAGCAGCGTTCTCCTGCGCCGGCTTGGCTATCTGCTTCGTCGGAACAGCTGTAGCCTACTGGGCCGACTTCGAAGCGCTCCGGGGCACTACCCCCGGTGGCAAGGGTGTCACAACAGCTGACGTGGCCCTAAAAAAAATCAAGGCCTGATCAACCAACAAAGGCAGGTGAGATAACAAAGCAAGCGTTGGTAAGAATGCCTTACCGGTGTCCCCGGAAGCTCCAGCGAGCCTCCACCTTCGGTGGCCCTAAAGTCACAGGCCCTATCAACGGCGTGGCAGGCGAGGTCGCCCCAGTCGGGCCTCCACCAAATCCACCAGCGATGCCGCCACCCTGCATCGGCGTAGCTCCACCAGCGCCGACAGAGCCACTCCCGGAGCCTCCTCCTCAGCTGCTGCCGACGTCGACCCGAGGCCTCTTGGCTTGAGGCTCCACAGGCGTAACTCCCCCAGAGCCCCCTATGGAGCCTTGGACTGCGCTGGCGGCGGGGATGCTGACTGATGCGCGACCACAAACATCAGCGGGGCCACCGCTTAAAGGATTGAGCCTCCCCTGAAGAGTCGCCGACACCCAATGCTAAGGAGGGGCGTGCCGGAGGACGTTTACTTGGAGCGAAGGCCACCTGCGGCAGCGCCTTCGGTGGCGATCGAGGGTGTTTCTCCTTCACGACCTCAACCACCGACGACTTCCCCTTCCCCGTGTCAGGGACCAGAGCTTTTCCCTTGCCTGCGTCGGGGACCGGCGTCTTGCCCTTCCCTATGACGGAGGGTGCATCCTCTGCCCTTGAAGCTTCGGAGCCTGGAGCAGGTGCGGGCTCCAGTTTAGGGTCGATGGTGGCCAGCCCACGACTCTCGTCACCTACCTGTCGCGGCGCAAGACTGAGCGCGCCCAGGTTTGGCATCTCCTTCAGAATCTTCGTTCGAAGGTCCCGATCTGTGCAAAGCGATGGGCAAGTCCGCGGGAAGTTGAAGATGTCATCCGATAGCAGGTCGCCGCACACCTTGGACATTGCGTCAAGCACCTCTTGTGAGGTCGTATCTATGTCACAACCCCGCACCAGCCGGGTGCCGTCCTGTACCCTAAAGTAAAGCCATGCAGGATAGCAACGGTGTTGAAGGGGAGCCAGGCGTCAACGAATGAAGTCCGCCATCACCGTTAACTCTAACAGGCCATGATCCGCCAGGAATTCAATCCTCTCCATCACCGGGGTGTAGGCCTGCTCCAACTCCGGCTGCTCCTCCCAGGTCTCCTTCATGATTGTCGCCCATCCGGTGGGCATAACCATGCGATCGTCGGCGTCAACTTGTACGATCACCCGATCCCTCCTCCAATCAGCCCACTTCGTTGAGGAGAGTGGGGTGATGTACTTGAAGGGGTTGTTGGCCCGATGCTGGAAGTAGTAGCCGCCAAGGAAGTTGGCTTTGTTCTTCTTCCCGGTTCGCCTCAGCACGAAGAACTGCTGGAACACTGGCATCGACGGGAACACCCCGACGAACATCTCGTGGAAGTGCGAGAACACCGCCGCCACCACCAGAGAGTTCCGCGACAGATGGTGAAGCTGGAGCCTAAGGACCTCCAGGAGTCTCACCAGGGAGAAGGAAACGGGGGGAACGAACCCGGAGTACGCATATGCCTGGAAGAAAACAATCTCCTTCTCCCCCAACTTCAGAGGCAGAGTGTCTGGGTGGATTAAATCCTGCCACTCCTCGTCCTCCCAGCCGAATAGGCGTCTCACATGCGCTACGTCAACAATGCGAGAAGGAGACAAGGTTGATTCCATTGGGGTAGGAGTCGAGAACCACGAAGGTGGGGAGAGAGTGGGTGCACAAGGTGGAAGACAAAGGCTCGAACGTTGGGGAGTGCATAAGGAAGAAACACATTTCCTCCTAAATGTTTCCTCTTAACTCCACGTTAAGCGTTCCAGCGCACCGAGTAGATTGCTTGAGGTCAAATACCGTTGCTCCACCCGTAACATCCCTGATGGCGGGGCCCAGGTCCCCTGTCAGAGAGACTGGTCTAAAGGGGCACTGACCCGAGAAGGCAACCCGACGGTTCCCATAAAGGCGGGAGTAGAAGGAGCAGAAGTGCAGCAGCTGCATTGGGAACCGTTGCAGTAAAGAAACTACATAAAGCAAATATCTCGTCGCCACGGCCCCTCAACCAGAGAGGGATGCGTGGTCACAACAACAAAGGCACGCACCGCTTTGGCTGATCAAGACAAAATTAAAAGGCCACGCGGAAAAGCAGGATAGGGCTCCACCCTTAGGCTTGTCTCCTCCTCCCAAAGTGGACCTAGGGGCCACTGTCGGTACCCGGCATACCGGGTACCCTCGCGCACAAGCTAGAGCTGCCTAGGTACCCTGCCTTCCGTAGAAGCAGGGTCCAAGGACGCCACGTGTTTAGAAGACCCGGACCCGTCAGCCTGAGATACGAGGTTCGGGGTACCTGCAAGAGACCCTGAAGAAGAGTTTAGCTCCCCCTCGAAGATGAGCTACCAAGCAGCCACGTGTCCAGCCGGGAAGGATCCCTCTCCCTCGTGAGACGAGGCTCTAGAGCTGCCACATGGTCCGAGACATCAGATGGGCCACCTCCCGTATAGGCGGGCTCCAGCGCTGCCACGTGTCCTGCAAGGCGGTACCTAACCTCCTCTGCGGAGGTGAGCTCCCGCGTTGCTACGTGGACTGCAAGACGAGACCTGACCCCCCTACGGAGTTGAGCTCCCGAGCTGCAACATGGTCCGCAAGATGGGACCTGACCTCCTCCGTCGAGATGAGCTCCTGAGTTGTCACGTAGTCCAGTCACTTGCCTTGGATGGAGAGACACGAGAGTTAAGAGGGCAGTGCGCCTTGTCCCTATCAAGGATTGAAGATATGCGGCTTCCCCAGACGCATGGCGCGCCGCACGATTAATGTCAGATACCGCTACGATCAATCGCATCGCAGTGAAGATGTCGCAGGCCTATCCAACTCCGCCAAGTGGGTAGCTTACGGCGACAGAGACAGTTCGACGGGACATCACCTGCCATTGTCAGCAACGGCGCATGGGATATTGACAACTGAGGCGGCAAGACGGCGAGTCTTCAAGTCCACGGTCAGAGCAAGCTTATGCAAGAAGCCTTATATCTTTAGGATAAGATCGCCCCAGGACCACCTGTCGGGCCCCAGACCCCACTTGTAAGGCGTCCGGCCTTAGCTATAAAAGGCCCGGACCGCCAACGTTACAAAGGACCGAACATCAAACTCACGCATACATACACTAGCAATGCCATCCACTGTGGAGTAGGGTGTTACGCTCCCTACGGCCCGAACCACGTAAAAACCACTGTGTCATACTCTCTCACGCGCTCGTACACTTGATTGAGGCCTAAGCTCTGCCGAACCAGAACCTGCGCGAGCTGCTCCTTAGCAGATCCGGGGAAAGTGTCACGTTAACACTTCGACAGAGACAGTCTCCTTAAAGCTCATCTTGTATTACTCAGAAAAAGGAGATGCGCTTTCTTATAGCTTGTCTTGCATGTATGCTGATCGACGACGCGTCCGTCGCACGTCTCCTTTGACTCCGTAATGCAAGACGCGACGATAGAGACGAGATATTTGTTCGTTTCCGTCCTTCGTACGGGTTCGTATCAAATAAGCTTTTCTCACGCAGTGAATGTTCTCTTGTGTGCGAATTAAGCACCTTTTTGTATGGAGTTAAGCATCATGCTGCCAGGTCTCTGCAACGAGTATGGAGACAACCACTATTTTGTCTATAACATCGTCTATAAAATATTTAATAAATAGTTCATAGTTTTGTTGAATAAAAATAGTTCTATACATTTCATTATTCTCAATATATAGTCTGCCTACTCTGGATAGAAATGGCATTGTACTGTCAAATTCATCTTTTCTTGAGCTCGTAGTAATTTTCTGAATTTTTTATATTTTAGCATTATTAATTAATGATTTAATATTAATAGCGTCATATTTTTTGCAAAACTAGCATCCCTGCCATCCACACATTGGACGGCCGGACCACGTGGCAAAGGAGCCATCCACGGTGTGGACGGTAGGACTATGTGGCAGCCACGCGCGTGTGCAGCATAGCCGTCCACACCGTGGATGGTTGTGACACATGGCTGCCACGTCGGTCGAAACGACTATTGGGACGCGGTAGTGGACCGTTGCATCACGGACCGTTGGCGGCACGCGCCTGCCGTCCACACCGTGGACGACTCGTCCACACAATGGACGGCAGACGCGCTATAAAAAGCCACGGTGTTGCGTAGGAGAGGAGAGGCAGCAGAGGAGAGAGGCACCAGAGGAGAGGAGACGAGAGGAGAAGAGAAGAAAAAGAGAAGAAAAGGAGAAGAAAAGGTATATTTTTTTAAAATTGTTAAGAGATTAAATTTAATTATTATGTTGTAATATTTTAATAGTATTCGTAATTATGGTTTGCCTAATCGCTAATTAGAATTGTAGTTATTATATTATTTTAAATGGATAGTATTAGTATTATTTTAAATAGATATTAGTAGTAGTATTATTAAGTAGTATTATTTTAAATAATATTATTAGTAGTATTATTTAATAGTATTATTTAATTGGTGTTATATTTATTATATTGTTAAGATATTGATTATATTATGTATTAATATAATATACAATTCAGTTAGTTTTGTGTGTATTTATTTTATTTTTGTAGTACATTTATAATATTTTATTTCTGTATTTATAGTTGTTTAATATGTTATTATAGTTGTTGATATAATTATATTTTGTGTTCATTAGCAATGTCTGATAAAATAGATTTTAAGATATTTTTTGGAAATGAAGATGAATGTCGAATCAATTATAGTTCGACTGGAGTAGATTTATCATAAATCCCTTTTATAAATCGGGGAATACCTAGTCCAACGGAAAAAACATTTGTAGGTGTTTATAGATGGTTGATGAAGATGTTTAGATTGAGTGATGATGAATATGAGTTGAAAATATACGGAGTTGTTACTCGTGCAAGAGAGACAATTTTTTGGGAATTACTTGAACTAAATAGAACATCCGTTTGGCGAACTTACGTAGCAAAGGCGTTTAAATATGGATGGCCTTTGATTCTTGTTGTTAAGATACAAGCAAAAGAGGTAGTTGGCGAGACACAAGAGGATGTTGGTAATGAGGAAGAAGAAAATGAGGATGTTGATGTTGGTGAACAAGAAAATGAGGATGTTGCTGTTGAAGAAGAAGAAAATGAGGATGTTGCTGCTGCTGCTGAATAAGAAAATAAAGATGTTGTTGTAGGTGATGCAACGGGTCAAGCTGATGAAGGAGAGCATCTTCCACACTTAGTTAAACAGATGAATGAATATAATATGAATTATAATAATATTCCGGAACATGATTCATCAGACGATGAAGATGAACCCAATTCCCGCAGAATGGAGTAATCAAAATTATGAAAGTTTCAAAGTTACTGAAGGATATTCTTTGCCATTAGATTATCATGACAATAACAGTGTGATCTCTTTTTAAGGATAAAGAAGCATTGAAAGATGGTGTTAAATATTGGTCTCTTTCATTAAAGAGATCATTTATGGTTTGCCGATCCAATAAAAAACTTTATAATGTCAAATGTTTATCAACAACATGTCCGTTTCATGTTCATGGGTATGTAGAGAAGTGGAATTCTCTTTGGAAGTGTTCAATTGTTGTTAATCACACTTGTGAGTTGCAACATCTTGAGAAATGTAATACTGCTCTGGCATCACAGTTTGTTGCAAATCACATGTATGCTCGTGTGGTTGATAATATTTCTTTTGAACCGAAATCTATCATCAACACCATTCAACAAGATTTTAAGTATACCATAAGTTATTCCAAATCTTGGAAAGCCAAACAAAAGGTTATTGAGGCTATATTTGGTACTTATGAAGCATCATATGATAATCTTCCAAAGTTACTCCATACCATAAGAAGGTGGAATATTGGCACTGTTGTAGACATCGTGGATGTTCCAAATTCTAAGATTCTCAGAAAGTTGATTCTTCACCGTGCATTCTTTCGTTGGGTCAATGCATAAATGCATTTTGACAATGTAGACCTATTCTTTGTATGGATGGTATGTTCCTAACTAGAAAGTACAAAGGTCAAATCCTTACAGCCATTAGAGTTTATGGTGATAATCAAATTTTACATGTGGCATTTGCATTTGTTGAGAGTGAAAATGCTGACAATTGGTATTGGTTTCTATATCAGGTTAAAGTTGATGTAGTGCAAGATCAAGAAAATATATGTGTTATACATGAACACCATGCTGGTTTGTTGAAGTCAATAATGGATATCAAATACGGCTGCGCTGAGCTTGGACCACCAGCTTGGCCGGATATACAATCAAGATGGTGCATGAGACATTTGGCTGCAAATTTTTACAGTCACTTCAAAAAACAAACAGCTATGAACATGTTTAAGCGTTTGTGTTGTCAGAATCAAGAAAGAAAGTTCAATGCTTTGTGGTGTCGTCTTGATGAGTTGACAAGGAAACAAACTGATGAGGTTCTTCAACGGGATAATACTGAAGAAAATTTTGTACCTCTTTCTACTCTTCCATCAAATGATCATACAATTGCTCGGAGGGCAGTATCATCTATTCAATGCTTCTCGCATTGGATTCATAATGAGCCAAAAGAGAAGTGGTCTTTGTTATATGACACACAGGGTGCTAGGTATGGAATTATGACAACAAATTTAGTAGAGGTACGTCATTATGACTAGTAATTGAGCTAATTTGTTTTACAGAAAAGTTTTTGAAATTAATACAAAATTGTTATAGGTGTACAATTTCGTCTTACGTGGATCAAAAGTTTTACCACTTGTTGGTATTGTTGAAGGAATTTTGAGTGGAACGATGAACTACTTTCATGATTGTTATGAAAAAGCATGTCTACTAATGGCTAATTCTAATTTGGTTTTCACAAAATTTATTTGTGACTACATGGATGAGAAGATTAAGAAGGATCATTTACATAGTGTGAAACAAACTGGTACACGACAAAACAGATTCGAAATCGTTTGTAGAGACAGAGGCAGACACACTGGAACACATGAAAGAACGGTGCACGAGTGTGTGATTAGTGAGTATTCGATCGTTTGTAGTTGTATGAAGCCAAAACTACTTCATAGGCCTTGTTCACATGTTATTGCTGCATGTAGTGAGACTAAATTATCTCCAAACATGTATTTCTCACCTTACTTCTCCAAGGAGGATCTAAAGACGACTTGGAACGCCGAGATATTTGGCTATCACATTGTTGGTACATTCACCACGAATCCAGGACCAAATTTCGAAAGACGTCCTGATTATTTGAAGTTGAAGCAGAAGCGTGGCTGTCGTAAAACCAGACGTATGAGAAATGATATGGATGAGTCATCATCTTCACTACAAGTGAGATGTAGCACATGTAGAGGATTCGGTCATAGTTACAAGAATTGCATTCAGGGTAATGTTACGGGAGCAACTGATGCGGGACCGTCAGGAAATCCGCATGACGGGAGACGTCCTCGTGGTCGTCGCTAAAATTATTTATGTCATTTTAGAACATAGCTAAATTATGTAATATTAGGACATCACTAAATGATGTTGGTAACATGTTGTAATGAACTATTTTCTTTATGATTTTGGTTATGTTAACGTATTTTGTCTTAACTACAAATTATTATATTGTATTTTTGCAGTTATGGCTGCAGGTACAGACAACACTCTTGAGTGTTAGACTCACGACATCGGTCGTACTTGACGAGTGTTCGTGGCGTGGAACTTTCGACGTTGCGACCGAGAGTTCCGAAGAAGTTGTTACCCATCGACAAGTTATGGATTCCACAGTACATATGTTTGAAATCAAGTCATTAAATGAAATTATATATGGTTTTCATAGTAACTTGTAATTTCTTTTTTTATAGTTTACGTGCAGCGGGGCTTCTTCCACTGTGTAGGATGTTGGAGCCTAATACAATTGAACGGTCTAAGGAGAAGTCCACCCGTCTCACATATGAACGTTCCCTACTTACGGCTTTGGTCGATCGATGGAGACTTGAGACGCACACTTTCCACATGCCTTGTGGGGAGATGACCGTGACGCTACAGAATGTGTCATACCTACTAGGTCTTCCTATCGTTGGCGAAGCAGTTTGTAGGCCAGACGAGGCAGACAGGTGGCATGAGGATATACTCCAGCACTTTTTGAGTGTGCTCGTGCACCCGAGGTACATCCAAAGGAATGGTCTGTTAAGATCAATCTCGGATAAACAGGATCATGGGCCGCCCAAGAGTTGGTTGCAGCAGTACGAGGTATGTATTGTAAGAATTCAAGTCGGAAATTTCATATTATAATATATATTTGTTAGTACATTTATTGTTTTTTGTCATTTACAGCCTGAAAACATTCACCCTGATGCGGACGAGTACATGGTCTCTAGACACTTGGAGGCGTACTTGTTGTGGCTTTTTGGGTGGATCATGTTCACTGATTCACACGGAGACTCCTGCAACAAGCGTTTTATCTACTTTGCTAGACAGATAGCGGACAATCCACCTAAAGTACTACCGCAGTTCAGTTGGGGTTCAGCGTGCTTGCGGCTACCTATCGAGGCCTCTATACAGCTTGCACAAAGGTAATTTATAATAATCTAAAATTTATGCATGTGATATATTATTATCTCATAATGATCTAATATGTCTTATTTCCATTGTAGATCACGTCGGACGGAATTTTGACTGGGTGTCCTATGTTGCTGATTTTGTGGTCGTACGAGCGATTCGCAGTTGGTCGGCCGATGGTTGATGTAACCCCATACGGCGCCCCTTTGTACGGTCAGACGGACGAGGATGGACCGACAATGGTCACATTGTAGACTCGACGCAGGGTAACTCAAATTGTTGTTCATATATGTCAATGTAATGTTTTATTTTTCAGCGTGCATGGGGTGATGACACATTGCATAGGGGGTACGGAGAGTACTCCATGTGGTTCGATTCCCTACACGCCGACTCCGGTGTCATTTGGATGCCTTACTTGTTCGGGGTCGTGCAACAGCGTGCGCCAAGAGGCTTGTCTTACTTGTGTACTAGAGATGCAGACTTTTGGTTCACTAGGAAAGCTCTCGTGTACGACATTTGCGTCGAGGAGTACTCACCTCATCGGGTCATGCGTCAATTCGGACGGCAACAGGTTTCTCCAGTACCGAGAGGTCTTTGCGTTCTATTTTCAGCTCACACGTACGTATTTCATTTTCATATTTATCATAGATTACTCTTTCTATTCGTCCATAACAGTTATTGATGCACGCAGGTACGCACGCAAGGGTTTCACTTCTGCCGTGTTCTGGCCTCGCATGGCACCGTGGGTGCAACAATGGGCAGATGCTGCTATGGACATCATTGAAGGCACTGGACCGTACACACCGGAGTCCTACACGGAGTACATGCAATGGTACGTGACTCGGACACGTATGAGGATCACGTACGCACTAGCTGACGCGGAGGTACATGTTGCGTCTACTACTGACACGTATCCTACGTACGGAGCTCGTAACACCTTAGTTGTGGTAAGATTGGTCTTTCTTTCATTATTCAATTCACATTAATTTTCTTAGTACATACATAATGAAAATGTCCATTATTTGCAATTTGAGATGCTTCGCCAAGCAGAGATAGAGACTGAATCAATGGCTCAGAGGACGTCAGAAATGACGACAGAACAAAACTCGGCATGAAAGAAGGTCAATAATTACATAAAGTAGGCTTTGAAGAACTTGTCCCTTTCGTGCACAGAGTCTTGTCAGCACGACTCTTCCGTGCAGCAGCCGAGGTGGAATCCTGCTACGATAGTTCCACTGCCTGCACCGATTGCACCGCCCGCGTCGGTTGCACCATCTCAGCAAGATAACAAATTTTTATATACTTGATAATTCTTATTTTATTGAGCTTATAAATATAATATTTTATCATTATAGTGTCGTCAATGTCATACGTTCAGCCTACCTGTCCTGCTGATATTGTTGGGACGTCGAACTGGTGCAGTAGTAAGTGTTTTGCAAGTTTTTTAAAGATTTGTTTTAACTTATACTTGTAATAACAATCATATTTTGTAGGTTTCGATGATTCGTCCTTCGGTTCCGATGATGTTGGCCACCAGGACTATGAAGACGTCTTCGACTAGGCAGATTACTCTGCCTTTGCAGCACGAGCATGGGACATGCTTGTTCAGACACAAAGAGCTCTAGAGGCCACGTTGCAGACGCATCCCACACAAGGAGGTCCAGGGCTCTCACTGCCGATGGAGGCGATGCAGCCCACGCAGGATGCGACGCCTGCACCTGTGCCTCGGGCTAGACACGCTCCGGACCCATTGTCCTATGATGCTGACCACGTTCGAGCAGGACGGAGGGGACGTAGCAAGGGCAGTAGGCACTGATGTTGCACTTTATATAGTCTTTCATATTTCCTCTATACTTGGATGTGACTCTACATGCTATTTTATTTATGTCTGTTATGGTACATTTATTTTGATACTCCTCTACGAAATTTATACTACTGAATCTTATATTTTTTTGTCCATATTGAACACAAGTCATTCATAATGTGGACGAGCCGTCCACAGTGTGGATGATGACATGTCTCTATCGTCTATATAAGAGTGACTCCGCATCATCACCACAATCCCATCATCACACTCATTTCATACATTGTCTTATCATAGATGGACCTTACTCACCACCAAACAACAAAAAGAGAGTCAACATCCCTGAGGGATTACAACTGCCAATGTGTCTATGCGGCACTAATTGTCGGTTTGTTAAAGATCTTGGGATAGGGACACTTATGGTTTGAGACTCTGGATGTGTAATAATTATGAGTATGATCCTCCTCAAAGGACCTGTCCATTTTTTTCCCAATGGCAGAACTCAGGTAAAATACTTACAACCCTTATCCGTACCATTTTATATTTACATTTTCATTCTACTATTTATAATGACACATTTGTAATCACGCAGTCTCCACCACCTCTTTGCGAGTTCGTACAATATGTCGACCACGAACAAACACCAGAACAGATCGAGTATGTGTATAGCATGCATAGATCTGCTATCAGAAACTTCCTCTATCAAATGGAGTGAGAAGAAAGAGTTGAGAGAGACAGGAGGGAGAGAGCTGAACAGGAAGAGCAGCGTCGCAAGCGTCAAGAAGGGCATCGCCAAAAGTAGGAAGAGTATCGTCGCAGGTGTCAAGAGGAGGAACTTATGGCACGACAGGCAAGAGAGGCTCAGAGGGAACGCATGCGTGAAAGAGCACGTCGCGCAAGAGAAGCCGAATCGGATGCATTTTGGAAGGGAAAATATCTCTGTTGCACTCAATAAAATCTATATGAAATATGATCGGCGTTAATTTCAACTAAGGTGTGTTATGAGTAGGTTGGTGCACGTAGGTTAGATATTATTTAGTGCATCATACACACACCATTTCTATCGTTGTTTTTATTTTTCTGTTCCTAAATATGTGTTATCTGCCTTATGTATCGTAGTCGTAGAGAGGCAGAGAACAAACACTTATTTTTGAACTTTGTAATGTATGCAATCGTCGAGTCTTTTAATGAAATGCATCTATAATGTCTGCCTTATGTCACTTTTGTATTATGTTTGTAATTCAGATTTCAAAAGAATATAACAATTCATTCTACGTATCGAATGTTTGTGCAACTCATTGCATGCAATGATAACAATATACATTACCTTTACTTCTATAACAACATCTTCCAAATATGTTCCGAAGTATTTTTAAGTAGCTGTCAAAATTTGAATACGATAGAGGCAAAATTACTTAGTTTCAACAATGTGATCCTAGTGCGTTATTTAAATGCACATAATATTTCACTTGTTACACCAAAGTCTAGATAAGTTATTTTTTTCGAAGTAACAACAAAGTGTACTACATTTACATCTATAAAAATATTTTTAAAAATTGTTTTTAACTATTTCTAAATTGATGATAAAAACAGAAGAGTTAAATGTCGGTAACCAGGCAAGCCGTCCACCTTGTGGACGGCAGGATGACGGGGGCCTGCCATCCACAGCGTGGACGGCTATGCTGCACATGTGGCTGCCACGTCGTGCTGCCGTCCACACCGTGGACGGCTCCTTTGCCACGTGGTCCTGCCGTTTACTGTGTAGACGGCAGGGATGCTAGTTTTGCAAAAAAAATTCTGGCGCTATTAATATTAAATCATTAATTAATAATGCTAAAATAAAAAAATTTCGTAATTTTCTTACCAAACACGACCCCACATAGTTCCAACTTCACAAAAAGTAGAGCTGTATTATCGTGATCATAGCCATACCAAACTATGTGTCTGATTGGGCCGGGCCAGTCAGGTCGGCTCGAAGCCGAACAAAAATAGTGCGAGCACGGTCCGACACGAAAAAATCGAATCCGAACAAACCAAAGTCCGGTGCGGCCATGTCTGGCCTTGACACTCGGTCAATCAGGATGGCCCGACGCGACTCGTTTAAGGTTAGTGGCCGGTCCAGTGGTATACTCCGATTGGCTCGTGAAGGTCCAGCACGACCCGTTTAAATCCGAATAATATAATTTTTCTCCACTTTTAATATATTTTTCAATAAATAGACTATAGATTGTCCGACACGCATAAAATGAACTTAGATGTCCGGACTTTGACTTTCGACCCGTGGACCAGTCCGACACCACCTAATTTATTTCTGGACCGTGTCGGACCCAATCTAAGGCCCGAGCCCGTTGGCCAATATAGCAAATAAGGATGGCCCCCATTATTTTGTGCTCTCGCGTGAGCCCAAACCGGTGCCAGTACAGCCCTGAACCTGCGCTAGGGTTCACCAATCCCTACTCATGACGGCGGCGGCCCTCCGGTCGCCGGTGATTCGCCGCTCGATCCTCGCTTGCTCCGCCATCCGTAGCCACCTACCCAGTGCCACTACAGCACCGCACCACCCTAAAACTCGCTGCCGAGCTCCTTCGCCTCGTCTCCGCTGCCCGTTCCTGGTCGCCCAACCTCTGGTCTCTCTCGTCCCGTTCCGCCCCTGCCGACACCGTCATAGCCCTGCTTTTCGTGCTCAAGATCCTCTACCTCGCTGCCCCTTTTTCCTCCTCGTCCCCTCCGCCTCATCCACACACCTGCTTCTGCATGCTCTCATAAGCTTAAGTCGAACTTCTACACAGGTAAATTATGCACCAAGGAGCCATCAGTCTGTATTTTCATTACCTTTCAATGAATTTGGTCTCTCAATGTTTACTTGCATTTAACTTGTTCAGGGATTTCTATTCATGCTGAAAGTTTTAGTTCTTTATCTCTGGAGCATAATAACTGCACGAACTGTAGGTTTATTCTCCATTCTATATTTTCTCTGTTATGTTATTTAGTATCGAAGTTTTTTTCAATTTTGTTTCTGGATCATGTCCAATCATTTGATCACTTGGGAATGATGAAAGTTAGCCAAATCAGAACATGGTGTGCTCCTCTAGGCTAATCATTATCACCGCTCTTGGTTAAATTTTTAATTGAAATACCAAGCACGTGATGTTAAAGCTAGAGTTGAAGTTTGCACCATTGATGATAAAATTTGGGATTGGTAGCATTCTGACCATGAGTTTCTATCATCTAATATCCTTTCTTTAATGTTTGTTTGAGAGATAAATGCTTCACATTCAGTTCAGAAATGTAGCACACTTCGAGATGCCTTTGGGTTCTTTCTTGGATGACCTTTAGTTTTTCTTCGCTGTGGTATTTTTTACTTGCTGATTGCTGTTAAACATCAGTTACCATACCTGTACCCTTTTGTCATCAAAAGGTTTTTTCATTATTTTGTTAGATTTTTATTTTTATTTTATGGGCAAGTATCAGTAATTTTTTTACAACCTGGAATGATGAAAGTTAACCAAATCGTATTATGATGTGCTCCTCTAGGTGTCACTCTTATTGGTTCCCTTGGTGAAATTTTCTTCATTCCCAAGCGCCAGATGAGAAAACTAGAGTTGAAGATTGCATCAGTACGTGATGATAAATACTGAGATGGGTAACTTGCTGACCGAAATTTCCAGGAGCCTCGGATAAATGTACCATACATAGAATTACATAAATAATTTTGTCTCTTGTTCAGTGTACACCAATCTTGTGTTTGATCACATGAGGCATGACTATCTCCATGGCCATAAACATGTATGTTTCACCAAAACCTGCCATCAAGTTTGCGTTCTCAAGCCATGATTTACTCAACTATGTATATTTGAAGCTTAAATTTGTTTTACGTTAAAGGAACATGATTTAATAAGTTATGGCAGATTATAAACAAGGAAAAAGACTTGTTCCTATTATGGGGAAGTTTGTCTTGTTTTGCTTCTTCAATTGTTTGGGAGGTAATTTCTCCAGTAATTTTATTTTAATTTTGATTACTGGGTTTTAACATTCAATTGAACACATCGTTTATGTATGGAAATTTTCACCTTGATTTTGTCTTGAACCAAAATTGCATTGCATGATTGCTCCCACTAGGTGGTTGCACTTGATATGTTGCCTTTTTTGCTATCCAATCCTCTTCATAATACAATTGCTACAAACTCAGAATTTTTTTATTTTAGCATTATTAATTTATTATCTAATATTAATATCATCCGGTTTTTCTTTTTTGCAAAACTAACATCCCTGGTGTCCACGGTGTGGACGACTTGCCACGTGGCAGGGTAGCCGTCCACCTTATGGAGGACTTGCCACATGGCAGTATATGTGGCAGTCTAAAAAATTCTGGTTTTTGTTCACTTTTGGGCGCTCATTTTAAAATACTTAGAGACATATTTTGGAAATTGTTATTGAAGAAAATATAGTATACAATGTGTACTACAAAATCTTTAATAACAATATTTTCAAAATATGTCTCTAGGTATTTCAAAATAGCCGTTCAAAATTGAATAAAACTCAGCAAAATTGGGCTGCAGAGGCAAATTTGCTTAGTTTAATCACTTTTCGACGACTATTTTAAAATAACTAGATACATATTCATAAAAATTTAATATTGGATAACTGTAAAACAATCTTTACTACATTTTATTCAATAACAATATTTCAAAAATATGTTTCTAGGTATTTTAAAATAGGTGTCCAAAAGTGAATGAAACTAAGAAAATTCGGGTTGCAGATGCAAATTAGGTGTGTTTAGTCACTTTTGAATGGTTATTTTAAAATATTTATGGACATATTTAAGAAATATGTTTATTGAATAAAATGTATTAAAGATTGTTATCTACAATTATTTCAGTATCATCATTTTCTAAATTTGTATCTATGTATGTTAAAAGGGCCGTCGAAAAGTGATTGAACTTAGCAAATTTGCCTCTACAGTCCAATTTTGCTGAGTTTTATTCAATTTTGAATGGCTATTTTAAAATACTTAGAGATATATTTTGGAAATATTGTTATTGAAGAATTTGTAGTACACATTGTATACTACATTTTCTTCAATAACAACATTTCTAAAATATGTCTCTAAGTATTTTAAAATGGGCGTCCAAAAGTGATTAAAAACCAGAAATTTTAAGACTGTTACATGTGCTGCCACGTGCCAAGTCTTCCACGAGGTGGACGGCTATCCTGCCACGTGGCAAGTTGTCCACACTTTGGACGACTGGGATGCTAGTTTTGCAAAAAAAAATTTCGGATGCTATTAATATTAAATAATAAATTAATAATGCTAAAATAAAAAATCCACAAACTCATAGTCCTGCATATCGTTCTATAATCAAATTATATGTGCATACTAGAATATATTCTGAACAGTTATCTGTTTCATACTTCTCAGCCAGTCTCGGCAGTGATTGAAGTTGCTTGTGCCTCTGAGCTTGGACGTTTTTTGGGCCCATGGTATGGGCATTTTAAAGTTACTTTGTTCGTGGGAAGATTGGCCGCCAGATTGTTTGGAGCACCAGCAGGAGCCCTGCTTCTCTGCTCCTGTAGAATGCTATGTTTATTCAGATGTTTTGATTTTCTCTATAAAGGATTGTGTGACAATAACTGCGCTCTGCATTTGTGTTTGTAACAGAAATATAGCTGAGAATACGTTTCTGGAGGCTCAAACTTCCAAGTCGTCTCTAGGGTTCATTCATTTTGTTCCGGGCACAGGAAACTAACGGGTCTCGGGTAAGAGCTATCCTAACCAGCTAGAGACCAACGGATTTATATGGTTCAGTGGGTGCTACTCGGTTATCAACAACTGTTTTCATGTTAGTCGGAATGAAGTGAGTGATCAAATGACTTGAAACATAAATGGAACATAACTTGATTTCAGTTTCACCATGTACCCATCTTAATTTGGCAACATCTACTATGCAATCTGAGTTTTTGTGCAATCATGCAATCATCCATCCTCATCCATTAGATGTTCATCTTAGGGTGGTTGTATTTTTTCATTTAACCCCTTCCACTTGGGGTTCTCACAAAGAGGGAGTTATGTGAAAAAAGATAACCACCATAAGATGAACATCTAATGGATGAGGATGGATGATTGCATGATTGCACAAAAACTCAGATTGCATATTAGTTGTTGCCTCTTAATTTAGTTGTTTTAGCTTTGGGCATAGGAAAAAAAAGACGAGTGAAAAAGGTGGTTAAGGGTCACCACTTCATCCACCGTGGAAGCAAGCAATCCAACTGTCATGGACACCTATAGGTGTCAGTATCAGTGGCGCAGACCAGGCAAAAAAAGCTAGGGCCGGTGCATAACGGGGGATTAGATATGGTAAGAGAGGTTAATGATGCAACAGAAGTGACATAAGACATGGGATTTCTCTTCGTGCGCTAACAGGGTTTGGGTTTCCAAATACAATTCAATTGACTGTTCGTGCGGGATTAACAAAATTTAAGAGCACTAGTTGATTCTGGCTCCACCCAAACATTTATGAATAAAGTAGTTGCAACAGGGCTTATTATCCCAGCACAAAGGCGATATGGACTATCAGTTACAGTAGTTAATGAAGATGGATTTACCAGCAAAGGGATGTGCACTCAAGTGGAGTTGGAAATTGAAGGAGAGACATTTTCAGTTGATTGTTTTCTACTATCTCCTTAGAGCTTTGATGTAGTGTTGGGAGTCACAATGTTAGGACCAATTTATGGAACTTTTAAGACTTGACAATTAACTTCTAGATGGTAGGAATGACTATTAAGTGGATAGGAATTGGAGGAAATCCTTATTCATGATAAAAAATAATTAATGGAGGTTCTATTATAGGATTTTGCTAATCTGTTCTTGCAATCAAAAGGCATGCCACCATGACACGGACATGACCATAGAGTTCACCTACGCCCAGGGGTAGCCCCATTTGCAGTTAGGCCCTATCACCATCTACAATTATTGGAAGATGAAATAGAGCGCCAATGTGAAGAAATGCTACAATAGGGAATTATTCAGCCCACCACTTCATCATTTTCTTCCTAGTGCTGCTAGTTAAGAAGGTAGATCATATGTGGAGATTTTGTGTCGACTACCATGCTTTGAATGAGCAAACAACAAAAGATAAATTTCCTATACCAATTACCGAAAAACTGTTGGATGAATTAAGATGTGAAGTATTTTTCACTAAGCTGGACCTTAGGAGTGGATATCATCAAGTTTGTACGAATATGTTGGATATTAAGAAAACTGCTTTTAGAATTCATCATGGTTGTTTCTAGTGTCTGGTTATGTCATTTGACCTCACAAATGCCCTATCCATTTTTAAACGTTCATGTAGGCATCATCGCGTGTGTTTTGGTTAATTAATGACATGACAATTAAATAGCTAATGAGTTTGATTGAGATAAGTGTAGAATTATAAGTTGTGATGAATTCCTCAAATGGAAAAAAAGAAAAAGATAAAGTGAAGCCAACTGGTTTGTAGGATTTTATTTTTCTTAAGTATATGAAGCACCAAATTATAAAATGGACGCAACATTAGATTGCAATGATGAAGTGTCAAGCTAAATCACTCAGTAGATTGCCTGTTTTAGAATCCACTTAGTGAAAAATCTGTGTAGTACCTAGATTTGTCGGGTAGGAACTCGGACATCCTCCTCCTGTAGACATCTTGAACTTATCCAGCCATAGGATGGACATGTTCGGGGTTCGAATTTATTTGGAATATATCGTAAATTTTTTCTCTGTTTCCTGGATGGGCTTTCCTTTGATAGCCCGAACATGCCCAGACTTGGTTCGGCTATGTCCGAATTGGACAAAGTTCGGACTTGTCCATGAACATCTATTATCTGTACAGATTGAGACTTGCCTCAAGTGGTCCAGACTTTTTAGGATCTAGTCCGGATATACTCGAACCTGTGAGTTTGTTTGTGTTGAACCATGGTCATTGGCTCTCTGTTCAACACTAAAATTTGGCCTAGTTGTTTGAACATGTTCGGACCAGGTTCAAATATATGAATTCGATCGTTCAAAATAAAGTTTGGTCGAGACATCATCTGTCACTGATAGTTCGTAAACCCGAACTTGTCCGGGGGTCGACTCCGGACATGTTCGACCTTTTTGGCAGGTAACCGTCACTTTTTGGGGGAGTATAAACGTGGTCTCCTCTCATCCAAATTAGAACCAACAAAACCCTAGCGTCGAAAAACACTTCTCAGAGTATTCCTAGCACCCCTCTTCAAGCTCTAGCATACATAATCACATATTGGAGTTGGGATTTATAGATCAAGAGAAGATTTAAGTGATAAGTCACTTGAGGATTGAGTTATTCATCGATTTCTTGTTACAATCTCTCTTTTGTGTTTGTTACTCTAGGTCTTTGATCTCAAGTTGGCTAGCGAGGTCGCTCGGAGCTCTCAACTTGTGGTTCAAATCTGGGAAGTTTCTATTACACCTTTCCGATTGATTCTAGAGCAAATGAGTCGATCTTGATAATCAGTTGGTTTGAGGGTTCATATCAACCCGGTCTTTTGTGCACTTTGTTAACAGAGACGTACATTTGTTTGTGAAATCGAACTTTGGGATAAATATCTTGTGTTTATTTCTTTGCTTATTGCATTTCCGTTGCTTTAGCTGATAACTTGTTGTAGAAACCCTAATTTCGTGAGTATAGTGATTATAGATTGCTTGATTTGCCAAATAGGTTGCTATCATCCCCTAAATTGTTTTAACATCTATATTCGTCACATATTATACATAGGGTTGCTTAGAATCATTTTCGCTGTGACTAATCCCGGATATATCCGAGCTGATTCAACTTGTGTGAGGAAATCCGAGCAAGTCCGGACTTACCCTAGATATATTCTTACCTAATTGACCATTTTAGTTTAAATTAAATGATTTTAGTAATTATTAGCCTATTCACATTCGTTTAAGCAACTTTTAATTGATATTAGAGTATACATCTATTTTGAGTTTAATCGCTCGAATAGAAGATGAGGGATAATCAAGTGACCATTGGGAGCAAGAAGATCGATGGAGAACAAGCAAACACCAACCTGTTGGATCTCATTAACCCCCATTCTAATGGGAGTTATGATGATGATGTCAACTCAGGAACACTGCTTGTGCGGCCAATGAGAAGAATTCTTATGTTAAGATTTGACATCTTAAGTGATAAGTAAGATGAAGAAATAGTTCACCTCATGGAGTTCATCAAGAAGAAAGAAGAAAACAACAAGAAGGAGAGTAGTCCAAGAGATTACTCTCGATATCTTTTTTTACTATGAGAGACTAAACTCTAACAAAAACTACTTATCTACTCAAATTGGCAAGCCTCCTCACTTACATGGGACTCATTACACAAAGTAGAAGCATACCATGAAGCTTCACCTTATCCCACTTAATCATAGTATTTGGCATGTCCTAATGTAGATATCTCCGAGAACGATGATGAAGAGCTCAGTTGGGTCAATAGCAATTACTTCAACACAATGCTCGAGTTTCAGTATGTGCTAACAAAATGGATGGCTTGAAGATAGCCAAAGATATATGAGAGACTCTCAAAGTTACTAATGAGGGAATAAAGTCAATTAGAGAGATCAAGATTGGGATGATTGAGGGAGCTAGGAATGTTTGATATGGAGGACAATGAGATCCCACAAGAGATGTACAAACAACTCAAAATTCTCATCAATAAGAGTCAATCCTATGGATGCAAGAAATCAACGAATCATGAGGTGGTGAAGATGATAATAAGGGTATTCACGGTGTGAAACCCCACTCTTTGCACCTTGATACGTGAAAGTCCTAACTTTCACACCATGCTGCCGGATAAAGTGATTGAAAAGATTATCAATCATGAGATGATGGAAAAGAAAACACAACACGTTAAGAATCTTACTAAGAGCTTCCCATTGAAAAAGAATGACATTGCACTTAAGGATATCAAGAAGAACAAAGGCAAGGAAGTGCAAGAGGCTAGTGAAGATAGGATAGTGATGATGAGAGCTCCAACATAGATGAAGAGGAGATGAATCTTTCCATTAGAAGATTTAAGAGAATGATAAGAAAAAATAGCAAGAAACTATGAAGGTGAGGAAAAGAGAAGATCAATACCTTACTACAATTGTGGCAAGCGTGATCACTTCATTGCTAATTGCTCACATGAGAAGCAAGATGAATATGATGGCAAGAAGAAGAAGGAGGTAAAATCTCAAGAGGAGTTCAAGAAGAAGATGTTTGGAGCAACTCACATTGGGAAGGAAGGAGAGGAGAAAAGGATGGCGTTTAATCTTAAATTTGCTTCATGCAAAGAGTACTGTACAAGTTTTAAGAGTTCAAATGTTGCTCTTCGAGATGAAGTTATGAGTTTGACAAAAGATTATAAAAATCTTAAAGTGTAAATTAATACTCTCAAGTCAAGTGTCTTTTTCCCCAAGAGTTTTTACACTTCATATAAGAGCTCCTCCACTAAATCTTATGATTGTTCTAACGTAATTTTAAAATTGAAATATGAACTTAAAATAGCACAAGGAAAAAATTCACATAAGAGTGGAATCTTTGATAAGGGAAAGTTCAATTATGGACAAACTGTATATGAAATCTCAAGATCCTATTTAATCAAAGATGACATTTATTATTATAAGAATGGCAAGCAAAATAATAGAGTTATGAAGAATAACAAGAAGTACATTGCCTTTATCAAGGATGACTTCTACATGACTAAGCGCATTAATAACTCTAGCAGATCCAAAATTCTCATTTGTATCTTGATGTAAACATTATCAAAGGGGGAGAAATATGATCACACATTGCACATTCAGAAATGTTTTACACGTTCTTCTCACAGAGAGCTCATCCATAGGGATCCTTAAAGGGAGAAATTATTAGGGAGGCGGGTTTATTTCTCACTTGGTTTGCAAAGGGGAGAACCTTTTTCTCAAAATTTTCATGAAATGTGAATGGGTCAATGTTCGATTCTAGACGGTATCTATAATGTATTCATTAAAGTGGAGATTGTGAGGCCGATGTGCGTTGAATACATTGATAAAGTGTTTTAAGTAAGGTTTTCATGCAAAGTTTTGATGTATAGTTTGAACTGACTGGTTTGGGTAGCCGTGTGACCGATCGGACTGTTCGGATTAATGTTTTGATAGACATTCTAATCAGAGCGATACACATGCTAATCTTGTCTTTGACTTGTATGAGAGTTTGCTTGGTGTTCATTCACCGAGTTTTGGTGTGTTTTGGTAGATTATGACTAGTTGAGGGTTAAAACAAGCTTGTTTGAGATCCTTACACAAGGTGTTGTGTGTATCGAACTAACGAGAGTTAAGTCGTGGACTTATGCTCATAAAAAATGGTTGTTTTCGCATGTGCATGTTCCTTGACATGACTGGTGATGGTGATACATAAGCTAAACTTAGGAAGAAAAGTTGAAGTTTAACAACCAAATTGAAGAGGAATTTTGATTGAGACGATCTAGGAAGTCATGAGATATGTTTGAGTCAAGAACAATCCATATGGAAGGTCTCTGATATTTTTGGAAGGTGTTTGCACTTATGCAAGATGTGCATGGACGGGAAAACATTGTTCCAAAACGGTATGATTTCGTATGAGGCAAGAAATAGAATTTTTTTAGTGATATGTTTGATGTTTTTAAGGTGTTTAGAAGGTTGAGGATTGCTTCTATCAGTGTATGGAAAAGATCTGGATAGTATTGGAAAGTTATGGATAGAGTCCAAGTGTGGTAGTCTCCTATGACTGTTACGATTTATTGGAGACAGGTCTATATAAGTAAGGAGGTAAAAACATCTTGTGAATCACGATAAGCAGCTATCTCTCCTTTGTTTTGATGAATACAATTCGTGGTTTTTGAATAGCTTTTGATTTTCAAACGTTTGGCTTGTTTTCTTCAAACTTTTCTCGTTGTATTTTTGCGCAGATTGACGTTATATCACTATTTGTCGTGATTCTTTTTGTGTTGGATTCACAACTCAATTATCTATCATCTGTGAAGTTTTCTCATTCATTGGTGTCACGATTCACATGTATTTGATATTTTTTGCGACATAATAGATCCCTTTTTGGTTCGGTTAGAACAGTTTGATCTGCTCTCTCAATATTTGTCATAACCTAACTTTTGCTCCATCACTTGAGTTGATTCTTATTTTGTTGGCTTTCTAACTTGATTCAGTATCCCCTTTGGAGCTTTTGTCACGTTGGCTATCTTAGAACCTGCTGGCCCACAAGTATTTTAATAACTGATTGGTTTTGTTCTCGCCATAAGGTTTAACCAATCTTATTTCACGTTTCCCTTTATAACATGAGTGACATTCAACATATTCTTGTGATTCTTGTCGTGTTGATTTTGTAACTCACTACTCTACCTTTTCGGAATTGTTCATCATGATTGTAGCCATAGAATCTGGTTGCACACATGTGGGTTCCAGTCAGATTAGCTTTTAGTGGAGGGGTTGAAGCTCCCGCAAAGTTTGTTGTACCACTACGATTCACCACCATCTGGTAGCTGCTCACATGCTATTCTCTTCAATAGCCTCATCCGAAACAGAGGTGGTCTCGAGCTTGCCATGGTTTCATTGACCATCCTTTTCTTCCATGCATACTTCTTGAGCGGAGGTTTTCAAGATTCCGCTTTGACCCTCTTCTTGGGCCGCTACTTCTGAGTCTCTCTCACCATGATGTCCTGAGTTAACCAATGAAATGAATGAGCAAAGGCGTGGATGAGATGTTGAAAATTGCCTAGAGGGGAGTGAATAGGCGAAAAACCTGAAATTTAACTTAATAAAACCTAATCAGCAAGCAGAGTGCAGACTAGTCCAGCCTGGGGGCGGACTAGTCCAGTCAGGATATTGAAACTAAAGAAAGGTGAGATTTTTCTGCGATTCAACGAGATCAACTTGATGAAATGTATAGTAGAACAACCTAGCAGTCTAGTGGTAAAGTTGCACGAAGAGTACACGACTAGATCTAGGTGAATCGCAAGATTGGGATGAACAACGTGAAGATCCCAAAAGTTGATTTAGCGAAAAATGAGAGATACAAATCAAGAGCACAAGACACAAGATTTATCTCGTGGTTCAGTTTCACGAAGAAGTCTACATTCATGTTGACGAGTCCACAAAGGATCAGGTTTTACTCAACTCTTTCCTCACCTAGCCACCATGAAAGCCGGCTAGTTCTTCCACTAAATCATGGGGAAATCACAAATATTCATAGGGCTACTCACAATCTGAGGCTCCCACAAGATTACAGCTCAAAGAGATTATGAATCAACATCCACACGAACTCAAATCAATGAGTCAAACCGATAGAATCAACCAAAAGCTCAAGTCAAAACACACTCTTCTCTCTTCTCTCCCAAATCTCACAAACCGTTGAGATTCACTCTTAGGGCTCAAAGATGCGAAGAGAAAGGGCTAGGAGGGCTATTGGAAGGCTTTGGTGGCGCTAGGGTTCGAGAGATAGCTTTAGAAGCTTGAGGGGTCCCTTTTTGTAGGGGTCCCATCAATTAGTCGTTGCCACTAGAAAAAGTGTGAACTAGTCCGGCCTTGGACCTCGGACTAGTCCGACCTGTGGGACTATTGATGTCACCCTTTACCAACCAAAAAGTTGCGACCACCTTTTGAATTCAAACGATCACAACACTACAGACTAGTCCGTCCAAGAACGGACTAGTCCGATCTCATATAGAACATTTTGTTCCGGTTGAGAACAGACATATCTGGTCCACCGAACTTGTCCGACCCTCGCGGACGGACAAGTTAGACAATCCAGGACTTAGTCCCAGCAGCCATCTTCAAGTCCAAAATGGACTAGTCTGACTAACAACGGAGTAGTCTGAACTCACACAGAAACTTCTTTTCTGGTCAGAAACAGACTAATATGATCGAGCGGACTAGTTCGGTCATTCAGGACCTAGTCTCAGAAGGTCTCAGACACACTCACCACTGAAAGCATCTAGGCCCCATGAGGTACGGTTTCGGTGATTAATGACAACCATTCGATATTACTAATGAATTTGTGAATGCAAGGTCCCAATAACACTCAATCAAATGAAATCAAAATTACATTGGAGACCCATATAAAATCAACGAGTGAGATCAAATCAAATCATATGAAGACAAGAAGTGAAAGCTCTAACTTGACATCACTCAAATGCTTGAAGACAATCAAAACAACATTTCAAACAAGTGTCAAAGAGGTGACAAGTTCAAATTCCAAAAGAACAACTCAAAACAACTCGAAGTCAACAAGTTGAACACACCGGATCATCCGATGGTTTTTGAGTTGACTGCATCGATCGAGTTGTGTCAACAGAAGAAGAAGACCTCAGAGCAAAGAACTCACCGGATCATCCGATGTGAGTGGCTCAGTGACATCGGTCCATCATCACAGATTGCAACACCATTGGACCAATTGAAGCACCGGATCATCCGATGTGCAGACTTACATACATCGGTCGATCACTCCAGCAAGCTTCAAGATCAAGCAAAATTCTGGAGGAAGAGCCACCGGATCATCCGATGAGAAGACAGATCAACATCGGTCTAACAACGGTCATATCTGACATTGTGACATCAGCTAATTTGGCTTGGACCGATGTTAACTGAAGGGGAGACATCGGATCATCCGGTGTTCGCAGAGAAGTGATGTCAGCCTACTTTTCCAACGGCTATCTCGTGGAGGCTGGCTATTTATACCCCTTCAACCTGTCAAATCGACAAGACTTGAAGACCATACATACTCTACACATCCTAGAGCATTCAAGCAATAGAGCTACCACTTTCACATCATTTGATCATCATTTGTACACCAAGAGATAGGCTAGAACTAGCTAGAGACAGTGCTTGGGTGCCTCCACTCTTGGTGATTGGAGTCTCTAGTGTAGTGAGAGCAATAAGGGAGTATCCCTTGGTGTGTGTGACTTCCGGAGCTTGCCAAGAGGATTGTGGAAGCCCGGAAGATTCCAAAGTGTACAAGGCTTGAGCTCCACCTTGCCAAGGTTGGCGAACGGAGAAGAATAGTGAAGACCCCCTTGTCTCGGTGACTTGGGAGTGGCAAAACCCCTCGGTGGGTGCCACAACGTGGATGTAGGAAGATCCTTGTGATCTTACCGAACCACGGGATAAACTCCGTGTCCCTTGAGCGTTTGCATCCCTCTCCCTTTTTACACTTATGCAATTCTCACTCCGCAACTTTAATTTACATTGATTGCATAGTTTAATCGCATAGGGAATTGGGCTTTAGGTTGTTAGTTTTTAATTGCCTTAAAATTTGAAAGAAAGCCCAATTCACCCCCCCTCTTGGGCGTTTCGATCCTTACAATTGGTATCAGAGCGAGGTTGCTCATTGGATCATTCTAGCTTCACCGCTAGAGAGCTTAAATGGCCAAGAATGGGGGTTCGGTTCCTACCTTCGAGGGCAAGAACTTTGCCTATTGGAAAGCACGCATGCGTGCCTACCTAGAGGCTATTGCTCCCGAAGTTTGGGAAGCGACCCATGCGGGATTTGGAGATCTCAATTATGTTGGTGATCAACTAAAATGGGATGCTAAGGCTAGAAATGCCATCTATGAATGTATAAGTCAAGACGTATTTGCTAGAATTGCTAGTAAAGAGAAAGCTTGTGAAATCTGGGCATGTTTAATTGAAATTCATGAGGGCTCATCTCGTGTTAAAGAACTCAAATATCACTTGCTTAAATCCAAGTATGATGAATTCAAAATGCTTCCTCATGAGAATGTTAACCAAATGTTTTCTCGTTTAAATGTGCTCATTGAGGAGATTAACGCACTTGACATTGCTTCTCTTGGTAAGGGACTTATCAACCGCAAGATCCTCATGCTTCTACCCAAGCCCAAGTACAACATTATCAATTCAATGCTCCAAAAGGAATCACTTGACAACATTGAAGTCTCGGAGCTCATTGGAGAAATTCATGCTCATGAGATGAGCGTACTTGGAATGATGGAGGAGTCATCGTCAAAAACCATTGCTCTCAAGGCTTCAACTAAGAAGACAACTCCTAAGAAAAAGAAAGTGGTTGAGCCTAGCTCAAGCGAAGAAGAGCAAGCAACAAGCGAAGATGACGATGATGAGCTTGCGTTGATGATGAGAAAATTCTCACGTCTAAACTCCAAGATCGCAAAGAAGGGATACTCTTTTGATCCCAAGAAGAAAGCCTTCCTCCCAATAAAAGATGAAAATAAGACATGCTATAATTGTGGTGATCAAGGCCACATATCATATGATTGTCCAAGACCGGACAAGAGGAAGGACAACCACAAGGGAAAGAATCGAAAGCTAGAAGAAAGTGATGAAGATGAAGAAGAGGTCAAGCCCAAGCGCTCCTTTGGAAAGAAGAAATTTGACAAAGGCAAGAAGACCAAGCTCTTTCCAAAGAAGAGAAGAGGGCCCCAAAAAGTCTTCATGTGCGAGGCCAATGAGTGGATCACGGATGAAGAATCAAGCGACGAAGAGAGTGAAGATGAAGAAAACTTGGCGGGCCTTGCCATCGTCAACAAGGACAACTCACCTCTTCGTCCACCTCCTATGTGCCTCATGGCAAAAGGTAACACTAAGGTACGTGATGACTCTAGCGATGATGATGATGAGCTCTCCCCCGATGAATTAGCATATATGATTAAAGAATACCATGTCATCATAAAAAGGGAAAAGAGCAAGGTTAAGGCACTTGAACAAGCTTGTGCTAAACTTGAGAGTGCGAAGCTCGATTTGCATGACAAGTATGTAACCATACTTAAAGAGCATGACACGCTCAAAACACATGTCAAGCAAATCGAGGAGGAAAATGCTCAAATCAAGCTTGATCATCATGAACTTGACTTAGCAAACCAAGCACTCTTGGGAAAGCACAATGACTTGGTTCAAGAACATGAAGTGCTTAACCGTGCTTATGAAGCAATTGAACTAAAAATGAAAAACATGAAAAAGGAAACCCTTGATGGCAAAGTATCAACTACTTCACATGCCACTAATATTTTGGATGAGTCCTCGCCTTTGAAAGCAAACCTTAGGGAGAAGGAGTTGATGGACGAGATTGAAAGTCTCCGCACTAGTGTGGCAAGACTTTCTAAGGGGGAGGACAAGCACAAGGAAATCCTCTACCAACAAGCTAAAGGCTTCAACAAGAGAGGACTTGGATCCTTCCCGGTGCTCAACAAAGGGAAGGTGCCCTCACCGGAGCTTAGGACGAGCTTCATCAAAGAAGTTGGTTCCTATTGCCAACATTGTGAGGTCACCGGACATCACACGAGGGAGTGTCCTCTTCCCAACCGTCCCTCTCCAAAATTGCCTCCTAACTACAAAACTACTTTCAATGATTACCACTATCTCTTGAGCAAAGTAGGTGGCAAGGTGAAGGCAAGGTTCATCGGCAAAGACATTAAGGGCATGAAGGGGAAGCTCCCCAAGCAACTTTGGGTCCCAAAATCACTTGTATCACACATACAAGGACCTAAGTTGGCTTGGGTGCCTAAACTCAAAAACTAACTTCATGTGTGTAGGTGAACTACAAAGCCGGAGGAAAGCATTGGGTACTCGATAGCGGGTGCACTCAACATATGACCGGCAATGATGGTATGTTCACCACCATAGAGAACCCCGATAATCATGAACAAGTCACCTTTGGTGACAACTCAAAGGGGAAGGTAATTGGTTTAGGTAAAATTGCTATTTCGCATGATTTGTCCATTTCTAATGTACTATATGTTAAGTCACTTAGTTTCAATCTACTTTCCATTGCACAACTATGTGATCTTGGACTAACGTGCACCTTTGACAAGAATGGTGTTGTAGTAACTAGTGAATCAAGCAAAGAACTAATCTTCAAAGGCTTTCGGCATGGACATCTTTACTTGGTGGACTTCTCCAACAAGGATGCTAGCTTGACCACTTGTCTTTTCACTAAGACAAGCTTGGGTTGGCTATGGCATCGACGCATTGCTCACATTGGCATGAGCAAGCTCAAGAAGTCGTTCAAGCTTGGGATGGTGACCGGCGTGAAGGATGTCACATTTGAGAAGAACAAGCTTTGTAGCGCTTGTCAAGCCGAGAAGCAAGTTGTTTCACACCACCCAATGAAGACAATGGTGTCAACCTCCAAGCCGCTTGAACTACTCCACATGGACCTCTTCGGACCGTCCACATATCAAAGTCTTGGTGGTAATTTCTATTGTCTTGTTATTGTTGATGACTATTCTAGATATGCTTGGACCTTGTTTCTAGGTGACAAGGGTGAAACTCCGGAAATCTTCAAGACCTTTGCTAAACGTGCTCAAAGGGAATTTCAACTTCCCATCATCAAGATCCGGAGTGACAACGGCACCGAGTTCAAAAACTACAACATTGGGGAGTGGTGTGATCGTGAAGGCGTGAAGCATGAGTTTTCGGCCACATACACCCCTCAACAAAACGGTGTCGTTGAAAGGAAGAACAAGACTCTCATCACCCTTGCTAGAGCAATTCTTGATGACTATGGCACGTCGGGAGATGTTTTGGGCCGAAGCAATCAACACGGCGTGCCATGCCGCAAATAGGGTCTATCTTCACCGACTACTCCAAAAGACCCCATATGAGCTCCTCATTGGGAGAAAGCCCAACATCTCCTACTTTAGAGTCTTTGGGTGCAAATGCTACATCTACCGCAAGAAAAGGCTCGGTATGTTTGAAAGAAGATGTGATGTTGGTATTTTTCTTGGTTATGCATCAAACTCAAAAGCATATCGAGTATTCAACCAAACCTCCGGGCTAGTTGAAGAAAGTTGTGATGTTGAGTTTGATGAGACTAATGGCTCCCAAAAGGAGAGTTTTGGTCATGATGATATAGATGATGAGCCTCTACGAGAAGCCATGAAAAACATGACCATTGGAGACATCAAGCCCGAAGTTGAAGAGAGCCATGATCAAGGGGGAGCATCAAGTTCGACAATCAACACCTCCATGGCGCCTCAAGTTGATGAAGAAGAAGAGAAAGATGATCCATTGCCAATGCAAGACTCACAAGCCACACAACACCAACAACAAGCAGAAGAAGTCCAAGATCAAGTCCAACCACAAGACGAGCAAGATGCTCCACCACCGCCAAGTGCCTCACAATCACTTATGAGGCATGGACGCATCTCCAAGGCGCATCCGATTGATCAAATCATCGGAAGTCCGTCACGGGGAGTAAGTACTCGTTCTCGCCATGTCGCTTCATTTTGTGAGCACTACTCTTTTGTTTCGTATGTAGAACCCACTCATATAGAGGAAGCACTCCAAGATCCAAATTGGGTGATGGCCATGCAAGAAGAACTCAACAACTTCACCCGCAATGAAGTTTGGGTGTTGGAGGAGCGACCCAAGGACAAGAATGTCATCGGAACGAAGTGGGTGTACCGCAACAAGCAAGACGAGAATGGCGTCGTGGTCCGCAACAAGGCAAGACTTGTGGCCAAGGGTTTTTCACAAGTTGAAGGACTAGACTTTGGAGAAACATTCGCTCCGGTCGCTCGGTTAGAAGCTATTTGCATACTCCTTGCTTTTGCTTCACATCACAATATAATGCTTTATCAAATGGATGTTAAAAGTGCCTTTCTTAATGGTTATATTAACGAGCTTGTTTATGTTGAGCAACCTCCCGGGTTTGAAGATCCGAGGAATCCTAACTATGTGTATAGGTTACACAAGGCGCTCTACGGGCTCAAGCAAGCACCTAGGGCGTGGTATGAACGTCTAAGGGATTTCTTGGTCATGCAAGGATTCAAGATTGGTAGGGTGGACTCTACACTCTTCACCAAGGACATCGACGGGGATTTATTCATTTGTCAAATTTATGTCGATGATATTATCTTTGGCTCAACTAACAAATCTCTTAGCCATGAGTTTGGCACCATGATGTCTAGGGAATTCGAGATGTCAATGATTGGAGAGCTCAACTTCTTCCTTGGATTCCAAATCAAGCAACTTCAAGAGGGAACCTTTGTCTACCAAGAGAAATACACCAAGGATCTCTTGAAGAAATTTGAGATGGGAGATTGTAGCTCAAGAAGCACTCCAATGGGAACAAATTGCCATCTCGACACGGATAAGGACGGTAAACCTATTGACCAATCTCACTACCGCTCTATGATTGGTTCATTGCTTTATCTTACCGCATCTAGGCCCGATATAATGTTTAGTGTATGCTTATGTGCCCGCTTTCAAGCGGCTCCTAAAGAATCGCATAAGAAGGCGGTCTTTAGGATACTTAGGTATCTTAAGCATACCCCTAGTATGGGCTTGTGGTACCCTAAAGGTACAACCTTCCAACTCTTGGGATACTCGGATTCGGACTTTGCCAGATGCCGCGTAGATCGCAAGAGTACCTCCGGTGGGTGCCACTTGCTTGGGCGTTCCCTAGTGTCTTGGTCTAGCAAAAAGCAAAATTTCGTGGCCTTGTCCACCGCGGAAGCGGAGTATATAGCGGCTGGTGCATGTTGTGCCCAAATTCTATATATGAAGCAAACCCTTTTGGACTTTGGAATTAAAATTGGTTGTGTGCCTCTCCTTTGTGACAATGAAAGTGCGGTTAAGATAGCTAGAAACCCCGTTCAACACTCCAGCACTAAGCACATTGATATTCGCCATCACTTCTTGCGGGATCATGAGGCTAAAGGAGACATCTCTTTGCAAGGTGTTAGATCCGAAGAACAATTGGCGGATATCTTCACTAAACCACTTGATGAGAAAACCTTTTCTAGACTTAGAAATGAATTAAACGTGCTAGATGCATCTAACGTCATGTAAGTTGCCTTGTTCATGTAAGGATGCATATCATATAGGTCTTGCCTAACTCCCAAAGGATAGGGGCAAGCTAGAAATAGTTTTCCCTGAGGAAGCCTTTGGAAGGTTTAAATTTGGCAAGATAGATTTATTTTATGCCTTGCATGATCCCTGCCATATTAACATGCACTCATTTAATCTCTTGCACTATAATTTGTTTGGCATTGCATACGGTAGATTGTCACAAAGGGGAACCCACCTCATGAGAAGGAGACTTGTTTGAAATACAATATCTCAACTCATATAAGGTGGAAAGAACAAAATGTTAGGTACGTTAATGCCTAGAGGAACATGCTTCATTGAGATAGCAGTCTTCATACTCTACCTCACAAAGCATGGGCCTTATATTTCATTTGGATATTTTTCCCTCTATTTTTCTTGGTGTTCCATTTGCATTAAGGCCTAGCCAATCTATTGGCATATTAGCTTTTTGAGGGGTAAGGGGTTGCCCAAAAAGTCCTAAGACATGTGTTTCTCTTTGATTGTTTGGTTGGTCAAAGGACATATATGGGATGTTTTCGTTCTGTTGTCATCGGATTATCCGATGCCTATGTCAATCCCTCATCGGTCCAACAGGTGTTCAATCTCCAAAGCCCAATTCTGTCTGAATTTCAAATGATCTGACGCGTTCATTCCAAAAAACATTGGTCCATCCGATGTTCACTCTTCTGGAGCTATGGTCAAGTCAACCGATGTTTACTTCCTCCAACGTCGGACCATCCGGTGTCAACTTCACTCTTTTGAACACCCTTACTGTGCTATTCGACCGATGATCAAAACCCTAGACGTCGGTCCATCCGGTGTCCAATGCACGTTTTTGGAAAACCTTACTGTGGCATTCGACCGATGCTTCTCATGTCCATCATCGGTCCATCCGGTGTTAATTTTTCGGCTAGGGTTTGGGTCCCACTATTTAAACCCGCGCGCCACCGGTTTCGTCTCTCTCCCCGATTTCTCTCTCGCTGCCGCCGCCTCTCGCCCTAACCGCCGCCGCCCACAGCGCCGCACCCAAGCGCCGCCGCCCTAGGTGCCGCCGCCGCCCACAGCGCCGTCGCCCTAAGCGCCGCCGCCGTTCTCCCTCGCGCTGCCGCCTCACCTCCATGCGCCGCGCCGCCGTCTCCACATCCCTCCACCGCGTCCAAGCGCTGCCGCCGCCTCTCTCCATCGCCTCTGCTCCACCCCGGCACCACAGCAGCCCTCCCTCAATCATCTCCCGTGTGCCTCCCGAGCTCCATCGTCGCTAAGGTTTGCTCCGTGCCGTGCGACGTCCTTCGTTGTTTTTCTCGTCGTTCGTTTTCATCGTCGCTGACCCTACCTCTCCATTGCATCAAGATGGGTCGCGATCGCAAAGGAAAGGGCAAGGCGATCGCGGAGCCCGCCGCGAAGAAGCGCAAACTGTCGAAGGATGAGAAGAAGGCCCTTATGGCCGCTCGTGCCGCCAAGGAGTGTGAGCGTGGCCGAGGGGGTTCCCTGAGGATCCGCGAGGCTCGTCCGAGGCAGCCTCCCGTGGTCGACGACTCCGACGCCAAAGAGGAGCCGGTTGAGCCTCTCGTCCGCCGGCGCTCAGCCCGGACGCGTGGGGGTCACACCGAGGCTGCTCCTCGTCCGAGACCGACGGCTGCCGACCGTCGTGAGGACAGGGAGGCCAAGAGGGCCATCTACGAGATGGACACGGCCGTCCGTGTCAGTGAGGGAGTCCGTCTCACGGACTACCGGAAGATGAAGGCCAAGCAGCTACGCAAGCTTCGTTGGAGCGTGCTACTTGAGGAGTGGTACCCTCAGCCCCGTGAAGCTCTTGTGGACAGTCGTTTCTGGACTGTCACCCAGGCGTCTCTCTACGAGACCTACAGACGTCGGGGGCACAAGCTTTTTCAGCACAACTACTTGGACTGGGGGCAGCTTGCAGTGGCAGCGGAGTCAGAGGTCCGTTCATACTTTGAGAGGTACAGAGGTTTGGTGCAGCTGCTTGCTTATGAGAGAAGTGCTTATGTGGAAGATTGGGTCCGTGTCTTCTATGCGACCCTGTACATCTCTGAGGGCAGGAGGTCTATTGATTTCATGTTTATGGGACAGCGCTACCACCTCTCGAGGCAGACTTTGGGGCAGCTTCTTGGTTTGGACCTGCATGACACCTGCGTGCACGAGAAGGTCTATGGGCAGGCAGATCCACCGAGGAGGCCACTTACTGGAGGAGTAGCACCACAGCTTGATGAGATCCGGTCCCTGTTTGGCCCCACGTTCTCTCCGGACCAGCCGAGAGTTCCAGCTCTTCTGACCCCAGCTGCGCGCATTGTGCACCTCGCCTTGCGCCGCACGCTCCTGCCGAGGTCAGGATACTTGGAGGGGTTCACTAGTCTGCAACAGACCCTCCTGTTCTACATAATGAACGGGATGGATTTCGACATTGTGGACATCCTCCTGTGCGAGATGGAAGACGTGATCACAGACGGGGTTGGCATGATGAGGCAGATGGTCTACGGGCACTGGATCAGTTACATATGCTCTATGATGGTGCCTGAGGGGGATGCAGCACAGGCCAGGCTTGCTGACGAGAGCGTGACTCGCTTTGGTCACTATCGTGCCTCTGCTCCTGGAGACCGTCACCTTGGTCGTCCAGTTGAGCGCCAGGTCCGGGCCCATCTGTCAGAGGAAGATTGGTCCGACCTAGAGCGGGAGGACGAGAGGCTTGCTGAGGCTGAGGCTCAGGGGGAGGACCTGCAGCATATCTGGTCTGAGAGCGACACCGACGACAGTGTCAAGGAGTACTTCCCTCCTCCCCCCTCTCCCCGGCAGCACGACGCGGAGGCTAGAGGTTCTACAGTGCCACCTCCCACTCCACCTCCCGTCACTGAGGCGCAGGTCACGCAGCCGTCTGAGCTGACTTCGCTCCTCCAGCAGATGGTCGAGCAGCAGCGACTGGACAGGCTGGCCGCCGAGCAGGCCCGCGCGGAGCAGGCTGCGCGTCTTCTTGAGCTCCAGCAGCAGCAGGAGATGCAGCGTCAGATCGCCCGTGAGAGGCGTGAAGACACTGATCGGCTGACGGGGCTCATCGACCAGATGCACCAGCGCACTCTGGACCAGCAGCAGCAGACGCAGCAGGCGATGATGGGGATCCTGGGGTTGATCACCAACCTCTACACCCAGACCGGGATCGCCCTTCCATCGCAGCTGCCTGGAGTAGCTCCTCCGCCTCCTGTCTTGGCTCCAGCTGCTGCACCAGTGGCTCCAGTTCCCTCCACTCCAATCCCTTCGTTCAGCATGTCCCCGCTGTTGGCTCCATGTGCTCCTCTTCACTCCCCACTGCCGGACACTTCACTGTTCCTTCAGACGCCGACCTCTGTCACCAGTGTACCTGCTCCAGCACCTCCAGCACCTCCTCCTCAGCAGGCACCAACGGTGGCATCTTCGGCTCCGGCAGCACCCTCCTCCGCTACTCCGGCCAGCAGCTCCGACGACAGCGGCGGTGACCAGTTCGTCATCGCGCCCATCTCTCAGGGTCTGTAGGTGCTCGGATCCCTTTTTTTGGTGTCTTGATGCCAACGGGGGAGAAGAGGTAGAAGAGTCAGGGGGAGTGGTAGTAGTAGTCTCAGGGGGAGTGTGTGTTTATCCTTTGTATTCGTGCTTTAGTACTCTTTTGTAATTTTAATTAAGCACTCTTCCGCTTGTCTCATTTGTTTATGGTTTTCATCGATTGAGCTTTTCGCACCATAAATTTCATTTGCTTTTTACAAGCTTAATGTGTCTTATCTTGTATTCATTGCATATCTACTTGAGTATTGTATCATCAAATTCATTATTATTGCGCTTTGAACTATTGTGTTGTCATCAATCACCAAAAAGGGGGAGATTGAAAGCATCTAGGCCCCATGAGGTACGGTTTCGGTGATTAATGACAACCATTCGATATTACTAATGAATTTGTGAATGCAAGGTCCCAATAACACTCAATCAAATGAAATCAAAATTACATTGGAGACCCATATAAAATCAACGAGTGAGATCAAATCAAATCATATGAAGACAAGAAGTGAAAGCTCTAACTTGACATCACTCAAATGCTTGAAGACAATCAAAACAACATTTCAAACAAGTGTCAAAGAGGTCACAAGTTCAAATTACAAAAGAACAACTCAAAACAACTCGAAGTCAACAAGTTGAACACACCGGATCATCCGATGGTTTTTGAGTTGACTGCATCGGTCGAGTTGTGTCAACAGAAGAAGAAGACCTCAGAGCAAAGAACTCACCGGATCATCCGATGTGAGTGGCTCAGTGACATCGGTCCATCATCACAGATTGCAACACCATTGGACCAATTGAAGCACCGGATCATCCGATGTGCAGACTTACATACATCGGTCGATCACTCCAGCAAGCTTCAAGATCAAGCAAAATTCTGGAGGAAGAGCCATCGGATCATCCGATGAGAAGACAGATCAACATCGGTCTAACAATGGTCATATCTGACACAGTGACATCAGCTAATTTGGCTTGGACCGATGTTAACTGAAGGGGAGACATCAGATCATCCGGTGTTCGTAGAGAAGTGATGTCAGCCTACTTTTCCAATGGCTATCTCGTGGAGGCTGGCTATTTATACCCCTTCAACCTGTCAAATCGACAAGACTTGAAGCCCAGACATACTCTACACATCCTAGAGCATTCAAGCAATAGAGCTACCACTTTCACATCATTTGATCATCATTTGTACACCAAGAGATAGGCTAGAACTAGCTAGAGACAGTGCTTGGGTGCCTCCACTCTTGGTGATTGGAGTCTCTAGTGTAGTGAGAGCAATAAGGGAGTATCCCTTGGTTTGTGTGACTTCCGGAGCTTGCCAAGAGGATTGTGGAAGCCCGGAAGATTCCAAAGTGTACAAGGCTTGAGCTCCACCTTGCCAAGGTTGGCGAACGGAGAAGAATAGTGAAGACCCCCTTGTCACGGTGACTTGGGAGTGGCAAAACCCCTCGGTGGGTGCCACAACGTGGATGTAGGAAGATCCTTGTGATCTTACCGAACCACGGGATAAACTCCGTGTCCCTTGAGCGTTTGAATCCCTCTCCCTTTTTACACTTATGCAATCTTCACTCCGCAACTTTAATTTACATTGATTGCATAGTTTAATCGCATAGGGAATTGGGCTTTAGGTTGTTAGTTTTTAATTGCCTTAAAATTTGAAAGAAAGCCCAATTCACCCCCCCTCTTGGGCGTTTCGATCCTTACAACCACGAACTAGTCTGTCCCCAAAACGGACAAGTCCGAACTCACATAGTACCTCTTGGTATGTCTAACATCGGATCAAGCCGATGTGGGCGGACTAGTCCGACCTTCCAGCCCAGACAAGTCCGGCCCTGTCCTTAGAGCTGTCTCAACTCATCTCTCCAACTAATCTAACTTGGAATAATATCTCTTAGATGATTCTCAACACTTTGACACATAGAACACACTCATGTTATAAGGCTAAACTCGACGCAAAGAAAATTTTAAACCCTAAATTCTACTCTTCGAGTTTTTCTGCTTTTTTCTCCTCTTTTTCTTTTTTGAGTGTATCCAATTTCATCCATCATTTAATCACCTGTGCTAACACTTGAAATCCTCATTAGTCCCTTAAGTGTTGTCATTAATCATCAGAACGTACGGGGATTTAACCTTGATGCACTTTCAATCTCTCACTTTTTGGTGATTTGACGACAACACATTGGGGATTTTGATAAAAATTATAATTGAGTTGGTTTTCATAATGCACGAGTGTATAAAGAGCTCCCCCTAAATGTGTGTGTTGGTACCCTACGTACCAGGTACCCCACGATACTGCAATAAGAGTAAGAAAGTTCCACCCGTCAGAGTCAAAGGCCCTTGCTGGTCCCACATGTCACGTTGCACCAGACCCGCTCCCCTCATATGACTGGCTCCCGGGTTAACACGTGTAAAATAAGCCCGGAACAGAACTCCCAACCAAAGGAAGCTCTGACGACTACACGTGTACAACGGCCCCGGACCTAGTCCCCATCAGAGAGGAGCTCCGGTACTGACACGTGTACAACAACCCCGGACCTGCTCTCCCGCAAGGGAGAGCTCCAGATCCGACACGTGAGGAGCCTCCGGACCTTCGTCACCAATGGAAATACAAGCCAATCATGACCATTATAGACATTCAAGAATGGTTAAGATGGCAATTATAAGGTTTGATAATGTGCCATTAATACCATATTAATGACACACGATCAGTGTACCGTTAATAGCGGTAATGCTGCCATGAAGGCACGTTACCACACCATTAATTGTACTTAATACTCTTTATACAGTGTATTAGGCCATTAAGCACGCTAGGGCCACATGTCGGGCCAGTCTAGCTTTGTAATGGTCAGTCCTTAGAACTATAAAAGACTGCACTGCGCGAGTACGAGGGGGGCGCGATCGCAACCTGACCTTAGCGAACTAACTCGCTCAATACAATCACAAAAACCACGTGGAGTAGGGTGTTACGCTCAGGCGGCCTGAACCACGTAAATCTCTAAGATCACCATCTTGATTTTAATCTTGTGTCCCCTAACCACAAAAGAACCTTCGCGGGCTGCTTTTCAGTAGGTCCGGGGGGAAGTGTCGTATTGCACACTTCTACATTTGGCGCGCCAGGAAGGGGGAGGGTTTGTTCCAAGATCACGAGATGCTTAATTCAACTGCTGGATCATCCAACGGCAATCATGCTGAACAACCTGCTGGAGGCAACCCCTCCAACTTTCAGCAACCAACTAGTGCCAATGCTCCAATAGGCGCTGTAGCACCATCTGTTCCGGCAAATAATGACGGCCAACGAGATGGGGCATCTGCATCGATCACTACATCGGCAAACAACAACCCCGAGCACGCGCTCATTGTCGCGCGAGCTCTTTTGCAACATCCCAGGGTGCTATGGAGCACTGGAGAGCTGATGTTGACAATCTGGTCGCAGCTGCGGCTGCAGGCATCAATAACCAAGGTCCTCCTCCTTCGGGAAGGGCACCTTCACAACGACGGACCTTGTCCGGTCGGCTTGGTCCACAAGCCTCTCAACAAAGGAGGCGTGCCACCTCCCAACAGGTGACTTCGCTGTCCCCTGGGGAACGACGCATCCATACCATCACCAGAATTTTGACCCATGACCTTCGGTCAGAACTGGATCGCCGTTACCGACAACAGGATGACCGAGTCCACATCGAGCGTGCTCGCGAAAGGCGAGAAGCTCGGGACAACCCTTCTCCTCAAGGAGTAGGAGGAGGTTGTTCTGCCCTGGCCATGCACTTACGTATGATCAGGTGGCCACAAAAGTTCTGGCCTCACTTGCCAGAAAAATTCGACGGGACAGTCAACCCCGCCGAATTTCTACAAATCTACCCCACTGCCATAATGGCAACGGGGGGTGATGAGGCTGTAATGGCCAATTACTTCCCTTTGGCCTTAACTGGGACTGCAAGATCCTAGTTCATGAGCCTTCCATCTGACTCCATCAATAGTTGGGCGGAACTATGCCAACAATTCACTGCCAATTTCAGGAGCTCTTACACCCGACCTGGCACTGAACTGGACCTGTTTGCTTTAAAGCAAATGTCGAGGGAATTGCTACGGTCCTTCATCCAGCGATTCTCTGAGGTACGCAATACCATTCCTTCAATCTCGAGCTCCTCTGTTATTGTTGCATTCAGACAGGGTGTTCTAGATAAGAAGATGCTAGAGAAGCTGGATATTAAGGAAGTTACCGGCGTCACAAACTCTTTAGCCTAGCCAAAAAATGCGCTAGAGCTGCGGAGGGCCGTGAAATGCACTCCAAACTAGCTTCGGAGGCCAACCAAAAGTCCTCCAAAATTGAAGCTGATACCTCCGGTAGTGGCAAGAAGAAGAAGAAGCCCAACGGCAAAAAGAAGCCGTCGGCCGGCGCTCCAGCTGCTGCAGCAACTCCTAGAAGTCAGGGGCCATGCCCCGAGAAGCGACCTCGTCCTTCATGAGAAGACGGCAACAGTTCCAAAGCATGGTGCCCGATTCACAAGATGAATCAACACAGCTTGGAAGAGTGCCGGGAGGTCCAGAACCTTGCCGAGCGCTACAACAAGCGCCTGGAAGAAGCTCCTTTCCATCAAAGGGAAGGAAAACAAAAAGTTGACGAAGCTCTGGCTGATGAAAAGCTAGGCTTCCAGGACCCTAAAAATGTCTTGAAAGCCGTCTACAACACTGTCAACGATGATTCTGATGCCTCCGACAACGAACATCGGAAAACACTGAACACCATCTATGGTGGCTCTTGGGACATCACTTCTAGTCGCATCCTCAAGACAATGCGGCGGGACATGGCCATGGTAGCTCCTGCTAAGGCAGAACCACATCGGAAGTGGGTGGACACACCCATCATTTTCAATGCTTCGGACTATCCTCGAAACATGATCGGGCCTGGTCAACTCCCGTTGATGGTGTCACCCACCATTAACAATATCCAAATTCACCACGTGATGGTGGATGAAGGTTCCGAGCCTAACCTCATAAGCTTCGAAGCTTTCGTTAAGCTTCAGCTTCGACCTTCAGACCTCCGTCCATCTCGGCCTTTCTCTGGAGTAGGTCCAGGAACTATCACTCCTCTTGGTTCTATTACACTCCCGGTAACCTTCGGGACCCGGGAGAATTACAGAACCAAGAAGTTGATCTTCGAAGTTGCGCAGATCAGTCTGTCTTTCAATGCCATTTTAGGCAGGCCAGCTTTATACAAGTTTATGGCTGCTGCCCATTATGGTTATTTGGTGTTGAAGATGCCAACACCTACGGACATTCTCCAGATCCGTGGAGATCGCACCGCAAAAGTCACAGCTCTGGAAAAACTCTATGCGCTTACCACAGTGCAAGCGGAAGCATCTGGAAAAGAGCGAGCTGCAAATCCTCCAAGCATTCGCCACAAAGGCTCTACCTCTGCACCTCATGTGCAACCAAGCGGCGACGCCGATGTTCCCGTCAAAGTCGTCCAAATCGGTTCCGATGCTGCTCAGACTACCCATATATCGGGAGGTCTGAACAACAAATAGGAACTCACACTCATCACTTTCCTCCAGACTAATGTCGACGTGTTTGCCTAGCAACCATCACAAATGCCTGGGATCCCTAGGGAGGTGATTGAGCACAATCTAAAGATTTACCCAGACGCCCGGCCTGTACACCAGAAGCCCCAGAAACAATCAATCGAGCGACAAAACTTCATCCGACAAGAAATTAAGAAGTTGCTTGAAGCTGGATTCATCCGGGAATTCTTCCATCCAAAATGGCTGGCAAACCGAGTTGTTGTACCCAAGGCCGGTGGGAAGCTTCGGATGTGTATTGACTACACCACCTTAAATAAGGCATGTCCGAAAGATCCATTTCCACTACCTAGAATAGATCAGATAGTGGATTCCACCTCCGGGTGCGAACTACTGTGTTTCTTAGATGCATATTATGGATATCATCAAATTCAAATGTCTAAGGAAGATGAAGAGCATACTTCCTTCATAACAGTAGATGGATTGTATTGTTATACTGCCATGCCATTTAGTCTCAAAAATGGTGCTTCAACATTTGTGCAAGCTATGTACAAAACATTTGGAGAGCTAATTAGAGACTTGGTGGAGGTGTATGTTGATAACATTGTCGTGAAGATTAAAAACAAGGAATCACTCCTTGACAACTTACAAGCCGTCTTCGACAAGTTGCATACTACACGCACCAAGTTGAACCCAAACAAGTGTGTCTTCGGGGTTAGTTCCAGGAAGCTTTTGGGTTTCTTGGTGACTCATCGAGGAATCGAAGAAAATCCAGCGAAGATCAAGGCTATAGAAGAAATGCGACCCCCAGCCCGCATTAAAGACGTCCAAAAGTTGACTGGATGTGTCGCTGCGCTTAGTCAGTTTATCTCAACACTGGCAGAACAAGCGCTACCCTTCTTCAAACTCTTGAGGAAGTCCGGGCCATTTCATTTGTCTGAAGAAGCAGAAAAGGCATTTCAAGAGCTGAAACAGCTCCTCACCACACTACCAATCCTGGTAGCTCCGAATCCTGGTGAGCCTTTATTGCTTTACATTTCGGCAACTACAGAGGTTGTCAGTATGGTTCTGGTCGCGAAAAGATCAGATCTATCCCCAATTCAGGAGTCTAGAACCCTCCAGAAGGGTCCGGAGCTACCTGAAGGCGAGTCTAGGGACCAACCCTCAGACACAGATCCTTAAGGCGAGATGCTAGAGGATCAACCTCCTACAAACGAAGGAGCAACTGCTGCTGAACAAAAAGATCTAGACCCCTTTGGGAGGGTCCGGGTCACTCCAGAAGAAGCTCCGGGTTCCTTTGGACCAGGAAATTCCAGAAGAAGGTCCGGACCCCTCCAGAAGGGTCCAGGTTGATGAAGAGGAAGCTTCGGGCCCCTCCGGGAGGGTCCGGACATTCCAGCGCCCAGTGTACTTCATCAGTGAAGTACTCCATGATGCCAAGAAAAGAAACATTGAGGTGCATAAACTGCTTTACGCAGTTCTCATTGCCTCAAGAAAGCTTCATCATTACTTCCAAGCCCACAAAATATCAGTGGTAACTTCTTTTCCACTACGTACAATTTTGCATAACCCTAATTCTACTGGGAATATTGCAAAGTGGGTAGCGGAGCTGGCAGAATTCAATCTAGAATTTGTGTCAAGACAAGCAATTAAAAGTCAAACCTTGGCTGACTTTGTGCGGAGTGGACTCTCTCTCCATCAAACCCTGGGGGCCACAGTGAGCAGAAACCAGAGCTCAAAGTTCTAGTATTCACTGAGCCTCACTGGACCCTCAACTTCGACGGCTCCGTGCAGAAGCAGGGGGCCGGAGCTGGAGTCCTTCTCCAAGCTCCAACTGGAGAGAAGGTTAAGTACATGGTACACCTTGACTTCAAGGCAACCAACAATATGGCGAAGTATGAAGACCTCATCTATGGACTCAAGGTGGCAGTATCTTATGGTGTCAAACAACTGTTGGTGAAGGGAGATTCACAACTCATCATCAAACAAGTGAAAGGTGAATGCTCCTACAACAATTCTCAATTAGCTGCTTATCTCCATGAAGTCCAGAGGCTTCAGAAGGACTTCGAAGTCCTGGACATCCATCATGTTCAGCGCCTTCATAACTCCAAAGCTGATGAACTCTCGACGAAAGACTCAACCGGAGCTCCGGCTCCTGACGGAATCTTCGTCCGGAGGTTGTCAAAGCCAACAGCTTAGCCTGCCGAACTGAGCAAAGGGGGCGAGACCAGCACCTCGAAGCTGGCGGTCCTGGTGGCCCTGTTACCATGGCGTTCACCAAGGGTCATAGGTGCTGTCGGAAGCTCCGAGCAACCCAACACGCAAGACTCAGAAGCTGAAGTTAGCTCCGATGCATGGATCTCAAAGATCTGGAGCTACTTGAAAGACAATATCCTTCCCGAAGACAGTGTATCCGCTGATCGGATTGTCAGATTGGCTAAAAGATACACGTTGGTAGAAGGGGATCTCTACCGACGTGGTGCCAATGGCATCCTAATGCAGTGCATTGCAAGGGAAGAAGGCCACAATATCCTCATGGAAATCCATGTAGGCGAGTGCGGGAACCACACATCTTCTCGCACGCTGGTCAGTAAAGCCTTCCGACATGGTTTTTACTGGCCTACAACACTCCAGGATGCGGTTGAGCTGGTGAAAAAATATGAAGCATGTCAGTTCCATGCAAAACAGATTCACACACTGGCTCAATTACTGCAGATGATACCTCCTACATGGCCATTCGCTGTGTGGGGCATGGACATCTTGGGACCTTTCTCAAAAGCCATCGAAGGTTACAGGTTCCTATATGTTGCCATCGACAAGTTCACCAAGTGGCCAAAAGCAACTCCAGTAGTAACAATCAACAAACAATCAGCAATAGTGTTCTTGAAGTCCATTATATGCAGATTTGGAGTTCCAAACAAAGTCATAACTGACAATGGAACTCAATTCACAAGTGCTGCATTCCAAGAATATTGCGAAGACCTCGGCATTCAACTTAGCTATGCTTCAGTAGCTCATCCAGCAAACAATGGCCAAGCCGAGAGAGCAAATGCAGAATTCTTAAAACGACTCAAGACGCGCACATATGAGCGCTTGAAAAAGCACGAATCTATCTGGATTGAAGAGCTTCCATCCACACTTTGGGCGAATAGGACAACACCTAATCGGTCAACTGGGGACACTCCATTTTTCCTGGTGTACGGAGCCGAAGCAGTCCTTCCTCCGGAAATCACCTTGGGTTCCCTCCGGGTCCGGACTTTCGACGAAGCCCGGCAGGACCAGCTCCGGTGTGAAGACCTTGACCTCATCGACGGGGGAAGGTGCCAAGCAGATGTTCGAAATGCACGTTATCGCCAAGCGCTCCGGCGCTACCATCAAAGGCACGTGCGTGACCGACAGCTCGAAGAAGGTGACCTGGTGCTCCGGAAGATACTAACTCATGAAGGGATGATCAAACTTTCCCCCACCTGGGAGGCTCCTTTCCGAGTCATTAAAGTATCCCGACCAGGCTACGTTCGCTTGGCAACTGAGGATGGGATCCCACTCCCTAATCCTTGGAACATCGATCACCTCCGTAAGTTTTATGCTTAGAATCATGGAGGTGAGTCTGTAATTACATACAATGCATGCTGTAGAGTCATTATACAGAGTCGAGCAAGTCCTCCGGGAGAACATCCGGACTCCCCCCGGGAGGGTCCGGAAAGTTCAAGTAACACTTGACAAAGTCACAATACTACAAAGTGTAACTACTTGCTCTGGGTTAGCACAAGATGTATAGCACATTTAGCTTAGTCCAGCACCCTAAGTGTGTCCTTGTCTCCCCTGTAATCCGGACCTATAATGAAAAGCATTGTTGTGTGAAGGCAGACTCCATGTGCATTTACTTTGTACAAGGCTCAATATGATAAATTATTTTTACCCTACTTGTCTATAATAAAGTTGTGCAAATGTTTTTGAATTTTGTTCCAAGTAACTCAAATGCATTACAAGCCTTATTGATAGTCTTTTTGGATCTTAACACCGATACATAGTCTACTTGCCTGGACACCAAGCCAACCTAGGTTCGGAGTGTGCTATCGACTTAGCTAGGTCCTGCACCCTAAGTACGCCACTCTACCTACACCCCGGCAGGCCTCAGTAGGGTGAGTACTAGAAAGGCACGTGGATCTAAGAAGATTATATCAAAACGCTTGTTATCATATTGAGTTTCTTCGAATCTAAAAGTTCAAATAAGAACAATAAGTCACAACCAATTTATAGACAAGAGAACGAATTTTACTTTTTCTCTAGCCTTTAATGTGCAGGAAAAGAAAAAATTCATAGTTATGATGGACAACACCGAAGCTACTAAGCTCCGACATCTTCCAAGATAGGCCTGCCGTCGACATCCAATATGTTGACACTGGAGCTACCAAGCTCCAACCATTCTAGGGGGCCTGTCTTCGACGCTTCAAAATTGAAGACTTCAATATACTGTCATAACCTTTGGTACATCTACACACCTCAACTGTACACATGTACCAGGGGGCCAAAAAGACACGACATAGTATATTGAAGACAAAGTGAAATTCAAGGCAAAAAGGAGGATTTCATTAATCAGAAGAACTGGATTACAAAATTAATATTACAAGGGACAAAAGGAGAAAAGTCCAAGCTACTGGAAGACCTAAGACCTGCGGAAGAATGAAGCTACTTTTTGGGCAACCTCTTAGACGCTGGCTTTGGCAACGTCTTCCTCTTCAGCAACGAGACCTTCGAGCACCAGGTCCAGTGGCAATTGGGGATCTCGGCTTACATAACACATCAGCACATACTTTGCGATGTTTGTAGCCATAGTTTCCCCCTCTGTCTCCAGCTGATCCACGATGACGTCGCCCATTGCATCAAGTTTGCCGCCAGCACTGTTGAGGGCCACCAGCACTCGGTCCAGATCCAGCTCCGGGTTGTCTGGACGTACTGTACTGAAACCCAGCAGTGTTAGCGCGTCATTCGCTCATTTGAGGAAGTCCCATACTTGAATAGTTTCGGTCCCATTCAAGCTCTACAGCTCCTCCAGTGACCTCCGGGCGGCCGTTAGCCCCGAGCTTTCACGAGCAAGTCGCTCAGCTAGCTTGGCATGTTGCTGCTTGACCTCAGTAGCTTGCTTTTCCTGGTCGGCCAGCTCCGTCTACCGGAGGTGAATGCGGTTCCGCCTCTCAGCTAGGTCCTTCTCACTGCCCTTGACTCTCTCCTCCCTAGTGGCAATGTCAGACTCTCTTTTCGAGAGCTCTTGCCCTACCTTCCAGTTCTTCTTCCTCTCTTCCTTCTTCCATAGATCCAGCTTTTTGCTGCGATCCGCCAAATTTTTCTTACCCAGAGCCAACTTCTGGGTGACCTCCGCTTCCCTCCTCACCACATCCTCCTGCTGCCCCAGGAGTTTTTCCTCCCCCGCCTCTAGGTCTGCTCGATGCTTCATGAGAGTTTCATTCAACTCTACGAGCTTTTCGTAACGCTCGTTAGCAGCGTCACGTCTCTCTTTAGCTTGCTCTAGGATTTTCCTGGAGTTAGCATCGAGCGCTCTGATTGCGGCCTCCTTCTCCTCCATCAACTTGTCCCAGTACTCTAACCGGGTCTTCTCCCCCTTGATCCATTCCTTCTAGTCAGCTAGCCTTGTTTGAGCAAGCTTGGTTTCAAAATGGAGTCTGTTGCGCCAACGCCTCAAGGTGTTGCGCTCCTCCTCCAAAGCTTTGCTCTCATGGTAGCATCGACCGACGGCTATAACAACAGGTGTGGGTTCGTCCACAAAAACCGGCGTAGGTAATTGAAGGCGTCGGCCGAACGGTAGCAACCGACTGCCATACATGTGGACCCGCGTGCCCAAAATCCATTTCCCGCACCTGGAAATTATAACTGTCGGTCTCAGTGTTTGGGCTGACGACCAAAACTAAATGTGTCAGCCGCTCCTAGAAATCTACGGCAAACACTATAGGCTTCAGTCTTCCCAACAAAATCTACGACTACATTAAATTTGTCAGCCAGGCCCAGGCCAACAACTCTACTTATGGGCTCGACACAGCCTACATTGGCATCGCACCCTTGGTACAACAAAAAAACCTACCCGCTCTTGAAGCATGCTGCCCTCATTGATCCGCCGCCTCGCCATCCGGCACCCGTGCGCTCGCGTTGCTCCTCCGATGCCGCCTCGCCTTCCCGTCTGCGGCCCCACTCGTGCGATGCATGCCGCTGCTCTTATGTTGGCCCTTGCGCTGCCTCCCCATCATCTCCAGCGATCGTCATTCGCCACCTTGTCATTCGCTGCTCAAGCACCGCATCGCCGCCCCGTACGGCACTGGCCCGTGTGCCACCCCGTCCGCCTTCCTGTCAGCACCTCCCCGTCTGGCGCCGCCCATTTGGTGCCCCTGTTCGGTGCCGCCTCTCCTCGACCTCCCTGTCCGACACCGATTCTCGTCCGGCTCCCCGTTCGGCGCTGTATTGTACAAGGTAAAATTCTTGTGCTATATTAAATATGTTTCAATGCATTAGTTTAACTTGTGGATGAAGCGACATTTTCTAAAATAAATAGTTTCAATGCATTAGTTTAAATTGTGTAAACTTGCTATATAAATTTTTGTGGGCAAGGTAAAAAAGTTGCTAAATTTACTTGCAAATAGATTAATTTGTGTAAAATCCTCAAATTATGTTGATTTAATACATTACTTTGAATCTTTTTAACATTGTGTTAGATCCATATGTATGTATATAAATTTGATTAACATATGTCGTAAGTTTGATGATTAACATTGTATATCAATTTTTTTAAATTATTCTATGATGAGTTAGTTTATTACGTACATGTGAGTACATTGAATAGGTTTATGGCCTAATAGGATTTGAAATTATAAGGCAAATGTAGCATGTCTATGTGTCATCACTCATGAGAGAACGATGCATCTCATATATAATGGTATGGTTTGTTTCATTTATGTTCATTGACATATATCGATTTGTTGTAGTTTTGAAAATGAGTGACATCCGTAAAGTGATGTATGATGGATGGAGTTCAACTGGTGCCCACACTATGGAATGGGTTCATATTGCAAATGCTTTCTTGAACCAAGCCATTGCTAGTGGATCTCACATTGCAAAGTGTTCGTGTAGCAAGTACTGGAATCGTCGATGTTTGTATAGGTCTGAAATGGTGGTGCACCTTTGCAAGCACGGATTTATGCTCGACTACCTGGTGTGGCGGGAGCATGGGGAGATGGAGAATGCCGGTGAGTTGGATGGAAACACGGATGAAGATCGGATGAATGAGATGATAGTAGACGTTAGTAGAGATTACGAAGAGTAGTCACCACTGGTGGAGGGGCAGAAGTTTTACAGGATTCTTGCTGCCTCAGATGAAAAATTGCATGAGGTCACCAATGTGACCATTTTGCAGGCAATCACACGACTTACAGCGATGAAGTCCAAGTATAATTTCACGAACGATTGCTATAATGGTATCTTGAAGCTGATCAGCGATCTCCTTTTATCAAATCATAAGATGTTGAAAGATCTATACCAATCGTAGAAGATTTTGGCTGGTCTAGGCATGAATTATGAGAAGATTGATGCGTGCGAGAATAATTGCATGCTGTTTCAGAAGAACCACAAGAAAGATACTCAATGTATGCATTGCATTGCATCTAGATATGTGATTGTTTTAAGTGATGATAGAGAGAAAATAACTACAAAAGTACCGATCAAACAACTTCGGTACATGCCTATCACGTCAAGGCTTAAATAGTTGTTTTTGTCCCATGAAATAGCAAACCAGATGAGGTGGCATTCTGAAGGAATACGTGAAAGCATTGACAATGATGTTATGGCACATCCTTCGAATGACGCGGTTTGGCATGCTCTAGACCGTTTTGATAAAGAGTTTGCAAAAGAGATCTTAAAAGTGCTCGCCTTGGGTTGTCAACAGATGGTTTCACTCCTTTCATCACCAGTAATAGTCCATATTCTTGTTGGTCTGTTTTTATCATGCCCTAAAATCTCCCTCCCAACATGTGCATGAAACAAAGATACATATTCCTAGCGATCATCACTGCTGGTCCTAAACATCCAGAGGAGAAAATCAATGTGTTTCTGCAGCCATTGATTGAAGAGCTGAAAGAGCTATGACAAGGTGTAAAGACATATCATAGTCATTTGAAATGTGAAATTGACTTATGTGCCACGTATCTGTGGTCAATCGATGAGTTGTTGACATATGACATTTGGGCTGGTTGGTGTGTCCACAGACAAATGTGTTGCCCCATATGTATGGCTGACACTGATGCCATCAGGCTAAAGTAAGGAAAAAAGTCAGCTTCTTTGATTTTCATCGATGATTCGCAATCATCCTTTCAGGAGTGATACAGGATCATTCTGGAAAGGCATAACAGTTACAAATGAATCACCTCGTCGATTGACAAGTGAACAAAAAATGGCATGGCATGCAAAGTTAGAAGAGTCCACAGAAGATGCATTCAAAGGTTTGGTAAAGAACACAACTGGACTCATATTTCTATTCTTTGGGAGCTACCATACGCAAAGGCGTTGCTTTTACCGCACAACATAGATTTGATGCTCGAGGAGCATAATGTCACTGATAGCATCATAAGCACATCTTTTGATTTTACCGGTCAAATCAATGATAATTTGAATGCGAGGAAGGATTTAGCTGATCTCTGTGATCGTTCTAGGTTTGAGGTTAGAAAAAATGCAAGTGCAAATGAAAGTAGGCCACGAGCTCCATACCGTGTCAAGCATGAAGAAAGAAAGAAAATACTTAGTTGGTTGAAACATTGAAGTTTCCAGACCGCTATGCAGCTAACATAAAACGATGTGTTAATCTTAGAACCTATAAACTGAATGGGCTGAAGAGTCATGATTACCATATTATGATGGAAAGACATGTAACAATAATTTTGGCTGCTACTTCAAACCTATTTGTGAAAGATATTTGCTGAATTTAGCTACTTTTATAGACTGATATGTGCTAAGGAAGTGTCGAAGATGATGCAGTAGTGGGAGAAAGAAGTCGTTGTGCTTATATGTAAGATGGAAAAAGTCTTTCCACCTGGATTTATGAATATTATTCAACATTTATGGTGCATTTACCTTATGAAGTGTTGGTAGTAGGACCTGCACAGTTTAGGTGGGTGTATAGTCAAGAAAGAGGATTGAAAAAACTTCAAGCTACAGTGTGCAACAAGGAAAGAGTTGAGGTGTGTATTGCAGAGGTTTTAGCAGCTATTGATATTACAAACTTCTCTAGCAAATATTCTCACGTGCCAACAATGTGAATGCATCTATGACATGATATCATGATGTAGAAGAGCAACCTACGACTGAACTTAAGATTTTTCATTGGAGGGTAAAGGTGTTGGGACTGCCACTTCTCATTATATTTCAGAGCAAGAGAGGAACTACACAATGCTTTACATGTTTTTCAACATGGAAAAGTGTTACCATATTTTGAAATGTTTGACAAGCTGTATTGGACATCTTCTCGAAGACCTATACAAAGTCAATTGGATAATCTATGTCAGCATGGTATAAAAGGTGGCCCAAACTTCATGAGTGGGCAGAAACAATTTCTGATGTATTCAGTCATCACAAAGGATTATTGAAAAGCAAAAAAGAATTATTGAAGAACAAGAGAGTGAAGGACAAGAGCCTGAAGAAGGGATGGAAGAAGAAGAGAGACGTGAACATCTTCATGCATGTGTGGTAGAAGCAGATTCTGATGCTAATGATTTTGTATTATTATTGTACGCATTCTTTGATATTTTGATTCTTGTTTTGAACATCTTTGACTCTTTACCATTTATTGTTTATTGTTTTATATTCTCGTATACTAACCATTATTTTGAAATTCGTGCAGATGCATATGTGGAAGCATTTAAAAAAGGGGAAGAAGCATAGCGGTTCGGATCACACATCCTTATCTCAGGCACTGGTTTATTTTTATATACATTTCATTATCATAGTTAGCTATGTAATATTTGTTACATGTTTATTTGCATTTGCAGGGCACTATCGAGAATGCGGAGAGGCAGAGGCAGCTGATTGGGCGTGTGGCAGAGCAGACATCAAGCCAGCTAGCACGAGGTTCGAGTCCCACATAGGTCACAAAGGCTCACTGCTCGATGTACCAGGAGGAGTTGTACTCGGAGGAGGCTCAGGAGGCTCAGAAGCAGGGAGCAAGCATGATGGAGCAGGCCTTTGGGTCGTTCTCCTTTGAGGGTGGTTCTAAGGGTGATGAAGAGGGCGACATTGACGAGGTTGATGATCTGGATCGAGATGCAAGGTTGGCAAGAGAGGCTGAGATAGCTGAGGCAAGATAGGGGCTGACTGATCGATGCCCCTTCAGGTACTCTTTTAGAATTATTTTATAAGCTATTTGTTATATTGGTTTTCTTGTCAACTAACTAATTTTATTTGTACAGGCTACAAAGGCACCTTTTATGTAATCCAAGTAAAAGTTGGACGAGCGGATGGTTATAAGGCCAAAGGCTACTAGGCGCTAGATCGAGCCTGGTTGCAATGACAAGGGGCATCAGCGAGTAGTTAACACGGAGTTGGGAAATACCATCCGGTTTTTCTTCCCAGGGATGGTTCTAGCAACTAGTCAACTAATTGCTGCTCATAATTAGGATCACTATGCTCTGAAATCGTATGGCAGTTGTTTGGAAGATGTTTTGGATAAGTTTGTTTTGATTGTCTAAATTATGTTGTATCTTGCTTTGGTTGATATTAATTGTTGTTTCTATGAAGAGTTTATTTTGCTTGGAGGAGGGTGTGAGTGGACCATATGCGAGGGCCGATTTTGATACGTCAGCGAGAAGATGTACGAAGGACTCATTCTCTGATGCACGGATCAAAGATGTGACCATGTATTACAAGACCAGGTTGTTACAGCCCATGACCAATATGGAAGAAGCTAAAATTCACCTGTGCAAGGATGAGGACTTGCAGAGAAGTGTGGAATGGGTCTGTGCAGATATGGAAGCTTGGAGTGGATATGCGAGTACTGGGCGTTAAAAGAGTTCAGAAGCATTTCAAATAGAAATTGAAGAAACTGAAACAGCAAGCCTGGAAAGCACCATTATGGGCAGATGGACATGCGCCGATGGCACAAAGAATGGTTTGGACTATTACAATCATTTTCAGATTGCTTTAAAAATTTGTACTGATTAAACTGTTAGATTTTGGTATTACAGGAATCTGAAACTGGTGTCACTCCTACTTTTTTCAAGTTTTACCTCAAGTGGCGTAGAGGCACATACCTAAATCATCAGGAGCAGTTGTGTGACTAGACGGCCATGTAGAAAGTGGTAAGTATGTTGAATGTTTGTTACATCTATCCATGGAGTCAATGTATCTTTTTTTACATCTATTCGTGGACTCAATGTATCCTCGCAGGCAAAATTTGTTGAGTGTTTGAAGAAAACTCACGGTGATGATGAGGATTTTGTAAGAGCGTCGTTAGATGTGTGTGCAATGTATGAAGCTGTCAGATGTGTACCTCATGGGAGGTATGTGTAAAGATATTGATGATTATAGGTTAATATCTGTCGACTCATCACACTTGATTTTTTGTAGACTTGGGTTGGGTGACGGATAGGTGGAGTGCGAGGCTTATGTTAGACGTCAGTCCTCCAGTGCTAGTTCTAGTCGACCCCGATCTACTGCGAAGGCAGATGAATTAAGAGGAGAATCGAGATGCACACAAGCAGATGCAGATGAAGCTGCAACAGCAATAGCAACAAACGCAAATGCAGATGCAATAGATGCAATATTTGTATGGCACAGTTACCATAGAATCTTAACAATTAAACAATTTATTCGATTCCAAATGCCTCTACTTAAGATCTCAAATAATTTACTTGATGCAATCATTTGCTCAAGGTAATATAGGTTCTCACTTCCGTATGCCGCAACGATCTCAGTTCGACATGATGTCGCATGTACACTTGTCTGTTTTATTCAAGTTAGAATACTCCTTATCATATACGTGTTAAATTAATTAACTGAATATCTTTACTTAATACAGTTCTCTGCTCAAGATGGCATTGAATTTCAGTTCGGTATGCCTCTGCAGCCAGGACAACCTATTGGCTTTCTCAGGTATAAGTGCATGTCTTATTAATTCGAGTTAAAATACTAAATTGTAACCATATGTATCACAGGGTTCTGAGAGTGGTCAAACATATATTCCACAACCTTAGAGATTCATATCGATGTTGGACCCTGGATTGCAACCTTATCTAGGTGTTCTCCCACCGTTGCCCTTAGCTCCAAGGCAGACTCAACCATCAACACCTCCAACCGTAGCGGTATGATTTATAAAGCATTAGCTGTAAGGATCAAATGCACAAGAGGGGGAGGTGAATTGGGCTTCTTTTCAAAAATTAAGGCAATAAAACTTAATTACTAAAAGCTCAATTCCCTAAGCAAACAACCTATGCATTCAAGTGAATAGTAACTTTGCGATATATGAAATGCATAAGTGTAAGGGAGAGGAAGAGAATGCAAACTCCCGAGGAGACACGAGGATTTATCCCGTGGTTCGGCAAGATCGTTAAGATCTTCCTACATCCACGTTGTGGCACCCACCGAAGGGTATAGCCACACCCAAGTCACTGAGACTAGGGATCTTCACTATTCTTCTCCGTTTGCCAACCTCGGCAAGGTGGAGCTCAAGCCTTGTACAACTTCGATCTTCCGGGCTTCCACAACCGTCTTGGCAAGCTCCGGAAGTCACTCTCAGTTACAATCACCAAGGGACACTCCCTTACAGCTCTCACTACACTAGAGATTCCACTCACCAAGAATGGAAGCACACAAGCACTATCTCTAGCTAGTTCTAGCCTATCTCTTGGTGTGTAGGTGGTGTAGATGATCTAGAAGGGGTAGCTCAACGTCTTGAATGCTTGAGAATGTGTAGAGTATGTCTGGTGATCAAGACTTGTCGAATAGACTGGTTGAAGGAGTATAAATAACCAGCCTCCATGAAATAGCCGTTGGAAAAGTAGGCTGACATCACTGTTCTGCGAACACCGGATGATCCGATGCTCTCCCTTCAGTTATCATCGATCAAGTTCACTTTAGCTGATGTCACTGTGTCAGATATGACTGTTGTTAGACCGATGTTACACTTGTCTTCTCATCGGATGATCCGGTGGCACTTCCTCCAGAATTAGTTCAGACTTGATGCTTACTGGAGTGATTGACCGATGTGTATATTGTTGTACATCGGAGGATCTGATGTTACACTTGATCCAGGGATATTACTTATTGCACTGATGGACCGATGTAACATGTCCTTTGACATCAGATGATCCGGTGAGTACTTGGTTCTGAGGTCTTCTTCTTCTGCTGAACCAACTAGACTGATGTGTTGTTATCTGGAAACATCGGTTGATCCGGTGAGTTGATTTTGTTTGCTTCGAGTTGTTCTAAGTGATTCTTTTGGAATTTTCTCGATTGACCCCTTAGACACTTGTTGTAAATATTCTTCTGATGATTGTCAAGCATTGAGTGTTGTCAATTATGGTTAAATAACTTTGACATATGAGCTTTTACTTCTAATCTTCATAACATTGATTGATCTCATAAAGTGATTGTTTAGGGGTCTCCAATGATCAGTAGTTGATGTTCATATTCATATAGATTTCATTTGATTGAGTGATATGGGAGACCTTGCATCCACAAATTCATTAGTAAAATCAAATGGTTGTCATTAATCACCGAAACCATACCTCATGGGGGCCTAGATGCTTTCAATCTCCCCCTTTTTGGTGATTGATGACAACACAACAAGTGAAGCATAATAGTAATGAATTTGATAATAGGATACTCAAGAAGATATGCAATGAGTACAAGATATGGCACATTAAACTTGAAGACTCAAAAGAGATTAATAACGCGAAAGCTCAATCAATCAATAACTCAAGAGAGTAAGTGGCACAAGAATACTCAATGAATAGCAAATGAGTAGCAAAAACACCAAATTACAAAAGATATAGATAGAGGCTCCCCCTACAGCTAGGACTCCCCCTGAGACTGAGCTATCCTCCCCCTGACTCTTCTCTAACTCTTATCCCCCTTTGGCATCAAGACACCAAAAAGGAATCCGAGTGCCTAAGAACCCTGAGTGCTCGGAACGATGACGAACTGGTCACCGTCAGGGGTGCTATCGTCAGAGCTGCTGCCTGCTGCTGCGACTGAGGCTGGAGTAGAGGTGGAGGGAGCTGTAGGAGCCGTAGGAGCTGCTGTCGGTGCCTGCTGAGTCGGAGCTGCTGGCAACAGGGCACTGACAACGGATGCCGGCGTCTCCTAGAACAACATCGTAGCCGACAGTGGAGAGTGGATGGGAGCACCTGGAGCAAGCAATGGAGACATGATGATCGTCGGGATCGGCGTGGTCAGCACTGGAGCTGCAGCTGGAGCAAGGACAGGTGGGGGTGGAGCAAAGCTTGGCAGCTGCGACGGTAGGGCAATCCCGGTCTGGGTGTAGAGGTTGGTGATCAACCCCAGGATGCCCATCATTGCCTGCTGCGTCTGCTACTGGTTGAGGGAGCGCTGGTGCATCTGATCTATCCGCCCAGTCAGCCTGTCTGTGTCCTCTCGCCTCTCACGGGCGATCTGGCGCTGCATCTTCTGCTGCTGCTGCTGGAGCTCCAAAAGACGTGCTGCCTGCTCAGCTGCAAGCCGGTCCAGGCGCTGCTGCTCAACCATCTGCTGTAGGAGTGAAGTAAGCTCGTACGGCTGAGAGACTTGTGCCTCTGAGATGGGAGGTGGAGTAGGGGGTGGCACAGTCGAGCCTCCAGCCTCCGCGTCGTGCTGCCTGGGTGAGGGAGGAGGTGGGAAGTACTCCTCAACGCTGTCATCTGTGTCACTTTTAGACCAAATGTGCTGAAGGTCCTCACCCTGAGCCTCTGCTTGAGCAAGTCTCTCATCTTCCTTCTCAAGATATGACCAATCCTCCTCGGATAGACGAGCACGAACCTGACGCTCAACTGGACGGCCAAGGTGGCGGTCTCCAGGAGCTGGAGCACGGTAGTGGCTGAACCGTGTGACATTCTCGTCGGTGAGACTATCACGCACGACCGTCCCCTCAGGAGCAACCATGTAGAGCAAGTAGCTGATCCAGTGTCCAAACACAAGCTGTCTCATCATGCCAACTCCATCAGTGATCACGTCCTCCATCTCACATATGAGGATGTCCACAATATCGAACTCCATCCCGTTCATGATGTAGAACAGGGCGGTCTGCTATAGGCTGGTGAACCCCTCTAGGTATTCGGACCTCGGCAAAAGTGTGCGGCACAAGGCAAGGTGCACTGTGCGTGCAGCTAGAGTCAGCAGTGCTGGTACCCTCGGCTGGTCTGGAGAGAAAGACGGTGCAAACAGAGAGCGTATCTCCTCCAGTGGTGGTGCCACACCTCCAGTGAGCGGCCTCCTCGGCGGGTCTGCCTGTCCATACACTCTCTCGTGCAGGCAAGTGTTGTGGAGATCCACTCCTAGCAGCTGTGCAAATGTCTGTCTCGTCAAGTGATGGTGCTGGCCCACGAACATGAAGTCTATAGATCTGCGGCCCTCAGAGACGTAGAGTGTGGCGTAGAAAACACGGACCCAGTCCTCCACGTAGGCACTCCTCTCTTAGGACATCAGCTCCACCAGCCCTCTATACCTCTCAAAGTAGGGGCGTATCTCTGTCTCGGCTGCCAGGGCAAGCTGATCCCAATCCAGAAAGTTGTGCTGGAAGAGCTTATGGCCTCAACATCTATAGGTCTCGTATAGCGACGTCTGTGTCAAGCTCCAAAAGCGGTTGTCCACAAGTGCCTCTCTGGGCTGCAGGAACCACTCCTCAAGCAAAACGCTCCATCTGAGTTTTCTGAGCTGCTTGGCCTTCATCTTCCTGTAATCTGTCAACCGGACACCTTCACCAACACGGACATTGGTGTCCATCTCGTAGACGGCTCTCTGGGCCGCCCTGTCCTCTTGAAGATCGGCAGCAGATGGTCTCGAACGTGGGACTGCCGCTGGATGACCCCCACGGGTCCTGGCTGAGCGCCGGCAAACAAGCGGCACTTCCGGCTCTTCTTCTTCCTCAGACTCATCTAGCATGGGAGGCTGCCTCGGACGAGCCTCGCGGATCCTCAATGATCCTCCTCGGCCACGCTCTCGCTCCTCGGCGGCGCGAGCGACCATCAAAGCCTTCTTTTCCTCCATCGACAGCTTTTTCTTCTTTGCGGCCGGCTCCGCATTGGCCTTGCCCTTTCCCTTCTTGTCACGAGCTATTGCGATGAGACAAGTGACAATGCGCATGAATGAAGTCGACGATTTCAAGCGTACGGAACGGCGACACGAAGATTGTCGCGGCCAGAAACCCTAGCGGCGTAGTGGCGGCCGTAGAGGGAGGCACCACAGCAATGCAGAGGGCGGTGGTGCGGCTGTGCTTGGGGCGGCGGCAGTGGTGCAAGGGAGGCGGCGGTCGGCGGCGCTTGGGTGGAGCGGCTGCGGCGGTGGAGGGGAGCGGCGACGGCGGCGCTGGAGGAAGCGACGGCGGCGGCGCTGCTGCGGTGGTGCGGCGGCGACTGGAGGGCGGCGGCGACCGGAGTGGTACGGTGGCGGTAGGGCGAGGGAGCGGCGGCGGCAGAAGGGCAAGCGAGCGTCGGGGGAGGGAGGCGAAGGGGCGTTTAAAAAGTGGGACCCAAACCCTAGCTTCAAATTTAACACCGGATGGACCGACGTTAAAAGATAGGAGCATTGGTCGAATGTCACAGTAAGGGTATTAAAAAAGGTACCGTTTGACACCGGATGGTCCAACGTGGAAGGGAATAGCATCGGTGGATTTCAGCACAGTTCCAGAAATGTGAACATTGGATGCACCGATGTTTCTTAGAATGAACTTGTCGGTTGATTTGTGTTACTGACTAAGCTGACCCTTGGCTTTTGAACACAAAGTGATCCGATGAGGTCTAGCCTAAGCATCGGATAATCCGATGACTACAAAACAGCAACATCCCATATATGTCCTTTGACCAAACACACAAACAATGAGAAACACATGTCTCAGGACTTTTTGGGCAACCCCTTACCCCTCAAAAATGCTAATTTGCTAATAACTTGGCTAAGCCTTAAAGCGAATAGAACACCGAAGAAAATAGGAAGGAAATCATCCAAATAAAATGTAAGGCCCATGCTTTGTGAGCTAGAGGGTGAAGCCTTCTATCTCTTAGAAGCATGTTCCTTTAGGCATTAACGCACCTAACATTTTGTTCTTCCCACACCATATGAGTTGAGATATTGCATTTCAAACCAGTCTCTTTATCATGAGGTGGGTTCCCCTTTGTGACAATCTACTATATGCAATGCCAAACAATTTATAATGCAAGAAATTTAAATATGAGTGCAAGTCTATATGGCAGGCATCATGCAAGACATAAGATAAATCTATCTTGTCAAATTTGAACCTTTCAAAGGCTTCTTCAGGGAGAGTCACTCTCCAAGCCTTGGGAAAACCCAAAAGAACCTCCATCCCAAGCTGACCCTTGCTCACCCCTATCCTTTGAAAGTTAGACAAGACCTATATGAGATGCATTCTTACATGATTATGGCAACTTACATGACGTTCGATACATCTAGCACATTTAACTCACTTCTTAGCCTAGAAAAAGTTTTCTCATCAAGTGGTTTAGTGAAGATATCCGCCAATTGTTCTTCGGACCTAACACCTCGCAATGAGATGTCTCCCTTAGCTTCATGGTCCCTTAAGAAATGATGACGAATATCAATGTGCTTAGTGCGAGAGTGTTGAATGGGGTTTTTAGCTATCTTAACCGCACTTTCATTGTCACAAAGGAGGGGCACACAACCAAGTTTAATACCAAAGTCCAAAAGGGTTTGCTTCATATAAAGAATTTGGGCACAACATGCACCGGCCGCAATATATTCTGCTTCCGCCGTGGACAAGGCGACAAAATTTTGCTTCTTGCTAGACCAAGATACTAGGGAACGCCCAAGCAAGTGGCACCCACCGGAGGTACTCTTGCGATCCACGCGACATCCGGCAAAGTCTGAATCTGAGTATCCCAAGAGATGGAATTTTGCACCTTTAGGGTACCACAAGCCCACACTAGGGGTATGCTTAAGATACCTAAGTATCCTAAGGACCGCCTTCCGATGCAATTCTTTAGGTGCCGCTTGAAAGCGAGCACACAAGCATACACTAAACATGATATCGGGCCTAGATGCGGTAAGATAAAGCAATGAACCAATCATAGAACGGTAGTTAGATTGATCAATAGGTTAACCGTCCTTATCCACGTCGAGATGACAATTTGTTGCCATTGGAGTGCTTCTTGAGCTACAATCTCCCATCTCAAATTTCTTCAAGAGGTCCCTGGTATACTTCTCTTGATAGACGAAGGTCCCCTCTTGAAGTTGCATGATTTGGAATCCAAGGAAGAAGTTGAGCTCTCCAATCATCGACATCTCGAATTCCCTAGACATCATTTTGCCAAACTCATGGCTAAGAGCTTCGTTAGTTGAACCAAAAATAATATCATCAACATAAATTTGACAAATAAATAATTCTCCGTTGATGTCTTTGGTGAAGAGTGTAGTGTCCACCCTGCCGATCTTGAATCCTTGCATGATCAAGAAATCTCGTAGTCGTTCATACCATGCCCTAGGTGCTTGCTTGAGCCCGTAGAGCGCCTTGTGCAACCTATACACATGATTAGGATTCCTCGGATCTTCAAACCCGGGAGGTTGTTCAACATAAACAAGCTCGTTAATGTAACCATTAAGAAAGGCACTTTTCACATCCATTTGATAAAGTCTAATATTATGATGTGATGCAAAGGCAAGAAGTATACGGATGGCTTCTAGCCGGGCGACCGGAGCAAATGTCTCCCCAAAGTCTAGTCCTTCAACTTGCGAGAACCCCTTGGCCACAAGTCTTGCCTTGTTGCGGACCACAATGCCGTTCTCGTATTGTTTATTGCGGTACACCCACTTTGTTCCGATGACGTTCTTGTCCTTGGGTCGCTCCTCCAACACCCAAACTTCATTGCAGATGAAGTTGTTAAGTTCTTCTTGCATGGCCATCACCCAATTTGGATCTTGGAGTGCTTCCTCAATGTGAGTGGGTTATACACATGAAACAAATGAGTAGTGCTCACAAAACGAAGTGAAATGGTGAGAACGTGTACTTACTCCCTTTGACGGACTTCCGATAATTTGGTCCATTGGATGCGCCTTGGAGATGCGTCCATGCCTCATAAGTGGTTGTGAAGCACTTGGCGGTGGTGATGCGTGTTGCTCTTCTTGTGGTTGGACTTGATCATGGACTTCTTCTTCTTCTTGATGTTGTGTGGCTTGTGAGTCTTGAGTCGGCAATGGATCATCCTTCTCTTCTTCGTCAACTTGAGGCGCCATGGAAGTGTTGATGTTGGAACTTGAAGCTCCCCCTTGATCATGGCTCTCCTCAACTTTAGGCTTGATGTCTCCAATGGTCATGTTCTTCATAGCCTCTCGTAAGGGCTCATCATCTATTTCATCATGACCAAAACTCTCCTCTTGGGAGCCATTAGTTTCATCAAACTCAACATCACAACTTTCCTCAACTAAACCGGAGGTTTGGTTGAATACTCGATATGCTTTTGAGTTTGATGCATAACCAAGAAATATACCAACATCACATCTTCTTTCAAACTTACCGAGCCTTTTCTTGCGGTAGATGTAGCACTTGCACCCAAAGACTCGAAAGTAGGAGATGTTGGGCTTTCTCCCAATGAGAAGTTGGTACAGGGTCTTTTGAAGTAGTCTATGTAGGTAGACCCTATTTGCGGCATGGCACGCCGTGTTGATTGCTTTGGCCCAAAACTTCTCCGACGTGCCATAGTCATCAAGCATTGATCGCACAAGAGTGATGAGAGTCTTGTTCTTTCTTTCAACAACACCATTTTGTTGAGGAGTGTATGTGGCCGAAAACTCATGCTTCACGCCTTCACGGTCACACCACTCCCCAATGTTGTAGTTCTTGAATTCGGTGCCGTTGTCACTCCGGACCTTGATGATGGGAAGTTGAAATTCCCTTTGAGCACAGTTGGCGAAGGTCTTGAACACTTCCGAAGTTTCACTCTTGTCACCTAGAAATAAAGTCCAAGCATAGCGAGAGTAGTCATCAACTATAACAAGACAATAGAGGTTACCGCCAAGACTTTGATATGTGGACGGTCCGAAGAGGTCCATGTGAAGTAGCTCAAGTGGCTTGGAGGTTGACACCATTGTCTTCATTGGGTGGTGTGAAGCAACTTGCTTCCTGGCTTGACAAGCGCTACAAAGCTTGTTCTTCTCAAATGTGACATCCTTCACGACGGTCACCATCCCAAGCTTGAATGACTTCTTTAGCTTGCTCATCCCAATGTGCGCTATGCGTCGATGCCATAGCCAACCCAAACTCGTCTTAGTGAAAAGACAAGTGGTCAAGCTAGCATCCTTGTTGGAGAAGTCTACTAGGTAGAGATGTCCATGCCGAAATCCTTTGAAGATTAGTTCTTGGCTTGTTTCACTACTCACAACAACATCATTTTTGCTAAAGGTGCACGTTAGTCCAAGATCACATAATTGTGCAATAGAAAGTAAATTAAAACTAAGTGACTTAATGTACAATACATTAGAAATAGATAAGTCATTTGAAATAGCAATCTTACCAATTACCTTACCCTTAGAGTTATCACCAAAGGTGACTTGTTCATGATTGTCGGGGTTTTCTATGGTGGTGAACATACCATCATTGCCGGTCATATGTTGAGTGCACCCGCTATCGAGTACCCAATGCTTTCCTCCGGCTTTGTAGTTCACCTACACACATGAATTCAATTTTCAACTTTAGGCACCCAAGCCAACTTAGGTCCTTGTATGTGTGATACAAGTGTTTTTGGGACCCAAAGTTGCTTGGGGAGCTTCCCCTTCATGCCCTTCATATCCTTGCCAATGAATCTTGCCTTCACCTTGCCATCTACTTTACTCAAGAGATAAAAATGATCATTGAAAATAGATTTGTAGTTAATGGGCAATTTTGGAGAAGGCCGGTTAGGAAGAGGACACTCCCTTGTATGGTGACTGGTGACCTCACAATGTTGGCAATAAGAACCAACTTCCTTGATGAAGCTTGTTCTAAGCTCCGATGAGGGCACCTTTCCTTTGTTAGGCACCGGGAAGGATCCAAGTCCTCTCTTGTTGAAGGCCTTTGCTTGTTGGAAGAGGATTTCCTTGTGCTTGACTTCTCCTTTTGATAGTCTAGCCACACTAGTGTGGAGACTCTCAATTTCTTCCAACAAGTCCTTCTCCCTAGTGTTCTCTTTCAAAAGCAAAGACTTGTGCAAGACATTAGTGGCATGAGAAGTAATGGATACCTTATCATTAAGAGTTTGTTTCTTTATATTTTTTCAATTCTTGATCAAGCGCTTCATGAGCAAGGTTAAGTATTTGATTCTCTTGGATCAACTCATTGTGCTTTCCCAAGAGTGCTTGGTGGGCTAAGTCAAGCTCATGACGATCTAGCTTGATTTGAGCCTTACCCTCCTCAACTTGCTTGACATGGGATTTGAGCGTGTCATGCTCTTTAAGTATGCTTTCATACTTGTCAAGCAAATCAAGGTTAGCACTCTCAAGCTTAGCACGAGTTTCTTCAAGAACCTTAACCTTACTCTTTTCCCTCTTAATGATAGTGTGATATTCATTTATTCATGAAGTTAAATCGTCGGGGGAAAGCTCATCATTGCTAGAATCATCACATACCTTGGTGTTACCTTTAGCCATGAGGCACATGGGTGGTGGATGAAGAGGTGAGTCATCATTGTTGGCAATGGCAAGGCCAGCCAAACTTTCTTCTTCTGCTTCACTCTCTTCATCACTTGATTCTTCGTCAGTGACCCATTCATTTGCCTCACACATGAACACCTTTTGTGGACCATTTCTCTTCTTTGGGAAGAGCTTTCTCTTCTTGCCCTTTTCATGTTTCTTCTTCCCAAAGGATCTTGGTTTGGGTTTGACCTCTTCATCATCATCTTCGCTATCTTCAAGCTTGCGATGCTTGCTCTTGTGGTTCTCTCTTCTTTTGTCAGGTTTTGGACAATCATAGGAGATGTGTCCTTGATCACCACAATTATAGCAAGTCTTGTGGTCATCTCTCCTTGGTAGAAATGCTTTCTTCTTGGGATCAAAGGTGTATCCCTTCTTGGCAATCTTGGAATTCAAGCGAGAGAACTTTCTCATCATCAATGCAAGCTCATCATCATCATCTTCACTTGATGCTTGCTCTTATTCACTTGAGCTAGGCTCAACCACCTTCTTTTTCTTGAGACTTGTTTTCTTGGTGGAGGCCTTTAGGGCAATTGTCTTTGAAGATGATTGCTCCATCATCCCAAGTACACTCATCTCATGAGCGTGAATCTCTCCAATGAGTTCCGAAACTTCAATGTGGTCAAGAGATTCCTTTTGAAGCATGGAGTTGATGATGTTGTACTTTGGCTTGGGAAGGAGCATAAGAATCTTGCGGTTGATGAGTCCCTTGCCAAGAGAAGCAATGTCGAGGGCATTAATTTCTTCAATAAGCACATTCAAGCGAGAGAACATTTCATTGACATTTTCATGAGGTAGCATTTTAAATTCATCATATTTGGCTTTAAGCATGTGATATTTTAGTTCTCTGACACGAGAAGAACCCTCATGAATTTCTATCAAGCAAGCCCAAAGTTCACATGCCTTTTCTTTGCTAGCAATCCTAGCAAACACATCTTGACTAATGCATTCATAAATTGCATTCCTAGCTTTAGCATCCCACTTAATTTGATCACCAACATAAGTGTGCTCACTGCGTGGGTCGCTTCCCATACTTTGGGAGCTATAGCCTCTAGATAAGCGTGCATGCGTGCTTTCCAATAGGCAAAGTTCTTGCCCTCGATGATAGGAACCGAACCCCCAATCTTGGCTATTTTAGCTCTCTAGCGGTGAAGCTAGAATGATCCAATGAGCAACCTGGCTCTGATACCAATTGTAAGGATCGAATGCCCAAGAGGGGGGGTGAATTGGGCTTCTTTTCAAAAATTAAGGCAATAAAACTTAATTACTAAAAGCCCAATTCCCTAAGCAAACAACCTATGCATTCAAGTGAATAGTAACTTTGCGATATACGAAATGCATATGTGTAAGGGAGAGGAAGAGAATGCAAACTCCCGAGGAGACACGAGGATTTATCCCGTGGTTCGGCAAGATCGTCAAGATCTTCCTACATCCACGTTGTGGCACCCACCGAAGGGTATAGCCACACCCAAGTCACCGAGACTAGGGATCTTCACTATTCTTCTCCGTTTGCCAACCTCGTCAAGATGGAGCTCAAGCCTTATACAACTTGGATCCTCTGGGCTTCCACAACCATCTTGGCAAGCTTCGGAAGTCACTCTCAGTTACAATCACCAAGGGACACTTCCTTACAGCTCTCGCTACACTAGAGATTCCACTCACCAAGAATGGAAGCACACAAGCACTATCTCTAGCTAGTTCTAGCCTATCTCTTGGTGTGTAGGTGGTGTAGATGATCTAGAAGTGGTAGCTCAACATCTTGAATGCTTGAGAATGTGTAAAGTATGTCTGGTGATCAAGACTTGTCGAATAGACTGGTTGAAGGGGTATAAATAACCAGCCTCCACGAAATAGCTGTTGGAAAAGTAGGCTGACATCATCGTTCTGCGAACACCGGATGATTTGATGCTCTCCCTTCAGTTATCATCGGTCAAGTTCACTTTAGCTGATGTCACTGTGTCAGATATGACCGTTGTTAGACCGATGTTACACTTGTCTTCTCATCGGATGATCTGGTGGCAGTTCCTCCAGAATTGGTTCAGACTTGATGCTTACTGGAGTGATTGACCGATGTGTATATTGCTGTACATCGGAGGATCCGATGTTACACTTGATCCAGGGATATTGCTTACTGCACTGATGGACCGATGTAACATGTCCTTTGACATCGGATGATCTGGTGAGTACTTGGTTCTGAGGTCTTCTTCTGTTGAACCAACTCGACCGATGTGTTGTTATCTGGAAACATCAGTTGATCCGGTGAGTTGATTTTGTTTGCTTCGAGTTGTTCTAAGTGATTCTTTTGGAATTTTCTCGATTGACCTCTTAGACACTTGTTGTAAATATTCTTCTGATGATTGTCAAGCATTGAGTGTTGTCAATTGTGGTTAAATAACTTTGACATATGAGCTTTTACTTCTAATCTTCATAACATTGATTGATCTCATAAAGTGATTGTTTAGGGGTCTCCAATGATCAGTAGTTGATGTTCATATCCATATAGATTTCAGTTGATTGAGTGATATGGGAGACCTTGCATCCACAAATTCATTAGTAAAATCCAATGGTTGTCATTAATCACCGAAACCATACCTCATGGGGGCCTAGATGCTTTCATTAGCTCTCATGAAAATGTAGGTTAATTTGAACAATCTGAGCGACTTTGAGTCTAATTTATAGTTGGTAATACCTTTGAGCAATATATATGAGCATGACAATTGTAGACATAGTCTAGTTACATATGTGAGTTTTATAACACATAAGTCAATTATTTAATTTAGAGAGATTGAAACATGTGAATTGTAAGTATCAATGCAAAGTTTAACTTCTATTTGTTTTTCGCAGGGTTTCAGTCATGTAATGCCTCAAGTTTGCAATGATTTTCTCAATTTGAACGAAGGAGGTGCGAGTGGCGAAGGTTCGAACAATATCATGGAGATGGATTGATATTCAAAATATCGTTTGCATTGTGTTTTCATTGGTACTTTGGATATGTGAACTCGTAGTTACATTCAAGTTTGTTGTTGTATGACTATGTGAACTCGTAGTTGCATTCTGTTGCATTGTGAACTTGTCGTTTGATGAACTATGAATTGTAATGTATGAAATTGCTGAACTGTGTGATTGTTTGTATGAAGCAATTTGGACTGGAGGCTTCCCACCCTTGGAGGGGGGCCGGGAAAGCAGCCACATTTTAAAAAAAGGAAAGTATGACTGTTGGTGTTGTCTAGGCCGGCGCCTATAAAGAGTAAAGCCGTCGGTTCCCACAATGAGGCCGACGGTCTTAAGGTCCTTAAAGGTGTCAGTACGGGCTGCAGCCGACGACTTTAATGAAATAAAGGCGTCAGATGTGGGGGCGAGCCAACGGTCTTAAGTGACTTAAAAGTGTTGGGTGTGCACGTGGCCGACAGCTTTAATCCAATGAATGCATCGGTACTGGGGCCGACAGCTTTACGCCATTAAAGCTGTTGGGCGCCTAAACTGATGGCTTTACTTGTTATATTGATAATTGTAGCACTTAAGAATGTCGAAAGAGGGGTGTCAGCTAAAGCCTACGGTTAACCGACAGTTCTAAATTATAGACATCAGTTTTAGTAGCTAACCGATGCCTATAATGTCGATGCTCTAGTGCTCGATTCCTGTAGTGTTTGTGTTTCTATTATTTATTATGTATTTATCATCATTTTCATCCAATGATTTATATTGTATAGTAAAATGTAGTTTAAAAAATCCAAACCGAATAATTCGCAACCAAATTTTGTGGTTATGACTTTTCTCGATCAAGTGCGGTTACCATATATTCAAAACCAAATTTTTTATTAAATGAATTAAACGAACATTCATCCCTATCCAGTTTGGGCGCTTTGCCTCTGAAAAACATGTTCACCATTAACTGCTAGCATGTCTCCTCGATACATCAGTTGGCGTTGATTGGCTGTGGTCTAGAGCGCGTTGGTGGCCTGGTGCTACCTACCAAGGATGCCTACCGTCGACACTGTGGTACCACTGGTGGCTGGCTGTGTTAGAAGTACCGGACTTGTCTGGTATTGAGACTGAACTAGTCCAGTGTTGTCCAGTAAGGGTAACCGGACTAGTTCGGACCCTTACAGGACTAGTCTGGTATTGTCCAGTAAGGGTAACCAGACTAGTCCGATCAGTTTAGTAACTGTCAGTTTGAACTCGAAATTGATATGTGTTCTGATTGAAAGGACACAACACACCAAATGTTATGTCCCCCTGATCGGGGGAGACAACATTCCTAAGGGGTGGGAGGTACCCTCTTGTTTCTCTTGGTCAAGTATAAGAAGAGGGTCTGTAAGACCTATGTGTGCTGAATACATTGGCTTGTAGTGAATACACTTGGCTTTGATGATAAAAGTTTTGAATATCACCAAAACACCTTTTTATCAAGGTCCGACTCTAGCTCCGAGCTATAGTAAGGTCAGATCATAGGTCCGACTTGTTTTGGGTAGCTCCGGCTACGTTAGATGCTAGGTTCGGCTTCCTGGTAAAGTCTGACTAGCTTTGGTTAGCTCCGGTGAATCTTTAGCTCCGACATGTCTTTGATAGCTCCGACATATACTTGATAGCTCCGGCATATACTTGATAGCTCCGACATGCTTTTGCTAAGCTCCAACATACTTTGTCTAGCTCTGGTTTTTGGGTTGACTAGGTTTGACTAGTTTTTTTGTAAGATCCGGTGCTAGGATCTACTAGTTTTGGTAAGCTCCGGCGCTAGGTTCTACTAGCTTTTGATAGCTCCGGCTCAAGCTCCGGGTTGCTCTGGCAAGGTCCGGAACTTGACCGAAGTGCTTCTGCTTTTCATTTGCAATGTTTCGTACTTGCTTTACATTGTTGGAAAGATTGCTTAGTATTCATTTGCTAAGTTTTTGGTGCGTTTTGGATGATATGGTTGATATCATTTCTACTGTGGTTTTGCAACATGCTTATGTGAGGTGCTCACATAAGGTGTTGTGTTCGGAACTAACTTGAGTCAACTCGAGGACTTGGGCTCGTATGGATTGTTTGTTTGTTCATGTGCAGTTGTTGCTTGAGTTCAAGTCATGGCTGGTGACAGGATCCATTGGACTAGTCTCAGGAGGAGATGAGGTTCCAACAACCAAGTTCGGGAGGAACTGTGGTTGAGCTGATCAGGAGGTCACGCAGGATGATTGAATCAAGGGCAGTGCATATGAAGGTCAAAGGAAGGTGTTCGCACGTGTGCATGAGGTGCATGATGTGGCAATATGCTTCTAGAGATGGATTATAGAAGGAAGATCTGATCGGAAGGATCGGATCGTATTGGTTGAAGACTTAGGCTGCTAGCTGAGTTAGTTATGGCTCGATATGGAAATATCGAGTTGGTTATGTTAGGATTTCGTGTGGGTCACGAATTTGAGTTGTTTAGGAATGTGGGATACGTTACTAAGGTGTTTGGAAGTCTTAAGACTGCTTCTATCTGTGTATAGAAGAGTCCTAAGCAGTTATGAAAAGTTCCGATTGTGATCGGATTAGGATTGGAGTCCTAGTTGAGATTAGGATGGCCTAAGGGCTGGTTATATAAGCAAGGGAAGGCCAAATCTCGTGTGAGACGACTTTGGGGCTGTTCCTCTTGTGTTCTATTGAATAAAATTCATAGTTTAAAGGAACTTTTGTGCCTTGTTCGTCCGACTTGTTCCAGACAAGTTTTACTCGTCAAGTTTCTGGACAGCACTACCTTTCGTTGGTGGTTTTATCATAACTCGAGTTTTATAGATCCAATTGACGTGATTCTTTTTGGGTTGTCTTGACAACTTGATTTTCTATCATCTATCAAAATTTCACGGTCATTGGATTTGTAGTTTCTGAGCTACACGAGTTTCTTTGCAGCATTCCAGAAACTGTTTTTCTCGGGTAGGTCAGATTGACCATAGTCTGATCTTTCGATCATAACTTGAGTTTTTCTCGACGGATCTGAGTAATTCTTTTTGTGTTGTCTTCGTGACTTGATTCTCTCTGATATCTCTCACTTTTGTCATGGTGAAACACGTTTTAGATTTGTCTCATACACGATTTCTTTAACAGATCGTTTTTCTACCGGAGGGATTAGGGTTTTATTGTTTCCGCCGCGTAAGATTTTTAAATCTACCATTCACCCCCCTCTGGTAGATTTTCACGTGCTCTTCGATCCTACAATTGGTATCAGAGCCACGGTGCTCTAATCTTTGTGATTTGCACGTGTTTTTGACTAATCATCATGGAGAAGTACTCCGCCAAACCTTGTGTGTTTGCTGGTATTGATTTTCAGGTTTGAAAGGCACGCATGGAGGTTTTCATCCAGGCACAAGGCTTTGCAATATGGGAGAAAGTATACAAGCCTTACGAAGTGCCACCTAATGATCAAGTCACGGCCACAAACCTACGGGACGTCGACAACAACAACAAAGCACGAAACTTGATCATCCAAGGACTCACTCAAAGCGACTTTGATCGTGTCGCACACCTCCGATCAGCATACGATGTTTGGAGTGCTCTCTGTGATTACCATGAAGTCTCCAACACAATCAAAGAGGTAAAACAAGATATGTTCAAAAAGGAATATATGCGCTTTGAGATGCAACCAGGTGAGTCTATCGATGACCTCTTTGCTCATTTCAATAAAATTCTCAGCAACTTACGTAGTGTCAATGTTAACTTATCTGATGCTGAGAATGCTAGGCAACTTCTTAGTGCATTAGACATGTCAATTTGGGAGATGAAAGTAACATCTATTCGTGAATCAACTGTCATGAGTTCTCTTACATTAGATGTACTTTATTCTAAACTAAAAACTCATGAAATTGACATTCTAGCACATAAGAACCCAAATAAGTCTATTGCATTTGTTTCACAACGTGATATGTCTAGCTCCGGCCAATCATCATCCTGCAATATTCTTGCTTTGTTGTCCTCACTAAGCCTAGAGCAGATCGAAGAATTTCCAGAAGAGGAGTTGGCACTCATCTCTACTAGATTCTCAAAAGCATTGCAAAATGTGAGAACTAGAAGGAGAGGAAGCTCCGGACCTCAACGTTGTTTTGAATGTGGTAAAACAGGACACTTTCGTACAGAATGCCCGAAACTTTCAGGTCCGACCACCCGGGAAGAAAAACAATGCAAGGTCCGGACCTCCTTTGGAAATTCCAACAAGAAAAAGAAGGGTACCATAGGACGCAAGATGATCAACAACTTCATCACCGCGCTTCAAGAGCTCAGTTCAAGTGACATTGACTTTGAAAGTGATGAAGAAAATGATGACCTGGCCAACATATGCTTCATGGCGGGCAAAACAAGATCAAGATCAAGTCAGGAGGATGTAGAACACAACAGTGAAGACGATGAGGTATGTTCTACCAGCAATGAAATGTGTGATGCTATCTCTCGTGCAACTATTATTGTCAAGAAAAAGGACAAAAAGCTTGGGGATAATGCTGCTAAAATTGAATCACTAGAATCTGAAATTAACCGTTTAAAAACTTTGATTCCTAGTGATGATGCATGTCCCTCATGTGACTTAATCTATGAACAATTTTCCACATTAAGAAGTGCACACTCCTCCACTCTAGACAGACTTGATGAAGAAATTGAAAAGAACAAAAAGCTTGCTGCACTTAGTGATAAAAATTTAAAAGATGCTTCTTGTTCTACAGATGATTTGCATTGTTCTGCATGTGAAAATCTCGATGAGAAACTAAAAGATGCAATGAATGAAATTTCCATTCTGAACAATGCTTTACAATCTCATGAAGTTAAAAATTGTTCCAATTGCAAACTGAAAGGAAAAACTTCATGTGCAAACTGCCTAGACTTGTCTAAGAAACTTGATGACATGAATAGGACACTAGGTCGGTTTTGTAATGGGAATAAGAATCTAAACTTGCTGCTGAATTCTTCCAAGTCCCGCAAAGATAAAACTGGTTTAGGTTTTGATTCTCATGCTCATGCCAAGGCACATCCACCTAAAATTGTAAAGTCATTTGGAAGTGGTTTGATTCAAACTGTTCCTAAACAAAATGGAGTGGTTTTCAAATCTGCAGGAGTGTTGCCTCATCCGGTTTCAAGTAAAAATATCGCTTGCTCATCTAGACATGAACACAAAGTTAAATTTCATTGTACCTTATGTGGTAAAGATGGTCATGTCATAGATTTTTGTTATAGACTAGCTAAACAACAGAAAAAGGAAAGAAAAATTGCTAGATCTTATAACTTTCATGCAATTAGAAAAACACAACCTGCTTTAGTGAGTCAGAAATTTGAAAAGGTAGCTTCCGGACCTTCTGGTAAGAAATCTACAAAGGCAGCTCCGGTAGTTATGATAGCTCCGAGAGCTCCCGGATCTTCTGCTGTTCCCTCCGGAGCTACTGGTTTTCACTCTAAACAAGTAACAACTTCTAAATCAACTGTTAACAACAGAAAACCTCAATCTTTGACTCATAAACCTGCTGTTTTGTCTCAGCTTTCGCGTGTTTTTCCTGCTGCACGTCGTGTGACTCAGTACTGGATACCTAAATGCCTTTTGACTAACCCCAGTATTGAGTCATCGACGTATTGTGCTTCTATGTAGGTTACACGTTTGAGGAAGGAGAACATTTGGATTGTGGATTCAGGTTGCTCACGCCACATGACTGGTAACAAAGATTGGTTCTCCTCCCTCTCTTTTGTGTCACGTGTAGAAAATGTTACTTTTGCTGATAATTCTTCAACTCCTATAATTGCTAAGGGTACGGTTAGAGTAAATGATCACTACACTTTGCAGGATGTGGCACTTGTCAAAAACTTGAAATACAACTTGCTTTCTGTTGCACAATTGCTGCATGAAAATCTAGAAATTATTTTCAATAAAAACTGCTGCGAAGTTGTAGATTCAAATAGTGAGCTTGTTTTTAACATGTCTCGGTTTGGAAGCGTTTTTAAAGCTGATTTTGATATGTCTTCCTCTAAGCATAGGTGTCTAGTTGCTAATGATTCAAAGGACTTATATTTTTGGCATCGTAGACTTGGTCACGTAGGCTTTGATCACCTAACGCGTGTTAGTGCTCTTGATCGCATACGTGGGCTGCCTAAGCTTAAAGGGGACAAATAAATTGTGTGCTCTTCTTGTAGACATGCTAAGATGGTTGCAGGTTCACATACTCCTCTCACAATGATCATGACAACTGAACCATGTCAACTTTTGCATCTTGACACCGTAGGACCTTCACGAGTTCAATCCTTCGGAGGTAAATGGTATGTTCTGGTTATTGTTGATGATTATTCTAGATACTCTTGGGTTTACTTTATGGCGTCTAATAATGAAGCTTTTAGTCACTTTAGGACTTTATTTCTTAGATTATCAATTGATCACCCATGATCTTTAAAGGCAATTAGAAGTGATAACGGAACTGAATTTTAAAATCAATCTTTTGATCACTTTTGTGCTGAAAATGGAATAGATCATCAACTTTCTTCACCATATGTACCCCAACAAAACGGTGTTGTAGAAAGAAAGAACAGAACCTTAGTTGAGATGGCTAGGACTATGCTTGATGAATATCAAACTCCTAGGAAATTTTGGGTTGATGCGTCAGCAACCACTTGTTATGTCTCAAATCGTGTTTTCTTGCGTGCTAAGCTAGGTAAAACACCATATGAGCTTCGGTTTGGACATAGGCCTAGTGTTACACACTTTCGGGTCTTTGGTTGCAAATGCTTTGTTAAGAAACATGGTAACCTTGATAAATTTGAACCTAGATCCATTGATGGCATGTTTCTTGGTTATCCATCTCATACTAGAGGCTACCGTGTGCTTTTACTTGACACTAACAAAATTGTGGAGACTTGTGAAGTGTCTTTTGATGAAGCTAGCCTAGGTACTAGCTCCGGTGTTGCAGGAACAGATACGTATCCTCAGGGGGAGGGTATTTTCGAAGATGAAGAAGAGCCGGTGATACTGCCTGGTAGTTCCGAAGCTGACACGTGTCCAGCTCCGGACATTGAACAAGCTCCAGTTATCACCTCTGCTGGTCCTGATCGTCCAAAAGTCACAAGATCATCAATCTACGATGAACCTAATGAAGAAGAAGCTTGTGAGACATCTGTTCCCCTACGTTTTTACAAAGATCATCCCCCACAACAGATGATTGGAAGCTTGCACGAACGAGTCACACGGTCCAGGTTTTGCGGTCCAAACTCTCATGCTCATTCTGCTTTTGTTGCTTCTTTTGAACCCAAAGATATATCACACGCACTCACTAATGAATTTTGGATTATTGCCATGCAAGAAGAGTTAGAAAATTTTGAAAGAAACAATGTTTGGAAACTTGTACCTCCACCTCAAGGTCACACTTTAATTGGAACTAAATGGGTATTTAAAAATAAACAAAGTGAGGATGGGGTTGTGGTTAGGAATAAGGCTAGGTTGGTTGCTCAAGGTTTCACTCAAGTTGAAGGTCTAGATTTTGATGAAACTTTTGCTCCTGTTGCTAGATTAGAAGCCATAAGAATTTTGTTAGCTTTTGCAGCATCTAAAGGTTTTAAGCTATATCAAATGGATGTTAAAAGTGCTTTTCTTAATGGCTACATAGATGAGGAGGTTTATGTCAAACAACCACCGGGTTTTGAAAATCCAGATTTTCCTAATCATGTTTACAAACTGTCCAAAGCCTTATACGGTCTCAAACAAGCCCTTAGAGCATGGTATGATAGGTTAAAAACATTCTTACTTGAAAAGGGGTTTACCATGGGCATGGTTGATAAAACTCTTTTTGTGCTTAAGCATGGCAATGACTCATTATTTGTTCAAGTGTATGTGGATGATATTATCTTTGGTTGTGCTTCTCATGATCTTGTGTCCAAGTTTTCAGCAATGATGAGTTCCGAATTTGAAATGAGTATGATGGGTGAACTCACTTACTTTTTGGGGCTGCAAATCAAACAAACCAAGGAGGGTACCTTTGTGCATCAAACGAAGTATACCAAAGACCTCCTAAGGCGCTTCAACATGGACAAAAGCAAGCCTCTTCGGACACCAATGGGAACAGCAACAACACTTGAACTTGATGAAGATGGTGAATCCGTGGATCAAAAAGAATATAGAAGCATGATCGGATCACTTTTGTACCTCACGGCATCAAGACCGGACATACAATTCAGCGTATGTCTTTGTGCACGGTTTCAAGCTTCCCCACGTGTTTCACATCGTCAAGCCGTCAAAAGGATTCTCAGGTACTTACATGGAACCCAAGAATTTGGCATTTATCTTCCTTCTTCCTCAACTGTTACTTTGAAAGCTTTTTCGGATGCTGATTTTGGGGGTTGTAGGATTGATAGGAAAAGTACTTCCGGTGTTTGTCATTTTCTTGGTAATTCTCTTGTTGCTTGGTCCTCTAGAAAACAAAATTCAGTTGCACAATCCACAGCCGAATCTGAATATGTAGCTGCTGCTAGTGCTTGCTCACAAATTCTTTGGATTGTTCAAGCACTTAAGGACTATGGGGTTGATCTAGATAGTGTTCCACTGTTTTGTGATAACACTAGTGCTATTTGCATTGCTAAAAACCCCGTGCAACATTCTAGAACTAAGCACATTGACATTAGGTATCACTTTCTCCGAGATAACGTTGAAAAAGGAAACATTGTGCTTCACCATGTAGATACCGAACAACAATTGGCTGACATTTTTACAAAACCTTTGGATTTCACTCGTTTTTGTTACATTCGTAGTGAAATAGGGGTTATACATCATCATGGCTTAAATTGAGGGGGAGTTTTTTTTTGAAACTTGGGAAGTCTATGTGTGAATCTGAAATTAAAATAATATGAGCATAGTATTTCATACATATATGACTTTTTGATTCCCTTTACATGCTGAAAGTTCTTACTACATTACTCGTGTTATACATTTTGTAGTTTTTGCCATGTCTAGTAATTGGAATAATTACTTACACTAAAATCTGGTCATGGTCGAACTTTCTTGCTGTTTTGAACTTGTTGCATGCTCACAAATGCTTTTAATCATTAAGAATTTATCAAGTAATCAACTCACATGTTGAGTTTTTATGAACAAATATAAATTGAGAAAAGATCAAGAGAATATGCATGCATCGCACTTCTTCTTTTGAGATGGCTTGTCATTGCACTTAGATATGAACTTGGAAGAAGTTGTGTATGACTAAAACCATGTCCTTAAGCTTCTGATTGTCAAATGACATAGGCTTGGCTTGGTTGCTTAGAATAAGGCAGATGCGCATATAATCTCTTGCAAATATCATATGATATAAATTTATGCTTTGAAAAATACTAAAATGCAGCAACTAGTGTCATGCTATCAGGTTTTGAAATAGTTAAGTTTGTGAGATCATGACTTGCTTAAATTGAAAATTACATTTTATCTCTAGCATGGCTTACACTACTTTATGTATTTCATTGATGTGATAATGTAAAGTACTTGATAGTATGACTTGGATGAGCTTTGTTTATATGTATATGTTATAATATGCTCATAACAACTCAAGTTGGAGAGAAAATTTGTTTATATGCTCATGACTTGCTGAATACATTGTCAAAGGGGGAGAGATAAGCATGAAGAGAAAGAGAATATGGATATAAGGAGAGATAATAAAGGGGGGAGATTTTCATTTACAAAAAGGGGAGAAATTGCTTTCAAAACTTTTATGTGAATAAGCCAATGTTCGGATTTTAAATGGTGTTGCCAATGCATTCATCAAGGGGGAGATTGTAAGACCTATGTGTGCTGAATACATTGGCTTGTAGTGAATACACTTGGCTTTGATGATAAAAGTTTTGAATATCACCAAAACACCTTTTTATCAAGGTCCGACTCTAGCTCCGAGCTATAGTAAGGTCAGATCATAGGTCCGACTTGTTTTGGGTAGCTCCGGCTACGTTAGATGCTAGGTCCGGCTTCCTGGTAAAGTCCGACTAGCTTTGGTTAGCTCCGGTGAATCTTTAGCTCCGGCATGTCTTTGATAGCTCCGACATATACTTGATAGCTTCGGCATATACTTGATAGCTCCGGCATGCTTTTGCTAAGCTTCAACGTACTTTGTCTAGCTCCAGTTTTTGGGTTGACTAGGTTTGACTAGTTTTTTGGTAAGCTCCGGTGCTAGGATCTACTAGTTTTGGTAAGCTCTGGCGCTAGGTTCTACTATCTTTTGATAGCTCCGGCTCAAGCTCCGGGTTGCTCTGGCAAGGTCCGGAACTTGACCGAAGTGTTTCTGCTTTTCATTTGCAATGTTTCGTACTTGCTTTACATTGTTGGAAAGATTGCTTAGTATATATTTGCTAAGTTTTTTGTGCGTTTTGGATGATATGGTTGATATCGTTTCTACTGTGGTTTTGCAACATGCTTATGTGAGGTGCTCACATAAGGTGTTGTGTTCGGAACTAACTTGAGTCAAGTCGAGGACTTGGGCTCGTATGGATTGTTTGTTTGTTCATGTGCAAGTGTTGCTTGAGTTCAAGTCATGGCTGGTGACAGGATCCATTGGACTAGTCTCAGGAGGAGATGAGGTTCCAACAACCAAGTTCGGGAGGAACTGTGGTTGAGCTGATTAGGAGGTCGCGCAGGATGATTGAATCAAGGGAAGTTCATATGAAGGTCAAAGGAAGGTGTCCGCACGTGTGCATGAGGTGCATGATGTGGCAATATGCTTCTAGAGATGGATTATGGAAGGAAGATCTGATCGGAAGGATCAGATCGTATTGGTTGAAGACTTAGGCTGCTAGCTGAGTCGGTTATGGCTCGGTATGGAAATATCGAGTTGGTTATGTTAGGATTTCGTGTGGGTCACGAATTTTAGTTGTTTAGGAATGTGGGATACGTTCCTAAGGTGTTTGGAAGTCTTAAGACTGCTTCTATCTGCGTATAGAAGAGTCCTAAGCAGTTATAGAAAGTTCCGATTGTGATTGGATTAGGATTGGAGTCCTAGTTGAGATTGGGATGGCCTAAGGGCTGGTTATATAAGCAAGGGAAGGCCAAAGCTCGTGTGAGACGACTTTGGGGCTGTTCCTCTTGTGTTCTATTGAATAAAATTCATAGTTTGAAGGAACTTTTGTGCCTTGTTCGTCCGACTTGTTCCAGACAAGTTTTACTCGTCAAGTTTCTGGACAACACTACCTTTCGTCGGTGGTTTTATCATAACTCGAGTTTTATAGATCCAATTGACGTGATTCTTTTGGGTTGTCTTCACAACTTGATTGTCTATCATCTGTAAAAATTTCACGGTCATTGGATTTGTAGTTTCTGAGCTACACGAGTTTCTTTGCAGCATTCCAGAAACTGTTTTTCTCGGGTAGGTCAGATTGACCATAGTCTGATCTTTCGATCATAACTTGAGTTTTTCTCGACGGATCTGAGTAATTCTTTTTGTGTTGTCTTCCTGACTTGATTATCTCTGATATATATCACTTTTGTCACGGTGAAACACGTTTTAGATTAGTCTCATACACGATTTCTTTAACAAATTGTTTTTCTACCGAAGGGATTAGGGTTTTATTGTTTCCGCTGCGTAAGATTTTTAAATCTACCATTCACCCCCCTCTGGTAGCTTTTATGTGCTCTTCGATCCTACAGGGTCATGTGTATGATCAAAGAAGGCCAAGGCATACACATACACATACACATACACACACACACACGCTTGAACTCTCTTAATTCTCAGAATACGATCAACACACCAAGAGAAGAACAAGGGGAAACACATCTCGTCATCGTTCTTATTGTGGCCTCGTCCTCTTGGCTCGATGGCCGCATCGTCAAGCAACAACAAAGATAGAGTAGAAGGTATTAGAAGTGTTCTTGTGCCATTTGAGAGATAGCGCTTGATGTTCATATTGTATTTAGTTTTCTCCATGTAATTCGAGATGATTTAGTGGCTATTTGATCTTTGGGCACCCTTTTGATTCTAACAATGGTATAAAAGCCTTTTAGACCACTAATCATTTTGAATTGAGTTTTGATCGAAATTTTTTGCTGCAAGTTTTGAAGGTCCAGACTTGTCCGGTCCATGGACCGGACTAGTCCGGTATGCCACAATGAAGTGGTTAGGTTTTTCGGATAAGGGCATTTTGACGAGTTCATCTGATTGAAAACCAATTAAGCACTTTGGATTAAAATCCATTGTGAAAATTAAGTTGATTTGGTAAGATGGTAAGATTAAGTTTCCCTTTTGGGTATTTTGGCATTTTCCGTTTTTTATATGAAACTCTTCTGGTGTTGGCCGGACTAATCCGGAATAGTACGGACCAAACTTGAAAAGTTCAATAAATAACAGATCAAATGTTTTCAAAAGGTATCGAACTTGTCCGGTCATGATTCTGTTTAAGTTCGGACTTGTCCGGCCTATGGATTGGACTAGTTCGAAAAGCATACTGTAAGAGTTTGGACTAGTCTAGCCATGTGCAGACTAGTCTATGCTATACAATTAAGTTTGCTTATTTAATTAAGCTTCCGTTGTGAATTAAGTTTATATTGTCATAGCAATTTGGTCGAGTAGCAAAATCGAAAGATAAGTTGCTATGTCAATTTAAGTTGCATGGAATTCAATTGAGTAACCAAAGTGAAAAAAAGAATTGTCATGTTTTTAAGCTATATTAATGTCATTATTGGCCGAGTAACCGAAGCGAAAGGCATTAATGACATTTCTTTCTAAGTACATAGTAATTTGGACGAGTAACCATAGGGAAAGATAAATTACTATGTATTTCAGTTGGTCTTCAGTGTTGAGTTTTAATGTCATTATTGGCTGAGTAACCAAAGTGAAAGGCATTAATGACATTCTTTTTCTAAGAACATAGTAATTTGGTCGAGTGACCAAAGCGAAAGATAAATTACTATGTTGATTTTCAGTTATTCTCAAATGATGAGTTTTGGTCAATTAACCAAAGTGAAAGATAAAACTCATCATTTTCTTATGATTAACATCTATGCATTCTTCTTGATTTTGTCTTTTGATTACAAAGTTCCTCCAATGCGAATTCAACACTGAGTTTCATCGCTTCTATTGATCCACTCAATGGAAGCAATTATGGGAGATGGCGAGAGAAGTTGGAGATTGCTTTAGCAGTCTCTGAGATAGACTTGGCTCTCACTACTCATATCCAGTTGCACCGGTAGAACCAATAAGAAATAATGATGAAACTCAGAAAGACTTTGCTGTGAGGACAAAGGAATATACTACTGAGTTATTGGCTTATGACATTGATTGTTATAAGTGGAAGAAATCAAACAAGAAATGTTTGATGGTGATTAAGGGCACTATCACTGAGGCCATTCGGGGAGCAATCCCTAAATGTGAAACTGCTATTGAATATCTTCAAAGGATAGAGAATCAGCTCACTGGTTCTTCTAAGGCCACAGCAAGCACTTTTATCAAGAGGCTTGTCACTGAAAAATATCATGGAGGTGGTGTGCGTGAGCACATCTTAACGATGACAAATATGGCTGCAAAGCTTAAGCCTATGGATTTGGGGATTAAAGATGAGTTCATTGTGCATCTCATCATTACCTCACTTCCTAAGAATTTGAGACTTTTTTCATCAACTACAACTCTCAACCTGAACTATGGAACATCGAAAAACTCATGGGTATGTGTGTTCAGGAGGAAGAGAGGATTAAGTCCCTTCACGTTAATGATGCTATTAATTACGTGAAGGGAAAAGGTAAGGCTAAGAAGAATTATTCTTCTAAGCAATCTTTTATGTATCATGGTTCTTCTCATCATGATAAAGATAAGGGTAAGGCTCCACAAAGCGATCCTTACCATAAATATGTGAAAGTGGGAAAAGATCAGTGCCGATTTTGTTTAGACAAAGGTCACCATGAGAAGGATTGCATAGGCTTCCTTAAATGGTGTTTCAAAAATGGTAATGATTTGTGACCTTTGTTGATAAATCCCTGCTTTTAGATTATACACCATCTACTTGGTGGATTGACTCAGGTGCCACTGTGCACATTTGTAATTTGTTGCAAGGGTTAAATATGAGGAGGACCCTAGAAAGAGGGGAAAGGGTCATTAAAGTTGCTGATGGCCATGAAGCTGAAGTGAAAGCCATTGGAGATTATCCATTAGTATTAAGAAATGGCTTTGTACTTAAACTTTAGGATGTATTATATGTACCCTCTTTAAGTAGAAATCCGATCTCAGTATCATGCTTAGATGATAATGGTTATGTTTGCTAGTTTGGCAAAGAGAAATGTGTAACTAAGTTTGATAATAAGATTGTCGGTGTTGCCATAAGATAAAGCATACTATACTTATTGTCTATGCATGATGATATTAATATTGTAAGCGACAATTAGTTTTCCTCACATCAGGGTAAGCGTAAGAGAATCGATTCTGAAATGTCTTCGAAATTACAGCATTGTCGCTTAGGCCATATTTCGAGGGGGAATTGAACAATTGTTTTCACAATCGATTCTTCCTCATCTGAATTTTTTGGATTCAGATGAATGCATACACTGCATTAAGGGAAATTTATTAAGAAAATTAAGAAAGGTACCATACGTAGTGCGAGAATTTTGGAATTAATGCATACGAACATTTGTGGTCCATTTCCTGTAGTATCTGTTGATGGTTTTGATTCATTCATAACCTTCATGGATGACTATTCTCGCTATGGCTATTATTATCCAATTAAGGAACACTCTGAAGCGTTGGATAAAATTAAGATATTTAAGGCTGAAGTTGAAAATCAGCACAACACTATGTTCAAAATCGCTATGGTTACTACAGTCGTCATACCCCGTATGGCCAAGTTCCTGGACCATTTGCTCGGTTCTTACAGGAAAATGGCATAGTAACACAGTTCCACACTGGGCGAGCCTCAGCAAAATGGAGAAGCGGGACGACGCAACCGTACGCTAATGCATATGGTTAGATCCATGTTAAGTCCATCAGATTTGCCGGTTAGCTTATGGATGGAGGCATTAAAAACCACAATTCATATGCTAATTTGGGTTCCTACTAAGTCGGTGCCTAAAACCCCGTATGAGTTGTGGACAAGACGTAAGCCCTCATTAAGTTATATGCATATATGGGGCTGTCCCGCTGAGGCTAAGATGTGTAACCCAAACATTGGTAAGTTGGATGCTAAGAAAATAAGTTACCATTTTATTGGCTATGCAGAAAAGAGTAAGGGATATCATTTCTACTATCCATAACAATATACTAAGTTTGTAGAAACATGGCATGCCGTTTTTTTAGAGGATGCCATGATCATGGGGAGTACGGTAAGACGAGAAATTAATCTTGAAGAGAAGCGAGTTTATGTACCCACTCCTATGATTCAAGAACCATATTTCTCATTACTTACTGCTATTTAATCATCAGTGCCTATTGATAAAGATTCAACACATGTTGTTAGTTTTCCATTGACAACGGAATTATTAAGAGAGGTTGAACATTCTGAGCCCTTGTCACTAATAATGAAGAGCAACAACATCCTCAAAAAGAGGAAAATGTGCAATTAAGAAGATCTCAACGAGAAAGAAAATCGGCCATTCCAGACGATTATGAGATCTATTTGAGTGAGGCAATTCAAATGGAAGGTGGTCGCACCACATTTGAAGAAGCTATGAGAAGTCCTCAATCATCTGAATGGTGTTAAGCCATGGAGGATGAAATGAGGTCTATGGAAGCAAACAAAGTCTGGGATTTAGTTGAGATTCATAATGGATCCAAAACAGTATGCTCTAAATGGGTCTACAAAATTAAACGTGACTCCAAAGGGAATATTGATAAGTTTAAGGCCAGACTTGTTGCAAAAGGCTTCACTCAAAGAGAAGGGATTGATTATAATGAGACATTTTCATCCGTCTCAAGTAAGTATTCATTTAGAATCATTGTGACATTAGTTGCACATTATAATTTAGAATTACATCAGATGGATGTAAAGACGGCGTTTCTCAGTGGTGATCTATAAGAGAATGTCTATATGACACAACCGAAAGATTTTGTTGTTAAGGGTAAGTAACATATGGGATGCCACTTAAGAAATTCCATCTATGGACTTAAACAAGCATCAAGGCAGTGGTATCTCGAGTTCGATGAGACAATAAGAAAGTTTAGGTTTTAAGAAAATGAGGAGGACAATTGCATTTATGCTAAGTTTAAGAACGGGAAATTTATTTTCCTCGTGCTTTATGTAGATGATATACTACTTGCAAGTAGTGATGTCAATCTACTATCAGAAACTAAGAAGTTCTTGTCCTCTAATTTTGATATGAAAGATCTTGGTGAAGCGTCATATGTATTGGGCATAGAAATTCACCGATATAGAAATGAGGGGGTATTAGGCTTATCACAAAAGGCATACTTAGAGAATGTACTGAGAAAGTAGTACAATATGCATAAGAGTAAGCCTTCGCCTGCACCGATTGTCAAGGGCGATAAGTTTTGAAACTTTTAGTGTCCCAGGAACCAGTATGAGATCAATCAAATGAAATCGGTTCCATATGCTTCTGCTGTCGGAAGTCTTATGTATGCTCAAGTCTGTACTCGCCTTGACTTAGATTATGTGACTGGAATGCTTGCAAGATATCGTGCCAATCCAGGGATTGATCACTAGAAGACAGTTAAGAAAGCTTTAAGATATGCGCAAGGCACAAAAGGCCTCATGTTGACGTATAGTAAGTTAGATCCACTTGAAGTAGTGGGATATAGATTTAGATTTCGCTGGTTGTGTGGATACTAAGAAATCCACATCAGGTTATATATTCACCCTCGCGAATGGAGCCATTTCGTGGAAAAGCTCCAAACAAACCGTCATTGCATCGTCCACAATGCATGCCGAGTTTGTTGCATGTTATGAGGCCACCGGGCAGGCTGTTTGGCTTAAGAAATTTTTACCCGATCTTAGAGTGGTCGACAACATTAAAAACCCACTTAAGTTATACTTCGATAATGAGCCTACAGTATTTTACTCTCACAACAATAAGTTGAGTGGTGCTGCCAAACACATCGACATTAAGTTTTATGTTGTGAAAGGTCGAATCCAGGATCATACCATAAATCTTGAGCATATAAGTACCAAGTGTATTCTTGCGTATCTGCTAACAAAAGGTCTTCCACCCAGCGTGTTCAGTGAACACGTAGCTGACATGGGTTTAAGGGAGAACCTATGATCACTGGATATTTAGGGGCCAAGTAAGAGTAAGGTTCATTTTTAAGTGTGAGATGTATTGTGGTCTTCAAGTCTAACAGTACGTAAATGGTTGTTGTGATGCTTCGTGCCCTATATGTCAAGCATCAGAAAATGGACACTAGTTTAGTATTAAGTAAGTTGGTAAGTTTCAGATTCGAGTTCAAGGGGAAGAATGTTAGAAGTACCAGACTTGTCCGGTATTGAGACCGGACTAGTCTGGTGATGTCCAGTAAGGGTAATCGGACTAGTCTGGACCCATACAGGACTAGTCCTGTGTTGTCCAGTAAGGGTAACCGAACTAGTCTGGACCCTGACCGGACTAGTTCGGTCAGTTCAGTCACTGTCATTTTGAACTCGAAATTGACATGTGTTCTAATTGAAAGGACACAACCCACTAAATGTTTGGCTCGATAGCCGCATCGTCAAGCAACAACAAAGATGGAGGAGAAGGTATTAGAAGTGTTCTTGTGCTATTCGAGAGATAACACTTGATGTTCATATTGTATTTAATTTTCTCCTTGTAATTCGAGATGATTTAGTGTCTATTTGATCTTTGGGGTCTCTTTTGATTCTAACAGGCTGGACCTGGCTTGTGTGGTACCACAATTGTCGATGCGGACAGCGATGAAAGCCAGCCCATGTCAACCAGCGATGGCAATGTGCTCATCTTGGGCTATGTCCGACTCACAACCACCGGATCCTGCCGAATCTGGATTCTGCAGGCCACCCCGTCGATGGGAACATGAAGGTGGGGATTGACGTGTGAAAGGGGAGAGGAACACAATAGCTTTGTCACCATCTTGACTAATCATGATTTTTAGTGGACTGGTTACCGGCATGCTCACCAGCTAGTGGGTGCCTTGCCAACGTACCCATTGAACTGACTCTTCAATCCACGTTCGATAGGGATGAGGAACCATGATGGCGCCGGCGAGGGGCAACAAGATTTGGCAGCTCCGACCATCGCCCCTCTCGCCATGGGTGACTGAGAGGTGAGGCCGCTGCACTGCCATAGCGCCATCGACCCAGCAAAGCTCTTACTCCAACATGAGTGGTTCCGCCAACGGTGCGCCTGATGCATGAAAGCAATAGCTGGTAAGTGTGGAGAAGAGAGGGATGGTGCTGGGTAGCCAGATGGTGGAGGCGAGCAGACTAGAGAGGTTGTAGGTTCGCACTCCAATTGGACAGGGGAGAGAAGCAGAAGCGATGGCCATGAACCGTATAGATTGGATAGGGGCGACAGAGGTACTGGACGAAGAATCGCATGGCAATAGAGCAGTGAGGCCTTGGATGATGCATCCGTGGAATGAGAGAGTTGGTTGGTATAGAAGAAGCTTGGCTTTCTGATTCATTAGTCTCCACATCAATTTATACACAGGGATCTATTCCACATTGCGCGCTCGGGAAGCTAACAACATTCAGTTGTATTAAAACAAACTCGATAACAGAAACAGGAAGACTTATCTATTTCTACACCCTCCCACAGTCTGAGCTTTCGTGGGTACAATACACACACCAGTTTGGAATTCCTCGAAGACCGAAGTTGGGAGTCTCTTTGCCATGATATCAGCAAATTGCTGATCTGTGGGCACTTTGAGTACTTTGATTTCCTGAAGCGCAACCTTCTTATGAACAATGTGAATATCCAGCTCTATATGCTTTGTTCAACGATGATGCACTGGGTTTTGACTGAGATAGACAGCAGAGAAATTATCACTATAGATAATTGTTGCCTTGTCGAGATGAACATGCAGTTCCTTAAGCAGCTGCCTCGACAAGCAACATTCAGCTGCTGCATTAGCTACAGCATATATAGGCTTCTGCACTTGATTAGGACACAGTTGTCTGTCTCTTTGATAACCAGGAAATGAGTGAATCTCGAAGGAATACGCAATAGCCTGAATGGATCATCGTGTATCAGGGCACCTGACGCAATCGGCATCTGAATAAACTGTCGGGGCTATGTCAGTGGAAGCTCGAAATGATCGTTTTGACAAGAGCCCAATGGCTACTTCGTGGTTCTTGCATATGTAAACAAACTTGTTGTAAACATATGTGATGTCTGGCCGGGTAATTGTCAAATACTGTAGGGCACCGGTTATACTTCGATACACAAAAGCATCATCGACCAGAACACCTCATTGGAGGAAACTTTGAGTTTGGTGTCAACGGGTTTAATGACTTGCAGTTGAGAATACTTGCACATTCCAATATGTCTTCTGCATATTTTGCTTGATCAAGAAGAAAACCATCATCAGAGCGCTGCACATGAATCCCAAGTAAATATTTTGGAGGGCCAAGATCCTTCATCGCAATTTTCTGATGAACATGTTGTACAACTTTTCTGAAGCACTGTGGATGATGTTGTGAGCATGATGTCATCAACATAGAGTAGGAGACAAGCCATGTCATTGTCTTGCCAATAACAAATAATGATGAATCTGAATAAGTTGATTTGAGCCCCATTGAGACAAGTTCACATGAAAAGGTTTGAAACCAAGCACGAGGAGCTTCTTTGAGTCCGTACAGTGACATGTATAACAAGCACACATACTCAAGGTGATCTTTATCAACAAAACCACCCGGTTGATGACAATAAATCTTCTCTGACAAGTTACCTTGGAGAAAAGCATTTTTCATGTCCAGTTGGTGCACCGGCCAATGGCATGAAGAACCAAGATGTAATACTGTTCTGATGGTTGCAGGCTTCACAATAGGAGAGAAAGTTTGATCAAAATCTATCCCCGACTGCTGAGTGAAACCACGCACCACCCAACACACTTTACGATGCTCCAGTGATGCGTCAGCTGTATACCATTTTCTGAAGATCCATATACCAGTGATAATATTTGCACCACGTGGTCTTGGAACAAGAACCCATATTTTCATGAAGTGCTTTCATTTCCTCTTTGGCTTGAAGCCATTCTAGGTGATGCAAAGCTGCTCGTACTGACCTTTGGTGGAGGTTCTTGAGTGACAGCAATATGAGCATATCTTGGGTTGGGCACATAAATGCCATCATGTGCAAGGGTGACCATGGAGTGATGTGTTAACCATGGGCTGCAGTGATGGATCATATGGAGCAGATGATGGAGAACATGCTGTTGACCTGGCAGCAGATGGTAGTGTGGCGGAGGGAGTGGACACATAAGCTGTGGGCATAGATGTCAGAGTCATCAGTTGAGGTTGTAGTCCACTCTGCACCATAGTGTTTCCCAAGCCACGTGAAATCACGTGTGAAGCACATCGACCTGGCACAGGGATGAAGACTGGGTACATGGCAGATGCAAGAGATGGATCCGACTGAACAACCTTCTGACTTATTGTCATATCCCTGAAAGGAAATGTAGTTTCATCAAAAACAACATGTTGTGATGTTAGAACACATTATATTTCGGGACTATACACTGCTACAATAAGCCTCATCACAGGCGGCTCCAAACCTATTATCACAAACGGCTTTTAAAACCGCCTGAAACGAAGAGTCTATGATAATCCGCAATTTCACAGGCGGAGAAGTGATACCGCCTGTGAAGACATATTATCATAGGCGGTTCTTTACTTAGGCTAGCCGCCTGTGAAGATACATTATCATAGGCGGGTCGTGCAGCATATATAACCGCCTGTGATAAATGTCTTATCACAGACGGGTATTGAAGCATAACTAACCGTCTATGATAATGTGTCTTCACAGACGGGTATTGAAGCATAACTAACCGTCTATGATAATGTGTCTTCACAGACGGGTACTGAGGCATAACTAACTGCCTATGATAACGTTTCTTCACAGACGGGTATTGAGGCATAACTAACCGTCTATGATAATTTGTCTTCACAGACGGATATTGAAGCATAACTAACCGCCTATGATAATTTGTCTTCACAGACGGGTATTGATGCATAACTAACCGTCTATGATAATGCTGTTATCACAGACGGACGTTTACCTACATCAGCCGTCCGTGAAGACCGTTTAACGAAGTCGGTTTCTACCATAACAGTACCGCCTATGAAAATTAGGTTATCACATATGTTTCTTTACTTGTATCTAGCCGCCTGTGATAATTATTTTTCACAGTCATGCCTAGCCGTTGGTTAATAACCGCCTGTGATAAGGTATAACCTATGCAGTACTACTGCTGTTATTTCTAATTTCCAGGTCAATTCAATATAATCACAGAACAAAAAAACAAAAATATCGTCACAGAACAAAAGTCAACAATATTATCATCACAGAAGTCAATTTCACTAAAACAATATACATATGTACAAGTTACAGATACAATTCATCTCAAAGTTTACAAGTTTTTACTAAAAATTGTTTCTATTGGCATAGTCGCAAAGTTCTGGCACAATTTTCATCAAAGAACTTCTTTTTTTTGTGCAAAATTTTGCGACGCATGAACTGACAGAGTTCAGAAGCAATCCTATCGGCTCCTCCGTCAGGAATACTTCTACAAACCGGTCATTCTTCGTTCAGATTCTTCGTGTGCTGCAATATAACACATAACAAGATTTAGAATGTGTTGGTTTGAACAATCTCGAAGTATAGATCAAAGTGAGAGTATACAGGAATTTAGTTGGTATAGATCAAAGTGAGGGTTGCGCTGATTACATCAAAGATGGAAAATCGATAGGTGTGCCTATACCGGTACATGAGGGTAGACTACGTGGGAGAGGCAAAGTGGGTAAGAAAACTTTTATTGTTCAAGATTACAAGAATGTACACCGTGCACATTTTGGTGTACTACAACAGCTCGCAATAGCTGAGCCGTACATCGAGGAACACCAAATTGAGCTTCGTGATAAAAACCAAGACCGCACAGAGGACTGGATCATGAAAGATCACAGAAGATGTTTCACTGAATGGTTAATAGACAAAAATATATCATACGGAAACACTATAGAAGAGGCAACAATGACGAAGTTAGCTTCTGGCCCATCTGCTTTGGTAACATCATGGCAAGCATATGACATCAATGGTTACACATTTTACACTAAAGAAAAAGACGATAACAGTGTTGCACAAAATAGTGGTGTTCGTATTGAGGCTTATGATTCACAAGGGCAGAAGACCACATACTTCGGGTTCATAGAGGAAATATGAGAACTCGATTATGGCGAAAGAATGGTAATGCCTGTATTTAAGTGCCAATGGGTCAAACATCCTGATGGTTTGAAAGTGGACAATTACGGGCTGACACTGGTAGACTTGAATTAAGTGGGTTACAAAGATGACCTGTGGGTTATCGCCGATAATGTTGCACAAGTTTTTTATGTTCAAGATCCAGAAACTGAGAAGTTGCACGTAGTTGTTTCTGGAAAGCAAAATATTGTTGGGGTTGAGAATGTGAGAGATAATGAAGAGGAATATAATCAGTATGAAGAGATGTACCTTTTCACCGAACCAGAAAACATCAAGCGCGTAGAGAGAAGCATTAAAAAGAATTTGAAACCCTATATGCGAGAAGATGTAAATGCTGGAAAAAATGTATATGGCAATGCGAGATGATATATATTGTATATATTTGTATCTTCTGAAATCAACTTAGAACAATGTTGGTATATGGATTGTGTCCTTTTGCATTTGTGTACATATGCGTTTGGACTCAATAATTTGGAAGTTTGGAAGTTTGGTATTTCAGATAATGATGTCTAGGGCGTGTAGCCGATTGAAGGAGGAGCGCTTAGCGTGGCGCAAGAACCATCCCCATGTATGTACATATGGCACACCGGTCCCATGGTTGTATATACATATATATCTGTAATGGACTGATGAACTTAACTGTAGTTTGTTTTTTCGTCTTGTTTGTTTTTGGTATTTTCAGTTTCTCCGCATAGGGTTTCTCTGCGAAGCCTGAATCGGGAGATTTATTGAAGTGGCAGTGCATCGTCCCCGATAAAGAAGGGGTAAGTCATGAAGAACAAGCACAATATGAGTTTAACCATCATCCTCCTATTAATAAATTTCTTTTGCAGACTGAATGGGAAGATGGTTACTACCCCCTGACAATCTCCTTCTCTGAGGACTATCCTTTGGTGCCTCCAAGATGCACCTTTCCAATTGGGTTCTTCCACCCAAATGTCCATCGTTCGGGAGCACTCTGCATCGGGATTCTCGATCAAGAGACTGTAAGATAGACCTATTTTGTTCATGTAATTATTACTTATAATTGTTGTTGAACTTATTTGAACTGGTTTCTTATATTGCTTAAATTATATTTGTAGGGGTGGTGCAGTGCTTTTACAATCAAAACTATACTACTTGAAGTTCAGAGTTTGCTGCATCAGCCAAATGTGCCTGATGTTGAAAATGATTGCTATAATCTACTTATCAAGGTTAGATGACACTTTGACTTAGTGACCAATGTAGGTTATTCATTCCTCCTTCGACATTTGTTAATTTAAATAATGTCAATATTTTCAGGATCCAGCAGAATATAAGAGACGTGTTCGGGAGCAAGCAGGACGGTACAATTTAGATTGATCGATGGGAGCTTCATCGTCGATATCTACAATGAATGTAGCATGATTTTTGTTCAGTGTGAAGAAATTATCTTTGAACAATTGTAAAGCCTCTAATGGTGTATTATCACAATTAAGCCAGCCGAACTGGTGATCGAGCATTTCCTATAATGCATTACTGTACTAGTATCTGCTCATCTGTGTTTTTTTCCTGATACAATTTTCCCTGCAACGACTACATACGGTTGTGATAATTGCACACTACATCCCTGTAATTTCAATGAAAACCACTTGTGATAATTGAACAACTGCATACGGTTCTTAAACAATGACCGCCACTAAAAATACATGATCTTCTCAGACCGTTGTTAACCAAGAACCGTCTATGAAGTTCATTGCATTACAGACGATTATTAATTAAGAACCATCTACGAAGATCATGTATTTACCCAGGCGGTTGTTTTTTGAAATCCGTCTGTGAAGTTCATTGCATTACAGACGGTTCTTAATTAAGAACCGCCTATGAAGATCATGTATTTACCCAGGCGGTTGTTTTTTAAAATCCGTTTGTGAAGTTCATTGCATTACAGACGGTTCTTAATTAAGAACCGCCTATGAAGATCATGTATTTACCCAGGCGGTTGTTTCTTAAAATCCGTCTGTGAAGTTCATTGCATTACAGACGGTTCTTAATTAAGAACCGTCTGTGAAGATCATGTATTTACCCAGACGGTTGTTCTTTAAAATCTGACTGTGTTGTTCTGTCATCACAGGCGGTTATTATATCATTCGTCATCACAGTCGCATATTTTTAAGGACCGCCTGTGTTTGAAAATTTGAGGCGTCTGTAAAAATGTTTTTTGTAGTAGTGATAGCAATGGATCCTTTGGATTCAGCTGGATATCCTACGATGATACACGGAGAAGAGCGAGGAACCAGTTTATGAGAAGCAGTAGAGTTATGTTTGGGTAAATAGACTTCCCAAGACTTCTATGTGATCATAGCTTAGCGGTCGCCCGAGGAGAAGCTGATGAGGTGTGATGTTATGCCGAGCACGATATGGTGTACAGTTCAGCAAAGAAGTGGCAGTAGCTAGAGCATCGGGCCAGAATTGTAACAGTGCACCAGCATGGAGAAGTAGTGTTCTCATACTATCATTGAGGGTGTGTAGCACACGTTCCGCGTGACACTTTGTTCAGATGTGTATGGACATGTAAGGTGAAGAAATATGCCATATTTTTTTGCAAAAAAGGTGCATTATGCATGACTATCAAACACCTTGCCCGTTATATGTTTGGATACACACGATTGGCCTTCAAAATTGAGTTAGAACAAAGACATGGAAGGAGATTAATGTGGGTAGCACATCATACTTATAATGAAAAGGGAAGGTCTTCACGAAATGTGAAAAATCATCAAGAATCACAAGATAATACTTAAAACCCGAGTTGTTACTTATTAAAGATGTCCATACATCACACCAATGCAAGAGTTGAAAAGGAAACCTGGAAATATTTGAGGAATATAAAAATGGTAGCCTCACATGTTTGCCTCTTCTACACGAGCCACATGTATGATGGTCTGCTTTGACACATCTAAAACTGATGGTGCGAAGAATCTGTTGCAGGTGGCTGTGTCCTGGATGGCCCAATCTTGCATACCAAAGATCAGTACTGTGACCAGCGTAGAAGTTGCTGTGAGGTTTATTTGAATGTTGAGGCAAAGTGTATAGATCTCCAGTAGAGTCGCATCAGAGAAGAGTCTTTCTTGTGCGAAAGGCCTTAAAGGAAAAACCAAATGGATCAAATGTCACGGCAACAAAATTATCTCTGGTTAGTGCTCTAACTGAAATATGATTTTGATCAAATAAAAATATAAGAATATTATTGAGCAGGACCGGGCTGACGCCCGAATGGCCAGCGCGGTAAGTTCTGCCCGTGCCCACCCGCGTTCGAGCCCCGCTCAGCGTGCGTGCCTACCTCTCCTTCTTAATGAATTGGGAGTGCTCCTCCCCATGGTGTCCGGACCATGTCTTAAAAAAAAAGAATATTATTGAGCCAATGAGGTGAAGTGACTGTGGAGAGTTTTGTATGTCTAATGTGATGAATGGGTAAATGTGATCCATGTCTCACGATGATGCGAGAAAAAATAGATGGTGATGAGAAGGGACAAGCCATACACGGATCATTGGCCATATGCAAGGTTGCACCAGTATCAAGAATCCAGTCGCCACTACCTTGATCTTGACTTGGAGATGAGACTCCATTCAGAGCTGACAACAACCCAGTCGGAGTCTGATTCTGGTCGGCTCTGGAGTACAGAGTGTCGAATTAGGCCCATGTGGACAAGAAGTAGAAAGCTTGCTGTTGGAAGTTTCCTGTTCGAGGACCAAGAACCCGTGCTTGAGAAGGCCTCCACACAGGCACGTGCCAGGCCTGGACAACCCCCATGACATACTCCAAGAAGAAGGTGTACCGTGCCCCATGGCACCAGGACAAGGGCCTCCAGATAAATTTCTAGAGGCATTGTTCTTCTTCCCATCAGATTTGCTACGCTTCCGTTGACGATCTCCACCTTTGTTAAAGGAAAAGGAAGGAGGAGGAGCAGAAGGTGAAGCAGGAGACCGAGGTGCCATAGTGCTTGAAGAATTGTTGCCTGATGAAGTGCCAGGAGGCCGAGGTGCCATTGTGCTGGAAGAATTGTTGCCTGATGAAGTGCCTAACATAGATCATGTGGCGAGCATGGCTATATTTGTCTCCATCTTGGCAATCTGTGCATGCCGCCGTTCATCCTGAAGAATATAGTTGCGGACGAACAAAAAAGATGGCAAGGCTTGCGAGCGGTGAGAACCATGATTGCATTTATGTATTTGGAGCTGAGCCCTCGAAGAGCTTCAATCACCATAGAGGATTCGGTGGCACGATGTAAGATCTGCAAGCTCTTTGAGACGCGCAAAATAATCAGAGAGTAAAAGATCACCTTGGAACATGATGTGAAACTCTTGCAGCATGTACACGACATGTTGTTATGCATTGTCAAGGAATAAACCTTGATTTGCAGACCAACGAACATAGGTCGTACGACGAGGAACTTGAATTATCTTCATAATATTGGTGGTGATGGAGTTGTATCGCTAAGAAACTATACTTTAATAAATCTAAGTCCAATCGATGTCATGGCACATGTTTTAAGCATTGATGGTTCAATCAATAAGATCGACAATGCCAAATTTGGGGAACATAGCATCAAAGAAGGTGCTCCAAACAGAGAAGTTGGATTCGACATAATCAGATTGATGAGAACATGTGCCCTAATGTTGACGTGTTGAATGGTAGAGGCTGAAGTGGGTTGGTGTTGTGGCTCAACAAATAGATTGGAGTGATTAGAAGAAGAGGAGCCAACCAGAGAGGAAGAGTCGTTCATCGCGCCATTAGAGAAGAACAGAAGGTGTGGAGGATCATATGTTATCCGATATCATATAGATGAAGCTTGGCTTGCTTTTAATACTAGAAAAAAGCATTATTACAGGCGGCTCTAAACATATTATCACACGCGGTTTTGAAAACCGTCTGTGACAAAGTGCCTGTGTAAATTGATGATTATCATAAGCGGCAACAAAAACCACCTGTGAAAATACATTATCGCTGGTGGTTCTTTACTGCTGATCGCCTAAGATAATGCATTATCGCCAGTGGTTGTTTATAAGAGACCGTCTGTGATAATGCATTTTCATAGGCAGTTTACAGTCTGTGATAGTTATTTTCATATTCACAGGCGCGCGCGCGCCCACACACACACACACACACACACACACACACACACACATATATATATATATATATATATATATATATATATATATATATATATATATATATATATATATATATTGCAATTCATAGTTTACAATTTCGACTAAAACTACTTGCATGCTTAGCTTTGGCAAGTCTTTCAATGGAGCACTGTGATCGAGGAACAACCCTCTATTGAAGAACTTTGCGACACATGAAAGCAAACATTTCACTCACAATCCTATCCACTCCGCCACGAACCATATCTCTAGAAATCGTCCATTCTTCGTTCACTTTTGAATACTGCAATAAAAACATAATATAAGTACTAGAATGCATTTGTTGACAATTAAAACATAATATAAGTATTAGAATACGCCAGTGACAATGAAAATATAACACAAAAGTAAAAAATGTAATATCTACACTAACGATAACTTACATCCTCATGATTCAGTTTAGAACTGGTGACCCGAAGAAACTCGTAGACGTAATATCCGAAGAGGACACTAAGAGGAGGCTGCTTGGCACATGGAAATTTTGTTCATATTTTCAATACGGTCTTGTTAGCAGGTTGCTCCCTGCAAGGTGTTTCCAATAAAACATCCAAGCCCTGTCATATAAGGAATGTCGTATAAATTTTTTCAACCTATATGTGTGTGTATAAAAGTATAGAATATCTGTACTTTTTTAAATGTTTGTGCATTGCATAAGTTCATATACATGATTAACATTAAGTCATATAAAAATGAGCAAGTTTAAAATGAATTAGAAGAAAAACCGCACTCAAAAGTTCTGAGGAGTGCGGACTAGTCCGTTTTTGCTTCGGACTAGTCCGATTTCTCTCTGACCTCCCTTGGACATGTTTGTTTTTGCTGCGGACTAGTCCGTTTTCCTCTCTGACTAAGTTCAGACTTGTCCGATATAGTCCGGACTTACTTTTCTTCTCTGACTAATATCGGACTAGTCCGGCCTTGTGCGGACTTGTCCGCTGATCACGATTCCGAGTTGATATTTTGTTCCACGACGTGTTTTTGGGTTTTACCTGAAGTGGGCCTAAGGACGTCGCGTCTAACCCCTTTTGGAGCTCATTTGGAACCCCACACCGACCTCCACCCTCTCTAAAACCAAACTCCATCAAACCCTAGCCCTCCACCCCTATATAAAGAACCCAACACCCTATTTTCACATCTTTTTGCCACCTTTGAATCACACCCAAACCCTAGCTCGTGAATAGCCACCGCCAAGGAGGGATAAGGAGATCCTGAGCAAGAAGAAGAAGAGGAGGAAATGAAAGAGGATCAAGTGATTAATATCTCCATTGAGTTTTCGTTCTTCATCAACAATTCACCATCAAGTTCCTTCATCAACCCTAGATCCTCAAGATCCAAGTGTTGCCTCCAAAACCCTTGATTCATTAGAATTCTAAACACCTGGTATACCTTCTACTTCCTCTTTCTCACATGAATTCAACCCTGTTTCTCCAAATTCACTTCAATCTAGAAAATCCTAGCTCGCTGTTTCTGCGAAGGGCGGACTAGTCCGGTTTGGCTGTCTTCTACTGAATTAATTCTAAATTGATTTGAATCAATTCCAAATCTATCCAAACTTGTTAAAAGCTATTAGAACTAGTTATTAAACATCATTAACAACTCACTAACTAGTTTTTCTTCACAATTGCATTAATCATGCATGACATAACATATTAAGTACTATATGTGCACTTATTGATTGTGATTCTTATCTTGTATGTTTATTGCGCGGTTTAGACATATTTGCGCTAGAGAGTGCTGCGGAGGACCTCTAGTACCAGAATTTTGAAGACTTAGATCCCAATCAAGCTAAATAGCAAGGCAAGTATCCTTGAACATATTAATCCTGTTTCGACAATAAATGTTTTGTTTTCAAAACTGCATACTTGTTTAAAATTGATGATAATTCCTATGATAGGAAGTTTACTAGCTTTGTTGACCACCCTTGTCACCTGGAATACATGGTAGAGAGTTGGGAAGAGCTTTTTACCCTTGCTTCGCTTAGTTAATTGGGATGGGAAAACAACTATACCATTTAATTATGCATTAATGAGATTATGGTTATTATGAAATGGTTAACATGATATGGTAATGGGTGATATAAGCAATCCTGGTATGTGGATGGGTAGGAAGACATGGTGGTTGCTTGCTTTAGATCTAAGGACCGGTTCATGCGAGAATATGCCAGGACAACAGTGCCACCATAAGGCCAAGTATGGGTGCGATGTAGCTGATAAATTAGGGTATTGCTAGTATTGCGCGGATCATTTGGTGCACCGTGGAAGGGGTGTCGGATTGGGTTTGGATTTGTGGCAGGACTCTTTGGGACCCGAATGGCACAAGAGGGGGCCCTTGGTTGAAGATGCGCTCAGTTGGAGGCATCGCCACCGGTGAAACCTCAGTGGGTCCGTACATGCTAGTAATCCCATTGTAAAGGCCATTTTGTGATCTCTTGGCCATACACCTATGATAGTGTTTTTGACATAATGGAGGTTTTCTTTAGTCGCCGACGGGTGATGAAATCACAAACAAGTGGGTAAAGTGGTACGAACTCTGCAGACTATTAAAACTATCATGATAGCCGTGCTCTCGGTTAAGAGCACCTGGATGAACTACATGATTAGAGGGGTATTGGTATTTGGATGGTTTGGTACTTGTTATGGGATGGTATTATGGTTTATAGAAATGGGTATGGTTAATGGTAATGAGGAACCTGGAATATGGATGATGATAATGAAATATGGACTAGTTTTATGATAACTACATGGTTTATGATGGGTTTTACTTCACATAAATCTAATCTAATATATTGCTCTTCAAATGTTTTAATGTACTTTTCAGCACTTAGCCTTTATTATATTCGTCATTTGAATCAGCTACATGTCATACTTTCCCACACTTGCTGAGTATGACATGTACTCACCCTTGCAATTTCCCCACCAACAGTTGCATGTAAGAATTGGGAGTATCACGATGTTAATGCGGAGTTCTAGGCCGCGTCTACCGTCAGCTTGCCTGTGGTTTGATTGGATCTGTGCCATATACCCTTTGCTTAGCTGCATAGTTGCTTTATTTAGTTTATTTCCACTGCATTAGTTCAAACTTGTCATTAATAATCATTAGAGCTTGTATTCAAGGATATTATGAATTCTATAATAAAAGTGGTTAAATAATCTTGTTTCGTGGTAATTTTCTATATATCCTTTTATGAATGCACTCGTGTATGTGTGTTGAACATCCTGGGCACACATATGCGTTCACTTGGTTCATTTTTCGAAACCGGGTGTCACAGTGTCCAGGAGCAAGTGGGGGCCGAGTGGCATCACCACCAGCTTGGTCAACTTGGGAGGTCGACTGAACTAGTAAAGGTGCCAAACTCGGTCCACTCGCACGTGTCGACCTCTGGTGGCTTCCTTGGCACAGGAGTAAGTGAAAGCACGGGAGATTAGCACGAAATCATCTGAGGGATTGTATAAATAGGGGGGAGTGCCTCACCTTACTTGACACACACCACTTGAACATTCACTCTCTTGTATACATTAGTTCTTTAAGTCCTTAGTGGATTTTAGTCTTTAGAGAGGAGCCTCTAGTCCCAAGTCCAAATTGGGAAAGGTATGGCTCATGTATCTTTCTTTCCTATTGTCACTTTTATGCATATTAATAATAATACTATTAGTCTTTATTTACTTATATACTTGTACAAAGCGTTTCTTGTTTGATTGTGGAGTCCATGAATGTGCTAGGTGTATATGTTACTATGGTCTAGCAATAATGCTCATATCTCGCTGTCATAAACATCATACACCACCACTATAGCCTAATTAGGTAATAACATGATTATGTTAGTATGAGTAACATAGTGCTTGGTTCCAACTTTGGTTCAAAGATGTTTAGGTTAGTCATTGCCTTAGGATGAATATTGTATTGCAACTCTTAAGGTATTTACTTAGCATGCAAGCGTGGTTCCTGGATAGTTAAGTAGTGTTGGATGCATCGTAGTCCACAGGTTGTAGAGGTAGGCGGTAGGTGGTGACAGCCTTATCCGTCTGTTGTAATCCTCCACGTCTGACTAAGGTGTAGGCTCTTGGCGGGAGTCGCCTGGCGGACTAGGGTAAGCCCGTGCCCGATATGTTGGACCACTAAGCCCTAGTATTCATCACTAGCATATCAATGTGTACACTAGTTAAACTATGTATATGAGTAATTAGAGCACAGTAGGAGCAGTCTCTTCTCTTAGTCGAACCCTCACTAGGACAACCTTACCCTTAGAGTAAATTGCTTAGGTGTGTGTCACACTACCACTCTTATCATCTTACCCCTATTCTGATAAATGCTTAGTACCCTATACCTTGATCATGAGAATCGTGTATTCTTTACTTCACTGCCTTCCTGTGGGATAAATACGATACCTTTGGGAATACTCTTGGGTGAAATGCTACAACGGTATCTTCCGTGCGCTAGTGGATCTCATCTCTCACCGAAGATGATCTGTGGTGTTAAGAAATACCAACACACTGCTTTTGAAGGCTCCTTATTTTAGTATTTGCTAACTTGCAGATGAACTGTTAGCGGAGTAGTTCTTGAAAGTTGGGCATTGACCTTGACTTCTTTAGCATGCTCTTGAACTATTTCAACTTGTTGTTCATCTAGCTGCTCTTTTTTATCTTTATTATATTTGCTAGGAGATTGCAGGAGTGGATTCTCGTGAACCTTCAGTAAAGATACGATGGGGCTCGATATTGGCTCATCATCTGACATGATGTCATGTTGGTGCCAAAGGATTAACTGGTTGACGGACTGCAACAGTGTTGTGATTGTTGAGAGTTGGTATGTCACAGATAAAAAACCGCAAGTGCACAAAAAAACCGCTGTAGCACTTCCCCTTAACGAGTATTCCCAAGGGTATCAAATCAAAGGAATGTGTGTGCTAATCTTCTAACTAGTTCACCCAAAGACACACAACTTGGTGGTAGGCAAGGTATAGAGTGAATTTCTTAAGAGAAAGGGTTCTAATTCAAAACAAGTCGATCAATAGCAGCTTGTATTGGGCACGGGCTTACCCTGGTCTGCCAGGCGACTCCTGCCAAGAGCCTATGTTGTAGTCGAATGTGGAGGATTACAATGGATGGATAGGGCTGTCACCACCTACCTCCTACCTCTACAACCCGTGCACTACGAGATAATCAAAGGTAACGTCAAGCCTAGACACCACGCCTACGCTATCGATTACCTCCCTAACCTCTCTAGCAAAGACTAGAGCCTCTAAATGAATAGAGCAATGAACGAACAAGCAACTGAGTAATTAACTTATTTGAATTAAATAATGAACTCAAATGGAAATCATGTACCTTACTTGAGATGGGAAGAATTGTCGAGGTACAAAGGTGGAGAGGGTTCAACAAGACCGAACCCTATCCTTCAGTGGAAGAAGCCCGACAAGTCGGAGCCTCCTCCTCTTTCTCACTCTCTCCCTATTTTCTAAGCACTTAGGCAGCGCTACACCTTGGGAGTGGAGTACTAGACTCATGATTTTGGTGTGTGGAGTGAGGGTGCCCCCTCCCCCCTATTTATACCCTCCAAAGGTCGGTTTGGCACAAAAAAGCGAGGGAATCAGTCTCCATCGTGATCTCCAAGCTGTGAGGAGGCAACATGTGATGATTGATCACTTTTTAAGCGTTTACCTAGTCAGCCGAACTGCCACTTTGGCCGACTTTCTGGTGTCCCCAAACGCGGCGTTTTTCTTCTGAGAGGCTGTTTTGTGGGGCCCCATCATGGGTATGGGTTATTCCCCTAGTTTTTAGTTGGTTTTCTCCTTTGAGTGGGCCCAAGAATCCTTGTGCCTGCGCCTGATTGGTTGGAAGGTGTGTTTCTTGGATTAGTCCCTGTAAATACCTCTAATTATGGGCATAATTCACCTGAATACACAATTGCACCAACACTTGTGGAGATAGTTAGTAAATAACTACTACCACTATGTTGGTTGTCCAATCCATAGTTTTTTTGCACGGAATTGACAGTCAGATTTGGCAATTAAGGACCGTCTACAAACTCCCCCACACTTAGTCCTTTACTTGTCCTCGAGTGAAGGCAAGAACTAAGTGATATCATAATTCAGGTACAAGTACAAAATATGTATGCAAAACATTTAAACACATACCTTTGTTTAAGAACCTTTGATATGTGGCTACCACATCATCTTGGGTGTTTGAGAGATGGAACGGCTTGAATGTAGTTCACCTGGACTCCTCCTACTGAATAAACTTGGAAATTGCTATGTATTCACAAGTTATAAAGATATTGCCATGCTCCTCAAAAGAATGTTCTCGTCTCTCAATGTGTTTATTCCTAACCTTGGCATGAGTTGCCACTTCTTTTCCTACAAATAAATATGGCTTTTTGTGGAGCTTGTAAGGATAAAAAGTGGCTCACTTGCAATTCATATGTTACTAAGTCAAAAACGATATCCACATGAGAAGGCCATGCAACAAAAATCAATGACTAGAGAAATTCTCGTGCACTTATTATGGATGGTGGATGATGAATGGTGATGATGACTCCCAATTGATCACTCTCTATATTTTTTTGTGCAAGGATGAAGCATGGCTACTTATTGGCTCTCTCCTTTTCTTTTTCTTTTTTTATCTTTTTTTTTTGAATTTTTTTTTAGAGAAAGAGCTCTTATAGCCATGCCTTGTACTCCTTTTTGTGCTTCTTTTTATTGGGAGAGGATTTTGCAAAATTTGCATGGAGTATCTTTTGATGGTGGATGTGTGAAAATCATGGAATATGATGGAGTGCACAAGAAATTCCTAACCAAAGATTGCATGCAAGTCACTCAATAGGGTCAAGAGTTTGACAAAGTTCAATGAAAATGCAAAGTGACATATCCATGTGGTTTTCAATACTTGTATCATAAGGCCTTGGTGGGTATTTAAATTCTAATGAGAGAGGATGACAAAAATCTGATGACTTTAAAAATTGTAATACCAAAATTCAATTCCAGCATGGAGAGTTTTCAAGTTTCACTCATTTACCATCACTCTTTTATTTATTTATTTTTAGGAATCACCGATCAAATACTTAGATGACATGTTTTCCTAAATTGATATGTGGTTCAAGAACATGGTAATGAAATTGAAATGAAAAGTAGACATATTCCACTCTCTAGCAAAATATGATATATGAAATTGCACAATTTTAATTTCCAATGAGTTGACTTTTAATGATATTATCATGTATAATCAATTTTAACTCAAAAATCAGGTATAGATGGATAAGAGGTGAGAGAGAGCAAACCATCGCCTTAGAAGAAGGGTGAGCCAAGCCATCATGGCTTGTTCAAATCTTCTCGTGTCCTTCATGCGAGGCCCTGAATTGTTATTTCATGATGGTCCGAGCATGTTGCACTTTGGGGGGCCTGTGGAACCTCCCCCACTCTTCTACCTGTCTTTATTTGATACGAAAACATGGAAAAGTGAAAGACTCTACCGGCCTTACCTACACCAGTGAGTCGCAATTTATTTGACATGGGTACTTTGTATGATAGAATCAAAATAAGTTCCTAAGTCCTAAGTAAGAAAGTATTTATGATGTTCTACATTTTACTTCTCTCCTACTTAGCCAAATGGGGATAGTGGGATGATTGGAAAGGAGTGGTGAGGGTTGGAGTTTGCTTTTATTGGACATGGAAAATTTAACCATACTTCAAGGATAGGCGTTAAAGTCAATCAAATTAACTAAGTCTTCCTCTTTGTCCAAATTTTCTTCGGGTTCTAAAAAGATCTTGAGACAGTGCACATTTACTTTGAATAGATGACCTTCATCATTTTGGAGTGTAATTGCTCCATGAGATGAAGTATCTACCATAGTATAGGGACCTTCCCATTTACATTTTAGTTTCCTATGTCCAAAAAGTTTGACTCTAGAGTTGAAAAGTAGGACTTTATCTCCAGGCTTGAACTCCTTAGGCATAATTCTTTTATCGTGTCACCTCTTGTTTTTTTCCTTATAGATCTTGGCACCATGGTACGCCTTATCCCTCCATTCTTCCAGTTCAGAAATTTGCATTTTCCACAACTTTCCAGCTTCATGTAAATCCATGTTCCATTTCTTGATAGCCCAATACTGTCGGTACCCTGGGTACCATATACTCCTTGGGACTGCAAAGATCTCAAGGGAAAGTCATCTACTTGATTTGTAGACCTTAGGAGGCCCACATGTCAGACATGTCCGGACCCGCTTCTCCACCATGGTTAGTCCCAGGGTCGCCATGTGTACTATCAAAATGGAGCTACCGCCCACAAGGGGGAAGCTCCGGGCTATGTACCAAAATGGCACCCCCCGGACCTAACCCCAGACCGAGGGAAGCTCCGGTGCTGACACGTGTCGGGTAACACCGGAGCCATCTGTTCCCCACAGTGTGCTCCAGCACTGCCACGTGTCCAACCGTCGGATCTTCAGCCCCTAACCTCCGGAAGACTCCACAATGGCTCCGGATCTTCAAAGGGGAATCAAGGACTTCAAGACCTGATCAAGTGTCATTAATACTATATTAATGACACACGATCGGACGACCTTAATTACTAGTAACGGTGATGTCAAAGCCCATAACTTGGTCATTAAGGGCAATTAAACGTGTTGAATGTGTATCAATATCAGTAACCGCCGGGGCCACATGTCAGGCCAGGCTAACTTGTAACGGCCTGCCCTTGTACTATAAAAGGACAGGCCGACGATACATAGGACACGCGCTACACAGACTCTCTACACGCCCTGCACACTCGAGGACACACATACTAGACAGATGCTCTAGACATACATCCAATACAACATCAACACACTCCGTGGAGTAGGGTATTACGCTCAGGCGGCCCGAACCACGTAAATCTTGGTGTCCCTTGTGTCATTCGACATCTCGCCTTCTTGAATCTCCGCGCGCCCATACCGAACCTCAAACTCCTCTAACACTCTAGTAGTGTCGGGAGATCTGCCGGATCAAAACCACCGACAGTTGGCGCGCCAGGAAGGGGCGCATGAGATTTTAAGAATGGTGAACTCAGCCGCTGGATCATCCAATGGTCATCTCGTTGTTCAAGCTGTTGGGGGTAACCCCTCCAATATGCAGCCACCAGCAGGAACCACGGCTCCAGCAGGGGTCCCACTTCCACCACCGCCGCCTCCACCAGCAAATCAAGCTGGACAACGCGATGGTGCACCGGCGTCAATCACTGTGTCAGCAAATCTCAACAACCCGGAACACGCGCTTCATGCAGCACGTTCTCTTCTTTAGCGCCCAGCACCTCCGGACGCATCCCGGGATGCAATGGAGCAGTGGAGGGCCGATGTGGAACACTTGGTTGTAGCAGTAGCCGACCACATCAGCAACCAGGGTCCTCCTCCTTCAGGACGGGCCCCATCGCAGCGGCGGACCTTGTCTGGCAGACTTGGTCCGCACGTTTCCAACAACAGCAGACGTGCTGCATCACAGCAGGTGACGTCGTTGCCCTCCGGGGCACGACGCACTCACACGGTATCAAGAATTTCACTCATGACCTCCGGGCGGAGGTTGATCGCCGATATCGCCAACAAGACGGTCGAGTCCATATTGAGCGAGCTCGTGAAAGACGAGAAGCTCAAGACATTCCTGCTCCTGAAGGAGTAGGAGGAGGCTGTTCAGCCCTGGCCATGCATCTGCGTATAGTCAGGTGGCCACAGAATTTCCGGCCTCACCTGCCGGAGAAGTTCGACGGGACTGTTAATCCTGTCGAATTTCTTCAGATTTACTCCACTGCTATCTTGGCAGCTGGAGGAAATGAGGTCGTAATGGCCAATTATTTCCCAGTGGTTTTAACTGGGACCGCCAGGTCCTAGTTTATGAGCCTTCCATCCAACTCCATCAGCAGTTGGGAGGAGTTGTGCCGGCAGTTCGCCGCCAACTTCAAGAGTTCTTACACCCGACCAGTCACTAAACTGGACCTTTTTGCAGTTGTGCAAAAAGGAGGAGAATCCCTGCGATCATTCATCCAGAGATTCTCTCAGGTACGAAACACTATCCCTTATATCTTTAGCGCCTCTGTCATCGTGGCATTTAGACAGGGAGTGCGGGATAAGAAGATGCTGGAGAAACTGGCGATCAAGGAGATTACCAGTGTCACAGAACTCTTCAGCTTGGCTGACAAATGTGCCAGAGCTGCAGAGGGCCGTGAAATGCACTCCAAACCAACTCCGGATGATCACAAGAAACCCTCCAAAGAAGAAGTCGCTACCTCCGGGAGTGGCAAGAAGAAGAAAAAGACCAACGACAAGAAGAAGTCGTCGGCTGGTGCATCCAATGCTGCAGCTGCTGCAGCTCCGGGTGGCCAGGGGCCACGCCCCGAGAAGCGACCTCGACCGTCTTCTGAAGACGGTGGCAAACCCAAGGTGTGGTGTCCAATTCACAAAACGGACAGCCACAGTTTGGAAGACTGCCAGGAGGTCCAAAACCTTGTCGAGCGCTACAACAAGCACCGAGAAGAAGCTCCTTTCCGACAGAGGGAAGGAAAACAAAAAGTTGACGAAGCTCCGGCTGAAGAAGAGTTAGGTTTTCAAGATCCCAAAAAGGTCCTGAAGGCCGTCTACACCTCCGTCAACGACGATTCCGACGTCTCTGACAACGAGCGTCGGAAGACCATGAAAACCATTTTTGGTGGATCATGGGACATTACCTCCCGCCGCGTCATCAAGACTATGCATCGAGACATGGCTGCTGTAGCTCCTACAGCCAGGGCGGAACCTCATCGGAAGTGGATGGACACATCCATCACTTTTGATGCTTCGGACTGCCCTTGAAGCATGGTTGGAGCAGGTCAGCTACCTTTGATGGTATCTCCTACCATCAATAACATCCAGCTCCACCATGTTATGATCGACGGAGGTTCGGGGCTCAATCTCATAAGCTTCAAAGCTTTTACCAAGCTTCAGCTCCGACCTTCGGATCTCCACCCTTCCCGACCTTTCTCCGGAGTAGGTCCGGGAGCCATTACTCCACTCGGAGCTATTACCCTCCCTGTTACCTTCGGGACCCGGGAGAAGTATCGCACCGAGAAGTTGGTCTTTGACATTGCTCAGATCAACTTACCCTTCAAAGCCATCTTGGGTAGGCCTGCCTTGTACAAATTCATGGCAGCCGCTCATTATGGTTACCTGGTGTTAAATATGCCAACACCAGTAGGCGTTCTCCGGATCCGTGGAGATCGTATTGTCCAAGTAACTGCTCTGGAAGAACTCCATGCACTTACCACGACGCAAGAGGAGGACTCCAGGCAAGAGCAAGCTCCAAAACCCCCGAGCATTCGTCAGCGAGGCTCGACTTCTGCACCTCGTGTGCAGCCAAGCGACGACACCGACATTCCCGTCAAAGTCGTCCAAATCGGTTCCGATGCCGCTCAGACCACCCGTATATCGGGGGGACTGAACGACAAATAGGAACTTACGCTCATCACTTTCCTACGGGCCGATGTCGACGTGTTTGCCTGGCAACCATCACAAATGCCTGAGATCCCCAGGGAAGTGATTGAGCACAATCTGAAGATCTACCCCGACGCTCGGCCTGTGCATCAGAAGCCTCGGAAGCAATCCGTAGAGCGACAGAACTTCATCTGACAAGAAGTGAAGAAGTTGCTCGAAGCTGGATTCATCCGAGAAGTCTTCCATCCAAAATGGCTGGCAAACCCAGTCGTTGTGCCCAAGGCCGGCGGAAAGCTTCGGATGTGTATCGACTACACAACACTAAATAAGGCATGTCCAAAAGATCCATTCCCACTACCTAGAATAGACCAGATAGTGAATTCCACCTCCGGGTGTGAATTACTGTGTTTCCTAGACGCATATTCTGGGTATCATCAAATCAGAATGTCTAGGGAAGATGAAGAGCATACCTCTTTCATCACAGTAGATGGATTGTATTGTTATACAACCATGCCATTTGGTCTCAAGAATGCAGCTTCATCCTTTGTACGAGCTATGTACAAAACCTTTGAAGAACTCATTAGAGACATAGTGGAAGTGTATATCGACGACATCGTGGTCAAGGTCAAGAACAAGGAGTCACTTCTTGAGACCTTGCAGGCTGTCTTCGACAAGCTACGGGTCACCCGCACAAAGCTAAACCCAGAAAAGTGTGTCTTCGGGGTTAGCTCCGGAAAACTTCTTGGTTTCCTGGTAAGTCACCGGGGCATAGAAGCTAATCCGGCGAGGATCAAAGCCATTGAAGACATGCGGCCACCAGCCTGCATGAAAGATGTCCAAAAGCTAACTGGATGTCTAGCAGCCCTTAGCCGGTTCATTTTCAAGACTGGCGGAACGGGCACTCCCCTTCTTCAAGTTATTGAGGAAGTCCGGACCATTCCAATGGTCTGAAGAAGCAGAAAAGGCATTCCAGGAGCTAAAACAGTTCCTCACCACCCTACCAATTCTGGTAGCTCCGAACCCTGGTGAGGCTTTGCTACTTTACATTTCAGCCACTGACGAAGTCGTCAGTATGGTCCTGGTCGCGGAGAGACCAGAACTACCCCATACTCAGGAATCCAGACCCCTTCGGGATGGTCCGGAGGATCCCGAAAGCGAGTCTGGGTCCCAGCTCCCAGACTTGAATCCACAAGAAGTCACTTCGGAAGACCCAGACCCCTCCGGGAGGGTTCAGGTCGCTTCTGAAGAAGCTCCGGGTTCCTCCAGCCAGGACCCGGAGGTCCCCGAAGAAAATCCGGATCCCTCCTGGAGGATCCAGGTCAGTGAAGAGGAAGCTCCGGGCCCCTCCGAGAGGGTCCGGACCATTCAGCGCCCAGTGTACTTCATCAGTGAAGTACTACATGATGCCAAGACTCGATACCTAGAGGTGCGTAAGCTACTCTATGCAGTTCTTATTGCCTCCAGGAAGCTTCGCCATTACTTCCAAGCTCACAAAATCTCAGTGGTGACCTCTTACCCACTTCGAGCAATCTTGCATAATCCCAACTCAACTGGGAATATTGCAAAGTGGGCAGCGGAATTGGCTGAATTCGATCTCGAATTTATTTCAAGGCAAGCAATCAAGAGTCAAGCATTAGCGGATTTCATGGCGGATTTCGGGGCCCCAGCGAGCATAAGCCGGAACACAAGGCTCCGGTCTTCACCGAGCCTCACTGGACCCTCTACTTCGACGGCTCCATGCAAAAGCAGGGGGCCGGAGCTGGAATCCTTCTCTTCGCACTAACCGGAGAGAAGGTAAAATACATGGTCCACCTTGACTTCAAGGCGACAAACAACATGGCGGAATATGAAGCACTCATCTATGGACTAAGGGTGGCACTGTCATACGGTGTCAAGCAACTGCTGGTCAAGGGAGATTCACAGCTCATCATTAATGAAGGGTGAATGCTCCTGCAACAATCTCCAGCTAGCTGCTTACCTCCTTGAAGTCCAGAGGCTTCAGAAGGACTTCGAAGTCCTAGATCTCCACCATGTCCAGCGTGCCCACAACGCTGAAGCCGACGAACTCTCAACGAAAGCGTCAACCGGAGCTCCGGCTCCTGACGAAACTTTTGTCCGAAGGTTGTCAAAACCCACAGCTCAGCCAGCCGAACTGAGCGAAGGGGGCGAGATCAGCATCCCGAAGCTGACGGTCCCGATGGCCCTGTTACCATGGCAGTCATCAAGGGTCGTAGGTGCTGCCGGAAGCTCCGAGCAACCCAGCACGCAAGACTTAAATGCTCAAGTTAGTTCCGATGCATGGATCTCGGAGATCCGGAGCTACTTGAAAGACAACATCCTTCTTGACGATGATGTATCCGCTGACCGGGTAGTCAGATTGGCTAAAAGATACACGTTGGTAGAAGGGGATCTCTACCGGCGCGGTGCCAATGGCATCCTAATGCGGTGCATCACAAGGGAAGAAGGCTGCGAGCTCCTCGCAGAAATCCATGGAGGTGAGTGTGGGAACCACGTGTCTTCCCGCACGCTGGTTGGTAAAGCCTTTCGGCATGGCTTTTACTGGCCTACAGCACTCCAGGATGCAACTGAGCCGGTGAAGAAATGCGAAGCATGTCAATTTCATGCAAAGCAAATTCACACACCGGCTCAGCCCCTACAAATGATACCTCCTACATGGCCCTTCGCTGTGTGGGGGATGGACATCTTGAGACCTTTCCCAAGAGCCGTTGGAGGTTACAAGTTCCTGTACGTTGCCGTTGACAAGTTCACCAATTGGCCGGAAGCAACCCCAGTTGTGACAATCAACAAGCAATCTGCTATCAACTTTTTACAATCCATTGTATGCAGATTTGGAGTCCCAAACAAAATCATCACTGATAATGGGACCCAATTCACAAGCTCTGCATTTCAAGGATATTGTGAAGGCCTCGGCATTCAAGTTTGCTACGCCTCCGTAGCTCACCCAGCAAGCAATGGCCAAGCTGAGAGAGCAAATGCTGAAATCCTTAAAGGGCTCAAAACGCGCACCTATGAGCGTTTGAAAAAACATGGAGCCAACTGGATTGAAGAGCTTCCGCCCACTTCATGGGCCAACAGGACATCTCCAATCCAGTCAACTGGAGAGACACCCTTCTTCCTGGTGTATGGAGCTGAAGCAATCCTTCCTCCAGAAATCACCTTGGGGTCACTCCGGGTCTGGACCTTCGACGAAGCCACGCAGGACCAGCTCCGGCGTGAAGACCTAGATCTCCTTGAGGAGGGAAGGTGCCAAGCAGCTGTTCGGAATGCCCGATACCGCCAAGCCCTTCGGCGCTATCATCAGCGGCATGTACACAACCGACAGCTCGAGGAAGGCGATCTGGTGCTACAGAGAATACAATCCAGAGAAGGGTCAAACAAACTCCCCCCAGCTGGGAGGGACCCTTTCGAGTGATTAAAGTATCCCGTCCTGGAAGCGTTCGCTTGGCTACCGAGGATGGGACACCTCTCCCAAATCCTTGGAACATCGAGCACCTCCATAAGTTCTACACTTAATATCACGGAGGTGAGTCTGTAATAACTTGAGGTGTATGTTATAGAGTCATTGTACAGAGTCGGGTAGTTCCTCCGGGAGAACAGCCGGACCTTCCCCGAAAGGTCCGCAAAGTTCATGCCACACTTGTCACAGTCTCAGAACTAAAAGTGTGGCTAGCTACCCAGGGTCAAACGAGAAATTAAACACGCTTAGCCTGGTTCCGTACCCTAAGAGTGTACTTGTTTCCCCTGTACCCCGGACCTATAATGAAAGACATCTTCAGGTGAAATAGACTCCACATGCATTTATTTTGTACAGGCTCAACATTTTTTATTTTTCTCTTTCTTGTCTATAACAAGGACATGCAATTCTTAAGAAATTTTAGTTTGACCGGTTCATATATAATTCGAGTTGTATTGTCGATTATTTTGGATTCAAATATTGTTTGTGGCTCACTCGCCTGAATTCCGCCAAGCCAATCTTGGGCCGAAGTGTGCTATCGACTTAGCCTGGTCAAGAACCCTAAGTACGCCACTCTACCTACAAACCGGCAGGCCGAAGTAAAACAGGTCCAAGTACAATGGGATCTGGAAGAAAAGACAACGCATTCAGTTGTATTCAGAATCGCGTTAGACCTAAAATTTTCTTGAGAATCGTAAGCCGCGGCGAAGTTATAGAAAAGAAACGAATTTTACTATTTTTCTTGGCTTCAGTGTGCAGGAAAAATAAAAAATCCATGTTGATGGAGAAAAGCCGGAGCTAACAAAGCTCCGACTCCCCTAGATGGCTTGTAATCGATGAAAACGAGCATCACCGGAGCAACCAAGCTCCGGTAAAGCTAGAGGGGCCAGCCGTCGACGTAAAATGAAAGATGGTGAAAAGACCCCACAAGCGGAGTCTGCTGCCGACAAGCTACGCGTTGGCAAAGGTCACTGACGGAGCTACTAAGCTCCGACACCCCGGAGGGCTAATTATCGATGTTCTACGCGTTGATAGGGACTATTGTCGGAGCTACTAAGCTCCGACGATAGTCAATTTGACCTCAGGGGGCCTTCACTATCGAAGACTTCGGACCTACACTCTACAAGTTCGGAGCAAATGAGTCTTCAACAAAACACAATATCCTCTTGGTACATGTTCACAATCAAATTGTGTACATCTACCAGGGGGCCAAGTGAAGACAAAAGTGTTGAAGACAAAAAGTGAAATTCACAAAAATTTGGGGATTTCATTCATCTGGAGACAAGGGATTACAAAATTAAGGAAGAAAAAGAGAGAATACAAGTGAGAGCTATGGAGATGGTCCTAGACCCTATGGAAGAACCGGGCGACCTTCTGGGCAACCTCCGACACGTTGGCTCGGGCAGCTTCACCTTCTCCTTCAACGGGACCTTCAAGCACCGGGTCCAGAGGAAATTGGGGATTCAGGCTTGTGTAGCACGTCAGCACATACTCTGCGATGTTCTTCGCCAGGGATTGCCCCTCAATCTCCAATTGGTCCGCGATGACGTCGCCCACCTTGGAGAGTTTGCTACCTGCCGAGCTCAACGCCTGCAACGCTAGGTCCGGCTCCGGATCATCCGGACGCACGGGACTGAAGCCCATCGGTGTCAGCGCGTCGTTGGCCTTGCCCAGGAACTCCCAAATCTGTAGGGAGTCCGTAGTCCTCAAGCCCTTCAATTCTTCCAAGGATCTTCTGGCCGCCACGAGTTCAGAATTCTCGCGAGCGAGGCGCTCAACTTCTTTGGCGTTTTGCTGAATCTTTTCAGCAACTTGCTTCTCGAGTTTTCTGAGCTCCTCCTCCCAGAGGTGGATCTTGTTCCGGCGGTCAACTAGGTCCTTCTCCCTGCCCCTCACTTTCTTCTCCCTGGCTGCAAGGGCACACTCTTGCTCGTAGAGTTCCTGCCCTCGCACCCAGGACTTCTCCTCCTCCTCCGTGCAGCGCTCTTCCAAATTCTCGGCACGCTCTTCGAGGCCCTTGTCGGCCAGAGCAACCTTCTCGGTGAGCTCCTCCTCTCTCCTCAGGACGTCATCCCGCAGCTCTAGCAGTTTCTGCTCTTCATCTTCGAGTCGTTTCTCCCTCTCCTCAAGTGCCTCCCGACGCTTGATGAGAGTAGTGTTAATGGCCTCAAGCCTTTCTTGGCGTTCATCGGCCGCACTGTTAGCTGCTTTGGTCTGCTCATAAATCTCCCGGGATTGAGCGTCGAGGGCGCGAGTCATACTCTCCTTGTCATCCAATAATTTGCCCCAGTATTCCAGGCGGACCTTCTCCCGCTTGATCCACTCTTTGTCATCTGCTAGCCTTGACTGCGCCAGCTTGGTCTCGAAGTAGAGCCGGTTACGCCACCGCCTAAGGGTTTGGCGCTCCTCTTCAAGAGCCTTGCTGTCATGGAAGAAGGCCAGTTGAACTTGGCGCAGATTGGAACAGGCGTTGTCAATAGACAATGACAACAGGATAGGTTCCGGACCTGCTGGGGTCTCCTCCACTGGTTCCAGCGGGTTTTCAGATACAAAAATTGGGTCCCACTCCACAAGAGTGGTCCCCTGGGTCTCCATGGCACTAGGGTCATCCTCCGGGATGGCCTCAGTCGCCATCGAGGAGGGTCCAGCTGATGAAGTTCCGACCTCCGGAAGTGGTTCCGAAGGCCCCGCCGCCAGGTCTTCATCTGCCCCCTCAGGCAGGGGGCCAGCAACCTCTTCTGGGCACTCCGGCTCAGCCGCGGGAACCTCCGGCGTCGTCATTCCCGGAGCAGGGGTTGCTTCTGGCTCTGGCCTGGGCACCTCCTCTATTGGGGGCTCCGGAGCCGGAAGGTCTTCAACATCAACCGGCCCTGCGGCCGGAGCTCCAACAATGACCGACTCTGCGGCCGGTGCTTCAGAAGTAGCCGGCCCAACCGCCGGGACTTCCTCAACATCCGGCGCGCACGCCTAGACTTCAACTACCTCCGGCTCAACCGCTGGAGCTTCAACAATTTTCGGCTCTGGGGCCAGAATTACTGCTTCCTCCGGCTCAACGGCCGGAGCTTCCATCATCTTTGCACCAGGACCCGAAGCTTCGACCTCCGGGGCAGGTGCCGCTGACGCATCTTCTCTCCCGCGGTCCCGCGCTACCACGAGAGTATATGGGGATGAGTCGAGGTCCATGACCACGATAGCTGGCGCCGGAGCTGTCGCAGCTTCAGCCACCACTTGGGGCGGCACCGGGACAGGAGCAGAAGCTTCCGCCCTCACAGCTTCAGCTGCTGTGGCTGTGGGTGGAGCCTCACTCCTCTTCTTGGGAACGCTGCAGATGATGGATGAAGAAACTTAAATAACAATTACTATAACAAAACAACTGTCTGAGGTAAAGATTAAAAATTACCTCGGGAGGCTTCCGCACCAGCTTGCGCGGAACCTCTTTCCCGGGCGTTTTGGGCTGACCATAGCCGCAGCCGGCGTGGAAGCTCTGGAAGGCCCCCCGGAACTTGTTGCAGCCACGGGCATTTCCCTAGTCGAGGCCCCCCTCGATCGGGAAGAACCTCCAGACCTAGAGGCCTCAACCGGCCCTGGTGCTGGAGTCACATGCCCGGAGCTAGCACCCCGGGAGGACGCCGCTGCGGGTACTGTCGCCGCGGTTGTAGAAGACCTCCCCCTCCGGGGAGAAGGAGCTGATGCAGAGGTGGCAGGCCTGACGGACCTTCCGTCGGCATGCTGCAGCTTCCTCTTCCGGCTCAAGGGCTCGTCCCCCGACTCCTTGCCCTTGCCGACGACCTCGACCCTTGGCTTCGGGGTAGGGTCGGAGCCACCTTCGGAAGCTCCAGGGATCACCACCCTGGAGGTCGATCTTCTCTCGACGACACCAAGGTCGTCAAGCACGGGCATCTTCCGCCGGAGCTCCCTGCTGAACTCTACTTCCACGTTCAGAGGGAGAAAAGCTGATGGCGGATTTAAGTCGTCACCCGCGACATCGATGCCGTGCTAGAACTTCTTGAGATGAAACTCCAAGGTTGTCCCCGCCATGTTGGACTTCAACCTGGTCTCGACCCGGTCGTCGTCCATCACACTGTTGAGGGCCCAAGCGAGTTTTTCTCTCCTCTTCAGCGGTGCCCACCTGTTGACTAGGAAGTTGCAAAACACTGCCTGAGGAGTTAATCCTCCCTCCACGCACTGGCGGATCCTGGTCAAAGCAGGGTTGAAGGCTTCCGCCAGCACCGGAGCTTCACTCCAGACTGTCGTGTCGATGTTGGGGAGGCCTTCGGGCAGCTCCAGCCTCTCGTGCTCCTCCACCCGGATGACTATCCAGTCCTTCTTCCAATCATCCCATTTCCCAGAGGGAAACGACCAGAGGTACTTGAATGGGCACTTCTTGCGCTTCACAAAGTAGTAGAAGCCAAGGTACTCATTGCTCCTACTAGTGGTATGGACGGTGAAGAAGGTCCGGAAGAGTTCAATGCAGGGGGAATGCCCACCCACATCTCACAAAAGTGGACGAAGATAGACAAAAGAAGAATGGAGTGGGGGCCAAGGTGGTACAGCTGCAGACCATAGAAGTCTAGCAGCATCAAGAAAAAGGAGGAAAAAGGTGGGATCAACCCCACCATGGCGTACGAGGAGAAGTACACCATTTCGCCGGCGTGCTCCTTCTCAAACGGGAGCTCTCCCCGGCGCGGACCGAGTGGTTGAAGAAGTCCATGGACCATCCCATGAGGGCCCGGACCTTCTTCAGGTCACCGTCGGTCTTCAAACGGCTCTCGCGGAGACCCAACTCCATCGTAGCACAGCAAGGCAGGAGAGGAAGAGCAAGCACAAGTTGGGAGTTTGAGCGCAAGATCAGATGAGAGGCGTAAAGAACCCCAAACGGTGCGCGCTTTCCTTCTTAAGTAAGCCCTTGCGATGCTTGGATGGAAACCGCAAGGAAATCGAAGATACTACTCAAAAATTCCACCCAGCCGATGTCAAGAGGGCCCGGGACCACCCCGACGATCAAGTCGAGGTTCTTACCCAGGCGAACGGTTGTCATCATGAGGCGGGAAGCCCGAAGGCGGCGTCCTGACAAGGCGCGCGGAACCGATATGATTTTTGTATCGGGAACCGGCGACCTTCAATTGCGTGAGATCCGCACACCAAAGATCTCACCTGCCGCACACGGGATACGCCACGCGGCGAGGATTTAACTCCAAACCATCGCCAACGGCACACCCGAAGACCTTTGAAGACTCAGTTCAAAAGTCGAAGGATGGACCCACCTCCGGCGGAATGACTTCACCCAAGGGGTCTTCCCCAGAGGTGGGCCCAGGGGGCCACTGTCGGTACCCTGGGTACCATATACTCCTTGGAATTGCAAAGATCTCAAGGGAAAGTCATCTACTTGATTTGAAGACCTTTGGAGACCCACATGTCATACATGTCCGGACCCGCTTCTCCACCATGGTTAGTCCCAGGGTCGCCACGTGTACTATCAAACCGGAGCTACCGCCCACAAGGGGGAAGCTCCAGGCTATGTACCGAAATGGCACCCCCGGACCTAACCCCAGACCGAGGGAAGCTCCGGTGCTGACACGTGTTGGGTAACACCAGAGCCATCTGTTCCCCACAGTGTACTCCGGCACTGCCACGTGTCCAACCATCGGATCTTCAGCCCCTAACCTCCGGAAGACTCCACAACGGCTCCGGATCTTCAAAGGGGAATCAAGGACTTCAAGACCTGATCAAGTGTCATTAATACCATATTAATGACACACGATCAGACGACCTTAATTACCAGTAACTGTGCTGTCAAAGCCCATAACTCGGTCATTAAGGGCAATTAAACGTGTTGAATGTGTATCAATATCAGTAACCGCCGGGGCCACATGTCTGGCTAGGCTAACTTGTAATGGCCTGCCCTTGTACTATAAAAGGACAGGCTGATGATACATAGGACACGCGCTACACAGACTCTCTACACGCCCTGCACACTCGAGGACACACATACTAGACAGACGCTCTATACATACATCCAATACAACATCAACACACTCCGTGGAGTAGGGTATTACGCTCAGGCGGCCCGAACCTCGTAAATCTTGGTGTCCCTTGTGTCATTCGACATCTCGCCTTCTTGAATCTCCGCGCGCCCATACCGAACCTCAAACTCCTCTAGCACTCTAGTAGTGTCGGGAGATCTGCCGGATCAAAACCACTGACAAATACGCTCTATGTTCCAATTCTACGAGTAAATGACAAGTTTCCCCGTAAACAATTTGGAAAAGTAACATTCCAATGGGTGTCTTATAGGCGGTACGGTATGCCCAAAGTGCATCAGGTAGTTTGTTCTTCCACCCATTCCCCATCTCAAGGACTGTCTTTTGCAGAATATTCTTGACTTGTTTGTTTGAAGTTTCTGCTTGACCTCTTGTTTGGGGATGGTATGGAGTATCAATGTTATGCCTAACCCCAAGCTCCCTCAGAAAGCTCCGGAAGGTCTTATCAATGAATTAGACCCTACATCACTTATGACCATCCAGGGAGTTCCAAACCGTGGGAAAATGATTTCATGAAACATTTTCCGAGCGGTCTTGGCATCGGCATGTTTGCAGGGTAATGCTTCTACCCATTTGGACACATAATCTACAGCCACCAGAATATACTCACAATCATAGGACTTTGGAAAAGGTCCCATGAAGTCGACCCCCCACACATCAAATAATTCTACTTGGAGATTGTATGTGAGGGACATCGCATTGCGAGCAGTGATTCCTCCATGATTTTGGCATTCCAGACATCTTCAAATGAATTCCTTTGTATCCTCATACATTGAGGGCCAAAAGAATCCGCTTTGCCAGATCTTTGCCTGAATACGATGAACACCGTAGTGCCCGCCATAGGGGGCCGCATGGCATGTTTCGATGATTTGGGTGGGTTCGGTTGTTGGGACACACCTTCTAAGTATCCCATCAGAACATACCCTATAGAGGTATGGATCATCCCACAGGTGACGTCGACTCTCAAAAATGAGCTTTTTCTTATCCTGCCCTGGTGGTATGTACCCCGTAACCATGAAGTTTACGATGTCCGCATACCAAGGGTTAGAGTCGGTCATCTTGAGCCACATATCATCATGTAGGAAATCATTGATAGTTATGTACAATGTATTTGGGATTTCCATACGTGAGAGATGACCAGCAATGGAATTCTCTACTCCCTTTTTATCTCTTATCTTTAGGTCAGACTCTTGGAGTTGGAGAATCCATTGTATTAGCCTAGGTTTTGCATCTTTCTTGGTGAGCAAATATTTCAAAGCAGCATGGTCTGTGTAGACTATGATTTTTGCTCCAACCAAGTATGATCTAAACTTATCGATAGCAAAGACAACTGCTAGGAGCTCCTTTTCAGTTGTGGCATAGTTAAGCTGAGCTCCTGATATAGTCCTGCTAGCGTAGGCTATTGCATGATGCTTCTTATCCTTTGTCTGGCCAAGGACCGCTCCAACGACATAATCACTAGCATCACACATAATTTCGAATGGCAGCGTCCAATCAGGGGGTTGAATGATTGGAGCTGTGATGAGTGCCTTCTTGAGGATGTCAAAAGATTGGTGACACTCATCATTGAAATCAAAGGGCACATCTTTAGCTAATAGGCTAGTGAGGGGTCTAGCGATTTTGGAAAAATCCTTGATAAATCATTGATAGAACCCCGCATGGCCTAGGAAGCTACGAATACCCTTAATGTTGGTGAGAGGTGGAAGCCTTTCAATAACTTCAATTATGGCTTTGTCCACCTCAATCCCACTTTAGGATACCAAGTGTCCTAAGATGGTGCCTTCATGGACCATAAAATGACACTTTTCCAAATTTAGCACCATGTCCTTCTCTTGGCATCTTTGTAAGACCCTGTCTAGGTTCTCAAGACAATGATCAAAAGTTTTTTCACAGACAGAAAAGTCATCCATGAAAACTGCCATGATTTTCTCGATCATGTCTTAGAAAATAGACATCATGAACCTTTGGAACAAAGCGGGTGCATTACACGACCCGAACGACATTCGCCGATAGGCGTACATTCTGTAAGGGCATGTGAAGGTGATCTTACATTGATCATCAGGGTGGATGGAAATTTGATGGTAACCAGAATACCCATCAAGGAAACAAAAGAAGGAATGTTTCCCTAGCCGCTCAAGCATTTCATCAATGAAAGGTGGCGGGAAATGATCCTTCATTGTTGCCTTGTTGAGTTTTCTGTAGTCAATACACATCCTCCACCCTGTGATGGTTCGTTGAGGAATGAGTTCATTCCTCTCATTTCGAATGTCCGTCATTCCTCCTTTATTGGGCACTACTTGGACAGTGCTAACCCACTGTGACGCCCGGTTCCGGAAACTGAACCAAGCTAACGCATATGTGTGCCCAGGATGTTCAACACACATACACGAGTGATTCACAAAAGAGTATAAAGAAAATTACCACAGCTCAAATTATTAAATAAGTACCCTTATTACATAATTCATTATATCCTCGAATACAAGCTCTAATGAATATTAATGATAGGTTCAACTAATGCAGCGGAAATAAACTAATTAAGCAACTAAGCAAACTAAGCAAAAGGGATAGCGCAGCTCCATGCAACACCACAGGCAAAGCTGACGGTAGACACGGCCTAGAACTCTGCATTATCGCCATTAAACTCACAATCCTGACCTGCAACTATTGGGGGGATTGCAAGAGTGAGTACATGTCGTACTCAGCAAGTGTGTAAAGTATGACATGTGGCTGATTCAAATGACGACAATAATAATGGTTAAGTGCTGAAAAGTACAGTAAAACATTTGAAAAGCGATATATTATATTTATGTGAAGTAATCCCATCATAAACCATGTAACCATAATAATACCAGTCCATAATTCACCATTACCAATAACCATAATCAATGTCATAAACCATAACCATAACCATAATCATAATATCAACATAACCATTACCAAACCATAACCATCCCAAATCCCAAATTCCTTCTAATCATGGAAGTTGTCCAGGTGCTCATAACCGGGAGCACGGCTATCATGATAGTTTTAATTAACTCTGCAGAGTTTGTACCTCTTTACCCACATGTTTGTGATTTCATCACCCGTCAGCGACTAAAGAACCTCCCTTATGCCAATTACACTTCCTTTGGTGTATAGCCAAGAGATCACAAAATAGCCTTTACAAAGGGATTACTAGCCTATTTAGACCCCACTGAAGTTTCACCGGTGGCGATGCCTCCAACTGAGCACATCTTCAACCAAGGGCCCCGTCTTGAGCCATTCGGATCCCAGGGTAGTCCCACCAATCATCAACAAACCCAATCCGACTACCCCTTCCCCGAGCATCCACAATGGTCCAAACAACACTAGCAAAGCCCTAATTAATCAGCTACGCCGCACCCATACTTGGCCTCGTGGTGGCACTGTAGTCCTGGCTTATTCTCGCATGAACCGGTCCTTAGATCTAAAGCAAGCAAACCACCATAACATCCAACCCATCCACATACCAGGCTTGCTTAGATCATCCATTACCATACCATATTTAACCAGTTCATGTTAACCATAATCTCATCCATGCATAATTTAATTAAGTGGTATAGTTATTCCCATCCCAGTTGATTAAGCGAAGCAAAAGGTAAAAATCCTTCCCGACTCTCTACCATAAATTCCAGGTGACAAGGGTGGTTAAACAAATCTAGTAAACTTCCTACCATAGGATTCCCATCAAATTGACACAAGCATGCAATTTTGCAAACAAAACATTTATTTTCAAAACAGGATCAATATGCTTCAAGGACACTTGCCTTGCTCCGACGGATAGGGTTGCTCAAGCGCTTCGAAGTCTTGGTTCTCGAAATCCTCGTACACGACCTCTTGAGCACTTCCTCTACTCGTGATCACACATACAAGAATATACATACAAATCAATATGATGCACACACATTAATCAACATGTATGCATGCATACAAAGTTCAATAATTAATTAACTACAGTTGTTTATTAATTAGATGCAACTAGTTCATACGTGTTCATACGAGTTTATGGAGTCTTAGCGTGGATTAATGCTGCTGAAAATAAATTCATGGTGCAACTAAAATCAATTTACGGCGTTTAGATCTAATACGTCGCTAAAATTCGCATTGGAAAAACGAACCCTACCGTAGACGCGATGGCTTCGATGATCGTGGGATGGGGACGACGTGTAGACGAAGTAGATGCGCAAGGTCCTCCGGCGGCACGACGATGGCGACACGATGGCGACGACGGTCTCCGGCAAACTGTGGCGCCCTCCTCTTTTTCCCCTCCTTTTTCTCCCTTTTCTTCCCTGCGGCACAGCTCCTGGTGCTTCTTTTTCCCTTAACCCGGCGGCTAGGGTTTTCTTTTCTGGGATTGGGAGACTTTACGGAAGCTGGGTCGGTATTTATAGGCGGGGGACGCGATCGGCAGTCTCCCGATGGGTTGCGGTCAACGCCGGGCACGCGAGGCGTCGGGACCGACCGGGAGTCGGGCGCATCGGGCGAGCGGCATCGGGCGTGTGGGGCCCAGCACGTGCGGGAGTGCGCGTGATGCATTGGGGTGGCTGTGGTGCCGTGTCGGCCGGGGGCCAGGCGGCGGTGGGGCCCAGAGCGAGGCGCGCTGCGGCGGCGTGGCGCGTCGCATCGGGGTCGGTTGCGCGCGTGATGGGGCCGGGGCCAGGCGGCGGGAGCGGTGCGGGGCATAGGGCGCGCGGTTCGGCGCGGGAGCGAGCTGCGCCGGGGCGCTGCGGGCTGGTGGGGCCCGGTGGCGGGGTGGCATCATGCGCGGGAGGCTGGGGTCGGGGCGCTGCGGCTGGGCCGGTCTGGCCTGGCTGGCAGTGGCCCTTCTCTTTTTTTTCTTTTTCTTTTTTTCTTTTTATATTATTATTATTATATATTTTATTATTTATATTTTATTTTTTATATATATATAATTGTTATAAATATATTTATTTTTTTATTATTTTTATACTTATTCCCTATTACAGGTTTTAGGCTATAATTATTATTTTCTATTTCTTCTTTTGCTACATACATTTGTATATATATGCTCCATCTTTTATGTTTTATTATTTTTCTTTTATCCTACTTAATTCTTTTTGCATGTGTTCATCATATAATTAAACTATTATATTTTTATGTATACCTTTAGTTTTATTTACTTCTTTTATCTCATATTTACTATGGAAAATAGATTACTTTTGGCAAATTTATTTTTGTAACAAATTTTCAATGCTTGAGGATGAATGCAAAATGCAATATGGGATGCATATATTTTATAATTTTCTTTATAAAAAATAATTTCTTCCTAATATTAACTCTATATTCCCATTTAAATTTTTAATTTGTCAAAACTCGAAAATCAGGGTGTTACAATTCTACCCCCTTAAAGTGAATCTCGCCCTCGAGATTCGACAACGTGGAGAAAAGATGCGGGAATTCTGCCTTCAGGTCTTCTTCACGTTCCCACGTAACTTCGGCTTCTGTATGGTGGTCCCATTGCACTTGACACCAACGGATTCTCTTATTCCTTGTGAATCCAAAACAATGAGGTTGGCGGAGAAGTCTACCCCCCTTATCCCAAGGCTTATTTTTGGACATACTATATTTGTCCTCATCTCTCCTCCAGGAGACTTAACCAATAGAGTAAACTTCATATGAGAGATAGGCAAACTATACTTGGCAACATACTTCGATGTAATGAATGAATGTGATGCTCCAGAATCAAATAACATAGTCGCGGGGTTGGAGTTGGCGAGAAACATACCAATCACCACATCATCCGCTTGTTGAGCATCCTCCGTAGAGACATGGTTCACGTTGCCACGAGCAAAATTCTGCTGTCCACGGCTTCCTTGTGGTTGTCCTCCATTAGGTCTTGGGTTTTGCCTCGATGCATTGTTTCCTTGACCACGGCCTGACTTAGGACATTGATGCGCAAAGTGTCCAGCTTATCCACAAGTATAGCACCTCTTAACTCCACCGGAATTATTGGGACGAGCTTGGTTTTGAGCATTGGTTCCAGGAAAATCAGCACGAGGCGCATAAGGCATTGCTTACATAACAGGGCGCTGCTGCACAAACTGAGTTGGGTGTGGTGCATAACCAGGTTGCTGAGCAGGAATAGAGGAGCTGTAATAGGGTGCATTGGGTGGTGCAAGGCGAGGGCGCACATTACTTCCTTGTTGCTGTCCTTGATATGGCGCCTTCCTCTTGATTTCTTGCTCCATCTCACGGATCTTGTTCTCAACCACAATTGCTTTGTCCACAAGCTTCTGGAAATTGGCATAATCGCAGTTGAGTAGTTGCACTTGGATCTCATTGTTCAATCCCCTCATGAACATGTACTGTTCCTGGCTGTCCCGACTAACATCCTCAGGCGCATACCTTGAGAGTTGAGTGAACTTATTGAGATATTCACTCACGCTTGATCTTCCTTGCCGTAAATTCTCAAATTCTTGTCTCTTCAAGATCATAACACCTCCCGGCACATAATGAGAACGGAAGTTCTCCTTGAATTCGGCCCAAGTGATTCTTTCTTGGTTCTCATGAGCACTACCAAAAGCATCCCACCAATCCGCAGCTGCTCCAACGAGTTGATGAGAAGCGAACAGGACCTTCTCCTGGTCATTGCATTGGACAATAGCAAGTTTCTTCTCCACGGACTTGAGCCAATCATCAGCGTCCATAGGGTTTGCGGCTTGAGCAAAGGTTGGCGGCCTAGTCCTCATAAACTCTCCCAAACGGTTGTGGTGTGGCTGGGGTGGTGGTGGAGGTATGTGAAGCTGATTGTTGATGTTATTGTCAGCCTGCAGTTGTCCCATAATTTGTATCATGGTCTGCATGAGCTGGTTTTGCATAGCTAGTAGCTGCTCGATATTGATGGCTCCATGAGCAGGTCCTTGTCCGTTGTTGTTCTGAGGCACTCCATTGTTCTCCTCGTCATCATTGGCATCCCTCTGGTTGCGAGTCCTCACCATCTAGAGAAAAACAATAGGTAAGAATTTAAGAACGTCCCCAACTAAATGCATCAAGGGATATGAAGCTAACTAACTAGCTATATTAGCCTAGGTGGACATGGCAATGCTAAGGCACACCAAAATCCTCTATTAAGCACACAAGCAAACAATATATATAGCAAACAGCACACCAAGCAAAAACACATCGATTCCTGAGTGATCCTATGTGCTCTAAAGTGTCCATTCTATCTAGGCTACATCCTACGGTCAACCTGTAGCTCTGATACCAATCTGTGACGCCCGGTTCCGGAAACTGAACCAAGCTAACGCATATGTGTGCCCAGGATGTTCAACACACATACACGAGTGATTCACAAAAGAGTATAAAGAAAATTACCACAGCTCAAATTATTAAATAAGTACCCTTATTACATAATTCATTATATCCTCGAATACAAGCTCTAATGAATATTAATGGCAGGTTCAACTAATGCAGCGGAAATAAACTAATTAAGCAACTAAGCAAACTAAGCAAAAGGGATAGCGCAGCTCCATGCAACACCACAGGCAAAGCTGACAGTAGACACGGCCTAGAACTCCGCATTATCGCCATTTAACTCACAATCCTGGCCTGCAACTGTTGGGGGGGATTGCAAGAGTGAGTACATGTCGTACTCAGCAAGTGTGGAAAGTATGACATGTGGCTGATTCAAATGACGACAATAATAATGGTTAAGTGCTGAAAAGTACAGTAAAACATTTGAAAAGTGATATATTATATTTATGTGAAGTAATCCCATCATAAATCATGTAACCATAATAATACCAGTCCATAATTCACCATTACCAATAACCATAATCAATGTCATAAACCATAACCATAACCATAATCATAATATCAACCATAACCATTACCAAACCATAACCATCCCAAATCCCAAATTCCTTCTAATCATGGAAGTTGTCCAGGTGCTCATAACCGGGAGCACGGCTATCATGATAGTTTTAATTAACTCTGCAGAGTTTGTACCTCTTTACCCACGTGTTTGTGATTTCATCACCCGTCGGCGGCTAAAGAACCTCCCTTATGCCAATTACACTTCCTTTGGTGTATGGCCAAGAGATCACAAAATAGCCTTTACAAAGGGATTACTAGCCTATTTAGACCCCACTGAGGTTTCACCGGTGGCGATGCCTCCAACTGAGCACATCTTCAACCAAGGGCCCCGTCTTGAGCCATTCGGATCCCAGGGTAGTCCCACCAATCATCAACAAACCCAATCTGACTACCCCTTACCCGAGCATCCACAATGGTCCAAACAACACTAGCAAAGCCCTAATTAATCAGCTACGCCGCACCCATACTTGGCCTCGTGGTGGCACTGTAGTCCTGGCTTATTCTCGCATGAACCGGTCCTTAGATCTAAAGCAAGCAAACCACCATAACATCCAACCCATCCACATACCAGGCTTGCTTAGATCATCCATTACCATACCATATTTAACCAGTTCATGTTAACCATAATCTCATCCATGCATAATTAAATTAAGTGGTATAGTTATTCCCATCCCAGTTGATTAAGCGAAGCAAAAGGTAAAAATCCTTCCCGACTCTCTACCATAAATTCCAGGTGACAAGGGTGGTTAAACAAATCTAGTAAACTTCCTACCATAGGATTCCCATCAAATTGACACAAGCATGCAATTTTGCAAACAAAACATTTATTTTCAAAACAGGATCAATATGCTTCAAGGACACTTGCCTTGCTCCGACGGATAGGGTTGCTCAAGCGCTTCGAAGTCTTGGTTCTCGAAATCCTCGTACACGACTTCTTGAGCACTTCCCTCTACTCGTGATCACACATACAAGAATATACATACAAATCAATATGATGCACACACATTAATCAACATGTATGCATGCATACAAAGTTCAATAACTAATTAACTACAGTTGTTTATTAATTAGATGCAACTAGCTCATACGTGTTCATACGAGTTTATGGAGTCTTAGCGTGGATTAATGCTGCTGAAAATAAATTCATGATGCAACTAAAATCAATTTACGGCGTTTAGATCTAATACGTCGCTAAAATTCGCATTGGAAAAACGAACCCTACCGTAGACGCGATGGCTTCGATGATTGTGGGATGGGGACGACGCATAGACGAAGTAGATGCGCAAGGTCCTCCGGCGGCACGACGATGGCGACACGATGGCGACGACGGTCTCCGGCGAACCGTGGCGCCCTCCTCTTTTCCCCCTCCTTTTTCTCCCTTTTCATCCCTGCGGCACAGCTCTTGGTGCTTCTTTTTCCCTTAACCCAGCGGCTAGGGTTTTCTTTTCTGGGATTGGGAGACTTTACGGAAGCTGGGTCGGTATTTATAGGCGGGGGACGCGATTGGCAGTCTCCTGATCGGTTGCGGTCAACGCCGGGCGCGCGAGGCGTCGGGACCGACCGGGAGTCGGGTGCATCGGGCGAGCGGCATCGGGCGTGCGGGGCCCAGCGCGTGCGGGAGTGCGCGTGATGCGTCGGGGTGGCTACGGTGCCGTGTCGGCCGGGGGCCAGGCGGCGGTGGGGCCCAGCGCGTGGCGCGCTGCGGTGGCGTGGCGCGTCGCATCGAGGTCGGCTGCGCGCGCGGTGGAGCCGGGGCCAGGCGGCGGGAGCGGTGCGGGGCACAGGGCGCGCGGTTCGGCGCGGGGGCTCGCTGCGCCGGGGCGCTGCGGACTGGTGGGGCCCGGCGGCGGGGTGGTGTCGTGCGCGGGAGGCTGGGGTCGGGGCGCTGCGGCTGGGCCGGTCTGGCCTGGCCGGCAGTGGCCCTTCTCTTTTTTTTTCTTTTTCTTTTTTTTTCTTTTTATATTATTAATATTATATATTTTATTATTTATATTTTTTATTTATATATATAATTGTTATAAATATATTTATATTTTTTAATTATTATTTTTATACTTATTCCCTATTACAGGTTTTAGGCTATAATTATTATTTTCTATTTCTTCTTTTGCTACATACATTTGTATATATATGCTCCATCTTTTATGTTTTATTATTTTTCTTTTATCCTACTTAATTCTTTTTGCATGTGTTCATCATATAATTAAACTATTATATTTTTATATATACCTTTAGTTTTATTTACTTCTTTTATCTCATATTTATTATGGAAAATAGATTACTTTTGGCAAATTTATTTTTGTAACAAATTTTCAATGCTTGAGGATGAATGCAAAATGCAATATGGGATGCATATGTTTTATAATTTTCTTTATAAAAAATAATTTCTTCCTAAAATTAACTCTAAATTCCCATTTAAATTTTTAATTTGTCAAAACTCGAAAATAAGGGTGTTACACCCACTCACCAGGAGGAACGGGATAAATTACCCCAGCATGCAAGAGTTTCAAGACCTCCTTTTTGATAACCTCCTGCACGGCATTGCTCAACCTCCTCCGAGGTTCCCTAGATGGTGTGCTAAGAGGTTTGATGGGAATGTGGTGGGAGCAAAGAGCAGAGCTGATTCCCTTAAGGTCTTGGAGTGAGTATCCTAGGACGGATCTATGGTTTTCTAAGACGGTCATGAGTTTGGCAGTTTCGTCTTGTGAAAGCTTGTCATGTATGATGATAGGAGCTTCCACATCATCGTGTAGGAAAGCATAGCATAGGCCTGGAGGTAGGGTTTTCATCTAAATCGGGGCTTTTGTGATGGCTCGTCTTTGGGCAAATCAAATGTCTCCTGCAATTCATCCTCTTCTTGGATGACTTGTTCTTCTTCTTCATTTTAGGAAGTTCTAAGAATTGAAGGACCATGGCTTCCTCAATTGGCTCACTCTCGGTGGGAGGTTCTGCTAATGTGTTCTTGGATCGTAGAATGGGAATGGAAAACTTTCTCCCTCCGAGTTTAACATCTAGGCTGCCTTTTGGGGGTGCATCCACGAGTAATTTCTCAATGAGTAACCCTATCATGACATCAAAGTCTTGGACTTTGAAGACATAAAAATCAAGGCAGAACTCGATGTTCTCATGTCTTGTCAAGTTTTGTAAAATTCCATATTCTTCCTTGATGTTTCCATAAAAGTTTCTAAAGGATCTTCTTGTCGCAGCCCAGTGTAGATCACCCAAAATGGCTAAAGCACAATTCTCGGAAATGATATTGGCTCCAACAGTAGGATTATAAAGGACGTTCACCATTACCCGTCGAATAAGACATCGAATGGTTGTTGGGGGTGAGTTTACCCAAATTATTTCAGGTGAAAGTTTAACCTTTGCCGTCCATTCCCTACTCATTATCGAGGCCAACTCCTTGATCGTTTCCTGAAGGAATTTTCCTTTAGGAGGATGAAGGAGTGAGCGGTGTAATGATGGTTTCCTTCGACAACAATACTTTGAGGCATTCCTAAAATATTCAAAAAGATCTTCCTCGGAGCACAATGGAAACTTCGAAGGTTAAATTTCTTCTTCCTTTGGTGTCTTTGGTTCGGGTGAGGATTTCATAGTCACAACTTGAGATGAACATTGTATGGGTTCCGGGGTGACTATGGGGGAATCCTCATGTTTCGACTCGGCTTCCTCTTGAGGACTTTAATCAAGACCGACGTGAAGGATGTATTTTCTAGAATGCGATCTAGAATTTCCCTTCCTTCAATTGGTGTCCTATGGAGGAAAGAGCCTCTGGCCATTATGTCGAGGTATAGGGCAGAATCCTTGTCAAGCCCGAAACAGAAATGTTGTAATAACATGTTTAGGAATGTACAAGTTCGGGCCTGATTTGGTAAGCAATGAGAATCTGGCCCAGGCTGCACCTATAGATTCCTTCTCGATTTGCTGAAAGTTGAGAATTTTCCTTCATAGAGAGGCAACTTGGGAGAGTGGAAAGAATGCAAGACAAATGTCTCGAAGTTCTTTTCATTTTCCATTTGCACTCCCAACAGTATGAGTGTACCACTGCTTCGCTCTTCCCGTGAGGGAAAAGGGAAACAATTTCCACTTAAGGGTTTCTTGTGTCATGCCCTTGATTAGAAGGCATGAACACAATTGCTCAAACTCCTGCAGGTGGTGGTAGGGATTCTCATAGTCCGTCCCTGAGAAGGATTGCTCCCGAACCATGGCTATAAAGCCAGGGTGGAGTTTATAGCTAGTTGAGCAAATGGGATCTGCCTATGGTGGAGGCTCACAGAACTCACCCTTAGGAGCAGATAGAGAAAGAATGGTGGGTTTCTCCATATTTTTGATGGTGTAAAATTAAGGAATAAAGATAAAGAATAGATACGATGGTAAACAAGGTTCGAAGATCAACAGCAACCGTTCCCCGGCAATGGCGCCAGAAATTCTTGTTGACGGTGGGTACGTCACAAATGAAAATTCATAAGCGCACAGAGAAACCGTTGTAGTACTTCCCCTTAAAGAATTGGTCGGAAGGTGTGTTTCTTGAACTCAAATGGAAATCATGTACCTTACTTGAGATGGAAAGAACTGTCGACGTACAAAGGTCGAGAGGGTTCGACAAGACCAAACCCTATCCTTAAGTAGAAGAAGCCCGACAACCCGAAGCCTCCTTTTCCTCCTCTTTCTCACTCTCCCCTATTTTCTAAGCACATAGGCAGTGCCTTGGGAGTGGAGTACTAGACTCGAGCTTTTGGTGTGTGGAGTGAGGGAGCCCCCTACCCCCTATTTATACCCTCCAAAGGTCGGTTTGGTGCCAAAAGAAGCAAGGGAATTAGTCTCCATTGTGATTTCCAAGTCGTGAGGAGCCAACATGTGGTGGTTGACCGTGTTTGGTGCGTTTACCTAGTCGGCCGAACTGGCACTTCGACCGACCTGGTGGCCCCAAACACGGTGTTTTTTTCTGGGGGACTGTTTTGTGGGCCCCATCAGGGGTATGGATGATTCTCCTCATTTTTAGTTGGTTTTCTCCTCTGAGTGGGCCCAAGAATCCTCATGCTTGCGCCTAATTGGTCGGAAGGTGTGTTTCTTTGATTGGTCCCTCTAAATACCTCTAATTATGGGCATAATTCACCTGCATACACAATTTTACTAACACTTGTGGAGATAGTTAGTAAATAACTCCTACCTCTATGTTGGTTGTCCAATCCATAGCTTTTATGCAGGGAATTGACGGTCGGATTTGGCAATTAAGGACCGTCAACGGTGATCCTCTCAGGAGTGTTGTGGTCTATTTCATAATCTTCATAATCATTGTCGATGATATTAAAAACTTGCACCGTAGAATAATACATAGGATGGGGATTGTCGCAGAAGAGATGATTCAGTTTTGCCATACAAGTGGCAACCTATTTGGTTTTGTTCTCTGCTTTGCTGATTGGGATAGGAAGACGACAAGACTTGTCCTAAACGATATCATCGACAAGGAATCTAAGGCTCGATCCCGAGCCTATCATATAACCTACAATGCTCGGCAAGGCAGTTGGAGGTAACAACATTTTATTTTCCATGGGCACGAGCGCTCTATTCTCATATGGCAATTGCCTTGATTCTCTAAGTTCTTGTCATATTTGTTGTACATATGCCTTGACTTTTTCGTCAATCATTTATTCAAGTGACTTCTTGTAGTTATCATGCTTTCTATATGATGTTGCATCGTTTGGAAACCCATCTTTCCAGAATGTCAGAGAAAAGATTGCTCAGATCTGTCCACTATGTTCAAAATTGCCTAGGATAGCAGTAAGTTGGTCCTTCTACTCACCGGCTTGAAGAGACCCTTTTCTTGCTTTTCAATTATTTATGCTAATCTTTTCCCTACTTCGTTCAAATATTCAGGCTTTGTGAGTTTGCCATCGCTGGTCAAACCTGATCGAACTAACACCCACCGTCTAGTTCGCTAATTGTAGCCTTTTAGCGGATCAGTATTGCCTGTGCTAACAGAGTTCTCTATTATCTTCAGTCATTTTTTAATTTTTGGAGCAAATCTATTAGACCCCAAACAATGGTGGTAAGTTTCTTTCTTTGCAAGCTCAGACCTAGCTTCACTTAGGGCTACAACCCCTCAAGTGTGGTCTTTTGTCGAACAAAGTCTTCCCACTTAGTTTGAGTGATTTTCCCATCTTCTTAGCGCTAGAGACCTTATTCTCCTTAACATAAGTGTTTATATCACTCTTCCAGCTACGGAACTTCTTAGCACAAGAGATCAATGTCGCTTTTTTACAATATCTTCCATGCTTTTTGGGAACTTGACTTGTTTCTGCAACTTATCCCAACACTCGTTCTTGCCCGCCTCGGTAAAATTTTCCAATTCTTCATTGTGATTGGCACAAGCGCTCTAACAAGGCAACCACAATCATTTATGTACTTTGTAACAACTTTAAGCGATTTTTGGAGTCACTGATTCTTGTTTTATATATATATATATATATATATATATATATATATATATATATACATATATATATATATGTATATATATAATCTCTTTTGGACCCTTATTTGCACCTCGTTGCTCGCATTTTTGCGATTGCAAACCTAAGGATTCTGCCATTGGATAACCTTTTGCATGTTTCAGAGGAGAAGTCACCTCGTTCTCTTGGCAGTTAAGCTAGATAGAAAAGAAGTAAAAGAATTTATTTACTTGACGGGCAACATTAACATAGATAATACTATTTGTGATTTTTTAGACTAGACATACCTCACGGGCAGAATCATATGCCGGGTGAAGATCCTCTGAAGTTTTTTTTTTAGATTTTAGATTTGCAAAAGGATTTGATGAGCTGTAATACGAGCCATCGCTATCGGAGTCATTACTGGAGTGGTCTGAGTTCCATTCAATATTGCAAACTTCATTGTTACTACCAGCACCGCCGCCTTGCGAGACGGTCTTCTTAGAACCTTCCATGTTTGTACTGATAAGATAGAAAATATGTCCCACTTTTAATGTAAGTTACAAGAATGTCTGCTATGGGAAGGTACAAGAATATAATCGTGCTAGCATATGTTAGGGAATAACAGTGCATTAGCAATAACAGCGCGCAGGGAGGAGGGACGCGGCAGCAGAACGAGGGTAGAAGGGCGGCGGCGAGCGGGGAGGAGGGCGGTGTGAAAGTCGCCTAGAGGGGGATGAATAGGCAATATGACTTGAAATTACTTAATCAAACGAGATTAAATCTCTAAGGCTAGACCAGTCTAGTCAGGGATGGACTAGTCCGCTCTATACATAGTGAAACCTAAAAACATGATTTCTACAAGTTATTTGTGGATTTTAGTTCAACAAAAGATAGATACCATGTCTATCAACCGAATATAACTTAGATTAACAAGTGTGAACAGATAGGTTGCAAGATTTCAATGAAGAACAATATGAAGAACGATATATGAATCCTAAACGCAATTCTAGTGAATAGCAGAAAGTAAAGTAAGAAGTGAGACATGATTTATCCCGTGGTTCAGCTTCATAAGGCAGCCTACATCCACATTGAGAAGTCCACAAAAGGACCAGGTCTCACTCGACCCTCTTCTCACAAATCCACAACAAAAGATCAGCTTGGTTTCCACTATCTCAAGGGTAATCACCATGTTCTTGGGGCTTCACACAAGTTGAGGCTCCCACAAATGATTTACAACAAAGAGCACACGAACCTCAACAGCCAAAAGCCACAAAACACGACACCAAGTGCAAGAGATCAAACCAAGAGCCAAAGCAAGGCGATCTTCCTTCTCCCCCCTTCCCAAACCCTAATCTTCTCAAGATTTGGTTCTAGAGGCAAGTAGGTAGAGTAGAAGGCTTAGGATGGCTCAAGGAAACTTGTGGCGGCACTAGGGTTCCAATTTTTTCAAATGAAGGCCGGGGGTCCCCTTTTTATAGGGGTCCCGACATCAAACCGTTGCCAACATTCAATGTGCGTACTAGTCTGGTCAGGACCCTGGACTAGTCCGACCTACTGGGTCCACACTACATCACCCTTGGTAGAGGGTGATGTACCCTCCGCTTTTGAATTTCAAATGGTCATGGCATATCGGACTAGTCTGGCCAATAACAGACTAATCCGAACTGCAACAGAATGTATTGGTCCGTCTAAAAACGGACAAGTCTGGAGACACCGGACTAGTCTGGCCAACTGGGGTGGACAAGTCCGGCCAATAGGACAGCCTCATAAACCCCTTATATCTTAATACCATGGACTAGTCCGTGTGACAACAGACAAGTCCGAAGTACAACAGTAACCTTTCTTCCGGCCGAAAACAGACTACTATGGAGGGTCCAGACTAGTTCGACCTCTTTGGCGGACAAGTCTGGCCTCTGGGGACTTAGCTTTGAAAATTCTCACCAAGTGTAGAATGGATTACTCCGCCCCGAAACGTACAAGTCCAAACTCATACAAAAACTCTTAGTCCGTCCCAAAACGGACTACTCTGGCTTACCCGGACTAGTCCGGCTCTGAGGCGGGACAAGTTCGGTCTCATGGGAATTCTCTCAACATGGCTTCTCACCTAAGTTTTCTCTCAACCACGACTTTGAGCCCTCTTCTATGATATCAATGCACTTTATACACACATCTTCACACACAAAAGGCTAGTCTAAACTCAACACATAAGAAACCCTAATTTATATGCTTGAGTCTTCGACGCCCGTTTTAATCTTTTCCTTTTTAAGGGATTTTCTTTCATTTCAATCACCACACCTATTCTTAAGATCAACTGAGTTCATTAGTATCTTAATTTGTCATCACCAATCGTACAAAACCCATAGAGATGCCTAGATGCATGCCTAGATTTACTTTCAATGTCCCCCTTTTTGGTGATTGACGACAACACATTAAGCTTAAACAAAGTGATATAAATTGGTTTTCATAACAAGTGCATTTATGAGTAACTCCCCCTCAATGTATGCATCATGAGAGAGTTATCATATATACACATGTTATGGTTGGGTGCCTAAGTGTTGTGTCCATGACTTGTGATATAACAATGAATCATAAATGAGAAATAGGCAATTTTAAGCATCACATCTCAAATAAATATAGCAAGCATCATAATGTGCATTCAACTCTTAACACAAGTCAAGTCTTACACAAATTGAAATGCAAGAGTTTTAAAACATATTACAAGTCCAAAGGATCAACAAGAGAGACAACAACTCTAACAACAAGTATAAAAAGAAGTACCCCCTTCCAATCTCTCCCCCTTCGGCATCAAGACACCAAAAAGGAAAAGTGGAAGGAAGTCCTACAATCTACTCATCGCGCTGCTCATCGTTTCTCTCCGTAGCCTCTGGATCTTCAATGTCTCCATTTCCATATTCATCGTTGGAGGTTGCAGCCTTGGAGGTTCCACTGTCCTCAAAATGAGCAAGTTCATCGGTGGTGAACTCGGCAAAAGAGTCAATGCTCCATCACCCTTCGCGACGGGAGACATGGGAACTTCTAGCTTGTCGCACATCGCCTTGAGGTACTTCTCTCGGCGAAGCTCCATGCGACGAGTCTGAACTTCCACTTTCTAACAAGAGGCGAAAAGTGCCTTGAAGCACTTGAAGAAGCCGCTTCCGAATTGTGATGGATGAGGAGGAGGAGGTGTAGAAGCCACGGGACGGGAGGAGGAGGAGGCAAAAGGATTGGCATTCTTCCTTCTTGGTGCAATAGGCTCGGGAGGAATAATTTGAGGACGAAGCTTCCGATGAGTAACATCTTTCTTGAACTTCAGCCCAGATACCTTCTCAATTAGATACATGATATATGGTGCATAGCCGCACGAGCGGTTGTGGGGTGTAAGATGTTGAAGACGTCATCAAAGATATACTCCACGATGTTGAATCACACATCCCCATCAATGAGCACCATAAATGCATCAAATTTCCTTGAATGATCCCCGCATCTCCATCCTTGGTGGTTATAGTCTTCCTTAGAACACGGTTGAGCACACTAAAGAAAGGCTTGATATTTCTTATGTGCAGCGCCTCATAAACTGCATGGTTTGGATAAATGTAATCCAAATCATCCCTATCAATAGCCTTGAGATTTGAAATGATGATCTCATTGTCAATATGATCCTCCAAGCCAAGAATTTGGGCAAACACCCAATATGTAACTGAGTATTGCTCACCATTAGTGAGCCAAGTGATCCTCCGATCTCCTTGCCTATGGAAGTAGACTGTGGTGTAGAATTGCATAATAACTTCAATGTTCCAATCATACTTGAATGCCATGAGATCCTTGACCCCATGGTGCTCTACGGCCTCAATCACCGCATTGAATGCAGTATGGTTCTTATCCACCATGTAATCCCAATCTATCCATTGAGCATCGGTCACTCGAGTTTGCTTGGTCATATAGACTGTCCGATAGTAATCACAATGGAAGTCACCCCAAAACCGAGGGTCTGCGGTGTGCTTCTCATACTTATGGTAGTCATCCATCCTCAATCTCTTAGCCTTTTCTGCCCCTTTTCCTAAACAGTGGCTTGTCGATTTGGATTCCTAGTAGGAGAGGACATTCTTAAAGGGCAATTGGTTGTGAGGACCCCTTTTTACCCTTTTCGTTTATGGTGACGCCAACTTGCGCCTTGCTTTTGGGCTTCTTGACAACTGGTGTTCTCTTCTTTGGCGGTTCATCCGCAGGTGCCTTGCCTTTGTCTTTTGCATCTCTAGCCGCTTGAGTTCTTTTTTTCTCACCCATGGTCAAATGCCTCTTCTTCCTTGCAGCTTGTTCGGCTTGAGCTGAGTTATGAGCCTCTCGTTTCTATTTGTTTGCCTTCCTTGCCTCAGTCCTCTACTCGAGGAGAGCGATATCAAGCTCTTGCTCCTCACAAGCACGGCAATAGGTTTCTTGCCTCGCCGCCTCGTGCACGGAATTGGATAGAGGCGAATCATCGGGGTTTGACATCGTCCCTTAGAAGAGATAAACAATAGAGTATATGAGTCCAAGGAAGTGGAATATTGTGTTAGAATTCACAAGAACAATCAAAGCTAGGGTTTTCACTGCCCGTACTTGTTCGCCCAGGAGTCGGACTAGTCCGCACGAGCCGGAATTGTCCGCCCTGCAGCTGGACTAGTCTGATGGACATAATAAGAACCCTAATCTTGATGATTTTGTAAAAATACGGACCAGAGCACAATATTCCTAGGCTAGGATCACAATGACATATAGAACAATTTTTGTGAAGAGATTTCTATCAAAAGACCTATGAAATGTGAATTTTGAAGGATTTGGGGTTAGGTCATGAATACCTCCTCAAACCTTCAAATCGACAAAATGTGGATGAAGAATCATCCGAGGATGTGCGGGGAAGAGTTCCCACACACCTTGGGGCTTGAATCCATGGATTGAAAATGGTTTTTGGTGGATGGAGTCGAAAATCACCAATTTGGGGTGTCGTTTTTATGTTTAAACAGAGAGAGTGTGAGCATGAAAGTGAACAGTCGGGGAGCCCCCTGGGGAGATTAAGTCCCTAGGGGCCAGACTATTCTAATTGCAGACTCGGACTTGTCCGACCTATGAACTCGGTCCGGCCTACACGGATGGCCAGACTTGTCCAGCCATGGGACGGACTAGTCCGTTTGGGACTTGTCCGTCAGAGCCTGGGGAAGCTGGACTCCAGACCTGTCTGGCCATTCAGGCGGACTAGTCTGGTCCAAAAGCTGAAAACACATATATATTTGGGTTTCCACCAAAGATTTGATCCTTTTGGACTAGTTTTGACAAAAGTTCTTTGCAAACGTAGTCAGTAAGCAATCAACAACCAAACTATGACTATAATTCACAAAGATTCAATAATTTCAAGTAGTTTTGTAGAAAATTGAGGAGGATGAGTTTTTTGCAAGCATGCATCAATTTTTGAATTAAGTACAATTAACAATCAGATGTGCAAGACTCAAGCAACATTTCAAGAACCTAGGACATTGAGCTCACTCCTAAGTTCACAAAATCTTTTCTCATCTTAGGACTTGGTGAAGATATCGGCCAATTGTTTTTGGGTTCTCACATGGGAAATCACTATGTCTCCTTTGATGGAGTGATCTCTCAAGAAATGGTGGTGGATATGAATGTGCTTGGTCCTTGAGTGTTCAACTGGATTGTGAGCTATTTTTATGACACTATCATTGTCACATAGGAGAGGGATATGGCACAAGTTTATGTCATAGTCCCTAAGTGTTTGCCGCATTCAAAGAAATTGTGCACAACAACTTCCGACTGCAACATACTCCGCTTCGGTTGTGGAGCAATGGAATTTTGTTTCTTTGTGGACCGAGACACTAGGGGCCTACCCAAGAATTGGCAAGTCCCAAAGGTACTCTTTATATCAACTTTGCACCCAGCATAATCCACATCGTAATATCCAATGAGATTAAACTTGGAGCCCTTGGGGTACCAAAGTCCTAGGCTTGTTGTGTGAACCAAATATCTAAAAATTCTCTTTACAACGGTCAAATGACACACCTTGGGAGCAGCTTGGATTCGAGCATACATACAAACACTTATCATTATATCGTACCTATATGCACATAAGTAGAGCAATGAACCAATCATGGATTGATATACATTTTGGTCCACACTTGGACCATCTTCATTAAGGTGGAGGTGCCCGTTGGTTCCCATTGGAGTCTTGATGGGTTTGGTTTTGTCCATGTCAAACTTCTTGAGTATGTCTTGTGTGTGCTTTGTTTGACTAATAAACATGCCTTCCTTGAGTTGCTTCACTTGAAATCCTAGGAAGAACTTCAACTCCCCCATCATGGACATTTCAAACCTTTCGGTCATAATCTTAGAAAACTCATCATAAAAAGTTTTGTTAGTAGAACCAAATATAATGTCATCCACATATATTTGGCAAACAAACAAATCATCATTGACATTCTTGGTGAATAGAGTATAGTCGGCCTTCCCAATTTTGAAACCATTTTGAGTTAGAAAGTCTCTAAGGCATTCATACCAAGCTTTAGGAGCTTGTTTGAGGCTATAGAGAGCCTTATGCAATTTGTAGACATGGCTTGGGAAGTCTTGATCTTCAAAGATGGGGGGTTGCTCCACATACACCTCTTCCTTGATTGGACCGTTGAGAAAAGCACTATTGACGTCCATTTTATATAGCTACGGCCATCATTCATCATGGTGAGTAGCAAAGGTAATTAATATGTGAATTTATTCAAGCCTAGCTACGGGAGCAAATGTTTCTTAGAAATCCAAACCTTCGACTTGTGAGTACCCCTTGGCCACAAGTCGTGCTTTGTTCCTTGTAACCACCCCGTGCTCATCTTTTTTCTTGCAGAACACCCATTTGGTGCCCACAACATTGGCCTTTTCACGAGCTCCCATACTTGATTTCTTTCAAAACTGTTGAGCTCTTCTTGCATGGCCATCACCCAACCCGGATCTCATAGTGCTTCTTCAACCTTGTGAGGCTCCAAAGAAGAAACAAAAGAGTAATTTTCACAAAAATTTGCAACACGAGATCGAGTAGTTACCCCCTTGGAGATGTCTCCAAGGATGTTGTCAATGGGATGGCCCCGTCAAATGCTTTGATGTACTCTTGGTTGTGGTGCTTGAGTTATTGGAACTTCATCTTCTTCTTCCTTTCTTCGTCTTGTCCTTGATCGATGCCTCCATTTTAATCCTGTTGAAGCTGTAGGATCGAAGAGCACATGAAAATCTACCAGAGGGGGGTGAATGGTAGATTTAAAAATCTTACGCAGCGGAAACAATTAAATCCCAACCCCTTCGGCAGAAAAACAATATGTTAAAGAAATCGTGTGTGAGACTAATCTAAATATGTTTAACCGGGACAAAAATGATATATATCAGAGAGAATCAAGTCACGAAGAAAAGACAAGAAGAATCACTCAAATCCGTCGAAAGAAACTCAAGTTATGATCGAAAATTCGAACAAAGGTCAATCTGTCCTACCTGAGAAAAACAGTTCTAGAACGCTGCAAAGAAACTCGTGTCGATCAGAAACCACATATTCAATGACCATGAAATTTTGACAGATGATAGATAATCAAGTTTTGAGGATAACCCAAAAAAATTCATGTCAATTGGATCTGTAAAGCTCGAGTTGTGATAAAACCACTGACGAAAGGTAGTGCTGTCCAGAAACTCGATGAGTAAAACTTGTCTGGAACAAGTCGGACGAACAAGGTACAAAAGTTCCTTCAAACTACGAATTTTATTCAATAGAACACAAGTGGAACAGCCCCAAAGTCGTGCACCACGAACTCTGGCCTCCCTTGCTTATATAACCAGCCCTTAGGCCAACCCAATTTCAACTAGGACTCCAATCCTACTCCGATCACAAATCGAAACTTTCCATAACTGTTTAGAACTCTCCTATACGCAGATAGAAGCAATCTTAAGACTTCCAAACACCTTAGGAACGTATCCCACATTCCTAAACAACTCAAATTCGTGACCCACACGAAATCCTATCATAACCAACTCGATACTTTCCATACCGAGCCATAACCGACTCCGCCGCAGCCAAAGTCATCAACCGATACGATCCGATCCTTCCAACCAGATCTTTCCATTATAAACCATCTTTGGAACCATGTTGCCACATCATGCACCGCATGCATACGTGCAAATACCTTCCTTCGATGTCCAATAACCTTCATATGCACTACCCTTGATTCAATCATCCTGCGCGACCTCCTGACCCGCTCAACCACAATTCTTCCTGAATTTGGTTGTTGGAACCTCATCTCCTCCCTGAGACTAGTCCAAAGGATCCTGTAACTAGCCATGACTTGAACTCAAGCAACACCTGCACAGAACAAACAACCAGTCCGTACGAGCCCAAGTCCACGACTTGACTCAAGTCAGTTCCGAACATGACACCTTATGTGAGCACCTCACATAAGCATGTTGCAGAGCATATCAAAACGATATCAGCCATATCAACCAAAATGCACCAAAAACTTAGTAAAATAATACTAAGCAACCTTTTCATAAGTGTAAAGCAAGTTCGAAACATTTCACATGAAAATTTGGAATATTACGATCAAACTCTGAACCTTGCCAAAGCTAACTGGAGCTTGAGCCGGAGCTTACCAAAGCTAGTACAACCTAGCGTCGGAGCTTACCAAAGCTAGTACAACCTAGCACCGGAGCTTACCAAAACTAGCAGGACCTAGCACCGGAGCTAATCAAAACTAGTCGGACCTAGCGCCGGAGCTGACCAAAACTAGTCGGAACTAGTTAACCCAAAAGCTGGAGCTAGAGAAACATGCCGGAGCTATCAAAGACATGCCGGAGGTAACCAACATAAGTTGGACCTAGCAAAACATATCGGACCTTACGTCGGACCTTGCAAAAGCTCTGAGCTAGAGTCGGACCTTGCTAAAAAAAGATCTTTTAGCAGAATTTCAGAACTTTTATAATCAAAGCCAATGTATTCAGTACAAGCCAATGTATTCAGCACACATAGGCCTCACAATCTCCCCCTTGATGAATGCATTGGCAACACCACTTAAGAACTGAACATTGGCTTATTCACATTAAAAGTTTTGAAAACACTTTCTCCCCCTTTGTAAAACAGAAATAAATGAGAAGAAAAACAAATTCTCCCCCTATACATATTTCTCCCCCTTGCATAATTCACAATATTATCTCTCCCCCTTTGACAATGTATTCGGCAAGGTTCAAAAGAAAAATTTTAATTGTTATGAGCATATTATAACATATACATATAAAACAAAGCTCATCCAAGTCATACTATCAAGTAACTTACACTATCACAACAATGAGATACATAAAGTAGTGTAAGCCATGCTAGAGATCAAATGTAATTTTCAATTTAAGCAAGTCATGATCTCACAAACTTAACTATTTCAATACCTGAAAGCATGACACATGTTGCTGCATTTTATTATTTTTCAAAGTACAAATTTTAGATCATATGATATTTGCAAGAGATTATATGCGCATCTGCCTTATTCTAACCAACCAAGCCAAGCATATGTCATTTGACAATCAGAAGCTTAAGGACATGATTTTAGTCATACACAACTTCTTCCAAGTTCATATCTAAGTGCAATGACAAGCCATCTCAAAAGAAGAAGTGCGATGCATGCATATTCTCTTGATCTTTTCTCAACTTATATTTGTTCACAAAAACTCAACATGTGAGTTGGTTACTTGATTAATTCTTTATGATTAAAAGCACTTGTGAGTATGCAACAAGTTCAAAACAGCAAGAAAGTTCAACCATGACCATATTTAGTGTGAGTAATTATTCCAATTACTAGACATGGCAAAAACTACAAAATGTATGACATGAGTAATGTAGTAAGAACTTTTAGCATGTAAAAGGAATCACAAAGTCATATATGTATGAAATACTATGCTCATATTATTTTAATTTCAGATTACAACATAGACTTCTCAAGTTTGAACCCCCCCCCTCAATGTAAGCCATGAGGATGCATAACCCCTATTTCACTATGAATGAAACAAAAACGAGTGAAATCCAAAGGTTTTGTAAAAATGTCAGCCAATTGTTGTTCGGTATCTACATGGTGAAGCACAATGTTTCATTTTTCAACATTATCACGGAGAAAGTGATACCTAATGTCAATTTGCTTAGTTCTAGAATGTTGCACAGGGTTTTTAGCAATGCAAATAGCACTAGTGTTGTCATAAAATAGTGGAACACTATCTAGATCAACCCCATAGTCCTTAAGTGTTTGAACAATCCAAAGAATTTGTGAACAAGCGCTAGCAGCAGCTACATATTCAGATTCGGTTGTGGATTGTGCAACTGAGTTTTGGTTTCTAGAGGACCAAGCAACAAGTTAATTACCAAGAAAATGACAAGCACACGAAGTACTTTTCCTATCAATCCTACAACCTCCAAAATCAGCATCGGAAAAAGCTTTCAAAGTAATGGTTGAGGAAGAAGGAAGAAAAATGTCAAATTCTTGAGTTCCATGTAAGTACCTGAGAATCCTTTTGAAGGCTTGACGATGTGAAGCACGTGGGGAGGCTTGAAACCGTGCACAAAGACATACGCTGAATTGTATGTCCGATCTTGATGCCGTGAGGTACAAAAGTGATCCGATCATGCTTCTATATTCTTTTTGATCCACGGGTTCACCATCTTCATCAAGTTCAAGTGATGTTGCTGTTCCCATTGGTGTCCGAAGAGGCTTGCTTTAGTCCATGTTAAAGCGCCTTAGAAGGTCTTTTGTATACTTTGTTTGATGCACAAAGGTACCCTCCTTGGTTTGCTTGATTTGCAGCCCCAAAAAGTACGTGAGTTCTCCCATCATACTCATCTCAAATTCTGAACTCATCAAAGCTGAAAATTTGGACACAAGATCATGAGAAACACAACCAAAGATAATATCATCCACATACTTGAACGAATAATGAGTCATTTTCATGCTTAAGCACAAAAAGAGTTTTATCAACCTTGCCCATGGTAAACCCCTTTTCAAGTAAGAATGTTTTTAACCTATCATACCATGCTCTATGGGCTTGTTTAAGACCGTACAAGGCTTTGGACAGTTTGTAAACAGGATTAGGAAAATCTGGATTTTTAAAACCCGGTGGTTGTTTGACATATACCTCCTCATCTATGTAGCCATTAAGAAAAGCACTTCTAACATCCATTTGATATAGCTCAAAACCTTTAGATGCAGCAAAAGCTAACAAAATTCTTATGGGTTCTAATCTAGCAACAGGAGCAAAAGTTTCATCAAAATCTAGACCTTCAACTTGAGTGAAACCTTGAGCAACCAACCTAGCCTTATTCCTAACCACAACCCCATCCTCACTTTGTTTATTTTTAAACACCCATTTAGTTCCAATTAAAGTGTGACCTTGAGGTGGAGGTACAAGTTTCCAAACATTATTTCTTTCAAAATTTTCTAACTCTTCTTGCATGGCAATAATCCAAGATTCATTAGTGAGTGCGTGTGATATATCTTTGGGTTCAAAAGAAGCAACAAAAGCAGAATGAGCATGAGAGTTTGGATCGCAAAACCTGGACCGTATAACTCATTCGTGCAAGCTTCCAATAATCTGTTGTGGAGGATGAATTTTGAGAACCCGGAGGGGAGTGGACACTTCACAAGCTTCTTCTTCTTCATGTTCATCACAAATCGATGATCTTGTGACTTGAGAAGGATCTGGACTAGCAATGGTGGTCGTCGGTGCTGGCTGTGAATCACAATCAGGAGCTCGAACAATGTCATTAGCTGCTGAACATTCGAGCAGCTGCTCCAATTCTTCCTCATCTTCAACGAAAATGCTCTCCCCCTGTGGATATGGATCTCGACCTGCAATGTTTGAGCTAGTACCTAGGCTAGCTTCATCAAAAGACACTTCACAAGTCTCCACAATTTTGTTAGTGTCAAGTAAAAGCACACGGTAGCCTCTAGTATGAGATGGATAACCAAGAAACATGCCATCAACAGATCTAGGTTCAAAATTATCAAGATTACCATGTTTCTTAACAAAGCATTGCAACCAAAGACCCAAAAATGTGTAACACTAGGCCTATGTCCAAACCGGAGCTCATATGGTGTTTTATCTAGCTTAGTGCGCAAGAAAACACGATTTGAGACATAACAAGTGGTTGCAATTGCATCAGCCCAAAATTTCCTAGGAGTTTGATATTCATCAAGCATAGTCCTAGCCATCTCAACTAATGTTCTGTTCTTTCTTTCTACGACACCATTTTGTTGAGGTACATATGGTGAATAAAATTGATAATCTATTCCATTTTCAGTACAAAAGTGATCAAAAGATTGATTTTTAAATTCAGTTCCGTTATCACTTCTAATTGTTTTAAAGATCCTGGGTGATCAATTGATAATCTATGAAATAAAGTTCTAAAGTGACTAAAAGCTTCATGCTTAGATGCCATAAAATAAACCCAAGAGTACCTAGAATAGTTAACAACAATCACAAGAACATACCATTTACCTCTGAAGGATTGAACACGTGAAGGTCCTATGGTGTCAAGATGCAAAAACTAACCCGGTTTAGTTGTCATGGTAATTGTGAGAGGAGCATGTGAACCTGCAACCATCTTAGCATGTCTACAAGAAGAGCACACAATTTTTTGTCCCTTTTAAGCTTAGGCAACCCACGTATGTGATCAAGAGCACTAACACGTGTGAGATGATCAAAACCAACGTGACCAAGTCTATGATACCAAAAATATAAGTCTTTTGAATCATTAGCAACTAGACAACTATGCTTACAAGAAGACATATCAAAATCAGCTTTAAAAACTCTTCCAAATCGAGACATGTTAAAAATAAGCTCACTATTTGAACCTACAATTTTGCAGCAATTTTTATTAAAAATAATTTCCAGATTTCCATCTAGCAATTGTGAAACAGAAAGCAAGTTGTATTTCAAAATTTTTACAAGTGCCACATCCTTCAAAGTTTAGTGATCATTTACTCTAACCAAACCCTTAGCAATTATAGGAGTTGAAGAACTATCGGCAAAAGTAACATTCTCTACACGTGACACAAAAGAGAGGGAGGAGAACTATTCTTTGTTACCGGTCATGTGGCGTGAGCGAGCTTAATCTATAGTCCAAATGTTCTCCTTCCTCAAGCGGGTAACCTACATAGAAGCACAATACGTCGATGACTCAATACTGGGGTTAATCAAAAGGCATATGGGAATCCAGTACTGAGTCACATGATGTGTAGCAGGAAAAACACTCGAAAGTTGAGATAAAACAGCAGGTTTATGAGCCAAAGCTTGAGGATTTTTGTACCCAACTACTGACCTACAAGGTGTTACATGTGTAGCATGAAAATCAGTAGGTTTGGGAGCAAACTTTGCATGTTTTGGACTCATTACAGCAGGTTTCATGTTCCTATCATTCGGTTTAGCATGTGCAGCAAATTTTGCATGAAAGTTATGAGATCTAGCAATCATTCTTTCCTTTTTTTCTGTTGTTTAGCTAGTCTATAACAAAAATCTATGACATGACAATCTCTACCACAATAGGTACAATGAAATTCAACTTTGTGTTCATGTCTAGATGAGCAAGCAACATTTTTATTTAAAACGAATGAGACAACACTCCTGCAGATTTGAAAACCACTTCTTTTTTTTAGGAACTGTTTGAATCAAACCACTTCCTAATGACTTTACAATTTTAGGTGGATGTGCTTTAGCATGAGCATGAACCTAAACCAGTTTTATAATTGCAAGATTTGGATGAATTCAGCAGCAAGTTTAGATTTTTGTCCTATTCATGTTATAAAGTTTCTTAGACAATTCTAGGCAGTTTTCACATGAAGCTTTTCCTTTTCGTTTGCAATTAGAACAATATTTAACTTCATGATAACGTAAAGCATTGTTCAATATAGAAATCTCATTCATAGCATCTTGTAGTTTCTTATCAAGATCATCACAAGTAGAACAATGCAAATCAATTGTAGAACAACAAGCATATTTCAAGTTTCTATCATTAAGGGCAGCATGCTTTTTGTTCTTTTCAATTTCAAGTTCTAGTTTATGAAGTGTGAGGTGTGTGCACTTCTTAGAGAGGACAACTTTTCATATATTAAATCAAATGAGGAACAAGAATCATCACTAGGAATCAAAGATTTCAAATGATTAATTTCAGATTCTAGTGACTCAATATTAACAACATTGTCCGTAAGAGTTTTGCCCTTTTTCTTAACTATAACCGTGGCACGAGAAATAGCATCACACATTTCTTCGCAAGTAGGACATACCTCTTCATTGTCACTGTTGTGTTCTGCCTCCTCCATATTTGATCTTGACTTGCCCGCCATGAAACACAAGTTTGCCAAATCATTTTCATCTTCATCACTTCCGATGTCCACATCGCTCGAGCCAAGTTCCTGAAGTGCGGAGATAAAACTATTCACCAATTGACGTCCTGTAAAACCTTTTTTCTTCTTCTTCTCGTTTGCAGAGGAGTGATTCGTCCTTGTTTGCTTTTCATCATAGGATGTAGCACCTGAAAGGTTAGGGCAATCCATGCAAAAATATCCTATTGTACCACATTCAAAGCATCGTTGAGGTCCGACATTTCCTCTCCTTCTAGTTCTCACATTTTGCAATGCTTTTGAGAACCGAGTAGAGATGAGTGCAAGTTCTTCCTCTGGAAACTCTTCAATCTGTTCAAGGGTTAGAGAGGACAACAAAGCAAGTGTTCCGCTAGATGAAGATTGGCCGGAGCTAGGCATGTCATGTTGAGAAACAAATGCAAGAGACTTCTTGGGGTTCTTATGTGAGATTATGTCAATTTCATAAGTTTTCAATTTAGAATATAGAACATCTAAAGTAAGTGTACTCATGACAGTAGATTCACGAATGTGTGTGACTTTCATCTCCCAAAAAATGACATGTATAATGCACTTAGTAATTGTCTAGGATTGTCAGCATCTGAAAAATTAACATTGACGCTACGCAAGTTGCTGAGAATTTTATTAAAGCGAGCAAAGAGATCATCGATGGACTCACGTGGTTGCATCTCAAAGTGCATTTACTCCTTTTTGAACATGTATTGCCTTAACTCCTTGATCGTGTTGGATCCTTCGTGGTAGTCACAGAGTGATTTCCACACATCATATGCATATCTGAGGTGAGCAACACGGTCGAAGTTGCTTTGAGTTAATCCTTATATGATCAAGTTGCGAGCCTTGTTGTTGTCGACATCTCTCATGTTTGTAGCCATGACTTGAACATTTGATGGCACGTCGTAAGGCTTGTACACCTTTTCCCATATTGCAAAGCCTTGTGCCTGGATGAAAGCTTCCATACGTGTCTTCCAAACCTGAAAATCAATACCACTAAAGACACAAGGTTTTGCGGAGTATTTCTCCATGATGATTTGTCAAAACACGTGCAAATCACAAAGATTAGAGCATCGTGGATCTGATACCAATTGTAGGATCAAAGAGCACATGGAAAGCTATCAAAGGGAGGGTGAATGATAGATTTAAAACTTTTTCAGCAGAAGCAATAGAAACCCCTCAGTAGAAAATCAATTTGTTAAGAACTCATATGTGCGACTAATATAAACATGATCAATCGTGACAATACCAGTGTAGATTGTGGAGAATTATGTCACGAAGACACGACAACAAGAATCATGAAAAACCATTGAGAAAAACTCAAGTTACGGTCGAAAGATTGAACGAAGGTCAATCTGTTCTACTCGAGAAAAACCAGATTTGCAACACTGTAACCACAAATCCAATGACCGTAAAATTTTACCAAATGATATATAATCAAGTTTTGAAGACAACCAAAAAATAATCACATCAATTGGATCTGTAAAACTCGAGTTATGATAAAACCATCAAAGCAAGATAGTGCTGTGCAGAAACTCGACGAGAAAAACTTGTCTGAAACAAGTCGGACAAACAAGGCACAAAAGTTCCTTTAAACTACAAATTTTATTGATCAAAACACAAGAGGAACAGACCCAAAATCGTGCACCACGAGATCTGGCCTCCCTTGCTTATATAACAAGCCCTTATGCCAACCCAATCCTAACTAGGACTCAAATCCTACTCAAATTCAACTGAAACTCTCCATATCTCCTCAAGACTCTTCCATACGTAGATAGAAGCAATCTTAAGACTTTCAAATACCTTAGGAACGTATCCCACATTCCTAAAAATAACTCAACTTCGTGCTCACCACAAAATCCAAGCGTAACCAACTCAAATCTTTCTATATTTGAGTCAAACCCGACTCAGTCGCAGCCTGAGTCCATAACCTAGTCGGTTGGACATTTCCAACCAATTCCTTTATGTCCACATTTCTTCATCATTCCTTGGAACCATGCAGCCATGTCCATGCACTCCATGGACACGTGCAAACATCTTCCAACGACGTCCAAGTACCTTCATATGCATTGTTCTTGATTCAAACATGTTAAGCAACCTCCCGATCAACTCAACCACAATTCCTTCCAAACTTGGTTGTTGAACCTCATCTCCCTAACACTAGTTCAATGGATCCCGTCACCATCCATGTCTTGAACTCAAGCAACACCTACACATGAATAAATAACTGATACTTCCAAGCACAAGTCATCAACTTGACTCTCGTTAGTTCTGATAACCACAACACCTTACGTAAGCACTTCACATAAGCATGTTACAAACCATAGCAAAACAATATCAACCATAACCACCAAGACACACCAAAAACTTAGTAAAAGAATACTAAGCAAGCTTTCCTAATCCAAAAAGAAAGTTTGAAACATTGCAAGTTAAAAGCAGAACCATTGGCATCTTGCATCGGATCTTGCCAAAGCTAACCGGACCTTGAGTCGGAGCTTGATGAAAAAGGTGTTTTGATAGTATTCAAAACTTTTATCGCCAAAGCCAATGTATTCAGTACACAGAGGTCTCACATCTGGCCCTGAGGTCCGGACAAGTCCGATCTCCTGGGAATTCTCTCACCAAGGCTTATCACTTAGGTTTTCTCTCAACCACGACTTTGAGCCCTCTTCTATGATCTCAATGAACTTGATACACACACCCTCACACACAGAAGGATGGTCTAAACTCAACACATAAGAAATCCTAATTTCTATGCTTGAGTGTTCGATGCCTATTTCAATCTTTTCGTTTTTGAGGGATTTTATTTTATTTCAATCATCACACATGTGCTTAAGATCAACTAAGCTATATAGTCTCTTAATTTTTCGTCATCAATCATCCAACACCCACAAGGATGTGAAAGTGCATCTAGGCATCCTTTGTGGGTTTTTTTGATTTATGACAAACAAACGAGATCCTAACCACATTATTGAGATGAGCACAGGTTTTAATGAAAGAATGAAGAAAAGTGCCAAAAAGAAAGGAGAATGAGGATCAATTCGGAAAAGAGCTCCAGAGGTGAATAGAATATATCATTGTGTTTGGAGTGTGTTGGTGTAACACATCCCAAGAGCTCAAGCACAAAAAATCCTCACACACTTCACATTTCACAGGAAAAACGGACTAGTCCGATAGACACCGGACTAGTCCGATATCCTCTCTGTATAGGTTCGAACAAGTCTAGCCAGTGCGGACTTGTCCGCACCGGACTAGTCTGATAATGTCTGGACTATTCCGATAATGCCTCTGACTAAAAACGAACAAGTCCGATCTCTCCACGGACTAGTCCGAAAAACCCTGTGACTAAAATCAGACAAGTCCTCCAAGTGCGGACTTGTCCTCTATTCACTAAGAGTATTACCACATTGGACTAGTCCGATATTACCACGGACAAGTCCGAAAACCTTTCTGACTAAAATCGGACAATTCCGCTCCTAGCCGGACAAGTCCGATATTCTTGAACACTTAGGGTTTTCTGCACGCCGCACACTGGACTAGTCCGGACTCCACCACGGACTAGTCTGGACCCTCGAAATCCTAACGGTAACTTTTGAAAACCCTAATATAAATAGATGTGCACAGACCAACTTTCAAATCTCTCGACCCCCTGCGCTGTCACACCCTCCAAGAGCTTAGAAAACACATCTCTCCACACAATCCAATGCAAGAAAGATCAATCCCTTGAGTATTCACTTTGGATCAAAGGAGAGACACAATTCCACACATTTGATCTCTTGGGTTTGATCTCTAACACACTCTTGTTGTTTCATTGTTGATCTTACGAGTGTGTTCTTGGTGGTGTTTGCTTTTTAATCTTGGGGATCCCTCAACTTGTGAGAAGGCCCCTTGAACTTGGTGATTTGCCCTTGTGATTGTGGAAGAGAATTGGCCTTCGTGGCGATTCGACGAGGTTAGGGTCATTGAAGACTCGGTCCTTTCGTGGGCTCTTCAACGTGGATGTAGGTTGCTTCTGTGGGAACCGAACCACGGGATAAACTCTTGTGTCAAACTTATTCTTAATTTTCATATTACATTCTAGGGTTTTGTCAATCTTGCATAACCTACATTAAAACTTTGAAACAAGAATTGGTTTGCATTATACTTGGCTGCATTGACTCAATATTTGCATGTTACATACTATATTCCGCTGTGTATTGTGCTTGTATTGAAATCATTGATCGAATTTGATCAATCCAGTCCGCACGCATCGGACTAGTCCGCACTCTACCGGACTAGTCCTATATCTCGGGATTTGATCAGTTTGTTAAGTGTTGCAGGTTCCGACTAGATTTCAAAAAGCCCTATTCACCCCCTCTAGGCCACATTCAATTGGTATCAGAGCGGGTTTCTTCGTAAGATACTAATCGCTCTTAGAACATGTCGGACATGAAGGATGTGCACAAGAGTCTTAACCAAGAGAAGGTTGAAGACAAAAAAGCTCAGAAATTGGAGAAGCTCCTCGACCCCATCCAGGACTTCGAGGATGATGATGAGGAGATGCTTGAACTCAAGGCGCTCCTAAGGAAGAAAGCCCTCTCGAAAGCGAAAGTGAAGGTCGAGGACGAGAAGAAGAAGAAGGGGAGTAGTCACACCGACTACTCCCGATATCCTTTTAACTATGATTGTCTTAATTCTAGCAAAGACCATTACTTATCTATTCCTCTAGGAAAAGCCCCACACTTCGGCGGCAATGACTACTCAATGTAGAGGCAGAACATGAAAATGCACTTAATCTCACTCAATCCCAGTCTATGGCATATCGTGTGTACAGGAATAGATATTCTGGACGATGATGAAGAGCTTACCCCAAGTCAAGAGCAAGCAATTCATTGGAATGCTCAAGCTGCAACAATCATTACATCCTCTCTAAGTTGGGACGAGTTTACCAAGGTGGATGGGCTCAAGATTGTGAAAGAAATTTGGGATACATTGCAAACTGCACATGAAAGCTCATCATGTGCGAAAAGCAAAGATCGAAATGATCAAAGGCAAATTGAGAAGATTCGCCATAGAAGAAGATGAGTCACCTCAAGACATATACAACCGGTTAAAGACGCTCATCAACAAGGTTCGAGCATACGGAAGCAAGAAGTAGAACAACCACGAGGTGGTGAAGCTCATCCTTTGAGCTTTCATGCCTCACAACGTCACCTTGTGCTCGATGATTATAGAAAGCCCCGAGTACAAAAAAATGACCCCGGATGAGCTGCTGGGGAAAATCATCAATTTTGAGATGATGGAAAAGCGGGCAAAGCATGTCAAGGAGATTGCCGACCTCACCTCGGCAAGGAAGAAAGGGGTTGCTTTGAAGTCCACTTGCAAACCCTTGTCAAAAGAAGCTCGAGAAGCTCAACAAGAAGAGGACAGCGATGATGAGAGCAACGACATATATGAGGAAGACATGATCCTATTCATGAAGAGATTCAAGAAAATGATGAAGAAAAGACAGGGGGGGAATCAAGTGAAGGAAAATACAAAGAAAAATCAAGACCGAAGCTGAGGCGGGCATGCTATAACTGTGGTGAATATGGCCACTTTATAGTTGACTACCCGTATGAATAAAACAAGAAGAAAACCAAGGAAACGAAGCCTCAACCCAAGAAATTCTTCAAGAAGAAGAAGCAAGCTGGACAAGCGCACCTAGAAAAGGAGTGGGACTCAAATGATGAGTCTTCATATGAAGAGGAAGAGGAGATGGCTAGCATAGCCATCGAGAAGACAACTAAGAAGTCAACCCTCTTCCCAACTCTCGGCGCATGGAAGGGCAACGACACTTGCCTCATGGCAAAGGAAGGTAAACAAAAGGTAACAATCAAATCCTCTTCCTTGCATTCCTATTTTAGTGATAGTGAAGTCGCTAGTGATAATGAATACATGCTCGTTGGCTCAGATAAGAAAACAGCTGTGAAAATGAAATTTCTACTTGATCAGCTTGTTGAGAAGGAGAAGTTGATCAACCGTCAATAAGATATGATTATCTCCCAAAAGGAGGAATATCTTGAACTTGACAAGCTTCTCGAACTTGAAAAGGAGTGAGGCAAGTCACTAGAACTTGAGTTAGCCTCAAACAAGGAAGCTTGTTTGAAGTTAAGCGACTCAAATACTACCATCAAGGACGAACTTGCTAACCTATCAAAGGTTAACAAGATCCTTGAGGTACAAGTTGAGTCACTCAAACAAAGTGACCCCTCATCCTCTTCAAGCTCACCTTCTCAACCCTTTAAAACTGAAGCTACTATTACTTGTTCATGTGCTAAAATTGACACTAGCTTGAAAGACAAGTCAACCTCCACCAAGGACAAGCATCCTTCCCAAAGTGGCATATTTGACAAGGAGAAGATCAAATATGCACATAGTGCATACTTGGACACAAGACCTCCTAATGTCAAATATGGCATTGGGTATTCTTATGGTGAAAAGCAATATGCTAGAAGCCATAAAAATAGCAAGGAGAGCATCGCCTTTGTGAAGGGAAACTCCTCTCAAGCTAGAAAGCCTAAAGTCAACACATATGAGTACCAGACTAGTTCGGTATGAGCACAGACAAGTCCGGTTTCCCAAACTAGATCTGTTCATAAATGACAACAACTATTATTCAGGACTTTTGATGCATCCTATGTTCTAATGAGAAGTAATTTTGGTAAAGTTTATGCTCATTATGTTGGGCCACGCCATGGGAACACCAAGTCTCATGTGTGGGTGCCCAAATGTCTTGTAACTAACCTCAAAGGACCCAAGCAAGCTTGGGTACCTAAAACCAAGGCATGATTTGTTTTGCAGGCCTATTCCTCCGATGGATCGAAATGGGTGCTAGACAGTGGTTGCACCAATCATATGACCGGAGAAAGAAGGATGTTCGTTGAGTATGAAGAAAATGAGGATCCAAGTGAGGGCATCTATTTTGGAGACAATAGTCAAGGAAGGGTGCTCGGTATCAGTAAAATTGCAATATCATCTCAACATACTCTTTCTCACGTGTTACATGTCGATTCCTTAGATTATAACCTGTTGTCCATATCTCAATTATGTGATAAAGGTTATAATTACTTGTTCAGTAATGAGGGTGTGACCATCTCATGAAGGAGTGATGACTCGGTTGCATTCAAGGGTGTGTTGAAGGGAAAGCTTTATCTTGTTGACTTCAACAAAGATAAAGCCGGACTTGACACATGCTTGATTGCAAAGACCAACATGGGTTGGCTGTGGCATAGACAGCTAGCACATGTTGGTATGAGGAATCTTCAAAAACTCCTCAAGGGCGATCACATCTGAGGTTTGAAGGATGTTGTTTTTGAGAAAGATAGGCCTTGTAGCGCGTGCCAAGCCGGGAAGCAAGTAGGAGCACCTCATCCCTCGAAGAACTTCATGAGTACAACAAGACCGCTCGAGCTACTTCACATGGACCTTTTCGGTCCAATTGCTTACATAATCATCGGCGGTAACAAATATGGCTTAGTAATTGTTGATGACTTTTCACGCTTCACTTGGGTTTTCTTTTTCATGATAAAACAGAAACTCAAGGAACCCTCAAGAAGTTTCTCAAGCGTGCCCAAAATGAGTTCACATTGAAGGTCAAGAACATACGAAGCGACAACGGCACGGAGTTCAAGAACACTCAAGTTGAGGAGTACCTAGACGAAGAAGGGATAAAGCATGAGTTTTTAGCACCTTATTCCCCTCAACAAAACGGAGTTGCCAAAAGGAAGAACCTAACCCTCATACAGATGACGAGAATAATGCTCGATGAATACAAGACCTCGGATCGATTTTGGGTGAAAGCGGTTAACACCGCTTGCCACGCCATAAATCAACTCTATCTTCATCGACTTCTCAAGAAAACATCCTATGAGCTACTCACTGGTAACAAGCCAAATATTTCTTATTTTTGAGTTTTCGGTTCTAAATGTTATATTTTGAACAAGAAGCTGAGGACTTCAAAGTTCGCTTCGAAGTCCGATGAAGGTTTCTTGCTTGGTTATGATTCGAACTCTTACGCCTATCGTGTCTTCAACAATACCTCTGGACTTGTTGAAGTAGCACGTGACGTAGTGTTCGATGAAATTAATGGCTCTCAAGAAGAGCAAGTTGATCCATGTGTGCCAGATAGAGAAGAAGCTCCATGTAAAGCATTGAGAAGAATGGCGTTGGGCGATGTTCGACCACAAGAGCCACCTCCACATGTGCATGAAGAAGATGAACCACAAGTGGAGGCCAATGGTCAAGGGGGAGTTTCCACACAAGATCAACCTCAAGAAGACGAAGATGATCAACAAGTCAATGAGGGCAACCATCTAGGGGGAGAAGAAGAAGATCATGAAAATACAAGACCGGAAGTGCCACACCCGAGAGCACACCAATGCGTCCAAATGGATCACCCAATCGACAACATCATCTGTGACATCCAAAAGGGAGTAACAACTAGATCCCGCATAGCTAATTTTTGTGAGCATTACTCTTTTGTGTCCTTTTTAGAACCATGCAGTACTGAGGATGCATTGAAAGATCCGGACTGGGTGGTGGCGATGCAAGAAGAACTAAACAACTTCAAATGGAACGAGATGTGGGAACTCGTCGAAAGACCCAATGCGAATGTCGTCGGCACCAAATAGGTATTTCGCAAAAAACAAGATGAACACAGGGTGGTGAAAAGGAACAAGGCACGACTTGTGGCCAAAGGGTATTCACAAGTCGAAGGTTTGGATTTCGATGAAACTTTTGCTCCCGTAGCTAGACTTGAATCAATTAGTATATTGCTTGCATATGCTACTTACCATGATTTCAAGCTCTACCAAATGGATGTGAAAAGCGCCTTCCTCAACGGTCCAATGAAGGAGGAGGTGTACGTGGAGCAACCTCCCTAATTTGAAGATAATGAGTTCCACGACCATGTCTTTAAACTGCATAAGGCTCTCTACGACCTCAAACAAGCTCCTAGAGCTTGGTATGAGTGTCTTAGAGGTTTCTTAATTGAAAATGGTTTTATGATTGGTAAAGAAAATTATACATTATTTACAAAACACTTCGACAATGATCTTTTTATTCGTCAAATCTATGTTGATGACATTATCTTTGGTTCAACTAACAAATCCTTTTGTGAATAATTTAGTAAGATTATGACAGATAGATTTGAGATGTCTATGATGGGAGAGTTGAAGTACTTCTTGGGATTCCAAGTGAGACAACAAAAGGAAGGGACATTCATAAGACAAACCAAGTACACTCAAGACATACTCAAGAAGTATGGGATGGACAAGGCGAAGCCTATCAAGACTCCCATGGCAACTAATGGACACTTGGATCTCAATGAAGATGGACCAAGCGTGGATCAAAAGGTATATCGCTCTATGATTGGATCCTTACTTTACTTATGTACATCTAGGCCTGATATTATGTTGAGTGTATGTTTATGTGCGAGATTTAAAGCCAATCCTAAGGAGTGTCACTTGACAACTATTAAAAGGATCTTGAGATATTTGGTTCATACACCCAACCTAGGCCTTTGGTACCCCAAAGGTTCCAAGTTCAATCTCATTGGATACTCTGATGCAGATTATGTCGGACACAAAGTCGATAGAAAAAGTACCTCCGGCACCTGCCAATTCCTAGGTAGATCCCTAGTTTCTTGGTCCTCCAAGAAACAAAATTCCATCGCCTTATTCACGGCCAAAGCGGAGTATGTTGCAGCCGGAAGTTGTTGTGCACAACTCCTTTGGATGCAACAAACTCTAAGGGATTACGGTTACAATATGAGCCGTATTCCACTCCTTTGTGGTAATGAGAGTGCCATTAAAATTGCTCATAATCCAGTTGAACACTCTAGAACCAAACACATAGACATCCGGTATCACTTTTTGAGAGACCACTCAATGAAAGGAGACAGCTATTTCCCATGTCAACACCGAAAAACAACAAGCCGATATATTTGCCATGCCACTTGATGAAAAACATTTTTACGAGCTCCGAAATGAACTAAATATCCTTGATGCTCGGAATGTGGCTTGAAAACTTGCATACCTGTGTGGACTCTTCAAAATATATTGTTTGAGTTGCGAAAATCATCTTTCTCAATTTTCTCCAAAAACTATTTCAACTACTTGATCTTGATGAATTATGATCATTGTTTGATTATTGTATGCTTACTGATCATATTCGTCAAGATTATTTGATTTGTTTTGCCCCCCTATATTTTTCTTAATAAGTAACTTCGAATATAGACGAATGGGCTAAGCATTTATGTTCTTGTGACCACGGACTAGTCCGTGGTTACCCGGACTAGTCCGCCTCTACAGACTAGTTCGTACTTGTACACCGAACAAGTCCGATTTTTGTCTGAACTCAATCCTAGTTTTCCATTTCTCAATGCAATTCCTTGCCATCAATTCGCATCCATACCTTGTGTATTCCATTCTCAGGACAATGTTGAGCTCCAACAACGTGATCTCCGATTTCGAGGCCGAGATGGACCAAGAAGCCTTGCTTCGGCCCTCAACGGGCCAAGGCAAGAAGCGCCAAGAGCGCCCATCTGAGCCGGCACCATCTCCACCTCAGGCTTGACGCAAGGTCCTTGCCAAGAAGCCTGTCTCCAAGGTTTCAGCAGGTACTGGCCCTAGCTCGGCGGCTGTTCGCCAAGCTAAGGGCAAGGGCAAAGGGATTGCCATGGGCCCAATCCCTGCAATGCTGCAATGCTGCAATACTCAGTGGTGTCGACAACAGGAGGACCATAAGTGGAAGACAACTTTGCATGGCTGTCAACTGGAGTAGTGGTTGAATGACACTTACTCGTACCAGCTCGTTGGGCAAGATTTGCTGCATCTTGTTTTTGTGACAAAAACATATGAGCCGTTGAAGAAGATCTGTCATCAAGAACACGCCATGAAGATGGTTCGTGAGCTGAGATAACAGCTTTGATGAAGAGGCTGTGAGGTTATGTCATCCACATATAGCAGAAGATATACAATGACATTGCCAGATCGAAAAATCTATAGTGACGTGTCTGACATTGAGGCAACAAATTCCAACAAAGTGATGTAAGTAGCAGATTGTTGGTACAGACACATAGTGCTTCCTTGAGGCCATATAAAGATTTCAAGAGATGACACACGTGATGCGCACAACTCGGATCCTCAAATTCTTAAGGTTGTTCGCAGTACACTATCTCATCAAGAGTGCCATGAGTGCCATTGTGGAATCTATTCTTGACATCCAAATGAGAAACTGACCAAGAGCGGCATACAACAATACTAAGCACAATACTAATTGTGGCAGTCTTAACAATTGGGCTTAATGTCTCATCATAATCAATCCCATGTTGTTGTGAACAACCATGAATCACCCAACGAGTCTTGTAGCGAGCTAGTGACCATCTAAAGTGAACTTGTGCATGAACACCCATTTCCCAGAATATGACATTTGAATTTCTAGGGTGGGATTTTTTTTTTTTGAAGAACAGGCAGGAGCTCTGCCGTGTCATTCATTAATAGGAAGATAAATTATAACCTAGGGGTTACATGAGTACTAAGACAGAATAGCAGCAAGATCAACACCAGGGTTACTATACAGGCAAAGTATGAGGAAGAAAGGGATTTATGTCAGTGACAGCAAGCTGGGCCACCTGCGCAGGGGTCATCTCTTGATTATGGAAGATATGTTGGTTTTGTTCCTTCCATATGCTCTAACAGAAACTGAGTAATACCCCCACATACCTTTTCTTCTCCGAGCTTGCGCTTGAGTTCACAACCACTTCCAGCCACTGAACTGTGCCTCTATCATCGATCACCTTCAGTTGTGCTGATAGTCCAAGCAGTTGGGACACCCTCTGCCAATGAGGCTACCGTGTAATGGCATTGAGAGAGGAGATGATCTGACGTCTCAGGTAGTGAACGGCATAGCGAGCAGATGGGATCGCACGGCCAATTCTTCCGGCTCGAGTTGTCCGCCATAAGGATCTTTCCTTGCATCGCGAGCCATCCAAAAAATTTGCACTTTGGCTGAGTCGTTGCTGACCAGTGTGTTGAAGACCACCTTGATTCGATCGCCCCAGAGAACTGGACCTCATAGGCTGAAGCCACCATGAACTTCCCATCACGAGTCCATGGCCATGAAATTGTATCCTTCCTGTCAGTGAGCATGAAATCACTCAAGGCCGTGAAAAGCAAAACAAATTCGTCTATTAAGTCCGTTGTATCCAAGGCCCCCAAGTTCCTGATCCAATTTAGGTTGTGTAGTTCTCTAGCTACACTCCTTTTTTTGAAGCTTGCAGAGTTGTAGAGTTTTTGAGCCAGCTCATCGGCGCTTGTTCATCAGACCACCTGGCCTCCCAGAACAGTGTGTCAAGCCCGTTCCCCACCGAGACCGTTGTTGAGGCAAAAAAAATAGCTAGCGATCGCTTTTATCTTGGTGCTTCACTAGAGATTTCCAAGGCTTATTGCTCTGATCCCAGTCGTGCCATAGCCTGTAATATCCTGAAATTTTTAGAAAAAAAAATAAATTAGATTTTTCCCGCCACGAATACAAAGGGTTGACCAAAATTTGACTTCTTGAATCTTTGACTCAATGGACGATCGCAGACCGTAGATGCGTAGAACTTGTCAAGACTATTCCGTTTGACTACTCATACTCTTGATTCGGAAACCGAATAAATTGGTTGTGAAGCGGTTTATTTTAGACCGTTAGATGAGCTGTTGTGATTAGGTTACGGATGCAAATAAAATCCTCCTTCTGTAGTTTTTCCTCCCCAGCGCCGCCGTCCTCTCATCCTCATCCCACCGCCTCGAGAACTTTGCCTCTGTGTTCTCTAACCAAGCGCCGCCGCATCCATTGCCTACGCCTGACACCAAGCGCCTCTGGTTGGCCTGTCCTTACGGTTATCTCTGCCATCGAGAAGGTAAGCTGTCAGATTAAGCTTGCCGTTGGATTACTGCCGTGGCCTTAAATTGGCTCGATTGTTGCTGCACGGCTCAAATCAATTAAGGCTCTTTGTGTTGCTCCCAAGATCTCACTGCTCCGTTTTCCTATTGCTGCTGGGTAGTGCCTGCCGCTAATATTTTTAGTCATCCTAGCCTATTATTCTGGAGGTCAGGGCGAGTGCTGCTTAGTTGCTACTGCTGTGGCCATCTGATTTGCCACCGCCTGAGTTGGTTGCTGCCGCCAGGCCCTGCTGCTGCTTGACGTGAGGAAAAGAAAATTGCTGCCGGCTGCCGCTGTGTTTGATTACTGTTGCCAACGCTCAATCTTGGTGCTGCTGCTCCAGATTTCTTGATTTGTAATGCCATTGCAGAAAAAATAAAACAGTTGGCTGCAGATTAGTAAGCACGATGGGATTTGTTTGCTGTATCAGATTGATTGGTCTTTGTAGTTTTTTCACTAAGCAATCATGATCTTTGTGCTGCTGAACTTTAATTGTGGGAAGTGAAAGGAAAAAAAAATAGAGATGCTAAATTTGTGAGTTTAGCAAATTCCACAGCAAAGAGGATTGTTTAATGTATTTATTTACTCGAATCAGTTAAGAAAAATTAAAGTTATGAGACGAGCATTAAACAGTTCAGGTTCAGGTCAAATCATAGAATTTTAGGTTTAGAAGAGTTATTAGTTGTTTTAAATTATAATGCACAAATGCAATGAATAGATTTAGTGATGAGATAAATATTTTCTAAGTATAGTTAAATTTCAGGCTTCGAGAGTTCCCGTGTTGAGAGGGCGTCCTCAGGGTATCGCCAAGGTTAAGGCAAGTGCATGATAAGTTGTTTCATGATATATGTGGTTTGCTAGTTATTAATTTCCCTCATGTGGTTGATTCATTGTTTGAGTTTTGAGGCTTCAATTGCACTATGATTCTTTTGTTCGAACTTCAAGATTGAAATTGTTCATTTGATTATCATTCAAGTAGCGGTTAAGTCCGGAGTCATTCTTATATTCAAGTTCCTATGAGCAAGTGTTGGCCCCACTTGCTCGGCTTTACCGGTAAATGCTAAGGAGGATTCAAGTGTCGTCCGTTTCAGACAGAAACTACTATTTCATTGTTTCTTATTTCAAGTTCAAGTATCGCTATGTTTCATTCAGTTGATTCTAACGTTCTTCAAGCTCTAGGTGTACTTGCTGAGTGTTTTTACTCACTCTTGTTTTATTTGGTTTTTAGGTACCCGTTGATCAAGCATGCATTGGGAAGAGGGTAGCATATGCACTTGAGCACGTGAACTATTTAATAAGCTTAGTTTGTCAATGTCCTTAATTAATTGCATATTCCTGTGTCATTAAGATTGTGGTGTGATCATTTGGGTCTTTAATTCACTTGTGGGAATGAATTTAAGTTTAGTAGTATTGCTATATAATATTATGCCTATTATTGTGTTTTGTTGCCGCGGATGAAACAGTTTTCAATGGAGACTATACCAAAATTTCTAATATTTTTCTGACTTAGTGATAATGTTTAAATGATTTTAGTAGCGTCCAGGATGTTTATACCCGGGGCGTTACAGTTGGTACTCAGAGCCTAGGTTTTATAGTTACTTAGAGATTTTAATGACTAGCGAGAAAAAAAAATTAACTACATAGATCTAAAATTAAATTTGACACACTTATGCACAATAGGATGGGTTCATGGGCATACCCTTCATTCTTCTTTTTGTTGCATTTTTTCTCTCATGTTTATTTTCGTTATGATGATATGTTATTTAATTATACTTTTCTTGTACTTTAGAATTATGCCGCCGCGACGGAGTGCACGTGTTGCCGCACGTGGAAGAGGTCGTGGTAGAGGTCGTGGTGGTGGTGGTCGTGGTAGAGGTGATGTTAACCAAGAGGTTGAGCACGAGCAAGTAAACCAAGTAAATGAAGAGGTTGAAGGAGGGGAGGAACACTCAGTGGCTGTTGAAGTTCCTATTGCTCAGGGTGGTAATGTCGTGGCCCAGACAATGACGTTCCCTAGGTGGATGTCTATGCGATTGGACACCTTTGATGGTTCTGGAACACCTACTGATGCTGCTGATTGGCTACGTAAGATGGAGAAGGTCATGACTGCCTGTAGGATGACAGAGGAGGATATGATCTTGTTCATTCCTCACCAGTTGACAGGCCAAGCTGATATTTGGTGGGTAGGAGTATGTGACGCTTGGACTCCTGCTCATGGTGCTATCACTTGGGAGGTATTCTTGGCACAGTTCAGGGCTAAATATTATCCAGATTCCTTCAGAGACAAGATGAATGATGAGCTGAACCATATCCAGCAGGGGGACAAAACGGTGGATGAGTATGAGCGAGATTTCAGCAACATTGTTCGCTTTGTGCCTAGTGTTGCAAGCAATGAGCGTGAGAAATCTAGGAAGTTTTTCATGGGGCTTAACGCTCGGTACAGAGAGGTGATGGGTAGAAACCCTCCCACTACATACATCACAGCAGTCGAGGAGGCTAGAGGTATGGAGACTCAGTTTCAACTTACAGCCCTACAGAAGAAACGTAATGGGAATGAGAGTAATACTGGAAATGCTCATAAGAGGGTTCATCATGAGGGAGGAGAGTCGTCTCAGCATACCTCTTTCACGAAGCCTAAGATCAACAATTCCTCTCAACAGTCTTTCAAAACCAAATAGTCTGGTGCTCAATCCTCCACGGGGCAGCACACTTCGAGTGCTTCATTTATGCGTCTTGTTCCAGGGCAGGGTTTGATTTGTTTCAAGTGTGGGAAGCCTCATCGTGCTTCAGAGTGTGGTTTTTCTGGAACCTGCCGTCTCTGTGGGAGAGAGGGACATATGGCTCTAGTTTGCAAGAAAAATCCAGATTCTATTATCAAGTGGCAAAGGGCAAATTCTTCCTCACCAGGACCCATGTCTATGGCTAGCTCCAGGGGTTCAGCTCCGACAGTCAATGCTCCTCGTGGCACTGTTCAGATGATGACTGGTCCTTCAGCTCCGCATTACCAGTTCCCTCAGCCGCCTTTTCCTCCATCAGGCTACTACTGGCCCGCGCCTCAGCTTCCTGTTCCACATGTTCCACTACAGCTGCCTGCTCCTCCTGCCCCTCCGGCTCAACCTGCTCAGCATGTTGTAGGCGAATCTTCTTCTGCTCCCGCTGGAGTCTACACCATGCCAACACCATCCTCTTTGGGTCGCCCAGATGTGGTTTCAGGTACTCTTATTGTTAACTCTCATGACGCTCATGTTCTATTTGATTCAGGCGCTACCTTTTTGTTCATTTCACTTGATTTCGTAAGAAAGACAAATATCTCTAGTCAAGAGATATCTCAGACAGTTCGTGTAAGATCTCCTGGGGGCTTGGTTTCTAGTTCTGTTGTGTGTTATGGTTGCATTATTTCTATAGGAGATGACGAATTCATAGCTAATCTAATGGTAATTCCACTACCAATTTTTGATGTTATCTTTGGCATGGATTGGCTATATCGCTATCGAGCCATTATATCTTGTTTTTGGAAGACTGTAACGTTAGAGGCGCCATCTGGGAAGATTATCACTTTTCAAGCGGATGCACCTCTTCGTTCCTTATCTGTGATGGCAAATCTTTTTCCTGGTCGTTATCCTGTAAAGACTGGCTTTCTATGGAGCCTTGTTGGAAAGCATACAAGGGCATTGGTGATTAAGGAGATCCCAATAGTGCGAGACTATCCTGATGTCTTCCCGGATGAGCTGCCAGGAATGCCACCTAAGCGAGAAGTGGAGTTTCGCATTGATCTTATACCTGGTACCCGCCCTGTATCCATAGCCCCCTACCGATTATCTCGTCCTTTTCAAGAGGAGTTGAGGAAGCAATTGGATGATCCATTGGCTAAGAAGTTGATACGCCGTAGAGTTTCACCTTGGCGAGCTCCAGTATTGTTCACTAAAAAGAAAGATGGAAGTTGGCGTATGTGTGTGGATTATCGTGGTTTAAACGCCGTGACGATCAAGAACAGGTACCCATTACCCCGCATTGATGTGTTATTTGATCAATTAATAGGAGCAAGAGTCTTCTCCAAAATTGACCTTCAATCTGGTTATAATCAAATTCCTGTTCGGGAAGAAGATATTGAGAAGACAGCTTTTTCCACTATGTATGGTCATTATGAGTTCAGAGTTATGTCTTTTGGACTCACTAATGCACCCGCATACTTTATGGAGACAATGAATAATATGCTTCATGGATTGGGGGAGTTTGTAGTGGTATTTATTGATGATATACTCATCTTCTCCAAGTCTGAAGCAGAACATGAGGAACATTTGAGGAGGGTTCTTGAGACACTAAGGAGCCATAAGTTCTATGCCAAATTGAAAAGTATGAGTTTTAGCTCTCGGAAGTTGGCTTCCTAGGTCATGTAATTAATCAACATGGCATCTCGGTTGATCCAAGCAAAGTTTCTATAATAGTTGAATGGGAAAGACCAACCAATGTCAAGGAGGTTAGAAGTTTCTTGGGTATGGCTGGTTATTATCGACGCTTTGTAAAAGATTTTTCTCGCATTGCTAAGCCTATGACACAACTAACTCAAAAGAATGTCAAGTTCTTGTGGACTCAGGAATGTGAGCATTGCTTTCAATTATTGAAGGAGAAGTTGGTCACTGCCCCTATCCTTGCCCTTCCTGAGCCGGGTAGACGCTTCACCATTTATTCAGATGCCTCTCGGGTAGGACATGGTTGTGTACTTATGCAAGAAGGAAAAGTGATTGCCTATGCCTCAAGACAGTTAAAGACGCATGAGCAGAATTATCCCATCCACGATCTAGAGCTTGCTGCTGTAGTTTTTGCGTTGAAAATCTGGAGACATTATTTATATGGGGAGTCATGCGATATTTTCACCGATCATAAGAGTCTGAAGTATATATTCACTCAGAAGGACTTAAATTTGAGGCAACGAAGATGGTTGGAGTTGATCAAGGACTATGACCTGAATATCCAATACACACCTGGTAAAGCAAATGTGGTGGCTGATGCATTAAGTCGTAGAGCTACTCCTCCTACTATGAATTCTCTAATAGCTGATTTTGAACGGATGGATATTTCATATTGCTATGTTGGAGTTGTAGAGGTAGAGACTCAACTAATCTTATCATCAGATATTCCAGAACGAATCTTGGAGGCACAAAAACGAGATCGCTTGTTGCTAGATGTTAATAAATGAATTCAAGAAGGAAAGGTAGGAGATTTCACTTTGGATGCCGTTGGGGCCGTTCGGTTTCGTGGTCGCTTATGCGTGCCACAAAGATCTCAAGTTAAAGAAGATATTCTTAGGGAGGCACATCGTGCTCGTTATACCGTACACCCTGGGGAGAATAAGATGTACCATGACTTGAAGAAAATCTATTGGTGGAAGAGAATGAAGGTGGATGTAGCAAAGTATGTGGCTTCATGTGGGGTTTGCCAAAGAGTGAAGGCTGAGCATAAGAGTGTCGCTGGGAAATTACAACCTCTTGAGGTTCCCGTGTGGCCATGGGAGGATATCGCTATGGATTTTGTTGTTGGCTTACCACGTTCTCCAAGAGGACGAGATACTATTTGGGTCGTAGTTGATCGTCTTAGTAAGGTGGCTCATTTTATTCCTATTCGGTCAACTAGTTCAGCGAGCGACTTAGTGCCTATTTATATGAGAGAAGTAGTGCGACTGCATGGTGTACCTCGCACTATTATTTCAGACAGGGATGCTAAGTTTGTCTCTAAGCTGTGAGAGAGCTTACAATTAGCATTGGGCACAACACTAAGGATGAGCACCGCATTCCACCCTCAGACTGACGGACAGTCAGAGCGTACGATTCAAACCCTGAAAGATATGCTTAGATCATGCGTACTGTCTTGGCAAGGAAGTTGGGAGGATCATTTATCTCTTGTGGAGTTTTCTTATAATAACAGCTATCACTCTAGCATTGGATGTGCACCATATGAGGCTCTTTATGGGAGGAAGTGTAGGTCGCCCCTTTGTTGGGACACGGTCGGTGAGAAAGCTGTTTTGGGTCCAGATTGGGTTCAACAATCGACTCAACGAGTTGTTGAAATTCGAGAACACATGCTGGCAGCACAAAGTAGGCAGAAGAGTTATGCCGACATTAGAAGGAGAGACTTGGAGTTTCAAGAAGGTGATGAGGTTCTTCTAAGGGTGTCACCTACCAAGGGTGTTGTGAGATTTGGAACTAAGGGAAAGCTTAGTCCAAGATATATTGAACCTTTCGTTATCAAGCAACGAGTGGGAAAATTAGCATATCGATTAGAGTTGCCTGAGTCAATGAAAGGAGTTCACAATGTATTTCATGTCTCAATGTTGAGAAAGTATGTAAGGGATCCAGAGCATCACATAGTCGTAGAGCCAGAGACTATTGAACAAAATCTATCAGTTGAATCTCGTCCTATGAGGATTTTGGAATCATCTGAGAGGGTGCTTAGACGCAAATCATTGAAGTTTGTGAAGGTTCTGTGGACCAATCAAACCGAGCGTGAAGCGACCTGGGAGCTTGAGTCAGAGATGCGAGAGAAATACCCGGAACTATTTGAATCCGGTGAGCATTTATAGTTTCTTCAAATTATCAGTTTGCATCGTTTTCTCTATAATAATAATAAAGAATTCAGGGGCGAATTCTGTTGAAGGGGAGGAGAATGTAATATCCTGAAATTTTTAGAAAAAAAATAAATTAGATTTTTCCCGCCACGAATACAAAGGGTTGACCAAAATTTGACTTCTTGAATCTTTGACTCAATGGACGATCGGAGACCGTAGATGCGTAGAACTTGTCAAGACGATTCCGTTTGACTACTTATACTCTTGATCCGGAAACCGAATAAATTGGTTGTGAAGTGGTTTATTTTGGACCGTTAGATGAGCTGTTGTGATTAGGTTACGGATGCAAATAAAATCCTCCTTCTGTAGTTTTTCCTCCCCAGCGCCGCCGTCCTCTCATCCTCATCCCACCGCATCGAGAACTTTGCCTCTGTGTTCTCTAACCAAGCGCCGCCGCATCCATTGCCTACGCCTGACACCAAGCGCCTCTGGTTGGCCTGTCCTTACGGTTATCTCTGCCATCGAGAAGGTAAGCTGCCAGATTAAGCTTGCCGTTGGATTACTGCCATGGCCTTAAATTGGCTCGATTGTTGCTGCACGGCTCAAATCAATTAAGGCTCTTTGTGTTGCTCCCAAGATCTCACTGCTCCGTTTTCCTATTGCTGCTGGGTAGTGCCTGCCGCTAATATTTTTTAGTCATCCTAGCCTATTATTCTGGAGGTCAGGGCGAGTGCTGCTTAGTTGCTACTGCTGTGGCCATCTGATTTGCCACCGCCTGAGTTGGTTGCTGCCGCCAGGCCCTGCTGCTGCTTGACGTGAGGAAAAGAAAATTGCTGCCGGCTGCCGCTGTGTTTGATTACTGTTGCCAACGCTCAATCTTGGTGCTGCTGTTCCAGATTCCTTGATTTATAATGCCATTGCAGAAAAAAAAAACAGTTGGCTGCAGATTAGTAAGCACGATGGGATTTTTTTGCTGTATCAGATTGATTGGTCATTGTAGTTTTTTCACTAAGCAATCATGATCTTTGTGCTGCTGAACTTTAATTGTGGGAAGTGAAAGGAAAAAAAATAGAGATGCTAAATTTGTGAGTTTAGCAAATTCCACAGCAAAGAGGATTGTTTAATGTATTTATTTACTCGAATCAGTTAAGAAAAATTAAAGTTATGAGACGAGCATTAAACAGTTCAGGTTCAGGTCAAATCATAGAATTTTAGGTTTAGAAGAGTTATTAGTTGTTTTAAATGATAATGCACAGATGCAATGAATGGATTTAGTGATGAGATAAATATTTTCTAAGTATAGTTAAATTTCAGGCTTCGAGAGTTCCCGTGTTGAGAGGGCGTCCTCAGGGTATCGCCAAGGTTAAGGCAAGTGCATGATGAGTTGTTTCATGATATATGTGGTTTGCTAGTTATTAATTTCCCTCATGTGGTTGATTCATTGTTTGAGTTTTGAGGCTTCAATTGCACTATGATTCTTTTGTTCGAACTTCAAGATTGAAATTGTTCATTTGATTATCATTCAAGTACCGGTTATGTCCGGAGTCGTTCTTATATTCAAGTTCCTATGAGCAAGTGTTGGCCCCACTTGCTCGGCTTTATCGTAAATGCTAAGGAGGATTCAAGTGTCGTCCGTTGCAGACGGAAACTACAATTTCATTGTTTCTTGTTTCAAGTTCAAGTATCGCTATGTTTCATTCAGCTGATTCTAACGTTCTTCAAGCTCTAGGTGTACTTGCTGAGTGTTTTTACTCACTCTTGTTTTATTTGGTTTTTAGGTACCCGTTGATCAAGCATGTATTGGGAAGAGGGTAGCATATGCACTTGAGCACGCGAACTATTTAATAAGCTTAGTTTGTCAATGTCCTTAATTAATTGCATATTCCTGTGTCATTAAGATTGTGGTGTGATCATTTGGGTCTTTAATTCACTTGTGGGAATGAATTTGAGTTTAGTAGTATTGCTATATAATATTATGCCTATTATTGTGTTTTGTTGCCGCGGATGAAACCGTTTTCAATGGAGACTATACCAAAATTTCTAATATTTTTTTGACTTAGTGGTAATGTTTAAATGATTTTAGTAGCGTCCAGGATGTTTATACCCGGGGCGTTACATAGCCACTTAAGACGAAGGGCACGACCAAATTTGTCTAGGTCTTTAATGCCCAGACCACCCCACTTTTTAGGACCCACACAAACTTGCCACCGCACTAGGCAATGGTCACTGCGCACATTTTCTGGGTCACTTCCCTTCCAGAGGAAACACATTCGAAATCGATCAATTTGCTTGATAGCCCAGGCCGGCAACTTGAACACTGTCATAAAATATGTCGGGACTGCTGAAAGCACGACATTACTAGGATTTCCATGCCCGAGTACGAGAGCAGCAGTTTTTTCCATCCGGGGAGTCAATTGGCCACTTTGTGAACCAACAGGAACACTGAAGGTTTAGGCAACTTCCTGTAATGTAAAGGAAGACCCAAGTAGGTGCAGGGCAGTGCCAAAGTTCGATACTGAGGTCCCACAATCTGGGCTAGGTCGATCTCGTGGCATTGAATAGGAAAAAATTCAGTCTTCTCCAAGTTCGTTAATAGTCCCGACACTTGTCCAAACAGTTCAAGGATATGGTTTGCTACTTGCCAGTCATTTTCAGTCGGGTTGATAAATAGAGCCGCGTCATCAGCATGAACTGAAACCGGGAACTGTGTCCCTAAATTTGCTAGAGGACTGATGAGGCCTTCACTCTGGGCAAGCTGGAATAGCTTGCCAAGAGGTTCCATTGCTAATATGAACAGCATGGGGGAGAGGGGGTCCCCTTGCCTCACCCATCTCGCATGAGCGATGCTATTACCAGATTCTCCATTCAGCAATACCGCAGAGGTGGAAGTGCCCCAAAGTGCTGATATCCAATTGCACCACCATCTCCCAAAACCATGAAAGCTCATAATATCTAAGAGGAATGCCCAATTTACAGTATCGAATGATTTGGATATATCTAACTTGATGAACAATGAAGGTACCTTCTTTCTGTTCAATTCAGCAACCATTCTTTGGACCATCATGAAATTATCATGTATGCAACTCTGTTTAACGAACACGCTTTGATTCATAGAAATCAGGCTATCCAATTCTGGTGCCAGCCGGTTTGCAAGGAGTTTGGATATGAGCTTCGCAAACGTGTGAATTAGACTAATAGGACGAGAGTCTGACAGTTTCCTGGGATGGGGTTTTTTGGGTATAAGGACGTCCATGCTCGGTTGAGGGACGAGATACCAAAATTGCTGAAGCGCCTTGCAGATGTCTGATTTAATGATGGTCCAACAGCTAGACAAAAAGAGCCCACAGTAGCCATCTGGCCCAGGGGCCTTTTCCTTGAGCATACTGTTAATCACATGATATACATCCTCCTCCGTGAAGGGATGCTCTAGATGAGACAGGTCCTTAGGTTGCCAGTTAAGTCTTGCAAGATCGAGGACACGGTCCCGCGGCTTGTAGGTTCCTAGATGTTGCATGAAATGATCGAGGATTAGGGCATGCTTGTCAGCTTGAGAGTGACAGACTCTCTGGTCCGCCTCAAGTTCATGAATGAAGTTTATTTGGCTGCGAGAGTTCGCCATTAGATGGAAATACTTTGTATTAGCAACTCCCTTCTGGAGCCACATAATTTTGGATCTCTGCCGTGCACGGGATTTCTCAATAGCATTAAGGCCCAATATTCGGGTTTTGAACTATTGTCTGAGTTCTTGTTCCTCAATAGATAGTTTCTTCTCCTCCATTGCTGAATCAAGGCGAAGGATAACTTCTCTAGAGATCATGCTAGCCAATTTACCTCACGGTACTAGCATCTGTGCCCAACTGCGGAGGGCTTTGGCAGTCAAGCACATTGTGGCGTGTAGAGTCTGTAGAGCGGTAAGAGATGGTCGAACAGGAATCTCCCAAGCTTGTTTAACACAGTCGTGAAACCCGGTCATGGAGGGCCAGTGAAGTTCAAATCTAAATGATCTGTTTATAGGGATTGGCTTCATAGGTTGGAGCATGATCGGACAGTGGTCCGAGACCGAAGAGGAGAGGGGCATAAGCTACAGAGTTGCGTAGAGCTCTTCCCAGTATACTAAGGTGTAGGCTATGTCTATGTGCATTAGAGTTGGGTTAACTTGTTCATTTGACACATATACCTCCTCCCTCGAAGTGGGACCTCCTTGACTTCCATCCGGTTGAGGGTTCTTGTGAACTTGAGCATCATACGTCTGTTAAGTCGAGAGTTGTTTTTTTTTTGCCTTGCAGCTAATGAGGTTGAAGTCTCCAATAATTAGCCACGTCGGTTTAACCGTCGCTCTCAGGTGTCTTAATTCTGCTAAGAACATCCTTTTTCCAAGTCTTCTTTTGGTTCGTACATGCCTGTGATTGAAGTTGAGACTTGGAAGCGATGATCTATAATCGTTGCAGTGATGGAGAAAGTGCCCAATATTACATCTGATAGCGCCATGAAAGATCCATTAGTTGCTAGAATAATCCCACCCTTGGTGTTATTTGCTGGCAAGAACATGTAATTGTCTTCAAAGTCACGACCTAGGGTGCTGCAAACTAAACTAGATGTGACTTGCGACAGCTTGGTTTCTAGGAGGCAGACCACCATCGGCCTGTGAAGCTGGATAAGTTGTCTGACCTCTTCTTGTTTGGCCGGATTGTTTAATCTCCGTACGTTCCAAGAGAGGAATAAGTAGACCGAGGAAACTTCATTCATTGATCAACAAGGAGAGCCTACTGGTAACAAGGCTGCCTAGCAGCAAAACCCACACTCGGATACAAGAAGTCCAAACAAGCAACCTGGACCAAAAGCCATTTAGAGGCCATACGGAGTGCCTCCAGAACTTCGCTCGATGACGACACCTCACACAGAGATCACTAAGAAAAGACATAACATGACTGAGGGGAGAACTACTACATGAGACAGAGGCAAGTAAATCAGGAGCATCATGGTTCTTTTGGTATAACTTCTATTCCCTTTGCAGCCTTCTTGACAACTTTTGGCATGCCTTTCCCTTTGTGCTTGACCCTTTTCTTCTCTGCCACCAAAGTTAAGGTGTTGATGGCTGCAATTGCGAACATCGAGAGCGGCCTTTTATAGAGATTTAGGTACCGCTATAAGGTCATGTCATCAGACGCTTGATCAGCTTGCAGGAGGCCCCACTTTTTAGCCAACACTTCTTGGGCAAGGGTTATCACTGATTTATTTTTTGAGCCTAGGGCTTTGACATTGTATGGTCCCGTGGTCTTCCTCCAGTGCCACTGTAGCAGAGGTAGCAATAGGCGTTGGGTTAACATCTGGAGTCTGCAGAAGCAGAGTTGTTGTCGTTTTGGTGATCAAGTCAGTAAACTTAGCCAGACTATCCATGGGGGAGATGGGGTCTCAGGCACATCTATAGACGTAGTTTCCGCTTTCGAAGGTCTCTTATACTTCTCAGTAATGTCACCAACATCAATGGCATCAAAGGCATGGGAGTCAGAATCCGAAACTTTTGCTGCTTCTAAGTTGCAGGAGTCTTCCACCGTGATGGTCATGTTCTTCCCCGCCTCTGGCTCCATCACTGATGGGGGCGGGTCAATATAGTTTGGAAGAGACAGATGTGAGGAAAGGGCAATCACAATAACATCCGAGATTGCCCTGTCTTTCAACAGGTAGACTGGCAGAGTGAGGGCTCCATTCTTTGATCCTCTGGTATTGGTGACTGTAAGTTCAGAGGGGGGCACCATCCAATCCTTCCCCTTTAGCCGTGTAGTACAAGTCATCTGCGATGTTCCAACCCACCTCTAGCCCCGGCATACCCGCTGACGACTCTGAACCAGCAAGGAACGGGATTGAGGGTTGTAAGAGAGTTGGTGTCTTACTTGCATCAGATATTGTCTTGCTCTTCTGCGTGTAAAAAGCCCGAGCGGGGGATTCAGCTTCTAGAAGATCCCTCAGCGTAATCACAATGGCATCTGAGCAACCATAAAAGGTTGATTCTTGTCCATTATCAATTCTTGATAGTGCTGAGATCACGCTGTGCTCCTCCTCCATTGCAGCAGTTACAGGATACTGCTGCTTAGCCCTCTAGAGAAGTCTCATCGCCCGTCTTTTAGGTAAGGTAGCTCCATGTCTTGAAGGGGGCGGCGAGACACTACGGGGTGGTACATGGCATCTTCCATAGGGTTCATTTCTGGTCTTTCTCTATGGCGCAACGGAGTGCGCCCACAATCCTGACTTCTCTGGTCAAACCAGCGCGCCACCCTTGAGATTAGGGGATGGCGTCTATCCCCACCGTCAGGGCTGCCTTCATCATCCTCATCTCTACGTCTGATATGTTGCAGAGGTCGACAATGTTGGGGTGGATGGATTTCCACCTCTTCCATATCTCCGTCCGGGCGTCCTGGCTGCCAGCGGAATTCCCTTAGTTGGACCCTCCCATCTGCAGAAAGTTCTTCTGGAGGATAGTGGTGAAAGAAGAGGTCTTTCACATAATCAATACGTATAAGGATCTGATAAACATGCCCATGCTGCAGACTCCTAGGCCTGGTGAATTGAGCATGGGCCTCAGCACTGTTGCTCCCCAACTTTCCAGAGAGTGTCAGATATACTATTTGAGAGTCTTTGTTGGGATCTTGAGAAAAGGTCCAGCAGACAAAGGCCCTAAGATCTTCCCTCTGTTTGGTATATGTCGCCACATGATGTATGACACATGGGTCACTTAGGACCTTCGCCACCGTCTCTTCACACCATGTGTGTTGGGGGATTCCTTCAAGACTTAGCTTCACATGATAAGGCAGAATGCAGCTCTCACCAGTCACATCAACATCCCAAGAATGGAATCTGAACTCGAATGGCCCTTCAACAATGCGAGCTCTAGTGAAGACAATGTCCCTGAGAGTAGAGCCGGTGAAGAGAACCTGGAAAGGTTCCGGGGAATAGCGAAAAATGTGGAATTCATAATCCCGAAAGCCGAAGTGGTGAATAATAGCATCCTTCAATTCTTCTCTTAAGCTTACACGAAGCGCCCCATGCTCAGTAACTAGCTATTGGAGAGAAGGCGCCCTCGTTGTTCCATGTCACTTGAGATGGTGGCCACCTTTTCTGCGTAACGGAGCCTAGATCTTGGATTTCCGGGAAACAGGCTGGCATTACTACGACCTCCAAAGGAGCCCCTGGCACGCAAAACATCCTCATGCCCAACACTCGATCTCCTGTGTTCCATAGTGTTCCAGAGGTGTTGGGAGTGAGTGTTCAAGGAAAGGGGGGGAACTGGGTTGGGTGTGAACTAACTTGCTGCTTATGTCGCAGTTTAAATAGAAGGGGGTCCGAGTCAGCAGGTCGGACGGTTCGAATGCCCATACAACGGGCGGCTATGTGGCCTGACCTCATACACCTCAAGCAACGCTTCGGGCCTCCACATCGGGCCTTGTAATGATCCTTTGCCAGACAATTATAGCATCTGCCTCTTGTCATCTCTTTAAACCGTTGCAGGCCATCAGGAGTACCAGGGATACGGTCATGACCGCGTCTCGCTTTTCTCCACCAAAACCGGGGTCTCACCTTCTCCCATTGCTGCCTGTCACTGACTCTAGGTTCGCAAGAATAGTTACTCCTAGCAGTATGCTGGGAGGATGCAGCGTCAGATATAGCAGCACCAAATCTCTTAGTCTCTTCTGAAGGTCTGTCTCGAGATACGGAGCATCTTGCCTGATATGGAGAGTCAGGCCTTTGGGGAGAAAATCTATGACCCTATCCAGTGCCGGAAGACTGAGTCTGTCTACTGATCTTGGATGGTTCATCGTCAACATGGAATGAAGCAACATTTAACATAGAAGCAAATCTGACCTTTTTGGTACGATTAACAGGAAGATGATTTGGCATTGAACCTGAATGAACAACTTCAGAGTAAGATTTAGGGATCATACCATTGATGGTCAGAACACGTAAATTCTTCTGCACTTTTGCATTCCAAGCTCTCAAGCTGTGTTCTTCGTATTGATTCAGCCCAGGGGAGGATGAGGGATGCGTCTTCCTTGCAGATGCTCTTCTCCAGCTCGTATCTTTCGACACTCCCAGGTTCCAGAGGGTTGCAGGATCTTCCATTCCCCTCCTGACAGACTCCAGGGGCATTGCAGCCATTTCTGACGACATCAAGGAAGAAACATGCTGGGCGAATGCCTAGAGTTGGTTGCCCGACGGCAAGAGCAGCGAGAGCGATGAAGAGGGTCCTTGGCGGCGAGAAGGCCCTCCTGTTAGAAGCTAAGGTCCCTAGAGACCAGATCTACGGGATGCAGAGGCTAAAACAAATCATGGACAACATGGATTCGTAGTTCTAATTCATAATGAGAAGTAGAGGAGGATCAGTGGATGTAGGAGATTGAACGCACCTCGGTTGTGTGTACCTTAACGTAGGGAAGGCCGACGATGCGGGCCAGGGTCCGGCGGTGCTGCACGTCGACGAGTGGCGGAGCCGGCTGAGGTGAGGTCGCTGCTGACTTGGTCGGCGGGGTGACGATGCCGTGGAGAACCTTCCCCTCAATTTCGCACCTCAACAGATCGGATTCTTAGGTGGTTACGATTAACTCAGTTAGGTCATTAACCCCTTAATCCTCCTCTTTATATGTTACACGGTGTGAGATGGGGCCCACAGTCAGAAAAGTGGCGGACGCCCCCGGTGAGGGCGGTACGTGGAGTGGAAACGGTCCAAAGACCTCTTCCCGTGGAGATCAAAACTCCAACACCTCCTGCCTAGCGGCTGAACTGGACGGCTCAGCAGAGAAGGAGAAGGAGGCATCTCCCGAGGAAGCGAAGTCGATAGCTTGTAGATGGACTTCAACCCTTGGGGCTGGGATTCAGCCAGCCGGGGCGACAACAGCAGAGGAAAGGAGGAGGTTGAGGGCGGGAGCTACGCCGGCGGAGGCTGATGCGGCGAGGTGACGGGGGACAGTGGAGGCTCATTGCACAATGGTTGGGACAGGGGCGAAGCGGATGAGAGTACCAATGGCAGACTCAGGGCAAACACTCGCTGCTTTTCTTTGGATTGGTGGTTACAGGACGACTTGCCCTTACGGGAGATTGAAGGTGGCGAACAACAACACATGCTGATGCTAGAACCAGCTGATCACTGTGTCCTAGGGTGGGAAATGACAGTCCACGTACCATTATCAACAATGCTGAATATTTTTCTTGCATAGCATGTCACCAATTTTCATCTTTTAAAGCAACTTGTATGTCTGAGACACTGGAGTAAGGGTATGGACTGATGAAATCCATAGTGAATTAGTGATCGACGAGAAGAACAAACCCACCCTTGGCACGGGTGCGCATCCGATGAGGACCCGTCGTCTCTGGCAAAGCATGCATGGAACTAGAAGTTCTAGGTGCCAAGACTGCTGCACCGGCTGGCCTTGACGAAGCTGGAGAAGTGGGCGCAGTCATGCGCCTGCGATACACTGTCGAGGTTGTTGCTGTGGAAGATGAGGGACCACCGATAGCAGGTTGACGCACAGGAAGATACAAAGTGTCCTGCAAAAAATTGATTTCTCGTACGGGTACAAAAGGTTAATATGGAAAATGGATCCATCCAACACAACGTGTCCAGAAATGATGATGCAAGAAGTAGAGGGGTAGCAGCAATATCCAAGATGATTATGAAGATATCCTAGAAAGCTGCGAGCGACCGAACGTGCACTGCTACAATAAGCCTCATCACAGGCGACTCCAAACCTATTATCACAGACGGCTTTTAAAACCGTCTGAAACGAAGAGTCTGTGATAATCCGCAATTTCACAGGCGGAGAAGTGAAACCGCCTGTGAAGACACATTATCATAGGCGGTTCTTCACTTAGGCTAGCCGCCTGTGAAGACAGATTATCATAGGCGGTTCTTTACTTAGAATAGCCGCATGTGAAAATACTTTATCACATGCGGGTCGTGCAGCATATATAACCGCCTGTGATAAATGTCTTATCACAGACGGTTATTGAAGCATAACTAACCGCTTATGATAATGAGTCTTCACAGACGGGTATTGAAGCATAACTAACCGCCAATGATAATGTGTTTTCACAGGCGGGTTTTGAAGCATAACTAACCGTCTATGATAATGTGTCTTCACAGGCGGATTTTGAAGCATAACTAACCGCCTATGATAATGTGTCTTCACAGACGGGTGTTGAAACATAACTAACCGTCAATGATAATGTGTCTTTACAGACGGTTATTGAAGCATAACTAACCCGTCTATGATAATGGTGTTATCACAGACGGAGTTTACCTATATCATCCGTCTGTGAAGACCCTTTAACGCAGCCGGTGTCTACCATAACAGACACCGCCTGTGAAAATTAGGTTATCACAGATGTTTCTTTACTTGTATCTAGCCGCCTGTGATAATTGTTTTTCACAGTCATGCAGTACTACTGCTGTTATTTTTAATTTCCAGGTCAATTCAATATAATCACAGAACAAAAAACAACAATCATCACAGAACAAAAGTCAACAATATTATCATCACAGAAGTCAATTTCACTAAAACAATATACATATGTACAAGTTACAGATACAATTCATCTCAAAGTTTACAAGTTTTCACTAAAAACTGTTTATATTGGCATAGTCGCAAAGTTCTGGCACATCAGCTGCTGAACCACTCTTATCAAAGAACTTCCCTTTTTTGTACAAAATTTCGCGACGAATGAACTGACAGAGTTCAGAAGCAATCCTGTCGGCTCCTCCATCAGGAATACTTCTACAAACCGACCATTCTTTGTTCAAATTCTTCTTGTACTGCAATATAACACATAACAAGGTTTAGAATGTGTTGGTTTGAACAATCTCAAAGTATAGATCAAAGTGAGAGTATACAAGAATTTAGTAGGTATTTTTGGAGCAGTTGTACTATGAGCAATTGAATTTTGAAGTTGGAATCAAAATATGAAAATAATGTTTCTGGTAATATTGAACAGCAAAGAATATAAGCATTGAACTATGCTAGTTACAATGAAAATGAAACACAAAAGTAAGAAAATAAGGTATCGACATTAAGGATAACTTACATCCTCACGATTGACTCTATATATGGCGGCGGTCCGAAGATGCTCGCATACATAATAACCGCATATGAAACTCCCAGCAGGCTGCTTCAGACAAGCATAATACGTTTTAATGTCCAATGCATTCGTATTAGGAGGTCTCAGACCGCCAAGCTCCGCGTAAAACTGCCAAGCGCTGTAATACAAGAAATGTCATATAAAACTTGTCAACACATTCTAAATGTGCGTAAATTAAAATTATTGAATAAACGCACTTTTTCAAAATGGAAATGAAATCTTTGTAACGATCTGGTGGGTAATCGGCCGAGTCCAAGACTGTTGCCATTCCCTACGTTGGCTTGATGAAGATCATTATATAGTGATTACTGCAAACATACAAACACACGTGTTAACAATTACCAATAATTGCTATTTCAATGCCATGTGTCGAACTTACTCGAAGTGGTACGGAGCCTTTACGAGGTCCTTGCCGTCTCTGACAAAGTTAAACATTGCATGTCCTATGTAAGCTGCAACTTATGCCTTTCTATCCTTCTTAAGTTTTGCAATTGCTCTTTCAAAATCTTTTTTTTTCATGTGTTTGTACTGGCTTGATTCTCGATTCGCCTGGACGTCGAATAGCGACTTTGCAATCCTAGTAGGGTCAAGGATACCTGTCTTGCGCGCCAACTTTACATTATCCATGTATTGCATCCTATTGAAGAAGTCCAGAATTGTTATAATCTCATGAAATGCGTATGCGTATAGTAAAAAAAGCAAATACAAAATATTAGAGCACTTACAAGCACCAGACGAGCAGCAGGTTGATATCTAGCATGCCCCGATGGAAAAGGGAAAGCAGCTCTTCAAATAAAATGACTCGTTTATCTACTCCAGTGCTCCAGAATGCTTCTTTTGAAACACGAAATGTGACGCAATTAAGACTAAATTTTGTGCTGGCAGTGATGTACCACTCATGCATTCTTCTGAGCTGGACGGGTTGTTTGCTAAGTTGTACGGATGTCATGAACGGCTTCCCATTCTCAAATTTAGGAGGAACATCCTCAAGCTTGTATATTGAAACTCCTGGTTTAACTAAAGCCGTCCGCCGATTATACATGACACCGTCTTCTTCCCACTCCTCGATATCTTCTAATGCTGGCTCATGAGAAGAACGAGATGCACTCGATTTTCTAATATTTTCCTTCATAGCTTCCAAATACTTTGTCACTTCTGATGAAGGTTTCTTATTTTCGTATGAGCTAACTTTGACAGGCACTGATGATCGAGGAGTAGTCGTCGGAAGTTGGACACTGGCTTGTTGTTGAACCTGTTGTTCAACTGATTGCTCTTTACTCCTAGCAGCTGGCTCTAGTACTACTTCAAGCTGTTGCTCAACTAGTTGCTCTTTACTAGCAACAGCTTGCTCTGGTAATGCTTGAAGTTGTTGTCCAACTTGTTGCTCTTGGATATCATCATCCTTGCTCAGACATAGGGGGAGTGGATCTTCCCGGACTGGGAGGGGATCTTCATGCATTTTCGCCTTAGAAGATGGGGTTGCAGTATTTGGAGATGCGACGGGGCTAGAAATTGGCTCATCGTCCAACACGATATTGCGTCGGTGCCAAAGGATTAATTAGTTGACAGCCTGCCCCAGAGTCGCGATCCCCTCAGGTGTGACGTGGTCTATTTCATAATCTTCATAATCATTATCAATGATCTGAAGAACTTGCACCATAGAATAATACAACGGAAGTGGACTCCCGTTGAAGTCACGATCAGGCTTTGCCATAGCAGTGGCAACCTGTTTGGTTTTGTTCCCTGCTCTGCCTATCGGGACAAGAAGACGACAAGATTTGTCGTTAGCAATATCATCGACAGGGAACTTATGGGCTGACTCTGAGCCTGGCACGGAACCAACACTGCTAGGGTAGACAGTTGGAGATACTAATTGCTCCTTTTGCACCGGAACCATCATTGTACTCGGTGCCACTAATTGTCCTGATTGTCTAAGTTGTTCCATTATTCCTTGCATATTTTCTTTGACCTTTTGAGCAATCGTTTCATCAAGTGTTTTCTTAAACTTCTCATGTCTTCTATATGTGTCTTTATCTTTAGGGAAACCATCTAGCCAAGACATTTGAGAAGAGACCGCTCGAACCCGTCCACTGTGTTCAGGGTTTCCTAAGATAGCGGTAAGTTGGTCATTCTCCCTCTTCGGCTTGAAGAGACCCTTCTGTTGCTTTTCAATTACTTCTTTCATTTTATCCTCTACTTCATTTAGAGAGTCGGGCTTTTCAAGTTTGCCCTCGCTGGTCAAACCTGACCGAGCAAAGACCCAGCGTTGAGTTCGCTCATCGCACCCTTCTAATGGGTGAGGATTGTCCTTACTAAGAATTTTGTCTATTATCTTATTCCATTTCTGGACTTTTGGGGCATATCCGGCAGACCCCAAGCGATGATGGTACTTGTTTTTTTTTGCAAGCTCTGACCTAGTTGCACTTAGAGCTTTAGCATCAGGTGTGCTCTTTTGACGAACAAACTCTTGCCACTGAGCTTGTGTGATTTTTCCCATCTTCCTCGGGCTAGGGACCTTATTGGCCTTAACATAAGCATTCATTTCACTCTTCCAGCATCGAAACTTCTTGCCGCAAGAGACCAATGTTGCTTTCTTTACAGCTTCTTCTGTGCCTTTCGGGAACTTGAATTGTTTCTTTATCTTTTCCCACAACTCATTCTTGGTCTGCTCGGGTAATTTCCTCCAATTCTCGGTTGTGATCGGCACAACCTCCCTAACAAGAAAACCGCATGCATTACGGTACTTGGTAACTGAATCCAGTGGTTCTTGGGGAAGCCCACCTGGACCGACCCTTGTTATGTACATGATGTGGTCCAATGGACCCTTATTGGGACCTCGTTGCCCCCGTTTCCGCTTGAGTGAAGCTGAGGATTCATCCATTGGTGAACCTTCTGCGGTTTTAGGAGCCGATGTCACCTCATTGTCTTCGAGATTAATCTAGGTAGAAAAAAATTATAAGACTTCGTATACTTGACAACCAACATTAACTTGAACTGCTGAAGTTAAGATTCGTGATCCATACCTCGTCGGCAGGATCATATTCCGGGTCTAGATCCACTGAAGTCTTTTTAATTTTTATATTCAGAAAAGGATCCGAAGGACTGTGATAGGAGCCTGAACTGCTGGAGTCAGTAAACTCCATATTGTCTTCTTTGTTGTTACTATTAGGACCAGTCTTCTTAGGGCTTTCCATGCTAGATCTAATAAGACAAAAATTCTAATAAATGGCATAACTAAATTTGGTCATATTTAAAACAAATTTTCTCAATTTTGGCTCAATTAAGTAAATGTAGCCAAAACACATTTTTGAAGTTATATAGGTCTAACTAAATTCTTGTATCATAGAGATCGGCATCATATGCTCAGACTCCATCGCCACTCCTAGTGGTACCTAGATATGGGCGTGAGGATGCTCCTGGCATCACAAATGAGTTGGCCAACAACTTGTTTGACTTCAGAGCTAAATATAGCATAACTTTGGTAGCTCAGATTAGGTACAATTGCTCAAATGAAGCTGATGGAGCCATAAGTGCAGACATCTTTGGTAGCACAGATTAGCTACAATTGCTCAAATGAAACTTAGAGAAATAAAAGCAAACTTAGCCAAACTTAGTCTAGCATAGCTAACTCTAAGCAAAAGTAGCCAAATATAGCTAAATATAACATAACTTAGTCAAAATTAGTCAAGTATAACTATATCTAATGTAACTTAGCCAAAATTAGCCAAATTTGGCCAACTTAACCAAATATAGCTAAATCTTGCCCCTAATAGAGAATTATGTGGTATATGCAAGGCCGATGACAGAAATAGGGAATATACTGCTGTTACTAGAGTCTAGAATCATGTTTACCACTAATGTGTCAGAACAGTTTCAGACACACAGAACCAACTACCAATTTATCGTGATATAACCATCCACGACGAAGGGAGTAACTCCTATTCATTCGAACTTGACAGTTTTATCTCTGCAAACTACCAGAAGATGAAATGCTACTGATTTCACAGTTTCAGACACACAAAACCAACTACCAATTTATCGTGATATAACCATCCGCATAAATCTTGCCCCACCGAACCCTAACCAAAGATGCCACCGAACTTGACAGTTTTTCGAATTCCACCGAACCCTAACCAAGGATGCCTACCATTATCTAATTCCCGAACCCTAACCAAGGATATGCAAGGCGGTAGCGAGGGCGGGGAGGGAGGCGGCACGGCGAAGGAGGATGGAAGGTCGAAGGGTTTAGGGTTTACCTTGAAGCTCGGCGGCGACGGAAATGGCTTCGCTCGGCGTACCTAGAAGTGAGGAGGGCGAAGCCCGGCGGCGACGGCGAAGCTCGGCGGCGACGGCGAAGCTCGGCGACGGCGAAGCTCGGCGGCGTACCTGGAAGTGACGAGGGCGAACACTTGGCGGCAAACGAAATTTTGGCAGCCTAACGGCGTCTAAGTGTTTCGCCCGGGTTAGGTTTTTCCAATGCTGCCGAGGGGTATATATAGACTCACATTTTCTCAGGCGGATTTTAAGTACCGACCGTCAGAGAAGATTGTTACCTCAGTCGGATTTTACTTACCAACCGCCTGAGAAGATACAATTATCTCAGAAGGTTGGTTAGTAACACCCGCCTAAGTTAAACATGGGTCTGTGAAGATATTTACTTCTTCTTAATTTGATGAACGCCTACATAAAGACCCCTCACCAACCGGGATGAGGATCCCTTGACTTAATCAGCGGTCACTGACATGTGGACCCGGTCCCACACGTCAGTGACCATGTCACGCGTGCGCGACCTTTCTTTTCCCCGAGGCGCGACCTTTCTTTTCCACTTCGTGCGGCCTTAAAGACGCGCTATCGCTCACAAGCGCATCACTCACTTTGAATCCTCTTGTTTTCTTCGTCTTCCTCCGCTCCGATGACCCAACACCACTATGGCCGACCTTCCGCCGCCAAGCCCTCCGAGGGAGCCACCTTGCAAGAAACTATGTTGCAGCTCCCCCGAGAAGATCAACACCGAGCAGCGCCTCCTCATGGCACGAGAGGCGTACAACAATACGTCTCGCGCCATGAGTGCCTTGGGGCTGGGTACCCTTCCAGAGTATACTGGAATGGGTACCATGGACCACTACCTCTACGCCCTCACGGGGGTGGCTGATCGTCTCGACATTCTGTTCGCGACGATGGCCCAGGTTCTTGGCCCCGAGGGCCATAGAACGCTGGTGGAGGCGACGGCTAGCAACCTCGGGGTTGCACCGCCGGTGCAGCTGGTGCAGCCGGTGCAGCCGGCCCTGTCTCCTGTTGCACCGGTACCGGAGTCGCCGCCGGAGGACGAGGAGGAGGAGGAGGAGGGAGAGGAGTAGGAGGAGGAGGAGGAGGGAGAGGAGTAGGAGTAGGATTTAATTAGTTTTTCTTTTTGTTGTTTTTAGTTGCTTCAGTTTTGTAAATATTGTTAATGAATGAAATCTATCTTTTTTCATCTATGTGATTGAATATTACTTGTGTATCTTGTGTGTTCTTGTGTAAATATTGTTCATCTTGTGTGTTCTTTTGTGAGATGTGTGATTGAGTATTGTTAATGAATGAGTATCTTGTGTGTTCTTCAACTGTGTGAATGAATGAATGTGTAATGTGTTCATCGTTAATTAAAATTTCACGTCTGAGAAGAAGATTATCTCAGGCGGTTGGTAAGTATATTCTCAGGCGGTTGGTAATCACCAACCGCCTGTGAAGATATTTACTTCTTCTTAATTAATATTCTTGATTAAATGTGGTCCTTTAAAAAGGCAAAAATCCACTTTCTTGTAATATTATTGATAAGTAAAGGTTACCATTAAATTTCACTTCATAAATCCTTTGAAATTGGTTAGAACATAAAAAACATACAACAAATGCTATTTTTCATTTTTCTATCTTGATGAATATAATGTTTTTTTCATTTATTTTTTCAGTGGACATTTTTACTCATCATACCAACCTCTACGAATTTTTTCATATTTTTTTAAATTTTTTTGAATCAATGTGTGTTCATAATTTGATGAATGCCTCATATGAATATGAGCATTTAGTTAGAATGGTGGATAATTTGAAGTTTGACATGTTGGAATGCTTTTAAAAAAATTAAAAAAATTCATACATGTATAAATTATACAAATATGTTCATACCAACAATTTTGAGTGAAGGAACTTTTTTTATGAGATACACAAATGTGAATAATATGTGAGTAGAAATTAATTTGATATTTACCAAAACATTACAATGTCAGCTATACAAGTTTTAAAAATATTTTGTTCAGGTGGTAGATGTTAATTTTATACAAATGTAGAAGAAAGAATCATCGAATTTGGACACAATTTGCAGAATCTAAACATGTTTGAGTATTTATATTGGAATCTAAATAAAAAAGAAGCAAGGGATAAGGAAACTGAAGAACAATATCGGGCATTATCCCAGGCGGTTGTTAAGTAATACCCGCCTGAGATAAACATATTTCCAGACGGTTGTTAAGTACCAACCGCCTGTGAAGATTTTTACTTCTTCTTAATTAATATTCTTGATTAAATGTGGTCCTTTAAAAAGACAAAAATCCACTTTCTTGTAATATTATTGATAAGTAAAGGTTACCATTAAATTTCACTTCATAAATCCTTTGAAATTGGTCAGAACATAAAAAACATACAACAAATGTATTTTTCATTTTTCTATCTTGATGAATATAATGATTTTTTCATTTATTTTTTCAGTGGACATTTTTACTCATCATACCAACCTCTACGAATTTTTTCATATTTTTTTTAAATTTTTTTGAATCAATGTGTGTTCATGATTTGATGAATGCCTCATATGAATATGAGCATTTAGTTAGAATGGTGGATAATTTGAAGTTTGACATGTTGGAATGCTTTTAAAAAAATTAAAAAAATTCATACATGTATAAATTATACAAATATGTTCATACCAACAATTTTGAGTGAAGGAACTTTTTTTTATGAGATACACAAATGTGAATAATATGTGAGTAGAAATTAATTTGAAATTTACCAAAACATTACAATGTCAGCTATACAAGTTTTAAAAATATTTTGTTCAGGTGGTAGATGTTAATTTTATACAAATGTAGAAGAAAGAATCATCGAATTTGGACACAATTTGCAGAATCTAAACATGTTTGAGTATTTATATTGGAATCTAAATAAAAAAGAAGCAAGGGATAAGGAAACTGAAGAGCAGTATCGGGCATTATCCCAGGCGGTTGTTAAGTAAAACCCGCCTGAGATAAACATATTTTCAGGCGGTTGTTAAGTACCAACCGTCTGTGGAGATATTTACTTCTTCTTAATTAATATTCTTGATTAAATGTGGTCCTTTAAAAGGCAAAAATCCACTTTCTTGTAATATTATTGATAAGTAAAGGTTACCATTAAATTTCACTTCATAAATCCTTTGAAATTAGTCAGAACATAAAAAACATACAACAAATGCTATTTTTCATTTTTCTATCTTGATGAATATAATGATTTTTTCATTTATTTTTTCAGTGGACATTTTTAATATAACCCATAGAGTACAACACGTTATGGGAGAACAGGTCATACTCGCGCTCAATCCTACAGTTCTCAGTACAGAAGACGGTCTCGGACCACCCTCGCCTGCCGCAGCGGGCAGGCCCCTAGTTCCCCCCTGTTGGGTAGCGGCAAACGCCATCATCAATGTCGGGCAGCGCCACCGGCGGCGGTCTGGGAGGAGGCCTACGTAATAACCTCCAGCTCACGAAAACGTCGAGCCTCTGCATGGCTTGATTCCGACACCGGCAACACTCCTTGTTGGTCCTCTTCATCGCGACGGACCTGACCGTGTTGTCGCCGACGTGGGCCTCGCCTTCGACCTGCCGGATATACTCGAGGGCGTCGCGGTCCCCGCGGTCGGCGTCGTAGCGGAGCATGGCGAGGACGTAGGCCGCCACCTTGTGGCCGTTCGCGGCCGCCCGGGCAAGGAACTGGGTGCCCCGCTGCGCCTGCGCACGGCCATAGTTGAAGACGAGGTCGAACCCGGTGACGTAGCACGCATGAGGGTTGCCCACGTTGGCCAGGCGCTCCACGAGGGCGTCGCAGCTCCCGTTCCCGTGCCGTTGGAACCACTCCGAGCTGCTCTCCCGCTCCAGCGCCACGCGCCTGCCCACAGTGGGATCACGGCACACCGCGTGCATGGCCTTGCAGGTGGCGTGCAGACTGGAGAGGTCGTCCATGGGCTGGGTGGAGGTTGCGGCGACCCACCCCGCGATCAGGACCGCAATATCGTGCGGCAAGAGGAACTCCATGGGCTTATCTCAGACGGTTGGTAAGTAACAACCGTCCCCGAGATAAATATATTCTCAGGCGGTTGGTAAGTACCAACCGCCTGAGAAGATGTTAATTAACTGACGCGCCGCACGAGGTCTGCGGAGAAGTTAAGAAGCCGTGGTGCAGGGACACGTGCGATGGAAGGATCTCTGAAGATCGTCTTCCACAGTGGTTTAATTGTGCGCCGCACGAGGTTTGCAAAGAGTTCAATGCGCAATGAACAAAATATTTTGTTCAGTTGGTAGATGTTAATTTAATACAAATGTAGAAGAAAGAATCATCGAATTTGAACACAATTTGCAGAATGTAAACATGTTTGAGTATTTATATTGGAATCTAAATAAAAAAGAAGCAAGGGATAAGGAAACTGAAGAACAATATCGGGCATTATCTCAGGCGGTTGTTAAGTAATAACTGCCTAAAATAAAAATTTTTGAAACTACAAGATGTTAATTAACGGCCTGAGAAGATGTTAATTAACTGACGCGCCGCACGAGGTCTGCGGAGAATTTAAGAAGTCGTGGTGCAGGGACGCGTGCGACGGAAGGATCTCTGAAGATCGTCTTCCACAATGGTTTAATTGTGCGCCGCACGAGGTCTGCAAAGAGTTCAATGTGCAGTGAACAAAATATTTTGTTCAGTTGGTAGATGTTAATTTAATACAAATGTAGAAGAAAGAATCATTGAATTTGAACACAATTTGCAGAATGTAAACATGTTTGAGTATTTATATTGGAATCTAAATAAAAAAGAAGCAAGGGATAAGGAAACTGAAGAACAGTATCGAGCATTATCCCAGGCGGTTGTTAAGTTATACCCGTCTCAGATAAACATATTTTCAGACGGTTGTTAAGTACCAACCGTTTGTGAAGATTTTTACTTCTTTTTTCTCAGGCGGTTTGTAAGTAATACCCGCCTGAGATAAACATTTTTGAAACTACAATATGTTAATTAAAGGCCTGAGAAGTGTTAATTAACTGACGCACCGCACGAGATCTGCGGAGAAGTTGAGAAGCCGTGGTGCAGGGACGCGTGCAAGGATCTCTCAAGATCGTCTTCCACAATGGTTTAATTGTGCGCCGCACGAGGTCTGCAAAGATTTCAATGCGCGGGAAACGAACCACTCCCTCGTCTACTTCGCACAGACCATATATAAGGCGCGTCGTCGGTTATGTACAAGCACAGAACTTTTGCACTCCTTTCTTCTTATTCTATCGTTCCACCTCTCCTAGCCCGGCGCTGACGAACCACCACAGCCATGGCCAACCTTCCGCCACCTAGCCCGTCGAGGCAGCCACCCTACAAGCGGATACGCTGCAGCTCCCCCGAGAGGGTGAATGACGACGACCAACGCGTTCCACTGCCGGTGCAGCCGGAGCCACCGGTACAGCCGGAGCGGCCGACCCCTGCATCGTCGACGGAGGAGGAGGAGGAGGAGGAGGAGGAGGAGGAGGAGGAGGAGGACGACGACGACGACGATGATGACGATGATGACGACGAGTCGTCCTCCGACGACGGTGACGACGAGTCGTCCTCCGAAGACAGCGACCACCACCATGGTGACGACTACGACAACGACGACGACGACGAGTTGGAGGAGGACCGCTTGGCGTGGTTTGAGAAGTTGACGGAGAGGATGGAGGAGGCGGGGCCGTAGTGTAGTTTTTAGGATTTCAATCAAGTGTTATTGTACATATTTCTTGTGTTTTGTACATATTTCAATCAAGTGTCAATCAATACTGGTGGATAATTTGAAGTTTGACATGTTGGAGTGCTTTTAAAAAAATTTAAAAAATTCATACATGTATAAATTATACAAATATGTTCATACCAACAATTTTGAGTGAAGGAACTTTTTTTTTATGAGATACACAAATGTGAATAATATGTGAGTAAAAATTAATTTGATATTTACCAAAACATTACAATGTCAGCTATACAAGTTTTAAAATATTTTGTTCAGTTGGCATTATCTCAAACGGTTGTTAAGTAATACTCGCCTGAGATAAAAATCTTCTTAGGCGGTTATTAAGTGCCAACAGCTTGTGAAGATATTTACTTCTTAATTAATAAACATCTTCTCAGACGGTTGGTAAGTAAAACCCGCCTGCGATAAAGTTAAAAACCGCCTGTGAAAAACCGACGTCTATATAAGGACCCCTCACCGCAGTCAAAACGCAACCCTGGAGAATTTATATCGACGCCGCCAGGCTGTTGAATTTCCCCTGCGCCGCGCCGCCGCTCAACCCCGCACCGCCACTTCTCCACCCAGCCGGCCCACCGTGCTGACGCCTCCCCACCGTGCTGACGCCTCTGCAAGGTAAATGTAGTTTCCTTACTTTTTCTTTGTATATTTTCATTAGCTGATAAGCTGTTAGTTTTGTGTGTTCTGGTATATGGATTCTGTCTTTTTGCATGTGTAAGGACTGTATGGATTGTGTTCTGGTATATTGATGTATGGACTATATGGATTGTTTCCTTTTTGTACCTATTATGTGACATGAATATGATGTTTAATTAACAGATGCTATTGTAATATATATAAGATGCATCTGGGCCTGTTTCCCGATATAACAGACTGGATCCCACCCAGACCTAGCCCATGCTGCTGGGCCTGTTTTCCCCCTTTGACTCCGTCCGCCTCAAGACGTCGCCCGTCTCCTACATTAGTCGTCCTAATCATACTTGTTATGTCTCTGTAAATTCATTGTATAGAAGACCTTTAGAGAATATTTGTGGCCAAATTTTGTAAATCTGACAAAAAATTCTATTATTGAAGCATGGACCGTCGAGCGTGGATGTATAACATGCCAAGACCCGATCCTATGTACATTCGTAATGTTGCAAATTTTATTGAAGCATCCAAGAGACATGCGAAGTTGCAAAAGATAGATGACATATTATGTCCATGTATCGACTGCGAAAATAAGATTGCTTGGACGGATACTATAGTAATCCAATCTCATTTGGTGAAAAGAGGTTTCAAAAATAACTACACAATATGGACAGAGCATGGTGAGTTAGATACACATGATGTGGATAAAGATGATGAGAGAGGCTCAGATGATGATAACGTTCATATCGATGATGGTAGTGACAATCAAGCTGGTGATGATGATGATGAGTTCGATTGTGAGGAGATGTTGCGTCACATTGAACCATATGTACTGACTTCTATGGGAGCAAGCAAAGGTTTAAGTAAAATGGAGACATTGCAGAATGCGGCGACAGAGCTTTTATATGATGAATCAAACGGTTGTGATAAAGAGTTTACTACATTGCGTGCAGTCTTAGAACTACTAAAGTTGAAAGCTACGCACGGATGGTCCGATTGTAGTTTCTCTGATCTTTCGAATCTTCTGGCAGAAATTCTTCCAAATCCAAATAAACTGCCTAGAAGCACTTATAAAGCGAAGAAACTTCTTTGCCCGATGGCACTAGGTGTGACAAAAATACACGCTTGTGTGAACACTTGTATTCTGTATCGCAAAGAGCATGAGCTCGCAACTAGATGCCCCATTTGTGGTGTCAGTAGATACAAGAAGGACTACAATCACCAGTATGTTACCAACATGAAAAAGACTCAGAACAATAAGAAGTTTATTATTGGTCCTGAAGGTGACGATGACGATACTTCTGGCGATGCAGATGGGAAGAATAAGAGAAAAATTCCTGCATTGGTGATGTGGTACCTTCCGGTAATTGATCGCTTGAAGCGTTTGTTCTCAAACCCTAGGGAGGCTGAACTTATGCGTTGGCATTTTGAGCAACGCAAGAAGAATGAAAAACATATACGACACCCTGGTGATGCAACGCAGTGGAAAAATTTTGATATTCAGTATCTAGAATTTGCGAAGGAAATCAGAAATGTGAGGTTTGCCTTGGGTACAGATGGAATGAATCCGTTTGGTGAAAAAAGGAGCATACACAGCACATGGCCCGTGGTCTTAACTATGTACAACCTACCGACGTGGTTGTGTCACAAAAGGAAATATATCTTATTATCTGTTCTTATCCAAGGTCCGAAACAACCCGGCATCGAAATTGATGTGTTCTTGGAACCTTTAATGGAAGATATGGCGAAATTGTGGAATGAAGGGGTACGTGCATGTGATGAGTACAAGCGGGAGTATTTCACGCTAAGAGCAATGATATTGGTTACCGTGCATGATTATCCCGGACTGTTTACATTATCGGGACAAATGAAAGGGAAGAAAGGTTGCGTTAGGTGTGTGGATAGAACTAGATTTCTATACCTCACTTCATCCAGAAAGACGGTGTACATGAGACATCGACGGTTCTTGACAGATACACACAAGTATAGGAAGATGAAAGAACAATTTGATAACAAAATCGAAAAAGATACTGCACCGAAACCTTACAGTGGAAAACTTGTGTTTGAAATGGTCAAGAACATTCATATTGCTTTCGGTAAGGGAAAAAAGAGTAAAGGAATTAAGAGAAAGAAAAGTACATCTTCGGATGATACAACTGACATGGCTTTCAAGAAACAATCAATTTTTTTCAAGTATCTTCCGTATTGGAAGAATCTGGAATTTTGCCATAGTATTGATTTGATGCACGTTACAAAGAATGTATTTGACAGCATCATTGGGACCTTGCTGGACATGTCGAGGAAAACAAAAGACGGATTAAATTCACGTATGGACCTAGTAAATCTTGATTTGAGACCAGAGCTTCATCCAGTAGAAAAGGTGAACGGGAAGCATTACCTTCCCCCAGCCAGCTACAACTTGACGCTAGAAGAGAAAAAAGCAATTTGCGAATGCTTGCGTGGGATCAAAGTGCCCACAAGTTTCTCATCCAATATCCGCAAACTAGTCTCAATGAAAGACTTGTCTTTATTCGGTTATAATTCTCACGACTGTCACATGATGATGACATTTTTCCTTGCCATTGCAATAAGAGTAATCAAACCTGAGCATATAAAAGTTGTCATCACACGTTTGTGTTACTTCTTTAATGCAGTATCGCAAAAGGTGATAGCACGTGAAGATTTAGACTATCTGAAAACATACATCGTCGAGACAATGTGCAAGCTTGAAATGTGTTTCCCACCATCCTTTTTTGATATGCAAGTACACCTAATCATACATCTTGTTGATCAGATAAAAGCATTGGGGCCACTATATTTACATCATATGTTTTCGTTGGAAAGATATTTAGGAGTATTAAAAGGTTATGTGCGGAACCGTGCTCACCCAGAGGGTTCAATTATGGAAGGATACACCACTAAAGAAGTGATTGAGGGTTGTGCTGATTACATCAAAGATGGAAAATCGATAGGTGTGCCTATACCGGTACATGAGGGTAGACTACGTGGGAGAGGCAAAGTGGGTAAGAAAACTTTTATTGTTCAAGATTACAAGAATGTACACCGTGCACATTTTGGTGTACTACAACAGCTCGCAATAGCTGAGCCGTACATCGAGGAACAACAAATTGAGCTTCGTGATAAAAACCAAGACTGCAACGAGGACTGGATCATGAAAGAGCACAAAATATGTTTCACTGAATGGTTACTGGACAAAAATATATCAACGAAAACACTATAGAAGAGACAACAATGAAGAAGTTAGCTTGTGGCCCATCTGCTTTGGTAACATCATGGCAAGCATATGACATCAATGGTTACACATTTTACACTAAAGAAAAAGACGGTAAGAGTGTTGCACAAAATAGTGGTGTTCGTATTGAGGCTTATGATTCACAAGGGCAGAAGACCACATACTTCGGGTTCACAGAGGAAATATGGGAACTCGATTATGGCGAAAGAATGGTAATGCCCGTATTTAAGTGCCAATGGGTCAAACATCCTGATGGTTTGAAAGTGGACAATTATGGGCTGACACTGGTAGACTTGAATAAAGTGGGTTACAAAGATGACCTGTGGGTTCTCGCTGATAATGTTGCACAAGTTTTTTATGTTCAAGATCCAGAAACTGAGAAGTTGCACGTAGTTGTTTCTAGAAAGCAAAATATTGTTGGGGTTGAAAATGTGGGAGATAATGAAGAGAAATATAATCAGTATGAAGAGATGTACCTTTTCACCGAACCAGAAAACATCAAGCGCGTAGAGAGAAGCATTAAAAAGAATTTGAAACCCTATATGCGAGAAGATGTCAATGCTGGAAAAAATGTATATAGCAATGCGAGATGATATATATTGTATATATTTGTATCTTCTGAAATCAACTTAGAACAATGTTGGTATATGGATTGTGTCCTTTTGCATTTGTGTACATATGCGTTTGGACTCAATGATTTGGAAGTTTGGAAGTTTGGTCTTTCAGATAATGATGTCTCGGGCGTGTAGCTGATTGAAGGAGGAGCGCTTGGCGTGGCGCAAGAACCATCCCCATGTATGTACATATGGCACACCGGTCACATGGTTGTATATACATATGTATCTGTAATGGACTGATGAACTTAACTGTAGTTTGTTTTTCCGTGTTGTTTGTTTTTGGTATTTTCAATTTCTCCGCGTAGGGTTTATCTGCGAAGCCTGAATCGGGAGATTTATTGAAGTGGCAGTGCATCGTCCCCGGTAAAGAAGGGGTAAGTCATGAAGAACAAGCACAATATGAGTTTAACCATTGTCCTCCTATTAATAAATTTCTTTTGCAGACTGAATGGGAAGATGGTTACTACCCCCTGACAATCTCCTTCTCTGAGGACTATCCCTTGGTGCCTCCAAGATGCGTCTTTCCAATTGGGTTCTTCCACCCAAATGTCCATCGTTCGGGAGCACTCTGCATCGGGATTCTTGATCAAGAGACTGTAAGATAGACCTATTTTGTTCATGTAATTATTACTTATAATTGTTGTCGAACATATTTGAACTGGTTTCTTATATTGCTTAAATTATATTTCCTAGGGGTGGTGCAGTGCTTTTATAATCAAAACTATACTACTTGAAGTTCAGCGTTTGCTGCATCAGCCAAATGTGTCTGATGTTGAAAATGATTGCTATAATCTACTTATCAAGGTTAGATGACACTTTGACTTAGTGACCAATGTAGGTTATTCATTCGTCCTTCGACATTTGTTAATTTAAATAATGTCAATATTTTTAGGATCTAGCGAAATATAAGAGACGTGTTCGGGAGCAAGCAGGACGGTACAATTTAGATTGATCGATGGGAGCTTCATCGTCGATCTACAATGAATGTAGCATGATTTTTGTTCAGTGTTTAAAGAAATTATCTTTGAACAATTGTAAAGCCTCTAATGGTGTATTATCACAATTAAGCCAGCCTCACTGGTGATCGAGCATTTCCTATAATGCATTACTGTACTAGTATCCGCTAGCTCATCTGTGTTTTTTTCCTGATATAATTTTGCCTGCACGACTACATACGGTTGTGATAATTTCAACTACATTCCTGTAATTTCAATGAAAACCGCTTATGATAATTAAACAATGACCGCCACTGAAAATACATGATCTTCTCAGGCCGTTGTTAATCAAGAACCGTCTATGAAGTTCATTGCATTACAGACGGTTATTAATTAAGAACCGCCAACGAAGATCATGTATTTACCCAGACGGTTGTTCCTTAAAATCTATCTGTGAAGTTCATTGCATTACAGACGATTATTAATTAAGAACCGCCAACGAAGATCGTGTATTTAGCCAGACGGTTGTTCCTTAAAATCCATCACGTACGGTTCCCTGAGAAGGGAGTGGAAGATGAGGTCTATTTCAAGTAACCAGTAAGGTGAAGTTCATTGCATTACAGATGGTTATTAATTAAGAACCGCCAAAGAAGATCGTGTATTTAGCCAGACGGTTGTTTCTTAAAATCCGTCTGTGAAGTTCATTGCATTACAGACGGTTAATAATTAATAACCGTCTATGAAGATCATGTATTTACCCAGGCGGTTGTTTCTTAAAATCCGACTGTGAAGTTCATTGTATTACAGGCGGTTCTTAATTAAGAACCGATTGTGAAGATCATGTATTTACCCAGACGGTTGTTCTTTAAAATCCGCCTGTGTTGTTCTTTCATCACATGCGGTTATTATATCATTCGTCATCACAGTCGCATATTTTTAAGGACCGCCTGTGTTTGAAAAATTGATGCGCCTGTAAAAATGCTTTTTGTAGTAGTGGTGGCTGAAGCTTCTTGTGGGTGGTGACAGTTATGTTGGGGTAACACAGGCATTCAAAGACATGAAGGTGGCTATGTGTGGGATGAGTGCCAAATAAAAAGAAATATGGCGTGGCTGAGTTTAAGGCTTTGGTTGAACGTCTATTTAGTAGGTCGGTGGCAACAGCAAGCGCTTCACCCCAGAAGCAAGGTGGAAGCTATGCTTGAATTAGCAAATTAAAGTACGCATTGACATCATTTATAGTCCTAATGCCACGTTCAGCTTTACCATTCTGAAGAGAGGTGTAGGGACAAGATAGATGACGAAAGACGTCACGCACCGTGAAGAAGTTTTGTGAAGCTCTGTTCATGAATTCTTTGCTATTATCCGTTTGAACGAATTTAATACGAGCATTGAACTGTGTGCGGACATAGGAGAAAAATGATTTCAATTCTCCAAAAACAATAGCTTCAGATAGAGTGGAAAAGTCCACAAGAATAATCATCAATTATTACCAGATAATACTGCTAGCCAACAATACTGACTACAGGAGATGTGCACACATCGCAATGTATTAAATCAAATGGGTATTTTGAAACAGAACTGGATGAACTAAAAGACAGCCAAACACTTTTGCCAAGTTCACATGAGTGGCAGAGTTGATCGCTGAATTTTATTTTTGGAATGGCAGAAGAATGACGAAGGAAGTCGGTGTTGTCACAACCTGGATGACCAAGAACGTCGATGCCACATCTCAGACTACACGAAGGCAGCAGAAGCACCCGAGGGAAGTGTATAGAGGTCACCGTCACTATTGCAACGATAGAGAACGATTTGCAGGTCCTTCACAGAAAAAACTGAGAGTGTCGAATTCAATTGAGCAAAGATTGTCACGAATAAATTTGTAAATGTATAGCAATTTGTTTATGAGATCGGGAACATGAAGGACGTTGCGAAGGTGAAAGGTGCAGCCTGTGGGGGTGTGAAGGACCGTGCAAACAGAACGGGTAGCGCGCATATAAGAACAGTTGCCTACTGTAACAGAGTAGGAAACGGAGGAGAGATTATGGAGTATACCATCATTAGGTATCATATGCGCTGATGCTCCATAGTCAACAACCCAGCTTGCCATTGCCAACTTGCAAAGCATTCAAGGCATTGAGTAGGTTGGAACTGTTCCAGGAGTGTTGGTCACTATTTTCGTGCCTTCGACTGGAACGTAGGAGCGGCTACGACATTGAAGGCATGGTCAGGGAAATAACCCAAAATGCCAGGGCCAAACCTGCTGGGTGTTGCATAAGCTTGTCGTATAAGTAACAGGAGTCCGAGTTTGTTTGAGTCATTAGTTAAGAAAGATATTATGAAGTCTAAACCGAGTAGAAAACGTGTTCGGGTTGCGTCGTGTTGGGTTCAATTTCCTGAACTGAGTTGGACGTAAGGTCATTGTAATATCTATATAAAAATGCTGAATAAACCAGGGAGCATTATCCCTCTGCACTACAGAAGAATACGTTCTTCAGTTTTCACTCTGTTTTTCGTTTCTTCAGTTTCTTGTCGAGTTTGCTTGTGACGATTCTTGCCGGAACCAACAAATGGTATTGGAGCCAAACGAGCTTAAGAAGGTCAGCCAAACGAGCTTAAGAAGGTCAGCTGAAACTCAAGAACGATGGCAGGTGAAGATGGTAACCAGAAGGGAAAAGGAGTGGCTGGAACTGAAACCAACAAGACTGTCTTGATGATGCCTAAGTCCGGCTCGGTGCTGATTCAGTATCCGATGCTGAACGACACCAACTATATGTTACCGGCCACGAAGATGAAGTTCATATTGCGTAATCTTGGGGTCTGGAAAGCAATTGAAGGTGAAGGAGAGGTCGACAGTGAAGCCGATGAAGGCGCCATGGCTGCACTTTCACAATATGTGCCCGACTCAATGGTGATAACGCTTGCAGAGTATACAACTACGAAGGAAGCTTGGGAGGCAATCGGAGAAATGATAGTAGGAGAAGACAAAATAAAGCGAGCTCGTGCACAAGTGCTGAAGTGGCAGCTTTATAGGTTAGAAATGTTTCTGTCAGAAACAATAGCTGAATATTCAGTGAAACTCACAAATCTTGTGAGTGAAATCAGATCTCTAGAAGGTTCAGTAACAGGCACTGAAACTGTGGAGAAATTGTTCTCCTCAGCAACAGATAAGTTTACAGAGATCATAGGTACTATAGAACAGTTTCGTGACATGACTAAAATGACAGTACCTGAGGCTATTGGGAGATTGAGAAACCATAAAGAAAACCAGAAAGGAAGAAAGAAAACCAAGGAGAATGGAGAGAAGCTTTTGTATTGTCAGTCTGATATGGAAGCCAGAATAGCAAAAGAGAAGAAAAGTTTGAAGGTTTCAAGGAAAATGAAGGATACTCTGGTGGCAAGAGCAAAGGTAAAGGACAAGCTTCAGGTAGTGTCAGGAACAATTCTGATCGATTTGTTCATGAAAGAAGGCCACCTGGTTTCGACCTGTCTAAAGTGAAGTGTTTTAACTGTAATCAGAAAGGACACTTTGCTGAAAATGCAAAAAACCTGACAGAAGGAAGCCTAAGGTAAATCTGTCAAAGGGTAATGAAGAAGAAGGATCACACTTACTATGATATCAGCTCAGTGGCCCCCGAAACAGAGAAGAAAATTCTGCTAAATGAAAGAAGAGTCATCCCCACTCAGCTCAATGAAGGAAGATTGTCATGGTATCTTGACACCAATGCAAGTTGTTATGAATATAGGACTTGTATTATTGAGGAGGCTAGAGGTCTCTATAAATAGATGTACAGGGATAATAAATATGCAGAAATGCCCTTATCCAAAAGAGAAAATACAAATATACTCCTACATCTATAACACCCCCCTCAAACTCAAGGTGCATCACAGACACTGAGTTTGGAGAGATAAAAACTATGCTGAGCTTGAGTCAGTGCCTTCGTGAAGAAATTGTCAGTTGAAGCTCTGAAGGCACATACTGAAAATCAACAAACCATCCTGTATCAGTGCTCGTGTATAAGAAGCATCGACACCAATATGCTTGGTAAGCTCAAGCTTGATCGGATCACGAGCAATACTGATAGCACATGTACTGTTAGATAAAAGAGGAGTCGACATACCAACAGAAACACCAAAGTCCTTAAGCAACCATTGCAACCAAGTAACCTCTGCACTCACAAGAGCTATAGCACGCAACTCAGCCTCTGCACTCGAACGAGAAACTGCTACCTGCTTCTTAGTCTTCCAAGCAATAAGGGAACCACCAAGAAAAACACAATAGGCAGGAAGAGATCGACGATAAGAGAGATCGCTAGCCCAAGTAGCATCAGCATATGCTTTAAATTGTAAAGAGCTAGAGCGTGAAAAGAACAGCGTCTAGAGATAGTCCCACGTAGATAAATATACCTCTACATCTATAACACAAGTAACCACATGACAGGAAGAAAAAAAAATTACTGAGTTAGATGCCAAAGTTGAGGGTTCAGTGAAGTTTGGAGATGGGTCAGAAGTAATAATATGTGGAAAAGGTTATGTTCTCCTTAAGTGCGAAAATGGGGAACATCGTATACTCACAGAAGTATATTATATCCCACAATTAAAATCCAACATCATCAGTCTAGGGCAAGTTTATGAACACGGTTGCAAGACTATAATTGAAGATGGTGTGATGACCCTTCAAGACAGAAGAAGAAAAGTGATAACCAAAGTAAAACGTTCAGGCAGTCAGTTGTACATACTAAATGTTAAAAGAGACAAGACCTGAATGTTGGTTGGCAAAATCAACTGAAGAAGCATGGTTGTGGCACGCAAGGTATGGGCATATAAACTTCCATGCGCTGAAAAAACTGTAGAGATGGTAAGAGGTATGCCTAAAGTAAATCATGTTGAACGAATTTGTGATGGCTGTCTTATTGGTGAGCAGCATCCAAAGTCATTTCCTGCCACATCAAGTTATCATGCTGAAAAACCTTTGGAATTATTTCATGCTGATCTATGTGGAGCAATATCACCAGAAACACATGCAGGTAAAAAAAATTTCCTCCTAGTTGATGATCACTCAAGGTTCATGTGGATCACTTTGCTAAAAACTAAGGATGAGGCTCTTCAGGCATTCTTAAGGCTGAAAACAAACATAGAGCAAGAATTAACTCTGCATATAGGGTCTTTGTGAACAGACATAGGTGGAGAGTTTACCTCTGAGAATTCAATGACTACTGTGGGAAACAAGGAATTAGAAGATTTTTAATAGCTCCATATTCCCCACAACAAAATGGAGTTGTTGAATGAAGGAACCACACGGTGGTAGAGATGGCTCGGAGTTTGTTAAAAAGCAAGGACATGCCAAATAGGTTTTGGGCAGAAGCTGTCACAATGGCAGTTTATATTCTCAACAGAGCACCCACAAAAAGTGTTCTGAATATGACACCCTATGAAGCATTGTATGGCAGGAAACCATCAGTAGAGCACTTCAAAGTTTTTGGGTGTGTTGGGCATGTAAAGGAAAACACACCTCACCTCTCCAAACTGGAAGACAGAAGTACAAGAATGGTTTTTATCGGATATGAAACAAATGCCCATTCAAAAGCATATTGTATGTATGATCCAGTTGGAAAAAGAGTTCACTTCTTTCGAGATGTGATATTCAAAGAAGACAAGGAATTGCCTTGGAATATGGATGATTCAAAAACAAGTCCAGAAGCTGAACCTCTCATTGTTCAGTATGATTACTTAACTTTCAAAGAAGTGGAGGTGCAGGTTGAAGGAGAAGCGCTTCCTGAACCAGAGTCTCAGAATGAGGATTTTCCCATAGAAAATGATATATGGGAGGATGAAAATATTCCTCAGGGCAATTAAGAAGGAGATGTTTCAAAGGGAGATTTTTCTCCAGATCAACCCTTGCGTTTCATATCAGTATCTTTAGTTTATCAGGAGACAACACCTGAAAACAATGAATATTCTGGTCTCTGTTTACTTGGGATGGAAGAACCAGTAAACTTTCAGGAGGCAAATACAATACCAAGTTGGAGAAAAGCTATGGAGGAAGAATTGTCTTCTATTCATGGTAACAAAACTTGGTCAATGACAACATTGCCATCAGGACACAAATCAGTAGGTTTGAAATGGGTATTCAAACTGGAAAGAGACAACAAGGGTCAGGTTGTGAAACACAAAGTGAGATTAGTTGCTAAAGGTTATGTGCAACGACAAGGCATTGATTTTGACGAAGTATTTGCTCCAGTTGCACGTATTGAGACCATAAGACTTTTGATAGCTATTGCGGCTCAGGAAGGATGGAGAATACATTACATAGACGTGAAATCTGCTTTTCTCAATGGAGAACTCACTGAAGAAGTTTATGTTTCACAAGCGCCAGGCTTTGAAACGAAAGGGGAGGAGCACAAAGTAATGATATTGCATAAAGCTTTATATGGTCTTCGACAAGATCCTCTAGCTTGGAACTCAAAGTTGGATAAATCTCTGAAAGCACTTGGCTTCAATAAATCCATCTTAGAGCATGCAGTCTACAAGAGAAATCATCAAGGCAGAAAACTCTTAGTTGGAGTTTATGTAGATGATTTAATTACAGCTGGCAGCAGTGATGAAGAAATCAATTTCTTTAAAGACCAGATGAGGAGATTATTTGACATGAGTGATTTAAGCCTGCTAAATTATTATCTGGGTATTGAGGTAAGGCAAGTTTCAAGTACAATATCTCTGAATCAGACAGCTTATGCAGAGAAGATACTTGAAAAATGTGGTATGAAGGATTGTAACCTGGCAAAATTCCAATGGATCCAAGAATAAAGCTCAAGAAAGAAAGTGCAACACCAAGTGTTGACAGTACTCTGTATCGCAGTCTGATTGGTAGTTTAAGATATCTGATACACACAAGACCAGATATAGCTTACACAGTTGGAATTGTAAGCCGATTCATGGAAAAACCCTCATCAGAACATTTTGTAGTGGTGAAACAGGTAGTAAGGTACATCAAAGGAACACTAAACCATAGAGTAATCTATAAACCAAGTAAGTAGGGATTAAAGTTACATGGATATTTAGATAGTGATTACGCAGGAGACCCGGATGACAGGAAAAGTACCTCGGGCATGATTTTCTATCTAGGGTCAAATCCAATGAGTTGAAGGGGAGCCTTGGCGTAGCGGTAAAGCTGCTGCCTTGAGACTATGAGGTCACAGGTTCGAGTCCTGAAAACAGCCTCTTACAGAAATGTAGAAAAAGACTGGGTACAAAAGATCCAAATGGGTCAGACCCTTCCCCGGATCCTCCGCAAGTGAGCTACATGCACCGGGCTGTCCATTTTTTTTTGTTCAAATCCAATGAGTTGGAATTCTCAGAAACAAAAGATTGTAGCACTTTCATCTTGTGAGGTCGAGTATATAGCAGCATGTGCTGCAGGATGTCAAGGGGTATGGCTAAAGAGACTGCTAAGTGATCTGTTGGGAAGAAATTTTGAAGAACCAATATCAATTCAGATTGATAATCAATCAGCCATATCACTATGCAAGAATCCTGTACTACATGATCAAAGCAAGCATATCGAGACACGCTTCCATTACATTCGAGAATGTGTGGATGCAGGAAGAATAAAGGTGGAACATGTCTGTACAAATGATCAGTTAGCTGATATCCTAACAAAGTCATTGTGTCGCACTAAGTTCCAAGAGATGCGCCACAAGTTGGGAGTACAAGAAGTAACAGAAGGTAGAAAACGACAAGCTTAGGGAGGTGATTGTTGCATAAGCTTGTTGTATAAGTAACAGGAGTCCAAGTCTGCTTAAGTCATTAGTTAAGAAAGATATTAGGAAGTCTAAACCGATTACAAAACATGTTCGGGTTGCGTCATGTTGGGTTCAATTTCCTAAACCGGGTTGGATGTAAGGTCATTGTAATCTCTATATAAAGAAGCTGAATAAACCAGGGAGCATTATCCCTCTGCACTACAGAGAATATGTTCTTCAGTTTTCAGACTCTGTTTTTCGTTTCCTCAGTTTCTCGTCGAGCTTGCTTGTGATGATTCTTGACGGAACCAACATTGGGTCCCCTTCTGTTAGGTCATGAATGACGAGGTGGTGCCGATGTTTTACGATGTCTACGAGCCCGAACTAGAACTCATGCAGAGCCACGGTCCGGAAGGCATAACATTGGAGTTGAAGTTGAGCGAAGGGCCTCTTGGCTGGCCGCCCTTCTTGTTTTTCTGCTCTGGCTTGTTGGTGGGAGATGCCGCGACAGTTATCATGATATGGGGGAGACTGCTGACTAGTGGTAGAGAGCAAAACCGAGGCAGTTTCAACCTAGCTTGGTCGAGTTTGCAAGTGTGCCTTCTCATTAAGTAACATATTGCGGACCTTGATGAAGGAGGGGAGAGGTTTGTCAAGGTGATGACAGATGCTGCGGATGCCATAGTCTGGTTGAGGCCACGCAAGACATTTAAAACAAGCATCCAATCATTGATTTCGGAGTCAGTGTCTACCACTACAGGAATGCAGTGGCGGACCCAGGATCTAACTACAGGGTATGCCAAAAAAAAATTCAAGTGACTTCAAAAAATTATTTAATAATTTAGTAAAGATAAATGTTGTAGCACAATTTGATATAAAAAATTAAATAAAACTAAAAATATCATAGTAAATAATTATAGTATATAATTAGTCATGAGAAAACTTACAATACTACTTGTTCGACTTATTTAGCCGTCGCTTTCTAAATGACATAAATGTATTGATTATATCATCTTCATCTACTTGGAAGAAAATATCCCGCTCAATGAATGTGACCAAGCAATCATCCAGCAAACTATCACCCAATTTATTTCTTAACTTTGTTTTCACCAAAGTCATTGCAGAAAATACCCTTTCAACACTCGCTGTTGCCACTGGTAGAAGCAATACTAATTTGAGAAGCAAGTATACCATATCATATACTTTATGTCTTTGTGTTTCAACAAGCTTAATCGAGAGATCAACGATGTTGTCTAAACCTTTGAAGTTATCATCTTGCCTCATATCATCAATGTAATTATCAAGTTGCAACTACAGTTTCAACAAATCATTGTTCGAGAAATCTTTAGGATAGAACTCAGCCAATCTACGTACCTTTTGTACATTAAAGGAAGCAAATGAGTTGGAAGGATTGAATGCTGACATACACGAGAGCAACTCCATATTAATCTCATCAAAGCGATTATCAAGTTCTTGAATAATTTGGTCAATAACACCAATGTATACTTCTCTTCTGAAATGATCATCATTTGTCTGATTCCGAGCACGAGCGTACCTTTTTGATTTTCCATATGGCACATAATCACTATCCATAGAAGGAACTTCCACATCATGTTTAATACAAAATGAGGTCACCTTCTCAAAAAATTGAACCCAACCATCAGACCTTAACTGTTGCATTCTGTTCTTCGCCACATTAACAAGTGAGATTGCATTAAGAATATCTTGCTCCCTTCGTTGCAAACACTCGGATAACTCATTTGTGTATCCAAGAATAACATACATTAAATGTGCAAAGAAAACAAATTCAAATGTCTCAAATGCTCCAAGTACAAAATGTATTTTTGTCCAATCATCCTTATGTGAGGTGTCATCACCAAGTTCGATAAGAACATCATGAATCGTAGAAAACATAGTGATAATATTGCATACCGTTTTATAATGAGATCCCCATCGAGTTTCGCCAGGTCTTGGTAAACTCATCTCTTGATTCAATCCAGTCCCACATTCAATATCACCACAATCAAGTGCTTTTTTAATATTTTGTAGTCTTGCATTTCGAAGCATACCATGACGCTTGCAAGAAACTCCAACAATATTCAAGAGAATAGATACTTGATCAAAAAAACTCTTACAATCAGTATTGCCCTTAGCAACAGCAACAAGAACTAGTTGTAGTTGATGTGCGAAACAATGAATATAATAAGCAGAAGGTGATTCTTGCATGATCAATGTTTTTAATCCTTTAATATCTCCTTTCATGTTGCTAGCTCCATCATAACCTTGACCGCGGATTTGAGTCATAGTCAAGCCATGGCTAACAAGTAAACCTTCAATAGCATCCTTAAGTGATAAAGAAGTAGTATCATCTACATGGACAACTCCAATGAAATGCTCACATGGTCTTCCCAATTTATCAACATAACATAAACAAAGAGCTAGTTGTTCTTTATGTGATATATCACTAGACTCATCAGCTAAAATTGCATATGGCTCATCACCGAGTTCTTCAATTATAATTTTTCTAGTTTCTATGGCACAACAGTGAATAATCTGCTTTTGTATCTTTGGGCTAGTTAAGGTGCAATTACCTGGTGCATTCTTCAAGACATACTTGTTCACTTCTTCAGAATTTTCTGCAAGAAACTTCAATAGCTCAATAAAGTTTCCTCTATTGCCAGACTCTTCACTTTCATCATGTCCACGAAATGCCAATCCTTGATGAAGAAGAAACTTGATACATCTAAATGAATAAGTTAACCTTTTTCTGTAAAGACGAAGATCCTCATCAGTCCACTTCACAATGTGATAATCAATTGCTACCTTTGGATTTTTAAAGCCAATGTATCTCTCTTGAGCTGCGCTGTGTGCCTTAGAACCCAAATGTTTGTGAAGTGCTTTCTCTCCAATATTCCAATTTCTCCATCCATCAATAGTAAATGTATCAGACCCAATACCTTTCTTGAACAAGTAGCATATAAAACAAAATACTGAATCCTTCTTGATACTATATTCAACCCAATCATATTTATACATCCACATATAATTGAATTGACGATATCTATTTCCAATCTTTCTTTTAGGAAAATCATGTGCATATGGTTGAAATGGACCTTTGATAATATACGCTCTTCGGACTGCATCTTGATCATTAACAGAATAATTTTGAATAGGTTTCCTTTCACCTGGATCATGTGGAAGACGATTGATATCATAAACTGGTGTTGATGATGCCGGTGGAGTTGAGGGCGAGGGCGAGGGTGAAGGCATATGATTCACAATTTCTTCGATGACTCTCTCTTGCTCTTGAGTCTGTTCTTCCACAACTGTTTCCTCCATAGATAGGACATGATTTGAAGCGGCGGCTGCCTTCTTGGCCGCATGTTTCTGAAAAAGAGATGCAATATCCCCACTTCTTTTCATAACTGAACTGTTATAAAAAAAAATTTTATGTAAGTACGATAATCAATAAAAAGTACAAAAAAAACGAACAATTTGTCTAATCATAAAAAATACATACGTAGAGTTGCCAACACACCGTAATTGTTTGATCGAAGGAGATCGTATGTATATTCTTGTGGACGTTCAAGTTCAATCGGCGAGATCTGGGGAACTGCTGAACGGCTGGCGGTGGCTACCGTCGTGGTGCCTCCGTTCCTTCCAGATCGAGACGGCGAGAACCAGGCGGCGTGCGTGTGCGTCCGTCCGTGCCCGTGCGTAGCCGCGTAGGCGTGATGCCGTAATCACACTTCAACGCAGCGCTCCCGTCTTGTACCGGGCTAGGGGCTACCGGCGTGACCCTGACTGCATTGGGTGGGCCGAAGGCCTAGTATTTTATTGCTTCATGCGCCGCGACTTGTTTCCAGTGTCGGATTCGACTTGGTTCCAGTGCCGGACTCGATTCTGCCTCTGCAGCTGGGCTTGTAGACTCCCGATCGTATAGGCTACCAAGCAAACAGCCAAACCGGTGGTAAAAATAGAAAATAACTATACTTAAGTTCCTCTGGGCCCAGGGTATGCCGGGGCCCACCCGGCATACCCTGTAGGTCCGCCCCTGCAGGAATGTGGTTGAATTGTGATGACCGCAACCGTCGCAAAGAAGTAAAAAATCGTCGTAAATAAGCTAGCTATTTACGACGGCTTCTATTATTTGCACCGGTTTTCGACCGTCGCCACTTTTTTGTTGTAAATAGGCTTATTTAGACGGTCCCTGTCATAAATAAAGCGATTTACGACGGTGGCCTGCACCCGTCGTAACTAAGGACCTGTGCCCAATCGATGGCTGAGCGTCCTAATTTACGACGGTTGTTGTGACGTCGTAATATATGGGCTTATTTGCGACAGTTTCTATGGTTGTCGTAAATTATAATAGTTAATTTGCGACGGCCAAGTCAGTCGTCGCAAATTGCAGATGCCTTATTTACGAAGGTATTTATAAAAACAGTCGTAGATAAGGTTTAAAAAAATAGAAAAACTACCCGACGTGATAGCCAGAAACAACATATAATAACATCACAGTATACAATAGTAGCATCGCATCACAAGTCATAAACTTCATATACATCACAAATATCGCATCACATGATAGCGACATAAACCGAACAAGAAGGGCTATACACTAGCCCCTATACTACCTCCGGAGCCGTAGAAGTCATCACCACGCGTCACTCGAGGCGCCGATAGCGACGCAACGGACTCCGTCGTCGATCCATGCAATATATATAATTAGTTTGACATGTTTATTCGTTTGAAACTTCGTTTTTCACTAGAATTGATTAAATAAGCTATAATTGATCATATTTATCTTAATTAGCTAAGTTGAGTTAGATTTGGCTATGTTAGATAAGGAAAAACTAAAATAGCTAAGTTGAGTTAGATTTGCCTATGTTTGATGAAGTAAGACTAGAATAAGTACGGTTTTGATTACCTGAACCGCTGGAGAAGGTGCGTCTAGCATGGTCTGCAGCGGCGACGATGGCTGCACCCGTGGCAGTGGCGGTAGCTGGATCTACCCCCTGCTGTCGAACTAGGGCCTGTCATTGAAAACATTAGAGGTTACATATTATTATGCACACAATGAATTTAAATTACTTTAGTTTATATTTCTTACATCTATCGCCTCTCGCATCTGCGCCACGCTGGTGGCCTGGTACGAGATTGTGGCCTCCATCACGACCATGTGTGCCTCTTCTTGCTAAAACTTCTCTTCAAAGCGACAGGTGAGGGTTTGCACTTCTATGTCTCTCTGCGAGACATGGAGACTCGACATGTCCACCGATGAAGACTGCGTGGAGCTGCCTCCCGAAGGTCGCGCTGCCCTCAAGTTGACAACTCCGTTGAATATGGCGAGCCTACACAAAAGAAGAATCAGTAATATCAAATTAAAATATCTTGTGAGTTTTGCCGCCTCCACTTGCATATGCGGCTTGAGGATTGATTGGTTCATTTTCCCAATCAAAATCTTTGCCGTGTATCTTCCTAGCCTCCTCTCCGTACTTAGCCTGAAAAATAAGGAAACCGTGTATGTTTAACAATCGATATAGTTAGAAATAAATTGAATGATTTTTAAACTTACCAGCCGCTCCGCTGCGACATGACTGCACTGCTCGAACTAAGAAGGGTCCTTATGACCTCTCTTCCGGACCTGAGTAGGATTCGATACCCCCTCGTCTCGTGCTCCTGTCAATATGTGTTTGTATGAACAGTATATATGGATATATAAAAATAAGTTAGACACACTTACCATGCATTTAGCTAAACGCAAGTTATTATCTTGGCCGTAGTTGTGTTTCCCACTGACCTCTCTGCACGCTCGAGCCCTGTTGGACTTAGCCTTGAACTCATCGCTAGCCCAATACCTACAAAGGGTCCGATAGTCATGGGATTGATCCTGCATCTAGCTGACATTGCCCGTCACATATTTGTAGATCATTAAAAAAGTTGACAAAATTATTAGAAATAATATTTACTACACCCAACTTACCTCCGCGTACTCCTCCTCTGTCAGGTGCCTGTCGCTCTCCTGTAGGAACCCTCAGACGTCATGCTAATTTCCCTTCAAGAATTCGTTGATCACTTGAGTGCGAGTGTTCGACAAAGCTTGCCGAACCGCCTTTCAAGCGTTGAAGTGGAACATGGCCCTCGCGTGCTCAACCTGGCTCGGGTCATCCGGATCCTCTAAACAATACTTTTCCTATAAGAAAGGAGATATTCAAAATATATACATTAATAGTTTAAAAGAGTTTATGAATTGAAACTTAGAATTTTATTTAACGTACTTACCATAAAATCCACCCATACGGCCTCAACGGTGTCGTGCTCGTGGTGAGGGACGTGAGCGTAGTCGTCCACCAAAGTAGCGGGCACCCCGTCGATGAGCTCAGGATAGTGCATATGCACTAAGGACTTAAGGACACTATTCAATGGTATGTGGTGTGTAGCACCACTGAAAGATGAGTCGTACCTATAGCTGCAAGATATTCCTTAAATCATTAATTAAGTAATCAAAAGAAATGAAAATTGAACACTACAATTTTATTACCTGTCTCCAACTGACCGGATCACAGTCTTCTCTCAAGGAACTGGAGGAGGACCGAGAAAGTGAGTCCTCCTCGTCCACCGCCTCTGCTGCTGCACCATGTCTGGTGACCCAGAAGGCTCGTCACCAGTTGAACCAGAGGGTTGGCCAGTCGACGGATGGCTACTCGAGGGCTAGCTAGCCGAGAGCTGGCTACCCCAAGGGTGGCCAGGCTAAACTGGCACCGTAGCCTCTGAGTCATACTGCAACATTAAAATGATTCATAAGTAAGTTTAATTGAAAAGTGGACTTAAAAAATTTGTCAATGACTTAAATTCACCTATGTGCGCTGCTGGGAAGCCACACCGCTGTCCGCCAACTCCGGCAAGTGACTCATCAGCTGAGAGGATATGCTCCCGACTGACGAGGTACCCTGGAAAATATCCACTACCTTGGTGAAGAACCCCCTCACCCTCACCACCTTCTACCCTTCCCTTTGTTTGACGACGTCCTATTTTAAGTGATAATTGGTAAATATGCAAAGAAGATATACAAAATTCATGTTAGTATCGTGAATAAAATGTTACTTGTAATCAGTTTCAAAATTCATCAACATCACGATCATGTGACCTAATACATAAAACATACCAACGATCTTCCAACGAGATCTATCCCCGTTTCTGTTTTCACATAGAAGTTGTGTATACATCTTGAATGTCTTCAACTAATTGATTGCGTCCAACACCAGGCACGATGCTAAAATAATCTAACAACTCTTCTCCTTGGTAAACTTCTTCAATCTCTCCACTATCATGGTAACCATTACTTCAAGGAGTATGTAACTGCTCATGAGAATTCACCTTATTTACCACCTACCAAGCACTAAGTTTTTTGCATGGATAAGGTAGATAATACACTTGCTCTAGTAGTTGCGCAAGAACAATGTATCATAACCTTGTAGCCATTCATTGTGTTTGGCTTTCACCAAGCCAAATTGATTTTGTCGAGTTCCATGATTGCTATCAAACCAATCAAAGTTAAAGAAAAGAACTCAAAGTTCCTTATTTCCGATAAAAGTAAATTCAAGGATTTTGTTAATGATTCCATAGTAATTGGTTTCATACCCCTGAGATTCAGTTGCCCTCATCACAACTCTAGAATTTGATGTTGCCGTGAGAGGATGAAGAGCTTCAAATTGAGTTGTATGGAATTGGAAGCCATTTACGTTATATTGACCATAACTTCTAACTTTCACCAATCCATAAGATAGTTGCCATAAATCTTGATGGACGTCGTTATTCACGCACTGTCCAAAATCTTAAGTTATAAGAATACTGTTTCTAATAATTGTAAGTTAAAATATAAATAAGATAAGAGAGTATTACATAATCTCGAAACCAAGATAGGAAATTCGGCCCTAAATTTATTCCATTCGGTCACATCCCTTCTACTTGTTTGCTCGTAGGTTGATGCCTATGTGTCCATTTTTGCTTGTGGAACTCGCTGAACGAAAAATACTTTTTTAGAATACATGTGTTGCAAAATATGTTAATTAGCATAAATATAGGATAAACACTTATTCGAAATATTTGTCTATGTCATTTGTATTAGCGTACATGTAGAGTAAAGCAGTCATCCTTTCATGTTTGCTACAATTATAGTACGTGTAGCTACTGATGGTAGTGCCTCTCGTTTGAAAAATGGAGAGGTTGCTACAAGGGATTGCTTCATCCATATTGTACTGCATCACCGAAGTATTGACATTGTGTTCTTCTGCAAAGTAGACACCTGAAAAGTATCCTACTTCCTTAGGAGTAAATGTTTCAGTGATGCACCCTTCCATCCTTACCCCGTTGTCTACCATTGGTTTCAAACATCGTAGCGCTCTTTTAGTGTGATACATCCACCTATATTGCACAGGACGGCCAACTTTAACTTGGAATGGAAGATGGATAAGGAGATGTTGCATTAGATTGAAGAAACCTGGATGAAAAAAATTTCGTCTTACATAATAGTACTGGTATCTCCTTCTCTAACTTATCCATTATCCTATCTTGATTTCTTTAGCACAGAGCTCTCTATAGAAGTAGATATGCTCGGTTAAAACCTTCAACACCGCATCATCTAGATAGCCCCAAAACATAACAAGTAGGAGTCTTTCTGTGATTATGTGATAATCATGACTCTTCAACCTAGTGAGGTTTCCAGTGTTCACATTCACGACTCGTTTCAGGCTAGCTGCGCATCTGGGATATTCAAAATTTTCAACCATTTCATGATATTTTTCTTTTCTTTAGGTCGAAGACAAAAAGAAGCACGTGGCTTATAACCATTTCAAGGATTTCAAGAGTTGGATGGTTATAAATCTCTGCCAAATTATTTCTAGCTTTTATATTGTCCTTCGTTTTGCCATCATATCCATGCATGTGCTTATGATACATTCGCCCATGTCACGCTCCTGATGCATGACATCAATGTTGTGCATTATAATCAACGAGCGCACCTACGGTAGCTCCCAAATTCCACATATGTAAGTCCAATTGTGTTCTTCTTCATAAGCTACTAAATATCCAGGACGACCTTCATCTGGCATCAGTTTGTCCAATATATCCAAAATTTGTGACCCGTTAAGATGTTTCAGTGGTCCTTTAGTGACAACATTGTCTTTTTAGAAGACATTCCTCTATTGCCTAAACATGTGATTCAGAGGCAGCCAACGTGTGTGACAATCGAAGTAGCATATCTTGCCTCCATGGGTAATTCGAAAGCAATCCGTGTCCGAACCACATATTAGACACGTCAAGCGACCGTGAGTGCTCGATGTGGAAAACATGTCATATGTCGGGAAATCATGGACGAAGCACAAATAAGCAGGTCAAAGGTTGAATTTCCTCTTCTTATAACAATCGTACACTTTGACACCCGTCCACAACATTTTAAATTCTTTGAGGAGCGGTTTCAACATCATATTGAGATGTGACCCAGGATGATCTTGCCCAGACACAATGAGGCTGAGGAACATGAATTCATACTTTATACAAAGAGCCGGTGGTAGGTTGTACGAAATGACAAAGACGGACCAAGAGGAGTATGGTGTGGCGTTTGTACTGAACGGTGAGAACCCATCTGTCGTTAACCTGATGTGAACATTTCTTGCATCACTAGAAAAATTCGGATCAAAACAGTCCAATGCCTTCCATGCATCACCGTCAGATGGGTGCATCAAGAATTCTTTGTTCTCACGTACACCTTCTTTGTGCCATATCATGTGTCTGACAGTTCTTTTTGAAAGGAACAACCGTTTCAACCGAGGTGTCACGAGCAAGTAACAAAGCTACTTATGTGCGACTTTCGTCATCACATTATCGCCATCATCATTAACAACTTTGAAATACCTCGGTTTATCACATTTCAAGCATATGTTCTCATTCGCATGCTCTTTCCAGAATAGCATGCAGTTGTCTGTGCACACATCAATTTTCTCATATTTCATATTGGGATCTATATAAATTTATTGGAGAAGAAGTACTTACACTTAATTGCCATAGTCTGGTCATGAAAGCAAGGAGGGTCACATCCGTGTGTTCATGCAACGGTTGTTCTAAAGCATTGAGAAGGTTGAAGAACGGGTTTACCTCCATTGTAGGAGGATCCTCCGTTTCTATAGCTTCTAGCATCTCATCCATCCTATCAACCCTCGTGTTATCATCATCCTCATCCACTTCTTCTACGATTCGACAAATAGTATCGCCGTAGAATCTCCACACCTCATAATGTTGCATGTAACAGTATCGACACAAGTGTACGAAACTGTCATTTTGTCCAAAAACTTTGTATTCTAGCATTTCGTACATGGCACCACACTTTATCGATCGTTGGAAACGAAAATGCTCGATCGATAAAATCGTCTATCTTGGTGAACCACTCATTCGAGTGTGTGACACCCGGTTCCAAAAATGAACCAAGTGCGAAGCATATGTGTGGCCAAGATGTTCAACACACATACACGAGTGCATCACAAATGATATACATAAAATTACCACAACACAAGTTAATTTAGTACTTTTATTACAATATTCAAATAATCCTCAAATTACAACTCTAATAATCATTATTAATAGTTCTGAAACTAATGCAGCAGAACTAATCTAAATTGAGCAAACAAAGCAAAAGGGAATATAGCGCGGCTCCAAGCAACACCAGAGGCAAGTCGACGGTAGCACACAACCTAGTACTCCGCATTATCCTTAGGATACTCTCAAACGTCACCTGAAACTGTTGGTGGGGGAATTGCAAGGGTGAGCACATGTTGTACTTAGCAAATGTGGGAAAATAATGGCATGTAGCTTAAACAAGGAATGATAATAAATAATGACTATTTGCTGAAAAGTACATTCAAAATATGTCAAAAGCATCCTACAATGTCTATGTGAAATAATCCCATCATATCCCATATAATTAACACAATACGAATCCATCATTAATTATTCATCCATACGTCAAATTTTTATCATCATCATTAGCCATATCCACTTATAAACATCCAAAACCATAACCAATACCAAACCATAACCCAGTCATCTCAAATACAAAGTTCCACTCTAATCATGGAGGTTGTCCAGGTGCTCATAACCGGGAGCACGGCTATCATGATAGTTTTTAACACTCTGTAGAGGTTGTACCACTTTACCCACATGTTCATGATTTCATCACCTTTCGGTGACTAAGAACCTCCCTTATGTCGTCTCACACTTCCTTTGGTGTGTGGCCAAGAGATCACAAAATAGCTTTTACAAATGGACTACTAGTATGTACAGACCCACTAAGATTTCAACAGCAGGCTTGAATCTGCATTCTCCCACCCACGGGCTCCCTCATGTGCCATGCGGTTCCCAGGGTATCCCGTCTCGACTCCCATTCCCTGCACCATCCAGTGGTCCATACAATACCAGTAGCACACCTAATTATTCAGCTACACCGCACCCATACTTGGCCTTGTGGTGGCACTGTTGTCCTTGCTTATTCTCACATGAATCGGTCCTTAGATCTAAGGCAAGCAAAACCACCATAATGTCCAGCCCAGTTAATCATATCCATAAATTCTCATCACATGCATGCTCATTAATTCATAGTTAGGCCATTTGGTTATTTTCCCATCCCAATTAATTAGAGTGAGGCAAAAAGGTAAAAAGCCCTTCCTGACTCTCTACAACATGTCCCAAGAGACAAGGATGGTCAAACAAGTCTAGTAAACACCTATCTTGGGTTTCCCGTCAAATTGACACAAGCATGCAGTTTTTCAAATGAAACATTCAAAAACAAGATCAAAATGATTAAGGACACTTGCCTTGCTCCTGAGACTGATTAGGGTCAAAAGCTTCGAAGTTCTGGTGCTGGAGGTCCTCGACAGCACCCTCTAGAGCAACACCTTCTATTCCGCGCAATAGACATACAAAACAAACATTACAATCAATAAATGCTCATATATTACTCAATATGGCATGACATGCATGAATAATGCAATTATATGGTAATGCATGTTATTAGGTTGACATCATTGCTTACTAACTAATTACAATTAAGTTTTACATGTGAGAACAAGGTCCGAGTCATTTTGAACAATATTAAAGAAGTTCCAAGAATTTCCAGATTTTGGAGGCCGGACTAGTTCGCACAAGGACCGGACAAGTCCACCCTGCACCAGAAAGTCGATCATACTGGTCTGCACTGGACCGGACAAGTCCACTATGGCTAGGGTTTTTGGAAAATTTCCATCTAGAGCATGGTTAAAGCTAATATAGGATCATATGTTACATAGAAAATGTGCATCTAAGACATTTACCACGAATCGAAGGGTCCAAAGGTCGAGGGCTTCAAGAATAGACTTCCAGATCCTAAGAAGATGGAGAATTGGTTGAGAATTGATGACGACGTCGATGGGTTGATGATGATCGATCTTGCATGAGCTTTCTCCTTCCTCCTTCACTACTCCTGGCTGCAGCAATCTTCTCTTGATGGTGCCTCCCGCGAACTAGGGTTTGGGGTTTCTTCAATTGTGACAAAGGGGCGAGAGGATGGGTATTGGGGTGTTTATATAGAGGTGGAGGTGGTAGGGTTTGATGGATTTCGAGTTCAAAGTGGTGGAGGCTGTGTAGGGCTCTCACATGGGCTCTACAAGGGTTGGGCACGACATTCTTGGGCCTAATTAAGGTAAAAACTCAATAACATGTCATGGAGGAAAAGATTGAATATCAGTCGGGCACACCAGACAAGTCCGCAAGGGGCTGGACTAGTCCGATATAGAACATAGACTTGAACGGACAGGTCTAGAGGTCATCCAAACAAGTCCGATCTTGTCCAGAGAGGAAAATGGACAAGTTTGGTATGGGGTCAGACAAGTCTGGGGGTCTTCTTAGATTTACAAAAACCGGACCAAAAGAGGGATCTACCGGACAACTTCAAAAAGCTCTAGTAGCTAGAAATGAACTAGTCCATACTCGACAACGGACAAGTCCGGGCAACAACAAAAACTCAGTCGGACTAATCCGCAGCTAGAGCGGACAAGTCCGGAGGCTCAACAGATGACAAAACTGGACTAGTCCGGGGTCCAAACCAGACAAGTCCGCAAATATACAAGTTTTTAAATGCCGTTTGGTTCTAATTCATTTTAAACTTGTTCCTTTTTGTGTTGCTTAATGTTGGACATGTATAAGAATGTATGCAATGCATGATGGATGAAAATGAGGGTGTTACAAACCTACCCCATTAAAATTAATTTCGCCCTTGAGATTCGTCATAGGAAATAAGAGATAGGGAAATTCTCTCTTGAGATCATCTTCTAGCTCCCTAGTTGCTTCTGATTCTGTATGAAGCTTCCATTGAAATTTGCACCATCGAGTCACCTTGTTTCTTGTGACCCTCTCCTTGGTTTCTAAAATCTTGACCTGTTGCTCTACATAAGTCAACTCTGCATTCAATTCCAATTCTTCCATTGGCACTTGTTCTCCCGGTATCCTTAAGCACTTTGTGAGCTGAGAAACATGGAACACATCATTAACATCAGAAAGATGTCGGGCATCTCCAACTTATATGTCACTTCTCAATGTTTGTCCAAAATCTTGAATGGCCCAATATAGTAGGTGCCAACTTGTCTCTGACATTAAACCACTTATGACTTCGCATAGGTGACACTTTGACATATACGAAGTCTCCCACTTCAAAGGCTAAGTTTCTTCGCCTATTATCCACACATCCCTTCTGTCTCAATTGAGCAGCCCTCAAATTCTCGCGGGTTGTTTAAACTTGCTTTACATCTTCTTGAATGCATCAGGTCCAAATATTTGGTTTTCTCCTGTCTCATACCAAAACAAGGATGTCCTATACTTCCTTCCATATAGTGCTTCATATGACAACATTTTCAAACTGGCTTCGTAACTATTATTGTAGGAAAACTCAGCATACGACAAGCTCTTGTCCCAGCTACGTCCATGCTTCAAGGCACAAGCTCTCAACATATCTTCCAATATTTGGTTGGTCCTCTTGGTTTCTCCATTCTTTTGAGGGTGATATGCAGAGCTGAAATTTAACCTTGTACTATAGCTTCATGCAGTTTTTGCCAGAACCTAGAGGTTAATTAATTGAGAACCTCGATCAGACACTATATTCTTGGCTACTCCATGTCGGTATACAATTTTCTCCATGTACAACTCAGCTAACTGTGCAGCGGTATACTTGGTGTTGATAGGAATGAAATGAGCTGATTTGGTCAACCGATCCACAATAACCCATATTGAGTCATATCCGGACTGGGTTCGCCGTAATCCAACTGTGAAGTCCATACCGATTTCTTCCCACTTCCATTCCCGAATCTTCAATGGCTACAACAATCCAGCTGGCCTTTGATGTTCAACTTGGACTCATTGTCATACATCACATGAGGCAACATATTCAGCTATGTCCTTTTTCATCCTATCTCACCAATAGCAAGTTTTCAAGTCTTTGTACATCTTCACACAGCCGGGATGAATTGATTACGCCGAGTCATGTGCCTCCTTTAATATCATTTCTCGAATATGCTTTACATTAGGCACAAAAATTCTTTTCCCAAGCCATAGAGTGCCTTGGTCATCCTCATCAAATCTGAATTCTCTGCCTTATTGGGTCCTTTCCTTAATTTCCTTGATTTTCATCCTCGACCTAACTTTCTCGAATTTCTTGTTCTATGGTCGGATTTTACTCCATTATTCCCATCTCATTCACAAATCCAAGATTTGACTGTTCAAACTCCTTGCATAGCTCAGATGGCAACTCTCGAACCGTGAGTTTGTGGCTTACTCCTTTCCTACTCAAGGCATTAGTCACTACATTAACTTTCCCCGGGTGATAGTTGATTCTCACATCTTAATCCTTGATGAGCTCCAACAATCTTCGTTGCCTCAAATTTAGGTCCATTTGTGTGAAAATGTAATTTAGGCTCATGTGATCTATGTAGATCTCACACCTATGACCATGAATGCAGTGTCTCCATATTTTCAAAGCATGCACTATGGTTGCAAGTTCGAGATCATGCATGGGATAATTCTGCTCATGTTTCTTCAATTGTCTCGATGCGTAGGCTACCACTTGACCTTCTTGCATGAGAACACATCCAAGCCCTTGTCTTGATGCATCACAATAAATATCAAAGCTTTTGCTCACGTCTGGCAATACCAACACAGGTGCGGTGGTTAACCTCTTCTTTAGCTCCTCAAAGCTTTTTTGACAAGCTTGAGTCCATTGGAATGAAATTCCCCTGATTAATAATTTAGTCATTGGCTTGAATATTTTGGAGAAATTCTTGATGAACCGACTGTAATATCCAGCCATTCCAAGAAAACTCCAGATTTCCTTCACATTCTGTGGCGGCTCCCATTTTAGCACATCTCTCACTTTCCCTGGGTCAACTGATACTCCTCCTTCGGAGATGATATGTCCCAATAAAGACACCTCCCTTAACCAAATCTGGCACTTTGCTGAATTTGGCATATAATTGGTGTTCCCTCAATTTCTGCAATGTGAGCCTTAAATGCTCCTCATGCTCCTCCTCACTTCTCGAGTAGATCATAATGTCATCAATGAACACCATAACAAATTTATCCAAGTACTCCATGAAGACCTTATTTGTGAGGTACATGAAGTATGCATGTGCATTTGTCAATTCGAAGGACATAACGATGTACTCATAGGATCCTTATCGTGTCCGAAAAGTTGTTTTGGGTACGTCTGACGGTCTAATCTTCATTTGGAAATAAATTGACCTCATGTTAATTTTGGAGAAAACACAAGCACCCTTCATCTGATCGAACAAATCCTCTATACAGGGCAATGTATACTTGTTCTTGATCGTCACCTCATTGAGAGCTCGGTAATCCACACACATCCTTTGGGATCCATCCTTCTTGTCCACAAAAAGCACTGGTGCTCCCCAGGGCGAATGGCTTGGGCGAATGAAACTCTTCTCTAGCTTCTCTTGAATTTGCTTCTTGAGCTCCGCTAACTCCATAAGAGGCATTGTATATGGCCTCTTAGCTATAAGTGTAGTTCCACGTATCAAATCAATAACAAACTCAATATCACGATGAGGCGGCATACCTGGCAACTCATCCGGGAATACATCTGGATACTCACAAACAACCGGACTACTCTCATATGTCACACCTTCCACATGACTCAACGTCGCCTTATCTGTTGGGGGTTGGGCTGTCTCAACTTCAATACGGGTGCCATGCTCACTTGTCAATTGCACAATCCTTTCGGCACACTGAATCACTCCATTATACTTGCTCAACCAATACATACCAAGTATTATGTCTATCCCTTGGGTATCCAGGATGACGAGATTCGCAAGAAAGTCTACCCCCTTATTTTGGTACTTACTCTTGGACACACTATATTTGTCCTTATCTCTCCTCCAGGAGATTTTACCAACATAGTGTGTTTAAAATGATCTATAGGCATATTATACTTGGCAACATACTTTGATGATATGAATGAATGAGATGCTCCAGAATCAAATAAAATGGTCGCGGGGTTGGAGTTGGCGAGGAACATACCAATCATGACGTCATTCGCTGTTGGGCCTCCTCAGTAGAGACGTCATTCACATTGCCATAAGTGACATTCTGCTTTCCACGATTGCCTTGTGTTGCTCCTCTATTCGGCCGTGGGTTCTCCCTTGATGCATTGTTCATTGGTCCATAGCTTCTCTTGGGGCACTGACTTGCAAAGTGTCCAGCCTCTCCACAAACATATCATGTCCTGTAGCCCGAAGCACCAGGGTAACTCGGGTGTTGCTGATTCTGAGAGTTAGCCATTATATTAGGGCACAGTGCAAACGGTGCAGGCTGGCGAGATGCTTGCATAATAGGGCGCTGCTGCTGGTTTGGGTGTGTAGGGTAAGCAGCTCGATGAGCAAGAGTCGGGGGGTTGTAGTATGGCGCATTTGGCGGCGCAAAGCGAGGACGGACATTGCTCCCCGGCGGCTGCCCTTGGTATGGGATCTTCCTCTTATTGCCTTGTTCCATTTCATGAACCTTGTTTTCAACCACAATAGCTTTGTCCACAAGCTTCTGGAGATTTGCATAGTCATAATTTAGCAATTGGACTTGATCTCATTATTTAGGCCTCTCATGAACACATATTGCTTGCAGCTGTCCCGGTTCACATCCTCTGGAGCATACATTGAGAGGTTAGTGAATTTATTGAGGTACTCACTCACACTTGACTTTCCCTGCCTTAGGTTCTCAAATTCCTGTCTCTTTAAGATCATAACACCTTCAGGAACAAAGTAAGAACATAAACTCTCCTTGAATTTGACCCAAGCGACCCTCTCCTAATTTTCATGGGCATTGCATAGCGAGTCCCACTAATCCGCAGCTGCTCCAACTAGTTGATGGGAAGCAAATGGAACCTTCTCCTTGTCATTGCACTGGATAATAGCGAGCTTCTCCTCCACAGATTTCAGCCAATCATCATGTTCCATAGGATCATTGGCTTGAGCAAAAGTGGGTGGCCTAGTCCTCATGAACTCTCAAAATCTGTTATGAGGTGGTGGGGGTGGCGGTGGTGGAGGCATATGGGACTGATTTTGATTGTTGGCCTGCAGTTGTCCTAAAATCTACATCACGGTCTGCATAAGCTGATTCTGCATAGCCAACAATTGCTCAAGGTTGATAGCCTTAGGTCCAGGTCCATTGTTGTTCTGAGGTTCTCAATTGTTCTCTTCCTCATCATTGGCATTCTTTTGGTTGCGAGTCCTCGACATCTGAAGAAAGAACAAGAGATGGAAGAATTTAGAAAATGTCCCCGACTATATGCATCAAGGGATATGAAAGTAAGCAACTACCTATACTAGCCTATATGGATGTGGCAAGCGCTAAAGCATCCCACAATCCTCTACTAAGCACACGAACACACAAGCATTCATTATGTAGCAAACAACACACCAAACAACCCACGCTATTCCTTAGTGCTCCTATGTCCTCTAAAGTGTCCATTCTATCTAGGCCACATCCTACAGTCAAACTTGTGGCTCTGATACCAATTTGTGACACCTGGTTCTAAAAATGAACGTAGTGCGATACATATGTGTGCTCAGGATGTTCAACACACATACATGAGTGCATCACAAACGATATACAGAAAATTACCACAACACAAGTTAATTAGGTACATTTATTACAATATTCAAATAATCCTCAAATTACAACTCTAATAAATCATTATTAATAGTTCTGAGACTAATGCAGCGGAAATAATTTAAACTGAGCAAACTAAGCAAAAGGGAATATAGCGCAGCTCCAAGCAACACCACAGGCAAGTCGACGGCAGCACACAGCCTAGTACTCCGCATTATCTTCAAAATACTCCCAAACATCACCTGAAACTGTTGGTGGAGGAATTGCAAAGGTGAGCACATGTTGTACTCAGCAAGTGTGGGAATATAATGACATGTAGCTTAGACAAGGAATGATAATAAATAATGTCTATTTGCTGAAAAGTACATTTAAAATATGTAAAAAGCATCTTACAATGTCTATGTGAAATAATCCCATCATATCCCACATAATTAACATAATATGAATCCATCATCAATTATCCATCCATACGCCAGATTCTTATCATCATCATTAACCATATCCACTTATCAACATCCAAAACCATAACCAATACCAAACCATAACCCAACAATCCCATATACCAAGTCCCACTCTAACCATGGAAGTTGTCCAGATGCTCATAACCAGGAACACGGTTATCATGATAGTTTTTAACACTTTGCATAGTTTGTACCACTTTACCCACATATTCATAATTTCATCACCTTTCGGTGACTAAGAACCTCCCTTATGCCGTCTCACACTTCCATTGGTGTGTGGCCAAGAGATCACAAAATAGCTTTTACAAAGGGACTACTAGTATGTACGGACCCACTAAGATTTCACTAACAGGCTTGAATCTCCATTCTCCCACCCACGAGCCCCCTCATGTGCCATCCGGTTCCCAGGGTAGCCCTTCTTCACTCCCATTCCCCGCACCATCCAATGGTCCATACAATACCAGCAGCACACCTAATTATTCAGCTACGCCGCACACATACTTGGCCTTGTGGTGGCACTGTTGTCCTGGCTTATTCCTGCATGAACCGTTCCTTAGATCTAAGCCAAGCAAAACCACCATAACGTCCAACCCAGTCCACAATCCATGCTTGCTTAGATCTCCCAATCCCATATTACCAATTAAGCATATCCATCAATTCTCACCACATGCAAGCTAATTAATTCATAGTTTGTTAATTTGTTGTTTTATCCTCCCAATTAATTAGAGAGAGGGAAAAAGGTAAAAGGCCCTTCTCGACACTCTACAACAAGTCCCAAGCAACAAGGATGGTCAAACAAGTCTAGTAAACACCTATCTTGGGTTTCCTATCAAATTGACATAAGAATGCAGTTTTTCAAACAAAATATTTAAAAACAGGATCAAAATGATCAAGGACACTTGCCTTGCTCTTGAGACTGATTAGAGTCAAAAGCTTCAAAGTTCTGGTGCTGGAGGTCCTCAACAACACCCTCTAGAGCAACACATTCTATTTCACGCAATAGATAAACAAAACAAACATTACAATCAATAAAAGCTCATATATTACTCAAAATTCCATGACATGCATGAATAATTCAATTATGTGGTAATATATGTTATTAGGTTGACATCATTGCTTACTAACTAGTTACAATTAAGTTTTACATGTGACAACAAGTTCCGAGTTATTTTGAACAATATTAAAGAAGTTCCAGGAATTTCTAGATTTGGGAGGCCGGACTAGTTCGCAGTAGGGCCGGACAAGTCCGCCCTGGACCAGAAAGTCGATCAAGCTAGTCTGCACTTTACCAGACAAGTCCGCTATCGCTAGGGTTTTTGGCGAATTTCCAACTAGAGCATGGTTAAAGCTAATATAGGATCATATTTTACGTAGAAAAGGTGCATCTAAGACATTTACCATGAATTCAAGGGTCCAAAGGTCGAGGGCTTCGAGAATTGACTTCTAGATCCAAATAAGATGGAGAATTGGTGGAGAATTGATGACGACTTCGATGGGTTGACAAAGATCGATCTTGCTTGAGCCTTCTCCTTCCTCCTACCCTTCTCATGGCTGCGGTAATCTTCTCATGATGGCGGCTCCCACAAACTAGGGTTTGGGGTTTCTTCAATTGTGGCAAAGGGGTGAGAGGATGGGTATTGGGGTGTTTATATAGAGGTGGAGGTGGTAGGGTTTGACGAATTTCGAGTTCAAAGTGGTGGACGCTGTGTAGGGGTCCCACATGGGCTCCACAGGGGTTGGGCACGACGTTCTGGGGCCCAATTAAGGCAAAAACCACATAACATGTCGTGGAGGAAAAGATTGAATCCGAGTCGGGCACACCGGACAAGTCTGCAAGGGGCCGAACTAGTCCGATATGGAACAGAGACTTGAATAGACAAGTCTGGAGTTTGTCCGGACAATTCTGATCTTGTCCAGAGAGGAAAACGGACAAGTCCGATATGGGACCGGACAAGTCCCGAGGTCTTCTCAGATTTTTAAAAATCGGACCAAAAGAGGGATCTACTGGAAAACTCCGAAAAGTTCCAATAGCTAGGAACGGACAAGTCCATACTCAAAATCGGACAAGTCCGGGCAACAATAGAAACTCAGTCGGACTAATCCACAGCTAGAGCGAACAAATCCAACGGACTAGTCCATACTCGAAATCGGACAAGTCCGGGCAACAATAGAAGCTCAGTCGGACTAATCCACAGCTAGAGCAAACAAATCCGGGGGCTCAACAGAGGATGAAACCGGACTAGTCTGGGGTCCAAACTGGACAAGTCCAAAACTATACAAGTTTTTAAATGTTGTTTGGTTCTAATTCATTTTAAATTTGTTTCTTTGTGTTGCTTACTGTTAAACATATATAAGAATGTATGCAATGCATGATGGATTAAAATGAGGGTGTTATAGAGTGACCACTACCTCTGTTGTTCCAACTAGTATACATCCAACTACGGTCTTCACCCAGATTTTACTATGCAGTTTAAAGCCAGAGAACTTATCGTTACTTTATACATTATTAATGTCACAGGCCTACATCTATTGGAAAATATAAGTCCTAAACCCACCTAATAGTGACCAAGGAGGTGTGCTTACGACAAGATGCGGGGTTTGGATCCAGAACAAAATTTTGGCAGCATAACCCTACTGTTCTCCAATTGCACGCCCGAAAATGGTGCATTAGAGAATATAAGGGTTATGCTGTCGAAAACTCATCTGGATCCAGACTCACGTCTTTTCATAAGCACATCCCCTCAGTCACTCCCAGACTATCCAAAAAAGGGACAATTACGAACCTACACGCCTCACATGCGTAATGCATGGGAGATGAGCCGGTTCGAAATAGGTAATGCATATTGTATAGGTTACATTAATCTTTCATTTTTGAGTCATTTACAAGAGAGAGGAAAGAACGAGAGATAAGGAGGAAAGAACAAGAAAAAGTACGCTATGCACCATCGGAACCTACCATTAACTTTTAACGAATTTAGGTTTAGGCTGTCGGACGTTGCTGTCCAGGCTCTTCGAGTGTTGGCCGTCTTCACCATAGTTGTTCGCCTTTGTGCCCGTCTAGATGCATACTTTACCTTACCACTAAATGGGAATTGTCGTGCCCTAAATGGGTTGTGCCGGTCAAGCTGGCCCGAAGTCCGTTTATATGTCCATATAGTACTTAAACACTCAAGCAATTCAAATAAATCTAAGCACAATTCATGTAAACGTAAACATAACAAGCGTACTTACTAAACCTAAGCAAGAATGAAACCTAAGCATATCAATTTATGTAAACGTAAACATAACAAGCATATAAACTAAACCTAAACATAACAAGCATATATATCAATTAAAATTATGCAATTCAAAAATGGACCATAATTCATCGATTTAACCCTAAACCCTATGCACAATTCATCGCTTCATCGATTATAAGCATAATTTATCATCGATTCAACAATTCTGAGCATAATTCATCATCAATTAATTAATTCTAAGCATAATTCATCATTGATTCATCAGTTATAAGCATAATTCATCATCGATTCATCAACTCTAAGCATCATTCCTAGATTCATGAATTCTAGGCATCACAAATCATCATCGATTCATAAAAAATCATAAGAAATGGACCTGCAAGTGAGGGGGTCAGTTGGAGCGTCGTTTGCAGCCGGGGATCACTGGAGAGGAGTGGGAGGAGGGTGACGGGTGCACAACGGCGCCAATGGCAAGCTCGGGGCGGCTCGGGTGGCTTGGGCACTGGGTGCCGATGGCCGCTCGGGGGAGGCAGGAGGCCGCTGGGTTCTCAGGCGTCGGTGAAGAGATCGATGACTGGAAGCTCGAGCGAACGCGTGATGAGCTCGTCCTGCTGCTACAGGGAGGCGACGACGGGGGCAGCTGATGGGGAGGTAGTGACAGGGGAGGTGGTGATGGGGAGGCCGCGATGGGGAGGCAGCTACGGCAGCTGCATGAGGTAGGCGGCAAAAGTGGCGTCAGGAGAAAGCGAGGTGCAGGCAGCGTCGTGCGGAGGAAATGTGAGTCGGGCCGCGTGGTCCAGGAGTATATCCACTTAATTTGTGATGGCCATGTAAATTGCAACATCATTAGGATTCACCATCGTTAATTAAGCTTCTATTTGTGACGGCTACATAATTTGCATTGACATTAGGGTTTGCCGGCGCAAATTAAGCTTCAATTTATGATGGCCTGTTGATTTACGACGACGATGAGCCCAAATCCATCGTAAAAAAACTAGTTTGCGATGGCTAGTGCGGGCCATTGCAAGTTACTTTATTTGTGATGGCTTGCCGTTGCAATTTACTCTAGCCATTGCAAATGGTCGTGTTTCCTGTCACCACATGAGAAAGGCTCATCCAAGTTAATCCCACACGAAGAACGGAGACGTACAAACTGCTCGTCTCTATCGTCGCGTCTCGCATTACGGAGTCAACAGAGATGTGCAACGGGCGCGTCACCGATCAGCATACATGCAAGATAAGCTCTAAAAAAGTACATCTCCTTTTTCTTAGTAATACCAGACGAGCATTAAGGAGGACGTATCCTTTATATAAAAAATCTAAGACAGGTGTTACAAATGCCTGTAATCCGAGATGGGCTTTAAGTGTGTATGTCTCCTTTACTTCTAATATTGGAAACATACTTTCCTCTTAGCTCGTCGCTGATGTATCTACTGGCTGTTACATTGTGGCACTAAGAGGAGACGTACCATGTTGAATGCTCGTATCCTATTAGATACCCCCATCCCCTTTACCCGGCTTGCCAGCTCCATCCTGGAGCTAGCCAGGATTCGACAGCTGCATAGCCAGTTTCAGCAAGATACACATACATGAACATATGTATAGTCAAAGGGAGATCACACATTAAATTATATTGACCAATCAAATATTAACAAAGTGTCAATCGTGGTTAGCAAAGTAACTAATTACACAAAGAATGCCTCCTGTTCATCCTTATTACCAAGTAACTAATTACACACATCATAACTGTCATCATCTAATCGTGTATACCATAATGAAAATTCTCTCTTTGGATCAATCACTTCATTAACGATGATCCTGCATAGCCTCTTTCTAATGTGCTCTTGAAGGCGGTTTTTGTGGTCATGCCACACGATAGAATGAGAATTAGTAAAAAATTAATAATAGAGTAAAATAAATGTAGTTACACATACATTCCAATTCGCCAGCTCTCCAAATACAACCATGCTTAAGCAGACATAGTGTAGTCTGCTATCTAGCCTCTTCAATCTGCTATTGATGCTCCGACTGAGACATCAAATTCTATAGAATCACAGAAATCATATAAAACATTATCAAATTGCAGTCACATTCACACAAACAGTCAAATAAGGGAGAAAATATCTGAATGCTTAGGAACAAATTTACTGGAGAATGGTATTTCTGTTGGTTATGGCTTGATCATATCGATTACCGAGGTCGTAGTTGACGACAGCGACACGCTCTGAGGGCAGGGTCAAGGCGGCAGCATGCTACGGGTATATGGATGATTAGACGTTAGGGTCCTAAGGGCATTAGGTGGTGGAGGTGCCGGAGCAGCAGTTCCTCAACTATCTAATGACAACACATCGTCGGTGTTGGGAGTGTCGTGGTTGCCCAAAATTTGAAACTTCTACTACCACTGTTGAGCAAATTCGGAAATGTGTTGGTTAGGGCTTGATCACACCGATAATCGAGGTCGGGGTCAATGGCGGTGGCACGCTCTGAAGGCAGGGTCCAGGTGGCAGTGTACTCTGGGATAGGGACGAACATACGTCGACGTGCTATGGGGACGAGGTGGTGGAGGCACCGGAGCGGCGGTTCCTCAACTCTCTGATGACAGCAGTCTGATGGTGTTGGGAGAGAGCGCATAAATGATCATACTAGAGTCGGGGTCGACGGTGGCAGCACAACAATGACGATGAGAGTTGAGGCAGAGGGACAACGTTGGCACGCTCCGAGTGCAGGGTCCAGGCGGTAGTGTGCTCCGGGGACGGAATGACTAGGCGACAGCGTGCTCCAGGGACAGGACAATTAGGCGACGGTGTGCTCCGGGGACGAGGCAGCCGAGGTGCCAAAGCTGCGGTTTTTAGGTCGAGAGAGCGTGAAAATTTTGCCAAGTGCTGGGAGAGAGCGCGCGAGAGCTAAAAATAGCTCAAGTCAACAATCGGAGAAGGGACTGTATAATGCCCGTCTCTCATTCGCGCGTCTCCCTTTTGCCACCCACGCGCAGTTCATCATGAGCGTTCGTTGCCACTCGCGTGCAGAGTTAGCATCGTGAGCGTTTGTTGCCACTTCGCGTGCAGAGATAATAATGTGCATCATTGCCACAATGAACATAGAACCGCAATCACATTGTAATTCAGAGATAAACATTTGCAACTCAATGAACATTTCAAAGTTTATATTTTGTGCCCTCTAAATTATACATTTTCAGACTTATATTCCTATGAAGCTCCCATCAACCGATCTAAACTGTATTGTCGAGCTTGCTCTAAAAAACTCTCTTATATTTCTCTGGATCCTGAAAATATTGACATTCTTTAAATTAACATGTCGAATGAGGAATGATATATAACCCAGGTTGCTCACTAGCAGAAATTTACTAACCTTGATAACTAGATTATATCAATCATTTTCAACATCAGGCGGATTTGGCTGATCAAACAAATGCTGAAATTCAAGTAGTAAAATTTTGACAGTAAAACTATGCCACCACCCCTACAAAATATCAATTTAAGCAACATAAGAAACCAATTCAAATATGTTTGGAAAAAATTACTAATTACTTGAGCAAAATAAGTCTATCTTACATTCTCTTGATCAAGAACCCCAAGGAAGAGTGCTCCTGAGCGATGGACATTCAGGGTGGAAGAAACCTGGTGGAAAGGCGCATCTTGGAGGTACCAAGGAATAGTCCTCCGAGAAGGATATTGTCAGGGGGTAGTAATTACCATCCTAGTCAGTTTACAAACAAAATTCATTAATAAGGGGATGATGTGGATCGTGCTTGTTCTTCATGACTTACCCCTTCTTTATCGGGGATGATGCACTGCCACTTCATTAAGTCTCCTGACTCAGGCTTCACAGAGAAATCTTACGTAGAGAAGTTGGACAACAAGTGACGCAACTGGCGATACATGAAATTGCAAATACCAAAAGAAAAATTAGAGAGTGCGATTAAGTTCATCAGTCTACTGCAGAGATACAAACAACCATGTGACCGGTGTGCCATATGTACATACATGGGGGTGGTTCCTGCTCCACGCCAAGCGCTCGTCCTTGAGTCGACCACATGCCAAGTTGATATCAAATTTCCCAGCCATGAACTACATAAAAAGTGGAATATAAGTAGCGTAGAATAGAGATATTAGCAACAGCAAGGACGATACAGTGAAGACGACGACAACGATGATGGCAATAGCGAACAGAGAGTTGGTCGAACAGGCGGCGGTTGCACTAAGAAGCGCGGCCCGAGGAGGAGGAGTTGCAGAGAACTTAATTGCAGCCGATTGTGTAGAGACGGGAGAGATAAAAGCGCGTCTTCCATTGATTACCAAGGGAGACCAGTGAGATAAAAGTGCGTCTTCCATTGATGACAAAAGGAGATGTGCAGCCCGAGGAGGAGGAGGTGTGTAAATTAATTGCGGCCCGAGGAGGAGGAGGTACAGAGACGCGTGCGACCGGTGTGTGACCTTACATTTCCCTGAGGCAAGCAGTTTTGAAGTGTTCCATCATCCAGCAATGGGCGAAATGAACCACTCCATCATCGAATCCGCACAGACCTTATATAAGGTGTGCCATCAGTTCTCCACAAGCGCATCTCTCCTTTTGCATCCGTTTCTCCTTTTCTTCGTGTTTTTTGCGCCGATGACCCACCATGGCCAACGTTCTGCCGCCAAGCCCGCCGAAGGAGCCACCCTTCATGAAACAGTGTTGCAACTCCCCGGAGAGGCTCTAGAATGACTTGCGCCTCGTTATGGCGCAAGAGGCGTACAACAATACGTCTTGCGTTATGAGTTCCTTAAGTCTGGGTACCCTTCCAGAGTTTACTGGAATGGGTACCACCTGCCACACCTCTACGTCCTCACCGGTGTGACCGATCGTCTCGACACTTTGTTCGAGATGATGGCCCAAGAGGTCGGTGCCGAGGGCCACAATAACCTGGTGGCGGCGATGTCGAGGAACCTCAGTCCCCAGTTGCATTGCTGGAGCAGCCAACCCAGGCTCCTTATGCATAAGCTCTATCGATGCCGGCGAGGAAGCTCCCACCTAAAGGTGGCTCTTTGTCGATTTCGATGGCAACGACCGGTCGTCGTTGAGGAAAATTGAAGCGTGCCAGATCTGAGTGGAGGTCTGAGTGCTTTTTCCGCCGTGGGGACTTCCGGCGCCGCCGCACCACTGGCGTTGACGAGTGGTGTGGTCAGTTTGTCGTCGAAGGAAACCCGCCAGATAGGGTTAGGGTCTGTGCCCGAGACCCTAGCGCATTTGAGTGTTCTGGGTGCTTATGTTTGCTAGTACATGGCATCACCGCGGCCTCCACCATGGCGCGCACATCGTGTCACGGTGATTGGTCCTTTGGTGGCTGCCGATGGGGATGCGCGACTAGGGTTAGGGTTGAGCCCGAAACCCTAGCGTTCTTCTTAACCCACGGTGCCGCTAGTTGTTTCTCCATTGGGAGATTCAACGGATGGCCTCCGATTTGGGGAGAAGGCCACTAGGGTTATGGTTTCTCCTAACCCTGTGCACTTGAGGAGGACTTGGCAGTCGAAGCCGCCCTACCCGGGTCTCCACAACCGAGGAGATCCAGTGAGGAGGATTCTACCGACTCCCTCACCCGACACTCAATGTCGATGAGGGGGCCCCGAAGGACCAGAAAAGTGGCGCACTCGACTAAGATAAGTCCTCATCCCCACCTAATTTATTAATTCAATTCGATTTCTTGTTCCGATTTGGAGTTCTTAGTCAAAACCGAATGCTAAACTGATTCCCCTCGTGCTAGTTGCTGCGAAAAATGACTTTAACTTAAAGTAATATTAATTAATAGAAACTAAGCCTTAATTAAAACATGACTAGAAACAAATTAATCTTAATGAAAACTTGATTTCCCAATCAGGAATTGATCAGCACAACTTTGATGCCAATGTTAGGACAAATGGTGCTTAGGATCAATACTAGCAACTCCTAACTGGGAATACTTAGGTCTAAACTAACTGAACAATCATACTTAGGCATAATTAAACAATGATCCAATTACTTAGACTAACAATCAAGCAATCATGTAATGTATACATCTGATTAACATACAGTAGAATGAGACTAAGAGAGAGATAAGTTAGGCATACCTTTGGTGGAGATGTTGCTCGATGCCATTGGGCAGAGGGCTTAGTGGAGGCACTTGGTGCCTCTTGGAGACCAGCAATGGAGAGTAGGCGGCAACACTGGCGGCGGCAGAACTCTAGAGGAGGATTCAGACCTTTCCCCTCATGCCGCATCCTAAAAGATCAGGTTAGGGTTTGTGGGGAGAGGTGGTGGCGGCAAATCAACTTGGGTGATTGTGTCCTAGCCCTCCGCCCTTCTATTTATATGGCGTTGGTAAGAGGGGGCCACACCGAACTGGTTGGTTGCGCCCCCAATCAGGGCGCGTAGGGGAGTCAGACTCGATGGCGTGGTTGTTGCCCACGTCACCCCCGAGATCATAACTAACATTCTCCCATTTGATGTCAGGACTTAAACTTACATTCTTATTCACTAAACTAATCTTACATTTATTTCTTCTTGCTTTGACATAGAGGGCACGACGCATCAAAACTGTCATTTACGCACCGTTTGACTCGACGACCACAATACGTCCAACAATTAGAAATAATCTTACACTTTGGTGGCCCCTTAGAATTCACAGGATCTCCCTCAAACCCATGCGGACTACATGTTCTCTGAACATGTTGGGTGGCACTCTTAGCGGATTTGCAAGCATTTGTTTAGTACTAATATGCTCGAGACTAATTGTGTGATCCTGCATTTGTTTAGTACTAATATGCTCGAGACTAATTGTGTGATCCTGAATTTTCTATTTCACAACATAGTACTTAATGTCGATGTGTTTGGCAGCACCACTCGGCTCGTTGTTGTGCGAGTACATTACTGCTGGCTGATTATCTCAGTATAACTTAAGTGGTTTATTAATGTTGTCAACCACTCTAAGACCAGGAACAAATTCCTTAAGCCAAGATGCCTGCCCGGTAGCCTCATAACAAGCAACAAACTCAGCATACATTCTGCACGATGTAGTGATTGCTTGTTTGGAGCTTTTTCGTGATATAGCTCCATTCGCGAGGGTGAATATAGAACATGACATGGATTTCTTAGTATCCACATAACCCGCGTAATTTGTATCTGAACAACCCACTATTTCTAGTGACTCAGTCTTACTATACGTTAGCAAGGGGTGCTTAGTACCCTATATATATCTTATTGCCTTCTTAATGGCTTTCCAGTGGTCTAATCCTGGATTACTCTGATATCTGCCAAGCATCCCAGTCACGAATGCTAAGTCAGGGCATGTACATACTTGAGCATACATCAATCTTTCGACAGCAGAAGCATATAGAATTCCTTTCATCTGATCAACCTCATACTGATTCTTAGGCGATTGAGAGTTCAAAAATCTAGCGCCCTTAACTATTGGAGCAAGCGATGGCTTACTAGCATGCATAACATACTTTCTAAGTACGCTTTCTAAGTATGACTTTTGTGATAGTCCTAAAACCCCCTTAACACGATCTCGGTTCATCTCAACCCCTAAAATGTAGGTCGCTCACCTAGATCCTTCATATCAAAGTTTGAGGATAAAAACTTCTTAGTTTCTAAGAGTAAGTTTTGACATCACTGCTTGGTAATAGTATGTCATCCACATAAAAAACTAAGAAAATGAAATTTCCATTCTTAAACTTAGCATAAATGCAATTATCCTCCTCATTTTCCTCAAACCCAAACTTTCTAATAACCTTATCGAACTTGAGATACTATTGTCTTGAAGCTTTCTTAAGTCCATAAATGGACTTCTTCAAGTGACATCCCATATGTTCCTTACCCTTCACGACAAAACCTTTCGGTTGTGACATATAGACGTCCTCATAAAGATCCCCATTGACAAATGCCGTCTTTACATCCATTTGATGTAATTGTAATTCGTAATGCGCTACTAACGCCATGAGGATTCAAAATTAATCCTTAGATGAGACTGGAGGAAATGTCTCATTATAGTCAATACCTTTCCTCTGAGTGAAACCTTTTGCCACAAGTCTGGCCTTATACTTTTCGATCTTCACTTTGGGGTCATGTTTGATCTTGTAGACCCACTTACAGCCTATTGTTTTGGCTCCTTTAGGAATTTCTACTAAGTTCCATACCTTGTTGGCACTCATAGAACTCATTTCATCTTCTACGGCCTTACGCCATTTAGATGACTGATGTCTCCTCTTTGCATCTTCGTAAGAGGTGGGATCATCCTCCATCTTAACTTCTTCACATAAGTAGATTTGATAATTGTTTGAAATGGTCGATCGTCTTACTTTTTGTGATCTTCCTACTTGAGTATCATCTAAGGGTGGAGGCTGTTGTTGAACTTTATTTTGTTCGACCATGTGCTCAACAGGCTCGGAAGGTGGAACCTCGCTTATTTCGGTTGTGGCCATTGAAGGTTCAACAACAGGTGTTGTGTCACTAGTGGCAGGCATCGGTGGCACAACAACAGCAGGTAGGGTGAAATATGGTCTTGAGTCATCAGAGCGGGTAAACTAATTCGTTCCTCGTCAAGGTCTATTTCCCGTTGTACCATGCTCCCTCTAATCATAGTATCTTCTAAAAATACAACATGTCATGTTTCTATGAACTTAGTATGCCGATCTGGACAATAGAATTTAAAACCCTTAGTCTTCTCAGGATAGCCAATGAAATGGCAACTAACTGTTCTAGAATGCAGTTCACTAATGTTTGGGTTGAACATATTAGCCTCAGCTAGATAGCCCCAAATATGGAAATAGTTTAGTGAGGGCTTATGTCCCGTCCACATCTCATACGGTGTCTGAGGTACTAACTTAGTAGGGACCCGATTAAGCACATGAATGGCGGTTTCTTATGCCTCCATCCATAGGCTAATCAGTAACGTTGAATAACTTAACATACTTCTTACCATATCCATAAGTGTATGAATTCTATGTTCTGCAACACCGTTCTGCAGAGGTTCGCCCGATGTAAAATATTGGGCAACTATACCATGTTCTTGTAGAAACCTTGCAAAAGGTCTAGGAACCTAACCATATTGGCTATACCGACCGTAGTACTCACCTCCATGATCGGATCTTACTACTTTAATCTTAATGTTGTGCTGACTTTCTACTTTAGTCTCAAATATTTTAAACTTATTCAATGCTTTGGATCGCTCCTTGATTGGATAAATATAACCATAACGTGTGTAGTCATCCGTAAATGTTATGAATGAATCATATCCGTCTATAGAGTATATGGGAAATGGACCACAAATGTCCGTGTGAATTATTTCTAAAGTTCTCGTGTTGTGTACGGCGTTTAATAGTCTTAACGAATTTTCCTTTAATGCAATCAATGCATTCTTCTGAATCCGAAAAGTCTAAGAGGTAGAATCGATTGAGATACTAAGCGTTCAATCCTCCCCATCGAAATATGGCATAAATGGCAATGCCATAATTTCCACGATGTTTCATAATCGATTCTTTTGCGCTTGTTTCTTCCTACGTCATTCTTAGCAAGAATTTGATCATCACTTAGAACATTCACATTATCATGAATGGATAACAAATAAAGCATGTCTTGTCTGAAGGCAAGACCCACAATCTTATTATTCAAACTAATGGAACATTTGTCATTTCCAAAATGGCATACAGATCCATAATTATCCAAACATGAGACTGAAATCAAATTCCTTTCTAAACTAGGAACATAAAGAACATCATGAAGCCTAAGTACGAAACCACTACTAAGTCTAAGTGGATAAACTCCAATGGCTTCTACTTCAACTTCATGGCCATCAGTGACTTCGATGGTCCTTTTCCCCCTTCTTATAGTCCTCATCATACTTAATCCCTATATAAAATTACAAACGTGCACATTTGCACCTGAGTCAATCCACTAAGTAGGTCATGAATAAGCTAAATACAGGGACTCATTAACTAAAGTAATAGTATCCTTACCATTCTTAGCACACCACTTCACAAAAACAAAACAGTCCTTCTGGCGGTATCCTTTTTCCTTGCAAAACTTGTATTGGTCTGACTTCAACTTTTGACCAGAAGACTGAGGAGCTTTCCCTTTCCCTTAGAGGATGAACCTTGAATTTTGAAAGATGGTTGTTTATGAGAGGTAAAGTAAGTCTTTCCCTTTCCCTTACCCTTACCCTTACCCTTAGCAAGGTTGATGAAATCTCCACCCTTACCCTTAATGTGTTCTTCTTCCTGAACGCGCATAGCCATGACCTTCTCTAATGTCCAACTATCTTCCTTAGAGTTGTAATTGATTACAAAGGTCTAAAACTCCTTAGGCAAAGACATGAAGACTAAATGCACAAGCATCTCATCCGTCATGGCTAAGTTCAGAGTCTTGAGGTTTGCATTCAAGTTACTCATCTTATGAATGTGGTCTCTCACACCCCCACCAGTGTATTTCTCATTAACATGTCTCTTGAGAAGAGTGCTTGTTAATGTCTTAGTAGAGCCCGTGTACTGACTTTTTACCTTGGTAAGATACTCAGTAGCCAACTCAAATTCAGGTATGGCTCCTCTAATGGACTCAGAAATAGTGGCCTTAATGACCATGAGGCATTTTCCGTTGGACTCTTCCCAAGCCTCAAGGTCCTTAGTGTATTTCTCGTTAAGCTTAATGTACTCCTCTTTTATTATTGCAAATTGCTCATTAGTTTCCTCAAGTTGAGCAGTAGGGACTTCGGGATCAACAGGGCGATCCTTCCTTAGGCAAAAATCAAGATTTGCAATGGCTAAGTTCATACGTAGCCTCTCATTCTCTGTCCCATGGTTATGACCCGTGAGAGTCTCTATGGAGGCAATGAAACTTACCAAATAGGAGACACCTTAATGAAATAAACATAGGGTTAGAAAATAACTAAAAATAACATATAATGCAGCACATACTTAAGATTACACTTAAACAGTTAGAAATGGCATAAAAAAATTCTTTCACGTTGGTTACTCAACAAAACCATTTAAATTAAACAACATGGAAATATTTTATCATGGTTACTTTAAATTCCATGCAAACATACTCAAAATTCATGAAGACATATTCAATATATTACAAATATACTTAAAATAAACTTAAACATGGCAAAATTAAATTTTCTCGTTGGTTACTTATTTAATTTCCACGCAAAAAAACACATAATCTTAAAATTTCAGCAAATTTAAACTTTCATGTTGGTTAAATATTTAAATTTTCTACTAAATGTCAGCGGAAGCTAAATACACTTAATTTATGAAAATTAACTGCAAAAATTCTTAATAGCAATTAATTGAATTAAATTACTGAGAAAATTCACTTAATATCAAGAATACAGAAATAATTCAATCAAATCACACAAAACATCGCACAAAATTTTTCTTAATCTTTCCCAGTCATTTAATTAATTTTCTAATCATTTCTTAATTTCCTGGAATTATTTTTCCACACTAAATATATTCTGAAAATGAAAATATGCTGAAAATGCTAAAGGGGCCAAAATCCAAAATTCGCCCCCCTAGGTAAAAATGGCCCAGCCGAACTTCTGTAAATGCTTAAAATAAATGGAAAATCACAGCACGCGAACCACCATGCATTTAGCCCACAGTGGAAAACAGCCCGACTGAAAATCCAAAAATTTGGGAAAACTCGAAAGGGCAGCCCAACCGGCCCATTTCTAAATCCCGCATGGGCTCGAGGCCCATTCCCTTAAGCAACAGTCGGGACGCGTAGAGGGCCGTCGGATCCAGATCTGACGGCATATATCGCGCCAGCCGTTACAACTACGTTTGATCTCGATCGTTGGTCTCTAATCCGATGGTCGAGCATTGTTTTTGGGAGGTACTTAAACGTCCTCTCCGTGGGTTTCAGAAACCCTAATCATTTCCTTCTTTCACTCTCTTTCTCTCTCCTACCGAGTGGTGGCGAGGCAAGAGCCGGTGAGGATGACTGAGGGCGACGGCGAGCAAGCTCTACTCCGGCTCAAAACCTCCAGTGCCGCCGTGCCATCGACGCCGGCGAGGGAACTCCCACGGAAATGTGTCTCTATGTCGGTTTTGATGGCAACGACCAACCGCCGTTGAGGAAAACCGATACGCGCCATATCTGAGTGGGGGTCTGAGTGCTTTTGTCGCCGCGGGGACATTCGGTGCCGCCGCACCATCGTCATTGATGAGTGGTGTGGTCGGTTGACCGTCAAAAGAAACCCGGCGCTAGGGTTAGGGTTTGTGCCCGAGACCCTAGCGTGACTTTTGAGTGTTCTGAGTGCTTATGTTTGCATGTACACGGCGCTGCCGCGACCTCCACTATGGCACGCACATCGTGCCACAGGTGGTAGGTCCTTGGGTGGCTGCCAATGGGGATGCACGACTAGGGTTGGGGTTTAGCCCGAAACCCTAGCACAGTTCTTAACCACGACGCCGCCAGTTGTTTCTCCGTTTGAGATTTAACGGATGGCCGCCGATTTGTGGAGAAGGCCGCTAGGGTTAGGGTTCCCCCTAACCCTGTGCCCCCGAGGAGGACTTGCCGGCCGAATCCACCCTACCCGGGTCTCCTCAATTGAGGAGATCCAGTGAGGAGGGTGTTGCCGACTCCCTCACTCTACACTCAACGTCGGTGAGGGGATCCCGAAGGACCGAAAAAGTGGTGCACCCGATTGAGATAAGTCATCATCCCCACCTGATTTCTTAATTCGATTCGGTATCTTGTTCAGATTTGGAGTTCTTAGTCAAAACCGAATGTTAAACTGACCCCCTCCTTTTAATTGTTGCGAAAACGACTTTAACATAAACTAATCTTAATTAACAGAAACTAAACCTAAATTAAAACATGATTAGAAACTAATTATTCTTAATTAAAACTTGATTACCTAATTAGGAATGACGAGCACGGCTCTGATGCCAATGTTAGGACGGATGATCCTTAGGATCAATACTAGCATCTCCTAACTGGAAATACTTAGATCTAAACTAACTGAACAATCATACTTAGACATAATTAAACAATGATCTATTTACTTAGACTAACAATCACACAATCATGTAATCTATACATATGATTAACATACAGTAGAACGGGATTAAGAGAGAGATGAGTTAGGCGTACCTTCGGTGGAGATGCCGCTCAATGCCATTGGGCAGAGGGTTTAGTAGAGGTACTTGGGGCCTCTTGGAGACCGGCGATGGAGAGGAGGCGGCGACACTTGCAGCGGCAGAATTCCAGAGGAGGATGCAGACCTTTCCCCTCACGCTGCACCCTAACAGATCGTATTAGGGTTTGTTGTAACACCCACTATTTTTAGAGAGAAAAAACTTTTGTAAAATGATTTTTTCAAGAGATAAAAACATTTTCTTGGGAATAAAATTTATATAAGGCAAGTTGCATCATGTTTGAATGACTGTGTGAATTTTTGAAAATTTAAATTCGCTAGAAACTCAGTTTACAAATTCAAAACATAAAAGAGAAGAAAAAGAAAACAGAAAAGAAAAGAAAAAGAAAAGAAAAATGAAAGCCAGTCCCTCGGCTGAATCTTCCCGCCGGCCCACTTCCCTCCCATTCCCGCGCGCCAGCCCACTCCCCCCCCCCCACACCCCCTCTCTCCCCCTCGCTGACAGGCCGACCCCGCCTGTCAGGGTTTCCTTCCACCTCCCGTCGCGCCCAAGCCGTAACGCACGCGTGCGTTACACCGCGCTGCCCACTCATTTTCCCCCTATCAATGTCGACCGTTTCACCTCAATCAAGCGTCACACCATGCCCATCACGGCCGCCGTCCGTTACTCAGCCAAACCCCTATGAAAAGCCAGCCACCCCCCTCGGATTTCACCGCCCGACGCCCCAAACCCTAGCTCCAACAAGACTCAGTAATGGCGCTGATGTTCCCATCAATTCACCCACTGTCTCACCTCAAAACCTTTCCTAACACCTCTTTCGTGTCCCCAGGAGACCGCCGGTCATCTTCGTCGGGAGTTATCGCCTCTGCGTTGCCGACTTCGTCGGGCACCGAGGAGCTCCGCCGCACAACGCCGTCGCCGACCACCTTCTAACCCTTCTCCGGCTTTGCGACGACCTTCAGTGAGTTCCCCTAGTCCCCCTCTACCTTTTGCGCTAGCTAGTTGTGCCCCATGGCCATTGTAGCGTGTTTTCGGTCATCGCCGACGAGCCCGCCGCCGCGCGCGTCGCTGCCGCCACGCGCTACCCCCTGTGCCGCCGCTCCCGACATTCGGATGACGTGGCCCCCTATCGTCCATCCATTTTAAACCTGCAGCCAAGATTAGAACACCCCGTACCCCTTCGGTTATTTAAATCGGGGCCATCCATTTTAAATCCAATGGCCCACGTTCAAACCACTTTTCCACCTGCCTGTTTTGCGCCCAAGCCCCTGGAAACTTGCGGGCTACCCCCTGGGTTCCTCGGGAATTCAAGTCTAACCCCTAGAAATGTCAAACTAGCCCCTGGACTTTCTGGAAATTAGTAAAATACTGGTTAATTGAATAAAAAGTGTTTTAAGCCCCTGGAGTATTATGAAATAGCAAATAAATTATGGAAATTTGTAAAATAATCCCTGGACTTACTAAAAAATATTTTTAGCCACTGGAATAGTTCTTTTTTACAGAAAAGCCCCTGTTAGTTATAGAAATTAAATAAAAGTCCTTAATTTGTATAAAATAATTATAAAAACAGATTATAATATGTTTTATTTATTTTCATTTCTTTATTATTTTTATTAATTCATTTAAATTGCTGAAATAGTCATAAAAATACTTTTTAATTATATTTAGTACATAAAAATTGTTTTGCACATAGAAAGAATTAATAAAAATAGTGTAAAAATTGTAAAATTTACATTATTGATTATAAATCTATTTTAAGCATATTTTCAAGGATAAAAATTTCTCGAAAATAATAATAGATTTCTAATAAATAAAAATGGTATAAAAATTGTTAAAAATATGTTTTACTCAATAAATTTCACTTAACTCTAAATTCTCAATAATTGATATTATGCCTATAAAGTAAATCAACCCTAAAATCACTTTTGCGTAGGAATTTGCGTTTATTGGAATTGTTTGCATTTTATTGTGTTCTTATTGTATGTTATTTTTCGTGCATCGTCGTAATTTTGAGTCGGGGCCAGAACCCACTTTTAACCTGCAAGAGCAACAATTTCCCGTCGACCCCGAGGCACAATTTGGAGGCAAGTTCCTTGACCATCTTGCACCCTTTTTGTTATGTTTTAGTTAGTTGCATGCTAAATTAAATATGAATCCTATGTTCTGTTTTCCTAGATTTTCCACAATATTCCTTGTCAACATGGTTTGGGTGTTTTACTATTAAATTAGTTTACGCTTAGCCATGCTTAATTGAAATATGATTTATTTATCTACAAGATTTCATTTGATGTATTATGATACATGAATTGATGGCTATAATGGAATTTAGTAGATAGGAATCTGATAGGGAGTTTTGTATGGACTGGTGCCTGCGTGCACAATACCTTGGTTTGGGGCTTGACACCTATCGGATTCTAAGGACCGGTTTATGGAGGAAGTTGCTAAGCCTTTTAGTATCACCACAAAATTGTATATGGGACAACATAGTTTAGTAATTTGGTCTCTCCCAATGTAGCATAGGTAATTGAACGGGCGGGGAATGGGTTTTGCCTTGGGATCCGCATGGCTCAAGAGGGGGATTCTCCTGGCGGGGGGAAAATAGACTCCAGGTACCGGAGCGGTGAAACCTTAGAGTACCCATTCCAAGTCGGGAGAACCATCGGAAACACCTCGTAGTGATCTCCTGGACACACACCTACGGAAGTGTGCATTGTGGTTAGCTACCACGGGCATCAGGGAGGTTTACCTTAGTCCACCTGGCAATAGGGGACGAAATCACGAACTGTGAGTAAAGGATACACACTCTGCAGAGTTTTGTCAAACTGTCTAGACAGCCGTGCTCACGGACACGAGCGGCTTGGAAACCAAATTCATAATTAGCACATGGTTACATAATGGATGGTTGGGGTTTGGTCTTACCTTGATTAATTTTGGGATATTGGTTAGGATTTCACCTAGATGAAGGTGCTTAATAAACATTTCAGAGTAGGTTGTAACTGCTATAGTGTTTTACCTATTATTTGTCTTCCTTGTTGTGAACCACACATGTCATAACTTTCCAACTTGCGAGTACTGTTGGTACTCAAATTTGATAGTTGCATACTTCCCCCCCACTCTACTAAGAAGTTGAGGTGGAGAACCAGGACTTCTATGGAGATCCTGAAGAGATGTTCTAGACTGGCGCTCCCCCGTGCAACGCCTGTGTTTGGAGCCCTTTGTTAGGTTATTCCGCTGCTTGTGTACTTTTATTTTAGACCTGGAAGGTCATTTATGTAATAAGATGATGTACTTGAACATGGTATTTTTTTTGGTATTTCACTTTTGTCTACACATGTATGAGTTGAACTGATCCTGGCATACATGTGGAAAGCATTTGGTCGTCTTCTTTTTACCAGGTGTGACATTTGTGGGGAGAGGTGGTGGCAGCAAATCAACTTGGATGATTGTGCCCCGGCCCTCCCCCCTTCTATTTATATGGTCCGGGTGAGAGGGGGCTGCACCGAACTGGTCGATTGCGCCCCCGATCAGGGCCCGTAGGGGAGTCAGACTCAAAAGCGTGGTTGTTGCCCACGTCACCTCAAGATCATAACTAACATAATTATCTCCTATTGTCATGATACAAAACTCAGACCACGACTTCTTTAAAATGAGCTTAGGCTATTTCTCACCAAGTTGACTAGTGATAACTCCTAGGAGATGGCATTGTCAGTACTTAACAAAGCATGCTACTTCTCTAAAAAAACAATGCATGATACTACTCCTTCCATTTCATAATAAATGTCATTTTAGACAAACCCACACAACTAAAATGAACTGCAAATAGTTATCCTAACGACAATTATTTAGAAACAGGGAGAGTAAAATATAGTTCTTTCTGATAACTTCATGCTCACGTGCTGGAGGGCAAGAGCTAGCACCATGCTTCCTCTGGTGGCCGCGCACACGGCACATCACGGCAGGGCTGGGAGCATATGGAGGCTTAACAGGTGAAGGCAACAAAGAACAAAGGCGTCCAGCCTTTGATATTGCTCCAAAGGCAATTGTCAAAAAAATAAAATTTAAAGGATTGCATTTTATAGATCGAAGTTCAAATCAATCAACATCTTACAGAGTAAACTTGAAACAATTGACATAGAGTAAAGCTGAAATATTTTTTTTTTGAAAAGGATAACCTGGCAGGAGCACTGCCTATTATTAAGAAGAGAGCTTACAGCCTAGTAGGTACATCGACTAACCCGGCAAAGGCCAGGTTGCATACGAGGCATCCCTTATATGCAAAGGAGAAATTACAAGTCGGAGCCCCCTTCCAGGAGGGCAAAAGAATTGAGCTGAATCTCAAAGAGGATCCCTTGCGCCACTTGTTGAGGGGAAGCCGATAATTGGTCGAAGGTTCTTTTGTTTCGTTCCTTCCACACATTCCACCAGAAGGTTTGGATAAAGCCAGCTAGTTTTTTCCTATGTCTAGCCCGGCCAGACGCATGAAGGACCCTTAGGCAGTGGGCTACACCCGAGCCAAGCATGGTCAGGATTGGAGGTAGAACATTAAGCTTGCCAGTGATGATCTGCCACACCGCCTTAGTGAAATCACTGTGTGTTAGGATGTGGTCGATTGTCTCGTGAGAGTTGGTGCAGAGGGGATAATGCGGTTGAGTTTGGATTCCTTTTATGCTTAGTAAATCTGCTGTAGGTGCTCTTTGTCTCCAAGCCAGCCAAGTGAAGAAATAACATTTCTTCCCGGTTTTGGCTTGCCAGATGATGGAAGTATCAAGGGAAGAGATGTAACCCATAAATTATACTTCATAGGCAGATTTAACTGAATAGGTGACATTGCTCGTCCACTTCCACAAAATGGCATCCTTGTTGTCTTTGAGTTCTACATTAGATAGGAGAGAGTAGAAGAATATGAACTCAGTCAGTAGCACTTCTGTGTTACATTGTTTCAGATTTCTGATCCAGTTGTTGTTATTCAATTCTGTACGAACTGATCGTCTTTTGTGTCTTGCTTGTAGGAAGAGGTTCGGGGCAAAAGAGCAGGGTGCTCTGCCTTTTAGCCATTGCGCCTCCCAGAAGGGTGTAGCGACACCATCACTGATAGTCACCTTAGTGGACATGAAGAAGAGGTCCCTCTCTGTTTTGTCGTGGGCTTTAAATAATGATCTCCAGGGTCTATGCGTACCACCCCAGTTGATCCAGAGCCATCTGAGTCGGAGTGCTCTATTGAACTTCTCAAGATCTTTGATGCCGAGACCTCCGAGATGTTTGGGCATTATGCAAGTAGACCATTTAACTAAACATCTGTTGTTGAACATTTGTTGTGTTTCAGGACCTTTTCATAGAAAATTTCTTCTCATGCGATCAATCAATTTGATTGCCCACTTGGGCATCTTGAAGACCGTGAGGAAATAAGTTGGAATGGCTGAGAGGACGGCTTTGATCAGAACCTCTCTTCCTGCATAAGATAGCAATTGTTTCTTCCACCCTGGAATTTGGTTCCCCACTTTCTGGACTATCTGGTCAATGCTTCTTCTCGACAGTTTTTTGTAGTATAAGGGTAGACCTAGGTAGATTGTGGAGAAAGAGTCAAGGTTCTGATCTGTTCCCAGAATATCAGTGAGGTTCAAGTTTTGGCATCGAATGGTGTAGACCTTTTTTTTTTCCATGTTAGTGACTAGACCAGAAGCTTGAGCAAAAATATTCAGGATCACCTTGGTTGCAATGAAGTCTTGTTTTTGAGGCCGGATGAAGACCGCGGCATCATCTGCATAGAGTGAGACTCTGCAAACAGATCTGTTTCTATGGACATATTCCAGCATATTGAGTTTTTGGGCATAGTTGAATAGCCTATGGAGTGGCTTCATCGCTAGAAGGAAAAGCATCAGTGAGAGGGGATCACCTTGACGAACACCCCGTGCATGCGAGATTCTGTCTCCTGAAACTCCATTCAAGATGATAGAAGAGGATGCTGACCCCCAAAGAACAGATATCCAGTCACGCCATCGATTACTGAATCCCAAATGCTTCATAATTTCAAGCGAATAAGGCCAACTCAATGTATCAAAGGCTTTGGAGATGTCAAGTTTTATGAAGAGCGTTGGGGTTTTGTTCTTGTGTAGGTTGCGGATTAGTTCTTGCACAAAAGAAAAATTGTCATGAATGCACTGTTTCTGGATGAAGGCACTTTGATTCATCGAGATCAGTTGGCAGAGAAAGGGTTGCAACCTGTTAGCTAGAATTTTGGAGATGAGCTTGGCAAAGCTGTGCATCAGGCTGATAGGGCAGAAGTCGGTCGCTTTGCAAGCATCTTGGTGATTTGGGATCAGAACAACATGTGCTCTGTTGAGCAGTTTCAATCCCTGCGAGTTCAGATCATAGAATTGGGAAATTGCTGCCATGAGGTCCACCCGAATGATGTTCCAGCAGTGGATGAAGAAAAGGCCTGTATAGCCGTCAGGTCCCGGGCCTTTTTCCTTTGGAGCAGCCTTGAGGACTAAGTGGACCTCCTGTTTCGAGAAGGGAAGGTCCAGTGTGTTCATCTCGATCGGTTGCCAATCAAGCTTCTGAAAATCTAAGGATAGAAGGCGGGGGGCCTCTTTACCCAGATGTTGTTCAAAATGGTCGAAGATTAGCTTTGCTTTACTTGTGTGATCAAAAATCCTATCTTCACCCTTCTGCAAAGCATGGATGAAATTGGTTTTTTTTCTACCATTGGCCATTGCGTGGAAGTACCTGGTATTCGCGTCTCCTTTTCTCAACCACGTGATTCTGGACTTCTGGTGCGCTCGAGATCTATCAATGGCCGCAAGTCCCAGGATTCTCGTTTTCAGAGATTGTTTCAGGTCGATTTCCAGGGAGGAAAGGGGCCTATCTTCTTGAGCTATCTCCAATCTATGGATAACCTCTCTGCAGATGATTGGGGCCAGTTTACCTTGTGGGATGGTGCTTCTGGCCCACTTTTGGAGTGCTTTGGCTGTTCTTTCGAGCTTGATATGAAGTCGTAGCATGGGGCTGATTCATTCTGGTGTTGGAAGTGACCAAGCTTGTTGGACACAATCCGCGAATCCTTGCATGTGTATCCAGTGGGATTCAAACCTGAATAGAGGCGGGAAGCACTGTTGAGCTAATGGCTGCAGGAGTAGCGGGCAATGGTCCGAAGCTGAAGCTGATAATGGTGTTAGGATCGGATTAGAGTACAGGAATTCCCACTAGATAGAGCAGAATGTCCTATCAATTCTGGACATGATTGGGGATGACTTTTCATTTGTCCAAGTGAATTTGCGGCCAACGAGAGGGATTTCTTTCACCTCCAGCCTGTCTAGCGTCCTCCTAAAGCGTCGCATGAGCCTGTGATTCAGCCTCCCAGTGTTTTTATCTTGGTCCTGGTAGATTAGGTTGAAGTCACCTAAGACCAACCATTCTGGTTTTACCAGAGGTTTAAGCTCCTCCAGTTCTCGCAGGAATAGTCTTTTTTCCACATCACCTTGTGGCCCATAAACCGCTATTAGTGACCAGCACGCCTGCGTTCTAGCATCAGTGGCCTGTACAGAAAGTGAGTATACAACCCTTTGGACGTTCTGGATTGAGAATTTTTCTTGTCGTGCAGCTATCAGAAGGCCCCCACTAGTGCCAAGAGCCGGCAAGAAGCAGAAATTATCTTTATACTCGTGGCCCAAAGTGTTAGCTACCAACTGAGCGGTGACTTGCATTAGTTTGGTCTCTTGTAAGCAAATTAAACCCGGACGGTTAAGCTTGATGACCTTTTTCATTTCATGTTGCTTCATAGGGTTGTTGAGACCCCTATCATTCCAAGAAAGGATGGTATAGTTTGATTTAGTATCAGCCATAAAGCCAGTAACGCGAGCCACTAGAAAAATAAGGGGTACATCGACTAAGTACCAGATAAAATAGTCTTCTGGGAACACAGAGATAGCAGTAAACGCCCGATAAGGTTCTGGTGATATCGTCACCGAACGAGCTACAACTATTACATACTGGAAAGCTACCTTGCGACCAGCCTAGCGAGGGCAAAATAACACGTCTGCCTGATGACACACACATCAGTAGCAAAAGACTACCATAAGTAGAGTTGGGGTGGGCTAAACAGCCTCACCCCAACGGGGCCACCATCTTGTCTCCAACACTTGTCCTGGAGGCACTTGCTGAGGAGATCTTCTTCTTCGGCTTTCCTGTCTTCTTCTTCTGCTTGGACATTGCCACCTTAGTGAGCTGAGAGATCGCTTCCATGGCTGGCTTCGAAAGCAGTTTCTTGTACACGTCGATGTATTGCTGCAGGGTGATTTCATCCAGGCTTTGACTATCCTCAAGGAGCCCCCACTTCTTTGCAAGGACCTCCTGGGCCCTTTTAACCAAAGTCACGTGCCCCATAAGTTTATTCTTAAGTCTCGGGCTGCTTCTTGTGGTCATCTCTTTCTGGGGTTCGGCTTCAGCTCTCTTAATCTTCTTCCTAGTCGGATTTTCCAGAAGAGCTTTCTCCGTAGGCTTCACCACTTCTGCCAGGGCACCAGTAAGGACTGCTTCTAGCTGGTTTTGACTGATTGCATCAAGACCTTGCTGAGTGGGAACCACATTACAATCGGACTCCAAAGGAGGATCAAGGTTTGCAGTTTGAGTCCCCTGATGCATAGGCTCTATTTCTTCCACCGATAAGCTTTGGTCAAGAGAATAACCTGGATCAAGACCACTGGCAATCAGCGTCGCTGGGTGAGACTGTTGGTCACCTCCTGTGCTATTCTGGGTCATTGCTTGAGTTGTTGAGGAGTTATTCTCTAAAGCTGCCGCTTTCCAGTGAGGCTGCTCTGCTGAGATGAGCACAATGGCATCAAACTTGGTGACCTGTTCAGGATTTGTCTGCGTCATAGAGAACACAGTCTCTGACAGTATGATCTTGATAGCATCCGAGAGACTCATGCCTTTGTCCTCCATATTAGTCAATCCCCAAACTCCAACTGAGACCTGGTCTGTATGATTTTTTTCCTTTGAGCTCTCCTCTCCTTTAGCCGTACGGGGGTTTTTCAGTTCATGTCGCACCTCTGGTCTGTCCATGAATTTGGAAGGAAGTGGTGAGTGGTCAGCATACCTTCTGCGGATCCTATTTGGCTCTCCTGCGGATCCTCTGTTCTCTCTGAATTCATTTGTATGCCCACCAGTGCAACCTCTGGCACGATTGTCAAACCACCTGGACATTTGTCCCATTAAGTTTCGTGGACGACGGTCCCTGCCTTCATCTCTCTCATTGTCGCCCTCACGCGGACGGCTGCGGGGATAAGTTGGTGGACGGCAGAATCTCTCTGGCCTCGGGTTGTCTATTTCCTCAGAGTCCCCATCTGGTCTACCAGGTTGCCAATTGAACAATCGCAGGTGTACTCTGCCTTGTGCTTCCAGTTCTGTTGCTGGGAAATGGTAGAACCTGAGGTCTTCGACCGTATCCAGGTGTACAATCACCCTGTAGGTGAAACCCCGCTGGAAGCCCCTCGGTCTGGTAAAATGGAGCTCTAGGCCTCGCTGCGGCTCCTCTGAACGCTATGTCAGAGTAAGATATACCATCTGAGGCAGTCTGCTCGGATCTTGGCAGAATGCCCAACAGACAAAGAAACGATGGTCCTCGTTGCTTCTGGATGCAGCATCAACATGGTGAACCACGCACTGGTCGCAAAGGAGTCTATCTACCACCTCTTGGTTCCAGGCAAATTGAGGGAGTCCCTCGATGCTAAGCTTGATGTGGTAAGGGAGGCACATTTTCTCACCAAATCTACCACAGTGCCAAGAGAGGAAATGGAGCTCAAAAGGACCATCATAAATCTTTCCCTTGGCATAAACCCTATCTCTATTGGCCCTCTCAGTGAAGATGATAGAGAAAGGTTGAGGACTAGAGCAGAAGATGTGGAACTCATACCGTCGAAGCCCGAACTGTTGGCAGATGGCTGTAGCAATTTCTTCCTTAGAGGTGACTCCCACTGGTCCCCCTTCTATGACAAGAAGCGCATGGCGCTCAAGCATCTCCCTTCGGTGAACCATATCCGGTGTAGACCAGGCCATCAGCTCTGCAAGCCTCGGGTTGCTCCGGGGGTAGCCGTCCGGCACGGGCACGAGCAGATTCCGCTGAGGAGCTTCCTAACGAGAGCCTCCTGTCCATGCCGAAGGAAGGGGATTGAGTCGCCCTCTTGTTTGGGAGTGGTCTTTGGGGGCAGCGAGCTGCACGGTGACCGCTCTTTTTACAGCGGAGGCAGGTGGGTGGGTCGCAGCATTGAAACTTTAGGTGATCTTTGGCCAGACAGTTGCAGCGACGATTCTTCAGCTTTGCCTTAAATTCTTGCTGGTTTGCAGCCATACGAGGTCGGCGCGGACGGCTGTGTTGTCTTTTCAGCTCTCTCCACCAGTATTTTCTTTTCACAACATGCCAGGCTTCATTACCAGGGGTCTTTTCATTCTGCCCATTGTATTCATTACCTTCTTGACTTGCTTCACCGGCCGTATCGCATGATCCCGATGTAGCCTGATTCACCTTCAGAAGCCTATTTGGGTCGAGCTTGGGCACAAAGGAAAAATTTGCAGCTAGGCCCGGTTGCAGTTCTCTGCCCAACAGGACGGTCGGCGGGTCCGAGAACTCGAAGGTGGTCACCTCATCGAAATGGTTGAACCTGACACGCCGGCGACAATGCGCCGGGCGCTGAACCATCGCTCACTGCAAGGAGGGAGGATCCTGCAAGTTGGAGAGAAGAACTTGGGCATAGGATTTTGAGGACGTACCTTGCTTATCCCAAGATGCACCAGGCAAGGAGCTTTCAGATCTCGGTGTCAAGAAGCTCTGGATCTCTCCATAGGGCCGCGCTTCTTCTCTGTTAGAGGGGGATCCTATCTCTCGGATCCTCGTCCAGTAATCTTTCGGCTCTTGCTTGCTTCGACTGGGTTTTGGTTTACCTTCGCCATGACTGACAGCATCAACTCCTCTCGCCTGAGCTTGCGGAAGCAAGGAGCGTTCCTTGATGCCGCTGAAAGGGGCCTGTGGGGCTTGGGTGGGGACGATTTTTGTGATTTTTAGGGGGATTAAGGGGAGATTTTGAGGGGGGGGGGTTTGGCCTTGGCTAAGGGATTGGGAGTGTCGCCTTCGAGTCGCCAGAGCCTCGAGAGAGACGACCGTTGGGAGCCATCATGCTTTGGTTGAGCCAGACATAAAGCTGAAATATTTGACACGATGAACACAAAGAACAAATTGGGTCTAAAAGTTTGGCAATTTTCTAAGCATCGGAACATAAAAGTTGGCAAGAATAAGACCACTGTAGTATGGTGCAATTAACCACTCTCTCCTAATTTATTCTATGGTTCCCCAACAAGTTAAAAACCGTATCAGGTCTCAACCGTCAAACTTCATATAGTGATCTATAGTTCCTCGAATCCTTCTTCACTGGCATCCTCCTCGATTCTTTGGAAATGCATCCGGAAGCTTTCCATCTATTAAAGACAGAAAAACTTTCTAATTAACAGTGTAAATGTTTGGTTAAAAAAACAGTGTACATCGAAAATACAATATTACTGTTGTTGAATTAGCACAATTCGAGATTCAACCGCAAAATATTTTACAAAGCTGCATTTTATGATTCTGCAGTATGATTTTCCTTCTCATCTAGAACAACATGAATTGGCCAACGGCAACACATCAGTTCTTTCACACCGTACGTGTGTATACCAAAAAATTGGATCAGATGTTATTTCGGAGCTGGTGTTATTTCTTTATTTCTGCATAATGAACTGGTGGCCTCCTGGTTCAATTTTCTATTTCATAACTTTACTGTTCACTAGAATATGAGAGAGCATTTCATTTTTGTAGGGATAAATCTCATATCAATACCGTCTGCCCAGCCACGCAAAACATTGCACTAGGATCGGATGACAAAAGACATTCCAAATCATAGTGATAATGATTATGATAATTTGAATCATAAATAATCACCATTTCCCAGCAATAAACTAATTATGAATTGGCCCAAGCCGCTCTTGTCCGTGAGCACGACTGTCATGACAATTTTCCAAATCTCTGCAGAGAGTGTACCCTTTACCCACAAGAAGTGATTTCATCCCCTGTTGATAGGTGGACTGAGTAAACCTCTCTGTTGCTAGTGGTGATCAACCACATTTCAATCTTCCGTAGGTGTGTGACGAGGAGATCACTACATGGTCTTTACAAAGGTACTCCCAACTAGTGCTAGCCCACTGAGGTTTCACCGCTGAGGCATTCCTGGAGTAACCCTCCACATCAGAGGCCCCCTCTTGAGCCTTGCGGTTCCCAGATCAGTACCCTTACATCATTCCCCGTACCATCCAACCACTAGCATTTCATTGGGAGATACCTAATTAATTGACCAAGCTGCCCCATCTCAGTCTCGTGGTGATATTATAAAGCTTAGTGACTTCCTCCATAAACCGGTCTTTAGAATCTGGTGGTGCCAACCCCAATCCCAGGTCTCGTGAAAATTGCGCCATACCAAATCCATTCAACCACCAGATTCCTATCAACTATTATGTGTGTCCATCATGATTAAAGTAACCATAAAATATAGTATATTTCATGTGTATGAAATTCCATTCCCAAATTCTAAGCATGGCTAAGCATAATCAAAACATATCTACTTCCCAACCCAATCAGATGACAACGAATAATATGGAACATGGCATATAATATGAAATAGGATATCGTTTTATGTAGCATGCAACTAACTAAACATCCTAAAACAGAGGCAAGATGATCAAGTGCACTTGCCTTCTTCGAAGACTTGGTTTTTGTTGAAGACTTGGTCTTGAAGGTTAAAGGTCGGGTTGTGGAACGACTCTAAATATAGTTCCAAATACGAGGCAACAAGAAATAAAGACCAAATAAGTACATAGCACACAATGTAATACATCGCAACATGCACATAAGCATAAAATCCTATTCTAATACGTCTCTACGAAGCATTTATTATTGTTCATAGCTAAGAATACGCAACTACCATTTATTTTACATTTTTAGGATTTATTTATGGGCTAAAATTATTTTGAATGAATTTTCTATGGTCAAAATATATTTTATTTGCACTCTACAATTTTATTACAGTATAAAAAGATTTAATACAAATTTTCCTACTGTTTTTATATTTATTATATCATTAATAACTATTTTCTACTCTCCAAATGTATTTTTAAACAATAAATAGTAATTAATTAAAACTACAGGGGCTGTTCTGATATTTTTCTCTACTGGACTGGGGCTAAAAATATAATTTGGTAAATTTCCAGGGGCTAGATTCCATAATTCCTTTGTTTTGACCTAATTACAGAGAGTACAGGGGCTAGACTGATAAAATAAAGACTAAAACATGGTTATTCTAAAGTCTAGGGGGTAGATCACAAATTTCGAAGGGCTTGCGTGTAAATGCGATGGTGGGAAAAAGGGAATTTAATGTGGGCCGTTTGATTCGAAATGAACGCATGAGATTTAATTAAATCGAACCGGTACGGGCGATCTAATCTCGACCGTCCAGCTAAAACCGAGGTTCGAGATGCGGCCACATCGCCCTCGGCAACATTGGCCACGCGCGCGCGGTGGCGCTCGATGCCCTCAGCGGCGGACCTCGCCAGCGTCGGCCAATACGGCCTAAAACCTGACCAAACTAAGCGTTCTTTATGGGAATCGAAAGAGGGGGAGAAGGGGAACACACCACGAGTGTTTTTGGGGTCTCAAATGGGTGGAGACGAGTCGGCGATGAGAGTTTGTGGTGAACGACGGCGGCTCCCGTCGATTCCGGTGAAGCTTCGTCGATTTCTCCGCGAATCCTTGCCCGGCATGCTCCTGGAGTCATAGCAAAGCGATTAGAGGGGAGAGGGGAGGGAGACAACCGTCGATTAGTCGGGAACAAGCGTGAGGACCTTGGTGACGGCAAGGCTAGGGTTAGGCGCAGAGACGGAGAAAGAGAGGGGGTGGGAGGTAACTTATAGAGGGGCAATGGGCGGCGGTTGATGGCGAGCACAATTGACGGTTCCACGGAGAGAATCGGCGCGTGGTATGGCGGTTTGAGGGGGTGGGCGTGCGGCACGGCGCGGCACGGCACAGAGGAGTGGCGGCGGTTGCTCAGTGGAAGGGATGATAGGTGGGCCCCACTCGGCAGTGAGAGAAGGGGAGGTAAGGGGTTTGCTGGGCTGCAGGTTGGGAAAAGGAAATTGGGTCGTGGGTGGGGTTTTTGGCCCAATAAGGGTTTTAATTCCTTTTTCTTTTTCTTTTCTTTTCTTTTGATTTGATTTCAAATTTAAATTTAAAGGAATTCTACTAGTCTAAAAATTCAAATATTCACACAAATATGCACAAACAAATGCACTATATTTTATTTCTTTATTTACAAATTTTATTTTGAAAAATAGGGTGTTACAGATACCATATATGATTGGTTGTGTGGCGTGTTTTGTAATGGCTTTTTGTCCCATTTTCTTCTTAATATAATGATGTGCTGCTCTGCTGCGGATTTGGATAAAAGTATCATATATAGAACTGTTGAATTACTGATTCAGACCGATTCTCATTCATTTATTCTTAATATCTGTTTCGTAGTATATTTCATATGTAATAGGAGATTTCAGTGGGAAATAGGCCTCAAAGTAACAAGTATGTTGTCTAAGCTGCATGCAGAATTTAAAGATGTATACCAGTATCTAGGAAAATTGTGTAACATTCTGATTCACATTTCCTTGTGTACCAGCAACTAGCCAAACTAAAAGCAACTGCGTATCAGAATAATTCTGATAATGGTATTTAAATCAATGGCAGTGAAATAGTACTTTATAAGTCATGCCGACATGGAAAATACCATACTGACAATCTGTGCCATTATTTATTCATTGGCTTACTTGTGCATCTGAAAATCGCAGCTGTTCTGTTACAAAAAGCACTCCACCAAGTTGTTCCCACATGGGAGCTATATCCAAGCCAATATCCTTTGCAACATCCTCATAGTGCAAAAACTGACTTGAAAGCCCTGAGTAAAGAAAAGTTTTTCAAGCTTATCATGCTGTAAGCCCTGCACGAAGAAGGACAAGGGAATCAGCATTAACAACCCAGATGAAAACTATAGATGAGATTGTAGGGTAAATCAACCATGTCCGTTGATGCAGTCCAATCTGGGAAATGTGGCAGTTCTCCTATTACGACACTTCCTTTTCATCGCTAAATTGCTTATGACATGCAAAAGGTTTCCCCAAACATGCGGGAGTGCACACAGGGAAACCCTGCAAACAATGCCAAATACATCACATGAGTACAATCTGTGGAGCAATTACTATCAATCATAGGGCCAACGAGCGTCTAATCAATTAGATTCCAAATAATGTTTGTGCGCATTTCCATGCAAGCAGTGTGCTGGCAGTCATACTGACAATAACATCAGTTTAGAGCGCAGGTATATGTGGAGGCTTTGTATACACAGAAGATTTGCCTTGTATCGATCTATGATGCTTAATATGACTACAATTTGGCACAAAATGTTCTAGTGGTGGTTCATAACTGCAGCTCACTAGTCAGTAGCATATAATTGGACTGATACTTGCAAGCTGTTGTTACAGACTGCTGTTGGAAATACCGGACTAGTCTAGTTGCTGTCTAGTAAGGGTAACTGGACTAGTCCGAACTCTTACCGGACTAGTCCGATGTTGTCCAGTAAAGATATCGGACTATTCCGGATCCCGACTGGACTAGTCTGATCTGTTTAGTAACTGTCAATTTGAACTCGAAATTGACATGTGTTCTAACTAAAAGGACACGTCCTACCGAATGGTGTGCCCCTGATCGGGGGACACAACTATTCCTAAGAGTGGAAGGTCCCCTCTTGTGTCTCTTGGTCAAGTGTATGATCAAAGAATGCTTATGTATACACACATACACACTTGAACACTCTTAATTTTCAGAATCCGATCAACACACCAAGAGAAGAACAAGGGGAAACGCCTCTCGTCGTCGTTCTTCTTGCGGCCTCTCCTTGTTGGCTTGATGACCGCATCGTCAAACAACAACAAAGATAGAGGAGAAGGTATTAGAAGTGTCCTTGTGCTATTTGAGAGATAGCACTTGATGTTCATATCATATTCAATTTTCTTCATGTAATTCGAGATGATTTTTGATCTTTGGGCTCCCTTTTGATTCTAACAATGGTATCAGAGCAAATTTAGACCACTAATAATTTCGAGTTGAGTTTTGATCGAAGTTTTTCGCTGAAATTTTGAAGATCAGGGCTTGTCTGGTCTATGGACCGGACTAGTCCAGTATACAACAATAAAGCAATTAGGTTTTTTGGATTAGGGCATTTTGATATGTTCATCTGATTGAAAACAAATTAAGCACTTTGGATTGAAATCTATTGTAAAAATTAAGTTCATTTGGTAAGATCAAGATTCCCTTTGGATATTTCGAAATTTTCCGATTTTTTTATATGAAACTTTTCCGGGGTTGGCCGAACTAGTCCGGAATAGTACGAACCAAACTCGAAAAGTTCAATAAAGAACGGATCAAATTTTTTTGGAAAAGTACCGTACTTGTCCGTCCTGAGGACCGGACTTGTCCGGTCCACACGGGGCGAGCCTCAGCAAAATGGAGTAGCAGAACGGTGCAACTGTACGCTAATAGATATGGTAAGATCCATGTTAAGTCAATCACATTTTCCGGTTAGCTTATGGATAGAGGCATTAAAAACTGTCATTCATGTGCTAAATCGGGTTTCTACTAAGTCGGTGCCCAAAACACTGTATGAGTTGTGGACAGAACGTAAGCCCTTATTGAGTTATATGTATATATGGGGTTGTCCTGCTGAGGCAAAAATGTTTAACCCAAACAATGGTAAGTTGGATGCTAAGATAATAAGTTGCCATTTTATTGGCTATGCAGAAAAGAGTAAGGGATTTTGTTTCTATTGTCCAGAATGATATTCTAAGTTTGTAGAAACAAGACACGCCGTCTTTTCAGATGATGCCATGATCAGGGGAAGTATGGTAAGATGAGTAATTAATATTGAAGAGAAACAGGTTTATGTACTCACTCCTATGATTCAAGAACCATATTTCTCATTACCTACTGCTATTGAATCACCAGTGCCTATTGGTAAAGATTCAACACCTGTTGTTAGTTCTCCATTGACAACAGAATTATTAAGAGAGGTTGAGCATTCTCAGCCCGCTGTCACTAATAATAAGGAGCAAAAACAGTATCAAAATGAGGATAATGTGCAATTAAGAAGATCCCAACGAGAAAGAAAATCGGCCATTCCAGACGATTATGAGATCTATTTGAGTGAGGCAATTCAAATGGAGGGTGATCTCACCACATTTGAAGAAGCTATGAGAAGTTCTCAATCATCTGAATGGCGTAAAACTATGGAGGATAAAATGAGGTCTATGGAAACAAACAACGTCTGGGATTTAGTTGAGATTCCTAATGGAGCCAAAATAGTAGGCTGTAAATAGGTCTACAAAATTGAACGTGACTCCAAAGCGAATATTGATAAGTTTCGGGTCAGACTTGTTGCAAAAGGCTTCATGCAAAGAGAAGGAATTGATTATAATAAGACATTTTCACCTGTCTCAAGTAAGGATTCATTCAGAATCATTATGACATTAGTTGCACATTATAATTTAGAATTACATCAGATGGATGTAAAGACGACGTTTCTTAATGCTAATCTATATGAGAACGTCTATATGACTCAACCGAGAGGTTTTGTTGTTAAGGGTAAGGAACATATGAGATGCCACTTAAGAAAGTCCATTTATGGACTTAAACAAGCATCAAAATAGTAGTATCTCAAGTTCGATGAGACAATAAGAAAGTTTGAGTTTAAAAAAAATGAGGAGGACAATTGCATTTATGCTAAGTTGAAGAGCGAAATTTTTTTCCTCGTGCTTTATGTAGATGATATACTACTTGCAAATAGTGATGTCAATCTACTATCAGAAACTAAGAAGGTATTGTCCTCTAATTTTGATATGAAAGATCTTGGTGAAGCATCCTATGTATTGGGCATAGAAATTCACCGAGATAGAAATAAGGGGGTATTAGGCATATCACAAAAGGCATACTTAGGGAATGTACTGAGAATATACAACATGCATAAGAGTAAGTCTTTGCTTGCTCTTATTGTCAAGTGCGATAAGTTTGGGAACTTTCAGTGTCCTAGAAACCAATATGAGATCGATCAAATGAAATCAGTTTCATATGCTTCTGGTGTCGGAAGCCTTATTTATACTCAAGTCTGTTCTCATCCTGACTTAGCTTATGTGACCAGAATTCTTGACATATATTAGGCCAATCCAGAAATTGATCACTGAAAGGTAGTTAAGAAAGCTTTAAGATATTTGCAAGGCACAAAAGGCCTTATGTTAACGTATAGTAAGTCAGACCCACTTGAAGTAGTTTGATATTCAGATTCAGATTTCGCAGGTTATGTGGATACTAAGAAATCCACATCAGGTTATATATTCACCCTCGCGAATGGAGCCATTTCGTGGAAAAGCTCCAAACAAACTGTCACTGCATCGTCTACAATGCATGCCGAGTTTGTTGCATGTTATGAGGCTACCGGGTAGGCTGTTTGGCTTAAGAAAATTTTACCTAGTCTTAGAGTGGTCGACAGCATTGAAAAACCACTTAAGTTATACTGCGATAATGAGCCCGAAGTATTTTACTATCACAACAATAAGTCGAGTCGTGCTGCCAAACACATCGACATTAAGTTTTATATTGTGAAAGATCAAATTCACGATCATTTCAGAAGTCTTGAGCATATAAGTACCAAGTGTATGCTTGCGGATCCGCTAATAAAAGGTCATCCACCTAGCATGTTATGTGAACACGTAGCCGACATGGGTTTAAGGGAGAACCTATGATCACTGGATATTTAGAGGCCAAGTAAGAGTAAAATTCATTTTTAAGTGTGAGATGTATTGTGGTATTCAAGTCCAACAATACGTAAATGGTTGTTGTGATGCGTCGTGCACTATATATCAAGCATGAGATAATGGACACTAAGTTTAGTATTAAGTAAGTTGCTAAGTTTCAGATTTGAGTTCAAGAGAGAGAATGTTGGAAGTACCGGACAAGTCCAGTAGTAAGACCGTACTAGTCCGGTTGTTGTCTAGTAAGGGTAACCAGACTAGTCCGATGTTGTCTAGTAAGGATATCAGACTAGTTCGGTCTGTTCAGTAACTGTCAGTTTGAACTCAAAATTGATATGTGTTCTAATTAAAAGGACACATCCCACCAAATGTTGTGTTCCTGATCGGGAGACACAACTATTTCTAAGGGTGGGAGACCCCCACTTGTGTCTCTTGGTCAAGTATAAAAAGAGGGTCAAGTGTATAATCAAGGAATGCTTATGCATACACACATACACACTTGAACACTCTTAATTCTCATAATCCGATCAACACACCAAGAGAAGAACAAGGGGAAATGCCTCTCGTCGTCATTCTTCTTGCGGCTACGCCTTGTTGGCTCGATGGCCGCATCGTCAAGCAACAATAAAGATGGAGGAGAAGGTATTAGAAGTGTTCTTGTACTATTTGAGAGATAGCCCTTGATGTTCATATTGTGTTCAATTTTCTCTATGTAATTCGAGATGATTTAGTGACTATTTCATCTTTGGGCTCCCTTTTAATTCTAACAACTGCATCCCAATTGCATTATAGAATTCTAATTTAAGCCCTGAACTGCTAAATATGCTTTAAGTCCAAGGAAAATAATTGTGACCTGATTTATTTATCTAAGCTTTCTGGAAAGAATTGATTACGAGAATAAAAGTGAGAACTAACAATTTGCTATGCTTATGAATGAAGTTAACTACCTGCAGTAACCACAGGCTGAGCCTATTCCCGTTGAAGCCATTTTTGCACAAGCCTTTCTGTAAATCAGGCGATTCAAAAGGAGTATGAAGCAAGACATAATTTCGTGATACTTTTGCTCCAGTTCCTATGACACAAAAGAAGAAAAGCATATGAGATTTTGGCATTTTTTAAAGAAGCTCTAATTAAAATTCTGTTCAAGAAATAAAAATAAGGATAACATTGATCTTGCTGCAGCTATATGCCTATATTGTTGTTTTTACCTCTGTTTTCATATAATTGATACGATCAACAAAAATCTTTGTTTGTTACTACCTCTGTTCTTCAGAGTGATTGAATGGTGGTTAGACAAAACTGGACGGTTTTAAGTCTTAAATCAACAAACTATTTGTACAGTGGCTAAAATGAAGAACTGGAATAATTCCAATACTAGTGTGAAATTTTGCCAAAAATGGAGAGCAGATTCGTATATTACTACTATGATAAATACAACAGGACACACGTGGGGAGAAAGCCTATCACCAATTCACCTTTCTTCAAAATAGATGGAAAGAAGAAAGATGTCTTATCAAGACTATGTTACACCTCTGAGCTGCTGAGTTGCTCTATTGAAGAATCTTTCAGGTGACACATCGTACACAACAGACAACCTTGGCCAGGTCAGCCTGTATGGACGAGTGTCCATTCCATCTGCCAGCAGAACGATCTATAAGGAATGAGCAGGCAAATTCTCCAAAATTGGGACTGAAAATCACTCAAACATAACATTAATATTTAAGTTTAATTTCAGTACCTGTCTAATATCTTCTGAAATCCTTATCAAACTCTGTAATTTGTCATCAATATATCTGGTTGCTAGCCTATAACAGTCTGGACAAGGCACTGCATGTGAATCTATGCAACCCATATCTTGATGTGCTGCATCGTGTGAAATAAAAACAGCGGCATATGGGTCCATGAAAAGTGGATCTGCAAGCATAATAATTGCACAATAAATGTGACACATGCACTCTGCAACCCGCTAAAAATAGAAGACAATACTAGATAGGACATATTAATTTTTGCCCCATGTGAAATTGTGACATATTTTCTAAAGAGCATATCTAGTGTTGAAAGCTCCCATACGTTGTGGGGTTTGGAACGGAGAGTTTCTAGGCAGACTTCTTTTTGCTCATTTTGCAAGGAAGCTCATCCGAATCTAGGACCTCCAGGACACAAGTGGGGAGACTCTACCACTGCACCAGGCCAACCCTTCTAAAAACAGATAATAATAGAGAGGATCAAACAATTGTTGATGCATATTAATGTTCGCCTCGTTTGATGCTGTGTCACGGGCCAATGTTAGTATATTAGGCTTAGATGGAATAATAGCTGGACTGAATAATAGTCCTGGCCAAGTCAGAGTGTAAAGATAGAAAGTCAGATTATTTTTAGAGATAAGAGTTCAGTTTGATAGTCCTGATTGGTTAAAAATCTGTTACTAACAGATTTAGTTGAGTCAGAGTCTGTTTTGGAGTTAAGTCAGAGTTTGTTAGTTGAGTCAGTCTGAGTGTGTCTTGGACTCCAGGTTTTGTACATCGGTCAGGTTTGAGGAGAAAACCATAGTTTGAGAAGAAAAGAGAGATTTATCTCACATGTCCGCTGCCCTGATCTTTGGTGCTGCAGCAACAACGCTGGTAGCCAGGAGGAGGGTTCGGCAAGTACCAGCAAGCCACCCTTATCACCTACGATCCTGCAACAAGAACAGTGTCACACCTGGTTTTAAGAAGATGATCAGATGTACTCCATATGTATACCAGTATCAGTTAAACCATACATATGGTGACGAAAGTGAAATACCAATAAATAGTACTATGTTTCGAGTACATCAAATTATTACATAAATGACCTCCTAGATCTAAAAGAAATGTACATAAGCAGCGGAAAAACACAGAAAAGGGCTCCAAGCACAGGCATTGCACGGGGGATACGACAGCCTAGAACATCTCATCTGGATGTCCATAGAAGTTTTGGTTCTTCACCTCTTCGTCTTCATAGACTGGAGGAAAAGATATGCAACTAACAAGTTTGAGTACCAACGATACTCAGCAAGTGGGGAAGTTTATGCCATGAGGTTCATAACAAGGAAGGCAAATAATGTTAAAGCACTATAGCAGTTACAAGCTATCCTTATTGTTGTTAAGCACCCACATCTAGGTGAATTCCGCCCATAAACCCCAAAGTGACCAGATAATGCCCGACCCAACCCATTCACAATTTGACCATATGTGTGCTAATTATGAACTTGGTCCCAAGCCGCTTGTGTCCGTGAGCACGGTTGTTTAGACAGTTTGACAAAACTCTGCAGAGTGTGTATCCTTTACCCACAGTTCATGATTTTATCCCCTGTTGCCATGTGGACTAGATAAACCTCCATGTCGCCCGTGGTAGCTAACCACATTACACACTTCTGTAGGTGTGTGGTCAGGAGATCACTACAAGGTCCTTTCGATGGTTCTCCCGACTTGCATGATACCCTGAGGTTTCACCACTCTGGCACCTAGAGTCTATTTCCCCTCCGCCAGGAGAAGCCCCCTCTTGAGCCATGCGGATCCCAAGGCACTAATTTGAACCAATTCCCCGCTTGTTCAGTTACCAACGCTACATCGGGAGAGACCAAATTACTAAACCAAGTTGTCCCTTATACAACCCTGTGGCGATACTGTATGGCTTAGAAACTTCCTCCATAGCCCGATCCTTAGAATCTGATAGGTGTGAAACCCCAAACAAATGTTTTGTGCACGCATGCACCAAGCCATTCAACACCTTCTATCAGATTCCTATCAACTACTTTCATTATTGCCAACAACTCATGAATCATAATGGATCAAATATATCATGTAGTATTCAATTAAGCATGGCTAAGCGTGAACCAGTTAATAATAATCCACTCAAACCCTGGTGACAAGGAATACTGTGAAAAAATCTGGGGAAAACATAACATAGGATTCAAGTTTGAATTTAGCATGCAGCTAATTAAAACTTAATAAAAAGGGTGCAATATGGTCAAGGACACAAGCCTCCGGAGTAGGGTTGGTGACCGACGGGAAACTGGTGCTCTTGCAGGTCGAAAGTCGGTTCTGGTCCCAACTCTAGATACGACGTTGCACATAAAATGACAACATACGATAAGGACAATCACGAATTGCATACATTATAATTACACAAACATAAAATCCTACGCATTTATGATTTTATGTATAATTTAGATCATAAGCATAAATTATTTAGTATTGAGAATCTAGAGTAAATGAGATAATTTGAGTAAAATACACTTTTAGTAAACTTTAAACAGTTTTTATATTACTTTGAAACCTAATATTATGTACTAGAATGTTTTCACCTTCAAAAATATGCTTAAAATAGATTCCCAACATAAAATATGCATTTTACAAATTTTACACCATTTTTAACATTTATATTTTATGTGCAAATTAATTTCTATAATTTAAATACACTTACGAAGAATTTTATGCATAAATTGGCAATTTAATTAAGTTATTAAAATTAATTAGTAGCTAAATATTAATTAAAACATTTATTGGACAGTTTTTGTAATATTTTACGGAAACTATAGATTTTTATTTATTTTTTGATATTTTCAGGGGCTTTTCTGTAAAAATAGAATTATCCAGAGGTTAAAAATTATTTTTAGAAAGCCCAAGGGTTATTTTATAATTTTGTAATATTTAATTTGCTATTTTTTAATATTCTAGGGGCTTTCTATCAATTTTACTTTATTATTCAGTCATGACATAATTTCTAGAAAGGTTAGGGTTAGTTTTATAAAAATTTGGGCCAAACTGTGAATAGGCTGAAATGTCTAGGGGGTTAAGTGTAAATTTGCCAACGGTTATGCTTGTTTTAAATTGGGCCATTGGATCTCAAACAGATGACCCTGATTTAAAATAACAAAGGGGTATCTCCTTGTTCTAATCATGGCCATTGGAAATAAAATCAATGGCTGTGATGGGGCCACGTCACCCCGCAGCGGCCAAAGTTGTGTGCGGCGGCCGGAGCCGATGGGGGTGGCAGTGCAATGGCCGGAGTTGGCCGGCGTCGCCCGTTCTTATGGTATGGGCCACTAAACTCGCCAAAAAATGAAGGAAAAAGGAGAGGAGAATAAGGGGAACTCACTGAGAGGTGTCGCAAAGCTAGAAACGAAGCGGAGACTAGACGATGACGGTGAGTGGTGGTGGAACTCGACGTAGCTCGACAGAGTCGTCATCGCGACGGCGTTCCCCCCCCCCCCCCCCCCCCCCCCCCGAGAGATGATGTCCGACGAGCCCCTAGGAACAAGGCGAACACGTTAGATAAGGTTTCGTGGTGAGAAATTGGATGAACCAACGTGAACGGAGCCGCCATTACCGAGCTCAACGGTGACTAGGGTTTGGTTCCTTTAGGAGACGAGTTTCGAAGGGAATCAGCCCAAGATTTATAGGGGAATGGATGCGACATCATTGGGCACTATCCTGTGCTTGATTGAGGAGAAACGACCGACATTGAAGAGGAGGAATGGACGGCGCTGGTGCGTGCGCATTACAGAGGCACGACAGTTCAATGGGGAAGGAGGAGCTGACGGGCGGGGCCCAGTTGCCAGAGAGAGGGAGAGAGGAGGCGTGGGGTGGGCCGGCACAGTGAGGGAGAAGGGAGTCGGGCCGGGGGAGGCAGATTGGGCCCAGGTGAGTTTTTCTTTTCCTTTTTTTTCTTCTATTTAATGGTTTGAAAACAAATTTTCTAACGAATTTAAATTTCAAAAATTTCACACATGCAATACATATGATGCACTTGCCTTATATGATTTTTATACTAAAATAAACTATTTTATAGCTCTCATAAAATTTCAGTTTACATTTTTTTCTCCAAAATATGGGTGTGACAATTCTACCCCCCCCCCCCTAGAAAGGAATCTCGACCTCAAGATTCGGACGACCTAAGAGAAAAGATTGGGAAACTCCGCCTTGAGGTCTTCTTCTCTTTCCCATGTTGCCTCTTCTTCTTAGTGATGTTTCCATTGGACCTTACACATACGAGTAACCTTATTCCTCGTAACTCGTTCTGACATCACAAGAATTTTAACGGATTGTTCTGCATAATTAAGGTCTTCTTACACTTGCACTGCTTTCAATGGCAACTGTTCCTCGGGCACTCTCAAGTATTTCTTCAATTGTAACACATGAAATACGTCATGTACATCTGATAAGTAGGACGGTAACTTGAGCCGATACGCTACTTCTCCTCTTTTCTTCAACACCTTGAAAGGACCAACATAACGGGGTGATAATTTACCCTTCACCTTGAATCGTCTCAATCCTCTCACGGGTGACACCTTGAGATATACAAAATCACCAATCTCAAATGATAGATCACGTCGTCGAGTATCTGCATAACTCTTCTACCTTGATTGAGCTGTCTTTAAATTTTTTCGAATTTCATGCACTTGTCTCTCAGCTTCTCTCAATACTTCCGCCCCAAATACTTGACTCTCTCTAGTTTGATTCCAAAACAAAGGTGTTCTGCACTTCCGCCCATATAATGCTTCAAAAGGAGACATCTTCAAATTGGCTTGGCAACTATTGTTATAGGAAAACTTAGCATATGGTAGATTCTTATCCCAGCTTCTGCTGTTTTTCAAAGCACATGCTCTCAACATGTCTTCAAGAATTTGATTAGTGCACTTTGTTTGGCTGTCGATCCGCGGGTCATAGGCTCAACTAAAATTCAGATGAGTATCCATTGACTCATGCGGCTTTTGCCAGAATCAGGAAGTGAACTGAGTACCTCTATCTGATAATATTGTCTTTGTAACTCCATGCAAACATACAATCCTTGCCATGTACAATTCTGCCAACTGTGAACTAGTATAACTTTCTTTAACTGGAATAAAGTGAGCCACTTTAGTCAAGTGATCCACTACAACCCATATAGAGTCATAACCTGACTGAGTTTTTAGCAACCCCACAATAAAGTCCATACTTATTTCTTCCCATTTCCATTCTGGAATTTTAATTGGTTGAATAACCCTGTTGGTATTTGATGTTCTGCTTTGACCATCTTACATGTGTCACACAGAGCTACATACTCCACCACATCATGTTTCATTCCATGCCACCAATATCGACCCTTAAGATCTTGATACATCTTTGTGCTTCCTGGATGGATACAATACGACGAGTCATGGGCTTCTGTTAGTATCAATTCTCAAATCTCCTTGATATCAGACACACGTATTCTCTTCCCTAGCCATAGGGTTCCATGTTCATATTCTTTAAAGTTTGGAGCTTTTCCTTCCTTCATTTGATGTTTAATCTCTTGGATCTTCTTATCATGATTTTTCCCTTCTCGAATATCGTTCTCCAAAGTAGACTCTACTTCCATGGTCACCACCTTAGTGTTAGTCACAATACTAAGGTTTAGCTTCACAAGTTCCTCACATAACTGTGGTTGTTGACCCTGTAGCATCACATTGTTGCATTGTGCCGACCTATTCAAAACATCTACGACCACATTAGCTTTTCCGGAATCATAATTGGTTCCGACATCAAAATCATTGATAAGCTCCAACCATCTGCGTTGTCTAAGGTTTAGATCTGGTTGAGTGAAAATATACTTCAAACTTTTGTGATCCGTGAAGATTTCAATTCCCTTTCCTATCAAATAATGTCTCCATAGCTTCAATGCATGAACCATGGATGCTAACTCCAGATCATGAGTAGGGTAGTTTTTTTCATAGCTTCTTGAGTTGGTGTGAAGCATAAGCTACCACATGTCCATCTTGCATCAATACACATCTTAGTCCTTGTCCGGATGCATCATAGTAGACTGCAAACTCTTTCAGCATATCTGGCATAACCAACACAAGAGCAGTGGTCAACCTTTTCTTTAGCTCGGCGAAACTGGCTTCACATTCTGGTGTCCATTTTAAAATAGCTCCCTTCTCAAATAACTTGGTTTATGTACGAGATATTTTTGAGAATCTCTCAATAAACCGACGATAATAGTCAGCCATTCCCTAAGAAACTCCTAATTTCCCCCACATTTTATGGGGTTTTCCAATTTAGAACAGTTTTCATTTTGCCCAAGTCTACTGTTATTCCCCCTTGTGATATAACATGTCCCAAAAATGACACCTCTTCAACCAGAACTCACATTTACTAAGCTTTGCATACAATTGATGTTCACGAAGGTTCTGCAGGGCCAACCTTAGGTGTTCCTCATGTTCTTCTTCACTTTTAGAGAATATAATAATATCATCAATGAACACCACTACAAACTTGTCCAAATATTCCACAAATACCTTATTCATAAGGTACATGAAATATGCAAGGGCATTGGTTAATCCGAAGGACATGGTTGTGTACTCATATAGTCCGTATCTTGAGACAAATGCCGTCTTGGATATGTTTGATGGCCGGATCTTCAGTTGGTGATATCCCGAACGCAAATCAATCTTTGAAAACACACAAGCGCCTCTCAACTGGTCAAACAAATCCTCATTCCTTGGTAGAGGATATTTGTTCTTGATGGTCGCTGCGTGGAGAGGACGATAATCCATGCACAATCTCTGAGTGCCATCCTTCTTGGTACAAATATCACAGGAGCTCCCCAGGGTGATGAATTAGGACGAATGTATCCTATTTCTAACAGCTCATTGATATGATTCTTCAATTCTGCCAACTGTTCAACATCCATTCTATATGGTTGCTTATATAATGGAGCTGTTCCTGGTACTAATTCAATGACCAATTCAATTTCTCGGTCAGAGGGCATACCCGATAGTTCTTCAGAAAACACATCTGGAAACTCACAGACAACTTTATCCTCCTCTATTCCCTCAACCTTATTGAGTTGTATCTTTTGAATTGGTGCTTGATCAGGACGAAACTCAAGCTTTGTACCATTCGTATGAGTTAGGCACACCGTTCTGGTAGCACAGTGGATCACGCCTTTGTACTTGGCCAACCAATCCATTCCCAAAATAATATCTATCCCTTGTGATTTCAGCACAATAAGGTTTGCTAAGAAAGCTACCCCCAATGCTTATGCTCACATTAGGGCATACTTGCCTTGTAAACATCTCTCCTCCGGGAGAGTTGACTATTAACACTTGAGTCATTAGTGTAACGGTCATACCATGTCTTCTTATGAATTCTTTGGCTATGAATAAATGTGTAGCACCAGAGTCGAACAATACTGTAGAAGAGTGGGAATCAGCGGAGAACATACCAATCATCACATCTGATGCGTCTTGAGCTTCCTCCAAAGCAACATGGTTGACCCGACGTTTGGATGGCTTCTGTGGCGGTGCTTTCTTCGGACACTGGTTAGAATAGTGACCCTTCTCATCACAGATATAGCAGGCTCCTCGAGTGCTGGTATCTGGAGTTTTGTTTCTCTGTTGGTTCTGCTGCGGCTGCCCAAGTGGACGAGGAGTTGAAAACAATGGGTGCTGTTAATACATTTTGGGACGCTGTGGTTGCATCTGTTGGTACTGTTGGTGAGCATATGGTGCCTGAGGCCTGAATGTAGAGTGTTGGAGTACCGCTGCCCTTGATTAGTACCCATGGAACAACTCAAGTGTCCCGATTGTTGTGGGTTAAAGCGAGGGCGGTTGTTGCTGATCGGGGATTGTTCCATCGTCATCTTCCGCAAGTGATCTTCTCCATCACACTCCTTCTCCTTTCTTTCCACAGTTAAAGCCTTTTCCACCAAATGTTGAAAGTTAGCATAGTCACTACATGACATCATCAATTGTACCTCCTTATCCAACCTGTCCTTGAAACAAAATTGCTTCTTTGCATTAGTGTCCACATCTCCAGGGGCATATCGAGACAACTGTGTAAACTTATTCAAATATCCCCGCACGTTCATATTTCCTTGCTTTAGTGCGAGCAACAACAAACACTTTGCTTGAATCTCTCCCTCTGACACATGATGATTGCGGAAATTCTGTTTGAATTCCCACTATGTAATGTTTTCTGGATTAGAATGGGCTGCTGTGTAAGTAGTCCACCAATCAGCTGCAGGTCCAAAGAGATGGTGTGACGCCAGTAATACCCTTTCCCTTCCTTCACATTGAATAATCCTTAGCTTGTTCTCAATCATCTTTATCCAATCATCTGCATCCATAGGCTCCTCCGCATTTGAAAAGCGTGGAGGTTGAGTATTCATAAAGTCCCTCATACAAGATCCTGGGGGTGGTGGTGGTGGAGGTGGCAGTGGAGGTGCTTGTTGAGCCTGCATGTTGTTCACAATCTGCGTCAGGTTTTGCATCATTTGCATTTGCATCGCCATCATTTGTTGCATTTGACTTGCTGCTGGTGCTCCACGGGCACCCCTTCCATTCCACTGTGGTATCAGAATCCATTCCATCCGGCGTAAGCATCTGGATAATTCCAGCCATCCTCATCATTGTTACGGGGTACACCACGACCACATCCTCTCCCTCTGCCCACCACTTGAAGTTATGGTGTTTTTTTAGAACAAAAATATAAGAGAGTAACTATCCTATACAACTTCCCACTTTATGCATCAATGAGGAATATGAGCACTGAAAATTATTTTATTGAAGCACACTCAAACTTAGGTAAACAAGTTCTCATAAACAAAGTCATACAACTCAAGAGTGCAAAATACGTCACTACTGGCTCTTATTACAATAATTGGGTAGGTGCCTAATCTTGAGCTGCATGGTAAAGTCGAGGGCTACTCTCGCTCCTCAGGATCCTCCTCAGGGTCTTCATCAAGATCATCATCATCGTCTTTAGGGTTGCTTCCAGTGGACTCGTTGCCGTGCGACGGTAAGTTAGCGAGCGGTTGTGACACAGAAGGCTCCTCAGAGGGTGGCTCCTCATCTGAAGTCTCATTTAGTGAAGGTGACCCATCTCGGCCTACAACATGGTCCGGAGAGTCCGAGATCCATGTTGATGTGTCAGTAGATCGTCGTCTAGCTCCTCGTCGGTGATACGACAATACCTTCTGACCATCTTCTCGTAATGCGCGGCAAGGTCACGTGAATCTTGTATTTCTTGTTGTGCCTTCTAAAGTCGGACGTTAAGATGCTCCACATCATCCACCGCCCGCTAAGATTGCGAAGGGTCAAGAGGTCCCTCTACATGCCTGGTGACAAAGTTGGCCGTACCACTTGGACGCTGTGGTGTGAATGCATGCATTGCGTTCTCCAGTTGGAATCGATATGGACGACACCAGAAAGTGACTGCTTCCCAGCTAGCATCTTGCTTCGCGTATTGACAGAAGCTCCTCCATCCAGAACTATGGTGTATCTCGAGTAGCTCATCACCATAGGATATGAAGATCTTGCAAGACCATTCCATTCTATAAGGGTGTTGCACCCCAATGGAGTGATAGGAGAGCGAGAGCCTCCGTGCCTCTAGCCTGCAGCACAAAGCACATCTTGGAGTCGAAGTCGTAGGCGTCTTGCGGCCCTTCTATCAGTGTGAGTCACCATGGCGCGACGGGGGTTGTTGAGTGTGGAGCGATGGGCAGCAAGTCTGCAACGAGGAACACGTCCCCCGTTTGGATTACGGGCAGTGGTCTTGTAGCGGGCCATCTACAATTTTTGAAACAGGAGAGTGTTAGTAATAAAACAAATTAAGGAGTAAATAAAACAAGTAACAACGTATAGAATACAAAGAAATTTTCACAATTAATTGACTTTAAAAATAGTAGGGTCCTTAAATCGTCCTTTTCCATCTAGCCTTACGTCCTACGGGCAACACGGCCCTGATACCACTTTGTCACACCTAGTTTTAAGAAGTTGACCAGATGCACTCCATATGTATGCTAGGATCAGTTAAATCATACATATGGTGACGAAAGTGAAATACCAGTAAATAGTATCATGTTTCGAGTACAACAAATTATTACACAAATGACCTTCCAGGTCTAAAAGAAAAGTACATAAGCAGCGGAAAAACACATAAAAGGGCTCCAAGCATAGGCATTGCATGGGGGATACGCCAACCTAAATCATCTCGTCTGGATCTCCATAGAAGTCCTTGTCCTCCACCTCTTTGTCTTCATAGACTAGAGGAAAAGATATGCAACTAACAAGTTTGAGTACCAACGGTACTCAGCAAGTGGGGAAGTTTATGCCATGAGGTTCATAATAAGGAAGGCAAATATTATTAAAGCACTATAGCAGTTACAAGCTATCCTTATTGTTGTTAAGCACCTACATCTAGGTGAATTCCGCCCATAAACCCCAAAGTGACCAGATAATGCCCTACCGACCCCATTCACCATTTGACCATATGTGTGCTTATTATGAACTTGGTCCCAAGCGCTCGTGTCCATGAGCACGGCTGCCTAGACAGTTTGACAAAACTCTGCAGAGTGTGTATCCTTTACCCACAGTTCGTGATTTCATCCACTGTTGCCTAGTAGACTAGATAAACCTCCCCGTGGCCCGTAGTAGCTAGTCACATTACACACTTCCAAAGGTGTGTGGCCAGGAGATCACTACGAGGTCTTTCCGATGGTTCTCCCGACTTGCATTGATAGTTTGAGGTTTCATTGATCCAACACCTGGAGTCTATTTTCCCTCTACCAGGAGAAGCCCCCTCTTGAGCCATGCGGATCCCAAGTCAGTAATCTGAACCAATTCCCAGCTTGTTCGATTACCAACGCTACACCGAGAGAGACCAAATTACTAAACCAAGTGGTCCCATATACAACCATGTGGCAATATTGTATGGCTTATCAACTTCCTCCATAACCTGGTCCTTAGAATCCGATAGGTGTCAAACCTCAAACCACTGTTTTGTGCACGCATGCACCATACCATTCAACACCTCCTATCAGATTCCTATCAACTACTTTCATTATTGCCAACAACTCATGAATCATAATGAATCAAATATAACATGTAGACAAATTGCTCATATTCAATTAAGCATGGCTAAGCGTGAACTAGTTAATAATAATCCACCCAAACCCTGGTGACAAGAAATATTGTAGAAAAATCTAAGGAAAACATAACATAGGATTCAAGTTTGAATTTAGCATGCATCTAACTAAAACTTAACAAAAGGGTGCAAGATGGTCAAGGACACTTTGCCTCCGGAGTAGGGTTGGTGATCGACAGTAAACTGGTGCTCTTGAAGGTTGAAAGTCGGTTCTAGTCCCGACTCTAGATACGACGTTGCACATAAAATGATAACATACAATAAGAACAATCACAAATTGCATACATCACAATTACAAAAACGTAAAATCCTATGCATTTATAATTTTATGTATAATTTAAATCATAGGCATAAATTATTTAGTATTGAGAATTTAGAGTTAAATGATATAATTTGAGTAAATACACTTTTAGTAAATTTTATACAAATTTTATATTTATTTGAAACCTAATATTATTTACTAGAATTTTTTCACCTTCAAAAATATGCTTAAAATAGATTCCCAACATAAAATATGCATTTTTCAATTTTTACACCATTTTGACATTTATATTTTATGTGCAAATTAATTTCTATAATTTAAATACACTTACAAAGCATTTTATGCATAAATCAGCAATTTAATTAAGTTATTAAATTAATACAAAGCTTAATATTAATTAAAACATTTATTGGAGTGTTTTGTAATATTTTATAGAAACTATGGACTTTTATTTAATTTCTGATATTTTCAAGGGCTTTTCTATAAAAATAGAATTAATGCAGAGGTTAAAAATTATTTTTATAAAGTATAGGGGTTATTTTATAATTTTCTAGTATTTAACTTGCTATTTTCTAATGTTCCAGGTGCTTTCTATCAATTTTTACTTTATTATTTATTCACAACATAATTTCCAGAAAGGTTAGGGTTAGTTTTATAAAAATTTGTGCCAAACTGTGAATAGGCTAAAATGTCCAGGGGGTTAAGTTTAAATTTGCCAACAGTTATGTGAGTTTTAAATTGGGTCGCTGGATCCCAAACGGATAACCCAGATTTAAAATAACGAAGGGTTATCTCCTTGTTCTAATCATGGCCTTTTGAAATAAAATCGATGGTCATGATGGGGCCACGTCACCCCGCGGCGGCCAAAGTGGCGCGAGGCAACAGGAGCCGATGGGGGTGGCGGCGCCATGGCTGGAGTTGGCCGGCGTCGCCCGTTCTTACGGTACGGGCCACTAAACTTGTCGAAAAATGAAGGAAACAAGAGAGGAGGAGAAGGGGAACTGACTCAGATGTGTCGCAAAGCCGGAAACGAAGTAGAGACTAGACGGCGACGATGAGTGGAGGCGGAACTCGGCGGCGCTCGACGGAGTCGGCGTCGTGACGACGTTCCCCCCGAGAGATGATGTCCGGCGAGCCCCTAAGAACACGGCAAACATGTTAGACAAGGTTTCATGGTGAAAAATTGGATGAACCAACGGGAACGGAGGTAGTATTACCGAGCTCGACGGTGACTAGGGTTTGTTGCCTCGGGGAGACGAGTTTCGAAGGGAATCGGCCCGGGATTTATAGGAGAATGGAGGAGTAAAGTATGGCAAGATCATTGGGCACTATCTCGTGCATGATTGAGGGGAAACGACCAACATTGAAGAGGAGGAATTGGCAGCGCTGCGTGTGCGTTATAGAGGTGCAACAGTTCGATTGGGAAGGAGGAGCTAACGGGTGGGGCCCTGTCGCCAGAGAGAGGGAGAGAGGAGGCGCGGGGCGGGTCGGCGCAGTGAGGGAGAAGGGAGCTGGGCCTTGGGAGGCGGATTGGGCCCAGGTGAGTTTTTCTTTTCCTTTTTTTGTTTTTGTTTTTCTTCTGTTTTTATGGTTTGAATTTTAAAACAAAATTTCTAATGAATTTAAATTTCAAAAATTTCACACATGCAATACATATGATGCACTTGCCTTATATGATTTTTATACCAAAATAAATTATTTTTTAGCTCTCATAAAATTTCATTTTACATTTTTTTGTTCTCCAAAAGATGGGTGTTACAAACAGCCACACCCTTAACAAGGGTTGTGACAATTTGGTATCAGAAGTCAGCAACGAAGCATTGGGCGACAAGAACGACAAACGCTTCAAGTGATCCAATATCAGATCAGGAAACTCTTCTTCATGATCAGTGACCTCACCACGTAGATGCAGTAATTAGAGGCCATCCCAGCAATCAAGGATGATCTACACAATGTCAAGGAGCAGCTTGCTCCACACAACATCTCAATATCACGCATGGAGCATGGCAGCAGCACAAAGCTAGAAGAAAAAGGCAAAAGCAACCTCACTGATGAGATTCCAAAAGAGGAGAAGATCACTAACAGCAACAAGATCAATGGTGATAATGAGGACCAGTCCACCAATGAAGACGAGACTCTCCCACATAAAACAGGGAAGAAACATGAAGGGGCAGCGGACCTATGGTACTATCGCCTTGCAAGAGAACATGGGGAGCCAAGCTAGGCAAAATTCACTTCTCTTGTCAATCAACGCTTTGACCCTCCACTTAGATCTAATACCATAGGCGATCTAGCAAAATTCAGTCAAGAAGGCTCAGTGGCAGAATACAAGGAAATATTCCTACAGCTATTATGTCACTGCGATTCTGTGAAGGACACTAGAAGAAGGTATGAGCCTTGCACGTGCTTTTGAACATCACAACACCCTAGTTTCAGAAAAGAAATAAATAACAGCATGCTTGCAGATAGCTTTCGACAGGATGTAACACCCGTTATCTCCCCTTCTCTCTCTCTGCATGCGGGCCCCAACTGTCATCCCTTTCTTCCTCCAACCGCACGCCTTGCGGGTATTTCATCGAACACATCACGTGCAAGCCGCATTGCGACAACCGCCACACCGATTCTTGCCCATCCCGTGCCCCTTCCCACATCACCTACATTCCTTGGCAACCGCACAACACCAAGCACATGTCCTCCTTCAAATACTCGTTCCCTCCTCTTCCCTCATTCTCTCCACCCCGAAATCTAGCCACCACCATTGGCGTCGTTGTTCCCGACGGTTCACCCGTTATTTCTCTGTTTTGTTGTGCCTCCCATGCTCGCCGTGCCCCAGAACATGCCCCGGGCAAGGAGGCGCAGAAGAATCTCCACCGCGGCGCCACGGCGACGTCCACCCTAGTACTCATCGGTCTCCAACGTTGCTGCTCCTATTCCGCACTATTTCGGACCCCTAAACCCTCCTAGGTGAGTACTCAGTGCCCCTCTCCTTCATTTTTGACGATCAGAGCCACGGATTAGGCCCTTAGGCGTGCTCCCGCGAGCTCACCACGCCATCTATGGTGGTACAACCATGTTGGCTGGAGGTTGAAGAAGGCCAAGGCTTCATTTTGTCCCCAACCATCGGATCCTCCATCAAGGGCCACGATTAGATCTATCCCATACCCCTTCGTTCATAAAATCCTAGCCACCCACTTTAAATCCAACGATCCTCATTATTTTGCAGCACACCCCTTCGTATTTTTGCAGTCTAGCCCCTGGAATCTTTCGGACTAACCCCTGAACATTATTTTAATACCATTTAAGTTTCTGTATTAACAATTTAAACCTTAAGTTTCTATGGAATTATGTTAAATTGAAGAAATAATGATTTAGGCCCCTGAAATTTAATTTAATTGGTGAATTAGCCTCTGATCAATAATAGAAATAATATTTAAACCCTGAAATTAATATTTAATTGCTGAATATTATTTAAAAATGCATTTAGAGGTGGAAAATATTTATAAATGGTAAAATAAATATAGAAAATAGTAGAAAATTAGTATTAAATCTTTTTAGGCTGAAATAAAATTGTATATGTATATAAAATATATTTTGACCATTGAAAAACTTAATAAAAATGTTTTTTAGCCATAAATAAATACTAAAAATGGATAATAAATATGGAAATAGTACGAAAAATTATTTATAAAATCTTTTATGCTGAAATAAAATTTATAAAACGCATATAAATTATATTTTGGCTATAGAAAACGCATTAAAAATGTTTTTAGCTTGTAAATAAATACTAAAATGGAAAATAAATGGTAAATGCATTTCTTTGGCTATGAAAAATAATAAATACTTCGTAGGGATATATATTAGTGTAGGATTTTATGCTTATGAGTATGTTTTGGTGTATTGTTCTTGAGTGTTTTTATTTTTCTTTTATCGGTAGTTTATACGCATTTGTATCTCGATCAAGAAGCAACACGAAGACTCCGAAGATCAAGATTTCATCAAGAAGAACTGAGCAACTATTTATACAAAGGCAAGTGTCCTTGACCATCTTGTGCCATTTTAGGAATTATAATTAGTTGCATGCTTAATTAATGTGAATCCTATTTTATTTACCGTTCCATATAATTCCTTGTCGCTCGGGTTGAATTGGGTGGTTTTGGGTATTTCAATCACGCTTAGCCATGCTTAGTAGTTGGGATGGAAATCTGGACACATGATTATATTATTAATTATGATCATTATGCTACATTGGAAATGATAAAGTAATTGGTATGAATCTGGCGGTTGGATGGTTTGGTATGGTGCAGTTCGCATGAGACTCGGGATTGAGTTTGACACTACCGGATTCTAAGGACCGGTTTATGAATGAAGCCACTAAGCTTTATAGTACCACCACGAGACTGAGATGGGGCAGCTTGGTCAATTAATTAGGTTTCTCCCGATGAAATGCTAGTAGTTGGATGGTGCGGGGAATGATGCAGGGGTACTTCTCTGGGAACCGCAAGGCTCAAGAGGGGGCTCTGAGGCGGAGGGTTACTCCAGAAATGCCTCAGTGGTGGAAACCTTAGAGGGCTAGCACTAGTCGGGAGTACCTTTGTAAAGACCATGTAGTGATCTCCTGGCCACGCACCTATGGAAGTGTGAAATGTGGTTGGCCGCCACTGGCATTAGGGAGGTTTACTCAGTCCACCTGGCAACATGGGATGAAATCACTGCTTGTGGGTAAAGGGTACACTCTGCAGAGATTTGGTAAAACTGTCATGACAGTCGTGCTCACGGACAAGAGCGGCTTGGTGTCCAATTCATAATTAGACGATGGTTGGGATGATGGTTGAGATGATGGTTTGGGAATGATGTTGGTATTGATTCATTATTATTTTTATTCTATAATAATTGGGAATATACACCTAGATGTAGGTGCTAATGAAAGCTAAGGATAGGTTTAATGCATAGTGCTTAAACAATTATCAGCCTTTCCTTTTTGATTGGCCTTCATGTCATTTATTTCCCACAGTTGCTGAGTACCACGGGATGGTACTCACACTTGCTTTGTTGTACTTTTTTTTTATAAACGCTGCTCAGTGAAGAGAAGATTCAACGACGGCAAGTTTCCATTGAAGACGGTGTGTAGAAGGTCGCGTTGCTACCAGTCGATTTGCTTGTGGTTGCTATAGAGTTTTTCCTCTTCCGCTGCTATTCAAAACTCTTTTGAAAGGTATAAATGTTGTTTTCATGCGATATAGAACTGTTTATCACTACTTGTCGTACATGTATGGTGAAACTGATCCTGGTATACATGTATTTTGCAGCTGGTTTTATTTCTAATAAAACCGGGTGTGACATGGGAATATACACCTAGATGTAGGTGCTAATGAAAGCTAAGGATAGGTTTAATGCATAGTGCTTAAACAATTATTAGCCTTTCCTTTTTGATTGGCCTTCATGTCATTTATTTCCCACACTTGCTGAGTACCACGGGATGGTACTCACACTTGCTTTGTTGTACTTTTTTTATAAACGCTGCTCAGTGAAGAGAAGATTCAACGACGACAAGTTTCCATTGAAGACGGTGTGTAGAAGGTTGCGTTGCTGCCAGTCGATTTGCTTGTGGTTGCTATAGAGTTTTTCCTCTTCCGCTGCTATTCAAAACTCTTTTGAAAGGTATAAATGTTGTTTTCATGCGATATAGAACTGTTTATCACTACTTGTCGTACATGTATGGTGAAACTGATCCTGGTATACATGTATTTTGCAGCTGGTTTTATTTCTAATAAAACCGGGTGTGACACAGGAGCTCCTCGACGTGTCAAAGTCTTAACCAACGAAGAGATGGTTGAATGTAGAGAAAACGACTATGCTTCAATTGTGATGAAAAATTTTCTATGGAGGATAAGAAGTGTCCAAGACTTTTCCATCTAGCCCTTGTGTATGATAGTGGTGGCACATATATGCTCAATGAAGATGAAGGTCCATAATCAAGCAGGGGTGGGGGTGGAGGTGGGGTGGGAGGGGATGTCACGGGCCAATGTTGGTATATTAGGATTAGATGGAATAAAAGCTGGACTGAATAACAGTCCTAGCCGAGTCAGGGTTTAACCGTATAAAGATAGAAGGTCAGATTATTTTTAGAGATAAGAGTTCAGTTTGATACAGTCCTGATTGGTTAAAAATCCGTTACTAACAGATTTAGTAGAGTCAATGTCTGTTTTGGAGTCAAGACAGAATCTGTTTTTGGACTCCACGGTCAGGTTATATAAACCACCGATCCCCATGAATTATAAAACATAGTTTAAGAAGAAAAGAGAGATTTATCTCACATATCCCCTGCTCTGACCTTCGGCGCTGCAGCAACGGCGCCGGCGGCCAGGAGGAGGGTTTGGCAAGTACCAGCAAGCCATTCTTATCACCTACGATCCTGCAACAAGGACAGCCACACCCTTAACAAGGGTTGTGACATGCTGTGACATATTTTCTCTTACGATTAAATGACAAGTGAACAGCTGATGTCAAAGCAGAAGATGAGAAATGCACCACGCCATCCATAAAACAAATATTTTGAAATAAATTTGTTCTGCGGGTTGATGTTGTGACCTTCTGAACCCAAAACAAATGAGAATAGACTGTTTACCCAGCTCTGCATCCCAGTAAACCAATACATTATCAAAATAGTGCACAAGGTGCTAATTGTTAAGCTACTATGTGCTGACCGGTTGTACCCAAAAGTTTAAGCTGATGGGGAAGGGTAGGCACAATTCACTTATACACTCCAACACTCCCCCTCACGTGAGGCTCTCTCGGGCCTCTAACATGGAAAATAGGAGTGGACTTGCATCCGCCAGGATTCGAACTCGAGATCTCTGGCTCTGATACAATGTTAAGCTACTACGCGCTGACCGATTGCATCCAAAAGCTTGAGCTGATGAGGAAAGATAGGTAATTCACTTATAGACTCCAACACTAATGATAGCTGGACAACAAACAACAATATTACATGAAGAAAGACAAAAGAACCAAAACTAAAGATAGCTGTAAATCATCATTTCCTTATATAATCGTTTCCACCTAACAGTCTTGTCTCTTAAAAAGACTGCCGTATTTCAAACAAAATAAAACTGCATCATCTAGTACAACATTCCTGTGGCTTTCACTACTACAAAAATCATTTTTATAGGCGCCTCAATTTTTCAAACACAGGCGGTCCTTAAAAATATGCGACTGTGATGATGAATGATATATAACCGCCTGTGATGAAAGAACAACACAGGCGGATTTTAAAAAACAACCGCCTGGGTAAATACTCGATCTTCTCAGGCGGTTATTACTTAAGAACCACCTGCAATAAAATAACATCACAGGTGGATTTTAAGAAACAACCGTCTGGGTAAATACATGATCTTCACTGTCGGTTCTTAATTAATAACCGTCTGTAATGTAATGAACTTCACATGCGGTTCTTTATTAACAACGACCTGAGAAGATCATGCATTTTCACCGACGATCATTGTTTAAGAACCGTATGTAGTTGTTCAATTCTCACAAGCGGTTTTCATTGAAATTACAGGGATGTAGTCGTTGCAATTATCACAACCGTATGTAGTCGTTGCAGGGAAAGTTGAATCAGGAAAAAAACATAGATGAGCAGATACTAGTACAGTAATGCATTATAGGAAATGCTCGATCACCAGTTAGGCTGGCTTAATTGTGATAATACACCATTAGAGGCTTTACAGTTGTTCAAAGATAACATCTTTGCACACCGAGCACAAGTTTAAGTGAGCCTCTCTCTGTAACAGCTGCAAACAACGACAATGAAGCGCCCTGTCAAGTAGAAAACAAAAATAATGCTACATTCATTGTAGATCGACGATGAAGCTCCCATCGATCAATCTAAATTCTACCATCCTGCTTGCTCCAGAACACGTCTCTTATATTCTGCTAGATCCTAAAAATATTGACATTATTTAAATTAACAAATTTCGAAGGAGGAATGAAAACCTACATTTGTCACTAAGTCAAAGTGTCATCTAACCTTGATAAGTAGATTATAGCAATCATTTTCAACATCGGGCACATTTGGCTAATGCAGCAAACGCTGAACTTCAAGTAGTATAGTTTTGATTGTAAAAGCACTGCACCACCCCTACGAAATATAATTTAAGCAATATAAGAAACCAGTTCAAATAAGTTCTACAACAATTAAGTATTAATTACATGAGCAAAATAGGTCTATCTTACAGTATCTTGATCAAGAATCCCGATGCAGAGTGCTCCCGAATGATGGACATTTGGATGGAAGAACCCACTTGGAAAGGCGCATCTTGGAGGCACTAAGGGATAGTCCTCAGAGAAGGAGATTGTCAGAGGGTAGTAACCATCTTCCCATTCAGTCTGCAAAAGAAATTTATTAATATGAGGACGATGGTTGAACTTATATTGTGCTTGTTCTTCATGACATACCCCTTCTTTGCCGGGGACGATGCACTGCCGCTTCAATAAATCTCCCGATTCAGGCTTCGCCGAGAAACCCTAAGCAGAGAAATTGAAAATACCAAAAACAAACAAGACGGAAAAACAAACTACAATTAAGTTCATCAGTCCATTACAGATACATATGCATATACAACCATGAGACTGGTGTTCCATATGTACATACATGGGGATGGTTCTTGCGCCACGCCAAACGCAACTCCTTCAATCGGCTACACGCCCGAGACATCAATATCTAAAAGACCAAACTTCCAAATTATTGAGTCCAAACGCATATGTACACAAATGCAAAAGGATACAATCTATATACCAACATACAAAATTGGCAGCTTATGAAAATATACAAAGAAAAAGGTAGCATGCAATGCATAGTGAGGAAACTATGAGAATTTACTTAGGTACCTCGTGGTGCGATGTGGGACTGGGCAGAGGTGTGCCTCCGCGGGGTCTTTATACAGGTGTCAGTTTTTCATAGGCGGTTTTTAAATTTTTCACAGGCGGTTGGTACTTAATAACCGCCTGAGAAGATGTTTATCTCAGGCGGGTTTTACTTACTAACTGCCTCTGATGCTGCTAAGCTCCTGTCAAGCTAATCCCTGCATAGGAAGCTATTGTACATGCAAGTAACACCCGTGACTCATCATTTGAATTGTTGAAAGCATCAATTTGAAGCCTGGAGATCCTTGGAAGGATTTCCATCCATTTGAATGATTTCTTTCCCTCCTGTCCATTTGAAAACTTAGGAAGATGCTCCTTTCTCAGTTTTAATGCCTATATATATTGACTAAAAATCAGTACCCACTTTCTTAGTGCTTCATACAAGCGAGTAAGCGAACAACTTCAATCACAAATCTTGTTTTTACACTTTCATAGGGATTTAACCTTAATCTTTCAAGCATAGATTTATCAAATAAGTGAAGCTTCCTTATCACACATGTTAATGGCAGTTATAAGTGAAGGATGTGTTGAAGCCAACGAAATCTGAATCGGAATGAAGATAAAGAGATCCTGTATATGAGTGGCAATGTCCGGGTTAAACAGCGTGAAGGCTGTCATCATAGCTTCATGTTGTCTAACCTGGACATTGTCAATCATATGCAGCATCTCTTTGTCTTCAGTCCCGTTGAGATTTCGTTAGCTTCGACACACCCTTCCCTTGTAACTACCATTAACATGTCTCATGAGGAAGCTTCAATTATTGATAAATCCATGCTTGAAAGATTAAGGTCAAATTCCTATGAAAATGTAAAAACAAGATTTGTGATTGAAGTTGTACGTTTCATCGCTTTTGTAAAGCACTAAGAGAGATGGTACTGATTTGTAGTCAATATATTTAGCCATTAGAACTGATAAAGTAGCATCTTCGTAAGTTACCAAAATGGAGAGAAGAGAAAGAAATCTTGCAGGGCTTGTTTGGGTGTACTCCTATCCAAACAAGCCCTCAAATGGATGGGAAGTATCGTCAAACTTCAATTGAAGCTTTTAACAATCCAAATGATGAGTCTCGCGGGTGTTACTTGCATCTACAAGAGCTTGCTGTGAAGGGATTAGCTTGACAGGAGCTCAAAACAGAAGCTGAATTTAATAATGTTCAAAACATGCTATCTAAAGCTGAAATATAATATTGTTCTAAGTTGATTTCAGAAGATACAAATATATACAATATATATCATCTCGCATTGATATATACATTTTTTCCAGCATTGACATCTTCTCACATATAGGGTTTCAAATTCTTTTTAATGCTTCTCTCTACGCGCTTGATGTTTTCTGGTTTGGTGGAAAGGTACATCTCTTCATACTGATTATATTCCTCTTCATTATCTCCCACATTCTCAACACCAACAATATTTTGCTTTCCGGAAACAACTACGTGCATCTTCTCAGTTTCTGGATCTTGAACATAAAAAACTTGTGCAATATTATCAGCGAGAACCCACAGGTCTACCAGTTTCAGCCCGTAATTGTCCACTTTCACACCATCAGGATGTTTGACCCATTGGCACTTAAATACGGGCATTACCATTCTTTCGCCATAATCGAGTGAAAGTGCATCTAGGTTCCCCGTGGGTTTTGGATGATTGATGACGACAATTAAGTCGCTAATGAGCTCAAGTGATCTTAGCACAGGTGTGGACTCGATCGAAGACACAAACCCTCAAAAAGGAAAAGGAAGGAAACGGAGTCAACTCGAAGCGTAGAAACTAGAGTTTCTAGCGTGTTGAGTTAGACTAGCCGTAGAAATAGGAGGGTGCGTGTGTAAAGTGCATTGAGATCAAGTTTGGGAGCTCAAAGTGGTTTAGAGGTCAAACCCCTTGAGAGAAAAGAGTGGATAAGTAGTCTGGCAGTAGGGCCGGACTAGTCCGTGCAGGTGGCCGGACTAGTCCGCCCCTGCCCGGTCAAGTTCGTTTTTGGCCGGACCAGAAGGGTCTGACTGAGATCAGACTAGTCCGTTTGCGGCCGGACTAGTCCGAGTAGCAGTGAGTGGGTTTTGGGGACTAAGTCTCAAAACCACGGACTTGTCCGTTTGAGTCCGGACCAAGAGGTCCTGAGTGAGAACGGACTAGTCCGCCCGTGGGGCCGGACTAGTCCGGGTTGGCGAGTTGAAGGTGCTTCTGTGACTAAGTCTGGGAGGAGGACCGGACTAGTCCGCCCTTGGGGCCGGACTAGTCCGTGGTCCTCAGACTAGTCCGTTTTCACACGGAGCAAAAGGCTCTGTGTGAGATCGGACTAGTCCGGTGGTGACCGGACTAGTCCGTTGTTGAAGTGACCGTTTGAATTTGAAGTTTGGCGGGTAGTGTGACGATAGCGTGTCAGCTGTCGGGGCCTGACAAGAGGTCAGTGGTCCCCTAGGCCGGACTAGTCCGCCCTTCTGCTGAAGTCAGCAGTATGGGCTTGGGACCTCTATAAATAGAGGTCCCCTGGGTTCTTTTGAACCAACTCTTGAACTGACTTGAACCCTAGCGCCGCCACAGCCAACTTGGAGCACTCTTGAGCCTCTTTCTTGCCAACTTTCCCTCTAAAACAAATTCTTGAGTGGATTAGTGTTTAGTGAGGTGGAGAAGAGGAAGAACATCGCTCTTGTGCTCCCGGTTTGATCTCTTGCACTCATTGAGTCTTTGTGAGCTGTGTGTTGAGTGTGTTTTGCGTTGTTGATCATCTTTGTGGTGTGGGAGCCTCAGATTGTGAGAAGCCCCAATGAATCTTGTATTCACACTTTGAGATAGTGGAGAACCAAGTTAGGCCCGTGCGGTAAACTTGATGAGGGAAGGGTTGGTGAACCCGGTCCTTTGTGGACTCCTCAACGGGGAGTAGATTCTTGTGTGGAATCGAACCTCGGGATAAAATCCTTGTGTCTCCGTGTTCTTCGCATCTTTTTATTGCATACTTCGTCCTAGGGTTGCTAGTCTTGTCGTGTGCTTCACTTTGCTATAACCTAGTTGAAACTTGACTTACTCTTGTGTTGGTAGTTTCTAAACTTGTCATAAACATATCCTCACTTGTAGCGTCGAGAAAATCCCCCTAAAACTTGCTAGAAACACTTTTTAGGGTTCTTCACGCAGGCTGACCGGACTAGTCCGCCCCTAGACCGGACTAGTCCGCCCCCTTTGATTTAACCTCGTTTTATTAAGTCATTTGCAGGTCGATTAGCCTATTCACCCCCCTCTAGGCAACTTTCAATTGGTATCAGAGCAGGACTCTCCGCCAACAACCACTACCTCTCCATCCCATTGAGGAAACCTCCCCAATTCGATGGAACTGATTACGGGATGTGGAAACATAATATGAAGATCCACCTCGTGTCACTCAACCCAGCATTGTGGCAAATTTTCATGACCGGGGTGGAGATCCCGAAGGATGAGGACAACATCACGCAAGAACAAGGCATCCTCATCCACCGCAACGCTCAAGCTGCGGGTGTGATTATCTCATCTCTCTCAAGAGATGAGTTCAACCGCGTCGATGGCCTTGAGGTGGCCAAAGACATATGGAACACCCTCAAGACAGCACATGAAGGGAATCGGGTGGTCAAGGAGGCCAAGATCAAGCTCATCGAAGGAGAGCTTGGGAGATTCGCCATCTTGGATGGTGAATCCCCCCAAGACATGTACAACCGGTTGAAGGTACTTATCAACAAGAGCCGATCATATGGCTGCACCAAGTGGACCGACCACGAGGTTGTGAAGAGGATGATCCGGGCATTCATGCCTAGGAACGTCGCTCTTTGCTCCATGATTCGAGAAAGCCTGGGGTTCAATCAAATGACCCCGGAGGAGGTCCTATGTAGGATCATCAACCACGAGATCATGGAGAAGGAGGCGCTCTTCTACAACGACCTTCAGAAGTTCACCGCCTCCAAGATGAAGAACGTTGCACTCAAGGCAACACCCTCTTTAAAGGAGCAAGAGGAAAGTGATGAGGAGAGCCTCAACACCGATGAGGAAGAGGCCTTCTTCATCAACAAATTCAGGAGAATGATGAGGAGGAAGAAAGGTGGATACAACCATGAGGGCAAAGGGAAGGAAAGAGCAAGGCCCAAATCAAAAAGGTCTTGCTACAATTGTGGCGAGTATGGGCACTTCATCGCTGATTTCCCACATGAAGAAGCGAAGAAGAAGAAGGAGGGCAAGCCTCAAGATAAGAAATTCTTTAAGAAGAAGAGTCCCTCCGGAGAAGCCCACTTGGGGAAGGAGTGGGACTCTAACGATGAGTCCTCCTCCGAAGAAGAAGAGGAGAAGATGGCTACCATAGCCATCGGGAGGAGCTCCAAGGGAAGCAAGCTCTTCCCCAACCTCAACGACGACTAAAAACCTACTTGCCTTATGGCAAGGGAGGGAAGGAGAAAGGTAACATCTCATCCCTCCTCCACAACTTCCTCGCAAGACGAATTTGATAGTGCTAGTGAGAATGAACACATGTTTAAGGACCTAAGCAAAAGCACCTTGCGAAGGATGAAATTTCTTATGGATGAGATCTTTGAGAAGGAGGATCTCATCAATAGACAAGAGGACATGCTCATCCTTGAGAAGGAGAGATGTCGAGAGCTTGATGAGCTCCTTGAGCTCGAAAGAGAGAAGAGCAAGGCATTGGAACACGAACTTGCTCTAAGTAAGAAAACGTGTTCAAGTCTTGAGGAGAAAACAATTGAGCTCAAGGATGAACTTGGGAACTTGTCAAAAGTTAACAAAATCCTTGAGACCCAAATTGAGTCCCTTAAGAACAATGTAGCCTCTTCCTCCAAGAGCTCAACCCTCTCAAAGGCCTCATCCAATGCAACTCCGCCTTGCAAGTGCTCTAACTTAATCCTTAAGCTTAAAGATGAACTCAACTCAGCACAAGGCAAGCAAGCACCTAAGAGTGCCATCTTTGACAAGGAGAAGGTGGCGTATGCACGAAGTGCATACACCAACACAAGACTTCCCCATGTCAAGGATGGTCTTGGCTATACTAGAGGTGGAAGGCATAACGCCAAAACCTCCAAGTATGGCAAAGACATGATTGTCTTTGTTAAGGGGAGTTCATCCCCAACTAAAATTGAAAAGAACTCACCCTCTAGCAACAAATTGCCTAAATCTGAATCGCATCCTCTATTTCATGATTTTGATGCATCTTATGTGCTTAAGAGGAACAAACACGACAAAGTGTTTGCTAGATATGTTGGGCCACTCCGCAAGAGCCCCAAGCCTTGCGTGTGGGTGCCCAAATGCCTAACTACTAACGTGAAAGGACCCAACTCCGCTTGGGTACCTAAAAGGAAGGCATAAACTTGTTTTGTAGGCTTACTCCTCCGGTTGATCAAAATGGGTGTTGGATAGCGGATGTACCAACCATATGACCGGAGAGAGGAGCATGTTCATAGAGTATGAGGAGAACGAGGACCCAAGTGAAGGAATCTTCTTTGGGGATAATAGCCAAGGGAAAATCCTTGGTTCCAGTAAAATTGCTATCTCCTCTTCGCATACTTTATCTAATGTTTTGCATGTTGATTCCCTAGACTATAATCTCCTATCCATATCACAGCTTTGTGATAAAGGATATAAGTGTGTTTTTTGTAGTGAGGGTGTGAATGTTCTGAGAGAGGGTAATGACTCAATAGCCTTTGAGGGAGTGCTCAAGGGAAAGCTCTATCTTGTGGACTTTACCACAGATAAGGCTCAACTTGACACATGCTTAATGGCGAAAGCCAACATGGGATGGCTTTGGCATAGAAGACTTGCCCTTGTTGGAATGAGGAACCTTCAAAAGCTCCTTAAAGGAGAGCACGTTCGTGGCCTAAAGGATGTGGTATTTGAAAAGGATAGGCCATGTGGTGCGTGTCAAGCGGGAAAGCAAGTAGGAGCTCAACACCCCTCTAAGAATGTCATGACGACAACTAGACCTTTGGAGTTACTCCATATGGATCTTTTTGGCCCCATTGCTTACATTAGCATCGGTGGCAACAAGTATGGTCTAGTCATCGTTGATGACTTCTCTAGATATACTTGGGTGTTCTTCTTGCATGATAAGAGTGAAACCCCCGGTGTCCTCAAGAAATTCCTAAGGAGAGCTCAAAATGAGTTCACCCTAAGGATAAAGGCTATAAGGAGTGACAATGGCACCGAATTCAAGAACATGCAAGTAGAAGAGTTCCTAGATGAGGAGGGCATCAAGCATGAGTTTTCCGCTCCCTATTCTCCTCAACAAAATGGAATTGCCGAAAGAAAGAATAGGACGCTTATTGAGATGTCAAGGACGATGCTAGATGAGTACAAAACATCGGACCGGTTTTGGGCAGAAGCGGTTAACACCGCTTGCCACGCCGTAAACCGATTGTACCTTCATCGGCTCCTCAAGAAGACTCCTTATGAGCTTCTCGTTGGTAAGAAACCCAATGTTTCTTACTTTCGTGTTTTTGGTAGCAAGTGTTATATCCTCAACAAGAATCCTAGGACTTCGAAGTTTGCTTCAAAGTCCGATGAGGGTTTCTTGCTTGGATATGACTCAAACACTCATGCATACCGTGTGTTCAACAAATCCTCCGGAATTGTTGAAGTAGCACGTGACGTGGTGTTTGACGAAACCAATGGCTCTCAAGTGGAGCAAGTTGATCAACATGCCCTTGATCAAGAGGAACCTCCACTAGAAGCTCTAAGGAGAATGGCACTTGGAAATGTTTGCCCACAAGAACCATCTCAAAGCCCAAGTGACCATCATCATTATGAAGTAGGTCAAACCACCATTGGACAAGTTGGAGATCCACTAGATACTCCCCAAAATGATAATGGGAATGAAGATCAAGGGGGAGGCTTGGATCAAGGGGGAGACCAAAGTGAAGAAGATGAAGCAAGTGATTCAAGAGCTCAACCTCCGCATCCTCGTGTTCATCAAAGTGTTCAACGGGATCATCCCGTTGACAACATTCTAGGAGATATCACAATAGGAGTAACAACACGTTCACGTGTTGCAAACTTTTGTGAGCATTTCTCCTTTGTCTCATCCTTGGAACCCCACAAGGTTGAAGATGCCTTAAGAGATACGGATTGGGTAGTTGCCATGCAAGAGGAGCTCAATAACTTTGAAAGGAACAAGGTTTGGGAGCTTGTCAAGCGCCCACAAGCTAATGTTGTTGGAACCAAGTGGGTGTTCCGCAACAAACAAGATGAGCATGGCGTGGTAACTAGGAACAAGGCACGACTTGTGGCAAAAGGGTACTCACAAGTTGAAGGATTGGATTTTGATCAGACATTTGCCCCCGTAGCTAGGCTTGAGTCAATTCGGATATTACTAGCCTTTGCTACTCATCATGACTTCAAGCTCTACCAAATGGATGTTAAGAGTGCATTCCTTAATGGCCCAATCAAGGAAGAAGTTTATGTAGAGCAACCTCCAGGGTTTGAAGACCAAGACTATCCTAACCATGTTTACAAATTGCGAAAGGCTCTTTATGGCCTCAAGCAAGCTCCTAGAGCTTGGTACGAGTGCCTAAGAGACTTTCTAGTTGAAAATGGTTTTAGGATAGGCAAAGCGGATTATACCCTTTTTACAAAGCACTTCAATGAAGATCTTGTTGTGTGCCAAATATATGTGGATGACATCATATTTGGTTCCACAAATAAGGTGTTTTGTGATGAGTTCTCCAAGATAATGACGGAGAGGTTTGAAATGTCCATGATGGGTGAGTTGAAGTTCTTTCTAGGATTTCAAGTAAAACAACTCAAAGAAGGGACATTCATAAGTCAAACTAAGTATACACAAGATATTCTAAGGAAGTTTGACATGGATAAGGCAAAACCCATCAAAACCCCTATGGGGACAAATGGACACCTAGACCTAAATGAGGACGGTCCAAGTGTGGATCAAAAGTTATATAGGTCTATGATTGGTTCACTTCTCTATCTTTGTGCATCTAGGCCCGATATCATGCTAAGTGTGTGTATGTGTGCTCGCTTTCAAGCGGCACCTAAGGCTTGTCATTTGACCGCCGTTAAAAGGATCTTGAGATATCTAGTACACACACCTTCCCTAGGACTTTGGTACCCCAAAGGATCTAAGTTTAACCTCATTGGATATTCCGATGCGGACTATGCGGGGTGCAAAGTTGATAGGAGGAGCACATCGGGTACATGCCAATTCTTGGGTCGATCTCTAGTGTCTTGGTCCTCCAAGAAGCAAAACTCTATTGCTCTTTCCACCGCCGAAGCGGAATATGTTGCAGCCGGAAGTTGTTGTGCACAACTTCTTTGGATGCGACAAACCCTTAGGGATTATGGGATTAACTTGCGCAACATTCCACTCTTGTGTGACAACGAGAGTGCCATCAAGATAGCCCATAATCCGGTGGAGCACTCTAGGATCAAACACATAGACATTCGACACCATTTCTTGCGAGATCACTCAATGAAGGGAGATATTGTGATTTCTCATGTGAGGACGGAACATCAACTCGCGGATATCTTTACCAAGCCTCTTGATGAGAAGCGTTTCTGTGAGCTAAGAAGTGAGCTCAACATTTTGGATTCTAGGAATGTGGCTTAAATCACATTTCTCACTTTTTGAGCTATATTTCGAAAAACTCTTCTCTATCGTGATTTCTCTTCAAAATCTGTTTGAGAAAACTTTTTCTTGGGATTTGATCATGTTTTTATCACATTCTTTCTTTAATTATCATGTTTGTATTGCTTGCTATCCATAAGGACCAATAGTGTGTGTGCAACTCAAAGACATCGCCTTTCAGCCAAGTCGGACTGGACTAGTCCGCCCCCGTGGACAGACAAGTCCGGGTCCAGACTTGTCCGCGGCTGGTCCGCACACCGGACTAGTCCGCCCTTCAACCGGACAAGTCCGGATCTGGACTAGTCTGGGTCTGGTCCGCGGACCGGACTAGTCCGGCCCCTCAACCGGACTAGTCCGGCCCTTGGGGACTTAAAGCCCCCAGGCGGCCCAGACCTCTCCTCTCCTCCACCTCACTTGACTCTCTCACTTCCACGCGCTAGCAACCGCCCCCCATCAGCGATTTTGCCCTCCAACCTCCAAATCTCGACTCCAATCCACGCATCGGAGTCTTTGGGTGTGAGGGATCACTTCCCCGCGCTCCACATTTGCAATCCATCTCCGATTTCGTCGATTCTAGCGGATTTGAGAAGGTATTCCCTCGTTCTTCAAAAACTAGCCCCATTCTTGATTCTTAAAGTTTTTGATAGGAACACCTTCATTAATGTTGCTCCATATACCCTTGCGATCATAGCCTAGGAGTATTGCGCGCTGATTCGATAATTTTTCGATGAATCGATTAGGGTTAGGGTTCATTCTGCGCAACCCGGACTAGTCCGCCCCCTGGCGGACAAGTCTGCCCGGCGGACTAGTCCGCCCCTGAGGCGGACAAGTCCGGTTTGCACAGGGCAAACCCTACTTCTATTCTTTTCTCGAGATCTTTTCTGCAATGCTCCCCCTCCTTGGACTCATACCTTCATTTCTATATGCTTTTCGCAGCATGTCGAACTCGGAGCGTTCCCCTCCTCGTCTCAACCCCGAGGGGCGAACCAAAGCTCAAATTGTCGAGGCAAGGACCAAGGCTGCTCTCATAGAGGCGCAAAAGGCAAAGGAAGAGAGACGGCTGAAGGCACTTGAAGCCTCCAAAGTTGCCGCGAGCATCTAAAATGAGGAAGAAGCCATAGCTCGAGCAACCGCAGAGTCTCTCAATGAGCTGCGGAAGAAGAAAAGGGAAGACAGGGAGGCTCACAACTCCAGGGCTGCTGAGGCCAATGCCCCCAAGAGAAAGAAGCTCGTCACCTTTGGCGAGAAAGCGAAGGGCAAGGAGCCAGCTCAAATGGAAGCTGAGCCTAGGGTTGAGCGTGACCCTAAGAAGGGAAAGGCTCCGGCTCCTGTCGAGCCGAAGAAGAAGAAGCCAGCTGTCAAGTTGTCAACAAAGAAGGCAGCTAGAGGTGTCGTGATCAAGGAGAAAGGGAAGGCCACTTCCATTGGCCCCCTTGAGGTTCACACACCAGAAAGGAACCCCAACAGGCAGAAGGAATTGTCTGCCAATGTGTTTCATGGAAAAGGGGCTGAAAAGGCCAGGAGGCTGAGGACCGAGAAGGTCTACAAGTTTGAGAGGAGCACGGCAGATCCCAGGTTCTGGTGCGACTTTCATTGTGACTACTACCAGCTAGTCTATCAGCAGATGAAGAAGCCGGTAATAGAAGCTCAATGGGTTGACTGGGATTACATGGCCAAAAAGCAACACTCTGCTTTTGACGCTGTCATCGAAGCCGCTGAGCGCCATGACCTCAAGCAGATCATGGGTTTCAAGTATGACTGGAACGTCGAAGTGATTCTGCAGTTCTACTCCACCATCTACTTCACCACCTCAGGTGACAGAAGAATTATTTGGATGACACATGGTGAGCAGTACTCAATCACTTTCGCAGAGTTTGCCAATATTCTAGGGCTTGAGGCACACATGGATCATGAGATTATAATCTCTAACCTTAAGGTCGTGGACCGTGAAGAGCTAGCATATATGTATCCAAGTCACGTTCCATTTGATGCCGGTCTCGCCCGCAACATCAAGCCCTTCTACAGCATTATGAACAGAATCCTCAGAAGGACGATAGCACCGAAGGACGGTGATGCTGGGGTGATTCAAGGGAACTTGAGGCACTTGCTACTTCTGATCGATGGGGAAGAGAAGTTCAACCTCGTCGATTACATCTTCGACGATATCTTCAACATCTCGCATACCCCCAACCGTGCTTGCGGGTATGCCCCCTACATCATGTGCCTCATTGAGAAGGTGTCAGGTGTGACCTTCGTCAAGGACGTGTCGCATCGCCCGCTTCATCCTGAGAAGCCCCCGAATGTACCTGTTCCTCCTCGTCGCAAGAATGCAGATCCTCCATCTCGCCCCGTGGCACCCCCGTCTCCGCCTCCGCCTCAATCAATGAGTGCCTTCTTCAAATCCTTCAAGGCGATCTTCACTTCCTGCCGGAAGCAAGAGATCCGCGCTCAAAGGGCACACAAGCGTCAAGAAAAATATCTTAAGGCGGTGTGCGACAAGCTGGAGGTCCCGATGTCCTCTCCGGAGGTGAGTGATGGGGAGATCACTCCATTCCCCAACTTCACCGCCGATGAGCTCGCCCAGCTCCAAGAGGATGGAAGCTCCTCTCGGGCTGCTCCCTCGGCAAGGAACTCCGACGACGACGACGACGCCGACGATCATGAGGAAGACGTCGAAGATTCCGAGGCCACGGAGAGTGGAAGTGGCGAAGACGAGGACTAGTTCGTAGATCTTTGTTTCCCCCCTTCTTTTCCTTTTTGGTGCCTTGATGCCAAAGGGGGAGAGTTAAGGGGGAGTTAATCGTTTGTGGGTGTGTTTGTGATGATTTGTGGACTTGTTTTGTAATATATTCATGCTCTTGGATGTTTACATTTGTGCAAGACTTGTTAATGTTGTTTAATCTCAATATAATGCTCTTATTGTCAATCCTTTGATTATATTGATGCTCTTTATGTCTTGTCACAATTGTTGAGCACATCACGTAGGCACACCACCATAACGTGTGTGGGTATGAAAGATCTCCTCCACCTCTTTTACATGTTGCATACATTGAGGGGGAGTCATTCATACGCACACAAGTTATGAAAACCAATTTTAATACTCTTAATTGTTGAAGGACTTAATGTGTTGTCATCAATCACCAAAAAGGGGGAGATTGAAAGTGCATCTAGGTTCCCCGTGGGTTTTGGATGATTGATGATGACAATTAAGTCGCTAATGAGCTCAAGTGATCTTAGCACAGGTGTGGACTCGATCGGAGACGCAAACCCTCAAAAAGGAAAAGGAAGGAAACGGAGTCAACTCGAAGCGTAGAAACTAGGGTTTCTAGCGTGTTGAGTTAGACTAGCCGTAGAAATAGGAGGGTGCGTGTGTAAAGTGCATTGAGATCAAGTTTGCGAGCTCAAAGTGGTTTAGAGGTCAAACCCCTTGAGAGAAAAGAGTGGATAAGTAGTCTGGCAGTAGGGCCGTACTAGTCCGTGCAGGTGGCCGGACTAGTCCGCCCCTGCCCGGTCAAGTCCGTTTTTGGCCGGATCAGAAGGGTCTGACTGAGATCGGACTAGTCTGTTTGCGGCCGGACTAGTCCGGGTAGCAGTGAGTGGGTCTTGGGGACTAAGTCTCAAAACCACGGACTTGTCCGTTTGAGTCCGGACCAAGAGGTCCTGAGTGAGAACGGACTAGTCCGCCCGTGGGGCCGGACTAGTCTGGGTTGGCGAGTTGAAGGTGCTTCTGTGACTAAGTCTGGGAGGAGGACCGGACTAGTCCGCCCTTGGGGTCGGACTAGTCCGTGGTCCTCAGACTAGTCCGTTTTCACACGGAGCAAAAGGCTCTGTGTGAGATCGGACTAGTCCGGTGGTGACCGGACTAGTCCATTGTTGAAGTGACCGTTTGAATTTGAAGTTTGGCGGGTAGTGTGACGATAGCGTGTCAGCTGTCGGGGCCTGACAAGAGGTCAGTGGTCCCCTAGGCCGGACTAGTCCGGGCCGGACTAGTCCGCCCTTCTGCTGAAGTCAACAGTATGGGCTTGGGACCTCTATAAATAGAGGTCCCCTGGGTTCTTTTGAACCAACTCTTGAACTGACTTGAACCCTAGCGCCGCCACAGCCAACTTGGAGCACTCTTGAGCCTCTTTCTTGCCAACTTTCCCTCTAAAACAAATTCTTGAGTGGATTAGTGTTTAGTGAGGTGGAGAAGAGGAAGAACATCGCGCTTGTGCTCCCGGTTTGATCTCTTGCACTCATTGAGTCTTTGTGAGCTGTGTGTTGAGTGTGTTTTGCGTTGTTCATCATCTTTGTGGTGTGGGAGCCTCAGATTGTGAGAAGCCCCAACGAATCTTGTATTCACACTTTGAGATAGTGGAGAACTAAGTTAGGCCCGTGCGGTAAACTTGGTGAGGGAAGGGTTGGTGAACCCGGTCCTTTGTGGACTCCTCAACGGGGAGTAGATTCTTGTGTGGAATCGAACCTCAGGATAAAATCCTTGTGTCTCCGTGTTCTTCGCATCTTTTTATTGCATACTTCGTCCTAGGGTTGCTAGTCTTGTCGTGTGCTTCACTTTGCTATAACCTAGTTGAAACTTGACTTACTCTTGTGTTGGTAGTTTCTAAACTTGTCATAAACATATCCTAACTTGTAGCCTCGAGAAAATCCCCCTAAAACTTGCTAGAAACACTTTTTAGGGTTCTTCACGCAGGCTGACCGGACTAGTCCGCCCCTAGACCGGACTAGTCCGCCCCCTTTGATTTAACCTCGTTTTATTAAGTCATTTGCAGGTCGATTAGCCTATTCACCCCCCCCTCTAGGCAACTTTCATCGAGTTCCCATATTTTCTCTATGAACCCATAGTATGTGGTCTTCTGCCCTTGTGAATCATAATCCTCAATACGAACACCACTATTTTGTGCAACACTCTTACCATCTTTTTCTTTAGTGTAAAATGTGTAACCATTGATGTCATATGCTTACCATGATGTCACCAAAGCAGATGGGCCAGAAGCTAAATTCTTCATTGTTTCCTCTTCTATAGTGTTTCCGTATGGTATATTTTTATCCATTAACCATTCAGTAAAACATCTTCTGTGCTCTTTCATGATCCAGTCCTCTGTGCGGTCTTGGTTTTTATCACGAAGCTCAATTTAGTGTTCCTCGATGTACGACTCAGCTATTGCGAGCTGTTGTAGTACACCAAAATGTGCATAGTGTACATTCTTGTAATCTTGAACGATAAAAGTTTTCTTACCCACTTTGCCTCTCCCACGTAGTCTACCCTCATGTACCGGTATAGGCACACCTATCCATTTTCCATCTTTGAACCCTTTGGTGTATCAGCGCAACCCTCAATCACTTCTTCAGTGGTGTATCCTTCCATAATTGAACCCTTTGGGTGAGCACGGTTCCACACATAACCTTTTAATACTCCTAAATATCTCTCCAACAAAAACATATAATGTAAATATAGTGGCCCCAATGCTTTTATCTGATCAACAAGATGTATGATTAGGTGTACTTGCATATCGAAAAAGGATGGTGGGAAACACATCTCAAGCTTGCACATTGTCTCGACGATGTATGTTTTCAGATAGTCTAAATCTTCACGTGCTATCCCCTTTTTGCGATACTGCATTGAAGAAGTAGCACAAACGTGTGATGACAACTTTTATATGCTCAGGTTTGATGACTCTTATTGCAATGGCAAGGAAAATTGTCATTATCATGTGACAGTCGTGAGAATTATAACCGAATAAAGACAAGTATTTCATCGAGACTAGTTTGCGGATATTGGATGAGAAACTCGTGGGCACTTTGATCCCACACAAGCATTCACAAATTGCTTTTTTTCTCTTCTAGCGTCAAGTTGTAGCTGGCTGGGGTAAGGTAATGCTTCCCGTTCGCCTTTTCTACTGGATGAAGCTCTGGTCTCATATCAAGATTTACTAGGTCCATACGTGAATTTAATCTGTCCTTTGTTTTCCTCGGCATGTCCAACAAGGTCCCAATGATGCTGTCAAATACATTCTTTATAACGTGCATCAAATCAATACTATGGCAAAATTCCAGATTCTTCCAATACGGAAGATACTTGAAAAAAATTGATTGTTTCTTGAAAGCCATGTTAGTTGTATCATCCGAAGATGTACTTTTCTTTCTCTTAATTCCTTTACTATTTTTGCCCTTACCAAAAGCAATATGAATGTTCTTGACCATTTCAAACATAAGTTTTCTACTATAAGGTTTTGGTGCAGTATCTTTTTCGATTTTGTTATCAAATTGTTCTTTCATATTCCTATACTTGTGTGTATCTATCAAGAACAGTCGATGTCTCATGTACACCGTCTTTCTGGATGAAGTGAGGTATAGAAATCCAGTTCTATCCACACACCTAACACAACCTTTCTTCCCTTTCATTTGTCCTGATAATATAAACAATTCGGGATAATCATGCATGGTAACGAATATCATTGCTCTTAGCGTGAAATACTCCCGCTTGTACTCATCACATGTATGTACACCTTCATTCCACAATTTCGCCATATCTTCCATTAAAGGTTCCAAGAAAACATGAATTTTGATGCCGGGTTGTTTCGGACCTGGGATAAGAACAGATAATAAGATATATTTCCTTTTGTGACACAACCACGTCGGTAGGTTGTACATTGTTAAGACCATGGGCCATGTGCTGTGTATGCTCCTTTTTTCAACAAACGGATTCATTCCGTCTGTACCCAAGGCAAACCTCACATTTCTGATTTCCTTCGCAAATTCTGGATACTGAATATCAAAATTTTTCCACTGTGTTGCATCACGAGAGTGTCGTATATGTTTTTCATTCTTCTTACGTTGCTCGGAATGCCAACGCATAAGTTCAGCCTCCCTAGGGTTTGAGAACAAACGCTTCAAGTGATCAATTACCGGAAGGTACCACATCACCAAGGCAGGAATTTTTCTCTTATTCTTCCCGTCTGCATCGCCAGAAGTATCATCATCGTCACCTTCAGGACCAATAATAAACTTCTTATTCTTCCGAAAATTTTTCATGTTGGTAACATACCGGTGATTGTAGTCCTTCTTATATCTACTAACACCACAAATGGGGCATCTAGTTGCGAGCTCATGCTCTTTGCGATACAGAATACAATGGTTCACACAAGCATGTATTTTTGTCACACCTAGTGCCATAGGGCAAAGAAGTTTCTTCGCTTTATAAGTGCTTCTGGGCAGTTTATTTGGATTTGGAAGAATTTCTGACAGAAGATTCAAAAGATCAGAGAAACTACAATCAGACCATCCGTGCGTAGCTTTCAACTTTAGTAGTTCTAAGACTGCACGCAATGTAGTAAACTCTTTATCACAACCATTTGATTCATCATATAAAAGCTCCGTCGCCGCATTCTGCAATGTCTCCATTTTACTTAAACCTTTGCTTGCTCCCATAGAAGTCAATACATATGGTTCAATGTGAAGCAACATCTCCTCACAATCGAACTCATCATCATCATCACCAGCTTGATTGTCACTACCATCATTGATATGAAAATTATCATCATCTGAACCTCTCTCATCATCTTTATCCACATCATGTGTATCTAACTCACCATGCTCTGTCCATATTGTGTAGTTTTTTTTAAACCTCTTTTCACCAAATGAGATTGGATTACTATAATATCCGTCCAAGCAATCTTATTTTCGCAGTCGATACATGGACATAATATGCCATCTATCTTTTGCAACTTCGCATGTCTCTTGGATGCTTCAATAAAATTTGCAACATTATGAATGTACATATGATTGGGTCTTGGCATGTTATACATCCATGCTCGACGTTCCATGCTTCAATAATAGAATTTTTGTCAGATTTACAAAATTTGGCCACAAATATTCTCTAATGGTCTTCTATAAAATGAATTTACAGAGACATAACAAGTATGATTAGGGCGACTAATGTAGGAGACGGGCTACGTCTTGAGGCAGACGGAGTCGAAGGCGTCGGGAGCAGCAAGCGGGGGTGAAGGATTGAAGTCGTGGGGCAAACAGGCCCAGTGGCATGGGCTAGGTCTGGGTGGGATCTAGGGATGTCAATTATACCTGCGGGTACGGGTACCCGACGGGTATTGCACCCGACGGGTGCTGGTACTGGTGGATTTTTTTTACCCGTGGGTACAACCCGTACCCGATCCAATGTGTTGCGGGTATGGGTGCGGGTATTATTTCCTACCCGCGGGTACCCGTCGGGTACCCGAAATACTGTTATGATTTAGATGTGGCCCATAAATAAACTCAACCCAGAATAGTTAAAAATTACGGCCCACAAGGACAGGTGACTAGCTATTCACGGTATTCAGATGTCCACCATGCATTGCAATCAGACCAATCCCGATCCCTGGAGGCTGGAGTCTGGACCGAGCAGCGAGCAGAGGCGTAGACAAAAAAACTAGACGTCACTGGCCGCTCGCTGCCAGAGTGCCCGACTTTTGCCGCCGCCCCCGACCGGACGCCATGGAGAGCGCGTTGCTGGAGCGTGGCACGACTCCATTTCGCCACTTCGGTGTCTGCCGCCGACTTTCCACCGACCACCGCGCACCATCGCCCGCGGCTCCGACCATCACCTCCGTCTTTTGGTCTCGCCGCCACCGGCAGCTGGCCCCAGTGCCTCCAACACTGTCTCCGTCCTTGTCGCGTGGCGGACGGGAGAGTGGCGGCAACGTCAAATAAGACTCTAAGATCAGCGACGAACAGAAAGCGTGGTGGATGGGAGGCGGCGGTGTTGAGCGGAGTCTGGAGGAGATGAGCGACGTCTTGAGGCGGATGGAGTCGAAGGCGTCGGGAGCAGCAATCGGGGGTAAAGGATTGAAGTCGTGGGGCAAACAGTCCCAGTAGCATGGGCTAGGTCTGGGTGGGATCCGGTTCGTTATATCTTGACGTCGGATCTCCTTCGAAATGTATGCAAGTAGGAGGTACGCACACACAAGTAGCATATTGAAAATGAAAACACATAGAACTACAATTACAAGTTAGGGTAAACTTCATGCATCTTATATATATTACAATAGCATCTGTTAATTAAACATCATATTCATGTCACATAATAGGTACGAACTACAATAAGCTTATTACAATATAGTCCATACATCAATATATAAAAGACCAAACTAGCAGAACACACAAAAAGGAAACAATCCATATAGTCCATACATCAATATACTATAACACAATCCATACAGTCCTTACACATGCAAAAGGATAGAATCCATATATCAGAACACACAAAACTAACATCTTATCAGCTAATGAAAATATACAAAGAAAAAGTAAGGAAACTACAATTACCTTGCAGAGGCGTCAGCACGGTGGTGAGGCGTCAACACGGCGGGCCGGCTGGGTGGAGAAGTGGTAGTGCGGGGTTGAGCGGCGGCGTGACAGTATGGGCTGGGCGGCGGAGTGGCGTAGGGGAAATTCGGCAGCCTTGCGGCATCGATATAAATTCTCCAGGGTTTCGTTTTGACTGTGGTGAGGGGTCCTTATATAGGCGTCGGTTTTTCACAGGCGGTTTTTAACTTTTTCTTAGGCACTTGGTGCTTAATAATCGCCTAAGAAAATGATTATCTCAGGCGGGTTTTACTTACCAACCGCCTGAAATGATATTTAATCAAGAATATTAGTTAAGAAGAAGTAAATATCTTTACAGGCGGTTGGTACTTAATAACCGCCTGAGAAGATGTTTATCTCAGGTGGGTATTGCTTACCAACCACCTGAGATAATGCTCGATACTGTTCTTCAGTTTCCTTATCCCTTGCTTCTTTTTTGTTTAGATTCCAATATAAATACTCAAACATGTTTAGATTCTGCAAATTGTGTCCAAATTCGATAATTCTTTCTTCTACATTTTTATAAAATTAACATATACCACCTGAACAAAATATTTTAAAACTTGTATAGCTGACATTGTAATGTTTTGGTAAATATCAAATTAATTTCTACTCACATATTATTCACATTTGTGTATCTCATAAAAAAAAGATCATTCACTTAATTTTGTTTGTATGAACATAATTGTATCATTTATACATGTATAAATTTTGTTATTCTTTTAAAAGCATTCCAACATGTCAAACTTCAAATTATCCATCATTCTAACTAAATGCTCATATACATATGAGGCATTCATCAAATTATGAACACACATTGATTCACAAAAATTTAAAAAATCTGAAAAAATTCACAGAGGTTGGTATGATGAGTAAAAATGTCCACTGAAAAAATAAATGAAAAAAGCATTATATTCATCAAGATAGAAAAATGAAAAATAGCATTTGTTGTATGTTTTTTATGTTCTGACCAATTTCAAAGGATTTATGAAGTGAAATTTAATGGTAACCTTTACTTATCAATAATATTACAAGAAAGCAGAATTTTGCCTTTTTAAAGGACCCACATTTAATCAAGAATATTAATTAAGAAGAAGTAAATATCTTCACAGGCGGTTGGTACTTAATAACCGCCTGAGAAGATGTTTATCTCAGGCGGGTATTACTTACCAACCGCCCGGGATAATTGTATCTTCTCAGATGGTTGGTAAGTAAAACCCACCTGAGGTAACCATCTTCTCAGGTGATCGGTACTTAACATCCGCCTGAGAAAATGGGAGTCTATATATATATATATATATATATATATATATATATATATATATATATATATATATATATATATATATATATATATATCCCTCAGCAGCGTTGGAAAAGCCTAACCCGGGCGAAAAACTTAGACGCCGTTAGGCTACCAAAATTTCATTTGCCGCCAAGTGTTCGCCGTCATCGCCGCCGAGCTTTGCCCTCGTCACTTCCAGGTACGCCGAGCGAAGCCATTGCCGTCGACGCCGAGCTTCAAGGTAAACCCTAAACCCTTCGACCTTCCACCCCCCTTCGCTGTGCCTCCTCCCTCCCTGCCCTCGCCGCCGCATTGCATATCCTTGGTTAGGGTTCGAGAATTGGAAAATGGTAGGCATCCTTGGTTAGGGTTCGGTGGTATTCAAAAAACTGTCAAGTTCGGTGGCATCTTTGATTAGGGTTCGGTGGGTAGGCATCCTTGGGTTGTTGGTGTACTTCCATCAATTCTACGCAGCAGCAGTTCCAGCAACCCAATGTCCTCACTTGGCCGGAATTTGAATACGTAATGAACTGAAATATTCATGGTGACTCACACTCGATACAAAAAATGAGTTAGGTTGAGGGGGTAACTGCAATGAGAACTCTATTGGAAGTATGTATGTCCATCTTCTAGCGGTGCTGGATGCCAAACATATGATGTGTCACTCAAATACGTAGGATTGTGATGATAATGGCCATATTGGCACAATTGAACGAAATTAGTGGCTACAATTTGTATTTTTTAGTACAATGGTCAAATTGAAATACATGAACACGTATAATAAACATATATGTATCTTATCCTTTGGAGAATGATATATTACTATGTTGAATCATTCTTGTTGATAGTGTAGCTGTTATATGACTATGAGTTTGTTTATTGAATAGCTTATTCAATCATGATGATGTGAAGAATTATAGAAGGATTGCATGCGTTAAAACAATTATGTATCCCATTATTGAACTCAACTTAATATTAAGGCATTTCATAGGAAAAAAGTTTATGTACCCATTTATGATTTCTTAGCACCATTTGTATCAAACTAGATATATTGGGACTTCATTTTTGTTGGATGGTCTGGGTATCTGGTGGACCTAGTAGAGGAGTCGAACTTGGACTTTGGACAAAGGTGCGGAAACACCAGTCTAGGGGTATATGATTGTTCTAGATAAAGCAGATTTCGTCCTTAATGATATTAGTAGACTCCTACTCTGAATAGAGTTAGGAGTCAGATTCAGTTTAGGAACAAGTCCTAGTCCTAGTACAAATTGAGTTAGAATCCATATAGGATTTGGAGTCACATGAAGGGGGATTTCAAAAATAAGCCCCCAACCCCTCGACCTGGTTAATCCCATCCTATCTGAAATATTCCACCAATGGTTTCATATGCCCAGACTTGATCAAGTCACCTAAACCTCGTGAACCTCTAGAACTCACCAAGTTTATCACTATAGGAGGCGCCAACTTCACTGTCCAATTTTCTGAACAGCCAGGACAATTGACCATCCCAGAAATCCTTGGTGCCATCATATGTGGGGTACATAATGCCTTTCATGATGGCTGAACCTTCTGCCATGGTGAGCCCATTTGGTGCGGCCGGGCACACCGGGATTAGATTTTGACAAATGTTTTCGGATTCCTGATGCGTTTGAGAATGTGGGTCTTTTATCTCTTTTTACCGTGCAAATCCAACGGTTGTAGAGATGATCACTGAAAAAGAGTGTCTCTTCTCGCCTGCATCTACCTCGCCTCGCCTCACCTCACCATCCAAATCCAAGTGTTACACTTTGCGATTCTTGATACTAGAAAAAGGCTGGAGGATTTGCTCTTTGTACCTTGCTTGATCAGTTATAGGCCCGAAGCTAGGCGCTGCCTAGTAAACCTCAAGAATGTGGTCGCCACTCTGAATGAAGCTAGCCTATTTAGAATAAGGAGATAAAATTGCCATTGCTGGTGAGCAACTTTAACATGCTTGTCACCCTCGCAATGTATAGGAACCTTTTGGTTAGTCGCCTTAAACCCTAGAATGCCTTATCAAATCCTAGAATGCTTCCATCTTTTTCTTCATGCAACACTTCATGTAGAGTAAATATGCCATTTATTAGATTTTTTGTCTTATTAGTTCTAGCATGGAAAGCCCTAAGAAGACTGGTCCTGGTAGTAACAATAAAGAAGACAATATGAAGTTTACTGACTCCAGCAGTTCAGGCTCCTATCACAGTCCATCAGATCCTTTTCCAAATATAAAAATTAAAAAGGCTTCAGATGATCTAGACCCGGAATATGATCCTGCCGACGAGGTATGGATCACGAATCTTAACTTCAATAGTTCAAGTTAATGTTGGTTGTCAAGTATACGAAGTCTTATAATCCTCTTCTACCTAGATTAATCGCGAAGACAATGAGGTGACATCGGTTCCTAAAACCGCAGAAGGTTCTCCAATGGATGAATCCTCAACTTCACTCAAGCGAAAATGAGGGCAACGAGGTCCCAATAAGGGTCCATTGGACTGCATCATGTACATAACTAGGGTCGGTCCAGGTGGGCTTCCCCAAGAACCACTGGATTTAGTTACCAAGTATCATAATGCATGTGGTTTTCTTGTTAGGGAGGTTGTGCCAATCACAACCGAGAATTGGAGGAAATTACCCGAGCAGACCAAGAATGAGTTGTGGGGAAGGATAAAGAAACAATTCAAGTTCCCAAAAGGCACAGAAGAAGCTGTAAAGAAAGCAACATTGGTCTCTTGCGGCAAGAAGTTTCGTGGCTGGAAGAGTGAAATGAATGCTTATGTTAAGTCCGATAAGGTCCCTAGCCCGAGGAAGATGGGAAAAATCACACAAGCTCAGTGGCAAGAGTTTGTTCGTCAAAAGAGCACACCTGATGCTAAAGCTCTAAGTGCAACTAGGTCAGAGCTTTTAAAAAAGAACAAATACCATCATCGCTCCGGGTCTGCCGGATATGCACCCAAAGTTCACAAATGGAATAAGATATTAGACGGAATTACTTGTAAGGGCAATCCTCACCCATTAGAAGGGTGTGATGAGCAAACTCAATGGTGGGTCTTTGCTCGGTCAGGTTTGACCAACGAGGGCAAACTTGAAAAGCCCGATTCTGTGAATGAAGTAGAGGATAAAATGAAAGAAGTAATTGAAAAGCAACAGAAGGGTCTCTTCAAGCTGAAGAGGGAGAATGATCAACTTACCGCTATCTTAGGAAACCCTGAACACAGCGGACGGGTTCGAGCGGTCTCTTCTCAAATGTCTTGGCTAGATGGTTTCCCTAAAGATAAAGACACATATAGAAGACGTGAGAAGTTTAAGAAAACACTTGATGAAACGATTGCTCAAAAGGTCAAAGAAAATATGCAAGAAATAATATAACAACTTAGATAATCAGGGCAATTAGTGGCACTGAGTATAGTGATGGTTCTAGTGCAAAAGGAGCAATTAGTATCTCAAACTGCCTACCCTAGTAGCGTTTTTTCTGTGCCAGGCTCAGGGTCAACCCATAAGTTCCGTGTCGATGATATTGCTAACGACAAATCTTGTCGTCTTCTTGTCCCAATAGGCAGAGCAGGGAACAAGACAAAATAGGTTTCCACTGCTATGGCAAAGCCTGATGTGACTTCAACGGGAACCCACTTCCGTTGTATTTTGTTGTGGTGCAAGTTCTTCAGATCATTGATAATGATTGTGAAGATTATGAAATAGACCACGTCACACTTGAGGGGAGCGCGACTTTGGGGCAGGCTGTCAACCAATTAATCCTTTGGCACCAACGCGATATCGTGTTGGATGATGAGCCAATTTCTAGCCCCGTCGCATCTCCGAATACTGCAACCCCATCTTCTAAGGCGAAAGTGCATGAAGATCCACTCCCTGTCCAAGAAGATCCACTCCCCCTATGTCTCAGCAAGGATGATAGTAACCTTGCTAGTAAAGATATCCAAGAGCAACAAGTTGGACAACAGCTTCAAGCAGTACCAGAGCAAGCTGTTGCTAGTAAAGAGCAACCAGTTGAGCAATAGCTTGAAGTAGTACTAGAGCCAGCTGCTGGGAGTAAAGAGCAATCAGTTGAACAACAGGTTCAACAAGCCAGTGTCCAACTTCCGATGACTACTCCTCGATCATTAGTGCCTATCGAAGTTAGCCCATACGGAAATAAGAAACCTTCATCAGAAGTGTCAAAGTAGTTGGAAACTATGAAGGAAAATATTATAAAATCGAGTGCATCTCATTCTTCTCATGATCCAGAATTAAGAAATATTGAGGAGTGGGAAGAAGACAGTGTCATGTATAATCGGCGGACGGCTTTAGTTAAACCAGGAGTTCCAATATAGAAGCTTGAGGATGTTCCTCCCAAATTTGAGAATGGAAAGCCATTCATGACATCTATACAACTTAGCAAACAACCCGTCCCGCTCAGAAGAATGCATGAGTGGTACATCCTTGCCAGCACAAGATATGGTCTTAATTGCATCACATTTCGTATTCCAAAAGAAGCATTCTAGAGCACTGGAGAAGATAGATGAGTCATTTTATTTGAAGAGCTGCGTCCCCTTTTGCATCAGGGCATGCCCGAAATCAACCTGCTGCTCGTCTAGTGCTTGTAAGTGCTCTAATATTTTGTATTTGCTTTTCTTACTACACGCATACACATTTCATGATATTATAACAATTCTGTACTTCTTCAATAGGATGCAATACATGGATAATGAAAAGTTGGCGCGCATGACAGGTATCCTTGACCCTACTAGGATTGCAAAGGCCCTATTCGACGTCCAGGCGGATCGAGACTCAGCACAGTTCAAGCACATGAAAAAAAGATTTTGAAAAAGCAATCACAAAACTTAAGAAGGATAAAAGGATAGAAGTTGCAGCTTGTATAGGACATGCAATGTTTAACTTTGTCAGAGACGGCAAGGACCTCATAAAGGCTCCATACAACTTCGAGTAAGTTTGACACATGACATTGAAATAGCAGTTATTGGTAATTGTTAACACGTGTGTTTGTGTGTTTGAAGTGATCACTACATAATGATCTTCATCAAGCCAACGCAGGGAAAGGCAACAGTCTTGGAGTCAGCCGATTTCCCACCAGATCGTTACAAAGATTTCCTTTCCATTTTGAAATTGTACGTTTATTCAATAATTTTAATTTACACACATTTAGAATGTGTTGACAAGTTTTATATGACATTTCTTGTATTACAGCGCTTGGCGATTTTACGCGGAACAGCTTAGCGGTGAGAGACCTTCCAATACTAATGCATTGGACTATAAAACGTATTATGCTTGTCCGAAGCAGCCTGCCGGGAGTGTCTTATGCGGGTATTATGTATGCGAGCATCTTCGGACCACCAGCGTATATAGAGTGAATCGTGAGGATGTAAGTTATCCTTAATGTCGATACCTTATTTTCTTACTTTTGAGTTTCATTTTCATTGTAACTAGCATAGTTTAATACTTATATTCTCTGCTATTCAATATTACCAGAAACATTATTTTAATATTTTGATTCCAACTTCAAAATTCAATTGCTCATAGTACAACTGTTCCAAAAATACCAACTAAATTCCTGTATACACTCACTTTGATCTATACTTTGAGATTGTTCAAACCAACACATTCTAAGCCTTGTTATGTGTTATATTGCAGCACATGAAGAATCTGAATGAAGAATGGACGGTTTGTAGAAGTATTCCTGATGGAGGAGCCGACAGGATTGCTTCTGAACTCTGTCAATTCATTCGTCGCGAAATTTTGCACAAAAAAAGGGAAGTTCTTTGATGAGAATGGCGCAACAACTGATATGCCAGAACTTTGCGACTATGCCAATAGAAACAGTTTTTAGTGAAAACTTGTAAACTATGAGATGAATTGTATGTGTAACTTGTACATATGTATATTGTTTTAGTGAAATTGACTTCTGTGATGATAATATTGTTGACTTTTGTTCTGTGATGATATTGTTGATTTTTTTCTGTGATTATATTGAATTGACCTGGAAATTAGAAATAACAGCAGTAGTACAACATAGGTTGTACGTTATCATAGGCGGTTATTAACCAACGGCTAAGCATGCCTGTGAAAAACAATTATCACATGCGGCTAGATACAGCTAAAGAACCATCTGTGATAACCTAATTATCACAGGCGATTACTGTTATGGTAGAAATCGGCTGCGGTAAAAGGTCTTCACAGGCAGCTTGATGTAGGTCAACATCAGCCTGTGATAACACCATTATCACATGCGGTTAGTTATGCTGCAAGACCCGCCCGTGATAAGACAATTATCACAGGCGGATATATATGCTGCACCACCCGCCTGTGATAACTTATCTTCACAGGCGGCTAGCATAAGTAAAAACAGCCTGTGATTATTTTTCTTCACAGGCGGTATCACTTCTCCACCTGTGAAATTGCGGATTATCACAGACTCTTCGTTTCAAATGGTTTTAAAAACTGCATGTGATAATAGGTTTGGAGCCGCCTGCGATAAGGCTTATTGTAGTAGTGTGTATAGTTATGTTTAGAACCGTGAGCACAAGCTCTCAAAACTTTTGAAGCGAATACGTCTTCCTCTTAACAAAACCTGATTGCCATGTGTTGCATTTGTTTGTTAAATGGGAACTGAGCCTAGCTTAGTTAATTATTGCCGTGCTGCACCCCACGACGAGTCCTCTTTGACGCAATTTTGGGTCTATTCTTTTCCAAGTAATATAGTGCCACATAGCTACTCCTAGGTTGGGCTAGTTTTTTTAAAGCATTTGTTTGTTATATGAGTCTTCAGTGGTGAAGAATATTAATGCATGATGCACCAAAGCTTAGCCTTGCCAAAGCAAGAAGGAAAAAGTCTATATAACCCCATAACCTTTGACATGAAGACTACTTAACCCTCTAAACTTTAAAATCAGTTATTTAACACCACAATCTTTGTAAAACGTTTAAAAACCTTATAATCTGGTTTTGTAGGGTGATTTTGCCACGGACCTAAAATGAGATTTTTTACCCTAAGAATTGTTTTCTCTCTTTTAAAGTGTTTAATTATTTGAATATTTCATTCAATGGCAAAAAGATTCATCCAAAAGCAACCCAAGCATATTATCGCATCCTCTATTCTTGATTCCTCACTACATATTTTTTTCGTCTTCATCAGTCGCAGCCACATGGGCCCTGCTCCCAGCCCTGGCCCTTAGCTCCGTAGCGGGGCTGCAGTCACCAATAGAGCACGACCCGACATCGGTCGAAACCAGGTTGCCCCACCGTTTGAAATAGGACACAATTATCTGAATACGCTGTTAATAGTGCTATCCTCAAAAAGAAAAGAAAGAACATGACTATTAAGGACAAAAAAGTCATCTTAGCTACTATATAGGAAAAACCACCTCATAAAACCAGGTTAAGGGGCTGTTCAGACGGTTTTACAAAGGTTGAAGTGCTAAATATTCGGTTTCAAAGTTGAGGGGGTTAGGTTGTCACCATACCATAGTTTAGGGGTTATGTAGACTTTTTCCAAGCGAGAAAGATTTTTTTTTAGGTAGATCAAGATGAACTTTTTTTGCTTCAATTTATCGAGCAGGTAGCGCCACACTGCAGCAGTACTCGCCAAACCCACAACTCAACCAAGCAAGAACAGAACAGTGTCAAACGCCATTTTTGACCGTCCTTAGTGGCACGCTGTAAAGCATACTGTATACACTGTATCGCAGTGTAATTTAGAGTACGTACTGTAAAAGTAGAACGAGAATAGTGTATAGAGTATGCTTTAGAGTACGCTGGTGCGGATAGCCTTAGGAATACTTGGGCGGTGGGACTCCAGGTCGCGAAGGCCAGCGGCACAGAGTGCAGCTAGGTGGAGCGGGTTGTGCTCCTTCAGCTCCGGGAGCGGCCCTCCACGGGGGGCGGCAGCGTCCGTGGTGAAGGGACCCCGCAGCGAGCGATTCCAAAAGCAGTAGAGGGAAGCAGGGGACATGAGAAGCGGTGGTGGTACGATTGACAGCGGGTGCCTCGCAGACGGAGCCGGCAGCATAGCCACCGCGAGCCTCGGTTGACGTCACGTGCGGTGTTGCCCCTGCGGCAGAGCTTCCCTCTATCCGGTCCATTTCTGGGTGACATTGCATGGACCAATCATTACCCTTTTTCCCTGTGGATCTATCCTTTTCCGATTCATAGTAGAAACGGTGAAATCATATCCAAAGATTTTCGGATCGTTTCATTGGCGGAAACAACTTCAGATCGATTTGTTGGGGAAACACAACGGAACCCTCATGAATTTGACGGTAGGGCGTGAAATACCCAAAGAGGTGTTCCGTAGAAAATGGTTCACCCTCCAGCCTCCGTTACTCCCTCCTTAGCTGTAACACCCTCATTTTCATGCATCATGCCCTACATGCACTCATATACATGCCTAACATTAACCAACAACAAGAGGAACGAGTTTAAAATTGATTCGGAGCATTTAAAATTGATTCAGAGCAAAACCGCACTTAAAATGCAGGAAAGTGCGGACTAGTCCGATTTTGTGAGGACTAGTCCGATTTCTCTCTGACTAAAAATGGACTTGTCCGTTTTTGCTGCGGACTAGTCCGATTTTGCCTCTGGAAACCTTCGGACTTGTCCGATTTTGTGCGGACTAGTCCGTTATTCCAAGAATCCTTGAAAATTTGTTAAGTCCCTGGACTTTGCCGGACTAGTCCGGTGTTCCAGCGGACTTGTCCGTTTTTCCTCTCTGTTCAAAGTCGGACTTGTCTGATTTTAGGCCAGACTTGTCCGATTTTCTCTCTGGACAACTTTGGACTAGTCCGGTCCTTTCCGGACTTGTCTGATATTTCGCGACTCCAAGTTGATCTTTTGTTTTACGACTTGTTTCTTGGGATTCACGTTAAGTGGGCCTAGGGACGTCGTGCCTAATTCTTTTAGAGCCCATGTGGGACTCTAAACCGGCCTCTACTCATCCCAAACTCAAAATCCATCTAACCCTAGCCTCCACCTCTATATAAACAGTCCCACCCCTTGGATTGACATCTATTTGCCACTTTTCCACCCACCCAAACCCTAGTTCGTGGGGAGCCACCATCAAGGAGGGAGGAGAAGATCCCAAGCAAGAAGAAGAAGAGGAGGAAACGAAAGAGGATCAAGATCTCCACCAAGTTCCGTCCTTCACCACCAATTCATCTCCAAGTTCATCACCAACCCTAGATCATCAAGATCCAAGTGCTACCTCCAAGTTTCTTGATTCATTGGAATTCTAAACACCTGGTATACCTTCTATTCTATTTTCCTTACGAGAATTCAACCCCTATTCTCCGAATTCACGTCGATCTAGAAAACCCTAATCTTCCGATCTCGCAGAGTGCGGACTTGTCCGGTCCCTAGCGGACTAGTCCGATCTTTCTGGTTAAATTGTGTTGAATTAAATATAAAATTTGATCTAATTGAATCCAAATCTGTATAAACTTGTTAAAAGCTATTAGAACTAGTTAGTGATCATTAAAAGCAATCAATTAACAAGTTCTACCTTGCATTTGCATTAATCATGCATGTCATGACATAGTGAGTAATATTTGTGCACTCTTTGATTGTGTTTCTTGTCTTGTATATTTATTGTGTGGATTAGACGGATTTGCGCTAGAGAGTGCCTCGGAGGATCGACAGCACCAAGAGTTTGAAGGTTTTGACCCTAATCAACAGCAGGAGCAAGGCAAGTGTCCTTGATGCATATTGATCCTGTTTTAAAATAAATGTTTTGTTTGCAAAACTGCATGCTTGTGTCAATTTGATGGGAACCCTATGATAGGAAGTTTACTAGATTTGTTTGACCACCCTTGTCACCTGGAATTATGTTAGAGAGTCGAGATGGGCTTTTTACCTTTTTGCTTTGCCTAATTAATTGGGATGGGAAAACTACACTACACATTTAATTATGCATTAATGTTATTCTGTTAATGTGAACTGGTTAAATATGATATGGTAATGGGTGATCTAAGCAAGCCTGGTATGTGGATGGGTTGGACGTATGGTGGTTTTGCTTGCTTTAGATCTAAGGACCGGTTCATGCGAGAATAAGCCAGGACTACAGTGCCACCACGAGGCCAAGTATGGGTGCGGCGTAGCTGATTAATTAGGGCTTTGCCAGTGCTATTTGGACCATCAAGGATGCTCGGGGAAGGGGTAGTCGGATTGGGTTTGTTGATGATTGGTGGGACTACCCTGGGATCCAAATGCCTCAAGAGGGGGCCCTTGGTTGAAGATGTGCTCAGTTGGAGGCATCGCCACCGGTGAAACCTCAGTGGGGTCTAAATAGGCTATTAATCCCTTTGTAAAGGCTATTTTGTGATCTCTTGGCCACACACCAACGGAAGTGTGAGACGGCATGATAGAGGTACTAGTCATCGAAAGGTGATGAAATCAAAAACACGTGGGTAAAGAGGTACAAACTCTGTAGAGTGTGTCTAAAACTATCATGATAGCCGTGCTCCCGGTTATGAGCACCTGGACAACTTCCATGATTAGAGGGAACTCAGTATTGGGATGGTATTGGGACGGTATTTGGGATGGTTATGGTTTGGTAATGGTTATGGTTTGGTAATGGTTATGGTTGGTTATGAATTTATTTCTGGTATTGAATATGGTTATTGGCAATGGTGAAATCTGGAATTATTGATGATGGTAGCAAATTCAGATTGGTATTATGATATTACTTATGATTATGATGGGTTTACTTCACATATATGTAAAATATTGCTTTTCAAATGTTTTAATGTACTTTTCGGCACTTAACCATTATTATTGTCGACATTTGAATAAGCCACATGTCATACTTTCCACACTAGCTGAGTACGACATGTACTCACTCTTACAATCCCCCCCAATAGTTGCAGGTCAAGATTGGGAGTTTAATCGTGATAATGCGGAGTTCTAGGTCGTGTCTACCGTCAGCTTTGCCTGTGGTGTTGATTGGAGCTGCGCTATACCCTATTGCTTATGCTGCCTAGCTGTTTAGTTTGCTTAATTAGTTTATTTCCGCTGCATTAGTTGAACTTGTCATTAAAATTCATTAGAGCTTGTATTCAAGGATAATCTGGTTTGTGTAATAAAATTTGGTTAATTAATCTTGTCTTGTGGTAATTTTCTGTATACTCTTTTGTGATTGCACTCGCGTATGTGTGATGAACATCTTGGGCACACATATGCGTTAGCTTGGTTCATTTTTCGGAACTGGGCGTCACAGATTGGTATCAGAGCCACAGGTTGACCGTAGGATGCAGCCTAGATAGAATGGACACTTTAGAGCACATAGGAGCACTTAGGAATCGATTTGATTTTGTTGGAGTGCTTTTTGCTATATATATTGGTTGCTTGTGTGCTTAATAGAGAATTTTGGGGTGCTTTAGCATTGCCATGTCCACCTAGGCTAGTGTAGCCAGCTGTTTAGTTTATATCCCTTGATGCATATAGTTGGGGACGTTTTCTAATTCTTACCTATTGCTTTTCTTCATATGGTGAGGACTCGCAACCAGAGGGATGACAATGATGAGGAGGAGAACAATAGAGTGCCTCAGAACAACATTGGACAAGGATCTACTCAGGGAGCTATCAACATTGAGCAGCTATTGGCTATGCAAAACCAGCTCATGCAGACCATGATACAGACTATGGGACAGCTGCAGGCTGGCAACATCAACAATCAGCCCCACATGCCTCTACCGCCACCCCCGCCTCCTCATAACCGATTGGAAGAATTTATGAGGACTAGGCCGTCGACCTTTGCTCAAGCTGTCGACCCTATGGATGCGGACGATTGGCTCAAGTCCGTGGAGAAGAAACTTGCTATTGTCCAATGCAGTGACCGGGAGAAGGTCTTGTTTGCTTCTCATCAACTAGTTGGAGCAGCTGCGGATTGGTGGGATTCTTATTGCAATGCTCATGAGAACCAAGAGAGAATTACTTGGGCTGAATTCAAGGAGAATTTTCGTTCTCATTATGTGCCCGAGGGTGTTATGATCTTGAAGAGGCAAGAATTTGAGAATTTAAGGCAAGGAAGATCAAGCGTGAGTGAATATCTCAATAAATTCTCAAGGTATGCGCCTGAGGATGTTAGTCAGGACAGCCGGAAGCAATACTTGTTCATGAGGGGCTTGAACAATGAGATCCAAGTGCAACTACTCAACTGCGATTATGCAAATTTTCAGAAGCTTGTGCACAAAGCAATTGTGGTTGAGAACAAGATCCGTGAGATGGAGCAAGAAATCAAGAGGAAGGCGCCATATCAAGGACAGCAACAAGGAAGTAATGCGCGCCCTCGCTTTGCGCCGCCCAATGTGCCTCATTACAGCTCCTCTATTCCTGCTCAACGCCCTGGTTATGCACCACACCCAACTCAGTTTGTGCAGCAGCGCCCTGTCATGCAAGCACCTAGGCCTCAAATGCCTTATGCGCCTCGTGCTAATTTTCCTGGTGCTAATGTTCAAAACCAAGCTCGTCCCAATAATTCTGGTGGAGTAAAGAAGTGTTATACTTGTGGAGAAGCTGGACACTTTGCGCATCAATGTCCTAAGTCAGGCCTTGGTCAAGGAAGCAATGCGCCAAGGCAAAACCCAAGACCCAATGGAGGACAGCCACAAGGGAACCGTGGACAGCAGAATTTTGCTCGTGGCAACGTGAACCATGTCTCTACGGAGGATGCTCAACAAGCGGATGACGTGGTTATTGGTATGTTTCTCGCCAACTCCAACCCTGCGACTATGTTATTTGATTCTGGAGCATCGCATTCATTCATTGCATCGAAGTATGTTGCCAAGTATAGTTTGCATATCTCTCATATGAAGTTTACTCTATTGGTTAAGTCTCCTGGAGGAGAGATGAGGACAAATATAGTATGTCCAAAAGTAAGCCTTAGAATACTGGGGGTAGACTTCCCCGCTAACCTCATTGTTTTGGATTCTCAAGGGTTGGACATTATACTTGGTATGGACTGGTTGAGGAAGCACAATGGAGTTATTGAGTGTGCCACGAAGACGGTGAAGTTGACCAATGAAGAAGGGATCACCGTAGAATTCGAAGCATCTCAAACCGCACCGAAGCTAATGGAGTTGAATCATATTGACGGTGCCGCGATTGAGGAGATTCTGGTGGTGTGTGAATTTTTGGATGTTTTCCGAACGAGTTGCCAGGTATGCCACCCGATCGAGACATTGAGTTTGTCATTGATTTAATACCTGGAACTGCACCTACAGCTAAGAGGCCATATAGGATGCCTCCTATGGAATTAGCAGAGCTCAAGAAGCAAATTCAAGAGAAATCAGAGAAGGGTTTTATTTGCCCTAGCTCTTCACCTTGGGGAGCGCCCGTGCTGTTCGTGGACAAGAAGGATGGATCCCAAAGGATGTGCGTGGATTACCGAGCTCTCAACGAGGTAACAATCAAGAACAAGTACACCTTGCCACGTATAGAGGACTTGTTTGATCAGATGAAGGGTGCTTGTGTCTTCTCTAAGATTGACTTGAGGTCGGGATACTTTCAAATGAAGATTAGACCATCGGACATCCCCAAGACAGCTTTTAGGACACGGTATGGATCTTATGAGTACACCGTGATGTCATTTGGATTGAAAAATGCGCCTGCCTACTTTATGTACCTCATGAATAAGGTCTTCATGGAGTACTTGGACAAGTTCGTCATGGTGTTTATTGATGATATTGTGATCTACTCGAAGGATGAGAAAGAACATGAGGAACGCTTGAGGCTTACGCTATAGAAATTGAGGGAGCATCAATTGTATGCCAAGTTCAAAAAGTGTCAGTTTTGGTTGAAAGAGGTGCCATTTTTGGGTCATATAATCTCAGGAGGAGGAGTATCGGTTGACCCCGGGAAGGTGAGAGACGTGTTGAAGTGGGAACCACCGCAAAATGTCAAGGAAATAAGGAGTTTTCTTGGGATGGCTGGATATTACCGTCGGTTTATCAAGGATTTCTCCAAGATAGCAAAGCCTATCACAGAGTTGCTAATGAAGGGAAAGGCTTTCCAATGGACTCAAGCTTGTCAAAATAGTTTTGAGGAGTTGAAGAAGAGGTTGACAATAGCCCCAGTTTTGGTATTGCCGGACGTGGGCAAGAGTTTTGATATTTATTGCGACGCATCGAGACAAGGGCTTGGATGTGTATTGATGCAAGAAGGTCAAGTGGTCGCCTATGCATCAAGACAATTGAAGAAACATGAGAAGAATTACCCCAAACACGATTTGGAACTCGCGGCGGTGGTACATGCATTGAAGATTTGGAGACACTATATTCTTGGACGTAGGTGTGAAATTTATACGGATCATGAGAGTTTGAAGTATATTTTCACACAAACGGATCTGAACTTGAGGCAACAAAGATGGTTGGAGCTCATCAAAGATTATGATTTGGGGATCAACTATCATCCGGGAAAAGCCAATGTTGTGGCCGATGCTTTGAGTAGAAAAGGAGTAAGTCACCAACTCACACTTCGAGAATTACCATCCGAGTTATGCAAGGAGTTTAAACGGTTGAACCTCGGATTTGTAAATGAGACGGAGATGATGGAGGTAAACCCAACCTTGGAGCAAGAAATTCAAGAGGCACAAACCGCAGATGAGGAGATCAAGGAAATCAAGGAAAGGACCGAAGAAGGGAGAGAATTCAGATTTGGCGAGGATGAACATGGTACCTTATGGCTTGGAAAGAGGATCGTTGTGCCTAATGTGAAGCACATACGGGAGACAATATTAAAGGAGGAACATGACTCACCTTACTCAATTCATCCCGGTTGTACGAAGATGTACAAAGACTTGAAGACTTGCTATTGGTGGGATAGCATGAAAAAGGACATAGCTGAATACGTAGCATTGTGTGATGTGTGCCAACGAGTCAAGGCGGAACATCAAAGGCCAGCCGGATTATTGCAACCGTTGAAGATTCCGGAATGGAAGTGGGAAGAAATTGGAATGGACTTCATAGTTGGGTTACCACGTACTCAGTCCGGGTATGACTCAATTTGGGTAATTGTGGATCGCTTAACCAAATCGGCTCATTTTGTCCCTGTGAAGACCAAATATACAGCTGCACGATTGGCCGAAATATACATGGAGCATATTGTGTGTCGACATGGAGTCCCTAAGAAGATAGTTTCGGATAGAGGTTCTCAATTTACCTCCAGATTTTGGAAAAAAATTGCATGAAGCCTTGGGAACGAGATTGAATTTTAGTTCAGCATATCATCCTCAAACGGATGGGCAAACCGAGAGGACCCATCAGATTTTGGAGGACATGTTAAGAGCTTGTGCTTTAAAGCATGGGAAAAGTTGGGACAAAAGCTTGTCATATGCGGAATTTTCATACAACAATAGTTACCAAGCAAGTTTGAAAATGCCACCGTATGAAGCGCTTTATGGGAGGAAGTGTAGGACACCTTTATTCTGGAATGAGGTAGGAGAAACTCAAGTATTTGGTCCAGATGTGTTGCAAGAAGCCGAAAAGCAAGTCCAAATAATTCGTGAAAACTTGAGGGCTACCCAATCAAGGCAAAAAGGCTATGCGGACAATAGGAGAAGGAAACTAGCCTTTGAAGTGGGAGATTTTGTTTACCTCAAGGTGTCACCAATGAGGGGTCACAAGAGGTTTAACATAAGAGGCAAGCTCGCACCTCGTTATATTGGACCATTCAAGATTTTGGACAAAAGAGGAGAAGTAGCGTATAAGTTGGAGATGCCAGCTCATCTTTTGGATGTCCATGATGTCTTTCATGTTTCCCAGCTCAAGAGGTGCTTGAGAGTACCAGAAGAACAAGTGCCAATGGAAGAATTGGAACAAGAGGAAGATTTGACTTATGCCGAACAACCGATCAAAATCTTGGAAACTAAGGAGAGGGTCACAAGGAACAAGGTTATTAGATGGTGTAAGGTTCAATGGAAGCACCACACAGAGAAATAAGCGACGTGTGAATTAGAGGATGATATCAAGAAGGAATTTCCCTATATCTTCTCTTCCGCGTCGAATCTCGAGGGCAAGATTCATTTTAAGGGGGGTAGGTTTGTAACACCCTCATTTTCATGCATCATGCCCTACATGCACTCATATACATGCCTAACATTCACCCACAACAAGAGGAACGAGTTTAAAATTGATTCGGAGCATTTAAAACTGATTCAGAGCAAAACCGCACTTAAAATGCAGGAAAGTGCAGACTAGTCCGATTTCTCTCTGACTAAAAACGGACTTGTCCGTTTTTGCTGCGGACTAGTCCGATTTTGCCTCTGGAAACCTTCGAACTTGTCCGATTTTGTGCGGACTAGTCCGTTATTCCAAGAATCCTTGAAAATTTGCTAAGTCCCTGGACTTTGCCGGACTAGTCCGGTGTTCCAGCGGACTTGTCCGTTTTTCCTCTCTGTTCAAAGTCGGACTTGTCCGATTTTAGGCCAGACTTGTCCGATTTTCTCTCTGGACAACTTCGGACTAGTCCGGTCCTTTCTGGACTTGTCCGATATTTCGCGACTCCGAGTTGATCTTTTGTTTTACGACTTGTTTCTTGGGATTCACGTTAAGTGGGCCTAGGGACGTCGTGCCTAACTCTTTTAGAGCCCATGTGGGACTCTAAACCGGCCTCTACTCATCCCAAACTCGAAATCCATCTAACCCTAGCCTCCACCTCTATATAAACAGCCCCACCCCTTGGATTGACATCTATTTGCCACTTTTCCACCCACCCAAACTCTAGTTCGTGGGGAGCCACCATCAAGGAGGGAAGAGAAGATCCCAAGCAAGAAGAAGAAGAGGAGGAAACGAAAGAGGATCAAGATCTCCACCAAGTTTCGTCCTTCACCACCAATTCATCTCCAAGTTCATCACCAACCCTAGATCATCAAGATCCAAGTTCTACCTCCAAGTTTCTTGATTCATTGGAATCCTAAACACCTGGTATACCTTCTATTCTCTTTTCCTTACGAGAATTCAACCCCTAATCTCCGAATTCACGTCGATCTAGAAAACCCTAATCTTCTGATCTCGCAGAGTGCGGACTTGTCCAGTCCCTAGCGGACTAGTCTGATCTTTCTGGTTAAATTATGTTGAATTAAATATAAAATTTGATCTAATCGAATCCATACCTGTATAAACTTGTTAAAAGCTATTAGAACTAGTTAGTGATCATTAAAAGCAATCAATTAACAAGTTCTACCTTGCATTTGCATTAATCATGCATGTCATGACATAGTGAGTAATATTTGTGCACTCTTTGATTGTGTTTCTTGTCTTGTATGTTTATTGTGTGGATTAGACGGATTTGGGCTAGAGAGTGCTGCGGAGGATCTACAGCACCAATAGTTTGAAGGCTTTGACCCTAATCAACAGCAAGAGCAAGGCAAGTGTCCTTGAAGCATATTGATCCTATTTTAAAATAAATGTTTTGTTTGCACAACTGCATGCTTGTGTCAATTTGATGGGAACCCTATGATAGGAAGTTTACTAGATTTGTTTGACCACCCTTGTCACCTGTAATTATGTTAGAGACTCGGGATGGGCTTTTTACCTTTTTGCTTTGCCTAGTCAATTGGGATGGGAAAACTACACTACACATTTAATTATGCATTAACGTTATTCTGTTAATGTGAACTGGTTAAATATGATATGGTAATGGGTGATCTAAGCAAGCGTGGTATGTGGATGGGTTGGACGTATGGTGGTTTTGCTTGCTTTAGATCTAAGGACCAGTTCATGCGAGAATAAGCCAGGACTACAGTGCCACCACGAGGCCAAGTATGGGTGCGGCGTAGCTGATTAATTAGGGCTTTGCCAGTGATATTTGGACCATCAAGGATGCTCAGGGAAGGGGTAGTCGGATTGGGTTTGCTGATGATTGGTGGGACTACCCTGGGATCCGAATGGCTCAAGAGGGGGCCCTTGGTTGAAGATGTGCTCAGTTGGAGGCATCGCCACCGGTAAAACCTCAATGGGGTCTAAATAGGCTAGTAATCCCTTTGTAAAGGCTATTTTGTGATTTCTTGTCCACACACCGACGGAAGTGTGAGACGGCATGATAGAGGTTCTAGTCATCGAAAGGTTATGAAATCACAAACACGTGGGTAAAGAGGTACAAACTCTGCAGAGTGTGTCTAAAACTATCATGATAGCCGTGCTCCCGGTTATGAACACCTGGACAACTTCCATGATTAGAGGGAACTCGGTATTGGGATGGTATTGGGACGGTATTTGGGATGGTTATGGTTTGGTAATGGTTATGGTTGGTTATGAATTTATTTATGGTATTGAATATGGTTATTGGCAATGGTGAAATCTGGAATTCTTGATGATGGTAGCGAATTCATATTGGTATTATGATATTACTTATGATTATGATGGGTTTACTTCACATACATGTAAAATATTGCTTTTCAAATGTTTTAATGTAATTTTTGGCACTTAACCATTATTATTGTCGACATTTGAATAAGCCACATGTCGTACTTTCCACACTTGCTGTGTACGACATGTACTCACTCTTGCAACCCCCCCCCCCCCCCCAACAGTTGCAGGTCAATATTGGGAGTTTAATAGTGATAATGCGGAGTTCTAGGCCGTGTCTACCGTCAGCTTTGCCTGTGGTGTTGATTGGAGCTGCGCTATACCCTATTGCTTATGTTGCCTAGATGTTTAGTTTGCTTAATTAGTTTATTTCCGCTGCATTAGTTGAACTTGTCATTAATATTCATTAGAGCTTGTATTCGAGGATAATCTGGTTTGTATAATAAAATTTGGTTAATTAATCTTGTCTTGTGGCAATTTTCTGTATACTCTTTTGTGATTGCACTCGCGTATGTGTGATGAACATCCTGGGCACACATATGCGTTAGCTTGGTTCATTTTTCGGAACCGGGCGTCACATTAGCTCAAGCGTATATTTTGCCAAATGGGCCGCCTGGCTGGAGCCTGATATAGCCCAGCATGATGGGGCCCGATCCACCTTCTGTGTCGTGTCGTGCCGTCAGGCTCAACACATGACCCAGGCACAGCACGAAAGTCGTTCCTACATGCCGGGTCGGCATGATGGCACGACTGGCACAGCGACACGATGTCGGTCCATCATCGCCATCCCACGCGCCCGCACCCCCGCCATCCCGTCGATTGGATCCGTCGCCACCGATGCCATCCTGAGGGTTCACGCCGCCGACGCCATCCCGAGGGTCCGCTGCCACTGACACCATCGCACGCGTGACGGGCAAGAATGAGGGGTGACGGGCAACATGCGAGGACGAGGGGCGACGGGCAAGGGCGAGGGGCAACGGAAGATGGCAAGGACGAGGGGCGATGGGCGAGAGCAGTTCGGTGGCAGGGAAGAAGGAGAGGGAGGTATGCTGGCGGTTGGATCTAGGCGAGGGCGCCACGAACCAGCCGCCAGCCACCAGGAGCTAGGGGAGAGGAAGGGGGAGGAATGATTAGGGTTAGGGTTTGGGGGGAGAGGCTGAGATTTTGTATGACCATCTGGCAATGGCGATTTACTACTGAGATGCGACTAGAGCAGAAAAATGGACGGCTCAGTAGAGAAGGCGCGCTGGTTAGGTGGGCCAGCATCGGGTCGGCGAAAAATCATGTTGGGCTCATGCTGGCCCAACGTGCTGGGAAGCTGGCCTAGGCCCAGCACGATTCACATCGGGCTGTGCTCGGGCTTGGATCATGCTTTTTCAAGTCTTGTTTTGGGCCACCCCGTGGGCCTGGTCCATTTGGCAAGCTATACTCTAGTTCTACCGCTAGCTAGAGGAAAGACAGCGTGAGTGGATAGCGCACTGACGTGAGGCGGTGTGGCGGCTGAAACGAGAGGAGCAGCAGGTGGAGGTGTGGGAGAATTTTGAGGCAAGGATGCACATGATCTTCTAAACATAGTAGGTTATTCCCATAGACGATAGGATATTATTCTTATTTTAGAGTTATTTATTATGGTGAATAGACTATCATTTACGTTGAGAGTATACATGTTAGAGAATATATAGCATAGAAATCTATATTTATACATAGTATGAAAATTGACGGAGTTCTCAACTCCGGTACAAGAAGGTATGAATTGCTCGTGACATGCAGATACATGTTTCTATACTCCCATCGAGACATGGCTCTCGCACGGAGGTCAGAAGGGGCGCCCCCTCCGGGGACCCAGACGGCGAGATGGGACTCGATGAGCTCGAGCCCAAGTTCAAAAAGTTGACGGGCAGGTGTCCTTCAATGCAAAGTGGACAATGTCACGATCAAGACAGACACATTCAAATACACCCCGGTGCACTCGACCAGATCAACCAGTACGCTCCATGGTCATCACATCCAGCGACAGGGCAGATGAATGGGCGGTGATGCAGGCACGCATGCGTCTTGATACGACTCTGACTAATGACAAGACATGTGCACGCCTGACGGTGACTTCTACACCTAGACCTCTTCCTGATGCATCCCGCCTGACGGATGGAGCAGACGCACGCCTTTGTAAACTGGTTTTCGTTTTATGACGAGTCGTAGTACAGGCAGTGGAGAGGTTAAGGATGACCAGGAGGCCTATAAAAGGACGTGGATGGCCATCCTGGCGTGAGAGAGAACCGCTTGTAAGAGAACTAGTTTGTAAGAGAACTTCCCCATTTTTAACAAAACAAGAGCAAGACACAAGAACTAGACGTAGGACATCTTGCTTGAACCTATATAAATCCTTTGTGTTCATAGCTAGACCACCTAGAAGACGAACGCGCGGTGCAACCGATACTAGTCGATAGTCCGAACACTGAGAGTTGGCGCACCAGGAAGGAGAATTGTCACGCGTTCCATTCTCTGCTTCTTCGATGGCTCCACCACACCTAGCTTTCGTGCCCGGCACGAAAGTATCCTTTGGCAGCTTCATGTTCACCACCAACGACAGTGACATGCTGTAGCCCACTCCCACCCTTCTCCATCATGATGCCAATGATTATTTGGGCACTCTCCAGATCCCTAGTGTGCGACCATCTGTCCTGCCCCCGATCGGTGGGACGCTTTATGACTTTGACGAGAGCACCGCTTGGAGCAACTCTTCACCCTCTTATGTAGGGACGATCGAACATGCCTCGCTACCCTCTCTCGACATGTCAGAGGTCAACATCATTGGGGTGGTTGCACCATCCCTCCTCTGATGGTCTGGAATGGGGATCATATTCGACCGGACCATCTCGACCACCTCCCGCAGCCCGGGCGTTTCCCTCTAATCTTGGATCCAATAGTAGGCACCAAGAGCCTGACCAATGTGATGATGGATGGCGGGAGCGGCCTCAACATCTTATATATCCAGACCCTTGACGCGATGGGAATACCATGCTCCCGTCTCCATTCGACTCTAGCATGTTTCTACGAAGTCGTCCCCGACAAGCGAGTGGTACCGCACGGGAAGATCGCCCTCCCGTCACATTAGGAGATGAAACAGACTTCTGCACAAAGACCCTCATGTTTGAGGTCCCCAAATTTGACAGCCGCTTTCACACCATCTTGGGACGACCATGCTACACGAAGTTCATGGTCATCGCGAGTTACACCTACCTCAAGCTAAAGATGTCTGTTGTTGACGGTCATTATATACCACTTTCAACCATCAATATAACTCAATTTTGTGAGGGAATGCGTATTTCTTACCCACATCATAGTTAGATTTAACCTAGTCATTATATACCACTTTCAACCATCAATATAACTCAATTTTGTGAGGGAATGAATATTTCTTACACACATCATAGTTAGATTTAACCTAGTTCCACTTGTACTTGGAGAAAATGGCACATGTAGGAATTTTATACAGAATTGAAGTGAACTCAAGGGAGGAATCCTAAAGAATATCTTCCCAGCCAATCAGACACCAACATGTGGCAGCACATGGATCAAATGGCCCACCTATAGGAGTATCTGAGGGCATCCAATGACGTAGCACCCCGAAATGGTTAGAGGACCCACCTGTCTGCCACCTGGATGAAGCACCTCTATTGGTGCCAGGATGGGGTTGGCCGACCTGTTCTTCCCACCAATCTCGGTCAACTCAACATGGCAATCTTCTATGGATTGGTGATAAGAATAGTGACTGATTCACGCACAAAATATAGCGAGAACTGACCCCAAAACTAGTATAAATAGGACCCCTCACCCTCACTTCAACACACACCACTCAAGCATTATCTCTTGTATACACTAGTTCTCCTAGGTACTTATTGGAGGTTAGGCTAAAGAGAGGAGGAGCCTCTAGTCCTAAGTTCAAATTGGAAAGTTATGGCTCATGTATCTTTTTCTTTGTTACCAACTTTATGCTTTATGATAATATTATTATTAGTCTTTATTTATTCATATACTTGGGCAAAGCTTTCCTTGTTTGGTTGTGGAGTCCATGCATGTGCTAGGTGTAGATGCTGTATGATCTAGTATTAATGCTAATATCATGTTATCATAAACATCATACACCACCACTATAGTCTAATTAGGTATTAATATGATTATGTTAATATGAATAATTTATTGCTTGGTCCCAACATTGGTTTCAACGATGTTTAGGTTAGTCATTGCCTTAGGGTGGTAATTGTACCCGGACCCTTATGGTATTTACTTAACATGTAAGTGTGATGCTTAGATCGTTAAGTAGCATTGGATGTCTCGTAGACCCATGGTTTGTAGGGGTAGGCAGCTGGTGGTGACAGCCCTATCTATCCTTCGTAATCCCCCACGTTCGCTACGTCGCAGGCTCATGGTGGGAATCATCTTGATATTGTCAGGGATAAACCCGTGTCTGATATGTTGGATCACTAAGCCCTAGTATTCATCGTTAGCATACTAATGTGTACACTAATAGGCTATGTATATGAGTAATTAAAGCACATTAGGAGCAGCCCCTTCTCGTAGATTAATCCTCATTAGGACAACCTTACCCTTAGAGTAGATTGCTTAGGTGTGTGTCAAACTACCCCTATTATCATCTTACCTCTATTCTGATAAATACTTAGTACCTTATACCTTGGTCATAAGAATAGTGTTTACCTCACTTCATCGCCTTCCTTTGGTATAAATAGGATACCCTTGGCAATGCTCTTAGGTGAGATGCTACAACGGTATTTTTCGTGCGCTTTCAGATCTAATCTCTCACCGAATATGATATGTGGTGTTAAGAAATACCAACAAGCATTTTTGGTGCCGTTTCCGGGGAAGACACATAAGTGAAGGATAGCTATCACTTATGATTAAGTTATAATACTAGTAGTTATGAGATAGGATTACCCTTGCTTTGTTTCTCCGTTGAGTGAAAACAGGGTAGTGTTTGGCTAGCCCATTCTTTGGAAAACCAAAAGAGGACACAAGAGCTTAACTCCATTAGTACTTCAAGGCATTCCTCAACAAATTCTTTCCATTGGAAGACATCGTTCCCAACAATGGGAGGATTCTCCAGCTTCCGGTAGGATCCAAAGGCATCTATCCCCAAAGCTGGGGGAGGCTCCAAGATTATATCTCGGTTTGCCATCACCATGGGGATGGATGTTTGGTTTTCATCCAACACTCCTACAAGGGGTTGACTTCATCAGCCCGTGATCATATCCCTGCTGGACTTGGAGGTGACTTCTTCTCAATGATTATGAGACGATAAAGATGTAATTGAGGATAAGGTCACCATTCAAAGGGGTGGATCCATGAATGCTCCAGTTTCGTTGGCATGGCATGCACACCATTGACAAGGTGGACATGCTAGCCACGAAACTGTATCTCCTCTTGAAAGATCAAGAAGGTCGAGCCAATGGAGAGGTGTTTGGATGATCCAAGCCATGGATATTCACATGTTTTGTGAAAATCCATGTCAACATAGGACCCTTGGGGATTTAATTCCCTAAGACCCATGAGTATCATTCATTTCCAAACAACTCCAAAAGCCACCACCAACAAGGAGGTCAAAAATGGAATCAATACAATCAAGCAGGCTATGTGAATTGGAATTCCAATGAATTCAACTTCAACTAGCCTACCTTGAAGTATCTTGTCCACAGACAAGGAGAAATCAATGACAACATGAACCATTTGGCCAAGGACAAGCGACTTTGAACAGCATTCAAGATCCAAGGGTTCCACAATCACTTGCTGGACCTACACTTCGACCAAGCCCGTACAACCTTGAGCAGAATGACACCGTGCACAAAGTGTTTATTGTTTGATTGTTTAGTCCACGTGTCGTTATGCCCGAGGAAGCCTCTTGATCCTAGATCAAGCATGGGTTGAACCAAAAGAATATCTTGAAAGTCGAAATAACACCCCAATAAAGGGACATCCTCATTTGCCTTTATGAGGAATGAGGAGACTCCGTCATGTCATCCACAATGACATTCCAAGAAGACGGAGAAGTCAGGGCCATCCAGATGGCCCAAGTCCACTTAAGCCGCCAACAAGAGAATGGTGGGAGAAGGACAAGCCTCAATAAGTTCATGAAAGAATATCTTCAAAAGTGAAAAGTCATCGCAACATCAACAAGTCTTCATCGAAGCGACAACGAGGACGGGGCCACCACTGGCCCCACTTGTCCAAGATGGCAACCGAAGAAGGTTTGGCTTGTCAACAAGAGAAGTCATCCACACCTTCATCTTCGGGTATGGATGACACGTTATCAAGCTAAACAGGACGGGGGTAAGTCCTGATCATCGGACTTCAAAAATTCGGTGATGCCTTGGCAATAGGTTAATTGGTAGTTACATGATATTTGATTTTCCAATTGCATATTTGAATTCATCATCAACCCTTGCATTCTCATTTAGCTTGTTTGAATTTCCACACTTGTATGTTGGAATGTAAAAGTTTCCAACCATCATAAAACTAAAATTTTGAATTAGAAAATAAATTTATTTGGATATAAACTTTGGGCATAACCACTTGAATTTATCTTCCTAATTCGAACCAAAAAGATTTCTCTTGATCCTCATTGCATTTGCAATATGTTTCAAGCTGGGCAAGACAATTTGACGAAGGGTCCAATTTACTTTTGGCTAACGTAACCCATTTTGTGTTGTTTTGTCCGTTCTTACTTTAGTGCCGCAAGGACAAAATTTTAAAAGAGGTTGGAAGGCCTCATCAAGCCCAACGCACTTTCGGGAGAATTCGAGCGCATATCCCTCCACCAATCTCATTTTGGGTTCA